>CM042693.1:450333336-452873754 GCA_023614405.1 Avena insularis | reverse complement strand
TAAACAATTAGGGTTTACTTGAGCAATGATCTCATGATAAGGGAACCATTCTGGTGAATTTTTTTTAATGAGGCTAAGCCAAAAGAGTTTATCCTCACTAATACATAGGTCAAACAAAGATTAAGAATTTTAAACCTAACTTTATCTGATCTATTTACCTTTTGAAATTAGGTAATCCTAGCCTCTGCATAACCATAATGAAGCCTTTCTTTGATTGTCGAATTAGCTTCTCCTTGAACCATGTATGCACGCTTTCCCTCTTCGTTGAAAATGCTTATTTCAATATCACCCATTTCAGTTGACTTTCAACAACTGATAAAGGCTTTGAGAGGTGAGGGAAGCACTAACCAATCACCATACAGTAGTTTATGTATGTTTTTTTAGATGGGGTTATGTATGTTTTGTTAGTGTGTCTTTTGTGACAAAGTCTTGATGGTTGATATGGAGTCATATAGAATAAAGGTGTATTGGCTTCGTTTAATTCTTAATATTTTTGTATGGATCAACTTTATTGGGTAGCACTTTGTAGAACAGTTCATGGCTTGTATATTCAATAATTCTTGGTATTTTCGTACATATCAACTTTATCGGGTAGCACTTCGTAAAACCAGTCATGGCTGGTCTTTTAAAAAAAATCTCCTCGTAGTTTGGTGGTTTGGAAAGTGGTTGGACAATTTTTTCTAGGAGGAGTCTCTAAAATCACCGTGCGCCCAATTACTTACTTCCTACTCCCTGAAGTTAATCGTATTTTAAAACATGTGAGGTTAATTAACCTCCTAGAAATTACTTTTTAAAATTTTATAAGTATTGCTTGATGTTTAGGTATATATGTCTGAATAAATTAGTCTAATCTCGTAGCCCCTCTTAATTTTTTCATTGGCAGGCTGTCAATAGAGCAAAATCGTACCTTTTCTTTTTAGTTATATTCTTTGCTTTTTAAGACGGATGAACTTTGTTTTGTATAAGTTTATAGAACCGGTCATGAATTGCGTTTTCAACCTTTTTTTTGTCGTAGTTTTACTTGTTTGGACAGTCTGTCTTAAGAGAATCACGTCTTTAGAATCACCGTGTGTCCAATGAATTAGGTGCTACTCTCCGAAGTCACATTTTCAACGCCAGCAGGTTAATTAAACTTCCACATATTATTTTCTCAAAAAATTATATATATTCGTTAATATATAGGTACGCATCAGTCTAATTGATACCCTTGTATATTGTTTTTGTTGCCACGCTATCAATAAAACTTTGACCGATCTACGCACGTATAGGCTGATGGATTATGAAATGATGGACCTGATTTTGCTCGTACGCAATGGCTAACTAAAATATGGGCTGACCAAATCTAAAAAAAAACAAAAAATGGGCTGACCTATTTGAACCAAAGCCTCTCCATGTGTTTTTGTGGTAGACAATTCCTCCGTGAGTTATACGTGCCTCTTCTCACCATGTCACGACTTAAAATATTAGACGTTCGACAACCGGTTTGACACGTCTAATGTGTTACGTAATCTACAACTCGGATTAAATCACAGCCACAAAAAATACATTTAACAGTCTAAGTAATTTCAATGATATGGATCAACCTAATACCTCGAAAAACACCCTTATATTGCTTTTAGTATATAATAGATATAGCCGGACGAAAGCGTATTTCAAGGATAGCAAGCAACTAGCCATGGCCACGACGATTAATGTACTGGCCACTTTTCTTTGAGCTTGATGGCGTGATGCTTTCTTCTTTAATAAACCATAACAAAGCTGCGTGCTTCTACATGCATCCATGGCACGTTGGATTCTGCAAATAAGAGTCATCGAGTTCATCAAGCTAGCACAAGTTAACGTGAATAGGTTGCCAAGAAAAATGCCAGGAAAGAATATGTTGCCAAGAAAAATCATATACTACTAGTACTCTTGGTGAACCTACGGTACAAGTACAACCGATGACCCGGCCACGTTCTGCTCCGCCTGACCCGCGAATCAGCGGATCTGCGTGCGTGCACAGAGAATGATGGGAGGAAGCACCGGCCGGCCGGGCACACGTGTCGAGGCACCAGATCCGAGGGATGTTTCCTCCATACCGAGACTTCTTGGCACGCATCTCCAGGAGGGGAGGCCGCCTTGGACAAGATACAAGCCAGCTTGCAACGGAACCTTATCAAACGTTAGTCCGGTGATGGTTCACTACAAGAGTTCTCACCTGCATAAGTAAACTCGCAACTCCGTACGTTCTGCTAATGATGATCCACTGCTACTAGACCATGTTCTTTAGGCCTCCAGGGACCAATGCAATGGAATAGGGGGTACAAAGCAGTGGCGGAGCTTGGGCCAAGCAGTTAGGGGGCAAATGGGCTAAAAAGACACTTTGGGCCACTGTTGGGGGGCAAATGGGTTAAGTATAGGCTATTTTTGTTCAAAAATTGTCAAATATGAAGGGATATTAGTCAAAATTTTCTTGGGCTGCCCCCCCCCCCCTCTGGGTTGTGCATAGCTCCGCCGCTGGTACAAAGGTTGGCTTTGAAATTGTATTAGCAGATAGGAGTGTATAGACAATAATAGCATGCAAAAAAAGCGCTCCCTCCATTTGATAATAATTACATTTTGGAATGGAGGTAGTAGCATTAACAAAAGAAATGAATGAAGAATAATTAGTTTGATAAGAATTAATTACTCCCCAGGGTTTCCTAACGAGATAGTAGTATGAAATATGCCGGCAAGCCGAAACCTTTTCTATTTACAAATAAGGGGAAATACACTCTGCAATCCGATTTGCTACAGTTAATTCGAATTTGAATGATTAGTATTTAGTGGTGCGGTACAAGACCTGAGAATAGATGCAAGCAGAGTTCGCCGAAGAGGGCGATTGTTGGCATTCGGTTTTAGTACACTACACTTTAACGGATCACGTGGTCCAGCAGCAGCATACGATTCTCTGCTTGGATAAAGTCTGCTAAAAATCTGAACATGAAAGAAGCAAGCTAACCTCCAACAATGAGCAATATGTGGTCCCCGAAGAAAGTAATGACATTGATCTCTTGCTTACCGAATGCCCTCAACTGATGAAACAGAAATTTAAAAAAAATGGTGAAACAGAAAAATATATAGTACTCCGTATATGAGCAGATGTACCAAAAAAAAGAAAAAGGTTACGCCCACTATACTTGAAAAGAAGATGCATGCACCATGCATTTCTGGCGTGCCCTTCGGATTCGCAAGAGATGTTTTGTCCATTTTCCTCTGTTGGGACAAGCATGGCAGCTGGACGGCCATACCATAGGCACGCTTTGAGAAATCTTCCAATCTTCTGGTTGTCATTCCCATGCCCATGCCCATATCTCCTCCCTTTTTCATGCTCTGCTGCATTATTATCACCAGCCATCGGTTCTGCATTTGTGGCTACTTCTGTCATTCCTATTCTGCCCGTGTCGAAGATTAGGTTGACATATACTCCCTCCGTTTTAAAATATAAGGCGTTTTAGCTTTGTGAATAAAATGTATTTAGACCTCTTTTAGTGTTTAGGTTTATTTAGATTTAGAGTGAACCTAGACACTAAAAAGGATATAGATACATTACTTTAACAAAGCTAAAACATCTTATATTTTGAAACGGATGGAGTACTCCTTGTGCCAAAATAAATGACTTAAGTTTGTCTAGATTCGTATGTATCTAGATACGTTTTAAGTCTAGATACATGCGAATCTAGACAAATCTAAGACACTTATTTTGGGACGGAGGAAGTACTAGCATTTTACCTCTTGCAAATCAAAGTTCTGAACTCAGTGTTCCACATCTGGGCACGGTTATGTGCAGTTCTAATCGAAATTCAGGAGCCGCACAGAAGTTACGCTTTGAACTTTCAAGTACCGGAGAGCCTAATGGGACGAGCCGAAAGTAACAGTGGGCCAAAATAGATGACATAGGTGGGTACTGCACATTTGCTCAACGTCGAGTGGGTCTGTTGGTCCGATACTCGTGATCTTGGGCCGCTTAGGGAATGGTAGACTTACAGGACTGGTCTCGAGAAGCTGATTTTTTTTCGGTTTTTCTAGACTCAGACCGGTCTGAGATTGGCAAAACCGGGCGGGCTGACAGGAGCCGTTGGTTTCTAATCCAACGATCTCGAGCAAGGTAGCGCGCCCCGCGCGGTTGGTTGCAGTGTATCAATGCGGCACACCTTATCCCTTTTCCCTATTCACCTGGGGCCCCACTCGTCATCCTCTCCACCCCTCCCACTTCCCCCTCCCACTTCCCCCGACCGTTTTGGTAATCGCGGTGCTCTCTCTCCTCTTCTTCTCCTCCGGCGATTTGAAGGCGAATACTGCAGTTTCCGTCGGTTGCTCGTCGATTCTGCTCGCCATTGTCGTCGTCGACGCGTCTACTCCCTCCAGGTGTGCTCGCAAGTTTTCTCCTCCTCCTCCAGTTTCTCTCCTCCGCTGCTCCCACCCTTATCCTCTGTCAATCTCTGTTTTCCGGCGGTTCCATTTCGTCGGGTTTGTTGTTAGGGTTGATTCCTGTAGGTCTTGCGGATTAAGTTCGTGTGTAAGTTGTAAGTTCTATTGCGTGCGTTTTTGCCCTGTAATTTTGTCTGGCTCCTACATGCATAGGGTTTGAAATGCTGCCTTTGATCCCCTTTGAGTAATGTTGTCTTGTCAGATCTGCTGCGTTTTGCTGTATTTTTGATGTTCAGATGATGTGATCATGTGTGCTGTCCCCCCATTGTCTAATGGGGATTTTGAACATTTTGGCTGATAACAACAGATCTAGGCATGGGTAACAACTGATGTATGTATGGGTAACAATGGGATATGATCCCTTGATAACCTCAAAAATATGCATGGGTAACATTAGCCAGGATCTGTTGATAACAGAAGTACTAAAGTGTTATGTGCTAAATTTTTGAATCATGTGTATTTTGAGCAAAATGCATGATAATGTGTGTGTTTTGACATGAATAACTAGTGTTATGTTGGTATGATAACATCATGGTCTAATGGGGATTCTAAACATTTTTGCTTGATAACAACAGATATAGCCATGAGTAACAACTGATCTATCTATGGGTAACAGTGGTATATGATCCCTTGATAACATCAAAAATATGCATGGGTAATATTGGACAGTATATGTTGTAAACTGTTATGTGGTAAAAAATTTATTCATGTCTATTTTTGAGCAAAATGCATGATAATGTGTGTGTTTTGACATGGATAACTAGTGTTATGTTGGTATGATAACATTAGCTTATTATAATGGGTAATTTGTGTTCTGTTTGCATGATAACATTAGGTTATTATGATTGATAACTTATGTACTGATGGTATTGTTTTATTTTTTTCTATGAATTCTTGTGTATCATTATGGTTTAGTTTTGTATTTATTTTTTTATTTTAAATTGTTTGTAGTTGCCAGGATGCCGAGGAAACGGAAGGCCGCTGATAATGTTGTTGAGGGTGAAAAACAACCTGCCCGTAAACGTAACAGGGCATCTCCTTCTGCCGTGACCGGTTTACTGGATTTTCTATCGAATGATCAGAAAGCAGCAATTGAATCAATGGAGTTTGATAGTTTGTTAGATATCAAGTGTTCATCACTGCACGACACAGTTATGACTTGGTTTGCTAGTTTATATGACAAGCATACACGTGAATTTGTTGTGCCCGGTCGAGGAAGGATACCCCTGAACGTGGATAGTGTATTCAGATGTTTGGGTTTGCCGCTTGGTGAAGAGCCGGTTCCTTATTATGCTGATGTAGAAATTCAGGGTGCTCTTGCCCCTGCTCTTTTTCCTGATGATTCTGGCACACCTTTGAGAACTCGAGTTTTCAAAATGTTGAAGGATATGACTTCATCTGGAGATGATTTCAAGCAAGTATATGTGATGTACATTGTGTCTACACTTTTATCACCCACCACCCGGAACCGTATTTGCCACAAGTGCTACCCTATCATGGTAAGTTTTGGGTGTAATGTCTGTTCATTTTCAATATATGAGTTTGGCTGGTAACTTATATGTTTTTGTGTTGATAACTTTCTATTTGTTGTTATGATAACCTGTGTGTTATAAGGGTGGTTACATTTTTTATGTTTCTGTGGTGGTGTGTAATATATGTGCAAGTTTTGATGTTATGTTGATATTTTCTTTTTGATTCTATAATTTCAGCACAACATTGGAAATGTGTCCAAGTTCTAGTGGTGCAAGTTTGTTGCTGACCAGCTGCATGAGGAGCTTTCTAGTGGTAGTCATACGCAGGCTTGCCTTTTTCTGTTGCAGGTACGCGTTGCTGTTTTTATATTGTGTGAATAATACTTTCTATATTGAAATTTGTTTTATGTTTTAGTTAGTGTACTTATTGTATTCCTTGTCTGTTTTTTAATTTGTTTTCTTTGCAGCTGCTTTATGTTGACTCACTAGATGTTAGTGGTTTGGATATTGATTTGCCGGAAGGGCGTTATGCTGTGAACATATGGTCAAGAGAGTTAATTGATGAAGTGTTGATTGCCGATCTGCAGAATGATGGGAATGCATATGGAAAGCTTGAGGTGTGTAATATATTTTGTAGCATTTGTGTTTTTATGTTGTTGATAACTTTTTATGTTTAACTGTTGGTAACATGTTGTATGTATGTTTGATTACATTGAGTATAAATAGTGGGTAACTTATGTGTTTATTGGGTGGTAACATGTAGGTTATCATGTGATTAAGTTGGGTAATATGTAGAAAACTGGTTGATCACATTTGCTAATTCTGTATCTGTTTCTTTGTGCAATTGAAGCCTCAGTATGGCATGAGCTTTGGTCTTTTTGGTGGCGTGCAAAGGTTTAACAAATGGTTTGACACTTGTGCAAACCCTAGTTGTTCAAATGAGGTGATATTTTTAGCATTTTGAAATTGTACTTACCTTTTTATTGTCATGTTACTTTTGTTTGCTTCTTGTTTTGGTAATGTTCTTGTTGTTTCCTTTCTTTTTATTTGTGCAGCAAAAGTCGCAGATAGCAAATCTTGTTGGCAGTTTTGCATCCGGTATTTTTGGGTTAATGAGTAACCTTGTGCAAGGCTTGACGGCGGTGCAAGGCAATGCTGGTGCTGAAATGGCGAATCAGTTTAGTGCCCAGTTTGGTGGTCAACTTGCAACGCAACCCATTGGAGGAATATTCATGGGTGGAGCTAGCTCAAGTGGTGCTCGTGGTGGTAGCTCAGGTGGTGCCCGTGGTGCTACCTCAAGTGGTGTCCGTGGAGCTAGGCTTACTCGTTCTACCACTAGTGGAAGGAATGTTCCACGCACTAATGAAGTCTTGTCTCCTATTCTTCCTAGTGATAATACAATTCTGAGGATTGAGATGCAGCCGATTCGGCGGCAGTGGAGATGATGATGCTGAACGTTTTGTCCGTGCTGACAGGAAGGGTAAGGGTGTTGTTGGTGGTTGTGCTGGTGGTTCTTCCAATCTCCAGCTATCTTTGACTTTCCCGGATTCTAATGAAGAGCACAATAATAGTCCAGGAGCAAGATCACCTGATGATCGTCATATGTCACCACCGGAAGCTAGGTCACCTGTTGTAGATCCTGTGTCACCACCGGAAGCTAGGTCACCTGTTGTAGATCTTGTGTCACCTGTAAACCGGGTGACTGATACTCCTGTTGTGGAAAAAACCCCTATTCGTGTGTATGAAAGGTCTAGGAAGAAGAAGTCACGTCCGGTTGAGGATGTTGATAATGTGATCAATTCGCGTACTGTTGAAGATATTGATAATGAGATCAAGACTATTGTCTGCAAAGATTTGGGCCTTACTCCTGCCATGATGCGGGCTGCTGTTTCAGATAGGTATGAGTGGGCATAATTATTTATCTCAGTCATTGGATAACTTTACTACCTTAGTGTTGATGACTGTATCATTTTCATTCGATAACTTGTTTTAGTCAATGTGGGTAACCTTTCTGTTTTATGTTGATAACTGTATCATTTGTTATTCGATAATTTTTTTATGTTTATTATGATAAAGAAGTTATCTGGTAACTTCTTTATGTTTATAATGATAACTGTAGCATTTCTCTCATGATAACTTCTTTATGTTATTGTTGATAACTGTAATATTTTTCACATGATGACTTCTTTATGTTAGTGTTTATAACTGTAGCATTTCTCACTGGATAACTGTAGTATATTTCATCTGATAACTTGTTTCTGTTCATGTTGGCAACTTTTCTATTTTCTGTTTATTATGTTCTGATTTTTTGTTTTTTGTTGGCAATTATTTATTACAGCAAGAAATTACCAAAGAAGGCATCGGTGCCTGCATCAAGGTCTTCACCACGGTTGGCAAAACAGCGTTCTGCAGACGAAGGCACATCTGTTATAGATGTTGATGCATCCTCTCCTATTCCTTCGCCTAGTCGTGTTGAAGGACATTCTAATGTTGTTGCAACTCCTGATGTTGTGGATGCGCCTGTTTTGAATGTTGAAGAGGTTATATCTGGTGGAGAAACATGTGGCAATGATGGTGCTTCTGAAGACGTTGCTGTGACGAGTGCACCTGCTACAGTTGTAGTAGGATTATCTGTTGATGTGGCAATGGATGTATCTGAACCAGTCTCGGGAGCTGTAGTGATTATGCATACCATTGATCAGCCTGTTAGCAGCAGCTTTGTAAATATCATGGCAAACGAGACGGAGAACATCACGGAAGTTGCTGATGCCACTAGAGATGCCCCTCATGTTGATGCCAATGTTGGTGATGCCCCTCAAGTTGATGCCAATGTTGATGCAGGTGCAGGTGGTTTTGTTTGTCCTGATTGTGTTGTTCTTGTCCCTGCGTCATCGTTGTTCACTAACATTGCAGCAGGTGCTACTTCTGTTGATGTTGCTGCAAGTCCTGCTGTTTGCTCGCTTGGAGATCCATCAACCCAGGTGAGAGTGAAAAGGAGCCTTCTGTCTTGGATGATAGTACCCAAGAAGATGTACAACATGTTTTATCTGCTCCTTTGGTTCCTGCGTCTAGTCTTTTCGACACCCCTGCTAGGAAGCGATCCGGTGCTCGAGACATCTGCTGGTCCTTCGAGTGGTGATGGAAGTTCTGAAGCTGAAGTCACTGTTATCAAGAAAGCAAAATTGGTTGCTCGTGATGGAAAGCTGAGTCTTGCTGCTGGGATACCATTGCATGTTTATAGGGATGTTGTTTCGTATTCTGTGCCTAATGCGGATCCTCCTGTTTCTCCTACTGCTGGTGCCCGTGCAGAGCCTGCTCGTACTGTTGGTGTCTTTGTGCAGCCTGCTACTACTGCTAGTGCACCTGCGTAGCCTGCTCCTGCTCATCCTGATCTTCGTATTGTTGCACACGGTTATTCTAGTACTGTCCCTGTTTCTCATCACATTTCTGCTGATCCCGGTGATTTATTCCATGTTTTTGAAGAAGAAGATGTTCTTCCTTTGTCTTGGGCACCTTCTCCCAGCACTGGTACACACTTTCACCCTGATAACTTTATATATATGCCCTGGATCACTTTTATATATTAGTGCTGATAACTGTGTCTTATTTATGTTGGTAACCTACAGTGTTTTTTGTTTTTCAAAGTTTTAAAATGCTTGCAAATTTATTATATATTTGTCTTATATTATTATTTTTGTAATGTAAAACTTTATTCTCTTAATTATGATTTATTTCATAGTGTATGATGTGTCTTTATCATTTTGTGCATTTTTGGTTTGTACTGATAACTTTATTTATATGCCCTTGATCACTTTTCTATACCAGTGATGATAACTTTAGCTTATTTATGTTGGTAACCTACACCGTTTTTATTCTGATAACTTTTAGTAACAGATTATATGATATTAACAATTTGTTTTGTTTTGTCCCTTTTTCTTCTTGTCTTTCTTTTGGGACATATTCTATGCAGCTGTTAACTTATTGAACTTACTGAAAACGGGTGGTGATAGAAATGAGGGTGCGGATGGATCTAGTTAAATGTCCCTTTTGGATGAGAAAATTGAAGATCATCGTTGTGATGGCTGTTTTGGGGCTTAGGTTTCAAACTTGAAGATCATGATTCGGTTTCATGGCTATTTGGATCTGTTTTATGACAGTCGTAGTTAAAATTAGGTTTCAACTTATGGGAACTTTTATTTTGTTATATGTTGTTGATTGAACAATTTGTGCTGTAATTTGTATGACTCTATGTTTGTGTGATGTAATTAAACTACCTTTTATTGTTTTATATATGTTATGTTTTTTAATTTTTTCTTTATGGTGATAAACATGTGGTTTTCTTTCTTTTTCCACGTGGGTTCTGTCATTTCTATCCTTTTTCATTTGGACATTTCCTTTGTCCGTTCTTTATTCTTTTTGTAGTGTATCAACAAAAAGTTGATTGTAATTGCAAAAAGCCGGTAAATGATGAAAATGTAGTTATTTCTCTTGATGATCATTGGGTGAAAAGATTGGTTATCAAGCTGTTGAAGTTTCTGAAAGATACCAAACAGTTAAACCAGACTAGTTGTTCCGTTCCAGGTATCTAAACAAAATTGTTTAGTTACTATTTATGTATTTTGAATGTATATTTTTTATGAGTTGTACTAATTTTTTTGTTTTGTTGTAGTTGTTCCTGATTATTCTACTCCTAGTATCGATTCGCTCTTCCGATTCTTTGTTCTTTGGTAGTGTTACACTATGACGCATTGCGTCTTTAGACTTATTCATCCTGCCAAGTCTCTTCTTCCTTCCTTCTCCTATATTAAGACAACTGCAGAAGAAGATGCATTGTATAAGAAGATTATCATACACACGAGTAATGCGAATAAGTCGAAGATTAAAAAGTATGTACATGTTCTTTTTTTATAATATTCTATCATTTTTAGTATTCTCTGTGGGTAACGTTTAAATGCTACCATTGGTCACTTCTAATGTTTCATGCTTGATAACTTGACTTTATATGTTATCTGGTTGATAAGTTATAGTATTACTGGTGGGTCACTTATAATATTTTAGTGGATAACTCTTAGTTTAATAGTGGATAACTTGGACCTTTTCTTTGTTGTTAGTTGTTTACTAACCTGTATTACTACTTGTGTATCATTTTATTCTTCTAGTTGCTGAACTTTATGGTTTTCATTGTGGATCATTTTTAATATTTAGGGTTGATAACTTTACCTTTTTATTTGTACCTCGATGATAAGTTGTACTAATACTGTTTGGTCAGTACTAGTTTTGTTTGGTAACTCTTTTGTTGTTATTTCAGTGGATAAGTTGAACTTTTTTTTACTGGTTTGATAACTTGTACTACTACAGGTTGATTACTTGCACTGTTTGTTGGTGATAACTACTGGTTTTCATATTGGATAACTTGTATTCTAATCATTAATTGTTTTTTGCAGCACATCAATTTGTAACATTGATCCAATGTGGGTGACAACTAGTGATTTTGCTGAAAGTGTGATGCCATATGGCGAGCTTTCTAACAATATGTGTGATCTCGCTATTTCTGCAATGCAAGATAATTGCCCGTCCAACAAGATAATTTTTTCTTATATTGTTACTAAATATCTGTTGGAGGGAAGATTCACTGCAAATCTTGTTCGGAGGTTATTCAGGAGAGATGATAACTATAAACTGAGCCACAAACATATGGTATGCTATCTAATTTGATTTGATTTTTATTTTTATTGTATGCAGTTGATAAGTTCAGGCATAGTGTATGATAACCATTGCTTATGTTGTGTTGATAACTCTTTCATTTCTGTCTGGATAACCATTGTTTTTTCTACACGTGCATTTACTTATCTTATGTTCATTTTTTCTGTAGCTTTGCTTTGCTGTCCTTCAGGTTCTAGGGACTAAAAAGGACCCTTTGGGCCATTGGTACATGCTTTCTGTTAATATGCCTGCCAAAAGGTTTGAGATTCTTGACTCACTCCATGGTAAAGCTAATGTAAAAATGATTGAACATGCGACCAAACTAATGGAAGCAATAAAGAAAATGTATATCGTCAATTATTCTGATTCTAGAAGACAGATTAAAGATTTTGAGTTGATGCATGTCCCTGTTCCTAGTCAAGTTGACAGGTTAGTTAGCCGGTTAGATTTGTACGCATGTAATTTTATTTTGTTTTTGTATGATCATTTATACTATGTTTGTTTATTCACTGTTTATTTTTTGTTTTTTAGCACTGATTGTGGGTTCTTCATGCTTAAGAACCTTGAATTGTGGAATGGAAGCGTTGTGCCTTGTATTTCTCAAGATATGATGCCGGAAATTAAGAAAAAGATGACTTCTTTTTGGTTGAACCATCCTCGTAATGTTCTTCTTAATTGGAGGTCACTTTTGGAAGAAAATAAGGTCTGAGGTATATTTTTCCCAAGTTTATCCATACTTTTACATGTTTGTTATCCACACTCTTAAATGTTATCATGTCATATTTCTGTTAGTTATCCACACTGTGTTAAATAAATTACCCACCTTATACGGGGGTTTTGTATATATGAGTGTTTTTTATGCTTTCTTTCTAGTGTCAATTCTGTTTGATAATTTTTCTATTAATTTGTTTGTGGTATAATTTCAACACATAGTTATGGATAAATTTACTTTTTATTTGCCTGATAACTTCTATTAGTATGCATGGATAACTGTTGTGTTCGTTGGTTGATAACTTGTAGTCATATGTCTAGATAACTTCTGTTTTTAAATAGTATATTAATGTTTAGTGTTTGGTAACTTTTTATATATACGCATTGATAACTGTAGATCTAACCAGTGGCTAACCTTTTATTTTTTGTATGCATTGATAAGTGGTGTGTTATGTGATGGATAACTTGTACTCATATGCATGGATAACTTCTGTGTTATCTTGTGGATATTTTGTACTCATATGCATGTATAAATTGAAAACCACAGAATGTACAGCATGAACTATCATATATAGAAACAACAAATATATCGTTATCATTTTCTGTTACATAAACATTCTAGATTTGATATCCTAGGAGCTTCAACCTTTCCTGGCATTTGCGGATGGTGTGACCTTCTGCACCGCAGTGGCTGCATTTCTTTGATTTCTTTGTAGCAAGGTCTAGTGGATTTTTGTTTGCTATTTGTCGTGGTCTCCCTTTGGTTACTGACTTCTCTGGGTTCTGAATGTGCTTTGTTGATGACATGTGAGATCCTGATGTGCTTGTTGTTTGAAGTGCTGCATAGTTGCTTGTTGACTGTGCCCTGTTTGGTGGGGAAGTTGTCGAAGGTGTCACGCTTGCTTCGTTTGGAGCACTAGACGATGGCATAGTAATCGCTTCATTTTCGGCCTCTCTTTTCTTCTTCTCTTCTCTTCTTGCTATCACATCTAGCTCTTGTTTCATTTCCTTCAAGTGTTTCCTGATGATTTTTCTTCCATCATCTGTCTTTACTCCTATCTTTGCAGCTCTGGCAAACTCTTGTCTGAATGATGCAAACACCATCATATTTCTTGAGTCTTCAGGCATCTCTTTCTTCCCTTGTTTTTGTTTGTCATGTGGTTCAGCTAGGATAGTTTCCGCGTCCAATGTCCACCTTTTCAGTATGTACATTTCTAGGATTTGATGGACTTTTATATGCGTCATCACTTTTATAATGTGGCAGCATAGCATACCATCACGATCGAATTTGCAGCAATTGCATTCATATGTTCCTTGTTCCCAGTCTTCGAATACCCTATAACTTCTGTAACCATAGTGTGGAAGCGGTATCCCTGTTATGCTTAGTTCAAATTGGTATCCGTTGAGGTGGTCGCATTGGTATGACATGCTCTTTCGCATTTCGCTCTGAAACCTGAAGAAGATTTTCCTTGTGTATGCTTTTGCCATTTGTCTCTCCATAATGCTTCCACACCACCACTCCGGGTCTGTCAAAGCTGTATCACACTCTGCCTTTAGCTCACATTGTAAATCTTTTCTTGTACTGACATGTATTATTGTACAAACTCATAAATGGAGTTCCTTGGTTTGACGTAACGCTTGAGCACTGCGTTGAACCCTTCACTTCTTGCTGTAGTCTGAAGGAATGGGAAAAAGGCGTGCATAAAGTACGCTGGTACCCAAACCTTTCTTTGTTCCCACAGTGAGAACAAATCCACATTGTCACGGACATTATGAGTATTTATCATATGCATCCAAGCCTCCTCAAATTCCTCGGGTGACAAGTTGTTGTTCACACATGCATTGAAAGCGTCGAGCAGCTCTGGGTGGTTGGCCATGAATGTCCCTATTTTCTCAGTTGCATTCTGAATGACGTGCCATCTGCAATTCCTGTGAGTTGCATCCGGGAAAACAGCTTTTATAGCACCAGCCATGGCAGCGTCTTGATCTGTTATTATATTTTTTGGTGCTAAGCCGTCCATTGCCAGTTTGAACATTTGAAACAGCCACACAAAGTTGTCCTTGAGCTCTCGACGCACGAACCCGCATCCAAACTGAACCGATAGTCCATGGTTGTTTATCCCAATAAATGGAGCGCATGGTAGTTTATACCGGTTCGTTAGGTAGGTAGTGTCGAACGATATGCAATCATTGTATCCAGACTTGTATGCTCTTCGTGATGCCCCGTCTACCCAAAACAGGTTCTCAACCCTGTCGTCTTCATCAAGTGTAAATTTGTAGAAGAAATCCGGATCTTCTGCCTTCATCTTTTCAAAGTATGCCAAGGTGTCTTGCATGTCGTGGTGATTGTTTTCACTGCGAAAAGAAGCTCTTAGGTTCGCCACATCTTTTTCTATGTATGGCACATCATTCAGACTGCCGTAGAAACTTGCCATCAGCTGCATCTGTCGGCATGTTTCGATGTTGCATGCATGAAGCATCCGCAAGGACACCTTTTCTTCTGCTGGTATGTTTCGGTGTGAACGCAAGAACCTTGTTAATGAATGTTTTATTATCAGGGGATGGTTATGATCATCCGATGAATGCTGAACATACCACCATGCATCCTTTCTCTTTACATAAACGTGTGCTGTGCACCCAGTCCTTGGATGTGTATTTTTTTTCCTCTTCTTGACACATGATTTTGGGTTCTGGGTGTCTTCCTTTTCTTCGTGAGGTTTACCAGCTTTTGTGCACACAAGATATGCCTTGTTTAGCTCATTTCTTGCATCTTTTCTTGACCAATCTATCCTTATTCTGAAACCCTTCCGCTGTGAATATGCCCTGTAGTGTTCTCTAGCTGATTCAAAACTGTCAAAGCGCATTCCATTTGATGGTGGTTGTGGTGTGGAATGTACTTCATCTCTTGCATCACTATTTTCTGCATTATTCTCCCCATCCTCATTTGAATCTGCTGTGTGTACTGCTGTTTCTTCGATTGTCCCACCCGTTGTTGTTTCTTGTGCAGCTTGTTCAACTATAGTATACATGCAGTCATTGTCAGTATGTTCTTCAATTTGGACATCACCTGTTATGCAAATAAACACAAGTTATCATTTCTGTTTTTTTGCAGGAATGGGTATATATAATGAGAAGTCATGGATAACACCAGTTATAATAGGTGGGTAACTTTTTATTCTGTGAACATGTCATCTGTTTTTTGCAATGGTCTACATCGATAAGTTGTACTCATAGTTATGGATAACTTCTGCATATAGGCATGGATAACTATAGCTTTAACTAGTGGATAACGTGTACTTATGTTCCTGGATAACTATAATTTTAGATAGTGATAACTTCTACTCATGTTGCTGGATAACTATTCTAGTATGTAAGCATGTTTAACTGTAGTATAATATAGTGGATAACTTCTTTATATAAGCATGGATAAGTTCTGTTTTAGCTAGTTGATTATTTGTGCATTTAAGCATGTACTGCTCATATGTATGTACAACTGTAAGCATGGATAACTTCTGCTCATATGCATGTATAACTACAGTTTTAGATAGTGGATAACTTATGTTCTATATGGTGGGTAACTTATGCATGTACGCATGGATAACTTATGTTCTATCTTGTTGATAACCTGTGCATGCAAGGATGGATAACTTATGTTAAAATACTGCTGGATAAGTTGATTTTATATAATCATCATACCTTTGTTTACAACTTGCACGATAGCATTTGTTTGTGAACCATCAGCATGGCCTTCTTCTATTTCTTGATCTGGTTCTGCATTTAGGTCAATATCCATGGTTTAGCTAGTTGATAACTTCTGCTTTTGTAAGCATGTATAACTTCTGTTCTAGCTAGTTGATAACATATGGATGTAAGCATAGATAACTTCTGTTCTAGCTAGTTGATAACATATGGATGTAAGCATGGATAACTTCTGCATGCAAGCACGGATAACTTATGTTCTAGCTTGTTGATAACCGTTGCATGCAAGCATGGATAACTTATGTAAAAATACTGCTGGATTGCATATAATCATCATACTTTCATTTACAGCATGTATAACTTCTATTTTAGTTAGTTGATAACATATTGATGTAAGCATGGATAACTTCTATTCTAGCTAGTTGATAACATATGGATGTAAGCAATGGATAACTTCTGCATGCAAGCATGGATAACTTATGATCTAGCTTGTTGATAGCCTCTGCATGCAAGCATAGATAACTTATGTAAAAATACTGCTAGGTTACATATAATCATCATACCTTCATTTACAACTTGCACGATAGCATTTGTGCGTGAACCATCAGCATTGTCTTCTTCTATTTCTTAATCTGGTTCTGCATTTAGGTCGATATCCATGGTTTCGGATCTGTTCAACCAAAATATTCATGATGTTATAAGATTTAGTTGTTAGGATGAAGCAATTAATAGGAAATCATGTCTATTTAGTTATTAGTTGTCCTAAATTAGATGTTTTTAATGCAGGGATCAACATATACTGTCAATGAAGCTTAGGATGATTGGTTTCTTATAGTTTGAACAAGATTGGACATATGTCAGATGCAAAACCGAGGAGTAGTTATAGATGACTTGTTTCTTGTTTAGATCCATGTTGTGCAGCAGTATATTTTCATATTGAGAACAATATAGAGATGTTTCTACCAAAATCCTGGTGATTTGAAGAGATGATTTTGAGAAATACCTGCTGTTTTTGCCTGTGTGTTCGTTTTTTTTTGCTTTTTAGTAGCAGGGCGCTGGGCAATGGCGTCAAGGTGGAGCTTCAATGGAACTTTTCAGTAGCAGGGCGCTAGAGGATGAAGGCGAGATGGGCAGGTGAGCAATCGGGGAAGGGTAAAACGCTAGATCTGGGGGGATTTCGGGTTTTTGCTTGGAGAGGAAGATCGTCCAGCCAGGTTTTCTTTTTTGGACCTGGTCACGCCACCGGTGTGGGAGGGGGCGCGCGCGGGGAGACGCGGGGTCGTTGTCGGAACGCGGGGTCGCTGTCGAAAGCGCCCGCCAGATTTGATCGTTTTCAGGACGTCCGCCGGGTAGGCGCGTCTTTTTTTTTGCGTGGAGGCTGGTCCGGCCTTCGCGGAACATCCTAGCCTCTCATTGCGGGAGCATTGCGTCCAGCTCACGCGCAGAGAAACCTAGGCCGCAGCCCATTGCGTGGCAGTAGTTTTCTCTGGCCGGATTTTTCCTCTCTTTTTTTCTATTCTGATTTTTGATTGTTTTTGGGTTTCTGTTTCTTTTATGTTTTTTATATTCAAACATTTTTTGAATTAGAAACTTTTTTTCAGATCTGAACAACTTTTTAAATTCATTTTTTTTCAAAATCTGAATTTTTTTAACTTTAATATTTTTAGTTTTGAACTTTTTCAAAATTCAAACAAATCTTAGAACAATATTTGAATCTGAAAGATTTTAAAATCTGAGCTCCGGTAACGTTCTTCAATCTGTGCTTCGTAACGGGTCGTAGGTTTAAATGGGCCAAGCCCAGGAAGCATCAGCTATGGGCATAGCAGAATTGGTTCCGCTAAGTGAGCTGCGAGCTAAGCGCTTGGATGTTCAACGATGTTACTCCCTTCGATCCATATTAATTGCCGCTAAAATGAATGTATCTAGCCATGTTTTAATGTTAGATACATCATATTCAACGATAATTAATATGAGTCAGAGGGAGTATTAATTTGCCATCGACGCTCTAAAAAAAAATCCTCCTTGGATGTTTTTTTTGTCCCCAAATTTGTCCGTGCTCTCTTCTTCTCCAAAGCTACCGCACTTGTTGGGACTTTTTTTTTTCATAGAACCACAATGCTAATATTTTTTTCACAAAACACCAACACTTGGGATAACAGTTTTCATAGAACAATTAACTTGTGATTAACCGTCTTGGTAGTCCATTAGGTAATCCGGGTCCACTTTTGGTAGGTCTAGCGTGACACTCTTGCTATAAAACGACTGAACTGGTCCAACTGCAACCAACATTCGTCTTCCTAAAAGTAGCAGACAGGTCACTGTACGTACGTATGACCTGGAGCTCTGGCGATTGCCAGGCGTCTAGGGTTTACCTTCCTCCGCCTCCAGATTGATTCTGGATCGGAGTTCCTATCAAGATTTGATTGGTGATTCCCTGATCCCTAGAGGTGTGGGTGATTCGGCTGCTCTCCCGGCCGTCTTTCTCCGCTCTCCTGCTAGGGTTTTTGGCTTGGGTTCTTTTCTTTGGCGAGCATGTCGTCGTCTTCATCGCAGTCTAGGACGCGACCAGGAGGATTAGAGGCTAAGAAGGAAGAGGCGATCGATGACTTAATTCAAAGGCTGGGAATTGAGGATGATGAGTTTGATGATCTCATATTTGAAGAAGAGGATGGTGCTCCGATGGAGGGCATCAAGTGGATGGCGTTGGCAAGAGTTCATACTTCGAACTTTTTTAGCCCCCAAACTTTCGAACAGCATATGCGTGTTGCATGGAGCCCCGCGCGAGAGGTAAAATTTCAGCACTTAGAGGGGAACTTGTTTACGGTTCAATGCTTTTGCCTAGGTGATTGGCTGAAAGTGGAAAAAGGAGGACCCTGGTTATTCAGGCAGTCTACTGTATGCATCGAACCTTATGATGGTATATCTCCTACTGATAAACATGACCTCAATTTCTTCTCAACTTGGGTCCAGATTCATAAGGTACCTGTCGGATATCGTGAAAAAACCTTATTGACCAACCTGACTGAAAAGAAGGTTGGGATAGTTGAGGAGGTCCAAACTGATGTTTTGGGTGCTGGAAATTTTGTGAGAGTTAAGGTCGGATTGGATGTTCGAAAACCCCTGGCTAGGTTTGTCTCCATGTCACGTGGAGGGAAGAGAGAGGTGTATCAGCTAAAATATGAGAAGATGCCTAGGTTTTGTGGGGCATGTGGGTTTATCGGCCATGGGCACCTAGAGTGTGGTTCCGGTGAACATGATGAAGATTCCCTAAGGTGGGGAGAGTGGCTCAAAGCTGACTGGGAGACCTGGTATGGCCGTGGATTTGGAGGTAATCGGGGTGGTGGTCGTGCTAATCGTCGTGGACGTGGAGACGGTCCTAATGGCCGTGGACGCGGATCAGCCCCTCTAATCAAGGGGAGTATGCGCCTACTAATTGGAGGCAGTATGCGCTGACTAAGGCTACAGACGCAAATGAGCTTGATGACTCCATTAAGGACACAACCACAAGTCCGCTTAAAGGAGGAGATATGGAGGTCGATGATAAGGTTAACTCAAACTCAAGCGTTAAACGAGGACTCAATGGCGAGTTTGATATGGCAGCCGGTGTAGTGGATGGTAATGTTGCTGATGGAACGCTACCTACAGCAATGATTACTGAGGTTGAGAATACAACTACAACTTTACCATCGGTAGGGGTGGTGAGGGATAGCAACAAAAGACCAAAGAAGATTGGAGCTGACTCCTCTTCACTAGGATCGGCGGGTTCCCGCGAGGAGCCCGTCCGGGAGGAATGAAAATTTTATCCCTCAACTGTCAGGGCTTGGGTAATGCCCCGACAGTTCTTTCGCTTCAGGATGTTCAGAGGCGCGTAAACCCCGAGGTGTTGTTTTTGTCGGAGACATACCTTGATACTTATCCGGCTGAATGCTTAAGGAGGAAACTGAATATGGATTTCAAGATTGTTTACCCCAGCGATGGTAGGAGTGGCAGTGTTATGCTTTTGTGGAAGCGAGAAATTGTTATTGAACAATTGTTTGCAGCACCAAAATATATCGATGTCAAGGTGGTTGAAGGGCCGAATAATATTTGGAGGATGACTGGCATTTATGGGGAACCTCGTTGGCAGGACAAGTACAAAACTTGGGATAAACTGAGAGAACTTAAGGGGCAGCATGATCTCCCATGTGTTGTTATCGGCGACTTCAACGAGATTATGTTCGCAAGTGAAAAAGACGGTGGCAGAAATCGTCCGCCTAATTTTATGCAAGCTTTTAGGGACTCACTCGATGAATGTGAGCTTGAAGATTTGGGCTTCTCAGGAGATAATTATACTTGGAAGCGGGGACGTATTCGTGAGAGATTGGATAGGGCAGTGGTTACAAATTCTTGGTCATTGCAACATCCGAATGCGGTTTTGCAACATCTAGGATATATCAAATCTGATCATAGGACGATTCTGCTTGATACTGATTTCATTGGACCGGAGGTCCCGAACCGTTCTGGCCTAAGAAGGTTTGAGGCTAAGTGGCTCAAGGAGAAAAACTTTCGGGATGTGGTTTTGAAAGACTGGGAATCTGCCTCACATGCGATACCAAGTGGCAATGTACTGGCGAGGTTGGGACACTTGCACGTTGTGATGCATGAGTGGGACCAATCTGTCTTGAAGCAACCAAAGAGGAGGCTGCGACAGGCTCAACGCGAATTCGACAAGGCTGTCAGCGGAATTATTAATGATGAAAGCGATGCAAAAGCTAAAGAGATGGCAGAATTAATAGAGCTCTTACTGGAACAAGAGGAGGTCCGGTGGTTACAGCGCTCTAGAGCTAATTGGTTACAACATGGAGACCGCAATACATCCTTTTTTCACAATTTTGCGTCGGCTCGTCGAAAAAAGAATTTTATCAAGAAGCTAAAAAATGATGACAATGGGTGGGTAGGAGGTACAGAATTGCTAAAACCTTTGGTGTTTCAGTACTTTTCTAATCTTTTCACGTCTGAAGTGCAGGACATTGATCCGAATTTTATGGAAAAAATCATTCCAAAAGTAACAAGTGATATGAATGAGAAATTGACTGCATCGTTTTCTGCTGAGGAAGTTAAGAAGGCTGCTTTTAGTATTGGTGATTTTAAAGCTCCTGGGCCTGACGGCCTACATGCTGTTTTCTACAAGAAGTTTTGGGATATTTATGGAGAACAGGTAACTTCGAAAGTGTTGCAGGCACTGAACACATGTGTTATTCCTGAGGGATGGAATGATACGACAGTGGTGCTGATTCCAAAAACTGATGATCCTGTTTTTATTACTCAGTTTCGTCCATTAAGCCTGTGTAACGTGATTTATAAAATTATCTCGAAGATGCTGGCGTTTCAGTTGAAAGAAATTCGCCCTGATATTATTTCCCCAATGCAGAGTGCGTTTGTTCCTAGACGCCTCATTATTGATAATGCCTTGGTAGCCTACGAAAGTGTCCATGCTATTAAAAACAAGAGGCAAGGTGTTGTTGGTACTTGTGCGGTAAAACTGGACATGCACAAGGCTTATGATAGAGTGGAGTGGATATTTCTAGAAAATATGATGAGAAAGCTGGGATTTGATGAAAGATGGATTCACCTTATGATGTCTTGTGTTACTTCAGTGCGTTATCAAGTAAGATTTAATTCGGAGGAGACGGATATGTTTGTACCTACTAGAGGCCTCCGTCAAGGAGATCTCCTCTCCCCTTACTTGTTCCTTTTGTGTGCAGAAGGTCTTTCGAGTCTGTTGCTGTATGAAGAAGAAGTTGGTGGCATTGATGGGATACGGGTGTGCAGAAATGCACCGTCAGTTTCACACCTTTTATTTGCTGATGACTCCCTGATTCTCATGAGAGCGGATATGAACAATGCAACTTCCTTACAGCGAGTCTTGGATACCTATTGTGCAAATTCAGGACAGTTGGTGAGTTTGGCTAAATCAAGCATTTACTTTTCTCCAAATACACATGCAATAACTAGAACAGAAATTTGTGAGACTCTACATATCGATACAGAGGCTCTTTTCGATAAATATTTGGGACTCCCTGCAATTGTGGGGGCAGATAAGAGTGATTCTTTTGAACATTTTATTGAGAGAATTATCAAGCGCATCAATGTCTAGAAGGAGAAACATTTATCTATTGGAGGCAAGGAGATCCTTATTAAGGCGATTGCTCAAGCGATCCCAGTTTATGCAATGTTAGTGTTTCAAATTCCTATAGGTGTGTGCAAAAAGATGATGGAGGCTATTGCAAAATTCTGGTGGGGTGACGATGACAATGGTAAAAAGATGCATTGGTTTGCTTGGTGGAAGCTATGTTACCCAAAAAATGAGGGAGGTATGGGTTTTAGAGACTTCCATTCCTTTAATCTGGCTATGTTAGCTAAACGAGCATGGAGGCGTATCACTGTTCCTGATTCCCTCTGTGCTCGTGTATTGAGAGCCAAGTACTACCCTAATGGTGACATTCTAAAGGCGAGCCCAAATGCGGGATCTTCTTTTACTTGGCAGAGTATTCTGGCAGGTCTGACTACCTTCAAGAAAGGTTTCATTTGGAGAGTGGGCAACGGGGAGAAAATTAATATATGGAGGGATCCTTGGATTGCGAGGAGTCTGATACATTGCAAATGTATCTATAATTTTTGATGTTCCATGCTTGGTTTTATCTACTTTCTTGTGTTTTGTTCTAACTTTGGAGTACTTTTCATATGATTTCTTGGACTAACCTATTAACAAGAGCCACAGTGTTTTCTACTGTTTTTGGTTCCAGGAAAGTCAGAAAATGAATATTCTCGGAATTGGACGGGACAAAAGCCAAAGTGTCTATTTTTTCAGAAGGGATCAAGTGCCAGAATACGAGACGGAGAAGGGCCAGGGAGCCACCACACCACCTGGCCGCGCGGCTAGGCCTGGCCCGTGCCAGGGGTGGTGTGGCCGCTCCCGGCACCCCCTCGGCCTCCCCTTGCGACTATAAGATGCCCTCGGGACGTAAACCCTAAGTACCCAATCAAAAATCCATGAAAGAGTCTGTTGCCGCCATCATCTCCATCCCTAGATCGGGAGGGATCTGAAGCTCTTCCCGGCACCCTGCTGGAGAGGGGAATTCATCCTGGAGGCCTTCTTCATCACCATGCAAGCCTCCGGTGTGATGCGTGAGTAGTTCATCCTTGGACTATGGATCCATGTAGTAGCTAGATGGTTGGTTCTCTTCCTTTGTGCTTTCATGTTTAGATCTTGTGAGCTCCGTTCATGATCAAGATCATCTATTTGTATTCATACATGTTGTGTTTGCAGGGATCCGATGGATATTGAGACGCTATTTCAGATTGATTATTGATTCTATCATGTCTTTGTTATTTGTGATCTTGCATGCTTTCCGTTGTTAGTAGCTATCTTGGCCAAGTAGATGCTAGCAACTCCAAGAGTTAGTATTTATGCTCGATAGTGGGTTCATGCCTCTGGTAATCTGGGGAAGTGACAGAAATCTCTAAGGTACTAGATGTGCTGTTACTACTAGGGAGAAAACAACAATCCTTTGTTCATAGAACAATCGTATTGTTTACTTTACACGCAGTTCGTAAAGCAATAATCTATTGCTTGCAACTTAATACTGGAGGGGGTTCGGATGATAACCTGAAGGTGGATTATTAGTCATAGATGCAATTGGATGGCGGTCTATGTATTATGTTGTAATTCCCAATCAAGTCTCAAAGGAGTCAAGATGATTAGTATATACATATATTGCTTTCTCGGTGTTTATCAATTGCCCCGCTGTAATTTATTCACCCAACATGTTATCTATCTAAGGAGAGCCACCTCTAGTGAACTATGGATCCCTCCTTCTCTCTTACATACAATCTATAAACTGTTTCTGCTTTGTGTTTACTTTCTGCAAACTTTTACTTCTTTCCATTCGATACGTTTAATCCTTTGTTTTCCGCAAAACACGGTGAGATTGATAACCTCATCGCAAGTTGGGGACAAAGTTCTGTGGTTGTGTTGTGCAGGTCTCCACGTTGCTACTAGCACCGGTAGTGCGCCCTGCCAAAGCTCATCTAGTAACACCTTTGGGGTGTTTCCTTGCTCCTACTGGTTCGATTAAACCTTGGTTTCATAACTGAGGGAAACTTGCTGATGTGCTCATCATACCTTTCTCTTGGGGTTCCCAACGAGCTCTACATCAACCACGCACCAGCACTTTTCTGGGCGCCGTGCATTGAGCCATCAGAGTCCCACCAGGAGGGTAGTGACCCCTAGAGGAGGAGCAATTATGTCCAAAGTATGTGAACTGTTGGACCTATACACTGGACAATGGGATGAAGAACTCATTAGATCCTTATTTATTCCTGTGGATGCTAATCGGATATTGCAGATACCTATCAATGATCAGGGCTTTGAGGATTTTATTTATTGGCACCACACGAAGCATGGTACGTACACCGTGCGATCGGGTATCATATGCAATGGAGGCATACTTTTGGTTTTGTGGCAAGCCAACTTGCAATTCCAGGTTCTTCAGCATCTAATCCAGTTTGGAAAATTGTGTGGCAACTCAAATTACCTAGCAAAATCAAAATATTCTTATGGCGTGCTTTACACGGAATTATTTCGTTAAAATCGGTCCTTTATAATCGCCATAATTGTGAAACAGGGGGTTGTCCGGTATGCTCACAAGGACCTGAAGATGTGAAGCATATGTTGTTCCTGTGTGTAACGGCAAGGGAGATGTGGCAGTCAATGGGACTAATTAATTTTATTGATGATGCTATGATCAATGAAAGATCAGGTTCGGTGGTCTTGGAAAATTTACTGCGCTCACCCAATGAGCCTCATGGTGAGAACGTGGGAAGAAGGGAGCTCATCTCTGTTACGGCCTGGTATTTGTGGTGGATAAGGAGGAGGAGAACGCATGGAGAACAAGTTCCTCCCCTGTTCAATTGTAAGTTTTCAATCATGTCTATAGTTACGAATCATTCAAAGCTCTCTATTCCGGTTAACAACACCAACGACCAGAGGTGTGATACATTGCAAATGTATCTATAATTTTTGATGTTTCATGCTTGGTTTTATCCACTTTCTTGTGTTTTGTTCCAACTTTGGAGTACTTTTCATATGATTTCTTGGACTAACCTATTAACAAGAGCCACAGTGCCAGCTGCCTGTTTTCTGCTGTTTTTGGTTTCAGGAAAGTCAGAAAATGAATATTCTCAGAATTGGACGGGACAAAAGCCAAAGTGCCTATTTTTCCGGAAGGGATCAAGTGCCAGAATACGAGACGGAGAAGGGCCAGGGAGCCACCACACCACCTGGCCGTGCGACCAGGCCTGACCCGCGCCAGGGGGTGGTGTGGCCGCTCCCGGCACCCCCTCGGCCTCTCCTTCTGCCTATATATTGCCCTCGGGACGAAAACCCTAAGTACACGATCAAAAATCCACGATAGAGTCTGTAGCCGCCGTCATCTCCATCCCTAGATCGGGAGGGATCTTAAGCTCTTCCCGGCACCCTGCCGGAGAGGGGAATTCACCCTGGAGGCCTTCTTCTTTACCATGCAAGCCTCTGGTGTGATGCGTGAGTAGTTCATCCTTGGACTACGGGTCCATGTAGTAGCTAGATGGCTGGTTTCTCCTCCTTTGTGCTTTCATGTTTAGATCTTGTGAGCTCCGTTCATGATCAAGATCATCTTTTTGTAATACATACATGTTGTGTTTGCGGGGATCCGATGGATATTGAGATGCTATTTCAGATTGATTATTGATTCTATCATGTCTTTGTTATTTGAGATCTTGCATGCTTTCCGTTGTTAGTAGCTATCTTGGCCAAGTAGATGCTAGCAACTCCAAGAGTTAGTATTTATGCTCGATAGTGGGTTCATGCCTCTGGTAATCTGGGGAAGTGACAGAAATCTCTAAGGTACTAGATGTGCTATTGCTACTAGGGAGAAAACAACAATCCTTTGTTCATAGAACAATCGTATTGTTTACTTTACACGCAGTTCATAAAGCAATAATCTGTTGCTTGCAACTTAATACTGTAGGGGGTTCGGATGATAACCTGAAGGTGGATTATTAGTCATAGATGTAGTTGGATGGTGGTCTATGTATTATGTAGTAATGCCCAATCAAGTCTCAAAGGAGTCAAGATGATTAGTATATGCATGTATTGCTTTCTCGGTGTTTGTCAATTGCCCCGCTGTAATTTGTTCACCCAGCATGTTATCTATCTAAGGAGAGCCACCTCTAGTGAAGTATGGATCCCGGTCCTTGTCTTTTACATACAATCTATAAACTATTTACTTCTTTGTGTTTACTTTCTGCAAACTTTTACTTCTTTCCATTTGATACGTTTAATCCTTTGTTTTCCGCAAAACACGGTGAGATTGACAACCTCATCGCAAGTTGGAGACAAAGTTCTGTGGTTGTGTTGTGTAGGTCTCCACGTTGCTACTAGCACCGGTAGTGCGCCCTGCCAAAGCTCAGGTAGTAACACCTTTGAGGTGTTTCCTTGCTCCTACTGGTTCGATTAAACATTGGTTTCATAACTGAGGGAAACTTGCTGCTGTGCTCATCATACCTTCCTCTTGGGGTTCCCAACAAGATCTACATCAACACCGCCAACAAACATTTTTCTGGGCGCCGTGCATTGAGCCATCAAGCATTTTTCTGGCGCCGTTGCCGGGGATCGAAGAAGAAGAAGAAACTCCCATGTCAACTACACGCCATTAAAAGACATTTTTCTAGCGCCGTTGCCGGGGAGTCAAGGACATCTTCACAAGGGGAGTCCCTCATAACCAATCTCTTTACTTTGTTGTTTTTGTTTTGCTTAGCTTCTTTTTGCTTTGTTTGCTTGTTTTGTTCTTTCAAAAACACAAAAAAATTAGTTTTACTTGTTTGCTTTCTTATTTCAAAAACACATAAAAAAAATTAGTTCCTTTCTTAAGTTGCCTTTATGACTAGCTCTGCTCCAATCACTATTTCATTATGGATAGCTCACTCAGTTTCCTATTTGGGAACAATATTATGACTCCTAAGGTAATAGGTGAACCACCGCCTTCTAGAACCTCCATGGAAGAAGAAATTTCTGAACCTGAAAGCTCATTAGATGAAAAAGAGGAGGAGAGTGATGGACAAAAGGAGGAAGAATAGATCTACCCATGCCTATCTTCTAATGAGAGTAACTCTTTATCCCTTACATTATTTGATTGTCCCCCATGCTTATCAAAGGAGGGTGAATGTTATGTTCCCAAGGATTCTTTTGAAAATGTTTATAATAAAGCTCTAGTGCTTGTAGATCATTAAAAGCATGCCTTATGTGATAGTTATATTGTTGAGTTTATTCATGAGGCTACTGAAAATTATTATGAGAGAGGAAAATATGGTTGTAGAAGTTTTTATGGTAATGAAACACCTCTCTATGTGCTAAAAGTTTTGAAGTTACTTTTGTTTTATCTTCCTATGCCTGTCACTTTGCTCTTTGTGCATTTATTTGTATACAAGATTCCTATGCATAGGAAGTGGGTTAGACTTAAATGTGTTTTGAATTTGCTTCTTGACGCTCTCTTTTACTTCAATTCATATTTCCTATGAGAGCATGTTCTCAAATTTTCATGCCTAACTTAAAGGCGTTAAAGAAAAGTACTAGTTGGGAGATAACCCAAGAGTTTTAGATGAGTCTTGAAAGTTATTACTTCAGTAATAACCGCTCCTTATCCTTTTTATTTGCTTTTTTTGCCAAGAGTAACCTCTAATGAGAGTGAAGTAATGATTGGGAAAGTTGCTGTCCCAAAACAGATTTTTATGCTTCACCGTAAAAATTCGTGAGAGAGCTCTGTATGTCGGATTGAGCTGTAATTTTTTGTGCTTCTGCCCCAGGTTGTTATCTAACTTTCTTTAGTTCAACACCTTTTGATTTGAGCAACATAAGGTCTTCGAAAAGTTCGTCTTTACCTGCTGGTCTGTTTTGACAGATTTCTGCCATTTTCTGCATTTGCTTCTTGTTGGTTCCTTTTTGAGTTCTTTTGGGGAATTGAGATTTTTGAGGGAAGTGCTACAGTATCTAGTGTTCTAATGGAAGTTTATTTGTTGTTAGAACTGAACCTTGAGACTTATTTATCTTAAGTGCACTAATGTTGCTAATGAGATTGTGTGAAGTTTTGTATGAAGGAAAATTTTCAGGTGTATGGAAGGAATGAGTAATGAGATGAAGGATGGACTAAAGCTCAAGCTTGGGGATACCACGCGTGTCACCTCAATAAATATCAAAGAAGTACAAGCTTCAAAGCTTGGGGATGCCCAAGACATCCCCTTCTTCACCAATAAAAATCCCAGGTTTCTTCCAAACGCTTCATTTTTATTGTTTCATGCACAGTTGTGTTTTTCTTGGAGCGTCTTCTTTTTTCGTTTTCGTTTTGGTTTTTAGTTTGCTTAGTTTTCTTAGTTTTCTGAATAAGTTGGTTGGACCCCCTCTTTCATACTTTGGTTTGCAAATAGTTTGGTTTAGTTTGGAAAAGAGTAGGAAAGTTCATACTTATGTGGTAAAAAGAGATCGTTTTTGACTGTGGCCTATGCTTTGTCATGCCATGCTTGATATTGTTTTGGCTTTATGCTTAGTATTCTTTGCTGTAGCATGACTTGTTATAAACAATTGAGATTGCTTAATGTGCCTTGGATGAATCATGCGTTGTTTTAGCATATTAAAGCATAGTATAGTGGTATTCTCCTTTGATGCTTTATTTGGGTTAACTTGGCACATGCTCACACCATGTTATGACTGTCACAAGTCACCATAGCCTTTATGATCCTTTAGTTTTCAACTTGTAGTATCACTTTATGCTTTGATCAATGATGTTTTGTCGCTCTGCATGATTATGGCCATTATTGCTCTCTTAGTTTATCGCTCCCAGTCTTTTGCTAGCCTCCACCACCAAGTATGAGTTCCACTCATGCATCCAACTTCCTAAGCCAAGTTATTCCAAAGAGTCCACCATACCTACCTACTAGCTTATGTTATTCTAAGTATATTCATGCTTTTGTTTACCTTCCACTTGTTATGAGAAAACTAGTGATTAAAGCTCTCACGAACTTGATGGCACACTTTACTTTTTTGCCTCTAATAAACTTGAACCATTGGGTCCTTCTTTGTTGCGTATATGCTTGCGCTTTATAAGTTGAAATTAGCAGAACCATGTACCATGGGAAACGCTTTCAACATTGCACTTGTACTTTGTACCCCGTTGATATCATGTTCTTTTTCTTACGGATCCCGACGGTGTAAAATAAAAGTGGAACTTGTAAGATCATGGAGTTTGTATGTGTGTTAGAGAAACGCCTGGGCCGCTAGCCTAAGCCATGCCTAATCATGGTGGAAACTTGCAGCATCACCATAATGAGCACTCTATGAAGCATTCTCAATAAAAACCTATGCAAATAGCAAATAAAAAGATTGCTGAGATGCTCATTGTCTGCTTGCCTTGTCATTTTGATTATGGGAAAGCTCCTGTATCATGTGCAAGGGGTACCCCGTTGGCGGTTCTTAATGATACACATGTACTTACAATGACAAGAGCTTACTCGTGACTGAAGTTGAGTAGCATGAGGATCGGGCATGAGATTTCGGTTTATAACTTGTCAAGCATATCCTCTTAGTTGTGTTACTTTAACCTTAATCACCTTCAAGATGCTTATGATAGGGGCAATGAGAGCTGAAAGCTACAAGTACCACAATTTTTGGAAGCTCTTTATGAGACTTGAATCCCTACTTCCTTTTACAAAGGCCTTTCTTCCACCTTTATATTGAGTCTCCACCGTCTATCTTTATGCACCTACTTTGAGAGCATAGTGGCCATTCTTAGTTCTATGTGCATTGTCCCAAGACTAGTTGATTGATGCATAACTTGTTATTGCTTGTTTGAAACTATTGTATCTAGTCACTCTTATGAACTTTGAAGGTGTCCTATGCATTTATATTTGCTACTCTATTGAGGGACAAGCTGAATACTATTATGCTATGTTTTCTTTATGTGAAACAAACAAACGTCTTGCAAAGCATGTTATTCATGATTCTTTTGTTTGTGCCTTTTCATGTTGCATCATAGTTTCTTTGCTTATTGCTAGAACTTTGTCTTTCATGTTATGATTGAAGTACTATGATCCCAGCTTTGAGTGTTTTGCAAATACTTTGATCAAGTCTTTGATGGTGCATGTCACCTCAAAAATTATTTCTTTTTATCACATACCTACTCGAGGACGAGCATGAGTTAAGCTTGGGGATGTTGATACATTGCAAATGTATCTATAATTTTTGATGTTCCATGCTTGGTTTTATCCACTTTCTTGTGTTTTGTTCCAACTTTGGAGTACTTTTCATATGATTTCTTGGACTAACCTATTAACAAGAGCCACAGTGCCAGCTGCCTGTTTTCTGCTGTTTTTGGTCCCAGGAAAGTCAGAAAATGAATATTCTCGAAATTGAACGGGACAAAAGCCAAAGTGCCTATTTTTCCGGAAGGGATCAAGTGCCAGAATACGAGACATAGAAGGGACAGGGAGCCACCACACCACCTGGCCGCGTGGCCAGGCCTGGCCCGCGCCAGGGGGTGGTGTGGCCGCTCTCGGCACCCCTTGGCCTCTCCTTCCGCCTATATATTGCCCTTGGAATGAAAACCCTAAGTACCTGATCAAAAATCCACGAAAGAGTCTATAGTCGCCGTCATCTCCATCCCTAGATCGGGAGGGATCTTAAGCTCTTTCCGGCACCCTACCGGACAGGGGAATTCACCCTGGAGGCCTTCTTCATCACCATGCAAGCCTCCGGTGTGATGCGTGAGTAGTTCATCATTGGACTACGAATCCATGTAGAAGCTATAAGGCTGGTTTCTCCTCCTTTGTGCTTTCATGTTTAGATCTTGTGAGTTCCGTTCATGATCAAGATCATCTTTTTGTAATCCATACATGTTGTGTTTGCGGGGATCCGATGGATATTGAGATGCTATTCAGATTGATTATTGATTTTATCATGTCTTTGTTGTTTGAGATCTTGCATGCTTTCCGTTGTTGGTAGCTATCTTGGCCAAGTAGATGCTAGCAACTCCAAGAGTTAGTATTTATGCTCGATAGTGGGTTCATGCCTCTGGTAATCTGGGAAAGTGACAGAAATCTCTAAGGTACTAGATGTGGTGTTGCTACTAGGGAGAAAACAACAATTCTTTGTTCATAGAACAATCATATTGTTTACTTTACACGCAGTTCGTAAAGCAATAATCCGTTGCTTGCAACTTAATACTGGAGGGGGTTCGGATTGTAACCTGAAGGTGGATTATTAGTCATAGATGTAGTTGGATGGCGGTCTATGTATTATGTTATAATGCCCAATCAAGTCTCAAAGGAGTCAAGATGATTAGTATATGCATGTATTGCTTTCTCGGTGTTTGTCAATTGCCCCGCTATAATTTGTTCACCCAGCATGTTATCTATCTAAGGAGAGCCACCTCTAGTGAACTATGGATCCCGGTCCTTGTCTTTTACATACAATCTATAAACTGTTTACTTCTTTGTGTTTACTTTCTGCAAACTTTTATCTTTCCATTCGATACGTTTAATCCTTTGTTTTCCGCAAAACACGGTGAGATTGACAACCTCATCGCAAGTTGGGGATAAAGTTCTGTGGTTGTGTTGTGCAGGTCTCCATGTTGCTACTAGCACTGGTAGTGCGCCCTGCCAAAGCTCAGCTAGTAAACCTTTGAGTTGTTTCCTTGCTCCTACTGGTTCGATTAAACCTTGGTTTCATAACTGAGGAAAACTTGCTGCTGTGCTCATTATACTGTCCTCTTGGGGTTCCCAACGAGCTCTACATCAACACCACCAACAAGCATTTTTCTGGGCACCGTGCATTGAGCCATCAAGGTGGCGACACCCTGACCCGAGGTATGTTAAGCTGAATGTTGATGCTTCATTTCATTTGGACTCCTATTCTGGTTCCGTTGGAGCGGTTCTTCGGGATTACCAAGGCAAATTTGTGGCGGCATCATGCAAGTTTCTCCCTCATATATCTTCAGCCTCGATGGCTGAGGCTACGACGATGAAGGAAGGGCTTAACTTGGAAAATAGAATGGGATGTCATAATATTATTGCAGAGGGTGATTCAACGGAGATTATCGAAGCTTGCAAGGGACAAACAGTTTGGTGGACGGAATCAGCGGCTTTATTTGCTGACTGTATGGACATCGTCTCTACTATTGGCAATGTTAGTTTTATCTACTGTCCAAGGGAGGCAAATAAAGTAGCTCATAAGATCGCTAGGGTTTGTTTCGCTGATCATTTATCTTGTAACTGGGTCGATGAACCCCCTAGTTTCATTCTGCAACCTCTTGTAAACGATGCTATAATTGTTTGATGGGCTGCAAGTTTCACACGCACTCTTTTTCCTTATCAGGATAGCTAAGGGGAATGGAAGGTTTTAATGAGGCGGCTTGCATGCTTAATATATGATGTTTTACCCTAAAAAAAACATTCATCTTCCTAAAACTATTAGCTTTTGCCTCGTATTCTTTAGTTAATAAGATTGTGGCTGCTACAAGAAGATTGATATAGTTCAGTTTCAAAATTTTGCAGTGATGCAGTTTTTTAGTAGACCAAAACGCAGGAACAGACCGAACCATCCCCGTTTTTCTGGCCAGATCACAGAAAATTAGGAAATGACCATGCAGGAGCCAAATTATATTAAATTGGGAGAGGAACTCGTTCGGGTCGAAGTCCTTGTCGTCAGCGTGCCGGCGCTGTCCGAAGGCATGGAGGTCCAGCTCCATCCTCGACACCGGCGCGCCACCGCCCCTACCGCCTTCATCGGTCGGAATCCTTGGAGCTCCGGCTCCATCCCCGCGGCCTGTGCGTGCTGCCCCTGCGTTGTCGGTCGCTCCTCCACATCCTATCGTTGGGAACTTGTTCCAACTGAACAGTTCGACTCGATCGGCAAGTGGGCCTGGATTCACTAATTGGCTATCAAGATGGTTAATTACAATTTTTGTGTGTTGTGCAAACTATTACCCCAAATGTTGGTGTTTTGTGAAACAAAATTTACCCTCAATTAGTGGTGTTAAATGCAAAAATCTCGCAAGGGTTGGTTCGAAGTTGCGAGAAGGCGAGAGATCCGGGTGTGCGCACGACCGAGGGGCCGGCGAAAGTGGTGAGGGATGGCCCGGCGGCGGCGAGCGGAATTGAAGTGGGACTGGGTAAGCGACTGTATTCATATCCGGAGCCAGGCATCCAACCAAACAACTCTTCGGCAGTTCACGTGATGGCTAGATCGGATCCGGTCGCTACTCTTTACCTTTGAACATAAAGGAAAAAGGAATCGCCACACTTTCGCTGTTCACTGGCGCAAATCAGGATGGAAACCAAATATGTCGCTGTTGCTGCTAGAGCATCTGAATCGTCTTCAGAAAGAAAAGGCAAAAAAAAAAAAACAGAAAAGCATATGTATCTTGCTTCATGCCTTCGCAAAGAGAAAAAAAACAGGGGAAGTGTGCAGATATGAAGAAAAATAGGTCTGGCCGGAACACTATAGATAGTTTTCTCTCTGTTTGGATGCTATATTGTGTAAATGGCCATGGAATGCAAAATCAGCTATATTTGCTAGCTAGAGCGATTAATCAGGCTGGAGAATTCCCTGTATTACAGTCACATGAGTCTGAAATGAGTTACTCCGAACACAGAAAACAAAATCTTAAGAGGATTTTTACAGTACCTTAGTCTTTGGTTTTCCTTTGAGACATGCTATAATTTTGACTTCCGATGCCTCTTCTTCCAGTAGATCGAGCTGCTACCGATGTACTGCTGTGCGAAATACTCCCTTCGTTTTAAAATATAAGATGTTTTAGCTTTATGAAAAAAGTGTATCTAGACCTCTTTTAGTGTGAAGGTTCATTCCAAACCTACATGAATCTACACACTAAAAGGGGTCTAGGTTTATCCTTTTCATCAAGCTAAAACATCTTATATTTTGAAACGGAGGGAGTAGATTGCAAACTATTTAAGAATCTCATTTAACTCTCGGCATGCAGCTGATGCACCTGCATCATCCCCATAACTGCTACTCCCTCCGTTCGAAAATATAAGACGTTTTAGCTTTGTGAATCGAATGTATGTAGATGTCTTTTAGTGTACAGGTTTATAGAGGTTCGGAGTAAATCTATACACTAAAAGGTGTCTAGATATATTCATTTTACAAAGCTAGATTGTCTTATATTTCCGAACGGAGAGAGTACATCATTTCCGTAGTGCCCTGCGTCCTCCACCCATTAGATTGAGGGTAATGTACGGGCTAAATTAATCAACGGGTCTCTATATTTGCCTGTTCAGATCGAGATGCACTTTGGTTATGTCAAGTTAATGCTTCAGCTAGAAAAAGGCATTTTAACTTATTAACCTGTTTTAACTTCAACGGTTATATACTTTAGTTACTCAACATTTTGTTTCTCCATCTCTCACATTGCCTTTGCGAACTCCTGACACTCCTGCTGCTTTTTTTTCGAAAAGGGGAATATAATCCCGAGTTCCCGACACTCCTGCTGCTGGATGATCATGCATTTGGTTTGCTTGTGTGCTCGCTTGGATTCTTCAGCGTGTGCGCTCTGTCATCGATGGATCCATCGCCTCTCCCTGCGGATGTGTGTTACTTTGTTGGTAATGTGTTGTGTGCGAACATATGGTAGCTCTCAAGTTGTATCCTAGCTTTCAAATAAGAAGAGCACAGGTCGGAGCCTGCGTGCACAGACCTGGTCGATGCGTTTCTTGCGAGTGGAGAGGCTTGATGTGTGGGCCTGCTTGCGTCCACCAGGATGCACTTGCTTGTCTGTGGTTTTTGAGAGTGATTTGCTGTGTGTCTGGAACTGTCACAGGCAGCTGCCTATGTATCCCTGGGTGCATCAACTTGGCTAGCTGCATGTGAGTGTGATCTATTTGAGAGTGTTCGCTATGTATCTGAACCAAGAACCAGCTTGTTGTGCCCGTGTGATTTGTTTAGTATGATTTCAAAACGAAAATGCAGCAGCTATACATGTGTATGCTGGTTGTTGCATTTTACCTGGCTGTGCGTGGGAACTGTTGATCTATTTGTCCTGGCAAATAATGCTTATTTGCATGCCTTTAAGTAGCGGTTTGAGGTATATGCTGTTGACAGTGAGTAAGTGGCAGTAGATCATCAGTGCATTCAGCACATGTTAAAAACATGCCTGTTAGTACTACCTTATGATGTTATTCGAAGTTTGAACTTGAACAGTCAAAGTATGCTATTTGCTTTCGAGCGTTGCATTCTTTTTCTGCATAGTATGCTGTTCCGCTATAGTCATGAATGTAGTTCATTAGACAAAGGAGACTGCAGGAATTGCCACACCTTGCCGAGCCATGTTTATCTATGTACCTCTACTAGTAGCACAAAAAAAAGTAAAGCATGGATATAAGATTCATCTTTGGTAAAAGATTAAAAAAAACAATAACATGCTTCTTGCTTTCGCAAAAAGAAAAGGAAAAGGGGCGGCGATAAGTAAAGTGCCCTGAAACTAGTACAAGGAGCCATCAGGCAAGGAATCCTATGCATTCTTCAGTCAGAGGGAGGAGGCAAATGACTTGTGTTTCTGAGGGCTCCTGCTTGCTTGCATGTATCTCTCATTTCCGCTTCTGATTTTCGGGGGTGCACTTCGTAATTTCAATCTGATCTCCTTCCGAAAAAACAAATTGTGAAGCTGCCGCTTGTCTGCTGTCAAGGTACGTACGTCCTTACCAGCTACAGCTAGGAACATAACTCATTTTGTCTTCGTTCGATGAAATTTCTGCCAAACTTTAAGCCTCGCATGTAACATGTTGTCATTCGTTGTTTGTGTATGCATGCAGGCGGTGTGGCAAGCAACCTTCAACGATGGGTACTTAATTAATCTGCTGCTGATGATTTTGTCGTCGGCGGAGAGGAGTACTTCATTATGAGCCCTCGTCTGCTGAAGTTCTGTTAAGTTCCATGTTGTTCTTCTCTCTTGGTCTTGGACTTGGGCAGTGTGTGTACTCATGATGGATCGTCCCCGGATAGAGGTAATGCTCTTGTGCATCTTATATTCGAAACTAGCTAGCTATAGAGAGCGCTTGATCCAGACTGGGAATACTCTGTGTCAACAGGAGAAAAATTATGTACACTACACCTGCCAGTCGTACTAAATTCTCTATTTGCAAGTCATATTATATGCCAAGAAAGGCCTTAGATCAAAATGAACGTTTTGTTTTTTGCTTCTGGAATGGATGCACGATTGATTTATTTAACGTCCCATAGTTAGTTGTAATATTGCTTATTCCATGCTTGCACTTGTAGGCATGTAAATAGGAAGACTATTTTGTTCAGATGTACTGTACTCTTTTTCATTTGCGATTTACTGTACTGTGTTTGCTTATTCAATAAACACGGACTGTTTGCTTAAAAAATACTCCCTCCGTTCCTTAATATAAGGTGTATAGTTTTCTTTAACGAATATTAGCGCACGGGATGGAAGGGAAAATTTCGTTTCTTTAGGATGTGAATACTCCAGGTGATTGATGTGATATAGAGGGAAAATACGAAATCTAGGTATCCTCTCTCTCCTGATCAAATTAATTGCCTTCTAAATAAGAGGAACAAATCCCAAAATTCTCTATACACCATATATTATGAATTTTTTCACAAAAAACTATACACCTTATATTATGGAATGGAGGGAGTAGTAAGCTAGCAAATATGTTCTAACTGACGGTCTTTACTCTAGTTCGTCCCAGGCTTCCAAGTTGAAGAAGCCAGACAAAAGATTTATGAAATACTTAAGATCAAGCGAAATGAAAAGGTGTTCTATTTTGATGGCTGGGATGGATTTGGAGCCTCTGCTGTTCTTAGATACATAGCGGCAATGATTCCATCAAGGAGAACCTTTCCGGAACTATGCTTTGACAGGATAATTTTCATAGATTGCTCAAAGTGGAAAAGTAGAAGAGCGGTGCAAAGGGCAATTGCAATAGAACTGAAACTTGACCGCCGTGTAACTGCTGTTCTAGATAAGCAAGATGAAGAGGATGATTTTAAAGGAGTTGATGAAAGCTCAAGGGATGAGATAGACAGTGTTGCACAAGGGATCCATCAAACCCTTAGTGCTACCAAATTTATGATGTTTTTTCTTAATGGAAGTGATGAAGAGATTGATGTAGGTCTCTTTGGTATTCCTCCGTTTGCAAGATATGGCAACAACATGATGCTATGGACCTTCAACAGAAGTTTCCTTACCATGCATCAACACAATTATTATGGGATGGAGAGCAAGCTAAGATATACTCACGTTTATTTGCGTTCTGATTTCCCAATAAGTGATTTAGGAAGTTCAAATTTTCGTGAATTGTTGCATCAACAAGCTGCCACCATAGTTGACCGTGGTCCAGATATGCAAGACCTCGACCCAACAATGGTCACAGAATGTTTCCTCTGTGAGTTATTTCTTAGTTGTAATTTTCACATAGCCACAAAATTTGAATGGCTTTCTCATGCTTCCAACTATTGGATATGCGATGCAATCATAAAAGGGGACAGAGAGAGGGATATTTGTAATGCATTACATGGAGAGATAAGTTGGGAGTTTGATGCTTCTTTGACTGATAATTTGCTTAAACATTTCACTTTCTATACGGATCCTCCATCACTAGTAGCTAAAGATGCTACTGTCTATATGGGATGGCCATATCGTTGGATTTCAATCACTTCGAGAAACACGGAAATAAGTGGCTTGCTAACTATACCTGCAACGACATCATCTTTCTTTTTGGCATTTGATAGATTCACTCACTCATCAATTTTACAAGATGGCTTGTTTGAAAATTCCTGCAACCTCGGTGTGTTAGTTCTCTGTTATTGTGCCTTCAACTTTGCATCACCTCCTTTCCGCAAGTGTCCCAACCTAAAATTCCTTGGATTGGACCATTATACACATGGGAAAATAAGTGAAGAAGATAATCATATAGAATGGGTATGCTTGTATAACCTTTTAGTGCTGGACCTACGCTACACAAACTGGGATGGAATCTTATCTAAGGAGAAAATGTGCCTCATGAAAAATATTAAGGAACTAAACATAGAGGGATTCCGATGTTGGCACTACACAGCTCACTTACAAGGGCAGCTACCTAACCTTGAGAGGCTCCGAATAGTTAAACCAACATGTCGAGGGGAGCCGTCAATTGATGTTGATAACTCCTTCTTAGATAAGACAAGTATGGAAATGCTTGACTTCTCAGGAAATTCAGACATGAAAACTCTTCCAACAAGCCTATGGAAGGCGAGTAGCTTGCAGGTGCTCATACTTGATGGTTGTGATGGACTAGAAGACATTGTTGCCATTGGTCGGCTTCCTCCTTCCCTCAGGTTCGTTAGCTTTGATGGCTATGGGCCAGCTTCCCAGCTTACACCAACAGTTGAGCTACCTCTGAAACATTTTCGCCCGTCTACTACGGAAGATAAGAAGGATATCAGTATCTCCAAGATCTCTCTAGAAGGCTGTAAAGAATTGGAGAATCTGTTCCTGCGTGGATTAAACAACCTCGTGGAACTAGACTTGTCTGGAACTGCGATCAAGATACTTGACTTCGAGACTATGGTGGTGCAAGTCCCGTGGCTCAAGCGGCTATATCTAATTGGATGCAAACACCTTCGTGCTATCATCTTTGCCGAGGGAGATGGTGAAAAGGCCAAGCCAGACCTAGAGTTGATGTGCATAGACACACGAGCTGGAATTGTGTGTCCTTGGCCTATCATTGAAAAGACCAAGTCCTCCGAGTTACAGGTGCATACTATTATTATGGATGCAAGGCTTACTCACTCTTTGGCGCGTCTGTTTTATCCTTATTTAAGAGGCCCATTCCCACATGGGAAATTTTATTATGATATCCATATCACCTCCTCACCGGTGTATGGTGGGCCTATTCAATTTAAAGAAACTAACAACGGTAAGTTTGCCCACTGTGACCAAGGGAGCTTGCAACAGCATATTCCCGCAAGCCAGTACAGTGATGTCCTTAGCATAATTGATGACCCTCCTATGCAGGCTTTCCCACAACCTCCAGCTACACGGTTGGACCGGCATATAGAGATTGCTGAAGGTAGCTGTTATGTTGAGAGCATTCTAGATGGAGAACTAGGTTGCCTGATGGGAGAATGTGCTGAATCCCTGCATTTGCACGATGTCTCGATAGATACTGCTATTATTCCTAAAGACAGATACAGCTGGTGGCGCAACCTTCGGTGGTGCTGTGTGGAGAGGTGCCCGAACTTGGATACCATCTTCAATTCGGATTCCTACGGATTTTGTGAATTGGAGACCTTCTGGGCATCGAGTCTCCTAAAGGCCGGATGGATTTGGAGCAAAGGTTTACGCCCTGGTGGTTATCTATTATATACTAAAAGCAATATAAGGGTGTGTTTCGAGGCACCACATCGATCCACATCATCAGAATTATTTTTAGTTGTTAGATTTAGAATATGCGGCCAGGATTTAATGAGATATTATTAATTGCGTAACCGTTTAGTTCCAGCTGTCACGTATTATATGAAATAAAATTGTGAGTCCGATCGGAATAAAGGGTACGCAGGTTAGATAGCACCGTGTGAAAATAAAAGAGCACACCAGAATATTAGTTACATAACACGGTTTATATAAAGGGGAGCACTACACATGCAATAGGTTCCACCTCCAATACGCTTCATAAAGGCGTCACGACGTGTGTAGTCAGTTAAGCAAAAAAAAAAGGGTGCCTTGACCGACTACACGCCTAGAGTTCTTTCTTTATTTAATCAAGAGAGTCGGTTCAGTTGGAAAAAAAAAGGAAACGTCCATATGTGTATAAATTTTAAAGTCTATTATATACTAAAAGCAATATAAGGGTGTGTTTCGAGGCACCACATCGATCCACATCATCAGAATTATTTTTAGTTGTTAGATTTAGAATATGCGGCCAGGATTTAATGAGATATTATTAATTGCGTAACCGTTTAGTTCCAGCTGTCACGTATTATATGAAATAAAATTGTGAGTCCGATCGGAATAAAGGGTACGCAGGTTAGATAGCACCGTGTGAAAATAAAAGAGCACACCAGAATATTAGTTACATAACACGGTTTATATAAAGGGGAGCACTACACATGCAATAGGTTCCACCTCCAATACGCTTCATAAAGGCGTCACGACGTGTGTAGTCAGTTAAGCAAAAAAAAAAGGGTGCCTTGACCGACTACACGCCTAGAGTTCTTTCTTTATTTAATCAAGAGAGTCGGTTCAGTTGGAAAAAAAAAGGAAACGTCCATATGTGTATAAATTTTAAAGTGATATATCCATATATTAATATTAATTGAGTATATATACACAAATAATAATAAACGAATCTATTAGTTTCTAATATCCATAATAAGTGCCGGGATTTTAGTTTAGTTTATCCAAGGTGAGTCCCTTAGGAAACATAAAATATGGAGGAAACATCTCATATTTAGAGCAATGCTAGCTTAAATTTTGATGTGATATATCCATATATATAATATTAATTGAGTATATATACATAGATAATAAAAAAATATTACTTTCTCTGATCCATAATAAGTGACTTAACTTTAGAATCCAGATTTGAATTAAAGTTAGTTCGGAGGAAGTACTGACTCAAAGGCAAGTACATATGATATACAAACATCTTAATCCACTTACGAGATTTCATACCAACTCCCCTTAGCAGGCACACTCATGGTAAACAATTGCTAATCTGTGTTACCGTCTAGGACACGCATCCATGCAATCGGGCCTAGCACAAATCATTTTTAATACCCCCTCCGACCCAAATTAGTTGCTTAGATCTGTCTTGATTTGATTGTATCTAGACATTATTTAGTATTAGATATAACTTGACAAATCTGAGTCAACTAATTTAGGTCGGAGGGAGTATGTTAATGTCTCTAGAAGGTGCAATCGGTTAGGATGGCCATGAACAATGTCTCTGATAGTTATCAACATTTGCCGACAAGAGAAAATATTAACATGTTTGATTACTATTTCCACGTATGTAATGTTATCTATATTTTTTGTTAGTGTCATCCGATAATTACATACTACAATAGTACGAGAACGCATGCCACAAGATGCATTAAAGGGTTAAGTTCCTAACTACGGTTTCAGATAGCGTCAGGTACTTATTGGAATATTTGGAAGTATCACGGTCTATAGTAGGTCTGAGTTAACTACTGTTTGAGTATTACTTGGTTGGTATTTCCTTTATTTTCCTAACATATGTTATACAGAGAATTATATTCATATAATATTCATAGTGCGTTGGCCACGACCGAAGTCTAACGATTATATCAGTGAAGACCCAAATCAATCATGTTTAGTGTTTACCTTTATTACACACCTAAAGAGATTTAATGGATCCACAACTTATTTATAAATTTTGGAAATATATGGTTGGATGTGCTATGCTCTATTTGCATGCTACATGAATTCTATGTTATACGATAACAACAAAAATATTCGTTACACTATCAATTCCCCACTATTTCATTTATCAGCAACATTATTCGTGTGTATTTTTATTAAACACTAGCAGGTAACATGTAACTAAGGAAACAAATAAGGTATGGATATACAACTTTGTCTGCTCTGATCCAAATTCTCACATTGGTGTAAGAATATGTATTCATGGCCAAATTTGTCACCGTACCTTAAGATTTTTGTTTTACAAATATTAGGTGAACAATATTGGAGTACTTTGTTAGGTTCAAGCTCTGTGTTATATTAGTAAGCAGGTTGCATATTTTCTGTAAAGTAAAAATGAGAGATCAAGTACAAGAAGTGCATAGAGTGGAGGTTCGTTGATAGGTCATTAGGGGGAACAATGATCTTGTGGAAATGTAGGATAACAATATATTTTATTGACAGATAGATAATCCGCTAATGCAAGGTTTCATATGCGGTATTGACACAACAGATTGGCAAACTTTTATTTAAGAAACTAAAGGATTTGTGATAACACTAAATTTTATGTCGATCATGTTTCTATTTCATTTATATTTAAGTGTACATGTTATTGCCATCATAGTTTTTATTTTTTGTGCTTTATCACGTCAATCAAATAATTGACCTAAAGTTTTGGGTACTATGATGATGTTACCAATGAGTATTAATAACCAGTTGGGAAGAATTTGTTGGTGCAATGGGAGTAAAAATATTATTGAGGACATGAAGTAAATTTTTGACCTGTTGAAATGATGAATATATGCCATCAAAATATTTTTTTAACATCAGTATGTCACATGAATCTAAGTTCCATCCAAGTCATTGTAGTTATGTTGAGACAACAAATGCATGTTAGATGAAGAGTATAACACCTACATTGAAGAGAATGAGATACGAAGAAAGATAGTAGAGTTTCCACCTAGATATTATAGAATATGTCGTAATGATTACTCTCCACAAATTAATTGTTTCCAGATATACAGACATGTGATATTTTGGCAATTTTTCTGGCATATATAGGTAGGTTTTTTCTTAGAATTGTATGTTTGAAATATCAATGACACCATAAACTCATCTCAGGAACAAGTTCAGCACGCTAAAGACGATGCCCTCGCATTTGCGAGGGCCATCTTGCTAGTTACTACAACAACCATTCCTTCGAAAACTTGCAGCACCTGCACCTGCAGTCATGTCCTAGGCTACAGTTCGTTCTTCCCATGTGGGTTTCCTCCTTACCCAGCTTGGAGACACTCCATATCATCCGCTGCAGTGACCTCGTGCACGTCTTCATATTGGACGAAGAGTACCCAGCGGAAATAACCACCGATGGTATAGTATTCCCGAAGCTGACGACCATCCACCTGCATGAACTCCCAAAGATGCAGAATATATGCCAAGTCAAGATGGTGGCTCGTGCGCTCGAGAGCATCAAGATCAGGGGATGTTGGGGCTTGCGCAGGCTGCCATCCGTGGCGGCACGTGGCCAAGGCGAGAAGAAGCCGACCGTCGAGATCGAGAAGGATGTGTGGGACGCTCTGGAGTGGGATGTTGATCATCACGCTGACCACTTCGAGGCGCCGGTACACTCGCGCTACTACAAGAAGAAACTGCCCAAGGTCTCCTTCCTCAGGTATGATACCGCCCAATCCACCTTTCTGCTCTTTTAGCTCTGCATTGCTTCTATTCATATTAAGTTAGTCACTGACCAATTTCTGTTTCGGACGACTGTCACATATCGCCTAGGTGATCGAACTCTGTGCCGCTGCTACGTGGAAGTAATCGACACTCTTGCTGCTGTATCATCATGTGTTTGGTTTGCTTGTGTGCTTGCTTGGATTGCCAGCCTTCAGCGAGGGTGGAGGTCATCGATGGATCGGTCACCTCTTCGTGTTGTGTGTGATTTTGTTGCCAATGCATTATGTGTGAGCTTATGGTGGCTCTCACAGGTTATCAAATAAGAGAGCAGGTATGTGCCTGCGTACACAGACCTAGCCCTGCGGTGCGTGGCTTGCGATTATGTGTTTGGAATTAGTAAAAGCTGCCTATGTGTGCCTGCGTGCATGTACATGGCTGGCTGCATGTGAGTGTGATCTGGTTGAGAGGGTTTGCAAGTGTGTATCTGAGCCAAGAAGCAGCTGAGCTGAGTGTGTGTTTGTGTGTGTATGTATTTGCACACATAAACCTGCAAGTGTGATTTGCTTATGCTTTTTTGAAAGGAAAAAAAGGCAGCAGCTATGTGTGCCGGTTGTTGCAACTCCCTGCCCCTCTGAGCGTGAAGCATTGACCCACTTGTCAAATTTTGCACAGTAAGCATCAGTTTTTTCTTTATGGGTCCTGAAATAGTGGTTTCAAGCGTTATGTTGACCCAACAGACTACAGTGCTCACATGCTTAGTTCTTACTGGCAAAGAATTCACAAGCTGCTATCTAGTAAGTGATGGTGCTTCATAATGCAAAGAGCCAACAAAAGGAACTCACAGTTTAGCAACAGTTTGCTAGAAAGGTCAACCTTGACACATGTCAGGTTTATTTTGTTGTTGGGGACCACTCCAGAAAATATCTGTGCTAGATATTGTTAGCTTTGCGACAAGTAAATAACGAAGAACGAAAACGAAATCACAGCAAGGGGGACATAGATTTAACGTGGAAAAACCTCTCTAACAAAGAGAGCAAAAAAACCACGAGCACCAGCCAGCGAAACTTCACTATAACGGAGAGTGTTTACACAACGCCGGCGATTTTCACAGATACAACTTATCCCAGCCGGCGGCTTACAAGAGGTTTATATAGCGGTGGTAACCTAGGTCTTCGATGATCCGCATCGTCCCAAGCCTCCGGCGACGGGTCTCTCTCCGCTCCGTTAGAAGTTGGCCTTTACTTTGTAGAATTTGGATCAACATATAACAGATATTTCCTCTTGTTGTTACCGTCCGAATTTTCTCAGCTCTCCATTCTCGCTTCGTGTCCGGACTTCCTCGGTCTCCCTATCGCTTTGCGTCTGGGTTTCCTCGGCTCTTGTCGCCACGAAGCTTCCTTGGGAAGGAAGAGACTCTTATCCTTTATAAATAGAGGCACATCGGATACAGATCACACAGGGTGCTTCACTAATGTCCGGTTTTTCTGGAGGAACATTGGGGCGCCTGGCAGGGAGATTTTAGCCTATTTCCCTAGGTGCAGCCGTTGATTCCGGCGCCGATAAGGATGGACCATCCCCGATATCACTCCGCTACCTGGAATTGGAAGGAGAGCTCGCACTGGAGTACATCTGTAGATCGCCAACGTCGGAACCCTGCTGGTTGGATTTCTGCTCTTCGGCCAAATTGCGAAAGAAAGAAGATAAGAAGCAAGGGTAGAGAAGATTAGCACTTGAGCTCCTAGCCGACGATCTGATTCCGATGGAGGTACTCCCTTCGTTTCAAAATATAAAATATCTTAGCTTTGTGAAGGTAATGTATCTAGGTACCTTTTAGTGCGTTGATTCGGAGAGTCCATCGCGACAGCCCGTTGCACCATCGAGGTAGGTGGCGGCGGCAGGGGTTTTGGAGGATGTTGCGATGGTGGGTGCCTATTGATATGGTGAGCTCACACGGTGGCATGGTTGCTAGGATCAAAAGGCACAAAGGACCTAAGTGTTACCGCCGTGGAGACCCGGGTCATAAATTGAATGATTGTACTAAAAACACTTCTGCTATTTGTCAGCTACCTGATCACTTATCCAATGACTATCACATTCGTTCTGCACCCAAGCCATCGAAACTATAGTAAAATGGCGTTGTGCCGAGGGCTAGCTACCCTCGGCATAGCCCTAAAATATCGTCAGCATGGGCTGTGCCGAGGGCAGCCCTCGGTGTAATGCCCTGTCGGCACAGACACTTTTGTTCGCCGGCATAGGGTACGCTGACGGCTTTGCCCTCAGCATAGCCTAGTTGGCATATCCTACAGCCGGTTGTAAAAACAATTTCAAAAAAATATTTTAATTTTTTTAATCTTTGAATTGTTTGACTCGTTAATCTCTCACGTGAAACATTTTTAACACTAATTACACTTAATCTTCGGTCAAATTATAGTCCTGGTACAGCCGGTTGTAAAAACAATTTCAAAAAAATATTTTAATTTTTTTAATCTTTGAATTGTTTGACTCGTTAATCTCTCACGTGAAACATTTTTAACACTAATTACACTTAATCTTCGGTCAAATTATAGTCCTGGTCAAACTTTCCGGTCGGTCACCCATCCTCATACTACTCCACCCCAGCACACTTAACTTCTTTGTTCCTTCCGAATGAGTTTCCACGAAGCAATTTGTACCTTGTTATCAATACTATGATATCAATCCTATTAACTCTTATATCATTATATCTCATGTGTTTTATTTTTTGAAATTACAAACAATTATTTAAGTAAAAAACAATGAATAAGTAATATTATTATTGAATTCAAATAAAAATATAATGATTTTACTTTTTTATTGTTCTATTTAATATGAATAATTAATATTTTTAAATCCGTAAATCGGAATTTGATAAATAATATGTCTAAATCGTTCATAAAAATGAGAGGAATCTAAATATGATATCCATATCAACTTATCACAAACTATGATGCAATTTTAGTCATAATTTCATTTGCCTGTTTTAAACTATGGTCAAAACTGATCGAGTTCCTACCGATTCGGCAGGAATTTGTCTTTTTCATGAGGGGTGAACGGAAAGGTTTAAGATATTTCAGTAATTGTTCATTTAAAGTGGTCTAGTATTTTTGAAAAATAGAGTAGTACCAATATTAAACTTTCATTTGGTGGTTGCTTCACAAAACACCCCGTTTTTGGCACTAGGAAAATGAAAAATTGCCTTTTGCTGCGCTGAAAAGGAAAACTTCCCCCTGCAAGATGCACATGTGTGCAGAATATGGACACATTATCACAAACTATATCGCGATTTGAGCCATAACATTGATCGTTTGGCTTGAAAGCCATGAAACCTCGAACATGATAGCTCATTTTGAGAAGGTTTTTTTGATATTTATAATATCCCAAGTTTGATATTTTTCCTTGCAACTATATCACATAATATGACACCACGTGAAGGTTTTACATTGTTTGGATTTAGATCGTTTTTTAATTTCTTATGCCCGTTTTAAACTATGGTCAAACCGGCGGGCATGAAGATGTTTATCTTAGCGTTGAATCTCGCTAAACTTAAAGTAGATCTCTAATGAAATAGCATATTGTGAACCTAAAAATGATTTTTTCAAAAAAATATGAGCACTAGATCATGTACATGTAGTTCAAATTTGACTAAGTTCCTACCGATTTGGCAAGAATTTGTCTTTTTTATGAGGGGGAGCGGAAAGGTTTAAGATACCCTCGTTTGGAAATTGTCCATGTAAGGTGGTCTAGTATTTTTGAAAAATGGGGTAGTACCAATTTAAATGAAACTTTTATTTGGTGGTTGCTTCACAAAATATCCCCTTTTTTGGCACTCGAAAAATGGAAAATAGATTTTTGGGGTGATGAAAACAAAAATTTCCTCTTGCGAGATTGCAAGACATCCCAAGATGCACATTTGTGCATAATATGGGCATATTATCACAAACTATGTCGCGATTCTAGCCATAACATTGGTCGTTTGGTTTGAAAGTCATGAAACCTCGAACATTATAGCTCATTTTGAGAAGGTTTTTTTGTGATATTTATAATATTCTAAGTTTAATATTTTTCCTTGCAACTATATCACATATTATGACACCACGCAAAGGTTGTACATTGTTTAGATCATTTTTGAATTTGTTATGCCCTCTTTAAACTATGGTCAAAAGAGCGGGCATGAAGATTCTTAGCCCGGGACTGAGTCTCGCTAAACTTGCAGTGGACCTATGATGAAATAGCATATTATGAACCTAAAAATAATTTTTCCAAAAAATCATGAGCATTAGATCATACACATGTAGTTCAAATCTGATCGACTTCCTATCGATTCGGCAGGAATTTGTTTTTTTACGAGGGGTGGACGGAAAGGTTTAACATACCCTGGTTGGGAAATTGTCTATGTAAGGTAGTCTAGTATTTTTGAAAAATGGGGTGGTACCAATATGAAACTTTTATTTGGTGGTTGCTTCATAAAACATCCCTTTTTAGCACTCAGAGAATAGAAAATGCCTTTTTGGTGCGATAAAAAAGAAAAATTCCTCCTAAAAGATTGTATGTCATCCCAAGATGCACATGTGTGCATAATATTGATACATTATCACAAATTATGTCACGATTCTATCCATAAGATTGATCGTTTGGCTTGAAAGCCATAAAACCTCGAACATGATAGCTTATTTGGAGAAGGGTTTTTTATGATATTTACAATATTCCAAGTTTGATATTTTTCCTTGCAAATATATCACATAATATGACACGACGTGAAGGTTTTATATTGTTTGGATCATTTTTGAATTTCTTATGCCCGTTTCAAACTATATGGAATGTTTTTATGTTTTACTTAATTTTTATTTATAAATGTGTAATATTTGAGTGTAGATAGATAGATCTTATTTTTCTGCAATTTTTGATATATTATTTGTATTTTTACGAATTAGAATGATTTAGTTTTGATTTTTCAAAAAATAATGTGGTAAAAGGAAAAATAGCTATGCCGAGGGCATTGCCGTTGGTACAGCTATCCTACGCTGAGGGCAATCCTACACCGACGGCCAGTTTCGTGGGGTGCCTGGCTCGTGGCCTATGCCGACGGCCCCGACTTTTGGCCATCGGCGTAGCCTCTAGCCCTCGACGCATTCAAGTTTTCATGTAGTGCGCTGATGATGTATGGTTTTGGGCATGAGAGGCTCATGTTCTGGGAGTTACCTATGTAGAGTAATATTTGTCCAATAGTGGAGAATACCCGAATTGGAAGAGTTACTATTCTCAAAGGCACTTTAACCATTCCTGAAATCATCACCCAATTACAATGGGTGGTAACTGATGAGTGGTACTAATGGGAAGTTAGACAAGTGGAACGTGTACGTACCAAGTGAAATTTCCTAGCAAAAAGGATCTTTTTAAAGCACAACATTTTGGGTCTTATAAGGTTCATGATAACCCTTGTACTATGACTTTCGATTTTTGGAGAGTTCAAATGCAACCAACTTGGGCTGGTAAAAATGTTCGGTTAAGGATTCATGACCTACCAGCCGATGCTTTGGATGATTACATTGCTATGTGGTCTCTTGGTTTTATGTGGGGTAAACAATAAATATTGATAAGCCCATCACTAGGATTAATAATGTACTACGGATTTGTGTCACATGTCTTGACCCCTCTCTCATTCTGGAGAGGGCTGATGTCCTAATCAAAGATGAGTTCTATCAATTGCACTTCCAAGTGGAGGGTAATCCTATGCCTGCAAAGGAAGATACTATTGTGAATGACACCAATCTTGAGGGGGGATATGGTGCAAATGACCCCAAAACAGATCAACACTGTCAAGGGAAAGATAAAGAGAGGGGAAAGGAAACTTCAAATGAAACAGAGGGTGCTGAAGTGGGCTCGGATAATAATGCCAAGCAAACTGATGCTTCGATGGATGATGATATACTGATTGGAACATTTAGTTTGAGTTGATTTTACTCTGTTTATCCTGTAGTTTAATTCAGTTTTAATTTCGGTGTATTCTATAATGTAAATAATATGAAATTAATTGTGTAAAATGAAATTTCAATAATAAAAAAGGAGTCTTCATGTCCCGTTATCGAGGACCTTGTGGTGAGGCAATATCTTACCAAGGCGATGATCAATAGCTGGTCCGGGAGGATGATCAGCCACACTGGCACTAACTTGATAAAATGATCTTATGACTATCAGTAGAAACGATCTTTCCCTCGTGTTTGGCTATAACGGAAACCCTCGAATCTAGAGCTATGAGATCAAGTATGGAATTATGTTTACTCACTTTAAATTGAGTATCCGTTTACCTCCTTTCCCACTAGGATATGCCTAATCCGTGTATAGGTAAACTGCAGGTCCGAACAGCATTATTATCCAAAGATCCCCCTTATGCACATATCTCTATGGGGAATCCTGCTTTAATTTTTCAAAGCGTATGCTCTTAATAAAACAAGTCAGAATCAATTGGCAAGGGGTCAATGATTAAGGGAATTGCTTAAAAAGTCCCTGACAAACCCTCTCCTAGTGGAAGAGCAGATAGCTACTCCTCCACTAACAGGTTTCTTAGGAAAACTCTATCTATTCTGGTGTGGATGGCAAGCAGGCCTATATTTCTTGGTTTCAATAGAACACCTTACGAGCGTTCTTTCTATCTACTATTATCTAAAAGTAATTAAGTTATTAATCAATGAAAGAGCTGCTAAATTAAATTCTCTTTTAGGCGAAGGAAGTATGACCGCTTTACCAATAGTCGAGGCTCAATCTGGAGAAATTTCTGCCTATATTCCTACTAATGTTTAATCTCTATTACATATGGACACATATTCTTATCTGCAGATCTATGCAATGCCGAAATTCGACCTGCTATTAATGTGGGTATTTCTTCCTAGATAAAAATCTATCATGGTTAGCAAAGTTGTTTCTTTATTTCTATTTGCCCTTTAGTTAATAATTTCAATTTCTTTAAGAAAAACTAACCAAATAAATGGAAAATGAAAATTAATAGAATTTATTTCTTCAAATACAAAAAAAATTCTTGGTTCCGAAACATAATTCCTTTTTTCTTTTTTTTGTTCTTTGTCTATAGTTAAGCTGTATGTTATTCACGACATCAATAGAAAACCCGCCATTTTTGGTTTCGGAATAGTAGAATAATTCGTAATAGCAGCCAAAATCTTGAGAAAATCTAAGTTAATGATCAATAGGTTTGGATAAAGAATTTAGGAAAAATATTCTCATACTTACACAATATAAGGACAAGTATATGTGAAATCTATCCTTTTTTTGTCCTTTTTATTGGGAAAGAATCAATATACTTTTAATGTTGAATCGAGATTCACTAAGACAGAAATCAAGCATTGGGTCGAACTTTTATTTGGTGTTAAGGTAGTAGAATGAGGGAATATATTAAAATAATTCAACAAGCGGTAGAAACAATTCCTGGAGGCCCTTATGAGATGCAGCTTTCGTAGTTGCTAGAACTATGTGGTATGGGTCAGCAACGACCCCAATTGAATTATTCGGGCATACTCGTTATCATTGATATCAGGGATACTTTTAGCAAAAAAAATATCGAAGAGTTAGAAATGGTTTAGCTGAAAATCTTAGTTCATCGGAAGCTTGGTCTAAAAGCACAGGTTGAGGTTCGTCCTCAATGGGAAAATGGAGCGCCTAACAACGCATCTTTACATACCAAGAACTACGAGATCACCCCTTTCATTCTGGGGTGACGGAAGGATCGTACCATTCTAAGCCTTTTTTTCATGCTTTTCCCAGCGGTCTGGAGAAAGTAGCAATCAATAGGACTTTCCTAATCATCCCTTCCTTTCAGGAAGAATGTGAAATTCTTTTTTCTTAAATGGGAGCAGAGCAGGTTTGAAAAATATCTTAGAGTGTCTAGGGTTGGGCCAGCAGGGTCTCTTAAATCCTTCCTCGAATTGTACACAGGAATTCGAATTATCCAATAAATTAGCTATCGTCTTTTCAATATAAATTATTGCAATATTAAAATTTCAATACCAATGAATTACAAAAAATCATTTAAGTGAAAAAGAATACTATGCAATAACCTATTAAAAAATGTATATTCTCAAATAATACTAAGAAAATAGTATTGATTTCCAGAAATTAGGCATTATATTTTCCCCTAGCTTCCAAAAAGAGTCAAGAAACGCTAATGGCAACCCTTCGAGTCGACGAAATGGAATTCTGTTTACCCAATTTAAATTGAGTATCCGTTTTCCTCCTTTTCCCACTAGGATCGGAAATCCTGTATTTTCTATATCCATACGATAGAGTCCTTAGGTTTCCGAAATAGTGTAATGGAAAAGAAGTGCTTCGAATCATTGCTATTGTTTGATCTTAAAGGGGATCTTCCATAATTTCGCACATAAGGGGTTATTTCTTGGTTTCAAATTCAAGCACGGGCTTTTCTGGTCAAAAAGTATCCTGAGTTTATCACTTTATCATGAGTTATTTTTCTCGGTTAACAATACTTGTTGTTTTGCCGATATTAGGAGGTTTATTAATTTTCTTTTTACCCCATAGGGGAAACAAAATTATTAGGTTTCCAAATTCGTGCCCAAGAACTCATCACTTTTTGGGTCGTAATTACTATCTTATTAGGTTCAGTTGTCATAACTGTTCGGATAGGGAAATGCCCGCTAAAGAGAAAATCTATCTGATTCTCTCTGGGCCAATATCAATTTTTAGAAAGAAAAAACAACAATTTTATTTTTAGGATTTCTATTTTCATGCTCCTGATTCGTTGGTTGTACTCAGTTTTTCCCAGTCGTTTAGTTTTTTCTCACTTATGTCGTTCCTCCATTCTGAAACCCTCACATGCGCTCAGACGGGGGATGCCGTCAGGTCAAAGGCTTGATCGTTAGATGCTCACCGGTGGGACCGCATTGGGGCGGGTCGTGCGTTGAACATTACGTTACGTCGCCTCGATCGTTATATACTGACAGGTGGAGCAAGGATACACAACGGACCAGTCATCCATCTCTCGCTGATTATGGGGACATGGTGTGGGATCATGTGGGGCACGTTTGGTGGTTACGTGCGCCCTGCCATGTAAATTGGAAGTTTTCTTTTTTGTTATTTTTATGCTTGACCTTTTAAGAGCGCCTTTCCCCCTCTCTCTCTCGCTAACAGTTGTGTTTTTTCTCAAAAAGGTAGAAAATCTAGAGCAGCTTTTCTCTTTATTCATTGTTTCTTTTGCTCTCGTTTTCCCCCAATCTGGTAGCAAATCTAGAGCAGCAAAACTAACTAGCACCATAAATAAATTCAGTAAACAGAACAAATGTAGATAAAGAAGCTAATATAGGTTATATAGTACGGTACTTAACGAGGTTCGACAATTAGGCTGCTCAGCAGCAACATCGCACAAGTTCAACACAGACACGGCAAAAGAAGCTGCTTTACAGCAGCAGCAGCAGATCAGTGGCCCCTCATGGCCTCTGCTAGGAGGGCCTCCACCTTCTCCCTTTGACGTCTTCTCCACTTCTTGCTGCCTAGTCCCTTGACCTTGGGCACCTTGGGCTTGATCGGGGGCATGCGACCATCCTCGATAGCCACCTTCTAGAGGTTGTGGAGGCGAATACCGAGCGCCTGGTGCTTGGCTATGAAGCCGTGGACGTTCACGGACTCGCCGCTGGTCCTCACGTCCTCGGCATGCTTCACGAGGGAGTTGAAGTCCGTGGCGCGGAGCCTCCTGGTGGGGCAGAAGGGGCACCTGTACACGTCGCCGGCGAAGAAGTTGTTGTACTGGCTGGACTTCAGCCTCGTCAGCACATGATGAGTCTTGGAGTCCTTGGACTCATCGTCGTTGCGGACGTCGCTGCTATCCTCCTGTTGGAAAAAACAGTAGAGTGCAATAAGGACATGATTGAGATACTTTGATTATCGGGATTTATTATTTGCATAAATTAACCAACTGAGATCTCCTGATTATTCCGTAAATCTAAAACCAAATGGAATACTGATCCCAACTACGAAAAGGGGTTCAAATACGAAAAGGAGGATTCATCGAAATACGAGATCTAACACGAGATGACTAGCTACTATAAAAATACGAACAACCGGTCCCTAGTAACATACAATCTAGCATCCAACGATGGGAACCGTGGAAGAACAAGGAAAGGGGAGAAAATCCTAGTTACCTCCGACCATGGGTCGGCGATGCTGGTGTTGTAGGGGTTCTCCAGTTGAAAGTGCATCTGTGTCCCCATGTGTGGTTTTGGTAATTAATGACAATCTTTATGGACTTATGTTTGCATTGAGTTTTACTTGTAGGATTTGTCCATAGGCAATGCTTGAACCATATGTTGGCTTCAAGGTTGGGAGAAGAAGAAAGTAGAGAAGATCAAGTGTTGACCAAGGTTTCAATGAGTGATTCGGAGATTGGTCAAGTAAGAGTTGGGCCTATAGCAAGTGTGTCTTGAAGAATAAAGTTGGAGTGATATCTCTTTTGTACCGTCAAGACACCAACATCATGAAGAAAGAAGAAATGATGTGCGAGTTCAAGATGAGTCATCTCTAAGAGATCATTTCGTTGATGCTTGCCATCCTATGGTGATCATGGATATGGGAAGATGATATGCCCAAACGATAAGCTCTACCATAGTGGAGTATGGGGAGCAATTTGCAAGTCTTCCCCAAGCTAGCGCAACCAATCAAGAAAGGTGTTCCTTCTTGAGGTGGAGAAGATCGTCATCATCAAGCTCAAGTGGAATATGCGCAAGGCAAAGGTATGGTCTTGATAGGGTTTCCTTCTTAACAGTCTCGTGGTGTTAGTTGGAGAGACCGGTTTGTAGGATAGATAACCGTTCTATCAAGAGGGGCTCTTGAGTGAGTAACTTGATCATATCCTTCGGAGAGAGAGCTCAAACCTTTGCATTCCTGGCATAATATTTCTTGGTTGTTATTTGGATCTTATCCATGTGAGGTCCTAGAGATTGTGGTAATATTCATAACAAGCTCTAGTTCATCAAAAACGGATTTCTCCTTATACCTTATTGCATTTTTGATCTTGGAGGTTTTTCCGGTTTCTCACCAAGAGAGGTATCTCACATCATAATACATGAAATGTTCTCTCTTGGTGGTATCTAATATTTTTGTTGGGTAGCTCTTGTCACCCCCTTTCCAACAATAATTGGTTTCGGGTCAATCGGAGTCTGGATGCAAATGTTATGATCGTTACAGTTTTGTTGTTTCCATCAGTTTTGTCTCTAGCAGGTTTTTCAGACCGGAGTCTCCGGTGTGCAGACACCGGAGTCTCCGGTGTGGTCCGGAATTTCCCCACAAGTCTCCGGAGTGGATTAAAGTTGAAGACCTAGGTTAGCCAGATTGGTGGTCCGGAGCAAGGTCCGAAGACTGACCAGAGTCTCCGGTCCAAGCCCCTGACCGGAGTCTCCGGTGTGGTTGGGCCGGAGTCTCTAGTCCACTTGGCCCACAGAAGGGCTGGGTCATTCTGTTTGGTGGTTCGGAGGCTGGTCCAGAGATGGGCCAGAATCTTCGGTGTAGACCGGAGTCTCTGGTGTGCAGGCCGGAGTCTCCGGTCTGACTCTTCTCCAACGGTCAGAAATCAGTGGGCCTATAAATAGGGGACCTCTTCTTCAACCTCAAGCTGCTCGTTCCAGAAACTGAAGAACACCATTTTAGAGCCACCAAAACTCCAAGATCTCTTCATCCAACCACCCAAACTCGCTGATCTTTGGGGAATCGGAGGAGGAGGCCTTGATCTACAGCTTCACCAAGAGAGATCTTCATTTCCTCCTCATTCACTTGAGGGCCCCTTGCTCTAGGGTTTCATTGGAAACCCTAAGCCTTGTTTTGGTTTGAATTGATTCTTACAAGCTTGTCTTTGATTGTTTGACAGCTTGCTTGTATTCGGGAGCCTCCAATTAAGTTGTGAATGTGTGTCTCGAACTTGTTGTAAAGGTGTCGGCTACCACCTTGAAGTTTGCCGATAGTGGAAGGCTGGATCGATCCCATTGGGGTGAGATTCATCGGAGAACAAGGGAGGACTTTTGTGGCGTTGGTGGTTTGATACCACCCCCTCTCCAAATGAGACGTACTCCACTGTTGGGAGGAACTCGGTAATAATCGTCGTCTCCGTGTGCCTCGGTTATATCTATACCCGAGCTCTTACTTATGCACCTTACTTTGTGATAGCCTTCGTGCTTGAAGTCTATATCTTGCTATCACATAGTTGGTTGTCTTGCTTAGCATAAGTGGTTGGTGCACATAGGTGAATCCTAGTTGTTCTAGGTTTTGTGCTTGACAAAGTAAACGCTAGTTTAATTCCGCCTTTGTTAAGCCCATCTAGGAACAGTTTTTAAACCGCCTATTCACCCCCCCTCTAGGCGACATCTGTATCCTTTCACCAGTCTTATGTAAACAACCTCCTCGTAGGGGTCCCAGCCGAGCGGGATCTGCCTGAGACCGCGGGGGCCTCCTCGCCGGCGGCTACGGCGGATGCGGGGATGGGGACAGGGGCCTGTACGGGGACGGGGGCCTCCTCGCTAGCGGCCTTGGAGGCGCGGATGGGCCACCGTGCCGTTCTTCTCCATCACCGGCATGGTTGGGATTTTCTTGGGGGTTTGCAGAAGGTGATGGGACAGTAGAGACGGTTGAGTGAGCGACTGAGTGATGAGTGAGAGTGGGGAGGCCTCTATTAAATGAGAAGGACAGCGATGTTTCGTTGCACTACCGTGCACCGTGTAACCCGTGCATGGCCACACGTGTCCGCTACAACCCCGTGCACCGCACACGCGTACTGTGAGTCATATTTTTTTCCCTCGTGTCTAACCATGACGACTCAGTTGTACTCAGTTTTACTCTCGAGTGTAACACTAGTAGTTTGGTTCTACTCAGTTTTGCCCTCCAGTACTAACACTGCCGTATGCAATATACTCAGTTTTACCCTCCGGTGGCTGGTCAACAGAGAGTCAACGAATATGTTTTAGCTAGATAATTGAGTCATTTTATGCACAATAAATTCAAAAAGAGCAAAACATAGTGGCATCTACCCAGGGAGTCTTATTACGTGACCTGCCACCATAAGAAATGTATATAAACCAAGTTTTAATCTAAATCACCACTTCTCAAATCACCTACTATCTATGAAGGTTCATGGCTTTCTACTCAAGCCTCTTTCCAAAACATAGTTTGTCTGAATGAGGCAATAATTATCAAACTGGTGTATATTTGAATTGCAAATAGTTTGATGTATGCCAAGATGTATTTTATTGTATAAAAGATGCATTTTCCATTTTTTAATTTTTTTCTATTTTCTATTTGAATCCCTTTGTCAGTCTTGCCCTTGGTTTTTAAGTTCTACTCAGTTTTGTCCCTGGTTCTTAAGTGCTACTCAGTTTTCCCCTCGCACATGTGTTCATCTTCGCTGCTACGCTCTGATTGGTCAAGACAGTTGTCACACGGATCATGCCCACATCTGGCGCACAGGATAACCCCTATATCTGTCGGGGGGCACCCCTCTATCCGTGCAAAATAATGAGTATGCCATCGGTACTTTAACTCTATAAACAAATGAACTTGAATATAATTTGAAGGGAACGTGTTCGAAGGTGTATAATTTATGTATTATATTTCACTCCATCGAAATGGTAATGTCTCAAGATTTTCTTAGCGCAACATTATCACGTATTAAGTACGATTTCAAAGAGTTCAAAGGTGTATAATTTTTGTATACGTAAGTTTATGCATTATATTTCACTCCATGGAAATGGTAATGTCTCAAGATTTTCTTAGCACAACATTATCATGTATTAAGTGTGATTTCAAAGAGTTCAAAGATGTATAATTTTTATATATACAAATTTATGCATTATATTTCGCTCCATGGAAATGATAAATGATCAGGATTTTCTTAGCACAACATTATCATGACCTAAGTGCGATTTCAAATAGTTCAAAGGTGTATAACTTTTATATACACAAGTTTAAGTATTATATTTCACTCCACGGAAATGGTAATCTCTCAATATTTTGTAGAACAACATTATCACGTATTAATTGCGATTTCAAAGAGTTCAAAGGTCTATAAACTTCGTATACGCAAGTTTATGCATTATATTCACTCCATGAAAATGGAAATCTCTCAAGATTTTCTTAGCACAACATTATCACGACCTAAGTGTGATTTTAAAGAGTTCAAAGCTGTATAACTTTTGTATACGCAAGTTTATGCATTATATTTCACTTCATGGAAATGTTAATCTCTTAAGATTGTTTTAGCACAAGATTATCACATATTAAGTGTGATTTCAAAGAGTTCAAAGGTGTATAAACTCTGTATACACAAGTTTATGCATTATATTTCACTCCAAGGAAATGGTAATGTCTCAAGATTTTCTTAGCACAACATTATCATGTATTAAGTGCGATTTCAAAGAGTTCAAAGGTGTATAAACTTTGTATATGCAAGTTTATGCATTATATTCCACTCTACGAAAATGGGGGAGAAAATAATAATCTCTCAAGATTTTCTTAGAACGACATTATCACGTATTAAATGCGATTCAAAGAGTTCAAAAGTGTATAATTTTTCTATACGCAAGTTTATGCATTAAATGATCAGGATTTTATTAGCACAATATTATCATATTCTAAGTGCGATTTAAAAGAGTTCAAAAGTGTATAACTTTCGTATAATTTTCGTATATGCATTACATTTTACTATATGAAAATGAAGAAACGGCACGGGCGCGGGCGCGAGGCTGACTCGGGGTCCCATCTTGCAACGCCAACCTGCGTAAGCTATCGGTCCGGTGCTCACGTGGATAAGTTGTGGGTCCGATGCTGATCTGGATAAGTTAAGATAGGTGTCCACTACGGAAATCGACTGAACGCGGCCCTACTTGTAAGCATGTAACGACAAAGGTACACTACGGGACCCGACATAACGCGGTCCTACTCATCAGCATGTAACGATGAGGGTCCACTACGGGACCTTACTGAACGTGGCCCCACTTGTCAGCACGTAACACCAAGGCTGACGGACGGCGAGTTTCAGACCATGTGAGAGTTCCGTACAAGGAGATGGGAAAAAGTGAGAAAAAACTAAGCGGTTGGGAAAAACTGAGTACAACTAATAAACCGAGGGCACAAAAATAAAAATCCCTTTATTTTTTTAATTAATATTAAGAAAAAAGAATATAACTAAAATGGAATTGGCAATATAATTTTTATATACTTTTGAAAGAATAAAAAGGTTTTTTGCAATCATTATTTCTTGTCTCTATCATATCACAAAAACCTTTGGATTTGGAACGAGGTGGATGTCCACTGCCTAAAAAAGACGTCTGTAAAAGAATTAATCCGTTTTTAAGAGAAATAAACGATTCGGCGATCAAATAATAATACTAGTCTATTATGGTTCGAGAGGAGGTAGTAGGATCCACTCAAACACTACAGTGGAAGTGTGTTGAATCAAGAGTAGATAGTAAGCGTCTCGTTGAAATGATAATAGATAGGGTAGATGTAGAAACTATAAATTCTTTTTCGAAATCGGAATTATTAAAAGAAGTCTATGGACTCATATCGATTCTACCCATTATGACCCTTTTACATACAACTAGAAAAAAAAATTCCTTTTTGAATGGCTGTTCCAAAGAAATGTATTTCATTGTCAAAAAAGCGTATACATAAAAAAATTTGGAAAAAAAAAGAGAAAAATCCTTTAGCTGGATAAAGGGTGAATGTAGCCAAGTGGATCAAGGCAGTGGATTGTGAATCCACCATGTTTTCCCATCGCATTATTGCAAATTCTAAAAATGCAATTTTTCATATTTCTAGTTACATATTTACTTATAAATAGATTAACCTTGAAACAACAACGATTAATTACTCTTGCTATAAAACATGCTCGTATTTTATCTTTCTGACCGTTTTGTAACTATGTGAACGAAAAGCAATTTCAAGTCCAGTCAATTTCAATAATTACGGGTTCTAGACATAGAAGAAATAGACATATTCCTCAATTAGCGGAAAAGTACAATTCTTGTCCCATATCTGTTTTCTATCTTCCATACGAAACTTTTCAATTCTTATAAGATCTTCTTCAGTCTTACTCAAACGGTCCAATAGTGTATGTATATTATCCCTTTTGAGACAATTATACGTCAGTGAAATTGTCGAACACAATATAATACGATGAGATAGAATGCAATAGAAATAGGTGTCAGGGATTCGAATCCCTCCTCGCCCATAGCCTTCGAAAGGGGGAAGGGCCTTTACTTTCCCCTTGAGGGTAGGAAAGTCATGATCGGCATAACGGACGTAAAGCTATTGAACTTCCTCGAATTGAAAGAGAGATTGAGAGGGATCAATAATCCTAATTCTCGCTATTTGTAATGGATCCAATTATTCGATGGGGTTATTACTTATAAGTCTACTTTGTACAAGAGCATGCAGGAAGAGCCCGAGCTGCTACAACAGGTTTTGAAAAGGGAATCGATCGTGATTTGGAACCTATTCTTTACATGAACCCTATTAACTAAGTCCTCATATCGATCCGATCCGAATGAATCAGTCTTTGTACAAAGGTAAATCTTTGCCTATTAGGCAAGAGGATAGGAATATGGATAAAAGAAAGTTAAGTATTTATCAGGGAAGCCCCCACAAAAATTTGATTTATTTAAACCCATATTCTATCATATGAATGAAACATAGTTTGAAAAAGACGACTAAACAGGTTTGTTTAATACTTATTTATTATTAAATTTCCATTCTCAATGGATAGCTTGAGATCATCAATTTTAAAGTGTAGAAGAGAAGGATCAACTCTTTCCCTTTTTTGATCCTTTTTTTAATGCAAATAGGTTCAATCTAGTAATTTAGATTAAGTCTTAGGTCTTAGGTCTTATTTGACCTGTGAAACACCTCATTTGTTGAAATGTTCTGTTCCCAAAATTCCTAAAATAAAAGGAAAAAAACTTTCCACTTTCCTAAATTAAGGACGGGAAGGAAGAAGGGGAGCCTATCTTCTAAATTAACCATACTCAAGACAGCCCTTCCTGGGGTGAGATATTATTTGTCCCAATAAAGAGTTGTTAATACGAATAAAAGAAACTCTGTTATAGCCATTTCTGTACATTCGAACTGAAACATCTTAGTAGCCAGAGGAAAAGAAAGCAAAAGCGATCCCCGTAGTAGCAGCGAGCGAAATGGGAGCAGTCTAAACCGTGAAAACTGGGTTGTGGGAGAGCAATACAAGCGTTGTGCTGCTAGGCGAAGCGGTTGAGTGCCACACCCCAAATGGCTAAAGTCCAGTAGCCAAAAGCATCACTAGCTTACGCTCTAACCCGAGTAGCATGGGGCATGTGGAATCCCGTGTGAATCAGTAAGAACCACCTTGCGAGGCTAAATACTCCTGGTGACTGATAGAGAAGTAGTAGCGTGAGGGAAAGGTGAAAAGATCTCACAGTGGTTAGTGAGAGGGGAAAGTGATCTCTGAACGCAATTAAAGAATACAATCCTTGTCGAATTAGCAAAGATTTTGCTTCGAAACCCTTTCATTTAATTAGCCAGCCCAGTTTTGAACACAACTGTTGCATTCTAAAATAACCCTGATTCTAACATCTTTCCCCTTGGCCATGAACCTCCTTATGTTTCACCAAAAAAGGAGAGTTAGGTTGATATGGTAGAAGAGGATGAGAGACACGAAAGCAACATTAGTTCCAATGGAACCGAGACCATCTGTGGAGTGTACTGAATCTCCAAAGTGCTCATTCTCATTACCTCCTGATTTTAAGCAAGGTTCAAATTTTAATTTATTGTCATCCTTTTTTTCTACAAGATTAATAATGCTTTTAGTCCTCTGAATAATAATAATAATGAGAGTTTTGGTAATGATCTTTTGGAAGGGCATCAGGCTGAGCTTGCGCCTCCAGGTGCTGATCGTGAGAGGTTTGTGACCTGCGGCCGATCAAGGAGTTAGGTGTTGTTGCCGCTGCTCAAGCTGGTGGGCAGTCTCGGACTGCGAATGCACTACGGCAGCATGAACCAATTAAATATTTCTTGTCTTTGTGACACCCTTATATGTAGGGGAAAATCTTAGAAAATGATAGAAATATTCCTACCAGTTAAGTTAATAGCAAAATGATAGATATGTTCATTGTCACTAGTGTCAACATACTCTACTAAACAGACTGCGGCCCTGGGGCTTATAAGCACAGAGCCCCACGTCTAATCACCACCGTGATCGCGCTGACCCGACAAGAAAAAAGCTGCCAGAGATAACAACGTCATGAAAAGTGGATAGGCGGCGCTTTCTTTTGCTCGGCACATCATTATCCACCGAGCTAGTGTTTCTGCAGAACCACAGAGGATGCGCCCGGTACATAATGGAAGATGGCGCATGCCGTGTTTTGTACACCATTAGTGATACAAAGAATTGATTATAATAACAATAATCAAATTAGGCTTGCTAATTCTATTTAAATCGAAAATTCTTCCGAGTTCTATCCTTGAGAGCATCTCTATTCTGCTCGCACTACGACGATGGCCGTAGAGACATGCCCTCTGTGCACGCTATTATAATGGCGGCAGCCACGCGCCCACCATCCACCGAAGCGACGCGCTTGTGATTGGGCCTTGCACTGTGGCTTTCAAATAAGAAGACAATAGGTCGATGCCTTGCTTGCGATTGGAGCCCCTTGATGTGTGTGCCCGGTTGCGTCCACCAGGATGCATTTGCTTGTGTATGGCTTCTGTGAGTGATTTGCTATGTGCCCGGAACTGTCACAGCTGGCTACCTGTCATGTGTGCATCAACTTGGCTAGATATAGATGCATGTGAGTTTGATTTATTTGAGAGTGTTCGCTAGGCCTGGTTTGGGTTTCGCTGATGCTATCAATGGAACCGGGGATGGTGATCCCCGTGAATTAAAAAAGAGTGTTGGCTACTCCCTTCGTTTCAAAATATAAGATGTTTTAGCTTTGTGAATGAAGTGTATCTAGTCTTCTTTTAGTGTCTAGGTTCACTCTAAACCTAGATGAACCTAGACACTAAAAGAAGACTAGATACACTTCATTCACAAAGCTAAAACATCTTATATTTTAAAACGGAGGGAGTAGTATGTATCTGAGCCAAGAACCAGCTGGTTGTGCATGCGTGCATTGAGCTTGCTGCCTGTGTGATTTGTTTTGTTATGCTTTCAAAATAGAGTAAATTCTACTTTTTACCTCATAGTTTCACTTTTTTATGCTAATTACCCAATTTAGTAAACTTTTATCCTAATTATCAAATTTAGTACTACCTCCGTCCCAAGGCTTAAGTCGTATAACTTTTTTCAAGTCAAACCAACTGAAGTTTGACCAAGTTTTTAGAGAAAAATATTAATATTTACACTATATAATCAATACCCTCTCATACATCATGAAACATATTTTCACATGGTATCTATATAATATAATTGTTTTTGATAGTTTTTTTCTAAAAGTTTGATTAAACTTTACGTGACATGACTTTTCAAAAAAGTTATATGCCTTAAGCCTTGGGATGGAGGGAGTAAGTAAAATATGCCTTTTTATACTAACTTAGGATGTTATTAAAAGTTTGAACTTGAACAGTCATTGTTTTAATCGCAGTTTCATTTTTATCTATTGTTCCACTTCCACTATAGTCAAGCATGTAGTTCTTCAGACAAAAGAGACGGGAATTGCCACACTCTGCCGTGCCATGTTTATCTACCTACCTCTAGCAGCACAAACTGCAACAGAAATCTGCATGTATATAGGATTCATCCTTGGTAAAAGCAAAAAAAGAAAAAGCATCAATACTTCGCTTCTTGCTTTGGCAAAGAGAAAAGGAATCTAGTACAGAGCCCTGAAGCTAGTGCAAGCGGAGCCAACAAGCAAGGAATCTCAGCCAGGAATCTCAGCCAGAGGGAGGAGCCAAAGGAAGCAAGGAATCTTTTCTGCTTGGGTTTCCTGCTCGCATTTGTGCTTCTGGTTTTGGGGTGCACAGTGGGATTCCAATCAATACCTGTGTTTCTTCAAGCTGATTTATTTCTGAAAAAGAAATTGCCAAGCCGGGCCTGTCCGCTATCAATGTACGTACGTGTACTTACCAGCTACTATAGCTATTAGTACTCTACTTATTTTGTGTTCGTTCCTTGATCTTCGCATGTGTAACTGCTGATTCACAAATGGATGGAGTAACATGTTGTGATTCATTACTGTGTATGCAGGCGGTGTGGCAAGTAATCTTCAACCGATGGGTTAGACTGGTATATGGTTGAACTAATCTCCTGCTGCTTTTCTAGTCAGCGGAAGATCGAGTTCTTCCTCTTGAGGCCTCGTCGGCTGAGGATCGGTTAATTTTCATGTCACTTTTCTATCTTGGTCTTGGACAGTGTGTGTACTCATCATGAGTCGTCCTTACATACACGAGGTAATGCTCTTTTGCATCTTATGCTCGAAACTAGCTAGCAATATATAGAGCTTGATCAGAACGGGGAATAAATTCCGTGTCAATAAGAGAAAATTTATGTACATCACACGGGCCAGCCGTACCAAAACTCTATCTTTGTAAGCCGTACTATATGCCAAGAAAGGCCCTGCTAGATCAAAATTAACTATATATATTTTTTGCTTCTAGAATGCATGCACCTCCGACAACTGATTTCTCATCCTATATTTAGTTCTTTTTTTTATTGTTGCATTGGATGACTGCATAGAAAAGAGGGAATCAGCGCATGTTTATTGCTTATGCAATTTCCTCCGTTCCAAATAGTAAGCCGCATTTTGTTTCGTCAAGACAAGTTATTGACTAACAATTGCTCCATTGTATGACATGAAATTTGTGTCATTGAATTAGTTTTCAAAGTAGTTTGTCATTATAGTGATTTTGCATCACATAAATTGCATATTATAAGAGTAATTATTGGTCAAAGGCTTGTTTTACAAACCGTTTAATTAAAAACGAGATAGTAAGCTATCAAGTATGTTCTGACTTATGTTGTTTACTTCAGCATAGGGTCTCTACAGTTCAAGAAGCCGGAGAATGGATTTTTGAAAACATTATTAAGTCCGAGGTTGGAAGAAAGGTAATCTATTATAATGGTTGGGATGGATTTGGGGCCTCTGTTGTTCTTAGATACATAGCAACAATGATTCCATCCAGGAGAGCCATTCCGGAACTATGCTTTGGTAGGACAATTTTCATAGATTGTTCAAAGTGGAAAAATAGAAGAGCAGTGCAGAGGGCAATTGCAAAAGAAATGAAACTTGACCGCTCTATAATGGTTATTCTAGATAAGCAGGATGAAGAGGATGATTTTAGGGGGATTGATGAAAGAGATAGGAATGAGATAGACAGTGTTGCACAAGTGATTGATCAAATCCTGAGCGCCACCAAATTTATCATGTTTTTCATCAATGGAAGTGACAAAGAGATTGATCTAAGTTACCTTGGCATTCCTGTTACAAGATTTTGCAAATACATTGTGATATGGACCTTTGACAGAAGTAGCCTGACCATCATGAATGAAAAAAAATTGAGTTAATGAGGAAGCTAAACTATACTCATGTTATCTGGAACGGCTGGAGATCAATAAGTGATTTTGAAAGTTCAAATTTGCGTGGACTACTGCATCAACAAGCTACCACCATAGTTGCTCGTTGTCTAGGTATGCAAGATATCGACCCAACAATGGTTACAGAATGTCGCCTCTACGGGTTACTTCTGCTTTCAAATTTTCATCTTGCCACAAACCTTGATTGGCTTTCGCATGCTTCCAACTATTGGATATGCGATGCAATCATAAAAGGGGACAGAGCATGGGATATTAGTAAGGCATTGCATGGAGAGATAAGTTGGGAGTGTGATGCTTCTTTGATTGACTGGGAGGTCAAAAAGTTGATCAAATATTTGGAGCCTCGTTTTCTGGTGCTTGAAGATGGTGATGTATATAAAGAAGGCCCATACCGTTGGATTTCAGTCACATCGAGCAATATAGATGTACATGGTATGCAAACTATACCTGCAGAGGCATCATCTTTCTTCTTGGCATTTGAAAGATCCAATCACCCACCAACTTTACCAAATGGTTTGTTTGAAAATTCTAGCAACCTGGGTGTGTTAGTTCTATGTTATTGCTCCTTCAACTTTACATCACCTCCTTTCCACAAGTGTGACAACCTCAGATTCCTTGGATTGGACCATTGCACACATAAAATTGGTAAAGAAGTTAATCATAATTGCGCAGAATGGGCATGGCTGTACAACCTTATGGTGCTGGACCTACGCTACACAGATTGGGATGAAATCTTATCAGAGGAGAAAATGGATCTCATGAAAAATATTACGGAACTAAATATAGAGGGAATTAGATGTTGGCGGTACACAGCTCAGCTACAAGGACGGCTACCTAACCTTCAGATGCTCCGAATAATCAGACCAACATGTCCATGTGGGACGTCAAATGACGTTGATGACTCATTTATTGACAAGACAAGCATAGAAATACTTGACTTGTCAGGAAACTCTTACATGAAAATTATTCCAACAAGCCTATCAAAGGCGAGTAGCTTGCAGATGCTCATACTTGATGGTTGTGATGGACTAGAAGATATTATTGCCCTTGGTCGGCTTCCTCCTTCTCTCAAGTCCTTTAGCTTTGATGGATATGGGCCTGCTTCCCAGCGATCACCAACAGTTGAGCTACCTCTGAAACATTTCCGCCCGTCTACTATAGAAGATAAGAAGGATATCAGTACCTCCAAGATCTCTCTAGAGGGCTGCACAGAATTGGACAATCTGTTCCTGCGTGGGCTAAACAACCTCGTGGAACTGGACCTCTCTGGAACTGCGATCAAGATACTTGACTTCAAGACCATGGTGGTACAAGTCCCAAGGCTCAAGCGGCTATATCTAATTGGATGCAAACAGCTCCGTGCTATCATCTATGGCAGTCACAGTTCTGAGGTAGAGCCCGACCTAGAGTTGATGAGCATAGACACACGAGCTGGAATCGTGTGTCCTCGGGCATCCATCGACAAGACCAAGTCTTTCCGGTTGCATGTGCATGCTATTGCTGTGGATGCTAGGCTTATTTAACGGCAACGGATACGAAGGATGTTTCTTATAATATCCACCTTGCCTCCTCACCCGCCTATGATGGGGTTGTTCGATTTGAAGAAACCAACAATGGGAAGTTTGACCATTGTGATCAAGGCAGCTTGGAACAGCTTATTCCAGCAGTCCAGTACAGTGATGTCCTTAGCCTGGTATGCAATCCCCCGATGCAAGCTTTCCCGCAACCTCCGGCTACACGGCTTGACACACATATAGAGATTGCTAAAGGGAGCTACAATGTGGAGAGCGTACTGGAAGGAATGCTAGGTTACGTGATGGGTGAAACTGCCGAATCCCTGCATTTTCACGATGTCTCCATAGATGCTATTATTCCTAGAACCCAACACTGGACGTAGAACAACCTTAGGTGGTGCCGCGTGGAGAGGTGCCCCAAGTTGGATACCATCTTCCCTTCGGTTTCCAGTGCCTTCCCTTCGAATTCCAGTGGATTTTTTAAATTAGAGACCTTTTGGGCATCCGATCTCCTAATGGCCCGCTGGATTTGGAGCAAAGGTCGACTCCATGGTTCTTTCAGCCTCAGTGACACCAATTCCTTCAAAAACTTACAGCACCTGCACCTGTGCTCCTGCCCCAGGCTCCAGTTCGTGCTCCCGGTGTGGGTCTCCTCCTTCCCAAAATTGGAGAGTCTCCACATCATCCACTGCGGCGACCTCGTGCACGTTTTTGAGCTGGACGAAGTGTACCCCAAGGAAATATTCTCCCTCGGTGTACTGTTTCCAAAGCTGACAACCATGCACCTGCACGACCTCCCGAAGCTACGGCAAATATGCGAGGTTAAGATGGTGGCTCCTGTGCTCGAGACCGTCAAGATCAGGGGATGCTGGGGCCTGCGCAGGCTGCCATCCGTGGCGGCCCGTGGCCAAGGCGAGAAGAAGCCAACCGTCGAGATCGAGAAGGACACGTGGGACGCCCTGGAGTGGGACGCCAATCATCGCCCGGACCACTTCGAGGCGCCCGTACACTCGCGCCACTACAAGAAGAAACTGCCCAGGGTCTCCTTCCTCAGGTATGATACTACTGAATCCACCTTTGCTCCTTCGGTTCTGAGCTGGTGCTGTTAGTGACTCACCATTTTTGGTCTCCGTCTCACCCATGGGCCATCGCATAGGTGAACTCTGCACCTCTGTGTTTCTTCCATCGCTACGTGGAAGTGATGGATACTTGATGATGCGTTTGGTTTGCTTGGACTGCTGGCCTTCAGGGAGGTCATCCATGGATCCGTCGCCTCTCCTGCTGTCGTGTGTTATGTGCGAGCTTATGGCGGCTCTCACATTATATTGTGGCTTTCAAATAAGAAGACAGTTCTGTGTCTGGGTACAGACCTGAGAGATGCGTGCGTTGTGGCCTGTGATTGCAGCGGCTTGCTGTGGATGCCCGCATATGCATCCACCAGGCTGCATTTGCGTGTGCGTGTTGAGTGCTTCTCTATGTGTTTGGAACAGTAACGGCTGCCTCTACATGGCTAGCTGCGTATGAGTGTGATTTTTTTCTATGGATTGAGCAGCTTGTGCGCGTGCTTGCAAGTGTTTTTCCTGTTATGCTTTTCTCTACCGTAGTTACCTGCAGTTTTGTGTGCCGGTTGTTACGAGTATTCTGGACCAATCCTGGATTTGTTGTGCTGTTTGCAGAAATATGTTCGAAAGATCATAATATGTTGCCGAATTTATCTAATTTTATTAGTTGCCCTTGTTCACCGGGCTTGCTGATGCACTGCGGTCATGAGTTTTTTTCTTTCAAAATGGAGGTATACCCCGGCCTCTGCATCCAAAGGTAAAAATTCAGAGTTCAAAGAAGTACCATTACAAATCTCGGATCAGCTACGGTTGATACATAAACCAACCATCTGAACACACTCACACACAAGCTATACACATTCGTCAATCGATTAGAATGACGCCACGAAGTCTGGCTAGAAAAATCCGTAGTAACCGCCACAAGATGGGTGCACCCAGAAACCATGGGTTGTCTCATATGCTCCGACAGTAGAAAAGCCCATAATTGGATCCAGTGCGCCACCATATAGATAACCTACAAAAAAGATGATACTTTGGCCTTGTTAAAAATACAATTATTGCGACATTTCCAAATGGACCAGCATAATGCTGAAATGCCAATACGGATTCTTCTTTTATCCATCTTTTCCGCTCCATTAAGCCAATTACCAAACATATTAGAAACATTGGTTGGGGGTGGTAGGTTATATGTGCGAAAAATCAAACGCCAAAGAATTTTCGCAAAAGGACAGGAAAGAAATAAATGTTCAATTGATTCGTCTTTATCACAAAAGCAACACTTTTTACATCCATTCTAATTACGCCTAGCAAGATTATCTTTGGTTAAAAGGACCTTTGAATTAAGAAACCACATAAATATCTTAATCTTCAACGGTATTTTTATTTTCCATAAATATCTAGACGGAAAACGTGGGTGCTTGTTTAATACATTTTTGTACATGGATTTTACCAAAAAACACCCTTCTCGGTAAGATTCCATATAAATTTATCTTTCTCGTTTGACAAAGAAATAGCCATAAGTCTCTCGCAAAGATGCAGCCATGCATCCCATTTATTTTCTATTAAACAGCGTTTGAAAGTGATGTCTAAACCATATTTTACTCCCATCAGTCCTTTCTAAAAAGGTGAGTCGGTTGGTTTTGAAATGACCTGAGCTAAAGTTTTACTGGCTAAATACTTATTGTGCAGAAACTCTTGCCAAACTCCTTCCTCTGACATCAATTTATACAACCATTTGCTTAATAAATACTTGTTCTTGATTTCTAACACCTACCTAGGCCCCCCCGGTCTTTTGGTCGGCATAGAATGTTCCATCTGGATAACCTATATTTCTTCTTATGTTCATCACTTTGTCAAAAGAAACGTGAAGGATAGTAATCAAGTCTTTTCCTCACACCCTTTGGTATCTCTAGAAAGGACAACATAAACATAGGCATACTAGTTAACACAGAGTTAATTAGAACAAGTCGATCCCCATAGGATAACAACTTTCCTTGCCAGCAACCTAACTTAGTCTCGAATCTGTTTTCTACCGAATTCCATTCAGAGTTCCAAAGTCTCCTGTGATGTATAGGTACCCCTAGGTATCTAAACGGCAGGGATCCCGACTCGCATCCAAAAATCTGCTTATAAATTTGTTCCTGTTCAACCGCCTGGCCAAAACAATAAATCTCACTCTTGTGGAAGTTTATTTTTAGACCTGATAGTTGTTCGAAAATACAGAGAATAAGTTTCATATTGACTTCCTTTTGAAAATCATGTTCCATAAACAAGATAGTATCGTCCGCATACTGTAGTATAGACACCCCCTTTCTACCAGATGGGGTATTAGTCCAGCTACCTGGCCATTTTATTTTGCTCGAGCAATAAGTATGGCAAGCATATCCGCAACAATGTTGAAAAGCATGGGGGACAAAGGGTCACCTTGGCGAATTCCTTTCTTGGTCTGGAAATAGTGACCTATGTCATCATTGACACGAACAGCCACACTACCATCCCGAACAAAATTGTCAATCCATTTGCACCATAATAGATCAAAGCCTTTCATAAGAAGAACTTGTTGTAAAAGAGGCCATTTAACTTTATCATATGCTTTTTCGAAATCAATCTTAAATAACACCCCGTCCATTTTTTTCCTATGAATCTCGTGGATAGTTTCATATAAGACCACCACTCCTTCAAGTATATGCCGTCCAGGAATAAACGTTGTTTGAGTGGGTTTACTAACTTTGTGAGCAATCAAAAAGATACGGTTTGTGGCCACCTTTGTAAAAATCTTGAAACTAACATTAAGAAGACATATAGGTCTGTATTGCTGAATTTGAACTGCATTCTCTTTTTTGGGTAAAAGGGTGACAACACCGAAATTTAGTTTGAAAAGAGGCAGTTCGCTTGAATGCAACTGTGCAAATAAATTCATTAAGTCTTGCTTGATCACGTCCCAGAAAGTTTGATAGAATTCCGCAGGGAATCCATCAGGTACAGGCGCCTTATTATGTTCCATAGCAGAGATAGCATCTAAAACCTCTTGTTCGGTAAACAGAGAGGTTAGAATATTATTCTCTTTAGAGGAAACCTGTGGGATGTCGCTAATCACATCTTTCCATAAGATTAAAGCTACTAGGAGTCGGCTCCCCAAATAGTTTCTTATAGAACTCAGATATGTATACTTTCAGGTTGTCATCTCCCACAATGGTCCCCTCATCTTGCTCTAGTTGAAAGATTTTCTTCTTTCTAAGTTTACCATTGGCGATAAGGTGAAAAGAGGAAGTGTTATTACCCCCTTCTTGAATATGTTTAACTTTAGCTCGCTATGCCCTCTTAGACTCCTCATCTCTTCTTTACTTCATGACTTGTTCGTTTGCAAGCGTTAGTTTTTTCCTTTCTTCTTCAGACATCGGAGTATTTTCAGCCTTTAGATCCAGTTCATCAATGATGGATAAAACTCTTTCCTTCTCCACCTTATATTTACCACTCTGATTGTTTGCCCACCCTCGAAGAAATTGGCGCAAATGTCTAATTTTGTGTTTCCAACGTTCAATAGGTGTGGTACCGAGAGTTACAGATGTCCATTCAGAAGCAACCATGCTAAATAAAGCATCATGTCTTAACCATGATAGTTCAAACAAAAATCTCGGGTTATTTCCTTTATGAGCTTGAACCCCTGAGTCAATCAGGAGAGGAGTATGATCGGAACCTGACCTTGTCAGAGCTCGTACTGTCACAAGAGGGAACTTATGTTCCCATTCGACAGTAGAGAGAATTGAAGGAGTTATGCCCTAGAGGCAAATAATAAAGTGTATTATTTGATATATCTCCTATAATTCATAATACGTTTCATATTGTGCTATAATTGTGTTAATACGAAATGTTAATACACGTGTGGTATGTAAACAAACTGTGTCTCTAGTTACCTCTATTGAACTAGTTCATTGGTCATGAGGATGGTCTGTGTTTCAAGATCATGGGCGTTTAGGCCAACTGACAATGAGGTCATGTTATTAGTCGAATAACATGATAGACAAACATCCGACCGTTATATCTTAATGAGATCTAGTTACAAAGTTCACCATTGATGATAAAACACAGAGAACCTCGCAACCTGATCCTTTAACTGTGAGGTAATGCAAATCACCATTTCCGGAAGAAGCTTTGATGGTTATCAAGAATCATCTCGTAAAAGGGTGATCAAAAAGATGCCACTCAGGTTTTCCTAAGGGATGTGTTAAGGAGTACATATCAAGACTAGGATTTGTCTAGTCCATGTAACAGACAGATACATGTGGCCATCTCGGTGGCATTGCATTAATGAAGCTTGCAAGCATGTGACTAGGTCATGGAATGCAACGACATGAGAACGAGAAAACAAGTTCATCGGTAACGAGATCGAACTAAGGTATGGAGATACCGAAGATCAAGTCTCAGATGAATTAGGTATCGAATGACAATGGGAACGGGGAACGACTATCTCACGGTTCGAGCGATTATATTCGTGAAACGCACGGGGGTCACATGGCCATCCAGGTCCCTCTGTTGATCATTGATGTGAGAGTGGTCTCAATCATGTCTGGAGTGTTTCCGAACTGAAGGATGTCACGCTTAAGGGTAGGGACGCTTAGGGTAGATGAGGTATCGTATGAGAAATAGAGAGAGAGAAAGCGGAATAGTTTCGGTAACATCCGATGGAGATCGGAAGGGGCCCGGAAGGTGTTGCGGAGTGAAGAAATAATATAATATGTGTATTTTAGTGTTAGTTGGAGAATTAATATTAAATATATATTTTATTTTATTTTTAAAGGCTCCATATTGCTAATGGGCCTCACCTGAAGGGAGGCCCAATAGGGCAAGGCGCCTATGGAGTGGGGGCTAGCCGGCCTGGGCTTGGTGGGCCATCCCAATGGGGCCCACCTAGGGCCGATGGCTGCCCCTAGGTGGCCGGCAGGTGTGGGGTTTAGTCCCACACCGCCTGGCCCCTGGGTGGTGTGCCCCCTCCCCCTACCACTATATATAGGGGTCTCCCCTCCCCCTTTGGAATCACCCCATTCCCTCTCATTCTCTCTCTATCTCTTCCACTGAGGACTTCTTCATAATATTGGGGAGGACCTCATGGGTGAGTTCTCCACCTTCATACTACTGTCGTGTGATCTGCGATCTGGAATCTACTTCTTGCGCTGCTCGGCTGAATCGGAGTCCGGTTGACGTCTCATACACCGGACGTGTGACGAACTTCGGAGGCACTACACTTGGGGTGCTGCTCGTCTTCATAAATATATGTCGTACTGCGTAAGGCGTGCCTCTGTCTGCAAAGGTATGAATACTATATTCCTTCTCCGTTACTTATGTCTACATAGTATAGATCCTGGTTTTAGTGTTCGGGTAGATAGAATTTTTTTGTTTTCTGCTACGGAACCCTTCAGTGGTATCAGAGCGGGTCTATGGATAGACATGTCGTATGGATAGAACACATAGCAATATGTGGGCATTGATTCTCTAGTTGCTACCCTCTTTAATGTTATTGTTCATATCGCGGCACTGTTTGATGAAGCGCCCCCCAACCGACCTCAGGTGGTGATTCACGAGACTGGTCCACAAATCAAAGTGGCTTAGGGGGTGTCTGTCTCTCTACATTAGTTGATATGGCATTGACACTAGAGGGCCCTGAAAAGGGAAGAAGAACGGCAATCATTGAATCCATGTTGTGGCTCGACGTTCGTAGGTGGGAATGGGTTCTACTGCGAAAGCCCTAAAGCCGCGTAAAACTTGCGATAGTTAATATAAAAGCTTCTATCTTCATTATTGCATAAGGGAAAGTATTATAACATGGCAATGACTAGTTTGTGAAACTTTAAGGCTGTTGATGATGATCATAAACCTATAACCATGACATAACACTTTACTTTTGAAGTATTACTTATTGTGCTAGTATACTTACTAGACGGTAGCATACTAAGATAATCCCTCGTAGTATTCCAGTTATCGTATTCCCCTTGTGTGTGCACCACCAAGAAAGTTCTTGATGAGGCGCCTGTGAGTAGGGTCGACATATCTACGTCAGATACAAGGTGCAAGCCATGTTGAACTGCGAATACACACGAGTTAGAACTGGCGAGCCTAGCATGTGCAGACATGGCCTCAGAATACAAGAGACCGAAAGGTCGAGCATGAATCACATGGTTGATGTGATCGACATTAGGGAATGTCCACCTTTGATACTGCACCGATGGCCGTGACGATCGGGGGAGGTGCAGGGGATTGGGATCATGTGATCACAAAACGAGTAGAGGGATGTTCGTTTAAGTGGGAGTTCCTTTACATACTACTTGAACTCATTATTATGAACATAGTCTAAACACTTTGCAAATCCTTTGTAGATGTCTCGCCCACCCACCTTCAACCTTAGCACTTTCCTCGAGAAGGACAAGCTGAAAACTGATGGAACCAAATTCACCGCATGGTTCCGCAATCTTAGGATCCTCCTAGTCCCCTACAAGTTGACTTATGTCATCAAGGCTGAGCTTCCGGCTAAGCCTGCAGATTCACACGAGTTAGAACTGGCGAGCCTAGCATGTGCAGACATGGCCTCAGAATACAAGAGACCGAAAGGTCGAGCATGAATCACATGGTTGATGTGATCGACATTAGGGAATGTCCACCTTTGATACTGCACCGATGGCCGTGACGATCGGGGGAGGTGCAGGGGATTGGGATCATGTGATCACAAAACGAGTAGAGGGATGTTCGTTTAAGTGGGAGTTCCTTTACATACTACTTGAACTCATTATTATGAACATAGTCTAAACACTTTGCAAATCCTTTGTAGATGTCTCGCCCACCCACCTTCAACCTTAGCACTTTCCTCGAGAAGGACAAGCTGAAAACTGATGGAACCAAATTCACCGCATGGTTCCGCAATCTTAGGATCCTCCTAGTCCCCTACAAGTTGACTTATGTCATCGAGGCTGAGCTTCCGGCTAAGCCTACAGATTCACACGAGTTAGAACTAGCGAGCCTAGCATGTGCAGACATGGCCTCAGAATACAAGAGACCGAAAGGTCGAGCATGAATCACATGGTTGATGTGATCGACATTAGGGAATGTCCACCTTTGATACTGCACCGATGGCCGTGACGATCGGGGGAGGTGCAGGGGATTGGGATCATGTGATCACTAAACGAGTAGAGGGATGTTCGTTTAAGTGGGAGTTCCTTTACATACTACTTGAACTCATTATTATGAACATAGTCTAAACACTTTGCAAATCCTTTGTAGATGTCTCGCCCACCCACCTTCAACATTAGCACTTTCCTCGAGAAGGACAAGCTGAAAACTGATGGAACCAAATTCACCGCATGGTTCCGCAATCTTAGGATCCTCCTAGTCCCCTACAAGTTGACTTATGTCATCGAGGCTGAGCTTCCGGCTAAGCCTGCAGATTCCGCCTCCTAGGACGAAAAGAATGTGTGGCAGTCCAAGGCGGATGATTTCTCCCTCATCTAGAGTGGAATGCTCTATGCCATAGAGCCGGAGCTTCAAAAGCGTTTTGAGAAGATGAATGCCTTTGAGATCATTGAGGATCTCAAGGCCGTCTTTGCTCCACAGGCTCGTGCAGAGAGGTATGATGCATCCGATCTCTTCTTCCCTGCTAAAATGGAAGAGCACAGCAGTATTAGTGAGCACGTGGTCAAAATGTATGGCTACGTTAAGCGCTTAAACGCCCTGGATTGCAAAATCCCGGAGGAGCTCGTTATAGATAGGGTGTTGCACTCGCTGCCCCTAGCTATAAGAGCTTTGTAATGAACTACAACATGCAAGGGATGACTAAGACCCTTGCTGAGGTGTTCGACATGCTCAAAACTGCTGAGGTTGAAATCAAGAAGGAGCACACGATGCTGATGGTCAACAAGACCACCAACTTTAAAAAACCGGGGCAAAAAGGGAAAGGCAAGGGTAAGAAGTTTAAGAGGGATGGTAGGTTTGTTCCCAGCACCTCAAAGACTGCCAAGCCTGGCCCTAAACCCGGCACTTCGTGCTTCTACTGCAAAGGGGATGGGCACTAGAAAAGCAACTGCCCCAAGTACCTTGAAGACAAGCGAGCTGGCAAGATAGCCACCCCGGACAAAGGTATATATGATATACATGTTATTCATGTATTCCTTACATGCGCCAGGAGTAACACCTAGGTATTTGATACCAGTTCTGTTGCTCACATTTGTAACTCTCAGCAGGATCTGCAGAGTAGGAGGCGCCTGAGGAAGGACGAGGTGACGATGCGCGTCGACAATGTTTCGAGAGTCGAAGTGATGGCTTTCGGCACCCTACATCTCCGTCTACCGTCAGGATTATTATTGGTTTTGAATAAATGCTACTATGTACCCACATTGAGTATGAATATTGTGAGTGGGTCTTGCTTTTTGCAAGACTGTTATTCGTTTAAATCAGGAACAAATGGTTGTTCAATTTATATGAATGATGTTTTCTATGTTCATGCTCCTGTGTGTGATGGTTTATTCTTACTTGATCTTGATTGTGATACACACATCCATAGTGTTGATGCTAAACGTTGTAATCATAGTGACGATAATTCCATGTTTATGTGGCATTGCCGTCTTGGTCACATTGGCATAAAGCGCATGAAGAAGCTTCATTCAGAAGGGCTTCTTGGATCATTGGATTTCGAATCCCTTGATACATGTGAGCCATGCCTAATTGGCAAGATGACTAGGACACCATTCTCCGGGATAGTGGAGAGAGCTGTAGACCTACTTGGGACCATACATACGGATGTATGTGGACCAATGAGTGTCTCAACACACAATGGTTATCGTTACTTTGTTACCTTTACTAACGACTTAAGCGGATATGGATATATCTACTTGATGAAGCACAAGTCTGAAACCTTTGAAAAATTCAAGGAATTTCAGAAAGAGGTAGAGAATCAACTTAACAAGAACATCAAGCACCTTCGATCGGATCGAGGAGGCGAGTATTTGAGTTATGAGTTTAACATGCACTTGAAGGACTATGGGATTATCCCACAGCTTACGCCAGCCGGAACACCACAGCATAATGGTGTGTCGGAACATCGTAACCGAACCCTATTGGACAGTGTACGGTCCATGATGTCTTTAACTGATTTGTCTGTGTCTTTTTGGGGATACGCATTAGAAACCGCCGCTTTTATTTTAAACCGAGCACCATCCAAATCCGTGGAGACAACCCCATATGAGATATGGCATGGCAAGAAGCCAATCTTGTCATTTCTGAAAGTTTGGGGATGTGAGGTTTACGTTAAGAAACTATAGCCTGACAAACTCGAACCCAAATCGGAAAAATGCATCTTTGTATGATATCCAAGGGAAACCATTGGATATACTTTCTACAACCAAGCCAAGGGCAAAACGTTTGTCGCAAAAACCGGCACTTTTCTCGAAAAATAGTTTCTTGCAAAAGGAGTGAGTGGAAGGAAAATTGAGTTAGATGAAATTGTTGACCCTTCTCTTCAAATTCCGAGTAGCGCAACGGAAGCTATTCCGAAACCGCTCTCTAATGTGGAGGAAGAGCCCATTGATGATGATCAAAACAATGACGTCGAGACTCCTGAGGTTCGCAGGTCTACAAGGGTTCGTGCCACTCCTGATTGGTATAGTAGCCTTGTGATGTCTGTCATCCTAGATGAACAGGAAGAACCTACAAACTACAAAGAAGCTATGGATAGTGCTGACTCTAAGAAATGGCTAGAAGCCATGAAATCCGAAATAGGATCCATGTATGAAAACTAAGTTTGGACCTTGGTGGATCTTCCAGAAGGCCACAAGGCCGTGGAAAATTAATGGATCTTTAAGAAGAAGACAAATGCGAATGGTGACGTGACCATTCACAAAGCTCGACTTGTCGCAAAGGGGTTTCAACAAATTAAAGGAGTTGACTACGACGAGACTTACTCTCCCGTAGTGATGCTTAAGGCTATCAGGATTTTAATAGCAATTGCTGCGCATTTCGACTATGAAATTTGGCAGATGGATGTCAAGACCGCATTCCTCAATGGTCACATTGATGAAGAGTTGTATATGATGCAACTAGAAGGTTTTGTTAATCCTAAGGATGCTGGAAAGGTATGCAAGCTTCAACGGTCCATTTATGGATTGAAGCAAGCATCTCGGAGCTGGAACCAACGTTTTGATCAAGTGATCAAGAGTTTTGGATTTTTCCAAAACCAACAAGAGTTTTGTGTTTACAAGAAAGCGAGTGGGAGCTCAGTTGTTTTCTTAGTAGTATATGTGGATGACATATTACTCATGGGAAATGATGTGGATCTTATGAAAAGCGTGAAAGCATATTTGGGCAACCAATTTTCTATGAAGGATCTAGGTGAAGCTGCATATATATTAGGGATCAAGATCTATAGAGATAGATCAAGGCACCTAATAGCATTGAGTCAGAGTACTTACATAGAAAATATTTTGAAGAGGTTCAAAATGGAAAACACCAAAAAGGGTTTTACACCCATGATGAGGAATTGCAAATTGAGTATAACTCAATGTCCTGTAACGGACAATGATAGAAAAAAGATGGGTTTCACACCCTATGCCTCAGCCATAGGGTCTATCATGTATGCAATGTTAAGTACGCGACCTGATGTGGCATTGGCTCTTAGTTTGACGAGCCGATACAAAAGTAATCCAGGACTGGATCACTGGACAGCTGTCAAGAATATCCTGAAGTATCTGAAAGGAACAAAGGATATGTTCCTAATCTATGGAGGAAGTGATGAAGCTCTAAACGTAATGGGTTATGTGGATGCAAGCTGGAACTCAGATCATGATGACTCAAAGTCTCAAACGGGATTTGTGTTCCTAGTGAATGGTGGGGCGGTAAGCTGGAAGAGCAAGAAGCATCCGGTGGTGGCACAATCTTCAATGGAGCCTAAATACATTGATGCGGTTGATGCAACAAATGAAGCTGTTTGGCTGAGGAATTTCGTCATCATACTGGGAGTTTTTCCCAATGCGAAAGACCTCCTGACGGTCTATTGTGATAAAACAGGTGCTATTGCAAACGCAAGGGAACCGAGAACTCATTCCACAGCCAAACACATCAAGCTAAGATTTCACGTCATCCGGCAGAACGTTGACGAAGGTGAAGTCAAGATTTGCAAAGTAGATACGGAACTGAATGTTGCAGATCCTTTGGCTAAATCTCTCCATCAGGAAAAGAACGAACAACACCAAGATTCCATTGGTGTTAGGTTCCTGCCTATTGTAAACTAGTTTTGTTTATACTCTAGTGCAAGTGGGAGGCTGAAGGAGTTATGCCCTAGAGGCAAATAATAAAGTGTATTATTTGATATATCTCCTATATGTTCATAATACGTTTCATATTGTGCTATAACTACGTTAATACGAAACGTTAATACACGTGTGGTATGTAAATAAACCGTGTCTCTAGTTTCCTCTAGTGAACTAGTTCATTGGTCATGAGGATGGTCTATGTTTCAAGATCATGGGCATTTATGCCAACTGACAATGAGGTCATGTTATTAGTCGAATAACATGATAGACAAACATCCGACCGTTATATCTTAATGAGATGTAGTTACAAAGTTCACCATTGATGATAAAACACAAATAACCTCGCAACCTAACCCTTTGACTGTGAGGTAATGCAAATCACCATTTCCGGAATAAGCTTTGATGGTTATCAAGAATCATCTCGTAAAAGGGTGATCAAAAAGATGCCACTCAGGTTTTCCGAAGGGATGTGTTGAGGAGTACATATCAAGACCAGGATTTGTCTAGTCCATGTAACGGACAGATACATGTGGCCATCTCGGTGGTGTTGCATTAATGAAGAAAGCAAGCATGTGACTAGGTCACGGAATGCAACGACATGAGAACGAGAAAACAAGTTTATCGATAACGAGATCGAACTAAGGTATGGAGATACCGAAGATCAAGTCTCGGATGAATTAGATATCGAATGACAAAGGGAACATGGAACGACTATCTCATGGTTCGAGCAATTGTATTCGTGAAACGCACGGGGGTCACATGGCCATCCAGGTCCCTCTGTTTATCATTGATATGAGAGTGGTCTCAATCATGTCCGGAGTGTTTCTGAATGGAAGGATGTCACGCTTAAGGGTAGGGACGCTTAGGGTAGATGAGGTATCGTATGAGAAATAGAGAGAGAGAAACCGGAATAGTTTCGGTAACATCCGATGGAGATCGGAAGGGGTCTGGAAGGTGTTCCAAAGTGAAAAAATAATATAATATGTGTATTTGAGTGTTAATTGGAGAATTAATATTAAATATATATTTTATTTTATTTTAAAGGCTCCATATTGCTAATGGGCCTCACCCGAAGGGAGGCCCAATAGGGCAAGGCGCCTATGGAGTGGGGGCCAGCCGGCCTGGGCTTGGTGGGCCGTCCCAATGGGGCCCACCTAGGGCCGGCGGCTGCCCCTAGGTGGCCGGCGGGTGTGGGGTTTAGTCCCACACCGCCTGGCCCCTGGGTGGTGTGCCCCCCTCCCACTATATATAGGGGTCTCCCTCCCCCTTTGGAATCACCCCATTCCCTCTCATTCTCTCTCTCTCTTCCACTGAGGACTTCTCCGTAATATTGGGGAGGACCTCGTGGCTGAGTTCTCCACCTTCACACTACCATCGTGTGATCTGCGATCCGGCATCTACTTCTTCCGCTGCTCGGCTGGATCGGAGTCCGGTTGACGTCTCCTACACCGGACATGTGACGAACTTCGGAGGCGCCACACTTGGGGTGTTGCTCGTCTTCATCAATATACGCCTTCCTGCGTAAGGCATGCCTCTTTCTACAAAGGTATGAATACTGTATTCCTCCTCCGTTACTTATGTCTACATAGTATAGATCCTGGTATTAGTGTTTGGGTAGATAGAAATTTTTTGTTTTCTGCTATGGAACCCTTCAAGAATACGGTCTAATTTCTCATATGTAGGTGTATCTCTACGATTAGCCCAAGTATATTGTCTACCAGAGAAAACTATCTCCCTAAGGTTTAAGCTTTCAATAATCGCATTAAACATAGAAGGCCATCTCGTGTTAAAATTATCATTATTCTTATCTTCTTTTCTTCTTAGCATATTAAAGTCGCCCCAACAAGCAGAGGTAGTGTCTCGTTTTCACAAACACGCACCATATTTGCAAGAAACTCGTGTTTCAGACTATCCTGAGCTTCCCCATACACTGGGACAAGTATCCAAACAAATCCATCATGCCGACATTTCAGGTGGATTTTGACACAAAAGTCTCCGGAGTCAACCTTGTTGACTTGAAGCATTTCAGTATTAATCCTTACAAGAATACCCCCGGAACGGCCATGGGGTGGTAGGCAGAACCATGCAAAGTCCAACCCCGGTGTCAGGTGTCTTAGGAAGGGAATTGTAAAATTTGATCGTCCCGTTTACAACAGGACAACAAAATCTAACTTCTTTTCCCTAATAGTCTCAGAAACAAACATATGCTTGGCAGTATCCGTAAAACCCTCGCTATTCCAAAATATTCCCCTCAAACCTTGCATCTCAAAAAGTTTTCTTTAATCTCACCCTAGTGCCCCAACGAACTGTAGATAGATCATATTGTGTTTTTCTTGCGCCCACGCGCTTGAGGAGGTTCTTGGACTAAGCTCTAGTCTAGATCATTTAGTCCAATAATCTCCTCCTCAACCAAATCATCACACAAATTTGAAATCTTTGACACCACTAGACTTTCTTCCCTATTATTATTTGTTTGCTTATCAGTATTACAATAAAGTAAAGTTAACATTCTATTCAGCTCATTATCCTTAAGTAGATTAGCTACAATATTCCTCTGAAATTTTGAATCCCCCAAAGAAACCCCAATCGATTTTGCTATCTCAATAATATCAATATTAGAGAACAACATAATTGAAAAGGTTTGATTTAGGTTCTTACCTTTGAAATCATCCCGATGTTGGACCAGGTCCACTGCACGCTCCAGGTGTGTTGCGTCAGCATTTGGTTGCGCCCTCACTCGATCACTTGATCGCAGCTCTGATGACCCACAAGTATAGGGGGTGTATCGCAGTATTTTTGATAAGTAAGAGTGTCGAAGCCAACAACAAGGATCAGAAGGTGCTGGCTAGTGGTATAGATCAGGAATTCTCTGCAAATACTTAGCAAACGGATTTTTTGGGGTTTTTGATAAAGCAAGTAAACAAAGTACGAGTAAATAAAAGACAGTAGGAATAAATGCAGCAAGTGGCCCAATCCTTTATGCAGCAAAGGACAAGCTGGTTGTATTACTTAAGATGACCAAACGTTCTTGAGGACACATGGGAAGACTGTCAAGTGCTTTCGCTTCATATAGTTGATTAATCTTTTTTAGCTTACTAAGTGTTGTGTGGGTGAACCTGTGCTAATGTACCGACCTTCCTAGGACTAATACATACTTGTGATTATACCCCTTGCAAACATCCGTAAGTACAAGAAAGTAATTAAGGTAGAAACATAACCACAGCTTTAAACTCTAAGACCCTTACGTCCCTTGTGCAATGGTTTCCTAACGGGGGTTCAGGTTTCTGTCACTTCGGAAACCCCTATGATTAGTAGCCAAATACACAATGCATTCCCCTAGGCCCATATAGGTGAAGTATCATGTAGTAGACGTTCACATGACACCACTAGAAGAAGTACACCACAACTTAAATATCAAACTATTGTATCTTTCTCAACACAACTCCACTACTAACAACATGACTTCTCCCATGTCCTCAAGAACAAAACGAACTACTCACAAGACATCATATGGATCATGATCAGAGATGGAATAATGATGTATAACAATCTGAACATAAACAATAATTCAATGGTTCACTCAATAGCATCAACTACAAAGAGTAATCAACACCGGGAAAGTTTCCCCTATGAACTATGCAAGATTCAACCCAATTGTTACAGCAATATGGAGATGGTGATGAGGGTGCTGATGGTGATGATGGTGATGATGATGATGATGATGATGATGATCTCGATGAAGTCCAGCTTGATGGTGGTGTTGATGGCGACGATCTCCCCTCTCCGAGAAGGAATTCCCCCGGTAGAAATCTGTCTGCCGAAGAGATCTTTCTCTCTCGGTGTTTTCCGCCCCGCACAGGCGGCGGAATCTTTCTGTGGTTGGTCCTCGGGTCTTAGGGTTTCGGGAGGATAATATACGCTACAGGGGAGTGTCAGGGGTGGACCAGGGCGGCCACACCACCTGGTGGCGCGGCCTTGGCTGGCCCGCGCCAGGGGGTGGTGTGGGCCCCCTGTGGCCCATCTCCAGCCCTCCTTCTGGCTTCCTTCGTCTTCTGGAAAAATAGGATTTTCCGTATATTTTCCCGGATTTTCTGATCTTCACGAATTTTACCTCCAAACAGCACATTTTCCATGAGAATCCTGACTACAGCGGTCCATGCTCCAAAGTCATCAACCATGCAAAAACAGATGAAATAACATAAGTATCACCTCTCAATACGAAATATATCAATGAATAATAGTGAATTAAGACATAGAATAGTGATGCAAAATGGGCGTATCAACTCCCCCCAAGCTTAGACTTCGCTTGTCCCCAAGCAAAACTGAGCTCAATAAACATGACCTCAGGTTTATGGAGTGAAGAGTCGATAAAAGAATACGGACAAGAAGCATCACATTCATCAATACATAGATCATAATAGAAGACAACTCACTATTATATAACTCAACTTGCAATGAGTAAAGGAAACACAATGAAGATACATAAAGTAAATCATAATTGGTAATGGAAAACTTAGCTCTTGGTCGAAGGATAGTTGATAATTTGCTGGAGTTCACAAATAACTGGTTTTCAATGATAGCTTTCAAAGTAGTAAACATCAAGATAAGAGCAATGTGCAAAGCAAGGAACATAAGCAAACATGATTGAATAAATCATCATATGAATGAATGAAACACAACAACTCAAAATACTTGCTGAGATAGAAGGGAATAAGTTTACTGACTAAACTAAAAATTAGAAGAAAGGCCCTTCACAGAGGGAAGCAGGGATTGCAAGTTTCATAAAGAGCTCCCAAAAATTATGATACTTATTAGCTTTCAGATCTCATTGCCCCTATCATAGGCATCTTTAGGTGATTAAGGTTAAAGTGATCAAATATGAGGATATGCATTGACAAGTTGTAAATTGAGAATCTCATGTCCTTTGAATACGATGCCCGCTCCTCATGCTACTCAAGTTTAGTCACCGGTAAGTTCTTGTCATCGTAAGCATATGTGTATCATAGAGAACCACCAATGGGGTACCCCTTGCCCGATGATACGGAAGAATCCCCATATCAAAATGACAAGGCAAGGAGACAACAAGTATCTCAGCAATCTTCTTATTTACCATGGGAATATGGTGCTTTTTTTCTCTCTTTCCTCTTTTCATAATCTCTTTTTTTTCTTTTTCTCCTTTTTCTCAAAATCGGACTCTTTTCTTATAAGAAGAATGCTTCATAGATGCTCGTTATGGTTACGATGCAGGTTTCCACCATGTCAGCATGGATTAGACCAGCGGCCCGGGAGTTTCTCTAACACACATGCATAACTCCATGGACTTATAAGCTCCCCTTTCATTTCACACCGACGACATCCATAGACAAAAGAACATGATATCAACTAGGTACAAAGTACAAGTGCAATGTTGAAAGCGTTCCCCATGACAACATGGTTCTGCTAATTCACAACTTACAAAGCGCAAACATATACGCAACATAGGTGAGAACAATCGTTCAAGTTTATTAAATGCAAGAAAGTAAAGTGTGCAGTTCGTGAGAGCTTTAATCACTAATTTTCACATAACAAGTTTAATTTGGGAGGTAGATAAAACAAGAATTTACTTGGAATAGCAATAATGCTAATAGGTAGGTATGGTGGACACAAATGGCATGGGTTTTGGTTTAAAGGAGTGGATGCACGAGAAGAATTCCCTCTCAGTACAGGTTTTTGGCTAGCAAGGCTAGGTAGCAAGTATAAGAGTTGAAGGAAACAAACAAACATACAAGTGATAAAGACAAACATGCAATCTTCCTTGGAAGCACAAAAGATCTTAACTAGAGAATACTAAACTTATGAGCAAATCAAGAAAGAAAGATGATGAAATTATATTTCTTTAGAGTACTTTTATCTTTTCATTCAACTCTCAAAAATAGTGTTGCTACTGACCGAGCCAGGTTTCCCAAAACCAACTAAATTAACTCAATGATCCCGAAGTGATACCAACACTAACAACAAGATCAATCATATAACCGCAAATTGAAGACTAAAATAAACTATGCAAAAGAGTAAATGATAGAACTTCTCATTAATATTCCATAACGGCAACTCACACCAAGGGATATATATCTATCGAGAGAGGGGACACTTCCATAATGCAAACCATACTACATAATAACTTCTCTATTCATGATATGACTCTACTAAAAAGGTAAAAAGATAGAAGATAGTGATGTGATACCGCGGCACTCCCCCAAGCTTGGAACAAACCAAGGTGATGCCAAATCTGATGATGAATTACTCCTTTGGTGGTGGTGGTATCCTATCGATGAGCTCTCTGATAAGTTTCCCCAAGTCCTCAACCTCGAAGGTGAGATTACGAATTAGCTGTGAGTTTTGCTCGATGCGGCTCATGATCATGTCAGGTTGAGAATTCCAGCTCTTGCTATTCTTTCCCCCACTCTTCCTCCTTGAAGTCTTCTTTTCCTGCATGGCTAGAACGAGGCAAATCCCAATTGGAGGGTAATTTGCCTTTGGGCATATTCTGGTAATGATGCTCATGGATAAGGGTATGGAAAGGATTCTTGGTGCATGGAGGAAGTGACCGTGGAGCCAAGCAGTGACGAGGAGTTTTCCCCCTAGTCTGCATCCGTGCAGTCCTTCTGATCCTGGCAGGGTTCGCCACCACTCCAATGCTTGCAATGGTAGTGCCGGTGTGCTTTGCCTCCTCTTCACCTTCACTCTTTATCTCCTTCTCCTTCCCAGGGTCTTGGAGGTCTTCCTCCATAGTCTCCTTCCCTTTATCCTTGGCGGACACCATTGTGCTTCTAAACCTTCAAAGAGTATGTCCTCGCAGAAACAGATCGAAACGAAAACACGACGAAAACACGCTATACGAACCTCGGGCGATCCGGGGGATTATATATTATGAAGTTTCACAACAAAAGGAAGGTACTGGGAGAAAACGGGTCGGAGATGGAGTCCGGAGTGGCCACACCACCTGGTGGCGCGGCCGGGGGTGGGCCCGCGCCATAGGGTGGTGTGAGCCACCCTGGCTCCGTTTCCGTCCCTTTTTCGCTTCATAACTTTCCTTATTGTCTGAAAACTGCAAAAATCTAGTTGGATAGTATTTTCGTGGAACTTTTCTTACCAGAACTGTTACCTATTTGAAAACGGAGTCTGCAGGTCTCCGAATTTGGTCCTTGATAAATTTTCCGGAGTTATAACTTGAAAGGCATCGATATCTTCATCTTCATACACTTATTACTTGAGTCATAAAACCCTTCTCTTCCTTATTACACCATTATCTCCACTACCTAGAAATTTCTTTCACACAAAACTTCACACAGTTCTCATTAGCAACATTAGTATATATGAAGTGATAAAACCTTTTGAGTCCAACTTCAACTGAAAACCATCAAAACATAAGCTACTATAGCAATTCCTTCCGAAAACCCAAAAAAATTCAAAAAGGAAATCGATTAAAGAAGCAAATGCAAGAGTGGCAAAATCTGTCAAAACAGACCAGCAGGTAAAGATCAATTTCTTTGAAAATCTTCTTTGCTCAAATCAAAAAGTGCAAAACTAACGAAAGTTAAATAACAACCTGGGGCAGAAGCACAAACAATTACAGCTTAATCCGACAGACAGAGATCTCTCACGAATTTTTACGGTGAAGCACAAAAATCTGTTTCGGGACAGCAACTTCCCCAAATCTTATTTCTCTCTCATTAGAGGTTGATCTTGACACAAAAACCAAACAAAACGGATAAGGAGCGGTTATTACCGAAGTAATAACTTCCAAGACTCAAAGAAACAAAAACAAACTGAAAGCAAAAACAAATTGGGTTATCTCCCAAAAAGCTCTTTCTTTATAGCCATTAAGATGGGCATGATAATTTTGATGATGCTCACATAGGAATATGAATTGAAGTGAAAGAGAGCATTATGAAGCAAAAATACACACATTTAAGTCTAACCCACTTCCTATGCAAGGGAATTTTGTAAACAAACAGGTTGTTGAAACCAGAGGCTACTAGCATAGGAAGGAAAAAGAATTGCAACATAAAAACTTTCAACATAAAACGAGGAAACTTGATATTATTGAGATGTATAAGAACACTTTTCCCTCTCTCATAATAACTTTCAGTATCATGCATAAACTTAACAATATAACTATCACAAGAACCATCATAGCAATGATCACTTATTCTAACAGAAAACATAGGAATACTAGCTCTCATAACACTACTTTGTGAAATAATATTAGAGGTATCCTTACAAAGGATAGTGTGTCCCTCTTCTAGATATCTAGTAACAAAGTATTTAACATTTGCTATAATAGGTTCACCAACCATTTGTTTATCAGGTTCAACAGCTTCATTCGTACTTTCATTAACCATACTAGCTATCATAGAATGTTCCTTTATCTTAACTGGGAAAGGCATTTTCTCAATGTAAGGTTCAGGGAAAACATGATTAGCAGTATAAACTTCAGTATTTCTTGCAGGAACACTCTTAGCAACATCTTTATAAGGTTCATGATACTTATTCCACTTCTTTTTAGGCACTTCAATGTAGGAAGCAAAAGCCTTAAAATAAGAAGCAATAGCTTGAGAGTCTAGACCATAAGCATTTTTAATATTTTGAAAGTCATCAGTTCACATAAAAGATTCAATGCATTCATAATCATAATTTATACCTGACTTTCTACCTTTGTCATTCTCCCAAGCTTCAACATTATCTTGAATACGGTCCAGAAGATCCCATTTAGCTTATTCTTCCACACGAGTGAATGATCCAGCACAAGAAGCATCCAATAAATCCTTATCATGTAGAGGGAGCCTTGGATGAAAGTTATTGATAATAATATTGTTGGGGAGCTCATGAATGGGACATTTGAGCATTAGTAACTTCAATCTCCCCCAAGCTTGAGCTGTACTCTCTCCATCAAGAGGCCAAAAGTTGTATATTTGATTCTGATCTTTATGAATCTCACTAGGAGGATAAAACTTTGAATAAAAGAGAGGCACTATTTCCTCCCATTCCAGAGCTTGACCATTCTTCAGCAGCTTATACCAGTCCTCAGCTCTTCCTTTCAGTGACAATGAGAATAACATCTTCTTAACTTGATCTGTAGTAATACCTGCACACTTGAACAACCCGCATAATTCGTGTATAAAGAGTAAATGATCATCGGGATGGACAGTTCCATCCCCAACATAGTAGTTATCCATAACACGATCAATAATTGTTGTAGGTATTTTGAAAGCATCATTCTCAGTAGGTGGTGGTTTATCTACTACCTTAGTAGTGGTAGTAGCATTACAAAATAAGAAACTCAACAAATTATCCATAACGAAAATAAAGCAACTAACAGAAGTAAACAATACTCACAGTAGAAGTTTCCTTTACCAATTCCACTCTCCAATAGCGCTTCACTCCCCGGCAACGGCGCCAGAAAATAGTCTTGATGACCCACAAGTATAGGGGGTGTATCGCAATATTTTCGATAAGTAAGAGTGTCGAACCCAACGAGGAACATAAGGTGCTGGCTAGTGGTATGGATCAGGAATTCTCTGCAAATACTTAGCAAACGGATTTTTAGGGGTTTTTGATAAAGCAAGTAAACAAAGTACGAGTAAATAAAAGACAGTAGGACTAAATGCAGCAAGTGGACCAATCCTTTGTGTAGCAAAGGACAAGCCGGTTGTATTACTTAAGATGACCAAACATTCTCGAGGACACATGGGAAGATTGTCAAGTGCTTTCGCTTCATATAGTTGATTAATCTTCTTTAGCTTGCTAAGTGTTGTGTGGGTGAACCTGTGCTAATGTACCGCCCTTCCTAGGACTAATACATACTTGTTATTATACCCCTTGCAAACATCCGTAAGTAAAAGAAAGTAATTAAGGCAGAAACCTAACCACAGCTTTAAACTCTAAGACCCTTACATCCCTTGTGCAATGGTTTCCTAACGGGGGTTCAGATTTCTGTCAGTCCGGCAACCCCTACGATTAGTAGCCAAATACACAATGCATTCCCCTAGGCCCATATAGGTGAAGTGTCATGTAGCGTTCACATGACACCACTAGAAGAAGTACACCACAACTTAAATATCAAACTATTGAATCTTTCTCAACACAACTCCACTACTAACAACATGACTTCTCCCATGTCCTCAAGAACAAAACAAACTACTCACAAGACATCATATGGATCATGATCAGAGATGGAATAATGATGTATAACAATCTGAACATAAACAATAATTCAATGGTTCACTCAATAGCATCAACTACAAAGAGTAATCAACACCGGGAAAGTTTCCCCTATGAATTATGCAAGATTCAATGCAATTGTTACAGCAATATGGAGATGGTGATGAGGGTGCTGATGGTAATGATGGTGGTGATGATGATGATCCCGATGAAGTCCAGCTTGATGGTGGTGTTGATGGCGACGATCTCCCCTCTCCAGGAAGGAATTCCCCCGGCAGAAATCTATCTGCCGGAGAGATCTTTCTCTCTCGGTGTTTTCCGCCCCGCAGAGGCGGCAGAATCTTTCTGTGGTCGCTCCTCTAATCTTAGGGTTTTGGGAGGATAATATACGCCCGAGGGGAGTCCCAGGGGTGGACCAGGGCGGCCGCACCACCTGGTGGCGTGTCCTAGGCTGGCCCGCGCCAGGGGGTGGTGTGGGCCCCCTATGGCCCATCTCCAGCCCTCCTTCTGGCTTCCTTTGTCTTCTGGAAAAATAGGATTTTCCGTATATTTTCCTGGATTTTCTGATCTTCGCGAATTTTGCCTCCAAACAACACCTTTTCCATCAGAATCCTGACTGCAGCGGTCCACGCTCCAAAAGTCATCAACCATGCAAAAACAGATGAAATAACACAAGTATCACCTCTCAATACGAAATATATCAATGAATAACAGTGAATTATGGCATAGAATAGTGATGCAAAATGGACGTATCAGACACCTTCAAAGTTCATAAGAGTGACTAGATACAAATAGTTTAAAACAAGCAATATCAAAGCTATGCATCAATCAACAAGTCTTGGGACAATGCACATAAAACTAAGAATGGTCACTATGCTCTCAAAGTAGGTGCCTAAAGGTAGAAGGTGGAGACTCAATATATAAGTGGAAGAAAGGCCTTCATAGAAGGAAGTAGGGATCCAAGTTTCATAAAGAGCTTCCAAAAATTATGGTACTTGCTAACTTTCAGCTCTCATTGCCCCTATCATAAGCATCTTGAAGTGATTAAGGTTAAAGTGAACAAACTATGGTGTATATGCTTGATGAAGTATAAGTTGGAAATCTCATGTCCCTTGAATACGAGGGCCGCTCCTCATGCTACTCAAGTTTAGTCACCGGTAAGTTCTTGTCATCGTAAGTACATGTGTATCATAGAGAACCGCCAATGGGGTACCCCTTGCCAGATGATACGGAAGAATCCCCATATCAAAATGACAAGGCAAGCAGACAACAAGCATCTCAGTAATCTTCTTATTTACCATGGGAATATGGTGCTTTTTTCTCTCTTTCCTCTTTTCATAATCTCAAGCCACACCACCTGGCCGCGCGGCTAGGCCTGGCCCGCACCAAGGGGTGGTCTGGCCGCCCCAGGCACCCCCTCGGCCTCTCCTTCCGCCTATATATTGCCTCTGATACGGAAACCCTAAGTACGCGATCAAAATTCCACGAAAGAGTCTGTAGTTGTCGTCATCTCCATCCCTAGATCTGGAGGGATCTGAAGCTCTTCTTGGCACCCTGCTGGAGGGGAGAATTCACCCTGGAGGCCTTCTTCATCATCATGCAAGCCTCCGGTGTGATGCGTGAGTATTTCATCTTTGGACTACGGGTCCATGTAGTAGCTAGATGGCTGGTTCTCCTCCTTTGTGCTATCATGTTTAGATCTTGTGAGCTCCGTTCATGATCAAGATCATCTATTTGTAATTCTGCATGTTGTGTTTGTGGGGATCCGATGGATATTGAGATGCTATTCCAGATTGATTATTGATTCTATCATGTCTTTGTTATTTTTGATCTTGCATGCTTTCCGTTGTTAGTAGCTATCTTGGCCAAGTAGATGCTAGCAACTCCAAGAGTTAGTATTTATGCTCGATAGTGGGTTTATGCCTCTGGTAATCTAGGGAAGTGACAGAAATCTCTAAGGTACTAGATATGTTGTTGCTACTAGGGAGAAAACAACAATCCTTTGTTCATAGAACAATCGTATTGTTTACTTTACACGCAATTTGTAATGCAATTATCCGTTGCTTGCAACTTAATACTGGAGGGGGTTCGGATGATAACCTGAAGGTGGATTATTAGTCATAGATGCAGTTGGATGACGGTCTATGTATAATGTTGTAATGCCCAATCGAATCTCAAAGGAGTCAAGATGAGTAGTATATGCATGTATTGCTTTCTCGATGTTTGTCAATTGCCCCACTGTAATTTGTTCACCCAACATGTTATCTACCTTAAGGAGAGCCACCTCTAGTGAACTATGGACCCCTGTCCTTTCTTTTACTATCAATATACAATCAATTGTTTACTTCTTTGTGTTTACTTTCTTCCACTCGATACGTTTAATCCTTTGTTTTCAGCAAAACCGGTGAGATTGACAACCTCATCACAAGTTGGGGACAGAGTTTTGTGGTTGTGTTGTGCAGGTCTCTATGTTGCTGCTGGCACCGGTAGTGCGCCCTGCCAAAGTTCAGCTAGCTACACCTTTGGGGTGTTTCCTTGCTCCTACTGGATTGATAACCTTGGTTTCATAACTGAGGGAAAACTTACTGCGGTGCTCATCATACCTTCCTCTTGGGGGTTCCCCAACGAGCTCGTTAATACACGAGTCAGCAATATCAAGTACCATTATGTTCGTGACATTGTTGCACAAGGCACACTAAAGGTATGCAAGATAAGCACTCATGATAACCCTGTTGATATGGTGACAAAGCTTATTCCTGTTGCTAAGTTTGAGCTATGCTCAAGCTTAGCTGGTATAACTGCTTAGCCCAAGTGGCTATTGGCGCCGAAAGTGTTTTCTTTGTTTGTTCAGGGAGATGATTACTGTTGATGCTATAATAAGGAATTTGTCTCAAGGTGGAGTTTGTTATATGTTGATCCAAAATCTACAAAGTAAAGGCCAACTTTTGATGGAGCGGAGCGAGGCCCGTCGCCGGAGGCTTGGGCCGATGCGGATCGTTGATGACCTAGGTTACCACCACTATATATACCTCTTGTAAGCTGCCGGCTGGGATAAGTTGCATCTGCGAAATCCCCGGCCATTATAGTGAAGATTCGCTGGCTGGCGCCCGTGGTTTTTCCCTCTCTTTGTTTGAGAGGGTTTTCCACGTTAAATCTATGCCCCCCTTGCTGTGATTTCATTTTTGTTCTTAGTTATTTGATTGTCGTAAAGCTAATAGCTCTCACTAAGGTGACGGCCGTAGCAACATGCCCTCCGTGCATGCAACTATAATGTCGGTAGCCACACGCCCACCATCCACCGAAGCAACGCATCTATCATCCTCCACGCCGGGTACTGCGACGGTCATAGCGACTGCTTGCTTGTGATTGGGCCATGCATTGTGACTTCCAAAAAAATGAACGGGATTGTGGCTTTCAAATAAGAAGACAATAGGTCGATGCCTTGCTTGCGATTGGAGCAGCTTGATGTGTGTGGCTACTTGCATCCACCACGATGCATTTGCTTGTGTATGGCTTTTAGTGAGTGATTTGCAATGTCCCCAGAACTGTCACAGCTGGCTACGTGTCTTATGTGCATCAACTTGGCTAGATATAGATGCATGTGGGTTTGATTTATTTGAGAGTGTTCCCTAACCCTCTCCCCATAGGCCCGACCTAACCCTAGGCGCCGCCACCGCCTCTTCCCCTTTCTCGCCACTGCCGGAGGGGCAAGTGGGCAAAGCCCGGGTGTCCCAAGGAGGGTGGCGGCGGGATCCCTCTCCCCTGGCTGGTGGTGTGGCACAGGCCATTGTCGGAGGGAGTGCGAGCTGCCGCCGGCGTGGCAGGCGTAGGTGGAGGCTGGTGGTGGACACCATGGCAGTCAGCGGCGATGGGATGACCGATGGAGCTCTGGTGGTTGTGGTCGCTTGGCCCTTGGCCCAGATGCGCCCGCCCCCGCATCCGATCTTCGGATTTTGGAGGATCTCCGCAGGTCTCTTGGTGCAAGGTTGCGATCGTGGCGGCCCGGGCTTACTACTCCTCTGCTGGCCTAGCTGGTCGGGAATTGGGCGGCCGATCCCATGGGGAGCCGGCGGGCGGCGGCGCGGGGGCCGACGGTCTGCCTAATAAAGGTGGTAGTCCTTGATCCCTCTCAAGCTAAGACGAAGATCCGCCTAGTGTTTCTCTACATTGATCTGGTTACTGTGTCATGTTCCCGAAGGCTCCATCGGTGTACTCCATAAGTGCGATCATGCTGAGAGATTGCTGGATTGGATGGGATTCGGTCGTGTGCATCCATGTTTTACTCTGACCGTTTGGGTTCAGAGGGTGCGCTTCGAAGCTTTGTTGGCTGTTAAGATCATGGGACATGTTCTCGTTCCATGGTGCTGACGAAGAATGTCATGGAGACCAAGATCTGTGGACTGACAATGGTGGTTCGAGTCTGGGTGTTGATGAGGAATTGGCTTGGTGATTCGTGACTTGGAGCGGTGGCATACAAGTGGGGGTGGCTGCATAGGAGAGGTTCACGGGTCTATCTTTCAGGGTGAAAACACAGGGTCTGGTCTTAATTGGTTGTGCTTGGCAATGGTCTTGTTGAAGGCATTGTTTTGAGAGTATGGACGTTCTTCAGGATGAAAACCTAAGATCTTTGATCGGATGATGACAGTGTTTGTGCACTGTTTCCTTTTTGAAAGCGTCGTTTTTGGAGAAGCTGGACTTCTGGTGTTGTATTGGTGGTGGTAGTAATATTGTTCCAATGAATTGGTCACTGTAGCGGGACTTTTATTTTTGGTAATTCTTCTTTCTTTTTTGGCTGTGTGCATCCGTATGGCCGCTAGGACAATGCATTGTTGTAGAGGCTGGGTGTAATTGGTATCTTTTAATATTAATATATGCTCCTTTCCAAAAAATGTATCTGAGACAAGAACCAGCTGGTCGTGCGTGCTTCACGCTTGCTGCCTGTGTGATTTGTTTTGTAATGCTTCCGAAATAGAGTAAAATCCACTTTTTACCTCCTAGTTTCACTTTTTATGCTAAGTACCCAATTTAGTAAAATATGCCTTTTTATACTAACTTAGGATGTTATTAAATGTTTGAACTTGAACAGTCAAAATATACGATTTGTTTTAATCGCAGTTTCATTTTTATCTGTTGTTCATGTAGTTCTTCGGACAAAAGAGACAGAAATTGCCACACCCTGCCGTGCCACGTTTGTCTATCTACCTCTAGCAGCACAAACTGCAACAGAAATCAGCATGTATATAGGATTCATCCTTGGTAAAAGAAAAAAAGAAAAAGCATCAATACTTCGCTTCTTGCTTTGGCAAAGAGAAAAGGAAAAGGACCGGGCAGCGACAAAGTACACAGCCAACAAACAAGGAATCTCAGCCAGAGGGAGGAGGCAAATAGCTTGGGTTTCCTGCTTGCGTGCATATCTATCGCATTTCTGCTTCTGGTTTTGGGGTGCACATTGGAATTCCAATCAATACCTGTGTGTTTCTTCAAGCTGATTTCTTTCTGAAAAAGAAATTGCCAAGCCGGACCTGTCCGCTATCAAGGTACGTACGTACTTACTAGCTACAGCTACTGGTACTTATTTTGTGTTCGTTCCTTGATCTTCGCATGTAACTGCTGATGCACAAATGGATGGAGTAACACGTTGTGATTCATTACTGTGTATGCAGGCGGTGTGGCAAGTAATCTTCAACCGATGGGTTAGACTGTTATATGGTTGAACTAATCTCCTGCTGCTTTTCTAGTCAGCGGGAGAGTTCTTCCTCTTGAGGGCCTCGTCGGCTGAGGATCGGTTAAGTTCGATGTCACTTTTCTCTCTTGGTCTTGGACAGTGTGTGTACTCGCGATGAATCGTCCTGGCCTAGAGGTAATGCTCTTGTGCATCTTATGTTCAAAACTAGCTAGCTAGATAATAGAGCTTGATCAGACCGGGGAATATTTCTGTGTCAATAAGAGAAAATTTGTGTACATCACACTGGCCAGCCGTACCAAAACTCTATCTTTGTAAGCCGTACTATACGCCAAGAAAGGCCCTAGATCAAAATTAACTATGTATTTATTTTTTTTGCTTCTAGAATGCATGCACCTCCGACTACTGATTTCGCATCCTATAATTAGTTTTTTTTTCTTTGAATTTTCAATGGGGGGATTTAATCCCCACCTGAATTATCATAAATCAGAAACCCCAAAGTGGGCAGATGGTTTTACAAGGAGTGGTATCAAGAGCCTTTTCTTTACACGGGGAGAGGGTGGCTAGGGGGCTGCCGAAGCAGGCAAGCCAAACGTCTGCATCTTCCCGAGCAGCAACCGGGAGCCGAAATCTCCAAAGGAAGGCATCTTCCCTACACCGGCTGCGGATCACCGGCGGCGACCGGTGTCTCCGTTGAAGACAACACTATTACGGTGCTTGCACAGCTGCCAGCAGCAGAGCAGAAGGAATGTTGAGGAGGAGCGCCTTAGGATGCCCTAGCAGCACCCAGGGGCGAGCAAGTCGCTGACGACGGAGAGGGGGGCGAGCAAGTCGCTGACGACGAAGAGGGGTGCAAGCACAACCCCGAACGAGGCCCAGAAACTCTGCGTGAAGGGGCAAGCGAAAATCAGGTGATCCGCAGTTTCAGCTGCAGCAGGGCATAGGGGACAGCCACCCGAAGAATTTTACATAGGAGGGGGCATGGCTATCCCACATGAAGGGGGCGAAGGGGGAGTCGCCACCCAAAGAATTTGACATAGGAGCTTGACAAGGAGGCAGCGGTTCTGATCGCTCAGGGATCTAATACCCATGCCGCCTTCATTCTTGGGACGACACACTGCTGGCCAGGCCACCAGACACTTATCCCCCGTAACACGGTCAGCGGCGTTCCAGAGGAAGGCGCGGCGCAATGCATCCAAGGCCTTGGTGACGACGGGAGGGAGGAGCATCGCCGCCATGGCATAGGTGGGGAGCGCGTCTAGGACAGAGTTGATGAGCACGATCCACCCTCCCGTCGAGAGCAGCACCGCCCTCCACCCCGAGAGGTAACAGTCGGCTTTGGCGGTCAGCGGCGTTAAAGTCGCCAGGTTCAGCTTCTCGCAGGAGAGTGGGAGGCCTAGGTAGTTCTGGGGGAAGCTTTCCAGGGAGCAGCCGAGCGTGACGCGCACAACATCGAATGTGGCATCATCAACATGCATGGAGATGAGGGTGCTTTTGTGAAACTTTAAGACGAACCCCGTGGCAACTACGAACATGTCGAGGATGCCTCTGAGCCGCACAGCCACCGCGACATCGGCGCGGAAGATGACGAGAGTGTCGTCCCGTTGATGAGTGGGTGCTCAAGCACCCCATCCTGCTGCAGCATCTTCTGAAGCACGTCCGCAGCTAGCAGGAATAGGTACAGCGATAACGGGGTCCCCCTACCGTAGCCCACGCTTGCAGCTGATCCACCGGCTAGGGATGCCATTAAGCTTGACGGCCGTTTGGTTTCAGCGGGAGCATTGCGAAGCTCTGTTGTTTGTTCCCACCAAGTGCCAGCAGCAGAGCAGAAGGAATGTTGAGGAGGAGCGCCTCAGGATGCCCTAGCAGCACCCAGGGGCGAGCAAGTCGCTGACGACGGAGAGGGGGGCGAGCGCAACCCCGACCGAGGCACAGAAACTCTGTGCGAAGGGGCGGGCGAAAATCAGGTGATCCGTACTTTCAGCTGCAGCAGGGCATAGGGGACAGCCACCTTCTTCCGCTTCCAGGATGTTTATGTGGACCAATGTGTCCCTGGTCTGAATCCTCCCAAACATGAGCAGCCACCCGAAGAATTTGACGCACGAGGGGGCATGGCTATCCCACACGAAGGGGGCGAAGGGGGAGTCGCCACCCAAAGAATTTGACATAGGAGCTTGACAAGGAGGCAGCGGTTCTGATCGCCCAGGGATCTAATACCCATGCCACCGCGACATTAGCGCGGAAGATGACGAGAGTGTCATCCGCGAGGACGACGTGAGGGGTCCCGTCGATGAGTGGGTGCTCAAGCACCTCATCCTGCTGCAGCATCTTCTGAAGCACGTCCGCGGCTAGCAGGAACAGGTACGGCGATAACGGGGTCCCCCTACTGTAGCCCACGCTTGCAGCTGATCCACTGGCTAGGGATGCCATTAAGCTTGACGGCCGTTTGGTTTCAGCGGGAGCGTTGTGAAGCTCTGTTGTTTGTTCCCACCAAGTGCCATTCTTTGAGCCATGGTGAAGTCAGATGTGGAGAATGTCAGGAAAGCGGAAATATGAGGGTAGCGATGGTAGTTTTAGTTCTTGTGGCGACGGAGAACTGGCTGCGTGATCTGGGACTCATTGCAATGACTGCTGGTGCGGGAAGACAACACAGGGGGAGTTCCCAGTCTTACCTTACAGGGTGAAAATCCAAGGTCTGGCCTTAACTGGTTGTGCCTGGCAATGACCTTGTTGAAGGCATTGTTTTGTGAGTGAGGACTTTCTCCAGGGTGAAAACCTATGATCTTGGATCGGGCAACGACGACGCTTGGGCACTGTTTCCTTCTTGAAGGCGTTGTTATTGGAGTGGAGGACTACCGGTGTTGTTCGGATGGTGTCAGTGTCATTGCTTTGAGGATTAGTTCTCTGTAGCGGGACTTTTCTTTTTTTAATTCTTCTTTCTTTTTTCTGGGTTGTGTGCATCCGTATGGCCGCTAGGCCATGCATTGTTGCAGAGGCTGGGTGTAATTGGTATCCCTGTGATATTAATATATACTCTTTTCCAAAAAAAATAAGCTTGATGGCAGAGTGGGAGGAGTGGAAGATCGCCTCCATCCAATCACACCAGAGCTCAGGGAAGCCACGGGCCAGCATGATCTGTCGCAGACTCGCTCAGTTGATGGAGTCAAATGCTTTGGCGAAGTCAAGCTTGAGGGGGAACATGGAAGTGCGGCGCTTGTGGCAGCACTGGATCACCTCGGTGGCATAGACGAAGTTCTCCGAGATGCTATGGCCGACGATGAACCCGGACTGATCGGTGATGAGGGAGGGGCAGGATGCCATCCTTTTTCAGTAGCCATATGATGTAGGCGCGGTTGATGCAGGTATGATCAGCAACCCCCGCGTGGAACGCATCGAACAGACATTGGACATCGCCGAGAACAGAACCCAAGGCCACACGGCAGAAGCTAGGCTCGAGCCCATCCATCCCAGGAGCACTGGTGTGTCCATCTCCTCCATCGTGGCCCGGACCTCTATCGGCTCGAAAGGGGCCATGAGGGTAGGCCCACGCACCTGGCGAGCTCCGGCATACAGCCCAGCGAGATCAAACCCCCAACTAGGCTCGCGGGCCTGGCCCAGCAAGGAGGCATAGAAATCGTGCAGTGGATTAGCCTTTGCGTCGTGAGAGATGACGTGGACGCCATCGATGTCGAGCACCCGGATGTGATTCCGGCGATGCATGTTCGAAGCCATGGCGTGGAAGAATCTCGTGTTCTCGTCCCTCTCAGCAACAACACGGAACTTGCCCCGCTGCTTCCAATGCGCAACTTGCTTGGCGATGGAAAGTAGGAGTGTGGCGCGGGCATCATCACGGAGCGTGTTTTCCTGATCAGAAGACACGGAATTCCTCAAAAAACTCCAGAAGATTAATCTCAAAACGACAGTTGCTATCATGAAAGGGGACGTAATGATGGGAAAGCTTCCAAGCCTTAGCAGCAAATCTAAATGCTTTCGCCTTAGAAGCCAGATCACCCGCAGCATCACGAGAAGGAGGACGGAGGCGCCAAGCAGGGAGGATAGTGGAGAGGAAAAGAGGATCAAGGAGCCAAGAGTTTTCGAAGAAAAAATGCTGGGACCGGGGAATATCAGTGGTGGTGGAGACGATAAGGGGAGTGTGATCGGACGTGGGGCGGTGGAGCATGGTAAGGGCGGAATTGGGGAGGACGGCATCCCAAGAAGCATTAAAAAAGGCTCGATCGAGGCGGGCAAGGATGGGGCTTTTGGTGATTGGTCCAGGTGTAGCGGCGATCAAGGAGGGGAAGTTCTTGCTGGGCGAGATGATGGATGAGCCCGTTGAATTTTGCGGCAAGGTTACTACCAAAATTGGAGTTGTTTTTATCTTTGAGATGTGGTTGGGTGCCCCCCCATATCTAGCTTACCTATACCTTCGTATAGGTATACTCAGTCGAGCTGAGTATACTTCACGTTCGTACCAGCTGATCCCAACTCCCATTATCGCGATCTACGTCTTTGTATGTGATTTTTTTTATGATGCTATATATCTCCTGATTTCCGCCTCCTACGGGCACGCGAGTATACGTGCACGATGAGTATACGTCTAAGAGGACCATACTGGATTCACGTGGGTTCGTACGGTCTTTAAAATGAATCGGTATCAAATTTTTTCTATCGATGTTTGAAAAGGAGGAGGGAAGGACACCGAAGCAAAAGTGTTCTTGGAGACAAAGGACAGAGGGAGATGTTGTTGTGGCAGCATTTCTCACAACAGCACATTTGGGAGGATCACTGTTAGGGGCCTGTTGACTGGTGAAGCTGCTTGAGTTTAGTCCCACCTCGCCTACGGGAGGAGGCCACACCCAGTTATAAGGGAGAGTTCTCCTCCTCATTTCAGTCCGGGCTTTTGGTAACGGAGATTTCTCCTCCTCATTTCAGTCCGGGCTTTTGGGATAGAGTGGGCTCTCTTCTTATAGTTGGGCCGTGAGCGCATGAACGTCCAGAACGTAGGCTGAGTGCTAGGCTGGGCCAAATGGACGCTAACATCTGGTATCAGAGCCAGCATCGCCATGCCTTCCTGAGGGGCTTCTCAGGGGGATGGGATGTTAGGGGCCTGTTGACTGGTGAAGCTGCTTGAGTTTAGTCCCACCTCGCCTACGGGAGGAGGCCACACCCAGCTTATAAGGGAGAGTTCTCCTCCTCATTTCAGTCCGGGCTTTTGGTAACGGAGATTTCTCCTCCTCATTTCAGTCCGGGCTTTTGGGATAGAGTGGGCTCTCTTTTTATAGTTAGGCCGTGAGCGCATCAACGTCTAGAACGTAGGCTGAGTGCTAGGCTGGACCAAGTGGACGCTAACAATCATCGAGCCCTTGCACATTCCACGACTCAAAACACAAACTTTTCACACACATACTATCCACTGAACCAACAGGGCTCCATGGAGATTACAAACATCACGACTGAGCAAAAAATAGAAGAAAAAAGGGTGCACGCCAAACTCCAGCGGAGGAAAACACACACAGGCACATCAACGAAAGGAAAGCAGCACACGCACACTCACAGCCAGGCTCCAAAGCTGCAAACAGACACCCACGACGCCCGCCGAGGATCCAAGGCAAGCTAAACATCTGAAACCGCTGACACCGGAACGGTATACGGGATGACCGAGTCGCGCAGGTCGGAAACAGACTTCATATCCAGCGCCTTGCACACAACCCCGAGCATCTTCCCCTTCAGCACCGTGGCTTGGAGCTTGGGGAGCATCCTTTGAGCACGTCACGCAGCCCATGGCGCTTGGTCTCTTTGGTAGGCAGATCATCGTGTTTCCCACGACGGGTCATCAGTGGCGGGCCCAGGAATTTCACAATGGGTATTCATAGTAAAAAATTGAAGAAAAAAACAAAAAATGGTGTGGGTGTAGGATTTGATCTTGTGATCAATTGGCTTTATAAGCATTTGATCTAACCAACTACTCCTATGTATACTTGTGATAAAATTTCAATCAGTTTTCTATACAAACAGACTAAAATATAAGGCATTACCATATAATTTAGAAATTTTGATAAAACTTTTGGGTATTCAACTGAATACCCTTGATACATGCTGGGCCCGCCCCTGCGGGTCACCCCCTTGGTGGTCATGTCGACGTGCTCGTCCGGTTTCGTGTTGGCGACGCGCTCGTTCCGGTGGCAGGCTTTGGCGTCACGGCTTTGCCATGCCCCTTACGCCTCGCGTGCTCTTCGACCGCAGCATATATCATGGTCATCAGCATGAGCGATCGGATTAGGGGCGGCCACGCCCAGGATAGCACCATCGGGGGCGAGCTCGGTGATGATGACAAGGCCCAAAGGGGAACCGGACCGAGGAGAGAGGATTGGGGCTGGGGCGCGCCAGGCGAGCATGCACTGCGTACTCCCGAAAGAGGACATAGCATTGGCAGGGTGGCGAACGACCAAGGCAGTGGAAGGAGGCAACACCGGGTGGCCATGCAGCGGGGGGGGTGAGTTGTGGGTGAACAGCAGCGGGAGGGGAGGGCCGAAGAAGCGGTGGTACTCACCAACCTTGTTAGACGATTCATCTTTGGGCCACACGTGGATCACATTGCGACAGAGATGACGCGCCCTTCCATGGCTCACGGTTGGTCCAAATGTTGCATGACACATCCTGCGCGCTGATTATGAGGGCGACCAAGGTGATATCGAGAGATCAGAGTCAGAGAGCACGACGGGGTCGATCTCAAGCACCTCCCCGAAGCCGGCAAACACATTGGCAATCCCATGAGGGTTTACATGCTCGCTAGGGAAACAGACGACAGCGATTAGCCCCAAGGTCTAGGCCCTCGAGAGGACGCGATCGGCCTCTTCCTCTTTCGACTATAGCCGCAAGAGACTTCGAGCCATGCTTCGTCGACACCAGCGACGACGACACGTGGCTCACAAGATTGTCTGAGCCTGCCAGCGAGGGCGCGAGCATAAGAAACGTGGCCAGGGGAGCAGGCATGACAACTAGTAGTGAGGGAGAGGCATTGCACGAAGTGCGGGGTGATGGAGATGGGGAGGCGCACGAGAGAAAGAGGAGGCACTCCTCGGTCGCCCCCGCGTGACCAGGGGCGCAAAACCTAAATTTCCCTCGCTCCCGCCTCAATTCCCCTCCCCTCCCGGTCGCCGCCGGCTTGCGCCGCCAGGCAAATCCCGCGCGGTGCTTGCGGTGGCGGGATCTCATCTCCCGGCGCAGGGATCTCCGTGGAGGGAGGGCTTCTCCTTGGCGGCGGTGTTGATCGGCGGTGGTCGACATGGCCTGGTGTGGCGGTGGTCGGTGACCTGCGCCAGGGGTGGCTGCTCGCGTATGGAGGCAGCGGTAGGCGGCGGTGTTCGTTGTTGTTGTGACCCTTGGTGGTTGTGGCGGTTTCAGGCCTGCTCCTACAGGAGACTGCGCCCGACGACATGGACCTAGAGGGACAGTGAATCCCTAGACCGGTGGAGGTGTTGTGCAGGTCAACTAGGACTCGGGGTGACATTAGGCGGAGCTGGCCATCGACGGTGGGCTCTTGCCCTTGGCCTAGATCTGGGCCCATATGGGACTAATTAGGGTTGGGAGGGCCCTGCTGTCCACATGGTTTCAGGGGCTTCCGGCAGGTCTGGGAGCCCATCCCTTGGCCAGGGAGTGGTTGAGGTGCTGGATCCAGGCTAGTCTATCCTAGATCCGGTGACTGTCGTGGATTCGGTTCTATTTTGTCTGTGACCTATTTCGTTCGCTAGACCTTCCACACTAGTTCGGGTAGTCCTGTGGCGGTGGGTGTTGGGTCCGCAGCATAGAAAACAAAAAAATTCCTACGATGAGAACTACACGCCAAGATCTATCTACTAGGTACAGAGCAACGGGTGGACATACATCCATCGAGAACTTACCCTCGAAGACAACATGTTTTGTTAACGAGTAGGAACTCATGGTTGATGTAGTCGTACATTTGCCGATCTCAAGATCGTGTGAAAGTCCGAGCGCCGCAAATCAGCATCGCATCCGTACTCGCACACACGTTCAAGCCACCGGACAACCTCCACCTCCTCGCTCCAGCGATCCAACGGAAGCAGCAACTCCTTCCAGACGAAACGCCACCGGGAATATGTATCTCGCTAATCCGAGACCATGGGGGAATAATTCTAGAGGGGGAGAAATGTCCTTCACGAGTAGGTGTGAGGAAGAAGGAGGAAGAGGGGGGCCTTTTATAGGAGGAGGGGGTGCCCCTCCCCATGGCTGGCGCCTCATGGGGGTGACCCCTCACATCCCCCCATTCATGTGGTGGTAACCTCTCCACATTAAAATGCCTCTTCACATTCCCTTTTAAAGTCCCCACTTTAAATGCATTAAAATTCTCTAAGTTTAATGATCTCTCATTTAATAAAACTCTTTTATTAAATTTATTCAGAATTTTGTTAATTACTTTAATTAACAAACATTCACATATAACCCCTTGCAATATTTCAATATCACATGCAGAACCACTTTCTGCAATTTCACCCGAAACAATTTCCGGTTTCTATCGAAACAATTCCTGCGCTTTGCAATTCTTTCGTCTGGAACATATGTGCTCCAAAATGGTGTCCGATAACTCTTAAGTGTGTCACCCTACGGTTAGCGAATAATGCAGACATGATTGAGACTCCTCTCAGATCAATAATTAGAAGCGGGACCTAGAGATCCATACTGACTCCTGCATATTCAATGATGACTTCTGTGATCGTGAGAACCTTTAATGCTTGTAATTTAATCCCTTTGTCTCATGATATAATACATGTCCGAGATTCGATCATTGGTATCAAAATACCTAGTTTGATCTCGTTACCGACATGCACTCTTTTCTCGTTCCCGTGATATAACATTCTAGTGATCACATCACTTGTTTGCAAGCTATCTTAATGTGATATCACCGAGAGGGCCCAGAGTATATCTATCCGTCATCGGGATTGACAAATTCTACTCTTAATCCATGAGCCTCAACATAACACCTTCGTAGCACTGAACCCATCTTTATAGTCACCCTGTTACGGTGTGACGTTTGATGTTATCAAGATACTCTTCATGTGTTAGCAATTAACATGATCTCATGGTCTAAGGATAAAGATTACTTCGTATGATGTTATAGCAATATAAACATAATGACTTGATCGTAATGCTATACTTCGGATGAATGTTCATCACATCATTTCACAAATGCTGTGACCTTGTTATTAACAACATCCAATGTCCATGATCAGGAAACCTTGATCATCTTGTTAATCAACAAGCTAGTCTATAAGAGAGGCATAACTAGGAACCCTTTTTGTTTATTAAACACACATGTATTGATGTTTCCGATCAATACAATTCTATCATGCAAAATAAACATCTATCATATATAAGGAATACATAATAACAACTTTATTATTGCCTCTTAGGGCATATTTCCTTCAGTGGGGTGCCATGTCGCGGGAGCGAGATCTTGGACGCCAGGGCGGCGGCCCCGGAAGGTGGACTACGCGGGCGTCTCGACAGCAGGGCAGCGTTTCGGTGGTGATGTATCATCCATGTGGACTATGAGGGTGGCAAGGAGCAGGCATGAGGAGCTCCTGGCGGTGGCAGCGCCCAGATCGCGTTTGGAAGCTCAACTCGAGGTTTGGTGGTGTCTGAGATACCGAATGAGGCAAGATTTTTTCCGAGCGAAAGCCTAGCGCTTCGTCGTCGTCAACGGCGACACCTATGGGTGTCGTGACCCTCTTGGGGGCGTTGTTGTGGCTACTCTCACCCTATTAGATCTCTGGGTGAAAACCCTAGATCCTGGTGTCTCGGCGGCGGCGGCGCTTGTGGCGCCGTTACCTTCTTGGAGGCGTTATCATGGAGCTTCGGTCTTCTTAGTCTTGTCGTATTCGGTGGCAAGCTAGATGTTTCTTAGGCTTCATAGTAATTTATCTTTGATCTTCTTGTAAGAGGAAATCCTCATCACTTTGTACCGGTTTGGCTGTGTGGCTTTATTTATAAACCTGGGCAAAAGCCTATTTCGAGGACGGAGATGGGGAGGCAGCGAGCCCAGCACGAGGGGAGGTGGTGGCGGTGATGGTGCATGCACTGGGGGAGATGGCGGAGGTGGGGGCTTTTGCTGAGGCGCAGACACAGCAAGGTGGGCAAGGTGGGGCAGGTGGTGGGGAGCCAGGGGCCGAGGTAGGCGAGATAGGGGCAGGCAGCCATCGCAGCGCTAGAGTCACCGGTTTCGAAGACCCCGGGGTAGAAGGTGAAGTAGGAAAGGGATGAGGCGAACAGGAAGGCGCACGTGGACGATAATAGAGGGGCAAGGCAGAAGGACGGGATGGTGGGACGGGGTGCCGGGGCGGCAGACAGAGGGGTGGGTGCGAGCTGGTGGAAGGCGGTGGAGCGGGGGCAGGCCATGGGGCACTTTGAGCATGGTGGCTAGAGCCAAGGCACAAGCGGCACCGAACGGGGTCACGATAGTCATCGACCAAGTGGTCAGAGGCGAGGCACCGGTAGCAGCCGCCGAGCGGGAGGCGAGACATGCGTGGGGGAGTGCGGGGGGTTGGGCTAGTGGGGGTGTGGAGGACCTGGAGATAAGAGCGCAGGCTAGGGTTTGTGGTGGGTGTAGCATTGAAGGAGGAGAGGGCTGGAGAGGGCTGGTGAGGGCGACGCCCTTTCGGCGCGGGCAGCAACAGTGTCTCCGCGGGCAGGGGCAGGAATGGAGCATGAATGATCCCTTCCTAGGCTGGTGGAGGCAGCGATGGAACCTTGGAAGAGAGATCAATCGAGGTGACAGCAGGAGCAGGTCCAATGCAGGGATAGGACATGCGAGCGGCGGCGGGAGGGGGAGCACGTCGGGGCACGCTGAGGCAGCTGGCACGCAATGCTTCACGGGTGGGGCCGGTTTGGAAGGGGGGTTGGGCCGCGGCTTTCGCTTGTGAGTAATGGAGCGGTCAGGCTCTCTCGTTTGAATGCAAGCAGCCGCAGTGCAGGCTTCAGCCATGGACAAGTGGAAGGCGAGTTCAAATAGCCTAGGCTGCCTGGATCCAACCATGGCGATGAAACGAGCAACATCAATGCTAGAGAAACACGCAACGAACACATTTTCCTCAACCAAACTGACGTTGATCCGCTCCGTGGGCGCATAGAAGAAGAAATTCAGCAAATTCTTGACACAAAACACAGATAAACTCGGAGAAAGGAAGAGCGGGGTGATCCAAACGGGCGAAGGAGAGGGAACGTGAGCCGAGGACAGGACGAGACGATGGAGTGGAAGGAGGCAAGGATGTAGTTCTAGAACGAGGTACCTGGGTTGAGAGGGGGTGATGCTGCATCGGACGTGGCTCCGTAGGTTGGAGCTAGCGGGCAGGGGAGTGGCGACAGGCTGGAGCTCGACCACCATTACGGTAGGGGAGTAGGGATGAAAGTGGAGCGGAAAGTTTCCAACTTTTCTGCGGAAAAACGGAAATGGAATGAAAATATGGAAACGAAAACGGAATTTTGCAAAACGGAAACGGAAATGGAATCTTTTTGACAGAAACGGAAACAAAAACGAAACAGTGTTTTCCGGCAGAACAGATGCGGAAATGGAATTTCCGTTTCTGTCTAATATAAAATTTCCGTTTTAGTGTTGATGTGCATGGACAAATCCAACCGACACAAAACATGACCAAGCTAAACATGCAAAGCTAAACATGCAAAGATGCTCATCCTAGTACTAGAGACTATGTGATCCCTTGATGCATTCGAGGAGGCTTCCACGAAATGATCATTCCCTTATTCCCTTATAAACCTAGCACCATGCTATATATACTTAGGGAACAATTTTGTTGGTTTTCTAGAATGCTTGAGATTTGTTGCATGATTCCAGGGTTCTCTTTGTTTCGGGTAAAATCTGCGTGGTTTCGCCTCTGTACCGTATTCGGTCTGTACCTGCTTCCGACGGTATCTGAATCTGTTTTTGTTTCAGGGGTTTCTGTATTCGTTTCCGCTTCCGCAAAAAAATATGAAAACAAATGTGCCACCACTCAGTTCCGTCCGTTTCCGCTCCGTTTCCATCCCTATCTGGGAGTGAGGCCATGGGTGGGGTGGTGGATGGGACTAGCGGGAGGGCTCTCGGAGCAGGCTACCACGCCCGAGGAGGGCTGAACGGTCTGAGGGGTTTCACCAGCCGCCATGGGGGCGGGAGGTGGAGGTGGGTCGCCCGCGTCGCCAGCAATGTCGCCAGAGCCCATCTTCGGGTTCCTTTTGATACCCTTTTTATCCGTGGAGCAATTAGTTTTTTTATTGTTGCACTGGATGATTGCACAGGAAAGAGGCATTTTTATTGCTTATGCAATTTCCTCCGTTCCAAATAGTAAGCCGCATTTTGCTTTGTTAAGACAAGTTATTGACTAACAATTGCTCCACAGTATGACATGAAATTTGTTTCACTGAATTCGTTTTCAAAAGTAGATTGTCATTATAGTGATTTTGCATCACATAAATTGCATATTAAAAGAGTAATTATCGGAGTAAGGCTTGTTTTAGGAAACAGTAGGAACGTTTGCTTAAAAACAAGATAGTAATCTAGCAAATATGTTCTGACTTATGTTCTTTACTTCAGCAATTCGGTGCCTCTACAGTTCAAGAAGCTGGAGAATGGATTTTGGAAAACATTATCGAGTCCAAGGGAAGAAAGGTATTCTATTTTAATGGTTGGGATGGATTTGGGGCCTCTGCTGTTCTTAGATACATAGCAGCAATGATTCCATCCAGGAGAGCCACTCCAGAACTATGCTTTGGTAGGACAATTTTCATAGATTGTTCAAAGTGGGAAAATAGAAGAGCAGTGCAAAGGGAAATTGCAAAAGAACTGAAACTTGACCGCTCTGTAATGGTTATTCTGGATAAGCAAGATGAAGAGGATGATTTTAGGGGAATTGATGAAAGCTCAAGGAATGAGATAGACAGTGTTGCACAAGTGATTGATCAGACCCTGAGCGCCACCAAATTTATCATGTTTTTCATCAATGGAAGTGACGAAGAGATTGATTTGGGTGCCCTTGGCATTCCTGTTGCAAGATTTGGCAAAAACATTGTGATATGGACCTTTGACAGAAGTAGCCTGACCATCATGTGTGAAAACATATTTGAGTTCATGGATAACTAAGCTATACTCATGTTGTATGGGATTGTGGTTTCTCAATAAGTGAATTTGAAAGTTCAAATTTGCATGGATTATTGCATCAACAAGCTACCGCCATAGTTGCTCGTTGCCCAGGTATGCAAGATATCGACCCAACAATGGTCACAGAATGTCGCCTCTACGGGATACTTCTGCTTTATAATTTTCATATTGCCACAAACCTTCATTGGCTTTCTCATGCTTCGAACTATTGGATATGCGATGCAATCATAAAAGGGGACAAAGCATGGGATATCAGTAAGGCATTGCATGGAGAGATAAGTTGGGAGTATGATGCTTCTTTGATTGACCAGAAGGTCAAAAATTTGATCAAACATTTGGAGCCTCGTTTTCTGGTACTTGAAGATGGTGATGTATATAAGGAAGGCCCATACCGTTGGATTTCAGTCACATCGCGAAATACAGAAGTACATGGTATGCAAACTATACCTGCAGAGGCATCATCTTTCTTCTTGGCATTCGAAAGATCCGACCAGCAAATGGGGTCAGATCCCTTTCTACAAGAAGAAGAAAAACAAATGAGGTCAAACTACAGAGATAAAGAGATAGAGGAGATGAGAGATAAAGAGATAGAGGAGATAGAGGAATGGACGGAACTATTTTCAAAGCATTTGAGAAGAATGGTTCATCGTCTGCCAAGCCCACAGATTACACACAGATCCGCCACTACCGACAACCCATCAACTGGTATACCAAATGGCTTGTTTGAAAACTCCAGCAACCTTGGTGTGTTAGTTCTATGTTCTTGTGCCTTCAACTTTGCATCACCTTCTTTCCGCAAGTGTCACAACCTCAGATTCCTTGGATTGGACTGCTGTACACACAAAATAGGTGAAGAAGATAATAATGATCACGTAGAATGGGCATGGTTGTCTAACCTTATAGTGCTAGACCTCTTCTACACAGAATGGGGTGAAATCTTATCTGAGGAAAAAATGGATATGATGACAAATATTATAGAACTAAATATAGAGGGAGTTAGATGTTGGAAGTACACAACTCGGCTACAAGGAAGGCTATCTAACCTTCAGAGGCTCCGAATAATCAGACCAACATGTCCATAGGAGACGTCAAATGATGTCGATGACTTATTCGTAGACAAGACAAGCATGGAAATACTTGACTTGTCAGGCAACTCTTACATAAAAACTCTTCCAACAAGCCTATCAAAGGCGAGTAGCTTGCAGGCGCTCATACTTGATGGTTGTGATGGACTAGAAGATATTGGTCGACTTCCTCCTTCCCTCAGGTCCTTTAGCTTTGATGGCTATGGGCCAGCTTCCCAGCGTACACCAACAGTTGAGCTTCCTCTGAAACATTTCCGCCCATCTACTGCAGAAGATAACAAGGATATCAGTACCTCCAAGATCTCTCTAGAAGGCTGCACAGAATTGGACAATCTGTTCATCCGTGGGTTAAACAACCTCGTGGAACTAGACCTGTCTGGAACTGCGATCAAGATACTTGACTTCAACGCTATTGTGGTGCAAGTCCCAAGGCTCAAGTGGATATATCTAATTGGATGCAAACACCTTCGTGCTATCATCTTTTTGTGTGAGGGGGGTACTTTCAAGTCCGACCTAGAGTTGTTGTGCGTAGACACGCGAGCTGGAATCGTGTGTCCTCGGCCAGCCATCAACAAGACCAAGTCCTTCCGGTTGACGGCGCATGCTATTCTTGTGGATGCTAGGCTTTTGTGCTATGTTTTGGGTCTACCTTCTCTTTGTATAGAAAAGCCACATGATGTTTCTTCTAGTATCCATGTTACCAACTCACCCACGTATGATTGGAACGAGAAGTTTGACTACTGTGATCAAAGGAGCTTGCAACAACTTATTCCAGCAGGCCAATACAGTGATGTCCTTGGCATGGTTGGTGATCCCCCTATGCAGGCTTTCCCGCAACCTCTGGCTACACGATCTGACCGGCATATAGAAATTGGTGAAGGGAGTTGCTATGTGGAGCACGGACTGGCTGGCACTCCATTTGACATGATGGAATCATATGCCGAATCCATGTATTTGCACGATGTCTTGATACATGCAAGTACTTTTTTTAATCGGGACTACTACTGGTACTACCTTAGGTGGTGCTGCGTGGAGAGGTGTCCGGAGTTGGATACCGTCTTCCTTTCGTGTTCCTATGGATTTCCTAATTTTGAGACCTCCTAATGGCCCGCTGGATTTGGAGCAAAGGTTCACGGCATGGTGTTGACAGCATCGATTCCTTTAAAAACTTACAGCACCTGCACCTACGCTGATTCCTTTAAAAGCTTACAGACGCTCCACATCATCCACTGCGGCGACCTCAACCAGGTCTTCATTCTAGACAACGAGTACCCGGAGGAAATAACCACCAGTGGCATTAAATTCCCGAAGCTGAAGACCGTCCACCTGCACGACCTACCGAAGCTACAGGAGATATGCGAGGTCAAGATGGTGGCTCATGCGCTGGAGAACATCAAGATCAGTGGATGCTGGGGCCTACGCAGGCTGCCATGCGTGGCGGCCCGTGCCCGAGGCGCGAGGAAGCCGACCATCGAGATCGAGAAGGAGGTGTGGGACGCTCTAGAGTGGGACACAGATCACCGCCCGGACCACTTCGAGGCGCCGGTACACTCTCGTTACTACAAGAAGAAACTGCCCAGGGTCTCCTTCCTCAGGTACGGTATATACGCGTATGAATGCGCCCATGTTTGTTTTAGTTGTACACTACTACTGGTGTACTGGTCGCGTTTGGCTGCTCACGCTCTTTTTTCATGCCCTAGGTGATCTCTGCACTGCTGTGTGTTTCTTCTATCGTTTGGTTTGCTGGTGTGCCTGCTTGGATTACCCGACTTCAGTGAGTGCGTTGGTCATCAATGCCGATGGATCCATCGCGTCTGCCTGCTCTCCTGTGTGTTATTGTTGCCAGTGCCTTGGGCGCGAGCTTATGGCGAGCTTATCGTGGCTCTCAAATAAGAAGAGGACACAGGTCTGTGCCTGCGTGCGCGGACCTAGACCTGGTGTGTGTGTCTTGCGATTCCAGTGGCTTGTTGTGGATGCCTGAATGCATCCACCAGTCTGCATTTTTCTTGTGTGTGGCTTTCATGCATGGGTACTTTGCTAGGCGCTTGGAACGGTAACAGCTGCCTGCGTGTGAGTGTGATTTGGTTGAGAGTGTTTGTTGTGTATCTGAAGTTCTCAACCAAGAAGCAGCTCAGCTGGTTGTGTTTGTGCTTGCACGTATCGACCTTGCTAAACTGGGTGCTTTGCTTGTTACGTATGATTTGTTGAAAGAAAAATGGGCAGAAGGTATGTGTGCCGCCTGTTGGAATTACCTGCCTCTCTGTGTGAACCAGTGAGTTGCTTGTCAAATTTGAGCATCACAACCACAAGCATTGGTCATGACTGATTATGAGAAGATTAGAATGCTCACATGCTTCGATCTTACTCACAAAGAATTCAGCAACTGCTATTTGAATCAAAAACTTCTGGTGGCGAATGTTATTAAATTAACCGATATTTTCCTATTATGGCATAAATGACAGAATCAACTATGTATGCTGATTTCTCTGTGAACGAAAAACAGAGTCATGGCCTCGGTTCAAACGAAAGATGATGTGTGGCGGGCTTCCCTTTATCTCCCCCCCTAAGCAATATATTTTCCTTTTAATTTTGCCACATTCAGTAGATGCGCATAGAGCAATGGGGGATGCATGTCGTTCACATTTCAGTCTTGTGTTTTTAAGCCCAGTAGTAAGCACAAGAAGGCTTGCAAAGCTTACTCCCTGGAGATCCAAGGGTCAATATATGCCGCTCAAGCTTGTTGTAACCACGTGTAGCTTATTGGCTGGCCTATCAGCTAGTTCACTCACCCGTTACTTATGCTATTTTCAAAAAAAAACAAAAAAGAATCAAGAGCACAGAGTTATAAATCACGCTTAAGAAGAAAATATAAAGGATAAAAATTCTCCCGGTAACATGTTTAGTATTTGTGTTAAAATTTGATTCAAATTCATTAAAAAGGCTAACTTCTGACGAATGAAACGAGACCCGTGGTACGGATCGTTGAAGACCTAAATTTCCACCGTTATATATTCATCTTGTAAGCCGTTGGATGTGATAAATTGCATCTCTGAAATCCGGACATTGTGTAAACACTCCCTATATAGCAAAGATTCGATGGCTAACGCCCATGGTTTTTCCCTATATTTGTTGGAGAGGTTTTTCACGTCAAATCTTGTGTCCCCTGTTGTTATTTTGTTTTTACTTATTTTCTTGTTGCGTTTATAACCATTTGGAGTTCGTTACTACAAGCGTCATATGCTTAACCATCCATAGAATAACTCCATGTATATATCATATAAATGATCACACAACTCATAAAAGACATTATTACATAGATAAATAAGTACTTCACATGTAAAAATATTAAGAAATATGTTCTGATTTATCACAGCTAAGCCAATCTAAAAACAATATTAGTGAGGACACATTAACCATGGGCCCATGACCAAAAAAGCCTAGTTAGAGTTAAGATGCCAATTGAATAAACCATTTTGGAAGATATAAGAGGCAATCCTTAATCTGGTATCAATCTCTCGGCTTGGACCACTTTTATGTCTGCCCCTATATCTATCAACACATACATTGTACAAATTAGAACCCTTACGAAGATATTTAGAGAAGACAGATACAAATAGACACAATAACTTACGGATACACTATGTTGTATATTTTCCTTATATCTAGACTCTAAAATAATTTAGTTAGCAAAAGCTCTATAAGAATTCAAAATTGCATGTTTTCCATGAAAAAATTGGATTCTAATCCTTATAAATGAATATCTTCTAGTTTTGGAATAATGTGTATGTAATCATAGATGTTTTAATTATGCAACAACCCGTACAATTATATGGTTAATGTTGTTACACACAACATTCACATATACTAGTTGGCATTGCTTTACATGTACTAGTTTGAATTATATGTAAACTCTACAAAATATATATCTAGTTACATTTTAGTGATAAATTGTATTGTAGAAAAGTAATAATGTTTAGTATAAATATGCGATGATTGTTTGTAATACTGATAGAGGCCACGAGGAGTCGGTAATTGTAGTGGTGTGCATGAGACCACCCCTAATTTAATAATAGACACACAAAGGTTTAGATCTATCAACATACTATAGGTGGCTCTAGCAGCATCATCCGGTTATTTGCTTTACAATACTCATACGAGATAAGAGAGGTTTACGGCAGTGGGAGCCATAGAGGCGACAATACCTCTACTTCTTTTTTAACATACATGGATTTTGCTTATCATATAATCTTATTTCAATTTTCACTTTTTCCCTTCCACTATCATGCAGTTTAAAGATTATTTTACAATTGAGCCTCATTCACACCTATTTTTCATGGTTTGCCTATTTTCTATAATTAGTGCCGTTATCCTCCATAGTGCTTTGAGTTTTTCTTGATGCGGCCGACTAGATTTTTTTAGAAATGAACAACAATCTACATGGCATTATATAATCTTAATTAGTCAAAAGAAAAATATGAATAAATAATTCATTTGAATTAGACCTAAGAAAATGGAAAACGCTTGTAAACCTCCGGGTCGCGCGCGACAAGCTGTCATGAGATAGCAACAGAGGGGCCACCCACGTGCAGCCGTTGCTCTATCTCTTCCTCAGATGTTGCTCCTCAACTATTTTTCCTGCTCGTTCTCCCGTATATTCGCACGAGTGTTGCCGCACAACACCAGGGCCACCCTCGGCGTCGTGCTAAGATCCTCCCGCTGGTGCACACGCCCAAGTCATGAGCTCCTCCCTCCTTCACCCTCCCAAGCGCATCCCTTTCCACCTTGTCTCCTCCGCGCAGCCGCCACCTACGCCGCCCGCTGCCGGCGGTGCTCCCTCCTTGACGGCCCGTACCGCCCCTCCTCGCCCAGCTACGCGCCAAGCTTCGCACCACCCTCACCCCACCACTTTGTCCAGTAGGCCTCCTCCGCGTGAAGTACCATGAGCGGCGATAGCAGGACCTACCATGGTACCAGACGCCGGTGGCGGAATTGTTCCGAATATGGGGGCGCTGCTGCGAGCAGTGGCCGAAGGTGCTACCACCGGCATACGTTTATGCAACAGGCCGCCGTGTCCCCAAGCCGCCAGCAAAGTGACACTAAGGTAGTCGAGCATGGTGGAGGTGGGCTGGTGCCGCCCACCAGAGTTGGGTGCTGCAAGGGGGTGGCGACATTGCTACCACCTGTTCCTGGATTTGCATTATAGAGAAATTCTTTTGCTACAACTGTTTCGTAGATTTTGCATTGTAGCAAGAATATTTATGCTAGAAACGTTATATGATTTTGCATCTTTTGAAGAAATTTTTTATTACAATTGTTCTGTAATTTTGCATCATAAGAATCTAATCGGAGGATCTTGCCATAATTTGTTTGCTACTATGCTTCGATGTCACAAATGTTTTGTTGCAATCTCTATGTTTTCTATGCGAGACTAATGTAAATTTATGCTACGGAATCTCCGGCGAAGTCAGATTCACTACATGATCTCCGGCGATGTCTCCGGCGATTTTTTTTTTGGGTACAACCATCTAGTGATTTTACTAGAGTAACATTTTTTTGCTACGAGGATTCCGGCGAGCTCTCTGGTGAGGTCGGTGTTTCTCTTATATTTGTAGATAAATATTTTTTTGCTACACATAGCAAAACCAGAAGATTTTTTGTTATATAGAAGCAAAAGTGCGCTTTTGAAGTAAAAGTGGACACGTGCCAGGAGTACAAGCCGGAGGCTAGGAGGCTTCGCGTCAGTCCTATCCTAAGAAAATTCATCGAAAAATACTAAAGTTAGTATACATCCAATTCCATGTGTAACCATTTTTTCCTCTTAGCCAAAACAACAAAATATCTTATGATTTTCCAAGAACCTAAGTATGATAGCCAAAATAAAGCAATTATAAAAAAATCTCACCTGGGCCAAAAGTTATATTCAGTATGAGCCCATCATGGCCTGGTATGTTAGGTCCGCCAAGATTTTCATAGTGGAGAATCAAGCTACCGCCTGAGAACGAAAGGCAGAGAGTGGTCCGCGGGTCAAACCAGCCACGTGGCGCCTAACCGTTGGTAATATTCGACGCGATTGGGTGGCCCACGCGAGACCGACTTGACCGCCGCTGTCTGCTAGCGCCCAGTCTCCGCCCCGGCAGGCGACGACCCGTCAATCGCCGTCGGCCGGTCAACCTGGATTGTCCTGCACGGCCAGTGGCTGCACCATCATCTCCAGTCACGATTCTCCCCAGTCCAGTGACAGACACAGTGCGCAGCCGTGCGCCCGTTCGTGCATATAAACCGCAGCTAATTTCCCCATCTTTTCCACAATTGTTCCACATCCGTTCGTGCGTGTAGACTGGTTCTGCTGCTGCTACTACTACTACATCACTCGCGTCGGCCAACTGAAGAAAAAGATCGAGGAACGATCCACCACGCGCGCACAGGATAGACACAGCCGGCGCCATGGCGAGGCTCCTCTTGTTCTTCGTCCACGCCGACCACAGCACCGGCGCTGCAGCGGCGGCGGGGCCTCTCGTCCAGCTTCTCCTCGTGGCCCTCGTCGTCGCCGCGGTCGTGGTCTCGCTCTGCACCAGCAGCACGCACGCCAAGCTGTGGAGGCGGCACGAGACGGACGCGCCCGTGGCGAAGGCGGCTGACAGCGGCAACCGCGGTGTCAGCAGCCGGAAGCACATGCTCGCCGCCAGCCTGAGCGGGATCGGCGGCAAGGCGGCCAGGATGGTGTCGTGGAACAGGCGGTCTCCGGCGCCTGGCAGCAGCAGCGACGACGAGGAGGAGGAGGCGGCGGTGGAGGACGAGGAGGCCGTGTGGAGGAAGGCCATCATCATGGGGGACAAGTGCCGCCCGCTCCAGTTCTCCGGCCACATCGCCTTCGACTCCGACGGCAACCTGCTTCCGCCATCCACGGTCAACAGGGCCGCCGACGATGACGCCGCCCAGAATTAATAGGTGTGACGTGTGTTGTAACGTGTTTTCGCGTGCTCTGTCTGTATGCGTGCACGTTCGTGAGCCGCAGCAGAGTTGTACGGTACATATTTCTGCGTGCATCGGTGTGCACTCTTGTTCATGCCGTGTGTCGATTTTCCGGAAAAACAAATAAATCAGTTATTGTGCAATCTACCTTCGAGATGCAGCAAACCTACAACCTCGGTTGCCTTCTAAAAAGGCGTATATTATAGAAACGGAGGGAGTGTTTTATAAATATATATTTCCTTCTCAAGACACATCCGCTGCTGGTGGCTCTCATTTCTCACAATGTTTTAATAAGGACTAATCGTATCTTTCAACGGTTTGCTGCACACACACACAAAAACGATCGTGCTTCTGTAATCTACAGCTTGTTCAACATCTACTCGGTGGCCCTTTACCACAAAAGCGATATAAGAAATCTTGAACATGGAATCCTGGAGATTAAAGAGCGTGACCGAAGAAGTATATTCAAGATGACATGATCAAGCACATGCGCGCAAAGCCAATCAAAATGATGTTTCTGAACAATTGTCGATCATTCGGTGTTTATTGGTGTTGCTATAGCTTTTCTAGTTCTGCTGAACTGTTCAAGGATCCGCAATTAGTTTGGAAAATTTGCCTGTTTATGATTTGTACAAATGTGGTTGTTCCTCTAGAGGGGCTCGTTGTTTAAACAACACTGGCTTTTCTGTTTCAAAGACGTTTTTGGAAGACTAAAACCTATGAAAACGTCTTAACGTTCTTTATAAAGACGTTTCCACTTTGCTTTGGTCCAAACTTACTGGCGACGGGCCTCACTTCTTTAAACAAATTTCTTCTCGCAGTATCAACAACAATCACCTTCCTAAACAACAAAGGGAGCACTTTCGGCATCAATAGCCACTTGGGATAATCAGTTAAACTAACCATAGCTCGAACTTGGCAACAGGAACGGGCTTAGTCATCATATCAGCAGGATTATTGTGGGTGTTGATCTTGCATACCCTTTGTTTACCTTGAGCAACAATGTCTTGAACAAAATGGTACTTGACATCAATGTGCTTTGTTATCTCATGAAGCATTTGATCCTCTGTAAGGTATATGGCACTTTGTCACAAAACAAAGTAATGCATCAATCATCTTCACAAAGCTCAGCGAAACACCCTTTTGACCAAATAGATTTTTTGCAAGTTTCAGCAGTAGCCATGTATTTGGCTTTAGTGATAGATTGGGTAACAAAAGTCTGCAACATTACCTTCCAACTAAGAGCATAACCACCAAGATTAAACACATAACCTGTAAGGGACCTTCTCTTATCCCAGCAGCAAAATCTGAATCCACGTAGCCAACGAGCCCCTCACAGTTCCTGCAAAACTGCAAAAGTGATATGAAGGTACCTAAAAACCCACTTAACAGCCTTCCAATGTTCTTTACCAAGATTAGCCATGTATCTACTTACCAAACTCATAGAAATCAAACTCTTCATTAGAAATAGGACATTGAGAAACTAGCAACTTAAAATGAACAGCAATAAGAGTACTAACTGACTTTACACTATGCATATTGAATCCATGAAAATCTTTCTCAATTCACTTTACTGACTAAGAAATAACAAACCGGATTTTCTGTTTTGGGTAATGTCCATACCTAACATCTTCTTAGCAACACCAAGATCTTTCATCTCTAACTCATTACTTTGGTGTGCCTTCAAACTAGTGATTTCTTTCTTGCTCTTGGAAGCAATCAACATATAATAAAAAAAACTACATATGTGATCCATCAACAAACTTAATGTTTACGTAGTTATCATATTATGACCTCTTAAAACCATGTGAGATCATAAATGAATCAAACCGTTTGTACAACTGTCTTGAAGATTGCTTCAAACCATAAATCGATCTCTTCAACTTAACAAAAAATCTCCCTTACCAGGAACTATGAACCCTTCAGGTTGGTCCATGTGTATTTCCTCCTCAAGTTCTCCATGCAGAAAAGTACTCCTTATATTTAACTTCTCAAGGTCAAGATCACACATAGCCATAATACTAAAGAATGTATGAATGGAACTATGCTTTACAACCGGAGAGAGAACATCATTATAATCAATTCCTGGTATCTGATTGTAGCCCTTAGCTACGAACCTTGCCTTATACCTCAAAGGCTCTTTTGGAGACAAACCTTTCTTTCTTTTGAAGATTCATTTGCAACGGACCATATTTTTTGCTTAGACAAGCGCACAACATCCCATGTGCCATTTTTCTCAAGTGATTGCATCTCCTCCTGCATAGCATAAATCCAATACTCGTGGACAAGTGATGCAACAACGTCAGCATATGTATCAGGTTTAGAATAGGTCTCCACCTGTTCAACACAACTCCAAGCAAAATGAACAAGATTACACTCTTCAATTAAAGGATGAGGACCTTTGTTATGCATCATTCTATCAGTGGCAATGGACTCATGTGGCTGCTGCAAGACAACAGATGAGTGTTGAACAACATAATTATCAATATTTTCCTCCTATGTATCTTGAACAACAACATAATTCTTAATAGTTTCCTGTAGGTGCTCCCATGTGCACTAACTTTCTCCTCTCCAGCAGGACCGTGAGAGGGATCTGAAGGCAAAATATCATGATACATAACGGATTCACTGAAAACAGTATTCCTACTCAACATACCTTTTTAGTTTCAGGATTTCATAATTTATATTCTTTAACTCCTAAACCATAACCATAATTTATCATACACATATGCCAAGAGGCACAATTGGCATGAAGTTTTGGACAACGTAACACTGATGGATCGAGAAACCGTATGCATGCAACCTGCGAAGGGATCATCTGTTCAATCCTAGCATTGAGTGAATATTCTCCTCGTGGCTGAGAGGGATACACCTAGCTGTAGGGATCAACGTGTTCTTCATCGACATCTACGCTAAAATTGATTCTTACGCACCAAAGTCGAGTACTAATATTTTTCTGATCTTGTTTGCATCTTCAATGTTGGATTTTGGTTGTTTGTGTAGGATGAAATTTACGTTTTGCTTGCATGGAACCCAACGGTCTCGGTGTCAGTCCGAGTTGTAGTGAACCAAACCCAAATTAGCTCAGACCCTGAGGGAGTATAAATAATAGAATAAAAACTTTGTCTCACCCAATACGCATGTGGTAAATGGGCCTTCAGGGTGATCGATGAATTTCAAAATGGGCCTGGATAGTCTCTATAGTACTTGTCCAATACACTCCACTCTTGGTAAGCGGGGCCTTAGTGGGCTAGGATGAGTCATCGAATGATTCTATCCTATTTATGTTAAACATTCTTAATTTTTGGAAGTGAAGATTTTACCAAATTTTAATTTAGCTTTATAATTTACTGAGTGTTTACGTACAATATGAACCACTATTTTTATGCAATGTGAAGAAGTATTTGTTTCTACTAGACAAAACATTAGATATTTATATATATGAAAAAATTATATTGTATTTTCATTGTTGGATAACTCAAACGTTTATGTTACAAAATACAGTATAACATGTCATGGAAACTATTGTACTTTTGGAAATTTTGTTCAAAATGTTTTCTAACCGAACACCATCTAAATCTAAAATAATACAAATTTTGCGACACCGTATGGATTAATTTGACCACTTTGATGTATTATAATGTGTTTGTAAGTTTCATGTCTATTTTATTTTTCTTAAAATCTTTGTAGAGGGCTCTAGTTTGTAAAGCATATGTATGAAGTAAGTACGGATGACTATTTTGAGAGAGAGAGAGAGAGAGAGAGAGAGAGAGAGAGAGAGAGAAGAGAAAGAGAGAGAAGTATGGATGCCTTTTTAGGAAAATTTGTTTACACAGTTGATAAATATTTTAATAAAGGAAAAAAATACACAAGGCATATTCCCTTCAAAAACAATAGGCAATAGGAAGTGACCAAGACAATATAGGCTGCATGGAATATAAATGGAACGTAAACTAAAGCATCGCAACATGGATAGCATTAGATAGAAGTAAAGCCATAAAGAAAAAATAGGTAGAAGGGGCTCACCTAGAAAACATTACCAATGATAAATATCCGAAGAACTTGTCGAAGTTCACAACAACTCATCATCCTATCTGGGGAAGAAGCAAAGCACTATAAGAAACACCAGATGCACTATTTGATACTATGGCAAAAGATCCGTCATGATACATGTATGTATGCATGGCATGGCAAGATGCGGTCCCACTTAGCACTATTAAACGGAATCGAAATCCCATCAATTAATTAGATGGTTCAACTTGCTTAGGTACCCCATAATCTAAATGTTGAATTAACAAGGTAAAACATGGCATCGGTGAGCTACACAATATTAAATTGAACCGGGACAAGACAAATCGCAATCCCATATATTCCATATTTAATTAGGAGATGAATTGATATTTAACCCCGAACAACAATATATGTATGCAAGCATGAACGATTTAATATGCAACAAGTTATAATGCATTTATACAAAACAGGAACAGATAGGGGTCACACATATTGGATCGAAGATCTTGTGGTTCGAAGGGATTCAGGTTCGGACGTCGGATTCCATGAAGGTCTTGTGGTTCCATGTGACCTTGGGGTACCATCTTGTTCGCCGGTGGCAAACTTGGGGATTGACATCGGGATCTTCGCATAGAGCCATGTGCATTCTTCCGATTCAGCAGCATCAAGCTGGTCTTGTTGACAAGGAGATCTTAGACCCTTTGTCAGTGTTCACCGTGTTTGGTTGTTGGCATCAGAACAAGCATAGATGGCCCTTGGCATTTATCGGTGCGCTCGGATAATACTTGATCTTCGGAGGCAAGACGAACTTATAAAGACAGAAACGAGTCTTGGGAGGCCGTGGTAGCAGCAACCTCCAATAGACCACCATGTACAAACAAAGGGGGAAACACTACAGCAAGGAAACACGGCAGTTACAACGTCTTGACAACAGCATCATGTGCGCGCAACAGCAAGGTCCCGCACACGCCCATCTAGAAGCTCCTGAACAAGGCTGGCAGATGGCCCTGCACACACATGGAAGCTCCTGGTCAACGGTGCTGCAGAGGGCGACAGGTACCGCGACATGCTGAACTTGAACAAAAGGGACATTTAGAGGAGGCCGGGACGCACGGAGGCCGAAGATCTTGTGGGGGAGGACGACGAGGGTGTGCGGCCGGCGGCTTTGAACCTGGGGGTGACCACGGGAGGGTAGAGCCAGAGGGAGCTGGGCTGACCATAGATCCTGGCAGGAAGGACGGAGGACAACTTCCCGGGCACGACTGCTAGCAAGGACATCCATCGCAGGGGCGGTGACACATGGCGGAGATATGGCTCACGGCGGAAGGCGGCGCCGGAGGGGATCCTTACTATGGCGGGGCTCCGGTATGCTCACGCGGGATCGAGCAGCGATGATGAGGCTTCTGCTGGCGGCGCGAGGGATCTCGAGGCGGGGCCAATAGGGAAGGTGGAGGCGATGTTGGGATCAAGCGACCTTGGTGGCGGGGATCGATGGGAGGAAGAAGGGCATCGGGTCAGCGAGAGGAAGATGACGAGGGGATCCCGTGCGGGAAGGGGATGTGCATCGCGTGCAGATGGTTTTGGAGCAGAATTTCCCCAACAATCAGTTTTCCTTTCTCCTATAAAATGGGCTTCTTCCCCAAGGATTCTAGGGTTCTTGAGCATTTTTTTGACATCCGTTGTTGACCCCTTTTGAGCTTGCTTGCACTCCGTTTCTTTCTATGATTCTTGCATATTTTTGAGGGCTTTGGAAGAGGAGATCTAGATCTATAATGCCCACCAATCAATTCCTCCTCTAAGTGAGGATAACCCATTGGATCTAAATCTTGGAGTCATTGGTCGATTTCCCACATTGTTCTTCCTCTCTAATTCCTCCCTAGCACTTTTGCTTTGGTGGGATTTGATAGTGAAGGATTTGAGCACCGTAGGTGTTCTTGATTTGCATTCTTGCATAAGTGTTGAACTCTCCATTACGATTTGTTTGAGTGAGAGACCTTGAGCTTGTTACTCTTGGAGGGTGGCCTCCTAGTTGGCTTGGCGGTTGGTGTCGCGGTGCCCTCATCGTGAAAGATTGTGAAGATGCCCGGGTTTTCCCCTTCGTGGTATTTGTGAAGTCGTTGTGGAGCTTGCCATCTCCTTATTGGAGGAAAATCTAGCCATAAGGAAAGTGGCTATTCCCTCATTAGGATAGCCTCGGAGATAAGGTGTTCTTCGTGGCTTGGAGAAAATCCTTCGTGGGATCTCACACCTCTCCAAACATGACGTACCTTACTTGTAAGGAAACACGGGAATATATCTTCGTCTCCACGTGCCTCGATTATCTCTATACCTGAGTTTACTTTTCTTGTGATAGCCATCGAGCTTAAAGTACTTATATCTTGTGCTATTTTGCTTAGCTTATTTTATTGTTGGTGCACTTAGGGTGTGTTTAGTTCGGGAACAAAGTGGAATGGAATGTCATGGTCCCGTTCCACTAGAATGGGTTGGTTCCGTTCTTGTGTTTGGTTAGGACAAAAAATTGTAATGGAATGGTTTCATCATATGTTCAGTTGGGCCAAAAAAGTGGAATGGAATGGTTTCGTTCTATGTTTGTGTGTATTTAGCAAAAATGATGGCAAGAGAATAGAGAGAGTGAGAACGTTTGGGTGACTTTAGCATAGAGGAACGAGGAGATTCCACTGATTTGGCGGAATGAGTGCATTCTGGATCTAGAGGAAATATTCTCTTTTGAGAAACCACCTCGTTCCATTCTATTTCTCAACTGAACACTAGAACGGTTCTCAGGTGTGAAACCATTCCATTACATTCTACTTCGTGACACCAACCGAACACACCCTTAGTTGGGCCTAGTCTATTTAGGTTTTATGCTTGTAAAATAAACGTTAGTTTAATTTTGTATTCTATCAAGCCAAAACCACATTAGTTTTGAAATTGCCTATTCATCCCCCTCTAAGTGACATCTCTATCCTTTCAGGATTTCACACATGGCTTGTTTCTTTACAATTTAAAAACAGAATTATAAAGCTTTAAAAATCTTTAAAAACTCATACATGTTGCCAATGATGTGTTCTAACACTGAACATGTTTAAAATCTATGGATTATGGGCTAAGAAAATATGTCGTTAGTGTGGATCCGAGAGTGGCGAAGGGCACAACGGTTTCAAACCTCGATAATTGTCATAGTATTTTTGTGTATCCTAGAATACAATTTGGGAAAAAACCATAAAGACCCTTAGTGGGCCGGCCCAAATAGGGTTAGCTAGGAGGGTGCGCGGCAGATAGGAAACCCGGTCAAGCAGTAGATATCGGCTCAATGTTTACCGGAAGGATGGGGTAAAATGGCACACTGTGCATGCGTATACACACGCAGCTGCTGGGTCCAGCAGATTCTGTGGCAGTCGCATGCAGCGAAGGCACCCAGATCACCAGGGCACACGTGGCTTGCCGCTCCTTCGAGAGCCAGATCTTCCGGCTACGTGTCGCCTGACCTGTCCGTCATCCATGCATGCATCGATCATCAGTCGATACGTATACGCTGCTAGCTTGGGTGCATGTACGCATGGTGCCAAGGCGCCCAAGTCCCAACCCCCCGCGTGACAAAACCTCCATTTAATCCCTCGAGCTACTTATACACGCAAAGCAGGCGTCGTTTGAAAACGGAGGGCTGCAACAACTGCAAGCAAAGCAGAGAGAAAGAGGGAGAAAAATAAACACGCTGCGGCGTGGAAGAGGGAAAGAAATTAAACTGGCCACCATGTCCAGGTTCGTGGATCCTCTGGTGGTGGGGAGGGTGGTCGGGGAGGTGGTGGACCTGTTCGTGCCGTCGGTGGCCATGGCCGTCTCCTACGGCGCCAAGGACGTCAGCAACGGATGCCACGTCAAGCCCTCCATGGCCACCGACGAGCCGCTCGTGCGCATCTCCGGCCGCCGCAACGACCTCTACACACTCGTACGTCGTCTCATCTGCCCGGCCGTCCACACCACATGGGTGCACCAGTGCATGCACCTGGCTGCTGTCTGCTTCGTCCTACGCACACTTGTTCATATGCGTGGGAACTTGCTGCTGATCTCCGATTCCCCTGCTGGCCCCTGCAGGTGATGACGGATCCCGATGCGCCCAGCCCCAGCGAACCCACCATGCGGGAGTACCTACACTGGTACGTAGTACTACTACGCGTGATTTGGCACTAGAACAACTGTCAATTCGATATCTGTGCACTACACCTCCTATCATCCTTCATTTTTTTAATTACTAATTGATTCTACTACTCCGATGGCAGAGCTAGTTGGTGGCTTGCAAGTAGTAGTACTTTAGGATTCGTTTTGATCATATATATATAGTATGGGCTTGCAATTGCAAGTGTACTCACCGTGTTTTATTAATGTGTGCCGCATGCAGGATAGTCATGAACATCCCCGGTGGAACGGATGCAACTAAAGGTGACTAATTATATTCACTTTTACATTGTTGTTGATCGACCTAAGTACTCCCCCTCTGTCCATAAATAAGTGATTTGAATCTATGCATAGATACATGCAAATCTACACAAATTCAGATCACTTATTTTCAGACGAAGGGAGTAGTAGTAAATTAGAATGACAAATGGATATGATACTACTTACGTACCTCTCTTCTTCAGGCGTTACTTAGGCTAGGCCAAATGTTCTATCTGCATAAGCACATCAAATATTCCTTGACCTCTGTTAGACACACGTCTGATGCATTTGCATTTGTAGTGTCCTTGCACTACATTCCATATACATAGGCCGAGAGTCACCATCCTTTTTGAAGAAACACCACATTTTATAGAACGGTTAATTAATTGTAGTATATGATGTGTATAATGGATTAATTTACTATATCCCATGCAAGAAAAACATTAACTTACATCATTGATTTTCCTTTTTTCATGAAATATTGAAGATTTTTTGTTGGGAAACTCTCTGAGATTATGTTACCACATCTATAAAAGTTCTAAGGATTTCATTCATTTTAACTCAAAGGTTGATACACACAAGGTGCTGCGTTTTTAATGTTATTGGTGTCTATTCTCACACGTATTAGGTGTTAAACCATCTTTCACTTTTCGTGGTGTATGCTTAATTAACACACATGAGCGGTTATGCTCTAATAGACAACTACTTTTTGCAATGAAAATGGAATACATTGACTATATTTACAATTCAAAACCGCACACACGCCCATGTATACACAATTAATTTATGATATCTTTTAAATCATTACTACCATATATATCCAACATTGGTCATCGTGTCGATTTCTTCCGTTGCATGAGGCATATTTGGATCGATCGTAAAGTCCTCCATCTCACCTAAGACCCAACTGTGGGACGTAAGAGATAGCTTATGTCACACCATGTTGTGCCCTTATATACGTTACGACCATACTCTTTATACATATAGCGACATCCGGTGGTCCTGCCAGACGCACATGCATACCATGTCAGTTGGCGGTGGATTATCATAACTTTTGCAACGAATGTGGTGGACTATTATATACTCCAATTTATCTTTGCGAACCAAATCATCTTTTGATTAATCATTTTTTTACATCTAACTATTTGTCTAGGCAGACTATAAATATCACCATCCATATAAGTGAGTCGTTGTGTTCTCGTGGACTCACAACGTTTTACATAGACCAGCAATTTATTTCTAACCATTATGAGTAAGCCTTGTCTAATTTAAGAACACCATGGTCTTGCAAAAATATAAACTCTCAACTTAAATCCCATAGGTTTAGGTGTCAGAAATTGAAATCTTATACTCAAAGGATACATAATGCAATTATTTTTGCAACATGACTCTAACATGCCTATGCAAACAACATACTCCCTCCTTCCCAAATTAGGTTGCCTATCACATTTGGTCAAAGTCATATGTAAAAAATAATATTAACATCCGATCCACAACCGTAAACTTAATGTTACTAGAACCATCATGGAATATATTTTCATATTATACGCATATTGTATTTCAAAAGTTAATATATTTTTATACGTAGTTGGTCAAATTTTATAAATGTTGACTTTGACGAAAGCTAACGAACATGCTAATTTAGAAACGAGGGAGTATTGCATGTGTACATAGACGATCGACCACACCGTGCCCGCATGGCCCAGCAACAAAACAAACTTCTTTTATGTCTCCTTCCCGTGGTAAACTGAAAAATAGTGAAGGAGTATATATAAAAAATCCAAGATTCCTCTAGTATTGAAAGGAGCATACTGTATCTTTTTAAGCTTCGGCAGTTCTTGCATGCGACTACACGGCACAAACTCTCACGCACCAGCAGCATGTAGTACCCACGCATGCATCCAAGCCGGCCACCCCATGGCCGCCGCAACTGCGCCTCACGCATGCAGGCCAAGCTGGCCGCCCACGTGTCACAGTTCTCACCAAGCGTTTGTACACACGTGTGCGTCTGCATGCATACGTTAGTTTATCTCTGTAGTAAATGTTTTTTTTGTGTGTGTTTTTTTTGTCGCCTATTGATGCACGTTGGATCGAGGTGTGGGCGTTACGGCCGGGTATATATTTGGTTGCGCAGGTGAGGTGGTGGTGCCGTACATGGGGCCGCAGCCGCCGGTGGGCATCCACCGCTACGTGCTGGTGCTGTTCCAGCAGAAGTCGCGCCTCGTCGACGGCTACGCGGCGCCGCCGCCGGACCGCCCCTACTTCAACACCCGCGCCTTCGCCTACCACCACGAGCTCGGCCTCCCCGTCGCCGTCGTCTACTTCAACTCCCAGAAGGAGCCCTCCGCCAACCGACGCCGCCGCTGATTATCGAAACCTACGCGCGCCACCGCCAACTGCACCTACGCATGCTCACCGGAGCTACTTCCTTCCGGCCTGCCGCTTAAATCCCGGTGAACAATAAGTAATCTTCGATCTGCTATATGTAAGCCAGCAACTAGTATGTGCTGTTTCTTTAATTTCCATACGTACGTTTGGTTGTGTACGTAATTTGCACTCGTATTTGTACGTGCGCTTATCTATGCACGTAGTATCTGCATATGGACCGTGTATTTGGGGTTTCGCAAACGAGTCGATCTACGCGACCGTCGTTTTCCCGCCTCGCGTTCTTGTAATAATATAGCAGGCAGTTGGCGCTAAATTTCTTGTTTCGTTCTGGTCTTACTCTCTTTTCATGTTGTGTTCAATTTTTCTTTTTGCGGGAGTGTTCAGTTTCTTCCGATTGGTCAGATCGCGTTGATTAGATATAGGTATTTGTATGTGATCGTGGAAATGCAAGCATGGCGTTCACAAATTAGAAGCTGAGTATTTCCATTAAAAACAAATTAAGCTGAATTTAGAAGAAAACTCTGCTTTTGTAGGCGAACAAGGTAAAAAGTGTCTTTGGCTTCCGAGCTCCGGTGCTCTCTTCATTAAAAAAATTATATTGACGAGTTCAAAAAAAATCTGAAAATAAACTCTCTCCGCATAGCCAATGTTGTATTCTATGAGCATGCAAAATCGCATTTCAGAATTATATATATTCTGGGCTACATAAAAATGAAAAAATCAAGTAAAATTTGGAGATTTGAAAATATGTGAACTCAGATCCATACTTTTTTTCATTTTTGTGTAGCTCATAAGATAAAGTATTTAAAATTGATATTTTGAACTTTTGAGCGGATACATCATTGGAAACATCCAGTTTTTTTATAATTTTCGGAACTCAAAAATATGATTTTTGATATTATTTTTTCAAGAAAAACAAAGCTCACTGGTGATCATGAAATCTCCTCCCTAAGCAAGACCTATATTCTCTTTTTTAGCACCCGAGGTCTCGGTTTGTAGGCACCGTCGGTACAGTCCATATTGAGTAGGCCTGATGGGCTCATCAAAATATGGGCCTAATGTCTTTTAATGGTTGTAGTAAGAGTACACTGCACTATCTAATGGGTCAAGTATTGAGAAAAATTGGTCGTTCCTGTGGAAAACAAAGGTGCCCTCTAAAGTGCGAGTTTTCGCGTGGAGGTTGGCACACAACAGTCTCTCTTCGGCACAGGCTCTGCACGCCTGTAACATGGTTGTCAGTTCTATCTGTCAAAAATGTAGTTCGGCTAATGATTCGTGGCATCATTCATTAATCGATTGCAACATGGCTCGTTGCGCTTGGGCGCTTGTTGATGAAGAGATAACGGAGCACATGCCATGAATACAATGTCTGATGCGCGACAGTGGCTTTTTGCCATGAGAGAGACACTAAATCATGCAGATTTTCTTAAAATGCTTGTCACTCTATGGCAGTGTGGACTGCTAGGAGGAAAGCAATTCACGAGGACCAATTTCAGAGCCCGTTTAGTACTTATGATTTTGTGAACAGGTTTGTGAGTGACCTGGGAGAGATCAAAGGTGATAAAATCCAAGATAATTCATGTTCCACAATGATCTGGAGCATGCCGGATAAAGCTCCTGAAGGTTTGTTCATGTTAAATGTTGATGAGGATGTTTCTCGGGATGAGACCCATGGAGCTGTGAGTGCAATATACCGTGATGGTAATGGAGTTTTCTTGGGAGCTTCTGCTGGATCCATTGATAGAGTTAGTGACCCTGCTACGCTAGAGGTCATGGCCTGTGCCAAAGCACTCTCATTAGTTTAAGATCTCTTGGATCACAAAGTTTGTGGTGTCCTCTGATTGTCTTGAGGTTATTGAGAGGTTGAAGGAGAAGAACATCTGCCCTTATAGTACTATCCTTTCGGAGATTGATATTAGATCTAGAATTTTTGAGTTGGTTTCTTTCCAACATGATAGTAGGGATTTTAATGGTGACGCTCATCTTACTGCTAGAAACTCCATTTCGGAGCCTTTCGGTCGTCGTGTGTGGTTTACTGGACCGCCACCTGATGTACCTATGATTGCTATATTTGAATAAAATCACTATTCTCCTAAAAAGACAGTAGCAGGAGGAGGCCAATGTGAAATCACCCAGCGACGTTCTTCACTATCCACTATTTAGATCATTTAACAGAGTCGGAGCATTTCTAGGTGATCCTGGAAAACATTGGCCGTTTTTTGGTTTTGGGTCTATTATAGGGCCCTAAACATATCCCCGAAAAAATCTGGCATGGATAAATATATCCACGGCAACCAATAGCGGCCCACCCCGCTGTTGTATACCCGGTCGGAGGGGATTTAGGTTCGATCCATGAGCCCTCTACTGCGATCTCCTCTCCTCCGACCTCCCCCCTCCCGCACCACCCATCTCCCTCTGGCGAGCAATTTGTGTCAAATCGCGTTGGGAGCCCCCACCGGAAGTTACCGTCGTGGCGGACCTAGACCATCCTCTTGAGTTTTGGTTGGGATGTCCTCGTTAGGGAAGTGTTCCTGCCAACGATGAAACGCTAGCAAGCCGCAGACGAGACCTACTTGGGCTGTCGCCGTGACCTGCGCGTTGACCCCGATGACACAACATCCCACCTCCGCCTTGAAGAACCTCAGGCAGGATCAACATGCAAAAGGTGATTGTCCGCTCTCTCAAGGAGGAGTGAGGCCTCGTACGTGCGGGTCCAAGAAACTCGCATGACGAGGCTGTGTTCCGCTCCCTCGGCATCTCAGGACTACCGCTCGACATGTTTTCATATTTTTTTATATATTTTGATCAACCTTTGAGAAAAAATATTTTTTTATGTCTATTTATAGCCGTCTTTTTTTTGAACTCTCTGTTTATTATCCGTCTTCTTTGGACGGAGTGAGAATTTATTATGCAAAATCGATACATGACATGATCAAGAACATACCGTACAGACTTATTAGGGCATCTTTAGTAGTCCGTGTACTCACGAAAACTGAAAACGTGAGTACAGGCCGCGGTAAACGGGTTTTGCAGGTCGAAAAAAAGCTAGCGCGAATAAATCCCCGCAAATGAAACCCGCAAAAGATCCGCGCCAGCGTTGTCCAAACCCCTAAACAAGGGTTTTAGGCAGAAAATCAAATATGAAAACATTACAATTGAAATGCAAACAACCGATAAATAGTTCACAGTTTTTACATCAAATTGCTGCGACAGTTCATACCAAAAGATACCATAGTTTCATAGTTAACTACCAATGCATAGTTCATAGTTAGTAACCAACCATCGGCACCGCCTTCGCCCCCTTCGGCCCCGCCGATTGCAATTTGGGCAGTGGCGCCCTCTTCGGCTTCGAGGCTGGCTCCGCTACGGGCACCGCGGCCGGGGCAGCACCGGCGGCCGGGAGCAAGTGTGTGCCCGCACGCTTGCGCTTCTTGATGCTCGTCGCGGCCACCATATCGGCTACTTCCCCGGCACGCGGAAGATCGCCGCCCACCCCGGGAGACACGCTTACTACGGGAGCGGGCAATGGCAGATGCGAGGTGGGTTCAGCGGCCGGCGGGGTCGAGTTCTGGCTCATGGCGCCTAGATCCGTCGATGGCGGAGCGGAAATGGCTGGGGGCGTGCAGATCCGAGCCAGCGGCAGCGGGTGGAGGAAAGGGGGAGGAGCTGAAATTTCCGTCGCGCGCAAACGGTGGGTGGAGTGCGGGTGCACATTCTATTCGGCCCCTCGACCCTTGAATACCTGGGCCGCGTAATTCTTTTACAGTTCGCGTCTTTTGCGGGGACTGATCCGCGTGTTTTCTCGACCTGAACCTCTAAAAAATCAGTTATTATGCGGGTTTCGGGTGTTCGCGGTGACTACTGGAGATGCTCTTATGTCATGTAGTATTACGGTCCAACTCAATCTGTCGCGTGTCAGGCGCGTACATATGCATCTGCAACTCAGTCGCGTGCGACCGGAGGCGCCGATCCTTAAGCTTCACGCACGTACACGGGTCTTGAATCGATTGACTCCAAAATCCCCCGTAGCTAGGAGGATGTTAATTTTGGGCGACGTCGGCGGCGGTTTTCTTGGTCGGCGGCGGTGGCAGCTGGTTGCCGTCAGAGTCTAAGGCGATGTGTCCGGAGAACTGGAGCGGCCGGCACTTGTCCCCCATGATGATGGCCTTCCTCCACACGGCCTCCTCATCCTCCACCGCCACCTCCTCGTCGTCGCTGCTGCTTCCCGACCCCGGAGACCGCCTGTTCCATGACACCATCTTGGCGATGGCCGCCGCCTTGCTGCCGATCCCGCTCAGGCTGGAGGCGAGCATGCGCTTCCTGTCGCTGGCGACAGCGCCGCCGCCGTCAGCCGAATTCACCACCGGCGCCGCCGCTGCCGCGCCGTTTCCACGGCTTGGCGTGCGTGGTGCTGGTGCAGAGCGACACCACGGCCGTCGCGAGGACGAAGCCCACGAGGAGAAGCTGAACGAGCGGCGCCGCAGTCGCTGCCGCGTCCGTACGGTGGTCGGCCCGGAGGACGAAAATAAGAGGTGGAGCCTCGCCATGGCGCCGGCTGGGCGGGGGAGAGCTTGCTGTGTCCTGTGTGCGTTTGGTCGTTCCATGAATTCCTTTAGTCTGGCCGACGCGAGTGAAGTACAGCTGAGCTTACAATTACAAGCTGGGGAAGGAAAGATCGATCGATGGAGACGACGGAGAAAACTGGCTGCGGTTTATATGCGCGCACGGCTGCACGGTTTATGTGCACCGGAGAGAATCTTGACCGGAGTAGTGCAGTCACCGGCCGTGCAGGACCATCCAGGTTGACCGGGAGGGCAGGGGCGACGGCAATTCACGGGTCAAGTCGTTGGAGCGTGGCCAACGGTGACCCTCCACGTGGCAGGTTTGACCAGGAGACCATGCTCTGTTTTTTGTTCTCAGGTCTCAGCCGGCGAAGAAGCTCGTATGCGTGAGGAACTATCTTCGGAAATTTCATTCGCATAATTCGGTGCTCGGGCCAAAAGATTTTTTAAAGGGAGTGTCTAGATGTTAGGCGTTTGAGAATTTTTTATATCTAAATCGCTGATGTCGTCCTACTATTTGTACTACTTCTCAGTTGTAACCTAGTTGTAATTCGTTAAATTCTCATTTACGTCCTACTTGTAACTCATATGTAACTCCTACGGAGAAGTACATAAGTTTATATACAAAAAGTTATTTGTTGACCTATTAATACATTATTATTATTAGGAAGGGAGGCCACCAAGTTCCAATTTCTTTTGCTGGTCCAATCTGTTTTCTTGTTAACATGTTCATGTATTTAGATCCGTTTCTTTAGGCCACAAAGCAAACCCAGGTGCAAGCGGAGAGTTTGAGCGAAGTCCCTTGTGGGCGACCCGGGGAACCCTAGGCCGCTGCCGTCAGCCACCCCCCTCTAGCTTCCCTCGACGCCGCTGCTACCGCTGACCTCACCGCGGTGGCGGCGGGCCCCCACCTCCAAAGGTGGCGCGGGAGTTCTCGCGGTGGGCCTGGCCCCCTCGAGCCTTGGCGGATCTGCGGCGCCGTGGCCATTGCTGGTCTCCGTCCGTGGTCTTGAATGGCGTGGCGTCGGTCCCGGCGTGGTGGATGGCGAGGTGGTCTCCGTCCGGCGGTCAAGCGGGCCCGATCTAGGCCTCAAGGGCCGTTGGGCCTCTTCACGCTAGTTCCCGTCGTGGGGGGTGTTGGTGCTGGCTGTGGGGTGTGTTGGTGCTGGCTGTGGTGCGATGGCTGAGCCGAGGTCCGGCGGTGATCGGCTGTTGCCGGGGTTGGTTGGTGATGTTCTGGCCATTTTGGGCATGAGGTAGGGGATGCAAGCCAGGTGAAAATCTCCTCTGGTCGGCGGCCGGAGCTGCTGTCGGCAACGCCTATGGGCGTTGTTTGCCTTCCTGAAGGCGGCAGCGGGGCGATGTTCTTCCTCCTCTGTCCATGGTAGCTCCAGGGGGAAACCCCAAATCCTCGGGGATCAGACGACGGTGGCACTGATTCGCTGCTTCCTGTTGAGGGCCTCGTCTTTAGGAGCTACCTTAGGCCAGATGGCTCAATCGGTTGTTTTGCCAGCGGTGAGGTCTCGGTGAACGTTGATCGATGGTGTTGAAGCTCTTGTTGCCTCGCGTAGTACTTAGGTTTGCTCATTTGGTGATGTTTCTCAAGTCCATGAGGAGGTGCAGTGGTCTTCTCGGTAGAACATTGCCCTTCGGTGGCACCGGCGGCTTTCGGAGTCGCGATGTGACCTCGGCAGCGGGATGCCCTTCGACGACGGCTGTGTGTCTCCTAGCTTCGTGTTCAAGGCCAAGAGGAGGATCAGTCGTCTTCTCGATGGATCTTTGCCCTTTGGTGGTGTCGGTGGCTTTCGTTGTCACGACGCGGCCTCGGCAGGGGCATGCCCTTCGACGGCGGCTGCACGTCACGCTTGCCTTCTCGGTGGAACCCTGCCCTTCGGTGGCGTCGACGGCTATCGGGGTCGCGACATGACCTCGGCAGGGGGATGCCCTTCGAAGGCGGCTGCTAGTCTCGCCTGCTTTCTTGGCGGAACTCTGCCCTTCGGCGGCTCTCGGAGTCGCGATGCAACCTCGGCTGCGGGATGCCCTTCGATGGCGGCTTGACTCTCCTAGTTCTGCAATGCGTTGAGTGATCGCTCGGCAAGCGGGTTCCATTTGTCTTCGTCACCTCGGCTATAGGATCCTTTCGACCGATCCATCTACACCCCTTTTCTGCTCTTTTCGGTCTTTTCTTTTAGTTGTGTGCTATGTTTTAGCTTGTACTGTTATTTTCTCTTTCTCTTTCTCACTTGTAATTCGACTTTGTACTTCAGTCTCTTTCGCTTATAAAGTTCAGGCTGGCTTAGGCCCGCCATAGTTACAGTCAAAAAAAAAAGTCAATCATTTTTCTTTTGGCTTTGGTCTTGGATCCAGTATGTAGAGAAGATGGTAGAAAATGTTACAGTACTGCTTTGGACATGGTCATTATTGCCCTTGTTCCTATCGTGTCCACGTGGCCATCCTCAGTCCTCGCACTTGGTGGGCATTCCCGTCGTGGCCATCATGGCCGGTCGGCCTATCCCTCCTCGTCTTAATGCGCGTGACCGCCGCAGGCTTCCTCTTGATCATGGGTGTGGACTCCACCGTTGTTGTCATGGCCGTGTACATGCCTACTATCATGCACGCCCTTGGATGACATACATGGCCGTGTCTAGCATGTCTCAATCTTCATATCCAGCAAAGTCATATCTTGAGTTATCGCCGTTGAGTTCATGGAAGCCACGACCAGTAATAACCAGTCCTATCAGCTCAACACGTTCTCAAGTGCGGCTACGACCACCAGCAGGATGCTCACAAGCACCATGACCGCCGGTATTGTGACCATGAACAACCGCGCCTATGAACTCTACTCCACGCCCACCTATGCCTACACAACTGCATCCGAGCATCTAGCAACACCATGGCAGCTATCTCTGTCACTATGGCCAGCTCCAACGAGGATGTCGCTAGCGTGGTCATCACTGCCACTGCCTGCTTCTCTCCTGCACCTATGGCATCGTCATCTTATTTTGTCCGAATCAATTATTTTGGCAAACGCCGGAAAACCCCATGCGCAGAGAGGGCACCCACTTGCATCCATGTAACTTATACTCAAATATTCACCTTACAAGCGAATTCTACCTAGCATGAACAAAACTATCGCTTACCTTTTGTCTTAAAGATGACCTTGGGTAAGACATACAAGCTGGGTGACATGCAGAATCCACCGGACTCCAGTACTGAAAATAAAGTCTCAAGCCAGTCACCCCCATGAATTATAAAATTCTATAGGTAAACATCAAATTGGTTAATTAAAAATCTGGTATAGCTTGATCAAAAGGGAAACAATGTCTCCCAATAATTACTGCATCAATAAGAGTGTCAAACACCAAATATTACAAACAACGCAAGCAGCAAAGAGCAGAGCAGAGCATCTGACGGGAGCCGGCTTGGAGACTGATCCTCGTAACACGGGATCCCAGTTCGTTTCCTTTTCTAGTCTCAAAACATGGATGATGCTTCCAACTCGTACAATCTCTTCAGTTGGCCAAGGACAGCAGATAAGGAAGGAGAGATAAGAGAAAATAGCAGTACCACACCCTATGCGACGGGATCGTCATCGCCGTTCACGCTCACGCTGCTGCTCCATCGAGCATGTTCCCGCCGCCCTTGGCACCTTCTCCCGATTAGCATTGCGTTGGAAAAAGAACGGGATCTCCGTTTCTCTATATATAATGATTCACATCTTTTACGGCTCCAACCGGATGAGAAACAAAATATGCAGCGATCACGTCCCGATCGATATTTCCGGGATACTTTCCTTAGGTGATCGCGTCCCTGTTTTCTACTCCCTCCGTTTCAAAATATAAAACGTTTTAGCTTTGTGAATAAAGTGTATCTAGACCACTTTTAGTGTATAGTTTCACTCTAAAATAGATGTTTTAGCTTTGTGAATGAAGTGTATCTAGACCACTTTTAGTGTATAGGTTCACTCTAAACTTAGATGAACCTACATACTAAAAGGAGTCTAGATACACTTCATTCATAAAGCTAAAACGTCTTATATTTTAAAACGGAGAGAGTAGTATTGAAGAGACATGTATTTACAAGGGAGGGATGGTGACCCAAAAGGTGTTGATTCCTCCAACGTCTGGTGGTTGTGTTTGAGAGTGATCCGACGGCCCAGATTGTCCTACTATTTGATGTCAAAGTGGATGTTTGAAGTCAAAGTGGACGTACCAACACTAACTTTTTTTTTAATAGTAAAGATAAGACATTCTTTTTAAAACAGAGGGAGTATTTTGTTCCCAGCCATAGGAAGAGAGCTCGTACTTTTTTTTGCGGAAAGGACTTCTGTCATTAAAAGAAACAAAAGACAGTACAAAGCACCACGAGAAAAACGAAAATTACAACGAAATCCCCGAGATGTCCTTTGTCTTCAACCTCCAGACCATGCCGCCGGCGCGCCGCCGCTGCTGCTCCTTCCTGAGTCAGGCTAACGTTGTTGGTTGCGGACAGGAAATCACCGAACGGGTCTAGAAGACTACATCCTTCCTGGAGACGAAGAGAAAAAAGTAATTGTCGATGAAGCTTCTTGACAATCCGTAGATCCCCACAGCCAGAAGAAATCTCCTCGATAGATAGACCAATTGCCAAGATCGCAAGAGAATCAACAGATCTAGCGACGCTAACACTCACGGGTCATTCGTTGACTCTGAATCGGATGCCCACAAGGTAGGAAGAGGCCGGAGAGACCTTATTCCAACATGCCAGCGTCGCCTCCACCTCGCCGATGCCACTAGTACTTTTTATTTTGACAAACGGAAAATGCTTGTATTGTATTCTGGACTGGGAACATCTTCGGAAATTTCATTCGCATGTTTCGGTGTTTTGGCCAAGAGATAAAAATATGTTCTGGCAATTGAAATTTCGAACTGTGGCAATTTTTGGCTAGATTTTTAAAAAGATGGTGCGTAGAGGGAGGTGGTGTTTTTGCTCTCATGCGTGCATATGAAAATATTGTGAAAAATACATAATAAACAAATTTCAAAAGGTTAAAAGATTCTGAATTTGTTTTTGTATCCGGATATTCTATGTCCGCACACAAGTTTTCAGAAAAAATATTTCATACGACATATGTAAAAAAAGACAAAAACATGTTTATAAATAGTCATATTATAGCATTGAAATTTGTGTTTTTTGCATGAGACATAAAAAATATTCTTTATTTCTGAAAACTTGTGTATCCACATAGAATGCCTAGATATGCATGTGGATATTTTTCTGAATATTTTGACATTTTAAAATATGTTTTCAATCTACGGTCGTCATCTCAGACGATGGTTGCTGCTCTGCTGCGCTAGTCCTATGGCGCCTTTTAGTAAGACGACTTCATGTCTGTCTATTATATAAGCTCTACTACGACAAATTTGACGGCTCCGGTGATGGAGGGGCGAGGACGGAGTGGCGAGCCTTCGGCTCGTGCTAGTGTATGTAGTCGTCGTTAGGTGGTCTAGTGATTTTTTTGTAATTTCTATTACTTTTAAGCTTCTTTGTACTATTGTTGATGATTATTAATAGACCGGTAGAATTTCAAAAAAAAAATATATCAAGAATACACACAGGGCGAAAGAAAAGATAAGTTAAAAGAAAAAAAGGCTTGGCTTTTTTCCTCCTCGACCCCCGCCCCCACCCCCTCTGCTACAGTTCCTGAATGGCTCGTCCCGCGCGCCGGCCCAATCCGAAGCCGACCTTGTCGGCACCGCCAGTCGAGGGAGGTGGAGGAGAGGCGTCGGCGCCTGTAGGATAGCTGGTAGATGTAGGTTTTAGCTTCTTGCCGGTAGTTGGAGTAGAGATTGAGTTCTCTGTGGCCAGATCTCGGTCATCTCGTGCTGGCTCGCCGGCGGTGGCGCTCGAGCTAGAGCGTGCGGCGGCGGTCCTGGCGGCGAGGATCTCCTCAATAAGGTTGTGGTGCGGGTGCTCCTCCTCCGGGATTCTTCCCTGCCTCCTCCTCTTCCACTGGCCTGCCTCGGTGGCGAGGGGAGGAAGAAGAGGAGCTCGCGGATGTCTCCCCTCGAGGGGCCCTGCGCGTGGGTGGCTGTTGTGAAGCCACTCGTCTTCGATCTGGCTCTCGCTCCGTCCGGCCGTGGTGGCGGGGGGAGCAGACCAGGTTGTGGGGTGTTGGGGCTTTGCCCGCTACTCCCGAGCTACTCCTGCGTGCGTGTGAGCGGCAGCAGGAGGTCGCCAGATCCCCCCTTCTCCCTGATACGTTCAAAACATATCTACTTTCCCGAACACTTTTACTATTGTTTCTCCTCTATACTTGTGTGATTTGGATGCAACTAATGCGGACTGACGCTGTTTTCAGCAGAATTTCCTTGGTGTCTACTTTTTGTGTAGAAAACCAACTATCAGGAAAAATCCCGAAAAATATGCCAAAAATCCTATTTCACCCGAAGACTCCAGGAGCCAGAATACGAGACGGAGAAGAGCCAGGGGTGGCTACACCACACAGTGGCCTTGAGCCAGGCCAGGATGTGCCGTGGGTGGTGTGGGCCCCCCAAGCACCCCCTTGGCCTCTCTCTTCGCCTATAAGGAGCCTTCTGACCTAAAAACTTCGGAGGGCGACGTTTTTCCAGAAGGAGTTCCGCTCCACCGCCACCACCAGATTCCACGAAACAGTACCAGAAACTCCGTTCTGGCACCCTGCCAGGACGGGGAATTGGAGGAGATCATCGCCATCATCATCACCATTGCTTCTCCATCGACCATCCATGTTTCCCCCATCTATGAGTGAATAATCCCCCGCTGTAGGCTATGGGGATGGTAGGGATTGGATGAGATCGTTCATGTAATGGCATCATATTGTTAGGGCATGGTGCCTAGTATCTTTTATTAGTGCTTTATGACTTTGTTGCGACTTGTTGTGCTTAATGCTTATCACTAGGGCCCGAGTGCCATGATTTCAGATCTGACATGTTATTGATTCATTATGATAGTATTGTTTTGGGTCTTATCTGCAAGTTGTATACACACGTTGTTGTCCAGAACCTATGGCCCCGAAGTGACAGAAATCGGGATAACCGGAAGAGAATGACTTTGATGTGAGGATCACATGTGTTCACGGAGTGTTAATGCTTTGCTTCGGTGCTCTATTAAAAGGAGCACCTTAATTGCCAGTATTCCCTAGAGGCCCCGCTGCAAACGGGCTGGCAGGACAAAAGATGTTGTGCAAGTTCTCATTGCGAGCACGTATAACTATATATGGAACACATGCCTAGGATTGTCTAGTACTTGGATGCTTTATCTTATTTATCTGCAATTGTCCTATGTTCTGATTGCCATGTGAATTGTCTTGTCCATGCAACGCCCGACCATCCATCCCTATGCCTACCGCACTCGAATTCCACTGTTTACTGCTTTTGTTATTACTGTCTTTACTTTACTACTGCTGTTATTTTACTATTCGTACTACAAAACTGTTGCTACTGATAAACTGCTATGAGCAAGATTGTTTCCAGGTGCAGCTGAATTGACAACTCAGTTGTTAAGGCTGATAAATATTCTTTGGCTTCCTTTGTGTCGAATCAATAAATTGGGTTTCACTTCTCTCGAAAATACTGCGATACACCCCCTATACTTGTGGGTCATCACTCCCTTCTCCAGTGGTTGGAGTTAGCAAAAGTGGGTGTGGACCTTGCGGCTTGATTTGCATAAAGCTCGTCGGCCTCTTCGTTGCGTCTAAGGTGATCGGCGTTTCTTCCGTCTTTCGGCCTGCCGTGGTGGCGAGGGACAGAGGGAGGGTAGACCGGTTGTTGAGGATGAAGCGGAGGTTGAAGGTTCCTGAAGCTGCGCCCGCGAGTTCTTCTTCGCAGTGGTCCTCTGGTGGCGATAAGGTTGTCGGGCCGCTGCCTATTCTAGTCGAATGGCGACCCAAGGGTTCAACCTCCATCGGAGGCCCTTCTTCAAAGCTTATCGTCGGTGCTCGTCGCCTCGCCGTCAGCAAGTGGTGCGTCCCCGCGGATTGCCTGGCGGCCGGTGGTGCTGCTTCTTCTCCGGTCCGTGGAGCGTCACGAGCAAGAGTCTCACGACCTCTCCGTTGGCTGGAGGTCGCCGGAGATTGGTGGCGGAGGCACTCGAGGACCCGATTGCTTTTTATGTTTTGTCTGAGGGTGTTGTTTGCAAGGGAGATGCCCCTTTCTGTTTTGTCTAGTTTTGCTAGAGTTCTTTGTACTCTGTAATTTGTACCTGCCACTTATCTTAATTGCAGCTTCTCTGGTCCTCTAGACCTTTTACCGTTCAAAAAGAAGAAAAAATGAAAACCCCGCCAAACTTGACATAGAAGCAACATGAACTACTATCACCAAAGGTCACACCCTAAATAAAAAAGGTTCTCTTATAAACAACGTCTCTAGCAAGAAAATAATGCATAAAACACCATCATCTTCTGATCATCAGCCAATCAGTTTACCCAAAAAAAAACAGAGAATGCATTCAGTAAGGAAAAGGATTCTTCCATTGCCATGTTTAACCAGTGAAGATCAGTCCTAGGGTTTTCACCCCAAAAATCGATACTTGGTGCCCAAAGAACACCGCAAGAATGATGTCCCCCTGTGTTGCCGGGCCTGCTGCAAAACAAAGATCATCCGGTACACAATCTTCACCACATCCAAACTCATGCCATCAAGATCCACTAGTCTTTCGGGGCGCAACCGTCTTGATATTCCCCATCATTGCTAGTACCACAGTAATTGTAGCTAAAGATGCATGGTCGACGTACCCGGTGGTGCTAACAAAAGTGAGTCCTGAAGACTTGTCTCCTCGAATACACACAAACATATTCGCCATGTGGTAGTTCTTCCAGGCGAAGATGTGCACATCTTCGGTCAATCAAGCCTCCAATAAAGCCGGCGGGAAGTCCTCCTTCTCAAACCTAAGAACTCATCGGCCTCAGCGCACATGCCGCAGGTGATCAGCCACTTTCGTATGGACAATCAGGGCGTGAGGACAACAGCGATCCATGGGCCTGCGCGGTAGCCGCTGAGCACCTGGTCGGACCACACGGCTTGCGCCGCATAGTCTTCCGAGATCTTGTTGTTGCACCGGAAACGGTTCCAACTTACACTCACATATACTTGTTTACCCTCAACACCGAGGGTGATGCACCGCAACTCGCCTCAAAGGAGGCTCAAAATTAATGGATAGGAATTTATGTTATATAAGTCAAAACCAATTCCTATAATTGAAATAGAATGGAAGAAATAGAAATAGAAAAAACATAAAAGGGTTTGCCAGGCAAACCATATCAATCTAGCCCAGCCGAACTAGTCGACCCACCCGGCTCCCAGCCTCTCTTCCCTCTCGGCCTAGAAAAATCCCATCGTAAGCCCTCTTCTTCTACCAAAAAATGGAGAAGACAATTGAGAATAAATAAGTGACAATCGTTGACGTGCGGGCCAGCACATTAGGGTCGCCTTCAACCTCTCGGGACGTAACTGCCGACACTTGCGCTCCTGCCTCCTCCCCTCCTCTCCTCAGGTCTGCTAACTTTACACTGCATTAATCGCACTTTCCCGCTTCCCCTCTCCCTCGGTATGCTTTAAACAACACTAAGCTAATTCTATGCGTTCTAACTAACTACACCATCTCGTCATCATGCTTATGTTCAACATGAACAAATTTTTATAAGAACTAAACCGTAAATGATGGCTCTATCAAATGATTTGAAAGGTTTGCCAAAATTTATCAGTATTCGGTTGAATACCCATTAATACATGTGTGTCGCCAATAGTTGATGTCATCCCCTCCTTCTCCACTAGCTCTACCATCATTTTCACCGAATCACAATAGCATGAATTGATCAGAGCATTCCATTTTTCCCGTTTTGGTACCATTTGGAAAATACCGAATGAACTAAAATGAGTTGGCGATGTTCTAATCCCTATCTAGACTTACCTCGAGGAATCTGCTGAATTTCTCCCGGGAAGAAGATAACCAGATAAATCCTTAGTGGGCTAGAATGAGTAAAAAAATGACAGTCTCTTGTTTATGCTAAACATCCTTACTTAATTATACATTTTCACTAAATCTTAATCCAATTTACTAAGTCTTTATATATGATATCAACTTGTATTTCTATGCAATGTTAACAAGTATTTGTTTATGTTGTCTCTATAAACACAAACTATATAATTGGTGATATTGTGTTGTATTTGCATTCTTATATATAACTTAAATGTCTATGCTATAAAATACTGTATTCCAAGAGTAGAATTTTTCATTTAAATTATGCTAGTTTTGGAATTTTTGGTTTGGAACATTTCTAACTAAACACCATCTATACATAAGAAAAACATAGACATTGGCGACATCAGGTGTACGTGTTTTAAAAGTTTGTCTATTTATATCATGTTTAAATATCTTTGTACACTGTTTTAGTTTCTACAGTGTACGTACTTGTAGTAAAAAGTATTGATGTCTTAGCAGTGTTTTACTGTTTTTTAAGCGAGGTAAGAATCTTAATGGGCCTTAACTATGGGAGACCTCGAAGAAAGTATCCAGATGCAGTGGACAGCCCACGTACAAGTAGGTCCAAGGCAACCCCCGTTTGCAGGCTTGCAGCCCGGCCTCTCAAGTCACGCAACGCAACGCGGCCAAGCAGCCCATACCCAGACCCTAGAAAAAACGCGAGCACGAGCGCAGCGCACGGCGGCGACGAGAACAAGCGCCGCCGCACCACCAATAGGCACGAAGACAAGGCCGAATCCAAGCGAGATCCCCGAGGAGTCGTCGGAGATGCTGCTGGAAGAGCTGCTCCGCTGCCAGATCCAGGAGTGGTACCCGGCGTTCCGCCGCCACACCGTCCCCACCGTCATCACCCCCCTCCCCGCCGCCTTCCTCCGCTACCTCGCCGGCAAGACTGCCTACCCCGACCCCGGCGCCCCCGACGAAGACTCAGACGGCCCTCTCCCCTTCCTCCTCCCGGCGATCACCTCCGGCCGCAACCCCTTCCCGCCGCTCCACACCCACATCACCGACCCCGTCTCCCTCCTCGACCGCGACACCTCCGACCTCATCTTCGGCGACTCCTCCTCCGACGAAGACGACAACGACGATAACCGGCTCCGCCCGGCCTTCCCGGAGCTCGAGGCCGCCGTGGACGCCGCCATCGCCGAGCTCGGCGGCGCCGCCCTCCCCAAGCTCAACTGGAGCGCGCCCAAGGACGCCGTCTTCATGGCCGCCGACGGCACCACGCGCTGCACCTGCTTCGCCGAGGTCGCGATGCTGCTCCGCGCCTCCGACTGCATCGCGCACGACCTCGCCTCAGCGCGTGCCTCCTGCCAGGACTCCGTGCGTGCGGAGGGTGTTCGACGGAATGCCCAAGAGGTCTGTAGTGCCGAGAAAAGTGCTCTACCAAATGGCGGCGAGGGTAGCAATGCTTCTGGTCCTCTCGATGATCCTGGTTGCGATGAGGCAGACAGTGATGCTCCGGACGAGGATGATGCTTGGTTGGAAGATGGGTTCCAGTACTACCTTGCGCTCCGCAAGTGGTACCCGGGCCTCCGCCCCGAGTCAGAGTTCCGTTGCTTTGTGCGGGAACGAAGGCTGGTCGGGGTCTCGCAGAGGGACCCGTCAGCTTACTACCCTTCGCTGCCTGGGTGGAGGGCTGAGGTGCAGCCCAAGATCGAGGATTTCTTTGAAGATGTAGTTGAGCCACAGTTTGCTTCAGAGAATTATACATTTGATGTGTCTGTGAGAGCAGATGGCCGTGTGAAGCTGGTTGATTTCAATCCTTGGGGTGGCTATACATTGCCGCTCATGTTTGAGTGGGAGGAGCTTGAGGAGGAGCAGAGAGGAGAGGATGAGCTGGAGTTTAGAGTCGTGATGCAGCAGGGTGCAGTGAGGCCAGGATTGATGACAGCAGTGCCATATGATATGCTGGATTGGGGGGATGGGAGTGGCTGGGATGTGTTTCTCAAGAAGGCTGACACTGAACTCAACAGACAGATGGCCTCGTTAAGCATGGATTCGTAACTGCAGTCTACTAGAACAAGGTGTCTGGGTACTCGAGTAGTTGAACAACGGCGGTGATGGCTCTTGGTAATGTTCTGTCTGTCGAACACTAGATACTATGCAGTTTTTTTGTGGCTCCTGTAATGATAGATTGCTAGTATGGGATTACCTTTTGTTGCTTCATCTCAGTTATATCTCCGGCTATTTGCAGAAACATATTTGTACTGGAAGTCTGTGGCTAATGGTCGAAACTGCAATGGATCCCTTATATCTATTAAACATGAATACACCCCCCTTTTCCCTTTGCTATTTCATCTGTACTCGCTTCAGTTATATCTATCTATGTATTTGGCATTTCAACTGTGCCATTTGCCCGTTGCTGTTTCATCTGTACTCGCTTCCGTTATATCTATCTATGTATTTGGCATTTCAATTGACAGTTGCGACAATGATCATTGCATAGTTTTAGTTATTTAAACGCAGAAGTCCACTTTTAACCTTAAACTCTGCCCTGAGTTCACATTGCAACCTCAAACTCTAAAATGGTGTTGTTTAGGACCCTGAACTCTTAATAGCGCTCGATTTTCAACCCCTGCGAAGTTTTGGTCCCTTGGACTGAATCTAACCCTGGTATTCGCCATATGGCTGCCACATTATCCAATAGTTGACTACTCCCTCCGTTTCAAAATATGAGATGTTTTAGCTTTGTGAAAGGAGTGTATCTAGACCCATTTTAGTGTGTAGGTTCATTTAGGTTTGGAGTGAACCTACACACTAAAAGGGGTCTAGATGCACACCTTTTACAAGCTAAAACATCTTATATTTTTAAACGGAGGGAGTACATGTCATTCTTTCTCTTTTTTGTCGCTTCCCAAAACGCTGGCCCAAGCCCAGTCGCTGACGGAACTCCTGTTGGAGTGTCAGGTGAGTACGAGGCCAAGAGCATTCAGACTGAGTTTGATGGTGCCCCAGCCAGAAGTGATGTACTGCATAATTGCACAGGCTATATTCTGGGGTCCAAGGCACATAGTCTAGTGCATTAGATGCAATAGATAACCAAGTTTATTCTCATCAACTTGGACATCTTTAATGTTCAGTTATTCAATTTATTCCACGGGAAGTGTCTGCTTCTTGGAAGATCTGTCTCTAATGAAGAGAATGTTTTTACTTCATGCCTGCTGTTGAACTGCTTTAAACTGTTGAAACAAGTCTGCTTCTTGGAAGATCTTGTAATTAGTTGTTTGTAGACTTGCTTTATATATTCACTTTATGTGGGCCACTAAGCTTATCCTGTAACCTGCCCATTGGCTTATAGAGTTATATCAATAAGCCTGAAGCAATTGGAGTAACCAAACTAAGAAGTCATCTGCACAATTGAGGCCCATTAACTAGATTTGACTGTTCGTTTAGGGATGTTCTGTTTAATATTAGGCCCGAATAAGTGTCCTAAGTTCTACTTAACTTCTTAAGCTTATTTTACTTATAGGCCAAAGATTATATTGGGCCAAACAGGCCTTGTTATTATAATCTAGTGGCAATAGGCCTGTCATATATGCAACACGAAGCTTACTTAGTTGCATTTTGTAGTCTTGTTTTCCAAATTTCTGGTGGTATGTCATGTTTTATGAATTTTTATTTGAAGTGAATTATGATTGTTATTTTGCTGAGGGTGCCAGGTGTAACTAAAGAGGGTGAACAGAGTTACTAGAAATACTATCTTGGAGCTAGGAGACTCACTTCCTCAGCTTCTCAGAAATGCCTTAATCCTGATTCACTCATTATCATTGACTTGCATAATTGTTCTGAATTACTGTCCCATGATTGAAAATTTTCAGAGTTCTTTGGTAAGATATGTTTAGCTGTATCCTGCAGCTGATGGCAGGTGAATGCATGCACTACCAGGCTTATGAGAGCACCTGGGTCGTGTGACAATTTAGAGTTTTTTTTTAGCTGGTAAATGACAAGGTAGAGTTAATGCTGCACAGCAATTATTCATGAACATATTATTACTTCTGAATCGGAATCTTGAACAGTTTCTGTTTTGCAGTGCAGGCTTGAATCTGAACCAGAGGGGTACATAGAGGTAAGCACAAAGCAGAGGATTTAGACATGTGTTTTCATGGCTCAACAAGTTATCGCTCTTGTCTCTAATTAACCTCAGTTGCATATTGTACCGTCAGTAGTGTATCCTTGACATCATAGAAATGCTGGATTACTTGTGAGTATGTACTGACTGAGCTAGCCATTGGGGACAAGATGGTGGGTGGGTACGCGTGTTGAGGTCGGCAAGGAGCAGCTAGCCTTGGTATCATAATCAGTAGCTGTACATCCATTAGAGAATTCAGATAAGAGAGAAATCAATAGATGGTCCATATAAGAAAGCCAAAAAAATCGACCTGCATATGCTTGGCTGCTTGAAGCAGCAGCCATATAGTACAGGCATGTACTAATTGTTTATGCAAGCCGAGTTTTTATGTATAATTGTTTACGTACTTGTGTAGTCCTGGAGATGACTTCATATAGTACCTATACGTTGTTTCTGAAATGTATTTCTGCAGCGAGATGCACGGGGAGGAGCTCCATCGGGTAGGTAGTTTGGGGTATGTAGGTGCTGCGCGACTGCGTCGCACGTCCAGGTTTATCAGTTTACCCAGAAGGGTTTGTTTATATGCTTGCAATAAGTGTGACACTTGCAGTGTTGAGCTCTGCTAGCTAGGCCATGTGAAGCTTTGAAAGGCCACTGCAAGGACTAAATTAATTAGGACGGCGTTGCCCACGTACAGGGTATTTACCGTGTCGACGTGAGTGCACGTCGAGGCTAGAGCAGATCCTGATCCGTGTGAGATGTCCTTGGAGTTTATCTACACATCACCCGACACAAGTTATTCTTCAAGGTACGTGTGCATAACAAACTACTTTCCATGTGCGTAAGATATGCATGGATGCTTTGGTTCAGTTTACTGCGACAAATCCAGTTTTTATGAGCCATGTTTGTGGGGTTTTGTAAAGTCAGCAACGAATCGCCGCATGCAACCATTGGTGATTTGTATTGGTGGTTGATGAAGACAAATGGTTTCCTGTCCATGGAAAGCTAGTTACAGTGAAAACAAGATACTATTATCCGCTGCCATAGGAAGTAGTCTGATAGTAATCTTGTTTTCAGTGCAACCATTGGTGTTGTTCTAGCAGGAGGTACCTAAACCTGAGAAATATATGCCATTGTGAAACCTACACATAGAAGAAACATGTACTCTCATACACGTACGGCTGATCAATCATGATTCTGAGGAAATAATCTAAGATACCCAGCACAAACCTATGCATATTTTTCTTGGCTATCTTACACATGGCCTGGCTAGCCATGGAAATGGAAGTTGAGAAGTGCATTTATGGAAGCATGACATCTCAGCTCATTATTTACATTGCAGTTTCCCAGCTAGCATGCTTCTACTCACATCATGCATACTAAGCTTGAATTAAATAACACAGGTTTGTCACAATGTCATCACCACCTAGCTCCTCCCTTGTTTAACTAATGTAAGCAGGCATCAACTTGGCTTTGAATGCCACGTGAAGAGAGCCCGGATGTGGAGGAGTGTAAATTATGTGGGCTCCTCTCTCTTGCACTGGAACATGGGGGATTTTAATTCCACTTCTAGTTAATCACCTTACTTAGCTGACCATAACAAAGGAATTAATCATGGATGTATCCCTAGCTAGTTGCATATGCTGGCATGCTGCATGCCATCCGTTGCTCTCTCTCCTAGCACTTCACCCTATATTCCACTGACAGCTCAAAACCTCACTAAAATATGGCACAACTTGCTGGCTCATTAAGCTCTCATACTACCACCCACTTGATTAAGAAACCCCTCCCTCTATATAAGTAGCCGCATGCTGGCACGTCTCATGCATTAACAGAGCTAGCTAGCTGCCAAGAGTTGCCCTAAACCTTAGATAGCTAACTGTGCTAGTTCCCCTAAACACCATCACCAGTAGCTCGATCTCACCTAGGTAGGAGACAGTGACACAGTGCTAGTTCCCTAGCCGATGGCAAGCAAGCGGGCCACCACACGGGAGCTCCGGGCGATGTACGATGACGAGCCCGCCATGTCCCTTGAGCTCTTCGGCTACCATGGCGTGGTCGTCGATGGTGATGACGATGACACCGCCACTGCCCTGCCCCAGCTCGCCTTCCTCGACAACTTCAAAGGCGGTTGTGGGTCGTCGGCCGACTACTACAGCTGGGCCTACAATGCCTCTGTTGGAACGTCGGGCGCCTGCTCCAGCTCCAGCTCGTCGGTACTCAGCTTTGAGCATGCTGGCGGTGTCGGTCATCAGCTGGCTTATAACGCTGGCTCAGGTGATGATGACTGCGCGCTATGGATGGACGGCATGGCTGACCAGCACTGCACAGCCAAGTTTGGGTTTGTGAACCCAGGGTCGGCCGACGCTGGCCCAGAAATCCAGGAGAGCAATGTCAAGCCGCCGGCCAAGGTGGCACAGAAGCGCGCGTGCCCGGTAAATACCTACTTATTTCTCCTTGTGTCATGATTATGCTCTTGTACCAAGTCATGAATTAAGCATGGAATTGGAGCAAGTAATGACGTGATCTGTGTGCATACGTGAAGGGCGGTGAGGCGCAAGCGGCAGCGAAGAAGCAGTGTGGAGGAGGCAGGAAGAGCAAGGCCAAAGTTGCCCTTACCAAGGCGGATCCTCAAAGCGCTGTTGCAAAGGTACAATCAGCATGAGTCAGTTTCTCCCTATGTTTGTGCAAGACTGCAGCGAGAAAATTGTTTGTATGAACCAAACTAATCCAAGGCACTCGATCATATCCAGGTCCGAAGAGAGCGCATCAGTGAGAGGCTCAAAGTCCTGCAGGATCTCGTGCCCAATGGCACAAAGGTGCGTGTACCATGATTTCCTCTCATGCAAACCATGAACATGCTACAGTTCAACTTTTCTTGTCAAAATGGCCTAGTTATTATTTGTTGTTAATTTGGATGGAATCAACTCCTGTAGGTGGACATGGTCACCATGCTAGAGAAGGCAATCAACTATGTCAAGTTTCTGCAGCTGCAAGTCAAGGTATGCGGCGGTCGGTCGGTCATCAATACGAGACCACTTTTTCGACAAAATTCGCTTTAATATTAACTATAATCTGATGCTGATGTAAAAACAACTTACAGTCTGATGTCTGATCTGTAATCTGTAACCCTGCTTGTGCAGGTGTTGGCGACTGATGAGTTCTGGCCAGTTCAAGGAGGGAAAGCTCCGGAGCTGTCTCAAGTGAAGGACGCCCTAGACGCCATCCTGTCTTCTCAGCATCAATCCTAGATTCCTAGGCCGTCTTTGTTAAAAGTTATCAAGTTTTATTAGTTGATCATGTAAGAAGAGAAAAGAGAGCACAAGCTCCGTAAACATCTATGGCAGTTACATTTGGATCTCAGAGCTGGGAATTAGTCAAGATGGATCATGCTTTTGCTTCACTCCTTTTTTATAGATCAGTTCTTGTCTTGTGAATAAGGGACTGGAGTTCTGGCCACTAAATTTAGCTCAATAATGCGCAAACGAATAAATTGTTCTTTTCCACAAGGTAATCGAACGAAGCATTGTATTGTTCTAACCCTGAATTGTATGAAGTGAACCTTTTTAGATCAAAATTGTATTATAATCAATCATTAATTGTCATTTCGACTGTGGTAGAAGTATGCATGCATGATAGTGCAAATCTTATTTTTGTTTTCTCTTTTTTTCACTAGATCGAGATTCACAGATATTTGTCAGGGATCTTAATTATTGGAGAAGGAATTACCAGAATAACATAGATGAGCTCAAGACAACTACAATTAGGCTAACAAATCTCAAACAAATATGATGTTTAGTTAACAGATTAGTAAATCCAGACTGCATTTCCAGGATAAACAAGATAGATCAAGAGCAAAATGTTTGCCCAGGTTACTTGGTATTTCTATAGAATATAGTAGTACAAATGTAAAACCATCCTAAATCCTGAATTGTCAAAAAACCTTACTGATATCAGTTAATTAATTGTCTTTTGGCCGGTGGAACAAGCACGTATCCATGATCATGCAAGTATTGTTAGTACTACTATTATATTTTTTTCTCATTTTCACTGGGTCTAGATCAAGATTGACAATTATTTGTCAGGGATCTTAGCTGAAGGAGCATGTATTCTGCCCACTACCCTTTTCCTGCTACAAAAACATTGATAGCATCACGTCATCGAACGGAGATCATGCAGCTACTTGTGTTCTTTCTCAGAGTCAAACAGTTAAATAATGCAACTGGAGTTAATTGCAGTTAGTGCGTGATTACAGGAGGTGGAAGACAATCCTAGAATGCTCATGTTTGGGAGAACGATTTTCCAACAAACAAAAAAGTGAAAGTAATATGCTGATTTAATTCCACCAGCATTTGAGATGACCTGTGAACTGGAATTTCTTGTGGCAGCTGCCATTTTGTAGAATTTGTGAAAGAACTTGCTAAGAAATATAAAGAGTAAATTTCAATTCTATCCCTTATATGTGTCCATGACTCCATGTGTAGACATTTACAGGTTAAAAAATGTCTTCCTCTTTTTACTCCATTGTCATGCATTATTTCCATCGTTTACGCTATTTGAGATGTTTTTCCCATCCAAACTGCTCCGTCCCACTTTCCGGATCCATATGGCACAGTTGCCTTGAACGCCGCATAACAAAATATAAAAATTGATTCATAAGAAAACTCTTAGAACTTAGAGAAAACCACATCTCATTCATTTCAACTCTAAATTGAGTGAGAGTTGTTCCAACCAAAAAATTAGAAACATAATTCAGATACTCTGGATATGGAGCTAGCTGGGGCACCCATCCCAACAACTGAGTGAATTTACACCTTTTAGAATTTTTATGTAGAACACGCCTGATGTGATGACTAATAAGAAAGTGATAGGAGTCGGTACCACACAATATGGAGTTAAAATGAGAAATATTAGAAAATCCCAATTAATTTCCAATGTTTTGTGATGTGATGTGGTGCACCACCTGGCAGACGGGTCTGATAAGTGGGCCTAAGATGCCAGGATGGTGAAGGCTGTTAAATGAGGTGAAATATAGAATAATGCACAAGTAGATGGTAAAAAGTGGAAGAAAAACTTAAATGGGTGACATTTCGCATTCAGCACAAGCAGGAGATGAAAGTGAAATTTACTGAAAATAAGGTAGAGAACTTTTTTTCCACTCTTCTACAGGAATCAATTGTCTTATTTGAAGTTGCTGCGTTACCAACAACCCCACAACATTTTTTTCTTTTAAGCCACACAGAAGTTGATCATCAGAAATAGTTAATAACTGAGTGAAGGAGGCATCCAGTAGGATGGCATGAAGTGAAAACAACGTTCTAAAACAAAAAAGAAACAAACTGCCCATCCAATCTCATCATCGCTTGAGATGAACTGTAAAGAAACTATATGCAGTTAAACCTAACTTCGTAAAGTTCGTGCAAGAATATGAGAGAAATAAGTGCACGTCCCAACGATGATCTTTATCCCGGGGATCACATAGATCTGAGATAATAAAAATGCTGGATCAAGAAACTTGAGAACTGAATAAAGGAAGGGTCCGAGCAAAAAATCATAAGAGCCCATTAGGTGCTCCAGCGACTAAAAGAAAGAGATTGTAGTAGCTGACCATCACACTGCATTAAGTGCGCGGTAACACATCATCAGATGCTCGACATGTGGAGCCTCACCGTCATTAGCATCTTCATCGAATCATCAATCAGAAGATAACCGACATGATTACGCTAAAACATTGTTGTCGAAATGCTGCCAATCCCTAATCAATGTGGTAATGGCCAGGAAGGCAGGAAAAGATGCAGGGAGATGCTGTGTCATGCAACTGGTCGGTGTCTTGAATGCTGAGAGAGAAAACAGTGAGAGCATGTGGTCCTAAGATCCAGAGATTTCTAGGTTCCAGTCGTGTGCAAAACCAAGGTCGGGTCACAGTTTCGACCATGTGGGAGCTCCATTACTTTAGCTGTTGACAATGGGTGCACTGCCATATCTTCTACGAGCTAAACAAATCAGAATGAAGATACAAGTGTATGGCCGCCTGATTGCACCCGCAGCATTCAGTACATGAATCAACGCCAACACGGAAACACTGTACCATGATCTGTTTCATTTCCCCAGGAAAATACTATGAACCAATTGGTGTCAGCAAGCATCATAAGGACATGAAGTTTCAAATATCGCAGAAGGAAAATAAAAAGAATAGGTATTTTCCTTTTTTTCCAGAATGATGGAAACAACATATACCATCTAGGATGAATAATTAATAACTTCCAGGACATGTTGAAAGAACCACTTTAGGAGGGCTCAGAAAGACGTAATATTAGAAGTTTCCACACATTTTTTCCCTCAAAAGAATTTACTTGAATTTTGTACTTCTTAGGTTTTCGAACATGGTGATACGGGTGAATCCAAAAGGACTCAGTAAACATGGGGGCGTGTCATGTGTGCATTTTGGTGAGCATGGCAGTCTGTTCTGTACTTCTGTACTTCTATGAGATCACATTCCGGCAGAATAAAATCTACAGATTCTTGCCCACCATCTAGCTATGCATGCATTATTCTTCCTTCTCAGTTCCAATCCCATGTGACTACCGAGTACAGATCTTAAATTAAAACCGCTTGGACTCCCATGTCATTATAAGCTTGATTGAACTAGGCCAAGGACGTGAGGAGCATTACCTGCCTCGCAAACTTCGAGTTGCTTTCTCTTTGGTCTGCAACAGAAAAATAATCAATAAAATCAAATGAATTTAATGCACATAAGGTAGGATGCTCATCTAATATTTTCTTCTCTTGTTTAGAGTCAGATACACATCTTTTTCTTTGGTCATCGGCATTGGATCAATAACTGATGTATAACCACCAATATAATTCTGGACAAAACTCTTCTAGCATTTAGTAGTGATTTAACAATCAAATTACACATGTATTGCCAGCCTCTGTAATACCGGTGAAGTAATAATACTGCAACAGCAGAAAAGTGAAGTAAGCTGACTAAAGAATAACATCATTACAGAGGCAAGGGTGGCAAAAGGACTCCCCTGATAACACGAAGGAACAGACAACTTACAGTATTAAGCGACCTTTCCAAGAAACAAACATAAATTGCACTGTTTCCACCGACTACCATGAGCTCCAAGGTTCTTAAATGTCATGATTCTGAAAGTACAAGCTGCTCGCCATAGTTCTGAATACGAGACTATCCGGCGGTCACTACAAACCTGTCAATGAACTATTTACATTGAGAACCGAAGGCAAACAGAACAGATGCCGCTGAACTAAATCTATGACTATGAATTTCGGGCCATTCATTCAGCAAGAAGAAACCGGACAATCTACAGCATCAGGAGCAGTAGCAGATTCGATTAATCTCTCGAAGTCAATAATGGTCGACTGAAAATTGAACTGATACCCACTTTGCATCCATGACTTTATACAGATTGTAGCCTGCATGCTACTAAGAGGAAGCCAGTACTGCTGCTTATGGATGCTGTCCCCTTTGCTTGTGAACAGTTCTTCAGGGTCCAATGAGGTCCCTTGGATCGCCAGAAAATCACGGGCCATCAAGGAGAGGCGTGGGTAACGGGAGGAATGCCCCCTCCACCATTCAAGAGCATCAGTGGAAATTGGTGCAGGGGGCTCTGCGAGATACTGAGTGAGCTCATCAGCGGCGGTGCTCATGCTCACACGACGGCGTTTACGAATTATCTCTTCAGCAAATGAGAATGCGCTACCATCGTCAGCGCTGTCTTGGATGCTGTAGCCATTTCCAGCTGCTTGGAAGATGCTGCTGTAGTCTCTGACAAAATGGTCCCTTGCATCCTCCAAGTTGCTTGTGGAGTTGAGGGCGTCAGGGATGAGCTCTCCTTTGATCCTTGGATCAAGAATTGCAGCTGTGAAGGTGTAGATGTTGTAAGCTTGAGATGTGAAGTCAAGAGCTGTCTTGGACATGTCTCTGGCAATGTTCTCAAATAATTTTTGGTGGCTGCTGCTATGGCAGATATTGATCAACTCAAAGACATGGTCCATGAAGAAGAACACTAGCCCAACAGTTGGTAATTTGCAAGTACAAAGGTTGGTCGTAGTTTTGTAGAAGGGCTCAAGGTATGAGTGCAATGAATTCAGCACTGCCTTCTCCTCGGCACTCAGAACCCAGTCCCTCGGTCCAAACATGCCTTCAAACTTCTTGATGGTGTTGTCCATTGCATTAGGGGCCTAATGGAAAAAAATTAGGAAAGTGAACAATAGAACTATCAACCATGATGGAAAATGGGATGCAGGTGTGGACAGTGCAGTACCTTCTTTACTACATCAAGCATATTGTAATTGCCATTCCAAGTTACCGAATGATCAAATGGCAGTTTCCATGAGCCCTCTTGATAAACTTCAGTCCAGTGCTTAAAATCCTGCATCAACTCGTGGTTTGAATTGGTCTCGAGAATAAACTCACGGGTCTTGGATAAAAGTGGCTTCACATGTTTCAGGCCATCTTGTATGATAATCTCTAGTGTCCTCGCAGCACAGGGGATGTAGCAGAAGGGGAGCTTACGGGACTCAAGCTCCCGCCTGAGCTCATGACAAGCATGAATCGCATGTTGGCTGTTATTATGAGTGCAAGCAAGGATCTTCAAATCGATGTTAAATTCCCTCAAGACGGCCAACAGAACCCGCAAAATCTCAGTGCCGGTGCACTGGTACCGAATCCGGCAGACGTCAAGCAGAACTTTCTGCGACACCCAGTTTTCATCAATCCAGTGGCACTTGACAGACAAGTACACTATCTGCTCGTAAGAAGTCCAAAAGTCGAGGGCGATGGAAAGCCTTGACCTGACATGCTGCAGAGACGCCTTGACATCCTCCTTCATGCTCTTGAACACCTGTAGGGTGATCTCCTGAGCCTTCTCCTTGGGCCAAAGCCTGACGGACGGGTTGAGATACCTGCAACTGTCGACGAGCATGCTGTCGTCGAGAGCGGAAGGCGAGAAGGAGGAGATGATGAGCCACCTAAGAAGCAACCAGTTGACATAGTCGACATCGACCGCCGGCTTCGCCTTAGGCTGAGCACGGACCTTCGCTTGAGCCTGAACCTGAACCTGGACTTGGGACTGGGACTGAGGCTGAGGCTGAGCTTGGGGTCGAGCTCGCATCGGAGCGTGCAGTTTCTTGTTTCTAGCAAACATGCTGGAAATGGTGCTTTGGGCAGGGTCGCCCGGAAGGTGATCGAGCTGGTCGTAACCTGGGTGCCGGTTGTTCAGATGCTTCCCCAGATTCCCTGTAACACAGAGTAACGCAGCACATTACCACTGGATGCACATCTACGTGTTCATTCTTCGCAAGTTGATAGAGTACAGACCAATTAAACAGATGCTGAATTCAGCAACGAGCATGTTTAATTCGAGGAAGAAATGTGCATACTGGGAGTTGTGTAAGCTAAGGTTCTGAAAATTCAGAAAGGATTGGCTTCTTGTTGCGTATGTTATTAGCTACAAGCTATCAGAGCACATCATATCACCGCTGGACGCACATCTAAATAATCGTCGTTGCAGTTCAGAGAGTACAAACTAAACAGCCGCTGAATTCTGCAGGGAACATGTTTAATCCAAGGAGCAAATGTGCCTACTCGGCGTTGCTCTTGCTGTGTGTGCTATACTAGGTTCTTAAACTTCAGCAGCAATGAACAAATGTGCGTACTAGGCCTTGTTGTTCTCGCTGTGCGTGCTGCGAGGCTCTGAAATTTCAAAAAGGAAAAATAGGGTTTTGGGTGTGTGCTGAGTTATACCGGTTGCGGTGGTGAGGCAGTAGGCCTTGCCGCAGAGCGTGCAGACGCGGCTCTTGCCGTCGGGGGCCGTCTCGAAGAAGGTGAGGTAGAGGGACTTCATGGTCTTCTTCTTCTTGGGCCTGGCCCCTCCGTCCGTGCCGTCGCCGGCGACCGGCAGGAGAGTCATGTCAGCCATCGCGGTGGATCGACGGAGCTCGGACAATGTCTGCGGAGCTTGGGGGAAAGGAGCGAGCCGATGGATCGGTGGCGGCGGCGAGACGAGGGCCGGGAGCCGAGCCTGCGGGAGGGGGAGAGGGAGGCGGGGCGGGGGTTTGGGAATTGGGACTTGGAGGCGGAGCCGAGGAGGAGGAGGCGAGCCGGCGACGGCGCCGATGGGGACGGGAGGGAGGGGAGCGAGGCTCGCAGCTAGGGTTTGGTTGGGTCCGGGCTCGGGTCCAAGCTCGAGTTTCGGGTTGGGTTCGGAAAGGGGCGGCTCGATCGCCAGCCGGCTTCCTTGCCTGGAGAGCTAGCGTGAGCTGGCCGGCGCTAGCCTAGTGGTTCTTGCTCGCCCCTATGTTTGGACATGTACCGTCTTATATTTTGAAACTGAGTGAGTACCTCCAATCCTAATTAATTCTCAGGTTTTAGAATCGGATATATCTAGTCATACTTTAATGCTTGATATTTTCTGAGAATATTAATTATTAATTAGAATCGGAGAGTACCAATTTTCGTTCCCCTTTCGACTGTCTTTTTTTTCGAAATTCCGCCAATTTATTAATAAGTACAGAGAGTCCTAAAAGTAGTAAAAATTACAAGTATGTCAATGGACCACCTAGCAACGACTACATACAATAGCACGAGCTGAAGGCGTGTCGCTGTCCTTGGCCCTCTATCCCCGGAGCCGGGCAAAACTTTTATGGTAGTAGAGCTTGTTGTAGTAGACATACGGAAAATCATCGTGCTAAAGTCTAAAAGGATAGCGCACCAGAGCAGCAATTATCACCGAAGATGACAAACATAGATCAGAAGATACTGACCTCAAACACACCAACGAATACGAAAAACGGTCAGATCCGCCGGACACACGACTGCATACATCCTCCATCGATGCTAGACGCACTAACCGACAGAGGATAAGACGGGGAGGACCTTGTTCTGACTTCAAGACGTAGCCGCCGCCTCAACATGCTGAAAAAAACACTGGAAACACTCTAAACAAAATACGAAGACCTCCACCGGCGAGGGGTCGTAGTCCGTCACACCTGCAAGGCCCTAAAACCGTTGGAGGAAGGACGGACCGATGGCGTCGCCGGCGGAAGGAGGGGAACCCTAGATGGGTTTCAGCCGCCGCCTTAAAGAGCCTCTCTCTCGTCTCTCCCGTACCGGTTCGATATAGTTGAGAGCCTGTCTTAGAGAGACATGTTTTAAAAATCAATGAACAGGAAAAGGCATCTCTACTACTTATAAAACAGCAAACAAGAATTTTTCTAAGCGTACCCCACAAACAGCACACGAAAGGACTGAAACCACACACTTAGGCCCACTAATCAGGTCTCCGTGTGCATTTAGCATTTTACAACAACGGACGGGATACTCATCCCCTGTACAATAGAATACAAACGCTCCACGTGTTGATAGTTAAAAAAACTGATCGGTTAAGAAAGAAAACAAGAAAACTGATCACGGCAATCTCGCTAGCACCGCGAGCGACCCAGTAAGACGCCATCTCCAAGATCCAGCCTTATACGACACCCTCTGTGCCACGTTCATGGACGACCCCCTTGAAAGGGTCGCGTGCCTGGATGGCGCCCTCGCCGTGAACCTGGATGAAGACGCCATCACCCACGTCGTGTGACGTCGTGCCCGCGTCGCGTGTCTGGACGCCAACACTCGTGCCCTCGCGGCGACCCTCGATGCTCGGAATACAGCTTAACCAGACCACCGTCAGAGTACAGAATCAGCCCCCGACGGCGGAGTTCCTCTCCGCTGGCCACAGGCACATTGCAGTCACGTTATGATACAGGTAAACGACGTTCAAAAAACTGGATTAATGTTTTATTTGCACTTGAGTCCATTTGCTTTTTTACCATGCCTTCCTGCAAGCAGAAGACTCACTCTATATAGTTAGACTTTGTGCTTTTGAACAGAAGATTTGATTGACGTTCTTGCTATTCTTCCTCCTCGTTTTCGCTTGCATCATGATACTTCTACCGCTTTGTTCTTCTGCATGCCTCGATTAGATGGACATGCAAACAGACGGAGTGCCGCTTGTTTAGATAATTTAAACCGAGAGAGATGCATCCCAAGAATATATTATTACTCTGAATAAATAGAGATACACGTGTCAGCTATTCTGAAATACAAGCTAGATAACAACATACATGGAACGATTATAATAAAAAGTTTATGATGGTGTTTTTATAGACAATGCTACAGATATATGTATCTAATTATTCAAAATAATGCTACAGATATAAGGATAATAATGTAAAATTCTCTCAGTAACATGGATACGGGGTATAGACCAGTGACCTCTATCAGTTAAAAGTAAAAAAACTGATGCTATACTCAAATAACAGTGTCACCACATTAAGCATTACATTAAAGTAATGCTTAAACATACATGGGAACCAAGCTTTGGAGCTAAGCACTACCTAGCTAAAGACACTCCAGTGAACGGCACCACATTAAAGTAATTATTAAACCCACCCGTTCACTGAAATTTAAGTCACATCTTCGGATAAACAGTTGCTATTACTCAATTGGAAAACCTTGTTGGCCTTTTGGAATCCCTATCACTACTATTTGAAGTCAAAGGAAAAGAATTACCTCGTGGAAAGGGCGATGATGGTGAATTGCAGCTTACAAAAAAGTGATAAATACATCTTTACAATATCAAAGCCCTCTTGACGTAAAAAGGTCTATATTCAGACTTGCCATGAAATTATTAAATTGCTGGTGGTGTAGTATTCTTCATGCACTGCAGGAGAAGAAACAATTTACATGGTTAACAACACATCTATAAATATAATGTTGCAGAAGAATTAAAATTGTTTGTTGTCTCCTCAAGTTTGAGCATGCAGAAGATAATTTCTTGGCGCCTCCTGCTGGTCGAATGTTACCAATATTGTAGCTCAGGGGAGCTTCGTACATCAAGGAACTATACTTTTGGCAGCCCTTTCTCCTTTAGTGCATTTAGTTCCTGCGTACAGAGAGAAGGGGAGTTAAACAACATATTCTAGCAAACATCAACACCGTAACTTGTAAAATGGATTCACACCTTGTGGGTACAAAATGTATGGTGATTGTTCCATTCATGGCCCGTTTGTTGCTATAACATTCTCCATAAAAATCAACTAAACCAGAGTTGCATCTAATAATTCCAATCACAAGTAATTGCTACAGAAACCTGGGAAATTAACTAGCATAGTCTGCTCATTAAAGAACGGAAGCCTGAAATAAAATTATAACTTTGTCAAACAAATACTAGACAAACAACAATTGACTATACAGAAAAGTTCTGCATAATTGACTGAGCACATATTGTCCATTGGTACTTATTTAAGTGGAAAGAACTGTATCAAAATTTTAACTTGGTTAAAAATAAATAGAATCTATAATACACGTGTTTATTTTAAAAGACGTGCGTTGCACGTGCAAGCTTACTAGTAAGATTAATATTTCATATGTTCATATCTTTTTTTGTGTCGGAGGATGTCGTGACGACCAAAACGCCAGAAATGCACTCCGAGAATGTGAAAAGATAAAATGCACATGGAAGAAAATGAAGAAAAGTTTCCATGAGGTCTATTCCAATGTCTTCTTGCCAAGAATCTAAGAAACAGACCATGGGGATTTTGGTGACATGAAGGAATGTTTCTACAGATTGAAATTTCAAGTCTTGCAAAGTCATTAATTTGAAGAATCTTGGAAAGAAAATCATTGTAATAATTGCTACAAACACATGGTTGGCTAGATTCCTACTTCCTCCATCCAAATAATGGTGTACAAATTTAGTAAAAAAGTCAACGCTTTCTAAATTTGACAACATATATGTACGAAAGATATGAAGATCTATAATACCAAATCAGCTTCACTAGATCCAGCCTAAGATATATTTTCATGATATATTTATTTAATATTGTAATTGTTGATATCTACTTCTATATATTTGGGAAACTTAGAAAGTGTTGACTTTTTTTATTACATTTGTATGACATGTATTTATGGATGGAGGGAGCATTGTTTACCATTGTTTTTGTTTGGATTGGAGAAAAAGACGAGAGCGGAGGTACCATTTGGCACATCATTAAGAAGGAAATGTGAGACAAATTTCTACATATATGAGATAAATCCAGACGGATGTAGTTAATAATGCCCATTAGGGCACTTCCAATGCATCGGCTCTTAACGTGTTTTGTAGGAGGAAAATCGTATACAAATAACTCAACGGATCATCTATTGCTCTAATTGTGTTTAGAACGTATCTAGATAAAAATATGACATGAGGGTTAAAACACAAAGCCATAGTAAAGCATTGGGAAGAGCCTTATGATTCGAAATTAGTGCTCTACTTTGAATGCCATCACCAGATCAAGAGCCCATCAACTTGCTTTCTCATTCCCATTGAACACGGGCCAAGAGCCCATTAACTTGCTCTCTTTTGTCCCTCCCAAAGCCTGAATTGTGTGCCATGACTCTCGGTTTCACGTTCTTGTATGGAATTCAAAATTTCTAGTTTTATTTGTGATTCCAAATAGGATCTACCCACTAGATTCCCCTTCCAAACCACTAATGTATGAGTAGAGCATCGCATAACCAGAACAAAAAGTCTTTTTTTTTTTTTTTGCGAATGCAAAACACAATGTCATGAGAGCGGAATTTTGGCTCATGATTGTTGTAATGGCCACTTTGTCCAGGAAAAAGAAAATCTTATTTGCAAATTCAGTTCACGAAACGGTGGCACTCGTGTGCACGTTGGAGTACAACTTGCTCGGTGTTTCCAAAAAGAGAATCATTTCAACTGTGTCTGCACAAAAAGAAGTCAAATACTCGCATACTCGCAACACTATTTGTAATTATAGTTTATAGATCATTTTATTTGTGTCGTGTGGACCAATGCTTAGCCGCTGGTTGAGATGGACTGATGCGTCCTTGCCATCTGGCCTGCCCGGGTTCGGTGTTGTAGCCTACTCTGCATTATCGTGCCAAAACTCTGCACCTTTTTTCCAGAAATAAATAAATAGATACCAAGAAATAACAAGTCATGCAGATGCTCTCTATTGATGTGTGGTGTCAGTCAAACTCTGATATGTAAACTATAGGAGATGTCTGTACAAGGCTAGCAAGCAAAGAGGGGGTCGATCGATGAACTCCAGAGGAACGATTTGTGAAAATCCATCAGAATTCAGAAGATCAACACAATTCTCTCCACCATCTCGCCAGTCATCTCCTCCTCTTGGATGAGGACGACGATGATCTCCGCCTCCATATCACGCCCAGCGGCAGCGTGAAGATCGGGAACGGGATCTTGGGCGCCGGGACACTGCGAAAATCAGAGTTCCATAAACGTGAGCTCGAAACCTCCATGAACGGCATCTATCACTGAACAGAATCAGAGTTTTTGTTTTCGCTCTGGCTTTGCTTACTGCAATCGGATGGTCTCGATCTGGGTGAGCTCCGCCTCCAGGAACCCGTGCCGCGCCGTGGTGCGCTGCCGGACGGCGAGGACCCTGCACCCCAGGCTGCTCACTCCGTCGCGCGGGCTCGGCGCGCTGCCAGAGAACGCCAAGAACACACGAAAAGTTCAGAACGTTTCAGGAAACAGAGCGGTGCTTCGTCTCTGATCGGGCTAAGAATTAGTGGTAGCTACCTACCTGTAGATGAAGCTCTTGTCGTGGACGCCGAGGACGAGCGTGGTGGCCTTGAGCTGGCCCACCGCCGCCGCCACCGTCTCCCCGAGCTCCCCCTCCCGCACCACGATCTCCACCTTGGCCTGCGCACGCACGCACGAGTTCCGTCCCGCACGATCAGCTCAGCTCACAAGTCAATCAATCAACCAACCAACCATGGACGACGACAGAAAGAAAGAAAGAAACTCGTTTACCTCTGCGATGCCGTTGCAGAGGTCTTTGAAGGCGAGCGCGAGCTGGAATCCGCGGAGCCTGAGTCCCCTCCGCCGCCGCCTGGACCTTGCCGGCGGGCAGACGTGCAGCAGCGCGATGGAGTCGCCGCCGCGGATGAAGTTGCGCACCGCCCACTGCAGCGCGGCCCGGGACGCCGGCGCGTCCTCCACCAGCACCGCCACCATCTGCGCCTCCATCCTTGATACTGCACAACTGTCCGGTGTCCCCACACCTCACCTCCCGGCGCAACAAGTCCAGCTAATCAAACCGACCCATCATCCATGTCGCCGCTGGCACGAATCGGGAAAGCCCGAGAAGGAAGGAAGGGAGGGACTGGTGAGGCGCTGTAGCTACCTAGCTGAGCTAGCTAGAGTTCAAGAATGGAGTTGGGACTTGGGACCAGGGGTAGAGGGAGGGACCCCCTCGCTTTGGCTTAGCTTAGCTTAGCTTCTTGTGTTATTCAGTAAACATGCTATTTACTGCTAACTGCTAAATTTGATCGAACGGTGTCTCGCCATAACTTTTGGTTCCTTGCCATGGATCACGTGCATCCACGCACCTACGCTTGGCCGTTAGTACAATTAATTTTGGTTTGTTTTGGAAGCAAATTACAGTGTAAATTCTGAGCTAAACATACATTTCAGAGACCCCGCTGCCGGTTGAAAATGACGGCCTCCACGGAGCGAGAAGCGGCGTATACCATGGTCGACCTCTGTCAGGCTTACTCCCTGCTCGCTAAAATGGCTTACTATTGTGGAACAGAGGGAGAGGAAGTAACTCCTTGCTTGCGGTTACATTAACGGCCAGCGGTTGGAGAGAGTTTTCGTCACGCGTTATAGGTTGGGGAGTGGTTTAGGGCAATATTTTAGGGAGGCAGGGAGGAAGCTTCATTATCTCATGACAACGAATTGTGTCGTTCCAGGCTTCATGTTAGTGTAGCAGTTGTTTCAGTAGGTGGAAGCGATTATACATTAATTGCCCTCCGGACTCGGGATGATAGCTAGCGCCAGTGGATTAGTAAGTCACGCTGCTCACGCACACATTTGTATATTGCGAACTAGCTTGTTAAGTACTTTAAGATATTTTTTTTTAAAAAAATGTTGTGTTATGAACGAAAAGAATCTTTCTCGGCTTACATGTATCGATGGTTTGGCTACCCTTGTTGAACAACTAATAAGGGGTCACCTGTTTTCCTACTAATGTTGATGTTGGTTTGCATAGTACTACGCCTCAGATGAACGAACAATTAATATATTCATTCAGGGAGATTCTGTCCCAAGCCCACTGGTTTTTGAATTGAATTAGTCCATGGTTACAGACAAAGGGCCATGCTGCACTACAGCTGATGGTTTGCCTGTGTTGTCCTCCTCTGCTCGGCACATTCTGTGTGATTAGCTTAATAGTAAGGATTGTAGCTGGGGACGCCGTGTCCCATGCCATGTCTCTCTCTCTCTCTGCGTGCACTGCATTGCATCAGCGAACTTCCTATGGCCGACAAACCCCATGCCTTGGGTGTGCACCGTTCCCCTGTTTCTTCCGATGGCTTGGAAGTACGGAGCCACGTTTACAAATTGCGGGGAATTCTTCGCAATTCCTGCAGAAGTTTACCGTGGATCACAAACCATCATGGATGATGGTTTGAATGTGGACACTATTCCAACAGAAGTTTGGCTGGGTTCCCGTCAGCATCTGATACGGGAGATTTTGCTGTCCTCATCTGAGCAGCAATGGAAAAGAGCAGGGAGACCAAGACGCCAAAGGAGGAGGATACAGCTGTGTATGCGTAGCTTTCTCGTGCCATGTCTGGTGCAGCAGCTGCACGTGTGCCTCTCCTTGGCTTGCTGCCTTTCTGCCGAGACGAGATGCGCCAACAGACGACCAAACAACGACCTTCATTCCAAGCCAACCACGCAATACGCAAACGCATACTGATGACAACGCAGAGGTATACACTATACAGCAAGTACATGGTCGACTACTACCAGTACTGCTACCAAACCAATGAAAGCACTGGCCCAACTTATCAACATCATCCCAACCAACCAAACCACCAGGTGTCCCTTTCAAACAAGAGGGAACTATAATAGAAACTGAATTAAAACCTGTGATCAGTTGTAACAGTACTCACAGTTGTGTTTACAAATGTAGTAGTATTACATGACCTGTGAATCCCGGCAATAGTAACACGCACTCTTTGTCAAGTTCTACAAAACAGGTAAAACAAGGTACAGCTAGAGTAAGCAAATCAAGAAAGGAGCTGCTACTGAGTGTGAGATAAAAGCCCAGCGCTGCGGTACCAGGTACGAGATCGGCCCTATACAACTACATCTCAGACACGCGGTACACGCTCAAAGCCAGCATCAGACGGCTGCTGCTTGTCTACCGACAGCTCGTACACAACCACCAGGGTGTATGAACGACGAACCCACACGAACTACAGGCCTACAGGTCCCCCTTTCCTGCTGGGACCAGGGCCACACGCCAAAGAGCGTTTATTTGCAGAACGGTAAGAGAGATGCACTGTGGTAAAGGCTACAGCACCAGGGTATGGCGGGCGCACTCCGATCCTATCATCAGCTTCTTCCGTAGGAACCAGGCTGAGGGTAAGAGTCTTCCTGGCCACCTCTTCCATAGCCTCCTCTGCCACCACCATAGTAGTTTTCCTGGCCACCTCTCCCCGTGTTTCCATAGCCTCCTCTGCCACCGTAGTAGTTCTCCTGGCCACCACCCCTTCCCATGTTTCCGTAGTCTCTGCCACCACCCATATTTCCGTAGTCTCGGCCACCATAGTACGACCCACGGGAACGACCACCTCCACGGTAACCCCGACCACCACCACGATAGGGCTGGCGATGCCTTGGGAAATCGCCAAAAGTCTGTGCAAAGATAACCATCAGGGACAGATAGTCAGCAGTACATCAACAAAACAAGTGGCTGAAATGTACCTCTGTGTCCATTTTCCTAAGTTCCGAAAATCTTGGCCTTCCATTTTGCCCTCCACGTCCAAATGTTCCACCAGAAAGGGAATCGAAAAAATCATCCTTGACATACACAGGCTGCATGAAGGGGATGAGAAAGGTTGATTTTTTGCAGCAACAAACAAACCTTTGAATGTACCAACAGGCATAAGGAATTAACAAACCTTAACATCTAACTCTGGATTGTCTGTTTCCTCGTAATCCAGGTCTTCATCAAATACATCATCTCCTAGCTCACCATCTTTATCCCTAGACTGGGACTTTTTACCCAGATGACCCCATACTTCATCTTTGTTAAACTTCTCATTCATCGCCATGAAGTCAAATTCTTCCGTAAATTTTGTTACGGATTGCGACAACTGCATGGCAAGAAACTAGAAAGCATGAGTAACACTATCCTTTGAAGGTAAATGTTCTTTAATCAGCGGTATATTCACTGTGTTTCATATAAGAACATGTAAACATGATACAAGGGTCGAGCTTTGGAAAATAGATAACAGGATACATGTAGTTAGATTTAGACCTCATTATAGAGTCAAGCTTTGAGTTATATTAATTTGTGTTAAAAATTCTTCTTCCTAGTTATATGTACATCATTGAAAACATCTGGATCCCTGACTTTGTACTGACAATATTCAAAAATAAATTTTCTTGAGATGTAGAAGTGCACACATTGAGCACACCAAAGTTCTTCATGTGAATAATATAGGTATTATCTCAATTGTCAAAATGTTGATAATATCATTTTTCTACGCATTGATAAAAAGGTGAAGAAGACAATTTGGATAACAAATGCTGCCTGTTAAAAAATAGTTTGATTCTAGTGAAATAAGAAATGAATAACAAACAGAAACTGCAAGCAACACAGTAATACAGATATCACTATTTAGGATTAAATAATATTTGATGTGAAGAATGCCAACACAAAACAACAAGAGATGCTGGAGTCTATGTGACTTATTTGATGTAGAGAATTCTAACACAAAACAACAAGAGATGCTGGAGTCTGTGGCTTACCGCACTGCCTCTACCTCTTCCACGGCCTCTAAAATTGTGGTGGCTCTGTGAACTAGCTCCATTGTACTGAAACCGAAGCGAGGGAGAACATAATAAGAAAATCCATAATAATGAGCACAGAAAGATAAATAAGATAAGCCAGAAATTTATTGCAAGCAAATATGTCTGGTTAATTAAAAGAAGGTAATGTTATAAACAAATTTGGCATAAGAGTAGGTGTAAAACAAATGCAAGCATCCATTACTGCGCCTTAAGAAACAAGATAATTGGAGACGCATATGGCAAGCAGATGAATCTGATAAATTATCAATAAAAAAACTGTAAAATATTAATGTTAACTGACAGTGTTTCCAGACAGTTAACTAGACAGTAAATGTTAAAGTAGGCAGTAACCAGCCATATTCAAAACTTGATTTCCTATTTGATACTAGCAACTTCAACTGTCCGGAAGAACTAGTTACCACCAGCAACCCTCCGGTATTATCCTCGTAACAAGTTTGAATGACACTAACTGGTTTTAAACTACCTTACAAGTTTATACTCCCCCTGATCCATAAAAAGTGTCGCTGATTTAGTAGTACTCTTAAAAATAATGGAACTTCATTCTATATTGCAGGCTCATGCTTTATAGTTAGTCCTGTTTTGAACTGGAAAAGAACATCTATAGAATAGTATCTACCAATACTTGCTTCTAAATATGTGCAGCCACATGAAGTCGGGAACGATGGTAGTTTCTATAGTTCCAGAACAGAATAGTCGGAGAAAATGAATATAACAAGCAGAGGTGTCACTGCCACTTTCTTTTGGCAAAACCAAGCAAAAAAATTCAGGAAAAGCTCATAAGGCCTCCAGTTTTGTAGTATAACTCTGAAGAAAAGCATGTATGCAAATGCATGCAGAAAACAGGTATGGAAATGCTGACATACCTTTTGTGGTGTCTGTTTTGGCAATGGTAATATAGGCTCATTGTTTTCAGGTAAAGCACGTGTCGGCAGATCGGGTAGCAAAGGTTCTGCAACCCGTGTTTTAGGGTCAGCAGGCTTAACAATGTTGTTACTCATCTGTAAAGGTGTTTGCATGGACTGAGATGATGAAAGCATGGATGGAGCATTCTGCAATAGTTGACCAGATGATGCCAATAAAGGTGCTGGCATCTCCAATCCAGCTGGACTAGATGAGGCAACAGTAGAAGAAATTGCCTGGGATACTGCTTGATATGGCAGTGTCGAGCTTGGATTTACAGCAGTCTTACTGCTAACGAGAGAATTTAAGTTCTTTGATGCTGTTGCACTAGCTTCAGTCATGGAAATTGACTGGCTGGCTACAGGAAGAGAGGGACCATGAGATGGCACCGGAGGAGTAAACAAAGGTACCATGCTTGGCAGAGGCTTTGATGTTTCTGGACCTAACAAGCTAGCAGTAGGTGCCGTTGTAGCCGGCATGATATTTGAGGAAGGACCTTGACCAGTAACTGATGGTTGCAACAAGGGGGGCTGTAGTTCTGAAAGTTTTTGTGGCCCAGATGGTAAAGAGGTATTCAGCCCTGGATACTGGAAAGTCTGTGGAGTTGATAATCCAGGTGTGGGCTGAAGCAAAGGAGGTTGCTGCAAATGCTGTGGAAGGCTCCCTGGAGGTGCATAGTATCCCTGCCAGTACATCGGTGGGACTGCAAGTCCTGCACCGTTTCCAGCAGGAGGTGGACCAGAAGATCCCCACAGAGTATTTCCTGGTTGATACAGAGGAATATTACTCTGAAAACTTGGCCTCTGAAACCCATATTGAGCTGGCTGGGAGCTGAGATCTGGTAAAGCTGCACCACCAGCAGTCGGCAAACTTGAGGAAGTCGATGCTGGCTGAGGATAATGTGACTGCAGAACAATATTGCATCAGCTGAATGGCACATAAGGTACAAGTTCCATGTATTTGCATCAGACATACCTGGATTATGGCAGGATCATTGTGCAGGGGAGCTGGTTGTTGTGGTGGTGGTGGCGGTGATGACTTAACTTGCAAATCCTGCAGAAGCAAAGTAAATTGTCCGTCCCCCGTAAGATATGGTATTAACACAACACTCAAATAGATAGCTCATAGCAGATACTGTAAATGGAAAGTTAGAAGCAATTTCAAAGGTGTGCTCTGAGAGCATGCCATGACTACTGAATTAATGCATTAGCAAGATAAAACCTGCTTACGATCTAGATCATAATATCAATTGTTTTTCTGATCGAGTTAAAATCTTAAATATATGTTGAGCAATATATCCAGTTCTACCACAACAAAATTCAAAATATAATATGGTGTTGCATGCTCTACACTAGGATTTCGACATTGAAAAGAATGGCATGGAGAATACTGCGAAGTCCAACATGACTTACAATCATGGATTTGATTTCATGTAACCAAGACCTATAACGGGTGACTGCCCAATACTGTCGAGCAGACAGGCATAAGCAAAAAAAACAATATCCTACCTATCTGTAGTTTCTGTATGTGGAATAACCCAGTTGAAACAAGGTAGAATCATTTTAAGCATGCGAACAAGAACGGGAACAGCTTGAGATTACAGACGGAGGTATATCCACAGTGCGACGTACCTTGATATCAGTTCCGCGGAAGAGTATGTACTCGTAAACTTTGTCGCTGGCAGGAATCTGTATCCCTTCTTTCTTTCGGCCTTCGGTTCCAAATGACCGCACTACAAAGCGAGAAAACGAACAGGCGTGAATAGGGCACAAACACAGTGCAGAACAACGTGGAAGGAAAGCCGATAGGGCAGCTACCAGGGCATAAATCTCAGTTAAGAGTTATTGTATACGCGTATGAGGGTGTGCAGCAGTTCGTTTGATAAATCCTAACAGAAAAGGAAAGAAAATAGTAGAAACGGTCTACATAATTGTATCAGGTAACCGCTCAAATTTTCCTCAGCTGGCGCCTCGCGGACTAGGCCACGGCCTACGATTTTCCTCATCGGACGCACCAGCGGAAACCAAATCTAGCGCTAAAACAGGCGCATCTGAGGGGCGGCAAACGACAGTGCGGAGCGGGCGCGCGTGCGGGGAGAGGAGGGGGAGGGGAGATGGATTCTCACCATTGCGCAGGCCGATGCTCGACTCCTCGGTGTTGATGTTGTAGAGGACGCCCTCGTACCTGATCTCGCTCTTGGAGGTCAGGCTGATGACGCTCCCGAGGTACGTCTCCGGCGACGCCGCCCCGGCCGGCGGCGGGCGCGCGGCCGACGAGGAAGCGGAGGAGGAGGACGACGGTGGAGGCGCTTCCGCCGCCATGGCCGCCGAGGGATTGCTAGAGGTGCTAGGGTTAGGGGAGCGAGAGCGACGGGAGGGAGAGGGGAAAGGAGAGGGAGAAACCCTAGGCGGGCGATCCGGTTTTGCTGTGCGCTTCGCTGCGGATGGTGTTTCCGTTTATGGGCTGGGGCGGGCGGGCGGGATTAGGGGGCCCAGATTGGGAATTTCTTACGGCCGGTCGGCAGCAGATAGATGCCGATCCAATCCCAATCATCGAATCATGGGATCCATTGTGGATGGAGATCTGAACTGCTTTAGGTAGAGTAGCAGAAGCCCAGATATGTTGATGTGATTTTTACTGAAAATGTGGTGGTGTTCAACTGCTGATGTTTTAAAGGATTTTACATCCATTCAAAACTCTTGGTAGAAATCTTACTTGTGTTTCTCTGTTGTGGTGCATGAAGGATCCATATTAGGACAAGTTCATGTTGTTTCATGACCCTTCAACCATAGAGTTTACTATTTCCATTCCATTTGCAATCTTATGAAACATGGAGGCTCATTAGTTTTTGCGCGGAAGTTGTTAGGCATGTTGAGATTAAAATGGGCGATTTCTTCCATGCGAGGCACACCTCATGACTTGACAGATTGAGACGCAAGCGGTGCACATTCTTCTTACTATCTAATTTTGTAATTTTATTATCTCGGTCTAATCTTGGTATTGTTCATGATGTAGTTTTTTGGGCAATTATAGTAACAATGTACCATGTTTGTCCAAGCCAGAGGTGGAGTTCACATAAAAGGCGAGGATGGGATAGGGGATGGCGAGGATCTAGCCTCTCTAAAAAAAGTGCCTGTAGACTTTGTCGATAAGATAAACATCATGTCATGTGATTTTCCCATGTTTGTTTTGATCAATGTCCTAGAGAGCAAACAAGGTTGCTCATGAGTTGGCTAGCGTTCTCGCGGTTTGATGGAAAAAACCTCTAGTAACATTTGTATCTCTTTTTGTTGATTATGTGACTCTTGTAAGTGTTTGTCATACAAAACTAAGCTAACAAAGAAGAAAATTATCGGTCTCCTAGTTAGACGAAATACCATGTCTCAACTCTGCCCCTCGCCTGACAAACCATCTTCCATGGTGACAGTTCTGAGAGTACTTGTGATGTTCTCTCTCGCTTTTGCCTATTATTTTATTTCCTTAATTATAACCTCTGACGATTTAATGAGGCACTTATACAATTACCAGATAAGTTGGCATATGATGGTGACATATTACTTTATATTACAGTTAAGTGTTATAGAAAAGTAAAATACTACATTTATCAAGAGCTTATAGTGTACTTGTATTACAACATTTTGGTAGTGTTAGTAAGATGAGGAAGGGTTAAGTATTTATTATAGTCTATTTTTTAAGCACATTAATAGAGCGGACTAGTAAAAACTATTTAGAATAATGGTTGAATAAAAGAGCCTACCCATAGAGTGATCTGGCCCATAAGTTGGCCTCAATGAACACCAACCATCCCAATTTTGGTGGTTAAATTCTACTTCGGTGATGATGACGATAATGTAGGGTACATCTTGTGGCAAAACAGCTCGATGCTAGAATGATAGAAAGCATAACACCTCTTATTTGACTTTTCACTAATTTAAAATAAGAAAAAGATCCCATGCAAAAAAATATAAAGAGAAAAAGGTGCATTTCCATCTTAAGCGGAAACCAAGAGGGGCTGTGAAGAGATACAATGGAAAGAGGTGGGCCTTATCTTAGAGGATTAGTGCATGAGGAAAAGAACATAGGGCGAGATGAAGATCGTACCATGAGACCCCAAGGCAAAAGTACAATAAATACAAAATATAGTAAAAAGGCAATGCTTTTTAATATATATAATTAGGTTTATTAATAAACCGCTTCATTCATTGGGTCTATTTCATTCTTTGACTCTATATGATATTTCTTTTCACATATACGGAAACTCTATAGAAAGGACCATTAAGTAACTCGAAAAATCAAAGCATTTATTAGGAAAGAATCAAAATATTTTATTGTCGAAACATGATTCACTAAGAAAGAAATCAAGCATTTAATGTACGTTTCATTTAGGAAGCTACCAAACATGGAACTTCTTCTCGCGACATTCCGGTTTGTCAACTTTTGCTTCTCTAGCTTAAATCTGATATTATACTCTCTTGGTGGTTCCTCAAGGGTTGTTGAGGATTTCTAAACAAGGTTTAATTTCTCCCCATTACAAAGGAATCCACACTAATAGCATGCAAATTTAAATAGACATACATTTTCACATATAAATTTCCCAAGATGAATTATTGTCGATGTTTGTTCCCAAGAATAATGATGGGCAAAGTTGAAGTTCAAAAGTAACGGATCTAACAATATGTTACTCTCAAAAGTTGAAATACTTTTATTTTCATCTAACTACTATACCAACCGAAATCATGATTTTCACCAATTTGGATGTTGTTCTCCTATGAAAATAGCGAGTTGTAGAGATGAGAACCATAAAGGCAAGAACCAAAAAAGACAACAAAAATTGAGGAAACCACATAAGTGAAGACTAGTATAGTCTCGTATTTTGTCATTTGATGACCCACAAGTATAGGGGGTGTATCGCAGTATTTTCGATAAGTAAGAGTGTCGAACCCAACAAGGAGCAGAAGGTGCTGGCTAGTGGTATGGATCAAAAATTCTCTGCAAATACTTAGCAAACGGATTTTTAGGGGTTTTCGATAAAGCAAGTAAACAAAATACGAGTAAATGAAAGACAGTAAGAATGAATGCAACAAGTGGCCCAATCCTTTATGCAGCAAAGAACAAGCCGGTTGTATTTATATAGATGACCAAACGTTCTCGAGGACACATGGGAAGACTGTCAAGTGCTTTCGGTTCATATAGTCGATTAATCTTCTCTAGCTTGCTAAGTGTTGTGTGGGTGAACCTGTGCTAATGTACCACCCTATCCAAGACTAATACATACTTGTGATTATACCCCTTGCAAACATCTGTAAGTACAAGTAATTAAGGTAAAACCTAACCACAACTTTAAACTCTAAGACCCTTACGTCCCATGTGCAATGGTTTCCTAACAGGGGTTCAGGTTTTTGTCACTCCGGCAACCTCTACGATTAGTAGCCAAATACACAATGCATTCCTCTAGGCCCATATAGGTGAAGTGTTATGTAGTCGACGTTTACATGACACCACTAGAAGAAGTACACCACAACTTAAATAAAAATCTATTGAATCTTTCTCAACACAACTCCACTACTAACAACAAGACTTCTCTCATGTCCTCAAGAACAAAACGAACTACTCACAAGACATCATATGGATCATGATCAGAGATGGAATAATGATGTATAACAATCTGAATATAAACAATAATTCAATGGTTCACTCAATAGCATCAACTACAAAGTAATCAACACCGGGAAAGTTTCCCCTATGAACTATGCAAGATTCAACTCAATTGTTACAGCAATATGGAGATGGTGATGAGGGTGCTGATGGTGATGATGGTGGTGATGATGATGATCCCGATGAAGTCCAGCTTGATGGTGGTGTTGATGACGACGATCTCCCCTCTCCGGGAAGGAATTCCCCCGACAGAAATCCGTCTACCGGAGAGATCTTTCTCTATCGGTGTTTTCCGCCCCGCAGAGGCGGCGGAATCTTTCTGTGGTCGCCCTCCGAGTCTTAGGGTTTCGTGGGGATGATATACGCCAGAGGAGAGAGGCTAGAGTGGGCCAGGGCGGCCACACCACTCCCAGGCGCGGCCTAGGCCTGCCCGCTCCATGGGGTGGTGTGGGCCCCCTGTGGCCCACCTCCACTCCATCTTCTGTCATCCTGCGTCTTCTGGAAAAATAGAATTTTCCGTATATTTTCCTGGATTTTATGATCTTCTCGAATTTTGCCTCCAAACAGCACATTTTACATCAGAATCCTGACTGCAGCGGTCCATGCTCCAAAAGTCATCAACCATGCAAAAATAGACGAAATAACATAAGTATCACCTCTCAATACGAAATATATCAATGAATAATAGTGAATTAAGACATAGAATAGTGATGCAAAATGGACGTATCAACTCCCCCCAAGCTTAGACTTCGCTTGTCCCTAAGCGAAACTGAGCTCAATAAACATGTCCTCAGGTTTATGGAGTGAAGAGTCGATAAAAGAATACGGACAAGAAGCATCACATTCATCAAATACATAGATCATAATAGAAGACAACTCATTATTATATAACTCAACTTGCAATGAGTAAAGGAAACACAATAAAGATATATAGAGTAAATCATAATTGGTAATGGCAAACTTAGCTCTTGGTCGAGGAATAGTTGATAATTTGCTGGAGTTCACAAATAGCTGGTTTTCAAAGAAAGCTTTCAAAGTAGTAAACTTCAAGATAAGAGCAATGTGCAAAACAAGGAACATAAGAAACATGAATGCATAAATCATCATATGAATGAATGAAACACATCAACTCAAAATACTTGCTGAGATAGAAGGGAATAGGTTTACTGACTCAACTACAAAGTAAAAGAAAGAGCCCTTCGCAGAAGGAAGCAGGGATTGCAAGTCTCATAAAGAGCTCCCAAAAATTATGATACTTACTAGCTTTCAGCTCTCATTGCCCCTATCATAGGCATCTTTTGGTGGTTAAGGTTCAAGTGACACAACTAAGAGGATATGCTTGACAAGTTATAAATTGAAATCTTAAGCCCCTTACTTATGAGTACCGATCCTCATGCTACTCAACTTCAGTCACGAGCAAGCTCTTGTCATTGTAAATACATGCGTATCATTGAGAACCGCCAATGGGGTACCCCTTGCACATGACACAGGAGCTATCCCATAATCAAAATGACAAGGCAAGCAGACAGTGAGCATCTCAGCGATATTTTTATTTGCTATTTGCATAGGTTTTTATTGAGGATGCTTCATAGAATGCTCACTATAGTTATGTTGCAAGTTTCCACCATGATTAGGCATGGCTTAGGCTAGCGGCCCAGGCGTTTCTCTAACACACATATAAACTCCATGATCTTACAAGTTCCACTTTTATTTCACACCGCCAGGATCCATAAGCAAAAGAACATGATATCAACTAGGTACAAAATACCTATAAAGTGTTGAAAGCGGTCCCCATGATACATGGTTCGGCTAACTTCAACTCATAAAGCGCAAGCATATACGCAACAAAGAAGGACCCAATGGTTCAAGTTTATTAAATGCAAGAAAGTAAAGTGTGCCATCAAGTTCGTGAGAGCTTTAATCACTAATTTTCACATAACAAGTTTAATTTGGGAGGTAGATAAAACAAGAATTTACTTGGAATAGCAATAACGCTAATAGGTAGGTATGGTGGACACAATGGCAAGGGTTTTGGTTTAAAGGAGGTGGATGCACGAGAAGAATACCCTCTCAGTACAAGTTTTTGGCTAGCAAGGCTAGGTAGCAAGTATAAGAGTTGAAGGAAACAAACAAGCATACAAATGATAAAGACAAACATGCAATCTTCCTTGGAAGTACAAAAGATCTTAACTAGAGAATACTAAACTTATGAGCAAATCAAGAAAGAAAGATGATGAAATTATTTTCCTCTAGAGTACTTCTATCTTTTTCTTTTCAACTCTCAAAAAGGTGTTGCTACTGACCGAGCCAGGTTTGCCAAAACCAACTAAATTAACTCAATGATCCCAAAGTGCTACCAATACTATCAACAAGATCAATCATATAACCACGAATTGAAAACTAGTATAAGTTATGCCAAAAGGGTGAATGATAGAACTTCTCATTAATATTCCATAACGGAAACTCACACCAAGGGATACATATCTAACGAGAGAGGGGACACTTCCATAATGCAAACCATACTACATAATAACTCCTCTATTCATGATATGACTCTACTAATAAGGTAAAAAGATAGAAGATAGTGATATGATACCGCGGCACTCCCCCAAGCTTGGAACAAACCAAGGGGATGCCAAACCTGATGACGAATTACTCCTTTGGTGGTGGTGGTATCCTCTTGATGAGCTCTTTGATAAGTTTTCCAAAGTCCTTTATCTCGAAGGTGAGATTACGAATCAACTGTGAGTTTTGCTCAATGCGGCTCATGATCATGTCGTGTTGAGAATCCCAGCTCTCGCTATTCTTTCCCCACTCTTCCTCCTTGAAGTCTTCTTTTCCAGGGATCTGAACGGTGATGAGGAGGCTTCCCTCCAATGGCTAGATTTGCCACCACTCCGATGCTTGCAACGGTAGTGCCGGTGTGTTTTGCCTCCTCTTCACCTTCACTCTTGATCTCCTTCTCCTTCCCAGGGTCTTGGAGGTCTTCCTCCATGGGCTCCTTCCCTTTATCCTTGGTGGACACCATTGTGCTTCTAAGCTTTCAGAGAGTATGTCCTGACAGAAACAGATCAAAACAAAAACACGATGAAAACACGATATACGAACCTCGGGAGATCCGGGGGGTTATATATTACGAAGTTTCATATCAAAAGGAAGGTACTGGGAGAAAACGAGTCGGAGGCGGAGTCCTGGGTGGCCTCACCACCTGGTGGCGCGGCCAGGGGAGGGCCCGCACCATGGGGTGGTGTGGGCCTGATACGTCCAAAACGTATCTACTTTCCCGAACACTTTTGCTATTGTTTCTCCTCTATACTTGTGTGATTTGGATGCAACTAATGCAAACTGACGCTGTTTTCAGCAGAATTGCCTTGGTGTCCACTTTTTGTGCTGAAAATCAACTATCGGGAAAAATCCCAGAAAATATGCCAAAAATCTATTTCACCCGAAGACTCTAGGAGCCAGAATACGAGACGGAGAGGAGCCCTGGGGTGGCCACACCACCTGGTGGCGCGGGCCAGGCCGCGCCAGGGGGTGGTGTGGGCCCCCTAGGCACCCCTCGGCCTCTCTCTTCGCCTATAAGGAGCCTTCTGACCTAAAAACTTTGGGGGTTCGACGTTTTTCTAGAAGGAGTTCCGCTCCGCCGCCACCACCAGATTCCATGAAACAGACTGTAAACTCCGTTCGGCACCTCACGGACGGGGAATTGGAGGAGATCATCGCCATCATCATCACGATCGCTTCTCCATCGACCATCCATGTTTCCCCATATATGAGTGAGTAATCCCCCGTTGTAGGCAATGGGGATGGTAGGGATTGGATGAGATCGTTCATGTAATGGCATCAGATTGTTAGGGCATGGTGCCTAGTATCTTTTATTAGTGCTTTATGACTTTGTTGCGACTTGTTGTGCTTAATGCTTGTCACTAGGGCCCGAGTGCCATGATTTAAGATTTGAACTTATTATTGATTCATTATGATAGTATTGTTTCTGGTCCTATCTACAAGTTGTATACACACGCCGTTGTCCGGAACCTATGGCCCCAAGGCGACGTAAATCGATAACGCAAGGGAAAGGCTTTGATGTGAGGATCACATGTGTTCACGGAGTGTTAATGCTTTGCTCTGGTGCTCTATTAAAAAGAGCACCTTAATTGCCAGTAGTTCCCTAGAGGCCCCGCTACAAACGGACTGGCAGGACAAAAGATGTTGTGCAAGTTCTCATTGCGAGCACGTATGACTATATATGGAACACATGCCTAGGATTGTCTAGTACTTGGATGCTTTATCTTATTTATCTGCAATTGCCCTATGTTCTGATTGCTATGTGAATTGTCTTGTCCATGCAACGCCTGGCCCATCCATCACTATGCCTACCTTTTCGAATCCCACTGTTACTTTACTCTTGTCTTTGCTTTACTACCTTTGTTACTTTACTATTCCTACTACAAAATTACTCTTGATAAACTGTTGTGAGCAAGATTGTTTCCAGGTGCAGCTAAATTGACAACTCAGTTGTTAAGGCTGATAAATATTATTTGGCTCCCCTTGTGTCGAATCAATAAATTGGGTTTCACTTCCCTCGAAAATACTTCGATACACCCCCTATACTTGTGGGTCATCAAGACTATTTTCTGGCGTCGTTGTCGGGGAGCATAGCTTTATTTATCAAGTTCACTTGGATTCTCTATTGTTCGCTGCTATCCATCCATCATGGGTAAGTCTCGTGATGGAAAGGTTCCTATTTTACCATCCACTACAAGAAGAGTGCAGTTCAACACCTCTACCTCTCTTGATTCATCGTCTGCTTTGACTAAGTTCCTTACACCACCACATACACATGCTACACACCTTGCTACTCTGCTGAATCTGAAACTTCCGATGCTTATGATGTCGCTTCTCAGCTTGATAAGAGTGGTTCATTAGGTCCTTTCCTAGATGCTACGATTGCTAGAACTATAGCTGGAAATACCGAAACTCCTAATGAAGACACTGCCACACCTGTTAGCTCACCTGAGTCTAGTAAGAGTTATGATGCTGAAGAAGATTATGTTGAGATGACTGATGAGTTTATTGAAGAATGTAGGAACACCCATGATAGGAGCACTGCTAAGAGTCTCCTTGAGAGGCGTACTATTAGACCCAAATTATCTCTTGATGCTAAGTTTGCTGCTTCTCCCATAAATATTATAGATGAAGATTATGATTTCTCTCTCGATCTATCTTACATAGCTATTGTCGAGAAAGAACCTTTTTATGGGACTAAGAATGAAAGTGCGGTAGCACATATGAATGAACTTTCTACCATGAGTGGCTTGTTTTCTGATGATATTAAAATGCGGACTTACTTTGTTGCTAAGATTTTCCCTTTTTCACTAAAAGGAGAAGCTAAAACTTGGTTTAGTAATTTACCTCCTAGATCTATTGATAGCCCTGAGTGTTTGATTAGTACTTTCCTGCAGAAATATTTTCCTCCTAGTGCTAGACATGTTGTTTTACAGGAACTTTTTGATTTTAAACAGGGAGAGAAATAGGTATTGCCCGAATCTTGGGCAAGGTTTTGTGCTTTGATTCATGCACAGGCTGGAAGTCCATTACCTAAGAATGAACTACTTGATATATTTTATAATGGACTAACCGAAGAATTTAGGACATACCTAGATAGTTGTGCTGATTGTGTTTTCAGGAATAGGACTCCCAAGGAAGCCGAGGAATTAATGGCTAAAATAAGCAAGAATTATGAAGATTGGACTCCTCCTAAACAAGTTACACCTGAAGTAATTGTATCTGAACCATCTATTCCTGTGCCTATTCCAACACCAAAGAAGAGGGGAGTTATTGAATTAAATGATGAAGTGATGAAGGAAGCTAAGAAATGTCTTAAGGAGAAGGGAATTAAAGCTGCAGATGTCAAGAATTTACCTCCTATAGAAGAATTATGTAAGCCTATTCCCTACTCATCCACTATTGAGGTACACTCTCTCCAACACTTTGATGAAGGTGATATCCCTTACTTGAAACCTCCTGATCAATGCTTAGAAGAATTTGATATCTTTATTGTTAAGCAAAATAACTTTAATAAAAGGGTGCAAAATCATCTAATGGAAAACACTAGAGCTATTGTTGAGTTGAAAGATATTGTGGAAAGAACCTCTAATGATGTTAAAATGATTGTTAAACACTTTCAAATGGTTCAAACTCAAATAGATCAACTCGTTAAAGTACAAAACGACTTGCTAGTTAATGCTGCTAAAGAAAAACATGCTTATGAAATTAGAACTAGAAGTGGTGCTGCTACCCAGGATCCTCTATATCCTGAGGGGCATCCCAAACGAATTGAGCAGGATTCTCAACAAGCTGAAAATAGTGGTTCTACTCGTAAGAAAAGGAAAAATAAACATAAAACTATTGTAGAATCCTCTGAACCTGCTATAGATCCTAATAGTATATCTATCTCTGATGCTGAAACTGAAAGTGGTAATGAAGAAAATGAAGTTCCTAATGAAGAAAAAGTTGAAGAAGAACCTGAAAACCACACTAAGAATACTAAATACACCAAAGAAGATTTTATTGCTAAGAAACATGGTAGTGAAAGAGAACCTTGGGTCCAAAAACCTATGCCTTTCCCTGATAAGAAACACAAGTCAAAGGAAGATGAACACTATAATAAGTTTTGTGAGTGGATGAAGCCTTTATTCTTGCAAATTCCTTTGACTGATGCTATTAAATTGCCCCTTACTCAAAGTATATGAAGGACATTGTCTCGAATAAAAGGAAGATCCCTAATGAAGAAATCTCTACCTTGCTTGCTAATTATTCCTTCAATGGTAAGGTTCCTAAGAAACTTGGAGACCCAGGGATTCCAACTATCCCTTGCTCTATTAAGAACAGTTATGTTAGAACTGCTTTGTGTGATTTGGGAGTTGGAGTTAGTGTTATGCCTTTCTCTCTCTATAAGAGGCTCCAGCTTGAAAAATTGATACCAACTGATATATCTTTGCAAATGGCTGATAAGTCTACCACTATTCCTGTGGGTATATGTGAGGATGTACCTGTTCAGGTGGCTCACAATTGCTTGATATTAACTGATTTTGTTGTGCTTGAAATGCCTGAAGATGATAATATGTCTATTATTCTTGGGAGACCTTTTCTTAATACTGCAGGAGCTGTTATTAATTGTAATCAAGGAAAGGTGACCTTCAACGTTAATGACAAGGAACATACTGTCTATTTCCCCAAGAAGATTGAAAGGACTTATGGTTTAAATTCAATTGAACATGTTGAAGGCATTCAAGTTGGAGAAATATATTGTCCCATACCAAAAGAAAAATTTGAAACTATTATGATTGGGACAATTGCTATCAAGGTTAAGGTAACATAATCATTAGTGGAGTACAAAGTTTTGTCTCATATGCAATTGTTTTGGTAGCAAGACTTGATCAACCTTGCTAACAAAAGGATTCCATTGAACAAAACAATGTTTTCATTATGATTATTCCCGTTTATTTCTATCCTTTGCATTTTAGTTTTTGCTTTCGCTTAGTTTTCTTTTTGTTGTTAGTTGCTTGCATGTTAGAACTTCTGTAGTTCTAGCCTTGTTTTGTCCTTGCATCATGTTTCCAAAAAGAAAAAAATCTGTCTGTCAAAAAATCATTCTTCTATTTCTGAAAAATGCCCAAAAATAAAGTGTCTCGAAAAATTCCAGAAAATTCATATTAAATTTTTACGTGAAAAAGGGGCAAAGGAGTACCTGGTAGGTACCAGGGGGGCCCACCAGGAAAGCACACCATGTGGTGGCGCGGACAGCCCTGGGTGGCGTTATGCCCTGGTGTGGGCCACCCCTGGCCCCCTACTACCTCTCTCTCCTGCCACTTTCTTCTCTCTCCTGAGTAAGCTCCAGTTGATAGCTCAAAATCGCGTTCTCTCTGTGCTTGCCCTTGATTTCTTCAATCTCTTTGCTCAGCCCATCTTTCTTGCTGAAAATTGGAGTAATTGTTCCTTGGTATGTGACACCTTCCCTTACCCAAGTAGATTTGTGTTTAGTGGATTGTATGTTGAGTATTTTGCTGCTATAGGTGACTGGTTTTGAGAGCTTATAAGCTTGTTTGATGCTTAGAGATATAGTTTTGATGCATGTTTAGGCCTCTTGCAAGTCCCTATGAGTAGAATCCTTCATTATATTTACTTTGCAATCACTTGTTTAATAGGTGTTTAAATTTCAGAATACCAAGCATGAACAACCATACTTTTGGAGAGATATTTGAGAGTGATGCACCTAGGAGGTCGAGGCCCTCAAGAACAGCCTCTCAAGCTAGGCCATCATACAATGAAGACCTCATTGCAACACGCATTGGCAGTGAAAGGGATGATGGGGATGCTCACCCATCCTCTTTTCCTTGTTTTGCTTTCTTGCAAGCTGCAGGTATTCTTGATGATTTCTTGCTACTGATTGAGAGGGTTGGCTTGACCTCTTTTATGCAAGATGAGAGTGCACAATACGCCATGCTCACCAAAACTTTTGTTGAGAGTTTCTCATTTACTAACACATCCTATCATTCTACTATCTCTTTTAAAATCTAGATATGCCCTTCACCATGCGTTTGGAGAGATTTTGCAGTATTGTAGGTGTGCGTATGACAGGGACCGTGAAGAAAATTCAAGGGCGGCCCGCTGATTTGTTGGAGCTTTACCGAGGGGTGACCAATGATGATGACCGTGTGGCGTAGCGTGGAAAGATAAGAAATATCCAACTCCCTGCTCTTAGATACTTTGCATACTATCTTGCCACTAGTGTATTGGGTAGGGAGAACACTAGTAATATCTCCAACTATCACTCAGCTTTCCTTGTTGCTGCGCTCAACAATGATACTCGTTACAATCTTGGCTCTCTTATTGCTCGCCGCCTAGCTGCTAGGGGGCATATCTATGGGGGCATCATTGCCTCGCGTATAGTCGATGCTTTAGATCTTTCGGTGGCTCCTGATGATGTTATGCTAGCACCATAGAGGCTCGACCTTGTTGCCATGAAAACTCATCACTTTGTCACTGCTACCTCTGATTTGAACAATCTAGTATATAGGATGCTTTTCACTGACGGGGATGAAAGGGAGATCCTTTTGCCACAACCTGCTTTATTCAGTGTTGACAGGAGACCATGGTCGCGCTCCAAGGAGGAGGTGGACGAGCAGCTTCGCTTGTTGGGTTTCCACGAGCAACACCAGAAGGATGTGCCCTCCTATGATTCCTCCGCACATTGCGGAGGGGCGTACTCAGGCTCGCACCAGGACGAGGGTACCTCCTCGTCGTACCCCGGTGACACTTCATCTTGGCCAGCCTAGGGCTGATACCCACTTAGGCCAAAAGCCTAAGCTTGGGGGGTGGTACGCCGACACCACGCTCATCTCCATATCATGCTGCATCGGTACTTTGTATATTCATGTTTTCGTTCTCTTTTTAGTTTTCGTTCTTCTTTGCTTTTGCTTTCTAAAAACACAAAAAGACCAAAAATATTTCTATTGTTTCTCTTTGGTTTGCTTCTTCTCTTTGCCTTGTTTTGCTTTTCCCTTTTTGCTTTGTTTGAACTATTTGAAAAACCCCAAAAGATTTTTGCTTTGCTTGTTTTTCTCTTTTGGTTCTTGTTTAAAAATCGAAAACACCAAAAATATTTGTCGTTCTTCTTTGGTTTTTGCGAGTTGGCTACAGGGTTCAGCATTTCTTAGTGGATTATTGGTTTCATATTATTATTCAAGCCACACAAGTGAAGAGCAATAATGAGGATTAATGACAACTTGAGGCGTGGTAAGAGGCTGGTAACGAACTCTATTTGTCTTCATTTTTGTACATATACTCATCATTGTGAGCTTGCTTAGTCCGTTCATGTAGAGTATATGTTTTCTTTGGATGCTTAGTAGTTCTTGCTTTCTTATGATTAGCTCCAGCTCGCTAATAGTTTGTAGCATGTCTTATGAATGTTTGCTTGCAATACTCTATTTATAAATTGGTATGACACCGTGGTATCCTCCTCTGAATGTTTCATTTGATTGACTTGGCACATGCTCATGCATGCACATGACTGTGATAATCAGTTAAGCCTTGATGAATTATTTTGCCTTGAGGATCTTGAATCATTTTCATGCCATGAGTAGTCTTGTTTTGTTGCAAGCATGATAATGACAACTATCGCTCTCTCGTTTGTCGCTCCCTTACTATTGCTAGCCTTCATTTTCCACTGAGTGTTTTACTCATGTTTCCAACTTCCTAAACCAAATATTTCCAAAGTGTCCACCATACCTACCCATTAGCATCATTTGCTACCTCCGTGCATATTCAATATGCCTTGTTTTCTTCCGAATAAAATGTTTGCTTGTTATGAGAAAGTTAGTTAGTAAAGCTCTCATGAACTTGATGGCACACTTTATTTTCTTGCACTTAATAAACTTGAACCATTGCGTCCTTCTTTGTTGTGCATATGCTTGCGCTTTATGAGTTGAAGTTAGCAGAACCATGTATCATGGGGACCGCTTTCAACACTTCATAGGTATTTTGTACCTAGTTGATATCATGTTCTTTTGCTTATGGATCCGGCGGTGTAAAATAAAAGTGGAACTTGTAAGATCATGGAGTTTGTATGTATGTTAGAGAAACGCCTAGGCCGCTAGCCTAAGCCATGCCTAATCATGGTGGAAACTTGCAGCATAACCATAATGAGCATTCTATGAAGCATCCTCAATAAAAATCTATGCACATAGTAAATAAAAAGATCGCTGAGATGCTCATTGTCTGCTTGCCTTGTCATTTTGATCATGGGATAGCTCCCGTGTCATGTGCAAGGGGTACCCCGTTGGCGGTTCTCTATGATGCGTATATACTTACAACGACAAGAGCTTACTTGTGACTGAAGTTGAGTAGCATGAGGATCGGTCTTCGTAAGTAAGGGGCATGATACTTCAATTTATAACTTGTCAAGCATATCCTCTTAGTTGTGTCACTTTCACCTTAACCACACTAAAGATGCTTATGATAGGGGCAATGAGAGCTCAAAGCTAATGAGTACCATACTTTCAGCATTTGGAAGCCTTTCAAATTATTCAAAACCTTTTCTTCTACTTGTTGAGTCTCCACTTATTCTTTGAGCACCTTCTTGAGAGCATAGTTGTCATTCTTTGTGATTGTTCCATTACTTGATTATTTGTGTTATGACTTTGATGCTTGTACCCTTGATATCTTTACTTCTAGTAATCACTTGAACTTCAGAGGTGCCTTGACATAATCAAAGGCAAGCGAGATACCACTCTATCATACCTTTATATGAGCATTGTAATGTTGCTTATGTTCGTGCTTTATGCTACTTATTATTCTTGAGTTGGAATCTTTTCATAGCTTGTATTGACTATTAAGTAGACTCAGTTGCCTACTCTTTATTATGAATTGTCTAAGTAGTTGATCACATTGTTGAGAATATTTACATCATATGAAGCAAATGTGTTCGTGAAAGTTCTTTTATCGCACTCAATTTTCAACTGAATTGCTTGAGGACAAGCAATAAGCTAAGCTTGGGGGAGTTGGTACGTCCAAAACGTATCTACTTTCCCGAACACTTTTGCTATTGTTTCTCCTTTATACTTGTGTGATTTGGATGCAACTAATGCGAACTGACGCTGTTTTCAGCAGAATTGCCTTGGTGTCCACTTTTTGCTACAAGCTTTCAAATGCATAGTAACTTAATCCTTCGACCATGAGGTTATGTTAATCACCATCACCGGATGGGTACTTTGATGACATCAAACACCGCTTCATAACTGGGTGGTTATAAAGGTGTCATTGGGTATTCTGAAAGTATGTGTTGAAGCGCATGGACCAAGATTGGGATTTGTCCATCCATATGACGGATAGATATGCTCTGGGCCCTCTCGGTGGAATGTCATCTAGTTAGCTTGCAAGCATGTGACTAGGTCACAAGGGATGACATATCATGGAACGAGTAAAGAGTACTTATCAGTAACAAGGTAGAACTAGGTATGGAGATACCGACGATCAAACCTCGGATAAGTAGAGTATCGCGTGACAAAGGGAATTTGTTTCGTATGTTAATGGTTCTATCGATCACGAAGTCATCGTTGAGTATGTGGGAGCCGTTATGGATCTCCAGATCCTGCTGATGGTTATTGATCAGAGAGGTGTCTCCATCATGTCTGCATATTCACGAACCGTAGGGTGACACACTTAAGGTTCGATGCTGTTTAGGTAGATATGGAATGTGCATTGGAGATCAAACGTTGTTCGGAGTCTCGGATTGGATCTGAGACATCACGAGGAGATCCGGAATTATCCGGAGAATAAGATTCTTATAATGGAGATCATTTTCTAGGTTCAGAAATGTCCCGGAGTGTTTATATGGGGATTCTAAAAGGTTTCGGAATGTTCCGGAAGGTTCTAGAAATTTCTATGGAGTTTACTTGAAAACCAAGAAAGGAAAAGGGGAAACTTGGGAGGGAAGGAAACTCACCCCAAGCCCCCCTTGTGCGCCGGCCCTAAAGGTGGCCCTAGGGGTGGGAACCCTAGGCGCCACCCTCCCTCTATAAATAGAGGGGTGGAGGCGCCACCCCCTTTGCCCCTCCACTCCTTTCCCTAGCCGTCTCTCTCCTCCTCCTTTGCTCTGCTCAGCCTTAGGCGAAGCCCTGCAGAATTCTCTACTCCACCACCACCACGCCGTCGTGCTGCTGGGATTCCGTGGAGAGATCTACTACCTCTGCTGCTCGCTGGAACGGGGAGAGGAAAGTCTGCATCAACTCTGCACGTGTGACCGACTGCGGAAGCGCTGCCGGAACGTGGCGCCGGAAGGATCGTCCACTCGATCTTGAGATCGGCAAGTGATCGTCTACATCAACCACGATATCCGATCTCGCACAAGGCTTTCGGATCTACAAGGGTTAGTATAGATCTATCTCGTTGCACATGTCCAATAGATTAGATCTTGGCTTTTATCTAGATTAGATCTGGGTTTTGTTCATTCTTGCGGTAGAATTTTTTTCCATGCTACGAACCCATCAGTGGTATCAGAGCCAGGTTTATGCGTAGATCTGTTGCATGAGTAGAACACAATGGTTTTGTGGGCATTGGTGCTCGTGCCGTCTTTTGCTTTGTGTACTTTGCTGTTGGGTCCGCAGCATAGAAAACAAAAAATTTCCTACGATGAGAACTATACGCCAAGATCTATCTACTAGATACAGAGCAACGGGTGGACATACATCCATGGAGAACTTACCCTCGAAGACAACGAGTTTTGTTAACGAGTAGGAACTCGTGGTTGATGTAGTCGTACGCTTGCCGATCTCAAGATCGTGTGGAAGTCCGAGCGCCGCAAATTAGCAGCGCATCCGTCCTCGCACACACGTTCAGCCACCGGACAACCTCCACCTCCTCGCTCCAGCGAATCAGCGAACAAAGAACTCCTTCAGGGCCAAGGCCACGGGAACATGTATCTCGCTAATCCGAGACCATGGGGAATATCTAGAGAGAGAGATCCTTCACGAGGAGGTGTGGTTTGTGAGAGGAGAGGGGCTTTATATAGGAGGAGGAGAACCTCCTCCCATAGACGGCGCATGAGGGGGGGACTCCTCCCCTCCTTCATTCATGTGGTGAACCTCCACTCACATAAACATGGCCTCCACCCAAAATCCTACTCACATGTATTTAATTTCCACCAAATTAAATGCAACTCTCAATTAATAAAACTCTTTTATTTATTTTATTCAGAATTTTGTTAATTACTTTAATTAACAAACATTCACATAAAACCCCTTGCAACATTTCAATATCACATGCAGAACCACTTTCTGCAATTTCACCCGAAACAATTCCGATTTCTATCGAAACAATTCCTGTTTCTATCGAAACATTTCCTGCGCTTTGCAAACCTTTTGTCTGGAACATATGTGCTCCTAAATGGTGTCCGACAACCCTTAAGTGTGTCACCCTATGGTTCACGAATAATGCAGACATGATTGAGACTCCTCTCAGATCAATAATCAGAAGCGGGACCGAGATCCATAATCGACTCGCATATTCAACGATGACTTCTGTGATCGTGAGAACCTTTAACGTCAACAATTTAATCCCTTTGTCTCATGATATAATACATGTCCGAGGTTCGATCATCGGTATCCAAATACCTAGTTTGATCTCGTTACCGACATGCACTCTTTTCTCGTTCCCGTGATATAACATTCTAGTGATCACATCACTTGCTTGCAAGCTATCTTAATGTGATATCACCGAGAGGGCCCAGAGTATATCTATCCGTCATAGGGATTGACAAATTCCACTCTTGATCCATGAGCCTCAACATAACACCTTCATAGCACTGAACCCACCTTTATAGTCACCCTGTTACGGTGTGACGTTTGATGTTATCAAGATATTCTTCCGGTGTTAGCAATTAACATGATCTCATGGTCTAAGGACTAAGACTACTTTGTATGATGTTATAGCAATATAAACATAATGACTTGATCGTAATGCTATACTTCGGATGAATGTTCATCACATCATTTCACAAATGCCGTGACCTTGTTATTAAAAACATCTAATGTCCATGATCAGTAAACCTTGATCATCTTGTTAATCATCAAGCTAGTCTATAAAAGAGGCATAACTAGGAACCCTTTTGTTTATTAAACACACATGTATTGATGTTTCCTATCAATACAATTATAGCATGCAAAATAAACATCTATCATATACAAGGAATACATAATAACAACTTTATTATTGCCTCTCAGGGCATATTTCCTTCAGTCTCCCACTTGCACTAGAGACAATAATCTAGTTTATATAGTGATAAATCTAACACCCATGGAGTTCTGGTGTTGATCATGTTTTGCCCTAGGGAGTACTTTAGTCAACGGATCTGCTACATTCAGGTCCGTGCACTTTACAAATCTTTATATCTCCATCCTTGACATGCTCATGGATGGAGTGAAACCGCGCTTAATATGCTTGGAATTCTTAGAGACCTTGGTTCCTTAGCGCTGGCTATGGCTCCATTATTGTCACAATAGATCACCATTGGGTCCAACACACTAGGAACCACACCTAGTTCCGTTATGAACTCCTTCATCCAAACCGCTTCGCTACCGCTCAAGCAAAGAACATATTCCCCTCGTTGTTGATCCAGCCACCACAGGTTGTTTGGAACTCCTCCAACTAACTGCTGCTCCGTTCAAGAGAAATACGTATCCGGATTGAGACTTAGAGTCACCCGGATTAGTGTCAAAGCTAGCATCGACATAACACTTAGCGACTAGCTCTTCTTCACCTCCGTATACAAGAAACATATCCTTAGTTCTTCTCAAGTACTTAAGGATATTCTTGACCGCTATCCAAAGGTTCAACTCGGATCAGATTGGTACCTACTAGTCAAACTAATAGCATGTGCCACATTCGGTCTTGTACATAGCATGGCATACATTATAGAGCCTATGGCTGAGGCATAGGGGATCTTATCTATTATCTCTCTTTCTTCCGCTATAGCCAGACTTTGAGTCTTACTCAATGTCTTGCCTTGCAACATAGGTAAGTACCCCTTCTTACTTCCGTCCATATTAAACTTCTTTAATATCTTATCAAGGTATGTACTCATGATAGCCCAATTAGGCGTCTTGATCTATCTCTATAGATTTTAATGCCTAATATATATGAAGCTTCACCAAGGTCCTTCATCGAAAATTTGCTGTTTAGATAACTTTTAACATTGTTTAAAAGATCTATATCATTTCCAATCAATAATATGTCATCCACATATAATATCAGAAATGCCATATTGCTCCCACTCACTTTCTTGTAAATATAAGCCTCTCCATAAGTTTGGACAAATCCAAACTCTTTGATCACCTCATCAAAGCGGAGATTCCAACTCCGGATGCTTGCTTTATCCATAGATGGATCGCTGAAGTTTGCACACCTTATCAGCATCCTTAGGATCGACAAAACCCTTAGGTTGTATCATATACAACTCTTCTTCAATATTACCATTGAGGAACGCAGTTTTGACATCCATCTGCCATATTTCATAATCGAAATATGCAGCAATTGCTAACATAATCCTAACCGACTTAAGCATCGCTAGGGAGAGAATGTCTCATCGTAGTCAACTCCTTGAATTTGTCGAAACCCCTTTGCGACAAGTCGAGCCTTATAGATGGTTACATTACCATCAAGATCGCTTTTTCTTTTGAAAATCCATTTATTCTCAACGGCCTTTCGATCGTGAGGTAAGTCCACCAAGGTCCAAACCTGGTTTTCTTACATGGATTCCATCTCGGATTTCATGTCTTCTAGCCATTTGTTGGAATCAGGGCTCATCATGGCTTCTTCATACGTCGCAGGGTCATCTATTTCATCAATCATGAAATTCATAATAAGATTGTCGTACAGTTCAGGAGCTGCACGTGTCCTGCTTGACCTGCGAGGTTCGGTAGTGTCCTCTTTCGGAGTTTCATGATCAATATCATTAGCTCTCTCTTCATTAGGTGAAGTCAACTCCGAAACAACTTCCGGTGCTGCGCTACTCGCCATTTCATGAAGAGAAGGTTCAATAACCTCTTCGAGTTCTACCTTCCGACTACTCACACCTTTCACGAGAAACTCCTTCTCAAGAAAGGATCCATTCTTGGCAACAAAGACCTTGCCCTCGGATCTGTGATAGAAGGTATACCAAATCGTTTCCTTAGGGTATCCTATGAAGACGCATTTTTCTGCTTTGGGTTCGAGTTTATCCGGTTGAAGTTTCTTCACATAAACATCGCATCCCCAAACTTTGAGAAATGATAGCTTAGGTTTGTTTCCAAACCATAATTCATACGGTGTCTTTTCAACGGATTTAGATGGTGCCCTATTTAAAGTGAATGCAGCGGTTTCAGGCATAACCCCAAAATGACAAGGGCAAGTTAGTCGAGACATCATAGATCGAACTATATCCAATAAAGTACGACACGACGCTCGACACACCATTACGCCAGGTGTTCCTACAGTGTGAGTTGTGAAACTATTCCACGCCTTTCATATGTGTGCTAAACTCAGAATTAAGATACTCTCCTCCACTACGGACCGCAGAAATTTGATCTTTCTGTTATGATGATTTTACACTTCATTCTGAAATTCTTTGAACTTTTCAAAGGTTTCAGACTTATGTTTCATCAAATAGATATACCCGTATCTACTCAAATCATCCGTGAAAGTAACAAAATAACGATATCCACCTCGCCGACACACTCATTGGTCCACACACATCGATGTATGATTTCCAATAAATCGTCGCCTGCTCCATTGAACCGTAAAACGGCGTTTCTAGTCATCTTGCCCATAAGGCATGGCTCACATGTATCAAATGATTCAAAATCAAGTGATTCCAAAAGTCCATCGTAATGGAGTTTCTTCATGCGTTAACGCTAATATGACCAAGACGGCAAGGCACATATATGCAGATATGTCATTATCAAGTTTAATCCTTTTAGCATCAACATTATGAATATGCGTAATACTACTATCGAGATCCAATAGAAATAAACCATTCAACACAGGTGCATGACCATAAAAGATATTATTCATATAAATCGTACAACCATTGTTTTCAGACTTAAATGAATAACCACTTTGCGTCAAACACGATCCGGATACAATGTTCATGCTCAGTGCAGGCACCAAATAACAATTATTCAGGTTTATAACTAATCCCGACGGCATATGGAGAGGCAGCGTTCGACGGCGATCACATCAACTCTTGATCCATTGTCAACCGCATCGTGACCTCATCCCTTGCTAGTTGTCGCTTGTTCAGAGCCCCCGAACCGAGTTACATATATTAGCAACCGATCCCGTATCAAATACCCAGTGGTATCATGAGTACTAGTCAAGTACACATCAATAACATGTATATCACATATACCTTTGTTTGCCTTTGCCTTCTTGTCCGCCAAATATTTGGGGGCTTATGCCCAATGGCTGACCCTTGCAATAGTAGCACTCGTGTCGACTTAGGGCCAGCTGGGTTTTTTCAGCGCTGCAATAGATTTGCCGCCTTCTTTCCCTTCCGCTTGCCTTTCTTGTCCTTCTTGAAACCGTGGTCTTATTGATCATCAACACTTGATGTTCTTTCCTAATCTCCACTTCGCAGCCTTAAGCATTAATAAGCTCGAAGAGACCTCTTCATGCCTCGCATATTATAGTTCATCACGAAGCTCTTGTAGCTAGGTGGCGTAGATTGGAGAACACGATGTATGCCTAAGTCAATGGGAATCGTTATTCCCAAGGACACAAGCTTATCGACGCATTTCAGACATTTTGAGTACGTGCTCACTAACGGAGATGTTTTCTTCCATCATGCAGCTAAAGAACTTTTAGAAGCATTATAACTCTCACGGCAAAGATGGGTATCGAAAATCATTTTCAATTCTCCCATGGTATCAAAGGCATTGCCATTTTCAAACGTTTTCAAGTTCGCTCTAGCCCATACAAGATGCCGTAATGAACTAAGTTGTGGTCCTCCGATGAGTTATATAGACGTTCTTTTCCTCGTCAGGCATCAGAGCTGGTGGGCCTAGCGGCGCCTAGCACATATTGCTTTTGTGCAAGAAAGGAGGAGAATCCTCAAATTCATAGCCTTGGTGAAGTTGCTACCATTCGCAACAAGTTTCTTTTCTCCATGAACACATTGAAATTAAAAGGTGGTGCCATCTACAACAGAATTTGTAAAGTTTATTTAGACTAAGTTTATGATAGATTGAGTTCAACTAATCCAAATTACTAATGAACTCCCACTCAAAAACGACATCCCTCGTGTCCTTTTGGTGATTACATGAACCAAATCCACTACACCAAGTCTGATCATCACGTGAGTCGGTGTAGCTTCAAAGGCGAGCATCTATATGGGCATCATATCAACTATATGACTCATGCTTAACCTTTTGGTCCGTGTTCCGAGGCCATGTCTGTACATGCTAGGCTTGTCAAGTAAGAACCTTAGTATTCAAGGTGTAAACTGTCTTACACCGCTGTATGAAAGCGAGAGTCGAGAACACCCGATCATCACGTGATGCCTCAAAACACGATCCACAAACGGTGCATACTTAAGGAAGAACACATTTTATCTTGATATCTAAATGAGGGATCATCTTATAATGCTACCAAAAGCGCTAAACTAGCAATATAAGATGCTAACATCTAATGTGTGAAGTGAGGTGATATGGTCCATGCATTTGATCTCTATCATTTGCATCGTGGTATGATCTCTATCATTCCTTTGTGTAAGGCCAAGGTCTATGGAACTTACACGTTAAGTGAGTTGTAAGAGTATCTATCATACATCTACTTACAACAATACCATATCAAGACACTAGCCCAAAGAACAATCTAAACTAGACGCCTAATTTATCAATTGCAAGTTTTACGTGGCTTAGGATTTCGGAGATAGAACCGTCTTACCTATTTAACATGAACCACAACGAGGATAACCAAGTTATTAGCAACTCGTTGTAAATCAGATATTGACTATAGTGGGAGAGATGACACCCGCTAGCCACTTATGCAAAACTAGTTGCATGTCACCGTGGAACCGGTCTCATGTAATGGCGACATGTAAGGTTGGTCCGCCGCTTCATCCCACTATGCCACCAATATCCAAAGTACATAGAAGATGCAATAACATGATCATCATCGCCCACATATAAACATATGTGTATCGCCTGCAAAGCATCTACGATAGATCAGGCTCGATACCAATTGGGTCCGCAAAGATAGAAAACAAAAAATTTCCTACGATAAGAACTATACGCCAAGATCTATCTACTAGATACAGAGCAACGGGTGGACATACATCCATGGAGAACTTACCTCGAAGACAACGAGTTTTGCTAACGAGTAGGAACTCGTGGTTGATGTAGTCGACGCTTGTCGATCTCAAGATCGTGGAAGTCCGAGCGCAAATCAGCAGCCAGATCCGGCCTCGCACACACGCTCAAGCCACTGGACAACCTCCACCTCCTCGCCCAAATAATCAGCGGAAGCAAGAACTCCTTCCAGATGCAAGGCCACTGGGAACATGTATCTCGCTAATCCGAGACCATGGGGGATATCTAGAGGGGAGAGAGATCCTTCACAAGGAGGTGTGGTTTGTGAGAGGGAGGGGGCTTTATATAGGAGGGAGGGAGACCCTCCTCCCATAGCCGACGATGAGGGGGACTCTCCTCCTTCATTCATGTGGTGAACCTCCACTCACATAAACATGGCCTCCACCCAAAATCCCACTCACATGTATTTAATTTCCACCAAATTAAATGCAACTCTCAATTAATAAAACTCTTTTATTTATTTTATTCAGAATCTTGTTAATTACTTTAATTAACAAACATTCACATAAAACCCTTGCAACATTTCAATATCACATGCGTAACCACTTTCGCAATTTCACCAAACAATTCCGCTTTATCGAACAATTCTCGCTTCTATCAAACATTTCCTGCGCTTTGCAAACCTTTTGTCCGGAACATATGTGCTCCTAAATGGTGTCCGAACCCTTAAGTGTGTCACCCTATGGTTCACGAATAATGCAGACATGATTGAGACTCCTCTCGCATCAATAATCGTAAGCGGACTCGAGATCCATATCGACTCTGCATATTCAACGATGACTTCTGTGATCGTGAGAACCTTTAACGTCAACAATTTAATCCCTTTGTCTCATGATATAATACATGTCCGAGGTTCGATCATCGGTATCCAAATACCTAGTTTGATCTCGTTACCGACATGCACTCTTTTCTCGTTCCCGTGATATAACATTCTAGTGATCACATCACTTGCTTGCAAGCTATCTTAATGTGATATCACCGAGAGGGCCCAGAGTATATCTATCCGTCATAGGGATTGACAAATTCCACTCTTGATCCATGAGCCTCAACATAACACCTTCATAGCACTGAACCCACCTTTATAGTCACCTCACGTTACGGTGTGACGTTTGATGTTATCAAGATACTCTTCTGGTGTTAGCAATTAACATGATCTCATGGTCTAAGGACTAAGACTACTTTGTATGATGTTATAGCAATATAAACATAATGACTTAATCGTAATGCTATACTTCGGATGAATGTTCATCACATCATTTCACAAATGCTGTGACCTTGTTATTAACAACATCCAATGTCCATGATCAGGAAACCTTGATCATCTTGTTAATCAACAAGCTAGTCTATAAGAGAGGCATAACTAGGAACCCTTTTTGTTTATTAAACACACATGTATTGATGTTTCCTATCAATACAATTATAGCATGCAAAATAAACATCTATCATATACAAGGAATACATAATAACAACTTTATTATTGCCTCTCAGGGCATAATTCCTTCATTTGCATCTTGCGGTATGGTGGGATGAAGCGGCTCGGGCTAACCTTACATGTCATCGTACATGAGACTTGCTCCACGCTTGACGTGTAACTTGCTTTGCACAAGTGGCTTTGCGGGTGTCTATCTCTCTCACCATATTATAGATCCAATTTACACTTTGCACTTGATAGCACTTGTATGAACGTTGTGGTTCAGTTTCGTAGGTAAGATCCGTTCTTATTCGAAAGCCCCAAACCACGTAAAACATGCAAAGAAAATTAGAGGCGTCTAACTTGTTTTTGCAGGGGGTTTGTGATGTGATATGGCCATCATGTGATTGTGATTATATTTGATGTATGCAATGATCCTTGTTGTAATATGGCAACCGACAGGAGCCTAATGGTTGTCTTTAATTCTGTTAAGACCTGCGTGTCTATTCATCTTGTAATAGCTTTATTCCAAGTAGTTATAATAGTTGCTAGTAATGATGGACAACCATGAAGCGACGCCACTGACCTTGACGCAATGCTGGTGATGATGGAGATCATGTCCGTGCTTTGGAGATAGAGATCAAAGGCACAAGAAGAAAGGGCCATATCATATCACACTAATTATGAATTGCCTGTGATGTTAATCCTTTATGCATCTTGTATTGCTTAGATCGCGACGGTAGCATTATAAGATGATCCCACTCACTAAATATCAAGTAATAAAGTGTTCGTCCTTAGTTGGCACCATTGCTAAGGCTCATCATTTCGAAGCATCTCGTGATGATCGGATGTGATAGATTCTACGTGTGCATACAACGGGTGCAAGCCAGATTTGCACATGCGGAAACTAAGGTTAATCTTGACGAGCCTAGCATGTACAGACATGGTCTCGGAACACGGAATACCGAAAGGTAGAGCATGAGTCATATAAATGATATGATGAACATGAAGATTGTTCGCCGATGAAACTACATCTTCTCTCGTGAAGATCGGACTTGGTGTAGTGGATTTGGTTCGTGTAATCACTAAGACAACATGAGGGATGTTGTTTTGAGTGGGAGTTCACCTAGTTAATTTAAGAAATAAGATTGAACTCAATTTATCATAAACTTAGTCTAAACTACTTTCAAATTTGTTGTAGATTATGGCAAACCTCTCCATCAATTTCAATGCGTTCCTAGAGAAAGAAAAGCTTAAGAACAATGGAAGCAACTTCACGGACTGGTTCCGTGGACTGAAGATTGTCCTCAGGGCTGGTCAGTTGACCTATGTGCTCGAAGCACCGCTAGGTGACCCACCTGCAAAAGATGCCACCGATGACATAAAGAATGTTTACGCCACTCGAAAAAATCACTACTCATCTTCAAGTGCCATCCTCAGACGGTTTAGAAACGGAGCTTCAGAAGCGCTTTGAGCACCACGACCCGTTTGAGATCATTAAGGATCTCAGGCTGATTTTTGAGACTCACGGGGCCGTGGAGAGCTATGAGGCCTCCAAAAAGTTCTTTAACTGTAAGATGGAAGAGGGTAGCTCCGTTAGTGAGCACGTGCTCACCGTGTCTAGGCATGCAAACAAGCTCCAAGAGTTGGGGATAACGATTCCTAATGAGTTAGGGATTCACCGTGTCCTCCAATCACTGCCACCGAGTTATAAGAACTTTGTGATGAACTACAATATGCACTGCATGAATAAGACGCTGTTCAACTATCGTCCATGCTGAAAACCGCTGAAGTGGAGATCAAGAAGGAGCACCAAGTGTTGATGGTCAATAAGACCACCAATTTCAAGAAACAAGCCTAAGAATAAGGGCAACTTTAAGAAGGACGCAAGAAAGTCGCCGCACCGCTAAGAAGCCCAAGGCGGTCCTAAGCCTAAACTGAATGCTTCTCAAGGGTGCTGGTCACTGGAAGCGTAACTGCCCCAAGTACCTGGCGGATCTAAAGAACGACAACATCAAGAAGAAAGGTATATTCGATATACATGTTATTGATGTGTATCTTACTAGTAATTGTAGTAGTGCCTGGGTATTTGATACTGGTTCGGTTGCTCATATTTGTAACTCAAACAGAGTCATGAATAAGCTAAGACCGGCGAGAGACGAGGTGATTGCGTGGTTGAAATGGCTCCAAGGTTGATGTGATCGCCGCTTGCACGCCTCCTCTACATCTACCATCGAATTAGTTTTAAATTTGAATAATTGTTATTTGGTGCCCGCGTAAGCATGAACATTATATCTCGGATCTTGTTTATTGTGAGACGGTTACTTTTAAGTCCGAGAATAAAGGTTGTTCAATTTATATGAGTAATATCTTTTATGGTAATGCACCTGAGATGAATGGTTTATTCTTACTAAATCTCGATAGTAGTGATACACATGTTCACAACATAGATGCTAAACGAACAAAAATGAATGATAATTCTACATACATGTGGTAATCGCTGCCTTGGTCACATTGGAGTGAAGCGTATGAAGAAACTCCATTCGATGGACTTTGAATCACTTGATTTTGAATCACTTGAAAGATGCAAAGCGTGTCTAATGGGAAAATGACTAAGACTCCATTCTCCGAATAATGGAGCGAGCTATAGACTTATTGGAAATAATACATACCGATGTAAAAGTGTCCAATGAGTGTAGCATCGCGTGGTGGATATCGTTATGTTCTCACTTTCACGGATGACTTAAGTAGACATGGGTATGTCTACTTTATGAAACATAAGTCTGAAACTTTCGAGAAGTTTAAGGAATTTCAAAGTGAAGTGGAAAATCATCATAACAAGAAGTTTAAGTTTCTACGTTCTGACCACAGAGGTGAATATCTAAGTTATGAGTTTGGCATGCATTTAAAGAAATGTGGAATACTTTTGCAATTGACACCGCTGGGAACACCACAACGTAATGGTGTTTCTGAACGTCGTAATCGACTCTCTTAGATATGGTTCGGTCTATGATGTCTCTTACAGATTTACCGCTATCGTTTTGGGGCTATGCATTAGATACAACCGCATTCACTTCAAATAGGGCACCATCTAAATCCGTTGAAATGACACCATACGAATTGTGGTTTGGAAAGAAACCTAAGTTGTCGTTCCTTAAAGTTTGGGGTTGCGAAGCGTATGTAAAGAAGTTACAACCTGATAAGCTTGAACCCAAAGCAGAGAAATGCGCCTTCATAGGATACCCTAAAGAAACAATTGGTTATACCTTCTATCATAGATCCGAAGGCAAAGTTTTCGTTGCCAAGAATGGATCCTTTCTTGAGAAGGAGTTTCTCTCGAAGGAAGTGACTGGAAGGAAAGTAGAACTCGACGAGGTTATTGAACCTTCTCTCGGAGTTGAGAGTAGCGCAAAGACCGAAGATGTTTTGTGCCGCCGCACTAATTGGAGAGGAAGCTCATGATGGTGATCATGAAACTTCGAACGTTGTTTGTACCTCGCAGTCAACGAGGGTTCGTACCACTCGATTGGTATGACCGCTTGAACGTCATGTTGGTAGACAACACCGATGACCCCGCGACATATGAAGAAGCTATGGTGAGCCCAGATTCGACAAATGGCTAGAAGCCATGAACCAAATGGGATCCATGTACGAAACCAAGTATGGACTTTGGTGGACTTACGGATGGCCGTAAGGTCGAGAACAAATGGATTTTCAAAAGAAAACAGATGTTGATGGTAATGTTACCGTATAAAGCTCGACTTGTCACGAAAGGGTTCCGACAAATTCAAGGAGTCGACTACGATGAGACATTCTCACCAAAGAGCGGCTAAAATCAGAGGATTTTTTTAGCAATTGCTGCATATTTCGATTATGAGATTTGGCAGATGGATGTCAAAACGGCGTTCCTTAATGGAGACATTGAGGAAGAGTTGTATATGGTACAACCCAAGGGTTTTGTCGATCCTAAAGATGCTAACAAGGTATGCAAACTTCAGCTCTCCATTTATGGACTGAAGCAAGCATCCTGGAGTTGGAATCAACGTTTTGATAAAGTAATCAAAAACTTTGGATTTATACAAACTTATGGAGAAGCTTGTATTTACAAGAAAGTGAGTGGGAGCTCTATAGCATTCCTAGTACTATATGTAGATGACATATTGTTGATTGGGAATGATATAGAACTTCTTAATAGTGTCAAAGCCTATTTGAATAATAGTTTTTCAATGGAGGATCTTGGCGAAGCGGCATATATTCTAGGCATCAAGATTTATAGAGATAGATCAAGACGCCTAATAACGCTTTCACAAAGTACATACTTGGACAAAGTTCTAAATAAGTTTAGAATGGAAGAGAGGAAGAAAGGGTTCGTGCCCATGTTGCCAGGTAAGACCTTGAGTAAGACTCAAAATCCAGCTACGGCAGAAGATAGAGAGAAAATGAGTAATATTCCCTATGCCTCAGCCATAGGTTCTATCATGTATGCCATGCTGTGTACAAGACCGGATATAGCACATGCTGTTAGTTTGACTAGCAGATATCAAAGTGATCCCGAATGGAACATCGGACATGGTCAAGAATATCCTAAAGTACCTAAATAGGACTAAGGATATGGTTCTTTCTTATGGAGGTGATGAACAGGTAAATGTTACACCGATGTTAGTTGGAACACCGATCCGTATGACTCAAAGTCACAAATCGATAATGATTTATTTTGAATGGTGCTATAGTGAGCTAGAGGAGTGCCAAGAAAAGTGTTGTGGCGAAATCTTCAACTGAATCGGAATACATAGCTGCTTCGGAGGCTGCACAAGAAGCCATATGGATGAAGGAGTTCATTACTGAACTTGTCGTGGTTCCTAGTGCGTTGGACCCGATGGCCATCTATTGTGACAACACAGGTGCCATAGCTAATGCACAGGATCCAAGGTCACATAGCAAGCTGAAGCACATCAAGCTACGTTTCCATGCTATTCGCGAGTATGTCCAAGATGGTGACATAAAGATTTTCAAAGTACACACTGATCTGAATGTGGCAGATCCGTTGACTAAACCTCTCCCTAGAGCAAAGCATGACCAACACCAGAACGCCATGGGTGTTAGGTATATTACCATGTAATCTAGATTATTGACTCTAGTGCAAGTGGGAGACTGTTGGAGATATGCCCAAGAGGCAATAATAAAAGTGGTTATTATTATATCTTTGTGTTTATGATGAATGTTTGCATCCCATGCTATAATTGTATTATAAGGAAACACTAGTACATGTGTGTTTTGTAAACATAAGAGAGTCCCTAGTAAGCCTCTTGTTGAACTAGCTTGTTGATTAATAGATGATCATGGTTTCCTGATCATGGACATTGGATGTCATTAATAACAAGGTTATATCATTAGGAGAATGATGTGATGGACACACACCCATAGTAAGTGTAGCATAAGATCAAGTCATTAAGTTCGTATTGCTACAAGCTTTCAAATGCATAGTAACTTAATCCTTCGACCATGAGGTTATGTTAATCACCATCACCGGATGGGTACTTTGATGACATCAAACACCGCTTTGTAACTGGGTGGTTATAAAGGTGTCATTGGGTATTCTGAAAGTATGTGTTGAAGCGCATGGACCAAGATTGGGATTTGTCCATCCATATGACGGATAGATATGCTCTGGGCCCTCTCGGTGGAATGTCATCTAGTTAGCTTGCAAGCATGTGGCTAGGTCACAAGGGATGGCATATCATGGAACGAGTAAAGAGTACTTATCAGTAACGAGGTAGAACTAGGTATGGAGATACCGACGATCAAACCTCGGATAAGTAGAGTATCGCGTGACAAAGGGAATTTGTTTCGTATGTTATTGGTTCTATCGATCACGAAGTCATCGTTGAGTATGTGGGAGCCATTATAGATCTCCAGATCCCGCTGATGGTTATTGATCGGAGAGGTGTCTCCATCATGTCTGCATATTCACGAACCGTAGGGTGACACACTTAAGGTTCGATGTTGTTTAGGTAGATATGGAATGTGCGTTGGAGACCGAACGTTGTTCGGAATCTCGGATTGGATCTGAGACATCACGAGGAGATCCGGAATTGTCCGGACAATAAGATTCATATAATGGAGATCATTTTCTAGGTTCGGAAATGTCCCGGAGTGTTTATATGGGGATTCTAGAAGTTTTCGGAATGTTCCGGAAGGTTCTAGAAATTTCTATGGAGTTTACTTGAAAACCAAGAAAAGAAAAGGGGAAACTTGGGGGGGGGGAGAAAACTCCCCCCAAGCCCTCCTTGTGCGCCGGCCCTAGAGGTGGCCCTAGGGGTGGGAACCATAGGCACCACCCCTCCCTCTATAAATAGAGGGGTGGAGGCGCCACCCCTTTGCCCCTCCACTCCTTGCCCTAGCCGTCTCTCTCCTCCTCCTTCGCTCTGCTCAGGCTTAGGCGAAGCCCTGCAGAATTCTCTACTCCACCACCACCACCACGCCGTCGTGCTGTAGGATTCCGTGGAGAGATCTACTACCTCCGCTGCTCGTTGGAACAGGGAGAGGAAGGTCTGCAGCAACTCCGCATGTGTGACCGATCATGAAGCGCCGCCGAACGCTGGTTTAAGGATCGTCCACTCGATCTTGAGATCGACAAGTGATCGTCTACATCAACCACGAGATCCGATCTCGCACAAGGCTTTCGGATCTACAAGGGTTAGTACAGATCTATCTCGTTGCACATGTCCAATAGATTAGATCTTGGCTTTTATCTAGATTAGATCTGGGTTTTGTTCGTTCTTGCGGTAGAATTTTTTTGTTTTCCATGCTACGAACCCATCACTAAAACCAAACAAAACGGATAAGGAGCGGTTATTACCGAAGTAATAACTTCCAAGACTCAAAGAAACAAAAACAAACTGAAAGCAAAAACAAATTGGGTTGTCTCCCATAAAGCTCTTTCTTTATAGCCATTAAGATGTGCATGGTAATTTTGAAGAAGCTCTCACAGGGATATGAATTAAAGTGAAAGAGAGCATTAAGAAGCAAAAACACACACACATTTAAGTCTAACCCACTTCCTATGCAAGGGGATTTTGTAAACAAACAAGTTATTGAAACCAAAGGCAACTTGCATAAGAAGGCAAAAGAAGTGCAACATAAAAACTTTCAGCATAAAATAGGAAAACTTGATATTATTGAGATGCATAAGAACACTTTTCCCTCTCTCATAGTAGCTTTCAGTATCATGCATAAACTTAACAATATAGCTATCACAAGGACCATCATAACAATGATCACTTATTCTAACAGAAAACATGGGAATATTAGCTCTCATAACACTACTCTGCGAAACAATATTAGAGGTATCCTTACAAAGGATAGGGTGTCCCTCTTTTTCATATTTAGCAACAATGTCTTTCACATTGCTATAATAGGTTCATCAACCATTTGTTTATCAGGTTCAACAGCTTTATTCATACTTTCATCTACCATACTAGCCATCATAGAATGTTCCTTTACCTTAACTTGAAAAGGCATTTTTCTCAATATAAGGTTCAGGTAAAACATGATTAGCAGTATAAACTTCAGTACTTCTTGCAGGAACACTCTTAGCAATATCTTTATAAGGTTCATGATACTTATTCCACTTCTTTTTAGGCACTTCAATATAAGAAGCAAAAGCCTTAAAATAAGAAGCAATAGCTTGAGATTCTAGACCATAAGCATTTTTAATATTTTGAAAGTCGTCAGTTCCCATAAAAGATTCAATGCATTCATAATCATAATTTATACCTGACTTTCTACCTTTGTCATTCTCCCAAGATTCAGCATTGTCTTGAATACGGTCTAGAAGATCCCATTTAGCTTCTTCTTCCATACGAGTGAATGATCCAGCACAAGAAGAGTCCAATAAATCTTTATCATGTAGAGGGAGTCTTGCATAAAAGTTGTTGATAATAATATTGTTGGGAAGCTCATGAATGGGACATTTGAGCATTAGTAACTTCAATCTCCCCCAGGCTTGAGCTGTACTCTCTCCATCAAGAGGCCAAAAGTTGTATATTTGATTCCGATCTTTATGAATCTCACTAGGAGGATAAAACTTTGAATAAAAGAGAGGCACTATTTCCTCCCATTCCAGAGCTTGACCATTCTTCAGCAGCTTATACCATTCCTCAGCTCTTCCTTTTAGTGATAATGAGAATAACTTCTTCTTAACTTGATCTGTAGTAATACCTGCACACTTGAACAACCCGCATAATTCGTGTATAAAGAGTAAATGATCACCGGATGGATGCCCATCCCCAACATAGTAGTTATCCATAACACGATCAATAATTTTGTAGGTATTTTGAAAACATCTTTCTCAGAAGTGGTGGCTTATCTACTACCTTAGCAATGGTAGTAGCATTACCAAATAAGAAACTCAGTAATTATCCATAACTAAAATAAAGCAACTAGTAGAAGTAAACAATACTCATAGTAGAAGTTTCCTTTACCGCCCACTCCAATAACGCTTCACTCCCCGCAACGGCGCCGTAAAATAGTCTTGATGACCCATAAGTATAGGGGTGTATCGCAGATTTTCGATAAGTAAGAGTGTCGAACCCAACGAGGAGCGTATGTGCCGCTAGTGGTATGGATCAGAATTCTCTGCAAATACTTAGCAAACGGATTTTAGCGGTTTTCGATAAAGCAAGTAAACAAAGTACGGTAAATGAAAGACAGAAGAATGAATGTAGCAAGTGGCCCAACTTTATGCAGCAAAGGACAAGCCGTTGTATTTCTATAGATGACCAAACGCTCGAGGACACATGGGAAGATCACATGCTTTTCGCATCATATAGTCGATTAATCTTCTTTAGCTTGCTAAGTGTTGTGTGGGTGAACCTGTGCTAATGTACCGCCCCATCCAAGACTAATACATACTTGTGATTATACCCCTTGCAAACATCCGTAAGTACAAGAAAGTAATTAAGGTAAAACCTAACCACAGCTTTAAACTCTAAGACCCTTACGTCCCTTGTGCAATGGTTTCCTAACGGGGGTTCAGGTTCACACTCCACAACCCCTATGATTAGTAGCCAAATACACAATGCATTCCCCTAGGCCCATATAGGTGAAGTGTCATGTAGTCGATGTTCACATGACACCACTAGAAGAAGTACACCACGACTTAAATAACAATCTATTGAATCTTTCTCAACACAACTCCACTACTAACAACAAGACTTCTCCCATGTCCTCAAGAACAAAACGAACTACTCACAAGACATCATATGGATCATGATCAGAGATGGAATAATGATGTATAACAATCTGAACATAAACAATAATTCAATGGTTCACTCAATAGCATCAACTACAAAGAGTAATCAACACCGGGAAAGTTTCCCCTATGAACTATGCAAGATTCAACTCAATTGTTACAGCAATATGGAGATGGTGATGATGGTGGTGATGATGATGATGATCCCGATGAAGTCCAGCTTGATGGTGGTGTTGATGGCGACGATCTCCCCTCTCCGGGAAGGAATTCCCCTAGCAGAAATCTGTCTGCCGGAGAGATCTTTCTCTCTCGGTGTTTTTCACCCCGCAGAGGCGGAGGAATCTTTCTATGGGCGCCCTCCGAGTCTTAGGGTTTTGTGGGGATGATATACGCCAGAGGAGAGGTCGAGTGGGCTGCAGTGCCACACCACTCCTGTGCGCCTAGGCCTCGCTCACCATGGGGTGGTGTGGGCCCCCTGTGGCCCACCTCCACTCAATCTTCTGGCATCCTGTGTCTTCTGGAAAAATAGAATTTTCCGTATATTTTCCCGGATTTTATGATCTTCGCGAATTTTGCCTCCAAACAAGACTTTTCCATCGTAATCCCGATCGCAATGTCCATGCTTCAAAAGTCATCAACCATACAAAAATAGATGAAATAACATAAGTATCACCTCTCAATACGAAATATATCAATGAATAATAGTGAATTAAGACATAGAATAGTGATGCAAAATGGACGTATCATCATTCTTTGCACTTTTTTTTATTCAGTGATCTCTATAATGTGTATTACAAATTTCAACCCCTTGGGATCAATAAATCTTTTGGATTTATTAGCCAAAGAGGTACGACTTTGGGCTATGGCTAGCTCAGGTCCAATCAAGAATCCCGAAGGGACCCAAGGAATTCTTAAATTTGGCAGGGCTAAATTGCTTTTATGTTCATAATTACGGAACTATAAGGAAGACAAAATTTAAGGTTAATATATTTATTCATCTAAATAATATTCTTCCTTGTTTCAATAAAGGAAACCAAAAGACCATATTCTTCTCCAATCTGAGTTGTGCTAAAGTCTCAAATAAACTCAAGTTTTCTTTCTCAATTAATTATTCCATGAATTCCACAAAACAAGGTTCATTAAAATACAAATTCTAAGAATTAGGGTTGTCAATTGGATTACCTCTAATTGAAGACAATCCAAGGGTTTATAATTGACACAAAAAGGGAAGCGGGTGCAATACAAAACATTATTGGATCATACCCCCCCTTTTCAAATTAGGATGCATATTAGTTTTGGTCAAAGTCAAATTTCATAAACTTTGACTAGATGTATAGAAAATAATATGAACATCTACAACATTAACTCAATGTTATTAGAACCATCGTGAAATATATTTTCATATTATACATATTTATTATGAAAGTTAGTACTATATTTTTATATATAGTTGATCAAACTCTATAAATTTTGACTTTAAACAAAACTAATATGCATTCTAATTTGGTAAGGACGCGTAAAAAAATTGGTAAGGAGGGATTACTATTTCTTTTATTTCCATCGTATCATTGAGATATCAAAAATAGATGTATTAATAACATCTCATTGTCTACTGTAAAAAAAATCTCATTGTCTAAATAAACTTTTATATATATTAGTAGTCAAAGCAATAAAAGACTCTTTTTGTGAAAAAGAAGTAAAAGTTTGATTGCACGCTTCCAGGTGGTCATGCATTTTTGAATAGATGTATAGTGCATAATATTAGAGATTGAATTTTATTCTTGAATTGTTAAGTCATACTAGACGGCTAAGATAATTTGAGGTCACAATTTTTTTTCATAGCAAGATGTCCTTGTTTCAGCTATCAAATTATACGAGTAGTACTAGACTATCAGTAGTACAGTATGTGCATGTTTTATTCAGCCTTTTCAGTCTATCCAGACCATACAATTGAGATAGCAGGAAATCCAAATGCACGCCCAGCAACAGAAATGGATTTGGCTCCTCATCCAGACGCGCGCATCCACTCCTCAGCGCAGCGCAGCAACAATGTCGCATCGAATCCTCAACACGTCCAAGCCCACGCCGCCGCCTTCGCCGCCGCCTCAGCTCCACCACCCTCCCCCGCAACCGCCGCCGAAGCTCGGTCGCCGCGCCGCCGTCGCCATCGCGGTCTCGCCGGCGCTCCTCGGCGTCGTCTCGCCGGTGGTGGTGGCACCGTCCGCCAGGGCGGAAGAAGCTGTACCAGCAGCAGCGGCAGCGGCAGCCTGCATCGAGGAGCTGCCGATCACTGCTAAGGCCTTCCTGGACGTGGCCATCGGCGGCGAGCCGGCTGGCCGCATCACCATCGGCCTGTTCGGCGACGCGGCCCCCGCCGGCGCGGCCCGGTTCCTGTCGCTCGCCACGGGCGTCGGGTACCGGCGGAAGGAGTTCGTGAAGGTGGTGACGGGGTACGTGCAGCACGCCGGCGTGGTGTCCTACCCAGCCCTCCCGGCGGTGACCAACCGGCTGGCCGCCGAGATGGACGCGGTGCGGCGGCAGTGCGGCGCGACGACGATGCACGCGGCGGGGGCGGTGTCGATCGTGGTGCGGGACCCGAGCCTGCCGCCGCCGAAGCCGAAGCTGGTGGCGCGGGGCGGGAAGCTGGAGATACAGGAGGAGCAGATGGGCGTGGTGCCCAACGGCACGGAGTTCGTGATCGCGACCAGGGACTCGCCCGAGCTGGACGCGTCGGCGCTGGTGGTGGGCCGGGTCGTGGACGGCATGGACGTCGTGGCCAAGATCGCCGCCGTGCCCACCGTCAAGGACAACAGCGGCTCTGGCTACTTCAAGTCAGTGCTCGATTTGGTTAATTAATTAGCTGCAAATTCACCAATATTCTGTGGAAGATTGTGTTTCTTTGTTGCGATTTGATTGTGTTGCTGCAATAATGCAGGGTGGCCAAGCTGATCGGAGACAAGAGAGCGGTGGTTGCAGAGCGAGGGTTCAACCGCCCCTACACCAAGATTCTGGTCACTAACTGTGGAATCCTTGAGCAGTAGAATAGTAGACTACCTACCTTCGAGACTCAGCTGTCTGATGGCTCTGCTTGTGCATGTCTTCCCTTTCCTTCCTTTCATTATTTTTTTGTCTACTAGGAGGCCTAGCGGTGATACAAGCTATCGTACATACGTCCCGTTGCTTTTGACATGTTTTGTGATTCTTTTTTCTTAGTCTTCTTATTGCATTGTCAGTGCTTGATCAAGGCGAAGTCATTGTCAGTGCTTGATCGAGCTCAAGGAGAAGTGACGATCATGACGCTTGTGTGCATTTTCTTCTCGGTATATACGCTGTGTTTGAGATCAATGCAAATGTGTCTGTGCTCATAGTACATCTGACTTAAGGTGCAAGAAGATAAATCTAGACAAATACGGACTCCTAGACCAATACTAATACACCTTAACACCCCCACCCCCCACCTCCTCAAATGCAAAGCGTATGCAATAGCATTGCATTTGAAGAAGTGAAAACTACAAAAAATGATAATCCAAAATCTGCGTCTTCAAAGTGTCGTCATAGCATGAAGAGTCTTCAAAACCTGTAGAGTCAAGCCACAGTCGATCGAAGAAGAGATCGACACAGACCGAGAGGCGGTCAGAAGAACAACATATCACAAAAGATCATAGCACAAGAAGCCAACAACATAGAAGCTCACCAGGCAAAAGAGTGCGTAGATCAATGAGAATGTAACAGATGGCACATCAAAGAAAGACACACACGTAAAAAAAAGATGAGTTGTCAAAAGATGACACATCAAGAGAATCAAGCATTGCGCACCAGATCATAGCCAAGAAAACCGTCGACGAAAGAAGCTAGACGGCAAGAAAAAGGGCGTAGATCAATCAACAATGCAAAGGGATGCCACAAGAGGACCGGAAAAATAGGCTGATGATGAAAAGTATAGTGGACTCGCATGACAAGAGAAACACAAAAGAACAACGGATTTGGTGGACACAACGGAAAATATAGAAACTAAACTAGCCCAAGTAAGAAAGTAGAGAGACTGACAATGGCAGCGGAAGAATATGATGATAGTCAAGCTTCCAAAAGGAACGTGAATCATGTCGGCGAGGGCCAAGACCAACCAGAGCTCCTATGCTGCTCTCCTGACTGTGAAGAAGGTGGTCGCTCGATGGTAGAGTTAGAACAAGACCAGCAGAACCTGTCGAGGGAGATCCTAAAGCAGCAAGAAGACGCTTAAGATTCAAAATATCTTGCTCGGTGAAGGTGACAGTTGATGGTGTCGAAGAAGAAGAATTGTTCTCCATATTGCGCATGTGACGGTGCTTCTTGAAGCAATCAGACTCAGGATGACCATCCTTGTCGCAGTAACCACAGTGAGAACAGGCACGAGGACGACCCTCTACACCATAAGAGGTGGGTGGAGGCGGTGGGGCACTGGAGCAAGAAAAAACTGGCACAACAGATGGCGTAGCATGAGCTTGAGCTGCGAGCACAGAAGGAACGTCTAGCAAACCAGCGCCGCGTAGGCGAGTCTCCTTAGCATGAAGCTCAGAAAGCACCTCAGAGATAGGGATACGACCACGAGCAAGGAGGTTAGCACGACGGGGCTCGAACTCTTTGCGGAGCCGAGACAAGAACTCGTAGACACGCTGAAACTCCATGTCGGAATGCACAGTCTGACAACACGGGCAGGTACCACAAACAGTAGTGCGAAGAGAGTCAAGCTGACGCCAGATAGCAGCACTTTGCGTGTAGAACTGATCAGTGGTGGAGTCACCCTGCTGAAGAGCATGCTCCCGACGAACCACCAACAGATAAAGAGCATCCCTAGACGGATGATGGCGTTGACGAAGGTGAGCTCACATGGCAGCAACAGTACCAAGTCCCATAAACTCAGACGCAAACTGCGGGACAACACTAGAGGTGAGAACGGCTACAACACGAGCATCATCATCCATCCACTGAGTGTAAGTAGTCAGATCCAGCCAATAGGTCGCAAGAGCGGCAGAATACTCCTGAACCTGCCGGCCATACGCGGCAACAACATCATCATCCGCCTTCTTGGCAGCATCCTTGGCAGACTGAGTAGCATCAGCAACAAGGACTGGTGGTATCGGCAGAGTAGGAACCATAGGAGCAATGGGGTACGGTGGAAGTGAGACCTCGCCGGAGAGCACACCCCACAGATGAAGGCCACGCATAAAAGCAGCGAAATCAGAATAGTGCGTGCCATCAAAGATCACCGGGCAGCGAGGAATAGCGACATAGCCCGACGACGAAGATATTGCACCAATCAGACAACCGATCCGATAGACGTACGAACCAGCAGGGGATAAATCTATTCTAAGAATACACCACGACCAACAATCACCCCGTTAGGGATAACCCCGGTAGGGTCACCCGGTATATACGAAGTTAGCCGAGGTTCGCAAGGTCAAAGCGGATGCTGGCCGAGTCACCAAGGCAGGCCGGATCACGGAGTAACCCGACTGTGGGTCGCCTAACATTGTCTCGTCCGACTCAAGGAGTAAGTCGGAGATACTTGTCTAGCTTATATGCAGGAACAAGTGTGGCCGGATCAACTCTGATCCGGATCCTCGTTTGGCTTCTAGGAGAAGGAAGGAATCTCTCTGGTCCAAAAGAAGGCCCGGTGCATACTGGATGAGCGAATAAAGCAAGGGCAGGACCACCGGATCGTGGCCGACAAGGGTGACGACGCTCACGTCGGCTGACGTAGGCGCCGCAGAGGCAACGTCGCTAAAGCAAGAATGACGCGGGGGAAAAGCACCCCTGTCGGGTTACTACTTTGGGAGGAGGCATATTCTTAGGAATATGCCTCCATGTATGCCCTAGGCCAGGACCGAACCACCTCTATATAAGGGGGGGTTGGGGTTCTGGTAGGGGGGTTGGGTCTTTTCAGATACATAGCAAGGAAAACACTAGTGGACCTAGGGTTCTTGGGCTAGTTAGTAGGCAAGAGTAAGAGAGTTTCTTCTTCCTCCTCTCGTCAACACAGCTCGAGGAGCACTTGTAATCTTGGAGACTGAACATCAATACAAAGCTTCTGTGTAGAGAATCACTCTACTATCCCTCCCTGGGTTCCCCTAGCGCATATTAGTACCTACCTTTAGCCTATCCATGGCATCTACCGTGACACCACCACGACAGTTGGCGCCCACCGTGGGGCTAGCGACGCTAGCAGGGGTGAAGATCCGGACGGGAAACCTCATCGTCACCGGCGAACACATCGTCGCCGGGCTTGTTCAGCGCTTCGGAGCACTAGACTACGTCAGCGACAACGCTGGCTGCTTCGGCACGCGCCCCCTTCCGTGCAACGGCATCTTCGTCAAGCTCGGCGTGCACAAGGTCTACGTCGCTGTGGATGTGTCCTGCGTTCATCCGCCGCCGCTGCCGATGCGGGGAACCACCTCATCGCGTTCATGGGCGCCAGACGCTACTCCTCGGACCATGCAGAGGTGATGATGACTGCGCCAGGCACGGGCATGAGCAAGGAACCAGCGCCAGACCCGGAGGTAACACCCAAGGCACCGAGGAAAGCTAGGGGTCCTCCGCTAGAGAGGCCTGAGAACGTGCTGAGGGAAGCTATGGATAGCTTGGCTAACCCGGTGGCAGCAGTGGTAGATCCGCTCAGTACAGCCGAGCTAGAGGAGACCCGGCGAAAGATACTAGAGGGCGCAAAGAAAATAGCAGCGGCTCAGCAGTCGTTGAACATGACGCTGCGTGAGTACGCGAAAGCGAACAAGGTTGATGCAGTGAGGGTAAAAGGGAAAAATCTCATATGCGAGATGAACAGAGAAGGTGATGATGGACCAGAAGGGTCGGAAAACTATTTGTCTGTAGGGTTGCCGAAGTATAGTACCCCGGCGAAGAACCTCAGAGCAGCAGATGCCGCGGCGTCCGAGCTAGAGGGTCTGACGGGTGAAGCCCGCCAAAGATAGCAAGACCGGGTTAACGAGCTGGTTCGGATCGCGAACAGGCAGAATGAGGAGCTGTTGAGAGGTAACCCAGAGAGAGTTGGAGCTTCAAAGGTCGTCCATTCGGTGATGGGTAACCCGGAGAGATCCGCTGGAGCCGCATCATCGCCTCATGGCGGCCCTAGGAGAGAGGAGGTGGTAACCTCGGCCAGACGGAACAAGCAGATCGTTCCGTACGAGACAACGCGTGCGGGAAAAGAAAAAGAGGTGCGAAAAAACGATGATCGACGAAGTGTGAGCCGAGGTGAGGCTGGCCGAGGTAACAACGACCAAGGCAAGGCCGGTCAAGGGAATGCTGCCAACGGTAATGCCGGACAACGAAACTCGGCAGGAGCGGGTCAACCGCAGCAGCGGAATGCACCAAGGCAAGAGCAAAGTGCTGGCCGAGGTATGCAACAGAGAGGAGCACAGCGAGAGCAAGACCGATACAATGATGGAAACTCGGAGATGATGAATGCGGGATACGCAAGACCGGACTATCACGTGATAGGGTCGAGATTGGGAAGAAGAGATTTGATGCCGGATGACGCCAGGCTAAAACTGGATCGCCTATATAGGTCGGAACAGATCGAATGTCAAGGTCCTCCGGTCCAGCTTTGGACCCGGATCATGAAAGAACCGCCAGTACCCAATTTCCAATTACCCAGGGGCACGAAGACGTATGACGGCAGTACAAAGCCGGAGGATTGGCTGATAAACTATGCAACAACTGTGAAAATTGCAACGGGCAACTTGAGATGGGCTGTACGATATGTACCCCAAATGTTGGAAGGTCCAGCTAGGGTTTGGCTGAATAATTTGCCACCCGGAAGCATCAATTGCTGGATAGATTTCGAAGAAATGTTTATCAGCAACTTCTCAAGTATGTATCAGAGACCAAACAGACCGCAGACCCTGGCGACGTGCAAGCAGAGATCTAACGAAACGGACCGTGAATTCTTGACCCGGTGGTGTACCGTGAGAAACTCGTGAGAGGGAGTCATAGAGTCACAGGCTATAGCGTGGTTCGCACAAGGGTGCAGATATGGCAGCGAGTTGTGGATGAAATTGCAAAGGAAAATGCTAGTCACATTGGCAGAGATGATCCGGATCGCGGATTCTTATGCTTTAGGTGATCCGACTCAACCTAGGATCGCGTCGAACGAGTCAAATGAGGAGTACTATCCGAGGGACAGAGCCGGGTCATCCCGGAGGAACAATTACAGGGGAAAAAGGAGAGACGATAGACCAGACCATCGATATGGTTCGCAACAAGTTGCGGCCGTGAATCAAGATCAGCCCGGGGCAGGGAGCAACCAACGCCAGAAAACGGGAGGGCAATGGACTCCTCGAAACGATGGCAAGAAGACGTGGACTCCGGAACAGAAGAAGCAATGGCAGGAAAAGAAAGATCGTCCAAGGTATACCTATGAGTCGATGTTCGACCAGCCGTGTAAGTTTCACACGCCAAATCCGAATAGCCCGGCGGGTCACACGACGAGGCAGTGTGAGTGGATGAGCAAGATAGAACAAGGTGGTTTGGGGAATGCTCAGGCACCCCGGAATGATCAACCTCGGCAGGAGTTACCCCGGCAGCAACTGCTTTCCGGAGCAAACACGCAGCAACTGATGTTGCCTCCCCCCTCCGCCGAGGTGTGACAACAACGAGAGAAGGGATGCAATGCATCAGGTGGAAAACCAGCAACAACCGGATCAGAGGTACCCCGGAAACGAGGGAAGGAATGAGTACAGGGAACATCATCAGAGCTATTGTGTGTTTACAATAGAGGAAACAGATAGGAAGAGCTTGCAGTGCCGACATATGGAGGTTAACGCGGTTATGCCTGCTGTGACGAGGTACATGTCTTGGTCAAACCAGGAAATTACCTGGAGCGTCAAAGATCACCCCAAGCTTATGCCAAGTCCGGGCTCGTATGCACTGGTGTTAGATTCGACGTTCATCGGACCAAACATGAATGTGAGGTTCTCCAAGGTACTGATCGACAATGGCAGTAGCATTAACATCATGTATGCGGATACGACGCGCAAATTGGGCATCTCGGAGAACATGCTCTAGGATACCAGAACAACTTTCCATGGGATCGTACCAGGCATATCCTGTGAGCCCATAGGCAAAGTCTGGGTCGACGTGCTATTCGGTACGAGGGATAACTGCCGAACTGAAAGTCTAGAGTTTGAGGTGGTAAACTTGGAGAGCGCGTATCATGCATTACTCGGGAGACCAGCACTGAGCAAATTCATGGCAAGTTGCCACGTTAGTTATCTGAAGATGAAGTTGCCCGGGCCAAATGGAGCAATTACTATCACTGGGGATTTCCGACGTTCTATTGAGTGCGCTTCAGCCGGGTCTAACCTAGCCGAGTCACTCGTAATTGCGCAAGAGAAAAGAAAAATTCAAGAGGTGGCGGCTTTAGCTCAGTCCGCGCAGCAGTATATGCCGATGTTAAGTAACCCGCATGGAAGTGTTTCGTTTCAAGCCGCGAAGGACACCAAGAAAATTCCAGTGGATAACATGTTTCCGGAGCGTACCGTGACAATTGGGGCCGGGTTAACTAACAAATAGGAAAGCGAGATCGTCAACTTCCTCCATGAGAATCGGGATATTTTTGCTTGGTCCACACAGGACTTGCAAGGTGTTCCGAGGGAGTTGGCCGAGCACTCTTTGAATGTGAGACCCAGAGCAAGGCCGGTGAAGCAGCCTCTCCGACGCTTCGCCGAGGATAGGAGAAAGGTCATTGGTGATGAGATAGCTCGATTGCTAGCAGCGGGATTTATCATGGAAGTGCTGTATCCGGATTGGCTCTCTAATCCGGTGCTGGTAGAAAAGAAGAAGGATGATCCGAACGTGGCAGTGGTTTGGCGTATGTGTATCGATTACACGAACCTGAACAAGGCGTGTCCAAAAGATCCATTCCCGCTGCCGAGGATAGATCAGGTCATTGACTCTACCGCGGGGTGTGAACTGTTGTCATTTATTGACGCTTATTCTGGTTTCCACCAGATACCTCTGAACCCGGATGATCAAATAAAAACTGCCTTTATTACCCTGTATGGGGCTTATTGCTATCGCACTATGCCGTTTGGTTTACGAAACACAGGAGCAACGTACCAAAGATGTATGCAAAAATGTTTGCACGGTCAAATAGGTCAAAATGTACAATTCTACGTGGATGATGTGGTTATCAAGACCAAGGAAAGCGCAACGCTCCTTGACGACATAAGGCAAACATTCGCGAACTTGAGGAGATTCCGGATGAAGCTTAACCCGGAGAAATGTACCTTCGGTGTCCCGGCTGGGAAATTACTCAGATTTCTCGTCTCCAGCCGAGGTATCGAGGTTAATCCAACTAAGATCCGAGCTATCGAACGAATGGAGCTACCGAAGTGTCTCAACGACGTCCAGAAGTTCACTGGATGCCTGGCATCGTTGAGTCGGTTTGTATGTCGGTTAGGGGAAAAGGCACTGCCTCTCTATCAACTCATGAAAAAATCAGATAAATTCGTTTGGACGCCGCAGGCCGATGAAGCTTTTGCCCACTTGAAAAAGATGTTGGCCATCGCAAAGTTAGCTTCTCCACTGTCAAAGGAGCCAATGTTGCTCTACATAGCCGCAACCAACCGAGTTGTAAGTGCAGTGATTGTAGTGGAACGAGATGAAGAGGGTAAGTCGGTGCAGAGGCTAGTGTATTACTTGAGCGAGGTATTGTCTGCCTCAAAACAGAACTACCCGCATTTTCAAAAGGTGGCATACGAAGTTTATATGGCGGCAAAGAAATTAAAGCACTACTTTGAGGAGCATCCCATCAAAGTGATATGCGAAGCCCCCATATCCGAGATAATGGGTAACAAAGATGCAAATGGCAGAATTGCGAAATGGGCAATTGAGCTAGCACCATACGCGCCCTAGTACGATAGAAGAGAAGCGATCAAGTCCCAGGCTCTGGCGGATTTTTTCGTGGATTGGGCCGAGGTACAATACGAACCACCGCCACCGGATCCGAACTACTGGAGGATGCACTTTGACGGATCGAAGACCAAAACCGGATTAGGTGCCGGGGTTGTGCTTACCTCGCCAAAGAAGGATCAACTCAAGCACGACAGATCCATTTCATGCATCGAACAATGTCGCTGAGTACGAGGCTCTTGTGCATGGTATCAAAGTGGCAAAGGAAATTGGCATACGTCGGATAATCTGCTTTGGAGACTCAGATCTAGTAATATAGCAAGTGTCCGGAGTGTGGGACGCCCTGGATCCAAACATGGCACTATACAGATTTCATGTGCAGAAAATCTCCGGTTACTTTGAGGGATGCGAGTTTCATCATGTACCTCGCGTGGAAAACGGTCGCCGACATGCTGTCGAAGCTCGGATCGACCCGGCAGGCAATTCCACCGGGTGTTGCATTGGAGCACCTCAGAAAGCCATCTATCAGGCCGTCCCTAGGAACCGATTCAATCTATGTCCCGGAAAACGCGGAATCTGGAGCTGAGCCCATGGACATTGACATGGGAGGTAGTACGCCGAACCCGGGGACTACCTCGGCAAACTCGGGGACTACCTCGGCAAACCCAGGGACTACCTCGGCAAACCCGGGGACTACCTCGCTAGACCCGGGGACTGTTCAGCGTGATCCGGTTGAAGTTATGCTGGTGGATCGGATGGAAATTGATGCGGAGCTGTTCCCTGCACGAGCAATACCAGCTTGGGCCCTGCCTATATACCAGTTCTTGAAAGATGGAACGTGACCCACTGAGGAAGTGCTATCCAGGCAAACTCAGAGAAGAGCCAAATCTTACACAATCATCAATTCCGAGTTGTACAAATGGAGTGTAACCAATGTCCTCCAGCGGTGTGTTGATCCGGAAGAAGGACTTGACATCCTCCGAGATATACACCAAGGAGAATGCGGGCATCACGCCTCATCCCGGGCTTTAGTGGCAAAGGCGTTCCGGCATGGATTCTATTGGCCAAGTGCCTTGGAGAAAGCAGAAGATCTGGTGAGAAAATGCAATGGTTGTCAAAGGTACGCCACCAAGACACATATGCCTATGTTGGAGCTCAAAACCATACCAATTACATGGCCATTTGCTGTGTGGTGCTTGGATATGGTTGGCCCGTTCAAGCCAGCAAGAGGAAACATGACGCACATTCTGGTCATGGTGGACAAGTTTACCAAATGGATCGAAGTGAAGCCTATAAGAAAATATGATGGGGCTACGGCCGTAACATTTCTCAAAGACATCATCTTGAGATACGGTTATCCTCACAGCATTATAACTGATAACGGAACAAATTTTGCTGAAGGTGCATTTGCACGATTCTGCCGAGATAAGAAAATCCGACTCGACATAGCCTCGGTAGCCCACCCCGCATCGAACGGACAAGTGGAAAGATCCAACAGATTAGTGCTATCCGGGATAAAACCCCGGCTCATTGAGCCATCAAAGATCAGCGGGTGCTGGATAGAAGAACTACCACCGTATTGTGGAGTTTAAGAACAACTCGAATCGATCAACAGGCTACACCGCTCTTTCCGTATATGGGGAAGAAGTCGTACTACCATTTATTATAGAGCATGATTCGCCTAGGGTCACCCAAGACACGTAAGCCGGGTGCAAGAAGCCCGCAAATGATGTTGATCTGCTGGAAGAAGCGAGAGAACTGCATCGCCAGATCCGCCATATATCAGCAAAATCTCCAACGCTATCATAGCCGGAAAGTGTGCCCCGAGTCTTCCGAAGGCGATCCGTTCGTTGGTACAGCGTACCATCGGCATGCATAAATTATCCTCCCATGGAAGGACCATTTATGGTGAGCAACGCATGGCACAATGACTCTTACTATCACATAGTGGCAACGCCATAGGAAAGGAACACGGCGGACAGGTCCGTAGAGGAATCCAAGCGACCGTGGAATGTAGCACTACTGGCCCGCTACACTTAGCTAAAGAGTGTATGTACCCGAGTCATCCTCATATGTCGGTATGTATGTCGGCAATGAGCTTATCAATGAAATAGCGGAGCCTCGAAAAGAACTCGGGACCGCCTTAATAAATGATTGTTGTTACTTTTTATGCTAGCTAGAATGACTGCTTCGCTTAACCCGGATTAGTAATGTGTGAGCACCAAAACCCAACCCTTCGACTTGTCGCTGTCCAACAAGAATTGGCTTCATGGCGAGCAAGGGAACAAGTTTGGAATTATGAGCACATGAAAAACTACTAAGGAAACGATCCTGCTCCAGCTAACGCTTGTTTTTTGACTAACCCCGATTTACTTTCAAGCTATTATGTTGAATTATTTTGAGCCAAGCCTCAAAGTTTCTCAAGATTGTTAAAACGATTCTTGAGGCTCAGTTTGTAAGTCGAAACCGAATCAAGGTAGACACGGATCGAGCCGTAGAATTGACGAACAAGAAAATGAAACTCGGGACTACGCCCAAGTTAATCCGCATACAAGCATAGTAGCACAATATTATGTATTCAGCATAGAATTGCACCCGCATACCGGGATCCGATAAATTTTCAAGTTTTTTTAACTAAGGAGCAGGAGGAGGAAGTTCGGCCATCATCATCACTGTCTTCAATATCTGGCAGCATCTTCTCCATCATCGCCCGACCCATCCTCCATGTTCTCCATCCGCCCTCCTCGCCGGATTCCGTAAAGCTCGGCCTCAACCCACCATGGATCGAGAATATTTGATGAGGCTGTAGGCGCAAGCTCGGCGCCGAGCTACCCACTCCGGATCATTGGTCCATTTGGATCCGGCACCGCCGGTGAGGAGGGTCGATCGATTTTCTCGCATCATGAAAGGATATGATGGAGAAGGGTATCTGCGCGCACGCCCGCGGATTCCTCCAGAGGTCAAGTTGAGTCTCGATCTCCAGCTTTTTCCGCAAGGAGCGTGATCCTTTCCCGAGCGCCTCGCTTGGCCGTAATGTGTTGAAGATCCGCATCTTAACGTCGAGGAGATCTTTTCCATAGTTCTTAATAGTTTCCACCCGAAGCGACACGCTAACCAATAGGTCCTCCATGTCTAAGGGGATGCTCTCACCATCGAGCGATGGGAGTACCCTCTCTTGGCGGAATTTGGCAACGGCAAGATCGGGCGATGGCGATTCTCCGTAAAATTATCTGAACATGAGAAAAGGGAGGATGCTGAAGCAAAGGCGTATGAGCTAACCCGGAAAACTATGTCGGATAAGGAGAAGAAACTTACGTGAGATATGGCGATGGATCCAGGTTAACTCCTTGATACAACTGTCGCGTCTCTGGCGAAGTTGTTCAAGCTCGGCAAGCGCCGACCCAAGCCGGACTTCGGATTCCTTGAGCAGATCCTGGTCCTTGGAGATCTGGAGGGTAAAGCGTTCACGCTCTTCGGTGAAGTTCTGGCCAACTTTCTGGAGCTCGTTTTTGTGTTAGGCCTTCATCTTCTCCATCTCGGCCTTGAGTTTGGCTATCTCGCCGTCCTTGGTCCGGAGGAGCGCAAGCTCATCATCCTTCTTCTTCAGCTCGGCTTGATGCTGTCCTGCTTGTTCGAGAAAATGCAGCATCATATCAGGCACGGGCACACTATCCTCAAGCGATGCTGAAATAGTGTGTTGACCCGGCAAAGCCGAGGAGTGAATGTTTGCCGAGCCAAGAAAAAGAAAGAATGGAATACACATCGACGTTGGCCGAAAGGGGACATACCTCAGATTTCCTCCAAGTTTTTCCGCATAATCTTGTTTTCAGCCTCCACCCCAGCTGCAAAAAACGAATAAGGAGGTTAGTCCGGCAGAAACAAACGAAACGGTGAGGTGTTAAGAGAGGAAATTACCCCTTTTCATGCTCCGCACCAAGTGCAACGTGTTTTGCGCGCAAGATCTTGTGGGTATCAAGCAAGCGCTGAAACTCGGCGCTCCGACGGTTGGTGGTTACTTGACAAAGGCACAGGCGTGTAAAGTTAGTTCGGTGCATATTCGAAGTGTACAAGATCCGGGCCAAGCGGAACTTAACCCGGCTCTAGGTGTGTGCATATTCGAAGTATACAAGATCCGGGCCAAGCGGAACTTAACCCGGCTCTAGGTGTGTGCATATTCGAAGTGTACAAGATCCGGGCCAAGCGGAACTTAACCCGGCTCTAGGTGTGTGCATATTCGGCGAGTATGAGATCCGGGCCAAGCGGAACTTAACCCGCTCTAGGTGTGTGCATATTTGAAGTTTACATGCAGCTACGTTGATCTTCTAGGAGCATCCGCCGAGTAACAAGTTATTCACCGGAGGCTCGGGACTAATGGTTATTATCTAAAGTATGTAAAGAAGAAACGACGTACTCCATCATACGCCCAGCGAGGTTAATGGCCTTGGGCGGTATTCATCCGAGCGAAAATTCAGCTGGGCCGAACTTTTCCGGAGATCGCTGTTAAGACGAACTCCCTTATTCCATTCATGACAAACTCGATGAGGCTCGGAGGGTACTGTTCGCCAGTGGGCATGTGAGGTGCCACCAAGCCCTTTGCGTGAGCTTCTTTCCTTTCAATCAGGGCAAGAGCTGGGCTAGTGTGAAGAACCATCTGCTGCAATTCGGCTGGCTCGGCAGGAGGATCCGTCGCTGCTGGTGATTTCTTTGGAAGCATTGACGACAAAGTTCGCTGCCCAGCCTCGACGGACGTAGACTTGCCTTTGGTTTGCTGGGAGGAAGTGACCATAGTGGATTTGCCCTTGGAATCCGCTGGAGTGGGTCCTCGCCGAGCTTGAGATGACTCGGACGAGGCAGATGAGCTTGGTGCGGGAGCTTTGGTGGTCGGGCGCCGAGCTGCTGTTGGTTTCTTCGAGCCGGACAGCGCTGGTTCGGTGGCTGGTGCCGGAGCTGCCGCTGGTGCTGGAGTTGCGTGGACTTGGTAGTTGTTGGTTGCGGCAATGCCGGGCGCGGACGCCGTGCCTCGCCGATCCGACCCTCCCGATCCGAGGTCGCGGCCTCCTCAAGGAGGTATCATGAACTCAGAGCGGCCGCAGAGCCCTCCGGAATAGGGCTCAGCGGGCATGACTCGTCGTCACGGGGAGGAGAAGGACTGGACCGAAGAGGAGAGGAGATGCTCGATCCGCTCTAAGGGACCTCCACAGGAGCCCTGCAAGAGAAAACAATGTCAGGAGTGAAGTTACCCCGATGCAGGGAGAAGTGTGTTGCGGAGTGAAAAAGAACTTACGCATCCGAGGTCTCGGCCTCCTTAGGTTTCCGGGCCCTCCGTGCCAGGGCTTTGCCTGCCCGTTTGGAGGCAGTCTTGTCTCCGGCCTTCTTTTGCCTTTTGGAAGGCTGAGAAGGTCCGGAAGAAGAACTCGACATGGATCCGCGCTTCTTCTTTGACGCCATCGGAACAGGCTCGCCCGTGGCAAGTGGAGAATCCTCGTGGATGTGCCCACCGGGGTTAGCTGATGCCGGGAAGGCAAAAGAAAGAGGGACAGCCTCAACGGGTTCAATCACATCGATATCCGAGTCATCCTCATCGTCGGGCCAATCTCTAAGAGAAGAGAATTTACCGCTGGGTCGTTTGGTGGCATCGGGTGTGGGGAGGAACATCTCCTGGTCCGGCTCCTCCTCATCCGGAATTTCTCGGTCCGGGGCCCACTTAAGGGTCAGATCCGGACCATCCTCGAGGGTTTGCTGGAGAAACAACTGAGAAAAAAGCACAAGGAGCAAAGTCAAAAATATGATAAGAGCCGACATGAAATTGATCCGAAATAAGTTTACCCCGCGAAGCTTACTGCGGGAGGGAGCCTGTCACGGCAGTAATGCTCGATTCCCCATGTCCATTCGGCGGAGAAGTCCTTATGGGTGGTGAAAAGAGCCTTGACCCGGCGGAAGATCTCCGTATTGCTCAACTCAAACGAGGAGGTTCGGTTGGGGTCGCGACTGAAGCTCATATGGCACAACTTGTGAGTGCGCCGCTGAAGGGGAGATATTCGGTTGCGCACGAATGTGATCATGGCATCCTCGTTGCGCAATCCGAGCTTCTTCAGCTCCGCAAACCTTTTGTTCACTTGGTTGGCCAGAGCCGTAGGTTTCTTGGCGACCTCCTCCTAGAAATCCGTGTCAGGGGGACCCGGAGCATAGGGCAGCAACCGGATCAAATCTTCCGTGCCTTCGTTCTGGATGTAGAAGAAGGTCCGGGCCCATCCTTTGCAGGAGTCAAGCCCGGTGACCCGGGGAAAGATTGAATACCTCCGGGGCGAGATCGAGGCAGCTCCGAACTGAGTTAACTGCTTGTCCTCCGACTCGACGTGGATGTTGGGGACGTTGCGGCGGAGGCCGAAGAACCGGATCCAAAGCTCCTTCAGAGGCTATAGCCCGTGTAGCCTCGATCAAGAAACGAAAGCGGACAGAGAGGTGATGGCGTCACGGAGATGGTGTGGTTGCAGTGATAGGTCCGGATCCACCGGAAGAAATCACCACTGGAAGCCCAAATCCCCGTTGGAAATGGGATAGGAAAACAACGAACTCACCCAGATTGGGTGAGGGGCTAACTCGAGGAGGAGGGAGACGAGCGGCACGCCGGAATGCACCGGTCCGTAGAGCCGGCCGATGTCGCCTCGCAGACCAGAGCCGCCCACGCTGCTGGTCCGCCACAGCGTCCTCCTCCATCTCCTGCTCAACGACGATGAGCTCCTCCTCCGTCATCTCGATTCCGCTGTTCTCGCTGGAGCTGGCAGCGGTGGGGCTCTGCGGTCTAGACTGACGAGGACCCGTGGCTAAACAGAGGAGCGGCGGTGACTGTGGTGCGGAGGAACGGAGAAGGTGCGGCGGCGGCGCTGCTGCAACGGGCACTGGCGGCGGTGCGGTTGCAAGGAAGAAGAAGAGGAACAGGCGAGGGGGCGCGGAGATGGAAAAGTTCTAAGGAGCATGCTCCTCCCCTATTTAACCGCCCACAGTCATTAACGAGTGGGATCGTGCTACGCTGGAAAACCACACGGTGTGGCCGTGTATCACCAGCATCGACCAATCAAAGAGAAGCCACACCGGGGGCCGCAGAGTAAAAGTGATCCCATGACACGACGTGCAATTGCGGTAAACGAGGAGACAGACGTGACGTAACCCCCACAAGAACACCGACATTTATCAGCGGCGATTCTTCGCGACCCTGAAAATAAGGCAACGCAATGATTAACCGTTACGTGGGTTGGCGTACGAGAGAAGGACGCAAGGCCCGGATCCGAGCCACGATGGTAACCCGGCCGGCAAGTGAAAACTTGAACTGCGGAGGAAAGTAAAACCATAGGATCCGAGCCAAAGTGGTGACCCGGCGGCAAGTGAAAACTTGGAGCGTCGCGAAGGGCGTAAATCCATATAATCCGAGATAAAGTTAACCCGAACTAAACGTCCAAGCTTAGATATTTAATGAATTTGATGTGGCCTTAGCGACCAAGGCCGCTAAGGCCGCACTACCGGGGACTAATGTTAGGGATAACCCGGGTAGGGTCACTCCGGGGTATAAGGGCCGAGTTAGCCGAGGTTCGGCAAGGTCAAAGCGGATGCTGGCCGAGTCACCTCAAGGCAGGCCGGATCACGGAGTAACCCGGACCAGGGGGGTCGCCTAACATTGTCTCGTCCGAATCAAGGAGTAAGTCGGAGATACTTGTCTAGCTTATATGCAGGAACAGGTGTGGCCGGATCAACTCTGATCCGGATCCTCGTTTGGCTTCTAGGAGAAGGAAGGAATCTCTCTGGTCCAAAAGAAGGCCCGGTGTGTACTGGATGAGCGAATAAAGCAAGGGTAGGACCACCGGATCGTGGCCGACAAGGGTGACGACACTCACGTCGGCTGACGTAGGCGCCGCAGAGGCAACGTCGCTAAAGCAAGAATGACGCGGGGGAAAAGCACCCCTGTCGGGTTACTACATTGGGAGGAGGCATATTCTTAGGAATATGCCTCCACGTATGCCCTAGGCCAGGACCGAACCACCTCTATATAAGGGGGGGGGGGTTGGGGTTCTGGTAGGGGGGTTGGGTCTTTTCAGATACATAGCAAGGAAAACACTAGTGGATCTAGGGTTCTTGGGCTAGTTAGTAGGTAAGAGTAAGAGAGTTTCTTCTTCCTCCTCTCGTCAACACAGCTCGAGGAGCACTTGTAATCTTGGAGACTGAACATCAATACAAAGCTTCTGTGTAGAGAATCACTACTATCCCTCCCTGGATTCCCCTAGCGCATATTAGTCCCCACCTTTAGCCTATCCATGGCATCTGCCGTGACACCACCACGACAAGTCCACACGCACGGAAGCAGTAAACAACTGGTAGACAGATGCAGAGCCGACGGGCGAGGTCAGGCAGATGATCAGCAAGTCACGAGCAGCAAACAACAAAAAGAGATACACCAGATCAAAACCACATGTCTAGCACCAACCAGATCAGAAGCTATGCATGCTATCGAGCCGGCACAGATTGATCAGGGGGCAGCGCAGCTAGCTTGACGAGCGGCCGGGGACGTGGAATAGCAGCAGCAGCCAGAAGGAGAGCGGCGGCGGCCGTAAAAATAAAAGGACGAGTTGCGCGTCTGAAACGGGAGAGGGAGAAAAAAACCCTTGCTCATGATACCATATTAGGAATAAGCAACTTGTATTATCTGGGAGCCAAAGGCCACAATATATAGTACATCTGACTTGAGGTGCAAGAAGATAAATCTAGACAAATACGGACTCCAAGACCAATACTAATACACCTTAACAGTAACATCCTATGGTTTTTAAAATTAATTTACGACCATACATTTTGGCTTGATACTTGCCGACATGTTCCATCATTTTTCGAGGTCATCCTATTGAGGTTGTGTTAGTAGGATACTTGCGAATAAGCACTTTATTGTCATCCTGGTCACTGGTTTCTCTTCCCGACTTGTGTACCCCCCATATTTACATAGAGCATCTCCAGTAGATACCGCATCCGGCCATCCCGCAAGCAGTGAACCGCATCTCGCGTTTGCGGTGCGAAAAAGCCCTGGGTGGACCAGATGCCGCATAGTGTACCGCAAAACTGAATATTCTTTTTTACAGGTCAGGTATGTTGTATCTGTTTCGCCCTGGCGCGTGTACCCAAAAACAAATTTTACCTCAAAACACACAATTCAGGGTTTGAATGAGAAATAGAACAAAATTTGGCCATAAATAATAGTAATTAAGGCGACATAATTCAAAGGCAAGGTTTTCAATCATAATAACAAAAGATTAAATGAAAACCCTAATCCACGATCTCGCTTCTGCTGTCATCTTCCGCGCCGCCGTCCTCCGTTGATGTCTACGCACTTCTATTCTTGTAGGAAGTTGTTGGGCCTCCAAGTGCAGAGGTTTGTAGAACAGCAGCAAGTTTCCCTTAAGTGGATTACCCAAGGTTTATCGAACTCAGGGAGGAAGTGGTCAAAGGTATCCCTCTCAAACAACCCTGAAATCAAGATACAAGAAGTCTCTTGTGTCCCCAACACACCCAATACACTTGTTAGGTGTATAGGTGCACTAGTCGGCGAAGAGATAGTGAAATACAAGTGGTATGGATATAAGACAATGGTGCCAGAAAATACTTTGATGGCATGGAAGAGACTAAAGGCAAACTGAAATAAAGATGACAGCAAGCAAACATGTAACAGATCTAGTTGCAAACGGTGTTTTAATGCTTAGAAACAAGGCCTAGGGATCATACTTTCACTAGTGAACACTCTCATATAAATATTTTCTCTTCATGATACTACTCTGAACTACTCTCCGGTTGGGCACTCTAATCCATGGTAGGGTTATAACAACACACCTCAAAGTTCGCTTTTCCCATCTAGATAACCCCACACTGTCACCTTGAGCACTAGATGGTTCCAACAAACACCACAATTTCATAGAGACATCTAACTCCAAATATAACTCATAACAAGTATTTGTAATATCTAGCCTAAGTGCCACCATGGTGTGCATGCTGTCACTTTCACACACATGGGGAGAGTAGAGATCTATTAAAGCACTTGAGTAGCAAGGTAGATCAATTTGATTACAAAGCTCATGATCACAATATGATCATGCATAGACAGAGAGATGAACACATAGCTACCGGTAGAACCCTTAGCCTCGAGAGAGAACTACTCCCTCGTCATCATGGGAATCAGCAATGACGATGGAGATCGATGGAGATGGCTCCGGGGGCACTTCCTTGTCCCGGCAGAGTTCCGGAACAAAGACTTTCTGTTCCCCAAATCTCCCCTTCGGTGGCAGCAGCGCTGTGGAACTTTTCGTGGCTGGAGACTGGACGATTTAGGGTTTTTGCATCGGGAGGATTCTTATAGGCGAAGAGGCAAGGTCGATGGGTGGACCAGGGGCCCACACCACCTGGTGGCGTAGCTAGGGCTAGCCCACGCCACCACATGGTGTGGCCAGCCCCTAGACCCTCTTCGTCTCGTCTTCTGACTCCGTGAGTCTTCCGGTAAAATATCGACTTTGGCTTTTGTCCGGTACAATTCCGAGAATATTCATTTTCTGACTTTTCTGGAACCAAAAACAGAAGAAAACATGCAACTGGCACTATGGCATCTTGTTAATAGGTTAGTTCCAGAAAATGTGTAAAAGTACTCCAAAGTGTGGACAAAACATAAGAAAGTAGATATAAAACAAGCATGAAACATCAAAATTATAGATATGTTAGCAACGTATCAACATCCCCAAGCTTAACTCCTGCTCGTCCCCGAGTAGGTAAGTGATAAAAATAAAGAATAATTTTTGAGGTGACATGCACCATCACAATCTTGATCAAACCATTTGCAAGCATTGAAAGCTAGGATCAAAGAACTCTAAACATGAGCATGAAAGACGAAGTTCTAATAATAAGACATACTAACTATGCACGCACATGAAAAGGCACAAACAAAACATTCATGAATAACAATGCTTTGCAAGACGTTTGTTTGTTTCACATAAAGAAAACATAGCATAGTGGCATTCAGCTTGTCCCTCATAATGTAGCAAATCATAATTGCATAGGACACCTTTAAAGTTCATAAGGGTGACTAGATACAAATAGTTTAAGAATAAGCAATATCAAAGTTATGCATCAATCAACAAGTCTTGGGACAATGCACATTAAACTAAGAATGGACACTATGCTCTCTCAATAGGTGCATAAAGATAGAAGGTGGAGACTCAACATAAAAGTAAAAGAAAGGCCTTCATAGAAGGAAGTAGGGATTCAAGTTTCATAAAGAGCTTCCAAAAATTATGGTACTTATTAGCTTTCAGCTCTCATTGCCCCTGTCATAAGCATCTTTAGGTGATTAAGGTTAAAGTGACACAACTAAGAGGATATGCTTGAAAAATTATAAGCCGAAATCTCATGCCCCTTACTTAAGAGTACCGAACCTCATTGTAACTACCTCGGTGAATTACACTCTTAGTTACATGCCTGGATGAGCGAAAGTGGTTAAAATAGTACTGCAAGGGCAGGGCCACTCACAGTGTGAACCTTTTCGCCGTCCTAACCACTTCCAGAACATCGGGACAAGAACGAGCGGCGTAATCGGCAGGCGAAGGGATCAACTACATACACAAGTGAGTATGTATGCAAGCCACCATACAACTGTTCACAGAGCCATTCCATCTAAAAGAAATAGAAATATTGCAACGCCATACAACAAGATCCAAATATCCTAGATAGAGATAATATTTTAGGATAGCTCCTCATACATCAAACATCAGAGTATTAGGCGGAAGCGGAAAACAAGATCTGAGTACGGATAAGAAGCGAATCGGCATAAGATGCCACATAAATAAACACATCCCGCCCATAGATCTCACGGATCCCCGTTCCCGAAATCTCTACACCGAGTGATCGTTGCCAACATCATCCGTCTCCTCCACCGAGTATCCATCTTGCGAGTACACCTGTTTATCTGAATCAAACAATTTATCGTGTGAGACCCTAGGGCTACTCAGCAAGTCTTTATGCCTCTAAAGGGGACATATACCTGGGGTGACGCAATTGTAGCAAAAGATAATAACTAACAAGTCTATAGATACTCGCTAACCATCTGCCTAACCAATGATAGACGGATGTCCGTTAATTAGTAACAACAGTTATACAGTATAATTAACAGATCCATCCTCCTTCTCGCTTACCAACGAGAAAGCGGACGAACAACCCATCCGTTGGGAGCTTTATTAACCATTCCATGAGTATTGCCCTATCTACTAGTCAAGTACTTAGTCAAATTAAAAGCGGTACTTTACTTATACTTGTCTATGATCGAGAAACTGTGCTCCAAGTCGTCCATAACCGCGGACACGGCTTTCAGAAAGATTTACCCTGCAGGGGTGCACAAATAGCAACACACACTCGATCAACCTCGGAAAACCAACTCAAAACCCAATGAGGCATTCACGACAAAGCGATCACAGGATTCAGAAATATTTCAGGGGGCCACCCCATTAAGCTACCCGCAACGAAGTTGGCCGGCTCCAAGACGGACCCAAGGTTTGCATCAATGGATGTAAATGACTAGGAACCCGAAAGTGTGACTGGGCTTGTCGATACCGCGAAAACACTCCGCATCCAAAACAGTACAGGTGCTCCTCGCACAATCTTAAATAAAGCAGTAAAGCATGGCATAAGTACATGATAGTAATAAAGCCCCAAACTACTTTGTGGCCCCAAAAAATAAGAATGAATCAAGCTCTGGCTCAGGGGGGTCCATAAGTCCTCCTGGATGTGGATAGTGCGAATCGTCAAGGAACAGGAATCAAGTACTCGGGGTCCTACGGGACACAAGTGAGTATGAAAAGCCAAATAGCAGATATTGCCCACCGGTGCCTCTTTCATTAGTTATCCCATTACTACTCAGGTTAAGTTGTTTAGGTACCTCGTTATCCATCAGACACTCACATACCCTACACATGCAGTTCTACGACTCGCATGGCTCAAACAACTCCTGTAGTAATGGCTCATGGGATGGAGGAACAAGCTTCGGTGGGGTTTAAAAGTAAAGGCTATGCAGTACTTGGGATTCAATTTAATGCAATCGCGACTCAATGATAAAAGAATAAGATAGAGGCAATAGGTGCTATATGTATGCAAGCATGTGGTAGTGCTTGCCTAGCAGCTCAGTTGAAGCGAGAGAAGGATCTGGGTAGTGCTCCTGGGATTCCTGATATATCCTCAAGCTTCTATTCGAAGAAGAACCAAACAAACAAGGGCCAACATAAATAAAGTGCACAAGCATATGAATTAAAATGCGACAAGCAAACAAGCATGCCATGATGAATGATGCACAATTTACATGGCAATAATGTAGCATGGCATGGGTGAGGTGTGGGGTACAAGAATAAAGCATTTTATTGAGTTTTAGTCATGTTTTGCTCCCATAACACTTGCTGTATACTTTATATTTATATGATGCATGTTGCAATTCTGAACAAGGAATGCATAGTTAGAACGGGCTCGGCGCGCTGATCGATTTAGACATATTATTTGTCGACTTTGGAGTTGTAGAATTAAAGTTATTAATTAATTAAGAAAAGGGCAATTTGTTGTGATTTTAATCATCTCGAAAATTTAAAGTGTTCAAATAGTATTTTGAATGGCATATTTGAAATCCTCACATTTTTCTGATTCCAAAACATATATCATTTGTATTATTTGGGTTTCTAATTTAAAAGTTATTAAAAACAGATTTACATTTAAATTTAAACATTTCTGAAATTGTTTTTATTTAACAGATAAACCGGAGACTTTTTATACCCAGCCTCAGTTAGCCACGGTCGCAGACATGTGGGACCTAGGGTTTGACTAGGCGAAGCTAATGAACGCTTTATATCATGGCTTAGCTGTAGCCACAGCCGACAAGCGGGACCGGGCGTCACATGACCCACACGCGGCGGCTTAACGGGGCACAAACATGTGGCTCGGATGGGGACGGCGGATTGGGGTTTTTGGAACCTAGGGTGCTTTTCTATAAAAATCTCCCGCGGAGGCAGACAGGTGGGACCGAGAGGAGCGCGGGTTGAGGAATCAAAAGGTTGGGGGGGGAAGTGCAAAGTAGCCACTGCTACTGTTTCTCTTCCCTGCGTTTCTGTTGAAACTGACAGAGAACGCGAGCGGCGCAGTGGGGGCTCGAACCCACGACGCGGTGCATGCACGCAGGCGGCGGTGACCACTGCGGTGGCTTGGGGGTTATGCTGGTTTGCGGTCGTGCGGCTAGCTAAGGTGGAAACGGCGAGAGGACGGTCGGCATACGACGGAAGCTCGCCGCGCAGAGAGCGCTCGACGAAACGCATGGCGCGACCAGTGAGAGAGAAGGGCCTAGAGGGTGTCAGGGGAGTAGGGTAGCTCGCCGCGAGGTGGACGGTGGTGGTGGATAGGGTCGAGGAGCGACAGTGCGTCGGGGATGCAGACGTTCGGCGGAGCTAGGGTTTCGGGCGGCGTCGTGGACATGCATGGGTTCTGGGCCTCCTCCTCCTCGCTGCTAGGCACGGGGGCGACGCAGAGGTTCAGCTTGCCCTTCCTCGACACCCAACGCCACGCTCGCCGCAGTGTAACGTCGAGAGGAGGTGGATGCCGACGGTGGCCGCCGGGGTGGATGTGGGGGGTAGAAGGGGAGGGAGAGGAGGAAGGGCACGACCCTGGTTGGATCTGGGCGATGCCAGGACAGAGAGGGAGTAGATAAAGAGAGGGAGAGGGGAGAGGTGCCATGGGGGATCGGGGTAGATAAAAAGGTGGCTTCGGCCACCTTTTCCTTCCTCTCCCTCACGTGCTCGGCGTGGGAAGACCAGGGCAGGGGCATGGTGTGGCTGCAGGTGGGCCAGAGAAAGGAGAGGGCTCGGGTGTGGGGCCCCTTTGGAAGGGAGAGAGAGAGGAACCGAGAGAAGAGAGGGTCGGGCAGCTAGGGTAGAGGGCTCGGGTTAAGGTTAGAGATAGAGGGGTAGATGGCAAGGGGTGGGTCCCCGTTGGCAGAGAGAGAGAATGAGAGAGAGAGAGTAGCTAGGAGTGCTCGGCATGGGGTGGTTGAGCATGGGAGGCTCGGGTAGGGTTTATATTAGAGGGGGGTGGTTCGGCTAGCTAGAGAGAAGGGGGATGGTTAGGGTGGTGGTGATTAGGTTTAGCTTAGGGTTTTGCATACCCACATGGTCAAGAAAGGAAGGGTGGAGTGATGAATAAGGAGGGAAGGGGTGAGGGGTGAAATTGGTTGAAACATGATGATGGTGAATAGCAACACAAGAGAGAGAGATGTGTAGGGTTTTAGGTGCACAAGGCAAGGAGAAAAAATAAAGACCAAGATGGTGAGGGTTTAGGGTAAAAGCAAAAGAAAAGAGCCACAAGAAATGAATCCCAAAGGACCATGATCGACTCAATAATCAAAGTAAAAACCAAAAGAATGGGATGGTGAGGCCTGTTGCATGGCCCATGCAAAAGCATTAAATTCCATGTTAGTTTTTCTGAAAACAAAATAATAGTCATGGCATTTATACACATGCATTCCCAAAATATGGAGTAAGGCCAAGCTAAAAGAATTAGAAAGAAGGTTCCATGTGGAGTAGATGGAGGTGATCATATTTGAATATACTTGGGACTTGCTAGTGTGTATATTCCACTAGATGTTTAATAGTCTCAAAATATTCCAACATGAGTATACATTCATAATAATCCATATGGAAACTAGAAAAAGGGGTTCCACTCACAAAGCATGCAAAGGTGGCCCCACATATTAATAATGTGGAAATAACATGATGCTAGTGTGAGGGCATGTGGAAAGTAGAAGTGGATCCATCCCAACCCACATGAGCTAGATTTATATGCTAAAGGAAAAGTATAATTCATGGTTAATTGGGATGGTGGAATTATAAGGTGGTGACAAAGAAAGGTGATGGAGTTGAATAAAAGATATGCCCCCAACTCAACTTGGGCATCAAGCATTTATCAAGAACCAAATACAATATATCAAGAGCCAAATACAATTACTAATGCATATGAGAGAAGAACCGAAAGAAAAGGGGTTTTATATGATGCTCAAATGCAAGGTGGCATAATGACATGAGCATGATATAATTATGATGCAACAATTATATGTAGGAAGTAGCAATTATATTACTAGACCATGTAGCATTACATATGTTAGACAGATGGGATGCTACAACTCTCCCCCACTAAACAGGAATCTCGCCCCGAGATTCTAGGAAGAAGAAGAAGACACGAAGAGGGTAGGATACTTGGCACGGAGCTCATCCTCGCGTTCCCATGTGGCTTCATCAACTGAATGGTGCGACCACTGCACCTTGCATAACTTGATGGACTTGTTGCGAGTCCTTCTTTCTTTGACTTCTAGGATTTTTATGGGGTGTTCTTGATAAGACATGTCTTCTTGGAGATTGATAAGCTCATGGTCCACGGTCCTGCCGGGATCCTTGAAGCACTTCTTGAGTTGAGAGATATGGAAAATATCATGGACCTTGAGTTTTTCAGGGAGCTCAAGAGCATAAGCAACTTCTCCTCTTCTTCCACGAACTTTGAAAGGACCGATGTATCTAGGAGCCAGCTTTCCTTTGATACCAAACCGGTGCGTGCCTCTCATGGGAGTGACACGAAGGTAAACGAGATCACCAGGGACATACTCCATGTCCGTGTGCTTTCTGTCATAGTTGCTCTTTTGGCGACTTTGAGCAACCTTCAGATTTTCAAGAATGATGTGAACCTTCTCCTCCGCTTGAGTTACAATGTTGGGGCCAAACAATGGTCTTTCACCTGCTCCCGACCAACCAATCGGAGTTCTGCATTTGCAACCATAGAGAACCTCAAATGGTGCCATCTTTAGACTTTTTTGGAAGCTGCTGTTGTAAGAGAATTCAGCATAAGGAAGACATTCTTCCCACTTCATGCCGAAAGAGATAATGCAAGCACGGAGCATATCTTCTAGAATCTGATTGATCCTTTCAACTTGTCCTTGCGACTGAGGATGGTAAGCTGTGCTAAAGTTCAATTTTGTTCCCAAAGCATTTTGGAAACTTCCCCAGAACTTGTAAGTGAAGATGCTTCCACGGTCTGAGCTGATCTCAAGAGGAACCCCATACAAGAGACAATTCTGTTGATATAGAGCTCAGCCAACTGAATTGCAGAAATTGTTTCCTTGACGGGAAAGAAGTGAGCCACTTTAGAAAGCCTGTCGATGACAACAAAGATTGCATTGTTGCCCTTCTACGACCTTGGAAAACCAGTTATGAAGTCCATCTCTACTTTCTCCCATTTCCATTCCGGAGGTTTCAATGGCTGTAGAAGACCGGAAGGTTTCTGATGAACAGCTTTAACTCTACGGCAGACATCACACTCCGAGACATACTTGGCACAATATCGTTTCAACCCAGACCACCAATACTGTGTTTTCAAGTCCATGTACATCTTAGTGCTGCCAGGGTGGATAGAAAGAACAGAATCATGCGCCTCCTTGAGAACTTGCTCTCTTAAACACGGGTAGTTTGGAACAAACATCCGGTGTTCAAAGAAAAGAGCGCCTTGGTCGTCGACGTGGAAGAACTCATACTTCGGAAGCTGAATGTTGGAGATGATGTTTTTAGTGTAAGGATCACCAAGTTGAATGGAGCGAGCTTTTTCTTCCAAGAGAGGAGTTGCCAGAAGGTTCAGAAGATACCCTTGATCCACAATTTCAAGGTTGAGCTGACAGAATTCCTCACACAAGAGAGGCTGTTGTTCTTCCACCATGAGGTTGTTGACATAAGCTTTTCGGCTGAGAGCATCAGCCATGACATTAGCTTTGCCCGGAGTGTAGTTGATGGTCAAATCGAAATCATTGATTGCTTCAATCCACCTCCTCTGACGAAGGTTGAGATCATGCTGTGTGAAGATATACTTCAGACTCTTGTGATCAGAAAAGATTTCACAACGGTTGCCAAGCAAGTAGTGCCTCCATATTTTCAAAGCAAAGACAACTGCTGCGAGTTCAAGTTCATGTGTTGGATAGTTGAGCTCATGAATTTTCAACTGACGAGAGGCATATGCAACGACTTGCTTTTCTTGCATAAGGACCGCACCCAATCCTTGCAAGGAGGCATCACAGAATATCTGGAAAGGCTTTGATGTATCTGGAGGAATCAAGACTGGTGTGGACGTGAGCTTCTTTGAGTGTTTCAAAGCTTGCTTGACATGCAGAGTCCAAAGGTATTTCTTGCCTTTCTTGAGGAGATCGATAAGAGGCTTCGCAATCTTCGAGAAGTTCTGAACGGTTGACGGCAAAGAATTAGCCAAACCAAGGAAACTCCGGACTTCTTTGACATTTATGGGAGGAAGCCAGTCAACAATTGTCTTAACAGTTTCTGGGTTGACAGCAATGCCCTTGGCAGATGACGTGACCAAGATAGGTGACTTCAGGCAGCCAAAACTCACACTTGGAGAACTTTGCATACAGGTGGTTCTCACGAAGCTTGTTTAGGACACACCAAAGGTGTTCTTCATGTTCTTCCTTTGACTTAGAATAGACTAGAATGTCATCCAGATAGACCACAACGAACTTAGCAAGATACTCCATGAAAACCGAGTTCATAAGCCTCGAGAAGGTGGCAGGTGCGTTGATGAGACCGAAAGACATGACCGTGTACTCATATAGGCCATAGCGGGTGGTGAAAGTTGTTTTAGGAACATCTTCCTTGCGAATCTTGATTTGATGATATCCACTTCTCAAGTCAAGCTTAGAGAATACCACAGCTCCAGCTAGCTGATCGAAGAGATCATTAATCCGCGGAAGGGGATATTTATTCTTGATGGTTTTAGCATTGAGAGCCCGATAGTCAACACAAAGTCTATCAGTCTTGTCTCGCTTCTTCACAAAGATGGTTGGGCTACCCCAAGAAGAAGTAATCGTTGAATGAAACCCAACTTCTCTTGTTCATCAAGTCGACGCTTGAGTTCAGCCAACTCAGCAGACCCATTTTATAAGGCCGCTTGAGATAGGAGTGGTTCCAGTTCAAGCTCAATCACAAACTCGACCTCACGTCAGAGGCATACCCGTAACTCTTCAGAAAAACATCCGGGAACTCATAGACCACCAAACACTCAATAGCTTCCATAGCATCATCATTCAGAGCCAAAGAGAAACGCTGAATTGCAGGAGTCGACTTGGAGAATAGACTATATGGCCTTCAGAATTTTCAGAGAAACCGAAAGCTCAAAGACAATCAATCATAGCTGCATTTGCTGTTAACCAATCCATGCCCAAGATAACATCAATGTCAGAATTTCCCAGAATAATTAAGGAAGCTGGGAACGAAGAACCACCAATCTCAATTTGATTGCCATGGCTGATTTTAGAAGATGCCATTGTTGCTCCAGGAGAAAGGACCATTAACCGTTTAGGGAGAGGATCCATTGCTAACTCATTCTCATTTGCAAACTTGTGAGAAACAAAAGAATGCGATGCACCAGAATCGAACAAAACTCGTGCAGGAACTGAGTTAACATGAAGCATACCCATCACAACTCTAGGTGCATGCTCAGCTTGAGCGACATTAACACAGTTGGCACGAGAAACAGTAGACCCGGGCTTGGTGTTGATGTTGAGAGCCCGCGGTGGAGGTGCACGAACCATAGAAGAGCTTGCCGCAGGTCTTGGAGGTGGTGGAGGAAGAGCTTTGTTGTTCATTGGACAATTCCAGTGTTGATGCCCAGTGTTTCCATAGGTGTAATAGGCACCAGGTGGACGTGGAGCAGTGTAGCCAGGGACTCCGCCAGGCGCTCCAGGGTAGTTGTGGTTGTAGCCCCTAGGAGCCGCGGTGAAGGAGTTATGTGGCCTTGCTGCGTAGCTTGACGGTCTAGGTGGAGCCGGGAGCGACGGTGGGGTGTTAGGAACCCACACACGACGCTTAGAAGGAGCTGACATAGCTGAAGAGCTTGCTGCATCACGGCTGTGTTTCTTGGACTCCTCAAATACTTGCCTACTTGCTTCCTCCTGCAGAGATGTATGTTGGAGTTCTACAAAAGACCCCGGCCTTGCATGAGTGATTGCATATTTGATTGATGCATTGAGCCCTTGTCTGAACCTCTTTTGCTTCTTCTTGTCATCAGAGATCTCATCGCCACCATACCGAGAAAGATTCATGAAGTTTCTGATATAAGGATTGACATTGTCATTGCCCTGCTTGAGGTTGAGAAACACTTCCTTCATCCTTTCCATGACAATTTCTGACAGATATTGCTCTTTGAAAGCCCCAGTGAACTGCTCCCAAGTAGGCTAAAACTCAGAGTGGTTTGCCTTCAGGTAATTCTCCCACCACAGAGCTACATCTCCCTTCAGAAGGCGAGTGGCACATTTTACCCATTCTTGCTCAGGAACATCAGCAATCATCAGTAACCTTGACATCTCACGCAGCCAATCATCTCGCCCGTGAGGCTGATCGGACACCTCAAAGTGGCGGGTTGAACTTCGAAAACTCTTGATGTCTCCTCGCTTGGGAGGTGGAGGTAGCGAACAAACTCATTCCTCCCGACACTTTCTTCAAATCACCGGGTTCTCACAGATTGTTCCCAAGGCATTAGCAATGCTTGCCAACGCAGCCCCCAGTTCAGGTGGTATGTCCTCCTCAAAACGGCGTGGTGGTGCCATCCTGTGATTGATATAAAACACAAGTCAGTACCATAATGGAGAATAATAATAATCCAAAATAGTACCAAAATGGAATTAACCAAGATTAAAGGATACAAATTACTAAGATGATATTAAAATATCAACAAAGTTCAAAGCACCTAGAAGATATTAAGCATATCGCACACGACTGAACAAGGAGTGTGGTACACAAAGCTATCAAAGAAAAAAAATCCGCAAATTTCGGCATTAAAATACCACTATATGCGCAAAACCACTTAACGAATCAAGATTAGTAACTCTACCAATTCAATATACAAGAGCGAATGATAAAAGTAGTGGTATGGTCGCGACTCCATCCCGCACTCAAATCATTACTCCGCACATGAATCAGTAAAACACATATCCCAACACCTTCTTCTTAAGATGAACCTAAAGATTAGTAACTACGGAAACGAACACCCCAAACAAGATAACGTTGGATAACAAAGAGTAAGACATATCGTGTCGGTTTACAATGAATCAGATAGATCGCGTCGGTTTACAAAAGCCTGTCGGTATAGAATGTACCAACAGTTGATAACCAAGAGGCAGATAGTGATAACATGTTGGGTGCAACAGATAGACAGGGAATTCACACACACACACACACAACCTATGGTACTACGGAACCCAGAACACGTGAATCCTAGTTTGAATTTTTAGAAGAGGATTGAAAATGTTACACTTCCTTACCAGAAAAGGGTGGGTGGATGGGTAAGAAGAAAAATGGAAGCAATGATTTCACGCTTTTGTTTTTCCCTAGTATATATAGCTACCAAAAATATTTGCTAGATCGACAACGACCATTTGGCTGAGACCTCAAGGGCGGGATGGCTCGATACCAATTGTAACTACCTCGTGAATTACGCCTAGTTACATGCCCGGATGAGCGAAAGTGGTTAAAATAGTACGGTGGCACAGGGCCACTCACAGTGTAGACCTTTCGGCCCCTAACCACTTCCGAACATCGACAAGAACGAAGGCGAATCGGCAAAGTAAGGGATCAACTACATACACAAGTGAGTATGTATGCAAGCCACCATACAACTGTTCACAGAGCCATTCCATCTAAAAGAAATAGAAATATTGCAACGCCATACAACAAGATCCAAATATCCTAGATAGAGATAATATTTTAGGATAGCTCCTCATACATCAAACATCAGAGTATCAGGCGGAAGCGGAAAACAAGATCCGAGTACGGATAAGAAGCGAATCGGCATAAGATGCCACATAAATAAACACATCCCGCCCACAGATCTCACGGATCCTGCTCCCTAATCTCTACACCGAGTGATCGTTGCCAACATCATCCATCTCCTCCACCCAGTATCCATCTTGCGAGTACACCTGTTCATCTGAGTCAAACAATTTATCGTGTGAGACCCTAGGGGTACTCAGCAAGTCTTTATGCCTCTAAAGGGGACATATACCTGGGGTGACGCAATTGCAGCAAAAGATAATAACTAACAAGTCTATAGATACTCGCTAACCATCCGCCTAACCAATGATAGACGGATGTCCATTAATTAGTAACAACAGTTATACAGTATAATTAACAGATCCATCCTCCTTCTCGCTTACCAACGAGAAAGCGGACGAACAACCCATCCGTTGGCAGTTTTATTAACCATTCCATGAGTGTTGCACTATTTACTAGTCAAGTACTTAGTCAAATTAAAAGCGGTACTTTAGTTATACTTGTCTATGATCGAGAAACTGTGCTCCAAGTCGTCCATAACCCATGACACGGCTTTCAGAAGATTTACCTAGGGTGCACAAATAGCAACACACACTCGATCAACCTCGGAAAAACCAACTCAAAACCCAACGAGGCATTCACGACAAAGCGATCACAGGATTCAGAAATATTTTAGGGGGCCACCCCATTAAGCTACCCGCAACGAAGTTGGTCGGCTCCGAGACGGACCCAAGGTTTGCGTCAATGGCTGTAAATGACTAGGAACCCGAAAGTGTGACTGGGCTTGTCGATACCGCGAAAACACTCCGCATCCAAAACAGTACAGGTGCTCCTCGCACAATCTTAAATAAAGCAGTAAAGCATGGCATAAGTACATGATAGTAATAAAGCCCCAAACTACTTTGTGGCCCCAAGAAATAAGAATGAATCAAGCTCGCCTGTGGGGGTCCATAAGGCCTCCCGGATGTGGATAGTGCGAATCGTCAAGGAACAGGAATCAAGTACTCGGGGTCCTACGGGACACAAGTGAGCATGAAAAGCCAAATAGCAGATATTGCCCACCGGTGCCTCTTTCATTAGTTATCCCATTACTACTCAGGTTAAGTTGTTTAGGTACCTCGTTATCCATCAGACACTCACATACCCTACACATGCAGTTCTACGACTCGCATGGCTCAAACAACTCCTGTAGTAATGGCTCATGGGATGGAGGAACAAGCTGTGGGTTTAAAAGTAAAGGCTATGCAAAGACTTGGGATTCAATTTAATGCAATCGACTCAATGATGCAAGAATAAGATAGAGGCAATAGGTGATATATGTATGCAAGCATGTGGTAGTGCTTGCTGGCAGCTCATTGAAGCGAGAGAAGGATCCGGTAGTGCTCCCTGGATTCCCGATATATCCTCCGCAAGGCCTATTCGAAGAAGAACCAAACAAACAAGGGCCAACATAAATAAAGTGCACAAGCATATGAATTAAAATGCGACAAGCAAACAAGCATGCCATGATGAATGATGCACAATTTACATGGCAATAATGTAGCATGGCATGGGTGAGGTGTGGGGTACAAGAATAAAGCATTTTATTGAGTTTTAGTCATGTTTTGCTCCCATAACACTTGCTGTATACTTTATATTTATATGATGCATGCTGCAATTCTGAACAAGGAATGCATAGTTAGAACGGGCTCGGCGCGCTGATCGATTTAGACATATTATTTGTCGAGTTTGGAGTTGTAGAATTAAAGTTATTAATTAATTAAGAAAAGGGCAATTTGTTGTGATTTTAATCATCTCGAAAATTTAAAGTGTTCAAATAGTATTTTGAATGGCATATTTGAAATACTCACATTTTTCTGATTCCAAAACATATATCATTTGTATTATTTGGGTTTCTAATTTAAAAGTTATTAAAAACATATTTACATTTAAATTTAAACATTTCTGAAATTGTTTTTATTTAACAGATAAACCGGAGACTTTTTATACCTAGCCTCAGTTAGCCACGGTCGCAGACATGTGGGACCTAGGGTTTGACTGGGCGAAGCTACGTGGCGGAACGTTTTATACCGCGGCTCAGCCAGCCACAAACCGACAAGCGGGATCAAGCCACGAACCCACATGCGGGCTTAACGGGCATGTACACGTGGCTCCTGACAGGGACGGCGGATTGGGGTTTTTGGAACCTGGGGTGCTTTTCTGTAAAAATCTCCCGCGGAGGCAGACAGGTGGGACCGAGAGGAGCGCGGGTTGAGGAATCAAAAAGGTTGGGGGGGGGGGAAGTGCAAAGTAGCCATCACATCGCTTTCTTCCCCGCTTTAAACTGACAGAGAATGCGAGCGGCGCGGTGGGGGCTCGAACCCACGACGCGGTGCGTGCGCGCAGGCGGCGGTGACCACTGCGGTGGCTTGGGGGTTGTGCTGGTTTGCGGTCGTGCGGCTAGCTAAGGTGGAAACGGTGAGAGGACGGTCGGTAGACGACGGAAGCTCGGCGCGCAGAGAGCGCTCGACGAAACGCACGGTGCGACCAGTGAGCGAGAAGGGCCTATAGGGTGTCAGGGGAGTAGGGTAGCTCACCGCGAGGTGGACGATGGTGGTGGATCGGGTCAGGGAGCGACGGTGCGCCGGGGATGCAGATGCTCGGCGGAGCTAGGGTTTCGGGCGGCGTCGTGGACATGCAGGGGTTCTGGGCCTCCTCCTCCTCGCTGCTGGGCACGGGGGCGACGCAGAGGTTTGGCTTGCCGTTCCTCGACACCCAACGCCACGCTCGCCGCAGTGTAACATCGAGAGGAGGTGGATGCCGACGGTGGCCGCCAGGGTGGATGTGGGGGGTAGAAGGGGAGGGAGAGGAGGAAGGGCATGGCCCTGGTTGGATCTGGGCGATGCCAGGACATAGAGGGAGTAGATAAAGAGAGGGAGAGGGGAGAGGTGCCGTGGGGGACCAGGGTAGAGAAAAAGGTGGCTTCGGCCACCTTTTCCTTCCTCTCCCTCACGTGCTCGGCGTGGGAAGACCAGGCCAGTGGCATGGTGTGGCTGCAGGTGGGCCAGAGAGAGGAGAGGGCTCGGGTGTGGGGCCGCTTTGGCAGGGAGAGAGAGAGGGACCGAGAGAAGAGAGGGTCGGGTAGCTAGGGTAGAGGGCTCGGGTTAGGGTTAGAGATAGAGGGGTAGATGGCAAGGGGTGGGTCCCCGTTGGCAGAGAGAGAATGAGAGAGAGAGAGCAGCTAGGAGTGCTCGGCATGGGGTGGTTGAGCATGGGAGGCTCGGGTAGGGTTTATATTAGAGGGGGTGGTGGTTTGGCTAGCTAGAGAGAAGGGGGATGGTTAGGGTGGTGATGATTAGGTTTAGCTTAGGGTTTTGCATACCCACATGGTCAAGCAAGGAAGGGTGGAGTGATGAATAAGGAGGGAAGGGGTGAGGGGTGAAATTGGTTTAAACATGATGATGGTGAATAGCAACACAAGAGAGAGAGATGTGTAGGGTTTTAGGTGCACAAGGCAAGGAGAAAAAATAAAGACCAAGATGGTGAGGGTTTAGGGTAAAGCAAAAGAAAAGAGCCACAAGAAATGAATCCCAAAGGACCATGATCCACTCAATAATCAAAGTAAAAAACCAAAAGAATGGGATGGTGAGGCCTGTTGCATGGCCCATGCAAAAGCATTAAATGCCATGTTAGTTTTTGTGAAAACAAAATAATAGTCATGGCATTTATACACATGCATTCCCAAAATATGGAGTAAGGCAAAGCTAAAAGAATTAGAAAGAAGGTTCCATGTGGAGTAGATGGAGGTGATCATATTTGAATATACTTGGGACTTGCTAGTGTGTATATTCCACTAGATGTTTAATAGTCTCAAAATATTCCAACATGAGTATACATTCATAATAATCCATATGGAAACTAGAAAAAGGGGTTCCACTCACAAAGGATGCAAAGGTGGCCCCACATATTAATAATGTGGAAATAACATGATGCTAGTGTGAGGGCATGTGGAAAGTAGAAGTGGATCCATCCCAACCCACATGAGCTAGATTTATATGCTAAAGGAAAAGTATAGTTCATGGTTAATTGGGATGGTGGAATTATAAGGTGGTGACAGAGAAAGGTGATGGAGTTGAATAAAAGATATGCCCCCAACTCAACTTGGGCATCAAGCATTTATCAAGAACCAAATACAATATATCAAGAGCCAAATACAATTACTAATGCATATGAGAGAAGAACCGAAAGAAAAGGGGTTTTATATGATGCTCAAATGCAAGGTGGAATGATGACATGAGCATGATATAATTATGATGCAACAATTATATGTAGGAAGTAGCAATTATATTACTAGACCATGTAGCATTACATATGTTAGACAGATGGGATGCTACACTCATGCTACTCAACTTTAGTCACAAGTTAGCTCTTGTCATTGTAAGTACATATGTATCATAGAGAACCGCCAACGGGGTACCCCTTGCACATGATACATGAGCTATCCCATAATCAAAATGACAAGACAAGCAGACAATGAGCATCTCAACGATCTTTTTATTTGCTATTTGCATAGGTTTTTATTGAGGATGCTTCATAGAGTGCTCATTATGGTTATGATGCAAGTTTCCACCATGATTAGGCATGGCTTAGGCTAGCGTCCCAGGCGTTTCTCTAACACACATACAAACTCCATGATCTTACAAGTTCCACTTTTATTTCACACCGCTGGGATCCATAAGCAAAAGAATCATGATATCAACGGAATAATAAGTGCAATGTTGAAAGCGTTCCCCATGATACATGGTTCTGCTAACTTCTGTAGGGGTTCCGCGTATGAAAACAATAAAAATTTACCCTACGCCCCTGAACCCCTGAAGCTGCCAGGACCTATCTATTAGTAATACTAACGGGAGAGGCTTTTCGTGAACTTACCCTTGAAGACCGAAAAGCGTTGTCAACGATTAGGAGAGCGTGGTTGATGTAGACGAGCCGAAGCCGACCTCAAGATCGTGATGAAGTCCTTGCGCTCCTTCTGGCTCCAACGACTTGAGTGCCTCAAGTGCGACACCTCGCGGGGAGTTACACATGTCTGGTGCATGACGATGACTCCCGCTTCCCCGATCCAGCAGCAGCTGTGGAAGTAGAGCTCCTGGATCTGAATCCCGCAGCACGACGGCGCTTCACGGTGAAGATGTCTCTCGCTCGTGCAGTCCAGAGTTGGGACCACAGTCACGAGAGAGAGAGGGGAGAGATAAAATATCAATTAGAGGTCCTCCCAAAAGTGGGGAGACATTTATTGATTATTGGTGTATTTTTCTAGGCCAAATACCCCACTATATATAGGGGGAGGGGAGGTACTACCTCCCTCAAAGTCCCAGGGTGGGACTAAAGGATAGGAGGGGGAGGAGGTGGCCGCCGGCCACCTAGTGGGCCCCGCACGGGGGGGCTAGGCCTAGCCGGCCTCCCCCTTGGCCCCTTATCCCTCTCTCCTTTCCCTAATGGGCCCTCTCCCTCCAGAAATTAGCCCATTAAGCCTTTTTGACCTTTAATTGATTTTCTCTTTATTAAATAATTATGAATAAATGATTAAATCAATATTTAACATTCATTCATATATTATTCAACCTCCATGGCCATGGAACACCTTCCACCTCCACTCCGGACATCCTCCGGACTTATCGAAACCCTTTCGGTTTTCTCCCTTCTTTTCTTCGGTGATTCTACCAATCCTATAAACACTCTCTAAGCATCATCAAGCCCTTAAGCGTGATACCCCACAGTTCGGGAACACTCCAGACATGGTCGGGACACTCCCGCACCAATGATCAACAAAGGGACCTGGATGGCCATGTGACCCCTGTGCGTCCCACGAAGATCTTTCGTCATTTGAACCAGGACATTCGTGTCTTATTCCCTTTGTCACTCGATACTTGCATTGCCTGAGATCTGATCAATGACATCACCATGTCGTGTTCAATCTCGTTATTGAAGAATGCTACTTGACTCGTTCTGACAAGTGATATCCCCGTGATCTAATCACACGCTGCGCAGCTATTGGATATAACTTCTCCGAGTGGGCCCTTGAGTATCTTCCCATCACATGGACGGACAAATCCCGCTCTTGACATATATTGCCTCAACGGTTTCCTCTGAACACCTGAACACACCTTTATAACCACCATATTACCAGATGGCGTTTGATGATATAAAAGCACTCTCGGGAGACAGTGATTGATATAGCCTCACGGTCTAAGGAATAGTCTACAAGGATCCATTTCTAATCATCGTAACTTGAACTTCGTGACATGATCGGGTCACGATGTTTAGGTTGGCTATTGGTTCATCATCTCATTCTCAGAATGAGATGACCTCATTTCCAACTGGCATAAATGCCACATGATCAGGAAACATGATCATCCGTTCACCAATGAACCAGTGACTAGAGTTTCACTAGGAACCCCTGGTTGTTTGTATATCACACGTGTATTGATGTTTCCACTCAATACAGTTATAGCATGATATAATACTTAATCATAAACTATATGAAATATGATGATAGTCATTACTACTATTTGTCTCTAGGGCATATTTCCAACAGTCTCCCACTTGCACTAGAGTACAAATAGACTAGCTGCATTTGTTCTTAATCATTGGCACCATATATCCGGTACCCTAAACATGCTTGCTCATGGAAGAGGCCGAGTCTTGGGTCTGTACTTTACAGTCCCAAAGCCTTTGCAACTTACTAATGTCACCTTGATTGACATTAATACTTTATCATCTCATGATAGCATCTGTGTGTATGCATCGTCGCTATGGCAGCAGAACGAGGCCTGATTCCAGAAGCCTACAGTGATGTTAGATCAACCTCGAGGGCTTTCTCATGGGCACTGTGCCCTGGGACACATCATTCTACGTTAAAAGCAAACTAGCCCCGCCATAACATTATACAACACTTTAGATGGTACCCTTATCTATTATTATAAATGTATTCATCGAAACACTAGTGCACTCTGTGCAACTTTCGATGTTTTGTTCACCTCGCTTCCTACTTGACTTTTAATTGGTATCTACAGGAGTTTCCAACATATTCCCTTATAACATAACTCTTTATGCTTTAAGATATGTTATCCTTTATGGATTTGGAAAATATGTCCACAGTTCTCTACTAGACACTGCGGACAAACTTAGCTCAACGTTCTGTGATTCGAACTTAATCACTTTCAAACGTTCCTTATTGGATCATATATTATGTTAAGTTATCATCATGGTTTACTAAGATAGAACGTATGTCTCAACATAGTGGATGACGATCATCCTTTTCTTTCTTTTAACCATTGATGTTAAACTTAATACTATTCCTAATTTGAGCCATTAAGGACCAGTTCCTCAATTAACTTCTATTCCGAAACCCTTTTTAGAATCCCTTAAAGGAATACTACATAATATCATAATACACCTATTATCAACTTCTACATCTTATGAATCATTATTCATAAGTATTTGCGCTTTCATCCTTAACATACTTAAGAATTACTCCTATAAGCTCCCACTCAAAATATGTTCCTACATATTTGAATTTGAGTGTTATATTGCTCCCACTTAAAAATATGTCAATCACATATTGTTTCAGGAAGACTTTCATAGCTCCCACTCAATTTTATGCAAATTGCATATCTCCTTACTATTTTGAATAACTTCAAAATCCTTTGATCAAATATCAAACTTGGAGATTTACTATGAGATACTAGTACTTTACTAGTTTTTAAATCCCTAGACATTTAGCATACATGAATCAAATTCATTTAAATCCGTCCAATACTTGACAAATTGTGCTTTTGTCATTCACCCCTTTTTCCACTATGGCTTTGCAGTCATTTGGGAAAATCCAAGTAACCCCTTTTACTTGTGAGATTCAGCAACGAATTGCTTTATAATCTCAAGTGAATTTTGCTTTTAGGATTTCTCATAATTCTAGTTCACCATTATTTCCTTAGTAGTTCGTAGGTATGTCATATTCCAAGAATCATGACAAATGATTCACAAATGTCTCCATACATGATATGGATTACATTTTGAATCCTACTTCATATAGTGAAAACACTAGTGGGGAAAACACAATGATCAAAATCATTGATTCTTTCCTTTTGTGAAGAGAATCATTTAGGAACATTGTCCGTTGCACTTCTCAACACTCTGATGCAGGGTTTTGAATCCTCGTCGTGTTTTACACTATTTTCCATTTGCTTCATAATCGAGAAACATCACTAAAAGTGAGTTTTCTCAAGAATGCACCAAAATCCAAGCAATACGAATCTTGCTTTCCTTTTGGTTTCAGCTATGGATTCTGTATTCAAAGTTTCCAATGAATACTCTACAAGGACTTATTCTCTATTGTTTTGGTTATATCGAATAACCCCAAAACTTTCACGAATTCAAATGGTTTACCAATTCTAATTGAGTGCTAACTATTTCTAACTAGTGGTCTCTACATCTACACTACAACGATTTATTTGGTGCCTTCTATTCAACCCCTTTGATATCTAATATCACATTGTGATGCTTTGCATTTTGACGTTTCAAAACACTTCGCTTTCCACAATTTCTTTTATGTCATGCTTATAAAGTCGAATTTCATTACTATTGATCAAATCATAGTAATTAGATTCCCTTTTAAATTTATACCCTTTGTTGATGAAACAATTTGATCAAATCAAATAGTTTCATATTCATGTTTCCTTTGGTAAACTTCTTTACACATTTTAACAATCATATAATGATAATTACCATTTTCGTTAAAACATAATACATCGAATATGTATTCTATTTAACAATTCATCAAACACTTTGTATTCAAGTAATACACGGTGTTCAAGTTATTTTGCCGAACTTAGGCATGATTTATATGTGATAAGAAATCGAATGACTTTCACATATTACCACATAACTTTGAATTCAAACAATGGTTTCATTCATTAATGAAATATCATTAAGTTGGGTATTTTAAACAAGGCATTTTAATGTTTTACAAATGTTCATGCATTATCAATTAGTTTCAAACAACAAGGATAATTTACACATAATAAAACAAGATATGAACACGAATGGAAATCATTCATAAAAGCAGAACAACTGTTTGTTACAAACTCATATGAATAACCGTCTCACGAAGTGTGAGACACACTAAAGAAGTTCACAATCTCTTGATTACATTAATCATCCTAAGACATAAACTAAATGATAAATGTCGAGGGAGAGTGTCGTCGGCCGTCATCATCATGCTCGCCATCAACACGCAACGTCACCTCCTCTCCAGCAATCACCTCTCATGCAGAAGGACCTGTTTTCAGCAAAAGAGAACAAGTATCAAATATACTTAACACTGCAAATGTGTTTGCAAGATTATAACATTTATAAAACCGTATATCAAATATATACCTTTGTCGTTGACGACTCCAGCGACATTGGGTTCATCTACCACATTTCTGAAATGTGATATGAACTCGAGGAAATCCAGTGTTTCCGTGTCGCCTCTCATAATGCAGATCCTGACTTGTGCTTGGAAGCTTGGTGGAATCGACCATAGCACAACTCCCATCGCAAATGAGCTTGAGAACCAGTTGTCCAGGTAATATGCCAGACTCATGTACGCATCGTAGATGCGCAATAAGTGCTCATCCAGTGAGGATCCCTCCTCCATCTTTATGGAGAGGAAGTCCCCCATCAGCTCATACTCCCACATGCGCACTTGTTCCACGAAATGCAATCTCAGATGTGCCATGACCACTCGGGGCTTGAGACTTCCCACCATTGGCCATAGTCCATCCTCCATTCCAAGGCGCATGGTCACTGATATAAATGTGGCCATCACACGACGACGATAACGCAGATCCCGCTGCTCCAGGGTCTCATGAGAATAGGGTGGCTCCAAATACATCTCGCAGGTCATGTAGTCAGCTACATTGTTCTTCCCAAGGAGATCAAACAAGCGTATGACCCATGCAGAAAAGTTGGATCCATCTAACTTGAGCTTTTCTCATTTTAACCAATTGTCGATAGGGAAGGTAATCTCGGGGAGAACCATTTTCTACATTTATAATTGCAAAAGGAATTTAGACTAAGTTTATAATTAAATGAGTTAGTAATAACTCCACTCAGAAACACTTGTCCCCAAAAGGGTTCCTAGTGATAACACGACCCCTATCAGCCACATCTCCCCCGATCATCACGGCCATCAATGTGGGTTCAAGGGTGGACGCTAAATGTCGGTCACATCATTCATGCGACTCATGCTCGATCTTTCGACCATCCACGTTTCGAGGCCATGTCTGTACATGCTAGGCTCGCCAACTCAACCTTAGTGTTTTTGTTGTGCAACATGGCTTACACCCACTGTATGTGAACGTAGATATGTCTGACACCCGATCATCACGGCCTGCCTCATACCAAAGAACTTTCTTGGTGGTGCACACTAAGGGGGAACACAATCATTGATAATTTTAACATGAATCATCTTATTAGGCTACCGTCGAGTATCTAATACTAGCACACAATAAGATATACAAACAATAACATTGAATGTAAATGCTATGTGATATGGTCCTTCATGTCGTGATCTCCATCCGCCGTCACCGGGTTTCGGTGCCAGGGTTCCGGCACCGTAGACACCAGGGTACCGGTGTCATTCCGGCGTGGTAGTTCGTCACCTCCGTGACTCTCTACTACTATGTAACAAAAGGTAATTACTTTACCTTTGCCACAACCATATCAGAAAGCAACGCCCCCCTGCAAAACAAAGTTAGACGCCTCTACTTTATCTTTGCATGTTTTACGTGGCTGAATGGACTTTCGCACAAGAACCGTTCTTACCTACGAACTTTCAGCACAACACTGATCAAGTAGTTGTCTATACTACACCCCTTTCGGGGACCTCCATTGCAAATGGTATACCAACTAATGCGAGAGAGACAAACACCCCCTAAGCCACTTTATACGGTACAAGCCGTATGTCAAGCGTGGACCAGTCTCAAAAATGAACGCGTAAAGTCAGTTGGGGGCCGCTTCATGTAGCACTACTGCGATATACACAAGTACACGTGGGAGGGTAACAACTAAAAGATCAACGCCCACACGCTACATCTCCTGTGTTCTACCCGTACTAGCATTACTACGCATAGATCTAGCTCTGATACCACTGTAGGGGTTCCGCGTATGAAAACAATAAAATTTTACCCTATGCCCCTGAACCCCTGAAGCTGCCAGGACCTATCTATTAGTAATACAGTAACGGGAGGGGCTTTTCGCAAACTTACCCTTGAAGACCGAACAGCGTTGTCAATGCTCAGGAGAGCATGGTTGATGTAGACGAGCCGAAGCTGACCTCAAGGTCGTGATGAAGTCCTTGCTCTCCTTCTGTCTCCAACGACTTGAGTGCCTCAAGTGCGACACCTCGCGGGGAGTTACACACATCCGGTGCCTAGCGATGACTCCCGCTTCCCTGATCTAGCAGCAGTTGCGGAAGTAGAGCTCCTGGATCCGAATCTCGCAGCACGACAGCGCTCCGCGGTGAAGATGTCTCTTGCTCGCACAGTCCAGACTTGGGACCATGGTCACGAGAGAGAGAGGGGGAGAGAGAAAATATCAATTATAGGTCCTCCCAAAAGTAGGGAGACCTTTATTGATTATTGGTGTATTTTTCTAGGCCAAATACCCCACTATATATTGGGGGAGGGGAGGTACTACCTCCCTCAAGTCCCGGGGTGGGACTAAAGGAGAGGAGGGGGAGGAGGTGGCCGCCGACCACCTAGTGGGCCCTGCGCAGGGGGGCTAGGACCAGCCGGCCTCCCCCTTGGCCCCTTCTCCCTCTCTCCTTTCCCTAATGGGCCCTCTCCCTCCGGAAATTGGCCCATTAAGCCTTTTTGACCTTTAATTGATTTTCTCTTTATTAAATAATTATGAATAAATGATTAAATCAATATTTAACATTCATTCATATATTATTCAACCTCCGTGGCCATGGAACACCTTCCACCTCCACTCCGGACATCCTCCGGACTTACCGAAACCCTTTCGGTTTTCTCCCTTCTTTTCTTCTGTGATTCTACCGATCCTATAAACACTCTCTAAGCATCATCAAGCCCTTAAGCGTGATACCCCACGGTTCGGGAACACTCCATACATGGTTGGGACACTCCCGCACCAATGATCAACAGAGGGACCTGGATGGCCATGTGACCCCTGTGTGTTCCACGAAGATCTTTCGTCATTTGAACCGAGACAGTCGTGTCTTATTCCCTTTATCACTCGATACTTGCATTGCCCGAGATCTGATCGATGACATCACCATGTAGTGTTCAATCTCGTTACTAAACAATGCTACTTGACTCGTTCCGACAAGTGATATCCCCGTGATCTAATCACACGCTGCACATCTATTGGATATAACTTCTCCGAGTGGGCCTTGAGTATCTTCCCGTCACATGGACGGACAAATCCCGCTCTTGACCTATATTGCCTCAACGGTTTCCTCTAAACACCTGAACACACCTTTATAACCATCGTATTACCAGATGGTGTTTGATGATATCAAAGCACTCTCGGGAGACAATGATTGATATATCATCACGGTCTAGGGAATAGTCTACGAGGATCCATTTTTAATCATCGTAACTTGAACTTCGTGACATGATCGGGTCACGATGTTTAGGTTGGGTATTGGTTCATCATCTCATTCTCAGAATGAGATGACCTCATTTCCAACTGGCATAAATGCCACATGATCAGGAAACATGATCATCCGTTGACCAATGAACCAGTGACTAGAGTTTCACTAGGAACCCCTGGTTGTTTGTATATCACACGTGTATTGATGTTTCCACTCAATATAGTTATAACATGATATAAAACTTAATCATAAACTATATGAAATATGATAATAGTTGTAACACCCCGTCCACTCCTGGGCCCGGGGGGTGTCACTCCTGGCAGCTTAATAGGATATATAGACTGGCCCCACAGACCAACACTAGTCTTTTCTGCGCACTTTGTCCTCACTCGTGCGCACCCGGTTACCCACTTCCCGGTCGGCCACCCATCCTAGAATTTCTCTAGGCCAAGCACGCTTAACCTTAGATTCTTTTCGAATGAGCTTCCAGAAAAGAAGTTGCAACTTGTTGGTATGAGTATTCTATCAATCCTATTAAGCCATGTGCCGGATCTCACATACACCCACCCTTTAGAAGATCGATGCCTCATCGATCAAGCACACCCCAGAACGTTCCCTCTTGGCACGCTCGCAGGCGTCCAGTGCCGGCACATGTGCCATGCCGTGTCCACTCCGGGCCACACGCGCCATGCTCCACATGTCCTGCCACTAACCCGCACACACCCGTGTAATCGCAAGGGTCGGCTCTGATACCACTTGTAACACCCCGTCCACTCCTGGGCCCGGGGGGTGTCACTCCTGGCAGCTTAATAGGATATCTAGATCGGCCCCACGCACCAACACTAGTCTTTTCTGCACTTTTTCCTCACTGCAAATGCTTGTTACCCACTTCCCGGTCGGTCACCCATCCTAGAATTGCTCTAGGCCAAGCATGCTTAACCTTAGAGTTCTTTTCGAATGAGCTTCCGGAAAAGAAGTTGCAACTTGTTGATATGGGTATCCTATCAATCCTATTAAGCCATGTGCCTGGATCTCACAATAGTCCTTATTACTATTTGTCTTTAGGGCATATTTCTAACAACTTCAACTTATAAAGAGCAAGCATATACGCAACAAAGATGGACACAATGGTTCAAGATTATTAAGTACAAGAAAGTAAAGTGTGCCATCAAGTTCGTGAGAGCTTAATCACTAATTTTCACATAACAAGTTTAATTCGAAAGGTAGATAAAATCATGAATATACTTGGAATAACAAATGCTAATAGGTAGGTTTGGTGGACTCTTTGGAATAACTTGGTTTTGGAAGTTGGATGCATGAGTGGAACTCATACTTGGTTATGGAGGCTAGCAAAAGACTGGGAGCGACCAACTAAGAGAGCAATAATGGCCATAATCATGCAGAGCGACAAAACATCATTGATCAAAGCATAAAGTGATATTACAAGTCAAAAACTAAAGGATCATAAAGGCTATGGTAACTTGGGATAGTCATAACATGGTGTGATCATGCGCCAAGTCAACCCAAATAAAGCATCAAAGGAGAATACCACAATACTATGCTTTAATATGCTAAAACAACGCATGATTCTTCCAAGGCACATTAAGCAATCTCAATTGTTTATAGAAATTAATGCTACAGAAATAATCACAAAGCATAAAGCCAAAACAATATCAAGCATGCCATGATAAAGTCTAAGTCACAGTCAAAAACAAGCTTCCTTTTGTACCACTTTAATCATGAACTTTTCCTACTCTTTTCCAATCCAAACCAAACTTATTTGAAAATTAATGTATGAATGAGGGGGGTCCAACCAATTTATTCAAGCAAACTAAGAAAACCAAGCAAATGAAAACTAAGAACAAAAACAAAGACGCTCCAAGAACAACACAATAGTGTATGAAACAATAAAAACGAAGTGTCTAGAAAGACCTGAGATTTTTATTGATGAAGAAGGGGATGCATCCCCAAGCTTTGACGCTTGTACTTCTGGGATATTTCTTGGGGTGACACGCGTGGCATCCCCAAGATTGAGCTTTAGTCCATTCTTCATCTCATTACATCATTCTTTCCCTACACCTGAAAATTTGCTTCATACAAAACTTCACACAATCTTCATTAGAAACATTAGTGCACTCAAGATAATAAGTCTTTTGGTTCAGTTACAACACAAGTAAAACTTCCATTAAAACACAAGCTACTGTAGCACTTCCTTTAAAAAGTTCAAATGATCAAAGAGAACTCAAAGAGAAAGATATTAAGAGGCAAATACAAATAATGGCAGAAATCTATCAAAACAGACCAGCAGGTAAAAACCAATTTTTTCGAAGACCTTTTGTTGCTCAAATCGAAAAGTATTGAACTAAATAAAGTTAGATAACAACCTGGGGAGAAGCAAAAAATTCACGCCTCAAAACGACGTAAAGAGATTTTACAAGAATTTTTACGATGAAGCACAAAAATCTGTTTCGGGACAGAAACTTTCCCAAGCATTACTTCTCTCTCATTAGAGGTTACTCTTGGCACAAAAACCACACAAAAATGATGAGGAGCAGTTATTACAGAGGTAATAACTTCCAAGACTCAACTAAAACTTTTGGGTTATCTCCCAATAAGTGCTTTTCTTTAATGCCTTTGAGCTAGGCATGATAGTTTGAGAAGATGCTCACATAAGAAATATGAATTGAAGTAAAAGAGAGCATCAAGAAGCAAATTCAAAACACATTTAAGTCTAACCCACTTCCTATGCATAGGAATCTTGTAAAGAAACAAGTCATGAAAGAACAAACCAACAAGCATAGGAAAGCAAAACAAGTGCAACTTCAAGACTTTCAACATAAAGAGGGGAAACTTAATATTATTGAGATGCATAAAACCATGTTTCCCTCTCTCAAATAACTTTCAATAGCATCATGAATAAAATTAACAATATAACTATCACATAAAACATTCTTATCATGAGCCACATGCATATAACAATTATTACTTTCCACATAAGAATAGTCATTCTTATTAATTGTAGTGGGAGAAAATTCAACAAAATAGCTATCATTATTATTCTCATCACCATAATCATCAAATATAGGAAGCATATTGTAATCATAATTAATTGCCTCCTCAATAGTAGGTGGACTGAAAATATCATGTTCATCATTGTAATCATCATATATTGGAGGTTTTGTATCATCATAAGCAATATAATAGCTATCTTCCAAAGCTGGGGAACTAAAAAGATCATTTTCATAAAAACTAGCTTCCCCAAGCTTAGACTTTTCCATAGCATTAGCAATAATGGTGTCCAAAGAATTCATACTAACAACATTGCTATTAGCATGCAAATAAAGTTCCATAGGTTTTTTAATTTTCTCTTTAAACACTGCATGTCCTAACTCAAGATAAAGACTATAAAGCTCAATAATTTTGTTGTTGTTTTCCATTAAGCCTAACTAGTGAAAATAAAAACAAGAAACAAAAAGATAAAATTGCAGAATCTAAAGGAAATAACTTCGAGCACTCACACCGGAGGATGTGAGTACCTTTTACCTTACCTCCCAAAGAACGGGCGGAAAATAGCTTGATGTCTACGCACTTCTATTCTTGTAGACAGTTATTGGGCCTCCAAGTGCAGAGGTTTGTAGAACAGCAGCAAGTTTTCCCTTAAGTGGATCACCCAAGGTTTATCGAACTCAGGGAGGAAGTGGTCAAAGGTATTCCCTCTCAAGCAATCCTGCAATCAAGATATAAGAAGTTTCTTGTGTCCCCAACACACCCAATACACTTGTCAGGTGTATAGGTGCACTAGTTCGGCGAAGAGATAGCGAAATACAAGTGGTATGGATATAAGACAATGGTGCCAGAAAATAGCTTGCTAGCGTGTGGTTGACGTGGGAAAATACTAAAGGCAAACTGAAATAAAGATGGAAGAAAGCAAACATGTAACAGATCTAATTGCAAACGGTGTATCAATGCTTAGAAAACAAGGCCTAGGGTTCGAGTTTTCACTAGTGAACACTCTCATATAAATATCTTTTCTTTATGATACTACTCTTAACTACTCTCAGGTTGGACACTCTAATCATTGGTAGGGCTATAACAACACTCCTCAAAGTCCGCTTTTCCCATCTAGACAACCCCACACTGTCACCTTGAGCGCTAGATGGTTCCAACAAACACCACAATTTCATAAAGACATCCAACTCCAAATATATCTCATAACAAGTATTTGTAATCTCTAGCCTAAGTGCCACCATGGTGTGCACACTGTCAACTTCACACACATGGGTAGAGCAGAGATCTAATAAAGCACTTGAGTAGCAAGGCAGATCTACTTGATTACAAAGCTCATGATCACAATATGATCATGCATAGAGAGAGATATGAACACATAGCTACCGGTAGAACCCTTAGCCTTGAGGAAGATCTACTTCCTCATCATCATGGGAATCAGCAACGGCGATGGAGATCGATGGAGATGGCTCCGGGGGCACTTACCCGTCCCGGCAGGGTGCCGGAACAGAGACTTTCTGTCCCCCGAATCTCCCCTTCGGTGGCGGCGGCGTTGTGGAACTTTTCGTGGCTGGAGGCTTGACGATTTAGGGTTTCTGCATCGAGAGGCATCTTATAGGCGAAGAGGCAAGGTCGGTGGACGGCCAGGGGGCCCACACCACCAGGTGGCGCGGCCAGGGTGGACCCACGCCACCACATGGTGTGGGCGCCCTATGGCCCCTCTCCGTCTCATCTTCTGGCTCCGTGAGTCTTTCGGTAAAATATCGATTTTGGCTTTTGTCCGGTCCAATTCCGAGAATATTCATTTTCTGACTTTTTCCTGGAACCAAAAACAGCAGAAAACAGGCAACTGGCACTTTGGCATCTTGTTAATTGGATACGTTAGCAACGTATCACGCCTCATCGATGACGGTGTAGATCGTGCAGGCTCGAACTGCCTAGAATCGCGCCCTCCCTTCGGGGTTGCGGAGGTCGAGGTGGACCTCGCGCCTGTGATCGAGGCAGAGGACAAGCGTCACCCTGTTCTCCTTCTTGAATCGCTTACGCCAATAGGAGCTTACATGCGCGTATGGGGCCATTGCCCTCTTCCACTCTGGAAGTTGGCGGCAACGCTCCTCGATCTGGCGAGCCAACTCTGCACCGTGCGGAACTGGCACCACCAGCACCCCGAAGTAGCTGAGGTCAAAGCCGGCTGGGAGCATTGCTCGAGGCGGCGGGAGGATGTCGTGGTGGGAGAACATCGAGGCCTCGTAGCAGTTTAGATTGGGTCTCGCCATGGCTACGAGGAAGAGAGACAGAGTGATGGGAGGGAGAAGAGAGAGAGTGAGGGTGGAAACGGCCGGCGGTGGCAAATAAATCGACGACGGTGGCGGCTGAGCGGGAAGTAGGAGAGGGGAAATTTCCCTCCCGCTAACCGAAGCGTCAGGATATGGTGAACCGCATCGCGAGACCTCCATACGGTATATATGCAGGACGGAAGCGACCTTTTGCGGTGAACCGCAAAAATATTTCGGATGCGGTAGACGTAGGAGTATCTACCGCCTCGTACCGCAGACGGGCGGTTATTTTGCGGGCCGGGGCTGGATGCAATATCTGCTAGAGATGTAGTTAGGGTATCTGCTCATACCTTTCCGGGCTTTAGTTTGCAATAGCCATGTTAGAAGATGTTTTTCCTTTTTTCTTCCAGTATCCTTTGTTTCCTCGCTTCACCAGCTCCTTGCCGAGAATCATAGGGAACGACTAGCGGGAGCGCGCTCTTTAGGAAGCGCGCGTTTCGGCCACAGCGCGCACGTTTCCGGCCGCACGGCAGCTCGACACGTGGCGTGTGGAAGTTCACCCGTGCGTATTTCCGGCCGCTCGGCAGCACGTGTATTTCCGGCCACACGGCAACGCATGTATTTCCGGCCACACGGCAGCCCGACACGTGGCTAGCTGCTTATGCAGTGCACGCGATGAAAGGCAGTTGCACGCAGTGCAATAAGGCAGTGCACGAGCGGTGCAACTCGTTTACTATCGACCGAAAGCAGTGCAACGCAGTACACCGTGCACTCCAAGAATATCGCGCAGTGCACTGCGACCTTAGGCAGTACAACACAGTACAACAAGGCAGTGCATGGACGGTGCACTGCCTAGACACCGCGCAGTGCACTACGACCGAAGGCGGTGCAAGGCAAGCGATACTGGCAAGACACCGCCAGATACACGCGCAAGCTGCGAACTAAGGCAAAGCGATGCAACACGAATAACAAGGCGCAGCATGGATGGTGCCTTTGCACGGGCGGCGTAGTACACTGCCAGACACGCGCAGCGATGCCGCTGCGAACTAAGCGATGCAACCGCGAACAACAAGGCAGTGCATGGATGGTGCACTGCCTGGACAGTGCGTAGTACACTGCCTGGACACCGCGCAGTGCACTGCGAACTAAGGCAGTGCAACACAGAACAACAAGGCAGTGCATGGATGGTACACTGCCTGGACCGTGCGTAGTACACTGCCAGGATATCTCGCCGTGCACTGCGCCTGAAGGCAGTGCAACACAGTACAAACAGGCAGTGCACAGCTGGTGCACTGCCAGGATATCGTCCCGTGCACTGCGACCAAAAGCAGTGCAACACAACACAAAAAGGCAGTGCACGAGTACACTGCCAGAATACCTCACCGTGCACTGCGCCCGAAGGCAGTGCAATGTAATACAAAAAGGCAGTGCACCCACAGTGCACTGCCTGGACATCGTTCCGTACACCACGACCGCAAGCGTAATCTGAAGAAAAGCGATGCATCGACCGTACACCGCCAGAGCATCGTGCCGTGCACCGCAACCGAAGACAGTGCAACGTATGGTCAAAAGGCAGTGCAAAATCAAAAATCATCAAAACTTATCAACATGGGATCTAGTTTTGTAGATCTCAACACGACTAGTACAACCGTGAAAACGGATCTCGGTTTGGCCAATTCGTTTAAAAGATATCGAATTTTTCATATTTGAATCTAAAAGAGAAAGGGAAAAAGGACGGCGACCCCTCTCTCCAAGCACCACGTGTCGCGCGGAAAAGGTGTGAGACAGCGCGCGAAGAACTCCCATGATGACAGGATAGCAACGATTGTGGGACGAGTTCTGGAACGCGCGCGCTTTTTCTAGTGTTTCTGAGAATCATAACATCTTTTGTGGTTGACCCCAACTTCTGGGGTAATATGTTGTCACTAGTCCAAATAGATGTCTTAAGTGCCTTAACACCATATTTTACACATGGAGCCAAATTTCTATACAATATATGACAATTATACGATACTTATCAAAAACATTACACCACAATTATATGGAAAATTGAAAAAAAATGGGTAGCATAACGGTACTATACACGGAAACACAAAATGGAGGACGACCTCCATGTAAAAAGAGGTGCAATCCCTTGATCTAAATCTCAGATCGTCATTGAATCGCCGAATTTCTGTCCCAGCTCCACATTGCCACACTAGAAGTTGACTCGCCCGAAGTTCTGTCCGAGCTCGACATTGCTGCACTGCTCGTATATCGTCACTTATTTTGTTAATATTTCTGATTATATGTCACTTATTTGTTAATCTTTCTGACGATATGTTGCCATCTTTATCTCTGTTGTTTTTTATAATTCACAATTATACGCACCAGAACAATATCATATATCAGTGCAGGTTAGGTTGCCACTATATATATGACAGTAGAAATCTGATTAGACTGAGCAATGAAAATAGTGGAGTTGATCTTGTAGCTACCGTATATTATATTAGGTTGCCACTCTAATATAGTGGAGATATGTTTAGATCAAGCTGTCTTAATCATCTTGAATTTCTCTGATTTTTGGAAGAATTACACCACTTTAATTTTTTGAAAGTTATGGACATTACTCTCAAATTATGTTGCCAATGTAAGATAAATTTCACAATTTCGGTTGTGCTAACGTTTTTCATCCAGAAGTATTTTCTACCACCATTGCAACGCACGGCCTCGTTTGCTAGTCCTAATAAAACAGGATGAGTTAGGGTTAAGATGTTTTGATTCCGTGTTGCGTGCAACTTACGTGCAATTTTCCGTTCTCGTCTAATCTGATCGAATCGCCCCTCGAGCTGGAGGGGACGCCGGCGATGCGGCTGGTGCGCGACTGCCCCCCGGACCTCCGGATCCACGATTGGAGTTCCGATCGTGGGTTATTTTCGCGCCGGGAGCAGTCCGAGCATAGATCGGGGCTGCTGCACAGGATCCGCGACTCCTACCGCAAGGCGCTGGAGCGGCTGAACCTCAGGGTGAGGCCCGGCATGGCCGCGCGATTCCTCCACGGCGGGGGGTTCTGCCTGGGCTTCCTCGACCCGGCCTCCAACATCGTCGCCAACACGCTCATCTCCTACGGGCGCGCGGACGCGGCCTCTGCCGGCGACGGCGAGTGCGATGACCTCGTCTACGTCCCCGAGGAAAAACTCAGAGACCTGGAGCGCCGGTCGCTGGACGGCCTGGTCACCTTCCTCACCCGCCTCTTCCCCAACCTCGCCGACTGCCACGCGGTGCGTTTCCTGCTACTCGCCGACGCCGATCTCACGGTCGCCGTCCGCATCGTCGCGTTGGGCCACGGCCTCACCCGAATCGGGTCCGACAGACCCGCCTTCGATGACGCCCTCGGCATGGCCTTCAAGTGCGCCGCCTTGGCCGCCAAGCACCCAAACCCCGACGGACTCTTGAGCGACTGGCTCGCCATCTCCAGCCGCCTCCACGACACCGTGCGCCTCCTCGACGAGGTGCGCCGCCGCTCTCCCTCATCCAGCCTCGACAAGCTCGCCAAGCTGCTCGACGGAACGCCGCTGCCAGCCCACTCATCCCTGTATGCTCCGTTTTCACTCGCGGATTCTCGTCCCCCACGCAGCGTGCCGTACCGGCACAGCTGCGAGCTCAAGGGGACGCTCCAGGACGCGATCCACGGGTTCTACCTCAAGGCCATCGCGCGGCTGCCGGCCGGCGAGCTGCGCTCCCGCCTCCACCGCAGTCTGCTCGTCGCCGGCCACTGCTACGGCCCGCTCGATCCTGTCTCCAACGTCATCATCAACACCGTCTGGTACGACGCAGCGTTCCCACCAGCCGTCAAACTCGAGGTGGATGTGATCGGCACAATGATCCTCCACCGGATGGAGAACTGCTCCCTGTACGGCCTCGCCTCCTTCCTCTCCACACGTTACCATCATATCGATTTCAGTCAAGCTATTCGCTGCCTGCTCCAGGTAGATGGCAACCTACTGCTAGCTGATCATCGCCTTGATGCCGAGGCCACTGCCGACTCCCGGACCGGCTTGGAGAGAGCCTTTTTCGCTGCCGCTACGGCTGCCCGTCACCCCAACCCTGATGCTCAAGCAAAGGTTCTGCATTCCTGTCCATCTCAGCGGATATCAATGCTACTGCAGGGTAGTGGCCAGCTCTCTTCTGAAGATGTTCAGTGCCTTGCCAGGTTGTTGTGTCCTGACGCCGCCTGCAGCGAGCAGCCTCTGCGCCCGTTCCCTCGACCAGAGTACCTGCTTTCGCAGACAAGAATTACCGAAAAGATCAATGCTGCATTGAGTGCATATGCTGCAAGGCTGAGTGTGGTAGGTTTGTTTCGCTCGTTGTTTGTTGCTAACGTTTTGTCACAAGCTTGTGCTATGCAAATGTAGCTCACTGAATTATAATTTAATTTACCTCCTCTGTAAATTAATTTACAGGAACCCACCTATGAGCTTCATAGTATTTGTGGCGTGAACAAATGCGTGTCAGGCCCAGTTGGCACTGAAGCTAAGTGCTACCGCACTCATGTCAATTTCCTGGCAACTCCCAAAGGCACTCAGTTTCCTACCGGGACAATTCCGCTGCTATTCTTCGCTGAGGTTTGGAATGGTGACGATGAAGACAGCGATGGAACACGACCCTTCATCTGTCATGTTTCAGTGCCGATACCATGCGCCGGTATGATAAATTAAACCTAGCTGTTAATAAATTAAACCTAGCTGTTAATAAATGTTAATTTATTAAAACCTAGCTGTTAATAAATTAAACACTTGTGCTAAGTGCTGGGCTGATGGGATCGGATCCTCACGTCGGATGTACCGCGCCTTCATGGTTTCCAGCAAAACAGCGCACCGGGCCAACTTTTGGAGTTTATTTTTAACTAAAATGACTGTTCGATGTAATTTGACTTGGTTCTCAAATCAGCAAGCCGGATAAACAAAGTTCTGTATCTTGCCATATCTTTCAAACATTTAGATCCATGTTTTACTAAAGATAATCTGCATTGTACTACCAACTTATGGTGTGAAACTTGTGAACCGAGTTCTTTTTTCAACTGGAATCAGTCGATGTTCTTCCATATATTCTGGAATTTGTAGACTGCAGTTGATGTTCTTCCATATATGTTCTGGGAAATATTCCAGTCATCCAGAGGTCATCTTATTATGAAAAAAGCCGCAAATCATTACATCTTTAATACATTTGTTTACCACTTACAGTCTACAATGCATTCATGAATGTTTAGTGACCTTTGTTGTTGACAGAGCGAGTACGGTGCCTTTACTGTGATCACATGGGGATTAGGATCGTGCATCCGGTTGGGGAAGATTTCAATGGGCGCAAGTTGGATTTTGAGAAGATGGTTTGTGGAGAAGACCCCTGTGATGATGATTTTGATCCCGCATTTGAACGGCCATATTACACCAACATGCAAATCATCGAACATAGCCTCGTCACAAGGGAGAGGGTTAATGGTAGGGTAGAAGAGGATCGCCTTTACAATGATCCGTTGGAGGACAGTTGTGATGAGTATGACCTGACTTTGATGAGCGATGAGTATGATAGTGATTTGGATCCCATGGCTGATGAGCCTAATGTCTCGTACCCCGGCATGGTAATAACATCATGTTGTAGCGACTGTTAAGAAGATGTTTGTAGAATTGAATGTGCCGCTGTCTTAGTCTGAGTTGAAGATGATGCTCGAGTATTTTAACAAGTGACTAGTGTATAGAATAGAATATTCCATACTATATTCACCGTTGAGGGCAATGATTTTAGATGTGGAAATTTATTGTGGCTTGCACGTCGTTTTGGAGCCCGTCCTCCATGAAGGACTTTTTTTTTGAAAAATTCAAATTTAAAGAATCCGAAAACATATCAGGATGTAGATAATAATTTATAATACATGCGTGCGAAATATCATGTAGAAAAACTTTGAATTCTGGGCTCAGTGAAAAAGAGAAAAGTGTAGATCCGGGAGTGAACAGCGAAATTTTGAATGGGGCCTCACTTTTCCCAAAATTTGTCATATTCGTCTTTTTTGCTGCGTCTGAAATACATATTATTTTCTGTTGAAAATTGGCAGACATGTATTTCGAATTGTTGGCTATACAAATATATTTTTTCAAAATATTTTGTGCTTTTTAAAAATTCAAAAAAGTCCTCAAAGTAGGACGGGGAGCCAAAGTGATTTTCTGCTCGCACGCCCCCTTTGCTTTTGAACTTGTACCAAACTTGAAAAGGGTCTGGCTAGCTTACGGGCGACCGTTCCGACCGTTTAATTTCCGACAGCCCGACCGTGTTGGAAAGTAGTCCCTGTGTCCCTGATTAGGTACGTTTGATTATGTATTTTGGCATCGCGCAAAAAAGAAACTCTCCAACCAAGTGCCTCACGAAACAACTCACAGATCTCGCACATCTTCCCTTTTGCGTATGTTTAAAAAACAACGAATCTAGTCCACCATTCCCATATACTTATCTAAACTAGCTAAATTCTGAGTTAGCGAAAATAATATATGTTTACTTTCTAATAATTCAACATATTCACGGCTCGTCTCCGCGCATCCGTTGTCGTTACCGCGCCGAACGTGCGTTCCGACTCGACAACCCTAACTGTTGTCTCTTTGAGACGCGTGGCTCGTCTTCGCGTCCGTCGTCACTACCGCGCTGAACGTCCGCTCTGACTCGACAGCACTAACCGCTGTCTCTTTCAGACGCGCGGCTCGTCTCTGCGCCCGTCGTCGCTACCACGCCAAACGTTCGCTCCGACTCGACGGAACCACTGCCTTCTTAAGAGGCACGGCTCGTCTTCGCGTCTGTCATCGCTACCGCGCCGAACATCCGCCCCCGACTCAACAGCCCTAACCGCGGCCTCCTCGAGACGCGTGGCTCGTCTCCGCGTCCGTCGTCGCTACTGCGCCGAACGTCCGCTCCGACTCGACGGCCCTAACCGCTGCCTCCTTGAGAAGCGTGGCTCGTCTCCGCGTCCATCATCTCTACCACGCCGAACGTCCGCTCCGACTCGATGGCCCTAACCGCTGCCTCGTTGAGACGCGCGGCTCGTCTCCGCGTCCGTCGTCGCTACCGCACCGAACGTCCGCTCCGACTCGACGGCCCTAACCGCTGCCTCTTTGAGACGCGCGGCTCGTCTCCGCGTCCGTCATCTCTACCGCGCCGAACGTCCGCTCCGACTCGACGGTCCTAACCGCTGCCTCCTTGAGACACGCGGCTCGTCTCCGCGTCCGTCGTCGCTACTGCGCCGAACGTCCGCTCCGACTCGACGGCCCTAACCGCTGCCTCCTTGAGACGCGCGGCTCGTCTCCGCGTCCGTCGTCGCTACCGCGCCGAATGCCCGCTCCGACTCGACAGCCCTAACCGCTGCCTCCTTCAGACGCGCGGCTCATCTCCGCGTCCGTAGTCGCTACCACACCGAACTTCCGCTCTGACTCGACAACCCTAACCGTTGTCTCCTTAAGACGCGCGGCTCGTCTTAGTGTCCATCATCGCTTTCACGCCGAATCGTCCGCTCCGACTCGATAGTCCTAACCGCTGACTCTTTTAGACGCGTGGCTCGTAAGCTACTTGACTAGGTAATAATTAACTAACTAATTAATCAATTAGCTTTTAATATGCTAAAATTTTGCAGTGTGCATATGCTTCCTATTGATCAATGCATTAGCCGTACATGATAGATGAGCACGCTGCATGTACTTGGCTTCCAGGAACAATCCAGAAAAGGAAAGGTTGCCTCGTCCAGAAAGGGAATAGAGAGCAAGGACAGACTCGCGAGAGCGCGTGGTCATGAGCGGTTGGAAGTGACCGTGACTCCGGTCACCCGGGAAAGAGCTCGTTCGACTTGAAAATAGGTGTCAGGGTTACATAGAAAAAAAATTAAATTCCATACCAAACTTTTTTTGCGGGAAAAGATCCGGATCTATTTCGTGAGTTCATAAGAAGTATAAAGTATCCTAAACATAATAAAAATTACATCGAGGTCTTTGGACCACCTAACGAATACTACTGCCGCCAGAGCGAGCCGCCGACGCGCCGCTGTCGCCGCTCCATTACCGGAGCCGGCATGCCATTGTTGATGACAGTCGGGAAGTTTTCGTGCACGTGCCCCTAAGGACCAGCGCCCCAGAGATGAAGTTGTCGCCATTGAACCCTTGAATTGATCCGAAACTTGTAACACCAAACCTAAAACACACGTAGACCCGAGATCCGAACACGTGGGCGGGACGAGATCCACCACTTCATGGAAGCGGCGACCAGACGAATCCCCATCCTCCTCAACGCCAGCAGCAGGATCGTCGCCGACGAGGTGGAAGAGGAGGCGGGTATACCTTATTCTTGTCCCGCACAACGCCGCCATAGCCACCATAACGACGATGCCGGATGACCAAACTCTAACTTTAGGGACCCTTCTACACCGCCGAGCGCAGGTCCGAGGTCCCCACCTCCTCCCGCCGCCGGAGCAGCAAACAGAGGAGGCGGGGACCCATCGATGCTCGGTCGCAGACGACGAGGACGAAGTAGATCGTGGCGGCTGCTAGGGTTTTTACCCTAGCCGCCTCTTTTTCTCACGGGAGGAGAGAACGTAATTCCATACCAAACTTGAAAGAGAGTTGATTCATTACAACCCCCTCCCCCTAAACTCGTACAAGCCCGTATCCAAAATGGGTATAGGCATACGGATTGGGACATATAGACATACGACCTCGACATGTCTTCCTCCCCGCGCCAGCCATAGTCATCACCATTGAAGATCATGCTGCCGCCACCGCCTCCGTGCATCGTCAGAATCGCCACCGCCGCCGTCGTTACTGGACGCGGCCTCGTCGCCCGTCCACGCCGGAGGTAGGGCTCCACTTTTCCCGATCATGGTGTCGCAGATCGCCGAGTGTAGTTGCGCGCTGGACTATCCGACAAGGACAAGACCGGCTTGTCCGGCGCAACCAGACTGTCCGGCGCACGAGAAGCCAGTCTGTCCGGCTCTACCAGACTGTCCGACGCACGAGAAACCGTCTGTCCGGCCTTTGAATTTTTCTGCTACCACCTCTTTAGTAATATTTGACTTGATAAAGTCAGTTATTTTTTCTACAGTAGTTGTCGTGGAAGTCGCCACAGATCCGGCTGCGTCAGGCGTTTTGAACTCTTTACCACACAATGTGTTGGCTGCCAGACAAATGGGATATAAGTGACGCACCTCCTGTATGTTTTGAACTCTTTACCAAACAATGTATTGGCTGCCGGACAAATGGATATAAGTTATTGACCGCCGCGAAAAAATATGGTCCATGGAATAGTTTTCGAGATATGTAGGGCAAGTTTTACAAGTTTTCTTACTTGTCCGGCAACATGTCCGGTGGCACCCAGGAGCTCCTGTTAAAATTCCTATCTGAAAACTACATAACGGACAAGATGCCGGACAAACCGCTGGACTGTCCGACGATCGCTGGACTCAGATCCAGACTGTCTGACGGGCCGCCGCCAAGCTTACCCGTCGCCTCGCCGCCAAGTCTGCGCGCCGCCGCCGCCGCGGGCCTTGCCCTGCCGAGGCGTGAGCCGGCCAGGCCGAGTCACCGGCTTGCCAGACCCGACCGCCACCACTGCCAGCTTGCGGAGCTCGTGGCCACGACCGTCGGCCGCGATGATCCGGCCGACCACCACTACCACCTCGCAGCCATGGCCATTGCCGGCGATGATCCGCCGTACAACCATACCTTTTTTTCTTTTGCGAACAAACATACCGGTAAAGACGTATAATTTGGTTGGGCTATAAGTGTTTTGGACCCGGCTACGTATACCTGAGTATACTAATTACAAAGGGATATCAAGCAATCTGAGCCGTTCATGTGTTTAAGAATACACGAGTTTGTACGAGTTTAGGGAGAGGGGGTTGTACTGAATCAGGCCATATCACTAAATGACAGTAAAACAGCAGGGCAAGTATATTGAAATTTGGACAGCATATATAAACTAAAAAACTGAGTCCGCTGAAATTCTGACAACACCAACACTGATTTTTGAACAACAATGCTGTGAAATTTGCATAGAAAGAGAGAATGAATGTTGGACATCGATAAGACTGAATCAGTGTGGTACGCGTATGACATCAACAAGATGGAACCAGTATAAAGGATGAGCTGGCCGAGAGGAGGGGATTCAAGTGGCCCGTCGTGTTGGCTTCCAGTTCGTGGGGCTTTAAGGTGTGCAAAGATGTAGAGCTTGACGATGTCGTGGACAACGCTATCACATGATGGAGCGGCGGCGAAGAGATAGCCTGACGAACCACGCTAGCTCCCTGATGTTCCGGTCTCGAACCACATGATGGAGCGGGCGCGTGCATGGAGCATTCTTGCGTGCCAGCGGTGGATCGTGCGTGCGGCAGTGGTGTCCATTGGCACCATGGAAATCAGTATCAATGAAATCTCGTTCATAGAATTTTAGTGACTTCGGTGACACCAAAATAATCTCCTTTCGGTAAATAAATTCAGTACTACACACTTTCGAATATTTTCAAATTCTAAATATTTTAATGATTTTTAAGTGAAATTTTTGGTCATCTGGGCGAAATTAAAACCAAAATCACAGAAATTCAGTGATTTCCTGCGCCAAATCACTATGCTTTGCTTGACGGGGCCAGTGCAGTGCTTCCCGGCAAGCAACGGGTCCCGCGTGGATAGATCAGGAATTCTGAAATTGAATGGAAAGTGACGACAGAGGATCCTAGAAAATTCCCTTCCCTATCGCAACATATGGCATTTTTAAATACTCCCTCCGTCCTGAAAATGATGTCGCAAATTTGTTAAAATTTAAATATATCTATTTACTACATAATATCTAGATACATCCAAATTTAGAAAAATCTACGTCATCCTTTTCAGGATGGAGGAAGTACTGTTTTAACAAAAATTCACTAATATGTGTTGACTTTCTGTACATGATGCTTTAAGCTAATGTAAAAAAATGAAATCAGCAGGAGGGAGGATCCCCCGTCGCAATTAGGGATATTAAAACCGAGTCAAAGAGGAGGCCTCCCATGAACTGGACAATTTTGGCCGTCCGATCTCGTCCTCCATGTTATTCTGGCCGTTGGATTGTCCTCAATTCCCACGTGTACCGAATTATCCCTTAGGGACGCTTCTCTGGACATTAAAAAGCCTTTGTGTGGTTAATTGGGCCGAAATGCCTCCTTTAGCCCGTTACTTGATTTACCGCACCGTTCTAGGATGAACCGGGTGGAAGACGCTAGGCTCGCTGATACAAATCAAGCAGAAAATGTTTAGGACAGGGCTCACCCAACGATGCGGCAGCCAAGCCAGATCCGACCGACCTAGACGAAACAGAGAAGAAGGAAAAGGGAGGGGGCAAGCAAGGCGATTGAGTTCTTTTCAGGTAAAGAAAAAGAAACAGTAGGGTGTCAAAAGATACAAGACAGATGCTGCCAACAAGAATGTGACACCAGTGAGAGGTGAGGGAAGGCTACGGAACTACACCAGAGTCTGAGAGAGCTCATGGGTGCTTCTATTATTTTACATTTTTTGAAATTTATTATCGATCTGTTGTTTGATTAACCATATCATAATTCGATATATGTTCTTCGTAGCTATGTGTTGCCATTGTCATACTATTATATGCAAAATTTGTATCCCTTTTATTGTGAAAATTGTGTTTTCATATCTCTTTGGCTAATCTTCTATTAATAGATAAAATGTAAAAAAGAATCATGTGAGCGCATCACATATGTCCTAAGTTTTGTTTTGTCAAACCGTTAAAATTCGAATATTGACCAATATATGTGCATGTTTACTAAAATTTAACTCATGCCACTTTATCTATATATTTATATAATTTATATTTTTTTGTAATAATGCACCGGCGTGGCAAACCGTGCCATGTACATACAGTGAATGCTCATCGTGCATTATGCAATCCACAAATTACTCACCTTCATTCAACATTAGAGCGAATACTCAAGTCTTCATGTTTATCATTCACTAAAATTTCCTTGTGAAGTACTAAACGTGTATATATTTATGGTCACTAACTAAAACTTCAATGTCTAAATAGACGGGCGCGGCAACGCGCGCCATTAATGATCTAGTATATATATTAAGAAAGAAGGGGAGCCCTAGGCGTGCCACTAGGGAACCCAGGTCGCGAGAGCGGGCAGTGAAGGACCGGGTGCACCCCCACTTCCCTAAAAAAGAGAACCCCAGAGGGAGGAGCCCTTGCGACGATGTATTAAGAAAGAAGGGAAGCTTTAGGTACTACTTTAAGCTAATATGTTTCCAATTCAAAAGATTAACCGATGATGGAATATGATATAGCTATACCTATCATATAAGCTCTTGATTAATTAATAATGGAGTCGTTGCTTAAGCATTGCTTGAAGAGTTGGCTTAGGTGATAGGTCAATATTCCATCCGGATAATTCTACTTTGTTAAAATATATCATAATACTTGTTAGCTACACGTTGCAGAGCCAAAGATTTAGTTAATTGACAAATGCGTGGAATCATCATATCTCCACACTCGGCTGTGTGCATTCTAGATATGCAGAGATCGGGTGCAAACATTGCTTATGAGTAATAAAGCGCCCATTTTCAAAAAAAAAAACATATCTCCACACATACGGGAGGGAAAATCCAACAACGCAGGGGCACTTCTAGCAGCTCCGAGTAGCAGCAAGATGTGGGAAAGGTGAATAGGGGTTGGCACACACAACCCCTTTATAGGGTTCGATGTGGCCAATACACTTGTCCCATGGCTAGGGGTGGCTTGAAAACTCCTTCTGGCCCCATTTCCTCTCTCCTTTTTAAACAGTGTGCTCACTCCATTAAGTGAGTGACTCTTTAGGTTCAGACATGTATATTATATTCATGCCCGCGGACTTCTTGGTCAATGGTTGGTAGTGGGCTCTAACTACTCATACCGACTCATGAACATCCATAGAGATCATATCGAACGAACCTTGTACATCTCATATGTGATCCCTTTGCATCACGATGTGTCGAGTTTAGCCGAGTCGTCATCCTTGTTTCTAGCTCGATCCTTTTATCTTTACCGTGTACCAAAATCCATAAAATACAATTAACACCGTAAAAATAAGGAAAACATTGTCCACTAAATTGGTCTCAAATCTATGTTTCTTGCACAATTAGTACCAATTCTACTTGTGGTGATATCCTCCCCTCCCAGTAGCCGCCGCCGAAGAGCGCCGGCGAGCGTTGCCCACGCGGTGCCGACGGCGGTGGCCGTTCTTTTCCCCCACGCGGCTCCAAGCTCGGGTGGGCGTCCGAAGGCGGTGTGGCTCGGCGGCGCTGGTCCAGCTCGACGGCAGGGAAACCGGGGTTCGGCTGGGTGTTCTTCCTGCAGTGGTGTGGCAGTTGGTGGCAGACACCATGGTGGCTGGCCGCGACGCCCACTCGGCCCAGATCTGGGCCCTTTTAGGCCCCATCTAGGTCCGAGCAGGCTGGAGGCTGCACGACTGTGACGTTTCCTGGAGGTCGATGTGGGATCCGGCGGGATACTGGGTGGTGGCGGCGTTGGAGCCGGCCTGCTGCAACATGACGGCGAGGGGCTTCGCGGGCCCGAGAGGCCTGGTGTACCCCTGCTGCCGTGTCCGATCGGCTACCGCGAAGGCGGTGGAGGCAGTCCCCTCCTACTCGGTTGTGGTGCTGCAACACCCGATTTTAGTGGTGATCCCTGATTCGTGTTCTAGTCCTTGCAATGTTGATCACAATGAGACGACGTGGGTGGATTTTCGATCGTGGTGGCGCATGCTGGTGGGCGACAAGTTGGGAAGAGCGCTACGTAGCGCCTGGGGTAGTGGCTTTTTAGGGGTCGGGAGAAATCCCTGTCGGCTTGACCGGCATCGACGTGGTGATGCCTTCGGGTACCACTCTTCCTTCCTGAAAGGCATCGGACCCCTTTGTTGGAAATATGCCCTAGAGACAAATAATAATAAGGATTATTATCATATTTCATATAGTTTATGATTAAGTTTTATATCATGCTATAACTATATTGAAAGGAAACGTCAATACACGTGTGATATATAAACAACCAGAGGTTCCCGGTGAAACTCTAGTCACTGGTTCATTGGTCGACAGATGATCAAGGTTTCCTGATCATGTAATATTTATGCTAGTTGGAAATGGAGTCATCTCATTTTGAGAATGAGATGATAAACTAATACCCAACCTAAACATCGTGACCAGATCATGTCATGAAGTTCAAATTATGATGATTAGAATAGACCTAGTAGACTATTCCTTAAACCGTGAGGCTATATCAATCATTGTCTCCCGAGAGTGCTTAGATAGGATCAAACGTCACTTGGTAATACAGTGATCATAAAGGTGTGTTCAGGTATTCGGACGAATAGTAGAGACAATATGTGTCAAGAGCGGGATTTGTCCATCCGCGTGGCGGAAAGATACTTGAGGGCCCACTCAGAGAAGTTATATCCAATAGCTGCGCAACGTGTGATTTGATCATAGGGATGTCACTTGTCGGAACGAGTCAAGTAGCATTGTTCGGTAACGAGATTGAACCCGACATGATGATATAATTGATCAGATCTCGGTAATGCAAGTATGGAGAGACAAAAGGAATAATACGCGACAGTCCCGGTTCAAACGACGAAAGATCTTCGTGGAATGCACATGGGTCACATGGCCATCTAGGTCCCTTTGTCGATCATTGGTTCGGGAGTGTCCCGACCATGTTTGGAGTGTTCCCGAACTGTGGGGTATCATGCTTAAAGGCTTGATGATGCTTAGAGAGTGTTTATAGGATCGGTAGAATCACCGAAGAATAGAAAGAGAGAAAACCGGAAGGGTTTCGGTAAGTCCCGAGGATGTCCGGAGTGAAGGTGGAAGGTGTTCCATAGTCACGGAGATAGTAATCTGGAGAAGTGACAGAAATCTCTAAGGTACTAGATGTGCTGTTGCTACTAGGGAGAAAACAGCAATCCTTTGTTCATAAAACAATCGTATTGTTTACTTTACACGCAATGCATAATGCAATTATCTGTTGCTTGCAACTTAATACTGGAGGGGGTTCGAATTGATAACCTAAAGGTGGATTATTAGTCATAGATGCAGTTGGATTACGGTCTATGTATAATGTTGTAATGCCTAATAAAATCTCATAGGAGTCAAGATGATTAGTATATGCATGTATGCTTTCTCGATGTTTGTCAATTGCCCCGTTGTAGTTTGTTCACCCAACATGTCATCTATCTTAAGGAGAACCACCACTAGTGAACTATGGACCCCGGTCCTTTCTTTTACCATCAATCTACAACTGTTTACTGCTTTCTGTTTACTTTTTGCAAGCTTTTACTTTCTTCCACACAATACGTTTAATCCTTTGTTTTCAGCAAAATCGGTGAGACCGACAACCTCACTATAAGTTGGGGGAAAAGTTATGTGGTTGTGTTATAAAGGATTCCAAGTTGGCAACAACACCTTGGAGGCGTTTCCTTGCTCCTACTGGTTCGATAGCCTTGGTTTCATAACTGAGGGAAACTTGTTGCTGTGCTCATCAAACTTCCTCTTGGGGTTCCCCAACGAGCTCGAGATATCTTGAGCCATCAGGCCACGAGATGGCCACACCTAGGGCTGGCGCGGCCACCCCTAGGGCGCGCCGCCCCATGGTGTGGGCACCCATTGATCATGCCCCTTTGCCTATAAAAGTACCCCGATGCAGAAACCCTAAGTACCCGATCAAAAAATCCCCGAAAGATTTTGTAGCCAACGCCATATCCTTCCCTAGATCGGGGGAGATCCGAAGCTCTTCCCGGCACCCTGCCGGAGGGGAGAGATCATCCTAGAGGCCTTCTTCATCACCATGCTAGCCCTCGGAGTGATGCGTGAGTAGTTCATCCTTGGACTATGGGTCCATAGAGTAGCTAGATGGTTGGTTCTCCTCCTTTGTGCTATCATGTTTAGATCTTGTGAGCTCCGTTCATGATCAAGATCATCTATTTGTAATCCTGTATGTTGTGTTTGCAGGGATCCGATGGATATTGAGATACCCTGTCAGATTGATTATTTAATCTATCATGTCTATGTTATTTGTGATCTTGCATGCTCTCCGTTGCTAGTAGCTATCTTGGCCAAGTAGATGTTTGATGGCTCACTATTGATGTAGAGCTCGTTGGGGAACCCCAAGAGGAAGGTATGATGAGCACAACAGCAAGTTTCCCTCAGTTATGAAACCAAGATTTAATCGAGCTAGTAGGAGCAAGGAAACACCCCAAAGGTGTTGCTAGCTGAGCCTTGGCAGGGCGCACTGCCGGTGCTAGTAGCAACATGGAGACCTGCACAACACAACCACAGAACTTTGTCCCCAACTTGCGATGAGGTTGTCAATCTCACGGTTTTGCTGAAAACAAAGGATTAAACGTATCGAATGGAAGGGAGTAAAGTTTGCAGAAAGTAAACAGAGTAAACAGTTTATAGATTGTATGTAAAAGAAAAGGACCGAGATCCATAGTTCACTAGAGGTGGCTCTCCTTAAGATAGATAACATGCTGGGTGAACAAATTACAGTGGGGCAATTGCCAAACATCGAGAAAGCAATACATGCATATACTAATCATCTTGACTCCTTTGAACTTGATTGGGCATTACAACATTATACATAGACCGCCATCCAACTGCATCTATGACTAATAATCCACCTTCAGGTTATCATCCGAACCCCCTCCAGTATTAAGTTGCAAGCAACAGATTATTGCTTTACGAATTGCGTGTAAAGTAAACAATACGATTGTTCTATGAACAAAGGATTGTTGTTTTCTCCCTAGTAGTAACAGCACATCTAGTACCTTAGAGATTTCTGTCACTTCCCAGTTACGAGGCGAGAACCCACTATCGAGCATAAATACTAACTCTTGGAGTTGCTAGCATCTACTTGGCCAAGATAGCTACTAGCAACGGAAAGCATGCAAGATCACAAATAACAAAGACATGATAAAATCAATAATCAATCTGAAATAGCATCTCAATATCCATCGGATCCCCGCAAACACAACATGCAGAATTACAAATAGATGATCTTGATCATGAATGGAGCTCACAAGATCTAGACATGAAAGCACAAAGGAGGAGAACCAACCATCTAGCTACTACATGGACCCGTAGTCCAAAGATGAACTACTCACGCATCACACCGGAGGCTTGCATGATGATGAAGAAGGCCTCCAGGGTGAATTCCCCTCTCCGGCAGAGTGCCGGGAAGAGCTTCAGATCCCTCCCGATCTAGGGATGGAGATGACGGTGGCTATAAACTCTTTCGTGGATTTTTGATCGGATACTTAGGGTTTTCGTCCCGAGGGCAATATATAGGCAGAAGGAGAGGCCGAGAGGGTGCCTGGGCTGGCCACACCACCCAATGGCGCGGCCAGGCCTGGCCCGTGTGGCCAGGTGGTGTGGTGCCCCCCTGGCTCCTCTCCATCTCGTATTCTGGCATCTGATGACTTCCGGAAAAATAGGCACTTTGGCTTTTGTCCCGTCCAATTCTGAGAATATTCATTTTCTGACTTTCCTAGAACCAAAAACAACAGAAAACAGGCAGCTGGCACTGTGGCTCTTGTTAATAGGTTAGTCCAAAAATCATATGAAAAGTACTCCAAAGTGTGGACAAAACACAAGAAAGTGGATAAAACCAAGCTTGGAACATCAAAAATTATAGATACATTTGCAATGTATCAATGTTGTAACTCCAAGAGGGAGTATTTATGCTCGATAGTAGGTTCATGCCTCTAGTAATCTGGGGAAGTGACTGATGACCCACAAGTATAGAGGGTGTATCGCAGTATTTTTGATAAGTAAGAGTGTCGAACCCAACGAGGAGCAGAAGGTGCTGGCTAGTGGTATGGATCAGGAATTCTCTGCAAATACTTAGCAAACAGATTTTTAGGGGTTTTTGATAGAGCAAGTAAATGAAGTACGAGTAAAAAAAAGACAATAAGAATAAATGCAGCAAGTGGCCCAATCCTTTATGCAGCAAAGGACAAGCCGGTTGTATTACTTAAGATGACCAAACGTTCTCGAGGACACATGGGAAGACTGTCAAGTGCTTTCGCTTCATATAGTTGATTAATCTTCTTTAGCTTGCTAAGTGTTGTGTGGGTGAACCTGTGCTAATGTACCGACCTTCCTAGGACTAATACATACTTGTGATTATACCCCTTGCAAACATCCGTAAGTACAAGAAAGTAATTAAGGTAGAAACCTAACCACAACTTTAAACTCTAAGACCCTTACGTCCCTTGTGCAATGGTTTCCTAATGGGGGTTTAGGTTTCTATCACTCCGGCAACCCCTACGATTAGTAGCCAAATACACAATGCATTCCCCTAGGCCCATATAGGTGAAGTGTCATGTAGTCGATGTTCACATGACACCATTAGAAGAAGTACACCACAACTTAAATAACAACCTATTGAATCTTTCTCAACACAACTCCACTACTAACAACATGACTTCTCCCATGTCCTCAAGAACAAAACGAACTACTCACAAGACATCATATGGATCATGATCAGAGATGGAATAATGATGTATAACAATCTGAACATAAACAATAATTCAATGGTTCACTCAATAGCATCAACTACAAAGAGTAATCAACACCGGGAAAGTTTCCGCTATGAACTATGCAAGATTCAATTCAATTTTAACAACAATATGGAGATGGCGATGAGGGTGCTGCTGCTGCTGATGATCCTGATGAAGTCTAGCTTGATGGTGGTGTTGATGGCGATGATCTCCCCTCCCCGGGAAGGAATTCGCCCCACAGAAATCTGTCTGCCGGAGAGATCTTTCTCTCTGTGTTTTCCGCCCCGTAGAGGCGGCGGAATCTTTCTATGGTCGCTCCCTAAGTCTTAGGGTTTCGGGAGGATGATATACGCCAGAGGGGAGAGTCTAGAGTGGCCGGGGTACACCACTGTTGGCCTGACCTAGGGCTGCCTTGCCAGAAGGTGGTGTGGGCCCCCTGTGGCCCATCTCCACTCCGTCTTCTGGCATCTTTAGTCTTCTGGAAAAATAGGATTTTCCGTATATTTTCTCGGATTTTCTAATCTTCGCGAATTTTGCCTCTAAACAGCACCTTTTCCATCAGAATCCTGACTGCAGCGGTCCATGCTCCAAAAGTCATCAACCATGCAAAAACATATGAAATAACATAAGTATCACCTCTCAATACGAAATATATCAATGAATAACAGTGAATTATGACATAGAATAGTGATGCAAAATGGGCGTATCAACTCCCCCCAAGCTTAGACTTCGCTTGTCCCCAAGCAAAACTGAGCTCAATAAACATGACCTCAGGTTTATGGAGTGAAGAGTCGATAAAAGAATACGGACAAGAAGCATCACATTCATCAATACATAGATCATAATAGAAGACAACTCACTATTATATAACTCAACTTGCAATGAGTAAAGGAAACACAATGAAGATACATAAAGTAAATCATAATTGGTAATGGAAAACTTAGCTCTTGGTCGAAGGATAGTTGATAATTTGCTGGAGTTCACAAATAACTGGTTTTCAATGATAGCTTTCAAAGTAGTAAACATCAAGATAAGAGCAATGTGCAAAGCAAGGAACATAAGCAAACATGATTGAATAAATCATCATATGAATGAATGAAACACAACAACTCAAAATACTTGCTGAGATAGAAGGGAATAAGTTTACTGACTAAACTAAAAATTAGAAGAAATGCCCTTCACAGAGGGAAGCAGGGATTGCAAGTTTCATAAAGAGCTCCCAAAAATTATGATACTTATTAGCTTTCAGATCTCATTGCCCCTATCATACAACTAAGAGGATATGCTTGACAAGTTATAAATTGAAGTCCCATGCCCCTTACTTATGAGTACCGAACCTCATGCTACTCAACTTCAGTCACGAGCAAGCTCTTGTCATTGTAAATACATGTGTATCATTAAGAACCGCCAACGGGGTACCCCTTGCACATGACACATGAGCTATCCCATAATCAAAATGACAAGGCAAGCAGACAATGAGCATCTCAGCGATCTTTTTATTTTCTATTTGCATAGGTTTTTATTGAGGATGCTTCATAGATGCTCACTATAGTTATGCTACAAGTTTCCACCATGATTAGGCATGGCTTGGGCTAGCGGCCCAAACATTTCTCTAACACACATATGAACTCCATGATCTTACAAGTTCCACTTTTATTTCACACCGCCGGGATCCATAAGCAAAAGAACATGATATCAACTAGGTACAAGTACCAATGAAGTGTTGAAAGCGTTTCAAGTTTATTAAATGCAAGAAAGTAAAGTGTGCCATCAAGTTTATGAGAGCTTTAATCACTAATTTTCACATAACAAGTTTAATTTGGGAGGTAGATAAAACAAGAATTTACTTGGAATAGCAATAATGCTACTAGGTAGGTATGGTGTACACAAATGCCAAAGGTTTTGGTTTAAGGATTGGATGCACGAGAAGAATTCCCTCTCAGTACAGGTTTTTGGCTAGCAAGGCTGGGTAGCAAGTATAAGAGTTGAAGGAAACAAACAAACATACAAGCGATAAAGTCAAACATGCAATCTTCCTTGGAAGCACAAAAGATCTTTAACTAGAGAATACTAAACTTATGAGCAAATCAAGAAAGAAAGATGATGAAATTATTTTTCTTTAAAGGTACTTTTATCTTTTCTTTCAACTCTCAAAAAATAGTGTGCTACTGACCGAGCCAGGTTTGCCAAAACCAACTAAATTAACTCAAGATCCCAAAGTGATACCAATACTAACAACAAGATCAATCATATAACCACGAATTGAAAACTAATATAAGCTATGCAAAAGAGTGAATGATAGAACTTCTCATTAATAATCCATAACGGCAACTCACACCAAGGGATACATATCTAACGAGAGAGGGCACACTTCCATAATGCAAACCATACTACATAATAACTCCTCTATTCATGATATGACTCTACTAATAAGGTAAAAAGATAGAAGATAGTGATGTGATACCGTGGCACTCCCCAAGCTTGGAACAAACCAAGGGGATGCCAAACCTGATGACGAATTACTCCTTCGGTGGTGGTGGTATCCTCTCGTCTTCATCCGTCTTCCAGGGTAAGGGCTTCCCATCAACAAAGGACATCGTGGTTTCCAACATCCTGAAACTTGCAGCAACACTTATGCGTTTAAACATAGCCTCATACTCACAGTTTTGATTTCGAACGTCATAGAACTGTGCTTGCAGTTCGTTGGTTGTTTGGCAGAGTGAGAGGACTTCATCTTTGAGTTCAGCAGTCTCCTTTTGGTGCTCGGTGATGAGTTCGGAACAAATCTTATGGATGATATCCACTTCACGCTCCGCCATCTTCTTGTACCTAAAGACTTCTTGCTCCAGTGCTTCGATCCTGTCCTCTAGACTTCCTTTAACTTTAGGGCCTTGAACCTCTTTAATCCGGACCTCCCCACCTTCGAGCAACAACTCCTTGGGATGAATCTTCAACTCTCTCATGTATGGGTTGATGATATCTTCTAAGGAATCTCCCTCGGCTGATCCAGAGGAAGACATTGTGGCTCCAAATCTAGGACTCTACCTGGCAGAAACAGATCGAAACAAAAACACGAAGAAAACACGATACACGAACCTCGGAAGATCCCGGGGTTATATATTATGAAGTTTCATAACAAGAGGAAGGTACTGGGTGAAAACAGGTCAGAGGCGGAGTCTGGGGTGGCCTCACCACCTGGTGGCACGACCAGGGGTGGGCCCACGCCACAGGGTGGTGTGGGCCACCCCGCTCGTTCAAATCCTTTTAAACCGTAACTTTCCATATTGACTAAAAACTGCAAAAATATAGTTGGATTGTATTTTCGTGGAACTTTTCTTACCAGAACTGTTACCTATTTGAAAATAGACTCTACAGGTCTCTGAATTTGGTCCTTGATGAATTTCTTCGGAGTTATAACTTGAAAGGCATCAACATCTTCATTGTAAGAATCTCCCGCAATATAGTGCTTGAGTCGTTGCCCATTAACTACTTGTGTAGTATTATCTTTTAAAGAAGAAATTTTTATTGCTCCTGAACGGTATACTTCTTCTATAATGAAAGGTCCTTCCCATTTTGACAGTAGCTTTCCTGCAAAAAATCTGAGACGAGACCTATACAATAGAACTTTCTCACCAACATGAAATTCTCTCTTAAGTATTCGCTTGTCATGCCATCTTTTAACTTTTTTCCTTAAAGAGCCTAGAATTTTCATAGGCTTCACTCCTCCATTCATCTAAAGAACTTAAGTCAAATAATCTTTTCTTACCAGCGAGCTTACAATCTCTATTTAGTTCTTTAACTGCCCAGTAAGCTTTGTGTTCTAATTCTAAGGGTAGGTGACAAGCTTTCCCATAAACCATTTTATAAGGAGACATCCCCATAGGATTTTTGTAAGCAGTTCTATAAGCCCATAAAGCATCATTCAACTTTTTAGCCCAATTTTTTCTAGATCTATTAACAGTCTTTTGCAAGATGGATTTAATTTCTCTATTTGATAACTCCACTTGCCCGCTAGTTTGGGGGTGATAGGCTGAAGCAATTCTATGATTAACATCATATTTAGCAAGGGTCTTTCTAAAACTACCATGAATGAAATGAGAACCCCCATCAGTCATGAGATACCTAGGCACTCCAAACCTAGGAAAGATAACATCCTTAAGCATTTTTAGAGAGGTCTCCCCGTCTGCACTCTTTGTAGGAATGGCTTCTACCCACTTAGTAACATAATCAACGGCAACAAGAATATGAGTGTAACCTTTCGAAGGAGGGAAAGGACCCATAAAGTCGAATCCCCAGCAATCAAAAGGTTCAATAACTAGAGAGTAGTTCATAGGCATTTCATTGCGTCTAGAAATGTTACCAACGCGCTGACATTCATCACAAGATAAAGCAAATTTTCTTGCATCTTTAAAAAGGGTAGGCCAATAGAAACCTAATTGTAGCACCTTTTGTGCAGTTCTATCTCCTGCATGATGTCCTCCATAAGCACTACCATGCCATTTACGCAATATTTCCTTTTGTTCATATTCTGGAACACATCTTCGCATAATACCATCCACTCCTTCTTTGTATAAGTGTGGGTCATCCCAAAAATAATGCCTCAAATCATAAAAGAACTTCCTTCTTTGTTGAGCTGTAAAAGTTGGAGGCAAATACTTGGAGACAATAAAGTTAGCGTAATCAGCGTACCAAGGGCTCCCTCGCGAGCTCATCCCTACTGCAGCTAACTGTTCATTTGGGAAACTATCATTAATAGGCATAGGGTAAAAAGAGATGTTTTCCAATCGAGATAAATTATCAGCTACAGGGTTTTTAGCACCCTTCCTATCTACTATATGTAGATCAAACTCTTGTAAAAGCAACACCCATCTAATAAGCCTAGGCTTAGCGTCCTTCTTCATCATAAGGTATTTAATAGCAGCATGATCAGTATGAATGATGACTTTTGAGTCTACAATATAGGGTCTAAACTTATCACAAGCAAAAACAACAGCTAGAAATTCCTTTTTAGTAGTAGCATAATTCCTTTGAGCAGCGTCTAGAGTCTTACTAGCATAATGGATAACGTTTAACTTTTTATCAATACGTTGCCCAAGGACAGCACCTATAGCAAAATCACTAGCATCACACATTATTTCAAAGGGTAAACTCCAATTAGGTGGTTGAACAATAGGGGCTGTAGTTAAAGCCTTCTTGAGAGTTTCAAAAGCTTCCTTACAATCATCATAAAAACGAAGGGTACATATTTTTGAAGAAGATTAGTGAGGGGTTTTGATATCCTAGAAAAGTCTTTAATAAACCTCCTATAGAAACCAGCATGACCAAGGATACTACGAATACCTTTGATGTCTCTTGGACATGGCATCTTCTCAATTGCCTCAACCTTAGCTCTATCAACTTCTATGCCTCTTTCAGAAACTTTATGCCCAAGAACAATCCCTTCATTAACCATGAAGTTGCATTTCTCCCAATTAAGAACAAGATTAGTTTCTTCACATCTCGGCAAAACTTTATCAAGGTTGTGCAGACAATTATCAAAAGAAGTTCCATAGACAGAAAAGTCATCCATGAACACTTCTACAATTTCCTCACAAAAACCATGAAAGATAGCACACATGCACCTTTGAAAAGTAGCAGGAGCATTACATAAACCAAAAGGCATATGTCTATAAGCATAAGTTCCGTAAGGGCAAGTAAAAGTAGTTTTTTCTTGATCTTGTTGTTTAACAGCAATTTGAGATAAACCAGAGTAACCATCAAGAAAACAAAAATGGGTCTTTTTAGATAACCTTTCCAATATTTGATCAATAAAAGGAAGCGGGTAGTGATCTTTCTTAGTAACTTTATTAACTTTCCTAAAATCGATGCACATCCTATAGCCTACCACTATTCTTTGAGGAATAAGCTCATCATTATCATTAGGAACAACGGTAATACCTCCCTTTTTAGGAACACAATGAATAGGACTAACCCATTCACTATCAGCAATAGGGTAAATAATACCAGCATCAAGGAGTTTCAATACCTCATTCCTTACTGCTTCCTTCATCCTAGGATTTAAACGTCGTTGGTGCTCCACTACTGGCTTCGCATCTGGTTCTATGTTGATAGAATGCTGACATATAGTAGGTGAAATCCCTTTTAAATCATCCAGAGTATAGCCCATAGCTCCTCGGTGTTTCTTCAAAACCTCCAACAACCTTTCTTCTTCCTTTCCTGAAAGTTTAGAGCTAATAATAACAGGATATATCTTTTTATCATCAATATAAGCATATTTAAGATCATCAGGGAGAGGTTTTAGATCGAAAACCAGATCCTTTTTAGGTGGCATCGTGGTACCCAAGTCTTCTACAGGCAAGTTATGCTTAAGCATCTTAGGTTGATCACGGAGAATCTGTCAATCTCATTCCTTTCTTCCATGAAGATTTCACTTTCATGATCTTCTATAAATTGCTGCAAAGCATTGTTAGGAGCAAGAGAAATAGAAGCAAGTTGTTCAACTCTAAAATCCTCATTATGGGTTTCCTCTTTGCAAGGTTCTTTAGCAAATTTTGAAAAATTAAACTCATAAGATTCCCCATCAAACTTAGTCAAGATTTTCTCCCTCTTACAATCAATAATAGCTCCACAAGTACTCAAGAAAGGTCTACCAAAAATGATAGGATAAGTTTTACTAGCAGCTGAACCAAGTACTAGAAAATCAGCAGGGTACTTAATCTTACCACAAAGAACTTCCACGTCTCGTACAATTCCAATTGGAGAGATGGTCTCTCTATTAGCAAGGTGAATAACCATATCAATCTCTTCCAATTCGCAGGGATTGATTTCGTGCATAATTTCTCTGTAAAGCTCATAAGGAATAGCACTGGAACTTGCACCAATATCACATAAACCATAATAGCAATGATCACCAATTCTAACAGAAAGCACAGGAACACTAGCCTTTTTAGTTCTATTAGGATGTGAAACAATATTAGAAGCATCCTCACAAAAGACTATGTGCCCATCTTCTATGCTTTTAGTGACAAGGTCTTTCACAATTGCTACCACAGGTTCAATGTTTATTTGTTCATCAGGTTTTATAGTTCTCTTTTCACTTTTAGTGATTACATTAGTTATCATAGGATGGTCCTTTACCTTTTCTGCGAAGGGAATCTTCTCGATATAAGGTTCGGGCAAGATGGGATCAATAATGCTATACTCAGCACTCCCAATAGGAACATAGTCAACAATATCTTTGTAAGGTGCATGGTACTTATTCCATCCCCTCTTTGGAATTTCAATATAAGAAGAAAAATCTCTAAAGCAATTCGTAATAACTTGCAAATCAAGACCATAAGCATTACTAATATTTTGAAAGTTATCAGTTTCCATAAAAGATTCAATGCATTCATAATCATAATTTATACCTGACTTTCTACCTTTGTCATTCTCCCAAGCTTCAACATTGTCTTGAATACGGTCCAGAAGATCCCATTTAGCTTCTTCTTCCATACGAGTGAATGATCCAGCACAAGAAGCATCCAATTAATCTTTATCATGAAGAGAAAGCCTTGCATAAAAGTTATTGATAATAATATTGTTGGGGAGCTCATGAATGGGACATTTGAGCATTAGTAACTTCAATATCCCCCAAGCTTGAGCTGTACTCTCTCCATCAAGAGGCCAAAAGTTGTATATTTGGTTCCGATCTTTATGAATCTCACTAGGAGGATAAAACTTTGAATAAAAGAGAGGCACTATTTCCTCCCATTCCAGAGCTTGACCATTCTTTAGCAGCTTAAACCATTCCTCAGCTCTTCCTTTCAGTGATAATGAGAATAACTTCTTCTTAACTTGATCTGTAGTAATACATGCACACTTGAACAACCCGCATAATTCGTGTATAAAGAGCAAATGATCACCGGGATGGACAGTTCCATCCCCAACATAATAGTTATCCATAACACGATCAATAATTCTTGTAGGTATTTTGAAAACATCATTCTCAGCAGGTGGTGGCTTATCTACTACCTTAGCAGTGGTAGTAGCATTACCAAATAAGAAACTCAGCGAATTATCCATAATAAAAATAAACCAACTAACAGAAGTAAACAATACTCACGGTAGAAGTTTCCTTTACCAGTTCCACTTTCCAATAGCGCTTCACTCCCCGGCAACGGTGTTAGAAAATAGTCTTGATGACCCACAAGTATAGGGGGTGTATCGCAGTATTTTCGATAAGTAAGAGTGTCGAACCCAACAAGGAGCAGAAGGTGCTGGCTAGTGGTATGGATCAGGAATTCTCTGCAAATACTTAGCAAACGGATTTTTAGGGGTTTTTGATAGAGCAAGTAAACGAAGTACAAGTAAATAAAAGACAATAAGAATAAATGAAGCAAGTGGCCCAATCCTTTATGCAGCAAAGGACAAGCCGGTTGTATTACTTAAGATGACCAAACGTTCTCGAGGATACATGGGAAGACTGCCAAGTGCTTTCGCTTCATATAGTTGATTAATCTTCTTTAGCTTGCTAAGTGTTGTGTGGGTGAACCTGTGCTAATGTACCGACCTTCCTAGGACTAATACATACTTGTGATTATACCCCTTGCAAACATCCGTAAGTACAAGAAAGTAATTAAGGTAGAAACCTAACCACAACTTTAAACTCTAAGACCCTTACGTCCCTTGTGCAATGGTTTCCTAACAGGGGTTCAGGTTTATCACTCCGCAACCCCTACGATTAGTAGCCAAATACACAATGCATTCCCCTAGGCCCATATAGGTGAAGTTTCATGTAGTCGACGTTCACATGACACCACTAGAAGAAGTACACTACAACTTAAATAACAACCTATTGAATCTTTCTGAACACAACTCCACTACTAATAACATGATTTCTCCCATGTCCTCAAGAACAAAATGAACTACTCACAAGACATCATATGGATCATGATCAGAGATGGAATAATGATGTATAACAATCTGAACATAAACAATAATTCAATGGTTCACTCAATAGCATCAACTATAAAGAGTAATCAACACCGGGAAAGTTTCCCCTATGAACTATGCAAGATTCAACTCAATTGTTACAGCAATATGGAGATGGTGATGAGGGTGCTGCTGCTGATGATGATCCCAATGAAGTCTAGCTTGATGGTGGTGTTGATGGCGATGATCTCCCCTCTCCGGGAAGGAATTCCCCCAGCAGAAATCTGTCTGCCGGAGAGATCTTTCTCTCTCGGTGTTTTCCGCCCCGCAGAGGCGGCGGAATCTTTCTGTGGTTTCTCCCCGAGTCTTAGGGTTTCGGGAGGATGATATACGCCAGAGGGGAGAGGCTGGAGTGGGCCAGGGTGGCCACACCACCTGCTGGCGTGGCCTAGGGCTACCCGCGCCAGGGGGTGGTGTGGGCCTCCTGTGGCCCATCTCCACTCCGTCTTCTGGCATCCTTAGTCTTCTCGAAAAATAGGATTTTCCGTATATTTTCCCGGATTTTCTGATCTTCGCGAATTTTGCCTCCAAGCGGCACCTTTTCCATCAGAATCCTGACTGCAGCTGTCCATGCTCCAAAAGTCATCAACCATGCAAAAACAGATGAATAACATAAGTATCACCTCTCAATACGAAATATATCAATGAATAACAGTGAATTATGACATAGAATAGTGATGCAAAATGGACGTATCAGTGATAGAAATCTCTAAGGTTGTAGATGTGTTGTTGCTACTAGGGAGAAAACAACAATCCTTTGTCCATGGGGCAATTGTATTGTTTACTTTACACACTTTGCTTAATGCAATTATCTGTTGCTTGCAACTTAATACTGGAAGGGGTTCGGATGATAACCTGAAGGTGGATTATTAGTCATAGATGAAATTGGATTACGGTCTATGTATTATGTTGTAATGCCCAATCAAATCTCGTAGGAGTCAAGATGTCTAGTATATGCATTGTTATGATTTCTCAATCTATCAATTGCCCCACTGTAATTTGTTCACCCAACATGCAATTTATCTTAAGGAGAAACACCTCTAGTGAACTATGGACCCTAGTCCATTCCTTTACCATTGATATACCATCTACTGTTTACCGTTTACTGTTTACTGTTTACTTCCTGCAAGCAATTACTATCTTGCATACTATACGTTTAATCCTTTGTTTTCAGCAAACCAGTGAGATTGACAACCTCACTGTAAGTTGGGGCAAAGTTCTGTGGTTGTTTTGTGCAGGATTCCAAGTTGCTAGCAACACCTTGGAGTTGTTTCCTTACTCCTACTGGTTCGATAACCTTGGTTTCATAACTGAGGGAAAAACTTGTTGTTGTGCTCATCATACCTTCCTTTTGGGGTTCCCAATGAGCTCTACATATCTTGAGCTATCAAGCACTTTTCTGGCGCTGTTGCCGGGGAGTTAAGGATAGCTTCAATCTCTTACTCCTCATCAATCACTTTTCAGGGAGAAAGAAGATTCTTGCAAGGGGAGTCTCTCACAACCAATCTCTTTAGTTTGTTTTTGTTTTGCTTAGTTTATTTTGCTTTGTTTGATTGTTTCTTTTTATCAAAAACACAAAAAAATAGGTTTACTGGTTTGCTTCTTTTATCAAAAACACAAAAAAAATTAGTTCCTATTTCAGTTTCTATTTCTGTTGGCTTGCTTTAATCTTGCAAAAAAAGACTACTCCTGAAAACACTAAGTTGTGTGACTTCACTAGCACAAACAACAATGATTTCATGTGCACACCTATTGCTCCGTCTGTTCCTGAAACTGCTTTCTTTGAAATTAAACCTGCTTTGCTCAACCTTGTTATGAAAGAACAATTCTCTGGTGCTGGTACTGATGATGCGACTGCTCACCTTAATAACTTTGTTGAACTTTGTGAGATGCAAAACATAGGGATATAGATGGAGATATTATTAAGCTTAAATTGTTTCCTTTCTCTTTGAGAGGAAAAGCTAAAGAATGGTTGCTATCCCTACCTAGAAATAGTATTAATTCTTAGATTAAATGCAGAGATGCTTCCATTGGAAAATATTATCCTCCTGCTAAGATTATATCTATGAGAAGTGAAATAATGAAATTTAAACAATTTTATAATGAACATGTTTCTCAAGCTTGGGAAAGAATGAAATCTTTGGTAAAGAATTTCCCCACTCATGGACTGACTGCTTGGATGATTATCCAAACTTTTTATGTAGGACTGAATTATTCTTCAAGAAATCTGTTGGATTCTACTGCTGGAGGCACCTTTATGACCATTACTTTGAGTGCTGCAACAAAGCTCCTTGATAATATGATGGTTAACTATTCTGAATGGCACACTGAGAGATCTCCACAAGGTAAGAAGGTCAATTGTGTTGAAGAAACCTCCTCCTTGAGTGATAAAATTGATGTTATTATGTCTATGCTTGTTAATGGAAAAGCTCATATTGATCCAAATCATGTTCCCTTAGCCTCTTTGGTTGCTCAAGAAGAGCAAGTTGATGTGAACTTTATTAGAAATAATAATTTAAGCAACAATGCCTATAGGAATAATTTTGGAAGTAATAATTATAGGCCATATCCTCCCAATAATGGTAATGCTTATGGAAATTCCTACAACAACAATAGAAGTGCACCCTCTGAACTTGAAGTCATTCTTAAGGATTTTGCTAGTAAACAAACTGCTTTCAATAAAATTGTTGAGGAAAAACTTCCGAATGCTGAAAAAAATATTTCATCTTTGTCTGAAGCACAATCCTCTTTGATGAATAAAATGGCTGCTAAACCTGAAACTATGCAAAACCCCTTTGCTACTATTAATGCCATACAAGTTAGAATTGATGAAAATGTTAGACTGTTAGCTAAATTGCATGCTAAGTGGGAAAGAGAAGATGAAATTGCTAGACATAGTAGTATTTTTGCTATTACCACCACCAATATTGATGCTAGCAAACCACATGAAGTCCCCATTCCTTTTGCAACAATGCCTAATACCAATGGAACCTTTTTTCCAATAAAAATGCTAAAATTCTTTGAAATATGGGAAACAATAGTTCTACTACCTTGGATGGTAATTTTGATTTTGATCTTGATGGTTGCAATATTTCTGAAGTAATTATGTTCCTACAAAAGCTTGCTAGAAGTCCTAATTCTAGTGCTATGAATATGGCCTTTACAAAACACATTACAGATGCTCTCATAAAAATTAAAGAAGAAAAATTGAAACATAAAGCTTCTATTCCTAGGAAATTAGAAGATGGTTGGGAACCCATCATTAATATGAAAGTGAATGATTTTGATCTCAAAGCTTTATGTGATCTTGGTACTAGTGTCTCTATTATGCCTAGAAAGATTTATGAAATGCTTTTGCCACCATTAGAAGATTGTTATTTAGATGTCCAATTTGATGGTAATGCTAAAAAGAAAATCATGGGGAGTATTAATTATGTTCATATTATGGTTAACAATACCTATGTCCCTGTTGATTTCTATGTTTTGGATGTTTAATGCAATGCTTCTTGTCCTATTATTTTGGGAAGACCTTTTCTTAGAACTGTTGGTGACATTATTGATATGAAGGAAGGCACCATTAAATATCAATTCCCACTCAAGAAAGGTATAGAACACTTCCCTAGGAAGAGAGAGAAGATACCTTTTGCCTCTCCTATTAAACCAAAATTTGATATTAATACTTCTTCATTTGAAAATACTTGAATCTTGCTTCCTATGCTGAAAAGCGTTAAACAAAAGCGTTAAACAAAAGCACTATTGGGAGGTAACCCAAATTATTTTTTTATTTCAGTAAGTTTTTATTTTTTTGAGTCTTGGAAGTTATTGTCTCAGTAATAACCTCTTATTATCCTTTTTCTGTGGTTTTTGTGCCAAGAATAACCTCTAATGAGACAGAAGTAAGACTTGGGAAAGTTGCTGTCCCGAAACAGATTTTTGTGCTTCACTTTAAAAAATCTTTAAAAATCCCTGTATGTCGGATTGAGATGTATTTTCTGTTCTTATGCCCGAGGTTATTATCTAACTTTCGTTAGTTTAGCACTTTTCTATTTGGGCAATAGAAGGTCTTCGGAAAATCGGATTTTACCTGCTGGTCTGTTTTGACAGATTTCTGCCATTATTTGCATTTGCCTCTTAATCTCTTTCTCTTTGATCACTTGAGCTTTTAGAAGGAATTGCTACAGTAGCTTGTATTTTAATGGAAGTTTTACTTGTGTTGAAACTAAACCCAAAGACTTATTATCTTGAATACACTAATGTTGCTAATGAATATTGTGTGAAGTTTTGTATGAAGAAAATTTTCAAGTATAGGGAAGAATAATGTGATGAGATGAAGTATGGAGAAAAGCTCAAGCTTGGGGATGCCACCCGTGTCACCCCAAGAAATATTCAATAGGTACAAGCATCAAAGCTTGGGGATGCCCAAGGCATCCCCTTCTTCATCAATGAAAATCTCAGGTTTTCTTCCAAAACACTTCATTTTTATTATTTCATGCACAATTGTGTTGTTCTTGGAGTGTCTTTGTTTTTTTTTTTAGTTTTCTTTTGTTTGGTTTGCTTAAATAAATTGGTTGGACCCTGCATTCATATGTTGTTTCAAATAAGTTGATTGGTGTTGGAAAAGAGTAGGAAGCTTCAAGCTTATAAGTGGTACAAAAGGAGCTAGTTTTGACTGTGGCCTAGACTTTATCATGTCATGTTTGATGTTGCTTTGACCTTCCAAACAATTGAGATTGCCTAATGTGCCTTGAAAGAATCATGCGTTGTTTTAGCATACAAAAGCATAATATTGTGGTATTCTCCTTTGATGCTTTATTTGGGTTGACTTGGCACATGCTTACACCATGTTAAGACTATGAACCAGTCACCTTAGCCTCTATGATCATTTTTTTTACTTGTAATATCACTTTATGCTTTAATTAACAATGTTTTGTTGCTTTGCATGATTATGGCCATTATTGCTCTCTTAGTTGGCCGCTCCTAGTCTTTTGCTAGCCTCCACATGTACCACGTATGAGTTCCACTCATGCATCCAACCTCCAAGAATACTAAGTTATTCCAAAGAGTCCACTATAGATTCCTATGCATGGTGTGTTACACCATTCCAAGTATATTCATGTTTTATCTATCTTCCAAATTAAACTTTTGTTATGTGAAAATTAGTGATTAAAACTCTCACAATCTTGATGGTATACTTTATTTTCTTGCACTTAATAAACTTGAACCATTGTGTCCATCTATGTTGCTTATATGCTTGCACTTTATAAGTTGTGAATTAGCAGAACCATGATACCTTGGGGAACACTTTCAACATTGCACTTATTATTCAGTTGATATCATGTTCTTTTGTTTATGGATCCCGATAGTGTGAAATAAAAGGGGATCTTGTAATCTCATGGAGTTTGTATGTGTGTTAGAGAAACGCCAGGGCGGCTAACCTAAGCCATGCCTAATCATGGTAGAAACTTGCAGCATAACCGTAGTGAGCATTTTGTGAAGCATCCTCAATAAAAACCTCTGCAAATAGCAAATAAAAAGATCGTTGAGATGCTCATTGTCTGTTGCCTTGTCATTTTGATATGGGAAAGTTCATGTGTCATGGGGCAAGGGGTACCCGTTGGCGGTTCTCCATGATATACATGTACTTTCAATGGCAAGAACTTACTTGTGACTAAAGTTGAGTAGCATGAGGTTCGGTACTCGTAAGCAAGGGGCATGAGATTTTCAACTTATAGCTTGTCAAGCATATCCTCATATTTGTGTCACTTTAACCTTAATCACCTCAAGATGCTTATGATAGGGTCAATGAGAGATGAAAGCTAATAAGTACCATAATTTTTGGAAGCTCTTTATGAAACCTAAAATCCCTGCTTCCCTCTGTGAATGGCCTTTCTTTTTACTTTTATGTTGAGTCTCCATCTTCTATCTTTATGCACCAATTGAGAGAGCATAGTGGTCATTCTTAGTTTAATGTGCATTGTCCCAAAACTTGTTGATTGATTCATAACTTTGATATTGCTTGTTCTTAAATTATTTGTATCTAGTCACCCTTATGAACTTTGAAGGTGTCATATGCATTTATGTTTTGCTATACCATGAGGGACAAGCTGAATACGACTCTTATTATGTTTCCTATATGTGAAATAAACAAACGTCTTTCAATGCATTGTTATTCATGATCTTTTGTTTGTACCTTTTCATGTTACAACATAGTTGCTATGTCTTATTGTTAAAACTCTTATCTTTCATGCTCATGTTTAGATTACTTTGATCCCAGCTATCAATGCTTTACAAATACCTTGATCAAGATTGTGATGGTGCATGTCACCTCAAAAATTATTATTTTTATCACTTACCTACTCGAGGACGAGCAGGAGTTAAGCTTGGGGATGCTTGATACATCGTAAACGTATTTATAATTTTTGATGCTCCATGCTTATTTTATATCAATTTTCTTATGTTTTGTTTACACTTTGAGGTATTTTTATATATTTTCTGGAACTAACCTATTAACAATATGCCACAGTGCGGTTACTGTTTTTACGCTGTTTTGGTTTCAGAAAAGCTAGTAAGGAAATATTCTTGGAATTGGACGGGACAAAAGTCAAAGTCAATATTTTACCAGAAGGAACACGGAGTCTGAAGGGCAGCCGAAGTGGGGCCACGAGGTGGCCACACCTAGGGATTGCGCGGACACCCCTAGGGCACGCCGCCCCATGGTGTGGGCCCCTCGGGCGCCCACCGACCTTGCCCCTTCGCCTATAAAAGTACCCCGATGCAGAAACCCGAAGTACCCAATCAAAAAATCCACAAAAGAGTTTGTAGCTGCCTCCATCACCATCCCTAGATCGGGGGGTTCAAAGCTCTTCTCGGCACCCTGCCGGAGGGGAGAGATCATCCCGGAGGCCTTCTTCATCACCATGCCAGCCTCCGGAGTGATGCGTGAGTAGTTCGTCCTTGGACTATGGGTCCATACAGTAGCTTGATGGTTGGTTCTCCTCCTTTGTGCTATCATGTTTAGATCTTGTGAGCTCCGTTTGTGATCAAGATCATCTATTTGTAATCCTATATGTTGTGTTTGTGGGGATCCGATGGATATTGAGATACTATGTCAGATTGATTATTGATTCTATCATATGTATGTTATTTGTGATCTTGCATGCTCTCCGTTGCTAGTAGCTATCTTGTCCAAGTAGATGCTTGTAACTCCAAGAGGGAGTATTTATGCTCGATGGTAGGTTCATGCCTCTAGTAATCTGGGGAAGTGGTAGAAATCTCTAAGGTTGTAGATGTGATGTTGCTACTATGGAGAAAACAACAATCCTTTGTCCATGGAGCAATTGTATTGTTTACTTTACACACTTTGCTTAATGTAATTATCTGTTGCTTGCAACTTAATGCTGGAACGGGTTCAGATGATAACCTGAAGGTGGATTATTAGTCATATATGCAGTTGGATTATGGTCTATGTATTATGTTGTAATGCCCAATCAAATCTCATAGGAGTCAAGATGTCTAGTATACGCATTGTTATGCTTTCTTAATCTGTCAATTGCCCCGTTGTAATTTGTTCACCCAACATGCTATTTATCTCAAGGAGAAACACCTCTAGTGAACTGTGGACCCCAGTCCATTCCTTTACCATTGATATACCATCTACTGTTTACCGTTTACTGTTTACTTCCTGCAAGCAATTACTATATTCCACACTATACATTTAATCCTTTGTTTTCAGCAAAACCAATGAGATTGACAACCTCACTATAAGTTGGGGCAAAGTTCTGTGGTTGTTTTGTGCAAGATTCCAAGTTGCTAGCAACACCTTGGAGTAGTTTCCTTACTCCTACTGGTTCGATAACCTTGGTTTCATAACTGAGGGAAACTTGCTGCTGTGCTCATCATACCTTCCTCTTGGGGTTCCCAACGAGCTCTACATATCTTGATCCATCAGAAACCCCTAGGACTAGTCTAGGTAACAACGTCGTCATCGTTGCAACCCTTCTTGAAGGTGTTGCTTGGTACGCATCGCTTCGGAGAGCTAGAAGCATGGTGGGACAACTCTGGAGGACACAGAGATCTTTGACCACCTCCATTTATTCGATCTTCTAGTGTTTTGCATTCATTTCTCTTTTCTTTCTCGTTCTTTCCTTTGGGCTTGCTTGTGCTGTTCCCGCAACAATTGTATCGTGTGTGATTGTTATATTAATATAGCGGTATGAAATGCTATTTCGAGGATTAATCTTGTGTCAAGAAAACTAAAGGTCTGGTCTCTTTCTTGGTTTATGGATGGAGTGTGTATTTGTGTTGGTGGTGGCGTGTTATTGACCTACCTGCTAGAACTTGTTTTAAGTTGTTGATGTTTGGAATGTTATGATGGAAATGTGAATTATCGAGTGATGTGCTCTCCTGATTTATGATTACTAGTGTCGATAATTATTAATGACTATGTATCTATGGCTCTGTAGGTTGTTTATAATCTCCTGATTGGAGATAGTATAAGATTCTCAACCATAAATCCTGATACTCGTTGCGTGCTAACATCTCATACTCTTTCTTTCTTTCCATCTGACTTGTATTGTTAATTATCATTACCTTTATATATTTCGATAATTCCAAGAAAAGCACAAATTAGAACATTGACCTGATATCTTTTTGTGATTTCATGGCATGAACATATTTTCTCGTCTCCCTTGCCCCTGCCTCCATGGGAACATCAACAAGAACCATGTATGGAATCGATCCCCATTGAATCAATTTGTTCATGCTGATTTAGCCAAGTTAATAGTTGTCCTTTCCTTCGGTCGCAAAGATTAACGCTTACTGTCTCATATACCTCTAGAATAACATGCTCACTTTAGTCTTACAACTCAACCACACTACGGTACAATTTAATATAGAACATGGCACTGATGTAAAAGAACAAAAGGAGAAATAATCTCGCTACTATTGTAACCTTAACACACAAACTCTAGCATCTAGTTATAGAATACAGAATGGAATCCAACATAAGACTTGTGATAAGCTGGTTTGTTATCTCTATTGAATGGACAACATCCTAGTAGAGATACTTGCTATGATCTAGGCATGTCCTTTTCCCTCTGCATGTCTGACCAACTTCGACCATCTCTGATTCTGCAGTACCCTCTTGAAAGCTTTGACAACCCTGTTGTTCATTCATCCAGTAATTACACAAAAATGAAAGATCGACTAATCATGCTTAAGAAATTCTGCATCATGCCAATGCGAGGAAGCTAGCTAGCTTAAGTTGTTTTCACATCCATCTGGACCCCTTCCAAGAAATGTTCTTGCAATTAGTAAACATCCGATTGGGGTATCGGAACGAACACGAATCTTCTTCCTGCAAGCATTTATCACCTGCGTGGAGAATAAATGGTCTTAAAAACAACTTCATGGCCTTTTGCTGACATCAGATAATATTTGGCATAGTGAAGGATTCTAGATTAAGTTCCCACCCAAGTAGTGTGAGTTTCCAATCTTGCAACTAGAGTGCTATACCTTGTTTTGTCAAGGACAACTGGAAGTGATATGGCTTAAATATTTGAAATTGACCCGATTGCAAAACTAGCACTATGTTGCCTTGCTACCGTCCAAATGCTACACAACTGGAGCATGTCCATTGATCTATGGGACAGTTCGAATTCTGAAGCTTTATACTTTCTCTATTGTTTTCTAGTCATTAGATAATTCATATGAACCAAGTTCTTGGTCATGAGTCATGACTTGTTCCTAATTTCGTATGCAAAATTTCAGCACCACTAATACTATCATAATTTTGCAACCTAAATGCCCTAGGGTACAGACATCAAAGCTTAAGACAGGCAATGAAAATCTATCTGAATACATACCTATATCTAGTCTATCAAGCAGAGCAAATAACTAGAAAACCAAAGCATGCGCGCATGCATACTTGAGTATGAAAAACATTTGTCGATCTGATGCATCCCTAGGCTACAGACTATCTTGCATGTCCACACACTTTTTTTATTTAGCAGTACATACCTCTACAAGATCATGCTCTAAACACTACTGATGTAGCTCAAATTTTGAATTTTAAGTCTAAAAATTAGCTAAACTTTGGGCTAGGCACAATCATTGGCAACCAACGAGCAGCGAAGGAAAGGTTCGTACCTTTTGGCGGAAGATCCGTGCAAACAGGCTGCGTGGGAGGTGGAGGTGGAGGCGGCGGTGGCGTGCATCCTCTTGTAGGCGGGCGGGTGGTGGAGGAGGCAGACTGGGTGGGGAGTAGAGGAGGCAGGCCGGGTGGGTGGTGGACGACGCGACGGCGGCGTCCCTCCTCCTGCGGGCATGTGGGAGGTGGAGGAGGCAGGCCGAGTGGAGGTGGAGGAGGCGCCGGCGGCTGCGTGAACGCAGAGCAAAAGGTAGGTGCAGGTGATGACAACGTCCATGTGTGGGAGTGGATGAAGCAAGACGGTGGGGCTGTCGGCTAATCTTTTTTTCTTGATATTACGGCTAATTGGCCTGCTGGACCTAATCTACATAGAAGAATAGGAGCCATCGGACGGATTCATGGATTCAGACTTGTCCATCTCGGTGACCAGGAAATGGTACCATAAAACAAGCCTTATTTATATTGAACTTCTTTATCTAGCTAGGTTGTAAGTCATTCTCTTTTGTGAAAGCTTCTAAGTCATTTGACTAACCTAAGATCTTAACTACTATATTTCTAATATAATTTTTCATAATTTATTACCGATAATATCATTAAGCATTAAATATAACATGCACATATCATTATAAGTACATTCGTATGAATTTAATTTTTCATAGAAACTTTGCTAGTTTCTTTAAAATTTTAAAATATGATACTTTGAAGTTCTACGGTGTTCCATTGCATTTTGTGATACAAAAAAGGTAAAAGAAATACTCCCTCTGTTTCAAATTACTCCGCCGGCGCGCTTATGTAGGTGAGCTAGTACTCTCTCATTTCTCATTCAAAAAAATCATGGAATTTTTGAAATAGATAGTATAAAATATGTACTACGTATATCAAAAATTCTAAGAATTTTTTGATGAAAAATAAAAGAATACTAGGCCACCTAGGTAAGCGTGCGCGCGGAGTAATTTGAAACAGAGGGAGTAGCACTCCACCGTGTATTATCTTGTGGAACTTATACAAGCATCATAGTAGATTTATGTGTTTACGTCGCTTTTAGTACTGATAAATATCCCACAAGAGAAATATTGTATTACTGTCTAACTAATCTATAAAAAAATAGAAAATTCTAGTGTGATTTGAGGTGTCTAAAATGACAAAGAGTGGTTTGTCATCGAATATATAGTTGGCATTGCATGTGTTTAAAAATTGTATTCGATGTTCCTAGAGCTCATCACTCGGTTTGTAAGGGATGTGCATTCAAATGAAATAATTTGCTTATATGGTTTGGGACACGCCGCTATGAAGAAGTGAGCCGATCCAGAAGGATGTGTGATCACTTTGTTTAAGGCAAAGGCACTATGGTCGCTAATTCATTCTGAAAATTTGTACATTACTATTTCCACCACAAAAGCGATGTGCCTAATTGTTGGACGCAAATATAAAAGATCACCAGAATAACCAGGAATTCTTGTTTTTCTACTGCTTATCGGTTTCCGGACAGTTACATCATAGCGAAGAAGGACATAGATAACCAGAAGTTCTTGTTTTTTCTTGATGCATATGCAGTGCACATTCAGAAATTCTTCTGCGAGCACGCACAACAGCAGCAACGACGCAGGTCGATGAGGCCACGGGCGACGACGCAGCGCTCCGTCATCTCTCGATTCCTTGAATGCGTCCTGGCACCTGTCCCCGGCGCCCTGCGTGCTTGCCACGAGCTCCGACGCACCGACGTAACGCCTGTCGTCGAAGCTGTCCCGCGCGTGGAAGACGAGCTTCTTCGCGGTGTCGAGGTAGGCTCTGCAGCAGGCCCTGGCAGCGTCTCCCTGCGGCGTCCCCACGTACTTGAAGTACAGGCCGTTGAAGGCCCCGACGTTCAGCAGGGCGGTGTCGACGGCGATGTCCATCGCGATTCCGGCCAGGCCGTGCACGGTGTCAGCACGGGCGCTTCCATGGCGACTCTTTATATAGGGGAATAGAAAATTTACAACACTTGGGCACGCTGGTTGGTGAAAGCACACTTCAAAAATCTCAAAATGTCAATGACGCAACGAACAAGGCGAGGCACAGATTCCTTTGATCACCGTAATTACTAGTGGTAAGTGAACCATCCTTGGTATCAGCGTCGAGGAAAACTGAGTAGCCACCGCCGTTGCCGGGATCGAGGTGTCATGCTCTCCGTCACACTCTAAGACTAGTCACAATGGTTACTATCATATAGTAGTATCATGCATATGATATAATGCATAGTATCATACTCTTAGTGTATTTATTATTTTATCGAATCTAGTTTCATATGCTATGATAGCGTATCTACCTATGATACTAACATAATCTCTATCATCATTAATTACAGTGACATATAAACATTTTGCATGCATGTAATGCATGATACCATCTACTCCGGGTGCATGCATGCAGTTTTGCATGGCTGTATTTAATCTTTCATTGGTAAAAGAGAAAGACTCTTTGTTTCCTGTGACACATTAAGTTTACTAGTACTAATTAATGCTTTGCTAAATTGTCTGAGATTTTTTAAAATCGTTGAGTATTTCAGAACGGAAGGAGTATATATGATATCTCCATTGGGGCTAGTCTAACTTGATGTTGTCCCGTGCCGTGCATGAGTACATGACCCCTTGTCTCTCGGTCAGGCTGGGATGCGGCCGCATGTTCATCACCGTGACGATGCATGATGTACGAGAGTCACACTGTAGTCCGCGTAAAAATGATCCTAGCATAAAAAATATATAAAATATGTTCGAAATTTAAATGAAAACACACGTACATCTAAACATTCTACATTAAAACATAAATTTTTAGGAAAAAAATATATTTTATGTGGCTTGTGTATGTTCGTGAATAGTCTTGTTGAAGCAGCCATGTGATGATCTCCATAGTGGCAACTTGGATATTCAAAGTATCAACACACAACATTCATTACTCTGATCCCAAAGCATGGTAACCCTAAAGTGGTCAATGATTATAGGCCTTTTTCTCTTGTCGGCTATGAATTTTTTGACTAAACTCTTGGCCAATAGGATGCAAAAAAAAAAGTAATCATTACTTCCATTCATAAAAAGCAATATGGTTTTATCAAGTCAAGGACCATCTGGCATGGGATTTTGAGTATATCCATTTATGTCACAAATCCAAAAAAAAGAAATTGTAATTCTAAGGATAGATTTCAAAAAGGAATTTCTATTTTTGTGCCTCTGGTTTATTAGTTGTACTTGGTTTTCCCCAACCTCTTAACTTTTGCTCACTTTTCCCCTCCCTCTATTCTAAAACCCTCGCAGGCACTCATACGGAGGGATGTTGTCAGGTCAAACGCTTTACCGTTACATGCTGACCGGTGGGACCGCGTTGGGGCAAGTCCTGCCGTGGTCGTTACGTGCTGACAAGTGGAGCCAGGATACACGTCGGACGAGCCATCCATCTCTCGCTGACATGTGGGACCCTTTTTTTCCTGATTGTGTGGCCGGTCCAATGACATATGGGGCCCACTACTAGGAAAACAACTATAGATAGACGAGCTATTCTGTGGTGCATATACAGAACCATGTGCCACAGAAAAATATCAGTGGTGCACGCTAGGAAATGTGCCACAGAAACTTGCACAATTCTATGGCGCATTTCAGAAAACATGCGCCACATAAATTATGTGGGACCCGCCACCGGGTTCGAGCGACCAACTTTCTGTGGCGCATATGGAGATATGCGCCACAGAAATAATAAGTTTTATGGTGCATATGTCTGTATGCACCACAAAAAGTTGTGGCGCGCCCTACCATAGAATCTTTTTGACCCATATTATGTGGCGCATATTGAGATATGCACCACAGAAATTTGAACTTTTGTGGCGCATAACTGCAATATGCGCCACATAATAAAGCGCCCTAATCCATGTGAAAAAGGTGGCAGCTCACCCCTCTCTATCCACCACCACCCATTTCACATCTCTTCTTTCCTTCTCCACACCCAACTCATCTTTCTCCTCCCTCCTACCCTATTTTTCCCATAGTTTCTCCATTTTTATAACTAAACCTACTTTAGTTCATAGATTGGTAAGGGGAAGCATCCCTTCAACTTGTAGATCTAAAACACACTTACTTTTCTCTCCCACATCTCTATTTGTTCACTAATTTCCTCTCCACCAACTTGTAGATCTATTTTTCCACACTCTCTCATCGTGATCTCGCGTCTCGCTATTATTGAATCTACTAGGTGAGTACTTGGCCATGTATATGCATGTTTTGTAGGTGAAGCTTGTTGCGCGGGCGGTGTGTGCGATGCATGGCGAGACGATGAAGCTTGTATGGTGCATGGATGTTTGCATTGGGAGGAAGGTTTTTGTTGTTTGCTGCTTGTTGTTGTCTCGGTGTGGTGCATGGATGTTTGCCGAAATGTTGATTCATTTCCATTTCGGCAAATTTTTGCACTACCCATATGTCTCACTTTTAGGAAAGGTCATATCGAATTTTTCCGGCTACCATGCATGTGTGTGTGTGCATATGGTGTGGTTCTAACCTACTCTCCGTTGTGACCGCTCAGGCAACCATGGTCATCACGATGAGCGAAGGTCGAGTTGCTAGGTACAAGAAAGACGTGAAGGAGGACATGATTCTGAACAACAAGACCATGATAAGATGTCCATGTCGAACATGTTAACTCCAGCGTTGGATCAACCCTGATTCTGGACAATTGGAGGGTCACGTGCTCACGCGCGGTTTCTTGTGCAACCTCAATGAGGCGCCGGCATGACATGGTGGTCACAAAGACGTGAGCGGGCATGATCATCATGACGAAGGAGATGTCGGCGGGCATGATCATCATGAAGAAGGAGATGCCGGCGGACATGATCATCATGAAGGAGGAGATGCCAACAGGCATGATCATCATGAAGAAGGAGAAGACGCGAACACACATACGCTACTAACTTCGGCCTTGCAGGACCCTCATGTTCAAGAACTGCTCCTCAAGGAGACGAGCAACGCCAAACTTATAGCCAGATAAAAAGCCAAGCTGGCGCAAATGGAGATAGACGGGATGACTCCATTATATCCGGGATGTCGCCCCGAGGATACATGATTGAGTGTAATGCTCAAGCCTTTGGAGATGAAGGCCGAACACAAATGGACCGATGTGAGCTTCAACATGAACATGGAGTACTGGCACGACCGACTTCCTAAGGGGAACACATTGCCAACAAGTATCTGATGACTGCAAGTGCATAGATTGTTTGTAGCTAGTTTTGAAATAAAGATATAGATCCCACATGGCGCAGGAGTCTGAAGTCTAATAACTCTTGAATTACATACTACAATAGAAATGCTAAATAAAGTTCTAAGTAACAAGATAAAATGTGAGTATTGTGTAAAAATGTGTTTTGGGTTTTTGGTATAAGAGAACAATAAGTAAAGTAAAATAAATAAACACAGAAAGTAAGTATCGTGTATGTAAAAGATATTTGAAACTACAATAGGGAAAAACGTTCTCAGCGAGTAGCGAATACACCACTAGCATTATAAAGAGCTAAGGTAAAGATTATTATCATGAACATTCTCAACTATGTATGTGTGGGAGGAACTCCGTATTTGGACAAATAGGCAACAATCACTGCTCACATCATCCTCATAACCACAACAGTCAGCAATCGACATCAATTGAATTATTACGCTATTAAGGGACTTAATCACGTAGGACGTATCCTATGGTATGGATAGTGTTCCGTGAGTTTGCTCGGTTCCCAAGTTGATACGTAAGGGGTGCCAATAACTTTATTAGGGATATTATAACTGGGACAAAATGGAGCTCCCTCACGACTTGTATGTTTTTGACCGTTCGATCATCGCATGAAACCATTTTTAGCCGTCCAATTTACTTGTGTTACTTATGCTCCCGAATTGGCCCAGTTATCCCTTGGGGATGAGTCTCTATACATCAAATTGGCATTCTCTGGTGAATTGGGCCAAAACTGTTGTAGCAGCCCACTCTTGTTAGTTCGGCTTGTGCACCGAGCCCATTCATATCATCAGGAAATTCCCGAGATCTTCGTTCCCACGTCACACCATCCTCCCCTTCCCCTCCCGTACGACCTTACCCTATCACTATCAGAGACAACAACGGCGGATCGTGTCTCGATTAGGATGATGCCACCTACTCTCTCTCCTAGGCCGCGATGTCGGTGAAAGTCGACGACATGGGACTGGAGAGGATGTTCCGCCAGCGCGCCTGGCCTCACCCCTCGACGTGATCTTGGCCCTATGGAGCAACAAGGGATACGAGAGATGCATATCCACCTCCACTTCCTGTGACCCACTTCCCCCAATGTCAACCCTAAGTCTGATCGCCGCTGCATCCCCATCCTCTGTTCGCGCATCGGCTATGGCTTCCCTCACAGCTATGGTGCTCGGGATTGGGAGATAAAAGGGTGCTAGCTTGGCATCGCGTCTGCCCCTGCAGTACATGGAGCAGCAAGTACACTTACACGACTGAAATTTCTACATAGAATACTGAACTGGAGATGCTCCTGCAGCACGTGGAGCAGCAAGTACACTTACAAGAGGGTAATTTTTTATTTTACTTAGTGTTCTTTATGTATTTCACTTCATTTATTTTGCCAAGATTATTTGCACTACATGGAAGACCAGTAGATGGTAAGGATGCAAGAGAAGTTGATTAAAATTGGATCTTCTTCATTTTGCGGTGGTGGTATCTCATGTAAAGAAAACAAATGGAGATTTTATCATGAACCATTACCATGTCAATGATTTTGCACTGATCTATCCTTGTTGGTAATTTCATGTATTCTCTTAATATTTCCGTGGATTGGATCTGAACTGAACCATTGGCAACGTGGTTCAAAAACTAAAGACATTTTGCTCTTGTTGCAGTTTTTTTAATCATACTCTTGTTGCAGTTGACACCGTCTAAAACGGGAGCTCTAACACCTGAAGATGGTGACTTGACAAGTTTTCTGTGTACCTCATAATAGTTATTAAGATGACTCTAAATAGATTTATATCATTTCCTAACATTATATATTTCTAATAGACTGACGCGACAACGCGCGCCTACATGATCTAGTAGTCACTGTAAGTGCTAACACACCTCCGTCTACCAACAAGTAGTTCCCTCCATCAAGTCTCCATGAGAGGCAAATATTGAGATGTTGACTTCTCTCAACATCAAGATAAATACAATCTAACACATGGTCACAATGATGAATATCATAATAAACTTTATCTTTTTTCAATCTCATACTAGCGCTTCTCCATCTCCCTAAGAACTAATGATCTACTCAGACATGGAGGTAATCAACATTATGGAAACAATAATGGAATCTATCATAGATGAATAGTACTTATATAAATCCACAAAGAGTATGGAAATTACAACAAGATCTAGACAAGATGTAGATGGGATTGATGGAGATGGTTGTGATGCAGCGGTTGATGATGAAGATCAATACCTTAGCCTCCCGGATCTGCGCAGGGCGAAGATGAATCCCCGGTGGACGAGTTCCCCCTCTAGATGCCTTCTGGAGGTGAGGTTTCGGTGATTTCTGGTTGTTCTGTATGTTGTCTCTCCAATCCAGTTGCACTAGGTAAAACTATTTGAAGAGGCGGTGGCGGCGCCAACTATACGACCGGAATTTTATTCCCGTCGTATAGTTGGTGGTTAAACCGTTTGTATGCCTTGATCACTTTGGGTTTTCTTCTGGTGTTATTGATATTTCCCAAATAAGAGATTTACATTGTTTTTGACTCCTTTTCTCCCTAATACAACTACTTCAAGAATTGTGTTCATTGTATCCATCATCTATCCCGATCTTGATGAAAATAGACATAAAATGTGCACGCGAACACCGTAAAATACCAAAATCCTACAACTATAGTGCAAAATAATAATATAAAACATGATGCAAATATGCACTCATCAACTTCCCCAAGCTTAGAATCTTGCTCGTCCCGAGCAAGTTTAGCTTTAATGGATGTGATCCTCATATTCATGAAGCTGAATCGATAAAATAAATGAGGCAGTTGCAGCATGTGTTTATCATATATGATACATAGGAATAAGTTCATGAATAGTGCCTTACTCAAGCCATCCGAATAATATTAGTAGGCTTCCACACCTTAGCATTTAACAGTTCACAAAAGATCACTCTCAATATGATGTAAAAGTATTCAGTTCAACCGAATGAGTTAGCGAGGTAGTCCCAAGTGTTTTTGGATTAACATATTCACTTGGGATTTAAAATCTCAAACGCTTCTTTTTCATACTACAATATAGTGGTGTATGCCTATTTGCTCTTTGCACATTCACTCTTTTTCTTCTTTCCTTCTCTTTTATATATACGCTCACACTTTTGTTTAAGTGCCGTGCAAAGGAGCTAGTCATACATTCCACTTCATGTAGGAATTCAAAGTTTAACGATCTCAATTACCAAATTCCAATTGTATATGAATCAATCTTTATAGCTTGAATATTCTACCTCGTCTTGATCTCACTCTAATTTGATAGCACTTTTAATTTTCCTTTGTTCAAGGTTTCTTTTTCAACTTAACTGATTAGATAATTTTTCTTTATAAATCAAACTATGAACTTACAACATATTGACCAAATTATCTTTGTATGTTCCATTAATACCAATGGTGTAAAAGACTCCTACTGCTATCATCAAGTGCAAGTAAAATTACACTCAAGCCATTCATATATCCAATAGGACAGACACAAACTCAATATTGCTCCATATATGATAATAAACTCGGAATTTCATTAAAGAGATCGACTATTCATGAAGGGAATTCTAATGATGCAAACTTTATTTCTAATTTGAACTAATGCAAAACTAAAATAGTAATGTAAAACTCATAGATAGATTACAAGGTATTAAAGATCTTCCCAAGCTTGGAATCAAGCTAGGCAGGATCAAATAATCCCTTGTGATTATTTGATACCATGATTATTGTAGATCACTTTGGTGCCATGGAACGCGGTATCTTCTCTTCACGGGCCAGCTTGAGACGGAGGGATTGATTGACAACCTCTAATTCCTTAACACGTAGCTTATAGAATAGATTATTCCTCTCCAGCACTTTCACTTGTTCTTTAATGAGCTCATTTTTATCTTGAAGGGTTTGTATCACCTTAAGACTCATAGAAAAACCTAATTCGGTTGTCTGCTTAATTTCTTCATCAAGTTTATCAAGATAAAGTCGCAGGAACCGAAGATGTTTGGGTGTCCCTGGTATCTCCTTGTCCATCTCTTGAATCTTCAGCTCGAGGGCCTTCAACTCCCTCTTCCGGCATTCATTGTTGGTGTCGAGGAACTCCATAGGGACGATCTTGATCTCCTTGCCTTGCTCGCTATTGCTCCCGATCTCCATAGGAACTTTTCTCATTGGCTTATGTCCCTTGGTTGCGTGTCCTCACGTGTGAATAAGTGGTAGATTGGTTCCTGGTGATTATGATTAGAGAGAGACAATGCCAGTATATAAGGGGGTCAGAGGTCGGTAAAACTCGCGAGAAACACCAAATTCTCACCCAAGAAAAGAATCTTAACAAAACAGGGAAATAAATCACGGATTTGGAGGAGTCCTGCCGTGTAACGACCAACTATACGAATGCGACCCGTATAGCTTCGGTCGTATAGTTGGTTCCGGGCAGATATTTAAAAATATCTCGAGTCCATGTCGATTAAGTTACGACTCAGAACCGACAAAATCCCCTTTTTTATCGGAAAAATTAAAAAGTAAACAAAAATGTCTGAGAGTTTAACGACCAACTATACAGCGGGAATAAATTTTCTGATCATATAGTTGCGATCGTATAGATACATACATCAAAAACCAAAAATGTTTGAGAGTTTAATGACCAACTATATGGCTGGAAAATTTTCTCCGGTCGTATAGTTCCGATCGTATAGATCCAGACATCAAAAACAATTTCGCAAAGAAGATGCAGAATGTTTAATGACCGACTATATGGCGGGAGATTTTTCTCTGGCCATATAGTTGGGACCGTATAGTTGGTAAAAACCTTCAGAACCTTCATAAAAACACGAGGAATTTAAAGGCAGAAATTTCAGAAGTACAATCTGTGAAAACAACTCCTTTATTAGAGTAAGAACACTTACCTTGTGCTTACCATTTACTTATTCGGGGATGAAAAGCTCCTACACCAACAAAGACTTCTTCTCTTTTGGAGGAATTTACCTTAGTTCATTTAACAATTCTCGTAAACGAAAATCACCAGGACTAAAGTTCCTCTCAATAAGATTAGTGTCTTGCTGAGTAAATATGGACACTGCATCCAACATCTTTATTTCTTGTCTCTGCATAATCTGCAACTCAAATTATTGAAGTAAAAGGATCCAACGGATCAGTCTTGGCTTATGATTTTCTTCTCAAGGAGTTATTTTAAACCATCATGATCCGTATGAACTCTTACTTTTGCATCAACTATATAAGAATGAAATTTATCGCAAGAGAAAAATATAGCAAAAAGTTCCCTTTCTTAGGATAATTCTTTTGAGCACTATTAAGAGTTCTACTAGCATGATGTATAATATTAAATCTGCGACCTATATGTTGTCCCAGAGTTACTCCTACAACATCATCACTTGCTTCACATATTAAGTCAAAAGTCATATCCCAAATAGGTGGTTTAATGATAGGAGCATGGGATAAAGCATATTTAAGTTTATCAAAGGATACAAGACATTTATCTTCAAAGTTAAATATTACTCCCTTTTGTAGAAGGTTATTCAAAAGTTTAGATATTTCAGAGAAATTTCTAATGAACCTTCTATAAAAACCCACATGACCAAGGAAACTTATTATACCTTTAATATCCCTAGGTTGTGGCATTCTCTCTATGGCCTCAACCTTAGATCTATCCACTTCAATTCCCTTACCTGATACCTTATGTCCAAGGCATATACCTTCTTTGATTATAAATGGCACTTCTCCCAGTTTAGAACAAGAGTGGTCTCTTCGCAACGCTGCAAAACTCTTTTGAGATTATCCAAGAAACTAGTAAATGAAGTTCCATAGACAGAAAATTCATCCATAAATACTTCAATTATCAGTTCTATAAAATCCGCAAAAATAGCAGTCATGCATCTTTGGAAAGTAGCTGGAGCATTACATAAACCAAAAGACATACATCGGTAAGCATGTAAACCATAAGGACTAATGAAAGTTTTTAAGTTGGTCATTAGGATGAACAACTATTTGAGCAAAACCAGAGTATCTGTCCAAGTACAAAAAATGAGTGTGGTTTTCTAACCTCTCTAAAGTTTGATCTATGAACGGTAAAGGATAGTGATCTTTCCTAGTTTCTTTATTCAATTTCCTAAAATCTATACACATCCTATGTCCAACAATAGTCTAGTAGGTATCAATCCATTGTTTTCATTAGAAACAACAGTAAAACCGCCCTTCTTAGCAACACAATGAACTGGACTTACCCATTCACTTTCTTTTACAGGATAGATTATATCTGCGTCCAGTAGGCGTACTATTTCTTTTCTTACCACTTCCTTCATTTTGGGCTTCAGTCGTCTATTAAATTCTGCAACTGGTTTAGCACCTTCCTCCATGAATATTCGATGGACGGTTACCATGGGACTAATGCCCTTAAAATCATCCATTGAGTACCCGAATGCCTTGCAATGATCCTTCAGTATTTTAATGAGTTCTTCTTCTTCCTCTCCAGAAAGTTTAGCACTAATAATAACAGAAAATTTAATTGTGTCATCTAAAAAACTATATTTAAGATTATCTAGTAGAGTCTTCAATTCTGGGGGTGGTAGTTCCTCGTCCCCTCTTTTTTCTGGCTCTTCGAAAGCCTCATTAGTTGGAGGCCCTATAATGGGAAGTGAATCGAATTCACCTTCTAGTTCTTCTAGGGACTTGTCCTCCATAATTATTTCTTCATAATTTCAGTCTTCATTTGTTTCTTCTTCTTGACTACTAAAGAAGAGAGTTGCCATTTCCTCAATATTTTTCTCTTTCTCTTCTTGTATTTGTAGAGGCCTGTCTTTAAATTTGGAAAAGTGGAAATTCTTTTTCCGCTTCACCAAGCTTAAGGGACACAATCACCTTTTTTAAATAAACTTTGGCACCTACATCACTCAAAATTTTTTGTTCCAAATATAATTACGCAAAGATAGAACATTAACAACTAGCATATCAACAACTATAAAATCGATAGGAAAATTTTATTGCCAATTGTGACAGTTCCATCTTCAACTACTCCCATTGGAATCCTAAGAGTTTTATTGGATAACATGATCGTCATATACATATTTTCAATTGTAGCCATTTTATTTCTTCTTTTATTTCTAAATAGAAATCATAAGATAGAACATTAACTTCGGTGCCAAGATCGCATAAACCATAATGCGAGGTTTCCTTAAATATGCAGGGAAGAATAGGCTTACCCACATCTTTTACCTTTGTTTTTCCTTCAACCAATACGAAAGTCTCTTCATCAAGTTCAACTATGTTACAATATGCATACATAGCCATAATTGCTTCCTTGGTTATCTCTTCATCTTTGGTTTCTTCCAGATGTTCCTCATTGGCACACTTTCCTCTTCCTTCTTCTTCTGTACTGCTTTGACCTGTTCATATTCAAAAATATGCTTCTATGCAGTGTTAGGGAAAGGTATCTCATATGTTGGTTCTAGGGAGGCCAGTGTTGCTTTAACTTCTCTTTTCTTCTCAGGTTCGGGTGGTGGATCATACTTGACCAAACCCTCTTTTGGAGCTTTGGTCTGTTCTGTAAAAGCTTTAACAACATGCAATACAAGATCTGAATCCAAATAAAGTTCTTTAGATAATTCTTTAACATGGCCCTTTTTATTATAGTCACGAATACAATCATAATCTATTTCTACGCCTCCTTCCCTTCCTAGACCAAAATTCCATGAAACTCTATGATCACGAATTCTATAAGTAAAGCCCAAGCTTTAGTTATAGGAAGATTCATAAAGGCTCCTTTCACGAAAGAGTCTAGTTTAATTTTATTAGGTTCAATTAAACCGCCATAAAAGATATGCAATAAATACCATTTAGGCAAATCATGACGAGGACATAGATTAAGTAAATCTTTAAATCTGATATAAGCTCTTACTTGTCCTTCATTAGGACGGTTCCTCCAAGTTATTATAAGACGCCTGATTCCAAAAGATTTTGATAATGGATAATATTTTGCTAGAAACTCATAGGCTAAATTATCCCAAGTAGTACTGGCTTATGGGGGTAGAGATCTATACCTTGAGAGAGATGTACTAGTCAAAGTCTGACTATTTTTTTAACCCTTACCTCATTAGTAGTATATCCTGTTAATTGGAAAGTGCCACATATATCTTTGAAACATGCAATATGTTAATATGGATTAGGATCTTCTTCATCTCTAGTAAATTGATTCTTGTGTAGAATACCAAGTAGTAGAGGATTTATTTCAAACTCCCTTGTCTTCTCATTAGAGTTGTCTCTTTTATTAATATCATAAGGCTTCCCAAAGTGGCTAAGTGAGTTAGGACTAGCCATATGCTCAAACTCCATCATGTTGGTAGAAACCTGTAACTCAAAACAAAACTTAGCAAGACAAAAATAAATAAGCAAAAACTAAAAGACCTACAACGCTTAGCTCCCCGGCAACGGCGCCAGAAAATAGCTTGATGACTACAAGTGTACAGATCGTTGGTAGCTAGTTTCGAAATAAAGAAATCGATCCCATAGGAAGCAGGAGTCTGAAGTCTAATAACTCTTAAATTAAATACTACAATATAAATGCTAAATAAAGTTCTAAGTAACAATATAAAATGCGAGTATTGTGTAAAAATGTGTTTTTGGCTTTTTGGTAACTAAACACAGAAAGTAAGTATCGCGTATGTAAAAGAGATTTGAAACTGTAATAGGAAAAACATTCTGAGGGAGTAGCGGATACACCACTAGCATTATAAAGAGATAAGGTAAAGATTATTATCATGAACATTCTCAAGTATGTATGTGTGGGAGGAACTCCGTATTTGGACAAATAGGCAGCAATCACTGCTCACATCATCCTCATAACCACAGCAGTCAGCAATCGAATTACTACGCTATTAAGCGACTTAATCCCGTAGGACGTATCCCATGGCATGGATAGTGTTCCGTGAGTTTCCTCGGTTCTCAAGTTGATATGTAAATGGTGCCAACAACTTTATAGTCACTGTAAGTGCTAACACACCTCCACTACCAACAAGTAATTCCCTCCATCAAGTCCCCATGAGAGGCAAATATTGAGAGGTTGACTTCTCTCAACATCAAGATAAAGACAATATAACACATGGTCACAACGATGAATATCATAATAAACTTTATCTTATTTCAATATCATACTAGGGTTTCTCCATCTCCCCAAGAACTAATGATCTACTCAGACATGGAGGCAATCAATATCATGGAAATAATAATGGAATCTATCATAGATGAATAGTACTTGTATAAATCCACAACAAGTACGGAAATTACAACAAGATCTAGACAAGATGTAGATGTGATGGATGGAGATGGTGGTGGTGTAGCGGTTGATGATGAAGATCGATGCCTTAGCCTCCTAGATCTGCGCAGGGAGAAGATGGATCCCCGGTGGACGAGTTCCTCCTCCAGATGCCTTCCGGAGGTGAGGTTTTGGTTATTTATGATTGTTCTATATGTCGTCTCTCCAATCCAGTTGTATGGGTGAAACTATTTAAAGAGGCAGGGGCGGCGCCAACTATACGACCAGAACTATACGGCGGGAATTTTATTCCCACCGTATAGTTGGTCATTAAACCGTCTGTATGCCCTGGTCGCTTCAGGTTTTCTCCTGGTGTTATTGATATTTCCCAAATAAGCGATTTATGTTGTTTTTGACTCCTTTTATCCCCAATACAACTGTTCCAAGAATTGTGTCTATTGTATCCATCATTTGTCCTGATCCTGATGAAAATAGACATAAAATATGGGCGTGAACGCCGTAAAATACCATGATACTACAACTCAGTGCAAAAATAATAATATAAAACGTGATGCAAATATGCACTCATCAGTATTGAGGAGGCCAAGAAAACCGTGTGCCCTCTCGACCTACCACACATTAAATACCACACCTACATAAATGATTGCACACTTTATCGGAATGAGTACGTGGAGAGAACCACATGTCCAGTGTGCGACCAAGGACGGTACAAGAGAGAGAATAAGAAAGTTACTTAAAAAGTGGGATGGTACTTTCCTATCACCCCTGTCTGCAGCGATATTTCGTAGATCCTAAGAAAGCAAAGCTCATGCAATGGCACGCGAAAAGGGAGAAACTCGAAGATGATCTGGATAAGGGCAAGATCCTGACACACCCTTCAGACGCTAGCCAGTGGAATGCATTGGACATAGGTTTCAAAGAGTTCGAGGGTGATGCAAGGAACGTCCGGCTGGGTATGAGCACCGATGGACTCAATCCTTTTGGCAACCAGAGTAACACGCATAACACCTGCCCCGTGTTTGTATGGCCGTACAAACTCCCCCTGTGGTTGTGCACGAAGCAAAGGTACGTACACATGCGCATTCTTATTCAGGGGCCGAAACAACCAGGTATCGATATGCATATGTATCTCGGGCTATTGAGAGAGGAGTTAGCCACGTTGTGGGAGACGCCAGCCCATACGTGGGACGCCTACACTAAAGAATATTTCCCTCTGAGAGCCACGTTGCTCACGACGGTGCAGGACTATCCTGGTTACGCATATGTATCGGCCCAGGTGAACCACATACACAATGCATGTGTCAAGTGCATGGATGAGACACCGCATCTCCAACTACCAAGGGATCCCGGGTCTTCGAAAACCGTGTTCCAAGGTACTCGAAAGTGGCTCCGCATGGATCACTCGTGGAGAAAACGTGGTGACCTGTTCAATGGTAAAGACGCGCTCGAAAGAGCCCTGCATCTGAGGAGCGGCGAAGAAATCGAGGAGCTTTTGAATAATTGGGTAGATTGCTCTGCGCCGGGAAAAAAGCGATCGAGGACAAAGCCGTTGCTGGGTGTATGGAAACAAGATCTGTTTTCTGGGACCTGTCGTACTGGAAGGTCCTACACACACCCCATAGCCTTGATGTAATGCATATCACGAAGAACATTACCGAGAGTCTTCTTGGCACTCTACCGAACATGCTAGAGAGGACCCAGGATGGGCCGAAAGCAAGAAAGGACCTTAAATTGCTTGGCATCAAGAAAGATCTTTAGTCCCCTAATAGTGATGATGATGATGATGATCAGACGGAAAGGACTCAAGGTCACCGCAAAAGAGTAAAGAAGAATGAGGTGGTGCTTCGCGCTGCCTACTTCACTCTGAGTCAGGAGGAGCTCAAGCAGTTTTTCAGGTGCCTCCTAGGAGTGAAAGTTCCTCACGGTTACACGGGGAAGATAAGCAGATATCTGGACGTGGCGAAGAAGAGGTTCAGCGATATGAAGTCTCACGACTGTCATGTGCTGATGACGTAGATACTCCCCGTTGCGATCCGCATGATAATAGACGAGCATGTCCGTGACACGCTGTTTTTCCTCTGCAACTTTTTCAACGTCATATCTAGGAAGTCAATCGGTGTGAAGCAGCTCGACAAGCTATAGGAAGAGATCGTGGTGATACTATGGGAGCTCAAGATTTACTTCCCTCCCGTATTCTTCGACATGATGGTGCATCTACTTGTACATGTCATGGATGACATCATCTAGCTCGGGCCGACATTCCTGCACAACATGATGCCGTTTGAAAGGCTAAACATGAATGTGCAGATCATTTTCTATTTGTTAAAATGTGCTTTAGGGGGTTATTTAAAGGGACTAACATGTACATTAAAATATTTTAGGGGGTTATCTGTTATTATTCCATGTAAGTGCCATTCTCTCATTGTGTCATACATGTTATGCAGGTTCTCTCATGCTATTCAAGATCTGGTTTTCTCAATAAGCATTCAGTCAAAAAATATGAAAAATAGAAGATTCTACACATCCTTTGCTACACCTGAGAATTGTGAATTTGTATTGATGGTTACAAATGAACCGAACATACCTTTTGTTAGTGGTGATGCTTGGAAAGAATTTTGTATAGTGTACCAACTACAAAGGGAACATCAGGTGAATTTCACCATTCACAAAAAAAATTATGAATCAAACAATGTTGTTTGTGGAAATTTCCCTATCATCCATCCAAGTAATACTTCTATGTTAATTTCATTCTGGGTTCGATGAACATATTGTGATTTAACAAATTGCCAAAAGCTAAATGCATAACTTTTTTTGCCACATGTTGTTTTTAGCATACTACCATTTGGGTGTTGAGAAGAGACAAATAGTTGATCGTCTCAGTGCAACTGAGGGAACCGAGGTTAATTGGCGAATGATGGAGAAGGTGACAATAGAGGTGGGAAAGCTTGACATGTTTGTACACCATCATGATGCTGGAGATTATGATGTTGGAAGAGCTTATGGACTGCTTCATACCTTGAATTGGTCCAACTGCAACAAGAATTTATGGTATTTAATGTTCATTGGTTTTCATTACATCATAATTCAACTAACTTAGTTAATGTTTTTGAATTGACACAAACACTATTGTTTGTAAATTTCCAACAGAAACTGCCTCGTCATCTTATTCCAAACGATATGGCCCAAGAAGGTGCTATTACTACAGTTTGCGATCCTAGCATGAGGGTGTCATCGACGTACACCAATTCTACTGATGATGGTCGTGCGTGCGTCAACAGATGGGGCAAATTCGTGGAGAAGGAAAATAAATTTGAGATTGGACGCAAGTTGCTCATACTGCTCTACCTTGGTTATCATGGTGCCTATCTATTTATCTCTCATGTGCCAGATGTTGAACTTGGTTAGTAGTTTTAGGACATTAAAATGTTGCCTCAACTAATAATGTCATATTTGGCTTGAAGACTATTATTTATGCACAGTTTACAAGATGTGTGTATGGTTGCCATACAATAAGGTTTGATGATTTTAAGAGGACTACAAATTAATCTTTTCATTGATTGAGTTTGCAATATTTAATATATGCACTTACAGACATATTCATAAATTTACTCCCCTGTCCCGGTTTATTGGGCTCATTAGTTGTTTCATCAAGACCTAGCCAATACAGGGCTGGGTGTTGAATTTTCTCCTAAAGTAATATTTCCTCCAATCACTCCCTAATACTCCAAGGTTTTTAAACCACCTATTAATGAGGGGATGGTAACCGATGGAGTAAGCCCAATGCATGTCCACATGCAGATTTGTTCACCGCATGAAGAATAATTTAGAGAAAGAGAGGGGCCTGTATTTATTGCCAAGCGGGCCTTAATTCATGGCTAAATTGGCATAAATAGATTTTGGAGGTGAGACCTGAAAACCGGGACAGAGGGAGTACTCATTTTACTATGTAATTAACACATGACGGTGTACAACTAATGTGTATGCCATAGTGATATGTGTGTATACTAGGGAGTTCAAACAGTACTGTAATTGTGTACGCAATGAATAGAAGTACACATTTATTTCTAAACGTTTTAATGTGCCGCTAGTTACTGCGTTAGGTAGAGAATAAATTTAATTTTTATTCTCCTGGTTTTAATGCGCACAACAGTGCTCCGATATGACTCTCTCCTTGATCTCATCAAGGGCTTTTAACATTTTATATTTTTCGTAATAGAGAAAATCGAACCGACGGTCCAAAAAACGAGGGATAAAAAACGTTACATGGCAAAAGCCCCAATTCCTAATCTCCATTTCTTCTTCAACGGTTCTCGAGAGCGTTGCTTGCCTTCTCTTCTAACAATCCTCTCTCCCTTTTCTTCCCGTCGATCCTCTTCCACCATGGGTGTGGGATCCTCGGCCTTGCTGCACTTCGACTGCCTACAGGGCACCTTGGACGAAGGCAAGCGGACGTCGGAAGTTCATCAGTTCCGTGTTCACTACGGCACTTGGATCCAAGCAGTCTACACCAATGAGGGCAGCACCGTCGACAGTGTCCTTGCCATGTACCTGGAGTGGCTCAAGGACGAGGAGGTCAGGTTTGTCGGCCTCGATCTGGAGTACGACATCACGTAGAGCAAGATTGCGATGAAGGAGCACATCCTCATCTTCCACATAATCGGATACTAAATGTGCAACTTCCTGTACTTAATCAGGTACTACATACCTCAAAGATAGGTACTAATTCTATAGATTCAACTTCGAGTGAATCTGCAACTACCATTTTTTGTACTAAAATATGTTCGATTTGTTGCAATTCATCTGCTTATGCTGCACTTTTTTCTCTTTTTTCTGAGTAAGGTAATGCTGCACCTCATGTGCATCACTGTACAGCCCAGGGAGGGCGACGGCCCCCAAGCCCAATAAAATTTTGCCTAAATTCTAGTCATATTTGGCCCATTTAATATTTATACTGAACTTCTTTATCTAGCTAGGTTGTAAGTCATTCTCTTTTGTGAAAGCTTGTAAGTCATTCCACTAACCTAAGATCTTAACTACTATATTTCTAATATAAAATTCATAATTTATTACGGATAATACCATTAAGCATTAAATATAACATGCACATATCATTATAAGTACATTCATACAAATTTAATTTTCATAAAAACTTTGTTGGTTTCTTTCAAATTTTAAAATATGATACTTTGAAATTCTACGTTGTTCCATTGCATTTTGTGATACAAAAAAAGGTGAAAGAAATAGCACTCCACCATGAGGGAGGTCAGATCGGCGGCTGCTTCATACTGCTCTGAGAGGCCGTTGAGATAGTGGACCACCATCTCAGCGTTAGCAACCGGTGCACCAAGTTCTGCAAGCTCGTTAGAGAGAGATTTTACCTTCTTTAGGTAGTCAGTCATGGTCATCTCGCCCATGCTGAGGTCTTCCAGCTCGCCCGTGAGGTGGAGTTTGCGATTGATCTTGTGATCGTTGAAGAGGTCATCGTCGGGCGTCATGACAGCATCGAGGATGCTGAGGGAAACATATCTGTAGAGCCAAGAGACGACTGTGGCATCGAGGAGCGACCACTCCAGTGTCAGCGCAGCCAGGTCGTCGACGTCGAGGTGATCGAGAAGAGCATACTTTGTAATAGTGGCACAGAAGAAGGTGTGCCATTGGCGATGTGCACCGGTGTCAAGCACGAGCTCGACGGGGACGTGCCCTTTGATGGAGTGGGGACCGACGACTTGGGCATGCAGCGAGGTCAGGGAGAAAGACCCCACGCTCAGGCCAGAAGCAGCGGCGAGGGCCAACTTGGCCTTGGATGCCTTGGCCTCCTGCTCCGTGACCTCCTTGGCGGCGGCCTTGGAGGCGCCGTCGTCGGATAGCGACATGGTGGCGGGGGCACTAGGGTTTGGTGGTCTCGGCGGCGGCGGAAGAGAGAGGGGCGACGTATGTTAGGGTTTTAGGTCTGATACCATGTAAAATAGGGGAAACCACACGATTGTGGTGCCTTCTATTGATCAATATATAAGAGATTACAAGGTTAGAGTTCGTGTCCTGCAATACCACAGACATATACAGGACCAGAAGCAACATCGAGGGCCAACCTGGCCTTGGATGCCTTGGCCTCCTGCTCCGTGACCTTCTTGGCGGCGGCCTTGGAGGCGCCGTCGTCGGATAGCGACATGGCGGCAGGGGCACTAGGGTTTGGTGGTCTCGGAGGCGGCGGAAGAGAGAGGGGCGACGCATGTTAGGGTTTTGCGTCTGATACCATGTAAGATAGGGAAAACCACACGATTGTGGTGCCTTGTATTGATCAATATATAAGAGATTACAAGGTTAGAGTTCGTGTCCTACAATACCACGGACATATACAAGACTACACATATAGAACCGTATATCTATACAAATATAATACGGTTATATATTCTAACACTTTACATGGTTTGGCAGATGCCGCTTTGAAGAAGCAAGCCGATACAGAAGGATTTGTGATCACTTTACACTATTCTTTCCAAGGCCTTCGGGGTAGATAAAATCAGAGAGAAATAGAATGTTTAAAGCCTCAATATCAAATTGCCGGTTGTAGGATGTGAAGGATTTTTCACACCATGCGAAGAGATCTGTTCCCTACGATGTACTGAGCCCCACCTAGAGCGTCTGCAATAATGCCATTTTTGTTTCAATGGACATAGGTGACATATGGAGGACTAGTTAAGAAACGATGTGCCTAATTGTTGGACGCAAATGTCCAGTGTAAGGCTTGTGATGAAAATTTTGAAAATTGGGAAGAGGTTCATTGTGCAAGCACCTGATCATCCAAAAAAAAAGCAGCAATCCTGTACCGCAAGAACTCGACAAGGAGCACACCAACTACACCAATAACCTGTTGAGCGTTGAGCTATATATAGTAAAATATTACTGCCAGAAATTCTTGTTTTTCTACTGCTCATCGGTTTCAGCCTTCGGGACAGTTGCATCATCGAGAAGAGGGGCATACAGAGAATAACCAGAAATTACTATGTTTCTGAATGCATGCACATTCAGAAACTCTTCTTCCAACAACACGCACAGCCACAACAACAGCAAGAGGAGGCGAGCAGGTCGATGAGGCCACGGGCGACGGCGCAGCGCTCCGTCATCTCCCGATTCATGTCGGTGACGGTGGACCCTCCGTCGACCTCCTTGAACGCGTCCTCGCACCTCTCCCCGGCTCCCTGCGCGCTCGCCACGAGCTCCGACGCACCGGCATAACGCCTGTCGTCGAAGCTGTCCCGCGCGGTAATGACGAGCTTCTTCGTGGCGGCGAGGTAGGCGGTGTTGCAGACCTTAGCAGCGTCTCCCTCCGGCGTCCACATGTACCTGAAGTAGATGCGGTTGAAGACCCCGCCGTTCTCCAGGGCGGTCTCGACGGCGATCTCCAGCGCAATGCCGGCGAGACCGTGCACGGTGTCAGCACGGGCGCTTCGGGGGTCGGCGCTCAGCACGGCCATGTTAGAATTAATCTTGATTAGGAAAGTTTTAGTGTCGAGTCTCCGTGTGTGGCAGCTGTATACACCAAGTTTAAGTCTGTTTAGGACTTTGAGTTATTGTGTACGAGTCAGTCTAGGATAGTAGTCAAGCTAGTTTGACTAAAGAAGGAAGTTTAAGGTAGTTTTAGTCTAGGTAGGATTAGTAGTTAGTCTCGTGTGTGTCCTAGTATTAGAGTTAGACTAGGACATTGGGTCGGTGAGCTGCTCGTGTATATATGCACGGTAGTACGTGAGTTCTGTATTAGAAGTTGTACCGTGAGTTGAGAAGAAAATAAAGAAAAAGAACGGGCACGACACGTGCCCTTGGCCATAAGATTTTTTAAGCGTGTTTGCTTGTCTAGTTTGATGTAGTCGATCTGTGGACAAATTCCAACAGGCCACGCACAGCCCGGCGTCTTGGGTCCTTCTGCATGTGCGGGAGATGAAGTTGGTGCCCGCGTGGGCAGCGGGGAAGGAGGAGGACGCGATGGCGAGCACAGCGACGAGGACCATAGCTACGGATGCCGCAGCGCTCAGCATTGCAGTTTGATTAGTTCCTGTGTGCGCGCAAGTGTTGCTACCTGTTTGGAATTCTGGACGCGTACATGAAGATTGTTTATACTCCACTAGTTCTGCGCTGGTCGGTGAAAGCTGTTAATGACGCGGCGAACGAGGCGACGTACGCACAGATTCCATGGATGTACGGGCGTCGAGGCAAACTGAGTAGCCAGCGCCGTTGCCGAGATCGAGGTGTCATGCTCTGGCTTTATGTCGCCGGCAGCTGTGCATGAGTACATGACCCCTCAGTCTCCTGGTCAGGTTCGGATGCGGCCGACCTGGCATCCTCCAGCCTGGACAGCCGCTCAGCCTCGCTGATAGGGCAAATCTTGTGTATTATGTAGTAGATTTTTATATCGATTTTATGTTCGTCCAATCTTTCGAAAGTTTCTAGATCCTCCACCGACTGCATGTCCATCAGTGCGACGATGCATGATGGACCCATCGGATTGATCTCAAGTGTCCCATTCACCCGTTATTCATGGGAACGTTGCGCACCCTATCTTGCGGGCAGATGTCGGGTATGCGAACCCGGACAATGGAATGTCGCACACCCCCGTTTAGTGTTCGACGGCGAGCGCGAGATTATACCGAAACCACTTCGATGAGGGTAGAGACCCAAGATCCAAGCACACACAGAGGATGGAGTTTACATACACTAGTAGAAAATGGGCCTTTGGTTCAGGCCACTAGTCCCGGCCGTAGCTGGGGCCGGGACTAATGGTCTGAACCAGACGGCCCATTAGTCCCGGTTTGAAATATACTGCACCCAGCCCTCCACTATCTCCTGTTTTTTTCCTATGTGAGGTGGGTATAACTTTGTGCTAATTTTTTTCTTCATATGCACTAGAGGTGTTTGGTGAAATGCCTGTTAGTACGATGCCTCTTGAGTTCACACAAGACAAAACATGATATGAGATGCCAGAGCCACACTTAAGTTTTCTCATCTTTATTTCCAGGTGTCCTAAAAGGTTAGCAAGTATTTTCTCGTTTAGACTGGGCGGTAGTAATTTTATCATCGTGATTGTGTTTAATATATATGGTTGTATGATGCAGATGAGTCATCCATTGATGTACGGTGACCGACACTCTGACGCTTATAGAGAAGGCGCGCGTTCTTTTCGCCTTGTGGCCGAGGCGAACAAACGGCGGGATGGTTTTATGTGTTGTCCATGTGTTGAATGTCGGAATGAGCAGGCTCACACTTCCTAAAGAGTCATTCAGAGCCACCTGCTTCGGTCTGGCTTCATGTCCGGCTATAATGTTTGGACCAAGCACGGAGAAAGAGGTGTTATGATGGACGATGAAGAAGAGAACGATGATAACAACTGCCGATCTATGTTTCCTGAATACGCTGATACCACAATGGAAGATAATGAAGAAAAACGGGAACAAGATGAGCCCGCTGATGATCTTGTTCGGGTCATTTCTGATGCAAAGCGAGACTACGATACAGAAAAAGGGAGATTGCAGTTCGAGAAGATGTTACAGGACCACAACAAATTGTTGTACCCAACTTGTGAAGATGGCCAGAAGAAGCTGGGTAGCACATTAGAATTGCTGAAGTGGAAGGCAGAGACCAGTGTGACTGACTCGGGATTTGAAAAGTCGCTGATAATAATGAAGAAGCTGCTTCCAAGAAATAGCGAATTGCCCTCCAGTACGTACAAAGCAAACAAGGTTGTCTGCCCTCTAGGATTCGACGTGCAGAAGATACATGCATGCCCTAATGACTCCATCCTCTATCGCAGTGAGAAGTACGAGAATATGGATAAATGCCCGGTCTGCACTGTATTGCATGATAAGATCAGAAAAGATGACCCTGACGATGTTGAGGGCGACCCACCCAGGAAGAGGGTTCCTGCCAAGGTGATGTGGTATGCTCCTATAATACCACGGTTGAAACATTTGTTCAGAAACAAAGAGCATGCAAAGTTGTTGCGATGGCACATGAAAGACCGTAAGAAAGACGGGAAGTTGAGGCACACTGCTGATGGTCGGCAGTGGAGAAAAATCGAGAGGGACTTTCCGGACTTTGCTGATAATGCAAGGAACTTATGGTTTGGTATAAGTACCGATGGCATGAAGCGGAAGTTCATTATGATACCCATGACTCTATGTATCTACAACCTTCCTACTTGGTTGTGCATGAAGCGGAAGTTCATTATGATGCCAGTGCTCATCCATGGCCCGAAGCAACCCGGCAACGACATTGATGTGTACCTAAGGCCATTAGTTGATGAACTTCTACAGTTGTGGGCCAAACCATGTGTATGTGTGTGGGATGAGCACAAACAGCAGGAATTTGACCTACAAGCGTTGCTATTCGTAACCATCAATGATTGTCCTGCTCTTAGTAACATTTCAGGACATACGAACAAAGGATACAATGCATGCCTGCACTGTTTAGATGAGACTGAAAGTATATATCTGGATAAATGAAAGGAAGAATGTGTACCCGTACAATCGTCGTTTTCTTCCGCCAAGTCATCACTTAAGGAAGAAAGGCAAGCATTTCAATGGCAAGGGAGAAACCCGGAGGAAGCTGATGGCTCAATACACGGCGCCCAGAAAAGTGTTGATGGCTCGTGGTTGATGTAGAGCTCGTTGGGAACCCCAAGAGGAAGGTATGATAAGCATAGCAGCAAGTTTCCCTCAGTTATGAAACCAAGGTTTAATCGAACCAGTAGGAGAAAGGAAACACCCCAAAGGTGTTACTAGCTGAGCTTTGGCAGGGCGCACTACCGGTGCTAGTAGCAACGTGGAGACCTGCACAACACAACCACAGAACTTTGTCCCTAACTTGCGATGAGGTTGTCAATCTCACCGTGTTTTGCGGAAAACAAAGGATTAAACGTATCGAATGGAAAGAAGTAAAAGTTTGCAGAAAGTAAACACAAAGCAGTAAAGAGTTGTAGATTGTATGTAAAGTAAAAGGACCGGGATCCATAGTTCACTAGAGGTGGCTCTCCTTAGATAGATAACATGTTGGGTGAACAAATTACAGCGGGGCAATTGACAAACACCGAGAAAGCAATACATGCATATACTAATCATCTTGACTCCTTTGAGACTTGATTGGGCAATACAACATAATACATAGACCGTCATCCAACTTCATCTATGACTAATAATCCAACTTCAGGTTATCATCCGAACCCCCTCCAATATTAAGTTGCAAGCAACAGATTATTGCTTTACGAACTGCGTGTAAGGTAAACAATACAATTGTTCTATGAACAAAGGATCGTTGTTTTCTCCCTAGTAGCAACAGCATATCTAGTACCTTAGAGATTTCTGTCACTTCCCCAGATTGCCAGAGGCATGAACCCACTATCGAGCATAAATACTAACTCTTGGAGTTGCTAGCATCTACTTGGCCAAGATAGCTACAACAACGAAAAGCATGCAAGATCTCAAATAACAAAGACATGATAGAATCAATAATCAATCTGAAATAGCATCTCAATATCCATCGGATCCCCGCAAACACAACATGTATGAATTACAAATAGATGATCTTGATCATGAACGGAGCTCACAAGATCTAAACATGAAAGCACAAAGGAGGAGAGACCAGCCATCTAGCTACTACATGGATATGTAGTCCAAGGGTGAACTACTCACGCATCACACCGGAGGCTTGCATGGTGATGAAGAAGGCCACCAGGGTGAATTCCCTCTCCGGCAGGGTGCCGGGAAGAGCTTCAGATCCCTCCCGATCTACGGATGGAGATGATGGTGGCTACAGACTCTTTCGTGGATTTTTGATCGGGTACTTAGGGTTTTCGTCCCGAGGGCAACTTATAGGTGGAAGGAGAGGCCGAGGGGGTGCTGGGGTCGATCAGACCACCCCCTGGCGTGGGCCAGGCCTGGCCGCACGGCCAGGTGGTGTGGCCGGCCCCTAGACCTTCTCCGTCTCGTATTCTGGCACTTGATCCCTTTCGAAAAAAAGGCACTTTGGCTTTTGTCCCGTCCAATTCCGAGAATATTCATTTTCTGACTTTCCTGGAACCAAAAACAGCAGAAAACATGCAACTGGCACTGTGGCTCTTGTTAATAGGTTAGTCCAAGAAATCATATGAAAAGTACTCCAAAGTTGGAACAAAACACAAGAAAGTGGATAAAACCAAGCATGGAACATCAAAAATTATAGATACATTTGCAATGTATCAGAAGCCTGTCCCCCGTACTGGTGCTGATGTATTTGGTATGGTCAAGGATTTGGATGTAATCTTTGGAAAGGGTCCTGGAGGACAACCATCAGCAGGGCCCAGTCTCGGAAATGCCCGATGGAGCCCAGTACTCCGATGTCGTTGCCGCCGAGTCGTGGACGAACACGCGGGGGCATCCTAAAGTAGGCGGCGGGAAATGTGTGGATGTGTGGCAGGGAATGTGTGGATGTGTGGTGTTCATGATGGTCGCCGACCTATATATAGAGAGAAAGGGCGGGAAAACATGGCGGGAAAAACATATGGCGGGAAAACATGGCAGGAAAACATGGCGGGAAAACATGGCGAGAAAACGTGGCGGGAAAACATGGCGAGAAAACGTGGCGGGAAAACGTATCGGGAAAAACAGATTGCGGGAAAACATGGCGGGAAAACATGGCGGGAAATATGTTGAGCCCCGGTTGGTGTTTCCAACCGGGACTAAAGATTCATCTTTAGTCCCGGTTGAAGAAACCAACCAGAACTTAAGGGGTGAGTGTCGATACTATGATAGGGGTGAGTGTCGAAATTATATCGTGAGTGTCGACACTATGTTGTGCTATTTTAATCTATAAATAGGCATCCCTGTGAAGTTATCAACTGCAAACAAGATGGTGTGAAAGAGCAGGGAAAACACACTACGACCAGCTTCAGGGAGATGCCACCGGAGCCCAGTCCTCTGGCATCTCTCTGAAGCTAGCCATAGAGGCACTCCCTAATATGTGAAATTAGTTAGCTCGACGACATATTGATTTAGGTAGAGAAGTTATGAACTACAAGAGCAGGGACAACACTACGGCCAACTTTAGGGAGATGTCGCCGGAGCCCAGTCCTCCGGCATCTCTATGAAGCTGGCCATAGAGGCACTCCCTAATATGTGAAATTAGTTAACTCCGCGACATATTGATCTAGGTAGAGAAGTTATGAACTACAAGAGCAGGGACAACACTACGGCCAACTTGAGGGAGATGTCGGCGGAGCCTAGTCCTCCGGCATCTCCAACAAGTTGGCCATAGATGTACTCCCTAATATGTGAAATTATTAGCTCCTCGGCACAAGAATAGAACTTCTTCATAGTTTGGGAAAGTTGTAGAGAGACCAACACTAGTAGGAAACGATCCATTAGTCTTGGTTTCTAACTGGGACTACAGAATCGGGACTAAAGTCCCCCTTTAGTCCCGCCGGTCCAGCCACAATCCGGGACTAACACTCAAGACATTTATTATTATTGAAAAACTGGGACTAAGAAATCGGGACTAAAGGCCCCCTTTAGTCATACTCATATCTAGCCCTATAGTACACAACTTCAAGGTCGTCTTCATCTTCGTCATCATCGTCGTCGTCATCGCTAGGCTCACGCGACTGGATCCTAAGCCCAGCCATGACATATTCCAGGGGTACCTGCCACTCCGATCTCGGATTCACGACGCGCGAGGGAGGGGGCTCCTGGATGACGACGTTGCGTAGCCCGCGACCTTCACCATCACCACCCCTCTTGTGGCTCTGTGGAGGGTCAAAGTGCGGGCACCGCAGGCGAGGATGATCTCCCTGGGCGATGTAGCGCATAACACCGATGGTAGTCCATTTTGCCCACCACATGCGGCGACCAACCTCGTTGTGGTTCAACGGGGGCGGGCTGTCACCCTCATACCTGGCGAGCTCCCTTTCCTGCCGGTTAGCGAAGAAGGCATTCCAAGTATCGTAGTTGTCGGGATCCCAATGGGGATCCATCCGCTGCTCCGGCGTGAGCTCGAGGTAGAAGTGGTTCGTGATGGCTGCCTGGCGGGCGGAACTTTGAGGCACAAGAGGGACAGGAACTCCTCCAGCGCTCAGCATCCAGTCGGCGGGCAGCCGGTAGCCTGGCGGGCATGGGTAGCAAGAGGCCCACAACGCCTCAGTCTCCTCGAGGGTCATAATGGCCCAGTATGCGGTATCCATTGTTGTGAGAGGGGAAGATCTGGATGTATGGATGGCTATGGTGGCCGGCCTAGATATAGAGGGAAAAGGCGGGAAAATATGGCGGGAAGTGGAGGCAAGTGGCGGGAAAGCATGATGTGTGGCTTGACGACTCTGAGAAGGGCGGGAAATATATTAAATCCCGGTTATTGACTCCAACCGGGATTAAAGGCCCCAAAAATATAAAAGTTAAACCCTAAACCCTAACCCTAACCCAAAACCCTAAACCCTAACCCTAAACCCTCAACCCTAAACACGAAAGAGAGATTTCAGTAAAATATAATATTTAATGCATTTTTAAATTGAAAATGACAAAATGGTTAACAGTTTGACTAGTTAGAATAATTATTTTATAAAACAGAAAATAGATTTGGATTACTTATTCAAATTCAAGCATTTTTTTATGTTAAAAGTTTAGTGAGATTCAAAAATATGCAAAATATAATAGTTAATGCATTTTTAAATTGAAAATAGCAAAATGGTTAATAGTTTCACTAGTTAGAATAATTATTTTATAAAACAGAAAATAGATTTGGATTACTTATTCAAATTCAAGAACTTTTCATGTTGAAAATTTTCTCAAATTCATAAGTATAAAAAACTGTATAATTCAAATGTTTAAAAAATATAATAGTTACAAATTGAAATATTTGAAAAAACAGGCGCCAACTTAGGCCCAGCGCGCGCAAATTTGGACATTTAGTCCCGGTCCAGAACACCATCCGGGACTAAAGGCTCTCTGACTAAAAGGCCAAGCCATTAGTCCCGTGCGTGGGTGGAACCAGACTGAAGACCCCTTTAGTCCCGGTTACACGCACCGGACTAAAGGGTGGGGGTATTTATTCGCTTATTCTCAGTCAAATCCATCGACCGAGCACATCAGGAGTCAGTATACGCCACGGCCAAATCACCGCCCTCCTCGGCCGCGCCTCCCCGGCCGCCCTTCTCGCGCCGCGGCCACCCCGAGCCACCGCGCCTTCTCTCTCCGCCACGAGCTCCGCCACCGCCCCGGCCACTGCGCCTCCCCTCGCTGCGGCCGCCACGCTGCCACGAGCTCTGCCACCTCCGCCACTGCTTGGTGCGCCTCTCCTCTCCTCGCCACCACTGGTATGTATTTGTATATAGGAATTATTTGTATATATGAATTTTTTTTTGTATATAGGAATTATTTTTATATAGGAAATATATTTTTGTATATAGAAAATATTTGTATATAGGAAATATTTGTATATAGGAAATATTTTGTATATAGGAAATATTTGTATATAGAATTTTTTTGTATATAGGAAATATATTTTTGTATATAGGAAATATCTGTATATAGAAATTTTTTGTATATAGAAAATATTTGTATATAGGAATTATTTGTATATAGGAAATATATTTTTGTATATAGGAAATATTTGTATATCGGAAATATTTTGTATATAGGAAATATTTGTATATAGAATTTTTTGTATATAGAAAATATTTGTATATAGGAAATATTTGTATATAGGAAATATATTTTTGTATATAGGAAATATTTGTATATAGGAAATATTTGTATATAGGAAATATTTTGTATATAGGAATTATTTTGTATATAGGACCCCCGGACTTAGGGTTAGTGTGGTGGTGCTCATGGGCCCCGGACTTAGGGTTAGAGTGGTGGTGCTCGTGGGCCGCCCGGACTTAGGGTTAGAGTAGTGGTGCTCGCGACCCCGGACTTAGGGTTAGAGTGGTGGTGCTTGCGGGCCGCCCGAACTTAGGGTTAGTGTGGTGGTGCTCGCGGGCCCCCGAACTTAGGGTTAGAGTGGTGGTGCTCGCGGTTCGCTCGGACTTAGGGTTAGAGTGGTGGTGCTCGTGGCCCCGGACTTAGGGTTAGAGTGGTGGTGCTCGCGGGCCGCCTGGACTTAGGGTTAGAGTGTTGTGCTCACGGGCCGCCCGGACTAAGGGTTAGGGTGGTGGTGCTGGCGGGCGACCGGACTTAGGGTTAGGGTGGTGGTGTTCACGGCCCCGGGACTTATGGTTAGGGTGGTGGTGCTCGCGGGCCGCCCGGACTTAGGGTTGGGGTGGTAGGGTGCACTAGAATTTTAATTTTGTTTATTTTTATTGTAGCAAATTAGGTGTACATATTATTATTTAGTATTATTTTATATTGTGTGCATTTTTGTAGAAAACTATGGACCCACCTAGTCCAATCCGCAGAGACTGGAACAAGAAGAAATCCTCAAGAATATGATCAATGGAGGCCCCCATGTTCATCCACCTGAATCTCCATCGATGTATCTGAACCCCTCCGGTGAGGGTGAGGAGGTCGGCCGAAATGACCAGGGAGAAGCCGATGGATCCGATGATGGAGAAGCCGACGCCTCCGGTGGACCCTTAACTAAGTCCGGGGAGGTATATATATGAAGTCTGATGATGAGTAGATGCATTAATTGAGTTGTATATATATAAATTGACAAATGTTTCTTCTCCTAGGCCTCCACATCGAGCCAAAAATATTCCAAACGAGGTCCGGCCAAAAAGTTGGACGCATCTACGCGTTATACAATTATGCGGGTATCACCACGGGGTGAACCATTGGAACCCGAAAAGGCTAAAAGTGTTTTTGTACAACAATGCGCAGTTATAGTTAGGGATCGCATCCCGATCACCGTTCGAGAGTGGAATAGGACAAAAGGGGCGAGAGAGGGTGAGTCGCCGACAGGTACAAAGAGGGTCTTTGGAATGACCTCATGACACATTTCACCCTGCTAGAATTTGTGGATGAAACCGACACAGCTGCATTGAGGAAGAAAGTCAAGCAGTGGTGTAACATCCCAAAACTTTAATCCAAGGTATCATGATTAAATCATCCAAAAATGGGGTTAACAAAAACTTTTGCAAATTTAAAATGAAAGCATTCATATATGTGTGCATTTAAAATAGGAGTTGTTTGAATTGACAAATTGAATGATCCAATGCTTGTAAGATGTTTCTTAGGTGATTTAACGTCATCTACATCGTTCCCAAACTTTTCCTAAAAAAATCAAATCAAAAAGAATTAAAAAGGAGGAATGGTCATTTTGGCAAATTTAACTCCCATGCCTACTTTGGGTATTCCTAGTACTCAATTCTTAACAGAAACAATTCTTGATCTTTGCACCCCTTGCTAGTACACATAATGAGGTACCAAGGCCCACCTTTGGATCTGCTAAAAACATTCTGTTAACTATTTTAAATGGCAGTTTAAAATTGAATCTAATGCATATGCATAGATCACCCCTATTTCAAAAACCATCTCTTTGAGCTCCACTTTCAAAACCCTTGCAACCAGAGACTACCTATCACTAGTGGAGATCACTCAAAAATTTTGAAACCAAAATTCAAAACTTTCTTTCATGCGGCCATTTAATCAAACACTTGGCATGCATAATCTCTACTCTAATCCTAGCTCACTGTTTATTACAGGGTTTTGCCCCCAAATGATCTTCATTTATCTCCTCTGTCCCCTCTTGATCTAACCAAACCCATAACACCCCTCTCCCTTGTCCCTAGTCCCTAGGCCATGCCATGCCGAGCCATGCCTCGCCGGCCAACCCTTGCCCCGCTGCAGCAGACCATTCCCTCTTCCCTTGCCATGTCTAGGAGGTAGCCAGGAGCTCACCGCCACCCCCTGTCCCTTGCCCGAGCCCAAAGCAGCAGTAGACCATCGAGCACAAACCGCGCCTAGTGCCACCTCACCATGCCAGTGCCGCCCCTAGAGCGTGCTCTGTCCCTGCTCTCGCCTTGCAGACCGCCTCTTAGCGGCTTCACTCCGCCGACACAGAGAACACCCCAGACACCCCACTGGCCGCCTAACGCCTCACAGCCACCGCCGCCGTGGACACCGCCGCCCGCCTCTCAGTGCCACCTCGCCACTGTGCCACCGCCCCTACACTCGCATTCAAGTTCTAGAGCACCGCTAGGGAACCGCCCATCGATCGCCATCCCCAGCCATGCCTCTACCCTGCCGTAGCCATGTCGCCACCGTCGACTGCCCATCCCGCTCGGTCTCACCATCGGGCCTATAAAAGGAGCCCTCCCCAGCCTCTTATCTCCACACCATTCCACTCCCCACACCTCTCTGAACCTCACCCACCTCTCGCCGGAGCAAAGGGAGCAGCTTCACGGAATTGGAGCAGCACTGCGGCAGGAGGAGAAGGGCGCCGTTGATTGCGATCACCCCAAGCTCCGCCGCAACCGCGCCTCGCCTCGCCGTCGTCTTCCACGTCGTTTGCCCGCCTCGTCGACCCTGCTGGAGCCCTGGTACGCCCCCAGTAGACCCCCACCGAGCCGCTTAGGGGGGAGTCAGCTCGACGACCTATTATTCGTCAGCCGATTTACCCTCACCATAGATTCCTATTCTAATCGCCACATTACGCGTACTGCTGTTTCGTTTTAAGTGTCGCTGACACGGGACCCCCATCTTGAGCCCCGTGCCGTGGAGCGCCACTGGGCCGGCCCATTTTATTTTCCCGCGCTAGCCCAACCGTTCAAATCTGGATTTTTCTTTTTAGTTAAATCTAGTTTCTGTCCCCTAGTTTAAAAATCAATTCATAGAGTTTTATAAATCGAAATTGCATGAAACTAATTTTGTCTGAAAGGTATTAAAATGATCTATCCAAGCCCGTTGGATTTAATTCAATTAGAGTTATAGATCTCTCCTAATAAAAATAAGAAGACAGAAGCTTTTGCAACTTGTAACATTTTTATAAAATCAACCAAGTTAGCTTTTGAGTTGATTCCAACTCTCAAAAATCACATTTCAGCATATCTATCTAAATATGTAATAATATTAAGGTTTACATGCAGTGACTTTGGACTAGTACCAAAATAATGCTATATAGGCATTTCTAGTCACTTTAAATCATTAAATAATAAACTTAAACCAAAGTAATATTGATCCAACCCTTAAATCTCATTCCCACATGTTAGAAAATGTGGTGAGGACATGTGTCCACATGATCCCATATTTTGGTGGTGAATATTAAATTTTAGTTAATATTTCAATGAGTAGAAATTACTTTTCTAAAATAAAAAGGATGAAACTATTGAAATTAAACTTGTGATGCTTGTGATGATAATAGATCATCAATTGTGTGTCTTAGAATGCTATCTAGCCTAGTTAAGTATTGTTTGGTGATTGTCTATTCTGTATGTATTGTTATAGAAGATAGTACCGACCAAGCTTACGAGGAGGAGGAGTGCTATCAAGAGGAAGACGAAGAAAACTTCAACCACTCCACCAACCAAGGCAAGCTATTATTGGCAAGCTAACCCTTGCAAAACATACTTTAGCAAGCCACCATTAACAGTACAAGCTACCCTTAGCAAACTAGCAATACCCAAGATTAACCCTTGCAAGTTTAGTGCTTAGCAACCTAGAAACAAACTAGATGGTTTAGCAAAGATGCCTTAAGCATGCTTTGATCACATCCCTTTAACTAGTAGTACCCCAAGTCTTACTTACAAGTTTTACTCCCCTTAGTACACAAAGTTCTTTACTTGTTTTGAAGGTAGCATAAAAAGTATAAAACTTGACCTACTTAGAAACCTTTAGATGTCATTCTATGGCATGAGATTGATCCCATCCTTCCACCTTAGTGAACACTCTTAACTTAGTATTTTAGAGTAGATCCAAAACTTGAGTCACTTTAGATGGGAACAAATGGGTGAAAATGAATTGTGAAAACCTTGGAATGATGAGTCATTCTATTGAGATGTTTTGACATGTGTTGAGAAACACAACTGGTTTATGATGATGAAAATGATGAGGCATGAGCTTTAACCCTTTTATAAAACTGATGGTTGGATTCAGATGCGATACCATTCCAAATTTACCGTACAACCACACTACCTGAATTGGGTAAGGCTTAGCTGGAAATTTATATGCATTAGTATTAGTTCCCTCACGGGAGAGGTTTGAGCTGAGGCTACCTCTCAATGTTGTCCACCTATGCAGTGCCCAAGATGACTAATGGTCATGGTTGGGAGGCCATGCTCATAGGAGAGGTGCTTATACTAGGGTGTGTAAAGGGAAGGTTATGTTTGATTATCTGCATACTAAGTATGATGATTCAGGGTTATCCCTGATAGATGTATCGAATCTTGTGGTGAAAGTGTACCACCTCTGTAGAGTGTAAAACTATTCGAATAGCCGCGTCCGCGGTTATGGTCAGTTGGAATGGCCATACTGTTTCGTTGTCAGATGTTTTCTAAATAACTTGAAATGAATGATGAACTTTGACTTGACCACAACAGGGTTGTGTTTATGATAATAGCTTCCCAACTTAAGTGATTCTAGAACTTTACTTTATCTTTCTTTGCTTCAGAACTCAGCTCAGGTGTTAAACTTAACTTTATAGTTAAACTTAGCTCTAGCACTTTAATTTAGGATTATACTACTTGTTAGTGGTAGTTTGCGAGTACTTAAAGAGTACTCATGGCTTTTGTCCCTGGCTATTATCATGGCCAGACTATGAAGGAGATTATCAAGATGATGGTCAACAAGACGGCTATGATAACTAGGACTATCTGCCTTCGTCAGCATTGCCTGTGCCCCTGAAGATGGACCCTACCGCTACACTTATCTTTTATTTCCGCTGCTTGTTGTATTAAAGACTGGATCATGAGATCCTTATTTGTGTAAAAACTTATGTATGGTTTGTAATGGATGATGTACTGTGATATCCAATCCGTTATGTCTCGCAAAAATGGTAATCCTGGGATTGCGAGGTATGGCATAACGGGCATCCGGGATTAAAAATCTGGGTGTTGACAAGTTGGTATCAGAGCCATCCTGACCATAGGAGACCCTAGTTAGAATGGATGTTCAAACAAAAACTTAGTTTCAAAACCAAAGTGAGTATTTCTGAAAAACTATTTCCCCTCTTACCCTTGTGAACTCATTCTTTCTCAAAAATTCATGTTCCTCAAAATTTTTACATTACTACTTAAAATTTGACACATTTGATCACTTCACTAACTTCCTCATCCTTAATCCTTGTAGATGGAGACTCAGTTCAGCAAGTTTTACCAGTTGGGAAATGGAGGTCAGCTGATCTTTGAGAGGGATCTGGATACACTGTCGGAGTTACTGGGACGCCCACATTCGGAGTTTCTTGGAGCTCAACTTCCAGGACCCCTTCTGGGAGAATTTAGTTCTCCGTGAGAGAGAACAACTGGCTAGATGGATTAGCCAGGGCAATGCATGAAGTACTCGCACGTCTAGGTTCCCTCAGCGTCAACAAGACCCAAGGAACCCGTTTTGCCCACTATGCAAGACGTGACTTCATGGGAATGCCGATGGAGATCCCAAGTCACCCAGAGTTGAGGCGTCAAGTGGAGAACCTTGACTTCTTGCTTCATGACTGACAGCAGGAACTGGACAATGCCAGGGAATTAGCTAACCAGAACCGTGCCATCGCCGACCAGAAGGCCCAGACTTTCGCACTGCTCGTCCAAGATCGCCAGTCTCTTCGCCGCCAGCGTGCAAAGAAGGATCGCACCATCGCCCGTCTTTGCAAGAAGGTGGCCGACCTCGAGAAGACCGTCAAGGAGCAGGAAGCTCAGGTTGCCGCCAAGGAAGAAGAAGATGAGGGTGAAGACATCCAGGGAGATATGGATTCTTACCTCAGCAACGATGATGACTTTCTGGAGGAGGATGCTGTGGACTTCTACACTGATGATGAAGACTCCGACTTCATCGACGATGAGTAGATGCACTAGAGCACAGTCGTAGCATGAGATGTAGCATCTCATTGTATCGTAGCTTGCAGAATGGTTCTTCAAACCATCTGTTTTCCCCTTTGATTGTTGTGGTGTGTGTTGTATCGTGTGCTTGCTTGCATGAATGAAAAAGAAGTTAGTTGAAAAACCTGAGTTTAACTCAAAGTTTTAGATTTGGAGAACCCAAAACCATGAACCTTAGAATTTCCCTCTTACCCCTATATCTATCTCAATCTTCAGATGACTCGTGGAAACCAAGGAGGGAGCAGCTCGTCGCAGGACCCAATGCTACAGATCTTACAGAATCTCATCGCGGACCGTGAAGCAAGCAGGGCCGAGCGTCAAGCCAACTTAGCAACATTGCAGCAGATCGCCCAAATGGCTCTCAACAACCAAGGACATGGAAATCAGGATCACCAAGGATCCAAACTCAAAAACTTTCAGAACACTAATCCCCCAATCTTTAACCAATCTGAAAACCCATTAGATGCTGATGACTGGTTACAGACCATGGAAAACAACTTAGAGGTTGCCAGAGTTGATGAGAATGAGAAAGTTCTCTTCGCCACCCACTATCTGGCGGGAGATGCAAGAGCTTGGTGGAATAGCATCCGCAATATGAAGCATGGTCAAGTGATGACATGGGAAGCATTCAAGGTCAAGTTCAACCGCACCCACGTGCCGCAAGGTCTTATCAACAGGCTGAGAGATGAGTTCCGTGAATTGAAGCAAGGAAGAATGACTGTGGCGGAGTACCGTGACAGATTCTTGTCACTTGCCAGATATGCACCGGATGAGATCAACACGGAGGCCAAGAAGAAGGAGAGATTCTTAAACGGACTACATGATGAGATGCAGACTGTCCTCGTCAACATCCGTTTCCAGGATCTCGAAGAACTAGTCGACTCTGCCATTCAGATGGAAGGGAAGATTAACCAGGCAAACGACAACCGCAAGCGTCGTATGATGCAGCGATGCAGATCCGATGAGTCACCGTAACCGTCCCAACCCCTCACCAGGATATGAACCAAGGAACAACTGACCCCCAAATTCTCGCCCAAGCTACCCCAACCGTAGCGGAGGTAATGTGAAGTTCGGAGGAAACAATCACAACTCCGGCAATGCCAACAATTTCAACCGTGCCCTTCCCAAGAGCAACAACAACAACACTGCACCCAGAACTGGTAGCAATGCCGTGCCTGTCGCAGTCAAGGACAAGTCCCAGATCACTTGTTTTGAGTGTGTAGTGAAGGGTCGCTACTCCAATGAGTGTCCCAAGAAGACTGTCGCCAATGCCCCTGTGAATGCCCCAGCTCAGCAGCAGCGTCGTGTTCAGCCAGGAAGGAGATTTGCCCCAGGGAACCCTCACAACCGCAACGGTCATCTCTTCCACATGAACGCAGAAGCCGAGCGCCAGATGTAGTGCTGGGTATGTTTTCTGTCAACTCAGTTTTAGCAAGAGTATTGTTTGATTCTAGAGCATCGCATTCATTTGTCACCGAAGAATTTGTATGCACTAGTAAGATTCACCCAACCAACCTAAAGCTTGTCATGATAGTTCAAATCCCCGGTTCAACAACAAAAGCTAGAAAAATTTGCAAAGTTGTACCTATCAGAATACATGGGATAGATTTTTATGCCAACCTAATTGTACTTGGAACCAAAGGATTGGAAGTAGTACTAGGTATGGACTGGATGTCAAGGCATAAAGGACAGATAGACTGTGCTAAGAAAGCCATCACCATGACCAGTAGTTCTAGAGTAACCGTAGAGCATATCTCTGAAACCTTACCCCGTCAATTCAAGTGCAACAAGAGTATAGCCCTGCCCACCTTAGACCAAGTCAGAGTAGTCTGTGAATACCCTGACGTATTCTCAGATGAATTGCCAGGTATGCCCCTAGATAGGGATATTGAGTTCATTATCGAACTAATCCCCGGAACCGGATCTATAGCCCAGAGACCCTATACCATGAACCCCTCAGAGTTAGTGGAACTGAAGAAGCAGTTGGATGCCATGTTAGCAATAGGCTTGATTCAGCCAAGCGCATCGTCATGGAGATCACCAGTGTTATTCGTCGACAAGAAAGATGGAGGCAATCGTCTGTGTACAGATTACAGAAAGTTGAATGATGTCACCATCAAGAACAAGTACCCTTTGCCAAAGATATAGGATCTTTTTGATCAGTTGACTGGAGCCTAGGTATTCGCAAAGATTGATCTTAGAACTTGTTATCACCAACTTAAGATTCGTGCAACGGATATTCCGAAGACCGCCTTTACTACTCGCTATGGTTTATACGAGTATACCGTTATGTATTTTTGATTAACCAATGCCCCTGCTTATTTCAGGAATCTCATGAATAAGATCTTTATGAATTTCCTAGATAAGTTTGTAGTTGTGTTTATCGACGACATCCTTATCTACTCCAAGTCAGAAGAAGAGCATGAGCAACATCTGAGAATCATTCTAGAAACCTTGAGAGAGCATCAGTTATATGCCAAGTTCAGCAAGTGTGAGTTTTGGCTGAAAGAAGTAGGATTCCTAGGACATATTGTGTCTGCCGGAGGAGTCTCTGTTGATCCCACCAAGATCAAAGATGTCGAAGAATGGGAAGCCCCAACCAATCAAACCCAAGTTCGTTCATTTCTCGGATTAGCAGGATATTACCGCAAGTTCGTAGAAGGATTCTCGAGCATAGCCCGACTAATGACCCAATTGTTGAAGAAGGACAAAAAGTTTGAATGGACAGACAAGTGTGAAGCCAGTTTCCAAGAGTTGAAGAAGAGATTGATATCAGCCCCAATTTTGATCATGCCTGACATCAAGAAGCCGTTTGATGTGTATTGTGATACATCCAAGATTGGCCTAGGATGTGTAGTGATGCAAGAAGGCAAAGTTATCGCGTATCTGTCTCGACAATTGAAGCAACATGAGCAGAACTATCTGACCCATGATCTTGAGCTAGCAGCCGTGGTTCTAGCATTGAAGACATGGCGTCATTATTTGATGGGTAATCGCTGTGAGATTTACTCAGATCATAAGAGCTTGAAGTATATCTTCACTCAGAAGGAGCTGGATATGAGGCAAAGAAGATGGATAGAGTTAATCAAGGATTATGACCTTGACATTCACTATCACCCCGACAAAGCCAATGTGGTAGCGGATGCTCTTAGCAGATTGCCATGTAGGCTTAACACCATGATCAAGGAGAAGCAACCAAGTTTGTACGAGGAGTTGGAGAAGTTCAGGACTGAGTTAGTTAGCAAAGGATTCCTAGCTAGCATTGAACTTCAACCCACGTTGATTAGCCAAATCAAGGAAGCCCAGAAGGGGAATGAAAGTATCGACGGAATCAAACGTCGTATTGGTACATGCAAGGTACCTGGATTCACCGAAGACGAAGAAGAGTACTGTGGTACAAAGGATGTATCTGTGTGCCAACAGATTTGGAGCTAAAGGAAATTATCATGAAGGAAGCTCATGATACTCTTTATTCTATCCACCCCGAAGGAACAAAGATGTATCAGGATTTGAAAGAGCAATTTTGGTGGCACAAGATGAAGAGAGAGATCGGAAGCTACATCGCCAAATGTGACATCTGTCAAAGAGTCAAAGCAGAGCATCAGAGACCTGCAGGATTGTTGCAACCATTGCAGATTCCGGAATGGAAATGGGATTCCGTCAGAATGGACTTTATCACCGGTTTACCTACTTCTAGTAGGGGAAATGACTCAATCTGGGTCATAGTTGATAGACTGTCCAAGGTAGCCCACTTCATACCTGTAAAGACAACCTACCAGAGTGCAAAGTTAGCAGAGATATACATTGCTAGGATTGTTAGTCTGCATGGAACCCCCAAGACCATCGTATCAGATCGAGGAACCTAGTTTACTTCAAGATTTTGGCAGAAAGTTCAGGGAGGTTTAGGAACCAAGTAGAACTTCAGTACCGCGTATCACCCGCAAACATATGGACAAACTGAGAGAGTCAACCAGATCCTAGAGGATATGCTTAGAGATTGTGTGTTGGAATACGGATCAAAATGGGAAGACTGCCTGCCTTTCGCAGAATTCTCATATAACAACAGTTATCAAGCTAGTTTGCAGATGGCACCATTTGAATTCCTATACAGAAGAAAGTGTCGTACCCCTTTGAATTGGTCGCAAGTAGGAGAGAGTCAGATTTTTGGACCCGACATTCTCCGAGAAGCAGAAGAGAAAGTTCACAAAGTCCGTGAGCACCTCAAGACCGCCCAATCCAGACAGAAGAGCTATGCCGACAAGAGAAGGAGAGACCTGACTTTCAATGTCGGAGATTTCGTATATCTCACACTACTAGGGAAACCCTTATTTGTGGCGCACGTAAATTGGCTTCTATGGCGCATGTCCCGTGCGCCACAGAATTTGTGCCACTAAATTGGTAATTCTGTGGCGCATGTGGTCCCGTGCGCCACAGAAGTGTGCTTTCTATGGCGCATATGCACACATGCGCCACAGAATGCTGTGCGCCACAGAAACGTTACAAGATGCGCCACAGAATGTTTTTTTGGTATTTTTTTAATTTCTGACACAACCCAAAATACATGCATATACAGGATTTATACATCGATAGTAAATAATAATCTGGACAAACAGTAGATGCAAACATATACATTACTATGTCATCAAATATTAGATCCCAACATACATGCATACATATAGTCATAAGTGCCACATTTTTACACAAGTATAAATTAGTTCATCATCTAAAGTTATAAATGAAGTGGTCACCGCCGCCTACACTATGATGAAATATAGTAGAGCCGCGACGATGGTGAGCAAGAGCATGAGCACGACCGCGGTCTTCATCTTGTTCTTGTTCTTCCTCGACCGGTAGTTCCTCCACTTGGCCTCCGCCTCCTCTCTAGTCGCGTATCCTTTGTAGCAGTTGCCGCTGAACTTCTGCACCTACTTCTTACAGTCCTCCCACTCCTCGTAGATCCCTGGAACCCGACCCTCGAACACCACGTAGTACGTCATCTCTATAGACACAAGGCATATATTAGTGCATAATGCAACATATAAGACATATTGCATCGATATCACAGAAGCAAGTTCAACGATAAAATACGACAAAACACACACACACATCCGTCGATACAAATTATTACAAAGCAATTATAGTTCACGACACCTGGGAACACGACACAATACACACATGTGTCCATGATCAATGAGCCTACTTGCCCGACGGCGCCGGGAACGGTTTGTAGCAGTCTTTCGTCGTCCACATCCTTCGATCACCCTGCGCATCTAGGAGTTTTCCGATCGCCCTCTTAGACGGCATCCAGCGTACATTTAAGCACCCTCCCATGGTTTCGACATCTTCCTTGATTATCTCCGATAACTTCCTTTGGATGCGATGGAAGTGTTCTCTAAGATCAGCATCGCTGATTTCCCCTATATATCTTGCAGACCACTCTTGGACAGTGTCTGGGCGCTTGATCTGCTCTGCATCCCGGACCAACCCGTGAAGGTGATGGAGGGCGTAGAAGCTATCCCTCACACTGTCAGCCGGCTGCTGGATGGAACTTCGGTCCGCGTCTTGAACCCGTGTCTTTATCCGTCTTGACAAATTCCCTTTCTTTCTGAAGGTGCCTCCCTTTTGGAAGTATCCTCCATAGCATCATCGAGATCAGCTTTTATTCTGGCCCAGTTTTTCTTGTACGTGGTATTCGACGAGTCGAAATACTGGGCTACTGAATATGTCGGGTAAATGGCGATGGTTACAGAGTAGTAGTCCCTGCTCAACACAATTGAAACGAATGTTGGAAAGGATAAGCAATGGAAGAAATCTACAAGAAAGCCTTAGTTACAACGGCGACGAACGGATGTGTGTGCTTACTCGGGAAAGACGGACAGAAGAATGGTGTTCTCTTTGTATCTGAGCATGAAATTCTGAAGGTACTCCATAGCCCGGGTCTGTGTCGCTGATCCTTCCACCAGCTGGCTGTCGCGCATGTAATAGGGATCCGCTACCGCGACTTGCGGGAGTAACTCTCTCTTGATCTTCAACTGTTGATTGATCGAGAATAGGCGGACCAAGTTATAGTCCAGCCGTCTGAGGTGAAACAGTTTGAAGACGTCCTCGTACGCTATGAAGAACAGACTTGCGGGTTCCTCATGGACAAAGTCTAGGTCCTCTAGCACATTGACGACGCACACTGGGTAAGTTGGATCTTTCTCCTTGAGAAGGGTTTGCTCAACATATAAGATATGACTATGCAAAGAGTGAATTGATCCACTTGCCAAGCGTAGCAGATTAGGAGGTAGTATCGGTTTCCCAGCTTCATGAACTCGCGTCAAGCCATCCAGACGGGGTGGTATCACGCTGTCATGCCGTATCTTCTGAGCTGGCTGGTTCATAGAGGCACCCGGGGCAGTTTTAGGTTTCCTCTTCCCGGCCTTCTTCTTCTTGTCAGCTTGTTCTCGCGGTGCTACCCCTACCTCGTTGACCGTCTTTTTCAGCGTGGTAGGGCTGAAATGGTAGCCGGTTTCTGTATAGCTACATCGCTGGCCTCCGGAGGCGTGTCTTCTTCCTGAGATAAACCCTTGAAGACTAGCTGGCGCTGCAAGGGTACTGCATTGGGACGCCTAGGTTCATCGTCGTGACCACGGAAGGCTTCTTCATCAACCACAATAGGAGGCATACACACATCCTTGCTGCAGGCGCCAGTGTTGATGTAGGCATCGACATCGACATCCTCATCCTGATCATTGTCATAGTTGTGGTCATCATTGTCATGGTAGTGGCCGTCATCATGATCAAGTGGTGCCATGTCAACGTCCTTAGTTACTGGCAGCGGTTGCGATGCCGGCGGTTGAGGTGCAACGGCCTTGGTTTTGGATGGTCGGCGCGGTAACGGTTTTCGTCCCAACAGTTCTTGGTGGTTGGTGTTGGCGATGAGAACCGGTTCCTCCCGGGTGACGACGACCGGCGGTACCTTAAGATTCTTCTAGGTGGTGGTAGCAGCGGCGACCGCCGGTTCCTTCGGGGCGCGCTTCGTCGAGGGCCGGATGGGCATGGGCCGGCGGACCGAGGTGCCGCCTGCGGGAAGCTTTGGCCCCACAAGATCCCCCGCCCCCAAGACGAATCTGGGACTTCGGCCATGGCATGACCCAATTGGTGCATTCGTGGAGGGGAGTGTTGTCCTCGGCTCTCGGAGGGTTAAAGGGCGGGAGGATGTCGCGGTACTCCGGCACTATGTAAGTCAAACTGACCCTCATGATGTCTTTGCCCATTTTAACGTTGTGCATAACCTCCGTGCTCTTTGGGCGAATCACCTGGCCCGCCGCAACCTCCTTCAACTCGCCGTCGGGCACCATGCTATGCAGCACTACGCAAGGCGTGTCCTGAGTCAAAACTTGTTTGGGATGATGAGATGAGAGTCATCAAAGGCATAGTTAAAAAAATTACGCGCGGACTAACTAATTAGTTACCACTATGATGGCGTCGAGCTCGACTAATGTGGAGACAAGGGCGGCGGGCGGCCTATCAATCTCCGGATGCTCGGGTGCATCATCGTGCATCGCCACCCTATCATCCTCGGCCGGCTGGTCGGGTGCGTCCAACTGGAGGAGCGACTGCGGCCCGACGGCGTTGGGCTGTGGGGTCACGAGTTCCGGCGAGGCGGGCCTGTTCCTGCTCAAGTTGCTGCCGGTGCAGGCGGGCACGTGTATCGGCCCCTGTTGACCTCTCGCATGCCAAGCACTTATCCCCTCCCACAAATTAGGGGGGATCAACGACTTTATCGTCTTGTTGACCTGGGACGCTACTATGTCGGGCAACTGCGCTTTGACCTGTTGTAGGTCCTCCACCTACTTCTTCAGCTGCTCAACCTCGGCGCGTGCCGCGCCCGTCACCCTCCTCGCCTTTTTGGACTTGGCGTCCGAATCGTAGTAGTCCTGTACCTTCATGTTCAAACCAAAGCCGGACACACGGCCAGATGATGTCGGCGGCAGATCTAACTTCCTTTTCTTCATTGCGTTCGTCGCCCGGTTGAAAGCCGTGTCCCACGGCTCCGTAGACCCCTCGGACGACTGCGGGTTCTTAGCCAAATCCTTCAACGCTTCGTCCTTCGGGAAAAGGAAATTAAGGTGAACCCAATTAGAAATTTGTCTCTGTTATCTAATTAGATCAACTCGAGATATAAGCGGTAATGAAATTCCTTACCAGCTTTTTCTCGAAGGCCTTCACGGTCGGATCGTTGGTAACAAATTCCCCCGTCTTCCAGTCGAGGAAGTAGCGGGAACTGACATAGTTCCTTGTCTGTACGTCCGTGATTTTGTACCACGGGTTGTCTTTTCCCAGACGTATATACTCTTTGTTCTCCTTCTCCGAAATCGGCTGTTTTCCTCAGTAGCCACCGCTTCTGAGATGGTGCTTACCTATGTTCAGCTCTTGCATTTCCCTCCCCCAGGCGGTCCATTCTCGAGCCACCTCCGTGTTGAAGGACTCCTTCAATGCATCGAAGTATTCTCTAGGGAGATGCAGCTCTTCCTTACTTATCTTCTCCCAACTGTCACCCTTGTTAATCTTCTTCTTCACCCGGAATCTCCAGCTGCTCAAAGCGGTGCTCATCTTCGTGATGGCATTAGCTTCCGCCATTTTTTGGAGTCCTCGTCCAGGAACTTGTATATTTGGTGAATCTTATCGAGCATGGTTTGGAGTATAGCCGTATTCTCCGGGCTTCTGATGTCCTTAGTGTTGATTGAGACACTCTCCCGAACGATGCACCCTATTTGCATGCTGAACCCGGAGGCCGCCTTCTTCGGCTCTAATGGTAGGCCAGATTCCGAGACAGAAGTGAACTCGTCTGTCACGTTGGCGAGCACTTGCGCCTTCCGGGGCCTCCTTGGCCTCGCCGCCTTCTTCCCGGCGGTCGGATTGGTGCCACTACCACTTGCGCTGTGGTCGCCGCCATCGGTGGTGTCGTCGTCCTCCCGGCCATCGGTGGTGCCGTAATCATCGGTGGTTTCCTCCCGGCCACCCTCATAATCATCGGTGGCTTCCTCCCGGCCACCCTCATAACCAGCAGCTCCGGCGATGGCCTCCGCCTCCTCCATCTCCTTGTTCCAGAATGACTTGTTGTGCTCTCTCGCTTGTTCTTCAATGCTCATGTGCTTAGAAGTGCCGGGCTCATCCGCGTTTCCCGACATGTTTATTTGCGCTTTATATAATGAGGCAAAAAGTTAGCACAAAAGGCAAAAAAATATAGTACAGTCCCATTTCTCCCAGAATGTTGATTAACTTCTGTTTCGGTTGAGAAATGGGCACTCCTAGGTAGTAGAATAATTAGCAAAGGTCATGCCCAAAAATTCAAAATTTCGGCATGACCTTTGCTAATTTTTCTACATAGGAGTGCCCATTTCTCAACTGAAACGGAAGTTAATCAACATTCCGGGAGAAATGGGACTCAATGAAATCCCTGCAAAAACATATCCCCCCCAACATATATATATCACCCCATATGGTGCTCAGTAGCACCCCATATGGTGCTCAGTAGCACCTCAGGTCATGAATAGATACAATTTTTCTTGCTACAACATAACAATGGATGAATGTGTTCACCTGACAAACAAGAAGCCAAGTCCTTGAAAGTCAATCAGCAGAAAACGATTGCAGTTCTCCCAAATATACCAAGTGATGATTTGATCATTAGAAAGAGAAGCATGTGACCAAAAATGAGCGAAAAGAAAAGCATTCTCACGCTTATATTGTAAAATGAGCAAAACATCAAAGTAGTCCTATACTCCTACCTAATAGATCCCTACAGTTGATAGGATGTTCAAGTTGAACAGTTCTAATATTCTCTAGCATTTTTTAGATAAATATCAGACACCCTTCCCATCAAATACCCTTCAAATAACTGCAACAGTGCATGTAATTTATTCTCTTTAGGCCTCATGTGCCAGGGATCTTAAATGACGCCAACTTTGGTCATTTGTACCATGGTTCAATTCTTGCGGAAAGAGCCTAAGTGGCCATACAAGAAGTTACCAAAAAAAGACTAGAATATAGAGTACATGGCAGCGCTGGCCCTCTCTGAGTTTGCCTCATAGTGCCAACCCATAACAGTTCAATTAGGAACTGCAGCACGAAGATCGCAAAGTTTTGCAGGGTTAACATTTTTTATCAACAAATCCCAGCTTCAGTAATGGCAAGATGAAACCATTGTAAATTCCAAAATAATACTTCAAAGATTCAGAATTTTTTTGCAATTGTCAATTGTAAATCCCAGCTTCGCATGGGATGGCATCACTAGTCAATTTTTGCAAATGTAAAATTTAAAACCCAGCTATGTTTGCAAATGGGCATCCATTTTACATTGCTTATCAGAACACAACTAAGCTTTGATAGCACACATCAATCTGCAACCCATACTTCTAAATTTGTACACTCAACAAAAGCAGGCAGATATACAAACAAGCTACTACTTTGATTACTGTGTAAATGCAGCAAGGGACAACAGCTGTTGAACAATCAAGAGCAAGAACCCTATCAAGAGCAAGAACCTTATCAAGAGCAAGAACCCTAATAGAGAAGCCTAGCCAACGAGTAGGAGGAGGGGGAGGAGGAAGGGGGAGGGGGCCTTACCGGCTGGTGCTCCGGCTGCGAGCGCGAGGCCGACAGCGTGGGCTTCCTCCTGGTGCGGGTCTCCTCCTCCTCTCTCCTGCACGGGGATGGCGAGGAAGACGGCGTGGGCATGGGCGTAGATGGCGTGGTGCTCTTCCTCCGGTGGCAGCGTAGACGGCGTGGTGGGCCGCTCCGGTGCTCCTCTGGTGCAGCGCGGGCTCCTTCGATGGCGCGGGCTCCTCCGGTGGCGCGGGCTTCTTCGGTGGCGCGGGCTCCTCCGGTGATGGCGGTGTGGGATGACACAGTTGCAATGTTGATAGAGGGGGAGGGGAAGGGAGAGTGTCTCATTTTTTTGCTAACTGTAAAATTTTTGTGGCGCATCCAACCAATAGATGCGCCACAGAATTGTAGATTTCTGTGGCGCATCCCAACAGTAGATGCGCCACAGAATTCTTTGACTAGATTAAATAAAAAGAAAGTCACTGCTATATTGACAACAACAGAGAACTAACCCAGTGGTTTGCTGCTGTTAACCTGGAACCTGGGGTGGCTAGGTTCGAATCCTAGTTGCCCCACATTTTTTTTAACTTTTTTTAAATTATTTTAGTTAATTACATTTAATGAAATAAAACACTAGGGATGTAAACGAATCGGATCGGATATTTCTATTTCCATATCCTTAAATATCACTCACATACATATATCACTCACATACATATATGCTTGTTCTCTCACATAGACACACATGTGATACACAAAAAAGTCTTTCTTCGTCCCGGTTCCAAGCTAGCTAGCTTTAGCGTCTCTTCGCAATCTTCTTGCCCTTCTTGTTGGCGGTTGAATACTTTATGCCAACCACCTTGAGATTTCTTTGCGTGAACGGACAACCTTTGGTGGGTAGGGAGGTCTTCCTTCTTACTTTACTAGTAGTAGGCATGTCAAAGTGCTTGTCGAATTCCTCCTCGATCTTCGGATCACCGTTCTTATCCAAGTCTTCCTTGTTGGCGTCTCCTTGCATTCCGATGATGCTCCTCTTGCCCCTCCTCACGACAACACGGCTAGGTCTTGACGGGTCGGTGATGAAGAAGCATTGGTCAACTTGGCTGGCGAGTACCCATGGCTCATTTTTCGCGGATGCGTTCTTTGACTTGGCATCGGGTATAACCACGGTGGTGAAATACCGGCCTTCTTTTTCGACGTTCTTGGCCCATCTCACACGGAACATTGGCACCGTCTCTCCACAGTAGTTGAGCTCCCAAATCTCCTCGATCCTTCCGAAGTACCGTTCCTTGACAGTAGCCCCGTCATCGGCGAAAGATAGCATAGTTACTCCTGAGTTTTGGTATTCGCTATTCTTGTCCTTTTCCTCGGTGCTGAATCTGTAACCGTTGATGTCGTATGCTTGATAGGTCTTTACGTTTTGCCCGGGGCCCCATGATAAGGCAAATATGAGTTTTTCTTCTTCCATAGACGGTGTTATGGTCTTTGCGAGAAGCTCTTGTGTTTTCTTGAACCAGCGGCCGAAGCTCGAGTTGTGCTCTCTGGTTACGTCTCCATTCTTCCTTGTTCGGCCCAGGTCTATGTTACTCTGCTCGACTACGCGTTTGTGCTCATTCACCCAAGGTTCGATCAATGTCAATTGTTGTAGCACGACCCGGTGAGCCCTGTCAAAGTCGTCGCGTCGATTCTTGATGCCGACATGGAGTGAGCGGGACCCCTTGCGGTGACCCTCTCCAGCGAGCCTACCGAGGTGTGTCCTGGTTGGCAGACCAACATCCTCGTCCTCGCTCCTTATATAATTCTGGCAGAAGGTGATGCACTCGTATGTTAGGAAGCCCTTGGCCATGCTTGCGTCTGGACGGGACCTGCTGCGAACGTATCCTTTCATGACACTGTTCTGCCTTTCGAACGGCATCATGTTGTGCAGGAACGTCGGGCCGAGATGCTTGATGTCATCAACGACATGGAGACATAGATGCACGCAAATATCACAGAATGCGGGCGGGAAGTAAATTTCGAGCTCGCATAGTATCACCACGATCTCTTCCTGTAGCCTTTGGAGCTGCCTCACGCTGATCGACTTCCTGGTGATGACGTTGAAAAAGTTGCACAGGCCAAACAGCGTATCACGACGTCGTGCTCGCCCATTATCCCTCGGATCACGATGGGTAGTATCTGCGTCATCGACGCGTGATGATCATGAGACTTCATCCCGGTGAACCTCTTCTTTGCTGCGTCGAGATATCTGCTTATCTTCGATGAGTAACCGTGAGGAACTTTGACTCCTAGGAGGCACCTGAAAAACTGATCGAGCTCCTCCGGACTAAGTGTGTAGCATGCAGCTGGAAGCACCACAGAGTTCTTCTTAGCCCTTTTGTGGAGACGTTGAGTCCCTTCCGTCTGATCATCATCATCATCGTCGGCTTCATCACCACTACTGGGGGCCTGTAGTTCTTTCCTAATGCCAAGATATTTCAGGTCGTATCTTGCTTTGCCCCATCCTTGCCCTTTTCCGAATTACAAAGAGTGCCAAGCACTCTCGTAATGTTCTTCGTAATGTGCATGACATCGAGGAATGTGGCGTGTGGAGGTACTTCCATTACTCAAGTCGTGGAAAACAGACCTGGCTTTCCATACACCCAAAGAACGGCTCTCTACCGGCCTCGGTCGCTTCATTTTTCCGTGAAGAGCACTCCTCCCAATTTTTCAAAGCTCGTCGATTTCTCGCACTCCTCGGGGCGGGCTCTGTCGAGCTCCTCTTTACCATTGAATAGATCACCGCGTTTCCTCCACGCGTGATCCAAGCTGCCACCTTGAGCACACAGGAACACGGTTTTCGAAGACCCGGGATCCCTTGGTAGCTGGAGATGCGGGGTATTATCCATGCACCTGACACAGCCGCAGAATCCGTGGCTGACCTGGCAAGCTACATATGCGTAACCAGGATAGTCCTGCACCGTCGTGAGCAACACGACTCTCATATCAAAATAATCTTCCTTGTAGGTGTCCCACGTACGAGCTGGATTATTCCACAACAATTCTAACTCCTCTTTCAGCAGCCCGAGATACAGATGTATGTCGACACCTGGTTGTTTCGGCCCCTGAATGAGAATACACATGTGTATGTACTTCTGCTTCGTGCACAACCACAGGGGAAGGTTGTAAGGCCATACAAACACGGACCAGGTGCTATGCGTGCTACTCTGGTTGCCAAACGTACTGAGTCCATCAGTGCTCATACCCAGCCTGACGTTCCTTGCGTCGTCCCCGAACTTCTACGGGAAGGCGAGGTCCAATGCTTGCCACTGGGTGGCGTTTGCAGGGTGTGTCAGGATATAGCCCTTCTCTGGATCCTCTTCGGGCTTCTCCCTTTCCGCGTGCCATTGCATGAGCTTTGCTTCCTTAGGGTTCACGTAATACCGCTGCAGACGGGGAGTGATAGGAAAGTACCATACCACCTTTCGAGGAACCTTCTTTTTCCCAACCTTGTACCGCCCGTGGCCGCACTTCGGACAAGTCGTGTTGTTCTCATACTCGTTGATGCAGGCGTGGTATCTCTTGTGAGGTAGGTCAAGAGGGCACACGACTTTCTTGGCCTCCTCGATACTACGTGGCAATGTGTTCCCCTTCGTAAGACGGTCGTGCCAGAATTCCATGTTCTCGCTGAAGCTAGTGTTGGTCCATATTCAACTTCAGCTCCAGAGCATCAAGCGTTACTTGCAAGCGTGTATCCTGGGGCCGGCATCCAGGAAACAACGGAGTCATGCCGTCTTTCTTCATTTGCACTAGCTTGGCTTTCTCCCTTTCAGCAGCCTTGGCGTTGCTCGTCTGCTTGTGGAGCAGTTCTTGAACATGAATGTCCTGAAAGGCCGATCGAGGGATCTCCGTGTTCGTGGATCCATCTTCTGCTTCATCATCTTCTTCGTCATGATGATCTTATCCGTCGGCATCTCCTTCATCATTATTATGGTCTTGTCCGGGAGACTCTTCGTCTTCTCGCCGCCCGCCCTCGTCTTCACCCGCACCATTTCTTTGTCATGCTCGAAAAACCCGAAAGCGGTGCTGCTCCGATATTCGGAATCGGGTCGATCCACATCGAGTTTGCATGATCAGCGAGGGCATCTTATCTGGCGCATGTTCCGCGAATCATTCTGCCTTCGCGTCTTTCTTGTATCTAGCGATTCGACCGGAGTCCATCGCGAGAACCATGGTTAATTATTGCCTGCGAGAAAGTATGTTTATTAATACCGCAACATGCGTGTGCACGCACACCCACAGAACGACACACACACACGCATGCATATGCATGGTCGCCGGAAAAATTTGGCATGACCTCCCCTAAAACTAGGACATATGGGTGGTGCAAAAATTTGACGAAACAAAAATGAATCAACATTTCGGCAAACATCCATGCACCACGCCGGCACAAGCAACAACAAAAAGAATATTCGCACATATCATAATATGCATGCGCCACGCCAAAAAGCTTCTTGCATAGCATAAGCATCGTATCACCATACGAATCCGGTCGCGCAAAAGGCCCGCGCGCGACAAGCTCTTCCCCTACAACAAACATACATACACACCGCAACGCCAAAACATGCATATGCATGTCTCTCCAAGCTATACTCACCTAGTAGATCCTGGACGAGAACGCGGTCGGTGAGATGTGGGAGAGGAGGAGATTATGGAGAGGCTCACCCTCACCAAATATATACCAATAAATCTAGGTTAAACACACAAAATATGAGCAAAATGGCCTAGGAGAGAGAAGGGGGTCGAGCTAGCTAGAGGTAGGAGAAGGGGATGGAGTGGGTGGGAGTAGGTGGGAGATGCCACAGTTATTGGGCCATGTACGCAAATTCTGTGGCGCATCTGGGCCAGTGCGCCATAAAAGTGCACTTTTTTGTGGCGCACGTGGTTATATGCGCCACAGAAAAGCCACATTTCATGGCGCTTGGCCCGATCGCCAAGTTGGCTGCCTGGCCAGCGGCAACGATTGGAGTGGGGCCCTCTAGAATTCTGTGGCGCATGGGCACGGATGCGCCACAGAAGTGGCGCTTTCTGTGGCGCATTCGTGTCCGTGCGCCACCGAATTTGCTGCTTTCAGGCGCCGCACACGGCGCCTACAGTTTTTTTATGACGCATGGCCTTCAAAACAGAATAGGGGTTCACCTATAGCATGTTTCCTAGTAGTGTCAAGGTTTCACCATTGAAGGGAACTCAACGCTTTAGTCTGAAGGGAAAGTTAGCCCCAAGATATATCGGACCTTTCAAAATTCTAAACCGTCGAGGAGAAGTATCGTATCACCTGGAACTGCCTGAAGAGATGTCAGCCATCCACAACATGTTCCATATCTCGTTACTTCGCAAATGCTTGGAAGTGCCAGAGAAGACTGAAGTTTTCAAGAACATCGATCACAGAGCTGTGGAAATCAACAATGACCTGACCTATCAGGAAGTACCCATCCGTATCTTAGAAGAAGCCTACAGAACCACCAGGACCAGGAGTATGAAGTTTCTCAAGATTTAGTGGAGTAACCATACCGAGGAGGAAGCTACTTGGGAGCGCGAAGATTACATTAGAACAGAGTTCCCAGATCTCTTTAGTTCCTAGTTTTCTTTGTAAATCTCGGGACGAGATTTTGTTTAAGGGGGGAAGGTTTGTAACATCCCAAAACTTTAATCCAAGGTTATCATGATTAAATCATCCAAAAATGGGGTTAACAAAAACTTTTGCAAATTTAAAATGAAAGCATTCATATATGTGTGCATTTAAAATAGGAGTTGTTTGAATTTCCATGATTGAATGATCCAATGCTTGTAAAATGTTTCTTAGGTGATTTAAACATCATCTACATCATTCTCAAACTTTTCCTAAAGAAAATCAAATAAAAAAAATTAAAAAGGAGGAATGGTCATTTTGGCAAATTTAACTCCCATGCCTACTTTGGCTATTCCTAGTACTCAATTCTTAACAGAAACAATTCTTGATCTTTGCACCCCTGGCTAGTACACATAATGAGGTACCAAGGCCTACCTTTGGATCTGCTAAAAACATTCTGTTAACTATTTTAAATGACAGTTTAAAATTGAATCTAATGCATATGCATAGATCACCCCTATTTCAAAAACCATCTCTTTGAGCTCCACTTTCAAAACCCTTGCAACCAGAGACTACCTATCACTAGTGGAGATCACTCAAAAATTTTGAAACCAAAATTCAAAACTTTCTTTCATGCGGCCATTTAATCAAACACTTGGCATGCATAATCTCTACTCTAATCCTAGCTCACTGTTTATTACAGGGTTTTGCCCCCAAATGATCTTCATTTATCTCCTCTGTCCCCTCTTGATCTAACCAAACCCATAACACCCCTCTCCCTTGTCCCTAGTCCCTAGGCCATGCCATGCCGAGCCATGCCTCGCCGGCCAACCCTTGCCCCGCTGCAGCAGACCATTCCCTCTTCCCTCGCCATGTCTAGGAGGTAGCCAGGAGCTCACCGCCACCCCCTGTCCCTTGCCCGAGCCCAAAGCAGCAGTAGACCATCGAGCACAAACTGCGCCCAGTGCCACCTCACCATGCCAGTGCCGCCCCTAGAGCGTGCTCTGTCCCTGCTCGCACAGACCGCCTCTTGGCAGCAGCTCGCGCCCGCCGCTCCGCCTCGACCTGGAGAACACCCCAGACACCCCCGCTGGCCGCCCAACGCCTCACAGCCACCGCTCGCCGTGGACACCGCCGCCTCTGCCTCTCAGAGTGCCACCTCGCCCAGACCGTGTGCCACCGCCCCTACACTCGCATTCAAGTTCTAGAGCACCGCTAGGGAACCGCCCATCGATCGCCATCCCCAGCCATGCCTCTACCCTGCCGTAGCCATGTCGCCACCGTCGACTGCCCATCCCGCTCGGTCTCACCATCGGGCCTATAAAAGGAGACCTCCCCAGCCTCTTCTCTCCACACCATTCCACTCCCCTCACCTCTCTGAACCTCACCCACCTCTCGCCGGAGCAAAGGGAGCAGCAGCTCGCCAGAATTGGAGCCGGAGCAGCCGTGGCAGGAGGAGAAGGGCGCCGTTGATTGCGACCACCCCAAGCTCTGCCACAACCGCGCCTCGCCTCGACGTCGTCTTCCACGTCGTTTGCCCGCCTCGCCGACCCCGCTAGAGCCCTGGTACGCCCCCAGTAGACCCCCACCGAGCCGCTAAGGTTCGAGCTCACCGGCGACCTGTTCGTCGTCGACGACGACCCTCAGCCGTAGATTCCTATTCTAATCGCACGGCCCACAGCGCGCGTACCGTTTCGCGTTTTAAGTGTCGCTGACACGCGGGACCCCCCTGTCAGTTGAGCCCCGTGCCGCGGAGCACCACTGGGCCGGCCCATTTTATTTTCCCGCGCTAGCCCAACCGTTCAAATCTGGATTTTTCTTTTTAGTTAAATCTAGTTTCTGTCCCCTAGTTTAAAAATCAATTCATAGAGTTTTATAAATCGAAATTGCATGAAACTAATTTTGTCTGAAAGGTATTAAAATGATCTATCCAAGCCCGTTGGATTTAATTCAATTAGAGTTATAGATCTCTCCTAATAAAAATAAGAAGACAGAAGCTTTTGCAACTTGTAACATTTTTATAAAATCAACCAAGTTAGCTTTTGAGTTGATTCCAACTCTCAAAAATCACATTTCAGCATATCTATCTAAATATGTAATAATATTAAGGTTTACATGCAGTGACTTTGGAATAGTACCAAAATAATGCTATATAGGCATTTCTAGTCACTTTAAATCATTAAATAATGAACATAAACCAAAGTAATATTGATCCAACCCTTAAATCTCATTCCCACATGTTAGAAAATGTGGTGAGGACATGTGTCCACATGATCCCATATTTTGGTGGTGAATATTAAATTTTAGTTAATATTTCAATGAGTAGAAATTACTTTTCTAAAATAAAAAGGATGAAACTATTGAAATTAAACTTGTGATGCTTGTGATGATAATAGATCATCAATTGTGTGTCTTAGAATGCTATCTAGCCTATTTAAGTATTGTTTGGTGATTGTCTACTCCGTATGTATTGTTATAGAAGATAGTACCGACCAAGCTTACGAGGAGGAGGAGTGCTATCAAGAGGAAGACGAAGAAAACTTCAACCACTGCACCAACCAAGGCAAGCTATTATTGGCAAGCTAACCCTTGCAAAACATACTTTAGCAAGCCACCATTGACAGTACAAGCTACCCTTAGCAAACTAGCAATACCCAAGATTAACCCTTGCAAGTTTAGTTCTTAGCAACCTAGAAACAAACTAGATGGTTTAGCAAAGATGCCTTAAGCATGCTTTGATCACATCCCTTTAACTAGTAGTACCCCAAGTCTTACTTACAAGTTTTACTCCCCTTAGTACACAAAGTTCTTTACTTATTTTGAAGGTAGCATAAAAAGTATAAAACTTGACCTACTTAGAAACCTTTAGATGTCATTCTATGGCATGAGATTGATCCTATCCTTCCACCTTAGTGAACACTCTTAACTTAGTATTTTAGAGTAGATCCAAAACTTGAGTCACTTTAGATGGGAACAAATGGGTGAAAATGAATTGTGAAAACCTTGGAATGATGAGTCATTCTATTGAGATGTTTTGACATGTGTTGAGAAACACAACTGATTTATGATGATGAAAATGATGAGGCATGAGCCTTAACCCTTTTATAAAACTGATGGTTGGATTCGGATGCGATACCATTCCAAATGTACCGTACAATCACACTACCTGAATTGGGTAAGGCTTAGCTGAAAATTTATATGCATTAGTATTAGTTCCCTCACGGGAGAGGTTTGAGCTGAGGATACCTCTCAATGTTGTCCACCTATGCAGTGCCCAAGATGACTGATGGTCATGGTTGGGAGGCCATGCTCATAGGAGAGATGCTTATACTAGGGTGTGTAAAGGGAAGGTTATGTTTGATTATCTGCATACTAAGTATGATGATTCAGGGTTATCCATGATGTATCGAATCTTGTGGTGAAAGTGTACCACCTCTGCAGAGTGTCAAACTATTGAATAGCAGCGTCGTGATTATGGACGATTGGAATGGCCATACTGTTTTGTTGTCAGATGTTTTCTAAATAACTTGAAATGAATTATGAACTTTGACTTGACCACAACAGGGTTGTGTTTATGATAATAGCTTCCCAACTTAAGTGATTCTAGAACTTTACTTTATCATTCTATGGGACAAGAACAACATCAAGCTTCCAGGCTCAGCGCCAAGGCCAACACCGCCTCCGAGTCGTCGCATGTCACCTTCACCTCCATCACCTCCAAGAAAGCCACCCCATGACTACGACCACCATAGCTCGGGTCCATCTCGATCTCCACCGCAGGGTCAGCCGTCTTTGTCACCTGTGAAGGACAATAAGCGAAAGTGTGCTCCGTAGATGAGTACTAAACGACGCAGCAGCCCAAAACGACAAATGTCGTCCCTCCCAAGAGTACCTCATAAGAATCTTCCCATTAGACCTTATGATCGTACTGAAGTGGAAACCGCAGCGATCGCAAAGGCCAAATGTGTTGTGTAGCTTCAAAAAAAGAAACCCGAGCCTGTCCCGGTATACACCAAGAAGCAAAAAGCGTATGCACTTAGTTTTCTGAACACAAAATCGCAATATGACTTGCACCATAAGCCAGATGACTATCTACGCACGCTTCAAAAGGAAGTGAAGAAGAGCAAATCAGGTAAAAGTGCAAGCGGGAGAAAATCATCAAGTCAAAGTGCAACCGGGAAAATAAAGGACGTCCCCCAGCTCGGGGAACAGGCCAAAAAATCGATCCCACCCCTCAGGGTGGCATCCTATGACATTCCCCAACAGGATATGGAAGAAGCTGTGAAGCTTACGACCGCTATGAATGTGACTGTTGAGGAACTGCTAGGTTCGCATGACGACAAGTTACCCAAGGATGCCATTGGTCACCTTAGAGAGGTTGCAAAAACTACCAACACAAATGCGGAGTTTACATAACTGGTACTTGAAAGCCGCAAAGGAGGAGAGAATAATGATCGTGCCGAAAGTACCACATGACTACTACTTCCGAGAAGAAGAGGTCCATGTTGAGTTTCCAGAACTCTTCCAGTTATACGCTTTCGACGCCCTCGACAAATCTATCATGAGTTGCTATTGTCTGTAAGTTGTTGAATTCATTGTCTACATATAAGTTGTTCAATTTTTTAGTTATTCAGTTTATTGCATGTAATTATCCTCATTATATCCTTTTGTACTCTATTATTATGCAGAATGAAGATCCGGGAATGTAAAAGAAGGTCAATCTTTAGTGTTGGGTTCATTGACCCAGATAAAATACATATAAAGACTCTAACGGATAAACCCGAGGAGACAGAGGAAAACCTTCTAAGGTTTCTAACGGAGCAAAATTTCTGTGACCACAATACTATTTTCTTACAATTTCAAGTGAGGGTCTTACTCTGGTGTACACATTCACTTTTGCTTACTCAATTTAAGTGTTACTGAGGAGTTACTGATGTATATTGATGTATATATAAACGTGTGTGCAGATTTCACTGGATTCTGCTAAACATTCAACTTGATAAGGGAAGAGTTGAAGTCATGGACCCATTAAAAAGACCACTGGAACAGTTTAGGGACATGCAGGACACGCTTCAGAGATAATTTTCGCGCTACATCGGTCCCTTTCGTTGATTTCTTGAGATATCACGTAATAAATAACTCATTCATTTTCTTTACTTGGCAGGGTTTGGAATCAGTTCAAGAGCGCGGTTATGGGTCACTTTAGTGAGAAGCTGACGTTTAAGCCGGTCTCGGTAAGTAGTATACACATATCTTTACTTCTATAGTTTTAATACAATTATGATGCTAGAATATTATTTTGGTTGAATTCTATTCTCGTAAAGTGCGCTAGGCAGCCACCCAGGACGAATCTATGTGGATTGTACATTTGCGAGTTCATTCGCATGTTTACCACTGAGCACAAAAATTATAAAGTCGATGTAAGAAATACAATCACAACATTATTTTTATTACCGTCACTTTTTGTTATCATGATTGGCATTAATATATTGATCTCCTTTTCTTATAATAGTTCGATAGAATGCGGGATCAGCTCCTACCAGAGCAACACGTACTAGGAATTGCTGTAGAACTGGCAGGATGCTTGATAAAAGAGATAATAGATGATGCCGGAGAATTTAGTGTGAATAGGCGCTACCAATGATCCCCCGACCGTGTAATTGAATAGACGGGCTTTAGTACCAGTAACTGTGATGTCTCCATGTAACTATCATGTATATATTTGTGTATGCTCGATCCTAATGGTTCTCCATGTAAATATCATGTATATATTTGTATGTTCTAGTTCCGGTAACGTGTACGGTATGTGGTAGCGTAGAAATCTATTTTGAAAATGAAAAAAGAAACACAATGAATTCTTTGCCGCAGCAGAGAAAGGAGCCAAAACTCTGCCACGGCAGAGAACCACTAGTCCCGGTTTATAATATCAACCGGGACTAATGGGGACGGACCTAGCGCGCGCAGGGGTAGCCACGTGGATGCCCATTGGTCCCGGCTGATAAACGGGCCGGGACTAGTGAATCGGCCTTTAGTCTCGCCTCTCTAGTCCCGGTACCGCAACCGAGACTAAAGGCCCTTACGGACCGGGACTATAAGCCCGTTTTCCACTAGTGATACGTTCGGCCTACTCAGAAGTGACTTTGCATGTCTATGTATTTTGGTGTGAGGTAGAAAGATGTATTTTGGTGTGAGGTAGAAAGATTTGATTCCTACCTACGTCGTCCAGGAGCTGGGAAGAGTTTCCCCACCCTCCCCATGGACGGGCCTCCTTTTATACTATGAGCCACCAAGAGTTGCCTGCAGGGCAGCGTGCCACGCGACGGGAACAACTCAACGCGTGGAACTCGCAGCTGAGCAAGGCTTAGGTGACAACAGGGGGTCGAGGGAGCGTGCCTAAGACTAGCCCCAATAGGGGTATCATAGGTAGTATCATGCATGCCATGTTGGCAAAATTCTGACGTGGCATCCTAATTAATGATGAAAGAGGTTGTGTTGGTATCATAGGTAGATACCGTATCATAGCACATAAAACTAGAAAAATTAATTCTAAACAAATCTTGTCCACAATTTTACATTGAGATTCTACAAAACAATAAATATACTAAGACTATGGTACTACTACATGATACTATGCATTGTGGAGGTGGTATCATATACTAGTATCATATGCATGATACTACTATATGATACTTCCCATTGTGACTAGTCTAAGGGGTCACTTCGCCAGAAATCGAGTCATTGGTCACAGCCAAAGCGTGTCGTTTGGTCAAGTCGACATCGTGCTGCTCCTGAATGCGGTGATAGGGGGTCAGTGGACCAGCAATAGGTGGCGGCGCGACTCTGCGCTTCCTTCGTGGGGAAGGAATCCAAGAAGTTGGGGAAACCTATCGACGGGGTTCCGGGACTCCTACCTAGGTGGTGGGGACGCAAGTTACTGGGGCATGGTGAGTGGGGTTCACGGGAAGGTCAAAGCACCCCGAGAAGTGGTTCGTACGCGGGGGCCTTTGTTGGCTTGACCTTGGTCCCTTTCTTGCTACACCCCGAAACTTACAAGTGTAGAGGATCATTGAAATCTTTGATGTATACTCCCTCCGTCCCAGAGAATAAGGCGTATACTTTTTGGCGCGATTATTAAGGAGCAATCAATAGGGAGAGATCTATTCTAAAATTTTCTAACTTGCCCCTGCATGCACGATGAGGAAACCATTAGTTATTCTTTCTTCCTGGCTCATTGTTTCTATCTCACGGCGGCCTCCCCCAGTCTTACATTAACTGCTCACATGCAAGACCAATCACAGCACACTATGTCCCTTCGGTTTTCCCTCTCATTAATTCTCGTGTGTAGATTGGATGGCAAAAGCTGCATGCAAAGAGAAAAATCACCGCTCGCCATAACTGCAGAGCTACTTTAGACGAGGAAGGGACAAAGGATTAGGGGCATCATGGGCATAATTGATCCATGCTGCACCATGCGCCTTCTTCTTTGGGAAAAATCGAAAAAATATTAACGCCTTATGCTATGGGACGGAGGGAGTAAGTATTAGTATCGATGTGTAACTATTAATATCATTGCTATCATGCATACCTCTCTAATAAGGTTGAAAGTAGGCATATGTCCCATATGTAATTGCACGCACTAAACAAGAGAATTTACACAACATTTATTATCATATCCGCCCATTTCACTGGAGCAAACTTGGAATTACGGGTAATTGAGATCTACCTTTTCAAGCAGGTCGAAACAATGCATTAACACTCCATGTAAATATGAACTTCTCAAATTATAATGTCTCCCCCTTATTTTCCCCGGGGTATCATGATAGCGTTTGTAGATTCAACACTATAACATGTAGTACAACTTGCAGGTAATAATCAAACTAATATATATGATGCGGCAATAAAAGTTTAGAGCCGAGATCATGTTACACAAGCCCTAGTAACAAGCATTAGACATAACAAAATTGCATTAACAATCATACACAAACATCAAGAAGATATGCACATTATGATAGCTATTCATCATTACATATAAGATATCTCATCCAATCCCCTTACACCCCACACATACAGAGGGGATTACTCACATATGGCCACGAGAGCAATAGACTTGATGAGGTGGTTGATGAAGAAGAGCAGCCCCGTGGAGGAGATGAATACTATGGCGGCTACGACGGCGGCAGCTGCCCACAGCGGCACCAGCCCCATCCCAAGGGCAGGAGGTGGCACCGACAACCCTTGGAGGTGTGGCGGACCTAGGAGGGTGGTGTCCATTGGCGCCCTTCTTCCTTGGATATGGAGATGGTTTAGATAGGCCTCTCTCCCTCTCAGGGGATTCCAAGGGAGAGAAAAAATCATGACGATGGCTTAATGCCTCAAAAAATAGTGTTTCCCATCAATATATAGAGTTTGTGATGTAATCTAGATATGGGATTTATGTCCCTTTGATCCAAGGGATTTTGGGAACCATTATAACCTTCCTAGGCCTTCTCTCTATCCCACGGAGTCCAACAACCGCTCATAGGTTAAATCATCAAGTTTGGCAAGAGTTATGCCTCAAAAAATGGCATTTACCATAGAGACGAGAATATCGTGATCGAGAAGGAGGGTCGAGACTGAGAAGGAGAGGGTCCCCATGAAGAAAAGGAAGGAGGACTTCCTCATCTGGACCATCGACACATTGAGGATGGACCCCCAGCTGCTGGCGATGCACATGTACTACCGCGACATGATCCTACAAGAAATTTCCATACGAAGGTGGCGCCAGAGCAAGTGGCAGAAGCTGGGGAGTCCATCATCAGACAAAAATTAAGAGAAATCATAAGGAAGAACCCAAAAAAATGAAGAACAAATCATAACAAAATAGAACACAAGAACGAACAAATCTCAGACAAACCAAAAGGAAATCTCAAAAAATCAGAGAAACCAAGTTGAACCAAAATATGAAAACTTCAGGGAGTTTTGCTAGCCGACTTCTCACCACAATCTTTGGTGGCGGCAAGAAAGAGGAAATCACGAGGAGAAGAGTGTATTGTCGCTCAGCGGCACGAAGCCGACGGAAGGGAGAAGAGGGTGTGGAGAATAGGATATAGGAGAGTGGCGGAGTTGGCAGGCGAAGGGAGGGAGAGGACAGACGGGAACCAAGGGATCCGAGTGTGGGAGGAGAATAAGAAGCAGCCCGCCCTAGCGACGCACGAGAAAGTGGGGAACACGAGTGGCGGCTAGAGTGGGGGGAGATGCACGGCGACTATCCTATGTTTCACCAGGTACTGGTTCTGTCTCATTCTACTGAAGCCCATGACCGTACCGCTATCTCCCGGAAAATAATCACAATTAAACTTCACAATGGGCCCGAGAGTGGCCGGTCCCAACGACAGAGACCATACACGAATGCGCGTAGTAGCAGGGCAAAACACTGTTTGTAAGGGTAAAATAGTCTTACCAACAATAGAGGGCTGAGATTCTCCCTGATAAACCGATCGGATGACAAAAATGTCTAATTGATGTGGTTACTCTTGGGGGTTACCCCTATTATACTTTTAGATACTACTAGACAAACATGGGTGCTTCGCTGCGCCGTCTACATGGTGTTCTGGCAGAGCATTGCCATTGCATTTTGTTGCAGGGCGCGGCCAGGGAGGACCAGAGGTTCTCCCCACGCTGACGCTCTCTAGAGTTGGAGGTGGGGAGTCGGTGGATGCTGGGCGGTGGTGGGGCTACCGGCCGGCTTGCTTGCAGCGAGGCGGTGGGGGCTTTACGGACCCAATCTAGGCCCGATCGAGCTCATAGGTTCCTAGTGTATCCCTGCTGTCGTGCCCGATCGGCAACCGCTGCAGCGGTGGAGGCAGTTCCCTCCCGCACGGCCCACTATGCTATTGTCCCCGAGTCCTAGTGTGCTTCCCTATTCCATCCTCTATACCTCATGATGGTGACCACAGTGAGATGACAAGGGTGACGACAAGACCATGGTGGCGTATGTTGTTTTTTTTTGCGGAAAAAGATCCGGATCTATTTCATGAGTTCATAAGAAGTACAAAGTATCCTAAACATAATAAAAATTACATCGAGGTCTTTGGACCACCTAACGAATACTACTGCCGCCAGAGCGAGCCGCCGATGCACCGCTGTCGCCGCTCCATTACCGGAGCTGGCATGCCATTGTTGATGACAGTCGGGAAGTCTTCGTGCACGTGCCCCTAAGGACCAGCGCCCCAGAGATGAAGTTGTCGCCATTGAACCCTTGAATTGATCCGAAACTTGTAACACCAAACCTAAAACATACGTAGACTAGACGAGGTCCAGAACACACGTAGACTGGACGAGATCCACCACTCCATGGAAGCGGCGACCAGACGAATCTCCACCCTCCTCAACGCCAGCAGCAGAATCGTCGCCGATGAGGTGGAAGAGGAGGCGGGTATACCTTATTCTTGTCCCGCATAACGCCGCCATAGCCACCATAACGACGATGCCGGATGACCAAACTCTAACTTTAGGGACCCTTCTACACCGCCGAGCGCAGGTCCGAGGTCCCCACCTCCTCCCGCCACCGGAGCGGCAAGCAGAGGAGGCGGGACCCGTCGATGCTCGGTCGCAGATGACGAGGACGAAGTAGATCGTGGCGGCTGCTAGGGTTTTTACCCTAGCCGCCGCCTCTTTTTCTCACGGGAGGAGGTGGTGTATGTTGTTGGGTGGCAAGCTGGGTGGAAGGCTACATATCGTCCAAGGTAGTGGTTTTTGGGGGTTTGGGGAAATCCCTGTCGGTGCGCCCGGCACCGCCACGATGATGCCCACTGGAGCCATCATTCCTTCCTGAAGGGCGTCGGGAGTACCTCTTCCCCACTCACCTCTGCATGTCGGGGAAAACCCTAGGACATGTTCGGGCAGTAGCATCATTATCGTCGCATTCCTTTTCGAAGGTGTTGCTTGGTATGCGACGTTTCGGTATACTAGGAGCGCGGTGGAAAACTCTGGAGGGTGCAAAGGTTGCGGGTCATCCTCGTTTCGTTGATCTGCTGGTGTTGGCATTAATTTCTCTTTTTTTTGGGCTTAATTGTGTTGATTGCCCCAGAAAATGTACGGTGTGGTTGCTATATTAATATAGCGGTGAGAAGTCTGTTTCGAGTAAATTATGATTGACATTTCGGTCCCAAATTATTCTCAAATCACTGTCACTGTGCGAGAAAAAGAAGAAACATAATATAAATATATAATTGAATGGAGCGGCTACTATATTACGAATTTAGACGGTTAGGTCAGACGAAAAAATAAAAAATATTCAGGGCTACATGGGTTTCCTAGATAGTTTGTGGTAGTAAAATGAACTTTTCTGCAAAAATCGTCAATCAACCTAATACATTGTAAGGAGATGAAAAACAATGTATTCCACCGTTCCTTTATAACGAACTAGTACAGTGGCCCTCGCAAATGCGAGGGCACCACCTTTCTTTACTTGAAAGTGTTCAAAACTTAAATTTTAGCTTCATAGATATTCATGTCATGATACTCAAAGTTAATAGTTCGATTTCAGAATTTTGTAAGCATGTATACATATTTAATTTGTGATCCAGTGATTGTTATGTCATCTAGAAAATTAAAAATTCCACGATTTACTTATGATTATTTGCACATGGAACTATATAATTAAAAATTAAAAAATATAGTTCTAGTATTTTGATCCTTATAAACGATGCATCTCACTGACTGGAAGAGAGTAATTGCTCACATTAGATACCCTGGCCAGATTCGAAATGAAAATCACTACTGTTTAGTCTAAAAGTGATTCAACCATCATATCTTCTCAAATCCCTATACATGAGTGATCTTCATATTAGAATAATTTATATTTATCCTCTTAAAACGATGTTAAAACTATCTTAAAATTTTGAGTGATTAGAATAAATGATCTCTACTTACATGAACACACTATTTTATCAAATTTTACCTTATTCTCTAAGGTATCACTATCAGAAATTCAAAATAATGATGCAAAATATCGAATATTTCGACATCTACTTCCTTCACTACAATATAAAAGGGAATTTAACACGATGGTGTCCTCCCTAATTTGTAGAAAATTTGCACACAAATATGTGTGTGCAACATGTTTGGAGTGACCTAGTTATTTTGAATTGAGTTTTTAGTGACATCCAATATTTTTTTCTAATCCATATGTTTAAAATACTCCCAAGTTTATTATGTTCTTCCAATGTTGATACTGGGTCATAACTATCACATATTACAAATATTATATTTATAGTTACATAATACAATTATAAATTGTTTGGTTTTCAATACAAATGCAACATGTTATTTTGTGTATCATAAACCTCATACTTTTATTTGACTAATTATTGAGCAGAAAAGTAGACTTAAGATTTTGAAATGGAGGGTGTACTTGTAAGCAACATGCCTATTTTTAACTATACATATGTTATTTTGATCTTGTATTAATAATTGCATATACAATAAAAGGACGTCTTTAAGTTGATAGCCAGATTTATCCATTATATCATTCTTTCATCCTAACCTGGTAAAACATTGGCCATGGAATCTACAAATATTAGAAAATTAGATTGAAGAGATAGCCATATAAAAAATATGCAAAATATTACAGAGTCTATAGGTTGGAAAATAGCGTATCCTGAATTTAGAAGTTTCACTCATGGTAACATCTATGTTATAAAACAAAAAATATATAGAAAGTAGGTCATGTGGGACCTGATCTAATTGGGTATCCTACTGAGAGTAGGACACATTAGAAACCATTTGTCCTCTTCTCTCTAAACCTCATTTTCTTTCGCTAAATATCTCTACTACACTCACATATGATGCTTATGATCTTCTTTTCTTAAATGGATGGCTGGAATATATTTTGGCATGATATCTGAAGTTGCATTGTAACTTCTCTTTTAAATCAAGATAGCAAATTTTAAGAATTCTTGGAGAAATACCTATGGAAGATCTACTGGTTTGTAGTTTGTACCAATTGACCTCCTGCCATTCCACGAATATAGTCTTATAAAAGGATGGTTCGAGTGCTATTTTTTTCTTTAGTTCCATGAGTTTGAACAAAGTAACAGATGTGAGAATATAAATTTATATCATATTATATCCCCATCGTTCCCTTATTTTCTTCAATTTTTACCTCTACCGATAGACATTGTTCTACTTGGACTCCTTTGAAAAGCTAATGTTGATCTCTACTCAGTCCTTTAGTAGAAGTAACAAAATAATATACTCCCTCCGATACATAATAAGTGTTGCTAATTTAGTACAAAGTTATACTAAACCAGCGACACTTATTATGGATCGGACGGGAGTATTAATAATTAGTACACAGCATATTGAGAAATAATTTGCCTGTCAAGTGGATAAGCATGCCCAAGGTCCGACTCAAAAACTCTCATGGATTGATTACACAAATTGCATGCTTATATTAAATGAACAACATAGGTTTACGTTACTCTCCCTGATTGACATACATTTCCATCGCTTGATATGAAGTACTAACCCTTATTTAGTAAATAAGTTGTACAATTTGCTTTACCCAATAAATTACCACAGTGACTCTCCCCACCGAAGTTTCAACGCGCACCTAGTGTGCCTAGCTATCCTCGATCTCATGAGTGTTGTTTCCGCTCTCCTCCCTTATAGACGTTGGCGGACCGGACTAAAGCGATCTCTCGGCTCTATAGTTGTCGTGGTCGTATCCATCATACATGGGCTCGGTAGCTGCAAGGATTCTAGCAAGATCAACATGAAGTATCGGAAGTTATACACCTGATACACCTACAATTTGAACGACGTGATCTTCAAAGAAAATGCTATCGGTGGGAGAGATGCACTCTGTTTCCATGAAACTTGAACCATATGGTGCTAAGACCTTTTCGTGTCAAACGGAACATGAGGTAATATTTTGTTAAAACCTTGTTGTCGTCTAAAAATCTAAACACCTAAATAATTAAGATGACATGGGTTACTCCGGTGCCTTTGAAAAATCCTGTATATTGCTTTTAGTACGCTAGCTTGATCGATTTGGTTCATACACTCAGTTGACTGCACAAAGCTAGCTATCTTTATCAACTGACCGAGCCAAGAGTTTTTTCTATGCTAGGTCCTAATGCACTTATGCCTGGTAGGTATATATCTTCAATGGTCACGTTCCTGCAGTTAACATTTTCTTTTTTGATACCGGAAGAAAATTTGAGATGGACTCTATCCAACAACCATGTGTTCGCTGTAGTCGCTACGGAGGCGCGTCCGTTTCAGGTTCGAACTCCATCCAAAGCAAAAGTGACAGACTTCTAACGTGACATGCGACTCTTGTTTTTACACGTTTATTTTTACGTAACACTATCTCAGACTATATCTTCACCATTAATTGTAGATCTAATGGCTAAAATAATTTTGATAATGTGAATCAATCTGGTGTCTCGAAAAACAACCTTATATTGCTTTTAGTATATAATAGATAGATGCAAACAGCTGACAGCCTCGCCAAAGAAGATGCAAAGCATGTATTTCAGCAAAAAAAAAAAACTGCAGTAAAACTCGTTGAGATTCATATGCCGCTTTGAGGACCACAAGATGTTACAAGACGATCGAATGACTCGAATTATTGATGATCTAAAAAAGACTAGTATAATTATTGATAGCATGCATCATGCACAACCAAGAGCAAATAATATTTTGTGATCACTTGGGGATAAGCAGGTCCATGAGGTCCGCGGCGACCCCACAGCGCTCCGTCATCTGGCGATCAATATCGGCTACAGGGGACTCTTTGCTGATCCCCTTGAATGCGTTCTCGCATGTATCACCGGCATCCTTCGCGCTTGACAAGAGCTTTGAGGTGCCGGCATAGTCCCCGCTGTCGAAACCAGGGCGGCCGTCGATGTCGAGGTCCATGGCGGCGTCGACATAGGCCCCCAGGCAGACGCCCAGTGCGTCCCCCTCGAGGGTGCCTTGGCTTTTCTTGGACAGGTCGCCGATAACCTCGCCGTTGTGTCGGCAGTGTCGGTGGCGATTTGCAGCGTGATGCTGGCGAGGTCGTGCTCGGTGGAGGCGTTGGCGCTCTGTGGGGCGGCGCTCAGCACGGCCACGCATTGGGATGGGTTCTTGGTCTTGTTGCATGTGCTGGAGATGAAGCTGGCGTCAGCGTGGGCGGAGGGGAGGCAGGAGAACACACGAGCGAGCACGGCAAGGGCCATAAAGACAGACATCGTCGCTGCCCTCGCCATTGTGCTGGTATGCAGTTTGCACATTTTGTGTTGGTGTAGCAAGTGGCAAGTGGCAACTCATATGTGGACGTTGCACGGGAGAAAATGCAAATAGTAATATACGATCCTCCTTAATTGCAGTTTATCTGTTCATTTTGCTAGATGGAATGTAGTAATACGAAATCAAATCAGTAAATGAAGGCTACAAGCAAATCAATTGAGTAAATGAAGGATCAATATATGAATATGAGTAGTACCAGCTAATATGAGCAAGACTGCACGAGTATATATACAAACAGTGTACCAAATCAACAAATAAATTTTCTTGATCATTATTTTCCATCATTTCAGAGTTCTCAAACTAATATCCTATTCTTACAGATGTTATGACATTGTAGCAAATCTTGTAATAAATGTACTAGACAAACGTGGCAAATCAAGGAATACATGTACTTTCTAGCAAATCTTGTAATAAATGTACTAGACAAACATAGCAAATCAAGGAGTAGCTTTGACAGTATATCGAACACTGTTCTTTTGCATTTGAAGACTGATGTTTGATCAGAGTGAACTAATATTGTACGGAATTGCTATTTCTCAGTCGTGTGTCCTTGCCGTAAGATTTACTTTATGATTCGCGCTGGTTTTTGTAATGTGTGGACTGCAGTGGGGAAGTAGAAGTCGGCCGGTTTTGTGTCTTTCGTGGGCCTGGAAGATGAAGTGGAAGTGCACAGACTAGCTAGAAATTACTATGTGCCGTCCGTGTCGAATGGGTTTGTATGTTTGTGGGCCGACAACCCGTCTTTTTGTACTTTCTGCTTTTTCTTTTTTGGTTTTTATTTACATGTTGTTATTTTTCATAATCCATTTTTATGTTTTTTGATTTTTGTTCATGTTCATGATTTTTCAAACAATTCAAATTTTCTTTTTGATGTTTTTTATTTTTCGTTCATGTTTTTTTTGAAAACTGTTTATTAACTTTTAAAAAAATTGTTCGTTTGTTTTTCAATTTTTTTGTTTATGTTTTTTAGATTTTTGATCATCACTTTTCTTGACCTCGTAGATTCTGGCCAGTCGTGTAATCAGTATGAATGTTTCAAAATTGAAGAAGTGCTTTGTTTATGAGATAGTAGCTGACAAACAATCTTGTTACTTCAGTTCATATCATGTCACCCATAGAATTAATACAGTGTTCGAAACATATGATCAGGGGCAGTGTCATGCAAAACTACATTGAATATTTTTTGGGTTAGCCTTCAAAATTCAATGTAGTTTTTGCATCTTTTTTATGAACATGTTTTTGCATCCTTAAAATAGTGTTTTTCCCCTTGAAAATCAATTTAGTTGTGAACATGTTTTTGATTGATGTTGAACTTGTTTTTGTAAGTATGAACCTTTGATTTATTACAACTCGATTTTTGTAATTCACAATTCTTTTTGCAACTCGTTTCTTTGAAATTCATTTTTTGGACCATAGTTGCAAATATATCGCGACCTAAAATACTTCAAAAAAACGAGTTGGATTTGAGTCATTTGCAACTTCCTTGTATATGAGAACCTACCGAGCCAGTCGCAAGTATGTTGTGATTGAACCCTAGTTGCAACTATGTCGCGACTATATGGATTTGAGTCATTTGCAACTTGCTTGTAACCGAGAACCTACCGAGCCAGTCGCAAGTATGTTGTGATTCAACCCTAAACCCTAGTTGCAACTATGTTGCGACTGAATGTACTTGGATTTGAGTCATTTGCAACTTGCTTGTAATCGAGAACCTACCGAGCCAGTTGCAAGTACTTTTGTGATTCAACCCTAGTTGCAACTATGTGCGACTGAATATACATGTATTTGAGTCATTTGCAACTTGCTTATAACTGAGAACCTACCGAGCCATTTGCAAGTTTGATTCAACCCTAAACCCTAGTTGCAACTATGTCAATGTATTTTTGGATTTGAGTCATTTGTAACTTCCTTGTAACCGAGAAACTAGCGAGCGAATCGCAAGTAGATTGTGATTCAATCCTAAACCCTAGTTGCAACTATGTTGCGACTGAATGTACTTGGATTTGAGTTATTTGCAACTTGCTTGTAACCGAGAACCTACCGAGCAGTCACAAGTATGTTGTGATTCGACCATAAAGCCTAGTTGCAACTATGTCGCGACTGAATGTACTTGGGATTTGAGTTGCAACTTGTTAACCTATCGATCCAGTCGCAAGTATGTTTATGATTCAACCCTAAACCCTAGTTGCAACTATGTCACGACCGAATGTACTTGGACTTGAGTCATTTGCAACTTGCTTGTAACCGAGAACCTATCGAGCATGTTGTGATTCAACCCTAAACCCTAGTTACAACTATGTCGCGACCGAATGTACTAGGATTTGGGTCATTTGCAACTTGCTTGTAACCAAGAACCTACCGAGCCAGTCACAAGTATGTTGTGATTCAACCCTAAACCCTAGTTGCAACTATGTTGCGACTGAACGTACTCGGATTTGAGTCATTTGCAACTTGCTTGTAACCGAGAACCTACCGAGCCAGTCGCAAGTATGTTTGTGATTCAATCCTAGTTGCAACTATGTCGCGACTGAATGTACTTGGATTTGAGTCATTTTGCAACTTGCTTGTAATTATCGAGCCATACACAAGTATGTTGTAGTTCAACCCTACTGAGCAGTCGCAAGTTTTATTCAACCCTAAACCCTAGTTGCAACTATGTCGCGGCTGAATGTATTTTGGATTTGAGTAATTTGTAACTTCCTTATAACCGAGCCATTCGCAAGTATGTTGTGATTCAACCTTAAACCCTATTTGCAACTATGTCGCGACTGAATGTACTTGGATTTGAGTTGCAACTTGTTTGTAGCCAAGAACCTACCGAGCCAGTCGCAAGTATGTTTGTGATTCAACCCTTAACCCTTTTGCAACTATGTCACTATTGAATGTTCTTGGATTTGAGTCATTTACAAACTAGCTTGTAACTCTGAACCTATCGAGCCAGTCACAAGTATGTTGTGATTCAACCCTAAACCCTAGTTGCAACTATGTCGCGATTGAATGTATTTTGGATTTGAGTCATTTGCAATTTTCTTGTAACCGAGAACCTATCGAGCCAGTCACAAGTATCTTTGTGATTCAACCCTAAACCCTAGTTGCAATTATGCCGCGATGTATTTTGGATTTGAGTCATTTGGAACTTGCTTGTAACCGATAATCTACCAAGCAGTCCCAAGTATGTTGTGATTCAACCCTAAAACCTAGTTGCAACTATGTCGCGACTGAATGTACTTGGATTTGAGTCATTTGCAACTTGCTTGTAACCGAGAACCTACCGAGCCAGTCGCAAGTATGTTGTGATTCAACCATAAACCCTAGATGCAACTATATCGCAACTGAATGTACTTGGGGTTTGAGTTGCAACTTGTTTGTAACCGAGAACCTACCAAGCGAGTCGCAAGTATGTTTATGATTCAACCCTAAACCCTAGTTGCAACTATGTCGCAACTGAATGTACTTGGATCTGAGTCATTTGCAACTTGCTTGTAATCGAGAACCTACCGAGCCGTTGCAAGTATGTTGTGATTCAACTCTAAATCCTAGTTGCAACTATGTCACGACCGAATGTACTAGGATTTGGGTCATTTGCAACTTGCTTGCAACTTGCCCCTGTTGAATGGGGCTAGTTGCAACTTGGTTGCAACTATTTGTTTTTTCTGATTGCAAGGAGGTTGCAACTGGAAAAAATGTTTCCAGTTGTTACATTTTCATCACAATTAGTGTCGGCGAGTAGTTGCAAGTAGGTTGCAACTGAGTTTTTCAGTTGCAAATAGATTGTAACTGAGAATCTATGTTGCACATCACTGGATTTCCGCCATGCTTCTAGTTTGCAGTTACACGTGAGTTGCAACTAGAATTTTCCTATATTTTTTATTTATTTTTCTATGAAAGTATGTTTTTTCTTGTGGAGGTCTCAGCTATGAACTTGGTAGCTCAAACAAAATATTTTTCGGACATGGGATTATTTTTTGAAATTTTTCGTTGTATAAAGAGATGCGCGTACAAAAGTATAACAATTCATGTATATTGATTGAGCTGAAGCTGAACTAGCACGTGTTGGCTGTGGGCTATAGAGAGAATGTTAATTATCATATGAATGGTCGATGTGCTCTCATGGCCCAACATGGAGTGGTATCTCTTACGGCCCAACGGAAGCTTGTTTGATTATTAAGTTGTTGTTATTTTCAGAACAGGCCGTATTTGTACGTGGTTACCTTAGCTAAAATTTTTTTGACCGAAGGTTACCTTAGCTAATTGATCAGTAGTAAAAAAGATAGCTAAAAATTAATGGCGTAATGACACGCAACTGAGAAATAGTTATTTCTTAGGCGCTTGAGGCGTAGGCGTGCCCAATATTGTAATGAGATGGACAAGATTCTTAGTGTATGAACTGAATTTGGAGTGTGTGTGCATGGGTTGAATTCAGAGTTCATGAATTTGTTGCATAATGTATGGACTTAATTCAGAATTTCAGAGTTTATGAATCGATATAGGGACGGTTGCAGTGTTGCCCCTTGAAGGTTTTATGTTTCCTTTGTGGCTTTGTGGGATAAAAAAATCTTGTTCAATCAAAATGTTGGTTGATCTTGGCTCTAAGTGGGTAAAAAGTAACTCTAAGTGGGAGGGGTCGTCCTGGTGGAGGCGTTGGTGCTCCGTGGGCCGGTGCTTCGCGCGGCCATGCATTGGGGTAGGTTTATAATCTTCTTGCATGTGCTAGAGATCAAGCTGGAGTTAGCATGGGCAGAGGAGAGGCTGGAGAACACAGCTGCGAGCACGACAACAACCATAACTATGGACATCGTCGCTGGGTTCGGTGTTCTGATACACTGTTTGCACCTAGGCATTGTTATGTTGGAGTAACGCATGGCAAGTTGGCAACTCATATATGGACACCGATACACACACCAAGCTATTCAACTAGTATATTAGATTTAATCTCGCAAAAGAAAAACTAATATATGTGCTGACATTGTAGCAAACCTTATAATAAGTGTACTACCAAAACTCTTCTAGGGCCGGCGTTTTACATGGAGCAATGAGAGGGTGGATGGCACTCAAACAAGAATTGAGAGGGTACTTGTAACCAAGGAGTGGGATTTAGCTTTTCCTCACTTTAAGTTGTCGCCAGCCTCCACAAATGTGTCAGATCACTGCCCCATTTTGTTGAGCAAGATGGACTGCTGGCACTACAGAGGCTTCCGTTTTGAATCTCACTGGCTAAAGAGCGACGACTTTGCTGCTGTTGTTGTCTCTGCGTGGAACAAAGTTATTGCTTCTCAAGATCCTATTAGAAGATTACACACCAGGCTGATTCGCACAGGCAAAGCTCTGAAGAAATGGAACAAAGTCAAGATGAGATGGGTTGTTTTTGTGTCCAACATCGCTAATGAAGTAATTCTGAATCTGGATATTGCTCAGGAATCTCGTCAGCTCACTGCAGAGGAGATTGCTCTTAGATCTTCGTTGAAGGCGAAGCTGCTGGGTTTTGCCGCTATTGACAGGGCTAAATGGCGTCAGCGTTCCCGGCTGATTTTGATCAGGGAAGGAAATGCCCACACCAAACTGTTTCACCTACATGCTAATGGGCGTCGCAGGAAAAATCACATACCAGAGTTGCAAGGACCTAATGGAGCTGTTCAAGAACACCATCTCAAACACGAGATTCTGCTGGACCATTTCTCTGAAGGCTTGGGCAGCTATAATGGGAGATCTGTAGGGTTAAATTGGGAATTACTTCGGATACCAAGGGCTGATCTTGGTCATTTAGATGCACCGTTTGATGAGGTGGAATTGAAAGCTGCTGTCATGGAGATGCCTGGAGAGAAGTCGCCTGGGCCTGATGGTTTTACCATGTGTTTCTTCAAGGCTTGTTGGGACACTGTCAAAGATGACTTGCTTGCTGCCATCAACCATGCTCACAGACTTCAATCCAATTTGTGGGGTTTGCTCAATACTGCCCATATTGTGTTGCTGCCAAAGAAGGGTGGCGCTGACAAACCATCCGATTTTCGACCAGTTAGCTTGATGCACAGCGTTGTTTAAGATTCTCTGTAAGCTCATGGCCAACCGTCTTGCCCCTGAGCTTCACAAGTTAGTCTCAGCGAAACAAAGCGCCTTTATCAAAGGGAGATCTATACAAGACAACTTCTTATATGTTAAAAACATGATTAAAGATGCCCACATGAAGCATTCTCCCATATTTTTTCTGAAATTAGACCTTGCCAAGGCTTTTGACTCTGTTAGCTGGCCATTTCTACTGGAGGTGCTCCAGAACATGGGGTTTGGGCAGCGATGGCGTGATTTGATTGCCCTAATTTTATCCACTTCCTCCTCAAGGATTATGTTGAATGGTAAGCCTGGAAGTTCTTTCATTCACAAGAGGGGGCTGCGGCAAGGGGACCCTCTTTCTCCCATGATGTTCATCCTCATACTTGAGCCTCTACAGAGGCTGTTCGAGCTAGCCGTGACGCACCAGGATTTATCTCCAATCGATCATAGAGTGGCCAGACTTCGTGCCAGTTTTTATGCAGATGATGCCGCAATTTTCATCAGACCTACACATGAAGATGTCACTGCTATTCAAAGGATTCTTCAGCTGTTCGGCGATGCTTCAGGGCTCAGAAAAAACTTCGCCAAATGTGTGGCATATCCTGTGGGCTGTGCAAACCTTGATTTGGATGCTATCCTCTCAGATTTTGGGGGTACCCATCGGATATTCCCGTGCCGATATCTTGGCCTGCCATTGGGATTAAAAAAGCCTAGGAGAATTGAGCTGCAAGCCATATTGGACAGAATTGCCAGTCACTTAAAGATTTGGAAAGGGAAGCTTATGGACAGATCTGCTCGTCTCTTACTGGTCAACACTGTCATCACAGTAATTGTGGTGTACCATCTCTCAGCCTTTCCTACTGATAAGCGGTTCAACAAAAAAGTCGACAAATTAAGAAGAGGATCCCTTTGGAATGCAGAAGAGAGTGTTAATGGAGGAAAATGTCTAGTTAGATGGGAACGAATTTGTGCCCCTAAAAAGGTTGGGGGCCTAGGCATTAAAGATATACAATGTTTTGGTAGGGCCCTTAGGCTGAGATGGTTATGGCATAGTTGGGGAAATAACTGCAAGCCATGGCGGGGGATGGCTATTCCTTGTGACGATTCTGATAGGCAGCTATTCGCTGCATGCTCTTTTATTAGTCTTGGGAATGGAGAGAGGGCCATTTTCTGGAAAGATCGATGGCTGCTTGGGGAGGCTCCAGCTGATCTTGCCCCTGAACTTTTCAAGCTTGCTTACAGAAAGAATCTGAATGTCACCACTGCTCTTCACCATGGTAGTTGGATGAGAGCACTACAAGGAAACGGCCTATAGATAGACAAGATGTTCAGTGGCGCATATGCGAAAGCATGCGCCACAGGAAAACATCAGTGGCGCACCAGAAATTAATCATGCACCACAGAAGATTGGAAGTTCTGTGGCGCATTCTCCAGAGTATACGCCACAGAAGATTGGTGGGACCCGTTAGCCGGGGTGGGTTGATCAAGTTCGCATGCATGAGATATGCGCCACGAAGTTGCCTCTCGTGGCGCATATTTCTCATGCGCCAGAACATGGAGGGCCCCACCACGGAATCTAATTCACCCAAGTTCTGTGGCGCATGTTCTGATATGCGCCACAGATGTGTTTCACTTCTGTGGCGCATATCCCAACATGCGCCACAGAACTTGGAGGTGGGCCCCACACAGGAAATATAATTCACCCACTTATGTGGCGCATAAGTCCATATACGCCACAGAAGTTTCAGCATCTGTGGCGCATTTCCTCCATATGCGCCACAGATGAGGGTGTCCAGATCCATGTTAAAAAGGTGACAAGAGCTAGCTTTCTTATCTATCTATCCACCACCACCCATTTCACATCTCTACCTCCTCCCAACTCGTCTTCCTCCTCCCTCACACCCCATCTTGCCCATAGTTTCTCTATTTTCTTGTAACTAAACCTACTTTAATCCATAGATTGATAAGTGGAAGCTTCGCTCCAACTTCTAGATCTAAAAGTTCCTTACTTTTCTCTCTCACATCTCTATTTGTTTACTAATTTCCTCTCCACCAACTTGCATTGTAGATCTATTTGTCCACACTCTCTCATCGCGCGGTCTCGTCTCGCTATTATTGTGTCTACTATAGGTGAGTACTTGGCCATCATGAACATGTAGGTGAAGCTTGTCGCGTGGGCGGTGTGTGTGTGCGATCCATGGCGAGACGATGCTTCTGTGGTGCATGAATGTTTGCAATGGGAGGAAGTTTTTTGTTGGTTGCTTGTTGTTGTCGGGCCCGGCCGGTGTGGTTGCATGGATGTTTGCCGAAATGTTGATTCATTTCCATTTCGGCAAATTTTTGCACTACCCATATGTCCTAATTTTAGGAAAGGTCATGCCGAATTTTTTCCAGCTAGCATTCATGCATGTGTGTGTTCATATGGTGTGGTTCTCACCTATACTCTCTGTTTTGACCGCTCAGGCAACCATGGTCCTCACGATGAGCGAAGGTCGAATTGCTAGGTATAAGAAAGGCGTGAAGGAGGACATGATTCTGAACAACAAGACCATGATAAGATGTCCATGTCGAACATGCAAACTGCAGCGCTGGATCGACCCTAATCCGACAATTGAGGGTCACCGCCAGATTTCATGCGCGACCTCAATGAGGCGCCGGCAGGACATGGTGGTGGTCACGAAGACGTGGGCCAGCGAGAAGACGAAGAGTCTACCGGGCATGATCATCATGACGAAGGAGATGCCAGCGGGCATGATCATCATGACGAAGGAGATGCCGGCGGGCATGATCATCATGGAGAAGGAGATGGCGACGGGCATGATCATGATCATGAAGAAGGAGAAGACGCGAACACACAGACGCTGCTAACTTCGATCTTGCAGGACCCTCATGTTCAAGAACTTCTCCTCAAGGAGACGAGCAACGACAAAGCTGCAGCCAGAGAGAAAGCCAAGCTGGCCCAAATGGATGTAGACGGGATGACTCCATTGTATCCTGGGTGTCGCCCCGAGGATACACGTTTGAGTGTAACGCTCAAGGCTCTAGAGATGAAGGCCGAACACAAATGGACCGATGTGAGATTCAACGCGAACATGGAATACTGGCACGACCGACTTCCTAAGGGGAACACATTGCCAACAAGTATTGAGGAGGCCAAGAAAATCATGTGCCCTCTCGACCTACCACACATTAAATACCACGCATGCATCAATGATTGCGCACTTTATCGAAACGAGTACGCGGATAGAACCACATGTCCGGTGTGTGGCCAAGGACGGTACAAGAGAGGGAACAAGAAAGTTCCTCGAAAAGTGGCATGGTACTTTCCTATCACCCCTCGTCTGCAGCGATATTTCGTAGATCCTAAGGAAGCAAAGCTCATGCAATGGCACGCGGAAAGAGAGAAACCTGAAGATGATCCAGAGAAGGGCAAGATCCTGACACACCCTTTAGACGCTAGCCAGTGGAATGCATTAGACATCGAGTTCAAGAGTTCAGGGCGATGCAAGGAACGTCAGCTGGGTATGAGCACCGATGGACTCAATCTTTTGGAAACGGTATCACGACAGCACCTGGCCCGTGTTTGTATAGCCATACAACCTCCCCACGTGGCTATGCACGAAGCAAAGGTATGTACACATGAGCATTCTTATTCAGGGGCCGAAACAACCAGGTATCGATATGTATCTGTATCTCGGGCTATTGAGAGAGGAGTTAGCCAGCTTGTGGGAGACGTCGGCCTGTACGTGGGACGCCTACTGACATGGGTATACCCTACAGGTACTCGAGCTTGGTATATACGGTCCAAATACATACAGTCCCACGGTGTCGCCAAGGGCCGGATGGAGGGACTCGAGTAACCTACGGACTCTCGATTGCTTGAAGGACAAGAAGAAGCTAAAGATAGAAAGTTTGAAGGGGAAAACCCTAACTTGTAACTGACTCGACCTGCTACCCGAGACCTAGCCTATCTATATAAAGGCTAGGAGGAGGCGGCGAGGAAGACACACGCAACCCTAGTTTCCATAACCCTTGCCAGATTGCATCTGTGCACCATCGTAACTTTCGACTCCTTCGATAATTCCACGAGCAGACAAGCAGGAGTAGGGACCTCTACGAGGCCTGAACCTGGGTAAATCCTTTGTCCCCTGTGTGCTTGTTTGCTAGCCGATAGATATCTCCAACGCTCCCTCCTTCTCCAAAACCCAAGTCCATAACAATGGGCATTGACGAGTTAAATCCTCGTCAATTGGCGCCGTCTGTGGGAAGTGGGAGTGATGATGTTGCGGCTTCTTCGGCCCCATCAAACGCGATCTACAACTCTACAACAGCGGAGATTCACCAGCTTTTTGGTGCCTTCGACTTCACCGTCCACACGCCGGCTACTCGCCCGGCCTTCGAGTCCGTGGGCGACGGAATCAGCCTGGCGATTGGGAGCTTCCGCTTCCAAGTTGGTCAGATGGGCACGCTTCGCATGCCTGATCAGCCGACGGCACCGGCGATTGCCCCAGCATCATGGTTCCCTCCATCGATTGGCACCCTCAGTGAGCTCAATGCTCCGGTGGTAGTTGGGAACATGGTCAGCGACAGCAGTCGCGACTCCGATCTAAGCGATCTAGCCACTGAAGATGGAACCCACGGTTCCGGATCTGAAAGTTGTGAAAGCAACAGCTTCCCAAATCACTTCATGTGCGCCGTCATCAACGCGGGCGACACCTCCGCCAACCGCGGCAACGGTGGTAACACCGGCAACGGCACCGACCCACCCAACGCCGCCAACGGCGGCAATGGAGGAGCATTCGAACCTCCCAGCATAATCAACGAGCAAACCGGCGAACGCGTCATGATCAGGCTCAACGAGCAAGAGTGGGAACGCTGCCGCGAAGCCCTACGAGGTGCACCTCTACCCTTCGGGTCCCCGCAGGAACTGCTGATGGGCTACCACTGCTCCTAAAAGAGGAATTCAAGCGCCAAAAACAAGCAATCGCGCAACTTGAGGCGCGTAAAAAGGCGGCGGACAAGTCGAGCCTTCGTCAAGGCTCTCTCCCACGGAGGATCCTCCTCAAGAGGCAACGAGCACCTCGCCAGGAAAAGGCAATCGCGGATGGCTCACCTCACCGAACAAGAACGCATAGACGCCGCGAAAGTCCTCGACTTCGGCTCTATGACAGTCGACACGAGAGGCAACGTGGTTCCCAGGACACGACAAGCCGCGGTGACAGCGGCCACCATGTACCTTCTCAATAACCAGCCACCGGCGGGAGATCCCCGAACGGCCATGCACCGATCTATGATCGCGGGCTTGGGGCTAATCGAGGCTGCCCTCGACAAGGAACCGGTACCAGACCTGAAAAAGGGAAAAGCATTAGCAAAGCGCTACTCCTCGCCTCGCCTCCGATGATGAGTCCACGACTGTAGGCGCCGCCACGCACGCGACACGATCGCGACTACGATGCACGCGATGAACTCACGCAGCGAAGATCGACAAGTCAAGGGCACGACGTGCGGCCGATCGACTCGGAAGAAGAAGATGGGGAGCTCTGCGGCGCCAGATGCTTCAGCAGATCCATCAGGCAAAAGCGGATGCCTAAAGGGTTCAAACTCCCATCGGAGAACCCGAAATTTGACGGTCTGCAGGACCCCAAGATCTGGCTGGAGGATCACATCTCCTCCGTCAGACTACATGGAGGCAGTTGAAGTACTACCATGCAATGCTTGTAGCTACAACTGCAGGGCGCCGCCCGGGCATGGCTCAATAACCTCCCACGCGGATCCATTCGCAGCTGGGATGAGCTGGTCTACAGCTTCGTGCGCAACTTTAAGGGCACGTACAAACGCCCCGCCTCAATCGAAGAACTGAGATGCTGCCAAAGAAGATTCGCGAATCGCCGCCCTACATCCAAAGGTGGTCCATCATCAAGAACTCCGCGGAGAACATCTCAGAAGACCGCGCGATTGATGCATTCAACGGTGGTGTCCGCCGCATGGAACTCAGGGAGGATCTAGGCCGCTCAAAGCGCCAGACCATAGACCACCTGATGGAGATCGCGAATCGGTGGGCTGATGGAGAAGAACCGCGTTCACTCTAACGAGGAGGCAGAACTCGAACGAAGACACGACCGCCGGAATAAGCGTCGCATGCGCGTCTACGACGATCGTGATGACGTCAACATGGTCACAGCCGGCTACGCCGATAGACGTGACGATAACCGCAACAGCGGATACCGCAGCGGCGGGTACCGCGACTTCGGGAAAACCACGCAAGTGTGGCAACACCGCACTCGCGATGAAGCACCCGCGACCTCCATCGAGGACAAACTGTCCGGGCCATGCACGGTACACTTCTACATCGACAAGCATGATGGCAAGAGAAAGTCCAGCCACCTCCTCAAGGACTGCCGCGAGTTCCTCAAGCTACATGAGGGATTGGTTCGGATGAACCGCAATGCAGTTGAAAGAGGCTACGGAGCCGCTCCAGGTGCCGTGGCACATGGCGCACCACCACCACCACCTGGGCCACCCCCGAACGGAGCTGCACCGGACCAGCACCACGGAGGTGAACCATACCCACGGGCCATGGGTACCATGATGATCCAAAAGGGGCGCCCCTCCAATAGGGTGTAGAAGGCCATCACTCGCCAAGTCAATTTGGCCACGCACTCGCCACCATCCACCACTGAGTACCTCAGTGGTAGTGAGTCGTGCATTACCTTCGACAAACGCGACCACCCGCCTCAAGTACCTCGCCCAGGTCATTGCCCCCTCGTACTCGAGGCGCAAATTGGAGGCTTCGACATGAGTCGCGTCTTCATGGATGGTGGAAGCGGTATCAACCTCATATTCGCGAGTACCTTGCGAGCAATGAGGATCCCTCTAACCTGCTTGGAGGCATCGGACACAACGTTCCACGGCATCGTCCCAGGAAAGGCGATACCCCCGGGCAAAATCAACCTCGACGCCATATTCGCACGCCGAAGAACTTCGGCGCGAAAGATCGACTTTGAAGTTGTCGACTAGCCCTCACAATACCATCGCATCCTCGATCGCGTTCGCTAGGTTCATGGCGGTACCCCACTATGCCTACCTAGATGAAGATGCCAGTCCCAACGGCGCCAAGACGGTCAACGGAGCTTCGAGCGATCCGACAGCCATGACAGGAATTCAACAGAATCTCCTAGTCCTTCGCATGCGTGGAGGAGCTCGCGATTGAAGGAAACAACAGACAACAGTCCGCCCCGAGTAGGCCAAGCTCACCGACCTCTCCTTCGACTCATCTCAGGCACACAAAGAAGCTGCAGGTCCATCCATCGATCCCGCTAAAGGCCCTCATCGCCAACAACTTGAGTCCCAAGATAGAACTCGCCGTCAATTCCTCCGTGAGCACTGGAAATTTTGCCCGGTGTCCTCGCGGACATGCCAGAGTTCCTGTGGAATTCGCCGAGCACGCACTCAACATCAACCCCGACGCAAGGCCAGTCAAGCAAACAATCAGGCGACTGTCTGAGGCACGGGCACAAGCAGTCGGAATGGAGATCAACAGACTCCTCGAGGCCAAATTCATACGCGAGATCAAGGAAAGCACTTGGCTCGCCAATACGGTGCTGGTACCAAAAAAGGACACGGATATCCTACGGATGTGCGTGGACTTCACTTCTTTAAACAAGCACTGCCCAAAAGATCACTTCCCGCTACCACGGATCGATCAAATAATCGACTCCACCGCTGGATGCGAGCGCCTCTGCTTCCTCGATGCCTACTCAGGCTATAACCAAATTCGAATGAAGGAGGAGGACCAGGAGAAGACCGCTACATAACGCCTTCGCGTGTTCTCACATAACACAATGCCCTTCGGGCTAAAAAACACAGGAGCTATGTACCAGCGATGCATGCAGGCTTGCCTCAAAGAGCAACTAGGTCGCAACATCCAAGTCTATGTCGACGACATAGTAATCAAAACCAAGGAAGAATCCTCTCTAATCGACGACTTGCGCGAAACCTTCGCCAATCTCGATCACATCGGATAAAGCTCAATCCGATAAATGCCTTCTGCACTATCTGGCAGCTGCTCGGGTATCTCATCTCCGCGAGAGGGATTGAGGCAAACCCGAAAAAGATAAAGGCCATACTGGCCATGGATAAGCCAAAGAACATAAGAGGTGTTCAGCAACTAGCCGGACGAATCGCGGCCTCACCGACGACAATGAATGGGAAAAAAGGCGCTGCCCTTCTATCAGCTCCTCCGCAAAGCTGACAAATTCAAGTAGACCAATGAAGCGCAAGAAGCATTCGAAGACCTCAAGCGCCTGCTATCCACCTCGCCAGTATTAGTAACTCCACGAGAAAGGGAACCACTGCTGCTGTACATCTCTGCCACCAACCAAGTGGTTAGCATAAAGGTTGCCGTCGAACGGGCCGAGGAAAACAAGGTCCACGGCATAACGCCCGTATACTACCTCAGCGAGGTCCTCACGCCAACAAAACAGCGGTACCGCACTACCGTAAGCTGGCGACGACATCTTTATGACCGCCCACATCGCGCATTACTTCCAGGAACACCCAATCGTGGTAGTCAACAACGCCCCATTGGGACATATCCTCAATAACCCTGACGCCACAGGGCGAGTCGCGCTTTGGGGAATCGAACTGTCTCCATGAGACATCACATACGAAAAGCGCGGTGCAATCAAATCGCAAGTTCTCCCTGACTTCCTCATACATTGGATGGAAAACCAACTCCCGGACAAGCCAGACATGTCCTACCTCTGGACAATGCACTTCGATGGGTCCAAGAGGAAAGATGGAGCAGGAGCAGGTGTCATACTGACATCGCCTCAAGGGGACAAGCTGAAATACGTCCTGCGAATGCAGTTCACAGCCTCAAACAATGAGGCTGAATACGAGGCCCTGTTACACAGGATGAGAATGGCAAAAGCCTGCGGCGCAAAGAGGCTAATCATATATGGCGACTCCAAGCTGGTCGTCAACCAAACAATGCACGAGTGCGACGCACTGAATGACAACATGATCGCATACTGCAACCTCTACGACACAATTGAAGGAGACTTTGATCGTTGTGAGTTGCGACACATAGGTCGCGAAAGAAATGAGGAGGCGGACGCGCTCGCCAACATAGGCTCCACCTGCGCACCCATACCACCTGGGGTATTTCTCGAGCGCATATGCGAACGCTCCATCAAGCCAAAGGCCGCAGAGAAGAAAACAAGCACAGCAACGGACTCGGGGGCTACGCCACCCAATGAGCCAATGACACTCGATGACTTGGAGCTCGAGACAGGACTCGAGGGACCAATGAGCGTCATGATGATCGAACAATCCTGGACGCAGCCGTACATTACGTACCTCCTGAGCAAGCGCCTACCAGACGACCCGACAGACGCACGACACATCGCGCGACGCTCCAAGGCATTCGCCATTATCAATGGTGAACTGTATAAACGCAGCATCACAGGCATGTTGCAACGATGCGTCTCCCTAGCCGATGGAAGAGCAGTCCTCCTCGACATTCATGAAGGGACCTGCGGGCACCACGCCGGTAGTCGCGCCCTCATTGCCAAAGCTCTACTAGCTGGATTTTACTGGCCCACGGCCATGCACGACGCCAAGGATATAGTCCAAAAGTGCAACGCTTGTCAGCGATTCGCGGACAAGCCACACGCACCAGGCGCAGAACTACGGCCTATTCCATTGGCCTGGCCCTTCGCCCAGTGGGGACTCGACATGGTTGGCAAACTTCCAAGGTCCTCGCAAGGAGGCTACGCTCACCTCTTGGTCGCAATGACAAATTCACCAAGTGGATCGAGGCCATGCCGATGACCAAGAAATCAGGCAAGCGGTCAAGTTCTTCGAGTCCATCGCTCACCGCTTGGCGTGCCACAAGATCATCACCGACAACGAACAAACTTCACATCCAAGGAGTTCCAAGAATTCTGCGAGAACCTGGGATCAACATCAGCTACGCCAAGAGCACACCCACGCACCAACGGTCGTGGAAAAGGCAAACGGGCTCATCTGCAGCGGAATCAAGAAGCGACCTCCGACCACTCGAACAAGCCGCTGGCTACCGCCAAACAATCGCAATCCAGACTGGAGCTCGCAGACAACTCCAAACAGCGCCACCGGCTACACACCATTCTTTATGGTACACGGAGCAGAGGCAGTACTACCCGCCGAGGTACGGTACAAAGCGCCACGCGTAGTCGCCTACAGCGAGCAGGAGTCATCCCTCGCACTCGAAGACTCATTCGACCTCCTTGACGAAGCAAGAGAAATCGCCGCAGAAAGATCTACGATCTACCAACAAAACCTCAAGAACTACCATAGCGTAGGCTTTCACCCTGCATCCTTCGTCAAGGTGACTTAGTCCTCGCGATCAAGCGGTAGGGGCATCTCAAGCTCGAGTCCCCCTGGGAAGGACCGTACGTGATTACAGAAGTAATCCCAGGTGGCGCCTATCGCCTTCAAGATTTAGAGACAGGAGTCGCACACTCCAACCCTTGGAACGTCGCACAACTGCGACGCTTCTACCCTTAGTCGTTTTTCTTTACTTTTGCATCGCAAATAAGGCTATTTAGCCAAGGCTACTTAGCCGCACATTGTACTTCGTACTGTTCTTCGAATAAATAAAAGCTAAGTGCCCCAAAACTCCGTGTTCTCCTTTACTTTGTCAATTTTCATACTCGGGGGCTACGCCACCCTATACACATATGTTCTTCGAACAATAACGCGACATCCTGAGTAGCTGGCACATCAATCGAACCCCTTAACACAAACTCAACCCAGCTGCAACGCACCTGACAGGTTGACAAGGGAACGATACAAAGATGGCCAGGCTAACGAAAAGGACTCGCATAAGTGCAACGCACCCCACACTTAAAGCTATTTGTACACATTCAACAGTAAATTATCTACAAATGTATACGAGCTTTACAACACTAGTACACTTATGTGCTGGATACATATTTGGCTACCCTTGCAACAGAAGAACATTAGTCTGTTCCTCGAAGAAGTCGACGACCTCCTCGGCTGGACGGTCCACCGCCTGATAATGCGGCACCATGTTCTAGGAAGATCCTACTGGTGGCACCGGTGGCCCAGAGGCAATGGCGGCGACATCAACGTCAGGCATGTGCAAACGCACCATGGAAAGGGCAGCCTTGGCACCAGCCACCAACTGCTGCCTCACGCACTCGCGAACCATGGACATATCTTGTAATTTGGTCAAGAGAGCCAGTATGCTTGATGGAGTATCATCCAGCGGGAACATCGCCCGATAGATGTTCTTCAAATACGACTGCGACTTCTTCAGAAAGAGCAGCACTCGCGAGGCACGATCCTGCAGGGTCGCCAACGCAGTCGCACGATCATGATCTACCTAGAAGTATCCACTCTCCTAAAGTTGCTCCTGGGTGAGATCATGAAGACGGATGGCAATCCTATCCCTCTCCTCCTGTGGATGGCGTGCGCTAACAACTACACGAAGCATCATCAACATCATGAGTACAACGTACCATTGCGATTAACTACAAAGGAAATGACGAGGATGAGCAAACTAACACTTAAACCGGTCGCCCGGCTGCATCACCTCGCCAAGCAGATATTGCTCGCGGGCGGCGGCTTTTTCAGCCTTTGACTTCCACACGTCCGCACTACCACGGATCACGGGCAACTCACGCTCCAGTTGCTTAACGCGATCATGAAGTCGTGAAAGAAAGGAAAGCTCCTCTACCCTGGAGCATGGTGGTGCCATTATATCCTCAAGAGATGGCGAGTCCAGGGTTCCCCCCACAGGACCACTTGATGTACCCTACCAAAAATCAAGCCAGAGGCAAATAAGGCGACCAACTCAAAAGTCAAAAGTAACAGATGCTATCAGGATCAGCATAAAAGTATCTACAAACACATTCGCCAACAGGCATGTTCTCCAATCAAAAGAGCAATTCATCAAATATTACAAAGAAACTAACTACGAGGCAGCTGGCTTCTTCGACTTCGATGACCTCGAGGGCTTCATCAAGTCCGTGGCAGTATCAGATGCTACTGAATTTCCGCCGGCCCTTGAGGCCGAAGTTTTCGCCGCCTTCTTTGCACGATTGAGCTCCTCCGAATACTTGGCAATAGTGTTTATCAAGGAATGGCCATATTTGGCATAGGCAGTCGCAAAAGGAGCGAATACTACCTGCTGACCATCCGCGCCAACAGGCATCGTCTTCGACACCGCAGAAGGATCTACTTCGACTCCGTGGGCTTGCACCATGGCAAGCGACATGGTCGCGCCAGCTGCGCGGAGGGAGTTCTTGTACGTGGCAGGCACACCCCCAGCGAGCGACTCCACTAGCTCCTCCACATTGTCGACCAGATCCGCCTTCGGCATCAGCTCCTCTCGGAGGCGACTTAGGGTGGCCTTGGCCTTGGACAGCGTATTTTGGACAGCGGCGCTACGATCCTCGACCGCAGATACCGCACCCGCCAGAGCGTCATCGCGACAAAGGGCTTGTGGATCAAAACTCAAGCCGCCAGCATCTACACCAAAATACACACATGGATCAAACTTCTAGTGCCACCGGCACTACAGAGGAAGAGAAGAACATCAATAAAATATCTACCAAGAAGGTACCGAGAGAGCCTTGGCGATCGAGAACAGCTTGTTTCAACAACTTCTCCCTGGCCGCAAAGGAGGCGCGCAGATCCTCTTCGCGCTTCTGGGCTTCATCACGAGCCGTGATTGCCTCGTCCCGCCCCTTCACAGCTACGGCTAGCGTCTTCTCCAACGTGGCGACGTCGCGCAGTAAAGCGTTATGCTCAGCTACATGGCAGTCAATAATTGGCTATCAGTCAATTATACAAAAACAGAGAGAAGACGAAAGGAATAAGTATAGAACACTCACTTTCGACAACGCGATGACGCGTCTCCAAAGATTGCATGTCGACCCATCGCCATCACCTGCTCCGCCACTTGCGCTCTCCTTACAAGGAGCGGTTGCACAAAGCAAGGAATCAGAGAGGGCAACAAAAGGCGATTGACTACCACATTAAAAAAAGAAGGAAAGCTATACTTACATGGTCCTCCAGCGACTCCGAAGAAGTTTGCTGAACCGTCATCCGAGCAACTACTCGATGCTCCCCTACGTGAGGAGAGCTCGAAGAATTGTGCCCGGAGTGGGCCGCCGCCGGAGAAGGAGCGCGCTCGACCTCTACCTTGGCCCTTGAAGTCGCGACTCCCGATTCCTTCAAAAATTCGACGTCACCAGAAGATGACGACGCCTCTTGACTGCAAGACAAAATCCGCACTCAGAAAGGGCAAACTCCAGGGCAAAGCCAGCAAGAAGAAAACAGAGAAGAATGAATGCACTAACAGAATTACCAGTCAAATTTGTCAAGATCAAACGTGGCCTCCGCCGACTCCGACGAAGACTCCTTGGGCAATCGCATCTTCTTGCGAGAAGACGGTGCCACAGCCCTCACAGGAACGTCGGGAATTGGCGACTCCGTGCCAACAGCCGTGCCTCCTAGAGTTGAAGGAGTCGACGCGTTGGAATCCCTGCTACGCGAACGTTTGCGAGTATCCGGGCTCTCGGACTCGGGGGCTTCCTCTTCCACATCGGAAGGGACAGTCGACTCAGACTCGTCCTCTTCCAAAGCTTCACGAGGAATAATCCCCTCAGGGAGGGGAGGCATACAAGGCGACACCGCCCACTCCTGTATGCAAACAGTAAAGATCAGCAAACATAACAGAAAACACAATCGAGAAAATAAGCTACTACGTAGCACAACTGTACCTCAGGAGGGGGATTCGAAGCATCGAAAGGAGGAACGACTGGCATGTTCGGAAGCACATCCTTGAGGGTGTACTTCGTGACCAGTCGCACCCTCTTATCTACATCACTCGCGGACATGCCATCAGCAGACACGCGAGTGGCATCATCAGCGCCACCCCATTGAAACATGGGATGGACCCTGGCCTAGAGAGGCTGAACACGATGACGCAGCCAAGTCCTGACAAGGGCGCAGCCTCCCTCTTCTACGCCTATACGACTCTCGAGGTTGCAGACGTGCTGATATAGCACGTCTGTCTCTGTGAGTTTGGAAGGCATGATCACGTTCTTCCAAGAACGCATCTTCTTGCAGGGAGTCGCGGGATCGAAAGGCGCGAGTCCAAAGTGCTCGTCCTTGGCCTTCTGGTCGCGAACATAGAACCATTTGTCCCTCCATCCCTGGACAGACTTGGTAAGCTTGATATCGAAGTAGGTGGTGGATGGGTCGACGTGGATTCCGCAACCACCTACGTCATAAACTAAAGAGCCAGATGCGGACTGACGCTTCAATTTAAAGATGCGCTTGAAAAGACCAAAGTGTGGCTCGATTCTGAGCCAGCACTCGCAGAGAGTGATGAAACAAGTGATGTGGAGGAGCGAATTTGGGGACAGCTGATGGAGCTGGAGCCCATAGAAACAAAGAAGACCCCGAAGAAAGGGGTGAAGAGGCAAGGAAAGACCGCGAATGATGAATGCAAGAAACATCACTCGAAAACCAGCGGGAGGAGCAGGAATGGTCTCACCGCTGGGGACGCGCGCATCGGCGACTGCCGCAGAGATAACTCCATCTTGGCGAAGAAGACGGAGATCCGACGCCTTGATGATAGAGGGGCGCCATGCGCCATTGGTCACGCGGGTGCCCGCGACCTTCTTCTTCCCGCCGGCGGCGGTGCTGGTGCCCGCAGCAGCGGAGCCACCTTTCTTCTTCGCCGCAGCAACGGTGGCCGCGGAATCAACGACAGCGCCTCCCTTCTTCTTCCCCATTGCGCGGCGGCGATGTGAGCGAAGGAAGTAGCTCAGGAACAAACGGAGCTGGTCCAGCGTCATGGAGAAGATGGGCACAGGGGAAAGCAGCAAAGCAACAGCAATGGCGATGGCAGCAAGGAAGAAAGAGCGCAGATGGGAAATTACCGCCGCAACATCGCTACTTAACCCCTGGGAGATGCAATCCAATGGCTAACAAAAACCCTATTGGACGCGTGGCACGCATCGCATTGCACACGTGGAGAAGAGGAAACGCGAACCGTCCCCCCACTTCTACCATTACGCGCGGAAATCGAGGAGGCACAGTTAAAGATAAGATTACGCATGCCCAGTCAAATCAAAGTCAGAAAGTGGGACCCACCGATCGTCACGTCCCGTCAAAATCGCTCACGCGGGCAACTAAGGTCATACAAGCGTCAGCACTGACGTCACCAAGGCTATGAAGTGGAAAACTTCGACTATTTTTAGTCCTTGCTGGAGTCTTCGACTCCACCAAGCACTCGGGGGCTACTCCCATAGGGAGCGCTGGCCGCGCACCCTACGACTTTTCTTTTTCTTGTTGCAGGAACACGGACAATCACAAAAGCAAACCCAACCACTCGAAACACATTTTGATTATGGACATGTGTTACTCCCATAGGGAGTGCCGGGAAACAAGCAGGCAAAAGACGACAGCAATCGCAAAAGTATTTTAGTACCTGCCTGAGTCATCGACTGAAACAAGCAGGCAAAAGATGACAGCAGTCGCAAAAGTGTTTTAGTACCTGCCTGAGTCATCGACTGAAACAAGCAAGCAAAAGACGATAGCGATGCAGAAATTTTTAGTCCCCGCCGAGTCTTCGACTCAACCAGGCACTCAGGGTTACTCCCCATAGGATACTGGTCGCGCACCCTATGATTATTTGTACAAAAACTGTGTTGATAACATCCACACTGAAACTCATGGTGACACCGCCATAATTTTTCCCTACAAAGAGATCGCCTCTCCAGGTTACCCGAATCGTCTCCGCGATGATAAAATTCGGATGTCGCCACGGTGTGAAGGTAAGACCTGAATAAGGCCCGCAACGCATTTAATCACAAGACTACTGTACATATCCGTGCCTATAGGCACGATGAACATGCCTTGACGGATGCGTCAAGTGCTCACACCCATATAACTGGAATTTGACTCCTGTAAGACCTCCGCGGCCTGAGTCGAATTACACCAGCACTTTTCTGGATTCGAGTCCGAGGACTCAAATTTGAGTAGATTGCGTTGTTTCACCCTAAGGTGGTTAACTGATACGGATACTTCGGTTATATCAGGCACGTATATCAACAATCCCTATGACACAAATAAAAGCAATCGAAATGTACTCATTTAGGCACTCGAAGGCTTCAAAAAGTCCCTAGTCGAATCTGCGGTTCCATTGGACACTCGGGGGCTACTGACATGGGTATACCCTACAGGTACTCGAGCTTGGTATATATGGTCCAAATACATACAGGCCCACGGTGTCGCCAAGGGCCGGATGGAGGGACTCGAGTAACCTACGGACTCTCGATTGCTTGAAGGACAAGAAGAAGCTAAAGATAGAAAGTTTGAAGGGGAAAACCCTAACTCGTAACCGACTCGACCTGCTACCCGAGACCTAGCCTATCTATATAAAGGCTAGGAGGGGGCGGCGAGGAAGACACACGCAACCCTAGTTTCCACAACCCTTGCCAGATTGCATCTGCGCACCATTGTAACTTTCGACTCCTTCGATAATTCCACGAGCAGACAAGCAGGAGTAGGGACCTCTACGAGGCCTGAACCTGGGTAAATCCTTTGTACCCTGTGTGTTTGTTTGCTAGCCGATACATGTCTCCAGCGCTCCCTCCTTCTCCAAAACCCAAGTCCATAACAATGGGCATTGACGAGTTAAATCCTCGTCACCTACACTAAAGAATATTTCCATCTGAGAGCCGCGTTGCTCACGACCGTGCAGGACTATCCTGGTTACACATATGTATTAGCCCAGGTGAACCACGAACACAATGCATGCATCAAGTTCATGGATGAGACACCGCATCTCCAGCTACCAAGGGATCCCGGGTCTTCGAAAACCGTGTTCCAAGGTACTCAAAAGTGGCTCCGCATGGATCACCCTTGGAGAAAACATGGTGACCTGTTCAATGGTAAGGACGAGCTCGAAAGAGCCCCGCGTCCAAGGAGCGGCGAAGAAATCGAGGAGCTTTTGAATAATTGGGTAGATTGCCCTGCGCCTGGAAAAAAACGACCGAGGACAAAGCCGCTGCTGGGTGTATGGAAACCAAGGTCTGTTTTCTGGGGCCTGCCATATTAGAAGGTCCTTCACACTCCCCATAGCCTCGATGTAATGCACATCACGAAGAACGTTACCGAGAGTCTGCTTGGCACTCTACTAAACATGCCGGAGAGGACCAAGGATGGGCCGAAAGCAAGAAAGGACCTTAAATTGCTTGGCATAAACAAAGATCTTCAGTATCCTGATAGTGATGATGATGATCATCATCATCATCAGGAAGGGACACAAGGTCGCCGCAAAAGAGTTAAGAAGAATGAGATGGTGCTTCGCGCTGCCTGCTTCACTCTGAGTCTGGAGGAGCTCGAGCAGTTTTTCAGGTGCCTCTTAGGAGTGAAAGTTCCTCATGGTTACTCGGGGAAGATAAGCAGATATCTGGACGTGGCGAAGAAGAGTTTCAGCGGTATTAAGTCTCATGACTGCCACGTGCTGATGACATAGATACTCCCTGTTGCGATCTGTGGGATAATGGACGAGCATGTCCGTGAGACGTTGTTTGGCCTCTGTAACTTTTTCGACGTCATATCTAGGAAGTCGATTGGTGTGAAGCAGCTCGACAGGCTACAGGAAGAGATCGTGATGATACTATGCGAGCTTGAGATTTACTTCCCGCCCGCATTCTTCGACATCATGGTGCATCTGCTTGTACATGTCGTGGATGACATCATCCAGCTCGGGCCGACATTCCTGCATAACATGATGCCGTTTGAAAGGCTAAACGGTGTCATCAAAGGATTCGTTCGCAACAGGTCTCGTCCAGATGGAAGCATAGCCAAGGGCTTTCTGATCTACGAGTGCATCTCCTTCTGCCAGAATTATCTAACCACCGAGAACGAGGATGTTTGAATACCCACAAAGAAGCACCTCGGCAGGCTCGGTGGATATGGTCACCGCGAGGGCTGCCGCTCACTACATGTCGACATTGATGGTCGACGCACTGATTTTGAAAGGGCACACCGAGTCGCGCTACAACACATTGAAGTGGTCGGCCCTTGGGTCGAAGAGCACAAAAGCTTAATCGAGCAGGAGTACATCGACCAGGGCCGGCCGAGGAAGAAGGGAGACGTAACCAGAGAGCACAACTCTAGCTTCATGGGTTGGTTCAAGAAAAGACAACTGGACAATCCCCCACAGACGCCTACTACGAAAGATCAAAAACTCATATTCTCCTTGTCGCAGGGCCCAGGGCACAATCTAAGGACCTATCAGTCATACGACATAAACGGTTACAGATTATACATCGAGGAAAAGGACAAGAATAGTGAATATCAAAACTTAGGAGTAACTATGTTATCCTTTGCTGATGACGAGACTACTGTGATGGAAATATTCTACGGAAGGATCGAGGAGATATGGGAGCTCGACTACTATGAAGAGATCGTACCGATGTTCCGTGTTAGATGGGCCAAGAACGTGGAAAAAGAAGGCCGCTATTTCACCACAATGGTTATACCAGATGCCAAATCAACAAAGAACGCCTCCACAAAAAATGAGCCTTGGGTACTCGCTAGCCAAGTTGATCAATGATTTTTTATTACCGACCCGTCAAAGCCCAACCGTGTTGTAGTTAGGAGGGGCAAGAGGAGCATCATCAGAATGGAAGGAGCCGCCAACGAGCAAAACTTCAACAAAAACAACGACCCAAACATCGAAGAGGAATTCGACAAGTACTTCGACATGCCTACTACTACTAAAGTAAGAAGGAAGACCACACTGGCTACTAAAGGTTGTCCATTCACAAGAAGAAATCTCAAAGTTCACGGGCTAAAGTATTCAACCACGGCGAAAAAGGGCAAGAAGATTGTGAAGAGACACTAGCTCGACACATCACATGATTGTACATGTTCAGAGAGAGAGTTTTTTGAATAAATATGAATGTTTGTATATGTTCTTGCTTCATTTTAGACATATATATAATTAAAAACACATTACATGATTGTATATGTTCGGGGAGAGAGTTTTTTTGAATAAATATGAATGTTTGTATATGTTCTTGCTTTATTTTAAACAAATCTATAATTAAAAATATATTTTTAAAAAATAAAAAAGTGTGAGACTGGCTGCCTCAGGTTTAGAATGGCACAAGCAAGCAGCAGAGACCACTAAGGCAAGTGTGTGATCTTGTCATACTACCACGCGCGCCGCGTTTTGTAGTAAGTCCACAGGTTCTGTGGCGCATTTGGGCAGTATGCGCCACTGAAGTTCCAACTTCTGTGGTGCATATTGCCGAAATGTGCCACAAAACCTGTGGACTTAGTGAAATAAACGGTTCGGCCTTCATTCCCCTTCATTCCCCATTCAGTCACCGCCGCGTGCTAGCCCGAGACCGCAGACGTCACACCGCTGCGCTAGCCCTTGCTGCCGGAGCCACCACCACCGCACCGCCCGGTGAACCAATGGAGGAGGAGCCGCCCGACGAACCCGTGGAGGAGGAGCCGCCGGAGGAGGAGCCGCCCTGCAGCCCTGCAACCCGTGGAGGAGGAGCCACCGGAGGAGGAGCCGCCGCGCCGGACCCCGCAACCCCTTATCGTCGTCAACCACCGCAGCAAGTTCATCCCCCCAACCCCCCAACCCCCACGGTTCATCCCCACCCCCACCCCCCACCCCCCCTCTGATGCTCTTCCCCTTTCTCTGTCAGTTAAATACAGAGAACAAGCAATTAAATACAGAGTAGTTGCTACCGTTTTTGGTTTTGCTGGTTATTGAGATTTTCTTGAATCTCTGTCAGTTTTATAATGCAAGTATAGTTAAAGAAAAGAAAAATCTAACTTGCACTTTCATGGTAGAAAATATTAAGTGTATATGAGTGTACTCAAGTTAATTGAGATTTTCTTATGTTTATATGAGTGTACTCAAGTATATTTAGTGTATATGAGTGTATATGAGTTAATTGAGATTTTCTTGAGTGTATATGAGTGTACTCAAGTATATTCAGTGTATATGAGTTAATTGAGATTTTCTTGAGTGTATATGAGTGTACTCAAGTATATTCAGTGTATATGAGTGTACTCAAGTATATTCAGTGTATATGAGTGTATATTCAAGTTAATTGAGATTTTCTTGAGTGTATATGAGTGTACTCAAGTATATTCAGTGTATATGAGTGTACTCAAGTTATTGAGATTTTCTTGAATCTCTGTCAGTTTTGCTGGTTTATAATGCAAGTATATGAGTGTACTCAAGTTTCATGGTACAAAATATTCAGTGTACTTCATGGTAGAAAATATTCAGTGTACTCAAGTTTCTTACTGCAGTGGGTCCTTGGACTGATATCTGAGTACTACACTGATGTTCTAAACCAGCATTGTCCTAGACTTGAAGATAGGTATGGTAAAAAATGAAGTACTGTTGGTAGAAATGAAGTCCAAGTACCTATACATGGGCAGCCAGAAGTTTTGTGTACTTTGTGTACTATCTATCCTATGCTATTTCTAGATTATATCTATCCACAAGTTTTGTGTACTTTGTCTCACTAGAGGAAGGACTGGATGTCACTGAAATACTGCAGTACTTAAAGATAGTCACCACAGGATGTTCTAATCCATTTTGAGTAAATCAGTCCCACTTGCTATTTAAAAAGCTGATAATGTGGTGCTAAGTGATGTGTGTATAAATCTATCCTAGCAAACCACTAGATACATACAATAGGGCTGGACAAAATATTTTATTTGTTCAGCATTAGCTTTAAGTACACTATGTGATCATTTTGTATTGAACTATGCACTGCTGATAGACATGTACTGCTGCTGTATATACCAGAGCCTTTCCATCCTATTTTCTATATTGAACTATGCACTGCTGAAGGACATGTACTGCTGCTGCTGTATAAACCAGAGCCTTTCCATCCTATTTTCTATATTAAACTATGCACTGCTGAAGGACATGTACTGCTGCTGTATATACTGATTATTTCTGTAGATTTGCAGATTTTTGAGCACTATAGAATTCTGTTTATGATCATACTATTCTGTCTTGTATGAGAAATACTAGGCATTCTAGTTAATATCTGTTATACATGCTGTATGGGGATGATGGTACCTGCTGTTGAAATGTACTGTGGATGATGGATGATGGATGATGGATACAGGGTCAATGCATGGGGGTGGGGTCTTTTGTCTTGCAGGGATATATTTCTTCATTTGAGTTGCCCATTTCTCCCGAAGTGTCGATTCACTTCTGTTTCGGTTGAGAAATGGGCACTCCTAGGTCAAAAAATTAGCAAAGGTCATGCCGAATTTTTCGGCCAAGATTTGTGCTAACTTTTTGCCTCTTTTAAATAGAGTAGTGTAAACATGTCGAGCAACAAGGAGTCTGGCCCTTCTAAGCACATGATCTGCGTCGAAGAACAAGCTAGACAGGCCAACCAGTCATACTGGCAGGGGTCCCAACATGAGGAAGAGCAGGAGGAGGCGATGAGGATGACACCACCACCGGAGGAGGAGGCGACCGTCGCCAGAGCTGCTGGGGCCAATGAGGGCGGAGATCCTGATTACGAGGGGGACGAAGACAACTAGATGGAACTAGTGAAGGCGGCGGCGAAGAGGATGACACCACCGATGGCGGCGCCTGCACCGATGGCGACGAGCGCACGGATGGCGGTAGCGGCTGTTGGAATTATGCCCTAGAGGCAATAATAAAGATGTTATTATTATAATTATTGTTCATGATAAAGTTTATATTCCATGCTAGAATTGTATTAAGCGGAAACATTAATACTTGTGTGGTTTGTGAACAACACCGTGTCCCTGGTACGCCTCTATGGACTAGCTCATTGATCAATGATGGTTAAGGTTTCCTAACCATAGACATGAGTTGTCAATTGATAATGAGATCATATCATTGGGAGAATGATATGGTGGACAGACCCAAACTAAGCGAAGCAATTAGATCGTTTCATTGTGTTCATCTTTGCGAAGCTTTTCCTATGTCAAATATTGTATTCCTTAGACCATGAGATAATACAACTCCCTGGTATCGGAAGAAAGCTTTGAGGTCATCAAACGTCATCCTATGAGGGTGATCATAAAGGTGTCTCTTAGGTGATCGGAAAGTATCTGTTGGGTTGTATGTATCGAGATGGAATTTGTCCCTCCCAAATCGGAGAGATATACTTCGGGCCCACTCGGTAATCGATATCAACACCGCTTGCAAGCATGTGGTTAAGGAGTTAATCACAAAGTGATATCGGATTACGGAACGAGTAAAGTACACTTTATGTGAACGAGATTGAACTAGGTATGACGATACCGACGATCGAATCTCGGGCAAGTAAAATATCGCGAGACGAAGGGAATATATATGGGATTGATTGAATCCTGGCATCGTGGTTCATCCGATATGATCATCGATGAATGTGTGGAGTCAATATGGGTGCCTGCACCCGTTGTTGATTATTGATAGAAGATCATGTCTGCATATTCTCGAACCCGCAGGGTCACACACTTAACGTGTCTCGACGCTAGGATAGATTGGATAATTGGTTTATGAATTTTTGTTCGGAGTCTTGGATGGGATCCGGGACATCACGAGAGGTTCCGGAATGGTCCGGAGAATAAGATTCGTATAAGGCAGTGCAGTTTTTGGAGTTCGGAATTGTTCCGGGTTAATCGGTATTGTACCGGAAGCTTCTAGAACCTTCCGGAAGGGGGCCAACGTGGTCCCACCTTCCGGGAGGGGGCATGGGCCTATGAGGGAGTGTCCTGGCCGCATTGGGCACAAGGCCCCATAGGGCCCAGCCGATCCTAGAGAGTTTAAATCGTTTAAACTAGAGATAAGATAAGATAGGATTTCTAGATAAGGGAGAGTTTAAATTGTTTAAACTAGACATAGGCTTGGAGGAGAGGCTAGGGCTGGCCGCACCCCCCTCTATATATAGAGGGCTGGTGCGCCCCCTCTCACCCCACCCTTACACCTTCCTCCAAACCCAGTTGCCCTGCTGCCCTTCCTCTCTCCCTCCCGACTGTTTGTAGGCGAAGCCCTGCGGCAGAAATTCTCCACCATATACACCACGCCGTCGTGTTGTAGATCCAATCCATCTCTCCACCATACTTGCTGGTCCGAGGAAGGAGGAGACGTCGAGGTGCTACACGTGTGCATCTCACGGAGGCACCGCCACTTGTGGTGCTAGATCGGATCGGATCGCGAGGAGGAGAAGTGAGTACGACTACATCACCCACGTTCCGACGAACGTTCCGCTGTGTGAATCTTCAAGGGTATGAAGATCTAATCCAATCGCTCTCGTTGTTTGCATCTCCTAGATTAGATCTTGGCTTTCCCTCTGTTCGCTTCCGTAGAAAATTTTGATTTACTATGCTGCGAAACCCTTCAGTGGTATCAGAGCTAGATCTATGCGTAGATGTGATTCACGAGTAGAACGCAACATGGTTGTTGCGGGCGTTGATGTTTTCTATTGCAAGCCTCTTGTTTGTGTTCTTCTTATGACGCGGGATAGTGAGATTGAAGCAGTCCAGGCCAACCTTACGCGACGTCGTTCGCGAGACCGGCTTCGCACTTGACGTGTGGCTTGTACCACACATGCGGCTAGTGGATGTCAGTTTCTCTCACTATAGTTGTCATGGGATTAACACCGGAGTTTGGCAACCATAATATCACCGTTGTGGCTTTCCGTAGGTAAGAATCGTTCTTAGCATCTACTCCCATAAGCCACGTAAAACATGCAACAACAAAGTAGAGGCGTCTAACTTGTTTTTGCAGGGAGTGTTTTCTGTGATATGGTATGGCCCAAGATGTGATGTGTATATTGTATGCGATGATCATGTTTTGTAATGTTTCACGACTTGCATGTCGATGAGTACACAACCGGCAGGAGCCATATGGTTGTCTTTATAATTGTGTATGACCTGCGAGTCAACTTCTTATACGCCATGTAATAGCTTTACTTTATCGCTAAGTAGTTAGCAATAGTTGTAGTTGCTATTCGTGGTGGAGGCAATCATGGTGGAGTGATGGAGATCATACCGGAACGCACAAGATGGAGATCATTGCGCGAAGATTGGCTATACCATGTCACATAAAGTTATATGCATGTGATGTTTATCCTTTTATGTATCTTATTATGCTTAGATCGCGACGGTAGCATTATAAGATGATTCCTCACTTAAAGATCAAGATAAAACTGTGTTCTCCCAAGTATGCACCGTTGTGAAAGTTAAATGCGTGTCCAAGCATCACGTGATGATCGGGTGCTATAGACTCTACGCTCACATACAACGGGTGCAAGCCAGTTTTGCACACGCGGAAATACTTGGGTCTAGCTTGACGAGCCTAGCTTGTACAGACATGGCCTCGGAACACAAGAACCGAAAGGTTAAGCATGAGTCATATGAATGATATGATCGACACTTCGTTGTCCACCATTGAAACCACATCTCTTCTCATGAAGATCGGATTAGGTGTGGTGAATTTGGATCGTGTTCACTAAACAACTTGAGGGATGTTGAATTTAGTGGGAGTTCATCTAGTAATTTGATTAAAAGTTGAACTAGTTATCATGAACATAGTCTAATTTGTACTTGCAAATATTGTAGATCACATGGCTAAGTCCAACTTCAACTTCAACGTTTTTTGCTGAGAAAGAAAAGCTTAGAAACAATGGGTCTAACTTCACCAACTAGTTCCGCAATCTAAGAATCATTCTGTCTGGCGGACAAAAGGACTATGTCCTTGGGAAAGCGTTAGGTGACCCCCTAAATCAACTACTTGCTGATGAGAAAGCTGTCTATCGGCAAGCAAAGATGATTATGGTGTGATTAAGAGCACCATGTTGTTTGCTATGGAACCGGAACTTCAAAATCGTTTTGAAAACTATCCCGGGCCCTTTGAGATTCTCGAAGAGTTGAAAACCATGTTTCAGACTCAGGCCCGTTCTGAGAGATATGAGATCTCCGAGAAGTTCTTTAACTGCAAGATGGAGGAAGGGAGTTCCCTTAGTGAGCACGCCATTGAGATGTCGGGCTACACTCAACGCCTTGAGCAACTGGACTGCAAGATTCCAGAGGAGCTCAAGATTGATGTGGTTCCGCAATCACTCCCTCCCAGCTACAAAAGTTTTGTAGTGACTCAAAATCAGATTGGTTCCACTGATACGATCACCGAGCTCTTCGCAAAGCTGAAGGCTGCGGAGGTGGACATCAAAAAGGAAAATCATGTGTTGATGGTCAACAAGCCCTCCTTTAAGAAAGGTAAAGGTGCAAAGAAGCCCTTCAAGAAGGGCGGCGGCAAGCGCAATGCCCCTGCTGAGAAGAAGCTCAGGTCTGGTCCCAAGCCGGAAACTGAGTGCTTCTATTGCAAGGACAAGGGTCATCGAAGAATCGTCCAAGTACTTAGCGGACAAGAAGGCTGGCACCATCAAAGGTATATTTGATATACATGTTATTGATGTTTTCCTTACTAGCCCTCGTTGTAGTGCCCAGGTATTTGATACCGTTCGGCTAATATTTGTAACTCAAGCAGAGCTGAATAGACGGAATGGCTTGCGAGGGATGAGGTGACGATGCGCGTTGGCAACGGATCAAGAGTTGATGTGATGGCCGTCGACACGCTCTCCTTAGTTTTACCTTCGGGATTAGTTTTAAACCTTAATAAATGTTATTATGTGCCTGCGTTGAGCATGAACATTATTTCTGGATCGTGTTTATTGCAAGACGGTTATTCATTTAAATCGGAGAATAATGGTTGTTCTATTTATATGAGTAACATCTTTTATGGTCATGCACCTCTTGTGAGTGGTTTATTTCTTCTAAATCTCGAAAGGGATGAAACACACATCCATAACATTCAGGCTAAGAGATGCAAAGTAGATAGTGATAATACTACTTATTTGTGGCACTGTCGTCTAGGTCATATTGGTGTAAAGCGCATGAAGAAACTCCATTCTGATGGACTTTTGGAGTCTCTTGATTTTGAATCATTTGACACATGCGAACCATGCCTCATGGGCAAGATGATCAAAACCCCGTTCTCCGAAATGATGGAGCGAGCAACAGACTTGTTGGAAATCATACATACCGATGTATGCGGACCGATGAGTGTTTCGACGCGCGGTGGATATCGCTATTTTCTCACTTTTACCGATGACTTAAGTAGATATGGGTATATCTATTTAATGAAACATAAATCTAAAACGTTTGAAAAGTTCAAAGAATTTCAGAATGAAGTGGAGAACCATCATAACAGAAAGATTAAGTTTCTACGATCCGATCGTGGGGGCGAATATTTGAGTTATGATTTTCTCACGCATCTCAAAGCAAGTGGAATCGTTTCACAACTCACGCCACCCGGAACACCACAGCGCAATGGTGTGTCTGAACGCCGGAATCGAACCCTGTTAGATATGGTCCGATCGATGATGTCTCTTACTGATTTGCCGTTATCATTTTGGGGTTATGCATTAGAAACCGCTGCATTCACTTTAAATAGGGCTCCATCTAAATCCGTTGAGACGACACCGTATGAACTGTGGTTTGGTGCTAAACCTAAGTTGTCGTTTCTTAAAGTTTGGGGATGAGAAGCTTACGTCAAGAAGTTGATGCCGTACAAGCTCGAACCCAAAGCGAGAAATCGTCTTCATAGGATACCCTAAGGAAACTATTGGGTATACCTTCTATCACGTAACCAAAGGCAAAGTGTTTGTCAAAGAACGGTTCCTTTCTTGAGAAGGAGTTTCTCTCGAAAAGAAGTGAGTGGGAGGAAAGTAGAGCTAGACGAGGTTATTGAACCTTCTCTTGAATTGAGAGTAGCGCAGCACCTGAAATTGTTTCAGGTCACCGCACCAACAATAGAGGAACCTAATGACAAGGATCATGAAGCTTTGGACGATGTCAAGCTCTTTGAGCGTCAGGTCGACAAGGTCGCTGCCCCTCCTGAGTGGTACGACAACCTGTCTTTGACTGTCTTGTTAGTAGAAGACGTGAACCTCTGAACTATGAGGAAGCGATGATGAGCCCACTCGAGAAATGGCTAGAAGCCATGAAATCCGAATTGGGATCCATGGCGAAAACCAAGTATGGACTTTGGTGGACCCTCCTAGCGACCGAAAGGCCGTTGAGTGCAAATGGATCTTCAAGAACAAAACGGACGGATGGTAATGTTACCGTCTATAAAGCACGGCTTGTTGCGAAAGGTTTTGACAAGTTCAAGGTGTTGACTACGATGAGACTTTCTCTCCGTAGCGATGTTTAAGTCCATTCGGATTTTATTAGCAATTGCTGCGTTTCATGATTATGAAATATGGCAAATGGATGTCAAGATCGCTTTCCTCAATGGCAACATTGATGAAGAGTTGTATATGATGCAACCAAGGTTTTGTCGATCCTAAGGATGATAAAGTATGCAAACTTCAGCTCCATTTATGGACGAAGCAAGCATCTCGGAGTTGGAACCTTCGTTTTGATCAAGTGATCAAGAGCTTTGGATTTGTTCCAAATTGCTATGAAGCTTGCATCTACAAGAAAGTGAGTGGGAGCTCGGTGGCGTTTACGGTACTATATGTGGATGACATATTGATTATTGGAAATGACATCAACATGCTTAACGATGTGAAGAATTATTTGAACAAGTGTTTTTCAATGAAAGACCTAGGTGAAGCTGCTTATATATTGGGCATAAAATCTATAGAGATAGACAAAGGCGCTGATAGCTTTAAGCCAGAGTACATACCTAGACAAAGTTCAAAAGGTTCGTAATGGATAAGGCATTAAAGGTTCGGTGCCTATGTTGTCGTAAGATATTGAGCAAGGCTCGTGTCCAGCTATGGTAAATGATAGGAAGCTATGAGCAAAGTGCCTTATGCCTCGCCATAGGTTCCATCATGTATGCCATCTTTGTGTACTAGACCGGATGTGTCCAATGCTCTTAGTTTGACGGCAGATATCAAAGTGATCCGAGAGTGGAACATTGGAAAGCCGTGAAGAACATCCTAAGGTACCTAAATAGGACTAAAGAAATGTTCTTAGTCTATGGGGTGATGAACAGGTCAGAAAGGTTACGTCGATGCTAGTTTCGACAAACAAGGATGATTGTAAATCTCGACAGGATACATGTATATTTTGAATGGAGGAGCTGTGAGCTAGAGAAGCTGCAAGCAAAGCGTGATCGCGGGATCTACAAGAGAAGCGGAATACATGGCTGCTGCAGCGTCAAGTGAAGGAGTTTGGATCAGAACTTCATCCTTTGAGCTTGGCGTGGTTCCAAGTGCATTGGACCCACTGGAGATATTGTGTGACAACACTGGCGCCATAGCACTTGCTAAGGAACCAAGATATCATCCAAAGACCAAGCATATCAACCGCAAGTTTCATATAATCCGAGATTATATATAGCAGATGGAGATCTGAAGATCAGCAAAGTACATACAGATCTGAATGTCGCAGATCCATTGACTAAACCTCTTCCACGTGTAAAACATGATCAGCACCTCAGTGCCATGGGTGTGAGTTTGTTGCCAGATGTAAACTAGATTATTTACTCTAGTGCAAGTGGGAGACTGTTGGAATTATTCCCTAGAGGCAATAATAAAGATGTTATTATTATAATTCTTGTTCATGATAAAGTTTATATTCCATCCTAGAATTGTATTAAGCGGAAACATTAATACTTGTGTGGTTTGTGAACAACACCGTGTCCCTGGTACGCCTCTATGGACTAGCTCATTGATCAATGATGGTTAAGGTTTCCTAACCATAGACATGAGTTGTCAATTGATAATGAGATCATATCATTGGGAGAATGATATGGTGGACAGACCCAAACTAAGCGAAGCAATTAGATCGTTTCATTGTGTTCATCTTTGCGAAGCTTTTCCTATGTCAAATATTGTATTCCTTAGACCATGAGATAATACAACTCCCTGGTATCGGAAGAAACCTTTGAGGTCATCAAACGTCATCCTATGAGAGGGTGATCATAAAGGTGTCTCTCAGGTGATCGGAAAGTATCTGTTGGGTTGTATGTATCGAGATGGAATTTGTCCCTCCCAAGTCGGAGAGATATACTTCGGGCCCACTCAGTAATCGATATCAACACCGCTTGCAAGCATGTGCTTAAGGAGTTAATCACAAAGTGATATCGGATTACGGAATGAGTAAAGTATTTACGTGAGCGAGATTGAACTAGGTATGGCGATACCGACGATCGAATCTCGCAAGTAAAATATCGCGAGGCTTAAGGAATATATATATGGGATTGATTGAATCCTGGCATCATGGTTCATCTGATATGATCATCGATGAATGTGTGGGAGTCAATATGGGTGCCCACCACTGTTGATTATTGATAGAAGATCATGTCGCATATTCTCGAACCCAGAGGTCACACACTTAACGTGTCTCGGCGCTAGGATAGATTGGATAATTGGTTTACGAATTTTGTTGAGTCTCGGATGGGATCCGGGACATCACGAGAGGTTCGGAATGGTCCGGAGAATAAGATTCGTATAAGGCAAAGGCAGTTTTGGAGTTGAATTGTTCCGTTAATCGGTATTGTCTGAAGCTTCTAGAACCTTCCGAAGGGGTCCAACGTGGTCCCACCTTCCGGGAGGGCATGGGCCTATGAGGGAGTGTCCTGGACGCATTGGGCCAGGGGCACAAGGCCCCATAGGGCCCAGCCGATCCTAGAGAGTTTAAATCGTTTAAACTAGATATAAGATAAGATAGGATTTCTAGATAAGGGAGAGTTTAAATTGTTTAAACTAGAGATAGGCTTGGAGGAGAGGCTAGGGCTGGCCGCACCCCCCCCCTCTATATATAGAGGGCTGGTGCGCCCCCTCTCACCCCACCCTTACACCTTCCTCCAAACCCAGTTGCCCTGCTGCCCTTCCTCTCTCCCTCCCGACTGTTTGTAGGCGAAGCCCTGCGGCAGAAATTCTCCACCATATACACCACGCCGTCGTGTTGTAGATCCAATCCATCTCTCCACCATACTTGCTGGTCCGAGGAAGGAGACGCCGAGGTGCTGCACGCAGTGTGCATCTCACGGAGGCACCGCCACTTGTGGTGCTAGATCGGATCGAATCGCGAGGAGGAGAAGCGAGTGCGACTACATCACCCACGTTCGATTTAACGTTCTGCAGCGAATCTTCAAGGGTATGAAGATCTAATCCAATCTCTCTTGTTGTTTGCATCTCCTAGATTAGATCTTGGCTTTCCCTCTGTTCGCTTCCGTAGAAAATTTTGATTTACTATGCTGCGAAACCCTTCAGCGGCAACCCGACCACTTCTCAGAAGAAGAAGAAGAAGAAGAAGGAACAGAAGGAGCGGAAGGTGCCAGTGCTCGCCACCGTCTGCGATGAGTTAACTGAGGTCACAGAAAGTGGCCAACCCATTGCGCCAAAGGCGATTGCTAAAGGGTACGGACTGCAACTCGGGTGCATCGTCCGGGAAAGCATGTCGATCAACACGAAGTACATCAGACATGCTGACCATGCAGCTTTGGTCGATAACCTCCTTAAGAAGCTTCACAAGCGTCTGATTCGAGCAGTTTAGAAACCTCGAGAGAAAGAACCCGGTGAACAAACTAGCCCTCACGAAGATGAGCAATGCCTTGAGCAGCTGGAAAACCCGGGTGAAGAATAGCATTGACAAAGATGAAAGATGGGAGGTTATTAGTAAGAAAAATCTGATGCTCGACAAAGAGGAGTTTAGGATATTCAAGGCGGATATAGCTACCGCTGACGCTATAAAATGGACTCAATGGGGAAGGAGTATGCGGGAACAGAACATAGGTAACCACCGCCTTGGAAGCGGCGGTTACAGGGGGGAAATAGGCCATTTGGGACAAGGAGGACACCGAGCTTGAACGCCTTGGTAAAGACAACCCTTGGCTTAAAATCATGGACTTGCATCTTAGGAAATTTGTTCGGGCCCGCTACTACCTGGACAAGGAAACAGGGGAGTTCATCACCGACGATCCGGAGGTGAAGGCATTCAAGAAGAAGCTGGTAAGGAATTTATCGCCGATCTCAAGTCTATTGCATTCTAATTAAGATAATGAAGTCAAGAATCTAAATGGGTTCACCTTTCCTTGTCTCTGCAGGAGGATGAACTGAACGCTACTGCCACAGAGTCGTCCCAGGATTTGACGGAGCCGTGGGACACGGTTTTCAACAGGGCGACCAATGCTTACAAGAAGAGGGACAAGGGGTTGCCGCCGTCCTCAGCTGACCGTGTGTCCGGCTTCGGTACGAGCATGAAGTTCAAGGAGTACTACAAAGAGGACGCCAAGAAAAGAAGGGAGAGGAAGAACTAGGATAAAGCCGTTGTTGCAGAGCTGAAGATGAAGGTGCAGACACTAGAGGAGAAGGCGGTGGACGAGAAAACGGTGGACAAGTTAGTGGAAGAGAAGCTCCGCTCGATGATCCCCCCTGAGTTTTTCGAGGGGCTTACTGCTTGGAATGCGGGAGGTCGACAGGGGCCGATACATCTGCCCAGCTTAAGCGGCAGCAACTCGGGCATCAATGTTACCGTGTCGCCGCACCTGGTGACCCTGCCCAACGTCGGGACGCAGCCTCTCGTTTTGGTCACACCGACGCCCCCTCTCGCCAAATATACCAATAAGGCGCAGCCGACGGCGGTGGTGCTTCGTGAGGCACCCGAGCGGGAGATTGCAGGTGATGATAGGCCGGCCGCCGGCATCGGCCGTGTCTCTATATTAGCCGAGATCCACGCCATCACCAAGGTAACTAATTAGTTAGTGCACGTCATCTCCTTTATGCCTTTGATGCATGACTGTTGCCATCTCATGACGCCCAACAACATGTTTTTGCCTCAGGACACTTCTTGCGTACTCCTGCTTAAAGATGTCAGTGGTGAGTTGAAGGATGTTGCCAAGGGCACTCTTATACAACCGACGAGCCGCACGATGCACAACAATCCAATGGATGATGACGTGATGAGGGTCAGGTTGGCTTGGGTGTTGCCAGGGTGCGACGACATGGACCCCCCTTTCAACCTCAGGGAGCCGACGGACACAAGACCCTTGGGGAATGCTACAACTGGCCCTTGACATGGCCGAAGACCCAGATTCGTCTTGCGGGGGGAGCACCGGCGCCACCTGTCGACCGATCATCGCCCGGCCACCACCTCGAAAGCCAGTAGCCGCCGTTGTCACCACCACCAGCCGTCACCATCAACTCTTGGCAGCGTGTGCACCGCCACATGGCAAAGACGTTGTGCCGCAACCGCCGTCGCCCCCGCTACCACCACCACATGATGGCACCCATGAAGATGATGATGAATTGGTCAACATTGACGACTTCATCAACACCGGCGCCGCCAAAGGATTGTATATGCGTTACAGGATGAAGAACCTTCAGCGACTCGGCGACCATCAAGCTGGTCGGCCCAATACATGCACGCAGCGCCTAGTCTTCCATGGTCTTTCTCAAGAGATGCCTCCGGCCGCCGATCCACCACAAGAGAAACCGGGATTGGTTTTCAGCCCCAACACACTTCGAAAGGCGACTGATGAGCAGATGGCAGTGGCTAACACTGTTGTGAAAAAGAAGCACTACAGGAAGAGAGGTAATAATAATAAGAAGGGTGCAAGCTAGCCTCTTCCGAAGAGGATCCGGGGTCAGGACGTCGTCGTCGTCGTACCATCCACACAATTTGGCTTGCCCCGAGTGCATGTAGCTGGTGATTGATACATTGCAAATGTATCTATAATTTTTCATGTTCCATGCTTGGTTTTATCCACTTTCTTGTGTTTTGTTCCAACTTTGGAGTACTTTTATTATGATTTCTTGGACTAACCTATTAACAAGAGCCACAGTGTCAGCTGCCTGTTTTCTGTTGTTTTTGGTTCCAGAAAAGTCAGAAAATGAATATTCTCGAAACTGGACGGGACAAAAGCCAAAGTGCCTATTTTTCCGGAAGGGATCAAGTGCCGTAATCTGAGGCGGAGGAGAAAGGGGGCAGCCACACCACTGACCTGCGCGAGGTAGTGCAGCCGACCCCAGCACCCCCTCGGCCTCTCCTTCCGCCTATAAGTTGCCCTCGGGAAGAAAACCCTAGGTACCCGATCAAAAATCCACGAAAGAGTCTATAGCCACCGTCATCTCCATCCCTAGATCGGGAGGGATCTAAAGCTCTTCCCGGCACCCTGCCGGAGAGGGGAATTCACCCTGGAGGCCTTCTTCATCACCATGCAAGCCTCCGGTGTGATGCGTGAGTAGTTCATCCTTGGACTATGAATCCATGTAGTAGTTAGATGGCTGGTTTCTCCTCCTTTGTGCTTTCATGTTTAGATCTTGTGAGCTCCGTTCATGATCAAGATCATCTATTTGTAATTCATACATGTTGTGTTTGCGGGGATCCGAGGATATTGAGATGCTATTTCAGATTGATTATTGATTCTATCATGTCTTTGTTATTTGTGATCTTGCATGCTTTCCGTTGTTAGTAGCTATCTTGGCCAAGTAGATGCTAGCAACTCCAAGAGTTAGTATTTATGCTCGATAGTGGGTTCATGCCTCTGTGTAACTGGGAAGATGTAAATCTCTAAGGTACTAGATGTGCTGTTGCTACTAGGGAGAAAACAACAATCCTTTGTTCATAGAACAATCGTATTGTTTACCTTACCTGCAGTTCGTAAACCAATAATCTGTTGCTTGCAACCTAATACTGGAGGGGGTTCGGATGATAACCTGAAGGTGGATTATTAGTCATAGATGCAGTTGGATGGCGGTCTATGTATTATGTTGTATTGCCCAATCAAGTCTCAAAAGAGTCAAGATGATTAGTATATGCATGTATTGCTTTCTCGTTGTTTGTCAATTGCCCCGCTGTAATTTGTTCACCCAGCATGTTATCTATCTAAGGAGAGCCACCTCTAGTGAACTATGGATCCCGGTCCTTTACTTTACATACAATCTATAAACTGTTTCTGCTTTGTGTTTACTTTCTGCAAACTTTTACTTCTTTCCATTCGATACGTTTAATCCTTTGTTTTCCGCAAAACACGGTGATATTGACAACCTCATCGCAAGTTGGGGACAAAGTTCTGTGGTTGTGTTGTGCAGGTCTCCACGTTGCTACTAGCACCGGTAGTGCGCATACCAAAGCTCAGCTAGTAACACCTTTGAGGTGTTTCCTTGCTCCTACTGGTTCGATTAAACCTTGGTTTCATAACTGAGGGAAACTTGCTGCTGTTCTCATCATACCTTCCTCTTGGGGTTCCCAACGAGCTCTACATCAACACCACGCACCAAGCACTTTTCTGGGCGCCGGGTATTGAGCCATCAAGCGATTTTCTGGCGCCGTTCCGGGGAGTCAAGGACATCTTCACAAGGGGAGTCCCTCATAACCAATCTCTTTACTTTGTTGTTTTTGTTTTGCTTAGTTTCTTTTTGTTTTGTTTCCTTGTTTTGTTCTTCAAAACACAAAAAATTTATTTTTACTTGTTTGCTTTCTTATTTGAAAATCCAAAAAAATTATGTCTCCTTTAGTTGTCACTTTTTCCTTAGCTCACAATGTTGATCCCCAAGTTCACCCTGAAAGACCTTCCAATTGGTAGTGGTTCTATAATTGGGAAAGATAACATTGAAGAATTCTTTAATCATGTTAGCAAACATGAAGATATTGAGGATAGAACCCTTGTAGAACTTGCTCCAAATTTTGAGATTGCTGCAACTTCTTTAATTCACATGTTAGAAGCTAGGTTTGTTAACCTCAACCCCTTAATGCAAGTAATGTTTCTTAAGCTTAAAGAAATTGAGGACCCTGAAAAGAGGGATTTTATTCTAGAAACTTTGTTTAAGGAGTTCTTTGATGTTGCCAAGGAAGCTAGAAAAGTTTTTGAACGTTTCAATATGCTAGGCTCGTGTGTAGATGTTGTTGGTACACGAGAAAAGATGAACAAAACCTAACCTAATGGGGAGGAACCTAAGATACCAATACCCTTTAAACTACTAGCAATACATGATGCCATAGAAAAGAATCTTGATTGGATTGTTCCTGCAAACCCTTTTGATGAGAATAGTGAACCTAAGAGCATTGAGAGAGGATCCTCTCGAACTTGTTTGGATGATATACCTTGCCTTGTTGAAAATATTTCTGGTATTGGTTTTAATGCTTCTTCATTCGAGAACACTTGATTCTTTCTTTGCTTCTTATGCCTAACTTAAAGGTGTTAAAGAAAAGTACTTGTTGGGAGATAACCCAAGAGTTTTAGATGAGTCTTGGAAGTTATTACCTCTGTAATAACCTCTCCTTATCCTTTTTATTTGCTTTTTGTGCCAAGAGTAACCTCTAATGAGAGTGAAGTAATGATTGGGAAAGTTGCTGTCCCGAAACAGATTTCTGTGCTTCACCGTAAAAATTCCTGAGAGAGTTCTGTATGTCGGATTGATCTGTAAGTTTTTGTACTTCTGCCCCAGGTTTTTATCTAACTTTCATTAGTTCAACACTTTTTGATTTGAGCAACAGAAGGTCTTCGAAAAAATTCGTCTTTACCTGCTGGTCTGTTTTGACAGATTTCTGCCATTTTTTGCATTTGCTTCTTGTTGGTTCCTTCTTGAGTTCCTTTGGGGAATTGAGATTTTTGAGGGAAGTGCTACAGTAGTTAGTGTTCTAATGGAAGTTTATTTGGTGTTAGAACTGAACCTTGAGACTTATTTATCTTAAGTGCACTAATGTTGCTAATGAAATTGTGTGAAGTTTTGTATGAAGGAAAAATTTCAGGTGTATGGAAGGAATGAGTAATGAGATGAAGGATGGACTAAAGCTCAAGCTTGGGGATGCCACGCGTGTCACCCCAAAAAATATCCAAGAAGTACAAGCGTCAAAGCTTGGGGATGCCCAAGGCATCCCCTTCTTCATCAATAAAAATTCCAAGTTTCTTCCAAACGCTTCATTTTTATTGTTTCGTGCACAGTTGTGTTTTTCTTGGAGCATCTTTTTTTCGTTTTCGTTTTGGTTTTTAGTTTGTTTGGTTTGCTTAGTTTTCTGAATAAGTTGGTCGGACTGCCTCTTTCATACATTGGTTTGCAAATAGATTGGTTTGGTTTGGAAAAGAGTAGGAAAGTTTATGCTTATGTGGTAAAAAGAGCTCGTTTTTTACTGTGGCTATGCTTTGTCATGCCATGCTTGATATTGTTCTGGCTTTATGCTTAGTATTCTTTGTTGTAGCATGACTTGTTATAAACAATTGAGATTGCTTAATGTGCCTTGGATGAATCATGCGTTGTTTTAGCATATTAAAGCATAGTATAGTGGTATTCTCCTTTGATGCTTTATTTGGGTTGACTTGGCACATGCTCACACTATGTTATGACTATCACAAGTCACCATAAGCCTTTATGATCCTTTAGTTTTCAACTTGTAGTATCACTTTATGCTTTGATCAATGATGTTTTGTCGCTCTGCATGATTATGGCCATTATTCATCTCTTAGTTTGTCGCTCCCAGTCTTTCGCCAGCCTCCACCACCAAGTATGAGTTCCACTCATGCATCCAACTCCCTAAACCAAGTTTTTTCCAAAGAGTCCACCATACCTACCTACTAGCTTATGCTATTCCACGTATATTCATGCTTTTGTCTACCTTTCACTTGTTATGAGAAAACTAGTGATTAAAGCTCTCACGAACTTGATGGCACACTTTACATTATTGCCTCTAATAAACTTGAACCATTGGGTCCTTCTTTGTTGTGTATATGCTTGCGCTTTATAAGTTGAAATTAGCAGAACCATGTACCATGGGGAACGCTTTCAACATTGCACTTGTACTTTGTACCCCGTTGATATCATGTTCTTTTGCTTACGGATCCCGGCGGTGTGAAATAAATGTGGAACTTGTAAGATCATGGAGTTTGTATGTGTGTTAGAGAAACGACTGGGCCGCTAGCCTAAGCCATGCCTAATCATGGTGGAAACTTGCAGCATCACCATAATGAGCACTCTATGAAGCATCCTCAATAAAAACCTATGCAAATAGCAAATAAAAAGATCGCTGAGATGCTCATTGTCTGCTTGCCTTGTCATTTTGATTATGGGAAAGCTCCTGTATCATGTGCATGGGGTACCCCGTTGGCGGTTCTTAATGATACACATGTACTTACAATGACAAGAGCTTACTCGTGACTGAAGTTGAGTAGCATGAGGTTCGGTCTTCGTAAGTAAGGGGCGTGAGATTTCGGTTTATAACTTGTCAAGCATATCCTCTTAGTTGTGTCACTTTAACCTTAATCACCTTCAAGATGCTTATGATAGGGGCAATGAGAGCTGAAAGCTATAAGTACCATAATTTTTGGAAGCTCTTTATGAGACATGAATCCCTACTTCCTTTTACAAAAGGCCTTTCTTCCACCATTATATTGAGTCTCCACCTTCTATCTTTATGCACCTACTTTGAGAGCATAGTGGCCATTCTTAGTTCTATGTGCATTGTCCCAAGACTAGTTGATTGATGCATAACTTGTTATTGCTTGTTTGAAACTATTGTATCTAGTCACTCTTATGAACTTTGAAGGTGTACTATGCATTTATATTTGCTACTCTATTGAGGGACAAGCTGAATACTTTTATGCTATGTTTTCTTTATGTGAAACAAACAAACGTCTTGCAAAGCATGTTATTCATGAATTTTTGTTTGTGCCTTTTCATGTTGCATCTTAGTTTCTTTGCTTATTGCTAGAACTTTGTCTTTCATGTTATGATTGAAGTACTTTGATCCTAGCTTTGAGTTTTGAAAATACTTTTGATCAAGTTTTTGATGGTGCATGTCACCTCAAAAATTATTCTTTTTATCACTTACCTACTCGAGGACGAGCAGGAGTTAAGCTTGGGGATGTTGATACATTGCAAATGTATCTATAATTTTTGATGTTCCATACTTGGTTTTATCCACTTTCTTGTGTTTTGTTCCAACTTTGGAGTACTTTTATTATGATTTCTTGGACTAACCTATTAACAAGAGCCATAGTGCCAGCTGCCTGTTTTCTGTTGTTTTTTGTTCCAGAAAAGTCAGAAAATGAATATTCTCGGAATTGGACGGGACAAAAGCCAAAGTGCCTATTTTTCCGGAAGGGATCAAGTGCCAGAATACGAGACGGAGAAGGACTGGGGGCCGGCCACACCACCTGGCCACGCGGCCAGGCCTGGCCCATGCCAGGGGGTGGTCTGGCCGACCCCAGCACCCCCTCGGCCTCTCCTTCCGCCTATAAGTTGCCCTCGGGACGAAAACCCTAGGTACCCGATCAAAAATCCACGAAAGAGTATGTAGCCGCCATCATCTCCATCCCTAGATCAGGAGGGATCTGAAGCTCTTCCCGGCACCACGGAGGGAATTCACCACAGGCCTTCTTCATCACCATGCAAGCCTCCGGTGTGATGCGTGAGTAGTTCATCCTTGGACTACGGATCCATGTAGTAGCTAGATGGTTGGTTTCTCCTCCTTTGTGCTTTCATGTTTAGATCTTGTGAGCTCCGTTCATGATCAAGATCATCTATTTGTAATTCATACATGTTGTGTTTGCGGGGATCCGATGGATATTGAGATGCTATTTCAGATTGATTATTGATTATATCATGTCTTTGTTATTTGTGATCTTGCATGCTTTCCGTTGTTAGTAGCTATCTTGGACAAGTAGATGCTAACAACTCCAAGAGTTAGTATTTATGCTCGATAGTGGGTTCATGCCTCACAGTAATGGGAAGTGACAGAAATCTCTAAGGTACTAGATGTGTTGTTGCTACTAGGGAGAAAACAACAATCCTTTGTTCATAGAACAATCGTATTGTTTACCTTACACGCAGTTGGTAAAGCAATAATCTGTTGCTTGCAAATTAATACTGGAGGGGGTTCGGATGATAACCTGAAGGTGGATTATTAGTCATAGATGCAGTTGGATGGCGGTCTATGTATTATGTTGTATTGCCCAATCAAGTCTCAAAGGAGTCAAGATGATTAGTATATGCATGTATTGCTTTCTCGGTGTTTGTCAATTGCCCCGCTGTAATTTGTTCACCCAGCATGTTATCTATCTAAGGAGAGCCACCTCTAGTGAACTATGGATCCCGGTCCTTTACTTTACATACAATCTATAAACTGTTTCTGCTTTGTGTTTACTTTCTGCAAACTTTTACTTCTTTCCATTCAATACGTTTAATCCTTTGTTTTCCGCAAAACATGGTGAGATTGACAACCTCATCGCAAGTTGGGAACAAAGTTCCGTGGTTGTGTTGTGCAGGTCTCCACGTTGCTACTAGCACCGGTAGTGCGCCCTACCAAAGCTCAGCTAGTAACACCTTTGAGGTGTTTCCTTGCTCCTACTGGTTTGATTAAACCTTGGTTTCATAACTGAGGGAAACTTGTTGTTGTGCTCATCATACCTTCCTCTTGGGGTTCCCAACGAGCTCTACATCAACACCACGCACCAAGCACTTTTCTGGGCGCCGTCTATTGAGCCATCAGTGATCCGATATTGACTCCGGATATGATCCACATTGCGGTTGGAGCCATGTTAACTTTGCACGAGGGTGTCAAGACACTAGAGGCCCTCCTTCTTAAAGACGAAGATCCAAATTACCTGGTTTTCACGGCCAAGGTGCCATTGGACGTGGGCTTCGTCGATGAACCCCCCGCGGATATATTCTTCATAGCGTTCGAGGACATATTCAAGCTATTTCTCACGAAACGACTAGACTATAACTTGGTCCGCCTATACGCGCTCAATCTGGCGCTCACGATCAAGAGAGAAAGTACCCCGGAAATCGCGATAGTGGATCCCTACTACATGCGGGACAGCCAGTTGGTCGAAGGATCAGAGACATGGACCAAGGCAACGGCGTACCTCGAGAAGTTCATGGTGGACAACAAGAGGAAGGGCACACTTCTTTTGCCTTTCTTTCCTGAGTAAGTACACACACTCGCTCATCGCCACCGTAACTTATGCATTTATTATAGATTTCTTCCTTTGCTCTTTTTCCAACATTACATTTCCAAGCTGTGTTCTTGAGACAAATACTGCACACTCATCGTCCTTGCCCCAAGGTATTCGCTAGCCACGTATTTTGACTCGGGGAGTTTGACGAAGAAGAAAGACTACACCAGAATAAGGGGTGTTCTCAATGAGGCTCTCGAGGGCTACACCAAGAAGGGATGCACCTTCGTAGATAAGGGGGAATGTATCAAGGATGGCAAACACGTGTTCAAGCACATGCTCGACTTCCCCTGCGTCAAGCAGTCGACTACTGGTGCCAAGGAGGCCTTCTACATCCTCCATCACCTTAAAGGCTATGTTCGGGATTGCCAGAACCTAACGTTGCCATCTAGTCTCCGAGGATGGGCCGAAACTTTGGCGAAAATCGACGATGCTGATCTTAGAGAAGACTTTCATCGCATTCAGATGAAGTTGTCGCAAATCATCATTGAAGATGTCAACACAAGGGGCGGTCCCCTACAACAAGCCAGAGGGTTGAGTAAGAGGGAGATCGAAGAACGCCTCCGGAAGCAGGGTGACACAAGGACGTGGATGACGAAAGAGGGCTATCTACCGTTCCCGAAGCCGAGCGAGAAGAGGAAGTCTTCATCATGATCGATGTGTGCCTCTAGAATGATCCAGTGTGTGTATATTCTTGATGGACGCGTGCTGTATTAGTGTGTGTGTCATAAACTTTACTATCTCGTGGTCGAAATTGTCATGGTTGTTAGACTTAAACTACCTTGTGGTCGTGTTGTCGTTGAACTTATTGCTTCTATGATGATCTAACTTTTAGGTTTATGGATCATTTGTTTATATTCTGTGAACATATATATATATATATATATATATATATGGATGTGAACCCTTTATTCATTTTTTTTGTTGTATTTTTACTAATATGCCTTGTCGTCTATAGAGATGGCGACGACGTGGTATGTGATGTACATGGGTAGGGTTCCAGGAGTCTACGAGGAGTGGAAGGATTACCACAAACAAGTGAACAAGTTCAGCGGCAACATCTACAAAGGATACACGACTAGAGAGGAGGCGATAGCCAAGTGGAGGAACCACTTGTGGAAGAAGAACCGGATAAAGATATTGGTCGGGCTAATGCTCTTGCTCACCATTATCACAGCTGTATTCTATTTGATCCTAGTGTAGGCGGCAGTGGCCACTTCATATTTGTAATGTGAGCTGACATGAACTTTGTATTCAGCGCTTGTGTAAAAATTTGGCACTTGACACTATATATGTATCTCGATCGGGCTCTAAGTGTTTGTATTATATATATGTCGGTTTTCATGCATCTACTACTTGTGCAATGTATTTTATACTCATCTGGATAAATACTGTATAAATCCTGTATAAATACCTGATTATACACCAGAAAAGTATTTTACTTTGAATACGTGTTACGCAATCAGTGGCGCATATAATTTTATAGTCAGTGGCGCATGGCTTTTCTGTGACGCATGTGCGTAAATGCGCCACAGAAGTCATTCCTGTGGCGCATATGAAGAAATGCGCCACAGACTTCTGTGGTGCATATCCATATGCGTCACAGGAAGCAAATATCAGTGACGAGATAACATTGGCGACTAGGATATACGTCACAGAAGATGTAATTACATGCACCACAGAAGAGCTGTTTCCTAGTAGTGGAGGCCTGCATAGAATTTCTAGTGAGAGTGAAATGGACCAATTTGTCTCCCTTTGGTCATTGGTTCAAGAGGTCTCCCTTACAAACGAGCCAGATGTTGCACGATGGAATCTAACGACGGACGGACAGTACTCCGCTAGCTCAGCTTATCAGTTTCAGTTCTTATCCCGCATCAAAATTTCGGCCCTGGAGCATGTTTGGGGCATCAAAGCTGAAGGAAAAATCAAAATTTTCATGTGGTTGTTGCTTTAGAACAGGCTATGGACTGCGGTTAGGTTACGGGATAGAGGCTGGCCTCATGATGATAAGTGTTGCCTTTGCGATCAGATTATTGAAGATGCTAACCACCTTTTTTGCATTGCCCTTTCTCTAGGGAGGTCTGGTTCTGCTTCATCAACGATGACCCAAGCCCAAGCCAGATTTCTCTGACTGCCTTAGATGTATATTTGTGATGGGAAAGTCTGTTTGCTGCTAAGAACGGCAACAGAAGAAAATCGTTGATGTCCATTGCAACCTATGCGATGTGGAATATCTGGAATTAGCGCAACGGACGCATTTTCAAACAATCTAGATCCTTGCCAGATCAGGTGGCTGTTTTAGCGCGCGCAGCGTTGCAATTCAGAGTTGCTCAACAAGTTTTTTAACTTGCTGAATGTGGGTTTTAGTCGACAATCGGTTGTGTGGTAGTTTCTGAACATTAGTTCGGTCGATTGTAACCTTGTTTTCCCTCTCCTTTAATGGATAAAAGCAGAGCTCCTGCTGTTCACGTAAAAAAAAAGTGTACTACCAACGTAGGAAATCAACGAATAGACTCTGAATTTTATTGATTCGGATGTATCTAATACTAAAACATGTCTAGATATATCCGAATCTAGACAAATTTGAATCCATTAATTTGGATCGGAGGGAGTAGCAAATCTTATATCGACCACTGCTTTTTGCATCTGAAGATTGATTATCGATCAGAGTGAACCAAATTCATGATGACATGGACCGAATCCCTGAGTCTATGAACTGAATCAGAGCGTGTGTGTGCATTTATTGAATTCAGAGTTTGTGAACCTGTTGCGTAATGTATATGAACTGATCAATTTAGGTTTTCTGAGGGTACGTAACTATGAATCGATTTATGGACTGTCGCCCCTAGTTGTTTTTATGTCTGCTTTGTGGCTTATATGGGATAATGTCCAAGATATCTTCTTCATTTCTTCAATCAAGTGGAATAGCCTCTGGAACCTACGAGGCTCATCCATCGGATAATTCATCTAGCCCATTAACGCAAAACCCAAGCCCAAATAACCATCGCGTCAGCTCTGAACCCTGATCACCTCCTCTCAAATTTCCACGGGAGCACGACGGCTTAGGGCTAGCAGAGCGGAGGGCGCAGAAGGAGGCGCATGCATGGCCGCCGCCACCGCCGCCGCCGCGCACAACGCCGCCTCTGGTTGGGCTTCTCGGCTGCACCCAGATCTGATTCCTCAGATCGGGTGGCGGGTGCTGGCCGGCGGCGATCTGCTCGACTACGTCCGCTTCCGGGCCGTCTGCGCCCTCTGGCGCTCCACCACCATCAGCCCACGAGGCCGCGGCCTCGTCGACTCACGCTTCCACCCGCGCAGCTGGTTGCTACTCCCCGAGGGCCATGAAATCTGCCCTGGTCATAGCAGCCTGCTCGGGTACGTCCGCTTCTTCAACCTATCCACCGGCTTCTTTGTGCGCGCATGCCTCCCGATTTTCCAGGACCACTACATCCTCGACATCGTCGACGGCCTCATCCTCTTGCTAGAAGAAAAAGGCAGCACTGTCCGCCTCCTCAATCCCTTGACTGGCGACACTGCCGACCTACCGCCACTCGCAGCCCCAACAAAATTGTCTTTGGGGTCACGTTATTTGATGTGTTTCAGAGAGATCAGTGCTACCACTGTCACCGTCAGCCCGGATGGACTCATCACTGTCATGATTTTGCTTCCATCGGAACACCTTGTGGCCTTTGCGACCTCCGGCAGGCGGCAGGGACCGCGAATGGTCCTACTCAACCTGGACCGTGTCATCCATTCAGAGCTCAGTATCATTCCAAAGCAGGATATATATCTTAAGTACTGAATATAACAATGATCTACAAATTTTCGAGATCGACCCTCCCCGGCTTGAGGAAGTAGGCTCTGGTTTGGTCTCCCTATCACCACCACAGTTTGTCGCCGGATGTCCGTGCAAAATACAACCCCCTTAGAGCAAGTACAATAAGGTCCAGTCAGCAGACTATAAGACTTAAAATAGTATATTTATGTTTAGTTGGATGAGAGAGAAGAGGAGAGAGAAGAGGAGTGAGTGCTTAGTTAAGAGCCAGCTACAGCACGTGCTCCTAGGCACTATGTGAGAGTGAAAAGTGGGTCATACATTAATAAAGTACTATATTTTAATCTCTAACTATTGTACATGTTGACTATTAGATTGATTCTAGATGACATGGACATGTCTTATAGCCAACAGCTGGTTCTACTATTGCCCTTGCTCTTACTACCTCGTAGAATGTGACTCGGATATCCTGGTTATCGGTTCTTGCGACAAACAAGATTCTTTGCAAATGTTAGTTTACAAGTTATCTGACCTTATCATGGGCATGCCCGAGCCATTGACAAGCATTGGAGGACGTGTAATATTTCCCAACATCGACGAGAGTCTGAGTGTAAGCAGTGGGGCGCTGCCTACCATTGAGGGCGACACCATTGTCAAATACATGCCCGGGTCGAAACATCTCGGGAAATACAACATCCAAACTGGCACATGGTTCCCACCAACAGATGATAAGGACGCCGCAGAGCGTGGTGTTGAACCATCTTCTAGCGGCCTCATCCATCGTATATTTTGGCACTACTATAATTATAACGGGTGAGATATTTATTCTACCTTTGTTATGTCTCGGAAAACTTCTGCTGCCATGTGATGAAATAATTGCTTTTTCACTTCTCTCTATAGGACCAAATATTTTCTTGGTACTGAGAGGAATGCTAGTCCGAGGTTGGCGAAGCGAAATTGGCGAGATGAGGTATTTGTCACCTAGAATAATACCAACGTTATCTTCTTTTGTATTATGAAATTTTTTCTCGTCCTAGTTTTCTCAATATCCAATGCTCTACCTTAATACAACTAAAAGAACAATTTATCTTGCAATTAATTGTTATTGGTAACATATGTTCCAAATATCCTTACCATGTTACGAGCTATCTCCATCTAGATGACTTATTGTGCATTCGTTTATTCTTTCACAGAGATCGAGCAACTCCGCTCGGGTGGCTAGCTAGCTGGAGTAGGTCGTTGCAAAGTATAATCAGTCTAGATTTCTTTATTGAAACAATACGTGCCCCTCTATAAGGAATGCAAACGGATGGAATCCGCCAACAATTCAATTAGAGATCATTAAGTGGGAGGTTAGGTTTTGGATCACCGCGGGTGCCAAACATTTGAGAGATATAATATTGGGAGAGTCAATCCCTTAAGTTTTGTTCTTTCCCTTTTCCTTTTTTGTTGTCAAAACTCCTCTTAATTAATAGAATGAGTCAAAACTTTTGCCTCTGATTCAAAAAAAGCTGATGGAATGCAAGGAAGTTGTGAAATATGCATTGAGGCAATAAAAATGCATTATACCTAGATAATTCATAACTGCATTATTTACGACAAAAATATGTTACTATGAGAAGATACAGCTATGGTACATCCATCAGGTCGACGAGGTTGCCGGAGACCATACAACTCTCCATCATCATGCAATCTATGTACGTCTGCCACTGGGGAATTCTTTCAGGAAGGGCAATGCCTGAGATCGTTGACAATGTTACCCGGAGAAAGATACCCTCCTCATCCTCCTAGGTCGTTCTCTGCTTATACCTTGACGATTCTGTTGCATTGAGGCAATAAAAGATACATTATAACTTAATAATTCATAACTACACTATTTGCGACAAAAATATGTTACTATATATGAGAATGTAGATAATCTAGGATACATCGAGCAGGTTGACGAGGTTACTGGAGCCGCATTCTGGCAGTCGGTTTGGTTTATTTTGTTTTCTGCTTGTGGGGTTGTTTGCGGCGGGGCTGGGTCTCATCGGAGGAGGTGGTGCTGGGGTGCTAAAGTCCGGCCACTAAGTTTCTTCTTCCCTAGATTGATTGGTTTTTTATTGCCTGCCTACATGCGATTGATATGGTTCTCTTTGACGGGTTGATTGTGGTGGTGTTCACATAGTTGAGGCAGGGTTGGGCGGCAAAAAAGGTTTCAAAGTCGCAGAAGAACAGTAATGTTTACTTTTTTTGAAATGGGGAAAATCCCCGGGCTCTGCATCAATTCATGCAAACAGCCCTTTATTACTCAGTTCAGAAATATCAAGGTTTACAACTCATGGATCCCATTGATCAGAGAACGTTGATAACAATAATTTTTACTTGCAGCTAGTGTCCGATCCCCGCAAAAAAAGTTTCAAAACCACAAAATTAGCATATTCTTGAAGGAATTAATTAATTTGTTATTAGTTTTCGAAGATTATTACTGACTCAAGTATCTGAAAGAGGTCAAGGACGATCCAATACTTTACAGGCGGAAGAACTAGGAATCATCTCTCTTTTGTTGGTTCAATCTTAGCTATCAACTTGTATGTTAACTGCTACTAACTGACTTCAACTTATAATTAATCTCTCTCTTTTGTTGTCTCTAACAGTCAGGATGCGTTCTATACACATACAACTTGATTGCCTTCTTGGTGGTGAGTGGTGAACCTTGGCAGTCTCCCCCACGTTACTTGTCATCATGCCATGAATGGACCATCTATTGAGTGTTCCGGTCGATTCGGTCAGCGTTGACCCAAGCAGTTAAAAACTTCTACGCATTAGACCATTAGTACCTCTTGAGTTAGGTCGTCGACTGCTGTCATCTTGATCAGGCGTTGTTGATATGTTGAACATGTAGTAGTCATGGATGACAAGAGATCATGTCAATTAGCCCATAACACCTGGGGAGGATGGGCTAGCAAGAGCAGAGGAATAGGAAGTTCAGAATAGCAGTAGTGTCGACATCTCATCTCATCTCATCTGGAACTCGGTAATTCCCAAACAGAGGAAAACTAATAAATTAAGTTAGTATATACAGTATATAGTAAGTTAAAAAAACATGATGTAAAAAAGTCTAAGTAGTCATAAGTACAAGAAGTGAGGCTAGCTATCTCATGTATTTTGCATGATCCAAGCGTTCATGCAACGTCTCTTCTATAACACGCATTCATGCTTCCAACAAAATTTGTTCGGATACAGATACTTTGTGCACGCACACTATATACTGTACACCCGACATTTGTATACAATCTACGACCGATCGACCTTATTAACCTAGGAGCTTTTTTTACAGGGAAATGCATGAACTCCCACCCCCTTAAAGGCGTGTAATTCAAAGAGAAAGAAAGGGTTTTGCTCTAGTATAACCCCCTCCCTCAAACTCGGACAAAATAAAGGCTGAGATCGCACGGTACCCTTTCATAACAAAGGGCATGGGGCATACCTGATTCCTCTGCAAGCAGAAGGACTAGGTGCCGAAGGAATGGACGGTGGCGGTAAATGTGTGTCTGAGCAGTTATGCATTTCTATAACTAAGCTGCTCATAACTTTTGTGCAATTATAGGCTCCTTTGTGTATAACTTCGTCGATACGGAAACAGTATATTTCGACATGACACAGAATTGTAAGATTATTATGCTGGTAGCCCACGGTCAATCGACTGACTGGAACCTCTCATGAAAATCAAAATAGAACAGATAGGGGAAAATAATATGAAATCATCAAACAAATGATATACATATGGTCTCTTTTATAACACACATGGAACAAATCAAAATTAGTTCGGATACAGGTAAATGTGCTTGCACACTTAGGCCCTGATCTCCAACGTAGCAATGTATAGCTGCATTCATCCCACATGCGTGGACCTTGCCTTATTACCTCCAGCATCCACACAAGCCAGAACATTACAGATCTTGACGACACAGAAAGGGAAAGAGACGGCCCATGTATGCCCCTTCCACGCCACTCAGCCGCTGCACACGCATACTCCGCAGATGGACTGCAAAATATATAGCCGTACTCATCTGTGGTGAAGAAGATGTACCCGTTCCATGACTGCACGTTGCGAGCACACAGCTCGCTGCCCGCGTCGGCAAGATCCTCGGTGCACTCCCGCAGCTGCACCTCTCTTTCAAGGCTCCACTGCTCTCCGCCAAGGCCTGTACTACTTCTCTCCTCGGGCAGCGGCTTCGGGCGGCTATAGAGCCCGAGCACGAGGAGGTCATGGATGCACGCGAACCACAACTTCTCTTCGTACGAGCTATACGTCTACCAAATCACCAGTCGTGGATGATTACACAAGTAGAAAACTTGTTCCATTGGTCGCCAGGGCTAGCCGAGTGCACCAATGTATCGAAGATCAACTCACGATCGACACTAGTTGGTCTTGCCACCACACACACCACCTTGAACAGGAAGTCAGAAGCCCCTCCAAGAAGCATATATCTACAATTGCTAGCGTCATCACGTAGAATGAAGGCACCGATAAATAAGCAACTCCCGTACCTCGCCGACGGTGGGAGCTCCTGCAGGTCATGGGTGACAGGGTTGAAGATGGCGAGGACTCGCCATGACGTCTGGTTGTTGATGTGGTGCTTATGGGTGCGGATGAGGAGGAGGAGGCCCTCGAGGGAGTCAGCGATGGACACCCCCCCCCCCCCCCCACCAAACACGTACTGTGCAAGAGAGTTTGGGATGTTTCTAGTCTTCTCAGCGAGATCTGGAGATGCCATCTGATCGGTGGGACTAAAGAGTAGGCATTGACTAACCCCTCCGAAGACGCCACATAAGACCGGTGGTCGCTGCCAGCGAAGGATGACATGGCACCATGGCTTACATGTGAGTGCAGAGTGCACAATGTTGATCGGCTCCATCGATCGGGAGAGGATGTTGGTGAGGGTGTCATCGTGGAGGAGGTTGATGTAACACATATCAGGTGCACCAATTGTCATATTGGATCAACTTACACATATCAATCACCAATTGCTGCAAAATTGCAGATTCACAAAAAAAAAATTAGCGCAAGTTGTAACATGTTGTTTTCCATAGCTTTTAGAACTTGATTTATACGTGAATAAATGGATTAATGGAAAATACAGATGTAGTTAGCTTCTTTATATTTCGAAGAAATGATCCTATGACACTACTAATGAATCGACATATAAGACCCCTTAGGTTGAAGAAAATTATATGGGATAACATATCGATGACGTGTTATGTTCAAAATTCACATCGGTGACACCATGACATATGCTATAAAATGGCCACCTTATCCTTGACATGTTCGAGCCATTAACAAGCATTGGAGGTCGGGTGATCTTTCCCAATATCGACAAGAGTCTGAGTGTGAGCAGTAGGGCGCTGCCTACCATTGAGGGTGACACCATTGTCAAATACATGCCTGGGACGAAACAACTTGGGAAATACAAATTCCAAAGTGTCACATGGTTCCTACCAATATATGAATACTAGATGATACCCCGCGCGGTGCTGCGGAAATATTTGATATATGTAAAATAGAATAACAACTGAAATAAAAGCAAATTCACCATTTAGTTACTAAGGATATGATGAATAGTGTATGAGAACACCACAACATTAGTTGCAGCAAATCTACGTGTACAAACATTATCTGTACATAATAAGATACCAAATTATATCAGAGATGATTCATAACGATAAGAATACAAATCTCGAGGACAAAGGATATGTCTGTTTCATTCGCCACAACTCGCAGTAGACATGGGGCATCAGTTTTAGGTTGTGGAAACGCCAGTCACCTCATATGTTGCTTCACCTGGCATGTATCATCTTAAATCTACGGAAAAAAATGATACATTTGATAATACTGACCACAAACAAACAGATTAAGTTTACAAATACATAAAATATTTTCTACATCTACGTGCTTTTAGGGAAAGTAGAATAATAAAAAGGTCTAAAATGCCCGATGGAAAGACACCTTATTTTTTGTCTAGAATGAGTAAATCGTCATCCTAGTGGTAGGGCAACAGGGCCTTAAAATTCAAATTTCTTTTGCCCAGTGAAAGTACTATGAAGAGGTGAAAAAAGAGAGCACACACAACTTAAATGAAATTATGAAATACCTACTATATTTTGTTATGACGAAAATTCAATGAAGCAATTATTTAACACGTATATAACATCAAGAATGTTTCTAGGGCAGTATCCGTGTTAGTTTTTTTCCCGTCAATGATGTCTTGACACTGCGCCACTGCCTACAAAATCAGAATAAGATGCATGCTAATTTCAGTAGAATCGCCTGTGAGTTGTCGTAGAAACCCGTACATCACAAAGTTGACGCTACTCAATCTTTCTGCCACCTTTGACTGGAGAAATGAAACTGTACTCTTCACTAACTAATAAATTTCATGTGGAAATGCTGCACTCAAATTGGAAATCTTGCAAGGTGAGATCCAAAATTCAGTCAATAGTACATCTGGAGAAAATAGTGTTTGAAGCGAATGAACAATGGTAGAATAAAAGTTAATTAGTAATTCAAGTGCAAGTTACTATAGTTACTTAATGAAATCTGCAATGAAATCCCAAAAAGCAACGCACCTTCAAATTGGGTACTCACCTTAGATCCAGTTCTAATAAATCCCAGCACATATCTATCGAGGTACCACGATGAACCCGAATACAATGCTAGCTGACGAACCAATCTCGCCCTCATGTTCTCGAAATCGCTCTCTCGCCAATTTTTAAATAAAGATTTTCCTGACCAATTCATATAAATAAAGTACCACTTCAACGGAGAGAGGGATACATAAAGAAGCTGTGTATGTATGGTGAAGCCAACGCATGCAGGGCTCGAGCATGAAGAGACCGACCTGGAGGACGGTAGCAGCACTTCTAACTTCCTCAGAACAAAGAAATATTGACAGGGAGTAGGAGGTGGATAAGATGGAGAACATGGGGTGGGTGGTGAGCATCGGGGAATTGTGACGCGAATGGCTGAGGCGCATCATGGAATTTATAGGGGAAAATTAGCTCGGCCCTCTCGTATGCCTACATCAATTTCTCGTGCAACCGTTTCTTGCAGGAATCGCGGGGAGAAGAAGATGGAGAGGAATCACGGGGAGCACTGCCGTGTACATTAATCGAGGAAGGAGGTGCTGGTCGAGTGGCCGGTGGATGCAAATTAATTTCGGTGGGGGAAGAGAAAAATTGTTGGGCTGGCTTCTATTACGAACGGGTTAGAGAATGGGCGGTGGGGGAAGAGAAACAGTGTTGGGCTGGCTTCTATTACGAACGGGCTGGATAATGGGCTAAGGGTTGGTTGGGCTGGTTCGGACATAGGACAACAGAATAACGGCGATTTTTCAGAGAGAAACGGAAAAGAAATCATAACAAAAATAGCTGATGTAGCACTTCGCTGATGTGGATAGGCTGCATGTTGTGAGAAATACCTTAGTGGGGATGACCTATTTAGATATTATAGATACCGCAGAGCGTGGTAATGAACCGTCTTATAGTGGCCTCATCCATCATATATTTTGGCGCTACTATAATTATAATGAGTGAGATAATTATTTTCTATTGCTTTATTATTGTTGAAAATATATGCAATAATCCATATGATTTAATCCGAATAAAAAACTGATAAAGCGTGATCATACAGATAGTACTAAAACTAATCATGCAGATCAACAAAGTAGATGAACAGATTACATTTAAATAAGATAAACCTATCACATCTATACCAAACGCTAGAATAAGAAACTCTAGCAGAATCTGAAATAAGAAGTTCAGTGTTACGTACGGTAGAGCAGCGGCAGCAGCGGCCGCGGTGGTAGCAGCAGCAGTAGCTGCAGCGGTGGCAGCAGCGTCGTCGCTCATGTTAAGGTTGTCAAAGAGGTCGGTGACGTCCGGAACTCATCGTCGTCCGGGAACTCGTCGTCGGAAGACGTTGTGGAAACCAGTAGTCGCGCAGAAGCGCTCCCCAAAAACTTGATCGCCCCTCACCCGTACAGGTTCACAAGAGGCGGGGTTCTGGAGGCCTAATGTCCCGATATGCGGTGCACGTCGCAAGCCGGGATGGGAAAGATGAAAGCGGCGGCGCAATAGACTGGAAGGAGACGCGTGTGGTAAGCGATGCCGATTAGGTGTAGCGCAGGCGTTTATATAAAGCAGGGTCAGGAGATCGTGGGACTTAGTCCACGTCCGAGTCGGTAATAGCCCACGTCCCATAAAGATTAAAAACAGCTGACTCATTAACGGGTCCGTTAATAACTCGTAATTAATCCACGATTAATTTTCCTGACTAGCAAAAATAAAGCTCGGCTCGGCGAGATTCCCGCAACCCGCGGCGCGCCCGCGCGTGTGTCGTGACGAGGCGGGCAGCATCGGAGGAGGAGTGCACGAGAGCTGCTCTTCTTCTCACACCTTAGTGAGTGGTGGAACAGCCTAGTATATAAGGAGGTGTAACTCTTACTCAACTAGCAATGTGGGACTAAACTTTGACACCACTAGCACATCCATATGCTACCATGCATAAATGGGCCAAAGAGAATTTCAGAATTTGTCTAATAGGCCAGCAGCCCAAAACTCACCAAATTCCAACAATCCCCCACAAAGTCTCATTGACACATCACCTCATTTCTATTCCAGAATATTGTTTTATATACCGGTGTGTAGTGGAGACTGTTAAGTTGAACTTTCACATTAAACCTCATGCTACACTAGCAAGCAACTTGAATAGTGGAATATGCCTTGAACTACAAGTTTTCTGTACACTAGTTTCATACAAAATCTAGACCGGTACCGGGTTGTCGCAGGGCTTCCCGCGGTTTGGAGCTTATGTTGGGTCCACAGCATAGAAAACAAAAAATTTCCTACGATGAGAACTATACGCCAAGATCTATCTACTAGATACAGAGCAACGGGTGGACATACATCCATGGAGAACTTACCCTCGAAGACAACTAGTTTTGTTAACGAGTAGGAACTCGTGGTTGATGTAGTCGTACACTTGCCGATCTCAAGATCGTGTGGAAGTCCGAGCGTCGCAAATCAGCAACACATCCGTCCTCACACACACGTTCAAGCCACCGGACAACCTTCACCTCCTCGCTCCAGCGATGCAGCGGAAGCAGCAACTCCTTCCAGACGAAATGCCACCGAGAACATGTATCTCGCTAATCCGAGACCATGGGGGAATAATTCTAGAGAGGGAGAGAGATCCTTCACGAGGAGGTGTGAGGAAGAAGAGTGAGAGGGGTGGCCTTTTATAGGAGGAGGGGGTACCCCTCCCCATGGCCGGCGCCCCATGGGGGGTGACCCCTCACCTCCCCCATTCATGTGGTGGTAACTCCTCCACATTAAAATGCCCCTTCACATTCTCTTTTAAAGTCTCCACTTTAAATGCATTAAAATTCTCTAAGTTTAATGCTCTATCATTTAATAAAACTCTTTTATTAAATTTATGCAGAATTTTGTTAATTACTTTAATTAACAAACATTCACATAAAATCCCTTGCAACATTTCAATATCACATGCAGAACCACTTTCTGCAATTTCACCCGAAATAATTCCGGTTTCTATCGAAACAATTCCTACGCTTTGCAATCCTTTCGTCTAAAACATATGTGCTCCAAAATGGTTGCCGGTAACCCTTAAGTGTGTCACCCTACGGTTCGCGAATAATGCAGACATGATTGAGACTCCTCTCAGATCAATAATCAGAAGCGGGACCTGGAGATCCATATTGACTCCTGCACATTCAACGATGACTTCTGTGATCGTGAGAACCTTTAACGCTAGTAACTTAATCCCTTGTCTCATGATATAATACATGTCTGGGATTCGATCATCGGTATCCAAATACCTAGTTTGATCTCGTTACTGACATGCACTCTTTTCTCGTTCCTGTGATCACATCACTTGCATGCAAGCTATCTTAATGTGATATCACTGAGAGGGCCTAGAGTATATCTATCCGTCATCGGGATTGAAAAATTCCACTCTTGATCCATGAGCCTCAACATAACACTTTCGTAGCACTGAACCCACCTTTATAGTCACCCTGTTACAGTGTGGCATTTCATGCTATCAAGATACTCTTCCGGTGTTAGCAATTAACATGATCTCATGGTCTAAGGATAAAGATTACTTCGTATGATGTTATAGCAATATAAACATAATGACTTGATCGTAATGCCATACTTCGGATGAATGTTCATCACATCATTTCACAAATATTGTGACCTTGTTATTAACAACATCCAATGTCCATGATCAGGAAACCTTGATCATCTTGTTAATCAACAAGCTAGTTTATAAGAGAGTCATAACTAGGAACCCTTTTTGTTTATTAAACACAGATGTATTGACGTTTCCGATCAATACAATTATAGCATGCAACATAAACATCTATCATATACGAGGAATATAAAATAACAACTTTATTATTGCCTCTTAGGGCATATTTCCTTCAGTCTTCCACTTGCACTAGAGACAATAATCTAGTTTAACACCCATGGAGTTCTGGTGTTGATCATGTTTTTCCCTAGGGATAACTTTAGTCAACGGATCTGCTACATTTAGATCCGTGTGTACTTTACAAATCTTTATATCTCCATCCTTGACATGCTCGCGGATGGAGTGAAACCGGCGCTTAGTATGCTTGGAATTCTTGTGAGACCTTGGTTCCTTGGCGTTGGCTATGGCTCCATTGTTGTCACAATAGATCACCATTGGGTCTAATGCACTAGGAACCACACCTAGTTCCGTTATGAACTCCTTCATCCAAACCGCTTCCTGCGCCGCTTCTGAAGAAGCAACATATTCCGCCTCCGTCATTGATCCAGCCACCACAGGTTGTTTGGAACTCCTCCAACTAACTGCTGCTCCGTTCAAGAGAAATACGTATCCAGATTGAGACTTAGAGTCATACGGATCGGTGTCAAAGCTAGCATTGACATAACACTTAGCGACTAGCTCTTCTTCACCTCCGTATATAAGAAACATATCCCTAGTTCTTCTCAAGTACTTAAGGATATTCTTGACCGCTATCCAGTGTTCTGAACCTGGATCAGATTGGTACATACTAGTCAAACTAATAGCATGTGCCACATCCGGTCTTGTACATAGCATGTCATACATTATAGAGCCTATGGCTGAGGCATAGGGGATCTTATCCATTATCTCTCTTTCTTCCGCCATAGCCGGACTTTGAGTCTTACTCAATGTCTTGCCTTGCAACATCGGTAAGAACCCCTTCTTACTTCTGTCCATATTAAACTTCTTTAATATCTTATCAAGGTATGTACTCTGCGATAGTCCAATTAGGCGCCTTGATCTATCTCTATAGATTTTAATGCCTAATATATATGACGCTTCACCAAGGTCTTTCATCGAAAATTTGCTATTTAGATAACTTTTAACTCTGTTTAAAAGATCTATATCATTTCCAATCAATAATATGTCATCCACATATAATATCAGAAATGCCACATTGCTCCCACTCACTTTCTTGTAAATACAAGCATCTCCATAAGTTTGGACAAATCCAAACTCTTTGATCACCTCATCAAAGCGGAGATTCCAACTTCGGGATGCTTGCTTCAGTCCATAGATGGATCGCTGAAGTTTGCATACCTTATCAGCATCCTTAGGATCGACAAAACCCTTAGGTTGTATCATATACAACTCTTCTTCAATATTACCATTGAGGAACGCATTTTTGACATCCATCTGCCATATTTAATAATTGAAATATGCAGCAATTGCTAACATAATCCTAACCGACTTTAGCATCGCTACGGGAGAGAATGTCTCATCGTAGTCAACTCCTTGAATTTGTCGAAATCCCTTTGCGACAAGTCGAGCTTTATAGATGGTCAAATTACCATCAGCATCAGTTTTTCTTTTGAAAATCCATTTATTCTCAACGGCCTTTCGGTCGTGAGGTAAGTCCACCAAGGTCCAAACCTGGTTTTCGTACATGGATTGCATCTCGGATTTCATGGCTTCTAGACATTTGTTGGAATCCGGGCTCATCATCGCTTCTTCATACATCGTAGGGTCATCTATTTCATAAATCATGAAATTCATAACAGGATTGCCGTACAGTTCAGAGCTGCATGTGTCCTGCTTGACCTGCGAGGTCCGGCAGTATCCTCTTTCGGAGTTTCATGATCATTATCATTAGCTCTCTCTTCATCAGGTGAAGTCAACTCCGAAACAACTTACGGTGCTGCGCCACTCACCAATTCATGAAGAGAAGGTTTAATATCCTCTTCGAGATCTACCTTCCGACTACTCACACCTTTCGCGAGAAACTCCTTCTCAAGAAAGGATCCATTCTTGGCAACAAAAACCTTGTCCTCGGATCTGTGATAGAAGGTATACCCAATCGTTTCCTTAGGGTATCCTATGAAGACGCATTTTTTGCTTTGGGTTCGAGTTTATCTGGCTGAATTTTCTTCACATAAACATCGCATCCCCAAACTTTAAGAAATGATAGCTTAGGTTTGTTTCCAAACCATAATTTATACGGTGTCGTTTCAACGGATTTAGATGGTGCCCGATTTAAAGTGAATGCGGCGGTTTCCAGTGCATAACCCCAAAAAGGCAGTGGCAAGTTAATCAGAGACATTATAGATCGAACCATATCCAATAAAGTACGATTACGACGTTCCGACACACCATTACGTTGTGGTGTTCCGGCAGGCGTGAGTTGTGAAACTATTCCACAATCTTTCATATGTGTGCTAAACTCGTAACTAAGATACTCTCCTCCACGGTCGGACTGTAGAAATTTGATCTTTCTGTTACGATGATTTTCCACTTTATTCTGAAATTCCTTGAATTTTTCAAAAGTTTCAGACTTGTGTTTCATCAAATAGACATCTCGTATCTACTCAAATCATCCGTGAAAGTAACAAAATAACGATATCCACCTCGCGCCGACACACTCATTGGTCCACACACATCAGTATGTATGATTTCTAATAAATCTGTCGCCCGTTCCATTGAAACAGAAAACGGCGTTCTAGTCATCTTGCCCATAAGGCACGACTCACATGTATCAAATGATTCAAAATCAAGTGATTCCAAAAGTCCATCAGAATGGAGTTTCTTCATGCGTTTAACGCCAATATGACCTAAACGGCAGTGCCACATATATGCAGATATATCATCATCAAGTTTAATCTTTTTAGCATCAACATTATGAATATGCGTAATACTACTATCGAGATCCAATAGAAATAAACCATTCAACACAGGTGCATGACCATAAAAGATATTATCCATATAAATCGAACAACCATTATTTTTAGACTTAAACGAATAACCACTTTGCATCAAACATGATCCGGATACAATGTTCATGCTCATTGCAGGCACCAAATAACAATTATTCAGATTTATAACTAATCCCGACGGCATATGGAGAGGCAGCGTTTCGACGGCGATCACATCAACTCGTGATCCATTGCCGACCCGCATCGTGACCTCATTCCTTGCTAGTTGTCGCTTGTTCCGCAGCCCCTGAATCGAGCTATATATATTAGCAACTGATCCCGTACCAAATACCCAGGTGCTACTACGAGTACTAGTCAAGTACACATCAATAACATGTATATCACATATACCTTTGTTTACCTTGCCGGCCTTCTTGTCCGGCAAATACTTAGGGCAGGTGCGCTTCCAATGGCTAGTCCCCTTACAATAGTAGCACTCGGTATCAAACTTAGGGCCAGCTCGGGATTTCTTTTTAGGTGCGGCAACAGATTTGCCGCCCTTCTTTCACTTCTGCTTGCCTTTCTTGTCCTTCTTGAAACCGGTGGTCTTATTGATCATCAATACTTGATGTTCTTTCCTAATCTCCACTTCTGTAGTCTTAAGCATTGACAGAAGCTCGGGAAGAGACTTCTTCATTCCCTGCATGTTATAGTTCATCACGAAGCTCTTGTAGCTAGGTGGCAGAGATTGGAGAACACGATGTATGCCTAAGTCAATGGGAATCGTTATTCCGAAGGACACAAGCTTATCGGCGTACCCAGACATTTTGAGTACGTGCTCACTAACAGAGCTGTTCTCCTCCATCATGCAGCTAAAGAACTTTTCAGAAGCATTATAACTCTACGGCAGCATGGGTATCGAAAATCATTTTCAATTCTCCCATGGTATCAAAGGCATTGCCATTTTCGAAAAGCTTTCGAAGTTCTGGCTCTAGCCCATACAATATGCCGCAATGAACTAAGTTGGGGTCCTCCTGACGAGTTATATAGACATTCTTTTCCTCGTCAGGGGCATCAGGAGCTGGTGGGGGGCCTAGCGGCGCCTCTAGCACATATTGCTTTTGTGCAGCAGTGAGGAGAATCCTCAAATTCATAGCCAAGTTGGTGAAGTTGCTACCATTCGCAACAAGTTTCTCTTTCTCCATGAACACATTGAAATTAAAAGCAGGTAGTGTCATCTACAACAGAATTTGTAAAGTTTATTTAGACTAAGTTTATGATAGATTGAGTTCAACTAATCCAAATTACTAATGAACTCCCACTCAAAAACGACATCCCTCGTGTCTTTTTGGTGATTACATGAACCAAATCCACTACACCAAGTCCGATCATCACGTGAGTCGGTGTAGCTTCAAAGGCGAGCATCTATATGGGCATCATATCAACTATAAGACTCATGCTTAACCTTTTGGTTCGTGTTCCGACGCCATGTCTGTACATGCTAGGCTCGCCAAGTAAGAACCTTAGTACTCGCGTGTGTAAAACTGTCTTACACCCGTTGTATGAAAGCGTAGAGTCGAGTACACCCGATCATCACGTGATGTCTCGAAACACGATCCATAGAATGGTGCATACTTAAGGAAGAACACATTTTATCTTGATATCTAAATGAGGGATCATCTTACAATGCTACCAAAAGAGCCAAACTAGCAGTATAAGATGCTAACATCTAATGTGTAAAGTGAGATGATATGGTCCATGCATTTGATCTCTATCATTTGCATCGTGGTATGATCTCTATCATTCCTTTGTGTGTAAGGCCAAGGTCTATGGAACTTACACGTTGAGTGTGTTGTAAGAGTATCTATCATACATCTACTTACAACAATACCATATCAAGACACTAGCCCAGCAACGATCTAAACTAGACGCCTCTAATTTATCAATTGCAAGTTTTACGTGGCTTGGGGCTTTCGGAGATAGAACCGGTCTTACCTACGAACATGAACCACAACGAGGATAACCAAGTTATTAGCAACTCATTATAAATCAGATATTAACTATAGTAGGAGAGACAAACACCCGCCAGCCACTTATGCAAAACTAGTTGCATGTCAGTCGTGGAACCGGTCTCATGTACGATGACATGTAAGGTTGGTCCCGCTGCTTCATCCCACTATGCCACCAATATCCAAAATACATAGAAGATGCAATAACATGATCATCATCGCCCACATATAAACATATGTGTACTACCCGTGCAAAGCACCTACACATAGATCAGGCTCTGATACCCTTTGTTGGGTTGACATAGAAAACAAAAAATTTCCTACGATGAGAACTATACGCCAAGATCTATCTACTAGATACAGAGCAACGGATGGACATACATCCATGGAGAACTTACCCTCGAAGACAACTAGTTTTATTAACAAGTAGGAACTCGTGGTTGATGTAGTCGTACACTTGCCGATCTCAATATCGTGTGGAAGTCCGAGCGCCGCAAATCAGCAGCACATTCGTCCTCACACACACGTTCAAGCCACCGGACAACCTCCACCTCCTCGTTCCAGCGATGTAGTGAAAGCAGCAACTCCTTCCAGATGAAATGCCACCGGGAACATGTATCTCGCTAATCCGAGACCATGGGGGAATAATTCTAGAGGGGAAGAGAGATCCTTCACGAGGAGGTGTGAGGAAGAAGGGTGAGAGGGGTGGCCTTTTATAGGAGGAGGGGGTACCCCTCCCCATGGCCGGCACTCCATGGGGGGTGACCCCTCACCTCCCCCATTCATGTGGTGGTAACTCCTCCACATTAAAATGCCCCTTCACATTCTCTTTTAAAAACTCCACTTTAAATGCATTAAAATTCTCTAAGTTTAATGCTCTCTCATTTAATAAAACTCTTTTATTAAATTTATTCAGAATTTTGTTAATTACTTTAATTAACAAACATTCACATAAAACCCCTTGCAACATTTCAATATCACATGCAGAACCACTTTCTGCAATTTCACCCGAAACAATTCCGGTTTTTATCGAAACAATTCCTGCGGTTTGCAATCCTTTCATCTGAAACATATGTGCTCCAAAATGGTGTCCGGTAACCCTTACGTGTGTCACCCTACGGTTCGCGAATAATGCAGACATGATTGAGACTCCTCTCAGATCAATAATCAGAAGCGGGACCTGGAGATCCATACTGACTCCTGCACATTCAACGATGACTTATGTGATCGTGAGAACCTTTAACGCTAGTACTCCCTCCGACCCATATTAGATGACTTGAATTTATCTAGATTCGGATGTATCTAGTACTAAAACATGTCTAGATACATCTGAATCTAGACAAATTCGAGTCAAGTAATATGGGTCAGAGGGAGTAACTTAATCCCTTTGTCTCATGATATAATACATGTCTGAGATTCAATCATCGGTATCCAAATACCTAGTTTGATCTCGTTACCGATATGCACTCTTTTCTCGTTCCTGTGATATAACATTCTAGTGATCACATCACTTGCTTGCAAGCTATCTTAATGTGATATCACCGAGAGGGCCTAGAGTATATCTATCCGTCATCGGGATTGACAAATTCCACTCTTGATCCATGAGCCTCAACATAACACTTTCGTAGCACTGAACCGACCTTTATAGTCACCCTGTTACGGTGTGACGTTTGATGTTATCAAGATACTCTTCCGGTGTTAGCAATTAACATGATCTCATGGTCTAAGGATAAAGATTACTTCGTATGATGTTATAGCAATATAAACATAATGACTTGATCGTAATGCTATACTTCGGATTAATGTTCATCACGTCATTTCACAAATGTTGTGACATTGTTATTAACAACATCCAATGTCCATGATCAGGAAACCTTGATCATCTTGTTAATCAACATGCTAGTTTATAAGAGAGGCATAACTAGGAACCCTTTTTGTTTATTAAACACACATGTATTGACGTTTCCGATCAATACAATTATAGCATGCAAAATAAACATCTATCATATACGAGGAATACATAATAACAACTTTATTATTGCCTCTCAGGGCATATTTCCTTCAGTTTATGCGTCATACTCCAGGGCCTTTCATGAGTTTATTAGAGAGCACCCAACTCTCACGGACTGCGACGTTTAACAGCCAGACTCATATAGGTGTGTTCCTCAATAGATGTTCTGCAGGACAACATCTCTGCTTAGAAAAGCCACTTAGAACACATTAAGATAAATATCAACCTTCCATGCAGAATAAGAGTATTGCATCTTTATGGAGATGTAGATATAATATTGGCATACTCTCCGCTCAGCTGATCAACAGCTTGTCTCCCAGCTCTAATTCACGGGATCTCCGATCACATAGAGTGGGTTGCCACTGCGAACAACTCATTGTGTGGGTCTCAAACCCATCTCCCTCGATGCGTTATCTATCACATTACGTGATAGGCCCTTTGTGAAGGGATCTGCCAAGTTCTTAGATGTTTGGATATAATCCAATGCAATAACTCCGGAGTTTCTCAGTTTCTTGACAGATTTCAATCTCCTCTTCACATGCCTTGATGACTTCATATTATCCTTAGAACTGTTTACTTTGATGATCACAATTTGATTATCACAATTCATCAGGATGGCAGGTATTGGTTTTTCAACCATAGGTAAGTCCATCAAAAGCTCACGAAGCCACTCTACTTCAAAAGTGGTTGTGTCTAATGCTGTGAGTTCTGCTTCCATAGTTGACCTCGTTAAGATGGTCTGCTTGCAAGACTTCTAGGAAACAGCACCACCACCAAGTGTAAACAAATAACCACTTGTGGCCTTAATCTCATCAGCATCAGATTTCCAGTTTGAATCACTATACCCCTCAAGTACTCGTGGATACCCAGTATAGTGAATACCATAACTCGCAGTGCCTTTCAAATAGCGCAAAACTCTCTCAAGAGCATGCCAATGATCATCTTCGGGATTTGACGCAAATCGATCCAGTTTGCTTACAGCAAAGGAGATGTCAGGCCTTGTAGCGCTGGTTAAATACATGAGCGAGCCAATAATTTGAGAATATCTCAATTGATCTTTAGCATCCCTTCGATTCTTCCGAAGTAGCACACTCGGATCATAAGGCGTTAGAGAAGACTTGCAATCTCTATACCCAAAGCGACTCAATATCTTTTCCACATAGTGGGACTGAAGCTGTGTAATCCCACCATTGTCATCCTTTAGTAGCTTGATGTTTAAGATTACATCAGCCACTCCCAAGTCCTTCATCTCAAAGCAGCGAGATAGGATCTCTTTGACCTCCTCAATAACATTGAGGTTGGTCCCAAATATCAATATGTCGTCAACATAGAGACACATAATAACTCCCTCGACCCCACCATGGCGATAGTACACACACTTATCGGCTTCGTTTACAACAAAGCCTTCAGCGGTTAAAGTTCATTCAAACTTCTCATGCCACTTCTTAGGAGCTTGCTTAAGACCATATAAAGACTTCACTAACTTACACACCTTTCCTTCTTGACCATCTACTACAAATCCATCAGGCTGCTCCACATAAATTTCCTCATCTAGCTCTCCATTTAGAAAACTTGTCTTAACGTCCATTTGATGAACGAGAAGACCATGTGAGGCAGCCAAGGATAGTAGTACTCGAATAGTGGTCAACTGCTCTGGTGAGTAGGTATCGAAGAAGTCTTCACCTTCTTTCTGGGTATAACCCTTGGCCACAAGACGTGCCTTGTACTTTTCAATAGTACCATCAGGTCTAAGATTTTTCTTGAACACCCACTTACATCCTACAGATTTACACCCATAAGGACGATCAGTGACCTCCCAAGTTCCATTAGCTAAGATGGAATCCATCTCACTACGGAAAACTTCTTTCCAGTAGTCGGCATCTTGAGATGCGTAAGCTTCTGAAATAGAGGTGGGAGTATCATCCACAAGGTACACAATGAAATCATCACCAAATGATTTTGCAGTCCTTTGTCTCTTGCTCCTTTTAGGAGCTTCATTGTCGTCCTCCACAGGATCATCATAGTGTTCTATCGGCATAGTGGGTTCAGGAATTATAACAAATTCCTGACTAGATGAACTAGTCATCTCCTGATTTGATGAGCTAGACATACCTTTCATGGGAAAGATGTCCTAAAAGAAAGTCGCATAATTCGACTCCATAATCGTACCAACATGCATGTCGGATACCTCAGATTTTACTATCAAAAATCTATAGCCAATGCTATGAAAAGCATATACTAGAAAAACACAATCCACGGTTTTTGGTCCAAGCTTTCGCTTCTTGGGTATTGGAATATTAACTTTCGCCAAACATCTCCAAGTTCGTAAGTAAGAGAGTTTAAGCCTTTTCTTCTCACATTCCTCAAATGAGTCATGGTTTTATCCTTTACGGGAACACGGTTTAGGACATGACATGCAGTCATTAGCGCCTCCCCTCACCATTCCTTGGAAAGACCCGATGTATCTAACATGGCGTTAACCAAATCAGTTAGAGTGTGGTTCTTTCTTTCGGCCACCCCATTTGACTGAGGTGAGTAGGGAGGCGTCCTCTCATAGATAATACCATGTTCCGTATAGAATATATCAAATTCATTTGAAAAGTACTCTCCACCATGATCCGACCTTAACCGCTTGATTTTAAGATCAAGTTGGTTTTCTACTTCAGCTTTATAGTTTTTGAAGTAACTCAAAGCTTCATCTTTAGACTTCAGAAGATAAACATAGCAGTATCTAGTGGAGTCATCAATCAACGTCATAAAGTATCTTTTTCCATCTCGTGTCAATACACCATTCATCTCACAAATATCTGAATGTATAAGTTCTAGAGGTGCTAAGTTTCTTGGTTTCGCAGCCGTATGAGACTTGCGGGGTTACTTTGCTTGCACACAAACTTGGTACTTAGAACCTTTGACAGTGGTAAATTTCGGAATTAAACTCATATTGGCTAGCCGCGTCATGCAACCAAAGTTAATATGACAAAGTCGTGAATGCCAAATATTGGACTCATTATCATTGCAAACATGATTAATAACTTTAGTACATGAGTCTGACAAAGATAAGCGGAACAGACCTACACACTCATAACTCTTTCCAACAAATTGTACATACTTAGAACTTACAACTTTATTGGACTCAAACACCAACTTAAAACCATCTTGACATAGAAGCGATCCGCTGACAAGATTCTTATTGATGGAAGGAACGTGCTGCACATTCTTCAGCTGTACGGTCTTCCCTGAAGTAAACTTCAGATTTACCGTACCAACACCATGAACAAAAGCACGTGAGCCGTTTCCCATCAGCACGGAGGAAGTCCTTGCGACCTAATAAGAAGAGAACATGGATATATCAGAACATACATGTGTATTAGCACCCGTGTCAATCCACCAATCATGAGAATGACATACTGAAAGGATAGTAGGTAAAATACCGTACCCAGCGTCCTTCATCTCAGTATCGCTAATAATAACATTAGCGGTCTTGCCGCTGTTTCCATGTTGCCGCTTGTCAAAGCGATTAGGGCAGCTAGGAGCCCAATAATCAGGATCACCACAGACGTGGCAAGAGCCTTTCTTTTTATCATTTTTCCTCTTGAAGTTGGTTGAGTGAGTGGCCTTGTTCTTGCCATCAAACTTCCCTTTGCCATCAGACATGTTCTTATTCTTGAACTTGTGGGATTGGAAGTTTTATTCTGTACCAAATTGGCACTAGAAGCTCCCTCGAGTACTCGAGCACGTGTGTCCTTTGCTCTCGCCTTTTCTTCCGCATGAAGAGACCCAATGAGATCCGTAATGGAAAACTCTTGTCTCTTATGTTTCAGAGAAGTAGCAAAGTTCCTCCACATGAGAGGAAGCTTGGCAATAATGCCTCCGGCCACAAACTTGTCCGGTAAGGTACACTTGAACTGCTCAAGTTTTTTGGCAAGTGATTGTATCTCATGAGCTTGCTCAACGATGGAGCGCTCATCAACCATCTTGTAGTCATAGAATTGCTCCATGACATACAACTCAGTGCCAGCGTCCGAGACCCCAAACTTGGCCTCAAGCGCATCCCACGCGTCTTTGCCATTATCAAATGACATATATGGGTCAACAATTTTGTCCCCAAGAATACTGAACAGAGCCGCCATAAACATGGTATCGGCTTTCTTAAAGGACGCTTCCTGCTCAGCAGAAACATCTCCTTCAGGTTTGCCAAGAGCGGCGCTATAGCAGTTTAGGTTTTTAAACCATAGAATTGCTCTCGCGCGCCATGTCTTATAGTGCATACCACAAACGAAGGAGGCCTAGTAGCTGTGGCTACACCGGTAGAATTCAGTTGCCTATAATCAGGTTTTTGGATTGTTGAAAATACAAGCAATAATCCATATGATTTAATCCGAATAATGAACTGATAAAGCGTGATCATACAGACAGTACTAAAACTAATCATGCAGATCAACAAAGTAGATGAACAGATTACATCTAAATAAGATAAACCTATCACATCTATACCGAACGCTAGAATAAGGAACTCTAGTAGAATCTAAAATAAGAAGTTCAGTGTGACGTACGGTAGAGCAGCGACAGCAGCGGCCGCGGCGGTAGCAGTAGCAATAGCTGCAGCGGTGGCAGCAGCGTCGTCGCTCATGTTGAGGTTGTCAAAGAGGTCGGTGACGTCCGGAAAGAAGTCGCCGTCCAGGAACTCGTCGTCGGAAGACGTTGTGGAAGCCAGTAGTCGCGCAGAAGCGCTCCCCAAAAACCTGATCGCCCCTCACCCGTACAGGTTCACAAGAGGCGGGGTTCCGGAGGCCTATTGTCCCGATCTGTGGTGCACGCCGCAAGCCGGGATGGGGAAGATGAAAGCGGCGGCGCAATAGACTAGAAGGAGACGCGTGTGCCGATTAGGTTTAGCGCAGGCGTTTATATAGAGCAGTGTCAGGAGATCGTGGGACTCAGTCCACGTCCGAGTCGGTAACAGACCATGTCCCATAAAGATTGGAAACGGCTAACTCATTAACGCGTCCGTTAATAACTCGTAATTAATCCACGATTAATTTTCCTGACTAGCAAAAAATGGCGCGCGCGGCGAGGCGAGGCGAGGCGGGCGACGTCGGGGGAGGAGTGCGTAAGAGCTGCTCTTCTTCTCACACCTTAGTGAGTGGTGGAACAGCCTAGTATGTAAGGAATTGTAACTCTCACTCAACTAGCAATATAATACTAAACTTTGACACCACTAGCACATCCATATACTGTCATGCACAAATAGGCCAAAGAGAATTTCAGAATTTGTCTAATGGGCCAACAGCCCAAAACTTACCAAATTCCAACAGTTATGTCAAAACTGCTTCGGCCACCTGATGAAATAATTGCTTTCTCACTTCTCTCTATAGGACCAAATACTTTTTGGTACCCAGGGGAATGCTAGTCCGAGGTTGGTGAAGCAGAATTGGCGAGATGAGGTATGTGTCACCTAGAATAATACCAAGGTTATGTTCTAGTGTATTATGAATTTTATTCTCGTCTTAGATTTTCTCGGTATCCAATGATGTGCCTTAATATGCAACTAAAGAACATTTTTTCTTGGGGTTAATTGTTATCGGTAACATATATTCTAAATATCATTACCGCATTATGAGCTATCTCCATCAAGATAACTTACTGTGCATTCATCTATTTTTTTCGCAGAGATCGAGTGGCTCTACTCGGATGGATAGCTAGAGTAGGTCGTTGCAAAGTATAATCAATATAAATTTGTGTATTCAAACAATGTGTGCCCCTCCGTAAGGAATGCAAACAGTTGGAATACCAGGAAGTTGCAAAATATGCATTCAGGCAAGAAAAGATACATTATAACTCGATAATTCATAACTGCACTATTTGCGACAAATATATGTTACTAGGAGAACATACAGAAGCTAGGGTACTTTGAGCAGGTCGATGAGGTTGCCGGAGACCATGCGGCGCTCCATCATCATGCAATCTATGTATGTCTGCCACTGGGGAGTTTTTTTTCATGATCCTCACGAATCATCCTCGCGCTCAACACGAGCTTTGATGTACGTGCATAGTCGCACCATCGAAGCTGTCCTAGTAGTCAATGCCTGAGATAGTTGACAATATCAAAGTAGGCAAGATGCCCTCCGCATCCTCCTAGGTTGTTCCTGATTATTCTTCGACATGTATAGCTTCAAAGAATCTCAATTAGGCAAATAATAATTAGAAGGAATCGTGAATGTGGCCATTATTTTATGTATAAATATTTTTGAAAAGTTTCGTTTTATAGAATGTCATTTCTTAAAGCTGATGCATTACACTCTTCACAATTTATTTCCAAATTCTCACTCATATATTTGTTATGTAACACAATATGACTGCCAAAATGTACTCCCTCCGAGCACAACATAGTTTCAATAGGCAGCATCTCATGTATTGCATATCTATTAGCATCCGAATCTAGACAAATCGAATTCAATTAATTTGGGTCGGAGGGAGTATATTTTCGTGTAAGGCCAATGAAAGCACTATAATCAAATGATCTTAAAACATTACTATGTATACCTCCTGATAGGTGTACTCGGTCGAGCTGGATATATTCCACGTTCTCACCGACTGATACCACCTCCCGTTATCGCGATCTATGTCTTTACATGTCACGTTTTGAAATTTTGTTGTTGGTACTATATACCTTTCGATTTTCGTCTCCCACGGGCACGTAAGTATACTTGTACGGTGAGTATACGTCTAAGAGGGAGGACCATACGTGCTTCGGGCGGGTTCGGACGGTCTTCAAAACGAGTCAGTTTTTAGTTTTTGTTATCAAAGTTTGAAAAGAACGGGGAGACACCGAAGCAAAAGTGACTGAATATATAGAATATATGTGAGACGGGATAAGGTTACTGGTCCTTAAATTTTTTGAAACTGTTTGAAGCTTTAATTTTCTTTTGAAATTTCCAAAAACAGGCTACCTGGAGCCCCGGGTGCCAAAATCTTATTTTCTGCAACTATATAATTATATAGGACTATCATGTGGTCCCGGCATTCTACTTCTGAAACAACGGAAGAGCTATTTCCAGAGGAACCATGGTCTTCTCCTAGAAACGTCAACATCATATCATGAAACTGTGAATGAGATTTGAGAATACAAGTAATATTTCATGACAGAACTCACAAGAAGCTAGACAAGGAATCAAGCAAATTTGATCATAGAAGTATCATCAGCCGTGGGGGCAGGACATGGTTTAAAGGCATATTATGTGTGTCATTGCAATAAAAAACCAAAAGTATTCCCTCAAAAAAGGAAAAACGTCACTAAGCAGTATGAGATCAATAAATTCATCTTTGAGGTCATAGTCCTCACAGAAGTAAATCAAAGATATATTGTAAAACTCTTCGGATATTTTCTCAAACCGAGGCCACTGCTGGTATATGATTGCATATCCAATAGCTCACTATCACAAGTTCTTCATGCTGATTCAAGTAATTGTGTTCTCTTTGTCCTGGGGTGATTACAAAGGATTGTCCTGGCTCTATCTTTATTTCCACTCTTCAGCTTAGCATCAACCTATCATCTTGATAAAGTCGCCAAATATACTTTTCAATGGGAACTACACAGCTAATGTTTCAGACTTGAGCATTTGGTTTCGGTTGATCAAAATACAAAAAACACACTGTTACAAATGTCCAAGGCACATTTGGGTATTTAGATCCTAATTATACAGTTATGGTGTTGTACTAGTGGAGTTGCTTCTTAGAATGGAGCCTATTTTTATACATAAAAAATCAGGCACAATGATTACTGACCATTAACAAAGTTATAGCTCGTTTATTTTACCTTCCAATCACTAATGCAAAAAAATTATCAACATGAAATCAAGTTTTGAATTCCTCATCATGATGAACCCACGAGTCAAAAGGAAACATCAAACAGACAAATGGTTTAAAGGATAAAATATTTTTTATTTCAATTATAGCGAATCTATGTAGATTTCAGTTATTGTGTATTGGAGTGCTATCAATGTATATGGTTTTGCAGGTGGCTAACACCAGTGGCGAAAACAGAAACTTCGAGAAGCCTGGACAAACATGCTGACATTTGTACATATTGATATAGACAATCGTGCAATACAAGATATCGCGATAGTCTTGTCATCGATTAATTACTTGGTGAACATACAGCATGATTGTTTTAGTCCGTAGCAACACATGTTTTGTGCTAGTATTTATGTAATATGATAAGTGCGCAGTAGCCCAGGGATGCACAAAAGGAAAGGAGTATACACCATATAAATCTCAGGTAAACATGTTTCCTCTCTATGCCTTGAATGATCGTATATACCTGTCATAGTGAAGGTGCTGGATTTTTCGAATCACAGCCTCTCTATATCATTAAGCTTTTGCATGATCTCAACTATTGAAGGTCTCTCATGTTGGTCAAGAGCCACACATGTTTGAGCTATTTCAATGCAGCTCTTTACTTGTGGGCTTTCCATGTCTAAAGTTGTATGCCACTGCAAAGTTCAAACATACAGCATAACACTTACATATGTCAACTTATCGAAAATCTTCCATAGGGAAAAACATAAAATTAATACACTACATGTGGCATTCCACACATTGTGTTTACAATATGTTAGTTAACTAATATGATAGTCTAACTACTATCATCTAGAGCATGCATTTCTTCAATATAATGGTGGATTTGTTTCATTGACTTAGAAATATAGCCCCTGGAAGACATGACTGCTTTTATATCTTGTGGTAGCAGTATTCCTAAATTTTCACTTTTGATAATCAAAGAAAAATCCTGCTATCGCCCTGGAGGTGTAAAAAGAAAAATACAAGAACATTTCAAATGAAACTAGAAAAAATCATGACTACATAATGTTTGTATTACATTTCAAATGAAGAGTGTGAATGTTGTAAAATTTCTTAATATCCTTGGTGTATGAAACTAAAAAAAATCATCACTACAAATTGTAAGTGATTACAATAAAACTGAGTTTGCCATTCATGACGTGTTTACTGAGTGCAAGACCTATTAGTATAATTTAATACATAAAACCCACAGTGTTGCTTCTTGCACTAAATTGTGATTTTTAGTTGGTATACCATACAGTATGGTACTACACAGTTTTACTTTGTAAAAGAAACATGAATCGAAATGGTTAACTAAGTATTTCTTACATTTTGAAAATCATAGTTGTGATGCCCTGTTAATAGTTTTATAATTATTATACCCAAACCATAGATGCCTGACTTGAATGTTATTTCTCCATAGTTTATGGTCTCTGGTGCAATACATCCCCTGCATGACAATATGACAATTAATTTTAATACCCATGCATAAACAAATTTATCATATTCGACAGCAAGAAAAACAAGTCTTGATCTGATTAGCTTACAGTGTTCCACGGATGTTTTTCGTGTAAACTTTTGATATCCCTTCATCAAAACATCTTGATAGCCCAAAATCAGTAATTTTTGGCTCCATACAAGCATCCAAGAGAATATTTTCTGGTTTTAAATCCAAGTGATTAATGCGTTGGCCGTGAAGATAGTTCAAACCATGACAAATTCCCCTAATCATTTTATACCGTATTTGCCATTCATCTCTATGAGACTTATCTGCAACAAGGAAAAAGCGATTCAAAATTGATGGCATGTTTTTCATTTATCTCCAAAGATTTTTTTGGAAAATCAACCAACTTTAGCAGAAGTGATGGAAAAACTACAAGCGTAATGTTTAGACCGTATATCGTAAAACATTAGAAGGTTGGTATATACCCAACATTTTCTTAGTTGTTATATTTGGATGCTAAGAACTATAAAGAAGTTTAGCTAATTTATGCTCTCAATGTATGAGTGACTACTAAATTTCAATTTTGTTACATGGTGAGACCCTGCATATTTCATTTGCCAACCAGAAACACTCTAGGCGCCAACCTCTCCTTTCCAAGCTATTAGACAGGTGACCAGATCTACACCCCCTCCCGCCGGCGAGGCAGGTGGTTCCCTCCCCTCCAGGCCCATCTACTGATCCGACGGCGGGAGGTGCAGGAAACGTAGTTTTGCATGTTTTGTGTAGTCAGGGTTAGGCATTTGTGACGTGGTGGCGCCCTTCATATGGTGACGACGCTAAATCAAATAATGGATCACTATCTCGGCGGCGTGGTCGACTGCATCGAGGAGCCAATGGGTCTATGTCGTCGTTGGACATATGCTCCGGCTTTGTGTGGTGTTGGTTTGGTTGCCGGCCTGTTGGCCGTGACGTTGGTATGTCCGTATCGTGTGCATTTGTTCCCACCCATGGGCATAAGCGCCTGAGCCGTCTCCTCCCATCGGTGATACAAGCCTAATCCTCAGCACGGATCAGGGAGTGTCCCATGCCGATTCGGCTTCTTCCCCTATAACCCGCCGTACACAGCAGGTGGCTACTGCTGCAATATCTACGAGGAGTTTTCCACTAAAGGTCTGTGTGGACAACTCAGTTACTGCTCTCCAATTCTTAGTCCTCTCCATCAAATATGCAATGGTGACCAAACGTGCGGTGGTGGATTCAGTTGTAATCCCTCCGTTTCAAAATATAAGATGTTTTAGCTTTATGAATGAAGTGTATCTAAACCCTTTTAGTGTGTAGGTTCATCTAAATTTGGAGTGAACCTAGACACTAAAACAAGTCTAGATACACTCCTTTCACAAAGCTAAAACATCTTATATTTTCAAACAGAGGGAGTAGAAGGTTTTGCTGGGGGACTTGGATGTTCTAAGTTTTCTCGGCTTAATTTTTTGAAAATATGGGGACAATTTTCCTAGAACTGGATGTGTCATTTGTAATCGATTCTTTGGTTAATTTAGTGTTGACACTAAAAAGGTTTAGTTTATGGTTGTTCATGTGCAGTAACAATGTGCTGCGCAAAAATATTAACTAAGAACGGAAAAAATACAGTTAAATAAAAAATAAAATAGAAAAAAACTTATTGGACAAACGGGATTACAAAGATCCATTGCAGTGAAATGTGCATCCTCGGTATCTATATAGTACTAATAAAAAGAAGAAGAAATCATTAATTTGTTCTGTTTGGAAACTAGTCACTCATGTAATGGTTGAGCCTAAATAACATATTTAAACTTTGCTGAAAAGGCAAACCATTTAAACAAATTAAGAGACCTAGGCCTCAATCCCTAAGCATTTAACGTGTTTGACTTACTGAAAAGAATTTAGGAAACTCAACATATTGGAGAAACAAAGTTGGAAGCTTTAGGAAGTCAACGTAGCTTACAGTACCGTTATTTGGATTCAAGTCCTAGTGGACACAAAATTTTGTTCCTATTTGAACAGCCATTTTTGTTTTACTTCAGAAAAAAAGTCGAAAAAATACAACTTTACCTTTCAGATACTTCTGAAGGTTTCCGTTAGGGACATACTCCAAGCATAGAAACCTTTGTTGTACCTCTGCTATCACATAACTTCCGTTCACTGGCGCCAATTCCCCATGTGTATCGGCACAATAACCTAGAAATCTCACTACATTATTGTGCTTTGTCTGTATTAAACACTTAATCTCGTCCACAAAGTCCTTGTCAGAAAAGTCACGTGATATGTTAAGTTTCTTCACAGCAACCTTCCCAGCTCCAAGATCTCCCTGTTTAATTAGTAATACCATTTAGCACTGGTGCTAGAATTTTGCTCTATTGGACAAATACCTGTACAATTACTACGTGTAACGTAAGCAAGGAAGCGTACCAGGTAAACAACTCCAAACCCACCACGACCAATCTCTTGAGAGAAATCTCTTGTGATGGATCTGAGAAATAGATATGATAGTCTACCTGGCTCTGCATTTGCATCAATCATTATGCCCTCCAGGGATTTAAGTTCAGTCGGTAGACCAGTCATTTCTGGAATACAAAAAATCCTCGAATAAGACCAGCTGTAATTCTTCTTCCCATAGACAAAGCTACTATCTATCTTTTTACACTGATGTCAAAATTCTTTGCACCTCAAGACGAAAATGGTATCATGAATGTCAAATAATATAGTCTAATAATACATAGATTAGGCATCTGGAGAGTCAAAATATTTATGAATAGCACCAACCTAAAGAAGCCCATAAGGCGCTGCTGCTCTCTGAAGGTAGGCTTGATTTATCGTTAGACTGTCAAGAAAACAATGAACAACAAATATAAATCCTAGCAGAGAGAAACAAAAATTTCCAAACCGGAAACAAAATGCACTCAAGATAATGAATCTTTTACCAATTTGCTGGTACTGACCTGGTCTCTGCATGGGGCAAAAGATAATTTAGTTCTGAAATCGAAACTTAGTGCTGAAATTGAAATAAGGTCCACTTTTTCACATAAGGAGGATCACTCAATGGCGTCTGTCTCGTCAAAATTTGGTATTATGAATCTCACATATAGTCTAACGATACATAGATTTAGCATCGGAGAGTCAAAATATTTAGAATAGCACTAACCTAAAGGCAATAAGGCATTGCTGCTCTCTGAAGGTAGGGTGGATTTCGATCATCACTTAAGACTGTCAAGAAAGCAAGGAACACAATATAAAAGATCATAATAGCTGAACTAACCAATGGAAAGTCTACAGTGTCAAGCTTAGTTTAACAGATGCTTTACCTCAGAGAACTATTACTCTGATATGTTCAAGGATTTCCCACTGTTGGAGTGGATAGATAATTGTGGATAGTAAACCAATTTTACTTTTTCACTTGTCCTAGTTAGCTAGGTATGAGAATTGCAGATATGCTATCACAAAAAGAAAATTAAACGAGAGACAAACCTCTAAAACATCTCCATACTGGACAACAAATTAAGAGACCTAGGCCTCAATCCCTAAGCATTTAACGTGTTTGACTTACTGAAAAGAATTTAGGAAACTCAACATATTGGAAACAAAGTTGGAAGCTTTAGGAAGTCAACGTAGCTTACAGTACCGTTATTTGGATTCAAGTCCTAGTGGACACAAATTTTGTTCCTATTTGAACAGCCATTTTGTTTTACTTCAGAAAAAAAGTCGAAAAAATACAACTTTACCTTTCAGATACTTCTGAAGGTTTCCGTTAGGGACATACTCCAAGCATAGAAACCTTTGTTGTACCTCTGCTATCACATAACTTCCGTTCACTGGCGCCAATTCCCCATGTGTATCGGCACAATAACCTAGAAATCTCACTACATTATTGTGCTTTGTCTGTATTAAACACTTAATCTCGTCCACAAAGTCCTTGTCAGAAAAGTCACGTGATATGTTAAGTTTCTTCACAGCAACCTTCCCAGCTCCAAGATCTCCCTGTTTAATTAGTAATACCATTTAGCACTGGTGCTAGAATTTTGCTCTATTGGACAAATACCTGTACAATTACTACGTGTAACGTAAGCAAGGAAGCGTACCAGGTAAACAACTCCAAACCCACCACGACCAATCTCTTGAGAGAAATCTCTTGTGATGGATCTGAGAAATAGATATGATAGTCTACCTGGCTCTGCATTTGCATCAATCATTATGCCCTCCAGGGATTTAAGTTCAGTCGGTAGACCAGTCATTTCTGGAATACAAAAAATCCTCGAATAAGACCAGCTGTAATTCTTCTTCCCATAGACAAAGCTACTATCTAGGTTTTTTACACTGATGTCAAAATTCTTTGCACCTCAAGACGAAAATGGTATCATGAATGTCAAATATAGTCTAATAATACATAGATTAGGCATCTGGAGAGTCAAAATATTTATGAATAGCACCAACCTAAAGAAGCCCATAAGGCGCTGCTGCTCTCTGAAGGTAGGCTTGATTTATCGTTAGACTGTCAAGAAAACAATGAACAACAAATATAAATCCTAGCAGAGAGAAACAAAAATTTCCAAACCGGAAACAAAATGCACTCAAGATAATGAATCTTTTACCAATTTGCTGGTACTGACCTGGTCTCTGCATGGGGCAAAAGATAATTTAGTTCTGAAATCGAAACTTAGTGCTGAAATTGAAATAAGGTCCACTTTTTCACATAAAGGAGGATCACTCATGGCGTCTGCGTCAAAAATTTGGTATTATGAATCTCACATATAGTCTAACGATACATAGATTTAGCATCGGGAGAGTCAAAATATTTAGAATAGCACTAACCTAAAGGCAATAAGGCATTGCTGCTCTCTGAAGGTAGGGTGGATTTCGGATCGTCGCAAGACTGTCAAGAAAGCAAGGAACACAATATAAAAGATCATAATAGCTGAACTAACCAATGGAAAGTCTACAGTGTCAAGCTTAGTTTAACAGATGCTTTACCTCAGAGAACTATTACTCTGATATGTTCAAGGATTTCCCACTGTTGGAGTGGATAGATAATTGTGGATAGTAAACCAATTTTACTTTTTCACTTGTCCTAGTTAGCTAGGTATGAGAATTGCAGATATGCTATCACAAAAAGAAAATTAAACGAGAGACAAACCTCTAAAACATCTCCATACTGGACAAGAACAATGTGCTCATAGGCCCTGCAAAGATGGATTGGTCTCATTATGATGTGAACTGAACTTCAGACGTAGATAAACCATTCGATTAAAATGTAATAAGATTTCAGCAAATCATAACCAACAGCATGAGTGGTAGTAATGGGATTGCGTTCTTGGGAGAAACACTTTTACAGTTTCATAGCACTTATAGTTACTGGGATTAGGAGAAACACTTATAGTTTAATAACATCTGGGGCACAAAGAAAATCTCTTTCTTTTTGTGGGGAGGGCACAAAGAAAAATCTGAAACTTTAAGAATTTCAAAGCATAGAAAACGATGCAGAAGTGCATAACCCTACAAGTAAACAGAGTTCTTACGGGTCCGCCATCCAACATATCCGTCTCTGGAATGTAGGATTGTCCTGTAGATGAGTATAGTAGCAACTCAGTCTCTCTTCCTTGTGAAGCTGAAATTTTCAGTGTCAAAAGAGAGAAGCATTATTAACTATCCAGCTCATCTGTTTCAGTCCTAACAAGAAACATCACAATTATCTATTGGCTTTCCCAGATGTTTGGCACTAAACATATTACGCATCAACTCTAATTACTGGAGAAGATAAGCATTGAACAGACCCTAATGATCTCGTGGGATTCAGCAACCGTCGTCCCATTCTTCTTTGTCCGCCATTGGTACCCATCATTCCGGAACAACCGAACTACTTTACGGTTGATAAGATACCAAGAACCACCTGTAATTTCAGAAGCAACAAGGTTAATCGATATGCTGGAGCTTGAATCGGATATCTCACAAGCAAAAACCAAAGGCATATTTTATTACTCGGTGGTTTCTGGGGGATCTTATGTACGACCGTGAAGAGCTCGAAAATCTGCAATATATGCCAAACCTCTCTAGGCTTCCGCCACCGCGTCTTCACATCGAGACCTGAATCGGAAGAACAATTACTACAGTAACAAACTTCTCACCACCACTCTCAGCGGATACCCACCCAAATCCAAGCCCGGCAGTTCGTAACCAAAGCAAGCGACCCGACGGCCAACGGGAAGACGAGGCGAACAAAGCAAGCGGGCTGGAAAGGGCTAGGCCCAGAAGGAAGCAATGGGCCCCAACATGACTAGCAACAACAGAATGGGCCAACTAGCAACTTGTAAAAGAGAGTGCCGAATATGATCTGTCTGTTTTTACCTATTATTGCAGAATCAGATTCGATTGAAACTATTGAAGCATGCACTGGTGATGAGCAGTGGTGGAATGAATCTGCCGCGGTGTTTGCTGAATGCATGGATATAATGTCGTTAATTTAAACTGTGGTGTTCAGTCATTGTCCAAGGGAAGCAACGGAGTCGCACACAAGCTAGCTAGGTCCTGCTTTTCCGATATGAATTCATGCAATTGGGTCGATGAGCCCCTAGCTTTATTTTAGATAAACTTCTGAGCGATGTAACAATGTAATTGTTGGTTTTATTGGGAGCACCAAGACGCACTCTTTTCCTTTCCGGGTACCTAAGGAAGCTGAAAGATTTTTAATAAGTTAGCTTGCTTGCTCAATATATTGGTTTTAAAAAAAAGTCAGTTTGGCCCGTACCCGTGTACCCTCAAATGAAAGATTATCAGAGATTATTAAACTTTACAGGGCGAATGAGTGGGTGTACGCCGGTGAGGAGGAGGAGGGGGGGCCTTTTGTTGGCGCTCCGGCTCGTTGGGAGACAAAGTCGTCACGCGGGCGCTGGTTTTAAAACTAACGTGGAACCATAAGACCTTTCACAAGGGGTGTTTCTTAGCGTGGTATCCTAGGTGCTTTGCCTACGTGGCATGTTATTTAATAAAGAAAGAGAGTGTTGTTGTATCTTAGCTAAGCTACACCCATTGCACGGTATCATAGGCAAAAAAAACTTGGCTAGACCAATCACACATATGCATAAGACTAGAATTATTAAATGTAACCCTTTTAAGAAACACCAAGTAAGAACACTCCATTGTCATAGTTGTCTTAAGTTTTAAGTGCTCCTATGAAAACGTGCTAAGAGACCTTCCATTGTGAAAGGCCTAAGGACGCGTACAGGAACGATATAGGGTCATTAAATACATTGACCAGCCACGGTGAGTGGTTGTCAGCCTGGCACGAACAGGCGCGGCTCGTCCAACGTGTCTTGTGTGTTGCCGCCAGCTTGAGCCCGGCAAGGCAAGGGGTGCCAGACGTGTTGGGGGACGCAGGTGAATATTCTCTAATAGAATAAGATCCAGTCAGCAGACTATAAAATTTAAAATAGTATATTTATATTTAGTTGGATAAGAGAGAAGAGGAGAGAGAAGAGAAGTTGGCTTTTAGAGCAAATTAATGATACGGCCCGCTGCCGCTGTATATCCATGACACGTCATCCATAGCTAACATAAAAATTCATACATACAATAGATTAGCTATTAGGTTAGCTATTAGATAAACTTTAATTAAGATTTATTTATTTAAAGTACACATGTTATTGGGCATAAACTGCATGCAAAAAGACTTTTTCTCTCGGTCTCTAGGCTAGAGACGGCTAGACGTGAAACACTTGTTTCCCTCTCTCTCCTCTTTTCTCTCTCTTCCATCTAAGCTTTTGAATAACATGGCACTTCTTATAGCCTGCTGACTAGACTTATTGTACTTGATCTTAGTTAAGAGCCAGCTGCAGCATGTGCTCCTAGGCACTATGTGGGAGTGTAAAGTGGGCCACACATGAATAAAGTACTATATTTTTATTTCTAGCTATTGTACATGTTGACTGTTAGATTGACTCTAGATGATATGAACATGTCTTATAGCCAACAGTTGGCTCTACTATTGCCCTTGCTCTAACCGACTTACTAAGCCAAGAGAATCCCCACTCGTAGGGCATTCCGAGACCGAAATCCAGCGCTATTTAGTATCGGACGAATATAACTTTCGGTCTGGGAATAGCCTTTTTCCCACTCGCGTTTCGAGACCAAGTTACCAAGTTTGATCGAAATTTGATAAAACTCGACGAAATTTGGGTGAATATAGGCGATTTTAATTAAACAACGTCGAGTTCGTACATAGTTGGCCAAATTCGGACATATACCCGAATTTTAGCCAAATTATGCTAAAAAATAAAAAACGGTAAAGTAAACTATTATGCCGACGCCAGTGTCGGTGTTGATGCCGCCGCCATCACATGCCGAAAGTTGCGGTAGAACACCGTGTAGTTGGGGCCGGCCTTGCCGTCGTCGTCCTTGTCGCTCGGCGATTTGCGAGCCTGCCTGCCAGCCAGTCATCGGACGCCACGGCCCGGGACGACGGGCAAGCTTCGTCGTTGTCGAGGACAATGAGGGGCGCGCCCTGATATGCGCACCGGCGGCGAGGACTACTGGAGGCCACGTGCTTGGCCTCCTCCTGGAGGCGCCAAATTCGGGCGACCTCCTCCTGCTCCCAGTCGGCGCGAGACCAGGCGAGAGCGTCCGGCTCCGGCATCGGCGGGACGTCCCGCAGAGACTACTCCATCGCCATCTTCATGGCGAAGGCGCCCTTGTCGACGGGGAACTCCCATTCCGACGGCTCCGGCTTCGACTAGCACAGGCGAAGACGTCCAGTCGACGGCGACAGCGCGCGGGGTTCGTTGATGACGATCCCTCGCGACATCGTCCTCGGCAGCAAGCGCGTCGGCGGCGAGGCCTCCGTTTATATTGCGCGCTTGAGGCGGCGAGGCTGCCGGCGAATCGCGGTTGTTATCCATCCTCTGGCGCCCACTTCGGGCGCTTTCGCCCTCACCGTGGGGACCGGTGAGCGTGGAAAGCCCAGCCTCGGGTGGTTGCCGGCGTGGATGTGCTCTAGGATGATGTTGAGTGTCCATCCCGGCGCACTCCACTAGTGGCGGCGCCCCGCCGTGTTTTTGCGCTTCGGTGGTGTGTCGGACGGGCCTTTGTGGGAGGCGAGCTCCTGGGTCCTTCGCTCGGCGAAGAACTGCTCCCAGTACACGAGGTTGCCGGGGTATTCGGCGAGCTCGGGATCCAACATCGCCGTGATGGCGGTCTGGATCTCCTCCACCATCTTGTCGTCCTCGGCACACCGGCCACGACACGCGCCAGCCGAGCTTCGATCGGCGAGCAATGAAAGTCCGGCGGCGCCATGTAGCCGGCGCCGTGTAGCATGTGGGCCTCCCACGGCTGTAGCGTATGCCGTTCGCCGCCGCGGGGTTGCCTAGGTACCTCTCCGCCATCGCCGAAGTTTCTTCTCGCCGGAGGTGTAGTTCGTGGGAAATGGGAGAGGTTGAGAGTTTATCTGTTGTGGCCGTGGCGCGGATTTTATAAATAAATGGGCGGCGGCGGGGAAGTGTAGCGGCGGGAAAAAGCAGCGGAAAAGCGGCGGCGGTGGCGCGCCATTACGCGGCGATGTGGTCGACGAGGCAGACGATTATTGCCGTGATCCGTCATGAGCGGCGGGAGGATGAGGGCGACTTCGCCTACACTCATCGACCGCAATGAGAACAGCGTCTGGCGTTTTTTTTCGGCGTTTTCTCTGCGTCCGGCGTTACCAGACGGTTCCCAGCTTCCTGGGTTCGGTTTGGAATCGCCGGATGAAAGTTGGGCTAAATCCGAACCAAATCGGTGTCTTGGAACACGACTGGACCGTTTTTTGCTGTCTATCCGCCCTGGGATCGGTCTTCTAGGAACCCGAGTGGAATTAAAGGTGATGGCGACGATGGTGAGCAGTCATGGCGAAGTTGATAGGAGGTCCCCTACCGATGATTGCCGGGATCTCTATACACTTTTGCATGGTCCCCTGGATGGCTAAACTCCACTCCGCTACCAAAGAAACAAGAGCATCGATCTGAATCTCATCTTGTGAATTCTGATGGGCGCACACACGTTGCAGCCAGCTAGGTGTCCCCGTTGCTTGCTCTGCATCTCCTCTCGATGGGCTTTCTGCAGATAACACCCGGCGTCCTTTTTATCACTCTTTCCATCTCTGTTTCGTGCACGTAAGGTAGCATCTTGCATTGGAATGGCCACTCGTCATAGGCATGGATGGATCTATGTGACGAGCCGTGGGTTGGTGGCTTCATGCATCTTTGATGTGCTCTCTCTTCGACCTGCTTTTGTTCCTCTCAGAATCTAGTAAGCCATGGCTGTTCAATCGTAGTAGTAGTACCATACATGATTGCTGCTCCTGCATTTTAGGGAGCCTGAATATTTACTACCACATCAGGCAGGCAGGCATGAAGCGACTATTCTTGCAGAAACTGTACTGATTATTTTTCCGCAAAGAAAAAACATAATACCATGCTGATTACAAGAGGCGAAACATGAATTTTTTTTTTGGAAAAGAGTATATATTAATATCAGGAGATACCAATTACACCTAGCCTCTGCAACAACGCATGTCCTAGCAGCCTTACGGATGCACACAACCCAGAAAAAATTACATAAAAAAAGAAAAATCTCACTACAAAGATCAATTTCTCGAAGCAACGACACTAACACCATCAGAACAACACCAGAAGTCCAACCACTCCAATAGCGACGCCTCCAAGAAGAAAACAGTGCATAACCGTCGTCGTCGGCCGATCAAATATCGTAGGTTTTCATCCTGTAAAAAGTCCTCACTCACAAAACAATGACTTCAACATGACCATTGCCACGCACAACCAATTAAGGCCAGACCTTGAATTTTCATCCTGCAAGGTAAGACTGGGAAATCCTCGTGTCGCCCCCACAAGCGATGCGAGTCACGGATCACGCAACCAATTCCTCGTCGTCACAAGGACTCAAATCACCATCGCTTCACGGATGTTCTAGCTTTCCTGACATTCTCCGCATCTGACTTTACCATGGATCGTCGTAGAAATAACACATGATGGTAACAGATACTACCAAAGTTTCGCAATGCTCCCGCTAAAACCAAACAGCCAGAAAAAACATGGGTACGTTCGACCGAATTCAATCCGATCCAGCAATCTCCAGGCATAGTCGTCCATGGAAGTTTGTCGACGAAGCCTTCCAAACTCACCACTCCAGACCAGATCATCAAGCGAAGGCAGCAAGCAGATCTCCGTCTTCGCACCGAAAGAACCCCAGGACCTCCACCCTTATTCGCATGACTCATAGCCCCCACGCTGCCCGTCAAAATCCAGCAAGAAGGCAGCAAAAAAGAAGACAGTCAGAAGGCACTTTTGCAAAGGTCGCATCCGATGTCTAATTTGACCTACTCTAGCCTAGATCATAATCTAGGAGGACCAGATCGCAGCCTAGGAGAAGAACCGTCTCACGGGCCAGCGACCGATGATCGCAATGGCAGAGCTCCGCTGCCCGTCAGCTCTGTAGCGGCCGCAATTGTGACCATGTGTGGAAAATAATTCTATGGGACCTGGTCCACGGATTTGGTGGCGTGGACCAATTTCAGCAAATGACATGTGTCCAAAACAGTGGAAAAAAATAGAATTAGAAACTGTTTTCTAAATCTAAATTGCCACGTGTCAATCAGGCAAATTGGTCCACTTGTGGACCAGGTCCTATAGAATTATTTTCCTCATGTGTGGCCGCGCCGCCGCCATGCCCCTCCGCTTCGGCGTAAACGGCGCGTTTAGCGTGACGGACATCGTGCAGGAACGTACGAGTAGGCATCAAGATCCCAATCATGGCCTCCGGAGGACCCGTACGGATCGAAGATGATACGCATATACACAATTATTATACCTGTACTATTCTATATCTATACCTAATAATAAGGGAAGGACCATTTCTATCCTTCATCCGTCCAAAATTGACCGTTTTACCCCTGAGTTTAGAGAAAATTACCCACCACTGCCACCCACGAGTGAAAAAGGGTTCCCGTCGTGTTCTGTTCAGTCCCTCCTCCTCCTTACCGACCCAGGTGCTTCGCCTTCCTGAACAGAGCTACTCCAACGATCCCCATCCACTGAGATCTGGGTCGTGTAGGCGGCCGAGCTTCGTACCCGACGCCTCCCGATTTGTCTCCTTCCTCCGACGCCTTGGATCCATCCCGACATGATTGATAGAAGCCCTCAACCTGCAGCCCCACATCCTCCCTGCAACGATTGACTTCCTCCCTGTTCGCAGGCCCAAGAAGCAGCGGCGGCGCCGATTTTTCTCCCCATCCGGCCATCCCTGCTGTCCTAATCCTCCGACGCAGTCCGGCAGCGGCGGTGGTAGCCCCGCCCCCTAGCCGCTACCTTATCCTTCCATGCATCTCTCAATCTAACCCTCTCTTTTCTTCTCTGACACAACGCACGACCGGGACATGGGGGGACGACGACCTCCACTGCGAGCCCTTGAACCTTCGCCCCGCCGCACAGAGCTCGCTCGCGCCGCACAGTGAGCTTGCCAGCTCCCCACCCACTCACCATCTCCCTCCGCTCGCCCGCACTGTGGTGTTCCCAGTACCATCTACGTCTCGATGTGGTGTCCTTCAAAGTTGTCAGGTGCAGTTTCTCCCTGTCAACTATGCTCGCAGTATATGCAGAATCAGAGAAGCACATCTGCTTTGGACAGAAAGTGCATGGCAATCCCATCATCGTGTGCTTCCAAGCTGTTTGGTTAAATGCTTCTGAGATTAACATATGCACCTGGGTGGTCTTCGTACTTGTAGGTTTTGCTGTTTAACTGTACACTTCCACAAATGATTTTCGCCAGCCTTCTTGTCACACTACGGTGAATCCAGGCTTAGATTTCATGACTTGACTCTGCGTTTTTTAACCTTGTCTTGTGTTAGGATTTTGGAATGCAAAATGTGCTCACACTGAAATATGGGATTCTTTCTGTACAATTAATGTTTCAATTTGTATCTTCTTGTTCTTTGATTTAATTCAAGGCTAACATGTACAAGGCTACGATCAGTGCCGATTTCCTCTCCAAGGAGGTGCACTTCGAGGATAGGCTCTTCTTCACTCTACAAGTAAGAATTTACTGCTGCCATGAGATGCTCTCCTCTGATTTATTGGTAGTTCAGGGTCAATTGTTTCCTTGTGCAGATAAATGTAACTATTGCTTCAAATCAATAAAGTGCGGCAGGTAGCTTTCCTTCAAAAAAACTGCTATCATGAACGTTCTTGATGGTTTATGTTAAGGATCAGTTTCGGGGTATGAAAAGCAGCAAGGTATGTTCGTTGTATACACTTGCATGGAATAGCAGAATATGTTATCAGGTAGTTATTTACATATATATATGTTTTATATTTCTATTTGAAAAAAGAAAGAATTCACAAACCCTTATATTAATTAAAAGGCATGATGTTTTCTATTAGGTGGAATTGAAGGCAAGATCTTGACGTTACCTGCAATAGTGGATTATCGTTGACAACATTTTATTTCTGATTATCAGTTATGCAAATTAGTTAAATTCGTAACTTGGCCAAGACATGTTTTTGAGAGCTTTTCATGTACATGTATTAACGCTTTTGCACCAAAGCATCGCTAATTGCTAATTGAGTTATTTTTGTGGCGATGAAGTTGTTTAGTTGAATGCTACTTTTCTATTAGCCATCATGCTCGCATGGGTAGAACATAGGCTCGCACAATTTTTTTTTGTTGAATTTACATATTCCTTGCTGGCACGTGTTGTAGTCGGAGTAAGATTTGGATCGCTTTTATTCCCGGTGCAACGCACGGGCTTTTCTGATAGTACTGTATAATACACGGGATTTGAGTTGTTTGGCCTTTTAAAAACTAGATTAAATGTCTGCCTGCCCTGCCGCCGCATTCACATACGCACATGCCAATAATTAATTAACCACTGTTCACCGATCACCCGGGATTCAGCAAGATGTAGTAGATAGATAGCTCTTGGGCAGCAGAGCTAGCCAGCACTCGGAGTACGTACGTACGTGGTGGATCTGGTCGGTCGATCACGAAGCACGATCAGTATTCTGAAACTTCTCCTTCGCTCAGAGCGACAGATGGGTTTACCTAAACATGAACAGCGCTGTCAATCGCGTCCCGTCGGAACCCGGACCGCGGCCGTTGTTGCCATGCATGGCTTCTTCCGAAAGATCAACAAGCTCTGCCGTACGTACACGTGCGTGCGGGCTGGAAGCGACGAACAGTCCGGCGAGGAATCTCACTGTGCCCACTCGCCAACCAACTCCCAGCAAGGCATGGAAAAAGTCTAAAACAAACCTACAACTTGTAGATCAAAAATAAATGAAACTCTAACCTTCGAATCCCGGGAATTAGCACTGCGAACTCTTGAATCCCAGTCTATTTTAGACCCTAGACCTGTTTGGCAGACCGGGAATACTACCATCCCAGTCTGGATAACGTGATACTCTCACTGGCGCATGGGGCCCACATGTCATATCCATCTCCTACCTAGATATCTCTCACATTCATCCCCGACATCTCTGTCCTATCCTCCCCCGACTCCCCTCCATCCTGCGCATCCCCTCCCCGGCTCGCCCGCTGTTCCCGCAGCGCCCCTCGTAATCGCGCGCGTCATGGAGCTTCATGGCGCGGCCTACATATCGCTGGCGCTGTTTGGCATGGAGCTTGCCGGCACGGCCAGAAGCGTGGCGCGCCGGAAATGATAGACGTACGGACGAATTCTTACGGAATCGATTCTACGGACTGACGTGTTGTTGGCTGAATGGATCCGAGCCCTGAAATCACGGAAGTGATAAAAATTTATGCAAATCGGGTGTTGCCACGTCATCCCGTAAGATCAGTCCGTAAAAATCCCTCCCTAACTGTAGCATTACTCGTGGCGCGTGGACTGGACCTGGAGCACCACCTTGCAGTCCCCATGCGTGTTTCCTGTTGCCACGCTTGCCTACCTCCTCCGCAATGGGGTCGCCGCTGGATAGGATCGGCACCGCACTCGTTGCCTCCACGCGCTCGGTGGTCTGCTCGTCCTAGTGTATGACCCGCGGATGAACCTGGCGCACAACAAAAATTACAGGAGCGAATATCAGGCACATGCTTCATCGGGCCACATCTAATCTTGTGCAAATTAAACAACATCTTAATCAAGCAGGCATGGGATCCGTGCGGGACTTCCTGCGGTGGCGCGGCTAAGCATATGGAGAGGCGGCAGCGTCTGTGAGGGGCCGATGACGACACGCCTCTCCTCTAATTTGTTCTTTTCCTCCCCCAATAGTTGTGGAAGATGAATATGACACGTGGGTTCACTTTGTCAGTGAGAGCAAAGCAGAATTAAATTTAGAATTGTATTTATCTTTCACTTGCAGAACGGTTAGGGTTTAAAATAGACCGGGATTTAAGACTTTAGTGTACCAATTTTCGGGATTCAAACACTATGGGAAAAACGACTAGGAACACGGTAATATCTTTGCCGTATGTATACACACGGCAAAAGTCACACGGCGCGTCTGCGACGGCAAAGGGGCTTTGCCTTGTGTCTCAAGCACAAAACACGGCAAAGGCTTTGCCGTGTGTCTGGCACGCGTACACGGCACAGTAAAGTAACTTCACGGTTCCGTCCGTTTGACGGAGACAGAGGGACTTTGCCGTGTGCTCGCTTTGCCGTGTATTTTGGTCCTTTGCCGTGTTCTTTTCCTTTGCTGTGTGCCGCTTGAGTGTCGCGTTTTGTGCCTTTGCCGTGTGTCCTATGGGAGTTACCACACGGCAAAGAATGTCGCTTTGCCGTGTGCCGCAGCTGAAGAACACACGACAGAGACTGTCCCTTTGTCGTGTGCCTCTTCTACGTGGAACACAGCAAAGTGCTGTCTGCCCAGCGCCTGCTGCACAGGTTGCTACCACCTGTCCGCCTTTGCCGTGTGTATACACACGGCAAAGTGACCATTTGGCGCCCAGGTTTTTTCAATTTTTCTCTGTTTTTTTCATTTCCTGCATTGAAAACACATAATGTATATATTTGATTATATAGATCATCACCAACACAGAATACATGTATATGATCATAAGATCATCACCAACACCAAAATAACAATAATATGATCATATATCATCACAAACACTACCAAAATCATATCATCATCACCACACAAGCAACAATGCAAACTTCATAAGAACAAGTGCATAAGCCATTCACAAATATTACAAGTTTATTCTTCTTCCCACCCACAAGACCATCACCGCCAAGTGCTCCACAAGCTCATGCTCCGAATCCATCGTGATATCCTACAAGTGCAAGAAAAGTACGTCAATATGGCAAGTAAAATTATGAATATGTACAAGTTTCTAGACAAGTTGATGGCAATGGCAATTACATGGAATTTTGACAAGTCTCATGGCCAAGTATATCACTATGACAAGTAAAATCATGACAAGGCTAAATTTTCTATAAGTCTCATGGCAAGGTGATGAAAATGACAAGTACAATTTGAGAATGGCATATAATTATCTACAAGTGTCATGGCAAGGCTAAATTTTCTACAAGTGTGATGGCATGACTAAATTTTCTACAAGTATGATGGCATGACTAAATTTGACAAGTGTAGGAGAACTAACCGTGATGCACACATGATGGCCACAACCTCAAAGCCCTCCTACAAGGTCAAAAGCACAATCATGAGACTCTCACAATCGATTTCCAAGTGTATCGAGTACCGATATCGAGTGATACACAAGGTCAAGTGTAGGAGAACTAACCTGGAGGAATCTGATCCAGCCTCTGGACGACCGACAGATTGTTGACGGTGAAAGGCGACTGGTTGTTCGATCCACCGTCTGACCCACCAGGCGGCGCCTGGTTGTTCGACCCACCAGGCGGCATCAAATTGGCCAACTACACGATGGGAAATTGTGAGCATTAGACAATAAGAAAATATTGAAAATTACGAGCATTAGACAATGAAAACATGTGATCACTTACTCACGGGAAGGCGAAAGGAGGAGTAGGAAGAGACCCTGGTGGAGCAGTCATGAGCATTTGGTTTGCCATCCACTGCGTCATTTACTGTTGCTGCTCCAAAGATCGCTCACATCGGCTAAGCTGCTGCTCCAGCTGTAGCTGTCGCTGCTCGGCCGCCTCTCTGCTTGCCCTCTCAGCGGCCATCTCCTCCTACGTCGTGTAGCCACGATGTCATGAACATTGCAATGTAAAACATGTAGTAAAACATGTAGTACAACAAAGATGACTGAGGAAGAAGATGTCAACACCCGGATTTTTAATCCCAGATGCCCGTTATGCCATACCTCGCAATCCCAGGATTACCATTTTTGCGAGACATAACGGATTGGATATCACAGTACATCATCCATTACAAACCATACATAAGGTCTTACACAAATAAGGATCTCATGATTCAGTCTTTAATACAACAAGCAGCGGAAATAAAAAATAAGCGTAGCGGTGGGGTCCATCTTCAGGGGCACAGGCAATGCTGACGAAGGCAGATAGTCCTAGTTATCATAGACGTCCTGCTGGCCATCATCTTGATAGTCTCCTTCATAGTCTGGCCATGAGAATAGCCAAGGACAAAAGCCATGAGTACTCTTTAAGTACTCGCAAACTACCACTAACAAGTAAAATAGTTCTAAGTCAAAGTGCTAAATCTATGTTTAACTACAAAGTTAAGTTTGAAACCTAAGCTGAGTTCTGAAGCAAAGAAAGATAAAATAAAATTATAGAATCACTTAAGTTGGGAAGCTAGTATCATAAACACAACCATGTTGTGTTCAAGTCAAGATTCATCATTCATTTTAAGTTATTTGGAAAACTTCTGACAATGAAGCAGTATGGCCATTCCAACTGTCCATAACCGCGGACGTGGCTATTCGAATAGTTTGACACTCTACAGAGGTGGTACACTTTCACCACAAGATTTGATACATCTATCAGGGATAATCCTGAATCATCATACTTAGTATGCAGATAATCAAACATAACTTCCCCTTTACACACCCTAGTATAAGCACCTCTCCTATGAGCATGGCCTCCCAACCATGACCATCAGTCATCTTGGGCACTGCATAGGTGGACATCATGAGAGCTAGCCTCAGCTCAAACCTCTCCCGCGAGGGAACGGATACTAATGCATATAAATTTCCAGCTAAGCCTTACCTAATTTAGGTAGTGTGGTTGTACGGTAAATTTGGAATGGTATCGCATCCGAATCCAACCATCGGTTTTATAAAAAGGGTTAAGGCTCATGCCTTAACATCTTCATCATCATAAACCACTTGTGTTTCTCAACACATGTCAAAACATCTCAATAGAATGACTCATCATTCCAAGGTTTTCATAATTCATTTTCACCAAGTGTTCCCATCTAAAAAGACTCAAGTTCTTATCTACTCTAAACTACTAAGTTAAGAGTGTTCACTAAGGTGGAAGTGATGGGTTCAATCTCATGCCATAGAATGACATCAAAAGGGTTCTAAATAGGTCAAGTTTCATACTTTTTATGCTACCTTCAAACAAATAAAGAGCTTTGGGTAAAGTAAAGGAAGTAAAGCTTGAAAATAAGACTTGGATGAAATATTAGTCAAGGTGGTATAACTCAAGAATGCCTAAAGCTTCTTTGCTAAACCATCTAGTTTAATCCTAGCTTGCTAAGCATTATACTTGCAAGTGTTAGCTTGCATTGCTAATGGTGTCTTGCCTTGGTTGGTGCAGTGGTTGAAGTTTACTTCTTCTTCTTCTTGGTAGAACTCCTCCTCCTCGTAGACTTGGTCGGTACTATCGTCTATAAATACATACGGAGTACACAATCACCAAACAATACTTAACTAGTATAATTAGCATTCTAAGACACATATTTGATGATCTATTATCATCACAAGCATCACTAGTTTCATTCTTTTTATTTTAGAAAAGTAATTTCTACTCATTGAAAAAAATTAACTAAGCTTTAATATTCACCACTTAAAATATGGGATCATGTGGACACATGTCCTCACCACATATTCTAACATGTGGGAATGAGATTTAAAGGTTGGATCATAATTACTTTGGTTTAAGTTCATTATTTCATGATTTAAAGTGACTAGAAATGCCTATCTAGCATTATTTTGGTACTAGTCCAAAGTCACTGCATGTAAACCTTACTATTATTACATATTCAGATAGGTATGGTGAAATGTGATTTTTGAGAGTTGGAATCAACTCAAAATCTATCTTGGTTGATTTTATAAAAATGGTGTAAGTTGCAAAAGCTTCTGTTTTGTTATTTTTATTAGGAGAGATCTATAACTCTAATTGAATTAAATCCAACGGGCTTGGATAGATTACTTCAATACCTTTCAAGCAAAATTAGTTTCATGCAATTTGGATTTATAAATCTCTCTGAATTGATTTTTAAACTCAGAGACAGAACTAAGTTTTAAATTAAAAAGAAAAATCCAAATTTGAACGGCTGGGCTAGCGCGGGAACGAACATGGGCCGGCCCAGTGGCGCTCCGCGGCGCGGGGCTCAGCTGACATGGGGGTCCCGCTTGTTAGTGGCTCTTAACACGCGAAACGGTACGCGCGCTATGGGCCGTTAGATTAGAACTGGGATCTACGGCTGGGGATCGTCGTCGACGACGAATAGGTCGCCGGCGAGCTCGAACCCTAGCGGCTCGGTGGGGGTTTACCGGGGACGTACCAGGGCTCCAGAGACGACGACGAGGCAGGCGAAAGAACTGGTGGTCGACGGCGAGGTCAGGGACGGTCGAGGTAGCTCCGGGGGTGGTCACAATCGATGGGGCTTCTCCTCCTCTACAGCGGGCTCCTTTGGTGCAATTTCGGCGAGCTACTGCTCGATTGACTCCGGCGAGAGAGGGGAAAGGATCAGTGAGATGTGAGAAGTGTGGGAGTGTGAGGATTTCATGCTGGGGAGGCCGGCTTATATAGGCTCGACGGTGAGACCGAGCCGTGTGGGCAGGCGACTCCGGCGAGGGCGGCACAGGGGGCTAGTGGCGTGGCTCAAGGTAGGGGACAGTGGCCTGTCTCCTGGCGGTGCTCTGAGGCTTAAAGGCGCGGCAAGGCGAGCTCTGTGCTGGTCGGGAGCGTCCACGCTCTGGCGGCGAGGTTGAGTTCGGCGGCGACGGTGGGCGTAGGCGTTAAGCGGCAGGGGTGTCTGGGTGTTCCACAGGTCATGGCGAAGCGGTGGGCTAGGCTGTCGAGGTGCGGCCTGTGGTCGGGCGTGGCGCACTGGGCATGCTCGGCATGGTCGACCAGCTTCCGGGCACGGCGGTTTCGGCGGTTTTGGTCTCTGTCTCTGGGCTGGGGCTGGTTGGACGGTGGCGGTGGACCACGGGCTAGCGTGTAGACATGGCGAGAGAGGGGGGCGTGGTCTGCTACAGCGGGGCAAGGTTTGGCCGACGACTAGGTGCTCGGGTTGGCATGGCATGGCTGCTAGGGGGGTAGGGAATGGGTGCTAAGGGCCTGGTTAGATCAAGAGGGGACAGAGGGATTACATGGGGATCAAATGGGGGCAAAACCCTGTTCAAAACAGTGAGCTAGGATTAGGGTGTAAATCATGCCTGCCAAGTGTTTGATGAAATGGCCGCATGAAATAAACTTTTGAAGTTTGAAAAGATTTTTGGTGGGTTTGCTAGATATAAGCTTGAGGCTCTATGGGTGCTTGGGTTTTGAAAATTAAGCTTGTTTGAGTGGTTTTTGAAATAGTGGGATCTTCCCATATGAAATAGATTCAATTTTGAACTGTCATTTAAAATTACCATTTGAAAGATTTTTGCAGATCACAAAGTGGGCCTTGGTACCTCATTAGGTGTACTAGCAAGGGGTGTAAAGATCCACACATGTTTCTGTTAAGTTTTGAAAACTAGGAATAGCCAAAGTAGGCATGAGAGTTAATTTGGCCAAAATGACCATTCACTTCAAATATTCATTTTGAGTATTTTTTTTCTTTGGGAAAAGTTTGGGAATAACTTAGATGATGTTTATTTCACCTAAGAAACCTTTTACAAGCAATGGATCACAGAACCATGGCAATTCAAATCAATTCCTAAATTAAATGCACATACACATGAATGCTTTCATTTTTAATTTGGAAAAGTTTTTGTTAACCCTAATTTTGATGATTTGGATCTTGATAAGCTTGGATTAAAGTTTTGGGATGTTACGAACCTTCCCCCCTTAAACAAAATCTCGTCTCGAGATTTACAAAGAAAACTAGGAACTAAAGAGATCTGGGAACTCTGTCCTAATGTAATCTTCGTGCTCCCAAGTGGCTTCCTCCTCGGTATGGTTGCTCCACTGAATCTTGAGGAACTTGATGCTCCTGGTCCTGGTGGTTCTGTAGGCTTCTTCTAAGATACGGATGGGCACTTCCCGGTAGGTCAGGTCATTGCTGATTTCTACAGCTCTGTGATTGATGTTCTTGAAAACTTGGTCTTCGGGCACTTCAAGCATTTGCGAAATGTGAGATATGGAACACATTGTGGATGTCGACATCTCTTGAGGCGATTCAATGATCGATACTTCTCCTCGACGGTTCAGAATCTTGAAAGGTCCGATATATCTGGGGGCTAACTTTCCCTTTAGACTAAAGCGTTGAGTTTCCTTCAATGGTGAAACTTTGAGATATACAAAATCTCCGACATTGAAAGTCAGGTCTCTCCTTCTCTTGTCAGCATAACTCTTCTGTCTGAATTGGGCGGTCTTGAGGTGCTCACGGACTTTGTGAACCTTCTCTTCTGCTTTCCGGAGAATGTCGGGTCCAAAGATCTGACTCTCTCCTACTTGTGACCAATTCAAAGGGGTACGGCACTTTCTTCCGTATAGGAATTCAAATGGTGCCATCTGCAAACTAGCTTGATAACTGTTGTTATATGAGAACTCTGCGAAAGGCAGGCAGTCTTCCCATTTTGATCCGTATTCCAACACACAAACTCTAAGCATATCCTCTAGGATCTGGTTGACTCACTCAGTCTGTCCATCTGTTTGCGGGTGGTAAGCGGTACTGAAGTTCAACTTGGTTCCTAATCCTTCCTGAACTTTCTGCCAAAATCTCGAGGTAAACTGGGTTCCTCGATCTGATACGATGGTCTTGGGGGTTCCATGCAGATAAACAATCCTAGCAATATACAGTTCTGCTAGCTTCGCACTCTGGTAGGTAGTCTTGACGGGTATGAAGTGAGCTACCTTGGACAGTCTATCAACTATGACCCAGATTGAGTCATTTCCCCTACTAGAACTAGGCAAACCGGTGATAAAGTCCATTCTGATGGAATTCCATTTCCATTCCGGAATCTGCAATGGTTGCAGTAGTCCTGCAGGTCTCTGATGTTCTGCTTTGACTCTTTGACAGATGTCACACTTGGCGATGTAGCTTCCGATTTCTCTCTTCATCTCGTGCCACCAAAAATGCTCTTTCAAATCCTGATACATCTTTGTTCCTCCGCGGTGGATAGAATAAAGAGTATCATGAGCTTCCTTCATGATAACTTCCTTCAGTTCCGAATCTACTGGCACACAGATACGTCCTTTGTACCACATTACTCCTTCTTCGTCTTCAGTGAATCCAGGTACCTTTCCTATATCAATACGATGTTTGATTTCGTCGATTCTTTCATTCCCCTTCTGGGCTTCCTTGATTTGGCTAATCAAAGTGGGTTGAAGTTCAATGCTAGCTAAGAATCCTTTGCTAACTAATTCAGTCCTGAATTGCTCCAACTCTTCATACAAACTTGGTTGCTTCTCCTTGATCATGGTTTTTAGCCTACACGGCAATCTGCTAAGGGCATCCGCTACCACATTGGCTTTGCCAGGGTGATAGTGAACGTCAAGGTCATAATCCTTGATTAACTCTATCCATCTCCGCTGTCTCATATTCAGCTCCTTCTGAGTGAAAATATACTTCAAGCTCTTGTGATCTGAGTAAATCTCACAGCGATTACCCATCAGATAATGACGCCATGTCTTCAATGCTAGAAGCACAGCGGTTAGCTCAAGATCATGGGTTAGATAGTTCTGCTCATGCTGCTTCAGTTGTCGAGATAGATACGTGATGACTTTGCCTTCTTGCATCAATACGCATCCTAGACCAATCTTGGATGCGTCACAATACACATCAAACGGCTTCTTGATGTCTAGCATGACCAAAATTGGGGCTGATATCAATCTCTTCTTCAGCTCCTGGAAACTGGCTTCACATTTTTCAGTCCATTCAAACTTCTTGTCCTTCTTCAATAATTGGGTCATGGGTCGGGCGATACTCGAGAATCCTTCTACGAACTTGCGGTAGTATCCTGCTAATCCAAAAAATGCACGGACTTGGGTTTGAGTTGTTGGGGCTTCCCATTCTTCGACATCTTTGATCTTGGTAGGATCAACAGAGACTCCTCCGCCAGACACAATATGTCCTAGAAATCCTACTTCTTTCAGCCAAAACTCACACTTGCCAAACTTGGCATATAACTGATGCTCTCTTAGAGTTTCTAGGATAACTCTCAGATGTTGCTCATGCTCTTCTTCTGACTTGGAGTAGATAAGGATGTCGTCAATAAACAGAACTACAAACTTATCTAGGAAATTCATAAAGATCTTATTCATGAGATTCATGAAATAAGCAGGGGCATTGGTTAATCCAAAAGACATAACCGTATACTCGTATAAACCATAATGAGTAGTAAAGGCGGTCTTCGGAATATCCATTGCACGAATCTTAAGTTGGTGATAACCAGTCCTAAGATCAATCTTTGAGAATACCTGGGCTTTAGTCAACTAATCAAATAGATCCTCTATCTTTGGCAAGGGGTACTTGTTCTTGATGGTGACGTCATTCAACTTTCTGTAATATGTACACAGACGATTGCCTCCATCTTTCTTGTCGACGAATAGCACTGGTGATCTCCATGGCGATGCGCTTGGTTGAATCAAGGCTTTCTCTAACATGGCATCTAACTGCTTCTTCAGTTCCACTAACTCTGAGGGGTTCATGCTATAGGGTCCCTGGGCTATGGGTCTGGTTCCGGGGATTAGTTCGATAATGAACTCAATATCCCTATCCGGGGGCATACCTGGCAATTCATCTGGGAATACGTTAGGGTATTCACAGACTACTCTGACTTGGTCTATGGTGGGCAGGGCTACACTCTTGTTGCACTTGAATTGACGGGGTAAGGTTTCAGAGATATGCTCTACTGTTACTCAAGAACTACTGGTCATGGTGATGGCTTTCTTAGCATAGTCTATCAGTCCTTTATGCCTTGATATCCAGTCCATACCTAGTACTACTTCCAATCCTTTGGTTCCAAGTACAATTAGGTTGGCATAAAAATATATCCCATGTATTCTGATAGGCACAACTTTGCAAATTTTCCTAGCTTTTGTAGTTGAACCGGGGATTTGAACTATCATGACATGCTTCAAGTTGGTTGGCTGAATCTTACTAGTGCATGCAAATTCTTCGGTGACAAATGAATGCGATGCTCCCTAATCAAACAATACTCTTGCTAAAACCGAGTTGACAGAAAACATACCCAGCACTACATCTAGCGCTTCCTGGGCTTCTTCTGCGTTCATGTGGAAGAGACGACGTTGCGGTTGTGAGGGTTCCCTGGGGCAAATCTTCTTCCTGGTTGAACACGACGCTGCTGCTGAGCTGGGGAATTCACATTGGCATTGGCGGCAGTCTTCTTGGGACACTCATTGGAGTAGTGACCCTTCACTCCACACTCGAAACAAGTGATCTGGGACTTGTTCTTGACTGCGACAGGTACAACATTGCTGCTAGTTCTGGGTGCAGTGTTGTTGTTGTTGTTGGTGGTGGTGTTCTTGGGAGGTGCACGGTTGAAATTGTTGGCATTGCCGGAGTTGTGATTGTTTCCTCCGGACTTCACATTGCCTCCGCTATGGTTGGGGTAGCTTGGGCGAGACGTTGGGGGTCGATTGTTCCTTGGTGCATATCCCGATGAGGGGTTGGGACGGTACTTCTGGTGACTGTTGGATCCACACTGTTGCATCATGCGATGTTTGCGGTTGTCGTTTGCCTGGTTAATCTTTCCTTCCATCTGAATGGCAGAGTCGACTAGTTCTTCGAGATCCTGAAAATGAATGTTGACGAGGATATTCTGCATCTCATCATGCAGTCCATTCAAGAATCTCTCCTTCTTCTTGGCCTCCGTGTTGATTTCATCCGGTGCATATCTGGCAAGTGACAGGAATCTGTCATGGTATTCTACCACAGTCATTCTTCCTTGCTTCAATTCGTGGAATTCATCTCTCATCCTGTTGACTAGACCTTGCGGCACATGGGTGCGGCTGAACTTGACTTTGAATGCTTCCCATGTCATCACTTGACCATGGTTCATATTGCGGATACTATTCCACCAAGCTCTTGCATCTCCCGCCAGATAGTGGGTGGCGAAGAGAACTTTCTCATTTTCATCAACTCCTGCAACTTCTAAGTTGTTTTCCATTGTATGTAACCAGTCGTCAGCATCTAATGGATTTTCAGATTGGTTGAAGATTGGGGGATTGGTATTCTGAATTTTTTTGAGTTTGGATCCATGGTGTTCCTGATTTCCATGTCCTTGGTTGTTGAGAGCCATCTGGGCGATCTGCTGCAATGTTGCTAGGTTGGCTTGGCGCTCTGCCCTGCTTGCTTCACGGTCTGCGATGAGATTCTGCAAGATCTGCAGCATTGGGTCTTGCGACGAGCTGCTCCCTCCTTGGTTTCCATGAGTCATCTGAAGATTGAGATAGATATAGGGGTAAGAGGGAAATTCTAAGGTTCATGGTTTTGGTTTCGAATCTAAGACTTTGAGTTAGACTCAGGTTTTTCAACTAACTTCATTTTCATTCATGCAACCAAGCACACGATACAACACACACCACAACAATCAAAGGAAAACAGATGGTTTGAAGAACCATTCTGCAAGCTACGATACAGTGGGACCGATACAACTCATGCTACGATAGTGCTCTAGTCCATCTACTCATCATCGATGAAGTCGGAGTCCTCATCATCAGTGTAGAAGTCCACGGCATCCTCCTCCAGAAAGTCATCATCATTGCTAAGGTAAGAATCCATGTCTCCCTGGATGTCTTCACCCTCATCTTCTTCTTCCTTGGCAGCAAGCTGAGCTTCCTGCTCCTTGATGGTCTTCTCGAGGTCGGCCACCTTCTTGCGAAGACGGGCGATGGTGCGATCCTTCTTTGCACGCTGGCGGCGAAGAGACTGGCGATCTTGGACGAGCAGTGCGAAAGTCTGGGCCTTCTGGTCGGCAATGGCACGGTTCTGGTTAGCTAACTCTCGGGCATTGTCTAGTTCTTGTTGTCTGTCGTGAAGCAAGAAGTCAAGATTTTGCACTTGACGCCTCAACTCTGGGTGACTTGGCATCTCCATCGGCATTCCCATGAAGTCACGTCTTGCATAGTGGGCAAAACGGGTTCCTTGGATCTTGTTAACACTGAGGGCACATAGACGTGTGAGAGCTTCATGCATTGCCCTGGCTAATCCATCTAGCCAGTTGTTCTCTCTCACGGAGAATTGAATTCTCCCGGAAGTTGGTGCTTCGATGCTTCCTCTAAGATCTGCGGTGACTAGCCACTGTAGGTCTCCTCCTGGAGGTCCTGGAAGTTGAGCTCCAAGAAACTCTGGATGTGGGCGTCCTAGTAACTCCGACAGTGAATCCAGATCCCTCTCGAAGATCAGCTGACCTCCGTTTCCCAACTGGTAGAACTTGCTGAACTGAGTCTCCATCTACAAGAATTAAGGATGAGGAAATTAGTGAAGTGATCAAGTGTGTCAAGTTTTAAGTGGTAATGTAAGAATTTTGAGGAACATGATTTTTTTTGAGAAAGAATGAGTTCACAAGGATAAGAGAGGAAGTAGTTTTTCATAAATACTCACTTTGGTTTTGAAACTAAGTTTTTGTTTGGACGTCCATTCTAACTAGGGTCTCCTATGGTCAGGATGGCTCTGATACCAACTTGTCAACACACGGATTTTTAATCCCTGATGCCCGTTATGCCATACCTCGCAATCCCAGGATTACCATTTTTGCGAGACATAACGGATTGGATATCACAGTACATCATACATTACAAACCATACATAAGGTCTTACACAAATAAGGATCTCATGATCCAGTCTTTAATACAACAAGCAGCGGAAATAAAAGATAAGCGTAGCGGTGGGGTCCATCTTCAGGGGCACAGGCAATGCTGACGAAGACAGATAGTCCTAGTTATCATAGACGTCCCGCTGGCCATCATCTTGATAGTCTCCTTCATAGTCTGGCCATGAGAATAGCCAGGGAAAAAATCCATGAGTACTCTTTAAGTACTCGCAAACAACCACTAACACGTAAAATAGTTCTAAGTCAAAGTGCTAAATCTATGTTTAACTACAAAGTTAAGTTTGAAACCTAAGCTGAGTTCTGAAGCAAAGAAAGATAAAATAAAATTATAGAATCACTTAAGTTAGGAAGCTAGTATCATAAACACAACCTTGTTGTGGTCAAGTCAAGATTCATCATTCATTTCAAGTTATTTGGAAAACTTCTGACAATGAAACAGTATGGCCATTCCAACTGTCCATAACCGTGGACGCGGCTATTCGAATAGTTTGACACTCTGCAGAGGTGGTACACTTTCACCACAAGATTCGATACATCTGTCAGGGATAATCCTGAATCATCATACTTAGTATGCAGATAATCAAACATAACTTTCCCTTTACACACCCTAGTATAAGCACCTCTCCTATGAGCATGGCCTCCCAACCATGACCATCAGTCATCTTGGGCACTGCATAGGTGGACATCATGAGAGGTAGCCTCAGCTCAAACCTCTCCCGCGAGGGAACTAATACTAATGCATATAAATTTCCAGCTAAGGCTTATCCAATTCAGGTAGTGTGGTTGTACGGTAAATTTGGAATGGTATCACATCCGAATCCAACCATCAGTTTTATAAAAAGGGTTAAGGCTCATGCCTCAACATCTTCATCATCATAAACCATTTGTGTTTCTCAACACATGTCAAAACATCTCAATAGAATGACTCATCATTCCAAGGTTTTCATAATTCATTTTCAGCAAGTGTTCCCATCTAAAAATGACTCAAGTTCTTATCCACTCTAAACTACTAAGTTAAGAGTGTTCACTAAGGTGGAAGTGATGGGTTCAATCTCATGCCATAGAATGACATCAAAAGGGTTCTAAATAGGTCAAGTTTTATACTTTTTATGCTACCTTCAAACAAATAAAGACCTTTGGGTAAAGTAAAGGAAGTAAAGCTTGAAAATAAGACTTGGATGAAATATTAGTCAAGGTGGTATAACTCAAGCATGCCTAAAGCATCTTTGCTAAACCATCTAGTTTAATCCTAGCTTGCTAAGCATTATACTTGCAAGTGTTAGCTTGCATTTCTTATGGTGGCTTGCCTTGGTTGGTGCAGTGGTTGAAGTTTTCTTCTTCTTCTTGGTAGAACTCCTCCTCCTCGTAGACTTGGTCGGTACTATCGTCTATAAATACATACGAAGTACACAATCACCAAATAATACTTAACTAGTCTAATTAGCATTCTAAGACACATATTTGATGATCTATTATCATCACAAGAATCACAAGTTTAATTCACTAGTTTCATTCTTTTTATTTTAGAAAAGTAATTTTTACTCATTGAAAAAAATTAACTAAGCTTTAATATTCACCACTTAAAATATGGGATCATGTGGACACATGTCCTCACCACATATTCTAACATGTGGGAATGAGATTTAAAGGTTGGATCATAATTACTTTAGTTTAAGTTCATTATTTCATGATTTAAAGTGACTAGAAATGCCTATCTAGCATTATTTTGGTACTAGTCCAAAGTCACTGCATGTAAACCTTACTATTATTACATATTAATATAGGTATGGTGAAATGTGATTTTTGAGAGTTGGAATCAACTCAAAATCTATCTTGGTTGATTTTATAAAAATGGTGTAAGTTGCAAAAGCTTCTGTTTTGTTATTTTTATTAGGAGGGATCTATAACTCTAATTGAATTAAATCCAACGGGCTTGGATAGATTACTTCAATACCTTTCAAGCAAAATTAGTTTCATGCAATTTGGATTTATAAATCTCTCTGAATTGATTTTTAAACTCAGAGACAGAACTAAGTTTTAAATTAAAAAGAAAAATCCAAATTTGAACGGCTGGGCTAGCGCGGGAACGAACATGGGCCGGCCCAGTGGCGCTCCGCGACGCGGGGCTCAGTTGACAGGGGGTCCCGCTTGTCAGTGGCTCTTAACACGCGAAACGGTACGCGTGCTGTGGACCGTTAGATTAGAACTGGGATCTACGGCTGGGGATCGTCGTCGACAGTGTCACCATGACTCGAACCCTAGCGGCTCGGTGGGGGTCTACCGGGGACGTACCAGGGCTCCAGAGACGACGGCGAGGCGGGCGAAAGAACTGGTGGTCGACGGCGAGGTCAGCGACGGTCGAGGTAGCTCCGGGGGTGGTCGCAATCGACGGGGCTTCTCCTCCTCTGCAGCGGGCTCCTCCGGTGCAATTCCGACGAGCTGCTGCTTGATTGGCTCCGGCGAGAGAGGGGAAAGGATCAGTGAGATGTGAGAAGTGTGGGAGTGTGAGGATTTCGTGCTGGGGAGGCCGTCTTATATAGGCTCGACGGTGAGACCGAGCGGTGTGGGCAGGCGACTCCAGCGAGGGCGGCACAGGGGGCTAGCGGCGTGGCTCGAGGTAGGGGACGGTGGCCTGTCTCCTGGCGGTGCTCTGAGGCTTAAAGGCGCGGCAAGGCGAGCTCTGTGCTGGTCGGGAGCGTCACGCGCTCTGGGCGGCAGAGGTTGCGGGTTCGACGGTGAGCGGTGGTTGTGGCGTGTTGGGCGCCAACGGGGGTGTCTGGGTGTTCCCTGGGTCATGGCGAAGCGGTGGGCGCGGGCTGCGGTCGAGGGCAGTCTGTGCACGCGGGTCGGGCGCGGCGCACTAGGCGTGCTCGGTGATACGTCCATTTTGCATCACTATTCTATGTCTTAATTCACTATTATTCATTGATATATTTCATATTGAGAGGTGATACTTATGTCATTTCATCTATTTTTGCATGGTTGATGACTTTTGGAGCATGGACCGCTGCAGTCAGGATTCTGATGGAAAAGGTGTTGTTTGGAGGCAAAATTCGCGAAGATCAGAAAATCCGGGAAAATATACGGAAAATCCTATTTTTCCAGAAGACTAAGGATGCCAGAAGATGAAGTGGAGGTGGGCCACAGGGGGCCCACACCACCCCATGGCGCGGGCAGGCCTAGGCCGCGCCAGGGAGTGGTGTGGCCACCCTGGCCCACTCCAGCCTCTCCCCTCTGGCGTATATCAACCTCCTGAACCCTAAGACTCGGGGAGCGACCACAGAAAGATTCCGCCACCTTTGCGGGGCGGAAAACACTGAGAGAGAAAGATCTCTCCGGCAGACAGATTTCTGTCGGGGGAATTCCTTCCCGGAGAGGGGAGATCATCGCCATCAACACCGCCATCAAGCTAGACTTCATCTGGATCATCATCCTCATCACCACCATCATCACCATCAGCACCCTCATCACCATCTCCATATTGCTGTAACAATTGCGTTGAATCTTGCATAGTTCATAGGGGAAACTTTCCCGGTGTTGATTACTCCTTGTAGTTGATGCTATTGAGTTAGGTTTTACCTTAATTACTTTCTTGTACTTACGGATGTTTGTAAGGCGGTTTAATCACAAGTATGTATTAGTCTTGGATGGGGCGGTACATTAGCACAGGTTCACCCACACAACACTTAGCAAGCTAGAGAAGATTAATCGACTATATGAAGCGAAAGCATTTGACAGTCTTCCCATGTGTCCTCGAGAAAGTTTGGTCATCTATAGAAATATAACCGGCTTGTCCTTTGCTGCATAAAGGATTGGGCCACCTGCTGCATTTATTCCTACTGTCTTTTATTTACTCGTACTTTGTTTACTTGCTTTATCGAAAACCCCTAAAAATCCGTTTGCTAAGTATTTGTAGAGAATCCCTGATCCATACCACTAGCCAGCACCTTCTGCTCCTCGTTGGGTTCGACACTCTTACTTATCGAAAATACTGCGATACACCCCTTATACTTGTGGGTCATCACTCGGCATGGTCAACCAGCTTCTGCGCACGGCGGTTCCGGCGGTTCTGGTCTCTGTCTCTGGGCTGGGGCTGGTTGGACGGTGGCGGTGGACCACGGGCTAGCGTGTAGACATGGCGAGAGAGGGGGGCGTGGTCTGCTGCAGCGGGGCAAGGTTTGGCCGGCGACTAGGTGCTCGGGTTGGCATGGCATGGCTACTAGGAGGGTAGGGAATGAGTGCTAAGGGCCTGGTTAGATCAAGATGGGACAAAGAGATTAAATGGGGATCAAATGGGGGCAAAACCCTGTTCAAAACAGTGAGCTAGGATTAGGGAGTAAATCATGTCTGCCAAGTGTTTGATGAAATGGCTGCATGAAATAAACTTTTGAATTTTGAAAATATTTTTGGTGGGTTTGCTAGATATAAGCTTGAGACTCTGTGGGTGCTTGGGTTTTGAAAATTGATCTTGTTTGAGTGGTTTTTGAAATAGTGGGATCTTCCCATATGAAATAGATTCAATTTTGAACTGTTATTTAAAATTAGCATTTGAAAGATTTTTGCAGATCACAAAGTGGGCCTTGGTACCTCATTAGGTGTACTAGCAAGGGGTGTAAATATCCACACATGTTTCTGTTAAGTTTTGAAAACTAGGAATAGCCAAAGTAGGCATGAGAGTTAATTTGGCCAAAATGACCATTCACTTCAAATATTCATTTTGAGTTATTTTTCTTTGGGAAAAGTTTGGGAATAACTTAGATGATGTTTATTTCACCTAAGAAACCTTTTACAAGCAATGGATCACAGAACCATGGCAATTCAAATCAATTCCTAAATTAAATGCACATACACATGAATGCTTTCATGTTTAATTTGGAAAAGTTTTTGTTAACCCTAATTTTGATGATTTGGATCTTGATAAGCTTAGATTAAAGTTTTGGGATGTTATAGAAGAACATACCCGTAACTGGTCGACAACTATAACCGAAGGTCGTGGACGGGTCTCTACGGTAGGCATGGAGCTCGTCCTGCCACGCCGGATCTGGCGCATAGATGGAACGGTCCTAGGGTCGACGGACCCGTCAGCAATCCATAGGCGGCCATTCCTCGGCCCCTGCCCCGCCAAAGACGGCAACCTCGGGATCAAGGGGCGTGTCGAGTTGGAATCTTCGCTGCACCTGCTTACTTCTCGGGGCATTGCACCCGGATCTTGGCTCCCTCATTGATCCACAAGGATCCGTCCATAGGCTCATCCAAGGTGCGCATCTTCTTCCAAATGGTAAACATGGACGGCTCCACACCTGTCTTTACTTTCTGCAAATGAGAGGACAAAGATAAGTGAAGGGGGACTCCCTTGCGGAGTAAAAAATAACATGAGAAGCAAAAATAAAGAAAGCATTTGCTCACCTCTTTTTTCCTGACAAGGGCGAGGGGGATGCTGCCTTGGCGGTGTGATCCGCCCTTCATCTCCTCTCGCCGCTTCTTTGCGGCCTCATGTCTCTTGAGATACTCGGCGTGTGTCCACCACGCTACCATCGCCGTGAAGCACCTCGTGTCATTACCGACAAACTGATAAGGGTTCTATATCCACAAGGTACAGGTATTAGTACAACATGAAATAGATGAAGGTCAAGAAATCAATAAAACAGAAACACATCTACCTGCAGGTACTGCCATGGCTCGAAGAGCATGTCCCGGGCACACTCTTGTTCATCCAGATCTTACGATCGCCAAACCAGTTGCGGACAGAGTTCACGCGTGCCTCGTAGTGCATGTCTTGCATCTTCCTCTTGGCAAGCTCGTTCACGATCGCCATGCACTCCCTTGAGTTCTCGCTGTGCATGTCGAAGTAATTCTACAAGTATGCACACAGGAAAAAAAGAGTCAAAGCCACGAGTCAAAGCCGCGGTGATTTAGTTATGACAAGTGAAACAAATTTACCCAGAACAGAACTTGAATCTTCTCCGCCATGTGGTTGTACTTTTGAGTCGGATCCTGGGCGTGGTGGTAATGCTTCCAAGTCCAAGCTACATCCTCCTAACCATTAGTAGGCTCGCTTGGGTGGGCTGTGGGCCCCACCTCTTTGTCGTGTGACTGGCTTTGCCAAGTGCCGCATTTTGTCTTTGTCGTGTGTCCTTTCTTTGCCGTGTGTCTTGTTTTGTCTTTGCCGTGTGTCTTTTCTTTGCCATGTATTTTATCAGGATTGTACCGTGTGGGTTGTCTTTGTCGTGTGCTTCTGGACCCCCTCACGGCAGAGAAAAGTTTTGCCGTGTTCCTAGACGTTTGGCACACAGCAAAGGGGCGACGGCAACGAGAATTTTTTCCGTAATGAAAGTATAGGGTCTAATTTATCACAAGTTGAAGGTTGGTTTTGGACTTTTCCCGCAGGGCATCGGCAATCCACGTTCTCAGTACGTACGTACATACGGCACGATCGTCAAGGGAACAAGGGAACAGGCGAACAGCCGCACAGCTAGCGCCGTCCGTCCGGCGGCCTCGTGCCGAGCTAGGTCGCACGCATCTCGCATGAACGGGCGCCAGGCCGGCCGGGTACGCGTACCCATTCTCTCGCACTCCTTGCGTGCTTAGACTAGCTAGGTGGTGCATAGTATAGTAGGAGCGCGCACCGGCGATTGATGTCGCTGGCCGAGTAGGAGTATGGTAGAGGGGAGGACCAGATCAGACACCTCCGTATGTACTCTACTGACTACTGCTGTACTCCTACTTGGGACGCGCACAACCACAGCCTACAGCCCCAGCGGCAGGACAAATCCATCAGACCAGACGCGTCGCTGCCTAGCTACGGGAAAACCTTTCGTCCGTGACCTAGCCGCCAGGCTCCAGGAGTCGACGTTCCTAACGCCCGATATGCACTGGAGTTCTTGCTATTCCCCTCTCCCTCTGCATGCTGCTCCAGCGGCGGGAGGGAGGGGGATCCGGTATCTTCGCTCTGTAGTTAGAGTTTGGTGTTGCTGGTCGTGGAGCGCCGTTGGAATGGTGGGAACGGCGTCCAGGCCAATAAATCTGCCTCAACTTCACTCCCACACCGACGACGTTCCTCATGGCGGCGTCTCTGAGTTGATGGCATCGTGTGTGTGCCGATTCCCCGGATTGGTGGCATTAGAGTTCTTGGATGGTGTCGTGGAGGCGGAGGCGACGAACCCATCAGGTGTGTCCCTCCTTCTGCTCTGTCCCTGTTACTACGGTCGTCTGCGTATGTGTAAGATTGAAGATGGTTTATCCTGTGCTGGGTTTGTGGATGGAAGCTGGCAGTTCTGATTTCCCCTCCCGACGTTGCAGTCGTGCGGGGGTGTCAGTTCTAGAGTTTGATCGCGTTTTTCGTGGACATGTTGCCCCGGTCTGATTCTTTCAACAACAATGGTTTTGCCTTTGTCAAGCTACTTTGGAGGCCTAAAAAGCTGCTGATCAGCGATGGAGCCGTGTCAAGCTCGGGTGTTGTGGTGATCTGTCTTTCGCCCTTTTGGTGGTTGCTTCGGTGATTCTTTCTTCTCTGCTTTCTTCCTTTTCGATCTCCTAGCCTTCGTTCCTCGGCTGGCTGAACTGGCTTCGCTGGCCCGTTCGGAGACTGGGCGTTGTCGCGTCGTGGGTAGGCTGAACGGCCACCGTGCCACTAAACCAAACCCGTCTTGTTGGGAGACAGGTCGTCACGCGTCAGCCTATAGGCTTTCTAGTTTTTCGAATTTCTTGTACTGGATCGGGACATCCTATTAGTAAACCCATTTGGACAGATTTATCAGATTGGGATATTCTTGATCGATTTGGTCGCATATGTAGAAATCTTTTTCATTATCATAGTGGATCTTCGAAAAAACAGACTTCGCCCGGGCCTGGTCACTGCGACCCCCTTTTGTGAGGGGGCACCCCTTCTCCCGAAGTTACGGGGCTTAGGTTTTTTTTTATATTTATTATTCAATTTGTTAGATGCAAGCAGGCTAAGTCCAGGCAATGAAATTCTGTTGGGACATGCCCAAAGTGGCTTTTGCCAGAAGAAGCTGCGGGATAGGGAAAAATAGGCAGTTAGAGAACCCCATTGTTCGAGAATAACTTGAAGTTGAAGGAACGAAAGGAAAAAGACTGAAAGGAGAAGAAATTAAGGCTTGCCCTTACTCTATTCTTATTTCTCACTCATTCATTCATTTCATTCTTTGTTCTGTTGTGGAATCGAACCACTAGCACAAATTGAATTTCGAGTCCAGGGCGCTCAAAAGGATTTAGAGTCCTTTTACCAACCAGTCAGAACCAGGGAGACGATGGTGTCTGAACGAGGCGAAGCAGCGTGGCGCATCATACACACGTATATGGCTTGGCGTAGGGGTCTTAATTTGGCTGACAGTCAGGCGGTCTGGCGTTGTTGGCAGCCTTCGCCCACCCCCTTGCGTGCCAGGGCAGCAAGGCGATGCCGAACGGATTGGTGAGTGGTCCAATCTGCCAGCACTGGTTGGAGCGCGCCGATGTGGGCCCTTTTTCAACCTCAACCCCCAGAGGCCGCCGTTGGGGCTAGGTTAGGGACGCAGGTGGAGTTACTCTAAGAGGTGCCACATTTGTTTTCATATTTTTTCTGAAAGTGATACAAATACAGAAATTTTAAAACAACAAAAAAACAGATATTGTTGAAAATGTACATAGCAAATATAGTGCAGGTAATGGCGGACCTAGGATTTTAGTATAGGGTCCGCACTAAAATATGTCTTGCGTATTGTAAAAATCTATTTTTACAATTAACTCACTCGAGTTATTCTACGTGCTCTGTTGCCACAGTTCATATCAGATAAAATTTTTGAACATCAGCTTTTCGTTTTTCCTAGTTATTTTGCACTATGGTTTTGGTGGAAAATTCATGCTTTTTCCACTGATCAAAAGCACATTCATATATGATAATAGCAGCTTTGTATTGATATATATGCGAGGTACATATGTCCACGTTCAGAAAGCCGACGGACGACGACGAGGTCTAGGTACCTCGTACCCCATGATCCCGTCACTTCTCTTCGCCTTGGGAGGCCAGCCATCATCTCATTCTCATCCCACCAAATCATCGAGATGTTTTCCTCCCAAAAGTTCACCAATTATATGCCTTTCATTTGAGGTACTAGGAGGATCACTTTAAGGACTGTGCTTACCTGGGTTGTACGACCAAAAAAAACCTCGCTCCGTGTCGCCCCCTGCACCGACCGGAGTGACAACCGCCACCCCCGAGCCCTCCCATTTCCCTTACTCCACCCCACCCGCCGTGCCAGCGGCGGCGGTCTTGCTTTTCCTGCGCGAAGGAGATCTGGCGGGGGCTGTTTCGCCTTAGAGAGGCGCGCTGCTGCGGCGGCTTCGGCCGGCGAAGGCCTGCCAAACTTGGCCGGCGGTGGTGGTGGGCATACTGGCACCAGGGGCGGACCTAGACTAATTTCTGACTAGGGGCAAATTGTTTGAGTGGGGGCAGTCTTTGTAAAAATTAGCTGAATTTGAACAGTTTTCATTCAAAATGTGAACTAATACTACAGGGATTCAAAAAATTGAGTGGGGGCCTAGGCCCCCACTCGCATGTACCTGGGTCCGCCCATGACTGGCACAGGTCGTGGTGGTCCCGGATGTGGCGATGGAGCGATGGAGCCGGACTCCAGTGGTGGTGCTCGGGCAGCCTGGGGCCAGATCTGGGTTCATACGGGCCTGGCTGTTTCCAACAATTGAGACCCCTATAGGTGGCACGATGTGAGCAAGAGGGTAGCGGCGCCGATGACCTCTTTGCAGCAGCGTGGCGGTGGAGGCTTTACAGGCCCGATTTGGATCCGGCCGGACATGTCTAGATCTGGTGTGCCCCTGCTGCTGTGTCCGGTCAGCAACCGCCTACAACAGCGGAGGATCGTTCCCTCCGAGTGGGTCCTAGTGCCACCGGCTTCTAGTTCCAACCGTGACACATCCTCCGCCTTGCAGGCCACGCACTTGGTTGTTCCTTACCCCACTGGACGAGTTCATGGATGTCAGGGCGGCGGCCTCAGAAGATGGACTGCGCGGGCGACTCTAGGGGGAGCGATGTGGTGATGGTGGTGGTCTCTCTCTTCGGTCATGTGGATGGCGAGGAGCGGGCGTTGGGGTTTTTTGTGTTGGCGGTCGGCTTCGGCTTCTCCCAGATCGTGTGCCGGAGACCTATCTTGGGGACAACGGGCGTGGCCGAAGTCGGGGAGCGATATGAAGGTTTTTTCGAACGAAAGCTCAGTGCTTCGGCACCAACGGCGGCAATGCCTGCGGGTATCGTTACCATCTTCGGGCTACCGCTGCGGCTACCTTCTAGGCGATAGGGCTCCAGGTGAAAACCCTTGACCATTGCTGATCTAGGCGGCGGTGGCGCGGTGCGTCGTTAACCTCTTGGGGGCGTCGTCGTGGAGCCTCGGTCTCGGCCCATTGTTTTCGTTGGCAAATTTAGGTCTTTCGCATTTTTCTTGTTTATTTTGATATGCTTTATACAGGGGTCTCCCCACCACCTTGTATATGTTAGCCCGATGTGGCTTATTTATTAAGCAGGGTGAAAGCCTATTTCGAGAAGGACTTTGCTTACCTAATTATACACAAGAAATGAGTATTAAGATATTTGTTAGACTATATACTTTGCAGATCTGTAACTTAATATAGGGATACTAAAGTATACATAAATACACATAAGTGCACAAATATCTGCATATATGTCGTACAGTTATGCAAGTTCCAAAAAAAACAAGGAGAGCCTTTTATTACAAAACACGATATAATTTTAGCACGAGCAAGTGTATTTTCAAGTGATATATATTGCAACTGCATAATAAATAACATCACAGCTAGAAGCAACATTATTGTGCGATTATGTGTGTGAACTAGTTTATATAAAATTATATTTTGTAAAAATGTAGTATAATAAAAAGAAATTACACATAGGTACAAGAGTTTAGTATAAATTGTGTAATTTTTCTTAAGTGCCATATGTGGTCTTTGAGATCGCTTCGCCCACCAATGGCGGCGCTAATGCCAATAGTAAGAAGACATGTTGCAATAATCTAGCTACTAGTGTTTGGACTTAGTTAAGTCGGACTTAATCTTTCCCATTGGTGGAGTGGTAGCGGCCAGATCTGGGTCGTCTTCCTTAGGTGATGGATATGGCCGCATCTGGCACTCTATCCGCTCCATCGTGGCCATTAATTTGTCATGGAGCGCTTGGAATTGGAGCGTCGTGCCCGCTTGAGCCTTGTTGTTCGCCTCCACCGCCTCCGCGACCAGGCCCAGTTGCGTCACCAGCCCCTGCTACGTCGTGTCGATGGCGACTCGACTGTGTAGCAGATCGACCGATTGCCTGCACTCCGTGAGCGACTTGATCGCCGATGCAGCTGCTTCTCCCATCGATGTGAGTACAAGCAACATCTGCGGAGAAAACTTCGACGGGGTCGTGATGAACTCCTCACCGGCCGGTGCCAACCTACCCACAAAAGTTTCTTGGGATTTTATGGTGACGTTGACGCGACGAATTGGGAGGCCTCACAACCCTAGCCCCTCAGATCGGAAGTGGAGTCTGATACCAATTGTACCATCCGATATGGTATGATTGACAGATGAGATCGAATGCTGGTTTGAGTAAGAAGAAAGAATTTCGAGAGAGAAAGAGAGAGACGAAGTTCAGTTTCTCATTCAATTTTAGCATATCGGTTTCAGATACAATCCAGGCATACGTAGCCCATCGAACTCACTCAGACAGCTGGCACGCAGGCCCACTCAACACTTTTATATTTATGCCCTTCACACTTGTCCCACCATCTCCTTCGGGTCCTGGTGGCGCCTCGCACGGCTATGCCGATGATGCCTGCGTGACACGTCGTGGAATTTGGAGTTACCTTGCTGCTCTATTGCGCCCCAGATGGCCGGATGAGATGAATCCGGCGAGAGACCAAGAACTCCTACGGGAGTGTCTGAGGTCAATGGCCAGGTCGCCAGCAGCAGCAGATTTATTCTTTGTTTTTGGACCAGTAATCACTCCGCGCGGATGCAGGTGCTACGCGTCCTCCGGATCAAAACTTCCGATGTCCCGGGTCCTCCTGCTGACATGTATCCCTTCTAATTTCCGCTTTTGCTACACGGCGTCCCGCTTTTGCTACATAATGCGCCGCTTTGCTAAAAAATAGTTCGGCCTAAAAAATAGAAAAACAGACTGGACCTCGCCGGAGACGTCGCTGGCGATCGTGTAGCAAAAAAGTTGTGCTAGTGTAGCATATTCGACCTTGCCGGAGACTCGTTGGAGGCTTTCACCGGTAGATCCCACCGGCGACCGTATAGCAAAAACTTTACGCAATTGTAGCAAAACCGCAAAACGGTGGTAACAAGAAAAAAGTGCTAATGTAGCCAAAAAAACGACCTCGCCGGAGACATCGCCGGTGGCTGCCGTAGCAAAACCGAGTTTACTGAGGACTTTCGTCAAAAATGTCGTAGCAAATACTTTGTGCTATTGGAGCAAAAACCTAGAAAAGAAATAGCAAAAACATAGAAGAGCATCGCCCTATAGCAATCGGTAGCATTGCGACCCTTCATTTGTAGCAACGACCAGCGCTTCTTGTAGCATCATCGTCTTGTCTGTGTTGCACCATTCCATGTAGCAAGCATCCGCCCTCACCGGTGGTAGAGATGCCCGTCGCCGTTGGTAGAGCCGACTGTCGCAGGTGGTAGCAACACCCGACGCCTTACTAGAGCCGCTCGTCGTCGGTTGCGAATGTGGAGGCACAATCGTGACCGAGGATCTGGTCCGGCGGCTGCGGGGCAAGCTCTAGAGAGCCTGATCCGGCTGCGATGGCAAGTGCTTGCTTCGGCGGGAGCTCTCGTGCGTCGGGGGAGGATTTCGAGATAGTCACGGCGGACGCGAGGACATGGGCGTGTCCAAGGATCCGGTCTGGCGGCGGCGGTAGGTGCTTGATCCAGCGGTGGTGGCGGTCTAGTCCGCTGGCGGTGGCGGCTGCCTGTAATGCGGGGGCGCGCTGCGGCTGCCTGTACTGTGGGGGACGCGTGGCTAGCGAGAAGTTGGGGAACGGACGCACTAAGAGGTAGCGACCAGGGGGATGGTTTCGTTCGTTCCCCGGGAGAAGTGTATCGTTTCCCTTTTCTTTTACATTCACTCCCCACTTCCACACGCACAAAAAGATGCTAGCAGAGAAACAGCAGTCGCTGTAATGGCGACCGGTGTAGGCGACCAAAGCAAGCAGGCAGGATAATTTTATTCGCAAAAAAAAGCAAGCAGGCTGGAAAGGGCTAGGCCCATATGGAAACAATGGGCCCACACATGACTAGCAGGCCCGGAATGGGCTACCTAGCAACTTTAAAAAAGAGTGAAGAATACGAGAGCTACTTTTAGCAGCAGCTGCTAATCGACGCAGTCGCGCCGCTTCGCTTGAAGCGGGCAGCAACTGGGCAGGCCCAATTTGAGAGGTGCTCCTTTTTTCTTTCTTCTGCTTTTTTTATATCTTATTTTAAACTGCGAATATTTATAGAGTTTTAAAAGCAATGGATATTTTTATGAATATTTGAAGATTTTCAAAATTATAAACAGAAAATCTGCATTCATGAAAAAAAATTAAAAAAATCATGAACATTTTTCGAAAACTGATGAACCAAAATTCAAAAATCATAAACCGAATTCAAAAATCATGAACCAATTTTAAAAAAAATCATGAACCAAATTCATAAACCATAAACCAAATTTGGAAAACTTGATTTTTTCCAAAATATAATGAACATTGCTCGAGAAAAAGTAAAAAAGTAAAGTTAAACAATAAATACTGAACTTTGCCGGTCCAACATGGGAGGAGCGCCCTTGTGCGGCGTGGGCTGCAATTAGCATTTCCTACTTTTAGCTATGTGCTCCGCCTCATCTAGAGATATAAGTTATTAATCGATTAGTGGAGCTCTACCACCGTGAAGAGATTATGTTGCTACGAGTTTCGGAAATACAAAAGCTATTAGGTGGATCATCCGCACATGATTTTATAAAACTATCTCTTGCTTGCTTACGTAACCTCATTGGCTTCCTATAACAATGATGGAAGGTGATATTTTCAAACCCCGGCGAGAACATCTGCAATCAACCATCAAATATATTTGCTGAAGAAGTCACGGAAACAATACATTGTCTCATCGTATGAATAACCTGCATATTATCAGATTGAATACTGAACTTGTTGCAACCTACGTATTGACTTGTTGTACCATACTCATACTCGAACTCCTTGTCATCCATGTGGACAAAATCCAAACTTGACAAGGTTATGGACGGCCCATCGGCCCATGCCGGATGCAGCGTCTGTGATGATGATGGCCCCATTCATGGCCACGTCGTACGTACGTACGGTTCATGACCATTCTCTCGCCATGCCTTCCAACCTCACCTTGTCACGCAATGAATGGACGGACTACCATCGGACTTGTATACTTGTAGTGTATATATATGATGCATCCTGCATGCCACACTCGCTTCGCAAAAGTTCACCCGCCTACTCCGTCAGCAACTTACTCCCTCCGTTTCAAAATACAAAATGTTTTAGCTTTGTGAAAGGAGTGTATCTAGACCTGTTTTAGTTAAATCTAAGATTGGTTGGACAACTAAACCATGCATGAACTAAATCCACGGGATGTTTTGAGGAACCAGAACTGAACCTAGCCGACTATAATATGCTTTCGCACCCAACCTAAACTCAACCAGGTGACATCTCCACCTAAACCGAACTAAAACTACAATAGGAACTATGGTTATGCCTGATGGTTTAAGATCGGTTACCCACTTAGCTGCTCCTTCCGTGGGTAGCTAGTTGCAATAGTACACAGTATTTTCTGTATACACAGGAAATAATGCACACAGTAGGAGAAAATTATCATCTCTGTCTAGGAAAACAGTGTACACACTAGTACCAGGAAAACACCTGATCATCTCTGCCAGTATAAAATTAGTGTTTCTCCAATCATAAACTGGTTAGGATAAGTTGAACAAATATTACAAACATCAGACTCGATTCTTGCTAAACTAGTAGTCTGAAAAACATCAAGAAAATCATGCAGTGTAGACATTATCCATTGTGCTCCTTCATTTAATTTCAACCCAGATATATCTGGAAAATCAAAGTCGATTAAATGCGTACAACAAATTCATCTGGATACATGGTTAAAAAAAGATTAATTCTATCAATTCAAAAGCCAGAAGCCCAAAACTTCTAAAAAAAGACACTCTAGATACAGTTTCTAATACCAGATTCTATTGCCATTTCCTGATCTTGTACTAACTATTATCTTACATACTACTAGTACTTGTACATTCTTCATACTAGTTTGCACTAGTTTCTTAGGAACCACTAGTACCTATCATGCACACCTTCCACAAGTCTAGATCTCAAGCAGGCAACTTTCTACACTCATGCGACATAGAGCATACACACACGTGCTTAGAGTTGAAGTCTGATCACAGTATACTAATCACACATGATAAGAATCATATGCACTTGCAGTGTAATAAAATAAATGAGAAGGAACACAAAGATCAGGGAGAATTTTCCATCCAAGATGATCACATAGACAAATAATTCAACTATATTCAGAAACCAGACACACACAGGCAAAAGCTAACTTAACAAAGCCAATAAATAATACACTCCTAAAGATCTCCTTACTGCAGAGACACTTTTTAATAGATAGTGCAAAGCAAAAAATAGGCATTGAAGAGAACATTTTCTATTTGATCTTATTTTAAGACATACCTATGTTACTGCAAAGAGACCTTGCTATATCCATCCTTAATGTCCTTGTCCTGAAAATGAAGCGGATAAATAATGTAAATACAATTCAATACTAGTTTTCCGCTAGAGAATAGGATTTATATCACATTGTAGTAAAACTAATAAATTCACATGTATTATACCTTTATCATCCTTTGGAATGAACAACCAATCTTTAGCGTAAACAAGAGCTTGTAGCATATCCAGAGTCAATGAACTTCTAGTGTCTCCAAGTATCCTCCCACCACAACTGAAAGCAGATTCAGATGCCACTATGCTGAGAGGAATTGTGAGAAAGTCACGGGCCATAGATGACAATATAGGAAATTTTTCAGCACGCCTTTTCCACCAAGCCAAGACATCAAACTCATCTGTGTCGTCCTCACATGATTCCTCCAAGTATGTGTCAAGCTCGGACTTGCACACATGTGACCTACGACGAGACTTGTGTTGCGCAAAATCTTCTTCTAACTTTCTTTTCCTTGCAATAGGTGATCCAATGGTGGTATTGCCTTGACTAGGAGGTGTTGTAACATCTCAAAAAGGCTAAACAAGATTATAAAGTTCTAATCACCCAAGTTTAGGGTTAACAAAAACTTTTATTATTAAACCCATATGAATGCATGTGTGTTTATTATTAATGCATGAATGCTTGCTATTCCATGTTTGATTGCTATAAATGATAATGATTGGTTTAAAGATGAAAATAAGATCATCTAGGTCAAAACCAAACAAAAAAAAATCAAAAAGAAATCAGTTTATGAAGCATATGATCAAATGGTCATTTTGGCCAAAGTTAACCACTAGCCCACTTTGGGAATCTCTAGTAAAAGATTTCCAACAGAAACAAGTCTACCTCTTTTCACCCCTTGCTAGACCAAGTGAAAATGAACACCAGCAAACCTTACAAACTTACAGAAACCAATTTCAAATCTATTTGAGAGGCAATTCAAAATTGAATCAAGTGTAGGTACCTAGATGACACCTTTTCAAAAACCACTCAAACCATCTCCACTTGACAATTCATAGAAACCAGAGACACTCAAGCATGTGACCAACACACCCACCAAAACTCATTCAAAAATTTGAATCTTTAGTTCATGCGGCCATTTAGTCGAATACTTAGCAGACAGAGTACAAGTTCAATAACTATTCACTGTTTTGATCAATCAATTATTCACCAATTGTACCCAATTCGACTCCACTACTCACCCATGATCACTCCTAGTACTTGGCCATGCAGTGGAGCCTCTCCCCTTCGTCGTTGCACCAGTGCCATGTCGTACCCGAGCATGTCCATGCCGGTCGACCATGGACACGACGCCACACGCCGCGCCGCCCTCTCCCACGACCACTCGCGAGTAGGCATGACCTCACCACACCCCTCAGAAACATCCCTGACCCTTCCCAGAGCAAGGAGAGCACCACGTCACCGGAATTTGGCCGGAGCCCGCCGCTGTAGTGAAGGAAGGGTGTCGTTGATTGGAGCCACCCTAGGAGCCGCCGTGACCACCAATCGACTCGCCGTCGTCTACCAGCCCGTTCCCCCCCCCCATAGTCGGACCTAGATGGATCCCTGGTAAGCCTCCGACGACCCCGACCATGCCGCTAGGTTTAGAATCTCACGAGCCCCCTACGACGTAGACGATGAACCGGAGTCGTCGATCTCGTTCTAATCGTAGGGCTGATATTCGTAGATACCGTTTCGCACTAGATCTATCGCTGACGCGTGAGACCAGCCTGTCAGCAGCCCGCTGCGCACGCGCTGTGAAGTTGGGCTGGCCCGTTTTCTTTCACGTGCATAGCCCCATGATTCAAACTTAGTTTTTCTATTTAATTCAAAATCCTGTTATGTAGCTGCGTTCAAAATTGAATTCAAAGAGATATACTGATCCAAATTGCATGATTCTAATTTTGTTAGAAAGGTATTAAAAATATCTAATCACTCTCGTTGGATTCAAACCCTTTGAAATTATAGATCACCTACAGTAAAAATAACAAGACAGAGACTTTCACCACTTCAAACATTTTTATAAAATAAACCATAAATGCTTTTGAGTTGATTCCAACTCTCAAAAATCACATTTGCCATGTTCTATACGAATATGTAAAAAGATTTAGTTTTACGAGCATTGATCATGGACTAGTATTAAAAGAAAGCTATATAGGCATTCTAGTCACTTTAATATTATTATATAGCAATATTAAATCTTGTAAAATATACCAAACCCTTTTAAATATCATTCCCAAGGACTGGAATATGTGGTGATGACATGTGTCAACATGATCCCATATTTTAATTGAAGAATATTAAATTTTAAGTATTGTTCAGTGAGTAGAAATTACTTTTCCCAAATAAGATAAATAAGAATGTGCCATTATTACATGTGATGATTGAGATGATACTAGATCATCTAGTGTGAGCCCTTGTGTGCTAAATAGAAGTAGTTAAGTATTGATTCGTGATTGTGTACCTCGTATGTACTTATAGACGCTAGTACCGACCCGGGGTACTGATACATTGCAAATGTATCTATAATTTTTGATGTTCCATGCTTGGTTTTATCTACTTTCTTGTGTTTTGTCCACACTTTGGAGTACTTTTCATATGATTTCTTGGACTAACCTATTAACAAGAGCCACAGTGCCAGCTGCCTGTTTTCTGCTGTTTTTGGTTCCAGGAAGTCAGAAAATGAATATTCTCGGAATTGGACGGGACAAAAGCCAAAGTTGCTATTTTACTGGAAGACATCTGGAGCCAGAATACGAGACGGAGAAGGGATGGGGCCCAGCCACACCACCTGGCCACGCGGTTAGGCCTGGCCCGCGCCAGGGGGGTGGTCTGGCCGACCCCAGCACCCCCTCATCCTCTCTTTCCGCCTATATATTGCCTCTGATTCCAAAACCCTAAGTACCCGATCAAAAATCCACAAAAGAGTTTATAGCCGCTGTCATCTCCATCCCTAGATCGGGAGGGATCTGAAGCTCTTCCCGGCACCCTGTCGGAGAGGGGAATTCACCCTGGAGGCCTTCTTCATCATCATGTAAGCCTCCAGTGTGATGCGTAGGTAGTTCATCTCTGGATTACGGGTCCATGTAGTAGCTAGATGGCTGATTCTCCTCCTTTGTGCTTTCATGTTTAGATCTTGTGAGCTCCGTTCATGATCAAGATCATCTATTTGTAATTATGCATGTTGTGTTTGCGGGGATCCGATGGATATTGAGATGCTATTTCAGATTGATTATTGATTCTATCATGTCTTTGTTATTTGTGATCTTGCATACTTTCTGTTGTTAGTAGCTATCTTGGCCAAGTAGATGCTAGAACTCCAAGAGTTAGTATTTATGCTCGATAGTGGGTTCATGCCTCTGGTAATCTGGGGAAGTGACAGAAATCTCTAAGGTACTAGATGTGTTGTTGCTACTAGGGAGAAAACAAAAATCCTTTGTTCATAGAACAATTGTATTGTTACTTTACACGCAGTTCGTAAAGCAATAATCTGTTGCTTGCAACTTAATACTGGAGGGGGGTCGGATGATAACCTGAAGGTGGATTATTAGTCATAGATGCCGTTGGATGATGGTGTATGTACAATGTTGTAATGCCCAATCAAGTCTCAAAGGAGTCAAGATGATTAGTATATGCTTGTATGCTTTCTCGATGTTTGTCAATTACTCCGCTGTAATTTGTTCACCTAGCATGTTATCTATCTTAAGGAGAGCCACCTCTAGTGAACTATGGACCACGGTCCTTTCTTTTACTTTCAATCTACAAACTGTTTACTGCTTTGTGTTTACTTTCTGCAAACTATTACTTCCTTCCATTCGATACATTTAATCCTTTGTTTTCAGCAAAACCGGTGAGATTGACAACCTCATCGCAAGTTGGGGGCAAAGTTCTATGGTTGTGTTGTGTAGGTCTCCATGTTGGTACTAGCACCGGTAGTGCGCCCTGCCAAGGCTCAGCTAGCAACACCTTTGGGGTGTTTCCTTGCTCCTACTGGATTGATAACCTTGGTTTCATACTGAGGGAAAACTTGCTGCTGTGCTCATCATACTTTCCTCCTGGGGTTCCCCAACAAGCTCGATATATTTTGGGCCATCAGGTACGACGAGGAGGATTACTACAAGGAAGAGGAAGAGAACTTCAACAAGTACACCACTCAAGGCAAGTTATCTATGCAATCCCACATGCTAGATAACCTATGCAAGATGCACCATGCATGCTTGGTTATATAACTTTGATTATACCAATCCCAGTTTTACCGACAAGCTTTACTTTTCCCTTTACTAAAGTTTCTTGCCTAGTTAATGAATTGTGAATAGTAGAAAAATAGGATGGATACCCTCAAGATCATAGAACTAGTCTTGGGTACTGACACTTGATTATCCCCCATCAATAGTGATACTCTCATGAATAGATGCTAGTGCTAAACTAATATGGATCGCTTTAGATGGGAACACTTGGAGAAAATGATTATGAAAACCTTGGAATGATGAGTCATTCTATTGAAATGTTTTTGACATGTGTTATGAAACACAATGATTTGATGATGAAACTGAATGAGGCATGAGCCTTGACTTTGATAAAAAAATTGATGGTTGAGTTTAGATGCGATACCATTCCAATTTAACCGTACAACCACAATACCTGAGTTGGGTAGGGCTTAACTGGAAATTTATATGTCTTAGTATGGGTTCCCTTGTGGAAAGAGGTTGAGCTGAGGCTACATCATGGTAAATGTCCACCTATGCAGTTCCCGGGATGGCAGTTGGCCATGGCTGGGAGGCCAAGCTCATAGGGGAGGTGCCTATACTAGGGTGTGTAATTGAAAGGTTAGGATTGATTATCCGCATACCAAGTATAATGATTCGGGGTTATCCCTGACGAATATATCAAATTTTATGGTGAAAGTGTACCACCTCTGCAGAGTGTCAAACTATTTGAATAGCCGCGTCCCCGATTATGGACAGTTGGAGTGGCCATACTGTTCCATCGTTATATATTTTCAAAATGACTTGTGACTTGAAAGATGACTTTGACTTGACCACAACAGGGTTGTGGACATGAAAACTAGGTTCCAACTTAAGCAATCTAGAGAACTAAAATAGACTTACTATGAAGTACTTATCAAATAAAATTGGCTTATTGAAAATAAGACTAGAGCTTAGGATCCCTACTAGTATTACCTCACTTGTGTTCGTGATAGTTTGCGAGAACTTAAAGAGTACTCATGGCTTTGTCCTTGGCTATTCCCATGGCCAGACTACGAGGAAGACTACCCGAAAGATGGACAGCGGGAGGTCTATGATAACTAGGATCATCTCCCATTGTCAGTATTGCCTGTGACCATGAAGATGGAGCCAATACTACGCTTACTTTCCACTGCTTTGATTTGTATTAAGACTTGATCATGAGATCAACTATTTATAAGACTAGTATGGTTGGTAATGGATGATGTACTGTGGTACCAATTCTGTTATGTCTCGCAAAAATGGTAATCCTGGGATTGCGATGTACGGCATAACAGGCATCTGGACTTAAAAATCTGGGTGTTGACAAGTTGGTATCAGAGTCATCCTGACCATAGGAGACCCTAGTTAGAATGGACGTCTAAAAAACCTAGTTTCAAAACCAAGTAATTGAGTATTTATGAAAACCTATTCTCACTCTTACCCTTGAGATTCTTTCAAAAATGAGTTCACATGTTCCTAAAAATTCTTGCAATTCTACATAAAATTTGACACACTCGACCACCTCACTAACTTACTCATCTTCCTTGCTTATAGATGGAGGTCAAATATAGCAAGTTTTACCAGTTGGGCAATGGAGGGGAGCTCATCTTTGAGAGGGATTTGGACCAGCTCTCGGAGTATCTTGGACGCCCGCACCCAGAGTTCTTCGGAGCACATCTCAATGACCAATTTGGAGGGGAACTACAGTGGCTGATTGTTGCCGATCTCAGAGGCAAAATGGAGCCACCGCTTTTGAAGAAGATTCAGTTCAGCTTGAGGGAGGACAACTGGCTAGATGGACTAACTAGGGCAATGCAGGAGGCACTTGCTCGTCTGTGTGCACAAAACATCAACCAGATCAATGGCACCCGCTTCGCCTACTATGCAAGACGTGACTCTATGGGACAGCCTTTGGCCATGCCGTCACATCCGGAGTTGAGGCATCACGTGGACCACCTGGACTTCATGCTGCACGAGACTCATAAGGAGTTGGACAATGCCCATGCCTACGCCAACCAGAATCATGCGGAAGCCACTGAGAGGAAGCGGACCCTCGCCATCCTCGCCAAGCAGTGCAAGTCACTTTGTAGGCAGCGTGACAAGAAGGATCGCATCATCGCCCATCTTCGTCAGAAGGTAGCCACCCTGGAGGAGACCATCCACGACCAGGAGATGCAGCTTGAGGAGAAGGAGGAGGAAGGTGAAGATATCCGTGGTGATATCCACTCTTACCTCAGTGATGAAGATGACTATCTGGAGGACACCGCCACAAAGTTCCACACTGATGAGGATGACGCTGATTTCATTGATGACGAGGAACCCGGCAGTTCTGAGGAGGAGTAGTCACACCTGAGCACTATCGTAGGTATGAGTTGTATCTGGTCCCATTGTATCGTAGCTTGACAGAATGGTTCTTAAAACCATATGCTTTAGTAGTTGTGGTGTGTGTTTGTATTGTGTGCTTGGAATGAATGAATGAGAAGTTGTTAGTTTTCAAACCATAGTTATACTCAAAGTTTAAAGCTTTTGAAACAAACCCATGAACCATAGAAATTTCCCTCTTGTCTCATTATCTATCTCAATCTTCATATGGCTCACGGTAACCCCGGAGGAAGCAACTCATCTCAGGACCCAATGCTTCAGATTCTGCAGATGTTAGTTTCAGATCGTGAAGCTGGTAGAGATGAACGTCAAGCCAACGTAGCCACTCTTCAACAGATAGCCCAGATGGCCCACAACATTCAAGGCCATGGAAACCAAGATCACCATGGATCCAAGCTCAAGGACTTGCAAAACACCAATCCTCCTATGTTTAGCAAGTCTGAAGAGCCCTTAGATGTTGATGACTGGCTGTAGACAATGGAAAACAACTTCGAAGTCGCAGGAGTTGATGCCAATGAGAAGGTATTGTTTGCCACCCACTATCTATCGAGATATGCAAGGTCATGATGGAATAGCACCCGTACAATGAACGGAGGATAGATGATGACTTGGGAAGAATTCAAACTCAAGTTCAGCAGGACCCATGTGCCCCCAGGTTTGATCAAAAGGATGAGGGATGAATTCAGGGAGCTGAAGCAGGGAAGAATGACTGTGGTAGAATACCGTGAAAAATTTCTGTCACTAGCTAGGTATGCCCTGATGAGATTGACACTGAAGCGAAGAAGAAGAAGGAGAGATTCCTGAATGGTTTTCACAATGAGATTTAGACAGTGCTAGTCAACATTCCCTTTGATGACCTTGAAGCGTTAGTGGATTCTGCTATCCAAATGGAAGGAAAGATCATCCAAGCTAGTGAGAACCGCAAGCGTCGTATGATGCACCAACCTGGACCCTACCATTCCCTGAAGTACCACCTCAACCCGTCCGCAGGATTTGCACACAGAAACAACAGGCCACCAATGAACTGTCCAACTACCCCAATCGTGGCGGAGGAAACCCAAGGCCCGGAGGAAACCACAACAACAACCCCGACAACCCCAATAATTTCAACCGTGCACCACCAAGGTCCAACAACAACAGCAACAACAACAATACTGCCCCAAGGACTGGAAGCAATGATGTGCTTGTTGCAGGAAAGGATAAGTCAATGATCACCTGCTTTGAATGTGGAATCACGGGTCACTACTCTAACGAGTGCCCCAAGAAGCTTGCTGCAGCCACCAATGTTACTACACCTGCCCAGTAGCAGCGCCATGTCCAGCCTGGAAAGAGAATTTCCCCAGGAAACCCGCACAACCGTACCGGTCGTCTATTCCACATGAATGCTGAGGAAGCCCAGGAAGCGCCAGATGTCATGATGGGTATGTTTTCTGTTAACTCAGTACTTGCAAGAGTGTTGTTTGATTTTGGAGCATCGCACTCGTTTGTTATAGAAGAATTTGCATGCACTAGTAAGATTCAACCCACCAATTTGAAGCATGTTATGATAGTTCAAATACCTGGGTCAAACACCAAAGCTAGAAAAATTTGCAAAGTTGTACCTATCAGAATCCATGGGATAGATTTTTATGCCAATCTAATAGTACTTGATGGCTCCGTGTCGGCGCTAGAAAAGTGCTGGTGCGGTGTTGATGTAGACTCGTTGGGAACCCCAAGAGGAAGGTATGATGAGCACAGCAACAAGTTTCCCTCAGTTTTAAAACCAAGGTTTAATCGAACCAGTAGGAGCAAGGAAACACCCCAAAGGTGTTGCTAGCTGAGCCTTGGCAGGGCGCACTACCGGTGCTAGTAGCAACGTGGAGACCTGCACAACACAACCACAGAACTTTGCCTCCAACTTGCGATGAGGTTGTCAATCTCACCATGTTTTGCGGAAAACAAAGGATTAAACGAATCGAATGGAAAGAAGTAATAGTTTGCGGAAAGTAAACACAAAGCAGTAAACAGTTTGTAGATTGTATGTAAAGAAAAGGACCGGGATCCATAGTTCACTAGAGGTGGCTCTCCTTAAGATAGATAACATGCTGGGTGAACAAATTACAGCGGGGCAATTGACAAACATCGAGAAAGCAATACATGCATATACTAATCATCTTGACTCCTTTGAGACTTGATTGGGCATTACAACATTATACATAGACCGCCATCCAACTGCATCTATGACTAATAATCCACGTTCAGGTTATCATCTGAACCCCCTCCAGTATTAAGTTGCAAGCAACATATTATTGCTTTACGAACTGCGTGTAAAGTAAACAATACGATTGTTCTATGAACAAAGGATTGTTGTTTTCTCCCTAGTAGCAACAGCACATCTAGTACCTTAGAGATTTCTATCACTTTCCCAGATTACCAGAGGCATGAACCCACTATCGAGCATAAATACTAACTCTTGGAGTTGCTAGCATCTACTTGGCCAAGATAGCTACTAACAATGGAAAGCATGCAAGATCACAAATAACAAAGACATGATATAATCAATAATTAATCTGAAATAGCATCTCAATATCCATCGGATCCCCGCAAACACAACATGCAGAATTACAAATAGATGATCTTGATCATGAACAGAGCTCACAAGATCTAGACATGAAAGCACAAAGGAGGAGAACCAGCCATCTAGCTACTACATGGATCCGTAGTCCAAGGATGAACTACTCACGCATCACACCGGAGGCTTGCATGGTGATGAAGAAGGCCTCGTGGTGAATTCCCTCTCCGGCAGGTGCCGGAAGAGCTCAGATCCCTCCCGATCTAGGGATGGAGATGGCGGCGGCTACAGACTCTTTCGTGGATTTTTGATCGCGCACTTAGGGTTTTCGTCCCGAGGGCATCTTATAGGCGGAAGGGGAGGTCGAGGGGGTGCCTGGACTGGCCACACCACCCCCTGGCGCGGGCCAAGCCTGGCCGCGCGGCCAGGTGGTGTGGCCTCCCTCTAGCCCTCTCCGTCTCGTATTCTGGCATCTGATGACTTCCCGAAAAATAGGCACTTTGGCTTTTGTTCCGTCCAATTCTGAGAATATTCATTTTCTGACTTTCCTGGAACCAAAAACAGCAAAAAATAGGCAGCTGGCACTATGGCTCTTGTTAATAGGTTAGTCCAAGAAATCATATGAAAAGTACTCCAAAGTGTGGACAAAACACAAGAAAGTGGATAAAACCAAGCATGGAACATCAAAAATTATAGATACATTTGCAATGTATCAACATCCCCAAGCTTAACTCCTGCTCATCCTCGAGTAGGTAAGTGATATAAAGAAAGAATAATTTTTGAGGTGACATGCACCATCAAAGACTTGATCAAAGTATTTGTAAAACATTCAAGGTTGGGATCATAGTACTTCAATCATAACATGAAAGACAAAGTTCTAGCAATAAGACAAAGAAACTATGATGCAACATGAAAAGGCACAAACAAAAGATTCATGAATAACAATGCTTTGCAAGACGTTTGTTTGTTTCACATAAAGAAAACATAGCATAATAGTATTTAGCTTGTCCCTCATAGAGTAGCAAATATAAATGCATAGGAAACCTTCAAACTTCATAAGAGTGACTAGATACAATAGTTTAAAACAAGCAATATCAAGTTATGCATCAATCAACTAGTCTTGGGACAATGCACATAGAACTAAGAATGGCCACTATGCTCTCAAAGTAGGTGCATAAAGGTAGAAGGTGGAGACTCAATATAATGGTAGAAGAAAGGCCTTCATAGAAGGAAGTAGGGATTCAAGTCCCATAAAGAGCTTACAAAAATTATGATACTTATAGCTTTCAGCTCTCATTGCCCCTATCATAAGCATCTTGAAGGTGATTAAGGTTAAAGTGACACAACTAAGATGATATGCTTGACAAGTTATAAACCGAAATCTCATGCCCCTTACTTATGAAGACCGAACCTCATGCTACTCAACTTTAGTCACGAGCAAGATCTTGTCATTGTAAGTATATGTGTATCATAAAGAACCGCAAACGGGGTACCCCTTGCACATGATACGGGAGCTTTCCCATAATCAAAATGACAAGACAAGCAGACAATGAGCATCTCAGCGATCTTTTTATTTGCTATTTGCATAGGTTTTTATTGAGGATGCTTCATAGAGTGCTCATTATGGTGATGCTGCAAGTTTCCACCATGATTAGGCATGGCTTAGGCTAATGCCCAGGCGTTTCTCTAACACACATACAAACTCCATGATCTTACAAGTTCCACTTTTATTTCACACCGCCGGGATACGTAAGCAAAAGAACATGATATCAACGGGGTACAAAGTACAAGTGCAATGTTGAAAGCGTTCCCCATGAAACATGGTTCTGCTAATTTCAACTTATAAAGCGCAAGCATATACGCAACAAAGAAGGACCCAATGGTTCAAGTTTATTAGATGCAAAAAAGTAAAGTGTGCCATCAAGTTCGTGAGAGCTTTAATCACTAGTTTTCTCATAACAAGTTTAATTTGGAAGGTAAACAAAAGCATGAATATACTTGGAATAGCATAAGCTAGTAGGTAGGTATGGTGGACTCTTCAGAATAACTTGGTTTAGGGAGTTGGATGCATGAGTGGAACTCATACTTGGTTGTGTAGGCTAGCAAAAGGCTGGGAGCGACAAACTAAGAGAGCAATAACGGCCATAATCATGCAGAGCGACAAAACATCATTGATCAAAGCATAAAGTTATATTACAAGTTGAAAACTAAAGGATCATAAAGGCTATGGTGGCTTGAGATAGTCATGACATGGTGTGAGCATGCGCCAAGTCAACCCAAATAAAGCATCAAATGAGAATACCACTATACTATGCTTTAATGTGCTAAAACAACGCATGATTCATCCAAGGCACATTAAGCAATCTCAATTGTTTATAACAAGTCATGCTACATAAAAGAATACTAAGCATGAAGCCAAAACAATATCAAGCATGGAATGACAAAGCATATGCCACAGTCAAAAACGAGCTCTTTTTACCACATAAGCATGAACTTTCCTACTCTTTTCCAAACCAAACCAAACTATTTGCAAACCAATGTATGAAAGAGGGGGTCCAACCAATTTATTCAGAAAACTAAGCAAACCAAATAAAACGAAAAAAACAAAACGAAAACGAAAAAGAAGACGCTCCAAGAAAAACACAATTGTGCATGAAACAATAAAAATGAAGCGTTTGGAAGAAACCTGGGATTTTTATTGATGAAGAAGGGGATGCCTTGGGCATCCCCAAGCTTTGACGCTTGTACTTCTTGGATATTTCTTGGGGTGACACGCATGGCATCCCCAAGCTTGATCTTTAGTCCATCCTTCATCTCATTACTCATTCCTTCCATACACTTGAAAATTTTCCTTCATACAAAACTTCACACAATCTTTATTAGCAACATTATTGTACTCAAGATAAATAAGTCTTAAGGTTCAGTTCTAACACCAAATAAACTTCCATTAGAACACTAGATACTGTAGCACTTCCCTCAAAAAGTTCAATTCCCCAAAAGAACTCAAAGAGGAACCAACAAGAAGCAAATGCAGAAAATGGCAGAAATCTGTCAAAACAGATCAGCAGGTAAAGACGAATTTTTTCGAAGACCTTCTGTTGCTCAAATCAAAAAGTGTTGAACTAACGAAAGTTATATAACAACCTGGGGCAGAATCACAAAAATTCACGCCTCAAAATGACTTTCAGAGATTTTACACGAATTTTTACGGTGAAGCACAGAAATCTGTTTCGGGACAACAACTTTCCAAATCATTACTTCTCTCTCATTAGATGTTACTCTTGGCACAAAAAGCAAATAAAAAGGATAAGGAGCGGTTATTACAGAGGTAATAACTTCCAAGACTCATCTAAAACTTTTGGGTTATCTCCCAATAAGTACTTTTCTTTAACGCCTTTAAGTTAGGCATAAGAAGCAAGAAAGAATCAAGTGTTCTCAAATGAAGAAGCATTAAGACCAAATTTCTTGCCCTTACCTCTCTTACTTTTATTCTTAACCTTGGGGAAAATATGATTGTTTGGTGGAGAAGAAAGGTGCATGGTCCCCTTTCCCACATCTATTATTGCTCCAAGGAGTTTTAATAGGGACCTTCCAAGCGTAATTTGTCCTTTTCCTGCACATTCAATAACAAGATAATCAGTAGAAATCATTTTCCCAAGGATCTTTGTAAACACTCCTTCAGATATTCCAAGAGGTAATATGGTAGCATTATTAGCAAGAGATATTTCTTTTCCTCCTTCAGTAAGCCCCCAAGTATTCAAAGATTCATAAATATCTTTGGGCATAAGACAAAATTCAGACATGATATCACAGCGAGCTTGAAAAGTTTCAGTGTTTATCTCAATCTTTACTGTAGGGAGCCACTTTGATGGTTCAGAATTTATTGGAACATAATTATGATGCTCCCTAAGCGTATTATAGCAATCTTTTAAGCTAGCAGTGCCAGTCTCAAGAGTGTTCAATCTAGCAAATATTTTTGCGAAAGAAATATTAGTTTGGCTAGGCAAGTTGTAAGTGAGGATCAATTTCTTTATAGCATTTATAGCATCATCCTCATTACATTGGACGAAATCTCCTCCCACAACAGCATCTAAAGCATATCTATAGCAAGAGCAATTCCAAGGTAAAAACTGCTAAGGAACAAGCTTTGAGTCATTTTAGGCTCAGTATTTTTCATGTAGATCAGAGATTCTAGACCAAGCTTCCTTAAAACTTTCCTCAATTCCTTGTTTAAAAGTGAAAATCATTTCCTCGGGTGACATAGTGATTGGAGCAAGTCTAGACACAGTGGCAACTTAAGAAAGGAACTAATTTTTTTGTGTTTTTGAAATAAGAAAGCAAACTAGTAAAACTAATTTTTTTTGTGTTTTTGAATAAGAAACAAGCAAACAAAGCAAAAAGAAACTAAGCAAAACAAAAATAACAAAGTAAAGATATTGGTTATGAGGGACTCCCCTTGTGAAGATGTCCTTGACTCCCCGGCAACGGCGCCAGAAAAATGCTTGATGGCTCAGTGTCGGCGCCAGAAAAGTGCTGGTGCAGTGTTGATGTAGAGCTCGTTGGAAACCCCAAGAGGAAGGTATGATGAGCACAACAGCAAGTTTCCCTCAGTTATGAAACCAAGGTTTAATCGAACCAATAGGAGCAAGGAAACACCCCAAAGGTGTTGCTAGCCTTGGCGAGCACTTAGGTGCTAGTAGCAATGTGGAGACCCGCACAACACAACCATAGAACTTTGTCCCCAACTTGCGATGAGGTTGTCAATCTCACCGTGTTTTGCGGAAAACAAAGTATTAAACTATCGAATGGAAAGAAGTAATACTTTGCAGAAAGTAAACACAAAGCAGTAAACATTTTGTAGATTGTATGTAAAGAAAAGGACCGGGATCCATAGTTCACTAGAGGTGGCTCTCCGTAAGATAGATAACATGCTGGGTGAACAAATTACAGCGGGGCAATTGACAAACATCGAGAAAGCAATACATGCATATACTAATCATCTTGACTCCTTTGACACTTGATTGGGCATTACAACATTATACATAGACCACCATCCAACTGCATCTATGACTAATAATCCACCTTCAGGTTATCATCCGAACCTCCTCCAGTATTAAGTTGCAAGCAACAGATTATTGCTTTACGAACTGCGTGTAAAGTAAACAATACGATTGTTCTATGAACAAAGTATTGTTGTTTTCTCCCTAGTAGTAACAACACATCTAGTACCTTAGAGATTTCTATCACTTCCCCAGATTACCAGAGGCATGAACCCACTATCGAGCATAAATACTAACTCTTGGAGTTGTTAGCATCTACTTGGCCAAGATAGCTACTAACAACAGAAAGCATGCAAGATCACAAATAACAAAGACATGATAGAATCAATAATCAATCTGAAATAGCATCTCGATATCCATCGGATCCCCGCAAACACAACATGCATAATTACAAATAGATGATCTTGATCATGAACAGAGCTCACAAGATCTAGACATGAAAGCACAAAGGAGGAGAACCAGCCATCTAGCTACTACATGGATCCGTAGTCCAAGGATGAACTACTCACGCATCACACTGGAGGCTTGCATGGTGATGAAGAAGGCATCCAGGGTGAATTCCCCTCTCCGGCAGGGTGCCGGGAAGAGCTTCAGATCCCTCCCAATCTAGGGATCGAGATGACGGTGGCTACAGACTCTTTCACGGATTTTTGATCAGGCACTTAGGGTTTTTGTCCTGAGGGCATCTTATAGGCGAAAGGGAAGGTCGAAGGGGTGCCTGGGCTGGCCACACCACCCCTTGGCGCGGGTCAAGCCTGGCCGTGCGGCCAGGTGGTGTGGCCGCCCTCTGGCCCCTCTCTGTCTCGTATTCTGGCATCTGATGACTTCCGGAAAAATAGGCACTTTGGCTTTTGTCCCGTCCACTTCCGAGAATATTCATTTTCTGACTTTCCTAGAACCAAAAACAGCAGAAAACAGGCAGCTGGCACTATGGCTCTTGTTAATAGGTTAGTCCAAGAAATCATATGAAAAGTACTCCAAAGTGTGGACAAAACACAAGAAAGTGGATAAAACCAAGCATGGAACATCAAAAATTATAGATACATTTGCAATGTATCAGTACTTCGAACCAAAGGTTTGGAAGTAGTACTAGGGATGGATTGGATGTTGAAACATCAAGGATTAATCGACTATGCCAAGAAAGCCATAACCATGACCAGTAGCACCGGAGTATCAGTAGAGTATATGCCTGAGACGCTGCCCCGTCAATTAAATGCAATAATAGTTTAGTCAAATCAACCATAGACCAAGTCAAAATAGTCTGTGAATACCCCGATGTGTTCCCAGATGAATTACCCGGTATGCCCCCAGATCGGGATATTGAGTTTATCATTGAACTAGTTCCTGGAATAGGACCCATAGCTCAGAGACCATATAGTATGAACTCATCTAAATTAGTGGAGCTCAAGAAGCAACTTGATGACATGTTGGGTAAAGGTCTGATACAACCAAATGCATCTCCATGGAGATCGCCTGTTTTGTTTGTGGATAAGAAAGATGGTGCCAACTGTTTGTGTACGAATTGTCGGAAGCTAAATGACATCACCATCAAGAACGAGTACCCACTACCAAAGATAGAAGATCTGTTTAACCAACAGACTGGTGCCAGAGTGTTTTCTAAGATTGATCTTAGAACTGGTTATTGATGTCTACGCACACTTCTAATCTTGTAGGCAGTGTTGGGCCTCCAAGTGCAGAGGTTTATAGAACAGCAGCAAGTTTCCCTTAAGTGGATCACCCAAGGTTTATCGAACTCAGGGAGGAAGTGGTCAAAGGTATCCCTCTCAAGCAACCCTGCAATCAAGATACAAGAAGTCTCTTGTGTCCCCAACACACCCAATACACTTTTCAGGTGTATAGGTGCACTAGTTCGGCGAAGAGATAGTGAAATACAAGTAATATGGATGATTATAAGTGGTAATTGCAATCTCAAATAAGAGTGGCAGCAAGCAAACATGTAACAGGACATATTGTAAACAATGTTGCAATGCTTAGAAACAAGTCCTAGGGATCATACTTTCCCTAGTGGACACTCTCATATAAATATATTCTCTTCATTATGCTACCCTGAACTACTCTCCGGTTGGATGATGTAGGGCTATAACAGCACACCTTAAAGTTCGCATTCCCCATCTAGATAACTCCTCATTGTCACCTTGAGCGCTAGATGGTTCCAACAAACACCACAATCTCATAGAGACATCCAACTCAAATTATACTCATGATAAGTATTTATGTAACCTTAGCCAAAGTGCCACACGGTGTGCACACTGTCAACTTCACACACGTGGGGATAAGCAGAGATTAATTAAAGCACTTGAGTAGCAGAATAGATCCTAGATTACAAAGTTCATGATCTCAATAAGATCATGCATAGAGAGAGATGAACACATAGCTACTGGTAGAGCCCTTAGCCTCGAGAGATAACTACTCCCTCCTCGTCATGGGAGTTAGCAACGGCGATGTAGATGGCGGCGGAGTCGATGAAGATGGCTCCGGGGGCACTTCCCTCTCCTGGCAGGGTGCCGGAACAGAGACTTCTGTAACCCGAAATCTGATCTGGTACTTAGGGTTTTTGACCCGGGGGGAATATATAGGCAAAGAAGCAAGGTCGGTGGGTGCCCGAGGGGCCCACACCACCCCCTGGCATGACCTGGGCTGGCCCCTCTCTGTCTCGTCTTCTGGTAAAATATTGACTTTGGCTTTTGTCTGGTCCAATTCCGAGAATATTTCTTTTCCAGCTTTTCTGAAACCAAAAACAGCAGAAAACAGGCAACTGGCACCGTGGCATCTTGTTAATAGGTTAGTTCCATAAAATGTGTAAAATACTCTAAAGTGTGGATAAAACATAAGAAAGTAGATATAAAACAAGCATGGAACATCAAAAATTATAGATACGTTTACAACGTATCAACATCCCCAAGCTTAACTCCTACTCATCCTCGAGTAGGTAACTGATAAAGAAAAGAACAATTTTTGAGGTGGCATGCACCATCACAATCTTGATCAAGGTATTTGTAAAACATTGATAGCTGGGATCATAATACTGTAACATAGCATGAAAGATATAGTTCTAACAATATGACATAACAACTATGTTGTAACATGAAAAGGTACAAACAAAAGATTCATGAATAACTATGCTTTGAAAAACGTTTGTTTGTTTCACATATAGAAAACATAATGAGAATGGTATTCAGCTTGTCCCTCATAGTGTAGCAAAACATAAATGCATAGGACACCTTCAAAGTTCATAAGGGTTACTAGACACAAATAGTTTAAGAACAAGCAATATCAAAGTTATGAACCAATCAACAAGTTTTGGGACAATGCGCATTAAACTAAGAATGACCACTATGCTTTCTCAATAGGTGCATAAATATAGAAGATGGAGACTCAACATAAAAGTAAAAGAAATGCCCTTCATAGAAGGAAGCAGGGATTCAAGTCTCATAAAGAGATTCCAAAAATTATGGTACTTATTAGCTTTCATCTCTCATTGCACCTATCATAAGCATCTTTAGGTGGTTAAGGTTAAAGTGAACAAATATGAGGATATGATTGACAAGTTATAAGTTGAAATCTCATGCCCCTTACTTACGAAGACCGTTCCTCATGCTACTCAGCTTTAGTCACAGGTAAGTTCTTGTCATTGTAAGTACATGTGTATCATAGAGAACCGCCAATGGGGTACCCCTTTCCCGATGATATGGAAGATTCCCCATATCTAAATGACAAGGCAAGCAGACAATGAGCATCTCAGCAATCCTTTTATTTCCTATTTGCATAGGCTTCCTTTTTTCTTTCTTTTTTCTTTTTTCTTTCCTATTTGCATAGGCTTGTTTTTTTTATAGAGGATGCTTCATAGATTGCTCACTATGGTTACGCTGCAGGTTTCCACCATGATTAGGCATGGCTTAGACCAGCTTCCCAGGCATTTCTCTAACACATATACGAACTCCATGAGCCTTACAAGCTCCCCTTTCATTTCACACCGCCGGGATCCATAAGCAAAAGAACATGATATCAACTAAATAATAAGTGCAATGTTGAAAGCGTTCCCCATAATAACATGGTTCTGCTAATTCACAACTTACAAAATGCAAGCATATACGCAACATAGATGAGCACAATGGTTCAAGTTTATTAAGTGCAAGAAAAGTAAAGTGTGCCATCAAGTTCGTGAGAGCTTTAATCACTAATTTTCACATAACAAGTTTAATTTGGAAGGTAGATAAAAACATGAATATACTTGGAATAGAAATAATGCTAATAGATAGGTATGGTGGACTCTTTGGAATAACTTGGTTTTATTTGGAGTTGGATGCATGAGTGGAACTCATACTTGGTACATGTGGAGGCTAGCAAAAGACTGGGAGCGACCAGCTAAGAGAGCAATAATGGCCATAATCATGCAAAGCGACAAAACATTATTAATTAAAGCATAAAGTGATATTACAAGTCGAAAACTAAATGATCATAGAGGCTATGGTGACTTGGTATAGTCTTAACATGGTGTGAGCATGCGCCAAGTCAACCCAAATAAAGCATCAAAGGAGAATACCACAATATTATGCTTTTACATGCTAAAACAACGCATGATTCTTTCAAGGCACATTATGCAATCTCAATTGTTTGGAACAAGTCATGCTACAGCAATAATTACTAAGCATAAAGTCAAAGCAATATCAAACATGACATGATAAAGTCTAGGCCACAGTCAAAACAAAACTCCTTTTGTACCACTTATAAGCATGAACTTCCTACTCTTTTCCAACACCAATCGAAAACTAAAGCTAAACGCAGTGCTAGCAAAGGAGAACACTCACAGAACAATAAGAGTGAAAACTAGAGTGTTCTAGGCAATGAATAACGGGATGTGTCTCTCTCCAAAAAAAGTGTGTTGGGATGCAACAAACTTATTTAAGAAAACCAAACAAAATAAAACTAAAAACAAAAACAAAGATGCTTGAAGAACAACACAATTGTGCATAAAACAATAAAAATGAAGCGTTTAGAATAAAATCTAAGATTTTTATTGAAGAAGAATGGGATGCCTTGGGCATCCCCAAGCTTTGACGCTTGTACTTCTTGAATATTTCTTGGGGTGACATGGGTGGCATTCCCAAGCTTGAGATTTTGTCCATACATCATCTTATCATATTATTCTTCCCTACACTTTAAAATTTCCTTCATACAAAACTTCACACAATCTTCATTAGCAACATTAGTGTACTTAAGATAATAAGTCGTTAGGTTCAGTTTCAACACAAGTAAAACTTCCATTAAAGCAGAAGCTACTATGGCAATTCCTTATAAAAGTTCTAGTGATCAAAGAGAACTCAAAGAGAAAGAGATCAAGAGGCAAATGCAAATAATGGCAGAAATCTGTCAAAACAGACCAGCAGGTAAAGACCGATTTTTTTGAAAATCTTCTGTTACTCAAATCGAAAAGTGCCAAACTAAATAAAGTTGGGTAATAACCTGGGGCATAAGCACTAAAAGTTACATCTCAATCTGACGCACAGAATTCTGTTTCGGGACAGCAACTTCCCCATATCTTGCTTATCTCTCATTAGAGGTTATTCTTGGCACAAAAACCAAACAAAAAGGATAAAGAGAGGTCATTACAGAGGCAATAACTTCCAAGACTCAACAAAACAAAAATAAACTGAAAGTAAAAATATAATGGGTTACCTTCCAAAAGCTCTTTCTTTATAGCCATTAAGATAAGCATCATAATTTCGATGATGCTCACATAAGAAATATGAATTGAAGTAAAAGAGAGCATCAAGAAACAAATATGGAACAAATTTAAGTCTAACCCACTTCCTATGAAAAATAATTTTGTAAAGAAACAAGTCATGAAAGCACAAAGCAACAAGCATAGGAAAGCAAAACAAGTGTAACTTCAAGATTTTCAACATAAAGAGGGGAAACTTAATATTGTTGAGATGCATAAAACCATGTTTCCCTCTCTCATAATAACTTGAAGTAGCATCATGAATAAAATTAACAATATAACTATCACATAAAACAATCTTATCATGAGCCACATGCATAAAATAATTATTACTCTCCCTATAAGCATAGTCATTCTTATTAATCATAGTGGGAGCAAATTCAACAAAATAGCTATCATTATTATTCTCATCACCATAATCATCAAATATAGGAGGCATATTGTGATCATAATTATTTTTCTCCTCAATAGTAGGTGGACTGAAAATATCATATTCATCATTGTAATCATCATATTGGAGGCATAGTATCATCAAAGTAAATTTTCTCCTCCGTGCTTGGGGGACTAAAAATATCATGCTCATCAAAACCATCTTCCCCAAGCTTAGAATTTTCCATAGCATTAGTAATAATGGTGTTCAAAGAATTCATACTAATAACATTTCTATTAGCATGCAAATAAAGTTCCATAGGTTTTTTAATTTTCTCTTCAAACACTTCATGTCCTAACTCAAGATAAATACTATAAAGCTCTCTAATTTTGTTGTTGTTTTCCATTACGCCTAACTAGTGAAAATAAAAACAAGAAACAAAAAGATATAATTGCAGAATCTAAAGGAAATAACTTCGAGCACTCACACACCAGCAATAGTACTAGAAGATAGCTTAGTAGCCAAAGGATGTGAGTACCTTTTATCTAACCTCCCCGGCAACGGTGCCAGAAAATAGCTTGATGTCTACGCACGCTTCTATTCTTGTAGACAGTGTTGGGCCTCCAAGTGCAGAGGTTTGTAGAACAGCAGCAAGTTTCTCTTAAGTGGATCACCCAAAAGTTTATCGAACTCATGGAGGAAGTGGTCAAAGGTATCCCTCTCAAGCAACCCTGCAATCAAGATACAAGAAGTCTCTTGTGTCCCCAACACACCCAATACACATGTCAGGTATATAGGTGCACTAGTTCGGCGAAGAGATGGTGAAATACAAGTAATATGGATGATTATAAGTGGTAATTGCAATCTGAAATAAGAGTTGCAGCAAGCAAACATGTAACAGGACAGATTGTAAATAGTGTTTCAATACTTCGAAACAAGGCCTAGGGATCATACTTTCACTAGTGGACACTCTCATATAAATATCTTCTCTTCATTATGCTACCCTGAACTACTCTCCGGTTGGACGATGTAGGGCTATAACAGCACACCTTAAAGTTCGCATTCCCCATCTAGATAACTCCTCATTGTCACCTTGAGCGCTAGATGGTTCCAACAAACACCACAATCTCATAGAGACATCCAACTCAAATTATACTCATGATAATTATTTATGTAACCTTAGCCAAAGTGCCACACAGTGTGCACATTGTCAACTTCACACACGTGGGGATAAGCAGAGATTAATTAAAGCACTTGAGTAGCAGAATAGATCCTAGATTACAAAGCTCATGATCTCAATAAGATCACGCATAGAGAGATATGAACTCATAGCTACTGGTAGAACTCTTAGCCTCAAGATAGAACTACTCCCTCCTCATCGTGAGAGTCAGCAACGACGATGTAGATGGCGGTGGAGTCGATGGAGATGGCTTCGGGGGCACTTCCCCATCCCGTCAGGGTGCCGGAACAGAGACTTCTGTCACCCGAATCTCCTCTTCAGTGGTGGCGGCGCTGTGGAACTTTTCATGGAAATATGATCTGGTACTTAGGGTTTTCGACCCGGGGGGAATATATAGGCAAAGAGGCAAGGTCGGTGGGCGCCCGAGGGGACCACACCACCCCCTGGCGCGGTCTGGGCTGGCCCACGCCACCAGGTGGTGTGGCCACCTCTTGGCCCCTCTCTGTCTTGTCTTCTGGCTCCGTGAGTCTTATGGTAAAATATTGACTTTGGCTTTTGTCCGGTCCAATTACGAGAATATTTCTTTTCCAACTTTTCTGAAACCAAAAACAGCAGAAAATAGGCAACTGGCACTGTGGCATGTTGTTAATAGGTTAGTTCCAGAAAATGTGTAAAAATACTCCAAAGTATGGACAAAACATTAAAAAGTAGATATAAAACAAGCATGGAACATAAAAAATTATAGATACGTTTACAACGTATCAGTTATCATCAATTGAAGATTCGTGCAACGGATATTCCAAAGACTGCCTTCACCACCAGATATGGATTGTATGAGTACAATGTCATGTCTTTTGGATTAACCAATGCCCCCGCTTATTTCATGAATCTCATGAATAAGATTTTTATGAAATTCTTGGATAAGTTTGTCGTTGTTTTTATCGATGACATTCAGATCTACTCCAAGTCAAAAGAGGACCATGAACATCACCTAAGAACCATCCTTGAAACCCTTAGGGAGCATTAGTTGTATGCCAAGTTTCGCAAATGTGAGTTCTGGTTAAAGGAAGTAGGATTTCTAGGCCATATCTTGTCGGCAGGAGGAGTTTCTGTCGACCCTGCCAAGATTAAGGATGTTGAAGAATGGAAAACCCCGACCACTCAAACCGAAGTCCGCGCATTTCTTGGATTAGCCGAATACTACCACAAGTTTGTTGAAGGATTTCTTGGATCTAGCTATTGAAGAAAGACAAGAAGTTTGAATGGACGGATAAATGTGAAACTAGTTTTCAAGACCTCAAGAAGAGATTGATTTCATCCCCAATTTTGATCATGCCCGATATCAAGAAGCCTTTTGATGTATATTGTGATGCATCCAAGGTTGGTCTCGGTTGTGTGTTGATGCAAGAAGGCAAAGTCATATCATATCTATCCATACAGCTGAAGCAACATGAGCAGAACTATCCTACCCATGACTTAGAACTAGTAGTTGTAGTTTTAGCTTTAAAGACATGGCATCATTACCTCATGGGTAACCGCTGTGAGATTTATTCGGATCACAAGAGTTTGAGGTACATTTTCACCCAGAAGGAGCTGAATATGAGGCAAAGGAGATGGATAGAGTTAATCAAGGATTATGACCTTGACATTCACTATCACCCCGGCAAGGCCAATGTGGTAGCGGATGCTCTTAGTAGATTGCCGTGTAGATTAAACACCATGATTAAGAAAGCCCAGCCAAGTCTGAATGAGGAGATAGAGAATTTTAGAATGGAGCTAGTTAGCGAAGGATTCCTAGCCAGTATTGAACTTCAACCCACTTTGATCAGCCAGATAAAGGAAGCTCAGAAAGGGAACGCTAGTATTGATGGAATCAAGCGTCGTGTCGGTATAGGGAAGGTACCCGGATTCACAGAAGATGAAGATGGAGTTCTGTGGTATAAAGGACGTATCTGTGTGCCAGCAGATTTGGAGTTGAAGCAAGTCATTATGCAAGAAGCCCATGATACCCTTTATTCTATTCACCCGGGAGGAACGAAGATGTATCAGGATTTGAAGGAGCAATTTTGGTGGCACAAAATGAAAAGATAAGTCGGAAGCTATATCGCCAAGTGTGACATCTGTCAAAGAGTCAAAGTGGAACATCAGCGACCCACATGACTTTTGCAACCATTGCAGATTCTGGAATGGAAGTGGGATTCTGTTGGAATGGATTTCATCACAGGTTTGCCTACATCTAGTAGGGGAAATGATTCTATTTGGGTCATAGTGGATAGACTGTCCAAAGTAGCTCATTTCATACCCGTCAAGACCACCTATCAAAGTTCGAAGCTAGCAGAGTTGTACATTGCTAGAATAGTCTTCCTGGGAACGTCTTCTTGGAAACCCGAGTTGAGATGCTCTGAGTAGGAGTATGGTAGAGGGGAGGACCAGACCAGATGCCTCTGTATAGTATACTGTACTGCTAATATACTACTAGTACCGAATTTACCGCCTCATAGGATAGGAGTAGACTTGGGACACGTACAACCTACAACCCCAGAAGCAGGCAGTAGCCAGCGGCCTCCGTCTCTTCTTCCCTTCTTCCTGCCTTCTTTATCTCCTAGCCTGTTCATCGGCTGGTTGAACTGGCTTCGCTGGCTGGCTTGGAACCTGCGCGCCTCCAACCGACATCACACATGCCTCCAAGTAGGGATGAAACCGGTGTGAAAATAGACAAAACTGAGATGCCACACCATCATTCTCTCTGTCGTTGAATCTGCTGACACGTCTGCGTGGTGGGACGGAGTACAATTCGGCTAGAGGAAGCTCACGGGTAGCGAGTATCTTCAGGGAACATGGGGAAGATGGTGTTGTGGGTGAACGATAGCAAAGGAGGCGACATAATAGTTTAGAGAGGGAATCATATGCCGGAGCGAAGCCCCGAAAGGGGGGATGGTGTCTGGGCTACCCATGACCCACCTAGGGTAGCACATGGGGCTCCCAGGCCCATCAGGTGTGCCACCTGGGCCTCCTTGGGCTGCCACACATATTCCTAATTTGGAGGAATCCATTCTAGAAATGTTCCGATCTAATTGCTAATTGAGATTTGATCTGATTTAGTTATTATGGGAAGATACCATATCTTCTATTAAATTAAGTAGATGTTATTAATCATAATGAGCCGAGAAGACCGCTTCGCTACTACGACGTTGCCAACTACTAGACGGCGAAACTCTGCCAGAACAAGTTCACCGGGTGCGTGGATACCTTCGTAGGCATCACGCTATTGATCCTACATTGAGCGCTTGACCAACATATTTGACAATGGACGAACCTCTGTTACAACGTTGGTAAGTACTAGATCTCTTACCTTTTGTGTTCTTGCATAGCTTGACCTTGGTGTGTTCGTAGTATCGGAAAAATTTAAATTTGCTATGCGGAACCAAACATACAAATTATACGTTTTTTATTTGAGTTACTAGGTGGATCACTTTAAAGACACTCCTTAACTAATTAGGGCATGTACAATATGGTGACGTCAGTCTTCCGTTATGCTTGCCACGTTGGATTTTTCCTTAGTTGGAGGAGAGAGAAACAAGCAAGAGAAGGTTGTCTTCTCTTAGCTAAGGGATGATCTCTTAGAAATAAGAGAAGAATATTTTCTCTATTGTATCATATGTCTTCCCTTAGCCAACTAATTTATTACTAAAAATAGTTATTTCTTATTAATTGCTAGAGATAGCAATAAGAAATAATACATTGTGCAGGTTATATATTGTGTCTTCTCTAAATGACGTGTAAAGTCAAGAGAAGGCATGCCTTTCCTACCATTGTACATGCCCTTATACACAAGAAACGAGTATTAAGATATTTGTTAGATTATACACTTTACATATCTATAACTTGATATATAGGGATACTAGAGTAGACACTAATACACATACGTACACAAATATATCTGCATATGCGTGTATACTGATGCAAGTTCAAAAAAGAGAAGGAGAGCCTTTCGCTACCAAAACACAATACTTTCTCAGTCCAGAAATAACTGACTTGGCTTTGATTAGATTCAAATGCATCTAACACTAAAACATGTCTAGATAAATGCGAATCTAGACAAATTCAAGTCACTTATTTCTGGACGGAGGAAGTACAATTTTAGCACAAGCATGTGTATTTTCAAGTCATATATATTAAAATTGGATAATAAATAACACCATAGTTAGAAGAAACATTATTGTGCGATCATTTGTGTGAACTAATTTATATAAAATTATACTACCTAAAAATATTGTATAATAAAAATATATACATAAGTTTAAGAGTTTAGTATAAATTGTGCGGTTTTTCTTAAGGCCCATACGTGGTTTGCCATGTAGGTTTGCCTTGTAGAAGCTAGGGCGAGCTCATGTCGCAGAATCACATCACCATTCGTGTCGACATTAGAAAGCTTTTTCATTCATAAGATTAAGGGAGCCGAAACTACGCCCACAACTTATTAGTATGCTCGGCGTAGGACCTTTTCTCCTTTGGTACTTGGTCTTTTCTTCTTAAATTAGCAATAGGTCGATAGGGCTAATCATGCAAAAAAGACCGATAAAATGTTGTACACACGATGTGAGAAAACTCCTATTAGCACCCTAATTCTAGTGTGGCCCTCTTCAAAAAAATTAAAACAACATTTAAGCCTTGATAAATTCTGAAAATAAGTATACAACTCACATCTATACGTATGACACAAATTTCATCACAATATGTAATCACCTTACATACACATTTAAAAAAGGCAAATGTGGGGTAAACAAATTTATTTTATCCTTTTAGGGTCACAAGTTTGTCATTTTCTATCGCCTAAACCATAATGTTTTCAGACGAACGATAAAGAACATGTCCATGTATCCACATTAAATAAATAGATGTTTTGAAACTTTAATTACCATTTTCCAGTTATAACAAAAATATCAAGCTCGCGGAAGGGGCCCTCGGTTCTCCATTCTCCCGAGGCCCCAGAATTCCCAGGACCGGCCCTGCGTGGTCATTGAATTGCTTTGCCAGCTGATGGCGACACCAATGCCAATTGTCAATAAACTAGCTAGTAGTGTTTAAACTTAGTTATTTTAGTTAATTCGGACTTAATCTTCTTTTAGAGGTTTTCCTAGTTTTAGTTATCTATTTGAGCTAGATGTAGACGCGGTTAGTAAATTTCCATCCACCTAAGCAAGATCTCCGTGGGCATGCTCGAGGTCATGGGATGACATGGTCTAGTCGAGGGTATTGTGATCACCACATCACATATGTTTTCCTTGAAATTTGAAAAAGAAGAGAAATGCAGAAACACATTACTCTATACCAACATGTTCTTTCTTTAGTTTGCGAGTTCTCTCTTCAGAGTTTAAATTTATAGCTGAGCCTCTCCACATCCTTCGACAATGGCTCACATGTCATGCAAATACGACGGTAGCAAGACCTCCAAGGGTGCTTGAGCTTTAGTCCATCCTTCATCTAATTATTCATTCCTTCGATACACCTGAAATTTTTCCTTCATACAAAACTTCACACAATCTCATTAGCAACATTAGTGCACTTAAGATAAATAAGTCTCAAGGTTCAGTTCTACATGCTAGGATCACCGATAGGGTAGCAGGCATGTGTCGCTCCATGGGTTGACCTGACCGACAAAAACACACGGGATTGAGCCATGGGCTATGCTTTCAAGCAAAATGGTCTATTTTATGACCTCATTTGGATATCATGCTCTTCTCTTTTATTAACTATTTTGTGTGCACATGTTTATTTGTGGATAAATATCATGGTAAATTTTTCTACTTAGAAACTTATACACATGAGATAGGCTACATATCTTGTTGTTTGATGTAGACATTTTATTCATTTTTTATCTTTGGTGGATTCGGAATGATTATCAGTGTTTATCTTATTTCACCATGTGTTTTTACGCACTCATATTTCACTACAAGAAATGTTTCCATACGCAACGATTTAGCCCGTCGGTCGTCGTAGAAGGCGTGTCTTCCATGAAGAATTTCTCGGGTCGACTGTGGCCGATCGAAAACTTTTTCCCCCATTTCGCGGCCCTCTACTATGACGAAACCGCTAAAAACATGGACGAAGCTTGACCGGCGCGTGGCAGAAGAAAGATTTTCGGTTCCTCGCACGATATTGACTCGCCGAAGTCTTTTGAGGCGTGTGGGTCCTGGACGTTAGTGTTTCTAGCGGACCATACTTTTGGATCGCACCTCCCTGATTTGAACTCGGTTTAGTCAGGATGCATGATTCCCCATGTCCGCCTCTCATTAGAAGAATCATGTGTATGATGAATTTTTGTCTTCGCTCGCGCTACCCTGTTCCAAACTTGATAGCGTTGCTCGATGCATCTACCATTTAATCAGGCTGCTGGGTCCCACATGTCATCCTCATATTAGAAGAAACATTTATGATGGATTTTTTCCTGAGCTCGTGCCTCCCTGATTTGAACTCGATAACGTGGCTCGATCTATCTACCGTTTATCCATGATGTCGGGTCCCCCATGTTAGCCTCTCATTAGAAGAATCGTGTGTATGATGAATTTTTTTTTAGCTCGCGCTACCTTGTTCCGAACTTGATAGTGCTGCTAGATGCATCTACCATTTAATCACGCAGATGGACCCCACATGTCATCCTCTCATTAGAAAAAGCGTGTGTATGATGAAATTTTTGCCCTCAGTCGCGCCTCCGTGTTCCAAACTTGATAGCGTTGCTCGCTGCATCAGTCGTTTATTCAAGATGGTGGGTTCCCTATGTCAACCTCACATTAGAAGAATCGTGTGTATGATCGAATTTTTTTCTTCTCTAGCGCTACCATGTTCCGAACTAGATAGTGTTGCTTGACGAATTTGCCATATGGTCATGCTGCTCGGGCCCACATGACAGTCTCTCATTAGAAGAAGTGTGTGCATGCTAGACTTTTTTCTTTTTTCTCGCTCGCGCCTTCATGTTTCGAACTTGGCAATGTTGCTCAATGCCTTCTCTGTATAAGGTCGCGCTGCTGGGTTCCATATGTCAGCATCTCTGTAAATGCAACGTGTGTATGATTAATTTTGTTCGGACATGTCCGCTATTTTAACCTTAGTATGTTGTTGGGTCCTAGATCTCGGCCTGCTATGTGCAGGAACCGTGTGTATGTTGGGTATGTCACCCTCTATTTGAAAGAAACATGTGTATGTTGGACTATTTTTCTGGGTCGAGCCCGCTGTTCTAACCTTGACAACATTGCTAGATGCAGCAGTCGTTTATCTAGGTCCTAGATGTCAGCCTCAAAGTGCAAAAAATGTTAATCTATAATAACATAAATTGGCCAGGATTCGAACTCGAGACCTCAGCAGCGGTCAATTGTGTGCCTTGCCACTACGCAAGAAACACTACATTCGTACTATAACTTACAAATTTGTCTCCTTAAAAAGACTTTCTTTGTCCATGTTTATCTCCCTTCAGATAATAGGGCGGCGCTCCTGGAAGCTCAATTAAAAACTGCTACATAATGCAGTAGTTTCTACACTAAAACATAGGTAGGCGGAGGTTTTTTGTTAGAGGTGGTGAAGGAGGGTAATTGATGTCTACGCACGCCTCTATTCTTGTACACAGTGTTGGGCCTCCAAGTGCAGAGGTTTGTAGAACAGCAGCAAGTTTCCCTTAAGTGGATCACCCAAGGTTTATCGAACTCAGGGAGGAAGTGGTCAAAGGTATCCCTCTCAAGCAACCCTGCAATCAAGATACAAGAAGTCTCTTGTGTCCTCGACACACCCAATACACTTGTCAGGTGTATAGATGCACTAGTTCGGCGAAGAGATAGTGAAATACAAGTAATGTGGATGATTATAAGTGGTAATTGCAATCTGAAATAAGAGTGGCAGCAAGCAAACATGTAACATGACTGATTATAAACCGTGTTTTAATGCTTTGAAACAAGGCCTAGGGATCATACTTTCACTAGTGAAAACTCTCATATAAATATCTTCTCTTCATTATGCTACCCTGAACTACTCTCCGGTTGGACGATGTAGGGCTATAACAACACACCTTAAAGTTCGTATTCCCTATCTAGATAACCCCTCACTGTCACCTTGAGCGCTAGATGGTTCCAACAAACACCACAATCTCATAGGGACATCCAACTCAAATTATACTCATGATAAGTATTTATCTAACCTTAGCCAAAGTGCCACACGGTGTGCACACTGTCAACTTCACACACGTGGGGATAAGCAGAGATCAATTAAAGCACTTGAGTAGCAGAATAGATCTATAGATTACAAAGCTCATGATCTCAATAAGATCACGCATAGAGAGAGAGATGAACACATAGCTACTTGTAGAGCACTTAGCCTGGAGAGAGAACTACTCCCTCCTCATCATGGGAGTCAGCAACATCGATGGAGATGGCGGTGGAGTCGATGGAGATGGCTCCAGGGGCACTTCCCCGTCACGGCAGGGTGCCGAAATAGAGACTTCTGTCCCCGAATCTCCTCTTCAGTGGCGATGGCGCTAAGGAACTTTTCGTGGAATTCTGATCTCGTGTCTAGGGTTTTCATCTCGGGGGGGATTTTATAGGTGAAAGGGCAAGGTCGGTGGAGTCCGATGGGCCCACACCACCTGGTGGCACAACCAGGGGGTACCCTCGCCATCATAGGGTGTGGCTAGCTCCTAGACCTCCTTCGGCTGCCCTTCGGACTCCATGTTCCTTCTGGCAAAATATTGACTTTGGTTTTTGTCCTGTCCAATTCCGAGAATATTTCCTTACTAGATTTTCTGAAACCAAAAACAGCAGAAAACAGGCAACTAGCACTGTGGCATCTTTTTAATAGGTTAGTTCCAAAAAATGTAAAAAATTACCTCAAAGTGTGAACAAAACATAAGAAAGTAGATATAAAATGAGCATGGTACATCAAAAATTATAGATACATTTGCGGCGTATCAACATCCCCAAGCTTAACTCCTGCTCGTTCTCGAGTAGGTAAGTGATAAAAAGAATAATTTTTGAGGTGACATGCACCATCACAATCTTGATCAATGTATTTGTAAAACATTGATAGTTGGGATCATAGTACTCTAACATAGACATGAAAGATATAGTTCTAACAATAAGACATAGCAACTATGCTGTAACATGAAAAGGTACAAACAAAAGATTCATGAATAACAATGCTTTGAAAGACGTTTGTTTGTTTCACATATAAAAAACATAATGAGAATGGTATTCAGCTTGTCCCTCATAGTGTAGCAAAATATAAATGCATAGGACACCTTCAAAGTTCATAAGGGTGACTAGATACAAATAGTTTAAGAACAAGCAATATCAAAGTTATGAATCAATCATGCACATTAAACTAAGAATGACCACTATGATCTCTCAATAGGTGCATAAAGATAGAAGATGGAGACTCAACATAAAGGTAAAAGAAAGGCCCTTCATAGAAGGAAACAGGGATTCAAGTCTCATAAAGAGCTTCCAAAAATTATTGTACTTATTAGCTTTCAGCTCTCATTCCCTATCATAAGCATCTTTAGGTGATTAAGGTTAAAGTGAACAAATATGAGGATATGCTTGACAAGTTATAAGCTGAAAATCTCATGCCCCTTGCTTACGAGTACCGTTCCTCATGCTACTCAACTTTAGTCACAGGTAAGTTCTTGTCTTTGTAAGTACATGTGTATCATAGAGAACCGCCAATGGGGTACCCCTTGCCGATGATACGGAACTTTCCCCATATCAAAATGACAAGGCAAGCAGACAATGAGCATCTTAGCAATCCTTTTATTTCCTATTTGCATAGGTCTTTTCTTATTTTTTTTCCTTTTTTTTCTTTCCTATTTGCGTAGTTTTTTTATAGAGGATGCTTCATAGATTACTCACTATGGTTACGCTGCAGGTTTCCACCATGATTAGGCATGGCTTATACTAGCCGTCCAGGCGTTTCTCTAACACATATACGAACTCCATGAGCCTTATAAGCTCCCCTTTCATTTCACACCATCGGGATCCATCAGAAAAAGAACATGATATCAACTAAATAAAGTGCAATGTTGAAAGCGTTCCCCATGATAACATGGTTCTGCTAATTCACAACTTACAAAACACAAGCATATACGCAACATAGATGGGCACAATGGTTCAAGTTTATTAAGTGCAAGAAAAGTAAGTGTGCCATCAAGTTCGTGAGAGCTTTAATCACTAATTTTCACATAACAAGTTTAATTCGGAAGGTAGATAAAAACATGAATATACTTGGAATAGCAAATGCTAATAGGTAGGTATGGTGGACTCTTTGGAATAACTTGGTTTTATTTGGAGTTGGATGCATGAGTGGAACTCATACTTGGTATGGAGGCTAGCAAAAGACTGGGATCGACCAACTAAGAGAGCAATAGTGGCCATAATCATGCAAAGTGACAAAACATTATTAATTAAAGCATAAAGTGATATTACAAGTCGAAAATTAAATGATCATAGAGGCTATGGTGACTTTGTATAGTCTTAACATGGTGTGAGCATGCGCCAAGTCAACCCAAATAAAGCATCAAAGGAGAATATCACAATATTATGCTTTTATATGCTAAAACAACGCATAATTCTTTTAAGGCACATTAAGCAATCTCAGTTGTTTTTAACAAGTCATGCTACAACAATAATCACTAAGCATAAAGTCATAGCAATATCAAACATGACATGATAAAGTTTAGGCCACAGTCAAAACAAGACCCCTTTTGTACCACAGTCAAAACAAGTCTAGTACTAAAGCTAAACGCAATGCTAGCAAAGGAGAACACTCACAGAACAATAAGAGTGAAAACTAGAGTGTTCTAGGCAATGAATAACGGGACGTGTATCTCTCTAAAAGAAGTGTGTTGGGATCCAACCAACTTATTTAAGCAAACCAAACAAAAGAAAACTAAAAACAAAAACGAAGACGCTCCAAGAATAACACAATTGTGCATGAAACAAAAAATGAAGTGTTTGAAAGAAAACTTGAGATTTTTATTGATGAAGAAGGGGATGCCTTGGGCATCCCCAAGCTTTGACGCTTGTACTTCTTGAATATTTCGTGGGGTGACACGGGTGGCATCCCCAAGCTTGAGCTTTTGTACATAACTTCATCTTATCATATTATTCTTCATCTCATTACAGCATTCTTTCCCTATACTTTAAAATTTCCTTCGTACAAAACTTCACATAATCTTCATTAGCAACATTAGTGTACTCAAGATAATAAGTCTTTAGGTTCAGTTTCAACACAAGTAAAACTTCCATTAAAGCACAAGATACTTTAGCAATTCTTTTTAAAAGTTCAAGTGATCAAAGAGAACTCAAAGAGAAAGAGATTAAGAGGCAAATGCAAATAATGGCAAATATCTGTCAAAACAGACCAGCAGGTGAAAAGCGATTTTTCCGAAGATCTTCTGTTGCTCAAATCGAAAAGTGTTAAACTAAAGAAAGTTAGATAACAACCTGGGGCAAAAGCACAAAACATTACTGCTCAATCCGACGTACAGAGATTTTTCACGAATTTTTACAGTGAAGCACAAAAATCTGTTTCGGGACAGCAACTTTCTCAAGTCTTACTTCCCTCTCATTAAAGATTATTCTTGGCACACAAAAAGGATACGGAGAGGTTATTACAGAGGTAATAACTTTCAAGACTCAAAAAAAAAAAAAAAACTGAAAGTTAAAATATAATGGGTTGTCTCGCAAAAGCACTTTCTTTATAGCCATTAAGATAGGCATGATAATGTTGATGTTGCTCACATAAGAAGTATGAATTGAAGTAAAAGAGAGCATTAGGAAACAAATATGGAACAAATTTAAGTCTAACCCACTTCCTATGAAAAGTAATCTAGTAAATAAACAAGTCATGAAAGCACAAAGCAACAAGCATAGGAAAGCAAAACAAGTGCAACTTCAAAATTTCAACATAAAGAGGGGAAACTTAATATTGTTGAGATACATAAAACCATGTTTCTCTCTCTCATAATAACTTTCAGTAGCATCATGAATAAAATTAACAATATAAATATCACATAAAACATTCTTATCATGAGCCACATGCATAAAATAATTATTACTCTCCACATAAACATAGTGATTCTTATTAATTGCAGTGGGAGAAAATTCAACAAAATAGCTATCGTTATTATTCTCATCACCATAATCATCAAATATGGGAGGCATATTGTAATGATAATAAGTTTTATCCTCAATAGTAGGTGGACTGAAAATATCATATTCATCATTGTAATCATCATATATTGGATGCATAGTATCATCAAAGTAAATTTTCTCCTCCGTGCTTGGGGGACTAAAAGTATCACATTCATGAAAACCAGCTTCCCCAAGCTTAGACTTTTCCATAGCATTAGCAATAATGGTGGTCAAAGAATTCTCTTCAAACACTTCATGTCCTATTCAAGATAAATATTATAAATCTCTCTAATTTTGTTGTTGTTTTCCATTAAGCCTAACTAGTGAAAATAGAAACAAGAAACAAGAAACAAAAAGATATAATTGCAAAATCTAAAGGAAATAACTTCGAGCACTTACACACTAGTAATAGTACTAGAAGATAGCTTAGCAGCCAGAGGATGTGAGTACCTTTTACCTTACCTTCCCGGCAATGGCGCCAGAAAATAGCTTGATATCTACGCACGCTTCTATTCTTGTAGACAGTGTTGGGCCTCCAAGTGCAGAGGTTTGTAGAACATCAGCAAGTTTCTCTTAAGTGGATCACCCAAGGTTTATCGAACTCAGGGAGGAAGTGGTCAAAGGTATCCCTCTCAAGCAACCCTGCAATCAAGATACAAGAATTCTCTTGTGTCCCCAACACACCCAACACACTTTTCAGGTGTATAGGTGCACTAGCTCGGCGAAGAAATAGTGAAATACAAGTAATATAGATGTGTTGAGTCCGCAGCATAGAAAACAAAAAAAATTCCTACGATGAGAACTACATGCCAAGATCTATCTACTAGGTACAGAGCAACGGGTGGACATACATCAATCGATAACTTACCCTCGAAGACAACGGGTTTTGTTAACGATTAGGAACTCGTGGTTGATGTAGTCGTACACTTGCCGATCTCAAGATCATGTGGAAGTCCGAGCGCCGCAACTCAGCAGCTCATCCAGATTGCACTTTACGTTCAAGCCACCGGACAACCTCCACCTCCTCGCTCCAGCGATCCAGTGGAAGCAGCAACTCCTTCCAGACGAAATGCCACCGGGAACATGTATGTCGCTAATCCGAGACCATGGGGGAATAATTCTAGAGGGGGAGAGAGATCCTTCACGAGGAGGTGTCTAGCAGAAGGAGGATGAGGGGGGCCTTTTATAGGAGGAGGGGGGTGCCCCTCCCCATGGCCGGCACCTCATGGGGGGTGACCCCTCACCTCCCCCATTCATGTGGTGGTAACCCCTCCACATTAAAATGCCTCTTCACATTCCCCTTTAAAGTCCCCACTTTAAATGCATTAAAATTCTCTAAGTTTAATGCTCTATCATTTAATAAAACTCTTTTATTAAATTTATTCAGAATTTTGTTAATTACTTTAATTAACAAACATTCACATATAACCCCTTGCAATATTTCAATATCACATGCAGAACCACTTTCTGCAATTTCACCCGAAACAATTTCCGGTTTCTATCGAAACAATTCCTGCGCTTTGCAATTCTTTCGTCTGAAACATATGTGCTCCAAAATGGTGTCCGGTAACTCTTAAGTGTGTCACCCTACGGTTCTTGAATAATGCAGACATGATTGAGACTCCTCTTAGATCAATAATCAGAAGCGGGACCTAGAGATCCATACTGACTCCTGCATATTCAACGATGACTTCTGTGATCGTGAGAACCTTTAACGCTTGTAATTTAATCCATTTGTCTCTTGATATAATACATGTCTCGAGATTCGATCATCGGTATCCAAATACCTAGTTTGATCTCGTTACCAACATGCACTCTTTTCTCGTTCCCGTGATAGAACATTCTAGTGATCACATCACTTGCTTGCAAGCTATCTTAATGTGATATCACCGAGAGGGCCCAGAGTATATCTATCCGTCATCGGGATTGACAAATTCCACTCTTGATCCATGAGCCTCAACATAACACCTTCGTAGTACTGAACCCATCTTTATAGTCACCCTGTTACGGTGTGATGTTTGATGTTATCAAGATACTCTTCTGATGTTAGCAATTAACATGATCTCATGGTCTAAGGATAAAGATTACTTCGTATGATGTTATAGCAATGTAAACATAATGAATTGATCGTAATGCTATACTTCGGATGAATGTTCATCACCTCATTTCACAAATGATGTGACCTTGTTATTAACAACATCCAATGTCCATGATCAGGAAACCTTGATCATCTTGTTAATCAACAAGCTAGTCTATAAGAGAGGCATAACTAGGAACACTTTTTGTTTATTAAACACACATGTATTGACGTTTCCAATCAATACAAATATAGCATGCAAAATAAACATCTATCATATATAAGGAATACATAATAACAACTTTATTATTGCCTCTCAGGGCATATTTCCTTCAGTCTCCCACTTGCACTAGAGACAATAATCTAGTTCACATAGTGACAAATCTAACACCCATGGAGTTCTCGTGTTGATCATGTTTTGCCCTAGGGAGAGCTTTAGTCAACGGATCTGCTACATTTAGGTCTGTGTGTACTTTATAAATCTTTATATCTCCATCCTTGACATGTTCACGGATGGAGTGAAACCGGCGCTTAATATGCTTGGAATTCTTGTGAGACCTCGGTTCCTTAGCGTTGGCTATGGCTCCATTGTTGTCACAATAGATCACCATCGGGTCCAATGCACTAGGAACCACACTTAGTTCTGTAATGAACTCTTTCATCCAAACCGCTTCCTGTGCCGCTTCTAAAGCAGCAACATATTCCGCCTATGTCGTTGATCTATCCACCACAGGTTGTTTGGAACTCCTCCAACTAACCGCTGCTCCGTTCAAGAGAAATACGTATCCGGATTGAGACTTAGAGTCATTCGGATCGGTGTCAAAGCTAGCATTGACATAACACTTAGCGACTAGCTCTTCTTCACCTCCGTATATAAGAAACATATCCCTAGTTCTTCTCAAGTACTTGAGAATGTTCTTGACCGCTATCCAGTGTTCCGAACCTGGATCAGATTGGCACCTACTAATCAAACTAATAGCATGTGCCACATCCGGTCTTGTACATAGCATGGCATACATTATAGAGCCTATGGCCAAGTGATACGTCCATTTTGCATCACTATTCTATGTCTTAATTCACTATTATTCATTGATATATTTCATATTGAGAGGTGATACTTATGTTATTTCATCTATTTTTGCATGGTTGATGACTTTTGGAGCATGGACCGCTGCAGTCAGGATTCTGATGGAAAAGGTGCTGTTTGGAGGCAAAATTCACGAAGATCAGAAAATCCGGGAAAATATACAGAAAATATTATTTTTCTAGAAGACTTAGGATGCCAGAAGATGGAGTGGAGGTGGGCCACAGGGGGCTCACACCACCCCATGGCGCGGGTAGGCCTAGGCCGCACCAGGGAGTGGTGTGGCTGCCCTGGCCCACTCCAGCCTCTCCCCTCAGGCGTATATCAACCTCCCGAAACCCTAAGAATCGGGGAGCGACCACAGAAAGATTCCGCCACCTCTGCGGGGTGGAAAACACCGAGAGAGAAAGATCTCTTGGCGCGACAGATTCTGGGGAATTCCTTCCCGGAGAGGGGAGATCGTTGCCATCAACACCACCATCAAGCTGGACTTCATCGGGATCATCATCACCACCATCATCACCATCAGCACCCTCATCACCATCTCCATATTGCTGTAACAATTGAGTTGGATCTTGCATTAGTTCATAGGGGAAACTTTCCCGGTGTTGATTACTCTTTGTAGTTGATGCTATTGAGTGAACCATTGAATTATTGTTTATGTTCATATTGTTATACATCATTATTCCATCTCTGATCATGATCCATATGATGTCTTGTGAGTAGTTCGTTTTGTTCTTGAGGACATGGGAGAAGTCTTGTTGTTAGTAGTGGAGTTGCGTTGAGAAAGATTCAATAGATTGTTATTTAAGTTGTGGTGTACTTCTTCTAGTGGTGTCATGTGAACGTCGACTACATGACACTTCACCTATATGGGCCTAGGGGAATGCATTGTGTATTTGGCTACTAATCGTAGGGGTTGACGGAGTGACATAAACCTGAACCCCCGTTAGGAAACCATTGCACAAGGGACGTAAGGGTCTTAGAGTTTAAAGTTGTGGTTAGGTTTCTACCTTAAATACTTTCTTGTACTTACGGATGTTTGCAAGGGGTTTAATCACAAGTATGTATTAGTCTTGGATGGGGCGGTACATTAGCACAGGTTCACCCACACAACACTTAGCAAGCTAAAGAAGATTAATCAACTATATGAAGCGAAAGCACTTGACAGTCTTCCCATGTGTCCTCGAGAACGTTTGGTCATCTTAATAATACAACTGGCTTGTCCTTTGCTGCATAAAGGATTGGGCCACTTGCTGCATTTATTCCTACTGTCTTTTGTTTACTCGTACTTTGTTTACTTGCTTTATCGAAAACCCCTAAAAATCTGATTGCTAAGTATTTGCAGAGAATTCCTGATGCATACCACTAGCCAGCACCTTCTGCTCCTCATTGGGTTCGACACTCTTACTTATCGAAAATACTGCGATACACCCCCTATACTTGTGGGTCATCAAGACTATTTTCTGGCACCGTTGTCGGGGAGTGAAGCGCTATTGGAGGGTGTAACTGGTAAAGGAAACTTCTACTGTGAGTATTGTTTACTTCTGCTAGTTGCTTTATTTTTGTTATGGATAATTCGGTAAGTTTCTTATTTGGTAATGCTACTACCACTGATAAGGTAGTAGATAAGCCACCGCCTGCTGAGAAAGATGTTTTCAAAATACCTACAAGAATTATTGATCGTGTTATGGATAACTACTATGTTGGGGATGGAACTGTCCATCCCGGTGATCATTTACTCTTTATACACGAATTATGCGGGTTGTTCAAGTGTGCAGGTATCTACAGATCAAGTTAAGAAGAAGTTATTCTCATTATCACTGAAAGGAAAAGTTGAGGAATGGTATAAGCTGTTGAAGACTTAGTGCCTCTCTTTTATTCAAAGTTTTATCCTCCTAGTGAGATTCATAAAGATCGGAATGAAATATACAACTTTTGGCCTCTTGATGGAGAGAGTACAGCTCAAGCTTGGGGGAGATTGAAGTTACTAATGCTCAAATGTCCCATTCATGAGCTCCCCAACAATATTATTATCAACAACTTTTATGCAAGGCTCCCCCTACATGATAAAGATTTATTGGATGCTTCTTGTGCTGGATCATTCACTCGTATGGAAGAAGAAGCTAAATGGGACCTTCTAGATCGTATTCAAGACAATGCTGAAGCTTGGGAGAATAACAAAGGTAGAAAATCAGTTATAAATTATGATTATGAATGCATTGAATCTTTTATGGGAACTGATGACTTTCAAAATATTAGTAATCTTTATGGTCTTGATTTGCAAGTTATTACAAATTGCTTTAGAGCTTTTGCTTCCTATATCAGAATTCCAAAAAGGGGATGGAACAAATACCATGCACCTTACAAAGATATTGTTGACTATGCTCCTATTGGAAGTGCTGAGTATTGCATCATTGACCCCATTTTACCTGAACCTTATATTGAGAAGATTCCCTTCCCTGAAAAGGTAAAGGACCATCCTATGATAACTAATGTAATCACTAAAAGTGAAAAAGAACTGTAAAACCTGATGAACAAATAAACATTGAACCTGTGGTAGCAATTGTGAAAGACCTTGTCACTAAAAGCATAGAAGATGGGCACATCTTTTGTGAGGATGCTTCTAATATTGTTTCACATCCCAATAGAACTAAAAAGGCTAGTGTTCTTGTGCTTTCTGTTAGAATTGGTGATCATTGCTTTTATGGTTTATGTGATATTGGTGCAAGTTCCAGTGTTATTCCTTATGAGCTTTAGAGAGAAATTATGCATGAGATCAGTCCTTGCGAGTTGGAAGAGATTGATGTGGTTATTCACCTTGCTAATAGAGAGACCATATCTCCAATTGGTATTGTACGAGACGTGGAAGTTCTTTGTGGTAAGATTAAGTACCCCTCTGATTTTCTAGTACTTGGTTCGGCTGCTAGTAAAACCTACCCTATCATTTTTGGTAGACCTTTCTTGAGTACTTGTGGAGATATTATTGATTGCAAGAGGGAGAAAATCTTGACTAAGTTTGATGGGGAATCTTATGAGTTTAATTTTTCGAAATTTACTAAAGAACCTTGCGAAGAGGAAACCCATAATGAGGATTTTAGGGTTGAACAACTTGCTTCTATTTCTCTTTCTCCTAACAATGCTTTGCAGCAATTTATGGAAGATCATGAAAGTGAAATCTTCATGGAAGAAAGGAATGAGATTGACAGGATCCTCCGTGATCAACCAAAGATGCTTAAGCACGACTTGCCTGTGGAAGACTTGGGTACCACGATGCCACCTAAAAAGGATCCGGTTTTCAATCTAAAACCTCTCCGTGATGATCTTAAATATGCTTTTATTGATGATAAAAAGATATATCCTGTTATTATTAGCGCTAAACTTTCAGGGGAGGAAGAAGAAAGATTATTGGAGGTTTTGAGGAAACACCGAGGAGCTATGGGCTATACTCTGGATGATTTGAAAGGGATTTCACCTACTATATGTCAGCATTCTATCAACATAGAACCAGATGCGAAGCCAGTAGTGGAGCACCAACGACGTTTAAATCCTAAGATGAAGGAAGTGGTAAGGAATGAGGCATTGAAACTCCTTGATGCTGGTATTATTTACCCTATTGCTGATAGTGAATGGGTTAGTCATGTTCATTGTGTTCCTAAAAAGGGAGGTATTACCGTTGTCCCTAATGATAATGATGAGCTTATTCCTCAAAGAATAGTGGTAGGCTATAGGATGTGCATCGATTTTAGGAAAGTCAATAAAGTTACTAAGAAAGATCACTACCCGCTTCCTTTTATTGATCAAATGTTGGAAAGGTTGTCTAAAAAGACCCATTTTTGTTTCCTTGATGGTTATTCTGGTTTCTCTCAAATTGCTGTTAAACAACAAGATCAAGAAAAAACTACTTTTACTTACCCTTATGGAACTTATGCTTATAGACGTATGCCTTTTGGTTTATGTAATGCTCCTGCTACTTTCCAAAGGTGCATGTCTGCTATCTTTCATGGCTTTTGTGAGGAAATTGTAGAAGTGTTCATGGATGACTTTTCTGTCTATGGAACTTCTTTTGATAATTGTCTGCACAACCTTGATAAAGTTTTGCAGAGATGTGAAGAAACTAATCTAGTTCTTAATTGGGAGAAATGCCACTTCATGGTTAATGAAGGGATTGTTCTTGGGCATAAAGTTTCTGAAAGAGGCATAGAAGTTGATAGAGCTAAGGTTGAGGCAATTGAGAAGATGCCATGCCCAAGAGACATCAAAGGTATTCGTAGTATCCTTGGTCATGCTGGTTTCTATAGAAGGTTTATTAAAGACTTTTCTAGGATATCAAAACCCCTTACTAATCTTCTTCAAAAAGATGTACCCTTAGTTTTTGATGATGATTGTAAGGAAGCTTTTGAAACTCTTAAGAAGGCTTTAACTACAACCCCTATTGTTCAACCACCTGATTGGAGTTTACCCTTTGAAATAATGTGTGATGCTAGTGATTTTGTTGTAGGTGCTGTCCTTGGGCAGCATATTGATAAAAAGCTAAACGTTATCCATTATGCTAGTAAGACTCTAGACGCTGCTCAAAGGAATATGCTACTACTGAAAAGGAATTTTTAGCTGTTGTTTTTGCTTGTGATAAGTTTAGGCCCTATATTGTGGACTCAAAAGTAACCATTCATACTGATCATGCTGCTATTAAATATCTTATGACGAAGAAGGACGCTAAGCCTAGGCTTATTAGATGGGTACTACTTTTACAAGAATTTGATCTACATATATTAGATAGAAAGGGTGCTGAAAATCCTGTAGCTGATAATTTATCTCGTTCGGAAAACATCTCTTTTGACCCTATGTCTGTTAATGATAGTTTCCCGAATGAACAATTAGCTGCAGTGGGGGTGAGCTCGCGAGGAAGCCCGTGGTATGCTGATTATGCTAACTTTATTGTCTCCAAGTATTTGCCTCCAACTTCTACAGCTCACCAAAGAAGAAAGTTCTTCTATGATCTGAGACATTATTTTTGGGATGACCCACACTTATACAAAGAAGGAGTTGATGGTATTATGTGAAGATGTGTTCCAGAATATGAACAAAAAGAGATATTGCATAAATGCCATGGTAGTGCCTATGGAGGACATCATGCAGGAGATAGAACTGCACAAAAGGTACTACAATCAGGTTTCTACTAGCCTACCCTTTTTAAAGATGCAAGAAAATTTGTTTATCTTGTGATGAATGTCAGCGTGTTGGTAATATTTCTAGATGCAATGAAATGCCTATGAACTACTCTCTAGTTATTGAACCTTTTGATTGTTGGGGATTTGACTTTATGGGTCCTTTCCCTCCTTCGAAAGGCTACACTCATATTCTTGTTGCCGTAGATTATGTTACAAAGTGGGTAGAAGCCATTCCTACAAAAAGTCTTGTGAAACCTCTCTAAAAATGCTTAAAGATGTTATCTTTCCTAGGTTTGGAGTGCCTAGGTATCTCATGACTGATGGGGGTTCTCATTTCATTCATGGCGGTTTTAGGAAGACCCTCGCTAAATATGATGTTAATCATAGAATTGCTTCAGCTTATCACCCCTAAACTAGCGGGCAAGTAGAGTTATCAAATAGAGAAATTAAATCTATCTTGCAAAAGACTGTTAATAGGTCTAGAAAAAACTGGGCTAAGAAGTTGAATGACGCTTTATGGGCTTATAGAACTGCTTATAAAAATCCTATGGGAATGTCTCCTTATAAAATGTTTTATGGGAAAGCTTGCCACCTACCCTTAGAGTTAGAACACAAAGCTTACTAGGCAGTGAAAGAACTAAATAGAGATTGTAAGCTCGCTGGTGAGAAAAGATTATTTGACTTAAGTTCTTTAGATGAATGGAGGAGTGAATCCTATGAGAATGCTAGGCTCTTTAAGGAAAAAGTTAAAAGATGGCATGACAAGCGAATACTTAAGAGAGAATTTCATGTTGGTGAGAAAGTTCTATTGTATAGGTCTCGTCTCAGATTTTTGGCAGGTAAGCTACTATCAAAATGGGAAGGACCTTTCAACATTGAAGAAGTATACCGTTCAGGAGCAATAAAAATTTCTTCTCTAAAAGATAATACTACACAAGTAGTGAATGGACAGCGACTCAAACACTATATTGCTGGAGATTCTTACAATGAAGATGTTGATGCCTTTCAAGTTATAACTCTAGAGAAATTCATTGAGGACCAAATTCAGAGACCTGCAGAGTCCGTTTCCAACTAGGTAACAGTTCTGGTAAGAAAAGTTCCGCGAAAATACAATCCAACTATATTTTTGCAGTTTTCAGTGAATAAGGAAAGTTTCGAAGCGAAAAAGGGACGGAACCGGAGCCGGGGTGGCCCACACCACCCCATGGCGCGGGCCCACCCCTGGCCGCGCCACCAGGTGGTGAGGCCACCCAGGACTCCGCCTCCGACTCGTTTTCTCCCAGTACCTTCCTTTTGATGTGAAACTTCATAATATATAACCCCCCGGATCTTCCGAGGTTCGTATATTGTGTTTTCGTCATGCTTTTGTTTCGATCTGTTTTTGCCAGGTAAAAATCCCAGATTTGGAGCCACAATGTCTTCCTCTGGATCATCCAAGGGAGATTCCTTAGAAGATATCATCAACCCATACATGAGAGAATTGAAGATTCATCCCTAGGAGTTGTTGCTCGAAGGTGGGGAGGTCCAGATTAAAGAGGTTCAAGGCCCTAAAGGTGAAGGAAGTCTGGAAGACAGGATGGAAGCATTGGAACAAGAAGTCTTTAGGTACAAGAAGATGGCGGATCATGAAGTGGATATCATTCATAAGATTCATTCCGAACTCATCACCGAGCACCAGAAGGAGACTGCTGAACTCAAAGACGAAGTCCTCTCACTCCGTCAAACAACCAACAAACTGCAAGCACAGTTCTAAGACGTTCAAAATCAAAACTGTGAGTATGAGGCTAGATTTAAACGCATAAGTGCTGCTGCAAGTTTCAGGATGTTGGAAACCACGATGTCCTTTGTTCATGGGAAGCCTTTACCCTGGAAGATGGACGAAGATGAGAAGATACCACCACTACCAAAGGAGTAATTCGTCATCAGGTTTGGCATCCCCTTGGTTTGTTCCAAGCTTGGGGGAGTGCCGTGGCATCATATCACTATCTTCTATCTTTTTACCTTTTTAGTAGAGTCATATCATGAATAGAGGAGTTATTATGTAGTATGGTTTGCATTATGGAAGTGTCCCCTCTCTAGTTAGATATGTATCCCTTGGTGTGAGTTTTCGTTATGGAATATTAATGAGAAGTTCTATCATTCACTCTTTTGCATAGCTTATATTAGTTTTCAATTTGCGGTTATATGATTGATCTTGTTGTTAGTATTGGTAGCACTTTGGGATCATTGAGTTAATTTAGTTGGTTTTGGCAAACCTGGCTTGGTCAGTAGCAGCACCTTTTTGAGAGTTGAATGAAAAAGATAGAAGTACTCTAAAGAAAAATAATTTCATCATCTTTCTTTCTTGATTTGCTCATAAGTTTAGTATTCTCTAGTTAAGATATTTTGTGCTTCCAAGGAAGATTGCATGTTTGTCTTTATCACTTGTATGTTTGTTTCCTTCAACTCTTATACTTGCTACCCAGCCTTGCTAGCCAAAAACCTGTACTGAGAGGGAATTCTTCTCGTGCATCCACCTCCTTTAAACCAAAACTTTTGCCATTTGTGTCCACCATACCTACCTAGTAGCATTATTGCTATTCCAAGTAAATTCTTGTTTTATCTACCTCCCAAATTAAACTTGTTATGTGAAAATTAGTGATTAAAGCTCTCACGAACTTGATGGGACACTTTACTTTCTTGCATTTAATAAACTTGAACCATTGTGCTCACCTATGTTGCGTATATGCTTGCGCTTTGTAAGTTGTGAATTAGAAGAACCATGCTGTCATGGGGAACGCTTTCAACATTGCACGGGTACTTTGTACCAAGTTGATATCATGTTCTTTTGTCTATGGATGTCGTCGGTGTGAAATGAAAGGGGATCTTGTAAGTCCATGGAGTTATGCATGTGTGTTAGAGAAATGCCTAGGCCGCTGGTCTAATCCATGCTGACATGGTGGAAACCTGCAACGTAACCATAACGAGTATCTATGAAGCATTCTTCTTATAAAAAAGTGTCCGATATTGAAAAAAAGGAAAGAAAAAAAATAGATATTATGAAAAGAGGAAAGAGAGAAAAAAAGCACCATATTCCCATGGTAAATAAGAAGATTGATGATATACTTGTTGTCTGCTTGCCTTGTCATTTTGATATGGGGATTCTTCCGTATCATCGGGCAAGGGGTACCCCGTTGGCGGTTCTCTATGATACACATATGCTTACGATGACAAGAACTTTCTGGTGACTAAACTTGAGTAGCATGAGGAGCGGCCCTCGTATTCAAGGGACATGAGATTCTCAATTTACAACTTGTCAATGCATATCCTCATTTTTGATCACTTTAACCTTAATCACCTAAAGATGCCTATGATAGGGGCAATGAGAGCTGAAATCTAGTAAGTATCATAATTTTTGGGAGATCTTTATGAGACTTGCAATCCCTGCTTCCCTCTGCGAAGGGCCTTTCTTTTACTTTGTAGTTGAGTCAGTAAACCTACTCCCTTCTATCTCAGCAAGTATTTTGAGTTGATGTGTTTCATTCATTCATATGATGATTTATGCAATCATGTCTTATTTTCCTTGCTTTGCACGTTGCTCTTATCTTGATGTTTACTACTTTGAAAGCTTTCATTGAAAAACCAGCTATTTGTGAACTCCAGCAAATTATCAACTATTCTTCGACCAAGAGCTAAGTTTTCCATTACCAATTATGATTCACTTTATGTATCTTTATTGTGTTTCCTTTACTCATTGCAAGTTTAGTTGTATAATAGTGAGTTGTCTTCTATTATGATCTATGTATTTGATGAATGTGATGCTTCTTGTCCGTATTATTTTATCGACTCTTCACTCCATAAACTTGAGGCCATGTTTATTGAGCTCGGTTTAAACTTGGGACAAGCGAAGTCTAAGCTTGGGGGGAGTTGATACGTCCATTTTGCATCACTATTCTATGTCTTAATTCATTATTATTCATTGATATATTTCGTATTGAGAGGTGATACTTATGTTATTTCATCTATTTTTGCATGGTTGATGACTTTTGGAGCATGGACCGCTGTAGTCAGGATTCTGATGGAAAAGGTGCTGTTTGGAGGCAAAATTCGCGAAGATCAGAAAATCCGGGAAAATATATGGAAAAACCTATTTTTCCAGAAGACTCAAGATGCCAGAAGATGGAGTGGAGGTGGGCCATAGGGGGCCCACACCACCCCATGGCGCGGGCAGGCCTAGGTCGTGCCAGGGAGTGGTGTGGCTACCCTGGCCCACTCCAGCTTCTCCCCTCTAGCGTATATCAACCTCCCGAAACCCTAAGACTCGGGGAGCGACCATACAAAGATTCCGCCGCCTCTGCGGGGCGGAAAACACCGAGAGAGAAAGATCTCTCCGTGACAGATTCTGGGAATTCCTTCCCGGAGAGGGGAGATCGTCGCCATCAACACCACCATCAAGATGGACTTCATCGGGATCATCATCATCATCATCACCACCATCATCACCATCAGCACCCTCATCACCATCTCCATATTGCTGTAACAATTGAGTTGGATCTTGCATTAGTTCATAGGGGAAACTTTCCCGGTGTTGATTACTCTTTGTAGTTGATGCTATTGAGTGAACCATTGAATTATTGTTTATGTTCAGATTGTTATACATCATTATTCCATCTCTGATCATGATCCATATGATGTCTTGTGAGTAGTTCGTTTTGTTCTTGAGGACATTGGAGAAGTCTTGTTGTTAGTAGTGGAGTTGCGTTGAGAAAGATTCAGTAGATTGTTATTTAAGTTGTGGTGTACTTCTTCTAGTGGTGTCATGTGAACGTCGACTACATGACACTTCACCTATATGGGCCTAGGGGAATGCATTGTGTATTTGGCTACTAATCGTAGGGGTTGCCGGAGTGACATAAACCTGAACCCCCGTTAGGAAACCATTGCACAAGGGACGTAAGGGTCTTAGAGTTTAAAGTTGTGGTTAGGTTTCTACCTTAAATATTCTTGTACTTACGGATGTTTGCAAGGGGTTTAATCACAAGTATGTATTAGTCTTGGATGGGGCGGTACATTAGCACAGGTTCACCCACACAACACTTAGCAAGCTAAAGAAGATTAATCAACTATATGAAGCGAAAGCACTTGTGATCTTCCCATGTGTCCTCGAGAACGTTTGGTCATCTTAAGTAATACAACCGGCTTGTCCTTTGCTGCATAAAGGATTGGGCCACTTGCTGCATTTATTCCTACTGTCTTTTGTTTACTCGTACTTTGTTTACTTGATTTATCGAAAACCCCTAAAAATCCGTTTGCTAAGTATTTGCAGAGAAATCCTGATCCATACCACTAGCCAGCACCTTCTGCTCCTCGTTGGGTTTAACACTCTTACTTATCGAAAATACTGCGATACACCCCCTATACTTGTGGGTCATCACCAAGGCATAGGGGATCTTATCTATTATCTCTCTTTCTTCCGCCGTTGCCGTATTTTGAGTCTTACTCAATGTCTTGCCTTGGAACATAGGTAAGAACCCCTTCTTACTACTGTCCATATTAAACTTGTTTAATATCTTATCAAGGTATGTACTCTGTGATAGCCCAATTAGGCGCCTTGATCTATCTCTATAGATTTTAATGCCTAATATATAAGACGCTTCACCAAGGTCTTTCATCAAAAATTTGCTGTTTAGATAACTTTTAACACTGTTTAAAAGATCTATATCATTTCCAATCAATAATATGTCATCCACATATAATATCAGAAATGCCACATTGCTCCCACTCACTTTCTTGTAAATACAAGCCTCTCCATAAGTTTGGACAAATCCAAACTCTTTGATCACCTCATCAAAGCGGAGATTCCAACTGCGGGATGCTTGCTTCAGTCCATAGATGGATCGCTGAAGTTTGCATACCTTATTAGCATCCTTAGGATCGAAAAAACCCTTAGGTTGTATCATATACAACTCTTCTTCAATATTACCATTGAGGAACACAGTTTTGACATCCATCTGCCATATTTCATAATCAAAATATGCAGCAATTACTAACATAATCCTAACCGACTTAAGCATCGCTATGGGAGAGAATGTCTCATCGTAGTCAACTTGTTGAATTTGTCGAAACCCCTTTGCGACAAGTCGAGCCTTATAGATGGTCACATTACCATCAGCATCAGTTTTTCTTTTGAAAATCAATTTATTCTCAACGACCTTTTGATCATGAGGTAAGTCCACCAAGGTCCAAACCTGGTTCTCGTACATGGATTCCATCTCGGATTTCATGGCTTCTAGCCATTTGTTGGAATCCGGGCTCATCATCGCTTCTTCATACGTCGCAGGGTCATCCATTTCATCAACCATGAAATTCACAACAGGATTGTCGTACAGTTCAAGAGCTGCACGTGTCCTACTTGACCTGCGAGGTCCGGTAGTGTCCTCTTTCGGAGTTTCATGATCAATATCATTAGCTCTCTCTTCATTAGGTGAAGTCAACTCCGAAACAATTTCCGGTGCTGTGCTACTCGCCATTTCATGAAGATAAGGTTTAATAACCTCTTCGAGTTCTACCTTCCGACTACTGACACCTTTCGTGAGAAACTCCTTCTCAAGAAAGGACCCATTCTTGGCAACAAAAACCTTGCCCTCGGATCTATGATAGAAGGTATACCCAATCGTCTCCTTAGGGTATCCTATGAAGATGCATTTTTCCGCTTTGGGTTCGAGTTTATCCGGTTGAAGTTTCTTCACATAAACATCGCATCCCCAAACTTTAAGAAATGACAACTTAGGTTTGTTTCCAAACCATAATTCATACAGTGTCGTTTCGACGGATTTAGATGGTGCCCAATTTAAAGTGAATGCAGTTGTTTCCAGTGCATAACCCCAAAATGACAGTGGCAAGTCAGTCAGAGACATCATAGATCGAACCATATCCAATAAAGTATGATTACGACGTTCCGATACACCGTTACGTTGTGGTGTTCCGGCAGGCGTGAGTTGTGAAACTATTCCACACTCTTTCATGTGTGTGCTAAACTCGTAACTTAGATACTGTTGGGTCCGCAGCATAGAAAACAAAATTTTACTACGGTGTGAACTACACGCCAAGATCTATCTACTAGGTACAAAGCAACGGGTGGACATACATCCAACGAGAACATACCCTCGTAGACAATGAGCTTTGTTAACGAGTAGGAACTCATGGTTGATGTAATCGTACACTTGCCGATCTCAAGATCGTGAGGAAGTCCGAGCGCCGCAAATCAGCAGCGCATCCGCACTCGCACACACGTTCAAGTCACCGGACAACCTCGACCTCCTCGCTCCAGCGATCCAGCGGAAGCAGCAACTCCTTCCAGACGAAATGCTACCGGGAACATGTATCTCGCTAATCCGAGACCATGGGGGAATAATTCTAGAGGGGGAGAGAGATCCTTCACAAGGAGGTGTGAGGATGAAGGAGGGAATGGGTGGCCTTTTATAGGATGAGGGGGGGTGCCCCCTCTCTCCATGGCCGGCGCATGGGGGGTGACCCCTCACCTCCCCCATTCATGTGGTGGTAACCCTCCCCCCACACACACACATTAAAATGCCTCTTCACATTCCCTTTTAAAGTCTCCACTTTAAATGCATTAAATTCTCCAAATTTAATGCTCTCTCATTTAATAAAACTCTTTTATTAAATTTATTCAGAATTTTGTTAATTACTTTAATTAACAAACATTCACATATAGCCCCTTGCAATATTTCAATATCACATGCAGAACCACCATACGCAATTTCACGAAACAATTTCCGGTTTCTATTGAAACAATTCTGCGCTTTGCAATTCTTTAAATGCTAAACATATGTGCTCCAAAATGGTGTCTGGTAACTCTTAAGTGTGTCACCCTACAGTTTGCGAATAATGCAGACATGATCGATACCCTTCTCCGATCAATAATCAGCAGCGGGACCTAGAGATCCGTACTGACTCCTACACATTCAACGATGACTCCTATGATCGTGAGAACCTTTAACGCTTGTAACTAAATCCCTTTGTCTCTCGATATATTACATGTCCGAGATTCGATCATCGGTATCTCCATACCTAGTTTGATCCCGTGATATATAACATTCTAGTGATCATATCACTTGCTTGCAAGTTATCCCAATGTGATATCACCGAGAGGGCCCAGAGTATATCTATCCGTCATCTGGATTGAAAAATTCCACTCTTGATCCATGAGCCTCAACATAACACCTTCGTAGCACTAAACCCATCTTTATAGTCACCCTGTTACGGTGTGACATTTGATGTTATCAAGATACTCTTCCGGTGTTAGCAATTAACATGATCTCATGGTCTAAGGATAAAGATTACTTCGTATGATGTTATAGCAATATAAACATAATGACTTGATCGTAATGCTATACTTCGGATGAATGTTCATCACATCATTCCACCAATGGTGTGACCTTGTTATTAACAACATCCAATGTCCATGATCAGGAAACCTTGATCATCCTGTTAATCAACAAGCTAGTCTATAAGAGAGGCATGACTAGGAACCCTTTTTGTTTATTAAACACACATGTATTGATGTTTCCGAATCAATACATTTCTAGCATGTAAAATAAACATCTATCATGTATAAGGAATATATAATAACAACTTTATTATTGCCTCTCAGGGCATATTTCCTTCAGTCTCCCACTTGCACTAGAGACAATAATCTAGTTCACATAGTGATAAATCTAACACCCATGGAGTTCTGTTGTTGATCATGTTTTGCCCTAGGGGGAACTTTAGTCAATGGATCTGCTACATTCAGGTCCGTGTGCACTTTACAAATCTTTATATCTCCATCCTTGACATGCTCGCGGATGGAGTGAAACCGGCGCTTAATATGCTTGGAATTCTTGTGAGACCTTGGTTCCTTTGTGTTGGCTATGGCTCCATTTATGTCACAATAGATCACCATCGAGTCCAACACACTGGGAACCACACCCAGTTCCGTTTTGAACTCCTTCATCCAAACCGCTTCCTGCGCCGCTTCTGAAGCAGCAACATATTCCGCCTCCATTGTTGATCCAGCTACCACAGGTTGTTTGGAGCTCCTCCAACTAACTGTTGCTCCGTTCAAGAGAAATACGTATCCAGATTGAGACTTAGAGTCATCCAGATCAGTGTCAAAGCTAGCATCGACATAACACTTAGCGACTAGCTCTCCTTCACCTCCGTATACAAGAAACATATCCTTAGTTCTTCTCAAGTACTTAAGGATATTCTTGACCGCTATCCAGTGTTCCGAACCTGGATCAGATTGGTACCTACTAGTCAAACTAATAGCATGTGCCACATCCGGTCTTGTACATAGCATGGCATACATTATAGAGCCTATGGCTGAGGCATAGGGGATCTTATCCATTATCTCTCTTTCTTCAGCCGTAGCCGGACTTTGAGTCTTACTCAATGTCTTGCCTTGCAACATAGGTAAGAACCCCTTCTTACTTCCGTCCATATTAAACTTCTTTAATATCTTATCAAGGTATGTACTCTACGATATCCCAATTAGGCGCCTTGATCTATCTCTATAGATTTTAATGCCTAATATATACGAAGCTTCACCAAGGTCTTTCATCGAAAATTTGCTGTTTAGATAAGTTTTAACACTGTTTAAAAGATCTAAATCATTTCCAATCAATAATATGTCATCCACATATAATATCAGAAATGCCACATTGCTCCCACTCACTTTCTTGTAAATACAAGCCTCTCCATAAGTTTGGACAAATCCAAACTCTTTGATCACCTCATCAAAGCGGAGATTCCAACTCTGTGATGCTTGCTTCAGTCCATAGATGGATCGCTGAAGTTTGCACACCTTATTAGCATCCTTAGGATCGACAAAACCCTTAGGTTGTATCATATACAACTCTTCTTCAATCTTACCATTGAGGAACGCAGTTTTGACATCCATCTGCCATATTTCATAATCGAAATATGCAGCAATTGCTAACATAATCCTAACCGACTTAAGCATCGCTACGGGAGAGAATGTCTCATCGTAGTCAACTCCTTGAATTTGTCGAAACCCCTTTGCGACAAGTCGAGCCTTATAGATGGTCACATTACCATCAAGATCGCTTTTCTTTGAAAATCCATTTATTCTCCACGGCCTTTCGGTCGTGAGGTAAGTCCACCAAGTTCCAAACTTGGTTCTCGTACATGGATTCCATCTCGGATTTCATGGCTTCTAGCCATTTGTTGGAATCAGGGCTCATCATCGCTTCTTCATACGTCGCAGGGTCATCAGTTTCATCAACCATGAAATTCATAACAGGATTGTCGTACAGTTCAGGAGCTGCACGTGTCCTGCTTGACCTGCGAGGTTCGGTAGTGTCCTCTTTCGGAGTTTCATGATCAATATCATTAGCTCTCTCTTCATTAGGTGAAGTCAACTCCGAAACAACTTCCGGTGCTGCGCCACTCGCCATTCCATGAAGAGAAGGTTCAATAACCTCTTCGAGTTCTACCTTCCGACTACTCACACCTTTCACGAGAAACTCCTTCTCAAGAAAGGATCCATTCTTGGCAACAAAGACCTTGCCCTCCGATCTGTGATAGAAGGTATACCCAATCGTTTCCTTAGGGTATCCTATGAAGACGCATTTTTCTGCTTTGGGTTCGAGTTTATCCGGTTGAAGTTTCTTCACATAAACATCGCATCCCCAAACTTTAAGAAATGACAGCTTAGGTTTGTTTCCAAACCATAATTCATATTGTATTTTCAGCAGTTTAGATGGTGCCCAATTTAAAGTGAATGCATTGTTTCAGCATAAACCCCAAAATGACAGTGGCAAGTCAGTCAGAGACATCATAGATCGAACCATATCCAATAAGGTATGATTACGACGCTCCGACACACCATTACGTTGTGGTGTTCCAGCAGGCGTGAGTTGTGAAACTATTCCACACTCTTTCATGTGTGTGGTAAACTCGTAACTTAGATACTCTCCTCCACGGTCAGACCGTAGAAATTTGATCTTTCTATTATGATGATTTTCCACTTCATTCTGAAATTCCTTGAACTTTTCAAAAGTTTTAGACTTGTGTTTCATCAAATAGATATACCCATATCTACTCAAATCATCAGTGAAAGTAACAAAATAACGATATCCACCTCGCGCCGACACACTCATTGGTCCACACACATCAGTATGTATGATTTCCAATAAATCTGTCGCCCGTTCCATCGAACCGGAAAACGGCGTTCTAGTCATCTTGCCCATAAGGCATGGCTCACATGTATCAAATGACTCAAAATCAAGTGATTCCAAAAGTCCATCAGAATGGAGTTTCTTCATGCGTTTAACGCCAATATGACCTAGACGGCAGTGCCACATATATGTAGATATATCATTATCAAGTTTAATTCTTTTAGCATCAACATTATGAATATGCGTAATACTATCGAGATCCAATGAAATAAACCATTCAACATAGGTGCATGACCATAAAAGATATTATTCATATAAATCGAACAACCATTGTTTTCAGACTTAAATGAATATCCACTTTGCATCAAACACGATCCGGATACAATGTTCATGCTCAGTGCAGGCACCAATTAACAATTATTTAGGTTTATAACTAATCCCGATGGCATATGGAGAGGCAGCGTTAAATGGCGATCACATCAACTCTTGATCCATTGCCGACCAAGATCGTGACCTCATCCCTTGCTAGTTGTCCGCAGCCACTGAATCGAGTTACATATATTAGCAACCGGTATAAAATACCTAGGTGCTACTGCGAGTACTAGTCAAGTACACATCAATAACATGTATATCACATATACCTTTGTTTGCCTTGCGGACTTCTTGTCCGCCAAATACTTAAAGGCGCCTTTCAATGGCGTCCCCTTGCAATAGTAGCACTCGATTGTCGACTTAGGGCCAGCTCGGGGTTTATTTTCAAGCGCGGCAATAGACTTGCCACCCTTCTTTCCCTTGTGCTTGCCTTTCTTGTCCTTCTTGAAACCGGTGGTCCTATTGATCATCAACACTTGATGTTCTTTCCTAATCTCCACTTCTGCAGTCTTAAGCATTGACAGAAGCTCGGGAAGAGACTTCTTCATGCATATTATAGTTCATCACGAAGCTCTTGTAGCTAGGTGGCAGAGATTGGAGAACACGATGTATGCCTAAGTCAATGGGAATCGTTATTCCCAAGGACACAAGCTTATCGGCGCATCTGCACATTTTGAGTACGTGCTCACTAACGGAGCTGTTTTCCTCCATCATGCAGCTAAAGAACTTTTCTGTAACATTATAACTCTCTACGGCAGCAAGGGTATCGAAAATCATTTTCAATTCTCCCATGGTATCAAAGGCATTGCCATTTTCGAAACGCTTTCGAAGTTCTGGCTCTAGCCCATACAGTATGCCGCAATGAACTAAGTTGTGGTCCTCCTGACGAGTTATATAGACGTTCTTTTCCTCGTCAGGGGCATTAGGAGCTGGTGGGGGGCCTAGCGGCGCATCTAGCACATATTGCTTTTGTGCGATGAGGAGAATCCTCAAATTCATAGCCCAGTTTGTGAAGTTGCTACCATTCGCAGCAAGTTTCTCTTTCTCCATGAACACATTGAAATTAAAAGCAGGTGGTGCCATCTACAACAGAATTTGTAAAGTATATTTAGACTAAGTTTATGATAGATTGAGTTCATCTAATCCAAATTACTAATGAACTCCCACTCAAAAACGACATCCCTCGTGTCCTTTTGGTGATTACATGAACCAAATCCACTACACCAAGTCCGATCATCACGTGAGTCTGTAGCTTCAAAGGCAAGCATCTATATGGGCATCATATCAACTATATGACTCATGCTTAACCTTTCGTCCGTGTTAGAGGCCATGTCCGTACATGCTAGGCTCGTCAAGTAAGAACCTTAGTATTTGCGTGTGTAAAACTGTCTTACACCGTTGTATGAAAGCATAGAGTTGAGAACACCCGATCATCACGTGATGCCTCAAACACGATCCACAAAACGGTGCATACTTAAGGAAGAACACATTTTTTCTTGATATCTAAATGAGGGATCATCTTATAATGCTACCAAACGCGCCAAACTAGCAATATAAGATGCTAACATCTAATGTGTGAAGTGAGGTGATATGGTCCATGCATTTGATCTCTATCATTTGCATCATGGTATGATCTCTATCATTCCTTTGTGTGTAAGGCCAAGGTCTATGGAACTTACACGTTAAGTGAGTTGTAAGAGTATCTATCATACATCTACTTACAACAATACAATATCAAAACACTAGCCCACAACGATCTAAACTAGGCGCCTCTAATTTATCAATTGCAAGTTTTACGTGGCTTAGGGTTTTTCGGAGATAGAACCGTCTAACCTACGAACATGAACCACAACGAGGATAACTAAGTTATTAGCAACTCGTAAATCAGATATTGACTATAGTAGAGAGAGCAGACACCCGCCACCACTTATGCAAAACAAGTTGCATGTCATTGGAACCGGTCTCATGTACGATGACATGTAAGGTTGGTCCGGGCCGCTTCATCCCACTATGCCACCAATATCCAAAGTACATAGAAGATGCAATAACATGATCATCATCGCCCACATATCAACCATATGTGTACTACCCGTGCTAAGCACCTACGCATAGATCAGGCTCTGATACCACTGTTGGGTCCGCAGCATACAAAACAAAAAATTTCCTACGGTGTGAACTACACGCCAAGATCTATCTACTAGGTACAAAGCAACGGGTGGACATACATCCAACGAGAACTTAGCCTCGTAGACAACGAGCTTTGTTAATGAGTAGGAACTCGTGGTTGATGTAGTCGTACACTTGCCGATCTCAAGATCGTGAGGAAGTCCGAGCGCCGCAAATCAGTAGCGCATCCGCACTCGCACACACGTTCAAGCCACCGGACAACCTCCACCTCCTCGCTCCAGCGATCCAGCGGAAGCAGCAACTCCTTCCAGACGAAATGCCACCGGGAACATGTATCTCGCTAATCCGAGACCATGGGGGAATAATTCTAGAGGGGGGAGAGATCCTTCACAAGGAGGTGTGAGGATGAAGGAGGGAATGGGTGGCCTTTTATAGGAGGAGGGGGGTGCCCCCTCTCTCCATGGCCGGCGCATGGGGGGGTGACCCCTCAGCTCCCCCATTCATGTGGTGGCAAACCCCCCACATTAAAATGCCTCTTCACATTCCCTTTTAAAGTCTCCACTTTAAATGCATTAAGTTTCTCCAAATTTAATGCTCTCTCATTTAATAAAACTCTTTTATTAAATTTATTCAGAATTTTGTTAATTACTTTAATTAACAAACATTCACATATAGCCCCTTGCAATATTTCAATATCACATGCAGAACCACCTTCTGCAATTTCACCCAAAACAATTTCCGGTTTCTATTGAAACAATTCCTGCGCTTTGCAATTCTTTCGTCTGAAACATATGTGCTCCAAGATGGTGTCCGGTAACTGTTAAGTGTGCCACCCGACGGTTCGCGAATAATGCAGACATGATCGAGACCCTTCTCCGATCAATAATCAGCAGGACACGGAGATCCGTCTTGACTCCTACACATTCAACGATGACTCCTGTGATCGTGAGAACCTTTAACACTTGTAACTAAATCCCTTTGTCTCTCGATATATTACATGTCCGAGATTCGATCATCGGTATCTCCATACCTAGTTTGATTTCGTTACCGACATGCACTCTTTTCTCGTTCCCGTGATATATAACATTCTAGTGATCATATCACTTGCTTGCAAGCTATCACAATGTGATATCACCGAGAGGGCCCAGAGTATATCTATCCGTCATCTGGATTGACAAATTCCACTCTTGATCCATGAGCCTCAACATAACACCTTCGTAGCACTGAACCCGCCTTTATAGTCACCCTGTTACGGTGTGACGTTTGATGTTATCAAGATACTCTTCCGGTGTTAGCAATTAACATGATCTCATGGTCTAAGGATAAAGATTACTTCGTATGATGTTATAGCAATATAAACATAATGATTTGATCATAATGCTATACTTTGGATGAATGTTCATCACATCATTCCACCAATGGTGTGACCTTGTTATTAACAACATCCAATGTCCATGATCAGGAAACCTTGATCATCATGTTAATCAACAAGCTAGTCTATAAGAGAGGCATGACTAGGAACCCTTTTCGTTTATTAAACACACATGTATTGATGTTTCCGAATCAATACATTTCTAGCATGTAAAATAAACATCTATCATGTATAAGGAATATATAATAACAACTTTATTATTGCCTCTCAGGGCATATTTCCTTCAGATACTCACCTCCACGGTCAGACCGTAGAAATTTGATCTTTCTATTATGATGATTTTCCACTTCATTCTGAAATTCCTTGAACTTTTCAAAAGTTTTAGACTTGTGTTTCATCAAATAGATATACCCATATCTACTCAAATCATCAGTGAAAGTAACAAAATAACGATATCCACCTCGCGCCGACACACTCATTGGTCCACACACATCAGTATGTATGATTTCCAATAAATCATCAGCCTGCTCCATTGAACCGAAAACGGCGTTCTAGTCATCTTGCCCATAAGGCATGGCTCACATGTATCAAATGACTCAAAATCAAGTGATTCCAAAAGTCCATCGAATGGAGTTTCTTCATGCGTTTAACGTAATATGACCTAGGCAGCGTGCCACATATATGTAGATATATCATTATCAAGTTTAATTCTTTTAGCATCAACATTATGAATATGCGTAATACTACTATCGAGATCCAACAGAAATAAACCATTCAACATAGGTGCATGACCATAAAAGATATTATTCATATAAATCGAACAACCATTGTTTTCAGACTTAAATGAATAACCACTTTGCATCAAACACGATCCGGATACAATGTTCATGCTCGGTCGGGCACCAAATAACAATTATTTAGGTTTATAACTAATCGATGGCATATGGAGAGCAGCGTTAAAATGGCGATCACATCAACTCTTGATCCATTGCCGACCCGCATCGTGACCTCATCCCTTGCTAGCTTGTTATTATTCCCGGCCCTGAATCGAGTTACATATATTAGCAACCGATCCGATATAAAATACCTAGGTGCTACTGCGAGTACTAGTCAAGTACACATCAATAACATGTATATCACATATACCTTTGTTTGCCTTGCCGGACTTCTTGTCCGCCAAATACTTGGGGCAGTTGCGCTTTCAATGGCCAGTCCCCTTGCAATAGTAACACTCGGTGTCAGACTTAGGACCAGCTCGGGGTTTCTTTTCAGGTGTGGCATCAGATTTTCCACCCTTCTTTCCTTGTGCTTTCCTTTCTTGTCCTTATTGAAACCGGTGGTCTTATTGATCATCAACACTTGATGTTCTTTCCTAATCTCCACTTCTGCAGTCTTAAGCATTGACAGAAGCTCGGGAAGAGACTTCTTCATGTCTTGCTGATACATTGCAAATGTATCTATAATTTTTGATGTTCCATGCTTGGTTTTATCCACTTTCTTGTGTTTTGTCCACACTTTGGAGTACTTTTCATATGATTTCTTGGACTAACCTATTAACAAGAGCCACAGTGCCAGCTGCCTGTTTTCTGCTGTTTTTGGTTCCAGGAAAGTCAGAAAATGAATATTCTCGGAATTGGACGGGACAAAAGCAAAAGTGCCTATTTTTTCAGAAGTCATCAGATGCGAGAATACGAGACGGAGAGGGGCCAGAGGCCGACCACACCACCTGGCCGCGCGGCCAGGCTGGGCCTGTGCTAGGTGTGGTGTGGTGTCCCCTGGCACCCCCTCGGCCTCCCCTTCCACCTATAAGATGCCATCGGGACGAAAACCCTAAATACCCGATCAAAAATCGATGAAAGAGTCTGTAGCCGCCGTTATCTCCATCCCTAGATCGGGAGGGATCTGAAGCTCTTCCCGGCACCACGGGAGAGGGAATTCACCACAGGCTTTCTTCATCACCATGCAAGCCTTCGGTGTGATGCGTGAGTAGTTCATCCTTGGACTACGGATCCATGTAGTAGCTAGATGGCTGGTTCTCCTCCTTTGTGCTTTCATGTTTAGATCTTGTGAGCTCCGTTCATGATCAAGATCATCTATTTGTAATTCTGCATGTTGTGTTTGCGGGGATCCGATGGATATTGAGATGCTATTTTAGATTGATTATTGATTCTATCATGTCTTTGTTATTTGTGACCTTGCATGCTTTCCGTTTTTAGTAGCTATCTTGGACAAGTAGATGCTAGCAACTCCAAGAGTTAGTATTTATGCTCGATAGTGGGTTCATGCCTCTGGTAATCTGGGGAAGTGACAGAAATCTCTAAGGTACTAGATGTGCTGTTGCTACTAGGGAGAAAACAAAAATCCTTTGTTCATAGAACAATCGTATTGTTTACTTTACACGCAGTTAAGAAGCAATAATCTGCTTGCAACTTAATCTTTGGAGGGGGTTATGATAACTGAAGGTGGATTATTAGTCATAGATGCAGTTGGATGGCGGTCTATGTATAATGTTGTAATGCCCAATCAAGTTCCAAAGGAGTCAAGATGATTAGTATATGCATGTATTGCTTTCTCGATGTTTGTCAATTGCCCCGCTGTAATTTGTTCACCCAGCATGTTATCTATCTTAAGGAGAGCCACCTATAGTGAACTATGGATCCCCGTCCTTGTCTTTTACATTCAATCTACAATCTTTTACTGCTTTGTGTTTTCTTTCTACAAACTTTTACTTCTTTCCATTCGATACGTTTAATCCTTTGTTTTCCGCAAAACACGGTGAGATTGACAACCTCATCGCAAGTTGGGGACAAAGTTCTGTGGTTGTGTTGTGTAGGTCTCCACGTTGCTACTAGCACTGGTAGTGCGCCCTGCCAAAGCTCAGCTAGTAACACCTTTAGGGTGTTTCCTTGCTCCTACTAGTTCGATTAAACATTGGTTTCATACTGAGGGAAACTTGCTGTTGTGCTCATCATACCTTCCTCTTGGGGTTCCCAACGAGCTCTACATCAACACCGCTCCAGCATTTTTCTGGCGCCATACACAGAGCCATCAAGCATTTTTCTGGCGCCGTTGCCGGGGAGTCAAGGACATCTTCACAAGGGGAGTCCCTCATAACCAATCTCTTTACTTTGTTATTTATGTTTTGCTTAGTTTCTTTTTGCTTTGTTTGCTAGTTTTGTTATCAAAAAACACACAAAAAATAGTTTTACTTGTTTGCTTTCTTATTTGAAAACACAAAAAAATGACTACTCTTGAAAACACTAAGTTGTGTGACTTCACTAGCACCAACAACAATGATTTTATGAGCACACCTATTGCTCCACCTGTGCCTGAAGATACTTTCTTTGAGATAAAACCTGCTTTGCTCAATCTTGTTATGAGAGAACAATTTTCTGGTATTGGTAATGAAGATGATGCTTCCCATCTAAATAACTTTGTTGAACTTTGTGAGATGCAAAAGCATAGGGATATAGATGGTGATATTATTGAGCTGAAATTGTTTCCTTTCTCTTTGAGAGGAAAAGCTAAAGAATGGTTAAATTCCTTAACTAGGAATATTATTGATTCTTGGACTAAGTGCAAAGATGCTTTTATTGGAAAATACTATCCTCCTGCTAAGGTTATATCTATGAGAAGTGAAATAATGAAGTTTAAACAACTTGATAATGAGCATGTTGCTCAAGCTTGGGAAAGAATGAAATCTTTGGTTAAGAATTCTCCCACTCATGGACTAACTGCTTGGATGATCATCCAAACTTTTTATGCAGGATTGGACTATTCTTCAAGGAACCTATTGGATTCTGCTGCTGGAGGTACCTTTATGACCATCACTTTGGGTGCTGCAACAAAACTTCTGGACAATATGATGGTTAATTATTCTGAATGGCATACCGAGAGAGCTCCACAAGGTAGGAAGGTAAATTCTGTTGAGGAAACTTCCTCCTTGAGTGATAAGATTGATATTATTATGTCTATGCTTATGAAAGGGAAAGCCCATATTGATCCAAATAATGTTCCTTTAGCCTCTTTGGTTGCTCAAGAAGAGCAAGTTGATGTGAACTTTATAAGAAATAATAATTTTGGCAATAATGCTTGATGACCCACAAGTATAGGGGGTGTATCGTAGTATTTTCGAGGGAAGTGAAACCCAATTTATTGATTCGACACAAGGGGAGCCAAAGAATACTTATCAGTCTTAACAACTGAGTTGTCAATTTAGTTGCACCTGGAAACAATCTTGCTCACAGCAGTTTATCAGTAGCAACAGTTTTGTAGTAGGAATAGTAAAGTAACAGTAGTAGTAAAGCAAAAGAGTAGTAACAAAAGAAGTAACAATGGAATTCGAAAAGGTAGGCATAGGGATGGATGGAATGCGTTACATGGACAAGACAATTCACATAGCAATCGTAACATAGGGCAATTAGATAAATAAGATAAAGCACCCAAGTACTAGACAATCCTAGGCATGTGTTCCATATATAGTCATACGTGCTCGCAATGAGAACTTGCACAACATCTTTTGTCCCGCCAAATTGCTTGGCGGGCCTCTAGGGAACTACTGGCAATTAAGGTGCTCCTTTTAATAAAGCACCGGAGCAAAGCATTAACACTCCGTGAACACATGTGATCCTCACATCAAAGCCTTTCCCTTCTGGCTATCCCGATTTTTGTCACTTCGGGGCCATAGGTTCCGGACAACAACGTGTGTATACAACTTGCAGATAAGACCAAGAACAATACTATCATAACGAATCAATAATAAGTTCAGATCTGAAATCATGGCACTCGGGCCCTAGTGACAAGCATTAAGCACAACAAAGTTGCAACAAAGTCATAAAGCACTAATAAGAGATACTAGGCACTATGCCCTAACAATCTGATGCCATTACATGAATGATCTCATCCAATCCCTACCGTCCCCATAGCCTACAGCGGGGGATTACTCACTCATAGATGGAAGAAACATGGATGGTCGATGAAGATGATGGTGGGGATCGATGGAGATGGCTCGAACTTCCTGCAGAGGTGCCAACAGAGACTTTCTCCCCGAATCTCCCTTCGATGGCGGCACATGAACTTTTGTGGAAAACGTCGAACCCCAAGTTTTTAGGTCAAAAGGCTTCTTATAGGCGAAGAGGGAGACCGAGGGGTGCCTGGGCCACCACACTGGCACCTGGCGGGGCCTAGCCTGCGCCTAGGGGGTGGGCCACTGGCCCTCCTCCGTCTCGTATTCTGGCTCCGTGAGTCTTCTAGTAAAATAGGCACTTTGGCTTTTGTCCCGCCCAATTCGAGAATATTCATTTTCGACTTTCCGAACCAAAACAGCGGAAAAGCAGGCTGGCACTATGGCTCTTGTTAATAGGTTAGTCCAAGAAATCATATGAAAAGTACTCAAAAGTGTGGACAAAACACAAGAAAGTGGATAAAACCAAGCATGGAGCATCAAAAATTATAGATACATTTGCAATGTATCAACATCCCCAAGCTTAACTCCTGCTCGTCCTCGAGTAGGTAAGTGATAAAAAGAAATAATTTTTGAGGTGACATGCACCATCAAAGACTTGATCAAAGTATTTGCAAAACACTCAAAGCTGGGATCATAGTACTTCAATCATAACATGAAAGACAAAGTTCTAGCAATAAGCAAAGAAACTATGATGCAACATGAAAAGGCACAAACAAAAGAATCATGAATAACAATGCTTTGCAAGACGTTTGTTTATTTCACATAAAGAAAACATGGCATAATAGTATTCAGCTTGTCCCTCAATAGAGTAGCAAATATAAATGCATAGGACACCTTCAAAGTTCATAAGAGTGACTAGATACAATAGTTTAAAACAAGCAATAACAAGTTATGCATTAATCAACTAGTCTTGGGACAATGCACATAGAACTAAGAATGGCCACTATGCTCTCAAAGTAGTGCATAAAGATAGAAGGTGGAGACTCAATATAATGGTGGAGGAAAGGCCTTTTGTAAAAGGAAGTAGGGATTAAAGTCTCATAAAGAGCTTCCAAAAATTATGGTACTTATAGCTTTCAGCTCTCATTGCCCCTATCATAAGCATCTTGAAGTGATTAAGGTTAAAGTGAACAAACTATGGTGTACATGCTTGACGAAGTATAAGTCAGAAATCTCATGTCCCTTGTATACGAGGGTCGCTCCTCATGCTACTCAAGTTTAGTCACCGGTAAGTTCTTGTAATTGTAAGTACATGTGTATCATTGAGAACCGCCAATGGGGTACCCCTTGCCCGATGATACGGAAGAATCCCCATATCAAAATGACAAGGCAAGCAGACAACGAGCATCTCAGCATTCTTCTTATTTACCATGGGAATATGGTGCTTTTTTCTCTCTTTCCTCTTTTCATAGTATCTCTTTTTTTCTTTTTCTATTTTTTCTCAATATAGGACTCTTTTTTTATAAGAAGAATGCTTCATAGACAACTCATTATGGTTACGCTGCAGGTTTACACCATGTCAACATGGATTAAACCAGCGGCCCAGGCGTTTCTCTAACACATATACATAACTCCATGGACTTACAAGCTCCCCTTTCATTTCACACCGACGACATCCATATACAAAAGAGCATGATATCAACTAGGTACAAGTACCAAGTGCAATGTTGAAAGTGTTCCCCATGAAAGCATGGTTCTGCTAATTCCCAACAAATAAGTGAAATCATATACAACATAGAAGACACAATGGTTCAAGTTTATTAAGGGTAAGTAAAGTAAAGTGTGCCATCAAGTTCGTGAGAGCTTTAATCACTAGTTTTCTCATAACAAGAGGAAGGTAAACAAAAGCATGAATATACTTGGAATAGCATAAGCTAGTAGGTAGGTATGGTGGACTCTTTGGAATAACTTGGTTTAGGGAGTTGGATGCATGAGTGGAACTCATACTTTGTTGTGGAGGCTAGCAAAAGACTGGGAGCGACAAACTAAGAGAGAAATAATGGCCATAATCATGCAGAGCGACAAAACATCATTGATCAAAGCATAAAGTGATACTACAAGTTGAAAACTAAAGGATCATAAAGGCTTATGGTGACTTGAGATAGTCATAACATGGTGTGAGCATGCGCCAAGTCAACCCAAATAAAGCATCAAAGGAGAATACCACTATACTATGCTTTAATATGCTAAAACAACGCATGATTCATCCAAGGCACATTAAGCAATCTAAATTGTTTATAACATGTCATGCTACATCAAAGAATACTAAGCATAAAGCCAAAACAATATCAAGCATGACATGACAAAGCATAGGCCACAGTCAAAAACAAGCTCTCTTTACCACTTAAGCATGAGTTTTCCTACTCTTTTCCCAACCAAGCCAGACTATTTGAACACCAATGCATGAAAGAGGAGGTCCAACCAATTTATTCAGAAAACTAAGCAAACCACACAAACTAAAAACCAAAACGAAAACGAAAAAGAAGACGCTCCAAGAACAACACAATTGTGCATGAAACAATAAAAATGAAGTGTTTGAAAGAAACCTGAGATTTTTATTGATGAAGAAGGGGATGCCTTGGGCATACCCAAGCTTTGACGCTTGTACTTCTTGGATATTTCTTGGGTTGACACGCGTGGCATCCCCAATCTTGAGCTTTAGTCCATCCTTCATCTCATTACTCATTCCTTTCATATACCTGAAATTTTTCCTTCATACCAAACTTCACACAATCTCATTAGCAACATTAGTGCACTTAAGATAAATAAGGCTTAAGGTTCAGTTCTAACACCAATAAACTTCCATTAGAATACTAGCTACTGTAGCACTTCCCTCAAAAAGCTCAATTCCCCAAAAGAACTCAAAAAAGGAACCAACAAGAAGCAAATGCAGAAAAATGGCAGAAATCTGTCAAAACAGACCAGCAGGTAAAGACGAATTTTTTCGAAGACCTTATGTTGCTCAAATCAAAAAGTGTTGAACTAACGAAAGTTAGATAACAACCTGGGGCAGAAGCACAAAAAATTATAACTCAATCCGACGTACAGAGCTCTCTCAGGAATGTTTACGGTGAAGCAGAGAAATCTGTTTTGGGACAGCAACTTTCCCAATCATTACTTCACTCTCATTAGAGGTTACTCTTGACACAAAAAGCAAATAAAAAGGATAAGGAGAGGTTATTACAGAGGTAATAACTTCCAAGACTCAACTAAAACTCTTGGGTTATCTCCCAACATGTACTTTTCTTTAATGCCTTTAAGTTAGGCATAAGCAAAAACTAAAAATAGATAGAATAGAAGTAAGCAGAGATAATCATGGTGAAAACATTGTTTTGTTGAATGAAATACTTTTATTAACAAGGTTGATCAGGTCTTGTTACCAAAACAATTCCATATGAGACAAAACTTTGTATCCCACTAATGATTATGTTACCTCAACCTTGATAGCAATGGTCCCAATCATAATAGTTTCAAATTTTTCTCCTCGTATGGGACAATATATTTCTCCAACTTTAATGCCCTCAACATGTTCAATTGAATTCAACTTTAAATCTTCTGGAGGAAATAGACAATGTGTTCATTGAAGGTCACCTTCCCTTGATTACAATTAATAACAGCTCCTGCAGTATTTAAGAAAAGGTCTCCCAAGAATAATAGGCATATTATCATCTTTAGGCATAAACGTTTGAGAGGATGCTCTCATAAGAAATAAGAGTTAAAGTAAAAGAGAGCATCAAGAAGCAAATTCAAAACACATTTAAGCCTAACCCACTTCCTATGCATAGGAATCATGTAAGCAAATAAATTTACAAAGAGCAAAGTGACAGGCATAGGAAGATTACACAAGAGTAACTTCAAAACTTTCAGCACATAGAGAGGTGTTTCAATACCATGAAAACTTCTACAACCATATTTTCCTCTCTCATAACAATTTTTAGTAGCCTCATGAAGAAACTCAACAATATAACTATCACATAAAGCATGCTCTTCATGATCTACAAGCACTAGAGCTTTATTATAAACATTTTCAAAAGAATCCTCAGGAACATAACATTCATCCTTCTTTAGTAAGCATGGGGGACAATCAAATAATGTAAGGGATAAAGAGTTACTCTCATTAGAAGGTAGGCATGGGTAGCTAATCCATTCTTCCTCCTTTTGTTCATCACTCTCCTCCTCTTTTTCATCTAATGAGATTTCAGGCAAGGCATTAGTCTCTCCCATTTGTGGAAAGCATCTATTAAAATATTCAAGAATATAACCGTTTTCATCCTTGTAATTATCAAAGCAAAATTTAAGTATACCATAAACCTCATACTTATAAGGTGAATCATCAATGTTTTCAAGCAAACTAGCAAGTTCAAAAGCACCCTTCCAAGAAATAAATTCCTCAATTTGTTCCACATCATAAAGGTCATAATTTCCCTTAACATAGGAAGATATGGTAACATCATCATTATACTCACATTGAAAAGGGAGGTGTTTGTACCTCCTGCAGCAACAAGATTTATCAAAGCAATAAGTAATATTATAAGTAGAGCACACGTTTCTAGCAATGGTATACAATTTATCAATTTGTTCCCATAAGTGTTTCCCTTTTTGTGACAAGCGGTGTTCCTTATAATAATCTTTTTGATCTTCTGTGAACCCACCTTGCCAATAAGATTCAGTTTCAAAGAAACCAACCATTGACATCAAGCATGACAAAGCAAGACAATAACAGACCAACGAAAATAACAACTAGAGTAGGAACTATTTTTTTTTTGTATTTTTGATAAAGAAGCAAGCAAGCAAGGAGAAAGATAAACTTAGCTTGAACAATAGTGAATCCAAGTGAACTTGATAAATAAAGCTATGCTCCCTAAGAACGGCGCTTTGAAAATAGTCTTGATGACCCACAAGTATAGGGGGTGTATCGCAGTATTTTCGAGGGAAGTGAAACCCAATTATTGATTCGACACTAGGGGAGCCAAAGAATACTTATCAGTCTTAACAACTGAGTTGTCAATTCAGCTGCACCTGGAAACAATCTTGCTCACAGCAGTTTATCAGTAGCAACAGTTTTGTAGTAGGAATAGTAAAGTAACAGTAGTAGTAAAGCAAAGACAGTAGTAACAAAAGCAGTAACAATGGAATTCGAGTGCGGTAGGCATAGAGATGGATGGACGGGCGTTGCATGGACAAGACAATTCACATAGCAATCAGAACATAGGGCAATTACAGATAAATAAGATAAAGCACCCAAGTACTAGACAATCCTAGGCATGTGTTCCATATATAGTCATACGTGCTCGCAATGAGAACTTGCACAACATCTTTTGTCCTGCCAGCCCGTTTGCAGCGGGGCCTCTAGGGAACTACTGGCAATTAAGGTGCTCCTTTTAATAAAGCACCGGAGCAAAGCATTAACACTCCGTGAACACATGTGATCCTCACATCAAAGCCTTTCCCTTCCGGCTATCCCAATTTCTGTCACTTCGGGCCATAGGTTCCGGACAACAATGTGTGTATACAACTTGCAGATAAGACCAAGAACAATACTATCATAATAAATCAATAATAAGTTCAGATCTGAAATCATGGCACTCGGGCCCTAGTGACAAGCATTAAGCACAACAAAGTTGCAACAAAGTCATAAAGCACTAATAAGAGATACTAGGCACTATGCCCTAACAATCTGATGCCATTACATGAACGATCTCATCCAATCCCTACGATCCCCATAGCCTACAGCAGGGGATTACTCACTCATAGATGGAAGAAACATGGATGGTCGATGAAGATGATGGTGGGGATCGATGGATATGGCTCCGAGGGCACTTCCCCTCCCGGCAGGGTGCCGGAACAGAGACTTTCTGTCCCCCGAATCTCCCCTTCGGTGGCGGCGGTGCAGCGGAACTTTTCGTGGAAAAACGTCGAACCCCCTGAAGTTTTTAGGTCAGAAGGCTTCTTATAGGCGAAGAGGGAGACCGAGGGGGTGCCTGGGGCCACCACACCAGCCCTGGCACGGCCAGGCCTAGCCCATGCCTAGGGGGGGTGGCCAGCCCCTGGCCCTCCTCCGTCTCGTATTCTGGCTCCGTGAGTCTTCTAGAAAAATAGGCACTTTGGCTTTTGTCCCATCGAATTCCGAGAATATTCATTTTCTGACTTTCCTGGAACCAAAAACAGCAGAAAACAGGCAATTGGCACTGTGGCTCTTGTTAATAGGTTAGTCCAAGAAATCATATGAAAAGTACTCCAAAGTGTGGACAAAACACAAGAAAGTGGATAAAACCAAGCATGGAGCATCAAAATATATAGATACATTTGCAATGTATCAATGCTTATAGGAATAATTTTGATAACAACAATTATAAGCCGTATCCTCCCAACAATGGTAATGCTTATGGAAGTTCCTACAACAATAATAGGATTGCTCCCTCTGAACTTGAAGTTATGCTTAAAGAGTTTATTAGTAAACAAACTTCTTTCAATAAAACTATTGAGGAAAAACTCTCTAATGCTGAAAGAAATATAGCATCTTTAGCTGAAGCTCAATCTACTTTGAATAAAATGGCTGCTAAACCTGAAACTAATGAGAATCCCTTTGCAGCTACTAATGCTATACAAGTAAGAATTGATGAAAATGTTAGACTATTAGCTGAATTACATGCTAAATGGGAAAGAGAAGATGAAATTGCTAGAAACATTAGCGTTTCTACTATCACTACCACTAGTGTTGAGGCTAGTAATAGTTCTACTACTTTAGATGATAAATTTGATTTTGATCTTGATGGTTGCAACATCTCTGAAGTTATTAAGTTCCTACAAAAGCTTGCAGAAAGTCCTAATGCTAGTGCTATGAACATGGCCTTTACAAAACACATTACTGATGCTCTCATAAAGATTAAAGAAGAAAAGATGAAACATAAAGCTTCTATTCCTATAAAACAAGAAGATGGTTGGGAACCCATCATTAATATGAAAGTGAATGACTTTGATTTCAAAGCTTTATGTGATCTTGATAGTAGTGTTTCTATTATGCCTAGAAGGATTTATGATATGCTTGATTTGCCTCCTCTTGAAGATTGTTATTTGAATGTCCCACTTCATGATAATGCTAAAAAGAAACTCATGGGGAGTCTTAATGGTGTTCTTATTATGGTTAACAATGCTTATGTCTCTGTTGATTTCTATGTTTTGGATGTTGAATGCAATGCTTCTTGTCCTATTACTTTGGGAAGACCTTTTCTTAGAACTGTTGGTGCCATTATTGATATGAAAGAAGGCACCATTAAATATCAACTCCCACTCAAGAAAGGTATAGAACAATTCCCTAAGAAGAGAGAGAAGATTTATTTTGCTTCTCCTATGAAAACAAAAATTTGATCTTAATGCTTCTTCATTTGAGAACACTTGATTCTTTCTTGCTTCTTATGCCTAACTTAAAGGCGTTAAAGAAAGTACTTATTGGGAGATAACCCAAAAGTTTTAGATGAGTCTTGGAAGTTATTACCTCTGTAATAACCGCTCCTTATCCTTTTTATTTGCTTTTTGTAACAAGAGTAACCTCTAATGAGAGAGAAGTAATGATTGGGAAAGTTCCTGTCCTGAAACAGATTTCTGTGCTTCACCATAAAAATTCGTGTAAAATCTCTGAATGTCTTTTTGAAGCGTGAATTTTTTTGCTTCTGCCCCAGGTTGTTATATAACTTTCGTTAGTTCAACACTTTTTGATTTGAGCAACAGAAGGTCTTCGAAAAAATTCGTCTTTACCTGCTGGTCTGTTTTGACAGATTTCTGCCACTTTCTGCATTTGCTTCTTGTTGGTTCCTTTTTGAGTTCTTTTGGGGAATTGAGCTTTTTGAGGGAAGGCTTCAGTATCTAGTGTTCTAATGGAAGTTTATTTGGTGTTAGAACTGAACCTTAAGACTTATTTATCTTGAGTGCACTAATGTTGCTAATAAAAATTGTGTGAAGTTTTGTATGAAGGAAAAATTTCAGGTGTATGGAAGGAATGAGTAATGAGATGAAGGATGGATTAAAGCTCAAGCTTGGGGATGCCACGCGTGTCACCCCAATAAATATCCAAGAAGTACAAGCGTCAAAGCTTGGGGATGCCCAAGGCATCCCCTTCTTCATCAATAAAAATCCTAGGTTTCTTCCAAACGCTTCATTTTTATTGTTTCATGCACAGTTGTGTTTTTCTTGGAGCGTCTTCTTTTTCGTTTTCGTTTTGGTTTTTCATTTGCTTTGGTTTGCTTAGTTTTCTTAATAAATTGCTTAGACCCCCTCTTTCATACATTGGTTTGCAAATAGTTTGGTTTGGTTTGGTTTGGAAAAGAGTAGGAAAGTTCATGCTTATGTGGTAAAAAGAGCTCGTTTTTGACTGTGGCCTATGCTCTGTCATGCCATGCTTGATATTGTTTTGGATTTATGCTTAGTATTATTTGATGTAGCATGACTTGTTATAAACAATTGAGATTGCTTAATGTGCCTTGGATGAATCATGCGTTGTTTTAGCATATTAAAGCATAGTATAGTGGTATTCTCCTTTGATGCTTTATTTGGGTTGACTTAGCGCATGCTCACACCATGTTATGACTATCTCAAGTCACCATAGCCTTTATGATCCTTTAGTTTTCAACTTGTAGTATCACTTTATGCTTTGATCAATGATGTTTTGTCGCTCTGCATAATTATGGCCATTATTGCTCTCTTAGTTTGTCGCTCCCAGTCTTTTGCTAGCCTCCACAACAAAGTATGAGTTCCACTCATGCATCCAACTCCCTAAACCAAGTTATTCCAAAGAGTCCACCATACCTACCTACTAGCTTATGCTATTTCAAGTATATTCATGCTTTTGTTTACCTTCCAAATTAAACTTGTTATGAGAAAACTAGTGATTAAAGCTCTCATGAACTTGATGGCACACTTTACTTTATTTGCCCTTAATAAACTTGAACCATTGTGTCGTCTATGTTGTATATGCTTGCACTTATTTGTTGGGAATTAGCAGAACCATGCTTTCATGGGGAACACTTTCAACATTGCACTTGGTACTTGTACCTAGTTGATATCATGCTCTTTTGTATATGGATGTTGTCGGTGTGAAATGAAAGGGGAGCTTGTAAGTCCATGGAGTTATGTATATGTGTTAGAGAAACGCCTGGGCCGCTGGTCTAATCCATGCTGACATGGTGGAAACCTGCAGCGTAACCATAATGAGCTGTCTATGGAGCATTCTTCTTATAAAAAAAGAGTCCTATATTGAGAAAAAAGGGAAAAGAGAAAAGAGAAAAAAAATGAGATTATGAAAAAAGGAAAGAGAGAAAAAAGCACCATATTCCCATGGTAAATAAGAAGATTGCTGAGATGCTTGTTGTCTGCTTGCCTTGTCATTTTGATATGGGGATTCTTCCGTATCATCGGGCAAGGGGTACCCTGCATGGTTCTCTATGATACACATGTACTTACAATGACAAGAACTTACCGGTGACTAAACTTGAGTAGCATGAGGAGCGGCCCTCATATACAAGGGACATCAGATTTCTAACTTATACTTCGTCAAGCATGTACACCATAGTTTGTTCACTTTAACCTTAATCACTTCAAGATGCTTATGATAGGGGCAATGAGAGCTGAAAGCTATAAGTACCATAATTTTTGGAAGCTCTTTATGAGACTTGAATCCCTACTTCCTTTTATAAAAAGGCCTTTCTTCCACCATTATATTGAGTCTCCACCTTCTACCTTTATGCACCTACTTTGAGAGCATAGTGGCCATTCTTAGTTCTATGTGCATTGTCCCAAGACTAGTTGATTGATGCATAACTTGATATTGCTTGTTTTAAACTATTTGTATCTAGTCACTCTTATGAACTTTGAAGGTGTCCTATGCATTTATATTTGCTACTCTATTGAGGGAGAAGTTGAATACTATTATGCTATGTTTTCTTTATGTGAAACAAGCAAACGTCTTGCAAAGCATTGTTATTCATGAATATTTTGTTTGTGCCTTTTCATGTTGCATCATAGTTTCTTCGTGTTATTGCTAGAACTTTGTCTTTCATGTTATGATTGAAGTACTATGATCCCAACTTTGAATGTTTTACAAATACTTTGATCAAGTCTCTGATGGTGCATGTCACCTCAAAAATTATTCTTTCTTTTTATCACTTACCTACTCGAGGACGAGCATGAGTTAAGCTTGGGGATGTTGATACATTGCAAATGTATCTATAATTTTTGATGTTCCATGCTTGGTTTTATCCACTTTCTTGTGTTTTGTCCACACTTTGGAGTACTTTCATATGATTTTTGGACTAACCTATTAACAAAAGCCACAGTGCCAGCTGCCTGTTTTTTGTTTTTGGTTCCAGGAAAGTCAGAAAATGAATATTCTCGGAATTGGACGGGACAAAAGCCAAAGTGCCTATTTTTCTAAGGATCAAGTGCGAATCGAGACGAAGAAGGCTGGGGCGGCACACCACTGGCCGTCAGACTGCCCGCGCCAGGTGGTCTGCTGCCCCAGACCCTCGGCCTCTCCTTCCGCCTATAAGTTGCCCTCGGACGAAACCCTAAGCACCCATCAAAATCCACGAAAGAGTCTATAGTCATTGCTCTGTCCCTAGATCGGGGGGATCTGAAGCTCTTCCCGGCACCCTGCCGGAGAGGGGAATCCACCATGGAGGCTTTCTTCATCACCATGCAAGCCTCCGGTGTGATCCGTGAGTAGTTCATCCTTGGACTACAGATCCATGTAGTAGCTAGATGGCTGGTTCTCCTCCTTTGTGCTTTCATGTTTAGATCTTGTGAGCTCCATTCATGATCAAGATCATCTATTTGTAATTCTGCATGTTGTGTTTGCGGGGATCCGATGGATATTGAGATGCTATTTCAGATTGATTATTGATTCTATCATGTCTCTATTATTTGTGATCTTGCATGCTTTCTGTTGTTAGTAGCTATCTTGGCCAAGTAGATGCTAGCAACTCTAAGAGTTAGTATTTATGCTCGATAGTGGGTTCATGCCTCTGGTAATCTGGGGAAGTGACAAAAATCTCTAAGGTACTAGATGTGCTGTTGCTACTAGGGAGAAAACAATAATCCTTTGTTCATAGAACAAGTATTGTTTACTTTACATGCAGTTCGTAAAGCAATAATCTGTTGCTTGCAACTTAATACTGTAGGGGGTTCGGATGATAACCTGAAGGTGGATTATTAGTCATAGATGCAGTTGGATGGCGGTCTATGTATAATGTTGTAATTCCCAATCAGGTTCCAAAGGAGTCAAGATGATTAGTATATGCATGTATTGCTTTCTCGATGTTTGTCAATTGTCCCGCTGTAGTTTGTTCACCCAGCATGTTATCTATCTTAAGGAGAGCCACCTCTAGTGAACTATGGATCCCGGTCCTTGTCTTTTACATTCAATCTACAATCTTTTACTGCTTTGTGTTTACTTTCTACAAACTTTTACTTCTTTCCATTCGATACGTTTAATCCTTTGTTTTCCGCAAAACACGGTGAGATTGACAACCTCATCGCAAGTTGGGGACAAAGTTCTGTGGTTGTGTTGTGCAGGTCTCCATGTTGCTACTAGCACCAGTAGTGCACCCTGCCAAAGCTCAGCTAGTAACACCTTTGGGGTGTTTCCTTGCTCCTACTGGTTCGATTAAATCTTGGTTTCATACTGAGGGAAACTTGTTGTTGTGCTCATCATACCTTCCTCTTGGGGTTCCCAACGAGCTCTACATCAACACCGCTCCAGCATTTTTCTAGCGCCATACACAGAGCCATCACCTGCATATTATAGTTCATCACGAAGCTCTTGTAGCTAGGTGGCAGAGATTGGAGAACGCGATGTATGCCTAAGTCAATGAGAATCGTTATTCCCAAGGACACAATCTTATCGGCGTACCCAGACATTTTGAGTACGTGCTCACTAACGGAGCTGTTCTCCTCCATCATGCAGCTAAAGAACTTTTCTGAAGCATTATTACTCTCTACGGCAGCATGGGTATCGAAAATCATTTTCAATTCTCCCATGGTATCAAAGGCATTGCCATTTTCGAAACGCTATCGAAGTTCTGGCTCTAGCCCATATAGTATGCCGCAATGAACTAAGTTGTGGTCCTCCTGATGAGTCATATAGACATTCTTTTCCTCGTCAGGGGCATCAGGAGCTGGTGGGGGGCCTAGCGGCGCCTCTAGCACATATTGCTTTTGTGCAGCATTGAGGAGAATCCTCAAATTCATAGCCCAGTTGGTGAAGTTGCTACCATTCGCAGCAAGTTTCTCTTTCTCCATGAACACATTGAAATTAAATGCAGGTGGTGCCATCTACAACAGAATTTGTAAAGTTAATTTAGACTAAGTTTATGATAGAGTGAGTTCAACTAATCCAAATTTACTAATGAACTCCCACTCAAAAACGACATCCCTCGTGTCCTTTTGGTGATTACATGAACCAAATCCACTACACCAAGTCCGATCATCACGTGAGTTGATGTAGCTTCAAAGGCGAGCATCTATATGGGCATCATATCAACTATATGACTCATGCTTAACCTTTTGGTCCGTGTTCTGAGGCCATGTCTGTACATGCTAGGCTCGCCAAGTAAGAACCTTAGTATTCAAGGCAGTGTAAACTGTCTTACACCCGTTCCTATGAAAGCGTAGATTCGAGTACACCCGATCATCACGTGATGTCTCGAAACACGATCCACAGAACGGTGCATACTTAAGGAGGGATCATCTTGATATCTAAATGAGGGATCATCTTGCAATGCTACAGAAAGCGCCAAACTAGCAGTATAAGATGCTAACATCTAATGTGTAAAGTGAGATGATATGGTCCATGCATTTGATCTCTATCATTTGCATCGTGGTATGATCTCTATCATTCCTTTGTATGTAAGGCCAAGGTCTATGGAACTTACACGTTGAATGTGTTGTAAGAGTATCTATCATACATCTACTTACAACAATACCATATCAATACACTAGCCCAGCAACGATCTAAACTAGACGCCTCTAATTTATCAATTGCAAGTTTTACGTGGCTTAGGGCTTTCGGAGATAGAACCGTTCTTACCTACGAACATGAACCACAACGAGGATAACCAAGTTATTAGCAAATCGTTATAAATCAGATATTGACTATAGTAGGAGAGACAGACACCCGCCAACCACTTATGCAAAACTAGTTGCATGTCAGTCGTGGAACCGGTCTCATGTACGATGACATGTAAGGTTGGTCCGGGCTGATTCATCCCACTATGCCACCAATATCCAAAATACATAGAAGATGCAATAACATGATCATCATCGCCCACATATAAACATATGTGTACTACCCGTGTAAAGCACATACGCATAGATCAGGCTCTGATACCACTGTTGGGTCCGCAGCATAGAAAACAAAAAAAATCCTACAATGAGAACTACACGCCAAGATCTATCTACTAGGTACAGAGCAACGGGTGGACATACATCCATCGAGAACTTACCCTCGAAGACAACGAGTTTTGTTAACGAGTAGGAACTCGTGGTTGATGTAGTCGTACACTTTCCGATCTCAAGATCGTGTGGAAGTCCGAACGGCGCAACTCAGCAGCGCATCCGTACTCGCACACACGTTCAAGCCACCAGACAACCTCCACCTCCTCGCTCCAGCGATCCAGCGGAAGCAATAACTCCTTCCAGACAAAATGCCACCGAGAACATGTATCTCGCTAATCCGAGACCATGGGGGAATAATTCTAGAGGAGGGGAGAGATCCTTCACGAGGAGGTGTGTGGAAGAAGGAGGATAAGGGGGGCCTTTTATAGGAGGAGGGGAGGTGCCCCTCCCCATGGCCGGCGCCTCATGGGGGGTGACCCCTCACCTCCCCCATTCATGTGGTGGTAACCCCTCCACATTAAAATGCCTCTTCACATTCCCCTTTAAAGTCCCCACTTTAAATGCATTAAAATTCTCTAAGTTTAATGCTCTCCCATTTAATAAAACTCTTTTATTAAATTTATTCAGAATTTTGTTAATTACTTTAATTAACAAACATTCACATATAACCCCTTGCAATATTTCAATATCACATGCAGAACCACTTTCTGCAATTTCACCCGAAACAATTTCCGGTTTCTATCGAAACAATTCCTGCGCTTTGCAATTCTTTCGTCTGAAACATATGTGCTCCAAAATGGTGTCCGGTAACTCTTAAGTGTGTCACCCTACGGTTCATGAATAATGCGTACATGATTGAGACTCCTCCCGGATCAATAATCGAGCGGGACCTAGAGATCCATACTGACTCCTACATATTCAACGATGACTTCTGTGATCGTGAGAACCTTTAACGCTTGTAATTTAATCCCTTTGTCTCTTGATATAATACTTGTCTCGATATTCGATCATCGGTATCCAAATACCTAGTTTGATCTCGTTACCGACATGCACTCTTTTCTCGTTCCCGTGATATAACATTCTAGTGATCACATCACTTGCTTGCAAGCTATCTTAATGTGATATCACCGAGAGGGCCCAGAGTATATCTATCCGTCATCGGGATTGACAAATTCCACTCTTGATCCATGAGCCTCAACATAACACCTTCGTAGTACTGAACCCATCTTTATAGTCACCCTGTTACGGTGTGATGTTTGATGTTATCAAGATACTCTTTCGATGTTAGCAATTAACATGATCTCATGGTCTAAGGATAAAGATTACTTCGTATGATGTTATAGCAATGTAAACATAATGAATTGATCGTAATGCTATACTTCGGATGAATGTTCATCACATCATTTCACAAATGTTGTGACCTTGTTATTAATAACATCCAATGTCCATGATCAGGAAACCTTGATCATCTTGTTAATCAACAAGCTAGTCTATAAGAGAGGCATAACTAGGAACCCTTTTTGTTTATTAAACACACATGTATTGACGTTTCCGATCAATACAATTATAGCATGCAAAATAAACATCTATCATATATAAGGAATACATAATAACAACTTTATTATTGCCTCTCAGGGCATATTTCCATCAAGATGATTATAAGTGGTAATTGCAATCTGAAATAAGAGTGGCAACAAGCAAATATGTAACAGGACTGATTGTAAATAGTGTTTCAATGCTTAGAAACAATACCTAGGGATCATACTTTCATTAGTAGACACTCTCATATAAATATCTTCTCTTCATTATGCTACCCTAAACTACTCTCCGGTTGGACGATGTAGGGCTATAACAACACACCTTAAAGTTCATATTCCCCATCTAGATAACCCCTCACTGTCACCATGAGCGCTAGATGGTTCCAACAAACAACACAATCTCATAGAGACATCCAACTCAAATTATACTCATGATAAGTATTTATGTACCCTTAGCCAAAGTGCCACACGGTGTGCACACTGTCAACTTCACACACGTGGGGATAGGCAGAGATTAATTAAAACACTTGAGTAGAAGAATAGATCTATAGGTTACAAAGCTCATAATCTCAATAAGACACGCATAGAGAGAGAGAGAGAGATGAACACATAGCTACTTGTAGAGCCCTTAGCCTCGAGAGAGAACTACTCCCTCCTCATCATGGGAGTCAGCAACGTCGATGGAGATGGCGGTGGAGTCGATGGAGATGGCTCCGAGGGCACTTACCCATCCCGGTAGGGTGCCGGAACAGAGACTTTTGTCCCCCGAATCTCCTCTTCGATGGCGGCGGTGCTGCGGAACTTTTCGTGGAATTTTGTTCTCGTGTCTAGGGTTTTCGTCCCGGGAGGCTTTTATAGGCGAAAGGGCAAGGTCGGTGGAGGCCCGAGGGGCCCACACCACCTGGTCGCGCCGCCAGGGGTGTACCCGCGCCACCATAGGGTGTGGCCAGCCCCTGGACCTCCTTCGGCTGCCCTTCAGCTCCGTGTTACTTCTGGTAAAATATTGACTTTGGCTTTTTTCCCGTCCAATTTCGAGAATATTTCCTTACTAGCTTTTCTGAAACCAAAAACAGCAGAAAACAGGCAACTGGCACTGTGGCATCTTGCTAACAGGTTATTTCCAGAAAATATATAAAAATATCTCAAAGTGTGAACGAAACATAAAAAAGTAGATATAAAATAAGCATGGAACATCAAAAATTATAGATACGTTTGCGACGTATCAGTAATACCCATAAAGGCCAAACAAAAAAGATTCTGGGCTAACTAGGGGCAGATGCCCTATTTGTCATGGGCTATATTCCATGGGCTCACTAATTGAATGTGTTATTGTTAGCGACCACAAGACCACGAAAAGGCCGAATTAGAAGGTTTTGGGATATGCTTGGGCCTGATAGGATAATTTCATGGGATCAGTAATAAAAATTTCAGATCTCAACAAGGAAAAAAAAACGAGGGAGAAAAAATTTGGTAAATATTTCGCATGAAAATTGTTGAAAACCAGGACACATACCTCGCACGTGCCAAAACTTTCCTACACCTGGTGCGTCAGCACCCGCAGCATCTTCACCCTTCCCTTGACCACCAGCAGCGAGTCCACCTCCATGACCATCGTGGTGGTCGGCTACTGTGCGGTGGCCAGCTGCTAGAAGGTGAAGGCGATGGAGCCGACGAAGCTCGACCACCACGACTTCCACGCTGCCCAGCGACGACGCTGTCACCCCGCTGCACGCCCACGCCGAAAGCACGGCTCAGATCGGGCCCGGGCGAAGCGCAGAGACACGCTGGAGCTAGCCGGCGAAGGTGCGCACGACCGAAGCACGCCGACGAGGAGGACATAGAAGCAAGCCCGGGCCAGCAGGGACGGACGCATGACGGAGAGGAACATGGTAGGTGGGTGCATGGTGGAGAGAGAAGAGAAGAGAATATTAGAGGCAGGTGGTCCACACTAGACACGTGGCGTGTTTTTAGGACGTTTCTGTTTAGCTGGCGACCCTGATTGCTTCCTCGTGGCGAGGGGCGTCGAATATATCGTTGGCCCACGCGGGACGAAAAAGCTATTTTAGGACACATGACTTAACATATTTTCTCTCTCCAACTCCTTATTTTGACTTTAGGAGGGAGCTTTAGGGGGACGGGTGGAGATTCTCTTAGGTCGCGTGCACCACTCGAGTTCTCGGTGCGGCTCCGTTCTAAGGATACTCTAAGAGCATCTCCACGCGTCCCCCCAAAGACCCAAAACTTTTAAAATAGGGGCGTATAGAGAGAAAATCTAGCCCAGCCATGTCGCTCAAAGTAAATATTCATCCGGCGCAGGCAAATTAGACATCCGACCCTCTGTACACCCTTGGCCAAAGGGAGGCAAGCGAGGACCTGGCCTAAACAGCAAACGCCCTCAAATCGCTCCACGCATCCTAGGACCACCTACTAATAATGGTCCTTTCTCTCTCCACTTCTCCCACCTCCTGTCCTCCTTCCAGGCCGTGCGCCACCCAACTCATCCTGCCACGTCGAAGGCGCCCTTCGGGCCTGCAGCAGTCGCCCTCGGTGCCCGCGCTCGCGCTCGCGCGGCAAAGGAAGAGAGGCTCAACGGAGCATCAGCGCGCACGCATCTGACCCCGCCCCCAACCTCCCGCACCAGAGCCGCCCAGCCGCTGTTGGCTTTCGCCGGCGACGTGGCGAGGGATTCGCCGGCTGCCGCGCCCTGGCCGGCCTCTACCTGCCCGATCGTGGGCTATGCGCCGTCATCGAGACGCCGTGGCGCTTGGTCCCTGCCTCCCTGGCGAGGAGGCGCCGGCCTCCTGGTCCTCCCGATGAACAGCAGCCGCAACCGGGTGGTGTGGAGTTGTTCACGAACAGCTGCCGTGGAGCTCGCGTGGTGTTTGTCAAAATGATAAGCAATTTTTTTTGCTATTGTGAGTATGTGACTGGGAAACTCCTCTCCCTCAAATTCAGAATTTAGCCGCCGCCTCCCATACAAGCCAAAAAATTGCATTCACCGGAGCCCGTACGGGGGTAGGAGTGGTAGGAGTGGAGATGCTCTAAGGATGTGCATCCGCAAGAAAATACAGTAAAACGTGTGCGCCAACTTGGTTAATCAAAACACAGTACGCGCACAACACAAGTACTTTTGTTTTGCTCTAATTTCCATGGCACTTTTTTGCTCGATGTATCTTTTTTTTTTTTTTAACACAGGAACGATGTATCTTTCTCACTGCACCGCAGCAAAGCAAAAGGATCGACGAGAGATGAGCAGGAGCCTGCCCCACTGCTCCACTCCACGTCGTGCAGGAACGTCGTATCCAGCATCAAGATCCCAATCATGTCCTCGCAAGGGCCCGTACGGATCGATCGAGATCATACTATGCCGCGTATACGACACATTTGTTAGAAATAATGGGCTATCTATTTAAGTTCATACGTGATTTCAGTTTTTTCCTAAATCTCAAAGCCCATGTGTGTGAAAGACTATGTGTGATTTAGCCTAATTTGGTGACAACTCACATATGAGTGGAATGAGAGCTAAAGTTTAGTTCCACATGGAAAGTTACAGGAGAGTTACACCACCTTATAAGGTGGAGTGGTTCACCACTTAGTAAAGTGAGTGAGAAAAGTAGAACTACGCGCGCACTCCTCTGACGACGACGCCGCTCGCACGCCGGCGCACGCGCGCGCCGCGGGTTGCGGGAATCTTGCCGAGCCGAGTTTTAATTTTGCTGCTTGGAAAAACTTGTACGGTTTTGACAGACGTGTCAACAGTCAGCCTATTTGAATCGCTCCCGGATCGTGGGCTACCTGTAATCCACCCGAACGTGCGCAACGTGGGCTTGGTCCACGACGTGCCCTATGCGGGATTCCCGAGTCGCTCTATATAAACGCCAGTGCGGATTCCACCACGAAAACCGAAAACCAATCTAGGATTTTGCCTCCTCTCTGCCTTGCGCCGCCACCGTAGTCTACTCCATCCCGTTTGCCGGCGTGCACCGGCGAACGGGAGATCAGGTCTCCGAAACCACTCGCCTTTGCGATCTTGTACGGGAGAGGGCAAATAAGGTTTTTGGGAAGCGCTCTGCGCGACTGCTCGAGTTCTGCATCACGGCTCGTCTTCCATCCAAGTCGGGTGGTGCTGCCTATCGTCGTTTTCACTGCCGTGTGCTTCGATCAATCTTTCCCAAGGTTACTGCTGCGACTACTACAATCGAACGGTACGTGCGACGTGCTGTTGTCTGGTTATTCATCATGTTCTGCGAGTACATGTTTAGCTGCTGCTTGTTTCCGTCTATCTTGTTATTTAGTACATCTAGTATGTTCAAGTTACATGTGTTAGTAGCTGGTATTGTCATGTTTAATATTCTGGAATTAATCACGAAAATTGTGCCTAATTATCCAACAATCCAAAAACCTTATTATAGGCATTTTTCTGAGATAAACATGGGACACTTGGCCGATGCGATGAAGCCAGAAAAGTTTATCAGTGTTCATTTTAAGAGGTGGCACTATAAGGCCACTATGTGGCTGCAAAATCGAAAAGTATTCGAAGCTAGTGAGGGTTTACCTGAAGGAACTATATCTGAACAAGATCAGAACAAGTTCAAGGAAACCAATCTTGCTTTTGTGGGATGCGTTCTGAGTGTTCTTGACAACAAGCTTTTTGATGTGTACATACACTTCAAAGATGGCAAAGAGCTCTAGGAGGCACTAAACGCTAAGTTCGATGTAACAGATGCTGGCAACGAACTGTACATCAGGGAGAACTTTCATGATTAAAGGATGGTTAACAACCGTTCTGTAGTCGAACAAGCTCATGAGATACAGTGTTTTGCTAAGAAGCTTGAAATCCTTAAGTGTAACTTACCTGACAAGTTTGTGGCTGGGTGCATCATTGCAAAGCTGCCTTCTTCATGCAGGAACTTCGCCACAACTCTCAAGCATAAGAGACAAGAGATATCGGTTGAAAACCTGATAGCGTCTCTTGATGTTGAGGAGCAGGCTCAGGCTAAGGACATTGCTGAGAAAGGAGGCGAGGGTCAGTCTAGCGCCAACATGGTGCAGAAGACGACCTTCGACAAGAACAAAGGGAACTATAAGCCCTCCTTCAACAAGTTTGAAAAGACTACAACCTTCAAGAAGAAGAAGAAGCCGAACAAGGCCGAGCTACGATGCTTTACCTGTGGAGAGCTCGGACACTTCTCCAAGGACTGCCCAGAACATGCAGATCGCAGAGGGAAAAATGGAAAGACTTTCAATGTCGTGGCCGCTAGCAACACGGATGGGTATGGTAATTTATTTACTGTTCTTTTAGTGTTTCAATCACCATGATGGTGGATTGATACGGGTGCTAATGTTCATGTGTGTGCTGACATCTCTATGTTTACTTCTTACCAGGTCGCACGGGATTCTTCCGTCCTAATGGGGAATGGATCACATGCTTCTGTTCGTGGTGTTGGCACGGTGGATCTGAAGTTTACTTCCAGAAAGATCGTGCAGCTGAGAAACATGCAGCATGTCCCTACTATGAACAAGAATCTTGTTAGTGGATCCCTTCTATGAAGAGATGGATTCAAGGTTGTGTTAGAGTCTAATAAAGTCGTTGTTTCGAAACATGGACAATTTATTGGTAAAGGTTATGAGTTTGGAGGCTTGTTCCGTTTCTCTCTTTCAGAGTTTTGTAATAAATCCGTGAATCATATTTGTGGTGATGTTAATGATGACACCAGTGTTTGGCATTCTCGTTTATATCACATTAATTTTGGTTTGATGTCTCGGATGTCCAGCATGAGTTTAATTCCGAATTTTACTATTGCCAAAGGTTCTAAGTGCCATAGGTGTGTGCAATCAAAGCAACCTCGAAAGCCCCACAAAGCTGCCTAGGAGAGAAACTTGGCACCTCTAGAACTCATACATTCTGATCTATGTGAGATGAATGGTGTATTGACAAAAGGTGAAAAGAGATATTTCATGACATTGATTGATGATGCGACTAGATACTGCTATGTTTATTTGTTGCGCACTATAAATGAAGCTTTAGACTACTTTAAAGTTTATAAAGCCGAAGTTGAAAATCAACTAGAGAGAAAGATCAAACGTCTTAGGTCGGATCGTGGTGGTCAATATTTTCCCAAAATCTTTGACGAGTTCTGTGAGAAATATGGCATTATTCACGAGAGGACGCCTCCCTACTCGCCCCAATCAAACGGGATTGCCGAGAGGAAAAATCGCACGCTGACTGACTTGGTGAATTCCATGCTAGCCACTGTTGGTTTATCAAAGGCATGATGGGGGAGGCTTTGTTGACTTCATGTCATGTCCTGAGTAGAGTTCCTAACAAGAATAAAGAAAAACCTCTTATGAGGAGTGGGCTGGGAGAAAACTATCACTTGCATATTTGCGCACTTGGGGGTGTTTGGCTAATGTCAACATACTGATTCCCAAGAAACGCAAACTTGGACCTAAGACAGTGGATTGTATCTTTCTAGGATATGCTCCACGGAGTATAGGCTATAGATTTCTAGTAGTTAAGTCTGAGGTTCCTGATATGCATGTTGATACTATAATGGAATCTCGTGATGCAACATTCTTTGAGAATATGTTTCCTATGAAGGATATGCATAGCTTTGCTAGAATTTCTTATAAAATACTTCCTGAATCTAGTGCATCTATTGAGAATTTTGAACAAACACATGAGGAAGTCCTAGAGAAGGATGACGATGAACCTCCCACCAGGAGTAAGAGACAAAGGATTGCAAAATCCTTTGGTAATGATTTCATCGTGTACCTTGTGGATGATACTCCCAGATCCATTGCAGAGGCATATGCATCTCCTGATGTAGATGATTGGAAAGAATCTGTCCAAAATAAGATGGACTCGATTCTTTCTAATGGAACTTGGGAACTATCAGAACAACCCTACGGTTGCAAACCTGTGGGCTGTAAGTGGGTGTTCAAAAAGAAGTTAAGGACTGATGGTACTATTGAGAAGTACAAGGCACGACTTGTAGCAAAGGGCTACACATAGAAAGAAGGCGAATATTACTTTGACACCTATTCACCTGTCGCTAGACTGGCCACCATTCGAGTACTACTATCCCTAGCTGCCTCTTATGGTCTTCTCGTTCATCAAATGGATGTGAAGACAACTTTCCTTAATGGAGAGTTGGAAGAGGAGATCTATATGGATCAACCGGATGGGTTTGTAGTAAAAGGTGAAGAGACAAAGGTGTGCAAGTTGTTAAAATATTTATATGGCCTGAAACAAGCACCTAAGCAATGGCATGAGAAGTTTGACAAAACTCTACTTTCTGCTGGCTTTGTCAATAATGAGGCTGAAAGGTGTGTGTACTATCGCCATGGTGGGGGCGATAGCGTTATATTATGTTGTACGTGGATGATATTCTGATCTTTGGTACAAACATGGATGTGATAAATAAAGTCAAGTCTTTCCTGTCAAAGAGTTTTGATATGAAAGATCTGGGAGAGGCTGATGTGATTCTGAACATCAAGCTTATTAAGAATGAGAATGGGATTACTTTAACGCAATCTCATTATGTTGAGGAGGTCTTGAGCCGTTTTGGCTTTATTGATGGCAAGACTTCTCCAACACCTTATGATCCCAGTTTGACATTGCGAAAGAATAAGAAGGAACCAACAGACCAGTTGAAATATTCACAAATTGTTGGTTCTCTCATGTACTTAGCAAGCGCTACAAGACCCGATATCTCTTTTGCTGTGAGCAAGTTGAGTAGGTTCATGTCTAACCCGGGTATTGATCATTGGCATGCACTTGAAAGGGTCATGCGCTATCTATGTGGTACAATGAGCTATGAGATTCACTATTTAGGGCACCCTGCTGTGCTTGAAGGATATAGTGACTCGAACTGGATCTCTGATGTTGATGAACTCTACGCCACGAGTGGGTATGTGTTTACCCTTGGAGGTGGCGTAGTCTCATGGAGATCTCGTAGACAGACCATATTGACGAGGTCAACTATGGAAGCAGAACTTACTGCTTTAGACACAACCACTGTTGAGTCAGAATGGCTGCGTGAACTCTTGATGGACTTGCCTGTGGTTGAAAAACCTGTGCCGGCAATCCTTTTGAATTGTGACAATCAAACTATTATTGTCAAAGTGAACAATTCTAAGGATAACGCGAAGTCATCATGACACGTCAAGAGACGTTTGAAATTTGTCAGGAAATTGAGAAACTCCGGAGTAATAACTGTTACGTATATTCAAACAGATAAAAACTTGGCAGATCCCTTTACAAAGGGACTATCACGAATTTTGTTAGAAAATGCATCGAAGGAGATGGGGTTGAGACACATGGATGTCACACCATAGTGGTTACCCAACCTATGTGATCGGAGATCCCGTGAATTAAGATCTGGGAAGAATAAGCTAGTGGTTTGACTGAGGAGAGAATTTTGTAACCCTCTCTATGTGAAGATGCATGACTCTCATAATCTGTAAGGCAGGTTGTCAACATGCCTTAATGTGTTTCTGTTGACTATAACTAATCAAAGATGCCGTTCTACAGGGCATTCTTAAAAGAACACACCTATATGAGCTCGACTGTAAACGTCGCGGTCTATGAGACTTGGGTGGTCTCTAGTAAACTCATGAAGAGACCAGAGAGTATGACGCATATGCTCCAACCCGCGGGGTAGGCTACTGGCAGCCAGGTACTAGTTATGATTTTGAGTGAAATCTATTGGCACCAAACTTGTAATTCAAGGTTCGTCCATTGTTCAAGTTGCTGATAGACGTAGTTCAAGATTCTAGGCGGATGTTCAACTTAACAGTCTGTGCTGAAACACTGGTATATAAATAAGTAGCGAGGATTGGCAAATCTTCAAATGGGCATTTTGAGATCTGGTGGGGGATTGTTAGAAATAATAGGCTAATCTATTTAAGCCCATATGTGATTTCAGTTTTTCCCTAAATCTCAAAGCCCATGTGTGATTTAGCCTAATTTGGTGGCAGCTCACATATGAGTGGAGTGGGAGCTAAAGTTTAGTCTCACATGGAAAGTTGGAGGAGAGTTACGCCACCTTATAAGGTGGAGTGGTTCACCTCTTAGTAAAGTGAGTGAGAAGAGGAGAACTACACGCGCGCTCCTCCTCCGACAACGACACTCGCCCGCCTCGTCTAAATCACGCCAGCCTTGTACGCCGTGGGTTCTTGGGTAGCTCACGAGCCGAGCTTTATTTTTGTTGCTTGGAAAAATTTGTGCGGCTTTGACAGACGTGTCAACAGTCAGCCTATTCGGGTCGCTCCCGGATCGTGGGTTATCTGTAACCCACCCGAACGTGCGCAACGTGGGCTTGGTCCACGACGTGCCCTATGCGGGATTCCCGAGCCGTTCTATATAAACGTCAGTGCGGGGTTTTGCCTCCTCTCTGCCTTGCGCGCCACCGTAGTCTACTCCATCCCGCTTGCCGGCGAACGGGAGAGCAGGTCTCCGGAACCACTCGCCTTTGCGATACTGTACGGGAGAGGGCGAATAAGGTTTTTGGGAAGCGCTCTGCGCGACTGCTCGAGTTCTTCATCACGGATCGTCTTCCATCCAAGTCAGGCGGTGCTGTCTATCGTCGTCTTCGCCGCCGTCTGCTTCGATCAATCTTTCCCAAGGTTACTGCTGCGACTACTGCAATCGAACGGTACGTGCGACGTGTTGCTGTCTGGTTATTCATCATGTTCTGCGAGTATATGTTTAGCTGCTGCATGTTTCCGTTCATCTTGTTGTTAAGTACAGCTAGTATGTTCGAGTTACATGTGCTAGTAGCTGGTATTGTCATGTTTAATATTCTGAAATGCATAATTATCCAACAACATTCCCATAATTAACCACTGTTCACGGATCACTCGGAATTCAGGCAGCTAGCTGTTGGCCGACGGTGCTTTGCCGGCGCTCTACGTGGTACTGCAGTGGGATCTGATCGGTCGATGAGTCTGAAACCTCTCCGTCGCTAGTAGCGACCGACAGATGGGTTTATGGAGCATGAACAGCAGCCGGCACTGTCACCTGCGTCCCGCCGGACATTCAGACGGGTTGCTGCTCTTCCGGCGCGCGATCCCTGGCGTGGCTTGTTCTTCACACGGTTTGCATGCAGCAGCAACCGCAGGGTTTGCTGAAAGACCAACAAGCTCTGCCGTAGTACGTGGACGTGCGTGCGGGCTGGAAGCGAGGAACAGTCCGGCGAGGAATCCACTTTTCAACCAACTAGCAGCAGCGCATCGGCAGTCCACGTTCGTCGCTCCGGCCGGCTACAGTACGGTACGGTATCGTCGAGGGAACAGCGGCATAGGTAGCGCCGTCCGGTTGGCAGGCCGGCCGCGTGCCGCTATAGGTCGCACGCATCTCGCATGCGCACCGGCGCCAGGCCCTGCACTGGCTCTCCTTGCGTGCGCAGACTAGCTAGGGGGTGCAGAGTAGGAGTAGACTTGGGGCGCGCGCACCGGCCGTCACAGAGCTGGAGCAGTAGTAGGGTTAGGGTAGGGCCGTAGAAGGGAGGACCAGACAGACAGAGGCTGCGACTCCCTCCCTGCTTTCTGCTGCTCCGTCTTTACTCCCATCTGCCTTTTCGATCTCGTAGGTAGCCTGCTGCCTGCATGCATTCCTCGGGTGCCTCAACTGGCTTCGCTGGCTTGGTTCAGAGCCTGCGTGCCTCCGACCGACATCACACATGCTTCCAAGGACTAGGTTGCGCCATGGTCCCGTGCGTAGCCTCTGCGCTGCTGCAACTCGATCGGGGCCACATACATGGGATTGTTTCCTCTTAAATTGTCTCGAAATCGTTCAAACTCCAACCATATAAACTTTTTTTTTTACTTGCTCAGTCTCAAGTAGACGTTGAAGATTTGTCTAAATTCCCATGTACATATGCACCAAATGCATATGAATCTAGACAAATCTCTGACATCTATTTTAAGATACAGAGGCTTTCGTCCCGTTTTATAAATAAAGCCAAACTGCCGCTCCGATACAAAGTGATGATGAGATCCTCTTATAAAGCAGATTGAAGATTAAAAAAAAAACAAGACTCAAACTTGCCACCAAAGACACCGAAACAAGACTCAGGACAGTGGGTGGTCAAAACTATAGCTCGTGGGTGGTCAAAGTTGGCAGCCCACCGCCGCGCTATCGGGCCAAGAGTGCTGCCACCATCCACCTACACATTCAAACCCAACCCAACCTGCATCATCCCTGCCAAGAAGCAAACTTGAAGCCGCCGAATGGCGCCCACGGAGGGGGAAAAGCATCCTGCGTTGCAAGAACCCACCAACCCAAATCGGGCCTAGAGGTCCGTTAAGGCATACTGCACCCTGACCGCCGAGGACATCCACGACCACTACACAGGAGGCGGACCGTGATAAATTTTTAGAGGGGGCAAAAAAGTGCAAAGTGGTGCAAATTTCTTTTCTAAGTGGGGGCAAAATATTTTTTAGCTTGACATTTAATAAGGTAACATAAAATTGAGTGGGAGCAGCTGCCCCCACTGACTACATGCTGGATCCGTCCCTGCGCCTGGCCACCACCGACGCCCGAAACTAGACGCCGCTAGTGCTCGGGCCTGACCACAAATATATTACTCCCTCCGTCTTAAAAGAGATGTTGAAAGTTTGTCAAAAATTTGGATGAATCTATATATTAAATAATGTCTAGATTTATTAAAATTTTGATAAATCCACGACATCACGGAGAAGGTGTGAGGAATATAAAATGTACAAAGCAGAATTGGCTTCGAGATGCACGGTCGGTTCACACCTCCGAATGTTGAAGAAGTTGAAGATCCAATTGTAATACTACCTACTAAATCAGCGACGAGCGATGCCGTGAACACGGTCGAAATTTTGACCAGTACCTGTAACACCCCGTCCATTGGCCATGGGAGTGTTACTCCTGCCAGCTTACTACGATCTCTAGAATAGCCCCACAGACTAACACTAGTCTTTTCTGCGCACTTTATTCTCACTCGTGCGCATCCGGTACCCAGTTTTCGGTCGGTCATCTATCCTCAAATTGTCGTAGGCCAAGCACGCGTGACTTTAGAGTTCTTTTCAGATGAGCTTTCGAAAAACAAGTTGACACTTATTAGTACGAGTATCCTATCAATCCTATTAAGCCATGTGTCTGGATCTCACATACACCTATCCTTAGAAGATCGCCTCATCGATCAAGTACAAGCCAGGAACGTCCCCTCTTGGCACACGTCTGTGTGTCCAGTGCCGACACATGTGCCATGCCGTGTCTACTCCGGGCCACACGCGTCATGCTCCACATGTCCCTTCACTGACCCGCACACAACCATTTATTCGCGAGGATCGGCTCTGATATCACTTTCTAACACCCCGTCCACTGGCCCTGGGGTGTCATTCTTCGCAGCTTACTAGGATCTCTCGACTGGCCCCACAGACCAACACTAGTCTTTTCTGCGCACTTTGTCCTCACTCGTGTGCACCCGGTACCCACTTCCTGGTCGGTCACCCATCCTTAAATTACTCTAGGCCAAGCACGCTTAACCTTTGAGTTCTTTTCAGATGAGCTTTCAAAAAAGAACTTGCAACTTGTTGGTATGAATATACTATCAATTCTGTTAAGCCATGTGCCTGGATATCACAGTACGGTAGCACCACCGTCTATCAGAACGAGCCGCACTGCCATAGGAAAGAGGGAGGAAGAAGAGGCGAGGGAGACGCGAATGCCAGGGCCACCTACCACCACCGTCAGCCACTGCAGACCAGCTCTTGCCCGTGGGCGCATACCGCGCATCGCCAGGCGCTCATGATCGCCTTGCCGCACCGCCCTCCTCAAAGCTCTCCCTTCGTTGGTCCTCCACCGTCAATGGCCTTCCCTCTAAGATCCTCCGCATTCACGTCATCTCCATCACCGGTGCACCCCCACCGCTAAGCGCTAAGATTAGTGCTCTCGCCAATGGCTCGCTCTATTCTCGATGACACCTTCTCTACTGCGGATCCCTGGCGGTCACGGCGGCCTCGCCGACACCATCTCGGTGGTGGCGGTGGAAATGCTAGTCGAGTGGAGAGCTCTGCTCGAAGGGGGCCATGGCATGGGAGTTCTCATCTCTCCTGTGGGCGCGGGATTTACATGCAAGAGGAAGATGTGGGCCGTGTTGGGGTTCCGCGTATGAAAACAATAAATTTTATTCTACACCCCGGAAGCTGCCAGGACCTATCTATCAGTAATATAGTAACGGGAGGGGCTTTTCACGAACTTACCCTTGAAGACCGAAAAGCGTTGTCAACGCTCAGGAGAGCGTGGTTGATGTAGACGATCCGAAGCCGACCTCAAGGTCGTGATGAAGTCCTTGCGCTCCTTCTGGCTCCAACGACTTGAGTGCCTCAAGTGCGACACCTCGCGGGGAGTTACACACGTCTGGTGCCTAACGATGACTCCCGCTTCCTCGATCCAGCAGTAGTTGCGGAAGTAGAGCTCCCGGATCCGAATCCGCGGCCAGCAGCGCTCCGCGGTGAAGATGTCTCTCGCTCGCGCAGTCCAGACTTGGGACCACGGTCACGAGAGAGAGAGAGGGGAGGAGAGAAAATATCAATTGGAGGTCCTTCCAAAAGAGGGGAGACCTTTATTGATTATTGGTGTATTTTTCTAGGCCAAATACCCCACTTTATATAGGGGGAGGGGAGGTACTACCTCCCCTAAAGTCCCGGGGTGGGCCAAATGCACCATATTCCCATGGTAAATAAGAAGATTGCTGAGATGCTCGTTGTCTGTTTGCCTTGTCATTTTGATATGAGAATTCTTCCGTATCATCGGGCAAGGGGTACCCCGTTGGCGGTTCTCTATGATACACATGTACTTACGATGACAAGAACTTACCGGTGATTAAACTTGAGTAGCATGAGGAGCGGCCCTCGTATTCAAGGGACATGAGATTTCTAACTTATACTTCGTCAAGCATGTACATCATAGTTTGTTCACTTTAACCTTAATCACTTCAAGATGCTTATGATAGGGGCAATGAGAGCTAAAAGCTATAAGTACCATAATTTTTGGAAGCTCTTTATGAGACTTGAATCCCTACTTCCTTCTATGAAGGTCTTTCTTCCACCATTATATTGAGTCTCCACCTTCTACCTTTATGCACCTACTTTGAGAGCATAGTGGCCATTCTTAGTTCTATGTGCATTGTCCCAAGACTAGTTGATTGATGCATATCTTGATATTGCTTGTTTTAAACTATTTGTATCTTGTCACTCTTATGAACTTTGAAGGCGTCCTATGCATTTATATTTGCTACTCTATGATGGACAAGCTGAATACTATTATGCTATGTTTTCTTTATGTGAAACAAACAAACGTCTTGTAAAGCATTATTATTCATGAATCTTTTGTTTGTGCCTTTTCATGTTGCATCATAGTTTCTTTGTCTTATTGCTAGAACTTTGTATTTCATGTTATGATTGAAGTACTATGATCCCAGCTTTGAAGGTTTTACAAATACTTTGATCAAATCTTTTATGGTGCATGTCACCTTAAAAATTATTCTTTCTTTTTATCACTTACCTACTCGAGGACGAGCAGGAGTTAAGCTTGAAGATTTGATACATTGCAAATGTATCTATAATTTTTCATGTTCCATGTTTGGTTTATCTACTTTCTTGTGTTTTGTCCACACTTTGGAGTACTTTTCATATGATTTCTTGGACTAACCTATTAACAAGAGCCACAGTGCCAACTGCCTATTTTCTGCTGTTTTTGGTTGCAGGAAAGTCAGAAAATGAATATTCTCGGAATTGAACGGGGCAAAAGCCAAAGTGCCTATTTTTCCGGAAGACATCTGATGCCAGAATACGAGACGGAGAAGGGCTAGGGGGCCGGCCACACCACCTGGCCAGGGCTGCAGCGCCAGGGGTGGTCCGCCGACCCGACCCTCGGCCTCTCCTTCCGCCTATATATTGCCCTCAGGACGAAAACCCTAAGCATCCGATCAAAAATCCACGAAAGAGTCTATAGCCGCCGTCGTCTCCATCTCTAGATCGGGAGGGATCTAAATTCACCCTGGAGGCCTTTTTCATCATCATGCAAGCCTCCGGTGTGATGCGTGAGTAGTTCATCTCTGGACTACGGGTCCATGTAGTAGCTAGATGGCTAGTTCTCCTTCTTTGTGCTTTCATATCTAGATCTTGTGAGCTCCGTTCATGATCAAGATCATCTATTTATAATTCTGCATGTTGTGTTTGCGGGGATTCGATGGATATTGAGATGCTATTTCAGATTGATTATTGATTCTATCATGTCTTTGTTATTTGTGATCTTGCATGCTTTCCGTTGTTAGTAGCTATCTTGGCCAAGTAGATGCTAGCAACTTTAAGAGTTAGTATTTATGCTCGATAGTGGGTTCATGCCTCTGGTAATCTGGGGAAGTGACAGAAATTTCTAAGGTACTAGATGTGCTGTTGCTACTAGGGAGAAAACAACAATCCTTTGTTCATAGAACAATCGTATTGTTTACATTACACGCAATTCGTAAAGCAATAATCTGTTGCTTGCAACTTAATACTGGAGGGGGTTCGAATGATAACCTGAAAGTGGATTATTAGTCATAGATGCAGTTGGATGGCGGTCTATGTATAATGTTATAATGCTCAATCAAGTTTCAAAGGAGTTAAGATGATTAGTATATGCTTGTATGCTTTCTCGATGTTTGTCAATTGCCCCGCTGTAATTTGTTCACCCAGCATGTTATCTATCTTAAGGAGAGCCACCTCTAGTGAACTATGGATCCCGGTCCTTTCTTTTACATACAATTTACAAATTATTTACTGCTTTGTGTTTACTTTCTACAAACTATTACTTCCTTCCATTCGATACGTTTAATCCTTTGTTTTCAGTAAAACCGGTGAGATTGACAACCTCATCGCAAGTTGGGGGCAAAATTCTGTGGGTGTTGTGCAGGTCTCCACATTGCTACTAGCACCGTAGTGCTGCAAGGCTCATTAGCAACACCTTTGGGGTGTTTCCTTGCTCCTACTGGTTCGATTAAACCTTTGTTTCATAACTGAGGGAAACTTACTGATGTGCTCATCATACCTTCCTCTTGGGGTTCCCCAACGAGCTCCACATCAACACCGAGCCATCACCGGTCAATCCAAGGGTTTTGGCAAGTTGCGCCTTCTATCCATAGCAATGCCTCACAATATGAAGCTATTCGACATCTCTAGGATGGATCTCCACTTTACAAAGTCAGATCCTCAGTCATTATACCTGCCCTTTGGAACATTTGGAAGGGTTGAAATAGGAAATATTTGATAAATGAGGTGGAACCAGTTAGCACTACCTTTGGTACATGTGTGCGGATGATTTGCTCCTATGGACGCAGAGGTGTGCTCCGGTGTCCCCCTTCCCCCAAACTCAGTTTACCCTTGCTAATTGTTTCTGTTTGGCCTGCCAAAACTTATATCCAAGCCTGAATACCCTTCACATCAATATACTCATTAGAGTTGGGTATACTCCATGTCCCTAGAAGCATTATCATGGCGATCCACATATCATAGACTTGGTAGAGCTGGATTCGCTTCCTACCCACATCACCATGCAATACGTATAGAGGTATGTACGAGTAGGTCTACATAGTTCAAACCATGGTGTCTAGGATCCTCTAAGGCTTTACGGGGCCATTGTTCCCTTTGTTTCGAAGGGATACATGTGAATCAAGTCCATCCACAAGTCTAACTTCGATAGAGTTTTGACGGGAAGGGGAGGACATCGAAGCAAAATTGATGGACACGTAGATGCTCCCATAATATCAACAAGGCGCTCCTGCAAGGGCGATAATGTTTCTCCATCTAGCTTCTAGTTCTTGAAATGCTTGATGTATATATATAGTATTTTGTAGACATGTTTTGGATATAATTTTCCTTCATAGCCGCTGTCTTTTTTTCACCTTTGGCCCTTTTGGGCTGGGTTTTCCCCATTTGGTTTTGCTTTCGGCTTGTAAGTATTTTTTTTTTTATAATGGAAAATGTCGCTCTGGCTAGCCTTTTGGCTTACCGTGGACTCCTTAAAAAAAAGGAAACGATCTTTTTGAATAATTTAGATCCGATTCAAGACTCGATATAATGTAGTCCGAGTATGAAACATTTATGACCTACAAACTTCATAACAATTTTAGATTTCAGGTGTTCCAAAATTCCTACACAATCGCTTGTGTCTAAGAGACACTAGTAAGCAAGATTTAGCAAGAGCTGGCAATTATTATTTACAGCCTATAAATGCTCACATTTCCTCTTTGAAATTCAGAACTTACTTTTGCTGCAAAGACACCCATCTATCTGTCTGTATACTCCGTTGGTCGAGATCTCCCTCTTTGTACCGTTGCCATCTGCCGTGGGCAAGCGCTCTTTCGTGTAAAACCAAACCGCCCTAGCACACACGCACTGTCACGTCTCTCCTTGGTCCTCGCCTCGCCTCTGCGGGCGGCTGTGTCTCTGTCCCTTCTCCCGCTTCGGGATCCCACTGCCCTGCCCTGCCCTTTGCTAGGAATGTCTCATCCGCCCCCCGCAGCCATCTCCTCCTCCGCGCAGCGAAAGCCGCATTTACTTGCCACCTAAAAGGGGCACACCTCGCGAGAGCCGCATCCAGAAACGAAGAGGTCGCGACGAGGACGACAGGTAGCAATGTCGCCTATTTAGCCAGGCGCGGCAGAGAGAACAGAAGAGAGGCCGCCACCGCCGCCGCCGCTGTCTGTTTGCTTGTTTGTTTCTTTCTTCGCGGCGATGAGGCGGCGACTGGTCCTCGCCGTGCTGTTCCTGGCGGTGCTGCAGCTGCTGCTCCTTGGATGCGCGGCGGAAGGGGAGGCCGACGAGGGCTCGTCGGCTGCCACGCCGGCGGCCGAGCCGGAGCCGGAACCGGAGGCGCCGATGGAGGAGAAGGAGAAGATGGCCCTGTACGCCGCCATCGAGGGCTTCGTCGGCAAGGGGTGGAACGGCTCCGGCCTCTTCCCTGACCCCTGCGGCCAGACTCCCATCCAGGTTCGTTCCCGCCGGAGAGCTAATTTGTTCTTTTCACCGCGACATTCTCCGGTAGTACTTGATTTTCATGGGTGACGCTGCTCTGAGCAATGGAGAACAGAAAAACACCTCATTTGGTCCTTTCTCTTCGTGCTAGGCAACGGTAAAGTTTTTTCTTTTTCTTTTCAGAAGTTTACTCCAAGCCTCGCCACTAATCTGAATTTCCTAGTATTTTATTCCCTTCTGTTTTGAGCTTCAGTTCAAATTCATTGTTCAAAAGGATAGAAGTGAGATACTCAGAGTCAGTGTTCCTCGAACTTGCCAATTGTTCCCAAGATCTCAAATTCTGAGCACTGTATCATCTCTAGAAGTCCCACTGTTCTTATGCAGCCTCTGTTTCTGCCTTTCCGCCATTGTAGCTGCTCCCTGTTCGCTCTGCTCCCTGTTCTCCCTGACCGCGAGATTCACTTCACTGTGTATCAGTTTGTTAAAAAAACCACTGTTGGATGAGCGAGACCTTCGTCTGAGAGCACCTGTGGTTTCTTTCTCGATTTCTTGCCTAAATTGGGGCGGTTTATCCTGTGCGCGAGAACTTTCCCCACAGGTGAAAAGGAATCTGTGATTGGAAGCATCATTTTTCTCTCTCTCTCAAACACACCCCATATGGTCTTTCTTTACTTTTCTTCCTTCTGTCCTATTCCTTCTTCACTTTGCAGAAATTTCTGGTATTACTAGTAGTACTAGTTTGCTGCACTATCCCTTGCTTTTGTAACCCTCAATGCTCACTAACTTAATACTACTCCTTGCCTTGATTTGATTAACACTTTTTTCTGAAGATAAACAGTTAGTTTAAACTGCTAGCCATTGTATATACACTCTCAGTAATTATGTCAGCAGTACTCGAATTACATGTTGGTCCTCACAAGCCAGCGAAGCTGCACCTGAACATGTGACGCTTCCATGTCTGTTTCCACAGAGTATTTTTTACCCAATTCTGTTTTACTCGTACTGCTACTACTTCAGAATTTTTCATGGCCGTGTAAGTGGAGAACAACGAAGTTACTCCACCAACAATAATTCAAGTAGCAGTTCACCCCATTTACTGATTGATGGTGAGATTCAAATTCTGATCTTGGACGCCACACTTTTCTGCAGGGGGTGTCATGTGACCTCTTCAATGGGCTGTGGTACCCGACAGTGCTGAGCGTGGGTCCAGTGCTGGACAACTCGCTGCAGTGCGCCCCGGACGCCAGGTTCAGCCCGCAGCTGTTCGACCTGCGGCACCTCAGGAGCCTCTCCTTCTACGCCTGCTTCCCGGCAACCAACCCCACGCCGATCCCGGCGACCAGCTGGGAGAGGCTCGCCGGCAGGCTGGAGACGCTCGAGTTCCGCACAAACCCAGGCCTGGCCGGCGCCATCCCGTCCTCCCTCGGCCGCCTGGCCAACCTGCAGTCGCTGGTCATCATCGAGAACAACCTCACGGGCGCCGTGCCGCCGGAGCTCGGCGGGCTGGCGAGGCTGCGGCGGCTCGTGCTGTCCGGGAACGGGCTGTCGGGCCCGGTGCCGGCGACGCTCGGTAACGGCCTCCGCGACGCGCTGCTGCTGATCCTGGACATGAGCGGGAACTCTCTAACCGGGTCTCTGCCTCCCTCGCTAGGTGGACTCAGGGGCCTCCTCAAGATGGACCTGAGCAACAACCGGTTGGAAGGGACCATCCCGCCGGAGCTCGCCGCGCTCGAGAGCCTCACGCTGCTCGACCTCCGGAACAACAGCCTCGCCGGCGGGCTGCCGGAGTTCGTGCAGGGCATGGAGTCGCTGCAGGACCTGCTGCTCTCCAACAACCCGCTGGGAGGCGCCCTGATGCGATCCGGCTGGGAGAAGCTGCCTCGCCTCGCCACGCTGGACCTGTCCAATGCCGGGCTGGTCGGGAGCATCCCGGAGTCGATGGCGGCGCTGCCCAGGCTGCGGTTCCTGGCGCTCGACCACAACCGGCTCTCCGGCAGCGTGCCGGCCAAGCTCGCCGCGCTGCCCAGCATCGGCGCGATGTACCTGAACGGGAACAACCTGACGGGGCCGCTGCAGTTCTCCGCCGGGTTCTACCAGAGGATGGGCAGCCGGTTCGCCTCCTGGGACAACCCCGGCCTGTGCTACAGCGATGATTCCGCCGCAGCGGCGACAGGTGACCACGCGCCGACCGGCGTCGCCGCGTGCAAGGACGTGCAGGAGGCACCTACCGTCGGCGTGAGGGACAGGGTGGACGGGAGCGGGAGGAAGCCTGAGGCGAGCTCCAGCCTCCCGGCGTCCTCTGCGGCCGCCACTGTCACAGACCTCTTGTGCTTGCTGCTGATCCAATGGGTGGTGGTCGTGGTGTTGTAGGCAAGAGAAAGTTTGGTAGATTTTCAAATGCAGAAATATAGTTAGCTCCTCAACTAGTTTCCCTGGCTGCTAGTAGTACTGTATCTCTTGGCATTTTGGCGGGTGGTTCTTCTGTCTGAATAACAGGAGCAGGAATCTAGTGTTAATCACAGGAGTAGTACCTTGGTGGTGCTGACAGGTAGTTTGTTCTTTTGGTGTAATTAGAAGATTGTTTCTGCTATCATGTCACAGGAGGAGGATGTGGATATATATGCATGGTTAACAGCCCTGGTCTAATGATTTTTTTGGTGCGTGTCTGAATTTGGTTGTTCTGGAGTATAGCATTGCTCTCGTGTGTCCAGACTGCCACTCAACATGCCTGATTTTCCCTGAATATATACCCCCAATTTCCCACTACATGACTGAACTGCTTGACACTCATCCACGCTGACATTGTTTATTTCAACTTCACCGAACCTGAATTCCATTGCTCCCTCCGAATCTAGTATGTGTATTGTCTCTGCGAACTGATGAGCAGTATTCCTCAATACTTCCCCAGCTAACCAAGAACAGGTCTCTACGAAGGTAGAAATTCGTCGTGAATGGATCGCAGCAAGTCAAACACACCAGAAAACCAAGGGGGAAAAAAGTCGACGGCCAGCGAGTACAGTGTGCACTGTCGATGCTCTATCTTTCCTGCCGGTCGCGCGGGTCCCCTGTTCATCCAGATCGAGTTAACACAAGGACATCGAAAAGCTGAATGAGCTTGGAGGTCGGTGGAGCGAGCACGCAGGAGCAGGACAGCCGTAGCCCTGCACGCCGCCCTGTGCTGGCTACTGCAGCGTTTGTCTCTTGTGCTCAGAACCAGCAGTACAGTGCTACTCCTGCTTGTAGTACTAGCGTGGTTTATTTTTGTTGTAGAATAGACTGGGTTGTAGCCTGCAGAGGCAGCATGTAGTATGCCGCGCAGTGAAGCGCACACCACCGCAGTAGTTTTAGCAGGAATGAATATCTCTGGCCGCTGCTCTCGTTGCCCGGCCGGCCTATCGTCGCCGGTACTGGTGCCACTCTTACGGTTTTGCTAGTTCTCGGGGCGCCCGAAAACTTTTTAGGCTTAGTCGTCTATTTTACCGTTCGATTTACCTCGTGATTCGTGCAAAGTGAAAGTTACGCATGATTGTAACTAGGATGTAACTGAGAATTTAATGAGTTGCAACTGAAAATTAGTACAGATCTTATGAGTTGCAACCACATGATTGTAACTAGGATGTAACTGAGAATTTAATGAGTTGCAACTGAAAATTAGTACAGATCTTATGAGTTGCAACCACATGATTGTAACTAGGATGTGGCGAGAATTTAATGAGTTGCAATCGAAAATTAGTACAGATCTTATGAGTTGCAACCACATGATTGTAACTAGGATGTATGGCGAGAATTTAATGAGTTGCAACCTGAAAATTAGTACAGATCTTATGAGTTGCAACCACATGATTGTAACTAGGATGTAATCGAGAATTTAATGAGTTGCAACCGAAAATTAGTCTGAGATCTTATGAGTTGCAACCACATGATTGTAACTAGGATGTGGCGAGAATTTAATGAGTTGCAACTGAAAATTAGTACAGATCTTATGAGTTGCAACCACATGATTGTAACTAGGATGTAATCGAGAATTTAATGAGTTGCAACCGAAAATTAGTATGCAGATCTTATGAGTTGCAACCACATGATTGTAACTAGGATGTAGGCGAGAATTTAATGAGTTGCAACTGAAAATTAGTACAGATCTTATGAGTTGCAACCACATGATTGTAACTAGGATGTAACTGAGAATTTAATGAGTTGCAACTGAAAATTAGTACAGATCTTATGAGTTGCAACCACATGATTGTAACTAGGATGTAACTGAGAATTTAATGAGTTGCAACTGAAAATTAGTACAAATCTTATGAGTTGCAACCACATGATTGTAACTAGGATGTGGCGAGAATTTAATGAGTTGCAATGAAAATTAGTACAGATCTTATGAGTTGCAACCACATGATTGTAACTAGGATGTAATCGAGAATTTAATGAGTTGCAATCGAAAATTAGTACAGATCTTATGAGTTGCAACCACATGATTGTAACTAGGATGTAATCGAATTTAATGAGTTGCAACTGAAAATTAGTACAAATCTTATGAGTTGCAACCACATGATTGTAACTAGGATGTGGCGAGAATTTAATGAGTTGCCCGAAAATTAATACATATCTTATGAGTTGCAACCACATGATTGTAACTAGGATGTAACTGAGAATTTAATGAGTTGCAACTGAAAATTAGTACAAATCTTATGAGTTGCAACCACATGATTGTAACTAGGATGTAACTGAGAATTTAATGAGTTGCAACTGAAAATTAGTCTGAGATCTTATGAGTTGCAACCACATGATTGTAACTAGGATGTAACTGAGAATTTAATGAGTTGCAACTGAAAATTAGTACAGATCTTATGAGTTGCAACCACATGATTGTAACTAGGATGTAACTGAGAATTTAATGAGTTGCAACTGAAAATTAGTACAGATCTTATGAGTTGCAACCACATGATTGTAACTAGGATGTAACTGAGAATTTAATGAGTTGCAACTGAAAATTAGTACAGATCTTATGAGTTGCAACCACATGATTGTAACTAGGATGTAACTGAGAATTTAATGAGTTGCAACTGAAAATTAGTACAGATCTTATGAGTTGCAACCACATGATTGTAACTAGGATGTAACTGAGAATTTAATGAGTTGCAACTGAAAATTAGTACAGATCTTATGAGTTGCAACCACATGATTGTAACTAGGATGTAACTGAGAATTTAATGAGTTGCAACCTGAAAATTAGTACGAGATCTTATGAGTTGCAACCACATGATTGTAACTAGGATGTGGCGAGAATTTAATGAGTTGCAACTGAAAATTAGTACAGATCTTATGAGTTGCAACCACATGATTGTAACTAGGATGTGGCGAGAATTTAATGAGTTGCTGGCGAAAATTAGTACAGATCTTATGAGTTGCAACCACATGATTGTAACTAGGATGTAACTGAGAATTTAATGAGTTGCAACTGAAAATTAGTACAGATCTTATGAGTTGCAACCACATGATTGTAACTAGGATGTAACTGAGAATTTAATGAGTTGCAACTGAAAATTAGTACAGATCTTATGAGTTGAAACCACATGATTGTAACTAGGATGTAACTGAGAATTTAATGAGTTGCAACTGAAAATTAGTACAGATCTTATGAGTTGCAACCACATGATTGTAACTAGGATGTGGCGAGAATTTAATGAGTTGCAACTGAAAATTAGTACAGATCTTATGAGTTGCAACCACATGATTGTAACTAGGATGTAACTGAGAATTTAATGAGTTGCAACTGAAAATTAGTACAAATCTTATGAGTTGCAACCACATGATTGTAACTAGGATGTAACTGAGAATTTAATGAGTTGCAACTGAAAATTAGTACAAATCTTATGAGTTGCAACCACATGATTGTAACTAGGATGTAACTGAGAATTTAATGAGTTGCAACTGAAAATTAGTACAAATCTTATGAGTTGCAACCACATGATTAGTACAAATCTTATGAAACTAAATCGGATTTTACAAACCGGGCAAAATTTAGCTAAACTTAAATAGAAACTAAATCTAACTAATAAGCGCAGTCGTTCCTGCCATACGGACCGGCCTCGCCCTTGTTCTGGCAACGCTGCTTGGCGTCCCACTCGGCCTGATTTAGCCCGCCTCGCGTGCCTCGCCTGCGATGCTATCTGCCGTGCTTCCACCATCACGCGACGCGTCGCCGCTCGGGTTGGCGGCATGTGGCGCACCGCCGGTCATTCCGCTCCGCCTCTGTTCGCTCGCACAACTCCTGGTAGAACTCGTTCTGAGCAATCTGGGCTTGCTCGCGAGCGGCGGCAACGGACTCATTCTCCGTGTTAGTGGGAAGAATGGTCTGCCCCTCCCTCTCCATGAGGAGGCGAGCGTTCTCCTCTACCGACAACCTCTGCTGAGAGATATCTGCACCGTGCTCTTCCAAGTGCAGGTTGACCTCCTGGTAGAGACGAGTGATGCCATCCCTCTTCTACCCGGTTTTGAAAGATTTGAGGACAATGCACTGCAATGGATCAACCGTTGGTCCATCGAAGTGGTCGGAGTCCGACGAGAAGGTGAAGTCGAAGTGCTCGGAGTCATAGTAGTCCGAGGAGTCTGACGGAGTAGGGTCCGATAGTGAGGAGCGTGGCGGCGCCTCGGGCATGGGGACCTTGGCCCAACAGGTAGGTAGGCGGGGCCTGTTGCTCAACCAGAGGGAGAGCTTGGGGCAAGAAACGATAGATGATATGAGCTAGGCGTGGCTAGGATTTGAATTATGGATAGAGGATATGTGACAATGGAGGTATTTATAAGCTAGAAGCCGTTGGCTCGCATTACGCTACCCGCGGAGAGCGTAGGGACTAGATGGCATGCCGTTGTGCCGGCCAATGCACCACTGGGGCGACAAGATGATTCTCCACGCCGACCATGCACCACTACACCGGCCACACGCCACTGCAGCGATGATACGACTCTCTACGCCAGCCATTAAGCCTCCGTAGAGAGGTTCGTCACGATATAAATAAGGTTGATCAGCCACTGTGTCACTGATAGGGTTGGCCCGCCAACACCACGTCGCCCGGGCGCTATGACCGGCAAGCTTGGAGTGTCCCTTGTGGTGTCGGCATGGTCTCAACATGATGGACACGCTTTTGAACCGCGTCGAACCGGAAAATGGCTTTGGAGAATGCGTCCGAACCTGTTTTTCTGACCAACATGCCACAAAACCATTGAGGGATGGTGGGAAGATGACTGAAGATGCTCTTAATAGTTCACAAGTGGGAAGATGGATTGAAGTGATTCCATGGACGGATGGCAGCAAGTTAACAGTGTTTTCCCCATCACAAAAAAATCAAGGTAATAAAAGGAAGAGGAAGACGAAGAATCTAGCCACTTTAGCTGTCAGTTTTCGTGCTTGACGCTCATCAATTGTTTCTAGGGAAAACACTCATCAATCCTCAAATGGTTTATTTCAACTTCAGCCTAAGTTTCCACATATCTTCTAGTCTGCGAACAGATCTTCCTCCACACTTAGCACATGATTGGTAGCTCGGGCCTATTTTGGGGCTCCCAAACGCCTGTATCGGGAATCATGGCCGGGAAAAAACAACCTTTAAGACACGTTATGGACTTTGTTTGGTTGTCCACAAAGCATTGGTAGCACGGGTGTTTGGTTGGCTGCATTACGACATTCCATTCTAGACTAAACCCAAGACCTGATGTGTGGTTGCAACTCTAAGCAGTGTTGTGGTAACCTCTTCCATTGAGTGGTGAGTTTACCCAACATAGACCACTCAACACAGTTGACAAAATGAAAGGAGTTTAAAATAAAACAATTCGGCATCATAGGGGTTGGTACTGGGCAGTATCACCTGAACTAGCAATTACCATAACTACTGATACACCATGAGCTAACCAAAAAATAATGGGTGTTAATGCATCATAAACTCATCATTGAAGGGGTTAGTATGTACTACCTTGCAGAATATTACACTCTAGGCATCAATTTTGATTAATTCCTAGCTAGTGGAATGGGTAGTAGAATGGGTACCAAAATATACATGACCTCAACAAATCAAGACCACCATGAGACACAACAACAAAGCAGTAGCACTAGTAGTGCTTGTGCAGCTAGGTTCTATGACAGATCCTCCGCTTTGCTCCTGACATCTCAACATAGCCGCTACCATCGACCTTGTTGTGTGGAAGGAAGTTGATAAATAGCATCCACCAGTAAGCTCGGAGCCATGATATGATCTTTGCTCACATGCCTAAACTCGTAGATCGTCTTCATTTGCCGGTAGTTCAGTATGGAATTGTTCAACAAATCATTGTGCTTCAAATAACGCTAAGATTCAAAACACATTGTGTTAGTTCAACTCACTAAGAAGGGATTGAGCAAGCAAAACAAAAAATAAGTGATAGACAACCTAACCATGATGTGTGTAATCAAATTGTCACCATCCATCATGAAGGTCGTGATCTCCATGCAAAATTTCACTCCTTCAAATGTCCTAACCTGGCACATCAGCCCCACTTCTGTGTGCACTTCCTCATGTGGTGGTAAAGGTGAGTAGGGGTAACCGTAAGGCCTATGTAGTGAAGAACATTGTTGCAAACACTACGCGGTTGATGTTCTTTGAAGCCTCGGGAGAAATCTATCCCATTCCTGACTTGCGCGCAAACCCTATTCAGGATGAACTCTGACAGAGCTGGTTCCCACACCATTAGAGGTTTGGGCAGATACTTAGATGGATCAAAATTTGTATTGTTAGGCTGCATCCAGGACAAATCATTCTTTACCGAGGGGGCAGATAGATCGAAAACAAAAGTTGACACATTATGCATCGAACTACTACGGTGTGCATGACAGTCAGTTTAACATGTCCTACAATAAATCTATAGCAAGGAATCACACACATGCTTGTAGTTCAGCAACAAAATTAAGGCTATGTGCTTACAGGCAAAGGAGCAGGATTTAGCACTGATGTTGGGGAAGAGGGGGATGCCGACAGGACCAGTGTCGCTATGCTCGGCGCAGAAGAAGGTAGTACCACTGTCATTTTTCTCGACGACGAACAAGGCATGACAACATAAGCAAAATTTAACACCTAAACCATGGTGCTGAAATACTATATCGGCCATCATGAATCCGATCATTGAACTACTAGGTGTGTGAACCAGTACAGATCTACAAAGATCTTCCATTCTTACATATCTAATGTACCACATCACTGATTAAAGCTTTCTTATCGACAACGGGACATGATTCAGCACTATGCAACTCGGGGAAGATGGAGAAGGCACACCGGCGATGATCGACGCGAGCTCTTCGTCCAAGATGGGGAGCAAGCTCCCGCCATCGCCATGGATCTTGAAATAGGGAAGAGCTCGATTGGGGGGTGGTGGATTTGAAATTCCGCGAGGAGAGAGTGACGCTAAATAGAGGGCCGAGTCTTGGCGGAGGTGAACGAATTTCTCCTATTAGAATTTTGATGCACCGCTAGAGAGTGCACCATCTTCGTGGGTTGCAGCTGCTCGTACACTACATTCTCCAACAAGATCATGATGACGGTGACTCTAGGAAACACTCGATTTGACCGTTTCCCTTGGGCTTGGCCCGAAGCTGCTTTGAGACACGTGTGGGCCACAATGTGGAAGGAGTACAAGCATCCAATCGACCCTTTATTGCATCCCTAGAACCTGTTTCCATTGTATGGGAGCTACCAATCTCTCCCATACTAGCCCACTAAGAGCAAGTCCCCACAAAGATAGATATTTCTCGTGGAAAGTCAAAAACACACCAGAAAAGCGAGCAAGGAATAAGAAGACATCCAACGTCAGCGAGTACAATGTGCACTATTCATCCAAATGGAGTTAACATAAGGACATCCAAAAGGTGAAGAGCGTCAAGACCGGTCGAGCCGTAGCTGCATGCGACGTTGTGCTATACCCTCTCCCTATAAACAAGCATTCGTGCCTCTTTGTAAATAAAGCAACCACACAATACATGATTTCAAACGAACAAGAATGCTAGAACAACAACACAAACATGCCCAAACAGGGAAAATGAATACAACGATCGAACGATTAAACTAGCATGATCCGCAACCGCTGCACCCTCCAAAATTGTCCCACCATGCACCTATCATATCGAAGCACTAGTACCAAGCAACACTTCCAAAAAGTAAAGCGACGTCGACACTGTTGCTGGACCATCACACTGGTTCTAGGGTTTCCCACGACACTTAGGGAAAGTGGAGAGGGGGTACCTAATGACCTTAAGAAGGAAAGGCGACACCCGAAGGCATCACCATGTAGGTGCCAGACGAGATGACAAAGATTTCTCCCTACCTCCAACCACGAATCCCGGACGATCCGACGCACACCACCAAGCTTGCCACCCACCAGTACACACCACCATGGTCTTGTAGCCAATGTCATCATCTCACTGTGAATGATATCGCGAAACCTGCAAGACAGTGGAGGAAGGGACTAAGCTGGGGGACAAGAGCACCTCTGCCATGTGGGAGGAAACAACCTCCACTACTGTAAGTGGTAGTAGACCGAAGACAACAGTAGGGACACACAAGCCCAACGAGCCTAGTCGGGCCCATACCAAGCTCGCAAGGGGGTCACACTTGGGACCTCCACATGACACCTATCAACCTTACACCACACTTTCACACATATGTTAGGGACACATGCAAGTTTTCATGTGATTCCGACGTTCTGGTGGTCTCCCTCCTACGAAACCCTAGACCGGGGGCCCCGCAGGTCTACCCCTATAGCTTTCTCCGTATGAGGGTAGCCTGGTGGACTTTTTAATTTTTTTTGTTTTGTTTAGAACATATGTGTATGGAAAGCGAATGTTGGGCTTACTTTGCCATAAAATAGGCTCTGGTTGTCCCACGGGGGGAGTTTCTACGTACAGAGATCGAGAATTTTACTGAGTATTATACTAAGTGTTAACACATGTCTGCGAAGGGTCTCACATTTGGTACCTACACATAAAACCTATCAACCTTACACCACACTTCCACACATATGTTATGGAGACATGCAAGTTTTCATGTGATTCCAATGCTTCGATAGTCTCCCTTCGGCGAAACCTAGACATGGTTCGCAATGTCATTTCATGTGGGTGTGGAGACTGCTATTCGGTGGGTACGAATCCGTCCAATTGATAAAAAATAGAACCATGTTTAAATAATTGGTACTAATAAAAAAATAAAAAATAATATAAGTTAATAGTTAGGAGTAAAAAGGAAAAAATGTAATGTAGTACGCCGAGGGTGGCCGTCGGCATAGAGCCACAGAAAAATGGGAGGGTGCTATGCCGAGGGTAGGCCTCTGCGTATCCCTGACGCTGTGAGAACGCCGTCATGGCCTAGACATCCAGGGCCACGCGTCCACCTAGTACGCCTACGACCGCGGTACGCCGAGGGTAGCCGTCGGCGTAGATTGGCCTACGCCAACGGCTGTCCTACACCGACGGCTGTTGTTACGGGCTGGTCTGGTCTAGGTCTACGCTGACGTCCCCGACGTTTGACCGTCGGCGTAGCTCGTGGCCGTCGGCGCCTTGCTCCATTCCTGTAGTGCATGTGAAAAGTTTATGAATCACTAATATTTGTTGTGTATTGATAACGGGGTATACATGGATATGAAGGTATACGTAGGGAGATAGACTTGAAGTACAAGATGGTTGTCTAGAATCCTAGTCTATCTCTAACTCGTGTTGAATACGTATTCTAATAGAAAGAACCTAATTATCCGTTAGCACACAATTCCCTACTAAACATGTGGACGACAAACCTTACTAGACGATTTTAATTTTCCTAGTCGTGTGCGATACATTTGTTACAGTTCCCAAAATGGATGTTGTGTGCCATTTTCCCGTGAAGGACCCGCTTGGGCCGCAGGCACATGTTCGATTTCTCAGTGCGTCAGTGATCTTTCGCACCACACACAGAAAGAGTCTGCTTCCATGTTCGACATGTTAAAAGGCGCATTCTATACTAGTACATCCAAAGTTCCATGGATAAAAAATATTTGTGATGCCATGTGATAAGAAAAAAAAAGTTGCCGTTCGAAAATAGCAATTCTGGGAGCACCACAATTGCTTTTCCTTAGCGCAGTTAACAAACATTATATTTTGTCTAAAACATTTAACATATGCATTAAAAAATTGACATGTGTATGTGTAAATCTTTTTAGATTCTCTTAACATTACATCATCATTTGTTTCACTCGAAAGAATATTCTCCTGTTAGCCGGTTCGAATATCCGCACATATCCGACCTTTCTCTCTCCCTGCAGTACATGTTCCACTCTTAGTCATCGGAGGTACATCACAGTAATCTGGTAATGGAATATTAGTCCAGTCTTTAGTGATGGAGGTATGCATGTATAGTCTGGTCATGGAGTATTAGTCTGTTCCGCAGAAAATGGTCTGGACTAGTTCACAAATCACGGGTCACTCAGGGTTGGATATATCTTTCTTGTTTTGCTTGTAGTGCCATCGTGGTTAGGTGGGTCGTTGTTCAATCGTCAAATCCCACGTTTTCTTAGAGTTGTCATGATCATTTTCTTTTCCAATTCCTCTTATGTGACGAACGACCGGCCGGCACTTGCAACCAAAAATTGCAAACTTGCACAAGCATACATACATACGAGTCAAGTACGGAGTCAATGTCAGTTTGGACATGGTGAACTGATGATCTTCCTATTTAAAATGCACAAAGGCATGGCTGGCTAGCTCTGAATCACCACACTCGCCGGCCTCCATCGATCCCCTGCAGGTCACCCCTTCGCCCGTCTCTTCCTCTGCGCTCAGCTTGTGGCACCGCTATAGGAAGCAGCTGACGTCGAGCGACACTGAAGTGGAGAAGGCACGACGTGTTCCCGTCCGTGAGTTTCTTGGTTCATTCCACTTTTCGTCCTAACCATTCCCTCCGTTTCATAATTCTTGTCGTGGTTGTAGTTCAAATTTTAACTAAAACCACGATAAATTATGGAACGGAGTACACAATAGTGTTTAAGTTATTGTTCTGACTTCTCATTTACAGTTGGCGTCTTAAGGACAGGTCGGCCAAGTCGTTGGAGGCTAAGAGAAAGCACTCAGCCGACCGAGTCTGATAATCAAGCACTAGTTCCATCTCTGAGGGGGACATAAGCAAGGAGCAATGGCAGAGTCGGCTGTTAGTGCCGTCCTTGGAACTGTGGGCGATCTTGCTGTTCAGGAGACCCAATTCTTATGTGGAGTCACCCTGGAAGTGGGGTTCTTAAAAGATGAGCTAATGCGGCTGCATGGGTATCTCAAAGACGCCGAAACCAAAAGGAGATCATGAAACATAGGAGTTGCAGTTTTGGTGAGCCAGATCAAGGATGTGGCATACGATGCTCAGAATGTCATTGAAGCTGCAGAATACCTGGAGAAAAGAAACAGGCTGAAGAAAGGGTTTATGGGTGCCATCTCAAGGTATGCTCGCTTACCGAGTGACTTGTTCTCCCTTTATAAACTTGGTGCTGAAATCCAGCGCGTGAGAAGGAAACTTAGTGAGATATTTCATAGTGCAGACCGTCTGAAAATTGATCTGGCCAATAGTTTTGTAGTTGAAAATGAGTTTTCACATGATCTCGGTCAAATGCAAGAAAACTTTGAGTATGATGTTGTCATGGTTGGTTTTGAGCATGAGCATGAGGAGATAGTGGATAAATTAGTCGGTAATGGCAACATGCTTAGTGCCGTATCCATAGTTGCCATGGGTGGAGCTGGAAAGACGACACTAGCTAAAAGAGTTTGCATGTCTTCTAGAGTCAAACACCACTTTGACATAATTGCATGGGTAACCGTGTCTCAAACATTCAAGGGAGTTGATTTACTCAAGGATATTATGAAAGAAATAACCGGGGACACACATGATTCGATTGATCAAATGCATGAGTATGATGTGGGAAAGAAGATTAGTGGTTTTTTGCAAGGGAAGATATACCTAGTTGTTCTCGATGATGTGTGGGAAGCAGACACATGGGAACAATTAAATAGAACAACTAAAGCCTTTCCGGATACAGCTAACGGTGGTAGAGTACTGCTAACCACCCGAAAGGTTGATGTTGCAAATCATGTTGAAATGCCAACCCATGTTCATTATTTAAAGCACTTAGACGAAGAGAAAAGCTGGGAGTTATTTTGTAGCAAAGCTTTGCCATCATACATAAGGTCAAGTTTAAGTGACGTGGATGAGTTTGAAATTATTGGGAGAAAACTAGCAAGGAAATGCGATGGATTGCCACTTGCACTTACAGTTTTGGCGGGTTATCTTTCAAAGAATCTGAATACACAATCATGGTGCAATGTATTGTTGGGTTGGTCGTCAACCAAAAATGTCGATATGATGCGAGGCATACTAGCTCGCAGTTATAAGGACCTGCCAAATCATAATTTAAGGTCATGTTTACTATATCTTGCGGCTTTTACCGAGGATTGTATAATAGATGTCTACGTTATTATTTCACTGTGGATAGCAGAAGGCTTCATTCCACAAGCATCAAAATATGAACATGAAGAAACAGCACACATGTATGTAGTTGAGCTAGCTCAAATAAGCTTGGTGCAGGTTGTTGGCAGAAGCAAGGCACATGGGTCGATTGAGAAAATAAGGGTTCATGATATTTTACATGATTGGTGCACCGAAGAGGCAAAACAAGATGGTTTTATTCATGTCATCCACAAAACCTCAGGTCACGTTTCCTTACATTTCTTTGAAAGTTACATCTTATACTTAAGTAGTATTGAAACTCCTTGCATGCTGCTCCAAAAGAGCCAAATTTCATTTATGTCATTAACAAAATTGAAGGTCATTCCTTACATATCACTGTATGAAGTTCTTAGTTTTCTAGATTCAATTTCGTTGAATCTCCATTGGAGGATAACGCACATATGAATTGTTAGTCATTTGTTTTGTAGATAAACACCTAAGCTATCCATGTGGTTAATTAGTGTCTCCAAAGATGTCAAAATTTACACATTAATATTTTATCGTCCTTAAAAAATATTTGCTTCCAAGTATCTCTATGTGTGTCCTTCTTATGTCCAAACAGAAGAAATACCTAAGATCACAAATAAAACACAAAAGTAATTGCATTTAGGACATAGTTTTACAACACTCTTTAGAGCGCTCGTGCAACATAATAACATAGTGAAAAGCTAGTTACCAACCGTATTTAGAGAAATCTCTATTTGATATGTCCCAATTATGTGGCTTCTTGCTGACAAATGGCAAACAAAAACATTGCAGGCCAAGGTGATGCACCATCAATTGATACCAAGACATCATATCGATCTTCTTATCAAGACTTCAGTGGTCAGAATATGGAAGCACCACATAATCTTCGAGCTCTCATTGGCTTTCAACTTCCACCAATATCCCTCCCTAAACTCCGATTTCTTCGAGTTCTTCACATTGAAGACTCAAGCCTAGATGATTTATCTAGTGCAATTTGTGGGTGCATTCACCTAAGATGCCTCAGGTTGGTCAGATGCAAAGGTGTGACTCTCCCTTCTTCGATTGTAAAACTCTTATACCTCCAAACAATTGATATGACAGACACACACTCAGTACTACCGGAATCTATATGGGATATCCCTTCTCTAAGGCATGTTTACCTTTGTTGGGAATTCTATCCACCAAGGTGTGTGCAACAAAAGGATCTCCGGACCTTTCGGTTGCAACATGGTATTGATATTGGTAAAAGGTGCAATCTTGATATGGTGAGGTTTCTTGGCAAAATGACTCAACTTTCAACCTTGTCGTTGGACATGTATAAATGCATGCCTGTGGAAATGCTAGATATAATTGGAAGCATGCCTCGCCTGTTTGATATTCACCTAAATAGTCTGAGGGCGCTTGATAAACTGCCTGAGAGCCATCACTTTCCACAAAGCCTACGAAGTTTCCACCTAGCTGCTGATGCCATTAATCAAGACCCGATGCTGGTGTTGGAGAAGCTTAAATGTCTTGTGGTACTAAAGTTGGAAGGGTATAGTGGCCGAACAATGTCATGCTCTACTTTAGGTTTTCCACGTTTGCGGAACTTAGAGCTTTATAGTTTTTCTTACACTGAGGAGTGGACAATCGAGGTTGGGGCTATGCCAAAGCTCACACATGTGATACTTGAGGGGTTCCTTAAGATGAGCAAGCTCCCCAAGGGGTTGCTAAACCTTCCATCCCTCAATTGTCTGGAACTAGAAGATATGCCCTTGATTTCTGTTAGAGATAGCAGCACGTCGAAGGAACTGCAACAGAAAGGATGCGAGGTAACTACCCTCCTCCTCTCCTAGTCATATTTATTTCCATTCAGTACAAGGAGGAAGCTATTTAATTTAACTTGGTAGTGGCTTACTCTCCATATTTTCCTACCGTTTCTATCTAGCTGGAATGATATTCTCTTGCATGCTTCTGCAGGTGACTCTAATAAAATGAACAGTCCTGGTGGTTATGGAGCCTGAGTAACACACAATGTCTTACTTTTGCCTAATTCCAAGCGCATTTTTGGATGGAAAAAATGTGTGTTATTTCCATATGATGGAGGTGATTAATTTTTTAATTATAGATACTTAGTCTGGAGTAATGAAAGCTTCCATATTTGAAAGAAAATAAGTCATTCCTACATGTATTTGTCTATCAAATGAATAGAGCACTTGCCTAATGCGGGCTTCCAGAGACGAAAAAGGGTCTAACTTTGGTCTCTCTCTCTCTCTCTCTAAATGTTACTTATCAATACACAGTTTGTGACACAAAAGTCCCAGGTTTTGGTTCTTGTTTTCCTCTTTATTTGATCTCTGTCTCACAAACTTGAGATATAGCAAAAAATATGAAGAGCTAGCTCCATGGATTCATTTATAAATTTCTTGCCTAAAGAACTAGTCTAATGCTTAGAATTGACATCTTAAGGCAAGTGCAACTATCATATTAAAGACATCAATCTGTAAATATTCCAAGAGTTTTGCTGCAAAATCAAACTACTGACAAGAGGCAAAACATTTGAATGTCTTGCTAGTTAAGAATTGAAGAAATAATATCCGGTGAAAACCAAGTTACAAATACGTCCGCCAAGCATCATTAATCAACCTGTCAAAAAATGACAGCATGCGGCAATTAGAAATCATACAAAAATCCTTGTGATGTGAGTTCACAATTTTTTCGCCATAATGATTCATAATAGAGAACATCAGAAATAGCTCAATAAACTTTGAGTATAATTGAAAAAACAAAACCTTAATCAATGGTCATAAGAACTCCCTAGGATAGAAGCCCACAACCACACAAAGAGACACACCGAAGACACATAACCTTGGCTCTCCACGAAGAGGAAAACGCACGAATGACCACACAACTCTTCTAAAATGGGCAGTTTAATCACTCCACTCGCATGATGTTGTGTGGTGGTCACTTAGCTTTAAAGATAGTAACTACCTACAACACTCGCCACACGCCACGGGAACTTGAGAAGATGACGACCTGCACAAATTGGTCCGCATTAACGTGATCTTCCTGCGATGGACCTTCAGTGTACGGGATGCGTTGTTGGTGAGCTTAGTCTGCGCATGGTGGCATGTCCATTGTTGAAGTTGGAGGTCAGTGTTTGTGTAATCTTCGATGTTCCAAAGGTGTTTCAGAATGCTACAAACAACTATCGTTTTTATTGTGGCCCACGAGTAAAATGGTGCAATGATTTTTGAGCATATGCTGTAGAGGAAGGTTTTCAACGGTCCAACGAGTTTCAGAAATGTTGGATGCGTGGGGCATATCTCTTGGATGCCTTTTTTGTAGCAAATGGTGACGCACTTCTCAAGTTTTTCTGCAACCAAATGAAAACTTATTGTCTACTCTCTGCGCCACAAACAAGTATACTTCTAGGTTTTGTTCTAAGTCAAAAAACTAAAGTTTGACAAAATTTATATAAAATTGTAATAATATTTATAATATGATATATTATGAAACTACATTTCAAGATGAATCTATTGATACTAATTTGGTTTCATAACTGTTAACACAAATTTCTATAAACTTAGTCAAACTTTATTAAGTGTGACTTAATACAATGCCAAGAAGTACACTATCGTCTCTGTGGGATCGGGGGTATCCGGGTCCTGTGGGCGGGTTGTGTCCCCGGGACCCAAGTGCCCTCACGGGGGGCAACTGGATCCTACACGGGACCACTATGACGCCTCCTCGGAACTCAAAGGCACCCGGGGAGAAACTCCCAGACAGGAATCAGATTGATGGGACAGAAGCCAACACGCCCCTGCATAGACGCGGCAAGCCACGCGGTCAGGGCGCAGGAGCGCACTGCCAGGTTATAGTCATGCATGCGGTGCATCGCCGTGTGGTGACCGACCCTTGTGGTGTCCCCTTGCCACTATAAAAGGAGGCTAGGTCGGTCAAGGGGAGGGAACCTTAGAAGGGGAAAGAACTAGTTGAGTTGTTTACCGGGAACAGATTCTGTAATCGTGTGATCATCCACGAGATAGTTGATAGTTGCAGGACATAGGGATCCACACATCACGGCCTGAACCTAGGTAAAATATTTTTCTCTATGTAATTGTGTGTTAATCTTGCTTGTCGGTCGAGCTCGCCGGATGTTGTGCTCCTGTCCGAACTAAAAAAGGGACCTCCCATCCTCGATGTCAAAATCTTAGACACGACATCTGGCGCGCCAGGTAGGGGGCATAGCTAAGGCAAGCTCCATCAGTTCATCGCCTATGAATGGACATGCTTGGGCATTGGGACCCTGAGGAGACCGCGGGGGCCTTCGAGCGAGAAGGAGACTCGCTTGGGGGCTCGCTTGAAGTCCTCGGTTCATGGATTTCCCTGTCTTCGCAATGGAAAGCAAGAAGATGGGTGGAGGCATGAACATGCGACACCTCGACTAGCGCTGCCACCCTACCGAACGACATTCTCCTAGGACTCCCCATATATTGCGTAACTACGTACCCTCAGAGGGGATGTGGTTGCCTAGGTGGCGGCGCTGGCCAGGCCACATTGACAACCTCTACAAGATCCGACAGAGGCCGGTCGAGCAACTCCGGGATTACCTGCATCGCCTCAGTCTGATCCTCAACACCATCCAAGAAGCGCTGCCACCACTTGTCATCGGGGCCCTCTGGCGGGGGACGCATTATGCGCTCCTCTAGAGGGAGATACGTGCCAGGTACGTTGACACGGTGTTAGGTCTTTTTGACCTGGCGGATCTCTGTGCACGAATCGAAGAGGAAGAGTTATCTTTCGCATGGAAGGAAGGACGATGGGAAGGGTGACCCAGATCCTTCCACGAGGCCTTTCCGGGAGAGGAACCCGATAAGGAGAAAGGTGGGATGAGGACACCTCCCATGCCTTTCCTTAGAGAAACCAGAAAGAGGAAGTGGGGGTATTGCCTCGTATCATGTGTTCAAAGGGTACTATGCTGCACCTGATGCGTAGCTCTAATATGCGCGGGGGTACGCATTTGAGGGAACATAAAGGGTTCTTGACCTCATGACCCATCGTAGGAGAAACCTCACATTGGCCACCGTAGTGTGTTGGGTAGGTCAGCCACCCCAAATTGTTAGGTAAAATAGGCGACCCTGGGACAAGGAGCTACTCCGGTGCGTCTTCTCCCAGAAACCGGATATAGGAAATCCCCGAGTCATAGTGGAAGAGCCCAAGCCAGCCAGATTGGGCAACTTCCAGATCCCCCGGGATCTAAGAAAGATAAGTCTTGTACTAACTTAGCTAAGACTTTGGTCAGCTAAGTAATGTTTATTCCCGTCTCCATTCCTCTTAGAAAACTCAGTATATGCCTAACCGTACAAAGAGTGCCCTAGGAAGGGAGCACCCCCTTGAGCGGTTTCCCATGCCCGGCCTGGGGTCCTCAATGCTAGGGCACACGAACAGAAAGGTGAAGTGGTCGTGCGACGAGGGTGTACACCGTAGTCGGTACTACATGGCCTGATCCTTAGTCCTACGGCTGGTGTAGTCACGTTAACCGATCTCCCGAAAAGACGTGGGGCAACAAATTGAGTCAAAAAAAAGGGGAATTAAGGTTGGGTACGTGATAAAAGTTACTAATGGATAAAATAATGAATATCAACAAAGAAAAAAAAGTATACAAATTGACAAAGCTCAATTCTTTGCTCTTTATGTCTAAGTAGAAAAAGAAAGGAAATAGGCATCATGCGGGCAACTCACGCTGAAGACACACCACCACCTTGGTGATGGCCCCATCCACCGCTTCCTGGGAAGCCTGGAGGATCTTGTCGGGGCCCCAAGGCTTGAAGTTCACCTCCACGTCGAAATCATAGATGTGGTGGCGTAGCCTAGATAGCAAAGCCCGACCACACCTGAGGCCACCTCCTTGCCTTCTTCCTGTAGCAATGAATCCACTAATGAGATCAGATCCTCGAGTCGAGCCAACAACGCAGAAAGGAAGTGAAGACCTGCATCTATGCCCGATCCATGGGGCTCTATTGGGTGTAGCCGAAGGTGAAGGGGTTCCGTGGCAGAAAAAATTCCTAGGACAGAACAAACCTAGCTAGGATCCATCTACGAGTAAAGCTGTAACGGAGGAGGTTTCGGTAACATACCCTTGTAGACCGAAATCGTTTGATGCTTTGAGAGGAACATGGATGAATTAGTCGATGTCGTAGCCGACCTCAAGGTCACAAAGCTCTGCGCAAGTCATGCATGTCCTTGCACGAAACCCTGGCGCCACTAATGGTAGCACCCCTAAGGTTTCGCACACGTACGTTGTATGATGACGACCTCTGGTTCAGCGATCCCTGTTGGGAGTGTGGAAGTAGATCACCAGTTTAGAATCCCTCCAGCGTTTCTCCGTGATGCAGCGAAGTATCCCTTTGCGTGCACAACCCCAATAGGGAGCCGCGGTTGCAGGAGAGAAAGAGAGAGATTAGAGATTTATTCCCTGGGGAAAATTGCCTCAGAGAAATATAGGTGTGTTTTATTCCCACCCCATGCCCCTCTTTATATAGGGGAAAAGGGATGACTCCTTCCCCTAAAGTCCCAGGGTGGGACTAAAGTTAAAGGATTAAGGAGAATAGGAGGTCTCAGTCATTGGCCCTCTGGCAGGTGGGCCTCCCTTCTTGGCCGGCGTAGTCAACAGCTTGCGAGTCAAGCAGCAGCCCGGGTGGGCCCCGAGCCGTCCCAATGCCCGCAGCCGGTTGGCACACAAGGAAGCTGCAGCCAGGCCAGGTGGCCTGTGCCCCGGTGGCCTGCCAGCATGCACCCTCACATGTGGGCTAGCCCACTTGGCCTTGCACTGCTCGCCACGCTGCGGCTACGGCCGCTCTCCCTCCCGCCTGTGGGCTTGCTTTATTGAGGCCTAGGCTGCGGTAATTGTTGCACAATTTGGGTTGGCTTCCCTCTAGGCTATTTTCCTCCAGGGATTCGTCCCAGTAGAGGAAGTTGCCTCATAATAATTAATTTAAAATATTTATTTAGTACATATTATTTCTTAATTAACATATATAAATGCATATTATAAATTTCCATTAATCCAAAAACACCTTTTCAGCTTTTCCTTCTTACAAAACTATTTCAGATCCTCTTCGGAACTTTTCCGGCATTCTCTTATCAGAACAATTCTGATATTCTCTCTTTCATACTTCATTGATCCCGTTCTACCAAAGGATTTACAATATCATCGTACCCTTAAGTGTGTTACCCCTACGGTTCGGTAATATCACATACATGATTAACACCTCTCTCGGATCAATGATCATTAGCAGGACTGGGATGCCCATAATGACCCCTCTGCATTCCATGAGATTGTTACCGTTTGAACCATAAATGTTGAGTCCGATTCCCTTTGTTACTTTGATACATGACTTGTACGCGATTTGATCATTGGTATCCAATACCTTGTTCAATATGGTTACAAACAAGTACAGATTTACTAATTCCGTGATATTCCATCCTGTGAACTAGCCACATGTTGCGCAACATTTATTTATGTAATATCACTAAGTGGGCCCAGTGTATATTCCTGTCACGCAGGTGAACAAATCCCGATCTTGGTGCACATGCCTCCACTATTCCTCTAGAATACCTAACATACACCTTTATAACCACGCAGTCACGGACATGGCATCTAATGCAGTTAAAGCAGCCTTGGAAGATAGTGATTACTATGATCTCACTGTCAAAGCAGAAGGATACTACGCTTCTAATATTGCAACAGTGAACGTGTGACTTTATCGTGTTGCAATACTTAATTTGGGTAATGTGCAACACATCATCAATGATATGACTTCATAGTCAGTCGTTATAATTTCACAATGATCAGGAAACCTTGATCATCAGCTCCCCAATGAACTAGTTAAATAGAGGCTACTAGGGACTTTGGTATGTTTAATATTGTTGGAGATATGCCCAAGAGGCAATAATAAAAGTGGTTATTATTATATCTTTGTGTTTATGATGAATGTTTACATCCTATGCTATAATTGTACTATAAGGAAACACTAATACATGTGTGTTTTGTAAACATAAAAGAGTCCCTAGTAAGCCTCTTATTGAACTAGCTTGTTGATTAATAGATGATGATGGTTTCCTGATCATGGACATTGGATGTCATTAATAACAAGGTTATATCATTAGGAGAATGATGTGATGGACACACACCCATAGTAAGCGTAGCATAAGATCAAGTCATTAAGTTCGTATTGCTATAAGCTTTCAAATGCATAGTAACCTAATCCTTCGACCATGAGGTTATGTTAATCACCATCACCGGATGGGTACTTTGATGACATCAAACACCACTTCAGAATCGGGTGGTTATAAAGGTGTCATTGGGTATTCTGAAAGTATGTGTTGAAGCGCATGGACCAAGATTGGGATTTGTCCATCCATATGACGGATAGATATGCTCTAGGCCCTCTCGGTGGAATGTCCTCTAGTTAACTTGCAAGCATGTGACTAGGTCACAAGGGATGACATAACATGGAACGAGTAAAGAGTACTTATCAGTAACGAGGTAGAACTAGGTATGGAGGTACCGACGATAAAACCTCGGATAAGTATAATATCGCGTGACAAAGGGAATTGGTTTTCGTATGTTAATGGTTCTATCGATCACGAAGTCATCGTTGAGTATGTGGGAGCCATTATGGATCTCCAGATCCCGCTGATGGTTATTGATCGGAGAGGTGTCTCCATCATGTCTGCATATTCATGAACCGTAGGGTGACACACTTAAGGTTCGAAGTTGTTTTAAGTAGATATGGAATGTGCGTTGGAGACCGAATGTTGTTCGGAGTCTTGGATTGGATCCGGGACATCATGAGGAGATCCGAAATTGTCCGGAGAATAAGATTCATATATTAGGGATCATTTTCTAAGTTAGGAAATGTTTCGGAGTATTTGTATGGGGATTCTAGAAGGTTTCGGAATGTTCCGGAAGGTTCTAGAAGATTTCTTGGAGTTTGCTTGAAAACCAAGAAAGGATCAAGGAATCCTTGTGGGGCAAGACAAGGATTCGTGGGGGAGTAGGACTCTCCCCCTACCTCCTTGATCCGCCGGCCAAGGGAGAGGGGAGTCCTACAAGGACTCCACCTCCCCATGTCCTCCTTTAAATAGAGGGGTGGAGGCGCCACCCCTGGCCCCCTTCAATCCTCAAACCCTAGCCGCCTCTCTCCTCCTCCTTCCCTCTGCTCTGGCTTAGGCGAAGCCCTGCAGAATTCTCTACTCCACCACCACCACCACACCGTCGTGCTGCTGGGATTCCATGGAGAGATCTACTACATCTGCTGCTCGCTGGAACAGGGAGAGGAAGGTCTGCCGACCAAGACGTGTGACCGATCATGGAAGCGCTGCCGGAACGCGGCGCCGGAAGGATCGTCTACTCGATCTTGAGATCGGCAAGTGATCGACTATATCAACCACGAGATCCGATCTCGTAACGCTTTCGGGTCTACAAGGGTTAGTACAGATCTATCTTGTTGCACATATCTAATAGATTAGATCTTGGCTTTTATCTAGATTAGATCTGGGTTTTGTTTGTTCTTGCGGTAGAATTTTTTTGTTTTCCATGCTACGAACCCATCAGTGGTATCAGAGCTGTGTCTATGCGTAGATCTGTTGCACGAGTAGAACACAATGGTTTTGTGGGCGTTGGTGCTCGTCTTTTTTTGCTTTGTGTACTTTGCATCTTGCGGTATGGTGGGATGATGCGGCTCGCTAACCTTACATGTCATCGCACATGAGACTTGCTCCACGCTTGACGTGTAACTTGCTTTGCACAAGTGGCTTTATGGTGTCTGCTCTCCCACCATAGTATAGATCCAATCTACACTTTGCACTTGATAGCACTTGTATCAACATTGTGGTTCAGTTTAAGGTAAGATCCGTTTATTCGAAAAGCCCCAAACCACGTAAAACATGCAAAGAAAATTAGAGGCGTCGACTTGTTTTTGCAGGGTTTTGTGATGTGATATGGCCATCATGTGATTGTGATTATATTTGATGTATGCAATGATCCTTGTTGTAATATGGCAACCGATGGATCCTAATGGTTGTCTTTAATTACCTTAAGACCGCGTTCTATTCATCTTGTAATAGCTTTATTCCAAGTAGTTGTAATAGTTGCTAGTGATGATGGAAAACCATGAAGCGGCGCCACTGACCTTGACGCAATGCTGGTGATGATGGAGATCATGTCCGTGCTTTGGAGATGAAGATCAAAGGCATAAGAAGAAAGGACCATATCATATCACACTAATTATGAATTGCATGTGATGTTAATCCTTTATGCATCTTGTATTGCTTAGATCGCGACGGTAGCATTATAAGATGATCCCTCTCACTAAATATCAAGTAATAAAGTGTTCATCCTTAGTTGGCACCGTTGCTAAGACTCGTCTGCTTCAAGCATCTCGTGATGATCGGATGTGATAGATTCTACGTGTGCATACAACGGGTGCAAGCCAGATTTGCACATGCGGAAACTAAGGTTAATCTTGACGAGCCTAGCATGTACAAACATGGTCTCGGAACACGAAATACCGAAAGGTAGAGCATGAATCATATAAGTGATATGATGAACATGAAGATTGTTCGCCGATGAAACTGCATCTTCTCTCGTGAAGATCGGACTTGGTGTAGTGGACTTGGTTCGTGTAATCACTAAGACAATGTGAGGGATGTTGTTTTGAGTGGGAGTTCACCTAGTTAATTTAAGAATTAAAATTGAACTCAATTTATCATAAACTTAGTCTAAACTACTTGCAAATTTGTTGTAGATTATGGCGAACCTCTCCATCAATTTCAATGCGTTCCTAGAGAAAGAAAAGCTTAAGAACAATGGAAGCAACTTCACGGACTAGCTCCGTGGTCTGAAGATTATCCTCAGGGCTGGTCAGTTGACCTATGTGCTCAAAGCACCGCTAGGTGACCCACCTATAGAAGATGCCACCGATGACGTAAAGAATGTTTACGCCACTCGGAAGAATCATTACTCCATAGTTCAGTGTGCCATCCTGTACGGTTTAGAAACGGAGCTTCAGAAGCGCTTTGAGCACCACGACCCGTTCGAGATCATTAAGGAGCTCAAGCTCATTTTTGAGACTCACGCGGCCGTGGAGAGCTATGAGGCCTCTGAAAAGTTCTTTAACTATAAGATGGAAGAGGGAAGCTCCGTTAGCGAGCACGTGCTCACCATGTCTGGGCACGCAAACAAGCTCCAAGAGTTGGGGATAAAGATTCCTAATGAGTTAGGGATTCACCGTGTCCTCCAATCACTTCCACTGAGTTATAAGAACTTTGTGATGAACTACAATATGCACTGCATGAACAAGACGTTGCCTGAACTATCGTCCATGCTGAAAACTGCTGAAGTGGAGATCAAGAAGGAGCACCAAGTGTTGATGGTCAATAAGACCACCAATTTCAAGAAACAGGGCAAGCCTAAGAAAAAGGGCAACTTCAAGAAGGACGGCAAGAAAGTCGCACTGCTAAGAAGCCCAAGGCTGGTCCTAAGCCTGAAACTGAATGCTTCTACAAGGGTGCTGGTCACCGAAGCGAATCGCCCAAGTACTGCGGATTCAAGAACGGCAACATCAAGAATAAAGGTATATTTGATATACATGTTATTGATGTGTATCTTACTAGTAATCGTAGTAGTGCTCGGTATTTGATACTGGTTCGTTGCTCATATTTGTAACTCAAACAGAGCTACGGAATAAACGAAGACCGGCGAGAGACGAGGTGACGGCTTGGCGTTGAAATGGCTCCAAGGTTGATGTGATCGCGTCACGACGCTCTCTACATCTACCTTCGGGATTAGTTTTAAATTTGAATAATTGTTATTTGGTGCCTGCGTTAAGCATGAACATTATATCTGGATCTTGTTTATTAAGTAGACGGTTACTCTTTTAAGTCTGAGAATAAAGGTTGTTCGATTTATATGAGTAATATCTTTTATGGTAATGCACCTGAGATGAATGGTTTATTCTTATTGAATCTCGATAGTAGTGATACACATGTTCACAACATAGATGCTAAACGAATAAAATTGAACGATAATTCTACATACATGTGGCAATCGCTGCCTTGGTCACATTGGAGTGAAGCGTATGAAGAAACTCCATTCTGATGGACTTCTTGAATCACTTGAAAGATGCGAAGCATGTCTAATGGGAAAAATGACTAAGACTCCATTTTCTGGAATAATGGAGCGAGCTATAGACTTATTGGAAATAATACATACCGATGTGTGCGGTCCAATGAGTGTAGCATCGCGTGGTGGATATCGTTATGTTCTCACTTTCACAGGTGACTTAAGTAGATATGGGTATGTCTACTTTATGAAACATAAGTCCGAAACTTTCGAGAAGTTTAAGGAATTTCAAAGTGAAGTGGAAAATCATCGTAACAAGAAGATTAAGTATCTGCGTTCTGACCGCAGAGGTGAATATCTAAGTGATGAGTTTGGCATGCATTTAAAGAAATGTGGAATACTTTCGCAGTTGACACCGCCGGGAACACCACAGCGTAATGGTGTGTACGAACATTGTAATCGAACTCTCTTAGATATGGTTCGGTCTATGATGTCTCTTACAGATTTACCGCTATCGTTTTGGGGCTATGCATTAGAGACAGCCGCATTCACTTTAAATAGGGCACCATCTAAATCCGTTGAAACGACACCGTACGAATTGTGGTTTGGAAAGAAACCTAAGTTGTCGTTCCTTAAAGTTTGGGGTTGTGAAGCGTATGTAAAGAAGTTACAACCTGATAAGCTTGAACCCAAAGCGGAGAAATGTGTCTTCATAGGATACCCTAAAGAAAGAATTGGGTATACCTTCTATCATAGATCCGAAGGCAAAGTTTTCGTTGCCAAGAATGGATCCTTTCTTGAGAAGGAGTTTCTCTCGAAGGAAGTGACTGGAAGGAAAGTAGAACTCGACGAGGTTATTGAACCTTCTCTCGGAGTTGAGAGTAGCGCAGCACCGGAAGATGTTTTTGTGCCGCCTGCACCAATTGGAGAGGAAGCTCATGATGGTGATCATGAAACTTCGAACGAAGTTGCTGCTGAACCTCACAGGTCAACGAGGGTTCGTACCACTCCTGATTGGTATGACTCTGCCTTGAACATCATGTTGGTGGACAACACTGATGACCCTGCGACGTATGAAGAAGCTATGGTGAGCCCAGATTCCGACAAATGGCTAGAAGCCATGAAATTCAAAATGGGATCGATGTACGAAAACCAAGTATGGACTTTGGTGGACTTACCGGATGGCCGTAAGGCTGTCGAGAACAAATGGATTTTCAAAAGGAAAACAGATGCTGATGGTAATGTTACTGTCTATAAAGCTCGACTTTTCGCGAAAGGGTTCCGACAAATTCAAGGAGTTGACTATGATGAGACTTTCTCACCAGTAGCGAAGCTAAAATCTGTGAGGATTTTGTTAGCAATTGCTGCATATTTCGATTATGAGATTTGGCAGATGGATGTCAAAATGGCGTTCCTTAATGGTGACATTGAGGAAGAGTTGTATATGGTACAACCCAAGGGTTTTGTCGATCCTAGTGATGCTGACAAGGTATGCAAACTTCAGCGCTCCATTTATGGACTGAAGCAAGCATCCCGGAGTTGGAATCAACGTTTTGATAAAGTAATCAAATTTTTTGGATTTATACAAACTTATGGAGAAGCTTGTATTTACAAGAAAGTGAGTGGGAGATCTGTAGCATTCCTAGTACTATACGTAGATGACATATTGTTGATTGAGAATGATATAGACCGGATATAGCATTCCTAGTACAAGACCAGATATAGCACATGCTGTTAGTTTGACTAGCAGATATCAAAGTGATCCTGGAATGGAGCACTGGACAGCGGTCAACAATATCCTAAAGTACCTAAATATGACTAAGGATATGGTTCTTTCTTATGGAGGTGATGAACAGTTTGTTGTAAACGGTTACACTGATGCTAGTTGGAACACCGATCCAGATGACTCGAAGTCACAGTCTGGTTACGTATTTATTTTGAATGGTGCTGCAGTGAGCTGGAGGAGTGCCAAGCAAAGCGTTGTGGCAAAATCTTCAACTGAATCGGAATATATAGCTGCTTCGGAGGCTGCACAAGAAGCCATATGGATGAAGGAGTTCATTACTGAACTTGGCGTGGTTCCCAGTGCGTTGGACCCGATGGCCATCTACTGTGACAACATAGGTGCCATAGCTAATGCACAGGAGCCAAGGTCACATAGCAAGCTGAAGCACATCAAGCTACGTTTCCATGCTATTCGCGAGTATGTCCGAGATGGTGACATAAAGATTTGCAAAGTACACACTGATCTGAATGTGGTAGATCCATTGACTAAACCTCTCCCTAGAGCAAAGCATGACCAACACCAGAACGCCATGGGTGTTAGGTATATTACCATGTAATCTAGATTATTGACTCTAGTGCAAGTGGGAGACTGTTGGAGATATGCCCAAGAGGCAATAATAAAAGTGGTTATTATTATATCTTTGTGTTTATGATGAATGTTTACATCCTATGCTATAATTGTATTATAAGGAAACACTAATACATGTGTGTTTTGTAAACATAAAAGAGTCCCTAGTAAGCCTCTTGTTGAACTAGCTTGTCGATTAATAGATGATGATGGTTTCCTGATCATGGACATTGGATGTCATTAATAACAAGGTTATATCATTAGGAGAATGATGCGATGGACACACACCCATAGTAAGCGTAGCATAAGATCAAGTCATTAAGTTCGTATTGCTATAAGCTTTCAAATGCATAGTAACCTAATCCTTCGACCATGAGGTTATGTTAATCACCATCACCGGATGGGTACTTTGATGACATCAAACACCGCTTCATAACTGGGTGGTTATAAAGGTGTCATTGGGTATTCTGAAAGTATGTGTTGAAGCGCATGGACCAAGATTGGGATTTGTCCATCCATATGACGGATAGATATGCTCTGGGCCCTCTCGGTGGAATGTCCTCTGGTTAGCTTGCAAGCATGTGACTAGGTCACAAGGGATGACATAACATGGAACGAGTAAAGAGTACTTATCAGTAACGAGGTAGAACTAGGTATGGAGATACCGATGATCAAACCTCGGATAAGTATAGTATCGCGTGACAAAGGGAATTGGTTTTCATATGTTAATGGTTCTATCGATCACGAAGTCATCGTTGAGTATGTGGGAGCCGTTATGGATCTCCAGATCCCGCTGATGGTTATTGATCGGAGAGGTGTCTCCATCATGTCTGCATATTCACGAACCGTAGGGTGACACACTTAAGGTTCGAAGTTGTTTTAAGTAGATATGGAATGTGCGGTGGAGACCGAATGTTGTTCGGAGTCTTAGATTGGATCCGGGACATCACGAGGAGATCCGAAATTGTCCGGAGAATAAGATTCATATATTGGGGATCATTTTCTAAGTTAGGAAATGTTTCGGAGTATTTGTATGGGGATTCTAGAAGGTTTCAGAATGTTCCGGAAGGTTCTAGAAGATTTCTTGGAGTTTGCTTGAAAACCAAGAAAGGATCAAGGAATCCTTGTGGGGCAAGACAAGGATTAGTGGGGGAGTAGGACTCTCCCCCTACCTCCTTGATCCGCCGGCCAAGGGAGAGTGGAGTCCTACAAGGACTCCACCTCCCCATGGCGCCTCCCTCCTTTAAATAGAGGGGTGGAGGCGCCACCCCTGGCCCCCTTCAATCCTCAAACCCTAGCGGCCTCTCCTTTCCTTCCTCCGCTTCCGGCTTAGGCGAAGCCTGCAGAATTCTCTACTCCACCACCACCACGCCGTCTGCTGGGATTCCGTGGAGAGATCTACTACCTCCGCTGCTTTGGAACAGGAGAGGAAGGTCCGCTGACTCAAGACGCAGACCGATCGCGAAGCGCTGCCGAACGCTGCCGGAAGGATCGTCTACTCGATCTTGAGATCGGCAAGTGATCGACTACATCAACCACGAGATCCGATCTCGTAACGCTTTCCGGTCTACAAGGGTTAGTACAGATCTATCTCGTTGCACATATCTAATAGATTAGATCTTGGCTTTTATCTAGATTAGATCTGGGTTTTGTTCGTTCTTGCAGTAGAAATTTTTTGTTTTCCATGCTACGAACCCATCAAATATCACACATGTATCCCACTTGATGTAATTATAGCATGATACTAAACCATTACGAACTTATTGAGATATGATAATAAACACCCTTTATTATTTCCCTCTAGGGCATATCTCCTTTAGTCTCCCACTCGCACTAGAGTACAAATAATCTAGTTGTATTGTTACTAATCATGAAACCATATCACATATGTGTTTCGTGATCATGCCTTTCTTATGGAGAAATCCTTTTGTCTTGAGCTATTTTACCAGATCCTTGTTCTTTGCAAGTCTTTAAATGCCACCTATTTGACACTTGCACCATTATCACATAATGTGTCAAAGTATTTTATCTTGGTGACAGGGTGAGACTTTATTTTCCAGTATTCACAATGAAGATTGATCTATTAAATGGACTTTCACAATCGTTATGTATACCAGCAAACACACTTAGTTGAAGTCGAACTTATTTCAATCCATAACAATTATACTATATCTATGTAGATCCTAGCTGAAATTGCGTCCTTCTGCAACTTCTGTGTCTAACCATACTTCTTATAGATTCCAAGGATTATCTCAACTCTAGCCGAGTGGTTCATTAACATTTTACTTCTAAACACCTGTTCTTTACAACTAAGAACATTCTTTATAACCATAGACTATGGTCACATTATATCGAGTACATAGTGTAGTTATACGGAAGAATCTATGACCAAGGCATAGCAGATGTTACACATCTCTTTTCTTTCCTCTTCTCCATTGTTGTTTGTACCGATTCAAATGCAATGTTTCATCTAGTTTTACAAGTAAGAACTGTTTTATTTCTTGTCTATTCTGAACTCTTTTAGAATCAACACTAGAAATTTTTAAACTCTTTCAGAATCTATTTCCTGAAACATTCCGATGATAGATTTCATTAAACGAATCAATCTATCTCGATAGATTTCCAACTTTTAATGTTCAAATTTCATCTTTCGAATATACCTATATACATATGTTGTCGCACTCCCATTCAAAACATCATCCACATATGATATAAGGATTCCTTCTCAACTCCCACTCGAAATATGGTATGACTTAATAAGCTCCCACTCAATTTTATCTAAATGTAGGATTTCTTAGCATTTTAGCAACTTCCGAAATTCCTAGATGATTAATCAAACTTGAGATTCCTACTACGAGACATGTAGCAATTACTTGATTTACGAACTTCCTGTTGTACTAGTTACAACTTAGTTTCTACAATCTTACTTCCAATTACTGAATTGGAGCAACTGCTAAAGAAAATCCAACAAACTAGGTATCACTACTTTCACTGTAGTCAAACCATTGAATTTTTCAAATAGAATTGTGACAAAGCGATCCTTCAAAGTCTTTCTTTTAAGTTTTATTTCTTCTAAAGACTTTGTTGTCATTTAGAAGACTAAATAAATAACTTTTACTTAAGTGATCAAGTAACATGCTAATTTGAAATCTCAAATATAACTTAAATACATGATTTGATGATTTTCAATCACATCTCGTACTTGGGTCCATCACGCTTCTTTGTAGTTCGTAGCTATGTCGTGTTCTATCAACATGACAATTGAGTCAACAATATAATCCTGCAATGGCAGAATATATTTTGAATCCTACTTTCCTTAGTAAAACTATTTTCTAAAACATCATGATCTGTATCATTAGTTTCTTCTTAAATTACAGATTCCAAACCTTGGTACATATTCCATTGCATCACTCTGATAATTGAAGACAAGGTGAAATACCTGGTTAGAACTTTCACTTTCTTCCCACTAATGTCCTTTGTTAGAAAGACCCTTTTCTTGACAAAGTACCAAGTCACGCAATACCAGTTTTTCCCTCCTTTAGTCTAGAAGATGTATTCATAGTTTCCTAAGAATACACTACAAAAACTTTCATTCGACATGATTTCAATATTATCGAAATCTCCATAAACTTGAACGTGCCATAACCATTTATGGTGTTGTTTCCATAAATCTTTAGATATCCCCTTTGAGTGTTTGTTATTTATAATACTAATTCAACGACACTTAAGCTTTTAAAAGATCAGATCCAGACCATAAATATCCAATATTGTATGATTATGATGTCCTGGATATATCAACAACATTGGTGTATCCAAACTTCGTAATTTGTGAAACATCTTCACAAGTCTTTATGCCATGATTTAACTTAAATACTAAGTCATTTTGATCAAATCTCCAAGACTTTGGTATTCTTGTCAATTTAATATCCAATTCATTTTGAATTGATTTTAAAATTTAAAATAGATCTTGATTCTTGTCTCTCCTTGTAAATATCTTATTTACTTGGATTTAACACGGTGTCTAATGACACTCCATAAATCAATTATTCATAAATGAGTTTATCACTAAACATTGGATATCTTCTAGATTTTATTTTTAGACGTATAAGTTATTATCATTAAGACCAATAATAAGAATAATCCATTCATAATCAAGATGTGACCATAAATGATTTTATTCATAAGATCATTACAACTGGATTGTTACAAGCTTATTGAATAATCGTCTTGCTTAAAGCAGGACATACTAATAAGGTCCTCATACTTACTATGATTACAAACTTTATTCAAAACTATCAATCCAAATGATAAATATAGAGGGAGCGTGTTCGTCAGCCATCCACAACTTGAATATCTTCAACACGCGACTAACGCCTCTTCAGCAAGCTCTCATGCAGATGGTCCTATTATCATAAACAGAAAACAAGTATCAACATACTTGGTGAAATGCAGTAAGTGTTTGTTTGAAACATTTATCACTTTTGTATATCAAATATACCTTATTAATCTTCATCCAATGAATCGTCATCGATGTATACCACCAGAGTCTTTAAGTCGGACACAAACGCATGAAAGGTGAACAATTCTCCTATCATGATGTATTCCTTGATGATGTTCTCATAAGTGGAGGGCAGCGAATGCATCACTCCATTTAAAGCAAAGTCATATGATAGTTGGAAGTCCACATCACTTGCAAGTTGGTAATATAGCCTTTGTATGACTGATAGGTGACTACGAAGGCTTCTGTCTTCTCTCATTTTCCATGAGAGAAACTTGTCCATCATGCCATATTCCGTGAGCCTGACTTGTGGTGCGAAGAGCATCTTCAAATCCATGATCATCTGATATGAATTAGTGTTCAAGTAACACAGACACAACTCAGTCTCCATTGAGTAGAGCATCACACAATACACAAGGATGGAGCAATGATAGCGAGCTTGATAGTGCATAATTGCAGGCTCACTTGTTGATCCATTGGGTCGATCTTCTAGTTGCTCTTGTATCACATAGAGTAGGTCATTCAGGTATCCTGGAGGCATCCAAACGAGTCTATGAAATTTGACCCATCTACTTTGAGTTCCACACCATCAAGGTAGGACCCAAATTTAAAGAATCCAGACATGATCTACAAGGATATTAATTTGCAAATGACTTTAGACTAAGTTCATAATATGAGTTTAACTTTGTAATAAAATTAGCAGTTGAGCTCAAATAAAATTATCACCCCTAAGATAGTTTTAGCGATCACACGATCCCTTTACACTACATCATCCCCGATCATCGCGGCCTTTGATACAACTACCAGGGTAGACTATATCCATCAATCACAACATAATTTGTGACTCATGCTCGATCTTTCGATCATTCTGTGTTTTGAGGCCATGTTTGTACATGCTAGGCTCACCAACTCAACCTTAGTATATTCGTAGTGCATACATGGCTTGCACCCACCATATGTGAACGTAGAGATGTCTAGCACCTGATTGTAATGGCCTGATTCATAACTGCGAACTTTCTTGGTGGTGCACATTAATGGGAGAACACTACGGTTGGTATTTAATAGGGATCATCTTATTAATGCTAATCTTAGATTTCCTAATAATAGCAAACAACAATATGTATAAGAAATCAACATCATATGCAGATTAAAGTGATATGATATGATCTCCATCGTGTGCCCGACATGATCATCATCTTGCCTCCGGTATGGCGTCAAGTCCACAACACCACCAGATCATATTTCATAGTAAGGATGACTATGAATATACTACTTAGAAATATAAAGTAAACTACTTTACCTTTACTGTGTATTAGACCGTATCACATCATGCGCCTCCTGTAAAACAAAGTAAGATTCCTCTAGCTTTTATTTTGCAAGTTTTACGTGGATGTCAGGCTTTCGAGAAGAACCATTTCTAACTACGAACTTCCAGCCACAACATGGATCAGACAGTTGTCTCTATTACACCCCTTTCGGGGCCATCCGTTGTAAATGCTATATCAACTATTGAATGAGAGATAAACACCCGCTATCCACTTATACGGTACAAGCCGTATGTTGAGCGTGGAATCAGTCTCGCGTAAGATCGCTTCAGGATGCTTCATCAAACAATTATGTGATACAAACAAGTACATAAGAGGGTAACAAATGTAGGATCAATGCCCACAGAATAAACGTGTGTATTGACCGTATAGTAGTACAACCAATAAATATTGCTCTGATACCATTGAAGGGGTTGCGTGGTACAAAACAAAAAATTCCTACGACAGAATGAACCTAGCCAGGATTTATCTACGTGTGAAGCTATAACGTAGGAGATTTCGGTAACATAACCTTGTCGGCGAAAGAGTTTGACGTTCTGAGAGGAACATGGATGAATTAGTTGATGTCGTAGCCGACCTCAAGGTCACAAAGCTCCGCGCAAGTCACCTAGGTCCTTGCACGACAACCCTAGTGCCACTAATGGTACCACCCCCAAGGTTTCGCACACGTATGTTGTACGATGACGACCTCTGGTTTCCTGATCCATGCTGGGAGTGCGGAAGTAGATCACTAGCTTGGAATCCCTCCAGCGTTTCTCCGTGATGCAACGAAGTATCCCTTTGCGCGCATAGCCCCAACAGGGAGACGTGGTTGCAGGAGAGAAAGAGAGAGATTTATTCCTCGAGAAAAAATTCCTCAAAGAATTATTGATGTGCTTTATTCCCCCATTCCTCTCTTCGTATAGGGGAAAAGGGACGACTCCTTTCCCTTAACTCCTGGGGTGAGACTAAAGGCAAAAGGAAAAAGGAGAGGAGGAGGTGGCAGCTGGATGGGCCCCATGTGGTGGCCGGGTGGGCTACCCGCCGGCCTAGCATTCAGCAGCCAACAGCAGCCCGGGTGGGCCCCGAGCTGGCCTAACGCCCGTGGCTGGTTGGCACGCAAGGCAGCTGCAGCCAAGCCGGGTGGGCCACGCCCCTGCGGCCTGCTAGCCCCCTGCCGCCACCTGCGCCTTGCCCAACATGCTCGCCCACGTGGGTCGGCCTGCTTGGCCTTGCGCTGTGTGCCACGCACGCGGCAGCCAACACCACTCTCCCGTCTGCCCTTGTGGGTTTGCTGGCTGTTGCGGCCCAACTATAGCGGTTGTTGCAACCTACCGGGGTGGCTTCCCTCTAGGCTGTTTCCCTCCGGGCATTCAGCCCGGTAGAGGAAGTTGCCCCATAATAATTAAATCATGATATTATTTAATATATATTAATTATCAATTAACATATATAAATTCATATTCTAAATTTCCACTAATCTGAAAACACTTTTGGCTTTTCCTTCTTCCAAAACTATTTCAGATCCTCTTCAGGACTTTTCTGGCATTCTGTCATCGGAACAATTCTGATGTTCTCTCTTTCATACTTCGTTGATCCTGTTCTACCAAAGGATCTACAATATCATCGTACCCCTAAGTGTGTTACCCCTATAGTTTGGGAACATCACAGACATGATCGAGACTTCTCTTGGATCAATGATCATTAGCATGACCAGGATGCCCATAATAACCCCTGCGCATTCGACGAGATTGTTATCATTTCAACCATAAACGTTGAGTCCAATTCCCTTTGTTACTTCGATACATGACTTGTATGATATTTGCTCATCGGTATCCAATACCTTTTTCAATCTCGTTACCGATAAGTACAGATTTACTCATTCTGTGATATTCCATCCCCGTGACCTAGTCACATGTTAGCATTTATGGATATAATCTCACTGAGTGGGCCCAGTGTATCTTCCCTTCATGCAGGTGAACAAATCAAGATCTTGATGCACGTGCCTCAACTATTTCTCTGGAATACCTAACATACACCTTTATAACCACCTAGTTATGGACATGGCGTTTGATGCAGTCAAAGAAACCTCGAGAGATAGTGATTAATATGCTGTCACGTTCAAAGGAGAAGGATACTACGCTTCTAACTATTGCAATGGTGAACGTGTGACTTGATCATGCTGCAATACTTAATTTTAGTAATTCCCACCACATCATCAATGATATGACTTCATTGTTAGTCGGATAAATGAACCATGATCAGGAAACCTTGATCATCAGCTGCACAATGAACTAGTTAAATAGAGGCTACTAGATACTTTGGTATATTTAGAGTGTGTTTGGGACAGCTCCACTCCATCAATAAACCGGTGGAGCAGGTAAAGTTGTTCCAAACACGCAAACTCCACCTGCTATCCGGAGTGAAGCTGCAACGCCCGTCCGTTCATTTTACCGAAGCTACCAATGAGGTGCTCCACCGGCTTCACTTCACCTCCCACGTACTCACAACATCCATATGACCCTAACGTTGAGTTTTATTTACCCGCAATGCCACTCTATGACCCCCAAACACCAGCCTGTCACAAAACGTTATCTCCTTTATCACCCTTCGAATTCTCTCACCATGGCGACCAGCCGACTAGGGCATGGCACCGCCACCGTTTCTGGCGAGATTGATCGCCTATAGAGCAGTTCCGATGACCTCTTTCTATCTCCCCCGATTCGAGCTGTCCTCCCCTCCACCCTATGGTCACCCTCCCGTCTCCCCTCTACCCCTAATCGTTTCTTGTACGTAGGAGAAAATTCCAAAAAACCACCACATTTCAGTGAGAAATTCGCAAAACAACCAGTATTTGGCGAAATTGCAAGAAACCACCTGTTTTGCGCGAATTGGTTTCAATGTGCACTGATTGTTCGATTTAGCCCGGTTAACACGATTTCTGACATCGGGCCCCACTGTCGGTACTGAAGTGGCAAAGCGGAGCTTGGACATATCCACTTTGGGTTATTTTGTAAACTTTTTTGTGGGACCCACTATCAGTTAATTTGTTTTTCTTTTTTACCCCAAATACATTCTCTCTCCTAGGCCTCCGCCACCGACGCCTCAGATACCATGCTGGCCGTCGTCTTTCCCTCCTCCGGCCACGCGCCGCCGCCGGCGTCCCATGCTCTGCCCGCCCCGCCGCCGGCGTACGCTGCTCCGGCTGCCAGCTTCCCTTGCCCCCATCGCCGACTTCTAGGTGCAGATCGCCCGGCTACAGCTGCCACCACGGCTCTGCCTCCCATGCGCCGGCGTCTGCCTCCCCTCCGCCGGTGTTGGCTGCTGCTGCGAGCTTCCAGGGAGGATTCCCAGTGAGAGGGAAGAAGGAGCTGACAAGTGGCCCCCACCCCCAGTTTTTTTTAAAAAAGATCTCTAATAGTTAGGTCTGTCTAATTTTTTACCTTGATTACATGCACACCTTGCCACATCAGCACCGACAGTGGGGCCCGATGTCAGAAATCGTGTTAACTAGGGTAAATCGAACAATCAGTGCACATTGGAACCAATTCGCGCAAAATCGGTGGTTTTTTGCAATTTCACTGAATACTGGTTGTTTTGCGAATTTCCCACCGAAATGTGGTGGTTTTTTGGAATTTTCTCCGTACGTTAGAGTACCTCGCCGCCGGAAGAAACACGCCGGTGTAGTTGCCTTACCTGCACAGGTCATTGTCCACCAGGAGGTCGCCTCCCTGGTAGCTGCCAAACTCGCAAGAAATCGGAGACCAAGTTTGCTATGGTGATTCGAGTATTCTATTCTACGGTGGCATCTGATCTATGAACCATGTAAAAAAACAATTTTTGGCGTTGTTTGATGGACCAACATGCATTGCATATACACAGAAAATGACAAGAATAAAATTTGCATGGCTTGCGACTATCTATTCAGTTCATGTAGTATGTGACAACTGATAACCGATACTCCAAACAAAGAGTTTTCAAGTGAACAGGCAAAAAATAAGAAGGGTAGTTAAGACCTTCCACAACAATCTTCACATCGAGTGAAATTGGAGCAAATTTGTGATCCAAACACTTTTTTTCAGCTTCAGAGTTGGCAGGTGGAGTGGAGTTACGAGATGAAGTGGAGTAGGGTAGAGTGGAGCTCTCCTAAACACACTATCACATGTGCATCAATGTTTCTGTTTAATGCAGTTATAGCATGATACTAAACTATTACGAACTTACTTAGATAAGATAATAAACACCATTTATTATTTGCCTTTAGGGCATATCTCCTTTAGAAGGGACATCAAACTCGTTCAGCTGGGAGGCCACTAGGAGAAATGATAGTGATCGCACGTCACTTGCCTCCTGCTTCTCATGGAGTGCCCGCAACGCACTTTCGGCCGCCAACCTGGACTCCTCCATCTAGACCTCCAGGCGGCGGATCTCATCCTCCAAGCCAGGGAGGCCCTCACGAGGAGCGCTGAGATGTTGCATCGTCTCCCTTGCCAAGGGGATCTCCTCGAACTCCCTCCGGGCTGGCCACTCAGCTAGCAGATGAGGAGAGGTCCCCACTTAAGGGCGAGAGCCTCTTCCTCAATGGGAGGGGGGTCGTTGAGGAGGGATTGCCTCTCGAACGCCTTTGCATCATGGAGTATTTTCCAGCGGCATACCTCTTCGGCGTTCGGAAGCCCGACTTGCTCCACTTCACGGGGATTACCTCTCTAACGATCCCCGAAGACACCTGGAACCTCCAGCTAAGCCCGGAGAGAGGCACATTCTGCCTCACAAGCCAGATGAGCTCTCTTGGATAGGTCCCAGGCCTCACCCATGAGGGAGGGAGCTTTCTCTGAGTCAACTCCACAGGCGGAGACATCCTCGACCTTCGGACCACCGGGCGTCGGCGCCTCATGCTAGGGAGTTGGTGCCCGGATTGACACCTCATTAGAGCCCTCACGGGGTTCAATCGGGATCCTACCTGGGACCCCGGTGACGCTTCCTCGGGACTCAAAGGCACCCGAGGAGCAACTCCCAGTCATGAATCAGATTGACGGGATAGAACCTAGCTTGCCCCTGTGCATACACGGTCAGGCCGCAGGAGTGCCGTAATGCACACAACGCATCGCCGCGTGGTGACCGACCCTTTTGGTGTCCCCTTGCCACTATAAAAGGAGACCCAGGTCAGTCAAGAGGAGGGAGGCTTAGAATAAAAAGAACTAGCTGAGTTCTTCCCCGAGAATAAATTCTGTAATCATGTGATTATCCACCTAATAGTTGCAAGATATAGGGATCTGCACATCACAACCTAAATCTAGGTAAAAAATCTATGTCTGTGTGTAATTGTGTGTTCGCCTTGCTCGTCAATCGAGCTCGCCGGACGTTGTGTCCCTTGCCGAACTAAAAAGGGGAACTCTCGTCCCGGTGTCGAAATCTCAGACATGACATACATTTATCTGTGGACGGCGTGCGTATCCTTTCTCTTGTTAGAAGAATTTGTTCGAAATGTTCCAAACTTTTATTCGCAAGTTATACATATTAACGACAAAAATGTTACACCAAAATGTTCTTATGGGCACATAAACAATGTTCTTATTGGCACGACTAAGACATGCAATCCCTATCTTGGGTTGAACTTGAAGACTTCAGCGGCAACGGCAAAAGAAGAAAACAACAAGTCTCAGCCGGTGTTGCGCATCCCGGCAGCGATGCCATTGATGGTGATGAGCAGCGCGTCGCGGAGCTTCATGTTATCGTCGTCCCGCCGCAGGCGGCTCAGGACCTCCACCTGCAGCATGTTCATGGGGTTGAGATACGGCAGCCTGCTCTCGATGAGCCTCCTCAGGCTCCGGTTGTTCGCCGACAGCTTGGAGTGCCCGCTGACGGCCAGCACGCAGGTCTCCGTCCTCGCCAGATCCTTCCTCAGCTGCTCCCCGACCGCTCGCCGCTCCGGCGACACCAGCACGTCGTCGTAGTGCTTCGCCATGGGCGCGTCGGCCTTGGCCACCACCATCTCGATCAGGTCCAAGGTGGACTGGAAGAAGGGCCACTCGTTGTACATCGCCTGGAGCACCTCGGTGTGGCCCTTGTCGAGCGCGTCCTGGAGGCCCCTGCCGACGCCCAGCCACGCCGGGAGCACCAGCCGCGTCTGCGTCCACGCGAACACCCACGGGATGGCCCGGAGGTTGTTGATGCCGGGCGTGGCCTTGCGCTTCGCGGGGCGGCTGCCGATGTTGAGGTACCCGAGCTCACCCTGCGGCGTCGCCTCCTGGAAGTAGGTGATGAAGGACGGGTTCTCGTACACCGTGCTGCGGTAGTGCGCGCAGCTCACGCGGGAGATCTCCTCCATCACGCCCCGCCACTTTGGGTCCCGTGGCGGGTGCGGCGGCCGCATGGTGGCCAGCAGCACCGCCGTCGTGTAGATCTCCAGCTGCCGCACCGCCGTCTGCGGCAGCCCGAACTTGGCCTGCACCATCTCGCCTTGCTCTGTCGACCGGAGAGTCCCCTGCATCCCATTTTGTCAGGTTCCAAGATCGACAACAGAAGAATGTCTTCAGGAAACTCACCATTACTGAACCAGGAGGCTGTGACTGAATGGCGAGGTACGTCGGCCCGCCACCGCGGCCGATGCTCCCACCCCGGCCGTGGAAGAGCGTGACCTTGATCCCGAACTGGTTGCACGCGGCAACGACATCTTCCTGAGCCTTGTACAGCTCCCAGGCCGCGGTAAAACGGCCGGCGTCCTTTCCTGAATCAGAGTAACCCACCATCACCTGCAACAGTTGAGAAGACACTTAGGTTTCAGATAACTTGTCCAGACTTGTTGAGACTAATAACGCCTAAAACAGGATTCCACCTCTTGGTGCCCGTTGTGGTTCTCGATGACATGCTCCCTGTACCAGTCAATGGACAGGAGCTTCCTGATCGCCGAGCCGGCTTCTCGTAGATCCTTCACGGTCTCGAACAAGGGAACAACTCTTAACCTGTTGGCCAAGATCACACACTGATTTTAGCCAATGTCACAGCCGTAGATAACATCAGCGCCAGAAACATGTAGAGTGGGCTTGGCTTATCACAGGATCACAACAGTGTTCTACCCCTCAGAACAGATTCAGTTTAGATATTAAACTATTTCCTCTAAATAGCCTCTTCTTTTAATATTAACCAATTGGTATATTATAGTCAGCTTTGAGGTTCATTGTTGAATAGAACATTATTCATACATGCTTTCAGGTTCATTGTTGAATAGAACATTATTCATACATGCTTTCAGGTTCATAAGCTGAATAGATCATAAAGCTGTATATTAAACATGACAGGAAATTCATAGAGACATTTCACTTATTCCTAGATAACCGTACTTACGTTCCACCAGGACATGGCCGTCCCATGTCACCACTAACTGTTAGTCTTGCGTCCTTCTGCAACAGCTCAACGGCGAGGACGTCACTGGCCTGTAAGGAAGTACAAGCTGTTTAATGAAAAGATAATACTCCTAAATCTAGTAGGATAACAAAACACCAGTTTGTGATCTGGCATATAAACATGTGTTAATAAGTACAGTACATAAGACTCCATTAGGTAAATGCAGGTGAGATTTAATCGGAACTCTGAAATGCAGATAATGGCTAATTGAATATTCAGAAATTCTTCATTCGTTTACAACATTACAGAAGTGGTGTCTCTTCTTACATTAGAGGCCATTGAGATCACATATGCTCCAAGCGAGTCGCTCCCTAATTCTGCAGCAACGCGGAAGGTGTCGAGTACTTCTTGCACATCAGGAGCAACCTACAAGATGGGAGGGAAAGGAAATGGTGTAAACCTTCTCGATAAGGCAAAGCATAACTTTTGTTCATGTATTCCTCATCTACAAAAATATGTAATCATAAACATCAAGATGTTATCGTGTATCAAATTTTCAGCCACTAGCTGGCCCACCGCTATAAATTTTATGGAAAAGAAAGTACTTCTATCATATAGTTTAATGTAAATTAATGTCTTTTGAGATGAATGTAAATCAATGTTGATGGGGCCGTGGATATTAAAACTGATGTCCCGCCAGGTGCTGCACAAATCAATGCCATTTTACAACCTCGGTTTTCATTAAATGAATATACTAATATCGCGCAGATACCAATTACACCTAGCCTCTGCACCAACAAGATATCCAAAGATATAAGGAATGCACAAAGCCAAAAAAGAAAATAAGAAGATAAAAAAAAGACGTTATCATTGTGATAAATCACCCGCAACATCACTCTAATCATCACCAAACACAACACCTAGAGTATAAAGAGGTTCTTCAAAAGTAACGCCTTCAAAAAGGGAATAATGCACAAGTGTTGTCGTCACCCGATCAAAAACTTAGGTTTTCACCCTAGAGAAAGACTAGGTTCTAAAAAACAATGCCTTCAACAAGCTCATTGCCAGGTACAGCTAATAAAGGCCATACCTTCGTTTTTTACCCTAAAAATCACGACTCTACTCGAGGGGCACCAGCAATAAAGAAGTCCTCTAGTGCTATCACCCCCACTCACAGAGGATGCTACTGCAAGTCATCTACCACTAGGCTCACATTAACTCGTGTCCGCATGTGAAGCAAAGACTTCATCGCATCCAAGATCCTGCCTCCGACATTACTGTTGGGTCCTCCAACCGCATCCGCCATGAAATTCTCTAAGTGTGTCTATACCATGGAAATATCGACCAAGGCATGCCCCATGGTGTCGACAGAAAACAAAGATTGGCGCTATAACCCCTGGCGCGAAGACAGCTAGGGGCCCATCTGATCAAGAGGTCCAAGGAGCGCCATATGCGCCAGTCCTTGTATTCCCCCGAAGAAAAAGTCCGGAACTCGTCGATGGCCAAATCAAGCAGGAACGACCGCAGACTGATCGCTGACTTTGCGCGAAGACCACTAGGGCCTCCACCTGGCTGATTATTTTCACAAGACGTGGGATCCCGAGATCCAGCACAACTCACAACCCACCTCCGATGGAGAAAGGCCGCCTCCGCCATACCCGGGGCCACAGCCTCGGTGTCCTCGTGTAGCCACACACCCAGGAGGAGGCCCGCGTGGTTGCCTTCGTCGTAGAGCTGGGGGTGCTGCACGAGTGCCATGGCCCGCCTGACCTGGATGCCCTAGATCTAGCCCATCCTTTGCCGCCTCCTGGACGCGATCCCGCCGAGCCACCCACAGGCCACCGCCCTACAACACCGTCACGGGTGGCACCGCCTCCCTCCAAATCGGTGCCTGGGAAGACTACCGCCACCACGCCGCACATACTTTTCGCCTGACAATGTCCCCTGCGGTGGCAGGGAGAGAGGAGGCACGAGGGGGCCTCGAGGTGGGTGGTGAGGGGCACTCTGCTACGGCCTGGCACGGTCATACAAGAGCAGAGAGGAGGTGCAGGGATAGGTGGTAATTAAGTCCAAAAGGTATCTCTCAGTCGACATTCATAGTTATCCGATTTTAAAAACTCAACCTTTAGGGGAAGAATCCCGAAGCCGTTTCTTTTTGAGAGAATTTCTTCTTTCGCCCTACTTTAAGTTTCGGTTCCTTATTTGGTCCCAGAAACTTTTCATTACCTAATTAACACTTCATCCAAAAAAATCCTTATACAGCCCTCTAGTTCATTTCAAATCAACGGTGTTAAATAGCAAGATGAAAAGATGCTTTTGCCCCACATCACGTAACTGTCACGTATCGGTCATGTTGAAAGCACGCTGGAGTTGCAAGTTGTGCGATGCGGTACCTATATCTTGTCAATTTGCAAATAAATTCAACCATCACCCTAGTCTAGGCCTATCCGCACCACTTGTCGACAGGAGGGTAGGGAGCGTAAAACTGCAGGCGATGACAGTGCGAGAGGTTTTCCTATAGCTTGATACAACCATGGAGTCCAGACAGCTCTCTTCGGATGAGCGCCACCAACAGGCACTCCTAAAGCGCACCTACCTAGGATTGGCCTCGTTGGAGCACATGATGGCACAACAACGGACAAAAATCGCTTCGCTTAGCGAGGGTGATGCGAACATGACTTTCTTCTACCAGCATGCCTCCTACAAGAGGCAAAAGAACGCTATTCGTAGTATTCAGGTTGATGACGCGTTCATTTTAGACCATGCAGCCAAGGCCGAGACCTCCTTTAACCACTTCCAAGACGTCTTGGGCACTTCGATGGATCATGAGTTCTCATTTGACTTAGACTTCTTGGGCTTGCATTCACACAACTTAGCAGGGCTCGAGGCACATGTTCACTAAGGAGGCGATTTCGGAGGTGGTGTGACAACTCCCTCACGAGAAGGCATTAGGCCTGAATGGTGTTACTACAGAGTTTCTCCGGAACTGTTGGGCCACGGTGAAGGGTGATTTCATGGCCTTTTGCTAAGATGTTCACGATGTGCAGGCGCGGATTTCAGGGTCTTAACCAAGCACTGCTAATCCTACTTCCTAAACGTCCGGAAGTGGCATCTTTCACTGAATACCGCCCCATTAGCCTGATACACATCTTCGCTAAGCTGGTGGTGAAGACTTTGGCGAACAGGCTTGCCCTAGGATGGAGTTGCTGGTGGATCATAACCAATGTGATTTCATTAGGAAGCGCATCATCCGCGATAACTTTATGTTGGTACAGCACACGGAGAGGCTCCTACAATGCCTTAAGGGGCATAGGGTGATCCTCAAGCAGGACATAGCTAAATCCTTTGATTTTGTCTCCAGGGGTTCCTTTTACAGGTTCACCGGAAGCTAGGATTCAGACTGGGGTTTTGTGATTTTGTGGCCATACTATTGTCCATGACCAACACGAGGATGGCTATCCAGGTCTCCCTCATATGGCATCGGAGGGTTCTGATATACAAGGGGATCCCTTGTCGCCAACGTTGTTTGTATTGACCATGGACACGCTTAATACGGTGCTAGCGAAGGCCATGGAGTTGGGCATGTTAGAATGTCTAGGACGCTAGGAGCTGACGCCATGGTGATCTTTTGCCACCTGGATGAGGCGGATCTGCACGCGGTTCATGGCGACACCTCCGAATTGCGCACCAAATTTGCGAAATGCTCAGTATCCCCGATTACTTGCCCAGAGGAAGTAGCCACTGGTGCGGTGGCTACCATGGAGTGCCAGTTATCACCCTACCCCGTCAAGTACTTGGGAATACCCCTAGCCATTCGATGACTCCCCGCTGAAGCTTTCCACCTGGCGATTGACTGGATTGGGGATAAGCTGCCGATATGGAAGGTATCCATGATGCCTAAAGAGGGAATGCTCACCCTTATCCATTCCGTGCTCACTGCACTTCCTCTTCACCAACTTATGGTGCTTTCCCTAAACAAGAAGGCCCTTAAGAAGGTGATTAAGATTTTGTGTGGATTCCTATGGGTGGGTAGGAAGGATGCTGAGGGTGGACACTGCCACGTCAACTTGGACAAGGTGAGCAGACCGCTATGCTATGGAAGTCTTGGTGTACCAGATCTCGCATGCACGACCATCATCCTCAGGACTCGTTGGCTGTGGAGGATGCGTACAGACCCCTAGCGACCTTGGCGTGGGTTCGATATGCAGTTCCTGAGGAGCGAGCACGAAATCTTCTTCGCTTCCACCGTAATGGTGTTGGGCGATGGATCCTCCGCTCTATTATGGGAGGACGGATGGTTGGATGGGAAGTCGATTGGGGAAATAGCGTTGGATTTACTTGCGATCATCCCACGACAACCCAAGAAATGCAGAATGGTGCAACATGTGCTATCTAAAGGGAACAATGAGCTATAGAATTCATTATATACAGGGTATCCAAGAGTACTTGAAGGGTATAGTGATTCAAACTAGATATCAGATGCTGATGAGATAAAGGCCACAAGTGGATATATATTCACTCTCGGTGGTGGCGCTATTTCATGGAAGTCTTCTAAGCAAACTATCTTAATGAGGTCAACTTTGGAAGCAGAACTCACAGCATTAGATACTGCGACTATCGAAGCGGAATGGCTTCATGAACTCTTAACAGATTTGCCTATAGTTGAAAAACCAATACCGGCAATCCTTATGAACCATGACAACCAAACTGTGATTGCCAAAGTGAATAGTTCTACGGATAATATGAAGAGTTCAAGACATGTCAAGAGAAGAATGAAGTCTGTCAGAAAGCTTAAAAACTCCGGAGTTATAGCATTGGATTATGTCCAAAACGGCTAAAAATCTGGCAAATCCTTTTATGAAAGGACTATCAAGAAATTTGATAGAAAATGCATCACGTGAGATGGGTTTGAGACCCATGTGAGTTATCAAGGCGGTAACACAACCTATATGATCGGAGACCCCGTGAATTAGGACCTAGAAAAACAAACCGAAACAACTGAGTTCGGAGAAACTTTCAATACTCCCACTCCGCTGCAGATACAATTCTCGCATAGCAAACTATTAGGAAGGTTGATTATATCTTAATGTATGTCTCCTTGGGAGTAAAGACGTTGTCCTATGAAGCGATCTTGAAAGAACACACCTATCTATACTTTCTTATAAAGCAAAACCCCACTATCTAGCAATTATGATAGTCTATCTCAACATGCAAGCTATCCACATGATCCATTATTTTAGCCAATCAATTGGCCATGTCATCTCATTAGTATTCATTTATGGTACATGCAAGCTATCCATGTCATCTACTTCTTGCCCATTGAACTGTCCATGCCACCAATTTTTATTAAGTTTATTATAATTTATGTCAATTAAATTTAGTCTCTCGACTATTGTGACCAATCTGGCATATTTTTGTACAGAACTTCATGTTTTACGCATTTTATACCTATATATTTATACAATTAATTTATTTAAGAGATTCCTACTGCAACGCGCGGGGTATTCTTCTAGTATGAGGTACACTGCTGGTCACAGTGTATGAGTCTTGGGTGAATCTCTAGGAAGCTCATGAAAGGCTGAGGAGTATGACTTATAAGCTCCACCTGAGGGGTAGCCTATGACAACCAAGTACCGGTAACGACATTGAGTGAAACTTGCTGCACAAGACTGACAATTCAAGGCCTAGTCAACTGTTCGGTTGTAACCAAGCGTATCTTTTTGTCTAGATCGAAGTTCAACTTAACAGTCTGCACTGAACTGTAGGTATATTAAATAGTAATTGGAACTAATGAGCCATATGACATATGTGTCTCTGAGATCTGATGGGGGGTTGTTAGATTTATATGGGTTCTGGCCCATGAAGGCAGCCCATGTAGTCTAATAAATCCTGAAATCTCAAGGCCCATCTACTATGACAGCTTGGGAGCTATGTGGGAGACAAAGTTTAGTCCCACGTTGCTAGTTGGGAGAGAGTTGGACCGGCTTATAAGGTGAGCTGTTTCACTCCCTCTAAGTCAGTGAGAAGAGAAGGAGTCCACGCACACTCCTCCTCCTCCGCCGACCGCCTCGCCACGCCGGCATGCACGACGCGTTTCGTGAATCAAGTTCGAGTTAGAAACTCGTTTTATGGAAGACTAAATTTTTACACGGTGCACCAATTGTTGGGTATGTGTCAAGATTCGTGTGCATGTTTGACGCGAGTCCTCGTCTTCCACCGCGTGGCAACTTTGGTCGGCTCACCTCCCAGGCTATAGAGAGAGACAAAACAGATCTAGAAGTAACTTCTCTTTCTCTGTCTCTCTTGCCTTGTTCCTCTTGCTGCGCTGCTCTCTAGGCTTCCCCATGCCGACGATTGCGTGCACTGCCATCCGGGAGAGCAGGCCTCCGAAGCCCCGTCCGTCGAGATCTTGCAGCGGGAGACGGACGATAAGTTTCTTGGGGAGCGTCTCAGCGTGACTGCTCTTCTCCATCCATGTTCTTCTTCATGAACCGATGACCTTAACAACACCATGGCCGACATCAACAAAGACCAGACTGGTGCTGCGGTGATGATCTTCCCGGTCAACATGTATGTGTTATTTCTCTCTTTGTTTGGACTAGTTCTTGCTAGATTTACAGATCTAAAAAATGTGCTTGTTTAGCTGCATGTGTCTAGATCTGCTAGTGCTTACATGATATTGATTTCGAATAAATTGCTTAATAATCAAATACACATAACTTCTTTTTTCTATCAATGCATCGAAATGCAAAGCTTATTGTGTTTTCGAAAAAAATGAAAGAAACTGATACTTTAAGTAGGGCCAAATAAGGAATTCTCTCTTTCTTTTTAGGTGAGAAAAGCCAGCTCCAACCGTTATGGCATCAATATAGAAATAATTACTTGACTTATATCTCAATCGCCCGAGGAATACTGCCTATAGTATAAACAGTTTGGTTAATACTCAACGCAAAGTAACACATGCGAGAACAATGTGAACTCAGCTGGATGGCATGGGTAATTCATAAAATTATGTTATCCATATGCACATATCTAGTTCATATCAACTTGAAGGAACAGACTAGCATTTATTCCGAACTCCATAATGCAACCTTGTTTTAAAGAGTAAGATTCAGTATTTCTATATACTCCCTCCGTTCCTTCTTATGAGGTGCATTAATCTTTTTAAAGTCAAATGTGACTATTTATGACCAAGCTTTTAGGAAAAAGCTATTAGCATATATCAAACTAGTATCATTAGATTATCCTGAAATGTATTTTCATATTTTATTTACAAATTATTCAGATGTTGATAGTTTTCTCTAAAAACTTGGTAATAAATAGTCAAGTTTAACTTTTCAAATACTAATACACCTTATAAGAAGGAACGAAGGGAGTATGATGTAACCAATCAATTATAATTGGGATTGGAATAGAGTATTTACATATTCAACAAATTACCTCTATGTATGGAGGGATCAGAGGACGCTTCCCTTTCAGCTCCTTAGTCAAGAAAGCCAGCTTCTTATCTTCATCCCACTCACTATAAACACCAAGATCCAAGTAAGAGGTAACGGCATCAAGTGCTTCTGTGTGCCGGCCTGATTCCTGTAACAATAATTATATTCATGACTAAATTTTACCTATGCTTGTCGGAAGGAGATATTAGGCAAAATTAGATCTGAGAAATCACAAAGAGAAGGTGCAATCATTGCATATACCTGGCGCACATCGAGCTTCATTAACACCATGCCAAAGGTTGCAACCCGTCGTATAAGATCTGCTAACCGGCCATCAGCAAGAATGCTAGATCCACATGATTGCTTCACAAAATAGTTGAAGCAGATTTACTACTCAGTACAAATAGAATTATGTGATATTGATAACCGATAAAAGGGTGTAGGTTCCTTAGTTACTTTTTCTCATTCTATTATTTGAACAGTCTGAATTGATAGAGTAAGAAGATTTGCCCTTTTTTTCTACGAACTGGATTGAGTACAGTATGGAGGTTTATTTGACATTGCTCATTCGAGGTTTACGCGGAAAATATGTACAATGAGTGACTAACCCAAAGTTCTGCTTACAATAGTTATTAATGAAGACTAACCAGTGATTCGTGGCACAAGATCAAAGGCTCTAAAAGTTGATCTCGTGTTTCATAATATTCTGTAGGATCGTAGTCACATGGTAGATCTTCGAGAAGAAGCTCAAGCCGCCTTCGTGTCTTCATCATCTGCAAACAGAAATATAAAATAGAGACGCTTAATTATGTAGAATTTGTAGTACTAGTCTCGTTTATACCCTAGCACTACTGGTTCTATTAGAGAATCAAATTGATTGATATTATCCTTAGCATGCGTGTTTAATACTGATAAACTAGCAGTATACGTCGAAATTTGGTATTTACCAAAATCTCAATATGCATGTTCAATAAACGAGTTTTGCTTCTAACCTTTTCTTTCACATTACCGAGGACAATCCTGTATGGAGTAATTCCTGGTCTATCTGAAAGGCTTGGTTCTAGAAGCTTTCGGAAGCTTGACCGGCCTATCTTAGATTCTGTGAACAACATTTTCCTTAGTTGACCACTACTTGGAGTTCGACCCATATGTGATGATCCTGGACGAGATCGTCCAGGAGACTGCACTGGACTGTCGTCAAATTTTTCTGTTGGAATATGAATCCCCTGGGAAAACAAGCAATATATTAATGTGAGATGAACAATTATGTTAACATTTAGCTGTCTAGGCATCAGCTACCTACGAGGAACCATGTCATTTTTTTCTTTAAAGATAAAGAAAGGCACCAATAGTTCAAGTCAAAGAAAATTTTGGCCCACACAAAAAAAATACACATTTCCCAAAAGTTCAACTCTTGTATAACCTTGCTTCTGAGATAACTTGATATTACTGAATCTAAGTGAAGCCATGCAGCTATAATCCATTTTCATAATACCAGATTTTCAGAACATTTTTGGTGTAAATCTGACTACCTGAATGTTGTCCCACTAGCTTCATATGAAAAATATAGAACATATAAGACAGCACAAAAGCCTAATAGTTCAAACCTGGCGCTTCGGGTTGCATGGAGGTTTTACCATTCTGATTTGAGCTTCGCCATCAATGCATTCTGCGTCAGGTAAAGTCCTAGATTAAAAATTTAGGTGAAGGTATAGGCATATGGCCTTAAACGCAATTGCAAAATTTACACAGATTCTACAACATGAAACACATGTGTTATTACAGATGTTGAATCCTGGTTGTGCAAAAGGCCTTTTAATTAAACTATGCTCTAAATTATGTGTTAAATATTAAAAAAAAACTAACATGTTACATATTATATGTGATTTGCTAAACCGTGTTTTACCTTGATTGCAAGGACAATGACATATTTCGGCAGTATCAAATTAAATGACATTACAAAGATGTGTGTAGGAAAAAGGTCTTAAAGTATGCCTAGTATGCTAATTTAAAGTAATAATCATGATAGGGAATCAGGAAACGTCAAGGAGTTAACCGATTGATGTAAAACAATTTCATCAACTACAGCCTACTGAAACTTCATTGAGCCTCGGCTATTAAGCTTTTGGGATAGAATACTAAGGCTTTTATTGCAAAAATGTTGGTAAAACATGTCAGTGCAACGTCAATAAAATGGTGAAATCTTTGGCTTTTTGTACATAAGCAACGACAATTTATCATCCAAATTAATTTCTAGTGCAAGCTAGTCTATTCGAAGATCAGAAATTATAAACTTAGGTGAAATACTTGTATGATGCAGCAGCACATCAAGTTGGGACCTCAACAAAGATTCTACCTGTACATGATGGAAGATCAGCACCAGAAGGAACCCGACCAGCCAATGCCAAGCTAGGCTGAAGTTTTCCGATGTTCTCTGGTCCTGTTTGGGCCCATGGACAGGCCTTTGCCTCTTCAGCAGCCGACTCTGAGGAGTCCACTAGAATTATCAACATAAATCGAAAATACTATCTGAAATATTTGCAGTATCCCTGAAAATACTATCTGAGAATATTTACTATTATGATTACACTATGGAGATGTGTTTTTCAGGCTAAACAGGAACTTCTCGATTGACACAATTGGCAACAGCAAACCAGCTCCTGGTTCAAAGCCTAGGACATTAATTAAGATTGTACAAATAAGGTGGATGGACTATGTAACTAACCTTTGAGCAAGATTTCATTAGCTAAGGTTGCAAGCTTCTCACTGCATTTCTTGATGGATAGCTCAAAGCTGAGATTGTCTAGTTGTCTGATATACAGGTCAAGTGCCATCCACCGTGACATCAAAGAAACATCCCGAGTCACCTGTGCATAGAAATGATAAATTTTTCAATCTTCTGACTGCCAAAAAAATAAAAGAGGTAAAACCCCATCAGAGTCCCCTCGAAAAATTTAAAATGAAAAACCTCACACCATGTAAACACAAACGAGACTAGTGAATAAGCATCATCAAGCCAGTAATCTTACTTTTGCTGTAACATTAGGATTCCCGTCTCGGTCACCACCCATCCATGAACCAAATTTGATCGGTGTGCAGGTCAATGGAAGCGGCTTGCCAGTATGCTACATTCGTAGTATTAAAATAAAAGATTTAGAATTGCTTTAGGGAGTGAAACGGAAGTTAAGTTCACCAAATAGCAGTAGTAGTTATTGCTACCTTCTTCAGAGCATTGCTAACACGACGAAGGTACTGTGGTATCGCTTTCCAGAGGGATTGCTCCACAATATGTAGGCCTGCAAGAGCCATGAAAATATTTTGAAGTCATGTATTGCGACATCTATTTTGAGATGGAGGGAGTATATAGTATCATTGACAAAACAGAAGCCAGAAGCTTAAATGCTTACCAGCCCTAGCTTCATCGACTGGTGTAGGTTTATGCCGCCTCAACTCATCTGTCTGCCATAATGCTGTGATTTCCCTTGCCTGTATAAATAGAGTCAGAATTTAAGAACAGATAAGGGGGGAAAAAAGGAGTATTGAATCGAAAACACCCCTGAAGTATACCAGGTCTTCTATTAGAATTTCTTTATCCTCGTAGCTAAGATCCGGGCGTTCGTTGAACTCCAACAGATGCTGTAACAGAGTTCCATTGGTCATTAAAACAGAAGAAACAGCAAGGCCAATGGAAGAAATCACAGAGATTAACTCACGGCTATTCTGAGATGCTTATATTGCAAAGTTCGGCGATTTATTTGAGTTGGATGCGCTGTCAGGACAATTTCAACCCCCTGCACAGCGAAAAGAATATCTCAAACATCAGTTAAGCATGATTGTGCATTCGGGAAGAGTGTGTGCTTATCATTACTAAAAGAAGCACCTGTTTGCAGACAGTGTTATATAGTTCTTCTGGAGGAACACCACCTTGAATCAACTTGTCGAATATATCATCGCATGATTTTGACAGATGCACTTCACTGCGTGATTTACGAACCCTATATACGCAGATAAAAATATTTGTTCTATGCATCAGAATGACCTGTACTTGCATGCAGCACACAGCTGGATCTTACGCAGATAAAAATATTTGTTCTATATGATCTGTACATATGTTATTTGAGATGATTAGAAAAGGAATAACAGTAAGTATAATTTTGCTGAACTACAAACTATACAATGAATTGCAACATGGATCGTCATGCATGATACTATTGTATTTAGCATAATAATTAATTAGCACGTGTACATTTCCGTACGCATCTGTCTGCCCCAGATAGCACAAATTTGAACATTCGAATTGTGTTTCTGTCCAGGCGACGAGTTCAGTCTGGCAAAACAAAAGAGGCACACGTGCCGTTGGTGCAGCTACGTACGTACCTGTGGTACCTCTCCGCGATCCCCGTGAGGTTGAGGTAGTGCGAGAAGGCGCGGGCGATGGCGAGCGAGTCCTCGAGCGACATGGCGGACAGCTCCGTCTCCAGCTGCCGCTCCACGACCACCGCCGTGTCTTCCATCCCTGCGCCGCGCATGCTGACGGCGCTCTGGTCCATGATCAACCATCCAATCCAACATTTCAGTTTCGATCCCCACATATCATCCATAACCAAAGAGCCACCGATCGCGGCGCTCCCGGCCGTTGCGGCATTTGATCGATCGATCGATCAGCGAGGACGCGATCACGGGTGGGTTACCTGGGCGAGGATGCGGATGCGCTCGAAGAGCTGGATGAATTGCGGGCCGAGCTCGCGGAGGAGCACGTCGTTGAGGAGGCTTCCGAGGAGGCGGCAGTCATCCTCGAACGCCTGGAAGGATATCCCCTCCGCGATGTCGTCCGTCGTGTCCGGCATCCTCGCCTCCGGTAGATCGCCTCCGCCGCCGGTTCCTTGTTCCTACACAATCGAGATCGACGACTCCAGAGGCCCGATTGATTGGTGAGGGAGAGAGGGAGCGAGAGAGGAGGAGGGGGAGGAGGGAAAGGAGAAGACATGAGAGGAAGACGGCGGGCGCGGCCAAGTGTAAGCGTCGAAACGGGGAACGCGGGTGGCACACACATTTTCACCTCTGATTTTTTTTAAACAAATTGCTTTACTATATATAATCTCGTTATACTAATTCCTAACTGTATTTTTGAAAAAATGTTTTCATACTTTTTGCGTCCTAATTATCGGAAAATATCAATCTGTTCCCTTTTTAAAATCTCCTTTGTCACTAGGGAAAAAAATGTCGCTGCCGTGTAGTGCCAAATGGATTGGAACAAGGCAAAGTTTGTCTTTACCGTGCGCAACCTAAAAAGTACACGGCAAAGTACGCGAACACGACAAATTTTTAAAAAAGAACACGGTAAAGAAATATACACGGCAAAGACCTACAAAGGAACACGACAAAGAAAAACACTCGGCAAAGTCGACAGTAGCACACGGCGTATGTGTCATCACGGCAACGAGGTGGGACCCGTGACCCCACAGGTCCACTTGACGGGAATGAGCTAACGGCTGCAGACGGTGGCCTCTTTGCCGTGTGCCCTCGCCGGCCCTTGACCGTGTGTACTCCGCAGTATACACGGCAACTTTATCGTGTGTATTCTGCAGTATACACGGGGCCTTTGCCGTGTGTATTCCGCAGTATACACGGCAAAGTTTTTTTTCTTTTTCCTTTTTATCACATTACTCTTAGAAAAATCATAAAAAAATCATTCTAATTTAAAAAAATAGAAATAATTATCAAAATTTACAAAAAAATAAGATCTATCTATCTACACTCAAATATTAGATATTTATGTTGCATATGAATCTTCATGCTCGCTGTTTTGACCAAAGTTTAAAACAGGCATAATTTTTTTTTAAATGATCAAAACAATGTGAAACCTTCGTATGGAGTCATATTATGTGACATAGTTAGGAGGAAAAATATCAAACTTGGTATATTTATTATGTCTCAAAAAAACCTTCACAAAATGACCTATATCATTCGAGGTTTCCTAGCTTTCGGTTCAAATAACCAATGTTCTGGGCAGAATTGCGACATAGTTTATGTTAATGTGCCCATATTGTGTATGCATGTGTATCATGGGATTGCGAACAATGTTGCAGGAGGAAGTTTTCCTTTTCATCGTACGGAAAAGCCATTTTCTATTTTCGGAGCGCAAAAATCGGGACGTTTTGTGAAGCAACACCTAATGTTTAATTCAAAAATGCTACCACCCTATTTAAAAAAAATACTAGACCACCTTACATGAACATTTTCCCAACCGGGGATTTTAAAACATTTCCGTCCACCTCTAGTGAAAAAGACAAATTTCTGCTGAATCGGTAGGAAGTAGGTCAGATATGAACTGCAGGTACATGATCTAATGCTTATGATTTTTTACAAAAATCATTTTTAGATTCACAATATGATGTTTCTTCAGAGATCCAATGCAAGTTTAGCGAGGCTCAGCCTCGAGCTAAGAATCTTCATGCCCTCCGTTCGATTAGGGTTTGACGATAGTTTCAAATGACCATAACTAAATCAAAAAAAATCAAAAAAATGCGAGACCTTCGTGTGGTGTCATATTTTATTACATAGTTGGGAGTAAAAATTTGAAACTTGGTATATTGATTATATCTCAAAAAAATCTTCACGAAATGACCTATCTCATTCGAGGTTTGTTGGCTTTCGGTTCAAATGACCAATGTTATGGGCAGAATCGCGACATAGTTTGTGGTAATATTTCCATATTGTGCATTCAAGTGCATCATGGGATGACTACAATGTTGTAGGAGAAAGTTTTCCTTTTCGTCGCACGGAAAAGCCATTTTCTATTTTCGGAGCGCAAAAATGGGACGTTTTATGAAGCAACACCAAATGTTCAATTCCAAAATGCTACCACCCCATTTTTCAAAAATACTAGACCACCTTACATGAATATTGTCCCAACCGATAATTTTAAAACCTTTCCGTCCACCCCTGGTTAAAAAGACAAATTTCTGCTGAATCAGTAGGAAGTAGGTCAGATATGAACTGCAGGTACATGATCTAATGCACAATATTTTTTACAAAATTCATTTTAGGTTCATAATATGATGTTTTTTCAAAGATCCAATGCAAGTTTCGCGAGGCTCAGCCCCGAGCTAAGAATCTTCATGCCCTCCGTTCGATTAGGGTTTGACGATAGTTTCAAATGACCATAACTAAATCAAAAAAAATCAAAAAAATGCGATACCTTCGCATGGTGTCATATTTTGTGACATAGTTGGGAGGAAAATATCAAACTTTGTATATTGATTATGTCTCAAAAAACCTTCACAAAATGACCTATCTCATTCAAGGTTTCCCGGCTTTCGGTTTAAATGACCAATGTTATGGGTAGAATCACGACATAGTTTATGATAATATTCCCATATTGAGCATTCAAGTGCATCATGAGATGGCTAACAATGTTGTAGGAGGAATTTTTCCTTTTTGTCACACGGAAAAGCTATTTTCAATTTTCGGGGCGCAAAAATCAGGGCATTTTGTGAAGCAACACCAAATGTTCAATTCCATAATGCTACCACCCCATTTTTCAAAAATACTAGACCACCTTACATGAATATTGTCCCAACCGTGGATTTTAAAACCTTTCTGTCCACCCCTGGTGAAAAAGACAAATTTCTGCCGGATTGGTAGGAAGTGGGTCGGATATGAACTGCAGGTACATGATCTAATGCTCATGATTTTTTATAAAACTTATTTTTAGGTTCACAATATGATGTTTCTTCAGATATCTAATGCAAGTTTAGCGAGGCTTAGCCCCGATCTAATAATCTTCATGCCCACCGTTCGATTAGGATTTGACGATAGTTTCAAATGACCATAACTAAATTAAAAATATCAAAAAAATGCGAAACCTTCGCATGGTGTTATATTTTGTGATATAGTTAGGAGGAAAATATCAAACTTGGTATATTGATTATGTCTCAAAAAACCTTCACAAAATGACATATCTCATTCGAGGTTTACTAGCTTTTGGTTCAAATGACCAATGTTATGGAAAGAATCACGACATAGTTTGTGATAATATGCCGATATTGTGCATACATGTGCATCATGGGATGACAAACAATGTTTCAGGAGGAAGTTTTCCTTTTCGTCGCATGGAAAAGCCATTTTCTATTTTCGGAGGGCAAAAATCGAGGAGTTTTGTGAAGCAACACCAAATGTTCAATTCAAAAATGCTACCATCCCAAAAATACTATACCACCTTACATGAACAATGTCCCAATCGGGGATTTTAAAACATTTCCGTCGACCCCTGGTGAAGAAGACAAATTTCTGCCGAATCGGTAGGAAGTGGGTCAGATATGAACTGTAGGTACATGATCTGATGCTCATGATTTTTTACAAAAATAATTTTTAGGTTCACAATATGATATGGATGTCATATTTAGATTCCTTTCATTTTTCTGATTGATTTAGATATTTTATTTATCGAATTCCGATTTACGGATTTAAATATATGAATTATTCCATATTAAATAGAAAAAGACAAAAAATAAAATCATTTTATTTTTTATTTGGATTCAAGATTATTATTACTTATTCATTGTTGTCTACTTAAATAATTGTTTGGAACCTAAAACTAAGATGTGTGACATCATGGCCTCTTTGCCGTGTGCCCTTGCCGGCCCTTTGCCGTATGTATTCCGCAGTATACACGGCAACTTTGCCGTGTGTATTCTGCAGTATACATGGCAAAGGGCCTTTGCCGTGTGTATTCCGCGGTATACACGTCAAAGTTCTTTTTTTTCTTTTTCCCTTTTATCACATTACTCTTAGGAAAATCATAAAAAAATCATTCTAATTCAGAAAAATAGAAATAATATATCAAAATTTGCAAAAAAATAAGATCTATCTATCTACACTCAAATATTAGATATTTATGTTGAATATGAATCTTCATGCTCGTCGTTTTGACCAAAGTTTAAAATAGCCCTAATTTTTTTAAAATGATCAAAACAATGTGAAACCTTCTTGTGGAGTCATATTATGTGACATAGTTAGGAGGAAAAATATCAAACTTGGTATATTTATTATGTCTCAAAAAAACTTCACAAAATGACCTATCTCATTCGAGGTTTCCTAGCTTTCGGTTGAAATAACCAATGTTCTGGGCAGAATCGCAACATAGTTTATGTTAATGTGCCCATATTGTGCATGAGTGTGCATCATGGGATTGCGAACAATGTTGCAGGAGGAAGTTTTCCTTTTCGTCGCACGGAAAAGCCATTTTCTATTTTCGGAGCGCAAAAATCGGGGTGTTTTGTGAAGCAACACCTAATGTTTAATTCAAAAATGCTACCACCCTATTTTTCAAAAATACTAGACCACCTTTCATGAACATTGTCCCAATCGAGGATTTTAAAACATTTCTATCCATCCCTGGTGAAAAAGACAAATTTCTGTTGAATTGGTAGGAAGTAGGTCAGATATGAACTGCAGGTACATGATCTAATGCTTATGATTTTTTACAAAAATCATATTTGGATTCATAATATGATGTTTCTTCAGAGATCCAATGCAAGTTTAGCGAGGCTCAGCCTCGAGCTAAGAATCTCCATGCCCTCCGTTCGATTAGGGTTTGACGATAGTTTCAAATGACCATAACTAAATCAAAAAAAATCAAAAAAAATGCAAGACCTTCGTGTGGTGTCATATTTTGTTACATAGTTGGGAGTAAAAATATCAAACTTGGTATATTGATTATATCTCAAAAAAACCTTCACAAAATGACCTATCTCATTCGAGGTTTCTTGGCTTTCGGTTCAAATGACCAATATTATGGGCAGAATCGCGACATAGTTTGTGATAATATTCCCATATTATGCATTCAAGTGCATCATGCGATGGCTAACAATGTTACAGGAGGAAGTTTTCCTTTTTGTCGCACGGAAAAGCCATTTTCTATTTTCGGAGTGCAAAAATCGGGGCATTTTGTGAAGCAACACCAAATGTTCAATTCCAAAATGCTACCACCCCATTTTTCAAAAATACTAGACCACCTTACATGAATATTGTCCCAACCGGTAATTTTAAAACATTTCCGTCCACCCCTGGTTAAAAAGACAAATTTCTGCTGAATCGGTAGGAAGTAGGTCAGATATGAACTACAGGTACATGATCTAATGCTGAATATTTTTTACAAAACTCATTTTTAGGTTCACAATATGATGTTTTTTTAGAGATCCAATGCAAGTTTAGCGAGGTTCATCCCCAAGCTAAGAATCTTCATGCCCTCCGTTCGATTAGGGTTTGACGATAGTTTCGAATGACCATAACTAAATCAAAAAAAATAAAAAAAGCGATACCTTCGCATGAAGTCATATTTTGTGACATAGTTGGGAGGAAAAATATCAAACTTTATATATTGATTATGTCTCAAAAACCTTCACAAAATGACCTGTCTCATTCAAGGTTTCCTGGCTTTCGGTTCAAATGACCAATGTTATGGGTAGAATCACGACATAGTTTCTGCCAAATTGGTAGGAAGTAGGTCAGATATGAACTGCAGGTACATGATCTAATGCTCATGATTTTTTACAAAACTCGTTTTTAGGTTCACAATATGATGTTTCTTCAGAGATATAATGCAAGTTTAGTGAGGCTTAGCCCCGAGCTAAGAATCTTCATGCCTATCGTTCGCTTAGGGTTTGACGATAGTTTCAAATGACCATAACTAAATAAAAAAATCAAAAAAATACGAGACGTTCGCGTGGTGTCATATTTTGTGATATAGTTGGGACGAAAAATATTAAACTTGGTATATTGATTATGTCTCAAAAAACCTTCACAAAATAACATATCTCATTCAAGGTTTACTGGCTTTCGGTTCAAATGACCAATGTTATGGAAAGAACCACGACATAGTTTATGATAATGTGCCCATATTGTACATGCATCTGTATCATGGGATGGCGAACAATATTTCAGGAGGAAGTTTTCCTTTTCATCGCATGGAAAAGCCATTTTCTATTTTCGGAGTGCAAAAATTGAGGTGTTTTGTGAAGCAACACCAAATATTCAATTCAAAAATGCTACCATCCCATTTTCAAAAATGCTATACCACCTTACATGAACAATGTCCCAATCGGGGATTTTAAAACATTTCTGTCGACCCCTGGTGAAAAAGACAAATTTCTGCCGAATCTGTAGGAAGTGGGTCAGATATGAACTGCAGGTACATGATCTGATGGTCATGATTTTTTACAAAAATAATTTTTAGTTTCACAATATGATATGGATGTAATATTTCGATTCCTCTCATTTTTCTGATCGATTTAGTTATTTTATTTGTCGAATTCCGATTTACGGATTTAAATATATGAATTATTCCATATTAAATAGAAAAAGACAAAAAATTAAATCATTTTATTTTTTATTTGGATTCAAGATTATTATTACTTATTCATTGTTATCTATTTAAATAATTGTTTGGAATCTAAAACTGAGATGTGTGACATCATGGTCTAATAGTTAATAGGATTGATACGAATGTATTATCGACAAGGTATGATTTATTTCTTGGAAGCTCATTCGGAAGGAACGAAGAAGTTAAGCGTGCTAGGGTTAGAGTAGTGTTAGGATGGATGACCGTAGGAGAAGTTTGATTATGAGTGCAATTTGACCTAATATTAAACATACTTAGGGTTAAATGTATCCCATATGAGACTAATAAGTAAAAAATATTCAAAAAAGTTTGAAAGAAACATTTAAATTTTTTTAAAAAATTATTTTGAACAGGAAGCCTCTTTGCCGTGTACATGATACACGGCAAAGGTTGCCGTGTAGGATTTATGGACAACACACGGCAAATGTAGCCTTTGCCGTGTAGAATTTATGGGTGACACACGGCAAAGGCAGCATTTGCCGTGTTGGATTTATGAACGACACACGACAAAGAATAAACACCATCATCTCCGAGGGAAACCATCATCTCATTTTACTTTGCCGTGTCTATGCGTAAGACACGGCAAAGGCTTTGTCGTGTCTTCTTTAGAAAACACACGGCAAAGGGGCTTTGCCGTGGCAAACGTTGCCGTGTGGTATTTGCCGTGTGTATACACACAACAAAGCCTTTGCCCTGTTTCGGAAGGCCTTTGCCGTGTTATATTGCGCACACGGCAAAGGGCCGCTCTGCTGTAGTGTGTCCCGGGTCGATTTTGAATGTTGAGTCAGACGGTGTGCATTTCTTCATGATCGAAATGAATTTAGATTTTCGGAGGGTTTGTCAAAATTGTTGCACAATTATTATTATTATTTTCTAGCAAACTATACAAAATTATTGGTTAAAGTGAACAGAAGTATATATATATATCACGTCGAAACAACTGGAACAAGTACATAAAAACTATCTTTGATGAAAGGGGGTATTTAACACCGTCTTTTATCTACACACCTTTGTATCTCGCAAATTATAAAATGTAAAAGACAAAATTTGCATAGGCCAAACTAGCCTCAAACGTTTTGAAGAGCTACATGAGCTAGTTGTCAAACTATTGCTATTTGTGTACTCTTTGGAAATAAGACATGAACACATAATCTTTCAAACAAAATGATCCCACATGCATATATTGGCAGTCCCCTATTCAACTCCCCTATAGTCGACCACCATTGATCCTTCAAACATACAAAATCAACACAGGGGATCACCCAAAATGCGGACGAGGCCTGGCTTCGAAAACCTAACAAGTCTTTCCTCATGGATTCACTCAGAAGATCAGAGACTTAGGCACCAAGCTCAGAAGTCAAGATCACCCATTATTCTTGGCATCAAAATGGGTCACGGATGTTCTAGCAAAACACGGTCCTAGGTACACAATAATTTCTTTTTTGTTACACATGGGTCCTTCACAATCTCTCATCTTGTTGATGTTTATTAGTGCAAGTTTAATACAATAAAGACCTCGAACATTGTTCTTAAAAAAGAAGGGAATTGCGTCTCAAGACAACCGAAAACAATGTGCACTTCCATGCAGTGGAAAATGTCAGAAGGGAAAACACGAGTTATTTTAGTTTTAGATCATTTTCCACAAAAACACAATAATTTGATAGTTGATCATAAGACAAAGTTTTAGATGTAAACAGTTGATTACAAAATAAAGAGCAGATACAAAAACTACAAAAACTACTGTCTTCATAGAACACTTGAATAATGCATAAGTACCTCAATCCCCACATAAATGAGTGAAAATGAGATTGTATCTAATATTCACACTCATATGAAACCAGGGCATGGAAACCTAGCATTTTTTAGAGGGAAAACCTAGCTTTTAATACTAACCGGTAGCACTATGAAACACGAAAGGATAATATCATTTTGCGGCCCGAAAGTTGGGGTGTCCAGGCAACGCGGTATCCAAGTTCCCTGAAATCAGCCGGGATGACTACAGTTGGTGTGCCAAATACTCAGAGGGTCTTTTTCGGCACGAATTCAACTTTACGTTTCAATACAAAAAATTAGGCTAACGGCCGTCAAGTTGGGCCCCCTGTTAGTTCTCGCCGTTATGTCGCTCCTGTCACTCCCGTCGCTTAGGTGTCAATTAGGCTTGCAGCATTGGGGCCTGCATCCATTACGCGTCTTCTTCTTCCCCGGAGCGGCAATCCGTGGGGCGTCGCAGCCATGGCACGGAGCTGGGACGTGGACGAACCTGCTCGGCCCAGCTCTCCTCCCTATAGGCTTGCAGCGTTGGCGCCTGCATCTATTACGCGTCTTCTTCCCCGGAGAGGCAATCTGTGGTCGTGGCCATGGCGCAGAGCTGGGACGTGATGAAGCTGCTCGGCCCCGCTCTCCTCCCCATCCCGAGTCGGAGCTCGCCCTCACCATGGACGCACCCATGGCACGGTGCGGGGACGAGAATTGGTTCCCGGTGAGATTTGTCACCTTGTCGACCATGCTCGGTTCTGTTTAACTCCTCTAGAATCCGAGCTCGCCGTCGCCGTGATTGCACCCGCACCAATTCTGCCACCTCTGCCGAGGTCTCTGTGGTAGCTCAAGTTCTGGGGCTCTCCAAGTTCTGCCATGTTGGGCATGTAAGTGTTGTTGTATGTTAAACTAGCAAATATTTTTTGTTCAAATCTCTTGGGTTGTATCAACTTCATTGTGTTTAATTATGAAAGACAAAATATAAATGATTTCTCTCAATTTCTTGCATAGAAAAATGCACAGCTAATTTCATATTCTCGCAGGAACTGGCCCAACTTGTTGAACCGGCGGCACTGCCATGATCTCCACGTAACCACGGTGAGTTCTCGAACCGAAAGTTGCAGTTACCACGTTTCTTCTGTAGTCATTCCTCTTCCTCAGTCATTCCTCTGCAGTTTTTCCTGGGCGCTTCTTCTTCCTTTGTTCTGGAACCATCGGTTCATCTTCTTCTTCCTCTCGCAGGCAGTTCCTTGCAGGCATTTCCTTTCACCCATTTCCTTGCAGGCATGGACGATGGGAAACGCACAACAGAGACCCACTTGGTCCCTGCCCATGGCACCACGACTTTGACAGTGGTGTACACAAATGATGAAGCGACTGTAGAGACAACTCTCGCCAGGTTTGAGCAATTGCTTGAGAAAGAGAAGCACAAGTTTGTGGGGCTAGACTTGGAGTACACCCGTGCAAATAAGCGAAAAAATCCTCCACAAGAGATCGCTGTCGTGCAAATCGCCATACATGAGGAGGTCCTCGTTTACCACTTCTGCAGGTATGTGAAATTTAAATTTGAGATCACCACTTCTGCATCCCTTGTTCCCTTACATCCCTAGAACCATCTAAGTGCAGGAGTAAACCAACTGAGATGCATTGTCCGGCTCTGGTCGAGTTCTTGTGTAGGAAAGGGATAATTTTCACTAGCGTGGTTATCACAAATTTCTCGTGTGTTGATAAAAATCCCAGATGGGCACCACATCGACATTGAAAATCTATACAAGATCAAACCATACCCAGCGAAGGATGGCATGGGTGATCTAGCAGCGGAAATCATCGATAAATCCTATGAAAAACTGAAGAAATTGAAGCGACTCGATCACGACTACTGGGAGTGGAAGCCGATGAGCCAGGTGCGCCTCGAGTATGCAGCCAGAGACGCCTACATGGCGTACGAGTTGTACAGTAAGCTCATTACCATGAAAGATGGGATGGTTAAGGTGGGGTTTTTCGCGAGAGAGCTATGCCCTGGTTGCAAGCTAGCCCAGGAGAAGAAGCGCGAGGAAGACAGAAAGCGGTTTCAGGATGAGCAGGGATCTTGAGACAGTGGCGACATCAAGCAGTTGAAGGGGAAGCAAGTCAAGGATGACAACAAGTGGTGGTGATACATTATGTGTTTGAACTAGATTTTAGTTTCTAGTTTATTATGTGTTTGATACATTTAGTTACTTCAATACAAAATTTCGACCAATTTAACTTGTTGATGTATTTCTTGACAATTATAATATAATCGAGCACTAGAAATATTTTGTAGTGTGTATGAGCATGATCAGTAAATATAATTGAATACTAGAAACTTTAAGGCACTCCATATAAAGGAGTAGATTAATATAGAAGGTTCACCAGAGACACCACAGATATATTGTCTTACATGCCACACACAGGTAATAATTAACTAGAACAAAATAAAAGCAGGGGCTGCAGCAGGAGGCCGGGACACGAAGACGCCTAGCAGGGCAGGGGTTTATCAGCAGGAGGCAGCGACAACCTAGTCGATGGGATACAGGCCAGTCCAGACATACTCCCGCAGGATTTTTCCGTAGGCTGCATGCCGCGTCAAGGTAATCGGCCTATGGCTTCTGCCTCGGCCTCTGCCAATGCCCTCCGCGTGCTGGATCATGCTGTTGAGGTCCACGTTGATTGCTCTACCACAGAATGGGCAAAACAGTCTCCCCGTACGGTGGAAACGGATTAGCCCACACCGTAACCGCCTTAGCATGTAGCGGCTCTTGTTGTCCCTGGATACCTTGCTATCGTCCACTTCATCATCATCCTCCTATTGATTTTTAAAAACATAACTTAGAACTCATACATATGATTGAATTGTATTACAACTCAAGAATTGACAACATGTATAGACAATATATCCGTGGATATCAAAGATAAAGCATCTCAGCAATAGTTTGATCGGTTCATATATCATTTCATCTCAACACAATGAAAAATAATTGTATCAGAGTGAATGTAGGATAAATCTAGGGGCCTCATAAGTTTCTTCAGGGATGTAGTCAGTGAACCAAGTAACAATTGCACAACCTGTAATGTTATTGTACATCGCCCCAGGTTCACTAACTCATCCCTGAAAAAATCTGACACCGATGTGTCTACCTCTCTTTTGGGACAAATTTGAATCATTGGCGACAATAAGAAATTGAAATGTAATCGTACAAAACATTATTCAGGGATATACATAGGCAGGTACAAAAATAAGCATAAATATTGTAATTATAAATAAAAAACCAAACAATTAATCTTCAGGTACATGTTAAAAGTACTTATGATCAAAACCATTCATATACATATGCATCATACCAATCATCAAAAGATCAGAAACAATTCTAGGATCATATATGTAGTTCCATATGAGAATAAATCTAGGGCCTCATAATTTGGTTCAGAGATGGAGTTGGTGAACCAAAGTACCAACAACACAACCTATATTGTTTGTGTGCATTGCTGCCTCAGGTTCACCAACCCATCCCTAAAACACGACACCGTCATATGTGTCTCCCCTTGAACTCTTTTGGGGCAAATTTCAATCATCGGCCTTGGTGACAAATGATGACCCACAAGTATAGGGGGTGTATCGCAGTATTTTTGATAAGTAAGAGTGTCGAACCCAACAAGGAGCAGAAGGTGCTGGCTAGTGATATGGATCAGGAATTCTCGGCAAATACTTAGCAAACGGATTTTTAGGGGTTTTTGATAAAGCAAGTAAACAAAGTACGAGTAAATAAAAGACGGTAGGAATAAATGCAGCAAGTGGCCCAATCCTTTATGCAGCAAAGGATAAGCCGATTGTATTACTTAAGATGACCAAACGTTCTCGAGGACACATGGGAAGACTGTCAAGTGCTTTCACTTCATATAGTTGATTAATCTTCTTTAGCTTGCTAAGTGTTGTGTGCGTGAACCTGTGCTAATGTACCGTCCTTCCTAGGACTAATACATACTTGTGATTATACCCCTTGCAAACATCCGTAAGTACAAGAAAGTAATTAAGGTTGAAACCTAACCACGACTTTAAACTCTAAGACCCTTACGTCCCTTGTGCAATGGTTTTCTTACGGGGGTCCAGGTTTCTGTCACTCCGGCAACCCCTACGATTAGTAGCCAAATACACAATGCATTCCCCTAGGCCCATATAGGTGAAGTGTCATGTAGTCGATGTTCACATGACACCACTAGAAGAAGTACACCACAACTTAAATATCAAACTATTGAATCTTTCTCAACACAACTCCACTACTAACAACATGACTTCTCCCATGTCCTCAAGAACAAAACGAACTACTCACAAGACATCATATGGATCATGATCAGGGATGGAATAATGATGTATAACAATCTGAACATAAACAATAATTCAATGGTTCACTCAATAGCATCAACTACAAAGAGTAATCAACACCGGGAAAGTTTCCCCTAAGAACTAATGCAAGATTCAACTCAATTGTTACAGCAATATGGAGATGGTGATGAGGGTGCTGATGGTGATGATGGTGGTGATGATGATGATGATCCCGATGAAGTCTAGCTTGATAGTGGTGTTGATGGCGACGATCTCCCCTCTCTGGGAAGGAATTCCCCTGGTAGAAATCTGTTTGCTGGAGAGATCTTTCTCTCTCGGTGTTTTCCGCCCCGCAGAGGCGGCCGAATCTTTCTGTGGTCGCTCCCCGAGTCTTAGGGTTTCGGGAGGATGATATACGCCAGAGGGGAGAGGCTGGAGTAGGCCAGGCTGGCCACACCACCTCCTGGCGTGGCCTAGGCCTGCCTACGCCATGGGGTGCTGTGGGCCCCCTATGGCCCATCTCCACTCCATCTTCTGGCATCCTTAGTCTTCAGATTGTTATACATCATTATTCCATCTCTGATCATGATCCATATGATGTCTTGTGAGTAGTTCGTTTTGTTCTTGAGGACATGGGAGAAGTCATGTTGTTAGTAGTGGAGTTGTGTTGAGAGAGATTCAATAGATTGTTATTTAAGTTGTGGTGTACTTCTTCTAGTGGTGTCGTGTGAACGTCGACTACATGAAACTTCACCTATATGGGCCTAGGGGAATGCATTGTGTATTTGGCTACTAATCGGAGTGATGTAAACCTGAACCCCCGTTAGGAAACCATTTCACAAGGGACGTAAGGGTCTTAGAGTTTAAAGCTGTGGTTAGGTTTCTACCTTAATTACTTTCTTGTACTTACGGATGTTTGCAAGGGGTATAATCACAAGTGTATTAGTCTTGGATGGGGCGGTACATTAGCACAGGTTCACCCACACAACACTTAGCAAGCTAAAGAAGATTAATCAACTATATGAAGCGAAATCACATGACAGTCTTCCCATGTGTCCTCGAGAATGTTTGGTCATATTAAGTAATACAACCGGCTTGTCCTTTGCTGCATAAAGGATTGGGCCACTTGTTGCATTTATTCCTACCGTCTTTTGTTTACTCGTACTTCGTTTACTTGCTATATCAAAAACCCCTAAAAATCCGTTTGCTAAGTATTTGCAGAGAATTCCTGATCCATACCACTAGCAAGCACCTACTTCTCCTCGTTGGGTTCGACACTCTTACTTATCGAAAATACTGCGATACACCCCCTATACTTGTGGGTCATCAAGACTATTTTCTGGCACTGTTGCCGGGGAGTGAAGCGCTATTGGAGAGTGGAACTGGTAAAGGAAACTTCTACTGTGAGTATTGTTTACTTCTGTTAGTTGCTTTATTTTCGTTATGGATAATTTGCTGAGTTTCTTATTTAGTAATGCTACTACCACTACTAAGGTAGTAGATAAGCCACCACCTTCTGAGAATGATGTTTTCAAAATACCTACAAGAATTATTGATCGTGTTATGGATAACTACTATGTTGGGGATGGAACTGTCCATCCCGGTGATCATTTACTCTCTATACACGAATTATGCGGGTTGTTCATGTGTGCAGGTATTACTACAGATCAAGTTAAGAAGAAGTTATTCTCATTCTCACTAAAAGGAAGAGCTGAGGAATGGTATAAGCTGCTGAAGAATGGTCAAGCTCTGGAGTGGGAGGAAATAGTGCCTCTCTTTTATTCAAAGTTTTATCCTCCTAGTGAGATTCATAAAGATCGAAATCAAATATACAACTTTTGGCCTCTTGATGGAGAGAGTACAGCTCAAGCTTGGGGGAGATTGAAATTACTAATGCTCAAATGTCCCATTCATGAGCTCCCCAACAATATTATTATCAATAACTTTTATGCAAGACTCCCTCTACATGACAAGGATTTTTTGGATGCTTCTTGTGCTGGATCATTCACTCGCATGAAAGAAGAAGCTAAATGGGACCTTCTAGACCGTATTCAAGATAATGCTGAAGCTTGGGAGAATGACAAAGGTAGAAAGTCAGGTATAAATTATGACTATGAATGCATTAAATCTTTTATGGGAACTGATGACTTTCAAAATATTAAAAATTCTTATGGTCTAGACTCTCAAGCTATTGCTCCTTATTTTAAGGCTTTTGCTTCCTATATTGAAGTGCCTAAAAAGAAGCGGAATAAGTATCATGAACCTTATAAAGATATTGCTAAGAGTATTCTTGCAAGAAATACTAAAGTTTATACTGCTAATCATGTTTTACCTGAACCTTATATTGAGAAAATGCCTTTTCCAGTTAAGGTAAAGGAACATTCTATGATAGCTAGTATGGTTAATGAAAGTATGAGTAAAGCTATTGAACCTGATAAACAAATGGTTGATGAACCTATAATAGCAAGTGTGAAAGACTTTGTCACTAAATATGAAAAATAGGGACACCCTATCCTTTGTAAGGATACCTCTAATATTGTTTCACATAGTAGTGTTATGAGAGCTAGTATTCCCGTGTTTTCTGTTAGAATAAGTGATCATTGCTATGATGGTCCTTGTAATAGATATATTGTTAAGTTTATGCATGATACTGAAAGCTACTATGAGATAGGGAAAGTGTTCTTACGTATCTCAATAATATCACGTTTCCTCGTTTTATGCTGAAAGTTTTTATGTTGCACTTCTTTTGCCTTCTTATGCAAGTTGCCTCTGGTTTCAATAACTTGTTTGTTTACAAAATTCCCTTGCATAGGAAGTGGGTTAGAGTTAAATGTGTGTGTGTTTTTGCTCCTTAATGCTCTCTTTCACTTCAATTCATATCTCTATGAGAGCTTCATCAAAATTATCATGCCCATCTTAAAGGCTATAAAGAAAGAGCTTTATGGGAGACAACCCAATTTGTTTTTGCTTTTAGTTTGTTTTTGTTTCTTTGAGTCTTGGAAGTTATTACTTCGGTAACAACCGATCCTTATCCGTTTTGTTTGGTTTTTGTGTCAATATCAACCTCTAATGAGAGAGAAGTAATATTTGGGGAAGTTGCTGTCCCGAAACAGATTTTTGTGCTTCACCATAAAAATTCGTGAGAGATCTCTGTATGTCGGATTGAGCTGTAATTTTTTGTGCTTCTGCCCCAGGTTGTTATTTAACTTTCGTTAGTTTTGCACTTTTTGATTTGAGCAACAGAAGATTTTCGAAAAAATGATCTTTACCTGCTGGTCTGTTTTGACAGATTTTGCCACTCTTGCATTTGCTTCTTTATTTGATTTCCTTTTTGAATTCTGTTTGGGTTTTCAGAAGGAGTTGCTTCAGTAGCTTTTGTTTTGATGGTTTTCAGTTGAAGTTGGACACAAAAGATTTTATCACTTCACTTATACTAATGTTGCTAATGAGAACTGTGTGAAGTTTTGTGTGAAAGAAATTTCCAGGAAGTGGAGATAATGGTGTAATAAGGAAGAGAAGGGTTTTATGACTCAAGTAATAAGTGTATGAAGATGAAGATATTGATGTTATTCAAGTGGTGACTCCGAAAGAATCCACTAGATACCAAATTCAGAGACCTGCAGAGTCTGTTTTCAAATAGGTAACAATTCTGGTAAGAAAAGTTCCGCGAAAATACTATCCAACTATATTTTTGCAGTTTTCAGTCAATAAGGAAAGCTACGAAGCGAAAGAGGGACGGAAACGGAGCCATGGTGGCTCACACCACCCTGTGGCGCGGGCCCACCCCTGGCCACGCCACCAGGTGGTGAGTCCACCCCGGACTCCGCCTCCGACTCGTTTTCTCCTAGTACCTTCCTTTTGATATGAAGCTTCGTAATATATAACCCCCCGGATCCCCCAAGGTTCGTATATCGTGTTTTTGTCATGTTTTTGTTTCGATCTGTTTCTGCCAGGACATACTCTTTGAAGTCTTAGAAGCACAATGGTGTCTGCCAAGGATAAAGGGAAGGAGCCCATGGAGGAAGACCTCCAAGACCCCGGGAAGGAGAAGGAGATCAAGAGTGAAGGTGAAGAGGAGCAAGGCCAACATCCGCACACCGGCACTACTATTGCAAGCATTGGAGTGGTGATGAAACCTGCCAAGGTTAGAAGGACGGCACAGATGCAGACTGGAGGGAATGTTCCCCGTCACAGTTTGGCTCCAAGGTCACTTCCTCCACACACCAAGAATCCCTTCCATACCTTCATCCATAACCATGCAGGAAAAGAAGACTCCAAGAGGGAAGAACGGAAAAAGAATCACAAGAGCTGGGATCCACAAACTGAAATGCTCACGAGCCGTATTGAGCACAACTCGGAGTTGATTCGTACTCTCACTTTCGAGATTGAGGACTTGGGTAAACTGATCAGAGAGCTCATCGAGAGGATACCACCACCACCGAAGGAGTAGTTCGTCATCAGGTTTGGCATCCCCTTGGTTTGTTCCAAGCTTGGGGGAGTGCCGCGGTATCATATCACTATCTTCTATCTTTTTACCTTATTAGTAGAGTCATATCATGAATAGAGGAGTTATTATGTAGGATGGTTTGCATTATGGAAGTGTCCCATCTCTCGTTAGATATGTATCTTTTGGTGTGAGTTGCCGTTATGGAATATTAATGAGAAGTTCTATCATTCACTCTTTTGCATAGCTTATATTAGTTTTCAATTCGTGGTTGTATGATTGATCTTGTTGTTAGTATTGGTATCACTTTGGGATCATTGAGTTAATTTAGTTGGTTTTGGCAAACCTGGCTCGGTCAGTAGCAACACTATTTTTGAGAGTTGAATGAAAAAGATAAAAGTACACTAAAGAAAAATTATTTCATCATCTTTCTTTCTTGATTTGCTCATGAGTCTAGTATTCTGTAGTTAAGATCTTTTGTGCTTCCGAGGAAGATTGCATGTTTGTCTTTATCACTTGTATGTTTGTTTGTTTCCTTCAACTCTTATACTTGCTACCCAGCCTTGCTAGCCAAAAACCTGTACTGAGAGGGTATTCTTCTCGTGCATCCACCTCCTTTAAACCAAAACCTTTGCCATTTGTGTCCACCATACCTACCTATTAGCATTATTGCTATTCCAAGAAAATTCTTGTTTTATCTACCTCCCAAATTAAACTTGTTATGTGAAAATTAGTGATTAAAGCGCTCACGAACTTGATGGCACACTTTACTTTCTTGCATTTAATAAACTTGAACCATTGGGTCCTTCTTTGTTGCGTATATGCTTGCGCTTTATGAGTTGAAGTTAGCCAAACCATGTATCATGGGGACCGCTTTCAACACTTCGTTGGTACTTGTACCTAGTTGATATCATGTTCTTTTGCTTATGGATCCCGGCGGTGTGAAATAAAAGTGGAACTTGTAAGATCATGGAGTTTATATGTGTGTTAGAGAAACGCCTGGGCCGCTAGCCTAAGCCATGCCTAATCATGGTGGAAACTTGCAGCATAACTATAGTGAGCATTCTATGAAGCATCCTCAATAAAAACCTATGCAAATAGCAAATAAAAAGATTGCTGAGAGGCTCACTGTCTGCTTGCCTTGTCATTTTGATTATGGGATAGCTCCTGTGTCATGTGCAAGGGGTACCCAGTTGGCGGTTCTCAATGATACGCATGTATTTACAATGACAAGAGCTTTCTCGTGACTGAAGTTGAGTAACATGAGGATCGGTACTCATAAGTAAGGGGCATGAGATTTCAACTTATAACTTGTCAAGCATATCCTCTTAGTTGTGTCACTTTAACCTTAATCACCAAAAGATGCCTATGATAGGGGCAATGAGAGCTAAAAGCTAGTAAGTATCATAATTTTTGGGAGCTCTTTATGAGACTTGCAATCCCTGCTTCCCTCTTTGAAGGGCCTTTCTTTTACTTTGTAGTTGAGTCAGTAAACCTACTCCCTTCTATCTCAGCAAGTATTTTGAGTTGTTGTGTTTCATTCATTCATATGTTGATTTATTCACTCATGTTTCTTATGTTCCTTGTTTTGCACATTGCTCTTATCTAGGTGTGTACTACTTTGAAAGCTATCATTGAAAAACCAGTTATTTGTGAACTCCAGCAAATTATCAACTATTCTTCGACCAAGAGCTAAGTTTGCCATTACCAATTCTGATTCGCTTTATGTATCTTTATTGTGTTTCCTTTACTCATTACAAGTTGAGTTATATAATAGTGAGTTGTCTTCTATTATGATCTATGTATTTGATGAATGTGATGCTTCTTGTCCGTATTCTTTTATCGACTCTTCACTCCATAAACCTGAGGCCATGTTTATTGAGCTCAGTTTTGCTTGGGGACAAGCGGAGTCTAAGCTTGGGGGGAGTTGATACGTCCATTTTGCATCACTATTCTATCTCTTAATTCACTATTATTCATTGATATATTTCATATTGAGAGGTGATACTTATGTTATTTCATCTATTTTTGCATGGTTGATGACTTTTGGAGCATGGACCACTGCAGTCAGGATTCTGATGGAAAAGGTGCTGTTTGGAGGAAAAATTCGCGAAGATAAGAAAATCTGGGAAAATATACGGAAAATCCTATTATTCCAGAAGACTAAGGATGCCAGAAGATGGAGTGGAGATGGGCCACAAGGGGCCCACACCACCCCATGGCGCGGGTAGGCCTAGGCCGCGCCAGGAGGTGGTGTGGCCACCTGCCCTCCACTCCAGCCCCGGGCGTATATCATCCTCCTGAAACCCTAAGACTCGGGGAGCGACCATAGAAAGATTACGCCGCCTCTGTGGGGCGGAAAACACCGAGAGAGAAAGATCTCTCCGGCAGACAGATTTCTGTCGGGGGAATTCCTTCCCAGAGAGGGGAGATCGTCGCCATCAACACCACCATCAAGCTGGACTTCATCGGTATCATCATCATCATCACCACCATCATCACGATCAGCACCCTCATCACCATCTCCATATTTCTATAACAATTGAGTTGTATCTTGCATTAGTTCATAGGGGAAACTTTCCCGGTGTTGATTACTCTTTGTAGTTGATGCTATTGAGTGAACCATTGAATTATTGTCTATATTCAGATTGTTATACATCATTATTCCATCTCTGATCATGATCCATATGATGTCTTGTGAGTAGTTCGTTTTGTTCTTGAGGACATGGGAGAAGTCATGTTGTTAGTAGTGGAGTTGTGTTGAGAGAGATTCAATAGATTGTTATTTAAGTTGTGGTGTACTTCTTCTAGTGGTGTCATGTGAACGTCGACTACATGACACTTCACCTATATGGGCCTAGGGGAATGCATTGTGTATTTGGCTACTAATCGTAGGGGTTGCCGGAGTGATGTGAAACCTGAACCCCCGTTAGGAAACCATTTCACAAGGGACGTAAGGGTCTTAGAGTTTAAAGCTGTGGTTAGGTTTCTACCTTAATTACTTTCTTGTACTTACGGATGTTTGCAAGGGGTATAATCACAAGTATGTATTAGGCTTGGATGGGGCGGTACATTAGCACAGGTTCACCCACACAACACTTAGCAAGCTAAAGAAGATTAATCAACTATATGAAGCGAAAGCACTTGACAGTCTTCCCATGTGTCCTCGAGAACTTTGGTCATCTTAAGTAATACAACCGGCTTGTCCTTTGCTGCATAAAGGATTGGGCCACTTGCTGCATTTATTCCTACTGTCTTTTGTTTACTCGTACTTTGTTTACTTGCTATATCAAAAACCCCTAAAAATCCGTTTGCTAAGTATTTTCAGAGAATTCCTGATCCATACCACTAGCCAACACCTTCTGCTTCTCATTGGGTTCGACACTCTTACATATCGAAAATACTACGATACACCCCCTATACTTGTGGGTCATCATCGATGTTCACATGACACCACTAGAAGAAGTACACCACAACTTAAATATCAAACTATTGAATCTTTCTCAACACAACTCCACTACTAACAACATGACTTGTCCCATGTCCTCAAGAACAAAACGAACTACTCACAAGACATCATATGGATCATGATCAGGGATGGAATAATGATGTATAACAATCTGAACATAAACAATAATTCAATGGTTCACTCAATAGCATCAACTGCAAAGAGTAATCAACACCGGGAAAGTTTCCCCTATGAACTATGCAAGATTCAACCCAATTGTTACAGCAATATGGAGATGGTGATGAGGGTGCTAATGGTGATGATGTTGGTGATGATGATGATGATGATACCGATGAAGTACATCTTGATGGTGGTGTTGATGGCGACGATCTCCCCTTTCCGGGAAGGAATTCCCCCGGCAGAAATCTGTCTGCCGGAGAGATCTTTCTCTCAGTGTTTTCTGCCCCGCAGAGGCGGCGGAACCTTTATGTGGTCGCTCCCTGAGTCTTAGGGTTTTGGGAGGATAATATACGCTAGAGGGGAGTGCCAGGGGTGGACCAGGGCAGCCACACCACCTGGTGGCGCAGCCTAGGCTGGCCGCACCAGGGGGTGGTGTGGGCCCCCTGTGGCCCATCTCTAGTCCCCCTTCTGGCTTCCTTCGTCTTCTGGAAAAATAGGATTTTTCGTATATTTTCCTGGATTTTCTGATCTTCACGAATTTTGCCTCCAAATAGCACCTTTTCCACCAGAATCCTGACTGTAGCGGTCCATGCTCCAAAATTCATCAACCATACAAAAACAGATGAAATAACATAAGTATCACCTCTCAATACGAAATATATCAATGAATAACAGTGAATTATGACATAGAATAGTGATGCAAAATGGACGTATCAACAAACTAAAATGTAATTCTTATACACTGAATGCATGGAATAGATAATTTGAATATCATAGTTCTATGAATGTAGAATAAAGATTAAGGCCTCATAAGTTTCTACAGGGACGGTGTAAATGAACGAAGTAACAATTGCACAGCTTATATTGTTCTTGTAGATCGCCCCAGGTTCACTCACTCATCCCTGAAAAAATCTGACACCAATGTGTCTGCCTCTCTTTTGGGGCAAATTTGAATCATTGGCCATAATAAGAAATTGAAATGTAATCGTACAAAACATTATTCAGGGATATACATAGTCAGGTACAAAAACAAGCCTAAATATTGTAATTATAAATAAAAAACCAAACAATTAATCGTCAGGTACATGTTAAAAATACTTATGATCAAAACCATTCATATACATATGCATCATACCAATCATTAAAGGATCAGAAACAGTTCAAGGATCATATATGTAGTTCCATATGAGAATAAATCAAGGGCCTCATAATTTGTTTCAGAGATGGATTTGGAGAACCAAAGTACCAACAGCACAACCTATTTTGTTTGTGTGCATTGCTGCCTCAGGTTCACCAACCCATCCCTAAAACACGACACCATCATACGTGTATCCCCTTGAACTCTTTTGGGGCAAATTTCAATCATCGGCCTCGGTGACAAACTAAAATGTAATTCTTATACACTATGAATGCATGGAATAGATAATTCGAATATCATAGTTCTATGAATGTAGAATAAATATTGCGGGCTCATAAGTTTATTCAGGGATGGCGGGAGCGAACCAAGTAACAATTGCACAACTTATATTGTTCTTGTACATGGTCCCAGGTTCGCTCACTCATCCCTGAAAAAATCTAACACCAATGTGCCTGCCTCTCTTTGGGGCAAATTTGAATCATTGGCCACAATAAGAAATTGAAATGTAATCGTACAAAACAATATTCAAGGATATACATAGTCAGGTACAAAAACAAGCCTAAATATTGTAATTATAAATATAAAACCAAACAATTAATCTTCGGGTACATGTTAAAAATACTTATGATCAAAACCATTCATATACATATGCATCATAGCAATCATTAAAAGATTAGAAACAATTTAAGGAGTATATATGTAGTTCCATATGAGAATAAATCAAGGGCCTCATAATTTGTTTCAGAGATGGAGTTGGAGAACCAAAGTACCAACAACACAACCTATATTGTTTGTGTGCATTGCTGCTTCAGGTTCACCAACCCATCCCTAAAACACGACACCATCATACGTGTCTCCCCTTGAACTCTTTTGGGGCAAATTTCAATCATCGGCCTCGGTGACAAACTAAAATGTAATTCTTATACACTATGAATGCATGGAATAGATAATTCAAATATCATAGTTCTATGAATGTAGAATAAAGATTGCAGCCTCATAAGTTTCTACAGAGATGGCGTAAGCGAACCAAGTAACAATTGCATGGCTTATATTGATCTTGTACATGGCCCCAGGTTCGCTTACTCATCCCTGAAAAAATATGACACCAATGTGTTTGCCTCTCTTTGGGGCAAATTTGAATCATTAGCCACAATAAGAAATTGAAATGTAATCGTACAAAACAATATTCAGGGATATGCAAATGCATCATACAACGCATTCATAGATCAGAAACAATACAAAGATTATATATTTAGGTTCCATATAAGAGAAAAATTAGGGCCACATTTTTTCAGCGATGGAGTGGGAGAACCAAAATACCAACAACATAACCTATATTGTTTATGTGCATTGTTGCTCAGGTTCACTAACCATCCCTAAGAAAACGACACCATCAGATGCCCTTGCACTATTTTGTGGCAAAATTGAATCATTGGGCTTAGTAAGGAATAGCAATGTAATGTTATAGGCCTGCTGTGTATCGAAATCAACACTCAACTAGCAAACTCAACTAGATGGCAGATGAGCAGATTGGGGTTTTGTGACTAGACGGATTGGGGTTTTGTGACTAGATGGCAGATGATATATATACTACCCTACTTCAAGAGCAAAAGAATCTGTACACGATTGAGCAAATCCTATGTATGAACAGTGAAAACTGCGGCTGCGACTAGAGAAGCTAGCAATGTAGTACCTCGGACTCCTCATCAGGGACCTCCTCCTCGAACTCATCATTCTCCGCGATTGCGTCAAAGATTTCTTGTACGACGATGGGGTCGTTGATGTAGATCACCGGATTGCCTCCGCCTACCGCCTGCCCCCCATCTAGATCTGTTGCTGGCACCACAATGTTGTCGGCCACCTGCTGCTCGGCGGTGACGGCTACTACCTAATGCTCGGCGGTGATGGCTAGCACCTGCTGCTCGGCGGTGACGGCTACCACCTGCTGCTTGGCGGTGATGGCTACTGGCTGGACGGATGAGCTCGCACCCTCGACGGCACAGCGATGAGCGGCGTTCGTGCTCGGAGAAGACGCATCCGCCCTTGGCAACGACCGAGCCATCTGCTGCTGCGCCTTCAACTGGCTTCACCTCCGGCTCGTCTCCACGTGTATGCTTTGTGGCACACCAAGGGAAGGAGGTAGTGCAAGCGAGGGAGCTTCGACGCGCGCGACAGGTGTAGATTGGGGTCTTGGGACTGGACAGACTGGGGGAAATGACACGAGCTCATGGAAGAAGAAGGTCGAGGGGGGTTATAAACACCGGACCGCTTGTAGTCCTCGAGTGGACACGTGTGGTGGGCGGGGGGCTACCACGATCTCCACCCTTTTTTCGGTTCCCTTTTTTTTGAAATAGCCACGATCTCCACTTTAGAGCTGCATTGAAAACATGCTCATGGCAGACCTCGATTCCACTGCATGCAAGTGGCGCGGAACTAATTTCTAGCAACGTTAGATCTACTCGAGGGGGGCCCTTAACTCATGCAAGTTACTAGCGGTAGGGCCCAGTTGGAAGTGAGATTGAGAGCACTGCGTAAAAATGGGATATGTCTTATTAAAATCAAGTGACAATAAATTGCAGCGTCCCGTCGACAACCGTGCACTCGATGACCCCGTTGCCCTGTGCATGTATTGTAGTAGAAGTAGTAGGCTTTTTAGACTTGATTAAACTTGACATGACCGCTCGATGACTTTTTCCATGGACGGCATCGTGTTCCTTCCTGTAGAAGTCTTGTGGAGGGAGACGTCCGTGCTGTCTCACGTTGTACTGTGAAGGGCACGACGTGTGCAACGATCATTGTTGGATCGCACAGAATCAACGGTTGGTGCGCACAATCCGTGTGACAACTATGAAAACCAATCAGGGAGTAACACACAGGGTGAGCACAGGTTTGAGCTTCTACAAAAGATAGAGAGAGGGGGGGCAAAACTAAGTAGTACCACATAAAACCAAGGGCAAAACCGAGTAGTATAAAAATGGAAAGTGTCTTGTACAATAAAATACATCGTGGAATACATCAAATTATGCCAAGATAGATCCACTAGAGTTCATTGGATGTGTGTTCTTCTCATAAACCACACATGGATCCACCTGTGTGATTGCATGTCTGTTCCTCTAAACAAACCACATAAGGATCCACCAGTGTCATTGGATGTGTGTTCTTCTCATGAACCACACATAGATCCACCAGTGTCATTGCATGTCTGTTCTTTTCATGAACCACACAAGGATCCACCAGTGTCATTGCATGTCTATTCTTCTCACAAACCACATAAGGATCCACCAGTGTCATTGCATGTCTGTTCTCTTCCTGAACCACGGCTAGAGTCATTGCATGTCTGTTACTTCGATAAACCACACATGGATCCACCGGTGTCATTGCATGTCAGTTCTTTTCATGAACCACACCCAGTGTCATTGCATGTATGTTCTTTTCATGAACCACACCCAGTGTCACTGCATGTCTGTTCTTTTCATGAACCACACCTAGTGTCACTGCATGTCTGTTCTTTTCATGAACCACATAAGGATCCATCAGTGTCATTGCATGTCTGTTCTTCTCACAAACCAGACATGGATCCACCTAGTGCGATTGCATGTCTGTTCTTTTCATGAACCACATCCGGTGCCATTGCATGTGTGTTCCTCTAGACAGACCACATAAGGATCCACCAGTGTCACTGCATGTCTGTTCTTTTCATGAACCACATAAGGATCCACCAGTGTCATTGGATGTGTGTTCTTCTCATGAACCACACATGGATCCACCGGTGTCATTGCATGTCTGTTCCTCTAAACAAACCACATAAGGATCCACCAGTGTCATTGCATGTCTGTTCTTTTCATGAACCACACCCAGTGTCATTCCATGTGTGTTCTTCTAAACAAACCACATAGTTATTGCATGTCTGTTCTTTTCATGAACCACACCCGTTGTCATTGCATGTGTCTTCCTCTAGACAGACCACATAAGGATCCACCGGTGTCACTGCATGTCTGTTCTTTTCATGAACCACATAAGGATCCACCAGTGTCATTGGATGCGTGTTCTTCTCATGAACCACACATGGATCCACCGGTGTCATTGCATGTTTGTTCCTCTAAACAAACCACATAAGGATCCACTAGTGTCATTGCATGTCTGTTCTTTTCATGAACCACCGCCAGTGTCATTGCATGTGTGTTCTTCTAAACAAACCACATAAGTCATTGCATGTATGTTCTTTTCATGAACCACACCCGGTGTCATTGCATGTGTGTTCCTCTAGACAAACCTGATGACCCACAAGTATAGGGGGTGTATCGCAGTATTTTCGAGGGAAGTGAAACCCAATTTATTGATTCGACACAAGGGGAGCCAAAGAATATTTATAAGCCTTAACAACTGAGTTGTCAATTCAGTTGCACCTGGAAACAATCTTGCTCACAAAGCTTATCAAGAGTAACAGTTTTGTAGTAGGAATAGCAAAGTAACAACAGAGTAAAGTAAAAGAAGCAATAACAATAGCATAAAATAAAGGATTCGAAAAGCGGTAGGCATAGGGATGGATGGACGGACGTTGCATGAACAAGACAATTCACATAGCAATCAGAACATAGGGCAATTGCAGATAAATAAGATAAAGCATCCAAGTACTAGATAATCCTAGGCATGTGTTCCATATATAGTCATACGTGCTCGCAATGAGAACTTGCACAACATCTTTTGTCCTGCCAGCCTGTTTAGAGCGGTGCCTCAAGGGAACTACTGGCAATTAAGGTGCTCCTTTTAATAGAGAACCGTAGCAAAGCATTAACACTCCGTGAACACATGTGATCCTCACATCAAAGCCATTCCCTCTTGTTATCCCGATTTCTTTCACTTTGGGGCCATTGGTTCCAAACAACAACGTGTGTATACAACTTGTAGATAAGACCATAAACAATACTATCATAATGAATCAATAACATGTTCAGATCTGTAATCATGACACTCAGGCCCTAGTGACAAGCATTAAGCACAACAAGTCGCAACAAAGTCATAAAGCACTAATAAAATATACTAGGCACCATGCCCTAACAATCTGATGCCATTACATGAACGATATCATCCAATCCCTACCATCCCCATAGCCTACATCGAGGGATTAGTCACTCATAGATGGGGGAAACATGGATGGTCGATGGAGAAGCAATGGTGATGATGATGGCGATGATCTCCTCCAATTTCCCGTCCCGGCAGGGTGCCAGAACGGAGTTTCTGGTGCTGTTTCGTGGAATCTGGTGGTGGCGGCGGAGCGGAACTCCTTCTTGAAAACGTCAACCTCAAGTTTTTAGGTCAAGGCTCCTTATAGGCGAAGAGAGAGGCCGAGGGTGCACTGGGGCCCACACCACCCTGGCGCCTAGCTCGCCCACGCCACTGTGTGGTGTGGCCACCCCGGCTCTTCTCCGTCTCGATTCTCCCTGAGTCTTGGTGGAATAGGATTTTTGGCATATTTTCCGGGATTTTTCCTGATAGTTGATTTTGTGCACAAAAAGTAGACACCAAGGCAATTCTGCTGAAAACAGCATCAGTCCGCATTAGTTGTATCCAAATCACACAAGTTTAGAGAAACAATAGCAAAAGTGTTCGGGAAAGTAGATACGTTTTGGACGTATCAACTCCCCCCAAGCTTAGCTTATGCTTGACCTCAAGCAATTCAGTTGAAAACTGAGTGCGATAAAAGAACTTTCACGAACACATTTGCTTCATATGATGTATATATTCTCAGCATGTGACCAACTACTTAGGCAATTCATAATAAAGAGTATGCTACCGAGTCTACTTATTAGTCAATGCAAGCTATGAATAGATTCCAACTCAAAAATAATAAGTAGCATGAAGCATAAACATAAGCAACATTACAATGCTCATAAAAAGGTATGATAGAGTGGTATCTCGCTTGCCTTTGATTATGAATGTCAAGGCACCTCTGAAGTTCAAGTGATGACTAGAAGTAAAGATATCAATGATACAAGCATCATAGTCATAACACAAATTATCAAGTAATGAGATAAACACAACGAATGACAACTATGCTCTTAAGAAGGTGCTCAAAGAATATGTGGAGACTCAACAAGTAAAGGAAAAAGTTTTGAATAATTTGATAGGCTTCCAAATGCTGAAAGTATGGTACTCATTATCTTTGAGCTCTCATTGCTCCTATCATAAGCATCTTTAATGTGGTTAAGGTGAAAGTGAGGTCCAATCTGAGTTATATGCTTGACAGACTATAAACTGAAAATCCCATGTCCCTTGAGTACGAGGGCCGCTCCTCATGCTACTCAACTTTAGTTACCGATAAGTTCTTGTCATCGTAAATATGTGCGTATCATTGAGAACCGCCAACGGGGTACGGCAATGGAGTCGTTGATGTAGATCACCGGATTGCCTCCGCCTACCGCCTGCCCCCCATCCAGATCTGTTGCTAGCGATGTTGTCGGCCACCTGCTGCTCGGCGGCGACGGCTACTACCTAATGCTCGGCGGTGATGGCTACCACCTGCTGCTCGGCGGTGATGGCTACCACCTGCTGCTCGGCGGTGACGGCTACCACCTGCTGCTCGACGGCGATGGCTACTGGCTGGATGGATGAGCTCGCACGCTCGACGGCATGGTGATGAGCGAGGTTTGTGCCCGGAGAAGACGCATCCGCCTTCTTCGCGACGACCGAGCCATCTGCTGCTGCGCCTTCAACTGGCTTCACCTCCGGCTCGTCTCCACGTGTATGCTTCGTGGCACACCAAGGGAAGGAGGTAGTGCAAGCGAGGGAGCTTCGACGCGCGCGGCAGGTGTAGATTGGGGTCTTGGGACTGGACAGACTGGGGGGAAATGACACGAGCTCATGGAAGAAGAAGGTCGAGGGGGGTTATAAACACCGGACCGTTTGTAGTCCTCGAGTGGACACGTGTGGTGGGCGGGGGGCTACCACGATCTCCACCCTTTTTTTCGGTTCCCTTTTTTTTTGAAATAGCCACGATCTCCACTTTAGAGCTGCATTGAAAACATGCTCATGGCAGACCTCGATTCCACTGCATGCAAGTGGCGCGGAACTAATTTCTAGCAACGTTAGATCTACTCGAGGGGGGCCCTTAACTCATGCAAGTTACTAGCGGTAGGGCCCAGTTGGAAGTGAGATTGAGAGCACTACGTAAAAATGGGATATGTCTTATTAAAATCAAGTGACAATAAATTGCAGCGTCCCGTCGACAACCGTGCACTCGATGACCCCGTTGCCCTGTGCATGTATTGTAGTAGAAGTAGTAGGCTTTTTAGACTTGATTAAACTTGACATGACCGCTCGATGACTTTTTCCATGGACGGCATCGTGTTCCTTCCTGTAGAAGTCTTGTGGAGGGAGACGTCTGCGTCTGTCTCTCACGTTGTACTGTGAAGGGCACGACGTGTGCAAAGATCATTGTTGGATCGCACAGAATCAACGGTTGGTGCGCACAATCCGTGTGACAACTATGAAAACCAATCAGGGAGTAACACACAGGGTGAGCACAGGTTTGAGCTTCTACAAAAGATAGAGAGAGGGGGGGGGCAAAACTAAGTAGTACCACATAAAACCAAGGGCAAAACCGAGTAGTATAAAAATGGAAAGTGTCTTGTACAATAAAATACATCGTGGAATACATCAAATTATGCCAAGATAGATCCACTAGAGTTCATTGGATGTGTGTTCTTCTCATAAACCACACATGGATCCACCTGTGTGATTGCATGTCTGTTCCTCTAAACAAACCACATAAGGATCCACCAGTGTCATTGGATGTGTGTTCTTCTCATGAACCACACATAGATCCACCAGTGTCATTGCATGTATGTTCTTTTCATGAACCACACAAGGATCCACCAGTGTCATTGCATGTCTATTCTTCTCACAAACCACATAAGGATCCACCAGTGTCATTGCATGTCTGTTCCTCTAAACAAACCACATAAGGATCCACTAGTGGCATTGCATGTCTGTTCTTTTCATGAACCACACCCAGTGTCATTGCATGTGTGTTCTTCTAAACAAACCACATAAGTCATTGCATGTATGTTCTTTTTATGAACCACACCCAGTGTCATTGCATGTGTGTTGCTCTAGACAAACCTGATGACCCACAAGTATAGGGGGTGTATCGCAGTATTTTCGAGGGAAGTGAAACCCAATTTATTGATTCAACACAAGGGGAGCCAAAGAATATTTATAGCCCTTAACAACTGAGTTGTCAATTCAGCTGCACGTGGAAAAAATCTTGCTCACAGCAGTTTATCAGTAGCAACAGTTTTGTAGTAGGAATAGCAAAGTAACAATAGTAGTAAAGTAAAGACAGCAGTAACAATAGCAGTAAATAGTGGGATTCGAGTGCGGTAGGCATAGGGATGGATGGACGGGCGTTGCATGAACAAGACAATTCACATAGCAATCAGAACATAGGACAATTGTACATAAATAAGATAAAACATCCAAGTACTAGATAATCCTAGGCATGTGTTCCATATATAGTCATACGTGCTCGCAATGAGAACTTGCACAACATCTTTTGTCCTGCCAGCCCATTTGCAGCGGGGCCTCAAGGGAACTACTGGCAATTAAGGTGCTCCTTTTAATAGAGCACCGTAGCAAAGCATTAACACTCCGTGAACACATGTGACCCTCACATCAAAGCCATTCCCTCTTGTTATCCCGATTTCTGTCACTTCGGGGCCATTGGTTCCGGACAACAACGTGTGTATACAACTTGCAGATAAGACCATAAACAATACTATCATAATGAATCAATAACATGTTCAGATCTGTAATCATGACACTCGGGCCCTAGTGACAAGCATTAAGCACAACAAGTCGCAACAAAGTCATAAAGCACTAATAAAAGATACTAGGCACCATGCCCTAACAATCTGATGCCATTACATGAACGATCTCATCCAATCCCTACCATCCCCATAGCCTACAGCGAGGGATTAGTCACTCATAGATGGGGGAAACATGGATGGTCGATGGAGAAGCAATGGTGATGATGATGGCGATGATCTCCTCCAATTCCCCGTCCCGACAGGGTGCCAGAACAGAGTTTCTGGTGCTGTTTCGTGGAATCTGGTGGTGGCGGCGGAGCGGAACTCCTTCTAGAAAAACGTCGAACCCCTCGAAGTTTTTAGGTCAGAAGGCTCCTTATAGGAGAAGAGAGAGGCCGAGGGGGTGACTGGGGGGCCCACACCACCCCTTGGCGCGACCTAGCCTGGCCCGCGCCAACAGGTGGTGTGGCCACCCCTGGCTCTTCTCCGTCTCGTATTCTGGCTCCTGGAGTCTTCGGGTGAAATAGGATTTTTGGCATATTTTCCGGGATTTTTCCTAATAGTTGATTTTGTGCACAAAAAGTAGACACCAAGGCAATTCTGCTAAAAACAGCGTCAGTCCGCATTAGTTGTATCCAAATCACACAAGTTTAGAGAAACAATAGCAAAAGTGTTCGGGAAAGTAGATACGTTTTGGACGTATCAACTCCCCCCAAGCTTAGCTTATGCTTGACCTCAAGCAATTCAGTTGAAAACTGAGTGCGATAAAAGAACTTTCACGAACACATTTGCTCCATATGATGTATATATTCTCAGCATGTGACCAACTACTTAGGCAATTCATAATAAAGAGTATGCTACCGATTCTACTTACTAGTCAATGCAAGCTATGAATAGATTCCAACTCAAAAATAATAAGTAGCATGAAGCATAAACATAAGCAACATTACAATGCTCATAAAAAGGTATGATAGAGTGGTATCTCGCTTGCCTTTGATTATGAATGTCAGGGCACCTCTGAAGTTCAAGTGATGACTAGAAGTAAAGATATCAATGATACAAGCATCAAAGTCATAACACAAATAATCAAGTAATGAGATAAACACAACGAATGACAACTATGCTCTTAAGAAGGTGCTCAAAGAATATCTGGAGACTCAACTAGTAAAGGAAAAAGTTTTGAATAATTTGAAAGGCTTCCAAATGCTGAAAGTATGGTACTCATTAGCTTTGAGCTCTCATTGCTCCTATCATAAGCATCTTTAATGTGGTTAAGGTGAAAGTGAGGTCCAATCTGAGTTATATGCTTGATAGACTATGAACTGAAAATCCCATGTCCCTTGAGTACGAGGGCCGCTCCTCATGCTACTCAACTTTAGTTACTGGTAAGTTCTTGTCATCGTAAATATGTGCGTATCATTGAGAACCGCCAATGGGGTACCCCTTGCCCGATGATACGGAAGAATCCCCATATCAAAATGACAAGGCAAGCAGACAATGAGTATCTCAGCAATCTTCTTATTTACCATGGGAAAATGGTGCTTTTTCTCTCTTTCCTCTTTTCATAAATCTCTTTTTTTCTTTTTCTCAATAGCTATCTCTCTCTTTTTTTAAGAAGAATGCTTCATAGATATCATTGTGGTTACGCTGCAGGTTTCCACCATGTCAGCATGGATTAGACCAGCGGCCCAAGCGTTTCTCTAACACACATACATAACTCCATGGACTTACAAGCTCTCCTTTTATTTCACACCGATGACATCCGCAAACAAAAGAGCATGGTATCAACTGGGTATATATTTACAAATGTTGAAAGTGTTCCCCATGACAGCACGGTTCTGCTAATCCCCAGCCTATAATTAGCAAGCATATAACTTTCATGGAGAGTTCACAATGGTTCAGGTTTATTAAGTGCAGGAAATAAAGTGTGCCATCAAGTTCGTGAGAGCTTTACTAACTAACTTTCTCATAACAAGCAAACATTTTGTTTGGAAGAAAACAAGGCATATTGAATATGCACGGAAGTAGCAAAAGATGCTAATGGGTAGGTATGGTGGACACCTTGGCAATATTTGGTTTAAGGGAGTTGGAAACTTGAGTAAAACTCAATGTAAGTGAAGGCTATCAATAGTAAGGGAGCGACAAACGAGAGAGCAATAGCTGTCATAACCATGCTTGCAACAAAACAGGACTAATCATGGCATGAAAGTGATTCAAAATCCTCAAGGCAAAATAATTCATCAAGGCTTAACTGATTATCACAGTCATGTGCATGCGTGAGCATGTGCCAAGACAATTCAAATGAAATATTCAGAGGAGGATACCACGGTGTCATACCAATTTATGAATAGAGCAATGCAAGCAAACATTCATAAGACATGCTACAAACTATTAGCGAGCTGGAGCTAATCATAAGAAAGCAAGAACTACTAAGCATCCAAAGAAAACATACACTCTACATGAACGGACTAAGCATGCCCACAGTGATGAGTATATGTACAAAAATGAAAACAAATAGAGTTCTACCAGCCTCTTACCATGCCTCAAGTTGTCATTAATCCTCATTATTGCTCTTCACTTGTGTGGCTTGAATAATAATATGAAACCAAAATTCCACTGAGGACTGCCGAACCCTGTAGCAAACTCACAAAAATCAAAGAAGAACGACAAATATTTTTGTTGTTTTTGATTTTTTTTAAAACAAGAACCAAAGGAAAAACAAGCAAAACAAAATCTTTTTGGGTTTTTCAAATAGTTCAAACAAAGCAAAAGGGGAAAAGAAACCAAGGCAAAAAGAAGAAGCAAACCAAAGAGAAACAACAGAAATATTTTTGGTCTTTTTGTGTTTTAGAAAGCAAAAACAAAGAAGAACGAAAACTAAAAAGAGAACGAAAACATGAATATACAAAGTACCGACGCAACATGATATGAGGATGAGTGTGGTGTCGGCGTACCTCCCCCCAAGCTTAGGCTTTTGGCCTAAGTGGGTATCAATCCCAAGCCGGCCAGGATGATGTGTCACCGTAGTATGACGAGGAGGTCCCCTCGTCCTGGTGCGAGCTCTAGTACGTCCCTCCGTAATGCGCGGAGTAATCATAGGAGGGCACATCCTCCTGGTGATGCTCGTGGAAACCCAACAAGCGAAGCTGCTCGCCCACCTCCTCCTTGGAGCGCGACCACGGTCTCCTGTGAATACTAAACAAAGAAGGCTGGGGCAAAAGGATCTCCCTTTCATCCCCGTCAGTGAAAAGCATCCTATATACTAGACTGTCCAAATCAGAAGTACCAGTGACAAAGTGATGAGTTTTCATAGCAACAAGGTCAAGCCTCTGTGGTGCCAGCATAGTATCATTGGGATCCACTAAAAGACCTAGTGCATTGACTATACGCGAGGCAATGATGCCCCCATAGATAGGTCCCCTAGCAGCTAGGCGGCGAGCAATAAGCGAGCCAAGATTGTATCGAGTATCATTATTAAGCGCAGCAGCAAGGAAGGCTAAATGATAGTTGGAGATATTACTTGTGTTCTCCCTACCCAGTACACTAGTAGCAAGATAATATGCAAAGTATATAAGAGGGGGGGAGTTGGATATTTCTTATCTTTCCGCGTTGCGCCACGCGGTCAACATCATTGGTCACCCCTCGGTAAAGCTCCAACAAATCAGCGGGTCGCCCTTGAATTTTCTTCACGGTCCCTGTCATGCATACACCTACAATACTGCAAAATCTCTCCAAAGGCATGGTGAAGGGCAGATTATAGATTTTAAAAGAGACAGTCGACCGATAGGATGTGTTAGTAAACGTGAAGCTCTCAACAAAAGTTTTGGTGAGCATAGCGTATTGCGCACTCTCATCTTGCATATATGAGGTCAAACCAACCCTCTCAATCAGTAGCAAGAAATCATCAAGAATACCTGCATCTTGTAAGAAAGTAAAACAAGGAAAAGAGGATGGGTGAGCATCCCCATCATCCCTTTCACTACCAATACGAGTTGCAATGAGATCTTCGTTGTATGATGGCCGAGCCTGAGAGGCTGTTCTTGAGGGCCTCGACCTCCTAGGTGCATCACTCTCAAATATCTCTCCAAAAGTATGGTTGTTCATGCTTGGTATTCTGAAATTTAAACACCTATTAAACAAGTGATTGCAAAGTAAATATAATGAAGGATTCTACTCATAGGGACTTGTAAGAGGCCTAAACATGCATCAAAACTATATCTCTAAGCATCAAACAAGCTTACAAGCTCTCATAACCAGTCACCTACAGCAAAAAAATACTCAAGATATAATCCACTAAACACAAATCTACTTGGACAAGGGGAGGAGTCACATACCAGGGAACAAATGCTCCAAATTTCAGCAAGAAAGATGGGCTGAGCAAGGAGATGGAAATAATCGAGAGTAAGCACATCAAGAACGCGATTTTGAGCAATGAACTCGAGCTTACATGGGAGAGAGAAGAAAATGGCAGGTGAGAGAGCTAGTGGGGGGCCAGGGGTGGCCCACACTAGGGCATGGCGCCACCCAGGGCTGGCCACGCCACCATGTGGTGTGCCTGCCTGGTGGGCCCCCTGGTACCTCCCAGGTACTCTGCCCCTTTTTTCACGTAAAAATTTAATATGAATTTTCTGGAATTTTTCGAGACACTTTATTTTTGGGCATTTTTCAAAAATAGAAGAATGATTTTTCCGACAGACAGATTTTTTTCTTTTGGAAACATGATGCAAGGACAAAACAAAGCTAGAACTACAGAAGTTCTAAGACACTCTAACATGCAAGCAACTAACAGCAAAAGAAAGCTAAACAAAAGCAAAAAATAAAATGCAAAGGATAGAAATAAACGGAGATAATCATAATGAAAACATTATTTTGTTCAATGAAATCCTTTTTTTAACAAGGTTGATCAAGTCTTGCTACCAAAACAATTCCATATGAGACAAAACTTTGTATTCCACTAATGATTATGTTACCTCAACCTTGATAGCAATGGTCCCAATCATAATAGTTTCAAAATTTTCTCTTGGTATGGGACAATATATTTCTCCAACTTGAATGCCTTCAACATGTTCAATTGAATTCAAACCATAAGTCCTTTCAATCTTCTTGGGGAAATAGACAGTATGTTCCTTGTCATTAACATTGAAAGTCACCTTTCCTTGATTACAATTAATAACAGCCCCTGCAGTATTAAGAAAAGGTCTCCCAAGAATAATAGACATATTATCATCTTCAGGCATTTCAAGCATAACAAAATCAGTTAATATCAAGCAATTATGAGCCACTTGAACGGGTACATCCTCACATATACCCACATGAATAGTGGTAGATTTATCAGCCATTTGCAAAGATATATTAGTTGGTATCAATTTTTCAAGCTGAAGCCTCTTATAGAGAGAGAAAGGCATAACACTAACTCTAGCTCCCAAATCACACAAAGAAATTCTAACATAACTATTCTTAATAGAGCAAGGGATAGTTGGAATCCCTGGGTCTCCAAGTTTCTTAGGAACCTTGCCATTGAAGGAATAATTAGCAAGCAAAGTAGAAATTTCTTCATTAGGGATCTTCATTTTATTCGAGACAATGTCCTTCATATACTTTGAGTAAGGAGGCAATTTAATAGCATCAGTCAAAGGAATTTGCAAGAATAAAGGCTTCATCCACTCACAAAACTTATTATAATGTTCATCTTCCTTTGACTTGTGTTTCTTATTAGGGAAAGGCATAGGTTTTTGGACCCAAGGTTCTCTTTCACTACCATGTTTCTTAGCAATAAAATCTGCTTTGGTGTCTTTAGTATTATTAGTGTGGTTTTCAGGTTCTTCTTCAACTTTTTCTTCATTGGGAATTTCATTTTCTTCATTACCACTTTCAGTTTCAGCATCAGAGATAGATATACTATTAGGATCTATAGCAGGTTCAGAGGGTTCTACAACAGTTTTATGTTTCTTTTTCCTTTTCTTACGAGTAGAACCACTATTTTCAGCTTGTTGAGAATCCTGCTCAATTCTTTTGGGATGCCCCTCAGGATATAGAGGATCCTGGGTAGCAGCACCACTTCTATTTCTAATTTCATAAGCATGTTTTTCTTTAGCAGCATTAACTAGCAAGTCGTTTTGCACTTTAACGAGTTGATCTATTTGAGTTTGAACCATTTTAAAGTGTTTAACAATCATTTTAACATCATTAGAGGTTCTTTCCACAATATCTTTCAACTCAACAATAGCTCTAGTGTTTTCCATTAAAATTATCTTGCTTAACAATAAAGATATTGAATTCTTCTAAGCATTGATCAGGAGGTTTAGAGTAAGGGATATCACCTTCATCAAAGTGTTGGAGAGAGTGTACCTCAATAGTGGATGAGTAGGGAATAGGCTTACATAATTCTTCTATAGGAGGTAAATTCTTGACATCTGCAACTTTAATTCCCTTCTCCTTAAGACATTTCTTAGCTTCCTTCATCACTTCATCATTTAATTCAATAACTCCCCTCTTCTTTGATGTTGGAATAGGCACAGGCATAGTTGGTTCAGGTACAATTACTTCAGGTATAGCTTGTTTAGGAGAAGTCCAATCTTCATAGTTCTTGCTTATTTTAGCCATTAATTCTTTAGCTTCCCTGGGAGTCCTATTCCTGAAAACACAATCAGCACAACTATCTAGGTATGTCCTAGATTATTCAGTTAGTCCATTATAAAATATATCAAGAAGCTCATTCTTAGGTAATGGACTTCCAGCCTGTGCATGAATCAAGGCACAAAACCTTGCCCAAGATTCGGGCAATACCTCTTTTTCTCCCTATTTAAAATCAAAAAGTTCCTGCAAAATAGCATGTCTAGCACTAGGGGGAAAATATTTCTGCAGGAAAGTACTAATCAAGCACTCAGGGCTATCAATAGATCTAGGAGGTAAATTACTAAACCAAGTTTTAGCTTCTCCTTTCAGTGAGAAGGGGAAAATCTTGGCAACAAAGTAAGTATGCATCTTAATATCATCAGAAAACAAGCCACTCATGGTAGAAAGTTCATTCATATGTGCTACCACACTTTCATTTTTAGTCCCACAAAAAGGTTCTTTCTCGACAATAGCTATGTAAGATAGATCGAGAGAGAAATCATAATCTTCATCTATAATGTTTATGGGAGAAGCAGCAAACTTAGCAATAGGAGACAATTTGGGTCTAATAGTACGCCTCTCAAGGAGACTCTTAGCAACGCTCCTATCATGGGTGTTCTTACATTCTTTAATAAATTCATCGGTCATCTCAACATAACCATCTTCAATATCATAACTTTCAATAGACTCAGGTGAACTAACAGGTGTGGTACTGTCTTCATTAGGAGTTTCGGTATTTCCAGCTATAGTTCTAGCAATCGTAGCATCTAGGAAAGGACCTAATGAACCACTCTTATCAAGCACAGTAGAAGCAGCATCATAAGCATCAGAAGTTTCAGATTCAGCAGTAGTAGCAGTGTGTGTAGCATGTGTATGTGGTGGTGTAAGGAACTTATTCATAATAGACGGTGAATCAAGAGCAACAGAGGTGTTTAGAACCGTACCTCTTCTTGTAGTGGATGGTAAAATAGGAACCTTGCCATCACGAGACTTACCCATGATGGATGGATAACAGCGAACAATAGAGAATCCAAGTGAACTTGATAAATAAAGCTATGCTCCCCAGCAACGGCGCCAGAAAATAGTCTTGATGACCCACAAGTATAGGGGGTGTATCGCAGTATTTTCGAGGAAAGTGAAACCCAATTTATTAATTTGACACAAGGGGAGCCAAATAATATTTATAAGCCTTAACAACTGAGTTGTCAATTCAGCTGCACCTGGAAACATTCTTTCTCACAACAGTTTATCAGTAGCTACAGTTTTGTAGTAGGAATAGCAAAGTAACAGCAGTAGTAAAGTAAAGACAACAGTAACAATAGCAGTAAATAGTGGGATTCGAGTGCGGTAGGCATAGGGATGGATGGACAGGCGTTGCATGAACAAGACAATTCACATAGTAATCCGAACATAGGGCAATTGCAGATAAATAAGATAAAGCATCCAAGTACTAGATAATCCTAGGCATGTGTTCCATATATAGTCATACGTGCTCGTAATGAGAACTTGCACAACATCTTTTGTCCTGCCGGTAGCGTTTGCTGGGCCTCAAGGGAACTACTGGCAATTAAGGTGCTCCTTTTAATAGAGCACTAGAGCAAAGCATTAACACTCCGTGAACACATGTGATCCTCACATCAAAGCCATTCCCTCCGGTTATCCCGATTTCTGTCACTTCGGGGCCATTGGTTCCGGACAAGAACGTGTGTATACAACTTGCAGATAATACCATAAACAATACTATCATAATGAATCAATAACATTTTCAGATCTGAAATCATGGCACTCGGGACCTAGTGACAAGCATTAAGCACAACAAGTTGCAACAAAGTCATAAAGCACTAATAAAAGATACTAGGCACCATGCCCTAACAATCTGATGCCATTACATGAACGATCTCATCCAATCCCTACCATCCCCATAGCCTACATCGGGGGATTACTCACTCATAGATGGGGGAAACATGGATGGTCGATGGAGAAGCGATGGTGATGATGATGGTGATGATCTCCTCCAATTCCCCGTCACGGCAGGGTGCCAGAATGGAGTTTCTGGTGCTATTTCGTGGAATCTGGTGGTGGCGGCGGAGCGGAACTCCTTCTAGAAAAACGTCGAACCCCCTGAAGTTTTTAGATCAGAAGGCTCCTTATAGGCGAAGAGAGAGGCCGAGGAGGTGCCTGGGGGGCCACACCACCCCCTGGCGTGGCCTGGCCTAGCCCATGCCACCAGGTGGTGTGGCCACCCCTGGCTCTTCTCCGTCTCGTATTCTGGCTCCTGGAGTCTTCGGGTGAAATAGGATTTTTGGCATAGTTTTAAGGATTTTTCCTGATAGTTGATTTTCTGCACAAAAAGTAGACACCAAGGCAATTCTACTGAAAACAGCGTCAGTCCGCATTAGTTGTATCCAAATCACACAAGTTTAGAGGAGAAACAATAGCAAAAGTGTTCGGGAAAGTAGATACGTTTTGGACGTATCAAAACCTCATAAGGATCCACCGGTGTCACTGCATGTCTGTTCTTTTCATGAACCACACCCAGTGTGATTGCATGTCTGTTCCTCTAAACAAACCACATAGGGATACACAAGTGTCATTGCATGTCTGTTCTTTTCATGAACCACACCCAATGTCATTGCATATGTGTTCTTCTAAACAAACCACATAAGTTATTGCATGTCTGTTCTTTTCATGAAACACACCCGGTGTCATTGCATGTGTGTTCCTCTAGACAAACCACATAAGGATCCACCGGTGTCACTGCATGTCTGTTCTTTTCATGGACCACACCCAGTGTGATTGCATGTCTGTTCCTCTAAACAAACCACATAAGGATCCACAAGTGGCATTGCATGTCTGTTCTTTTCATGAACCACACCCAATGTCATTGCATGTGTGTTCTTCTAAACAAACCACATAAGTCATTGCATGTCTGTTCTTTTCATGAACCACACTCGGTGTCATTGCATGTGTGTTCCTCTAGACAAACCACATAAGTATCCACCGGTGTCACTGTATGTGTGTTCCTCTAGACAAACCACATATGGATCCACCAGTGTCATTGCATGTCTGTTCTTTTAATGAATCGCAGCTAGTGTCATTGCATGTCTGTTCTTTTCACATACCACATAAGGATCCACCTAGTGTCATTGCATGTGTGTTCTTCTAAACAAACCACATAAGGATCCACCAGTGTCATTGGATGTGTGTTCTTCTCATGAACCACACATGGACACACTAAGGTCATTCATGTATGTTCTTTTCCTGAACCACAGCTAGAGTCATTGCATGTCTGTTACTTCCATAAACCACACATGGATCCACCAGTGTCATTGCATGTCAGTTCTTTTCATGAACCACACCTAGTGTCATTCCATGTCAGTTCTTTTCATGAACCACACCCAGTGTCATTGCATGTCAGTTCTTTTCATGAACCACATAAGGATCCACCAGTGACATTGCATGTCTGTTCTTCTCACAAACCACATAAGGATCCACCAGTGTCATTGCATGTCTGTTATTTTCATGAACCACACCCAGTGTCATTGCATGTGTGTTCCTCTAGACAAACCACATAAGGATCCACCGGTGTCACTACATGTCTGTTCTTTTCATGAACCACATAAGGATCCACCAGTGTCATTGGATGTGTGTTCTTTTCATGATCCACGCCCAGTATCATTGCATGTCAGTTCTTTTCATGAACCACATAAGGATCCACCAGTGTCATTGCATGTCTGTTTTTCTCACAAACCACATAAGGATCCACCAGTGTCATTTCATGTTTGTTCTTTTCATGAACCACACCCAGTGTCATTGCATGTGTGTTCTTCTAAATAAACCACATAAGTCATTGCATGTCTTTTCTTTTCATGAACCACACCCGGTGTCATTGCATGTGTATTCCTCTAGACAAACCACATAAGGATCCACCGGTGTCACTGCATGTCTGTTCTTTTCATGAACCACATAAGGATGTGATTGCATGTATGTTCCTCTAAACAAACCACATAAGGGTCCACAAGTCTCATTGCATGTCTGTTCTTTTCATGAACCACACCCAATGTCATTGCATGTGTGTTCTTCTAAAAAAACCACATAAGTCATTGCATGTCTGTTCTTTTCATGAACCACACCCGGTGTCATTACATGTGTGTCCGTCTAGACAAACCACATAAGGATCCAGCGGTGTCACTGCATGTCTGTTCTTTTCATGAACCACATAAGGATCCACCAGTGTCATTACATGTGTGTTCCTCTAGACAAACCACATAAGGATCCACCAGTGTCATTGCATGTCTGTTCTTTTCATGAATCACAGCCAGTGTCATTGCATGTCTGTTATTTTCACAAACCACATAAGGATCCACCTAGTGTCATTGCATGTGTGTTCTTCTAGATAAACCACATAAGGATCCACCAGTGTCATTGGATGTGTGTTCTTCTCATGAACCACATATGGATCCACTGGTGTCATTGCATGTCCGTTCCTCTAAACAAAACCCATAAGGATCCACAAGTGTCATTGCATGTCCGTTCTTTTCATGAACCACACCCAGTGTCATTGCATGTGTGTTATTCTAAACAAACCACATATGTCACTGCATGTCTGTTCTTTTCATGAATCACACCCAGTGTCATTGCATGTGTGTTCCTCTAGACAAACCACATAAGGATCCACTAGTGTCACTGCATGTCTGTTATTTTCATGAACCACATAAGGATCCACAGTGTCATTGGATGTGTGTTCTTCTCATGAACCACACATGGATCCACCAGTGTCATTGCATGTCTATTCTTTTCATGAACCACACCCAGTGTCATTGCATGTGTGTTCTTCTAAACAAACCACATAAATCATTGCATGTCTGTTCTTTTCATAAACCACACCCGGTGTCATTGCATGTGTGTTCCTCTAGACAAACCACATAAGGATACACCGGTGTCATTGCATGTCTGTTCTTTTCATGAACCACATAAGGATCCACCAGTGTCATTGCATGTGTGTTCCTCTAGACAAACCACATAAGGATCCACCAGTGTCATTGGATGTGTTCTCTTTTCATGAACCACACCTAGTGTGATTGCATGTCTATTTCTCTAAACAAACCACATAAGGATCTACCAGTGTCATTGCATGTCTGTTCTTTTCATGAACCACACCCAGTGTCATTGCATGTGTGTTCTTCTAAACAAACCACATAAGTCATTGCATGTCTGTTCTTTTCATGAACCACACCCGGTGTCATTACATGTGTGTTCCTCTAGACAGACCACATAAGGATCCACCAGTGTCACTGCATGTCTGTTCTTTTCATGAACCACATAAGGATCCACCATTGTCATTGGATGTGTGTTCTTTTCATGAACCACACCCAGTGTCATTGTGTGTCAGTTATTTTCATGAACCACATACGGATCCACCAGTGTCATTGCATGTCTGTTCTTCTCACAAACCACATAAGGATCCACCAGTGTCACTGCATGTCTGTTCTTTTCATGAACCACACCCATTGTCATTGCATGTGTGTTCTTCTAAACAAACCACATCAGTCATTGCATGTCTGTTCTTTTCATGAACCACACCCATTGTCATTGCGTGTGTGTTCCTCTAGACAAACCACATAAGGATCCACCGGTGTCACTACATGTCTGTTCTTTTCATGAACCACATAAGGATCCACAAGTGTCATTGGATGTGTGTTCTTCTCATGAACCACACATGGATCCACCGGTGGCATTGCATGTCCATTCTTTTCATGAACCACAACTAGAGTCATTGCATGTCTGTTACTTCCATAAACCACACATGGATCCACCGGTGTCATTGCATGTCTGTTCTTTTCATGAACCACACCGTGTGTCATTGCATGTGTGTTCCTCTAGACAAACCACAGAAGGATCCACCGGTGTCACTACATGTCTGTTCTTTTCATGAACCACATAAGGATCCACCAGTTTCATTTGATGTGTGTTCTTCTCATTAACCACACCCAGTGTCATTGCATGTGTGTTCCTCTAGACAAACCACATAAGGATCCACCGGTGTCATTGCATGTCTGTTCTTTTCATGAACCACACCCATTGTCATTGCATGTGTGTTCTTATAAAAAAACCACATAAGTCATTGCATGTCTGTTGTTTTCATGAACCACACCCGGTGTCATTGCATGTGTGTTCCTCTAGACAAACCACATAAGGATCCACCGGTGTCACTGTATGTCTGTTCTTTTCATGAACCACATAAGGATCCACCAGTGTCATTGGATGTGTGTTCTTCTCATGAACCACACATGGATCCACCGGTGTCATTGCATGTCTGTTCTTTTCATGAACCACACCCAGTGTCATTGCATGTGTGTTCCTCTAGACAAACCACATAAGGATCCACCGGTGTCACTGCATGTCTTTTCTTTTCATGAACCACATAAGGATCCACTAGTGTCATTGGATGTGTGTTCTTCTCATGAACCACACATGGATCTACCAGTGTCATTGCATGTCTGTTCTTTTCATGAATCATAGCTAGAGTCATTGCATGTCTGTTACTTTCATAAACCACACATGGATCCACCAGTGTCATTGCATTCTGTTCTTTTCATGAACCACACCCAGTGTCATTTCATGTGTGTTCCTCTAGAATGGATTCACCAGTGTCATTGCATTCTGTTCTTTTCATGAACCACACCCAGTGTCATTTCATGTGTGTTCCTCTAGACAAACCACATATGGATCCACCAGTGTCATTGCATGTCTGTTCTTTTCATGAACCACAGCTAGAGTCCACCAGTGTCATTGGATGTGTGTTCTTCTCATGAACCACACATGGATGCACCAGTGTCATTGCATGTCTTTTCTTTTCATGAATCACAGCTAGAGTCATTGCATGTATGTTACTTCCATAAACCACATATGGATCCACCTAGTGTGATTGCATGTCTGTTCTTTTCACAAACCACACATGGATAAACCAGTGTCATTGCATGGGTAGCCGTTATACCGAGTCTTCTAGAAGGCATGCCCTAACATAGTTGTTCTGCTTGATGATTGTTACATACCGTTCAATTGGGGTGCTTGGACGATTGGGATGGTCTTCGTGAGAGTGATCCGCGAGTAGGATGTTATGTGGCATGATTGGCCACACTTGCTCTGGACAAACTGGCAACACCGGGCGCTCCCCTGTTGCGAGTGTCACGTCTCACGAGTTCAGTGGGCCACATCCCAGTGTCACGTCCCCATTACTTCTCTTCCTCCCCATACTTCTCTTCCTTACCCTCGAAGCCACTTTCCCCACTTCACTCCCATCCTGCCGTAGCCGCAAGCCGACGGTGCCTCCATCCCAATCCCCTCTCCAGCAGCCACCCCCTCCCCTCTCGCCATGGGTTCAAGGGGAGACGGCGAGGAAACGCGTCGTGACGACATGGGCGGTGATTTCGATGTGAGTCGTCTCATCTCTATTTCTATCATATGTGGCCAGTTATGTATTTTTTCAGCTAGATCTAATCTGTTTACTCATGCGCGTATGATGTGTTAGGCCAACCAGACGATGTATGACTCCGACTATCACAGTTTAGCGGATGAAGACAGTCCTCTGCTATGTAAACATGGATATGTGCCCGCTAAATTTGTAGCGTTCGAAGGACAAAACGCAGGCAGGAGGTTTCTACGGTGTCAAGGACATCGTGCAATGATGCAAGGCGGAAGTTGCGAATTTGTTAAATGGGTAGATCTAGAGTGGCCCAAAACGATGCAGAAAACACTGGACAAACTATGGGAAATGACTGTTGAGTTGAAAGAATCCGTATTCAGCTCACTTCTTGACAGTGTTGAGATGAAGCTATGGGAACCAGTTGACACGACCAAGCATAAGCGAGATCTCAGGTGGGTGCAAGACAAGCTTAGCAAAGTCGAGAAGGAGAGGGACGCGGCGTTGGCCCTGAAGGCTAAAGCTGAGCAAGAACTGACTCAAGCAAGGAATGATCTCCACCAGGCCAAAGTCCTGCAGTTCACAACTACGAGTATTGATAAGTGCATGAGGAAAAATGCAGAGAAACAATTGAAGCTGTGCAAGAAAGATGTTAAAAGGAAGGAGCAAACGATTCGATCCTTGCTCTCGCAGTAAGACGCGCATCGGGCTAAGATTAGGAAGATCAAGGAGATGTGTGATAACTAGTTCTATTTAGCTTAAGCTCTGTGCCTTTTTAAGTTGTAATAGTTGTACTTGTTGACCTAGCGGTCTGAACTATTGGTCCCGGATTCCAGGGAGGAAAAAAATTTGCTCTAACCCTGCATTACTTCTTTTGTCTGACCTTGCATTACTTCTTTTGTCTGACCAATGCCCCTTGTATATTCCGCCCGTCGCTTCTTCATCCTCGTGTACAAATAGGAGGCGCCATAGCGCGTCGCTTCGTCGTCCATCCCCTCATCCTCTCCAATCTCCACCGCGCCATCGCTTAGTCGTCCATCCCCTCGCTCCCTCTCCAATCTCCACCGCGCCACCATGGAGATGCCCGATCTGAACTTCTACGAGGCAGTGATGTTCATGAACTTCGACATCCTCGCGCCGCCAGCCACGAAGGTGCCCCACGGATGGCGCATCAGCTCTGCGGCGGTGCCGGTGGCTCCGCTCCCTGGCCGAGCCGAGATGGAGAGCGAAATCGCGGCGCACCGCCACCAGATGCCCGCGTGGAAGAGGGCGCTGCCCCGGTACGCGGTGGCCAGCCCGTACTAGCCGGCGCTATTCAAGAAGGAGCGAAAGGCCAAGATTGGCAACCACATCGTTGACGGGCGCGTGGTGCACCGGGATCTCCGCAACCGAGAAGGGCGAGAGAGGTTCTGGTCCGTCCCTAGACGGACCAAGTACACCGTCATCGCTGCCGCTTGCCGCGAAGAGGTGCTCCATCTCGCGAACAATGCGGACATCGTGGAGGTTCCGTCCGACAGCGACGAGGAAGTCGGCGGCTCGGAGGACAGTGGTAGTGGAAGTGAAATTTTCGACTAGTGGTTGAATTAATGTAGGATATGAAATCGCACCTTTGTTTAGAAGAATTTGTGGTTGAAGTAATGAAATGCCTCGATTTAGATCTCTCTCTCGATTAATTTGTGGAATAATTTGTGATTTAGATCAATTTTTGCCTCGATTTAGATCTCTATCCTGGATTGGGAACGTGACCGTGGACCAAAGACACATTTTCTACTAGTGTATTCTGACATTGGTGGTTTGTTTAAACGTAATCTACATGGATTGTGCCGCATGCAAATGTCACAACCACAATTTATAAAGTGGAAGCACGTACACCCTTCATCGGAGATCCTGGAGCTTCGCCAGATGTAGGGGATGCAGGAGCAGAGAGGCGGTGAGATAGACGGGCTCAAGATTAGGCTAGAAAGTGGTACCGATTTTCTCCTCATCTGGGCATTATCGGTGAAAACATTGCTGTTTATGTTGCCACGTCGTTGCGCAGCATCTGAAATAAGTTGTTGCTTCGTGGAGTGTGGCAGCTTAAATAATTTATTTCTGTGCCACTTTGATGACCCACAAGTATAGGGGGTGTATCGCAGTATTTTCGAGGGAAGTGAAACCCAATTTATTGATTCGACACAAGGGGAGCCAAAGAATATTTATAAGTCTTAACAACTGAGTTGTCAATTCAGCTGCACCTAGAAACAATCTTGCTCACAGCAGTTTATCAGTAGCAACAGTTTTGTAGTAGCAATAGTAAAGTACTAGCAGTAGTAAAGTAAAGACAGCAGTAACAATAGCAGTAAACAGTGGGATTCGAGTGTGGTAGGCATAGGGATGGATGGACGGGCGTTGCATGGACAAGACAGTTCACATAGAAATCAGAACATAGGGTAATTGCAGATAAAGAAGATAAAGCATGCAAGTACTAGACAATCCTAGGCATGTGTTCCATATATAGTCATACGTGCTCGCAATGAGAACTTGCACAACATCTTTTGTCCTGCCAGCCCGTTTGCAGCGGGGCCTTAAGGGAACTACTGGCAATTAAGCTGCTCCTTTTAATAGAGCACCAGAGCAAATCATTAACACTCCATGAACACATGTGATCCTCACATCAAAGCCATTCCCTCCGGTTATCCCGATTTCTGTCACTTCGAGGCCTTTGTTTCCGGACAACAACATGTGTATACAACTTGCAGGTAAGACCAAAACCAATAATATCATAATGAATCAATAACATGTTCAGATCTGAAATCATGGCACTCGGGCCCTAGTGACAAGCATTAAGCATAACAAGTCGCAACAAAGTCATAAAGCACTAATAAAAGATACTAGGCACCATGCCCTAACAATTGGATGCCATTACATGAACGATCTCATCCAATCCCTACCATCCCCATAGCCTACAGCGGGGGATTACTCACTCATAAATGGGGGAAACATGGATAGTCGATGGAGAAGCGATGGTGATGATGATGGCGATGATATCCTCCAATTCCCCGTCCCGACAGGGTGCCAGAACGGAGTTTCTGGTGCTATTTCGTGGAATCTAGTGGTGGCGGTGGAGCGGAACTCCTTCTGAAAAAACGTCGAACCCCCCCCGAGTTTTTAGGTTAGAAGGCTTCTTATAGGCGAAGAGAGAGACCGAGGGGTGCCTAGGGGGCCCACACCACCCCCTGGCGTGGCCTGGCCTGGCCTGTGCCACCAGGTGGTGTGGCCACCCCTGGCTCTTCTCCGTCTCGTATTCTGGCTCCTAGAGTCTTCGGGTGAAATAGGATTTTTGGCATATTTTCCAGGATTTTTCCTGATAGTTGATTTTCTACATAAAAAGTAGACACCAAGGCAATTCTGCTGAAAACAGCGTCAGTCCGCGTAGTTGCATCCAAATCACACAAGTTTAGAGGAGAAACAATAGCAAAAATGTTTGAGAAAATAGATACGTTTTGGACGTATCACACTTACATTCCATCGTATTTGGAGACCTTCTGCCCCTCAGTAATCGTGGAACCGGTGGATCCTTGTTTTCAGATAGTAGTGGCACATTCATAATTTCGGATTCAACTACTGACTCGGGCGTTTCCAAACCCTAAGTCGCGGTACATTTTACTCAGAAAACGTGGGTAGATTGTTTTACCAGAACGTACCACCAGAGCTCCTGAATTTAACAGAATTACATATATAGGTTCAAGTTCAACACATTACTATGCATCTTCATTGCCAGCAGCCTTATTCCGTAGCCTGGGTGTCAAGCCTTCACGTCCACTGGCTTCTTTATTTCCTGCCTTCTTCCTCTTCCTCGGTGCCAATTTTTTTAGCTTCACATACTCTGCATCGCCGGGACAATGGGCACCAGAATCGTGTCTAGCATCATCTTTCCACTCGTTTTTAATTTCTTCGGGCAACAAAATGACTGACCTGGCAGTCATGTTTCTAACCTTGCGGTGCTTCCTGTCAAAGAAACAAGACTGTTGCATAACTGCCCAATATCTACAGAGTAAATAAAACAAAAATTATAATTCAGCACAAACATGCGAACCCCAAGCGACCTTTGCTTACCAGGAGCTAATTGGGTTCGAGCAACCACCCTGTCCAAGAATAGAAGCGCGACTCCCGATTGCGCAGACTTCCACATCCGAAGACATCACATTTCAGCTCAAACATGGCAGTCGAAGCATACCTTTTCATCAACCCAATTAGCTGATTGTCACACGTTATAGGAACCATGATGCCACGTTCATCCATGAGCTGAACTTTGTAGTCTGCTTCGGCCATAATTTAACATGATTACGCAGAGCAGCAACCATACCAGATATAGTGTAGATCTGCGGAGGCGCTTCTTCCATCGTGAAACAATGGTGTCCATACCACTTGCCCTTAGAGTCGTACCTGTAGAGGACTACCGTAACCAGGTAAGGGGGGTCCGCGCATATCCCACTTGACAGAAAACTATGGACAAAATATGTTTGTCAGCGTTGGGCTAATAAACAATTTAAGGTTCAGTAGCCAGCTAGCAGTTATAATTAGTGCGAATAGCAAAGAGAAGGGTAGCTCACCCGCTTGTAGCTAGAACTTCTTCTTCCTTGATAGTAGGATCTGCCATCCTCCGAACTGCTCGGCTTGTCGGGGGAGGAGGCGGGCTAGAGCCTCGCAACGACGGCTACGGTATGCGCCATTGGAGCTCGGGATCAGCGACTAGGCGCAGCAACTTGGCCCCGGAAGTCAAATGTCCAAAGGGATCGTCCTACCTGGAGGGTGGATTCCGACACCGCCGGTGCTAGGGGAAAGCTGGGAATGGATTTGTGAAATTGGTCAATGCATCCAATCCACTTAGCTACTCGATTTGCCTAAGAGGTTGCCGCGTTGGCGCCCGCGTCACGGACAGATGACCGACATGAGGGTCCCGACTGTCTACTTCATGGGGCGGTTTAACGGAATGTTTGAATTTGGCAGGGGTGAGATGAGTTTGCCTCGAAATGGCCCCTCTCAGTAGTTGGCGGCCCAACTTTTCGAAACACGGTAATTTCAAGCAACTTAGGTACCGACATGCGCTGTCCTGCGAAGTTTGGTACCGTAGACGAATAGGCCCACACGAAAGAGCTCCATAGGAACAACTTTGCTTTGGACTGGTCTTCATTGGGCAACCCTTTTTAGTGGAAAACACAAGCCAACTTTGGATCAACATTGTTCGTAGGGATGTATTTGGTGTTCATGAGAAAAAAGGCATATATGTTGCATTGTATTGTTGGCATGAATTGTGCTCGCCAATAGGAAAATCAGTTATGGCACACTCCTAAGATTCTAACCCGACCATAATGTATCTACACTCAAAATAGAAGGGGAAATTATATGCATTTATGTTAGCATATCTAACTATACATCAAACAAAATCTACACTCAAAATAAAGTTATAAATATGGATATATGTAACATCGGCTAAAGATCTGTGTATGCTAGGACTTCCTATATTGCATTATGGGAAGAATCTAGCGGTTTCCTATGTATATTTCTATCTTTGTGAATAAATATAATTTGGATCTAGTCATTGTGTTAATAATAATTTGCATGGTAAGTTGCAAGGTGTAAGAAACACTAATTCATTTAAGTATGAAAGGATTGAGAAGATAGTGTTACCTATAAAAGGTTTGTTCAACATCCATACAATCATGGATATCCAACGAGCTAACTAAAATTTTAGCATATAACACATATAAGAAAGCTACTCTCAACCATTTTCCCTTTGTCATGTGTTTAAACATAGAAAACTTAAAACATATAATGTGAAAAGCAACACTTAAAAGTAACTAAAAACTAGAATAAATTAGCAACCTAACATGATATGAAATAGGAATTAAGTGCTTAAAATGCCATCAAATTTGGAAAAATGTTTGAAATCACCACATATTTTCTAGCTATACTTAATTAATTGTTTAAGATACAAAGTATGGTTATACAATAAATTTCACTTTATGTCAAGCATTTCAACTATGCTCTACAATCATATCATTAATCGCTTAATATGTATTACCATTAAGACCACAAGCCTAAAACAGTAATTATAGTTTTGTTGATGTTGTAGATTCATTAGTACAAGCATGTTGTAATATATGGCATGAAGAATATTTGAGCTCTCATGTTTTGTTTTGTTTTGTTTTCTCCTCTTTACTTGTTATCATATCCTATGCATGTGTCAAAGGGTAGAAATAGGAAGGAACTAGTGACCCTTCTAGGTTAGCATACACTTATACACATCACCAATTCCACTAGAGTAGCTAAATCAATTGTCACACAATTGTTCAATTTTTTTGTTTGAGATAGCCAGTTCAAGAATATCATTATTAGATGACCAAATGGTGTACTTTTGATAATCTTGACTATCTCACATAATAATCATGGTTGGCATCATCGCCAAATCAGGATAAATTGCTGGGCATTAATCAGTAGTATCAGGACTCATGGATCTGAGGGACCAATACATCAAAATGTCATCGATGTTTGCCACATTAACCATTATGGTGACACTAGGACATATGGAGTTGGGACACTTATAGGGACGACAAAATGGCATTAAAACATTTTTTGTCTCTCACTTTAAAGCACCAATTCAAGAGACAAATATCATGGAGAAAACACGGGTTTCTGTAGCTCTACTATTGTTGTAAGTTTTATATTGGCATGAACTATCCGATGGAGCAACATATGTATTGAAAAAGTTCGTTTGGATCTAGTTTATTGGGACTCCTAATTCATAAATAAATCATATTTTGAAGTTTATAAAAACTTAAAAAATTCCCACAATACATACATGTCTAACCTACATAGAAAAGATTTGTTACTAGATGTGTTTCATTTGTGGGATGCACAAAAAACTAAATGTATGGGTCCTCAATAATAAAATGTACATATATAATATTTGCCTAAATTCTAAGAAAAATTAACATATTCCAACTCAATTTCATTAATTTTTCATTCAAGTCTAAGAAAACGCCGTGCTATAAATTTTTATTCATTTAGCCAAAAACTTGAATTATTTGTCTCGAACGAGTGAGGATTAATCAACTATCATTCGTGTTTCAAAAAAAATTAACTATCATTCGATTTAAAAAACCATGTTCATACATATCAAAAATACCTTCACATACCTCAACTTCATATAAGTGGTCTTCAATATAGGTTTACATAATTCCATGGTGAGTGAGAATTAGCATATTTGTCTTATAAATTGCATCTTTTATAAGTAAAAATAATTTTCCTTTTGGTTAGCTTAAAATAAATATATTTACTTGTGGAAACTTATAGTTGTGTAGAGTGGATATGTACTTGTGGAAAAAAATCATATTTTTGGAACTTTAAAATATTGTTTTAGATCTCTTTTAAAAATCGGATTCTATAGATTGCACATTTGATTTTTCAAATATATAGTTCTATTTCCTCCATACCTACATATTTATTTACTTTTAGTTTGAGTGTAGAATACTTGTGTTAGGATTTGAATCTTACGATTGTGCCACAACCGAGTTTCTGCTAGCAAGGACAATTAGTGTTAACGTGGATTGAAATGATATAAATCTTTTAAATAATATTAAAAGTTATCTAAACAACAAATTTTCGATGAAGGATCTTGGTGAAGCATCATACATACTAGGCAAGATCTATAGAGATAGATCGAGATGTCTAATTGGGCTATCACAAAGTACATACCTTGGCAAGATATTGAACAAGTTCAGTATGGACGGAAGTAAGAAAAGGTTCTTACCTATGTTGCAAGGCAAGACATTGAGTAAGACTAAAAGTCCAGCTACGATAGAAGAAAGATAAATAATGGATAAGATCCCCTATGCCTCAATCATAAGCTGTATTATGTATGCCATGCTATGTAAAAGACCGGATGTGGCATATGCTATTAGTTTGACTAGCAGGTACCATTCTGATCCAGGTTTGGAACAGTAGATAGTGGTCAAGAATCCTTAAGTACTTAAGAAGGACTAGGGACATGTTTCTCATGTATCGAGGTGAAGAAGAGCTTGTCGCCAAGTGTTATGTCGACGCTAGCTTCGACACCGATCCAGATGAATCTAAGTCTCAATCCGGGTATGTGTTTCTCATGAATGGAGCAGTAGTTAGTTGGAGGAGCTCCAAACAACTCGTGGTGGTAGGATCAACAATGGAGGCGGAGTATGTTGCTCTTCAGAAGCGGCGCAGGAAGCGGTTTGGATGAAGGAGTTCATAATGGAATTAGGTGTGCTTCCTAGTGCGTTGGACCCAATGGTGATCTATTGTGACAACAATGGAGCCATAGCCAATGCCAAAGAACCAAGGTCTCACAATAATTCCAAGCATATCAAGCGCCGATTTCACTCCATCCGCGAGCATGTCAAGGATGGAGATATAAAGATTTGTAAAGTACATACGAATCTGAATTTAGAAGATTCGTTGACTAAAACTCTCCCTAGGGAAAACATGATGAACACCATAACTCCATGGGTGTTAGATTCATCACTATGTAATCCATATTATTGTCTCTAGTGCAAGTAGGAGACTGAAGGGAATATGCCTGAGATACAATAATAAAGTTGTTATTATCTTATTTCAAGTATATGATAGATATTTATTTTGCATGCTATAATTGTGTTAATTGGAAACGTTAATACATGTGTGTTTAGTAAACAAATATATAGAGTTTTTAGTTATGCCTCTCATATAAACAAGCTCGTTGATTAACAAGATGATCAAAGTTTCCTGATCATGGACATTGGATGTTGTTAATAACGAGGTTACAACATTAGTGGAATGATGTGATGAACATTCATCCTAAGTATAGTAATACGATCAAAGTCATTATGTTTGCATTGCTATAACATCATGCAAAGTAACTTTAATCCTTAGACCATGAGATCATGTTAATTGCTAACACTGGAAGAGTACATTGATAACATCAAACGTCACATCGTAGCAGGGTGACTATAAAGGTGGGTTTGGATCCTATGAAAGTGTTATGTTGAGGCTCATGGATCAAGAGTGAAATTTGTCCATCCCGATGATGGAGAGATATACTCTGGTCCCTCTCGGTGATATTATCACGGTACGAGAAAATAGTACTTGTCGGTAACGAGATCAAACTAGGTATGGGGATACTTATGATCGAATCTTGGACATGTAATATATCGTGAGACAAAGGGATTTAGTTACGACATTAAAAGGTTCACATAATCACTAGAGTCGTCGTTGAATGTGTGGGAGAATGTACGGATCTCCAGGTCCTGCTGCTGATTATTGATCGGAGAGGGGTCTCGATCATGTCTGCATTATTCACAAACCGTAGGGTGACACACTTAAGGGATACCAACACCATTTGGAGCAAATAAGATACTAGAGAAAGATCATGAAAGCACTGGAATTATTTCGATGGACACTGGAATTGTTTCGCATCAAATTGCTAAATTTGGTTTTGCATGTGACATCGAAATGTTGCAAGGATTTTATGGAAATGTTAGTTAATTAAAGTAATTAACAAAATTCTGAATAAAATAAATAAAGGAGTTTTATTAAATGAGAGATACATTAAATTTAGTGGAAATTTAATGGATGTGAGTGGATATGTGAGTGGAGGAGGTTTTATGTGAGTAGAGCTTCCACCAACATGAATGAAGGGAGAGGTGGGGGCACCACCTTGGCCGCCGGCCATGGGAGGGGCTGCCCCTATAAAAGGCCTCCTCCTCTCACTTTGCACCTCCTCGTGAAAGATCTCTCTCCTCCTCTAGAATATTCCCCATAGCTTCGGATTAGTGAAGTACATGTTCCCAGTGGATTTTTCTGGAAGGATTTCCTGCTTTCGCTGCTTTGCTAGAGCGAGAACTTAGAGGTACTTGGGTACCAGACGTGTGTGTGATCACGGATGCATGGCTGCTTTGCGGTGCTAGGACATCATCACGATCTTGAGATCGGAAAGTGAATGACTACATCATCCACGAAATCAAATCTCGTAACGCTTTATCGCTCTTCGAGGGTAAGTTATCTATGGATGTATATCCACCCTTTGATTGTATCTAGGAAGATAGATCTTGGTGCTTAGTTGTTCATATCATAGGAAAAAATTTGTTTTCTATGTTGCGAACCCAACAAGAAACGGATCAACTAAGCGAAGGAGATCCACAACCGCTGTGCCCTCTGGAGAATTTCTACCATGCTCCTAGCAACGGCTCGTCAAGCACCAAGAATCACCTTCAAGAAGGAATGCCAATGCTGCTGCTCGGACTAGAGACTGGTCCTAGGGTTTCCCCCGGCACACAGAGGGAAGCGGAAATAGGGTAGCCACGATGCCCTCCAGGAAGGAATGGTGCCACCCGAGGGCGGCACCGCGTCGGTGTCAGACGAGCTGATAAGGATTTCTCCCGAAAAAACCTTATGCACAACCCCCGGGCGATCCATTGCACATGAGCCCCAGACGAGGACTTGCCACCACCAACCTCGCCATCAACAAACATGCCCCACTACGGTTCTGAAGCTGCCATCATCGTCTCACCAAGGGTACCATCACGAGGTGATACCTTCGATCCGGATTCACGGATGTAGTATAATAGCTTTTTCCCTAGAAGACTTAAGTTTAATCGAACCTTGGAAAGCAATGCTAATAATAAGTTCATGGACTTTATTTGTTTGTTTTACCTTAGTTTATCGGACCAATCTAGTTTACTTTTATAATGGGTTGAATCAATGGATGGAGATAGACCGGGGTTGAAGATCCACCTGCAGTTGCACATCATATGGGATAAAAGATAATAATAAGCATAGTCATGTGTAATGGTTGAATAGGGATAATCTCTTGTGGGTAACACATCCTAATATACTAGAGCCCCCGTGATGCAGTGGGCATAGCAATAGTCTTTTAGTCCAACCAAGTGCACCACGAAGCAACGGGCTACAAACGATTATTAAGTGTATAACATAGATCAAAGCATTAAGTGGTGATGTTGTTGTGATCCCGAATGGGTCGCTAAGCAAAGACCGTACTACCCTTGCTGTCACTAGGGTTCCTATAAGATCGCCGCTAGCCATGTATCTCAGCACAAGCTTTTATCAATCTACGGGAACTTGGGTACCTACAAGTCCACAGATCGAGACAAGAGACAAAGAAACAAAAGATACAAATCTCTATTTGCAAACAAAACACAATACTCCCATGAATTAGATGCACATAATTGTTGCGAGGTTTCTTCCCAACCCGCAGCCCGTGAGGACTACTTACTCATAACAAATAGATCTAAGATAGAAAACATTGTGCAAAATACTTAGATTGAAATCAAATATTCTTACAATGGTCATCGAATCACAAGGAGATATAAAGTACAAAGCAATGGCTATGGCTAATGTAGGGGATGGATGATGGAAGTGATGAACAATGGCGTGGATCTCCTTTAGTGGTGGTGTGATGTAATCTGAGAATGGCGGCTCTCTGGCCGGCGGCTGGAGCCTCAAAATATATAGGTGTATTCATGAAAGTTTTAGGGTTTGACGAGACGAAGCCATCGCCACATGGTATGGGCGGACGGTATGGGCGGGCTCTACCCGTACCAGTGGTTGTTAAGCTTGCTAACGAGAATGACTCCCCAATTACTTGGCCGTGTGGACTTCCTCAAAAACCTTCATTATGACTCCTGATCTCGCATTAGAAAGCGTGATTTCCTGCACAACACAATTCAAAGCAAGGTTTTGCATATCTTTGCAATTATTAGTCATTAGTGGCAAGGATCGAGAGTTTCTTATCAATTGCTTGACCAAAAACAATGTTTAAATGCGGTGGAAGATGGCCATTTTTGGAGCCATCAACCCCCACAAAGCTCAAACCATGATCACCCTCGAGCAAGAAGAAACAAAAGAACTATAAGGAATTCAACGTTTAAACTTGAAACAACAATAATAAGAATTCACTTACAGTTGGTAGTCATATGCGCTCAGCACTTCATTCATTTGCGAGGCTTATCAAAGTTAGAGAGATGATAAGAATACTATACAAGGTTCGGTAAGTCAAGACAATCAAAGTAAAGTTTAAGATAAGTATAAGTAACTAGAAGTGTAGCAATCAATCCAATTCTTCTAGTTAACTCTCAGCTTGCCAAGGAACACTAGAATGTTTAAATAGCATAATTGAGTAAGAGAGTTTCATGTCCTAAGTAGTATAACAACGAGGTGTCTTATTTACACCCACATCAATAAATCAAGTCTATCAAAAACACTTCTAATCCAATCATTGTCTTTCAAGAAAATTCAAAAAGTAGTAATGAGACCATGCCAAGGACTTGTTATGTGGATCTTCATACATATCTCTTTTCTTTTTCTCATCAATCATTTTTTCTTCCTCTTTCAAGGATCATTGGTTGTTTCTTTTACAGTGCTTGGACAACCTTTGAGAGTACCAATACTTTTGCCCATATATTGACACGTATGCCACTCATGTCATCAACTCATAGCCGAAATCCGGGGTTATACCATAGATCATTCAAAAGCTAGCGGAGTTGTTGGCATCCCAAATATGTGCATGAGAAACATAGGATTTTTTCTTTTTCTCTTCTCTTTTTACTAGTACCATGGTTTGATCCATAAGGTTAGCTTTAGCATGCATCACAATTACCACTAGACTTCATTTCAGTTGTCGTCGGATTGATGACAAGTACGCCATGAGGGGGTCCTCGAGGCGTGCGGAAGAGAGGGGGGTGAGACGTACGGTATTCCGGGATGGTGAGCACACAAGTTTACCCAGGTTCGAATCCGTCGGCTTTGGTCGGATCCTACTCCTGCTAGCAATCCAGTAATACGGCAGAACCAAAATATGGGTTACAAGGGTTTCTCCTGTGCGAGTTGAGATTGTAGACTATTGAGGTTATAAGGTGTTACCCTAGGACGGCTTATATAGATATCCAGCCTAGGGTTTACAGGAGAGATCTATCCGGCTACGACTAAGAGTCTGTTACAGAGTACATCTTGGACTACAAGTAACATCATGGCCTAAGTCGGTAAGTCTTCTAGGCTTTCCCGTAGCCGGATTGGACTCCGTCTTCTCTCCCTGACTGGGCCGCCCGTGAAGCAATGCTCTAACCCGAAGTGGGCCACCCTGGTCAGTGAGGAACTATGAGGATACCCGGAAAGTATATCCCCAACAGCTGCCTTGAGGCCTCCAAGATCCAAAGTCGGATTTATCATCATCTAGCTTGATCTTGACTGCGTGAATCTTGAAGGGTTCCTGAAACTTCACAATAAAAGATACGATCCGGGTCTTAAAAATAAGTCGGACCTTGCAATTGGTTACTCGGATTTTCCAGCTCGCTTTTAAACTAAGACGGAACTTGGTCTCTAACGCCACCTGACACAAGCATGGTCAAGTCACGTCATCTGACAGACGTTCCGTCAGCACGACCGTTGGTGAGTCCGCGGTTCGTGGAACCGAGGTGCCGTTTCAATGCGTGCGTGGAGATCGAGGCGACGCAATCATCGCGCGGGCCTTTCCCAGTTCTTTCCACGACGCGTGGCGGTTACACTGTAGCGTTTGCACGAATCTTGGCGCAGGTAGGTGGATATAAGGGGTTTAGATTTCTTCTTCTCATCCCCACCAGTCCTTTGCCGTTCCTTCCTTCCCAATCTTCCCACGCGCACAGAGCTTCCTCGTCCTCCTCCCACAAAGCTCCTAGCGCCGCCACCTTAAGGTTACTTTTTCCACCGGAGAAAAATGGCTTCATCTTCGTCTTCCTCTGGTCTGGCGGCAGCGGCGAAAGCGGAAGCTGCAGCGGAGAAGGAAAGCTACATGGGAACCTGGATCCCCTGTGCCCTTGACGAGGTAGGCCTCAAGAATGTGGAGAAGGAGGGACTGCTCGTCACCGGCAACTAGCGGAGCGGCTCCGGCGAAACCGTCCCCAACCCACTCGAGGGCGAGCGAGTTCACTTTGGTACTCACCTGGACCGAGGTTTGTCCTTTCCTCCCTCGGAATTCTTCTCTGAGGTGATAGATCACTATGGAGTTCAACTCCACAATCTTCCTCCCAATTCTCTTCTAGAAATGAGCGCATATGCTGCGCTTTGCGAGGGCTTTCTCGGCATTAGGCCGAGTTTGCTTCTCTTCCGGTTTTACTTTCATGTCCGGAGGAATTCCATCACTGCCGGTGTTCCTTACATCATCGGCACTATTAGTTTTTCTCTTAGATGAGACCGGGCATATCCCAAAATTTCTGCCAGTGACTCGGTCAAGCAATGGCCAGCCACTTTTTTCTATCATAGGGATATTCCGGCTCCTGGCAAAGCTACTGCTTTGCCGGCTTTTGTCGACGGAGCTGGCACGGCCCAACCTTCCTGGGACGAGGCCGCTCCGGCTCTCACAGATGATCTGATCCTTGCTAAGAGGCGGATCGAATATCTGATCAAGCACAATGGTCTGAAGGGATCCGACTTGGTCCAGTGCTGGGTCTCATGCCGGATCCAGCCACTTCAGTACCACGGGGATAGACTAATGCATTCCATCACGTCTTCTCTAACCGACTCCCTCCGCATCAGCCCCAAGGCCTACACCACTCAAGGCTACATAAGCCAAGTTAAGTGGCTGATCAAGGAGCGGATCGAAAGGCGGATTCCAGAGGTTTCTCTGGACATGCACACGGCGGAAAACCCCGTGGTGCCGGTAAGCTTTTATCATCACATCTTTTATGTGTTTCTATCTTTGAGTTACATTGCAATACTGATATGTTTTCTTATTTTCAGCTTGCTTACATCCTCGAGTCGGAACTTGCTCCACTCGAAGGATACCCTCCAGAGTTCTCTCAGGAGGTGGAAGTAATTCCACTGCCGGATCTTGCGCTCAAGAAGCGCAAAGCTCCGACAGTAGCGGTTGGCAGAAAGGAGGTGCCAGTTGTGAAGAGGTAACCTTCTGTCACAACTTTTCCGCCTTTGTTCTTTACTCAAGTTTCTTTCCGAGATGTAATGTTTCCAACTTTACTACTTTCTCAGAGAAAAATCAATCATCAAGGGCAAGGGGAAGGGGACTTATTCGAATCCCTTGCGCCAGATGAAGCTTACAATAGCTTCCCCTGCCGTGGCTTCTCCAACTCCGGTCCCTCAACCTTCTGCAACTCCGGCGATCATCCCTTCTCTGGTGATTGCAGAAGATCCAGCTCCTCAAGCGGAGCCTGCGATCCTTGTCGCTTCGACGCGTCACCACCGCGTCGGCCACCAAGATAAGGATGAACCCTCTTCGGGTAATGATCCCTCGGCTGAAGTCTTCGCCGAAAACCTCCTCAACAATCCGGTTCTTGCCAAATTTGGCCTGACCTGGAAATCTGCAGAGGAGATCCAGCGGCTGCCGTGCAAGTCCCGACAAAGCCATCTATCCCCGAAGAGGAGGCGCAAGAAGCGGAGGACGCCAAGTTCTCCGACCTTCTCACTCAAGTCCGCTTCTGACGAGAGGATCAGGATCGGCGAGCTTCCAACAGCTCCAGTGATCCTCTTACTCGCCGAGAAGGTGGCAGCTGAAGTGAACGCGGGTTTAGACAAACTCACCCGCGAGCAATATGTAAGTCGGAATTCCAACTCTTGTTTTTACATTATGTTATATCATATCCTCTATCCCCCAAGAATGAAGTAAGATATAGAATCTGAGTTTATGCTTTCATTAGGATGCCAAAGAACGAACTAGTGTAGCCCCTAAGGCTCGTGCTGATATTTAGTAAAAATATTAGCCCGAGTCTTAAGTAGCTTTCTGACTTTGGGTATTCTGACTTACAGAAAGTATGTTCCTATAACCAGGAATTATTATCCAATGTCTGTAATAAGCGGAGAGAGATCAAAGCTCTCCGGCTTACAAATGCTGAGCTCAAGGTAGCCAAGGACGAAGCCGAAGGTAAACATTTCGAGATTCAAACCTTGCCTTTTGCTTTTTCTATGTCGAATTTTTCTGAACTGTTGTTCTTTTTGTCTTACAGCGTTGGTGAAACAATCCATCGCTATGATTGAAGAGGCCGAGAACCTCAAGACCTTGGTGGCGGAGAACAAAGGACTTCGCCAAGATCTGGATAAGCTCAAGGTGGATCATGAAACGAGCATAGCTCAAGTCCTGGAATCCTCCTCCATGGCCACTAAAGAGCGCGATCGCAAGATTGCCGCTCAAGATAAAGTTATCTCAGACCTCAAGGATGAGGTTGGCAAAGAGAAGGATATATCCCAGGCGCTCTGGGCTGAACTCCAGAGTCTCCGGGAGGAGAAGACCAAGATTGACGACGTCATTCTTGGTACGTTCCATCTTTCTGACTTATCTTTTTTTCGACTGTTATCAATGTCGGATTTTTCTTGACTTGTTTTGTGTATAGGTCCTCTAAAGTTGTTGGACTCTTCCTCGTCCGAGCCCCGCACTCACCGGCTTACCCAAGTCGGTGATCTTCTTCATGACTACCGCCAGTCCCTTGAGGACATTGGCGAGTCTCTCAGGATTCCGGACATGCCAAGCATGTCGGATTTTGAGGTGCGGGACAGGGCCAAGGAGATGCCGCAGCTTGTTCGGGACTAGAATATGTCCTACGCGTGGACTGCCGCGCAGAATGCCCTCTCCATGGTCATGAGCCACCATGGAAACATGGAAATATGGCAAGTGAATCAAGGTTACTGCAAGGTAGACGAAGACGGCCAGGAGCAGGACCTTCAAGCCATCATGCACTCCTGCGCCGGATATGGGTGCCACGTAGCTGACCTGACCAGCTACGAGGTCCCCTCTTCACCCGCGTGGATACTCCGCCTCCTCCTGTAGAAGACACCGAAGAAGTTTCCGACGATGAACGGACCACCTCGGATCCGGACATATCGGCACGATATCAAGGCGGAGTGACCAGCGAGCCAGTAGATCCTTCATCTCCTCCTGCATCATAGACCACAAACTTATGTATTATTCTGTGAAAGAACATGATGCGTTTTGTAAATATTTAAGTACTATGACTTTTTGTTAGTGCTAAGTTTTTTATCTATTCAGCACTTTTGTCTTAGAATTTTTGTGTGCCTGAAATGTTTTCACAAGCACTTATATTTTTCGTCTCGACTTATCGTTTATCTGGCTTTCCGCCTCGTCCCTTTCGTGAGCCGGCTAAACCTTCAGCCAGAAACTTTGCCGAGCAACGGAGCTCAATTGCTAAACCAGTTTAAACTCGGAAACAAAGCCGGCTTCCAGTACCAACAATTCACTACTCGGAAAATGCCCGCATCCGGCAATCAGATAAATAACCAAAGTAAAGACTAGAAATTTTTAGAGTTATACCCGAAGGTAGCAGTTTTAGAATCGGAAATCTAAACCAGAACGAACATGAGCATAAAGTACTTTCAAGCATTCTGGGATTTTCGACTATGACATGATCATTCGGAAATAAGATGGTTTAAGAACTTCTCAGAAAAACTTGAGGCAACCAAAACTTTTATTTCTCACAAAACATGTACATATGTATGATTACAAAGAAGGATAAACTAAGAATAAAAGGGATGTAGCTGAGCAATATTCCATGGTCTGTCTAACTCATCCGGATTTGTACTGCCTCCAGCTCTCTTTCTCTTCTTAGTAGCAGGTCTTTCTTTGACTGGCCTCATGTCAGTTAAGTAGTACGATCCATTGTGCAATACTCGACTAACTAAAAAGGGCCCTTCCCATAATGGGGAAAGTTTGTGCTTTCTTTGTTGCACAAGCCGGAGAACCAAATCACCTTTATTGAAAGATCTAGTTCGGACTCTCTGGCTATGATACTTGCATAACTTCTGTTGATAGGCTGTAGATCTCATTTCAGCAATGACGCGAACTTCTTCGACTAAGTCGAGATCATTTTGCCGAGAAATCTCGGCATCCTCTTCGATATACGTGGTAACTCTAGGAGAAGTATGAATTAAATCACTAGGAAGAACTGCTTCTGCGCCATAGACCAAGAAGAAAGGTGTATATCCTGTTGACCTGTTCGGAGTTGTTCGCAAACTCCAAATTACAAAGGGTAGTTCCTCTGCCCAAGCCCCCGCAGCACGTCTCAGTGGTGCTTTGAGTCTTGGTTTCAAGCCTTGTAGAATTAAACCATTTGCTCTTTCGACTTGTCCGTTAGCCTGTGGATGTGTGACTGACGCAATGTCAAGCCGGATATTTTTCTCATCGCAGAATTCAAGCAGTTCTCCCATAGAAAAGTTACTCCCGTTGTCCGTGATAATGCTATGCGGATAACCATACCGGATTATAACATCCTCGACAAATCTTTTGGCTGTTGCTCCATCACAACTAGTGATAGGTTTAGCCTCGATCCACTTGGTGAATTTATCCACCATCACTAAGAGGTGGGTAAATCCACTTGGAGCTCGTTTAAAGGGTCCTACCATGTCAAGCCCCGCATCGCAAAAGGCCATGTTATAGGTATTGTTCGCAGCTGATCAGCCGGAACATGAGCTTGCTTGGCGTACTTTTGGCAGCCTTTGCATGTCTTGACTAACCGTTCGGCATCTGCCTGAGTTGTAAGCCAGAAAAATCCATGTCGAAAAGCTTTTGCCACTAAAGATTTGGCTGCAGTGTGGTGACCACACTCGCCTTCGTGGATTTCCCTTAAGATTTCCACTCCTTCTTCCGGAGATACACAGTGCTAAAAACCCCAGAAACACTCCGTTTATGGAGCTCACCCTTAACAATAGTATAGGCTTTTGCTCGTCGGATAATCTGCCGGCTCAGCACCTTGTCTTTGGGTAATTTGCCATCTACCAAATAATCGAGGTAGGGTTGAGTCCAGCTAGGAATTACAGCCAGAACTGCTATTAAAGGTGAGTCGGATTTGGTCGGATATTCCTCATCTACTCCCTTTATCGAGGGAACCTTGAGGTGCTCTAAAAATGCGCCATCCGGGACCTCTTTCCGCGCAGAGCCTATTCGAGATAGTGCATCTGCTTCCTCATTTTCTGCTCGAGGGATGTGTTGAACTTCAAACCCTTCGAACGATTTAGATAGATCATCCACGATGGCTTTATATGATGCCATGTGCTTATTTGCATTACAAATATCTGAGACTTGCTGAGCAACAAGATCCGAATCTCTGTAACACATCAAATGTCGGATGCCAATGTCCTTAGCAATCCGGATTCCATGTAGCAGTGCTTCATACTCGGCAATGTTGTTTGTCACTGTGAAGTGGATCTGCAACACGTATAATAGTTTATCTCCTTGGGGTGATTTGAGCACCACGCCAGCCCCCGAGCCCCCTCGAGCCTTAAACCCATCGAAAAAGAGGGTCCAATATTCTGACTCAGGGAGGACCATGTTCTCCTTCGTCTCTGTCCAATCAGCGACAAAGTCGGCAAGGATCTGGGATTTGATTGCTGTCCGAGGTTTATACTCAATATCGAAAGCTGAGAGCTCTATGCCCCATTTGGCGACACGTCCTGTGGCGTCGCTGTTGTTGATTATGTCTCTCATGGGAGCTTTGCTCACCACGGTAATTGGATGCTCCTGAAAATAGTGTCGTAACTTACGAGATGCTAGGAAAACACCGTAAGCCAACTTTTCATAGTGCGGATATCGCTGTTTTGATTCTGTCAAGACCTCGCTGACAAAATAAGTCGGACGCTGCACCAAGTGTTCCTGATTTTCCTCTGGTCTCTCCACCACCATGACGATACTAACGACCTTATTTGTCGCAAAAATATAAAGCAACATCGGTTCCTGAGGTTCCGGCGCTGCAAGGATAGGAGCAGATGAGAGTACTTTCTTCAGGTCTTGTAGTACAGCTTCAGCTTCGTCAGTCCAGACAAAATCCTTGGTTTTCTTCAGGAGTTTGTATAATGGTTCGGCTCTTTCACCAAGCCGGCTTACAAATCGACTGACCGCAGCAATGCAACCAGTTAATGTTTGTACGTCCTTCAGGCGAGTTGGCCTGGAAATATTGAGTATAGGCTTGATTTTGTCGTGGTTCACCTCTATGCCTCTTTGAGACACGATGAAACCTAACAATTTTCTGGCTAGTATTCCAAAGAAGCATTTCTTCGGGTTAAGCATGATGTTGTATTTTCGTAGATTGGCGAACGTTTCTTCCAAGTCGGAAATGAGTGTTTCCTTCTTTTTGGACACACCGTGATATCATCCACGTATGCATGTACATTGCGTCCGAGTTGGTCGTGGAGGCAACGCTGCATCGTGCGCTGGTACGTAGCTCCTGCGTTCTTCAGCCCAAAGGGCATCGTAACAAAACAGAAGGTTCTGAAGGGGGTTATGAATGAAGTTTTGACTTTGTCAGATTCCTTCATCCAGATTTGGTGATAACCGGAATATGCGTCGAGAAAACAAAGGAGTTCCGAGCCTGCCGTAGAATCGATAACTTGATCAATTCTAGGCAAAGCGAACGGATATTTTGGACAAGCCTTGTTCAAGGCAGTATAATCAACACACATCCTTAAATCAGTGGTGTCCTTTTTAGGGACCATTACAGGATTGGCCAACCAATCAGTATGGATGACCTCTTCTATGAATCCGGCTAACTCGAGCCGCGCTAGTTCTTTAGCTATTGCCTTATGCTTTTCATCACCAAACCGTTGTAAGGACTGTTTGACGGGTTTAGCGTTCGGGTTTACATTTAGAGAGTGCTCGGCAAGTTCCCTAGGTACTCCGGTCATGTCAGACGGCTGCCATGTGAAGATATCTTGATTTGCTTGGAGGAACTTGATGAGCGCGCTTTCCTATGCGCTATCTAGGCCTACGCCTATCTGGGTCACCTTGGAGGGGTCATCTTCCTTCAACGGCGCTTTCTTCGTCTCTTCTGATGCCTTGAACTCCGAATTTGTCTTGGTAACCTCCTTCTTCGTTGCGGGCATCTCGGACGGATCTATGCTCTTCTTGATCTCCTGGTATTCCTGGGCGTGCAACACGGCTTCAGCAAAGGCGGCATTTCCATCCTCGCACTCTCGCGCTTTCTTCGGGTCTCCCCTGATGGTGATCACGCCGTTGGGACCTGGAATTTTCATCATATTGTAAATGTAACACGGACGAGCCATAAAAGCCTAGTAAGCCGGACGTCCGAATATAGCGTGGTATGCGCTCTTGAACGGGACCACTTCAAAGGAAAGTGCCTCCGTCCGATAATTCTTTGGTGTTCCAAAAGTAACATCCAAAGTGATATCTCCCAGGGAATTAGCTTGTCTTCTTGGGACAACTCCGTGAAAAATCATAGAGCTATGGTTAAGCTGTGTTTCCGAGATCTTCATCCGGCGTAGCGTTTCGACGTAGAGAATATTGATGCTGCTACCACCGTCCATGAGGGTCTTGGAGAAACCATAACCGTCAATAAGTGGGTTGACGATTAAGGCGTACTTTCCTCGCCTGTGTAACTTAGGCGGATGATCATCGCGGTCAAACGTGATTGCCACTTCCGACCAGTCCAAATACTAGGGGACAGCCGGAACTGTTGCATTGAGCTCGTGTAGAACTGCTTTCTTGACCTTTGCTAGTTGAGATCCGAGGAAGGTGACATAAGTGTCCTTCTTGGTGGGAAAAGTCTTCTTCCCTTCCGACTTGGGATTTGAAGCATCAGCTTCCTCCATGTCGGAATCTTCCTTGGTCTCCTTGTCTTTTTCGGGATTTTTCTTTCCCTTCTTCTGCTTAGCTTTGTAGCCTGCGGTGTCATCTCTTTTGATGTCGTCGTTGAAACGACATTCAGCGCTGGTGTGGGACGAGCCCCCACTGGCGTCTAAGTGATGCACACATGGGTTATTGGCAATGTCGGCCCAAGAGTAGGTTTTGCCTGGTTGTTGTTCTCCCCTACCTTGGACCCTTGATGTCCCACGGCCATGCCCGCGGCCTCCGCCACGTCCTCCTCGTCCTCCAGACCCGGAAATAGTAGTGACTACTGCTGTTTCCGCGTTGGGTTTTTCTTCCGTGGTGGTTTTGCGCTTCTGAGCTTGTTGCTTTGGTTGTTTTGCCGACTGAGGCACAGCTAGGGCATTGAGTAGTCCTTCTGCATCGTCGTCGGCGTCTGCATACTTGCTCGCTGTTTCTATCATCTCTCCCAAATCGGTAATCTTGTCACACTTCAAGCGATGGCGTAGTAAACCAATAGGGAGACCTGCGATGAAAGCTTCAATCGTAGTTTGATCATTTACTCCTTCGCAGGAGTTTTTGGTGTCGATCCATCATCCGAGGTAATCCCGGCAAGTTTCTCCGGCTTTCTGGGTGCAACGCTGTAGGTCTCCAACCGTACAGGGCCTCCGATATGTGCCTTCGAAATTCCGAAAGAACGTGCTTTGTAAATCATACCAGTTATGGATGGTGTTTGCCGAAAGTTCAATGAGCCATGACCGTGCCGTCTTCCGCAACATAAGTGGGAGATATCGGGTTGCGACCAGGCTGTTTTCGCCTTTCGTGATGCAGCAAGCTTGGAAGAAATCCTGTGACCAGGTGCCTGGCCGAGCAATGCTGTCGTAGGCTTGGATATGTCTTGAGATAGCAAATCCTTCCGGGAATTTTGTAGCTCTGATGCGTGGACCAAAGCACTTTAGTCCCACGTACACGTCATCGTTTTCATAGTGCCGAGCCTCTGTGTTGGAGTTAATCCTGTGTCTTGCGTCATTCGGGGATAGAGATCGTCCTGAATGCCGGCTGTGGATGCGGTGCGGTGGAGCTGGACTTCGGCTTCTGCCACCACCTCCTCCGCCATGTCGTCCTCCTTGCCCTCCATGGGAGCCGTTGTGATGACTGTGTGGTGGAGAAGGTGGAGCAGCTGGATAGTTTCTGGCTGATTGTTGGCCTCCGTCCGGAACATCATTATTCCGATTCCGAGGAGGGTCTTGACTACGACGAGCCCCCTGCCGGCTTGTACCTGCATGGTTTCCGTCGTTCCTTCGTCTGTCGTTCCCACCATAGTGAGGCTCAGCCGGACGGTTCTCATGTCTAGGAGGCGGCATTCTCTGACGATCCTCCTCCCGACGTTTCTCTTTATCTTCTCCCCTTCGATCCTTAGATTCTCGTCGGGGAGGATTCGTCGGATTCAGGGCAGCAATGGCATCTTTCTCGGCCGCTGGTGCGACATTGCCCCAACCGCGTGTGGTTTTGCGATGCTGTCCTGACGATCCGATTCTCGAATAATTGTCTTCCTGTCGTTCGGGGCAATAATACTGCTCCGAAACGTAATGGGGTCTTACGTCAGCCCATGCCGGATCTGTGCGACATTGGTCAGCATCTGAGACCAGTTTTTGACTTCCAGAAAGGGCGACCTTTTCCTGCTCTAGTCCCTTGTTGAGTAGCTTGATACCCAAACGGATCTCCTCTGGTCCTGGATTAGCCGATAGAATTTCTCGGGCTACCACGGTATTTTGTACTGGTGTTGGGTATACGCAATCTCCGTTGCTATCTTTCCATGGCTTTCCCATCTCATCTCCAAAAAGGACGGCACGGACACGTGGGAATTGGTTGTCATCTATGTGACGCTTCCGTGTCTTCTGATGCAGACGAGACATGTACTCCTTGTTCGACATGTGTTTCTTCTCCACCTCGATGTTTTTGGCTTCATCAAGGAGTTGTTGACGACGCGCTTCTAGGGCCTGGGCCCTTTCGTCCAGCTCATCTGCAGTAAGTTCTGCAGCTGTAGGGATAGGTGTGGTTAGTGCGGCATCGATGAGTTTACGCGCACCTTCAGTGATCACGTGTCCATCCACCGATGCTTCTTTTTTCGGCTCGTCTGGGATTAGTGCTCCATCCGAGTCTTCCTCGTATTCCTCAGCAATCACCTCCTCTGTCAGAGGGTCTTTTGTCGAGGTCTTGTTCTTCTTGTTCTTCTTCTTTGCCTTCTTGGCAGCACCGGTAGCAAAGACGGCTTTGGGTCCATTTCCCGGAGTCAAGCTCTGATCGGTACTTTCGGACATCTGGACCTCGGGATTGTCTCCGACGTCCATGTCATCCTGCGCTTTGGGAGAGTGTTCCCCGGATCCTTCATACATGGCTTCTCCTTCCTCTGCAGCTTTGGAGTTGTACTCCTCTTCATATTCCGCGGAGAACTTTCGGAAATCTGCCGACGTCATGGATTCATCCGAGGATGCGGGTACGTCGGTGTTTGTTCCAATTGCCTCCAGCACCGAGTCGGTGTTTTCTCTAGCATCGGCAGAGCCGGATCCGGATCCCACGTATCCGACGAAGTGCGACACGTGCTTCCTGAGGTACCTGCGGCTTTCGCGATCAGCCATATCGAAACTTTTGATGGTCTCGAGGATTGCATCTGCGCTTTTGCCTTGCAGTATCATACGTTTTAGTGTGTACCTTAGGAAAGGCCTGTCTGTTCCGGCATCATCAGAACCAGAATCAGTGTTGTTGATATGCTTCTCCTGGATTTCAACTTCCACGGGTAGGTCGATCTGGGATTCGGCTCCTCCGGGGAGATCCACTCCAGATTCGACGTTGACCGCTAGGTCTTCTTCAGGTTTGGATTTCTCCACTATCTCCGCAACTAGTGCGGGCTGGGTGGGATTAGGGTTTTCTGAGATCCGGAACTCTGTCACCTCCACGGACAAAGGGGACCCAGAAAATTCTTCTGCCTCTATCATCACCGCTGGGGTGGGTTGGGCAGGTTCAGCAAAACTGATGTAAACATCGATCTTGCCAAAAGACATGAGTGTGTAGGCAGTCACGGCCTCCTTTGCCGGAATCCAAGTCTCGTCAAGAACGATTAGAGGGATGTCGCTGGCGTAGAGGATGCGACCGACGGCGATAGTCTTACCAATGTCGATTCTTGCAGATTCCGCTTGGAACGCAGATCCGTAGCTCACTTGCCCCACGGTGGGCACCAACTATCATCGGATTGATGACAAGTACGCCATGAGGGGGTCCTTGAGGCGTGCGGAAGAGAGGGGGTGAGACGTACGGTATTCCGGGACGGTGAGCACACAAGTTTACCCAGGTTCGAATCCGCCGGCTTTGGACGGATCCTACTCCTGCTAGCAATCGATGTCTGGCAGAGCCGGAATATGGGTTACAAGGGTTTCGCCTGTGCGAGTTGAGATTGTAGACTATTGAGGTTATAAGGTGTTGCCCTAAAGTCTCTCCCTAGGACGGCTTATATAGATATTTGGCCTAGGGTTTACAGGAGAGATCTATCTGGCTACGACTAAGAGTCTGTTACAGAGTACATCTTGGACTACAAGTAACATCATGGCCTAAGTCGGTAAGTCTTCTGGGCCTTCCCGTAGCCGGATTGGACTTCGTCTTCTCTCCCTGACTAGGCCGCCCGTGAAGCAATGCTCTAACCCGAAGTAGGCCACCCTGGTCAGTGAGGAACTGTAAGGATACCCGGAAAGTATATCCCCAAAATCAATCAAACAACTCCTTTCATGAATGTTGTTAACACTATCAAAACATCTATAGGGTTAAGTATCTTCAAGGGTATACTCTCAAGACAATCATTCATCAAACAAGTCATAAATTTTAGACTTTTTCTTATTGTACTTGTTTCTTAATATTGTGTCCAAGGCAAGACTCGATTAGCTAAAAGAACCAGAGAAAAATATTTAACAACTAATCATCATAATAATAAAAAGCTTTACTCTAACCGTATTAGATTACTCCCACTAGCATGGCATCTTAGCAAATCAACCGACTAGGATAAACAACTCAAACATCAAAAGTGGGAGACATAGGACATACCTCTCATAAGTGACTTCATGATCCTCTTCCTTATAGGGATGTGTTCCTTCAAAACTCAAACACGATTACTCTCACAATAATATTAAAGAAAAGAGACAAAGTGTGAATCCACATTTACGAAAAAGGAAAAACGGATAAATATTTTTGTATTTTTGAGGATAAGGATTAAAGAATATAAAAGAACTTGCTACCAAGCAAGGGACTAAAAAAGGAAAACAAAGAAAATTAAAAACGAAAAAAAACTAAAAAGCAAAGGAAAAACAAAGTGTTGGAGCAAGCCAACACGAGTGTTTCAAAGCTCCCAAGGAGATGGAGTAGAACCTCGTTATTACACAAAAAATTGCCAAGGGAACACATCCCCAAGATCAGGCTTTTGCAAGCCCTTTTGTTGCTCATTGTGGTGGTGGTGGTGGATAGTCTCCCATGTTCCATTGGCTGCTCCAATCATGGAACTGGGTGGCGAGGTTTGAGGAAGCATCTCGAAGGTTGATGGAGAGGTTGTTCATGTTTTGAATATTTCCTTCGAGCGCATAGATATCTTCATAGGTGGTGTAGTAGTTTGGTGGCTGCACATCTTGTTCGGGTCCCTCTTGTTCTACTTCTTCATTTTCACCTCCTCCTCCTATGGGTATTTCTTGATGGGGTAGATTTGCCTCAACCTGTGCGTCAAAACGCAAACGTCCAACCTTGATAGAGAATAGACCATTAGGTAAGGGAGTTGGGATCAAATGATCCGCTCCAGGTATATCAAGGAAGTATCTACCATCAGTTCTAGAAACCATACCACGTGCTCTTAAAGTAGAAATACCGAGACGGTGACTACCTACCAACAGTTGGATATTACCTAGGTTGATGTGAAGTGCGCGTGCAAGAACGGTTATAACTCCTCCTTCGCGTATGGATCTTCGAGATTGAAGAGCCTGATGCTTAAGATAAAACACAAGAATAGCGCCAAAATTTGGCATTAAGTTACAATTAATAATAGCAGCTTTTCCGAGGATCATCATGTCCTCCTTATTAACTCTAGTAAACTCACCACGTGCCTGCAAGGTGTTAGCAATGACATAAAACAAATAACGAATAGCAGGATGATCAATTTGGTTTCCCTTGGGTGTGTTTCCATGAATTCTCATTAAATTAAAGTACTACCAAGGTGCAGGATTTAAAACAAAAGTAGTGGAGCCTATGTCGGTGGTGTTGTTGGAAAACCCAAAATATTGAGCCCATTGGTCGAGTGTCAAGTAGTACTCATGGTTCATAATACGGAAGTTGATGCGATCAACTCCAGGCCTTTGATCCTCGAAACAAAAGTGAAGCTCCACCGTATGCATCAAGGTGCTGAGTAACTCAAGTGTCAAGCGGCGGTATATGGTGACATCCTAAAAGACAAAGTCATACAAACCAGCATTGTTGCAAAGTAAATCGAAATCAACACGAATGCCAAGTTGGTTCAGGATATAGGGACATGCCCACTTGGTGGACTTGATTTCTCGGACCTTGAGACGGTTGAAAAGGTTCAGCTGAAACTCCTAGGTGAACTCGATACCAAGTGTCTAGGGTCAACGTATCAACGGGTGGTATGGAAGGTTTCGTAACCATCATGCATGTACGGCTCCTCGTGTTCATCTAAAAAAATAAAAAATAAAAATAAAGTTTGCTAATAAAAGATTTTTAATCCAATGGAAACATAGCATAAACAATTTTCTACTCTAGTTACAAAAGAACTCCTCTAAAACAATACTAAGCATGCTCAATATCAAGATTAGATCAAGAACAAGACCTAAGTCTAGATTGACAATGATGAAAGATTGAGTGAAGCTTTGGAAAAATTAAGTTGAAGATCGGAGGAGAATCATACCTTAGATTGATTGAGTGCGAGGAATCGAAGAAATATTGAGTAAATTTGAAGATCCAATGGAGATGGTTTGGAGTTTGGATGAAGAAGGAAGAGAAAGATTTGTTTTGGGGATTTTTAGGTTACCTCCTTGTGGTGTTTATGGTGGCCGTGTACATGGTACGGGCGGGTGGTATGGCCAGATCCCGCCCGTGCCAGGTGAAATACCTTGGGGGTGAAGACTCCCTTCCGGTGATGCACTTGGTACGGGCGCGCAGTACGGTGGCGCGTGCCCGTACTCCTGGTCGTTATTCATTCGGTACCTTCTCTTGAAATTTGATGTTTTGCTCGAGGTGTAGGGGTTCCGTGTATGAAAACAATAAATTTTTATCCTACGCCCCTGAACCCCAGATGTTGCCAGGACCTATCTATTAGTAATGCAGTAACGGGAGGGGCTTTTCGCGAACTTACCGTTGAAGACCGAAAAGCGTTGTCAACGCTCAGGAGAGCGCTGTTGATGTAGACGAGCCGAAGCCGACCTCAAGGTTGTGATGAAGCCCTTGCACTCCTGCGGCTCCAACGACTTGAGTGCCTCAAGTGTGACACCTCGCGGGGAGTTACACACGTCCAGTGCCTAACGATGACTCCTGCTTCCCCGATCCAGCAGCAGTTGCGGAAGTAGAGCTCCTGGATCCGAATCCCGCAGCGCGATGGTGCTCCGCGGTGAAGATGTCTCTCATTCGCGAGTCCGAAGGTGGGACCACGGTCACGAGAGAGAGAGAATATCAATTGGAGGTCTCCCCAAAAGTGAGGAAACCTTTATTGAATATTGTGTGTATTTATCTGGCCAAATACACCCACTATATATAGGGGGAGGGGGGTACTACCTCCCTCAAAGTCCCGGGGTGGGACTAAAGGAGAGGGAGCGGGGGGCAACTGCCAGCCGGCCCTAGTTGGCCCTGCGCGGGGGTGCCTGGCCCAGCCAGCCACCCCCTTGCCCCTTCTCCCCTCTTACCTTTCCCTAATGGGCCCTCTTCCCTCCGGAATTGGCCCATTAAGCCTTTTTACCTTTAAATTGATTTTCTCTTTTATTAAATAATTATGAATAAATGATTAAATCAATATTTAACATTCATTCACAAATTATTCAATCTCCGTGGCTATGGAACACCTTCCACCTCCACTCCGGACATCCTCCGGACTTACCGAAACCCTTCCGGTTTTCTCTATACTATTCTTCGGTGATTCTTCCGATCCTATAAACACTCTCTAAGCATCATCAAACCCTTAAGCGTGATACCCTATGGTTCGGGAACACTCGGCACATGGTGGGACAGTCCGCACCAATGATCGACATAGGGACCTGGATGGCCATGTGACCCCTGTGCATTCCACGAAGATCTTTCGTCGTTTAAACCGGGACAGTCGTGTCTTATTACCTTTGTCTCTCGATACTTGCATTGCCCGAGATCTGATCAATGACATCACCATGTCGTGTTCGATCTCGTTACCGAACAATGCTACTTGACTCATTCCGACAAGTGATATCCCTGTGATCAAATCACACGCTGCGCAGCTATTGGATATAACTTCTCCGAGTGGGCCCTTAAGTATCTTTCCATCAAGTGGACGGACAAATCCCGCTCTTGACATATATTGCCTCTACGGTTCCTCCGAGTACCTGAACACACCTTTATAATCACTATATTACCAAGTGATGCTTGATGCTATCTAAGCACTCTCGGGAGACAGTGATTGATATAGCCTCACAGTCTAAGGAATAGTCTACGAGGATCCATTTCTAATCATCATAACTTGAAATTCGTGACATCATCGGGTCACGATGTTTAGGTTGGGTATTGGTTCATCATCTCATTCTCAGAATAAGTTGACTCCATTTCCAACTGGCATAAATGCCACATGATCAGGAAACTTGATCATCTGTTGACCAATGAACCAGTGACTAGAGTTTCACTGGGAACCCCTGGTTGTTTATATATCACACGTGTATTGATGTTTTCTCTCAATACAGTTATATCATGATATAAAACTTAATCATAAACTTTATGAAATATGATAATAATCCGTATTATTATTTGTCTCTAGGGCATATTTCCAACACGAGGATACGGTACGGGCGTGTCCGACCATACTAGTGGTCGTTAAGAGAACTGTTTTCTGTGATAAAAATCAGAATTTCTATCTTCCCATGCCTCGATGTGGTACGGGCACACGGTACTGTCCCTTCCGGCCATACCGCAGATTGTTAAATGACATGTGAGCTGCAAAACTCAAAGAATTTGATTAGTAGCTCCGTGCGTCTTTGCACATCTTATCAAAGGACAAAATAACAGCAAATATATTACATAAAAATCAGCAATACTTCTTAGGCCATGTGTTAACAATATAAGAGATCGAGGAGTACCTTATTTCTTCTCATCTCTCCAAAGGTCTTCTTGAACACTCTTTATTAGGAAATAAACAAAACAAAACAAAAACAAAAACAAACAAAACTAACAAGACTAACACAAAAGTAAAAAAAACTTTATTTCTCATGGGTTGTCTCCCATGAAGCGCTTCTAGTTAAGGTCAATTAGCTTGACCCCGATGGCAATCATTTTGATGTAATGAGTGGAATGCCTACTCCAAAGTAATTGGCTTTCAAAGTAACTATACCATCATCATCATTAGGCTTGGCCTTCTTCTTTCTAGGAAAGTGGACTATAAAAGGATCTCTAGATGGTAGCCCTATTCTCACATTCCTCTCATGTAGATTAATTAAAGTTTTGGTAGTTCTTAGGAATGTCCTACCTAGAATTATAGGTGCTATGGCATCTTCAGGCATGTCCACAATAACACGATCAATAAGAGAGGGATTACCTTTAATTTCAACAACTATATTTTCTTTTATCCCAACATCTTTTTTATATGTTAAATCCGCTAGATGGAGTGTCAATTCAATAGTTACAAATGGCCCTAAGTTTAATTTGTAAAATAGGATTTTTGAAATTGTTGAGACGCTTGCACCAAGATCACAAAGTGAGGATATCTCATTAACTCCTAGCTTAATTTTTAATAGTGGGCTCAAATATATCATCTAGCTTAGCAGGAAGCTTATCAGCTAGTCTTTTATACTCCATCTCAAAATCTCGAACTTTAGATGCTACTTATTGTATAAATTTTTCGTACATAGCATCATTACCTTGTTCTATATCGGGATTCTTCACAGTGATCATATTTAGTAGATCTTCCTAGGTATATTCTAGTGTTGGCGCATTGCTATAATCCATCTCTTCGGGATTTTCTTCATTGGTTACCACCCTCGTCATCTTGAGGTCTTCTACCGAATTATCACTGAATGCAAACTTTCTCAAGAATCCACCAAAATCCAAGCAATACAAATTTTGCTTCTCTTTTGGTTTCAGCTATGGATTTCGTATTCAAAGTTTCCAATGAATACTCTACAAGGACTTATTCGCTATTGTTTTGGTTATATCAAATAACCCCAAAACTTTTACGATGATCCATACTAGATATGGTGCTGATCTCACGAATCCAGATGGTTCACTATATATTCTAATTGAGCGCTAACTATTTCTAACTAATGGTTTCTACATCTACACTACAATGATTTATTTGGCGCCATCTATTCACCCACTTTGATATCTAATATCACATTGTGATGCTTTGAATTTTGACATTTCAAGTGCATTGCATTTCACAATTTCCTTTATGCCATTCTTATAAAGTTGAATTTCATTACTATTGATCAAATCGTAGTAATTAGATTCTCTTTTATATTCATACCCTTTGTTGATGAAACACTTTGATCATATCAAATAGTTTTATAGTTATGTTTCTGTTGGTAAACTTCTTTACACATTTAAACAATTATATAATGATAATTACCATTTTGTTAAAACACAATACATCGAATATGTATTTACTTTTAACAATTCATTAAAACACTTTGTATTCAAGTAATACACTGTGTTCAAGTTATTTTGTCGAACTTAGGCATGATTCATATGTGATAAGAAAACAAGTGTCTTTCACATATTATCAATAACTTTGAATTTAAACAATGGTTTCATTCATTAATGAACATATCATTAAGTTGGGTATTTTAAGGCATTTCAATATTTTACAAATGTTCATGTATTATCAATTAGTTTCAAAACCAGGATAATTCACACATAATCGAACAAGATATGAACACGAATAGAGATCATTCATAAAAGTGGAACAACTATTTGTTACAAGCTTATATGGATAACCGTCCCACAAAATGTGAGACACTCTAAAGAGGTTCACAATATTTTGATTACAATAATCATACTAAACATAAACTAAGTGATAAATGTCGAGGGAGAGTGTCGTTGGCCATCATCATTATGCTCGCCATCAACATGCAACGTCACCTCCTCTCTAGCAAGCACCTCTATGTAGAAGGACCTATTTCAGTAAAACAGAACAAGTATCAAATATACTTAACACTGCAAATGTGTTTGCAAGATTATAACATTTATAAAATTATATATCAAATATATACCTTTGTCATTAATGACCTCACTGGTGATTGGTTCAACCTTTATGTTCCTTAAATATAATATGAACTCTTGGAAATCCAATGTTTTCGTATCACCACTCATGATGCTACTCCGGACATGTCCTTCGTACCTGGGAGGCAACGATCAAAGCAGCGCGCCTATCACAAACGGATCATCCATCCAGTAGTCCATGAAGTGAACCAGTCTCATGTGTGCATCAAGCATGCGCTCCAAGTGACTCTTCAGACATGTGTGCTCCTCCATCTATATGGAAAGGAAATCTCCAAGCAGCTCGTGCTTCCACATGCGCACATGGCTTATGAACTCTGCTCTCAGCTGATCCACCATCGAATATGGATCAAGATCACCCGTGGGCGGATGGAGTTCATCCACCATCCCGTAACGCATCATTATCTGAATGTAGGTGGATATCTCTTGACGATAGTAGCGGTCTGCCAGCTCTTGTGGGGTCTCATAGTGGTCTGGCTCAGTCAAATCCATCGTGTGGCGTATGTAGTCTACCACATGATTCCTAGTAAGGAGATCATTCAGGCGCACAAGCCAACTAGGGAAGTTGGATCCATCAAGCCTAAGTTTCTCACCCATTACCCATTCCTCAATGACAAAGTAAGCTTCACGGTGAGCCATCTCTACATTTATTATTGCAAAAGGAATTTAAACTAAGTTTATAATTAAATGAGTTAATAATAACTCCACTCAGAAACACCTATCCCCTGAAGGGTTCCTAGTGGTAACACAACCCCTTTTCCCCACATCTCCCCCGATCATCACGGCCATCAATGTGGGTTCTAGGGTGGACGCTAAACGTCGGTCACATCATTCATGTGACTCGTGCTCGATCTTTCGACCATCCGCGTTCCGAGGCCACATCTCTGTAACGTGCTAGGCTCGCCAACTCAACCTTAGTGTATTCGTTGTGCAACATGGCTTACACCCACTGTATGTGAACGTAGATATGTCCAACACCCGATAATCACGACCTGCCTCATACCGAAGAACTTTCTTGGTGGTGCACACTAAGGGGGAACACAATCATTGGTAATTTTAACAGGGATCATCTATTAGGCTACCGTCGAGTATATAATACTAGCACACAATAAGATATACAAACAATAACATTGTATGTAAATGCGATGTGATATGGTCCTTCACGTCATGATCTCCATCCGTCATCATCGGATTCCGGCGCCAGGTTCCGCGCCCGTAGACCAGACACCGGTACGGTCTTTCCGTTGTGGTAGTCCGTCACCTCCGTGACTATCTACTACTACGTAACATAAGGTAATCACTTTACCTTTGCCACAACTATATCACAAAGCAACGCCCCCTGCAAAACAAAGTTAGATGCCTCTACTTTATCTTTGCATGTTTTATGTGGCTGAATGGGCTTTCGCACAAGAACCGTTCTTACCTACGAACTGTCACCACAACGCTGATCAAGTAGTTGTCTATACTACACCCCTTTCGGGGCCCTCCGTTGCAAATGGCATACCAACTAATGCGAGAGAGACAGACACCCCCTAAGCCACTTTATACGGTACAAGTTGTATGTCAAGCGTGGACCAGTCTCACGAATGAACACGTAAAGTTGGTTGGGGGGCACTTCATCAAGCATTACTATGGTATACACAAGTACACATGGGAGGGTAACAACTAAAAGATCAACGCCCACACGCTACATCTCGTGTGTTCTACCCGTACTAGCATTACTACGCATAGATCTAGCTCTGATACCACTGTAGGGGTTCCGCGTATGAACACAATAAATTTTTACCCTACGCCCCTAAACCCCTAATGTTGCCAGGACCTATCTATTAGTAATGCAGTAATGGGAGGGATTTTCGTGAACTTACCATTGAAGACCGAAAAGCGTTGCCAATGCTCAGGAGAGCATGGTTGATGTAGACGAGCTAAAGCCGACCTCAAGGTCGTGATGAAATCCTTGCGCTCCTGCGACTCCAACGACTTGAGTGCCTCAAGTATGACACCTCGCGGGGAGTTACACATGCCCGGTGCCTGACGATGACTCCCGCTTCCCCGATCCAGCAGCAGTTGTGGAAGTAGAGCTCCTGGATCCAAATCCCGCAGTGCGACGGCGCTCTGAGGTGAAGATGTCTCTCGTTCGTGCAGTCCGAACTTGGGACCACGATCATGAGAGAGATAGCGAGAGAGAATATCAATTGGAGGTCTCCCCAAAAGTGAGGAAACCTTTATTGAATATTGTGTGTATTTATCTGGCCAAATACACCCACTATATATAGGGGGAGGGGGGTACTACCTCCCTCAAAGTCCCGGGGTGGGTCTAAAGGAGAGGGAGCGGGGGGCAACTGCCGGCCGGCCCTAGTTGGCCCTGCGCGGGGGTGCCTGGCCCAGCCAGCCACCCCCTTGCCCCTTCTCTCGTCTTACCTTTCCATAATGGGCCCTCTTCCCTCCGGAATTGGCCCATTAAGCCTTTTTACCTTTAAATTGATTTTCTCTTTTATTAAATAATTATGAATAAATGATTAAATCAATATTTAACATTCATTCACATATTATTCAATCTCCGTGTCTATGGAACACCTTCCACCTCCACTCCGGACATCCTCCGGACTTACCGAAACCCTTCCGGTTTTCTCTATACTATTCTTCGGTGATTCTTCCGATCCTATAAACACTCTCTAAGCATCATCAAACCCTTAAGCATGATACCCTATGGTTCGGGAACACTCCGGACATGGTCGGGACAGTCCCAGACCAATGATCGACATAGGGACCTAGATGGCCATGTGACCCCTGTGCATTCCACGAAGATCTTTCGTCGTTTAAACCGGGACAGTCGTGTCTTATTACCTTTGTCTCTCGATACTTGCATTGCCCGAGATCTGATCAATGACATCACCATGTCGTGTTCGATCTCGTTACCGAACAATGCTACTTGACTCATTCCGACAAGTGATATCCCTGTGATCAAATCACACGCTGCGCAGCTATTGGATATAACTTCTCCGAGTGGGCCCTTAAGTATCTTTCCATCAAGTGGACGGAAAAATCCCGCTCTTGACATATATTGCCTCTACGGTTCCTCCGAGTACCTGAACACACCTTTATAATCACTATATTACCAAGTGATGATTGATGCTATCTAAGCACTCTCGGGAGACAGTGATTGATATAGCCTCACAGTCTAAGGAATAGTCTACGAGGATCCATTTCTAATCATCATAACTTGAAATTCGTGACATGATCGGGTCACGATGTTTAGGTTGGGTATTGGTTCATCATCTCATTCTCAGAATAAGTTGACTCCATTTCCAACTGGCATAAATGCCACATGATCAGGAAACTTGATCATCTGTTGACCAATGAACCGGACTAGAGTTTCACTGGAACCCCGTTGTTTATATATCACACGTATTGATGTTTTCTCTCAATACGCTTATATCATGATATAAAACTTAATCATAAACTTTATGAAATATGATAATAATCCGTATTATTATTTGTCTCTAGGCATATTTCCAACACGAGGATACGGTGATGCAGGCGTGTCCGACCGTACTAGTGGTCGTTAAGAGAACTGTTTTCTGTGATAAAAATCAGAATTTCTATCTTCCCATGCCTCGATGTGGTACGGGCACACGGTACTGTCCCTTCCGGCCATACCGCAGATTGTTAAATGACATGTGAGCTGCAAAACTCAAAGAATTTGATTAGTAGCTCCGTGCGTCTTTGCACATCTTATCAAAGGACAAAATAACAGCAAATATATTACATAAAAATCAGCAATACTTCTTAGGCCATGTGTTAACAATATAAGAGATCGAGAAGTACCTTATTTCTTCTCATCTCTCCAAAGGTCTTCTTGAACACTCTTTATTAGGAAATAAACAAAACAAAACAAAAACAAAAACAAACAAAACTAACAAGACTAACACAAAAGTAAAAAAACTTTATTTCTCATGGGTTGTCTCCCATGAAGCGCTTCTAGTTAAGGTCAATTAGCTTGACCCCGATGGCAATCATTTTGATGTAATGAGTGGAATGCCTACTCCAAAGTAATTGGCTTTCAAAGTAACTATACCATCATCATCATTAGGCTTGGCCTTCTTATTTCTAGGAAAGTGGACTATAAAAGGATCTCTAGATGGTAGCCCTATTCTCACATTCCTCTCATGTAGATTAATTAAAGTTTTGGTAGTTCTTAGGAATGTCCTACCTAGAATTATAGGTGCTATGGCATCTTCAGGCATGTCCACAATAACACGATCAATAAGAGAGGGATTACCTTTAATTTCAACAACTATATTTTCTTTTATCCCAACATCTTGTTTATATGTTAAATCCGCTAGATGGAGTGTCAATTCAGTAGATACAAATGGCCCTAAGTTTAATTTGTAAAATAGGATTTTTGAAATTGTTGAGACGCTTGCACCAAGATCACAAAGTGAGGATATCTCATTAACTCCTAGCTTAATTTTTAATAGTGGGCTCAAATATATCATCTAGCTTAGCAGGAAGCTTATCAGCTAGTCTTTTATACTCCATCTCAAAATCTCGAACTTTAGATGCTACTTATTGTATAAATTTTTCGTACATAGCATCATTACCTTGTTCTATATCGGGATTCTTCACAGTGATCATATTTAGTAGATCTTCCTAGGTATATTCTAGTGTTGGCGCATTGCTATAATCCATCTCTTCGGGATTTTCTTCATTGGTTACCACCCTCGTCATCTTGAGGTCTTCTACCGGATTTGGCTCAGGCTTTCTAGCAAACTTTTCTAGTATGAGAGCTTATCTCTCAACTACCTTGCCCAACCGAGCCTCCACGGTCTTTGTTCTTTCCTGTAGAGCCTACACATTATTTCTAATTGCAATGGCTTGGTTAGATAATTTTCCTATACTACTTTCATAGTTCTCTGTGATTTTAATAAGCATATTATTTTGCTTGGTTTGAGCTTGTATAAAAGTTCTAACAGTTTGCTTGAACGAGAGATTGCCATGATTTGCTCCATTATTATCATAATTGTTGTAAGGAGCTCCTGTAGGATTAGAATAATGTTTTTGAATTAGAAGCATAATTGTGATTTTTCCATGTAGGATTAAAAGGAGTGCGAGCTATAAAATTGACATCATTAATATCGGTAGCAATAGCATTAACTTGGGGTATCTTCTTTACCCTTTACTATATTAAGTAGCTCGTCTACCTTAGATTTAAGCTCTTCATTATTTACCTCGGTAATTTAACTTACTTTATTCGAGGTTCTTTCCACATGCCCTTGGGCATGATTATTTTGCATGTCATCAAGTAATTTCTTTGCAACCTCACTTGCTTTCCCATGATTGTTCCTCCTGCAGTATCTAGCATAGACTTAGAAATTGGATTAAAACCATTATAAAACAAATGTAATATAAGCCATTATTCCATCCCATGACTAGGACAGTTTATTACAGCTTGTTTCATCCTTTCCCACGCAAGCGCTAGTGGTTCACGGTCTTCTTGTCTAAAGCTTGTAATGTTGGATCTTAGCTGCATAGTTTTGGCTGGGTAAAAAAAATTATTCATTAACAAATTAGTACATTCCTCCCAAGATTTAATAGTGCCCTTTGTAGAGCTAGCAATCAATCCTTAGCCTTTTCTATAAGAGAGAAAGGGAACAATGTTAATTTAACAGCATTTGGATCTCCATCCTTAATATGCATCACGTCGCAAATTTCAGTAAAATTAAAGTGTTTAAGTGCAAACCCGAATCCTTAAAAGATGAGCCCCGAAATTGGTTTTGTTGAACCAAACTTAAAAGGTTAGGCTTTATTTCATAGGTTTCCGCATCAACAGCGGACTAAGTGATGGGTGCACGAATAAAATCATCAGTGGGAGTAGCATACTCCCCAAGTCTCTTTTGAGCCATGGCTCTTATATTTTTGGTAATTTTTAAGTAAAGAAATCAAATAACAAGTAACTAATTTTTTGGGGTTTTGAAATAGATAACAAGAAAGTAAACTAATAACAAGAAATAAACTACAAACTAATAATAAAACTAAAAACAAGGTCACTATGACCTCACCAGGATAACGAAATTGCTTCCCAGCAACAACGCTAGAAAAAGGGTTGATACCTTCGATCTGTACTCACAGATGTAGTATAATAGCTTTTCCCTATTAGACCTGGGTTTAATCGAACCTTGGAAAGCAATGCTAAAAAGAAATAAAAAAGGGCATGTCTTTAAGACTTTGTTTGTTCGTTTTACCTTAGTTTACTGGACCAATCTAGTTTACTTTTATAATGGGTTGAATCAATGGATGGAGATAGGCCAGGATTGAAGATCCACCTGCAGCTGCACATCATATGGGATAAAAGATAATAATAAGCATAGTCATATGTAATGGTTGAATAGGGATAATCTCTTGTGGGCAACACATCCTAATATATTAGAGCCCCCGTGATGCAGCAGGCATAGTAATAGTCTTTTAATCCAACGGAATGCACCATGAAGCAATGGGCTACAAACGATTATTAAGTGTAAAACACAGATCAAAGCATTAAGTGGTGATGTTGTTGTGATCCCAAATGGGTCGCTAAGCGAAGACCGTACTATCCTTGATGTCACCGGGGTTCCTATGAGATCGCTGCTAGCCAAGTATCTCACCTCAAACCTTTATCAATCTATGGGATCTTGGGTACCTACAAGTCCACAGATCGAGACAATAGACAAAGAAACAAAATCTCTATTTCCAAACAAAACACAATACTCCTATGAATTAGATGCACATAATTGATGCAAGGTTTCTCCCCAACCTGCAACCCCCGAGGACTACTCCCTCATAACAAATGGATCTAACATAGAAAACATTGTGTAAAATACTTAAATTGAAATGAAATATTCTTACAATGATCGTCGAATCACAAGGAGATCTAAAGTACAAATAAATGACTATTGGTAATGGAGGGGATGGATGATGGAAGTGATGAACAATGGCGTGGATCTCCTTTGGTGGTGTTGCGATGTAATCTAAGAATGGCGGCTCTCTGGCTGGCGGCTGGAGCCTTAAAATATATAGGTATTTTCACGAAAGTTATAAGGCTTAACAAGACGAAGCCGTCGCCACATGGTACGTGCTGATGGTATGGGCGGGATCTGCCCGTACCAGTGGTTGTTAAGCTTGCTGACGTCTGAGAATGACTCCGCAGTTACTTGGCCGTGTGGACTTCCTCAGAAACCTTCATTATGACTCCTAATCTCACATTAAAAATCGTGATTTCCTGCACAACATAATTCAAAGCAAGATTTTGCATATCTTTGCAATTATTAGTCATTAGTGGCAAGGATCGAGAATTTCTTGTCAATTGCCTGACGAAAAACAATATTTAAACGCGGTGGAAGATGACCATTTTTGGAGCCATCACGGAGTGTGCAAGATAGAGGCAAGATGTAGCTTGAATCGGGGCCAACAGTACCACGACCACGCGGGAGGAAACTTCCTCCACCGCCAAAGGCGATAGTCAACCGGACACGACCGCAAGCACACCAGTTCTAGTTGGGTTCGGCTGAGCCGAGTAGGCCCGTAAAGCCTCCGTGGACACATACCAGTCCTAAAAGGGTCTGGCGGGGCCACTTCGGGACCGTAATTCCCGCAGCCCTACTGCAACAGGCTCGTCATGGACGCCGCTAATCCCTACACAAAACTACACCGCCGCCACCTGCACATCAAGCGGAGGAAAAGGCAGGCCTGCCCCGCCCAAGACCCATATGGGGCCCTAAGGGCCCCGATCTGGGCCTGGCCAGCGTTGTTCCGCCACTGATTGCCGCAAGCCGCCCCGCGCTGCCTCGCAGGCCATGGTCGCACCACCGCTTCAAGCCCTCCCTACCGCAGTCGAACCTCCGCCATCCCACCGAGCACTGCCGCCAGCTGAATCAGGTCCCCAACCCTGCCTCCAACGCACGGGAAAAGGCTATCCGCCGCCGCTGACGCCACCTGGGCTGCGCCCGACGGCCTTTGTCGACGGCAGCGATAGGGGGGAGGGTCGAGGGAGTGGTTAGGCCGGGAGCAGTGGCGGGCCCCTGCCGCCCTTGGGGGAGCGAGCAGAAGCGGGTCGATCCTATACACCTATACGTACTCATGTTATTATTTAGTACTAATAATTTATATTGAATATAAAAATTGAAGCTTTCCTCTTAAACCCGGGAACTAGTCTACACACTGCACATTGATATGTAGACTAGATATATCTGAATCTACAATAAGTTCATCCGAATCTAGAATAAGTTCAGGCCGTTAATATAGACCGAAGGAAGTATATTTTTTTCAATCGCAATCTAGATGACGTGCAATCCAGCCCGGTCACCGTAGAAATAACTGCTAAATTTGTTACTCTCTTCTCGGGAAAGCAATCGTACGTGTCCTATCTCATCAACCTCAACTCGGTCTGCAGAACCAGCGTCGCGTCGAGGAGTCCTCTGGGGAACACCGAACAAGAGCTCTGACTGACCCGAACGCAGGCGACCGATCGGCGACAGAGAAGATCGTTTTCTTCGCCTCGGCCCTCCCGGCAGCACGGGCACGGAAGACGGGACACCCACGAGGCCACGACACCCCCGCACGCAGCTGAGCTGATCGATCTGGCCGGTGTCACTCGCAGAGCAACGCTAGCATCACAAGCAAGCCTTGTCACTCACCACGACACGCCCGTTCTGAGCTCGCTGTCTGTTCGCCACCAGTTTTTACATGCAACGGTTGCTCCCACGGCAAGAAGCTTTTTTAAAATAAAAACCTTGGATGAACTGTAGCCTAGGCCGTAGAGTGGCAGCGTCCAGACATATTCATTGCTGCTCTGTGCGCGATTCACTGCCTACTGCAGGCTACAAACCAGTCTACAAGGAAAATAGTAAATCATGCTACAAGTAGTAGTAGGAGTAGCACTGTACCGCTGGATCCTGCGCACAAGAGACAAGGCTGCTGGAGTAGCCACCGGCAGCAAGGACAGTTCCATAGCTGGAGCCTACAGCGGCACAGCGCGGCACGCAGGCTACGACGGCTGTCTACTGCCTTTCGTCGCTCCGAAATTGCACTCTCCGCCATCTTCACTGTAAGTTTTCCAAGGATCACCACTTCTACAACATTTTTGCAGTTTTTACCACCTCTACATCTAATCTATTGCACATCCCACCTGTTCTTTGTTAATCCACCATTTAACTTAGTTAATCCATCTAATTTTGTATATATCAATGTCTACTTGAACATGCTACAAATCTTAGGTCCAATTCGTGTATAGATTTTATCTACTGCTCACTAGGTATGCTTTTTTTAGCACATTCTATAATTGTTGAATCAAAATTAAGTCAATTACAACCTAGAAAGCATAGAAAATCATATTTTGAACACATAATTATGTTTCTATGATATATTTAGTTTGTCACGATTATTTGTTTTGCAAAAATAAAAGACAAATATTCACGAGTAAACACAGATATTTCGTATAAATTTGATCTATTACAGCCTAGGGTACGCACACACACAAAATACATTTTTTATGGATACACTTTTTATACATTTTAAGCATTCTATAAATTTTGTGTATAATTCTGGAGCACTGATATGTGGGATCTAATAGTCAGTTCTGCTGTCAACCGAGCTAAGGAATGTATTAGCGAAGAACTGGTGGAGTGTGCAACAGATTAGACCAAGAGGTGGTGAAAACTGCAAAAAAGATGTAGAAGTGGTGATCCTTGCAAAAACATGTGGAGAAGGTGGTGAAAACTGCAATTTCCTCCTCCATCATCAAGAAGACCCTACAGCTTTTCGAACTCCTCTGGTCAAATTGATCTGAAAATATCCAGCAAGGGGCAATCGGCAAGAAGAAGCGCAAGGACGATAAAAGATCCACAACACGTTGGCTGCTTGGGAGGTACTGTAGTAACTGCACCACCAGTGTACAAAACCCCGTCAACGATGTTAAACTTTCTATCCCCTATGTGCAGATTCATACAATTGCCCTCTCCTGCCGCCACGCGTCCATGCCACGCTGGATTTTTTTTTGCAATGATGCCCCTCCGAGACTGTAAAGTTGTGACTAGAACCTGCATTTGTAGATGACATTACACCAAGAAGAAGCATAGTTTTTGGTGGAATATGGTTTCTTTCTTGTCATTTTTGGTTGGAAACACCAAATTTGCACCGAGTAAAATTCTTGCAATGTTTGCAGATGATCCAAACAGGTTCACAATTGCAATTGAGCATAAATGGATTTTTTGTGGGCCGAAGGAGAACCTGGATTATATCAGTGGAACAATTGACTACTATGACAACCGCTGCACTGATACTTTCTCATTGTTGTGGATTTAGGATTTCATTAAACATGGTGGAAATGACATTACACCAAGAACAAGCATATTTTGGTGTCTTCCTGAGAAACAAATTAGAGATGGAATGTGTTGCATCGCAATGATGGTAGTTGCGCAAGAGGTGAAATTATTGAACATCATAGTGGATCGTAGTAATTTTCTCAAGGGGCTCGGAGATGATGTGATTGTACCTATTCCTAGCAAGTATCTTGGATGGAATAGTAGTATAAGTAAGAAACAGGTTAGAGAGGATGGAGATGTTGTTATAGAAAATGTGATATCTCGAAAGAATGGCGGTGGAAATGAAAAAGAGGATGCAGAGGATGGACAAGTGGTCTTAGAAGATGGGACATGCAAACTAATGGGAGAAAATGGCAGTGCAAGTGAAAAAGAGGATGCAGAGGATGGTGACATTACCGACTATGAATTTTATGACATGCAGAGGATGGAGATGATGACTTGTTCCTAGATTATGTTGATAAGGATGTCAATGACAACAATGAGCCTACACATATAGTTGAGCAAGAATATGAAGCTGGTCTTGACCATGAGGATTTAAATATGTAAAAGGAGGAGTGCTTAGAACTAAAATGCTAATTTAAGGAATTCAATCCAGAGGTGAATATGGAATCATAAATCTTCAAAATTGGCAATACTATTCTCCTATATGGCATAATCCATAAGAGCACTAAATGCCTACAATCTGAATGAAAGAGTGAAGATAAGGAAGCCAAGAAATGAAGCCCCAAGGCTACATGCTATACATGAAGGTTTCAATGAAATTGGGCTCCCGGGGATGATTAAGGTTTCACTGGATAAGAGGAAACAGCCATTTGTAGTGAAAGAATATTGCGATGGTCACACATGTGAGAGGCTTTGGGACCTCAATATATTGATAGCTCTATTTCTCACTCGATGTTTCTTCGATGAGTTCAGAAACCACCAGAAACTGGATTTAAAGACCTTTGTTACAAAAGTGCAAAAAAAATCAACATCTGCCCCTAACAGATTTAGGTTGGGAGGAGCAAGAAAGGTTGCTTTCAATAGAATACATGATGATGAGGCAAGCAGTTTGCACTTTTGTATGATTATGGACAAGATCTAAGGAGATCAAACCCTGGCTATAGATTCTTTCTTAGCAAAAATCAAGTAAAAGAGCAACCAGATCCTGAACCCAAGGAAAACTTGGCAACATTATACTGGTCCTATGATGCAAGAGGGGATTTTTAGAAGGTTACACCATTCATTTGCTTAGATGGGTGTCACATAAAGATAGGATACAAAGTAAATTTGCTTACATCAGTTGTAATTGAATCAAATGACTGTATCTACCCAATTGCAATGGGTCTAGTTGACGTGGAGTGTACAAGATCTTAGGGGTGGTTTCTGACCAAATTGAGAGACTATCTCAATATTGCTAACACCTCCCCTTTCACAATCATGGGTGACAGGCAGAAGGCGCTTTTCCTTTTTTTCATGCATAAAGAATTTAGGAATAATCAATGCCTACTCTAGCATCTTTGTATTTTTTAACTTATTGTTTCCTTATTTACAAGGGCTCATAAATGTAGTAAAGAAGGTGTTCCCTGATTTAGATCATAGACACTGTGTCGGGATTTTATGTCAAAATTTTCACAAAAAACATAAAGGAGAAACTTTGAAGAATGATTTGTGTGCAATTGCTAGGTCAACTAATATTCCTACACGGGAAAGAAACATGGAGAAGCTCAAAGTTCAAAGTGAGGAGGCATGGAAATGGGTTGACAAACTACAACCTAAAACATGTATTAAAGCCTTCTTCAGTGAGTTTCCTAAATGTGACATGCTGCTAAATAGCCACTCTGAGGTGTTTAACATGTACTAACTCACTTGGTATTAACTAAATCTGGTTGCAACTTAATTTGGTACTAATATCTCTTATCTTGCCAACTTGCAGCTACATTCTTAAGGCCATAGAATTTCATGCGTTATCAATGCTTAAGACCCTTTTCTACAAGATGATGTACATGAATGTAAGTAAGCTGAAAGAAGGAGAAAAATGGCCTAGAACTATTTGTCCCAAAATAAAGAAGAAGATTGACAAAGCTAGAGAGTGGGCAAAGAAACTAGGTGCATCACATGTTGGAGTGGTTTGTTTCATGTGACATCTTATGAATATGAGAGGACTTACAATGTGGATATGGTGGGAAGGAGTTGTGATTGCAAGAGGTGGAAGTTGTTAGGAATTTCATTTCATCATGATATACCATGTTTGAAAGAAGATAGAAGGGATTCATGCTCCTTGGTGCACAACTTCTACAACATTGAAACCTACAAAAGGTCTTATGCTTACTCCTTGGTGCCTTTCAGATCAAGGGTTCATTGGGAGAAAATGAATGTAGCTAAGTACATCCACCTATGTACACAAAGGTAATGGGCATGCGTAAAAAATATAGAATGAAAGTTCTAGAGGAAAAGTTGAAACAAGGAGTGAAGTTCTCACTATGGCAGGTATGACAATGCATTGCACAATATGTGGACACCCTAACCACAATAAAAAAAAGGTCGGGCCAAGTGGATAGAGGAGCAACACAACACATTAAATTTGCAATCGGATGTGAAGAATGTAGACTTAATGATCCAACCATGTTGCAACATATAATGTGCCTTAACCCTGATCCTACAAGGTACCAACTACATAACCAGGAGAGATTGGTCTACATTATTGGACGAGAGGTGAGAATCATTTATGGAACTTTTGCACTATTATCTGACCTAAGAAATAATGTGGGAATATTGTGTTAATGCAGGAGAGAGCTAATTTCCCACTACATGGGGTCAAAGGTCCTTTGACTGAGGAGAGTAGCTTTGTGGTTATTGCAAGGGAGTCTATTCCATCTGCAAGAGTCACAATAGCAAAAAACATAGGAGGTTTAGGTGGAAGAGGCAAGGGAAGAGTGCCAAGTGCAGATGCAGGTACATGGCAACCTACAAGAGGAAGAGAAAATGGCAACAAGGAGAAAACAACCCCAGATGCTCCAGGCACAGATGTAGGTACATCACAACCTGCAAGAGGAAAAGTAATATGATCTTCTAAAAGGAAAATTAACCCCATATGCTACAAACATAGATGAAGTACATCACAATCTGTAAGAGGCGGAAACATGGCAAACACTTACAACACTAGCCATGGATCAGCTCACTGGCTGTTGTTTGATGACGAACAAGCTAGAGCAAGCCAGTCTCACCTTCTGGATCTAAATGAGATGATTCATGAATATGTACAAGAAGAAATCCCAATGACTTAAAATGCACCTTACCTAAATGAGTAATAGCTATGTAACTTGTTTAGTTCATGGGTGAACTATGTTGCTTGTTGTCCTACAAGTTCAAGTTTGCACTTTGGAGCTTTTTCATGAATTATTGCAGAAATATTGATATCATTGTTATCTTGCTAAATGTAAGTATCATATAGTAAGCAATATATGTTTTATGATTTATCATTAAAAGATAGCTTTATTACATTTCTTGAAGAGTAAAGAAGTAGATACATGAAAGTAAACCAACTACTCAACTACTGCCTTTTCCCCTGTCATCCTTCTTCTTATCATTCCTGATCATGTTGTACACAAATTGAATGCCCTTTTCGATCTTGCGTGTTTCACTAACATCCCTTACCTCTCGAGCATAACTTGGTGGAACCAATATTCACAGAATGTACTTAGCTGCACTATGATATTTTCAATCCATCCTCCTTGATGTCTTCCATCCATCCCCTAGCTCTTGTAGACCCTCGAATGCCATCATCTCCCTCTTTGCCCTTCTCCTAACAGTTGTTTCCTCCCTCTCATCCCTATTTCTCTGCGTGTACACACTAAACTATCTCTCTCGCTTCTCCCTCTCAGGCCTTGTACCAGTGCTCCTCTTATGATACACATGTTTGATCTCCATGTTCTATTGCCCGAACTGAAGAAGAGAAGTAGGCTATATAGAGAATGATTCAGACAAAGTTCAATCAGATAAAGCTAAGCTAGAATAAAGCATCAATAACCTAATGCATGGGTCACAAGTTCCAGTGCAAGCAACAAAGCCTAACACTGAAATTGATAATATTTAGACAAAAACATCCAACTTTATTTATTATAATTCATAGAAGATCACATCAATACATTATACCATACAACACTAAAGAAAAGCGGGCTCTAAAGAAAACCCCTAATCAGCAAAGCTAAACATGCATATCTCACTACACATATAATAGTGATCTCCTTGTCTCTCCATCTCAGCTCCTCCATGTTTTTTTCATTTCTTTCTTCTGTCTTCTGCAACTATAACTGAACTTGCAGTTCATTTATCTTCATCAGTAGCTTCCCTTTGTCATCTTCTACATCCATATTGCATCCACTAGCTGGTACATTGCTCTTATGCTGGTACAACAATCACACATTGACAAGTTCAGTTAGGGAAAATAAGTAAACAAGCTCAATCATTAACTGGCTGTTGAAGAGCATAATTCTAAGCAAAATGCAGAGCAAATTTTAAAAGCAATTGAGAAAATCAAGATACTTGTGAAACAACATAATATCTTCTTGTTGTCGTCCCTATCTTCCAACAGTACTTGCCGGCAAGCATCGCCCAACTATCACCCTCCTTCCAGATCCTGTCATCACTAGTGAGCTCCGATCCGAGCATCACTTGGCTGTGCGGCCTGCGGGGCGGCTGCATGAACCTAGCATTGACCCGCACCTGGAGGATGCAAACGTGCTCCTCAATGGTCAGAAGCAATGGCCGCCAGCCGACTGCCCTCTCCTCCTCCAATGCGAGGACACAGTAGAGCATCATCGCCTTGTTGTAAACTTGTAAATATGTCCGTGGTGCCACTTCGTCTCCTCCTCCGTCCCCCAGACAACGGCATCCGCCTCCGCCGCATCCCGCACTGCTGAGTTCGACAACGAGCAGCAAGGGACACGAGCATACCCCTCCACTGCGGCCCTTCTCCGCGAGCAGGCGCAGGTGGTGGCGACCTGCTAGTGCTCTCCATGGATCCCTCTGATTCTGCCATGCGCTTCCGCCGCCAGGATTTCGCCGTTGCTAGCGTTGAGAGAGGGAGAAGAATGTCGAGGGAGAACTGTCGGGAGCTAAGGAAGAGCTCTCTTTCTTCTCTTTTTACATTGTAATGCGTCGCGCGAAATCGACATAACTCGGGTTTGTGTGAAGTATCCAGCGTTGGGCCCCGAGTTGCTTTCCAGTGTGGCGGTGGACAAGTGTCAGCTCCAAAGCATTTTTGTATGTGTGGCGGTGGACAAGTGTCAGCTCCAAAGCATTTTTGTATGAATCTACACACACGTACAAAGGTTTTGTATGAGTGGAACACATCCCGAGTAGGTTTTGTATGAATTTGCACATTGTTGACAAGGTTTCTGCTTGGCTTCCTCTTGGTTTTCCGGTGTGGCAAGGACAACACTGTTGACATGCAGCCATCGTGATCCAGACATGGAATGGAAGTGAGGCTTGCTGCGATCTACGAGGATTTTTTCTGTTTTCGTAGAAACATGTTTTGAGCAAGATTGTTTCATCAGTTCAGACACTGTTCCTGGGCTCTGTTACCCAATACGTAGTACTAGTACGAATGGATGAGTGACATTAGCTGAACATATGAGAGCAATGGGCACATTGTCCACGTCTAAGAATGTACCACGAGATCACCAGATAAGGATAAAGGATGTTAAGTTGTTAACCACGCATATATCCACGTCCTCCTGTAAGACGAAGGCACAAACCGTCTACTAATTACACCAAAAGAACTGTCACTACACACTACCACAGCAAAGACTACTGTAATTAACCACTAGATTCATCCTGATTATGTTCTTCATCCTCTGGATACGCAGAACCACCAAGCCAAAGTGCGAAAAGAGAGAACCAGTCGAGCTAACTATAATTTCTTAATCTCCTTCATGCCTTCTATCTGAAAATCCATATCTGAAACTATTGTTTCCTACACCATCGTTGCCACCACCCACTGGATCAGCACCAAGCACCAAAGGCCAGTGACCATGGCGGCCGACGAAGACGCCGATAGGCTCGAACTAGTAGCTTCAGGCTTCCTCCCACTCCCATCCACCCTGTCCCTCACGCCGACGCTGGGAGGCTCCTGCACGTCCTTGCACACGGCCACCCCAGTCGGCGCGTCGTCACCACTCGTCACCGCGGTACCGCTGTAGCACAAGCCAGGGTTGTCCCAGGAGGCGAACCGGCTGCCCATCCTCTGGTAGAACCCGGCGGAGAACTGCAGCGCCCCCGTCAGGTTATTCCCGTTCAGGTACATCGCGCCGATGCTCGGCATTGCGGCGAGCTTGGCCGGCACGGGGCCAGAGAGCCGGTTGTGGTCGAGCGCCAGGAACCGCAGCCTGGCCATCGCGGCCATGGACTCCGGGATGGTCCCGACCAGACCGGCATTGGACAGGTCCAGCGTGGCGAGGCTCGCCATCTTCTCCCAGCCGGACCTCATCAGACCACCTCCCAGCGGGTTGTGGGAGAGCAGCAGGTCCTGCAGCGACGCCATCCCCTGCACGAACTCCGGCAGCCCGCCGGTGAGGCTGTTGTTCCGGAGGTCGAGCAGCGTGAGGCTCTCGAGCCCGGCGAGCTCCGGCGGGACGCTCCCTTCCAAACGGTTGCTGCTCAGGTCCATCTTCAGGAGGCCCTTGAGTCCACCTAGCGACGGAGGCAGAGACCCGGTTAGACAGTTCCTGCTCATGTCCAAGATCAGCAGCAGCGCGTCGCGGAGGCCGTTACCGAGCGTCGCCGGCACCGGGCCCGACAGCCCGTTCCCGGACAGCACGAGCCGCCGCAGCTTGGCCAGCCCGCCCAGCTCCGCCGGCACGGCGCCGGTGAGGTTGTTGTCGACGAGGACCAGGGACTGCAGGCCTGCCAGGCGGCCGAGGGACGCCGGGATGAAGCCGGTCAGGCCCGCGTTCGTGCGGAACTCCAGCGTCTCAAGACTCCCGGCCAGCTTCTCCCAGTTGTTCGCCGGGATGGACGCTGGGTTGGTCGCCGGGAAGCAGGCGTAGAAGGTGAGGCTCTTGAGGCGCCGGAGGTCGAAAAGCTGCGGGCTGAACTTGGCGTCCGGCGCGCACTGCAGCGAGTTGTCGAGCACTGGGCCGATGCTGACCACCGTCGGGTACCACAGGCCATTGAAGAGATCACATGACACCCCCTGCAGAAAAAATAGGGGATCCAATTATTACACAGAACTTGAATTCCTTTCATCAGTCAGTAAATGAGCTGTTCTACACTTACACAGACTGACATGAAAACTGAAAAGTAACAGTGAGACATGAAAATTCAGAAGTAACAAGTAAAACAGAATTGGGGCAAATACTAGAAACAGACATGGAAGGGTCACATGTTCAGGTACAGTTTTCTTGGCTTTGTCAGGTCCAGGCTGTAATTCTAGTACCACTGAGAGTGTAAATAACTGCTTGCACATGTAAACCAGGTTATTAAACTAACTCTCATCTATTATATACTAAAAGCAATATAAGGTTGTTTTTCGAGACACCAGATTGATTCACATTATCAAAATTATTTTAGCCATTAGATCTACAATTAATGGTGAAGATATAGTCTGAGATAGTGTTACGTAAAAATAAACGTGTAAAAACAAGAGTCGCATGTCACGTTAGAAGTCTGTCACTTTTGCTTTGGATGGAGTTCGAACCTGAAACGGACGCGCCTCCGTAGCGACTACAGCGAACACATGGTTGTTGGATAGAGTCCATCTCAAATTTTCTTCCGGTATCAAAAAAGAAAATGTTAACTGCAGGAACGTGACCATTGAAGATATATACCTACCAGGCATAAGTGCATTAGGACCTAGCATAGAAAAAACTCTTGGCTCGGTCAGTTGATAAAGATAGCTAGCTTTGTGCAGTCAACTGAGTGTATGAACCAAATCGATCAAGCTAGCGTACTAAAAGCAATATACAGGATTTTTCAAAGGCACCGGAGTAACCCATGTCATCTTAATTATTTAGGTGTTTAGATTTTTAGACGACAACAAGGTTTTAACAAAATATTACCTCATGTTCCGTTTGACACGAAAAGGTCTTAGCACCATATGTTTCAAGTTTCATGGAAACAGAGTGCATCTCTCCCACCGATAGCATTTTCTTTGAAGATCACGTCGTTCAAATTGTAGGTGTATCAGGTGTATAACTTCCGATACTTCATGTTGATCTTGCTAGAATCCTTGCAGCTACCGAGCCCATGTATGATGGATACGACCACGACAACTATAGAGCCGAGAGATCGCTTTAGTCCGGTCCGCCAACGTCTATAAGGGAGGAGAGCGGAAACAACACTCATGAGATCGAGGATAGCTAGGCACACTAGGTGCGCGTTGAAACTTCGGTGGGGAGAGTCACTGTGGTAATTTATTGGGTAAAGCAAATTGTACAACTTATTTACTAAATAAGGGTTAGTACTTCATATCAAGCGATGGAAATGTATGTCAATCAGGGAGAGTAACGTAAACCTATGTTGTTCATTTAATATAAGCATGCAATTTGTGTAATCAATCCATGAGAGTTTTTGAGTCGGACCTTGGGCATGCTTATCCACTTGACAGGCAAATTATTTCTCAATATGCTGTGTACTAATTATTAATACTCCCGTCCGATCCATAATAAGTGTCGCTGGTTTAGTATAACTTTGTACTAAATTAGCAACACTTATTATGTATCGGAGGGAGTATATTATTTTGTTACTTCTACTAAAGGACTGAGTAGAGATCAACATTAGCTTTTCAAAGGAGTCCAAGTAGAACAATGTCTATCGGTAGAGGTAAAAATTGAAGAAAATAAGGGAACGATGGGGATATAATATGATATAAATTTATATTCTCACATCTGTTACTTTGTTCAAACTCATGGAACTAAAGAAAAAAATAGCACTCGAACCATCCTTTTATAAGACTATATTCGTGGAATGGCAGGAGGTCAATTGGTACAAACTACAAACCAGTAGATCTTCCATAGGTATTTCTCCAAGAATTCTTAAAATTTGCTATCTTGATTTAAAAGAGAAGTTACAATGCAACTTCAGATATCATGCCAAAATATATTCCAGCCATCCATTTAAGAAAAGAAGATCATAAGCATCATATGTGAGTGTAGTAGAGATATTTAGCGAAAGAAAATGAGGTTTAGAGAGAAGAGGACAAATGGTTTCTAATGTGTCCTACTCTCAGTAGGATACCCAATTAGATCAGGTCCCACATGACCTACTTTCTATATATTTTTTGTTTTATAACATAGATGTTACCATGAGTGAAACTTCTAAATTCAGGATACGCTATTTTCCAACCTATAGACTCTGTAATATTTTGCATATTTTTTATATGGCTATCTCTTCAATCTAATTTTCTAATATTTGTAGATTCCATGGCCAATGTTTTACCAGGTTAGGATGAAAGAATGATATAATGGATAAATCTGGCTATCAACTTAAAGACGTCCTTTTATTGTATATGCAATTATTAATACAAGATCAAAATAACATATGTATAGTTAAAAAATAGGCATGTTGCTTACAAGTACACCCTCCATTTCAAAATCTTAAGTCTACTTTTCTGCTCAATAATTAGTCAAATAAAAGTATGAGGTTTATGATACACAAAATAACATGTTGCATTTGTATTGAAAACCAAACAATTTATAATTGTATTATGTAACTATAAATATAATATTTGTAATATGTGATAGTTATGACCCAGTATCAACATTGGAAGAACATAATAAACTTGGGAGTATTTTAAACATATGGATTAGAAAAAAATATTGGATGTCACTAAAAACTCAATTCAAAATAACTAGGTCACTCCAAACATGTTGCACACACATATTTGTGTGCAAATTTTCTACAAATTAGGGAGGACACCATCGTGTTAAATTCCCTTTTATATTGTAGTGAAGGAAGTAGATGTCGAAATATTCGATATTTTGCATCATTATTTTGAATTTCTGATAGTGATACCTTAGAGAATAAGGTAAAATTTGATAAAATAGTGTGTTCATGTAAGTAGAGATCATTTATTCTAATCACTCAAAATTTTAAGATAGTTTTAACATCGTTTTAAGAGGATAAATATAAATTATTCTAATATGAAGATCACTCATGTATAGGGATTTGAGAAGATATGATGGTTGAATCACTTTTAGACTAAACAGTAGTGATTTTCATTTCGAATCTGGCCAGGGTATCTAATGTGAGCAATTACTCTCTTCCAGTCAGTGAGATGCATCGTTTATAAGGATCAAAATACTAGAACTATATTTTTTAATTTTTAATTATATAGTTCCATGTGCAAATAATCATAAGTAAATCGTGGAATTTTTAATTTTCTAGATGACATAACAATCACTGGATCACAAATTAAATATGTATACATGCTTACAAAATTCTGAAATCGAACTATTAACTTTGAGTATCATGACATGAATATCTATGAAGCTAAAATTTAAGTTTTGAACACTTTCAAGTAAAGAAAGGTGGTGCCCTCGCATTTGCGAGGGCCACTGTACTAGTTATGATATTAATAATCAAATAAAGGTAGAGAGTTAAAATCTGTCGAAGTAAAAAAAATGCAAGGGGTAGTGTAGAAACACAGTGCCAGAAACTTCTGCATAGCAAAAGAGAAGAGTTGGATGGGTAATTTTTGCAAAGCAAAAGAGAGGAACAAGACAGAAAAAAGGGATAAGAAAGGCACATCCATAAGGAAAGTGTTTAAGGAAGCATGACATTTCAAATCAGAGAATCGGATTTCCTGCGCACAAGAGAAACCACCCCAGATTCGGTAAGAATCCATAGGCAGTAGCAAGTGTCAAACAGTGAACTGAATCTTGCATTCTCCGAGGAGAACAGTTGAGAAACAGAGCAAACAGGGAACCGCTACAAAGGCAGAGAGGGCAGAGCAGAGGCTGCACAAGAACAGGGGAGACTTGAAGCGACGATACAGTGTTCAGAATCTGAGATCTTGAGGATAAAAAGCAAGTCCGAGAACACTTGTTCAGATTTGTGAACCATGATTCGCACTGAGGCTCAAAACAAAAGGGAGTAAAAAAAAAGGAAAATTTAGACTAGGCAAGAAAAATAATAAAATTTTGCTGTTACTAGCATGGAACAAAGACAAGAGTTTTTCTATTCTCCAATGCTCAAACTTCAAACGCGGCGAAGAAGGAGAAGCCCTCGCGGAGACGAACGGACGAACCTGGATGGGAGTCTGGCCGCAGGGGTCGGGGAAGAGGCCGGAGCCGTTCCACGCCTTGCCGACGAAGCCCTCGATGGCGGCGTACAGGGCCCTCTTCTGCTTCTCCTCCATCGGCGCCTCCTCCGCATCCGCCGGCGCGGCCGCCGTCGGGCCCTCGTCGGCCTCCCCTTGCGCCGCGCATCCGTGCAGAAGAGCCAAGAACAGCACGGCGAGAACCAGGAGCCGCCTCATCGCCGCAAAGAAACACTGAACACAGAGACAACAGCCGCCTCGGTCGATCCTCCGCTCTGCCGCCCGGGCCTCATCGCTATATATGCCGCGCCATTGCTGCTGTGATGCGACCTCTGCGTTTCTCGATGTGGCTAGTTATTTACGCCGGCCGCGAGGTGTGCCCCCTTTTAGGTGGCAAATTAATGCGTCTTTCGCTGCGCGGAGGAGGAGATGGCTGCGGGAGGCCGAGACATTCCTATGCTACGCAAAGGGAAGGAGCAGGGGCAGTGCTGCGGTGCGGTGCGCCGGTGGATCCCGAGGCGAAGGGGCAAGGAGCGAGGTGACAGTGCGTGTTGTGGCTTGGCTTGTGGTGGGGGGTTTGGTTTTGTAGGGGCGATGGGAAAGATAGGTCGCTGCGCTGGCCCCCGGCAGATGGAAAAGATGGTGGCGATGGTCCAAAGGGAGAACCGGAGAAGACACTCCACAATGCCCAACGGGTCGATGTGAGCTGTGTCTATTTGTATGTGTCTGGTACTGTTGCTCAGACGGGTAGCTTTTCTTTTGTCGTTACACAAAAAGTAATTCTCAAATTCCAACGAATGAGAGAATTTATACATTGTTAGAACCATCATCAGCTTTTTTTTCTGCTAAATCCTGCTTACTGTAGGATTTTTTTTTTGCTTTAGAAGCGGTAAAGGTAGATGCACACACGGTGACAAAGCACGAACCATGTACTCCTGCGAATCATGAGCTAATCCTACTCCCACGAATCAAGAAAGGCATCAACCATTTTTGCAAGCTCACTAACTAAATTACACATCATTCTGAAAATCATGGCATAAAAAGTAGAAGAACAATATCCAATTGTAGCCGCGGAAATTCGATGGTGCATTTTTTATAAAGGAATATATTAATATCACGAAGATAGCAATTACAACAAGCCTTCGTAGCTCCGATTTGTCCAAAGAGATCGAGGATGCACACATTTAAGAAAAAATAAAAGAGAGAAATAAAAACAAAGACCATGCCGTGCTGATGAACACTCACAACAACAACACGCTAATCACTACCAAAGACAACATCTGAACTACAAAAGAAATTGTCCAAAAGCAACACCGCCAAAAAGAAAACAATGCACGAGCGTTGTCGTCGTCCAATCGAAGATTTTGGGTTCTCACCCTGTAGAAAGTCCGATTTCACTCACAAAAAACAATGCCTACAACAAGATCATTGCTACATACAACCAATAAAGGCCAGACCTGGGGTTTTCACCCTGTGAATCTACGGTGACCCACCAACCCTGGGTTGGATCAAAGCCTGACTTAGTATACCAGGAAGAAGGTACTTCTGACTTGCTCGCCCCATAAAAAGATCTACGTCAGCGGTTGTTTTATACGGCGCAAGAATGACTTGACTACTATTGTTGCTAATCCTAACTTTACCGGTACAGTGGAATCTCCACCACATTATATTACAACCATGATTCCATCATCCACCATTTCTCAATTTATTTCATTTGGGAAATGGTATTGCTTTTGAATTCAAATGATAATGTTTTGAAATCAATTTTCAAATTAAGCCAAAGGACATGTAAGATTTACCTTGCAAATGGGATGCAAGTTTGATCTCACAAAGTTAATGCAATAATGAACTTGCCTTGTAATTGCAAGGTAATGGAATTCGAAGGTTTTACTTGACCCTGGACCTCAGGTTCTGGAAATAGCAATAAAAGACAACTTTTGGATAAAAACCAATTGATACTCTAATGCAGCTATATGCAATGTAATTCCTTGATGTATTTTATTTGATTTCAATGGATTTGGATTTCCTTGTCTTTTTGTGATTTTTTCCCTTTAGGGTTTCATAAAGATTTACTTTGGTATTTGTTATTATTTTTAAATTCACACAACCCAATTTCAATTTCACAATAGAATTTTCATAATGTTATGAAAATTAGGTTTACATATTAATTTATAATTTTCTTGTTATTTAAAGATTTCTATGAATTATAAAGGATTGGAAATTGATTTTCAATTTCAAAAATTCACTTCAAACAAAAGTATCTCTAAACATTCCACAAAAATACGTTTTGGAAACCATTTATTTTCTATATAGATAACTATTTTTATTTTATTTTTCTGAGTTATAATGTGAGAGTTATTTAATTTTAGGATTTTTTTCATATTTGTAAAATTACCATACCCGCATTTGCATGGCCCACTAGTCAGGATCAAAACCAGCCCCAAACTGGTCTGGTCCAACCAGAACGCCACCCCCATATCTCTCCTCGCTCGCTCGCACCCGCGCTCGTGATGGTGAGTACGCGTCACCGCCGCTTCTCCCGGCCGCCCTGGCCACCTCCGGCCTACTCCATCAATGCACCATGCTTGCACTCAAAATACTCCTCAAGCTTCGCTTGAGCTTTCTACCTTAGGGATTTATCCGTCGCCTCCTCTCACTGCCTCACGCAATCCGAACACAAACTAGGGTTTCGGCGTATCCGATGATCCTCTATCATTGAGACGGTGCAGGAGTTTGCCCTCGACGCCTTCCCTTGCTGCTATGGCTAGGGCAGTTCGAGAGACCCTCCAGGGTACTCCTTGTGCCGCTAGTTGCTGCGTTCAACCTTTACTTCCCCTTCACGGTCAGCGGTGAGCTGAGCTCCCACTTTTCGAACATAAGCTACATCTTTCCGTTCTTCCCCAGTATACAAGAAGTTATTTATTTTTATATCGTCTACCCTCTTAGGGTCTATTGTCTTTTAATGAAAATTTATGGGCACGAAGAAAAAACGAATATCTAAATGCATCCTTTCTTAACATTTTAAAGCAATTTATCTACTTAGTACTAATCATTCCGGCTCACACCAAATTGTAGACCATTAGATAGGTACTCCCTCCGTTCGTTCCGCGATGTAAGCCTTTTTAGGAGGTAGTATATCGATTAAAGGTTTAGAAAAAGACATGAGATTTGTCAAAACTAACGTAGTGCTCGATTCATTAGAAATTCCAAGGTTTATGAATCAGAGGCGTCCGCTTGCCGTGGCCCAGAGGCTACACGCAGCATACCATGGCTGAGCCAGGCAGCTATAGGGCGCGGAGGCAGCATGTGTGATGTTGGTTCGAGGCGCGCAGGCTCTGAGGCCGCCGAGCCAAGTCAGGAAAAGGTTTGGAGATGGAAAAGAAAGGCAGATGGGAGTAGTAAAGAGGAAGCAGCAGAAAGCAGGGACGGCGAGGAAGAAGGGACAGAGAGGTAGGCGCTAGCTGCTTGCTGGTGACCTGGGGTTGTAGCTTGTGCGCGTCGCACATCACGTTGCGTCGTTGCCCTACCCTACGCATGCGGTAAATACAGTAGCACAGCCTCTGGTCTGGTCCTCCCCATCTACGGCTACCCTACTCTCTGACGGCCACCGAGTGACACCGACTGCGACGGATGGCGACGGCAAACGTCAACCGCCAATGCGCGCCCGCCCGCCCCCCAAGTCTACTCCTACTCCTACTCTGCGCCCACGCAAGGAGAGCCAGGGCAGGGCACGCGTACCCGGCCGGCCTGGCGCCGGCGCATGCGAGGCGCGTGCGAGCTAGCGGCACGAGGCCGCCGGACGGACGACGGCGCTAGCTGTGCCGCTGTTCCCTTGACGACGGAGGCCTGCTGCTCCTGCTGTACCCTGCTGCCTCTGCTGATGCACGCACCCGCGTGCGAACCTCGTGAAGAAGAGGCGCATCTGTCGATCCGCACGACGCGCGCGGCGGGAGAAGTTCCGTTCCTGCCCGTCCGATCGGATCCCGCTCGGTATACGCGGCAACAAGGTACTTCCTGCCAGCCAGAGAGCTGTTGTGTTGTGTTGTGTTGGCCCAGCAGCTAGCTAGTTGCTGTTGTGTTGGACTGATTATTGGCACATGCATGCAAATGCGGCGGCTCGGCAGCCGGGCGCGCGACTTCGAATCATTTTTGCCACCGTGACCAAAACTAAAGTTTTGCCCCAATTGAAACTTCAATCTTGCCGCTACTTCATCCCAACACTCTTTAAATCCCTCGTTCGTTCATGTTTTTACCATTAGTATGTACAATCGGTTTTGACATTTCTCCGCAAATAGGCTTTCGCATCGGCTTTATAAATAAAGTCACACTCGGCCGAATAGAAAAAAAGTGACGAGGAGACTTTTTACACGGCAGATTAAAGATAAAAACAAAAAAGGTATAAGAAGAACACCAACCTTAACAAGACAGATGAACTGGAGCTCCAGACCACCGCCCCCAGGAAGGTAACGACACAACGTGTCGCCGGCGTCAAGACCAAACGATCAAAGGCTTTCGCTCGGAGCTCATATGTGGAGAAGGAGCCCACACATGCGCCCCCAAGAGGGTAACGACACCCACATGCATAGCCGCCGATGGCGCCGAAGCGCTGGGCTTTCACTCGAAAAAACCCTCGATACCACATCCAGTATACGGATTGCCCACTATCCCCAAGTCAAAACTCCAAATCACGATTTGGAAGCCGCTTTTGCCAAAGCGTCGCGAACACCTGAATCTCCCGCCACCGGCTCCTCGCCATCCTCATGACCAAAGAGCAAGGTCATCACCACCGCCCTGTCGGTTGACAAAACACTTGTGCGGTCTACCTTCCCGGGTCGTCACCTCGGCATCCGAGATCTCCCATAACCCGCGGGGTAGATACCTCCCTCGGAATAGGCGAGCGAGGTAGTCTAGACAAACAGTTCCTGGATAGATCGGAATGACGAGCCCTGCAAGTCAACTCTGCAACTCGGAGAGCTACCAGGCGGTCACCGGATCTAGGCCCATCCCAGCACCTCAGTCACACCAGGACCGAGGGATGGGCTCCCAGGCTTGCTATGAGCCCTTGACACCATCTAGACAGCAGGGGCGGCCCAACCCTAATCAGGCCCGAATGGGCCCAGATCTGGGCCAATGGCATGGCGCCCCAGCTCCGTCTGGTACCGTCTGACAATCCTTCGGTCCATCCCTGCATCACCGACTCGAAGAGGAGGTTCCACCGTCGTCGCTTCATACCGTCTCCGCCGCCCGAGATCTGCAGGGACAGGCTTCGGGCCCTACCGCCGCCATGGGCCGAAGCAGCTGCTAGCACCACCGCCTCCAGATGAGGGAAATCGCCCTCGATGCCGCTCGCGGGCCACCGCCATGCCGAGCCTCGCCGAGCTGCACCGCGCGCCCAGGGTCTCACCGCCCTGATGGGATCACCTCGCACTAGGGAATGGAAGGCCGCCACCGCCGGCACCCCGTGGGCTTTGCCCGGCGGTACACGCCGGTGGTAGCATGAGGAGAGAAGTGGTGGGTCGGGGTAGGATTCGACCGCTTCGTCGCCCTCAGGAAAGACGAGCAAAGCGTTTCTATTTCGCCTTCAGCACCAGTTTTCACATTTCAAGTTCTCCATCTCTTTTCCCTTTATTGTACTCCCTATGTCTAGAAATAAGTGACTTGACTTTATCTAGATTTGGATGTATCTATACACTAAAAAATGTATAGATACATGTGAATCTAGACAAATCCAAGTCATTTATTTCTGGACGAAAGAAGTATATATCTCGGATTGATTGGACCTCCATATTAGTAGTAGTACTAGTTAGCGTGCACGCACAACACCATCTCCCCTAAGACAAACCAATGCAAATATGGAGATATGGTAATCTCAAATTTACATTATCACTACATGTTTCCCTCATGTTAGGGCTCTTCTTTCTCTCGCGGCTGCGCCGCATTGAGGATTCTTCCCCTGGCCTCCTCCCTTCGATCGATTGCAGACGAACTCGGGCTGATCTAGGGGTGATCGAGTATCACTTCCCGGCCTTGGATCCTACGGATCGGGAAGAGGTTGAGGCTCTAGCAGTTCTCTCACCTGAACTCTAGGGTTTGGGCAATGGCGGCTAACCATACGTCGAAACCCTCTAGTGGAGGATATCAAGACATAGCAGTGATGATGAAACAAATGGGAATTCGGGAGGAAGATCTCGATGATGTGATTTTCGAAGAAGAATCGCCTCCACTAGAGATTAGATGGTCGGTGATACCTAGGGTTTACACTGATGGCGAGTACTCAAACTTCTGGTTTTTCAAGAATATGTGCTCTGCCTGGGATCTGGCGCAAGAGGTGAAGACAAGATCTCTGGAAAACAATCTACATACTTTTTAATTCTCATGCCCAGGTGACTGCGAGAGAGTCATGGACGGTGGCCCTTGGGCGTTCCGTGGCAACCCGATAGTAATTGTCCCCTATGATGGCCTTATGAAACCCTCGACTATTGACTTGTTCAATATTGATATTTGGATCCAAATTCATGACTTGCCTATCAGGTCTGCTCCAATGCTGAAATCACTAGCTTCTAAAGTGGGAACTTGGATAGCATCTGAAGGTTTATCAGATGATTTTGAGGGTAATTTCTACCGAGTTAGGGTAAAAGTGGATGTTAGAAAATCTCTGAAGAGTGTTGTCTCAATTATCCGTGCTGGACGGAGAGAGCTATTTCTTGTCAAATATGAAAATCTACCTAACTGGTATTAGGTCTACGGACACTTAGGCCATGAATATAAGGATCATGGTGATGGTTTACACCCTCCTGACACACTGGTTTTCAAAAATCTCCGAGCCGGATGGACTATAAGGGGCGGAGGACGACCAGTACGTGGAAGGGGTGGAAGTCGTGGTAGAGGAGGCTTCGGTGCAGGAAGGGGTTTAAATCCTCGTGGTGACAAAGCTAAAGGAGTGGTTGGTATAGAAGCTGAAAAGGATGACATGTCAGAAGATGAAGATGATCCCGAGGCTAACAAACACAGGGACATAGTTATGCATAATTCAGAAGACCAAGGTGCTATAGGCAATGCAAGTTATGATGGTGCTTTGGTGACGGCAAACTTGGGGAAGGTTGGTGCTATGGTAAACCAGTTTGAACCATCTGCTCCTTTGATCCCTACTCCGGTACGTGATTCAAAGAGGAAGAAGACTAATTTGGAAGCAAACAACACAAAAAACTCAAGATTGGTGGGATCCTTCGAGGAGTGCCGCCAGGATCAATGAGGATCTTAGGCTTGAACTGCCAGGGTTTGTGGAATGACCCGGCAATTCGATCGCTTCAGGATGTCCAGAGGCGAAACAATCCAGATGTGCTGTTTTTGTCGGAGACGCACTTAGACAGATATCCGGCTGAATTTTGAGAAGGAGACTTAAGATGGATTTTAAAATCGTAAATCCTAGTGATGGTCGTAGTGGAGGAGCTCTCCTCTTATGGAAGATAGAAATCAATGTCCAACAGATTTATTCTGCATCAAATACATTGATGTCCGAATTGAGGAGAGCCCGGAGAAAGTTTGGAGATTAACTAGTATTTACAGAGAACCAACGTGGGAGGACAAACAACTAACATGGGACAGAATGAGTGAACTAAATGGACAGTATAATATGCCTTGAAAAATCGTAGGCGATTTTAATGAAATACTCTATTCGCATGAAAAACAAGGTGGAAATGCTCGTCCCTTGGCATATATGCAAGCTTTCCACGATGCTCTATCTGATTGTGGTTTGACTAACTTCGGCTACATTGGAGACCCTTTTACTTGGAAGAGAGGTAGAATTCGAGAGCGGCTTGATGGTGGTGAACGGTGCATGGAACCTCATGTACTCTGATGCGGTGGTTCATCATCGCGAGTTTGCAAGATTGGACCACAGACCAATCCTATTAGACACGGAACAACAAGAGTTGGTTACTAGGTAGGGGGTTACTCGTCGGATTGAGGCTAAATGGCTACAGGAACCGACTTTCAGGGATGTCGTCGAGAAGGCTTAGTCATCCCACCATCCGACCAACGCCGGCCCACCATCCGACCGATCGTCCAGCCCCTCCTGAGCCAGCCCACCACTCGCCGCGTCACCATTGACCTCCATCAACACCGTCTCCAGTTCTCGTGCAGTAGGTCTTGGGATAGATCGACCCAACACATTCGTTCTACACCGAGTAGGAGAAGCCACCAAAGGAGAAATAGGAGAATCCCTCGCCGCCTGAAGAGCATCATGCAACTGGGTATACGAGGCGCGAGGCGATCCTCCGGCCAAAACTTGACCGGCTGGAAACACCACAATCGAACATTTCCGCAGGAACAGGCCCGCTAGATGCAATTTATTCTCTCCACGTGTAACCTACGCGAACTTTTCTCTCTAAACATGGTTAACTTAATCCACTCCGATCTAAAAAACCATGCACCGATTCAAAATAAATTGTACATAAAAAAGATGCGAATCGATGTTGCGAATCCATCCTGACGATCGGTTCCTAGTTTCGTTGACCTTTTATGGGTCTATTTTGTGTTCATGTTTATACGTTGTGTGAACAAATTTTGCCAAATTCTTTGTACACCGGCGACCGTGTGAAATTTCCTTTGGGGTGTAGATTCGCCTCACTGTATCACACAACTTTCGTGTTGTGAGTTTTTATTTGGCATTCATAACTGTGTAGATCTAAACTGTCCTATTATACGTACATACACGTAGATCTACTCGTATATCATTGTCAAAACGGAAAACTTACAGTATCAAAGTTGTGTGAAATGATGAACTGAAGTTTTCCCTCAAAGGAAATTTTAAATGATCAATTGTGTGTAACGAATTTGACAAAATTCATTCAAAAAAGCTCTAAAAGAGAAAACGACGTAGCGTTTCAAACACTGAACGAAATTAAAAAATTGTTCGCCGGAATGGATTCATAACATCGAGGGCCATATTTTTCATGTACACCTTATCTCGAATGCAGGCATAGTTAGATAGATTAGAGGGGATTAAGATCAAGTATGCTAGATTAGATGCATAACACTCATTGCCTCCTGTGTGCACCGATGAATCAAACACTAGGGTGTTTCTTGGGAGGGGGGGGGGATGAGGATGCGGGCATTTAGACAAGGGGAAGATTTTGGCCCGGACACTCCTTGCGCGTGCAAATTGCACTCGTGGAGAAAAACTCGCACGGGAACCAAACACGCCTCCAGTAGTTGGGTCACAGTTGGTGCATGCCAGCGATTAGAGTTTAATTCCCCGTCTTGCTACTACTATACTGTCTAGTTTCTTTTAGCACTGTTTCATTTTTTTTGATAAGTTTGGAGTTTCAATCTGTTAAATAGCAAAACCGAGTTTCGTGTTGGTCATAACAACAGAAATGATAAAAATCCCAAATTAATTTGGTTCTAGTTTTTTGCAAAACATCTAGTATAGTGAGAAGGCCAAACAAATACTACTATTGTACTATCTCTGTGTGCATATGATTTCCGATCGGTACGGGTCCTTTAAGGGGTATGATGATTGGGATCTTGATGATCGGCGGCATCTGGATACGTACGTCCTTGCACGAGCACGACGGGCTGTCCGACTGTCCCGTGGGGCCTCTCCTCGTGGATCCTTTTGCTTTGCTGCGGTGCAGCGAGAAAGGAGATCAAAGATACATCGAGCAAAAGGGTCGGAAGGTAGGGTACAGAGCAACTAACGCACAGGCAGGTCTTCTTTTACCAAATGCAATACCTACCAGAAAAAGCGCTGTGAAAAGGACCGAAACAAAAGCCATTCACTTCACATTAGGCAGCTATCAGGTTCTGAATTTTGGAACTATAATTGACAATCATGTTTGGGAGGGAAAGCTGTTCTCATACTTTTAAACGAGACACGTAGGAGGAGGGAAGATACATACTACTGCCTGTGTCTACTAGAAGTGGAGGGTTAGCCTATAGGGGCCCATGCATTTTGCATTTGCAATGTAATGTTCTTTAGATTGAAATGTCCATGGTTCCTTGGATACTAAGTTTTACAGGCATTTTGAAGAAAGAGTGCACCGAGGAACAGAACACCAATACAAAAGGCTGGGTCACTCGTCATAAATATCAAGACATGAGGTGAGTAGTCATTCCAACGCAAGATGGTAAGTATATACTCCCTCTGTTCACAATTACCTCGCGTTCTGGGTTTAGTCAAAGTCAAACTTTGCAAAGTTTGACCAATAATATAAGAAAAAACATCAACTTCCATGATTCCAAATGCATATAATATGAAAATATGGTTTATAATAATTCTAATACAATAGTTTTTACATTGTTAATATTGATACTTGTTTCTAAATATATAGTCAAACTTTACAAAATTTGATTTTGACTAAACCCAGGATGCGAGGTAATTGTGAATGGAGAGAGAGTACTACTCCCTCCGTCCGGAAATAAGTGACTTGGATTTGGCTAATTCGCATGTATATCGATATGTTTTAGTATATAGATACATTCAAATTTAGAAAAATACAAGTCTAACTTATTTCCGGACGGAGGAAGCAGAGATCGAGATTGTGGCAAAAAGGACACCGGGTGTTATTGGCAGGAGGAGATGCAGAGCAAGCGACGTGTGTGCGTCCATCAGAAGATGAGATTCAGATCGGCGCTCTTGTTTCTTTAGCGGTGGAGTGGAGCTATCCACGGGGACCATGCGACGCAACGCGAAAGGATATGGCGATCCAGGCATGGGCTCCATGGCGCATGTGATCGCGGAGCCATCTCCGGCAATCATCGGTAGGGGACCTCCCATCAACTTGGCCATGGCTGCTCACCATCATCGATCGCCATCACCTTTAATCCCACATGCATGTCATAGCTTAGTCAGTCGGTTAGGTAGCTGTTGCATTTAGCATGAATGGAGTAAGATGAAAAGTTGCCGAAAGAAAGGAGCAGTGAATCAGTGATGTCGTATGTATATCAAGTTTCAGAACGTTCTATTCTGGATTTCCTCCTGCCGCTCCTTCCCATGCTGGCTGCTGTGTTTTGCTCTGCTGTCGGAGTGAGTATACTATGTAACCTTTTTTCTTTCCAAGAAGAGAAAATTCAGTGGGTGCACATACACAGGATTTTTGCCTGGCAGAATAAGACATTTAAGGAGGAAGAGGGTGCCGTTTAAAAGGTAGACCACCGGTGTTCAGTGACCGGTGTATGTCATCTCTTATCTGGTCGTGACTCATGGGTGCTTAACATTCCGGCTGATGAAGTAACTGTGTACTCTATCACCGCACAAAGCTAAAACATCTTATATTTTAAAACAGAGGGAGTACGTACTACTAGTATGTTTAACTGCTTGGATTGACAAGACCTGCAGGAGCTGAGCAGGTGGGTAAAAGGGGTTGGGGAAGTTAGTTAGGAAGTGAGCGTGGTGTGGCATCATACACCTCCGATGATCCTCCGTCCATTCATGGTGCCAGGATCACACACACATGCATGCATGCACGATCGGAATGCATGCTGCGTGATGGCCCATCCGTAAACTTGTCAAAACCATTTTTCTCGGTATGACTGTACGAGGTTCGGACATTGTCTTCGCAAATGTATACCATGATGGATAGATACCATGGGCGAGATAACACCCTTTGTTGTACTTGTTGCCATTGATCTCATAGTTAATAGCTGGAGTTTCTCCCTCGGTTAGTCTTGCAAGCAACGGACCTTCGTTGCATCATTTTGGTATCATCGTGAGTTCCCTCCATGCTAAAGAAATCATGCAAAATTCACATGTCGTAATCTACCATGGCTTCAAGTATCACACTGCACTCTCCGATATGATAGCTTCTCTATATGTAGGAGCTCCATACACCTCATGGCACATAAAGTAGTCATCATACTCTCGCACCGAAAACAATCCGCATGAACAACTCCTTATTCATCCTAAAGTGCCGCCAAAAATCTTTTGGTGTGTGTGTGTTGGAGCGTTGGCAAAACAATCGGCGTCAAGCAACATAGCACCTAGTCGATGCCCCTCCCTGTTCCCCGCCTTCCCAACCCGCGAACGACCACGCTGAGGAACAACATTTAGGGTCACTAGTGCACACGGCCCCCTCTAACACCGGTTTGGAGGGCCCTCTAACAGCGGTTGTAGAACCGCTGTTGAGGGTTCGGTGTTAGAGGCCCCCCCCTTTAACACCGGTTCTTATACGAACCGGTGTTAAAGGGTGGCGCACGTGGGGCTGCCGCAAGGCTCAGGCCCCCCCCTTTAACACCACACGAACCGGTGTTAAAGGTTCTGTGCCGCGGCAGGAAAGGGAGATAAACCTCTGCCGCGGCAGGAAAACGGCCTAAATCTCGCTGCAGAGTTCGCCTGCCTGCTCGGCGATTTACCATGCGGGACGGGGAGGGGGGGAGGGGGAATCGATCGGGAGCGGTATACACATACATCTTCATCGGTACATACGAGTACATGAATAATTAAGCAACTATTATTATACACAACATCGTCATTGTGTGGTATTCTTCGTAAACGTTGAAGCATCAAGTACAAGACAAACACGTTCAATCATATATACAACGTTCATTTTGGTGGATATCTAAAGAGTTCTCCGCCAGGCGTGACGACCTCATCAAGTATGAACCCCGCCAATTCCTCTTGAATGGCTCGTATGCGATCAAATGGTAGGAGTTGGTCCCGCATCCGTTCGATCTGAATATATATGAAGAATAGGGTCAATATATATATAAGAATAAAACTCAACACAATTGATGGTAATAAAATAATGTTGTGTACTTTGTTTACTTACTCTAAGTTGTTCTAGTGCGGCTTGGCCCGTCGCACATATCGTGTTCTGTAATGAACTCGCAAACATAGTACCCACATAAGTTATTGCCGTGTCCCTGATGCGCGCACTTTACGAGAATAGAGAGTTCAATCAAAATAATAATCAATAAAGCATGATATAATGGAATTGGAAGCAGAATCAAAGAGATACGCAGACCTAGCTAGCTAGTATTACTTACATTTTGGTCTACAAATTTTAGTTCTTCTGACCATTCACCCACGGCCCTGCCCGTGAACCTTTTCCAAACCCTGTTCGGCAAAGAAAATGGATAAAGGAGTAATTAATAACTTGTTGTCACGAAAGTTGCTGATCTAGTGCGATAATATGATTGAAATTACCTCTGGAGCATCTCTCTAAAGTCTGCCCATCGCTTTTTCTTTTAAATAATTGAGTCCATTACAAGGACTTTTCCTTTGTCAGGTTGAATGACTAGCAGAATAAAGTGGAACCTACGCACGCATAACTCATCATCAGTTACACTTAACATCGAGTAAGCCGAAACAAAATGTGTACAAGAGAGGGTAACAGTACTCACGAGAAGTTGTAAGGCAATAGTATTTCCCTTTGGTTTGTTGTCTCAAGAAAGACCTTAGCAATAAATCTTACATTTGCCCGGGTTTGGTTCTTACCACTTCTTCATGAACTCTATTTGGGTCAACGAACCCAATGTCAAAAGGTCCTCCTTTCATGCATTCCATAACCTTTTTCCTGCATAATAGTATATACATATATGGTGAGCATATATATATACATGCAATTAATGAAGTGAATGAGATGAGATAGAAAATACAGAAATAGTACTTACACACAATAAAGGCTGATGGCAGCTTTGTCGAGTTCCTTCTGATTGAATAGAAAATGCAAGTCTTGAATGTTGAAGGCGATCTCGTCGTCTCCGCACAAGAAAATCTGATCTCTTATATGCGCCGTGATCCATTCTTCCTTTCTCGTCTTGCAGAAATCAAGGTACCACTTGTGCAATCTTCGCATCTTTGTTGGTAGATTCTTGAGCTCCTCTTTCTTGACGAGATTCTTCCCATACTTCCATGGCTGTATGGGGTTGGCATCGCATTTGGGCAAGTTGTCTCCCATGATGTTCAAGTATGCAATGTAAGTCATCCCTATCTCATTGGCCTTTCTTTGTAGCTCTGCCTCGTAATCATTTACGTGAGGAGCGCCCCGTGTCGAACACTTGGAGCGGGCGCATGATTGGTTTTCCTGCTCTCCGAGCATGGGAACTGTTTTCCGGGTGCCGACTGCTACTTTCAGTCTTCCTACGGCGCCTTGCATCCGCCTTCAAAATCTGGCGCTCGTAGTCCGGCACAAGTGGGGTTTCAGGTTTCAAAAGATTTTTGTAAAACTTCTCCACCACCGCCGGATCTATTTTCTCCTTTGGCTCAGCCCGTCTAGGTGCAAAGAATTTCTTGACCTCTTCTTCCGAGATCCTATTGGTCTCCTCGTCGCTGCGATTCCACGGTAAAACCGGCAATGGCTTGGCGGAAGGCTGCGGGACATAGTTTTTTGAACTCTTTCCGGCAAGGCTAGTGATGCTCTTCGTGGCTCTTCCTTTCCGCTGTTGAGAGATGGCTGAAGCGCCGGAGATGGCTGATGGGCAGGAGATGGCTGGCCACGGAGATGGTCAAGGCTGAGATGGCTACCACGCAGGAGATGGCTGACGGGCAGGAGATGGCTGGCGCGCTGGAGATGGCTGAAGCGCCGGAGATGGCTGCCGCGCAGGAGATGGCTGAAGCGGCTCAGACTGCTAACGCTGCGGAGACGGCGGGGGTGCCAGTGGCCTCCAATTTGGAAGCACGATGTGTTCCTTCTTCCAAAGAATGGTTGTTTTCACTGCAAATTTGAGTTGAGTTTCCCCTTCACCTGTAGCATGGTCAAACTGTGCTTCCTCATATTCCTTCACAACCTCATCCACCCCGACAATAGCATAGCCATCTGGAATCGGTCGGCAGTGGTAAGTTCCACCAGCTACAGGAGGTAAGGCATAGCCGACAGCCACCTTAATGGATAAGCCTATTAATCTCACATGCAGCTCAGCGTGTTCGCTCTCCGTGATCTCATCCACGGGGTATCGAGGACCCGCCATTTCAAGCGTGGGCTGCACGTTCTCCGTGGAAGCCACGCTGCTTTTCCGCGCAGAGTCCGGCCGCGATAACAATGTGCTCTTCGTGCCGCTGAGATGGGTCGGCAGCTTGATGGCTCTGTTGTGCATTCACTTGCGCCTTCAGCGCCACAAGTGCATGTTCTATCTGTGTCATCCGCTCTGTACGCTCGTTTTCTTTTCTGCCGCGCCATCTGTAAGAGTCGCTCCACTCGGCAAACCCATCCTTCCACGTCATACCCCCTGTGCCTCGTGCATGTCCAGGGTGTTCTTTTTTACCGATGGCGCGTGTGAGCTGGTCATTCTCTCTGTCGGGATGGAAGGTCCTGACGACTGTTTCCTCGTATGCCTTGATGAGTTCAGTGACGGGTTTGGCAAGGAGGCGGGTTGGGAAGATACACAATCTTGTTTCTGGGTCCAACCTTGCCCCGATTCCGTAGAACCAAGTCTTTGCACGTAGGTCCCACCCATGTGTCTGGGGTGTGATCCCTCTGTCGTGAGGCCTTCTCAGCTTCCTCCCACTTAGGCCTCGAGGTATGTAGCCACGACCACATCCTCTAGTGATATTCCTTCTTACGGGCATTTAGCGTATTGGTTTCGACCTCTTTGTAGCTATAGAACCTTCCTTGTATGCCACAAATTCCGCGGTGAGGTCTTATCTTCGCATAATATGCGTCTTTGAAATCTGGAGTCTTGAGCTTTGACAAATTTGTTCAATTTTGTCTTCCGATTATGGAAAGCGTCACCATCTTCTTTAGAGTCCACTCTTTGACCTTTTCCTTTATAACGGTTTGTTTTCATCCTCCTCTGGCGGAAGGGTGAAATTTACCACAATAATTCCAAAGCGTTTCTTTGGATCTTTCATCGACAAAGGTACCGCCGCCATTCTTTGGCTTATTCCAATATTCAATTGTGATTGGGATTTGGTCCCTAACAACAACTCGACTGACGCACAAATTTGTCTGCGGCATTCTTGGGCTCCATCGGCCTGCCATCAACACGATTTGCCGATCGTGAACTTTGCACGATCTTTCAACCGATACCGCTCGCTTGCTCTTTTTAGAAGAAGATGGTTGCTGGCTGGTCGATCCAGAGGGCTAAAAGAAGAAGAAGCGTTAATTAATACATGTAGAAGAAGATTGTTGGTGGAAGTCAGCAGAGGCTTAATCAATGCATATACTTCGTCGGACTTTGTAATCACTAAATTGCGTTCACCAGAGTCTTCATCTTCTCCATAACTACTTGAGTTGTCATCATGTCCCTCCAAGTCTAGATATTGTGAGGTGTCCTCATCGATAATGTTCTCCATTATTTCTTCTTCTTCAAGGTTTCTACTAAGTGGATCCATAGTTTCTAAAACAATAATATTATCTAGAGTAAGAGAGTAAACATTCAAGTGGACTTGGATTCATACACAAATATACATATTATTCATACAAAAATACACAAATAGGATAAAGTACATAAGATAAAGTACATTATTAATACATCACCGGAGAATAGCTCAAAGTAGCATTATAGGATAAAGTATAAGATAAAGTACATTATTAATACATCACCGGAGAATAGCTCGGGTGCATTATAGGATAAAGTATAATATAAAGTACATTATTAATACATCACCGGAGAATAACTCGAGTGCATTATAGGATAAAGTATAAGATAAAGTACATTATTAAGATAAACTAGTGAACGCGGTTGCCGCGTTCTATGCTACGGGAGCTCTGCAACCACAGAAGAGGAACCATCACCGGAGAATAGCTCGGGTGAGATCCTGAAGCTGCCAGATATTGGAGAACCTAGTCTCCAAAATATACATGTATCGCCGTACATGCTCGTCCTCCTCCCTAATACGACGACGTACCACCTCCTCGGGGGCTGGCTCCCTCTGCACCGCTCCTGGACCTCGTGGACGCCACCAAAGAAGCTCCGGGTCGACGATGATACCCGGATTCCTCACCAAGGTACGAGTCCCGATAGGTAGCACCTCCCAGTGCCAACCCGGCGGAGCCCAGACTCGGACATCCCCGACAGAGTCTAGTAGGCTCGGACGAGATGGACGCGGCATAACTAAATAATAGCAATAAACAATCATAAAACATAAACAGTAACTAAATCACTAAGTATATATTGCCTAATAACAATAACCCTAAACCTATCACTAACTAAACTAAACCTCATTAACTAAGTATTCTAACTAAACCTAATCCCTAATAAACCCCAATCCCTAATAAAACCCTAAGCCCTAATTAATAAACTAACTAAAATCCCTAACTAAATCACTACTAAAATTCCTAACTAAATCACTAACTAAATCACTACTAAAATCCCTAACTAAATCACTACTAAAATCCCTAATTAACTAAAATCCCTAACTAAATCACTACTAAATCCCTAATTAACTAACAAAATCATATTACACTAGCTACTAAATAATATTATAACTATACACTACTATTACACTACTAAATAATATTACACACAAACACTACCAAATAAAATTACAACTATATACTACAAAATAAAAAAATGGAAAAAAAAGAACTTGATCGGCCGGGCGCTATCGCAAGATCGCCAAGACTGTCGTCGCCGGTGCACTGTCACGTACCACCGTCATTTGCTACGGCTTCATGCGGCCGCACGCCACTGCCAGAGTGGGACGGGAGAACGAAGGGGGAGGGGCGGCGGGGTGTACCTCTCTGGCCGGGGGCACACTTAACCAATACCCCTAATTCTAACTCTAAATTAGCCTAATACTAATTCTAACCCTAATACTTAACCTATATACTAATTCTAATTCTAACCCTAATACTTAACCTAATACTAATACTAGCTAATTAACCTAATACTAGTACTAGCTAATTAGCCTATATACTAATTCTAATTCTAACCCTAATACTTAGCCTAATAATACTAGCTAATTAACCTAATACTAATACTTGCAAATTAACCTAATACTAATACTAGCTAACTAACATATATACTAATTCTAATTCTAACCCTAATACTTAGCCTAACAATACTAGCTATAATTAACCTAATACTAATATAGCTAATTAACCTATACTAACTAATTGACCTCACCTGCAGGAAGACGAGCGTGCGCCTATGGCAAAGGCAAAGCGATGGGAGGAAGACGACAAGCATGTGACTGTCAAGTCTCCACGGGTGTGGCGGCAAGGGCGGCGGCGGCGCCTCCACGGGCGCGTGGGTGGCGCATGCAAGCATGAGGCCTCCAAGTGGCGGGGCTAGGGCGCGAAGCTCTCTGTACGGCTGGCGCTAATGGCAAAAGACGCGAAAGAAGGGTGTGGGTGGGCGAGGCACACGGAGGCGATCGAGGGCGGCACGGTGGGCTGGATGATTGATGGCGGCTTTCGCTGCATGGGGTGGGGCATTTATAATTCAAAAAATAGGATATGAATTTAGAAAATTCATATCTTATTCATTTCAACTCAGAAAAATATGAATAATATATCATAATTTTCAGAAAATAATATCTATACATTCATGTAAAAACATTTTATATTTACTTTAGATGAAAATTTTCAAAATGATTAAAACACTTACATATAAATTTTGATTATTCAATTCAAACAAAAATAAATTGTCAAATCCTAAAACTTTGAACATAAGAAATATTAAGCATCTAAAAAGGAATCTAACCCTATTTTATTAGAGCAAATCATATTTTATTTTGTATTAACATTTTTGAATTGATTGGATATTTAAATGCCGCATCTTTTGTATACACTTGAATCTGACAAAGCCTCGCTCAACTTGCATTGGATTTTTGATAAAATAGCATATTGTGAACCTAAAAATGATTTTCGTAAAAAATCATGAGCATCGTATCATGTACCTGTAGTTCATATCTGACCCACGTCCTGATTCGGAGAATTTGTCTTTTCACCGTAGGTGGACGGAAGGTTTCAGATCCCCCTGTTGGTACATTGTCCATATAAGGTGGTCTAGTAGTTTTGTAAAATGTGGTGGTGGTTTTTTGAATTAGCCGTTTGGTGGTTGCTTCACAAAACCGTCCGTTTTTTATGCTCGGAAAATGGAAAATGCCTTTTTGGTGCGATAAAAAGGAAAACTTCGTCTTGCAACATTGTTTGCCATGCCATGATGCACATGTATGCACAATATGGCCTTATTATCATAAACTATGCCTTGATTCTAGCCATAACATTGGTCATTTGACCCGAAAGCCAAGAAACCTCGAATGAGATAGGTCATTTTGTGAAGGAGATAGAACTGAAATTAAAATATAGAATGCAACTAATAGTAAGTTACATAAAGCACGACTGAAAATTAAGATACATAAAAGAACTGAAAATTAAGATACATGGCCAGATTAAGTAACAATCGGTCGAACTTGTTTCGGAATGTTGGAGTGATTCGCCATGCTCCCGCCACACCTGTACACCGCCATCAGTAGTCGCGTACTTTGCCGCCATTGTCATCATTGCCGCTGGGTCGCCGTAATTGAACCTTGAAGGCTGAGTACGTGGGCTGGACTTGAGGTAGCGCACGGGGGTTAGAGTCGGCGATGTCATAGGCCATGACGCTCTGGAGAGTCCGATCAGGCCACCATAGCCGATGGCCGGCCTCGTTGAAGTTCGGAGGAGGTGGGCCGTCCTCCTCGTGCTGGCGCCCTCACGCCGATCCACGAAGAAGGCTTCCCAAGTAGGGAAATAGTCGGGATGCCATCTGGGATTCCTCCTGCTCGGCGTGAGCTCGGTAGTAGTGGTTCGTGATGGCCACCAAGCGCCACACCTAGAGGGACAGGAGGAACTGCACGCCTCCGGCCAGCATCCGGTGACGGGGACACAGTAGCCAATGGTAGGGTATTCGAGCAAAGCGCCTCCGCCTCCCTGGGGGTTAGTGCTACGGTGGAAGCCATGGGAAAGAGTGATGAGATTGCAGATATGAGTCTAGAGATGTGCAATGACAATGGAGGCCAACCCTACATATATATATAGTGAAGAACTGGCGGGAAGAACTGGCGGGAAAAAATGGCAGGAAGAAAAATGGCGGGAAAAAATGGCGGGAAGAAAAATGGAGGGAAGAAATAGAAGGAAGAAAAATGGCTCATTTAATACATATACTGTTAACAGAAGAAGACTTATATTTGCCGCCTCTCTCCACTCTATCCCATGCCTTTCACCATACCTCTAACCCTAGGGAGGCGGAGATGGAGTCTTTCATGGGTTAGCAGGAAAATATTTTCCGAGGCGGAACTTCCGAAGATGCCATAGGGCGTGTGCACCAAGGGCATCTTCGAGAAATTCCATGGAGATTTCAAACCCTTTCCTCCATCCATGGGGATGAAACTCTCCATCCATGTTGGCTTGGTCGTTGCCATAGCACATCTACACTCATATCTGCCTCTCCACTCTATCCCATGGCTTCCACCATACCTCTAACCCCAGAGGCGGAGATGTAGTCTTTCATGGGCTAGCAGGAAAATATTTTGGCGGAACTTCCGAAGATGCCATAGGTGTGTGCACCAAGGGCATCTTCGAGAAGTTCCGCCACGGGAGATTTCCCAACCCTTTCCTCCATCCATGGGGATGAAACTCTCCATCCATATTGTTGGCTTGTTGAGTTGCTTGCCATGGCGTATCGATGCTCCTTTTATAGGCACGGCGCCGCTTCTACTTTGTCTTCTTCCTCCGACAGGGCGTCGTGCGCTACATCGAGCAGTGTAGTCCACCCACGCGTCCTTATCCTATCGACAACTTTAGTCCCGGTTTGAGCCCCCACCCGGTACTAAAGGTTACCCACGCGTCCTTATCCCACCGACAGTTTTGTTAGATGGCACAAAAACCACCTTTAGTCCCGGTTGCACCCACCAACCGGTACTAAAGGTTAGCCACCCCCCTTTTGTTAACAGAAGAAATATGACATTGATTTCCATGTTGAGATACATATGTGTGCCAAAAATGGCTCAATTAATACATATAGTCAATCTTATGATCGTGTCACCGTAACCATGGAGTATCAACACCGTTTAACGGGATGGTTGGGTCTTCACTCAAGGCGGAATTTCATCAAACTTATTATAATCTTCTGACATATGTGTCTTGTCCTCCACTCCCACGATGTTTCTTTTCCCTGAAAGAACTATGTGACGCTTTGGCTCATCGTGTGATGTATCAGTTTGCTTATTTTTTTCTTTTTTTCGGTTTGGTAGACATGTCCTTCACATAGAAAACCTGAGCCACATCATTGGCTAAGACGAATGGTTCGTCTAAGTTCTTGTCTACCTTCATAAGATTGTTGAGATCCATCGTTGTCATTCCGTACTTCTTGTCTACCTCAACCCCCCTCCTGTTAGCTTGACCCATTTGCATCGAAACAAGGGGACCTTAAAATTAGGTCCATAGTCAAGTTCCCATATCTCCTCTATGAACCCATAGTACGTGGTCTTTTGCCCATTGTCTTCTGCTGCATCGAAGCGGACACCACTATTTTGGTTGGTGCTCTTTTTATCTTGGCCTATCGTGTAAAATGTATTCCCATTTATCTTGTACCCTTGGAAAGTACATACAGTCGAAGATGGTGTCCTGGCCAACTGTTGGAGATATGCCCTAGAGGTAATAATAAATGTAGTTATTATTATATATCTTTGTGTTTATGATAAATGTTTACATTCATGCTATAATAGTATTAACGAGGAAACCATTAATACTTGTGTGATTTGTAAACTTAATTTGAAGTCCCTAGTATGGCCTCTATACTTCACTAGCTTGTTGGTTGATTGATGATGTGGTTTCTTTGTCATGAACATTGAGATGTTATCAACAACAAGATCATATCGTTAGGAGAATGATATGGTGGACATACTCCTATAGACAAGCGTAGCATAAAGATCAAGTCATTTCAATAGTTCAATTGCTATATGCTTTCTGATACATAGTAACCTAATTCCTTCGACCATGAGATCATGCATATTGCCTTTACTGGATGGATGCTTTGATGTCATCAAACACCACACCGTAACAGGGTGGCTATAAAAGTGGCATTGGGTGTTCTGAAAGTATTGGTTGAAACACATGGATCAAGAGTGGGATTTGTCCATCCACATGACGGATAGATATTCTCTGGGCCCTCTCGGTGAAATGTCATCCAATTAGCTTGCAAGCATGTGACTTGGTCACAAGGGATCACATATCAGGAGCGAAAAGAGTACTTATCGATGTGAGGTTGAACTAGGTATGCGAGATACCGACGATCATGACCTCGGATAAGTAACATATCGTGAGACCAAGGGAAATTGGTATCGGATGTAAGTGGTTCATTCGATCGCAAAGTAATCGTAGAAATATGTGGGAGCCATATGAATTTCCAGATTCCTCTATTGGTTATTGTTAGAAGTGTCTCGATCATGTCCGCATAATTCACGAACCGTAGAGACACACTTAAGGATTCGACGTTGTTTGAGTAGTTATGGTATTATGAGAAAGAGACCGAATGTTGTTCGAGTCTCGGATGGGATCCGGGATATCACGAGGTGATCCGGAATGGTCGGAGAATAAGATTCATATAAGGAAAGTCCCATTTTGAGTTGGGGAATGGTTAGGTGTTTTCATCGGGAACATTCTAGAAGGTCCCGAATGTCCCGGCACTCCGGGGAAGGGTACATGAATGTGTCATTGCAAGATGGAATGATTGCATCATGTACTAAGTGTTCTCGCTGTCCAAAATAAAGGGTTTATTTAATTCCTAAATTGGAAAAGTCAAGCCGATTTTGATCATTGCCGGATTTTGGAAGAGGAGAAGTTGGAAAGACTTGGGAGGAGTCCTCCTCCCCAAGCCGGCGCCAGCCCTAGGCCGAGTTGGGAGGGACTCCTCCCTCCTGGCCCGCCAGCCCTCCCACCTATAAAGGGAGGCAGGGCCTCCCCTCTAGAGACACAAGTTCCTATCCTCTAAACTAGAAACTAGACCTAGACCCCGGTTTAGAGCTGTTTCGGTTTAGAGCCTTCTAATTGGTTTAGAGCCCTCTAATTGGTGTGTCGAATTACTAGACCACTAATAGCCTCTCTCATAAGCTCCACCATACTACGGCTTAAGGCGAAGCCTGCGGGATCTCCCTCTACCTCCTGTACCACGCCAGGTTGTCTTCCGAATCGCGAGGAGAGTGCTACAACCTCCATTTTCTTGGAACAAGGAGAGGAAGGTCTTCGTCAGTATCGAACGTGTGACCGATCATGGGAGCGCCATGAACGCTGCGCCGGAAGGATCGTCTCACGCGATCTTGAGATCGGAAGAATGCGACTACATCACCCACGAGAATCTGCTCTCGTTAAACACTTTGGAATCTTCGGTGAGTTATTCCATCGACTCGTTGCTACAATCTAGTAGATAGATCTTGGCTTGTTTGTTTGTATGCGATAGAAAATTTTTGTTTTCCATGCTACGAACCCCTCTGAGGGTATCGAGCCGTGTCTATATGTAGATCTGTTGCCTGAGTAGAACACAATGGTCATTGTGGGCGTTGATGCTTTTATTGTAGATTGCTTTTTGTGTACTTTGCATCTTGCGGTATGTTGGGATGAAGCGGCCGGGCTAACCTTACATGACATCGTTCATGAGACTTGCTCCACTTAACATGCAACTTGTATTGCATAAGTGGCTTTCTTGGTGCTGTTTCTCCTAGCATAGTAAAGATCCAATTTAACGGTGATCAACAATGCTAGTATCAATGTTGTGGTTCTTGTTCGTAAGTTAGAACGACACTTATGGAAAGCCCCAAACCACGTAAAATATGCAAAGAAAGTAGAAGCGTCTAACTTTGTTTTGCAGGGGTGTCTTGATGATGTGATATGGCCATGATTGTGATTATATTTGATGTATGCAATGTTCCTTATTGTAAGTTGGCAACCGGCGGGAGCCATATGGTTGTCTTTAATTTACATTAAGACCTGCGTGTCTATTCAAAATAGTTGTAATAGTTGAAGCTGGTGGGCGACAACCATGAAGAAGCGTCATTGACCTTGATGCTATGCCGAGATGATGGAGATCATGTTCGTGCTTGAAGATGGAGATCGGAAGCACAAAGAAGAAAGGCCATATCATATCACATATTATGAATTGCATGTGATGTTAATCCTTTATGCATCTTGTATTGCTTAGTAGACGACGGTAGCATTATAAGATGATCCCTCATGCACATAAATTTCAAGTTCTAAAGTGTTCACCCTTAGTATGCACCGTTGCCAAAGCTTGTCAGCTTCAGCACCACGTGATGATCGGGTGTCTTTGATTCCGGTGACTACAACGTAAGCAAGCCAGATTTGCTTATGCGGAAGCTAAGGTTTGTCTTGACGAGCCTAGCATGTACAGACATGGCCTCAAGAACACGGATCGCCGAAAGGCAAAGCATGAATCATATAGTAGATATGATGAACATGATGATTGTTCGCCATTGAAACTATATCAACTCTCGTGATGATCGGTGTTGATGTAGTGGATTTGGTTCGTGTGATCACTAAAACAATGTGAGGGATGTTGTTTTGAGTGGGAGTTCACCTAGTTTAATTTCATTAATTAATTTGAACTCAATTTGTCATAAACTTAGTCTAAACTATTGCAAATATGTTGTAGATCAATGGCAGCCCCTACCATCAATTTTAATGCGTTCCTAGAGAAAGAAAAGTTGAAAAACAATGGAAGCAACTTCGCGGATTGGTTCCGCAATTTGAGGATTGTCCTCACAGCTGGTAATTTGACCTATGTGCTGGATGCACCGCTAGGTGACCCACTGCGGTGATGCTCCCGATGAAGTAAAGAATGTTTACCTCGCTCGGAAGAATCAGTACTCCATAGTTCAGTGTGCTATCTTGTATGGTTTAGAATCGGAGCTTCAGAAAAGGTTTGAAGAGTCGGACCCATATGATATTGTCGAGGATCTCAAATTAATCTTTGAGACTCATGCGGCAATTGAAAGTTATGAAGCTTCTGAAAAGTTCTTTAACTGCAAGATGGAAGAGGGTAGCTCCGTCGGTGAGCATGTGCTTAAGATGTCTGGGCACGCAAATAAACTTCAAAGTTTGGGTATAGTGATTCCTAATACTTTGGGGTTTACGCATCCTCCAATCACTACCACCAAGTTACAAGAACTTTGTGATGAACTACAACATGCGAACATGAACAAAGAGTTGCGAACTATTTGCTATGTTAAAATCTGCAGTGGAGATCAAGAAAGAGCACCAAGTGTTGATGGTCAATAAGACCACCAAATTCAAGAAAGGCAAGTCTAAGCGGAAGGGACACTTCAAGAAGGGTGGTAAGAAAGTTACCATACCGACGAAGAGGACCAAGGCTGGACAAACCTGGCCGAGTGCTTTTCTTTGCAAGGAGAAGGTCCTTTAAGCGGAATTGCCCAAAGTACTTGGCAGATTTGAAGAAGCAGCAACATCAAGAAGAAAGGTATATCCGATATACATGTTATTGATGTGTATCTCACTAGTATTAGTAGTGCACAGGTATTTGATCTTGGTTCGGTTGCTCATATTTGTAACTCGAAGCAGAGCTACTGAATAAGCGGAAGCTAGTAAAGAAACGAGGTGACGATGCGGCGTGGGAAGCGGATCAAAGGTTGATGTGATCGCGGTCGGCACACTACCTCTTCATCTACCATCGGGATTAGTTTTATACTTAAATAATTGTTATTTGGTGCTGCGTTGAGCATGAACATTATATCGGGATCTTGTTTATTGCGAGGTTACTTGTTTAAATCCGAGAATAATGGTTGTTCGATTTATATGAGTAATGTGTTTTATGCACATGCACCTTTGATAGATGGTCTATTCATATTGAATCTCGATAGTAGAAATACACATATTAATAACATTGAGGCTAAACGTTTGAAATCAAGCGATAATTTGACCTATATGTGGCCTTTGTCGTCTTGGTCACATTGGAGTGAAGCGTATGAAGAAACTCCATTCGATGGACTTCTTGAATCACTTGATTTTGAATCACTTGAAAGATCTGAAGCATGTCGATGGGTAAAATGACTAAGACTCCATTTTCTGGTATGATGGAGCGAGCTACAGACTTATTGTAAATCATACATACCGATGTGTGTGGTCCAATGAGTGTAGCATCGCGCGGTGGTTATCGTTATGTTCTTACCTTCACGGATGATTTGAGTAGATATGGGTATATCTATTTCATGAAACATAAGTCCAAACTTTCGAGAAGTTTAAGGAGTTTCAAAGTGAGGTAGAGAATCAACGTAACAAGAAGATTAAATTTCTACGTTACGATCGTGGAGGTGAATATCTAAGTTACGAGTTTGGCGAGCATTTGAAGAAATGTGGAATACTTTCGCGATTGACACCGCCAGAACACCACAGTAATGGTGTGTCTGAGAACGTCGTGTCGAACTCTCTTAGATATGGTTCGTTCTATGATGTCACTTACAGATTTGCCACTATCATTTTGGGGTTATGCATTAGAAACAGCCGCATTCACTTTAAATAGGGCACCGTCTAAATCCGCTGAAACGACACCGTATGAATTATGGTTTGGGAAGAAACCTAAATTGTCGTTCCTTAAAGTTTGGGATCTGAAGCCTATGTAAAGAAGTTACAGGGACAAGCTTGAACCCAAAGCGGAAAATGCGTCTTCATAGGATACCCAGGAAACTATTGGGTATACCTTCTATCATAGATCCGAAGGCAAAATCTTTGTTGCCAAGAATGGATCCTTTCTAGAAGGAATTTCTCTCGAAAGAAGTGACTGAAGGAAAGTAGAACTCGACGAGGTTGTCGAACCTTCTCTCGAAATTGCGAGTAGCGCAAGACCGGAAGAAGTTCTGTGGTGCACCAATAAGAGAGGAAGCTAGTGATGGTGATCATGAAACTTGGTTGAAGTTGCTCTGAGCCTCGGAGGTCAACGAGAAATCGTACCACTCCAGTTGGTATGATTCCGTTATGAATGTCATGTTGGTGGACAACACCGATGACCCGAGACATATGAGGAAGCAATGATGAGCCCAGATTCCAATAAATGGCAAGAAGCCATGAAATCCGAGATTGGATCCATGTACGAAAACCAAGTATGGACTTTGGTGGACTTACCGGATGGTAGGAAGGTCATCGAGAACAAATGGATTTTCAAGAAGAAAACAGATCTTGATGGTAATGTTCACATCTATAAAGCTCGACTTGTCGCAAAAGGGTTTCGACAAATTCAAGGAGTTGACTACGATGAGACTTTCTCACGGTAGCGAAGCTAAAAGTCTGTGAGGATTATGTTAGCAATCGCTGCATGTTATGATTATGAGATATGGCGATGGATGTCAAACAGCATTCCTCAATGGAGACATTGATGAAGAGTTGTATATGATGCAACCCAAAGGTTTTGTCGATCCTAAAGATGCTAACAAGGTATGCAAACTTCAACGGTCCATCTATGGATTGAAGCAAGCATCCGAAGTTGGAATCAACGTTTGATAAGGTAATCAAAGTTTTGGTTTTATACAAACTTATGGAGAAGCTTGTATTTACAAGAAAGTGAGTGGGAGCTCTGTAGCATTCTTAATCTGTATGTGGATGACATATTGTTGATTGGGAATGATGTAGACCTTCTTAATAGTGTCAAAGAGTATTTGAATAATAGTTTTTCAATGAAGGATCTTGAAGCAGCTTACATATTAGGCATAAAGATTTATAGAGATAGATCGAACGCCAAATATCATTGTCACAAAGTACATATTTGGACAAAGTTCTAAAGAGGTTTGGAATGGAAGATAGCAAGAAAGGGTTCTTGCCCATGTTGCTAATCTGACGTTGAGTAAAACTCAAAGTCCGACATCGGCGGAAGATAGAGAAAAGATGAGTAAGACTCCTATGCCTCAGCCATAGGATCTCTTATGTATGCCATGCTATGTACTAGACCCGACATCGCATATCTTTGTTAGTCTAACTAGCAGATATCAAAGTGATCGAGTGGATCATTGGACATGATCAAAAACATCCTTAAGTACTTGAGAAGAACTAAGGATATGGTTCTTTCTTATGGAGGTGATGAAGCATTTCGTTGTTAATGGTTACCGATGCTAGTTGGAACACACCGATCCGGATGATTCTAAATCACAATCTGGATACGTATTTATTTTGAATGGTGCAGCGATTAGTGGAGGAGTGCAAAGCAAAGTGTTGTGGCGAGATCTTCAACTGAATCGGAATACATGGCTGCTTGAGGCTTCACAAGAAGCGATATGGATGAAAGAGTTCATTACAGCTGGGTGTGGTTCCTAGTCGCTGGACCCAATGTCTATCTCTTGTGATAACATGGGCGCCATAGCCAATGCGCAAGAACCAAGGTCACACAAGAAGTGAAGCATATCAAGCTGCGTTTTCACGCTATTCGAGAACATATCCAGATGGGGATATAAAGATTTGCAAAGTACACACAGATCTGAATGTGGCGGATCCGTTGACTAAACCTCTCCCAAGGGCAAAACATGACCAACACCAAACTGCCATGGGTGTTCGGTATATTACCATGTAATCTAGATTAGATGACTCTAGTGCAAGTGGGAGGCTGTTGGAGATATGCCCTAGAGGTAATAATAAATGTAGTTATTATTATATATCTTTGTGTTTATGATAAATGTTTACATTCATGCTATAATAGTATTAACGAGGAAACCATTAATACTTGTGTGATTTGTAAACTTAATTTGAAGTCCCTAGTATGGCCTCTATACTTCACTAGCTTGTTGGTTGATTGATGATGTGGTTTCTTTGTCATGAACATTGAGATGTTATCAACAACAAGATCATATCGTTAGGAGAATGATATGGTGGACATACTCCTATAGACAAGCGTAGCATAAAGATCAAGTCATTTCAATAGTTCAATTGCTATATGCTTTACGATACATAGTAACCTAATTCCTTGACCATGAGATCATGCATATTGCCTTTCTTTGGATGGATGCTTTGATGTCATCAAACACCACACCGTAACAGGGTGGCTATAAAAGTGGCATTGGGTGTTCGGAAAGTATTGGTTGAAACACATGGATCAAGAGTGGGATTTGTCCATCCACATGACGGATAGATATTCTCTGGCCCTCTCGGTGAAATGTCATCCAATTAGCTTGCAAGCATGTGACTTGGTCACAAGGGATCACATATCACGGAACGAGAAAAGAGTACTTATCAAGAACGAGGTTGAACTAGGTATGCAGAGATCCGACGATCATGACCTCGGATAAGTAACATATCGTGAGACAAAGGGAAATTGGTATCGTATGTAAGTGGTTCATTCGATCGCAAAGTAATCGTAGAAATATGTGGAGCCATATGAATTTCCAGATTCCTCTATTGGTTATTGTTCGGAGAAGTGTCTCGATCATGTCGCATAATTCACGAACCGTAGGGAGACACACTTAAGGATTGACGTTGTTTGAGTAGTTATGGTATTATGAGAAAGAGACCGAATGTTGTTGAGTCTCGGATGGGATCCGGGATATCACGAGGTGATCCGGAATGGTCCGGAGAATAAGATTCATATAAGGAAAGTCCCATTTCGAGTTGGGGAATGGTTAGGTGTTTTCATCGGGAACATTCTAGAAGGTCCCGGAATGTCCGGCACTCCGGGGGGGAAGGGGTACATGAATGTGTCATTGCAAGATGGAATGATTGCATCATGTACTAAGTGTTCTCGCTGTCCAAAATAAAGGGTTTATTTAATTCCTAAATTGGAAAAGTCAACCGCCGCTTTCGGTCAACCGCGCTTTTAGGAAGAGGAGAAGTTGAAACCGACTTGGGGAGGAGTCCTCCTCCCAAGCCGGCGGCCAGCCCTAGGCCGAGTTGGGGAGGACTCCTCCCTCCCCTGGCGCCAGCCCTCCCACCTATAAAGGGAGGCAGGCCTCCCTCTAGAGACACACAAGTTCCTATCCTCTAAACTAGAAACTAGACCTAGACCCCGGTTTAGAGCTGTTTCGGTTTAGAGCCTTCTAATTGGTTTAGAGCCCTCTAATTGGTGTGTCTAATTACTAGACCACTAATAGCCTCTCTCATAAGCTCCACCATACTACTTGCTTAAGGCGAAGCCTCGGGATCTCCCTCTACCTCCCAGTACCACACGTTGTCTTCTTGAATCGCGAGGAGAGTGCTACAACCTCCATTTTCTTTGGAACAAGGAGAGGAAGGTCTTACGTCAGTACCGAGCGATGTGACCGATCTGGAGCGCTCATGGAACGCTGGCCCGGAAGGATCGCTTCTGCGATCTTGAGATCGGAAGAATCGACTACATCACCCACGAGAATCTGCTCTCGTTAAACACTTTGGAATCTTCGAGGGTGAGTTATTCCATCGACTCGTTGCTACAATCTAGTAGATAGATCTTGGCTTGTTTGTTTGTATGCGATAGAAAATTTTTGTTTTCCATGCTACGAACCCCTACACCAACAAGTACAGCTGATCCCCAACAGTGGTGTTATTCGTGAGAAGTCTTCGCAGCCAGCCGCCAAAACTCGCCATGTGTTCACTTATAATCCATTCATCAGACTGCCCCGGGTGTTTGAGGCGTATTAAATTCTTGTGTTCATTGATATACGGCGCAACCAAGATAGATCTTTGTAAAACCGTGTAGTGTGCTTGATTGAGAGAATGCCCGTCCCTACATATCATTGCTTTACATCCTAGGGTGCCTTTTGATCGGTTCGTAGCATGTAAAACAAAAAAATTCTACCGCAAGAACGAACAAAACCCAGATCTAATCTAGATAAAAGCCAAGATCTAATCTATTAGACATGTGCAACGAGATAGATCTGTACTAACCCTCGTAGATCCGAAAGCGTTACGAGATTGGATCTCGTGGTTGATGTAGTCGATCACTTGCCGATCTCAAGATCGTGTGGACGATCCTTCCGGCGCCGTGTTCCGGCAGCTTCCATGATCGGTCACACGCGTCGGTCAAGCAGACCTTCCTCTCCCGTTCAGTGACAGTGGAGGTAGTAGATCTCTCCACGGAATCCAAAGACGACGGGCGTGGTGGTGGTGGTGGAGTAGAGAATTCTCTGAGGATTCGCCTAAGCAGAAGCGAGGAAGGAGGAGGAGAGAGGCAACTTGAGATCTAGAGAATAGAAGGGGCAAGGGGGCTTGTGCCTCCACCCCTCTATTTAAAGGAGGGAGGCGCCATGGGGAGGTGGAGTCCTTGTAGGACTCCCCTCTCCCTTGGCCGGCGGATCAAGGAGGTGGGGGAGAGTCCTACTCTCCCACGAATCCTTGTCTTACCCCACAAGGATTCCTTGATCCTTTCTTGGTTTTCAAGCAAACTCCAAGAAATCTTCTAGAACCTTCCGGAACTTTCCGAAACCTTCTAGAATCCCCATACAAATACTCCGGAACATTTCCTAACTTAGAAAATGATCCCCAATATATGAATCTTATTCTCCGGACAATTCTGGATCTCCTCGTGATGTCCCGGATCCAATCCGAGACTCCGAACAACATTCAGTCTCCAACGCACATTCCATATCTACTTAAAACAACTTCGAACCTTAAGTGTGTCACCCTACGGTTTGTGAACATGTAGACATGATGGAGACACCTCTCCTATCAATAACCATCAGCGGGATCTGGAGATCCATAACGGCTCCCACATACTCAACGATGACTTCGTGATCGATAGAACCATTAACATACGAAAACCAATTCCCTTTGTCACGCGATACTATACTTATCCGAGGTTTGATCGTCGGTATCTCCATACCTAGTTCTACCTCGTTACTGATAAGTACTCTTTACTCGTTCCATGATATGTCATCCCTTGTGACCTAGTCACATGCTTGCAAGCTAACTAGATGACATCCCACCGAGAGGGCCCAGAGCATATCTATCCGTCATATGGATGGACAAATCCCAATCTTGGTCCATGCGCTTCAACACATACTTTCAGAATACCCAATGACACCTTTATAACCACCCAGTTACGAAGCGGTGTTTGATGGCATCAAAGTACCCATCCGGTGATGGTGATTAACATAACCTCATGGTCGAAGGATTAGGTTACTATGCATTTGAAATCTTATAGCAAAACGAACTTAATGACTTGATCTTATGCTATGCTTACTATGGGTGTGTGTCCATCACATCATTCTCCTAATGATATGATCTTGTTATTAACGACATCCAATGTCCATGATCAGGAAACCATGATCATCCATTAATCAACAAGCTAGTTTAACAAGAGGCTTACTAGGGACTCTTTTATGTTTTAAAAACACACAAGTATTAATGTTTCCTGTTAATACAATTATAGCATGGGATGTAAACATTTATCATAAACTTAAAGATATAATAATAACCACTTTATTATTGCGTCTTGGGCATATCTCCAACAGTCTCCCACTTGCACTAGAGTCAATAATCTAGTTAAAAATTTGTGCATTCAACACCTATGGCTTTCTGGTGTTGTATAGACACTATTGCTAGTGGTAAACATAATCTTCGGATCTGACACTTCCAGGTCCGTGTATATTTGCATTTCCTTGCGTCTCTACGCATTACTCATTCTCCAATGAGATGGCATTGTATAAATTTGGTCCTTCGGTGAGACCTTTAGTTCCTTTGGATTAAATCATGTTGATACAATTGTCATACAATGTATCTTCATAGTATTATCCCGCTATGAACCACACCTAGTTTGATAACAAACTACTTGACGCAAATGCCCTCATTTGCTGCTGCAATAGCAGTCATATACTTAGCCTTTTGTTGTAGTATCTGTCACAATGTTTTAACTTTGGTACTCAACCAAATCCGTTATGGAACTTCCTTTCCATTATATTGTGCCACCCATAGTTTAAATTGAGATAAACTTAATTTGTGACAAAACTAGTATCAATGTAACAATTTACAATGAACTATGTGTCACCACTATATAAATAATATATTCTTAGTTCTTCCAAAGATCATAGGAATATCCCTACTATTGTCCAATGATCATCTTATGAGTCATTCTGGTATATGCTCATAACATTTAGAGCATAGGACATATCTGGATGTGTACATCTCAAAGAATGATTGATCAAAATATTCTTGTGATTTCTCCAAGTGTCAAAACACTTGAATCTCGTGTCAACACACTTGAATCTTGATTCAGTCCTTTCCGTGCGTCAAGAACCTTCCTTGTTGTTTCCATATTGAACTCATTCAACATCTTATCTATGTACATTTGGCAAAACCATATTAGCGCCTCAATCTATCCATATAGACATTGATGCCTAATTCTTGGGTTATGCCCAAGTCTTTCATCGAAATGAAATTCTTAACCTGTGTCAATAAAAATACAACATTTCTAATCAACAATATGTCTTTCATATAATGTATTAGAAATATGTCTTAGCGCTCCCACTTAATTTCTTGCAAAATGCAAACATCTTCATCGTCTCTGATGAAATTAAACCTTTTAACGGTTTCATCACGGTGAAGATTCCAACTCCGCGATGCTCACTTCAACCATTGAAGTTTTGCATACTCTTTTAGCATCCTTTGAATTAACAAAACCCTTTGGATCGTGTCATGGACACATCCTAGGTAACCATTCTATTAGAAGAACTTGTTTTGTTTGTTCAACTACCATATACCAAAATATATGTAGTGGTTGCTACATTAATCCGTCCAGACTAAATATCGCTATGAAAGATCAAATCTTATCATAGTCAATTCCTTGAACATTGTCGTAAACTCTTTCCGACATGTCGACTGTTTCATAGATGTGAAACATCCATGTCTATTTCTTTATAGATCCATATACGACTGTAAGGTCTTGCACCTTTCCAGAGGGTCTTTCAAATTCAAAGCTTGATTTCTCGTGTATGGAATTATCATAGATTTTATGGCTTCAAGCCACTTAACGAAGTCAGTGCCCATCATTGATTATTTGCATATAGTCGGTTCATCATTGTCAAACAACAATGATTTAACTCTCAAATCTTGGCATTTGATTACTTACCCGACCTACTTGGTTCAATAGGAACTTAGATCTCCGTGACCACAACCTTTGAGGCACGTGAGCCATGAGCATTGTTGCTGCCTCCGGGACATTTACCGATGCTGCGCAACTCAGCACATATTAGCCAAGGTTCAACAACCTTGTCAAAGTTCTATTGTCCTCCCACTTAACTTTTCACCAAAAATTCCTTCTCAAGAAACTCGACATTCTAAGTGAAAAACACTTTTGTCTTCGGTGTTATGGAGGAATACCCAATGGTTATTCGAAATAACCTACAAAGACATGCTCATCCGACTTTGGTTGTAAACATTTTACTTATGCCTAGCATACCAAAAATTTAAGAAAGGACAACCTAGGTTTTATCCCAAACCATGACTTATATGGTGTCATTTCAACGGATCACGATGGAGCTCTTTTCAGTGTAAAAGCGGTAGTCACTAAAGCTTTAATCTTTTAAAATATAATGGCAGTTTTATAAATGACACCTTTGATCTTACCATGTCAAACAAGGTTTCATTACATATCTCGAACACTCCATACTCCTATGGTGTTTTGGGAAATGCAAATCCATGGAACGATTCCTCAAATCTTAGGTGTTTTGCTAAACTTGTAACTCAAACATATTTCTTTATGATCCAATCATAAACTTTTTATTTTCTTGTTACAATGATTTTGCACTTCATCTTGAAAGTCTTTGAACATTTTCAAATGTTTCATACTTCTTCCTTATTGAGTAAGTATATACATATACTCACTCAAATCTTCGGAGAAAGCATATGAAGTTGAAATCCATCGCCCACGACTACACATAATGGACTATATACATCAATATGTACAAATTCCAATCAGTTAGTCGCCCGTTCCTCTTTTGTCCTACTAACGGAGTTTTAATTATCTCCAGGAAAGTATCACAAGCGTCATTTGATCAAAATCAAAGACTCCAAAAATCCATCAACATGGAGTTTCTTCATGTCTCCCTTTCAATATAATTTAAACGGCGATGTCACTTTGCAAGTAATCTTTCAATCATTTGTCTTGCGACATTTTAGCATTAGTTTATGGTCGTTATTTCTCCAACCAGACTTGTATATCATCCATCTATTATGGAATGCGGTAATTATTTGAACAACCTTTTGTCGTCATAATACCTGATCAAAATAACAATTATTGAAACAAATCTTGAAGGCAAGCTTTGATGTTAACGAGCAACACAACAACCCTTTGTTTGTTTTCGATGAACATCGTCACATATTCTCTTGCTAGTTACTTAGGCCATTGCAGTTCATGAATTGGGTTGTCCTGTATGACACTTCATACCAACCAATTCGGTATCCAATACCGCAGAACCACATTATTTAACAACCAAGGAATACAGCCATAACATGTATCTTCTATATACCTAAGTTGGATATCTCCAATCTTTTCTTTTCTGCCAAATATTTTTATAGATTCTCTTTCAACAATTCCTTTTCTTTTAAAAGAATCTATCAACATCAATAGTGGTGTCATTCACATGACACATAGTACAAAGTGTGTATAGTCAAATACTAATACCTTTGGACTTGCACTTTGAAGTGGATCACCTTCATCAAATGTTTGGCATTCTTTTAAAATTCCATTCTTTAGTAATCTTTTAGTGTAGTAAACATTTTACTTACATCTTCTATTCATCCTTATCATGACAACTTTCATGATCAAGCTGCTATAGCTTATAAAGGTGAACTGCGAGTATAATGTTTCTTTTCCAAAACCTTTTGGAGGATTAGGACGACTATCGTCTCCAACCTTCACAAATTCTCATCAAATATGAGGACATATACTCTATCATGTTGTAACCAAAATATTGTTTTAGATATCGCAATACCTTTCACATATGATGTTTTCTGAAACATTGCTTTCAGCTCTTAGATAAACTTGATATTAAAAACAATCTTTTGAGTATCAAGAATCATGGAGGCAAACATGATACATTAGATACTAACACTGGAATTGTTACTCTTGATTTAATACTGTTTATTAAACTTCACAGAGTAAATGAAGTTTGCTGAAAGTTTGCAATATGACTTTTAAACTTTAGATTGACACTCAAAACAATACGATACCAGTTCGTAAAGCAAATATCCAGAATTTCTATAGTTTCACTATCTCAACTATAACTAAGCGTAAGGTGATGAACGGATGCCAATGACTACAACAAACTATGCAAATTCACTTTGATTGTGTTTATGATAAATTGAGTTTGACTAATCCAAATTACAAATGAACTCCCACTCAAAACAACATCCCTCGAGTTGTTTTAGTGATTACACGAACCAAATCCACTACACCAAGTCCGATCATCACGTGAGATGATGTAGCTTTAAAGGCGAACAATCAACATGTTCATCATATCATCCATATGACTCATGCTTTACCTTTTGGTATTCCGTGTTCCAAGACCATGTCTGTACATGCTAGGCTCGTCAAGGTTAACCTTAGTATCCGCATGTGCAAATCTGGCTTGCACCCGTCGTATGCACACGTAGAATCTATCACACCCGATCATCACGAGATGCTTCGAAACGACGAGTCTTAGCAACGGTGCCTACTAAGGACGAACACTTTATTACTTGATATTTAGTGAGAGGGATCATCTTATAATGCTACCGTCGTGATCTAAGCAATACAAGATGCATAAAGGATTAACATCATAGGCAATTCATAATTAGTGTGATATGATATGGCCCTTTCTTCTTATGCCTTTGATCTCCATCTCCAAAGCACGGACATGATCTCCATCATCACCAAAGATTAGGCCAAGGTCAAGATGCCGCTTCATGGTTGTCCATCATCACTAGCAACTATTACAACTACTTGGAATAAAGCTATTACAAGATGAATAGACACGCAGGTCTTAATAGAATTAAAGACAACCATTAGTTTCTGCCATGCCATATTACAACAAGGATTATTGCATACATCAAATATAATCACAATCACATAATGGCCATATCACATCACAAAACTCCTGCAAAAACAAGTTAGACACCTCTAATTTTCTTTGCATGTTTTACGTGGTTTGGGGCTTTCGAATAAGAACGGATCTTACCTACGAAACTAAACCACAACATTGATACAAGTGCTATCAAGTGCAAAGTGTAGATTGGATCTATACTATGGTGAGAGAGATGACACCAATAAAGCCACTTGTGCAAAGCAAGTTACACGTCAACCGTGGAGCAAGTCTCATGTGCGATGACATGTAAGGTTAGCCCGAGCCGCTTCATCCCACCATACCGCAAGATGCAAAGTACACAAAGCAAAAGACGGCACGAGCACCAACACCCACAAAACCATTGTGTTCTACTCGTGCAACAGATCTACGCATAGACAAGGCTCTGATACCACTGATCGGTTCGTAGCATGTAAAACAAAAAATTTCTATCGCAAGAACGAACAAAACCCAGATCTAATCTAGATAAAAGCCAAGATCTAATCTATTAGACATGTGCAACGAGATAGATCTGTACTAACCCTCGTAGATCCGAAAGCGTTACGAGATTGGATCTCGTGGTTGATGTAGTCGATCACTTGCCGATCTCAAGATCGTGTGGACGATCCTTCCGCGCCAGTTCCAGCAGCGCCTGCAATGGGTCACACGTGCGGAGTCGGCACCTTCCTCTCCTGCTCCAATGAGCAATGGAGGTAGTAGATCTCCACTAATCCAGCAAAGACGACTGGTGGTGGTGGTGGAGTAGAGAATTCTACAGGGCTTCGCCTAAGCCAGAGCAGAGGGAAGGAGGAGAGAGGCAACTTGATATCTAGAGATTAGAAGGGGGCAAGGGGGCTTGTGCCTCCACCCCTCTATTTAAAGGAGGGACGTGCCATGGGGAGGTGGAGTCCTTGTAGGACTCCCCTCTCCCTTGGCCAGCGGATCAAGGAGGTGGGGGAGAGTCCTACTCTCCCACGAATCCTTGTCTTACCCCGCAAGGATTCCTTGATCCTTTCTTGGTTTTCAAGCAAACTCCAAGAAATCTTCTAGAACCTTCCGGAACATTCCGAAACCTTCTAGAATCCCCATACAAATACTCCGGAACATTTCCTAACTTAGAAAATGATCCCCAATATATGAATCTTATTCTCTGGACAATTTCGGATCTCCTCGTGATGTCCCGGATCCAATCCGAGACTCCGAACAACATTCGGTCTCCAACGCACATTCCATATCTACTTAAAACAACTTCGAACCTTAAGTGTGTCACCCTATGGTTCGTGAACATGTAGACATGATGGAGACACCTCTCCTATCAATAACCATCAGCGGGATCTGGAGATCCATAACGGCTCCCACATACTCAACGATGACTTCGTGATCGATAGAACCATTAACATACGAAAACCAATTCCCTTTGTCACGCGGTACTATACTTATCCGAGGTTTGATCGTCGGTATCTCCATACCTAGTTCTACCTCGTTACTGATAAGTACTATTTACTCGTTCCATGATATGTCATCCCTTGTGACCTAGTCACATGCTTGCAAGCTAACTAGATGACATCCCACCGAGAGGGCCCAGAGCATATCTATCCGTCATATGGATGGACAAATCCCAATCTTGGTCCATGCGCTTCAACACATACTTTCAGAATACCCAATGACACCTTTATAACCACCCGATTCTGAAGCGGTGTTTGATGTCATCAAAGTACCCATCCGGTGATGGTGATTAACATAACCTCATGGTCGAAGGATTAGGTTACTATGCATTTGAAAGCTTATAGCAAAACGAACTTAATGACTTGATCTTATGCTATGCTTACTATGGGTGTGTGTCCATCACATCATTCTCCTAATGATATGATCTTCTTATTAACAACATCCAATGTCCATGATCAGGAAACCATGATCATCCATTAATCAACAAGCTAGTTTAACAAGAGGCTTACTAGGGACTCTTTTATGTTTACAAAACACACAAGTATTAATGTTTCTTGTTAATACAATTATAGCATGGGATGTAAACATTTATCATAAACTTAAAGATATAATAATAACCACTTTATTTTTGCCTCTTGGGCATATCTCCAACACCTTTTCCACGCAGTCTCCCCTCATGTCGTGATTCTGGAACACCAATCGCCTTAAGGTCAGGAATAAAATCAACACAGAACTCAATGACCTCCTCTGTTACATAGCCCTTGGAGATGCTTCCTTCTGGCCTAGCACGGTTATGAACATATTTCTTTAAGACTCCCATGTACCTCTCAAAGGGGAACATATTGTGTAGAAATACAGGACCGAGAATGGCAATCTCTTCTACTAGGTGAACTAGGAGATGTGTCATAATATTGAAGAAGGATGGTGGGAACACCAACTCAAAGCTGACAAGACATTGGGCCACATCTGTCTGTAACCCTGGTAGGCTTTCTGGATCGATTAGCTTCTGAGATATTGCATTGAGGAATGCACATAGCTTCACAATGGGTACTCGAACATTTTCAGGTAGAAGCCCCCTCAATGCAATCAGAATCAATTGTGTCATAATCACGTGACAGTCATGAGACTTCAGGTTTTGGAATTTTTTCTCTGCCATATTTCCTTTATATTCGACGAGAAGCCAAACGGGACCTTGATACTGCTCAGGCATTCAAAAAAGATTTCCTTCTCTGCTTTAGTAAGAGCGTAGCTGGCAGGAGTTAAGTGGCATCGTTTACCCTTCTTGTTCTCAGGATGCATAGGCTCTTCAGGGTCTTTCAGACGTTGCTGGTCCTGCCGTGCTTCCGGTGTATCTTTTGTCTTCCACAGTGCAGTGCATACCGGGCATGCATCCAAATTCTCGTACTTCTCACCGCGGTAGAGGATGCAGTCATTAATGCAGGCATGTATCTTCTGCACGTCTAATCCTAGAGGGCAGACAACCTTCTTTGCTTGGTATGTACTGTCGGACAACTCATTATTTCTTGGAAGAAGATTCTTCATTTTTACCAACAACTTTGAAAATGTTACCGGTCACACCGTTCTCTGCCTTCCATTGCAGCAAATCCAGTGTGGTACCTAGCTTTTTGTGGCCATCTTCGCAAGTTGGGTACAACAATGTTTTGTGATCCTTTAACATCTGCTCCAGCTTCTCCTTCTCCTTTTCAGTTTCACATTCTTCCTTTGCATCAGTAATGGCCCGACCAAGATCGTCATCAGCGGGCCCATCTGATGCCTCTTGATCTTCATTATCTACCCCCGCTGCAGTATCATCATATTCAGGATACATATTATGATAGTTGTCATCATCCTCTTCTTCTTCGTTGTCTTCCATCACAACCCCTTTTTATTTGTGCTTGGTCCAACAATTATAGCCGGGCATGAAACCGGATCGAAGCAGGTGGGCGTGAATGGTTCTGGTATTTGAGTAGTCTTTCTTGTTCTGACAGTGAACACACGGACAACACATAAAACCATTGTGACCACGGTTTGCATTAGCCACAACGATGAAATTTTGAGGCTCGTAATGTACTCGAATCGGCGGTCACCGTACATCCATTGTCGGTTCATCTGCATTAATATATAGTATATATCAAAAAATAATAGGGAGATGACCATTTATATATATAGTACATCAATGACACATGAAAGGATAGTTGCCGACCTCGACCGAGAAGGAAAGAGCAACGAGAAAACTTATTTTGAGCTCTCGGGCATTTCACCGAACACCTCTTGTGCATACGAAAAAAACACAAACTAGCACACTTCACACCCTCTTGCTAGGCTCCAAAATGAGATAGTGAAAAATGGAAGAGTGGGTGGGATCGGTGTCTTATATAGCCCCTCTTAACACGGTTCAAGCCACGAACCGGTGTTAAAGTGGGGGCTACCAACCATCGGTGTAGGGGTTTTAACACCGGTTCGTGCCACGAACCGGTGTTAAAGGGGGGCTACTTTTTGCTGCACGGGCCACGCTGGTACATGCCCCCCCCATTAACACTGGTTCGTAGAAGAACCGGTGTTAAAGCCCATTTCCAGGCTCAACCAAAGGCCTCGTTTCCACTAGTGGGTGTATTTGGTAGCCCGAGGCTACCCAGAAAATCTCACCTCACCCTACTTTTACTCACCTTGTTGTTCGGTTGATCAGGTCGGCTACCCTCAGCTATGCCCACTTGATACGAAAATACCCCCTCAGCCCTGCCCGGTTGCGAAGCTCGAATCGAGATTCACAACTCAGCAGTGTCGGTCCATCCCGCTCGTCGCTCTAGCCCGATAGGGTCTCTGCCCTGCACCCTCATTTTTCTCCCCCCCTCGTCCCTGCACCCTCACCTCTCCCTCTCGTTCCCGTCCCCGCATGTTCCTCTCTCCCTCTCGTCTCTGTCAGACGCCCCCGCCCAGCTCCGTCCCCGTCGCCTCTCCCTGCGTTGTCTTGGCGGCACCTGCGTCGTCCTGGTGACCTCCTGGCTTCGGTGCGTCGAGCGCGACTTCCTGGCTCCGGCGCGTCGATCTTGAACTACTGGCATGACCTCCTGGTGGCGACGACTCCTGGTAGATGCACAGGGTGACGTCGGCGGCACCGGTACGTTGAGTTGGAGCTCGCGGCGACGATGACCTCCTGGCTTCGGCGCGTCGAGCGCGTCCTCCTGGTGGCGGCAACTCGTGGTAGAGGCACATGGCGACGGAGGCGGGGCGTGGCGGACGGCTCCTTGCGCCGGCAGCGGCGCCGTGACCTAGTAGGGACCCGATGGCTTTTCTGTTTTCTAGTCTAAGGACCCGATTGACATGGGTATGACTTATTGGGTTCCCGTAATTAGTATACCTGGTACATAGTTAGACTACGGTCCAAGGTCCATAAGGAAATAAGAAGTCCTGAAAGCATCCGAAGCATAGGAATCGGGCGTACTGATCAAGAATAGAAGTATGAACCGACATAGTCGAGTAGATGTAATAAAACTTGTAACCGATCTGTGTTGGACTCTGAGACCCAGCCTCTCATATAAGGGGAGCCGACGGAGAGGGCACCGTAGCGAAACCCAACCCACTGTGAGTTAGATAACATCTAGCGAATCGGCGACTCTGTAATCATCTCTTTGCAATAAAGCTTAGACATGATTCGACTCCCTTGCTTGTCTGACATGTCGACGAAATCACCAGCGCTCTCGTTTTCATCAAACCCAAGTCCATAACTATGGACATTGTCGAGGTTACCTCTCGTCACCTTTTTTTTTCTTTTCCGTAGAAGGACATGTGTGTAAAAACTTGGACAATAACGTGTCTGGACTCACACGAGCCACCAAACAACAATTGGGTCTAGCTTGTTTCAGCAAACCTGAGCTACCACACACGCAAGAAAATCTGAATTGAGCTTGTCTAGGTCCAGCTTGTATGAGTGGAGATATGTATTCTAGGTAACCCCGGGCTACCAAACACACCCTTAGCTGCTATGGGCAACAAAGAAGGACGGACAGAACCATCAACCACTCTTCTTGATCAATGCAGCGGACGCATCAACTTCCTATTGCATCAACAATCCAATCATCATTTCACCGTCGCTTGCCCATTCGGCTTAGGTGTTTATGTGTTCTTTGATTGCTTCGTTCTTTACGGTGTCCATGCAGCGGATGCATCAACTTCCTGTTGCTTCGTTCCTATTGTCTACGGATGAAAGAAAGAACGAAGCAATCAAAGAACACCTAATTAAACACCAATTTCTATGTGCCAAAGTATGTAGCAAAAAAATGTACCTAGGCAAACAGCCAAACAGCTCGTGGGTCCATTCGGCCTTTGCAATCGAAGGTTGTGGCGCTGCAATACTAGTAAAAACGTAAGACTGAAAATGAAATGCCGATGATTTTCAGTCATTAGCAGGAGGAGCGGCAGTTGCCTAGATGGATGCAATACAAGCGCAAGGCCGAGAGGAAACACGGAGCCAGCAGCAACGGGCAGACGGCGGGCATCGTGTGCGCGTCGATCGGTAGGATCGGATTCCGATCGGTGCTCTCGTTTCTTCAGAAGTGGAGGTAGCCATCCAGTGGACCATGCAGCGCATCCCAAAAGGATATAGAGATCCATGGATGCATGGTCCATGTGATCGGGGGGCCACGTCAGGCAATCATCGGTAGGGGACCCGACCTCCCTTCAACTTCGCCATGCATGCATGGCTGCTCACCATCATCGCCATCACCTGTTAGTTACCTGTAGCATGAATGGAGTAGGATGAAAAGGTGCTGATGAAAGAAAGCAGCAGCGGTGTTATGCCTGTAAGTGGAAACGGCTAACCACGGCGCCGTCGGTCCAAGACCACTTAACTCGTTTAATGGACACCCACGGCTCGAGCGAAAGTTCCACGGAAAGTAACGGTGCGTCCGCTACCGCCGCCGCCGCACCGCATCACCCCCTTCTCGCCCCCTGCCCCCTGCCCCCTCCCTTCACCTCGCACTGCAATGGAGGCGGGAGCCATGCCCCCAGGAACCATCCCGTCGTCGCCCATTCTTCCCCCTACTTGCCCCCTCCCTTCAGCTCGATGGAGGCGGCCGCCATGCCCCCAAGAACCATCCCGCCGTTGCCGATTCCTCCCCCTACTAGCCCCCTCCATCAGTCCACTCTCCCCGTCGGCAGCGGCATCACGCTGCAGGATCTGCAGGCCACGGGGCAAGGCGGCGAGGCGAACGGCGATTTCCTGCAGGATCTACAGGTCAGTGTTGTCCGTGTGAAGATGTAGGCCACTAGCGATGTGCTTAGGTCACGGCCTTCATCCAACAAGAAGGGGAAGAAGGTAAATCTTCAATATTGCCACTTGCATAAGCAGAATTTGATGTTTGTATTGGTGTATGGCAAGAAAAATCATAGACATTGACTAGTCGTCGCCCCAATCTTGGCCTCATTTTGATGCTTAGTAAGATAAGTAGTGGTAGATTGCGAAGAAGACAGGGAGTTTGCTGCGTGCTAGTAAATTGAAATATTGTATGCCGGTCAATGTATGCAGGAAACCTTCGTCAAATATTGTATCTCAGAACAGTAGCTTCAGCAAACCAGCGGTACCAGGATAGCAGAGAAACTTACTCATATTCATATGTAGTGATCTCAGCACATGAATGCATATGCCGATCAATGCATCATGCTGTCAAGTCACTGGAACAATTGTGTGCATAGTCCAGGTTTCAGATCTGATATAATAACAAAAGAAAACACAGCAGGGGTAGAAGTTTCTTTGCATACTCCACATTTTGTATCTTCATGATGTTGTAACTTTGCTCCACCATACTTGTAGAATATTTTCACATGGCCTTGCAAGGACCAGTTTATTATTTGTAGTCCATGTTCTTCATGTTGCTGTAATTTTCTAGTAGTATGATTGGTTTTCTTAATGCTCAATACACTGTTCAACAAAAAAATGAACAGTTTACCTGGTACTTCATTGTTCATTATATCATATTCGTGGGTGCAAAGTAATGCAGCTATTTGATCTTGATGCTTGAATCTGTTTGTGTTATCAGGTAGTAGCTTTCTGAGCAAAGTCCCTTTGCATGATCTCTCACCTGCTCCTGCACAGGCTACTAATGGTAACTACTAACCTGCTCTTGCACAGGCTCTTGTGGATGATCACTTGATTTTGATTTTTCAGATTCAGCTGGGTTTGTTATTGATTGAGGAGCACAATGGATGATGTGCACATTGAACCAATTTGGAACTGAAAGTGGTGAAGGACACTCCTTTATGAAGCATGTAGTTCTCGACTTCTATTGTATTAATATCCAATCTTAATGTTTGTAATATTCGACTAATTCTAGTCATTTCGGATGGCTGTTTCATCTATACTAGTAGTTTTTTTAGGGACCTCTGTACTGCTCTGTTACTATATAACTGAGTTTTCTATGGACTGACGTGTGACTAATGGGTTTAAGTGGGAAACACGGGTGCCACTTAATTAGAACATATTAAGCGGACAGCAAGCGGCGTCCCGCATAAATAAGCGGACATAGGTGGTCACCTAGTGGACACCCACGGGCGTGACCACTTACAGTCTGAAGCGGTGTTGTATGCACGTATGTGAATCGAGTTTCAGAAGGTTCTATATATTCTCGATCTCTTCTTGGCGCCCTGCTCTGCTACCTGTAAACCTTTTCCCTTTCCAAGAAAACAAAATTCATTGCGTGAATAAGACATTTACAGAGGAAGAGGGTGCATGCGCCGGTACAAGGTAAACCACCGGTGGCCTGCTATTTGACGATATGATATGAAAAAAATCACAACGTATGTGTTTTTGTTTTGAACTTATGAATCACGCACTGACGAAGGCGGCCTTAGTAATAAGGCCGGTAATAACTAGAAAATTACGACCCATTCACAAAGTTCAGAGTTTTAAGACAAGTCTTTTACATACATCAGAAAAAAACATATATTCCTTTGTCCCAAATTTTTTTGCATGGTCCTTTGTCCCAAATTAGATGACTCGGTTTTGTCTAGATACACGTTTTAGGGCGGAGGGAATATATGTCTTAACATTTATGCTGATGAAGTACTCCCTCCGTTTTAAAATATAAGATGTTTTAGCTTTATGAATAGAGTGTATCTATACCACTTGTGTAGGTTCACTCCAAACCTACATGAACCTACACACTAAAAGGGGTATAGATACACCCTTTTTACAAAGATAAACATCTTATATTTTGAAACGGAGGGAGTAATTGTACGTGTCAACAATCGATCGACAACCCGACTGTACTTAGAAGTATGTTTAACAGCTTGTGTTGACCGCTGACCAGAACGGCCGGAGCTGAGCAGGTTCGATAGAAAAAGGTTAGGAGGCGAGTGTGGCATTGTACATCTCCGATGATCCGTCAGTTCCTCGAACGAAAAGGGAAGGCGAGCAAGGCATGGGAAGAGAATGGTACCGTAGGATCACACGGTCATGGGAGGCAGGATCACACGGTCATGCACGATCGACTTGCATGCCGCGTGATGGGCCGTCTATAACCTTGACAAATTTGGATCTGTAGACGTGGACAACGAGCAAAGTTCCAACTATGTTCCTTCCCCCCTCCCTCCTCATGAGAGGTAGTTATGCTGTCACTTGTACAACTTGATGACCATGATCGCAAGGGTCGGGCCTGAAAAGGCCCAAACCCAAAACGTCCGGTTGAAGACTGATCCATAGCCCGACAAGGATGTACTACCTCTGTTTTAAAATATAAGATGTTTTATCTGTTTTGAAAGGAATGTATCTCTCTGAACCTATACATTAAAATAAGATCTAGATATACTCCTTTCAAAAAAGATAAAACATTTCTTTTAGGGTTAGATAAAACATCTTATATTGTGAATGGAGGGAGTAACTTCCAAGCCTGAGGCCTGGCCCGATCCACAAGGCCTGAAAAGTGATGGTAAGGTATAGAGCACATTCGCCTGAATGCACGGAGTAATAAGATGAACAGGTTTCTCTCAAAAAAAAGATAGAAAGTAGCAGCGGTGTTGTATGTATGTGAATCGAGTTTCCAGATTCAGAAAGTTATATTCTCAATCTCCTCTTGTCACTCCTTCCATGATCCTCTGCTATCTGAACAGTGAGCATTCGACCCTTTTTTGCTTTCCAAGAAAAGAAAATTCAGTGTGTGTACATGGCCTGGTGGAATTAAGGCATGGTGTCCATAGAAGGTAGACCACCAATGATCAGAGAATGCTATTTGATGGAAGTTATAAAAAATGACATTATTTTCAATGTGTTTTTTGATTATGAACTTATGAATCACTAACGAAGGAATTAACAAGGCCGGTAAGTCAAAATATGGTTCTGCCATTAGACTTAAGTTAGAGCGCAGTCAACTCTAAATCACCTGATTTGCATCAGGATTCGTGCATCCCATGAGTTGCATGCGGGGTTGTAACTGAGATGTTCGGTCGCAAATGAGGTTGCAACTGAGATTTTTGAGTTACATGTGAGGTTGCAGTCGAGATTTTTTCAATTGCAAGTGTCATTTTTAAGTTGCAAGTGGGATTACAACTGACAAAAATAGTTCATGCAGTAAAATAAATATTCACATAATAAAAAGATATTCTTGAATTACTAAATTATACAAATGACATCACTTAACCTAATTCTCAGTGGGTGAATAGCCCCTGTGCAACGTCTTTCCCCAGAAATGGACGAAACGCGACGTTGTTGCTGCAAATAGCTAGCATGCGACATCTCTGGACAGATAAATAGCTGCAGTGCGACACGTCTCTTAAGCAGCAGTAGACAGCTTATTAGTTCAAATTGGATGGTCAGAGCGGGACCCAAAACTTATCCACCTCAGATGGTGGGACCCACTGCTTGTCCACCTCACGTCGTGGGACCCGAGCAGTTCTTTGCTAGAAAGAGCCCAGCGCGCCGGAGCTATTCGGCTGCGAACGAGCATCCCTTCTTCTCCGGCGATCCTCTAAGCGCTGCGCCGCGGTGATGTCGACCTCCGCTTCAACCTCAGATCGCCGGTGGCGCTATGGTCCAAGGTCACTGGGGCGGTGCCTGACATCCCGCGACGGCGCTCAAGCGCTCGACCACCGTGACCGATGAGAATGGCAACGCCGGGCGCGAGTTTGTGAAATGCGAGCAAACGAGCTAGGGAAGGTGAGTTCTTAGTTTCCCCTCTCCCAATTTCATTTTATTTTCGTCAATTTTGTGGTTTTCATCCGATTTTGGGAATTAGGGTTTCATCGTATTTGGGGAATTTTTGCTCTGTTTTCAGCCGGATCTGCGGAAATGCCACCATTTCGAGTGGATTGATGAGTACATCAATAGGATTGAAGTGGAGGGCGCCTTTCTGGGGGTCGATTCGCCGCCGCCGGCCGTGCAGTTGGGATCAGCCACGGTGGTTGCTTCGACGGGGAAAGCGGATGGGGTTGCGGCAGAAGTGAAGGAAATGATGAAGATGAACAAGCACCTAAAGAAGCTTGTCGATCTGAAGAAGCTGGACAATCTGATGTCTGCCATTTTTTATTTATGTGCAATTGCTCTTGGTGTTGTTTATTTGCTGATCATTAGTCAGTAAACAATGTGTAGTGTTGCAGTTAGTGTGGACAATATCTGTATGGGACTTGGAAGTAATGCATGACAGGTGCAATTTCATTTGGTTCCTTCCAATTCCTAAAATGTTGCAAATGTTTGTTGTCTATTGATGAGCATTGGTCATTGTAAAATGTTATTCGTGTAATTAGTGTAGCAGCTAGTGTATGCCTAAGACTTGAAAGATATGCATCACAAATCCTAGTTTGGCTAAATTTGTAAATCAGTAGAAATGTTCGGTTCTTTTGTAGAAAAAAACTACGAAAAGGTCAGGCCCAATGTCAAATGATGTGTTGTTTCGGCCAAAAAAAGCGTGCACACTCCAGGCCCAATAGTAAGAGGATGCTTGTTTTTATTATTTGACCCGTTGCGTAAAAAGAAGAATGTGTTTGACCTATCTTAATTTTATTATTTATTTGTATCTTTTATTTGCACTTTAGTTTTTCTGCCTCTGTTAAGGCATGCTAGCAATATCAAAGGTCATGGGTTTGAATCCACACGATTGGTTGAGTTTTATTCATTTTCTTTCACCAACATGTGTGACCCACTAATAAGGGCTTTTAATTTGTAGGTTCATTGCAAGACGATAGTAGCCCTTACATAGACAAAAATATGGATTATCACGAACTATAAGCACATAGTTATATATAAGACGATAGTAGCCCTTACATACATAAACCCATCAAGTGACACGACACCCCAAAACAGAGGGTATCCCCTAGCGCACACAACTAGAATGAGAGGGGCATATATGCCCAAGAATGCAACAAACCGAAACAAACATGGAAATATACTAGAATAAACGACATCTCCTTGGCTCCGGGACCTCCTTGGCTCCTCCTTTGGCGGTGGCTCACTGCTCGTCGGCCTGGTTGGGGTAGGGGAGGGCGTGCATGTTGCCCACGGAGGGGAAGATGTCGTGGAAGTTCGTGAAGATGTTGAAGGTGGTGAAGCAGATGAACTCACACCCACACCAGAACGCCTGCCCGAGGAGGGCGAAAGCGTCGTAGGGGTTGCGGAATCGCACGTAGTAGCCGATGACGTGGGGGTGACCCATGACCCGGTGGTTGTTGCCGTCGTGGTACTCCTCGAGCGTGAACATGGGAGGCGCGCCGTGAGGGAGGCGGAGGTGGCGGTAGCCGGCGTTGAGGAAGAACTCGGCAAGCTCCCGGGCTCCCCTCCACCTAGAGATGGCCCAGACGCGCAGCTCGTTCTCGACGATGACCCCCGCCGGGAACTCCCGCTCGGGCACGGTGGGAGGGCGGCGGAACGTGGTGTCGTGGAACTCCATGGTGGCAGGCTAGGGCACGGATGCGGTGGCGATTTGAGTGCGTTTGAGTGAGGGGGTGCCATTATATAGCCGGGGTGGAGGTGAGGAGCGTGTGAGGGAGAAGAGTAAGGGTAAGAGTAAGTAGTGGGGGTAGTGGTTAGGGGTTAGTGTATTGCCGTTTCAAATTGGAGTAAGTAGTGGAGCGTGTTCAAACGGCACATTGAAACAGCACGATAGCATGTGGAGCGTGTCTTGGTGTGTGCACATTCAAGCATGCACATTGCTAGGCCGAGCCATGATTTTTGCAATCTGGAGCAGATCAGTGCGGAGTAAACTGTGTGTGGTGCATTTTAAATTGGCTTAAATCAGAACATAGGCTGTGGCGCTGCTAGAAATAGCTTCACTGCGACACTGAGATGTTGCTTTTGAATTAAATTGCTAGGCTGCGACGCACGGCGACCTGGCGCATGCATGCGAAAGGTGGCGACCTGGTCGAGGGCTGCGAGCTGCCGCGCGTGGAAGTGTTTGCCCAGCGGTCCAGCGGTCAATAGTGCGCATCCTTATCCTCGCCCCGACAAGAAAAAAAGGCCAGCCAATTAGACTGGGGAACCAGGCCACCCACGGATCGCCCTGACTCTGATTCCTTATGGAAGAGCAATCGGACGGCGACACTTCATTGTTAGGTAGATCGATGGTGCTTGTACAACAAGATGGTCAACTTCGTTTTGGAGGCGGTCAACGGTGTTTTGAAAAGTTTGCTTATTTCAAAACCTTCATTTTAGAGTGAAGATGAAGTTGGAACAAAAAAAAATTCATTTTCGCTTTGACTAGTATGTTTTAAACTTGGTCAAACTTAGGGGTTGACCAAATTTGAAATGAGCAACAAAAATTAAAAAAAAATAGAAAAATCAAAAACCTGTGCACATTGTCTTCTAATGTCATGTACTACTGATTGAAGTTGATAAACAAGGTATAGATACATTCAAACTCTTTGTTCATGCATATGATGCGATATCTGCCGTATGAAGTCAAGGTTGAAGAGAAGTGGTGAAAGGTTTTGAAAATGAAAATTTCGAAAACCTTACAAAAGGTTCATTTTGAAAAGTTTAAGAAAGATACAGGCTTAGTTTTTTATTTTCATGGTTAAAACTTGATTTAATCATGGTCAAACTTAAGGTTTGACCAAATTTGAAATGAGCACCAAAACTTGAAAAAAAAATCAAAAAATGAAAAACTAGTGCACATTGTTTTCTAATGTCATATACTACTGATTGAAGTTGATAAACAAGGTATAGGTGCATTCAAATTCTTTGCAGATGAATTTCAAGTGAAATCTCAATATCTCGCAAAATTTCGTCGAGGCTTGAAGGTGAAGAGAAGGGGTCTATTTTCATGTATGCAATGTGATATCTCAAAATCTCACCAAAGCTTCATTATGGATTGTAGAAGGAGGATCTGAAGTTAGTTTTCCAATATCATGTTTTAAAGTTGTTTTTTTAATCATTTTGTATTAAAGCAATTATTTTTAAAAATAATTTATTAATATGAAAAATATTCAAAAAAATAATGTGACTTCGTAGTGATACTATATAGGTAGAATATAAGCTAAGGAAAAATATCTGGCTGATTTGGACTAGGTCGAAAAAAAAGTTGCTTAGAAATGGGGTCGTTTCACCTGGCTTTAGAGGCCATTTGTAACACGTTTTCGACGACAATGAGTTGTGTCTCACAAATGACATCAGGGCAACCATGGAAGGTGTTCTACATTAGAGACAAATCACACAAGTTTTTAAGAATCAAATCAAAGTAGCAGTAACAATACATCACACGATACCAAGAACATCATTCATGCTCCTTGTTTTCTTTTCATCACCTTCACTTGGCCATCCCACAATAACTTTTGATTTCTTCTTCTTCCGCTTCGGCTTTCTTTTGTTTGCTTTTTCCTCTACACCAAGAATATCATTCATACTCTTTGTTTTCTTTTCATCACCTTCACTTGGCCATCCCACAATAGCTTTCCTTGGAGGGGGAATTTCAGTGTGCACATCCTCCAAAACAACATCAGGTTGCAGCATCATCCTCATAAATTCTCCAGGTTGCACATCCTCCAAAGCAGGTTCAAAATGCACATCATCCAAAACAGGTTCAGTTTGCACAGCCACTGCAACATCGACAGAGCCGAACACACTATAAACACTCCTCTTCTTTCTACAGCCCCCAATTCTTGCCTTTTTGGCTGGACAAAGAGGTTCAGTTACAAGGGGCTGAAACACACGTTTCTTCTTGAAAAACAATTCATGTCATATGGTTAGTGAGTGCAAAAACAGAGATTTTGGATGAATTTGAACATACTTACCCCTTTGACTTTGGCTCGGTGTATCTACACTTGGTAAATCCAGCTCGGTGTCCAAGTTCCTCACAACGCTTGTATATATTTTTGTTACCTTTTTTGGGGCCTCTTTGGCTTGTCGTCCTTCTTTTTCTTTCCCTTCTTACTGCTCCTACCTTTTTCAAACCAAGCCTTGAATCTACTCTGTTTTGGCCTGCCAGCCTTCCTTCTCGTCAAAGGAGCGCACAAGGTGAATTCAATATCCACTTCAGGCCACTGAGACTGATCTGTAAGTGGAGGAATTGGATGTGCATATGCAGCTCTAAATTTTTCAACTGAGTAATATTCATGCAAATATGGGTGCATATTCAGCCTGGGTTTGGATGCCAAAAAAATTATGGCATGTAAACAAGGTTTTCCAGTGTGTTGCCACTCAAGGCAGGTACACTCATGCTTTTCAGTGTCAACAACATGCCTTCTGGTAGTCTTTAGATCTTTAACTTCACCACCATGCAATGAGGATTTCACAACAATCAAATGTGCAAGCCCTCTGCTCCTGTTGACTACCTGCACAACAAAGAGGCTTATCCTGCCCTTGCAGCTTATCACCAATCCTTGCTCTCAAATCCCATAACCTCATGATCATGATCCTAATTTGGTCAACCATGTCATGGACAGGCAAGTCCTTGAAATCCTTTATCCTATTGTTAAAACTTTCTGCTAAATTGTTGTTGATATGATCACACTTGATGGCAGTGTTAAATATTGACCTGTACCACAAAAGAGAATGGTAGATCTCCATCCAAGGGACAAACTCAGTGCTTGCTTCTTTTATCTTATTCAGATGATACTCCCAAGTACCAAGTTTGTATGCTCTTGCTGCTGGCCACAGGCGGCCAAATGCATCTCCTCTGAATTTTTTGATCACATTCATCCACATATGACCAAAACACTCCCTCTGCTCAGCATGCGGAAAAACGGCCTTCACTGCATTTTCTAGCCCTTTACAGGCATCAGTGTGGACTGCCAAGGGGGACACTGGACCAATGCTTCTTTTGAGCTGCATCATGAACCATGTCCATGAAGCCTCTGTCTCAGACTGAAACAAGCCAATAGCTACAGGGTACATCCAATTGTGTCCATCTAGAGCATTGCAAGCTGCAAGTTGACAATTCCACTTGCCAGTCAAAAATGATGAATCTATACTTAAATATGGACGGCAACCTGCTTTGAAGCCATCAATGCAAGGCTTTAAAGCCATGAAGAATTTGGAGAAATACACTTTGCCATCTGGTGTCACCTCAGTATCTATCTCAATAACACTGCCAGGACACCTTTTCTCCACTTCTGCTTTGAAGCTATACAGCATTCTAAAGGTATTTGCCCAATCACCAAATAATTGTTTCATTACTCTTTGCTTTGTCTTCCACACTGTAGTATATTTCAGCTGTATTGGGTAATCCTTTTTCAGATCTACTTTCAGTTTCTTTGCAGTTTCGTTTGGTTTTTTGGATAAAATAGGAGTGATTTTCTCTGCCACCCAAAGTTGGGATGTCATTTTTGTAACCATTTGTGAAGTTGTCATACAAGTATGTGCTTTTGGAATTTGATTCACCCTTACTGTCCTTCCATCAGGTTGACGTCTAGCTGATATATACCACTTGCATGGCATGGCACCACCATCAAAACCTTTGCACTTGGCATAGAATTTCTTTTTATCTGCCCATAAAGTCTTGGTTTCAAACTCACGTTTGACTGCATAAGTCCTGAAACACATCCTAAACTCATCCATGCTTGGAAACAATTTACCTACTTCAATAACTGGATTTTCTTTGTCATACACACATACAAGCTCATCATCATGTCCATCACCCACTTCATCTACAGCATCACGCATCAACTCTTCTATATCTACATCATCATCTGCATTTGCAGTCCTTGAGTGTCTATTATTATCATCTGCAGCTCTTTGTTCCTCCCTTTCCTTCTTTGTCTCATCGACAGGAATACCAAACATAGTTGCCATTTCAATGTCAGACATTGGAGCAATGACCAAATCTGTCTTGTCACTTATCTCAACTATATTCCAATCAATAGATACAACCTCCTCAACATGATCAGCTGCCTCTTCTGCGCCTGCCTCCTTTGATAACACTGCCAACTCAGTAAATATAGGCATTATCTGCCTTTGTACAGCCCAATCATCCTCAGCAATCTGACTAGCCAACTTCGATTCCACATACCCAACCCTAGATTCAGGCTTCAGATCAACGAGCTCTACCAAAAACAGAGCACTTCTGCCTTTCCAGCCTTCTTGCCGATCGATTTCCTCTACCATGTCTTCCCCTGTCTCAATCCTAATATACTCCTGTTTCCAAATATCAAACCGCAACAAAGAAACTTCTTGCTCTAGCCCCCAAATCACACTTTCCCCAATTTTGGCCACGACATTCCTCACCGCCTCCTCTCCCATCCCATCTAGTTCTTGTGGATCAAATTCTGTCCTAGGTACATCCCATTCAACCATCGTGTCTCTCTCAATCATCCGCATGCTTCCATCAATCAGCAATGCCTTGCCGGGGAAAATTTTGATGGAAATTTTAAATGTATGACCTTCCCTGTTTTTGGCGGCCAACGTGAGCTACGAATCGAGGTAATAAGCAAATAGAACTGAAATTAAGTTTCAAGCTACGGAATATTACCCCTGAGTTGTCCCCTCTTCCGGCTCCATCCCGTTCCCCTCGTTCAACACCCCCGCCATCCACAGTCTAGGGATCTAATCAACCATCAGATCTTATTCCAAAAGGATGGGAGTTGAATTTGGATTTGAAACTCACCAGCTTCGCCGCCGCTGCCGTGAATGGAGCGCCGTCGCCGTCGCCGCCGCCGCTGCCGAGAATTGAGCGCCGCCGCCGCCACCGCCAGTAAAGCTACAGTGCTGTGGTTGCACGCGCTCAAATGGAAGAGGTAGTTGTGTTGCGCGCGCTCGACACTGGGTGAGTCATCACATTTATGCCTTAACGTAATCGTTAACTAACCTAACTGTCTCCTTGACGGCCGTTTTATGGCTGTTGTGGTCCTGAGCTATTTCCAACCAAAACAGCGTCGCATGGGAGCTATTTCCAGCAAAGACGTCGCTTTCCTTCCAATTCTGAGAAAAGATGTCGCATGGGAGCTATTCACCCATTCTCAGTCCACACACCATAAAATTTACACCCGGTTCCTGATCAGAGTCTAACTCAAGTCTTTTAAAGCATAAGGAAACGTATTTGGGCTTGTGCTTGGTCATAGTATTGATGTGAAATATGGTCATGGCGCATGCATGCTTCACGTTTCAGCTGATGGACAACCGATCGACGATCTAAGGCTAGTCATAGTGGGAATATCATAGTTATCATGCACTACATGCACGCAAAAAAGCTGACGTGTCACTGTAGTTAATGATAAGAGAGATGATAGTAGTATCATATGTAGATATAGTATCATAGCACATAAAACTAAATAAAATAACATTAAATAGATCTTATACACAATTTTAAGGATAGTATCATATACTAATATCGTATGCATGAGAATATGATACTATAACATGATACCATGCATTATAGATAGTATCATAGAGAATTACAGTGTGGCTTCCGGGTGCCACACATCACCATAACTGGAAAAAAAAAGGTTAAAACGATTCTAACTTTTTTTGAAATCAAAGATGACCAGGTATCGTACTTGTATAAAAATATTTTCAAAGGAAATTACTTTTATTGTGACCTGGGTAAAAAACAAACTCAAAACGCCCCATGACACGTACTATTAACCTGTGATACGTCATATTTTTGTTTTTTTTTCTGAAGACCAAGCGAATCATTTCTTTTCCAAATATTTTTTTCGAGTACAATACCTGATCATCTTTGATTTCAAAAAAATTTAGATTTTTTTTAACCTTTTTATATTTTTTTAAATTTTTTCCAGTTATGAGGGTGTGTGGCACCCGAGAGCCAAAAGTCCGCGTTATAGTATCATATACTAATAGCATATGCATGATACCAATAACATGATACTACCACTATTGACTAGTCTAAGTGTGTAAAAGTATTTTTAACTGCTTTGGCAAAAAAAAAATACTGACCGGACCAGCCGAAGCTGAGCAGGTGGACAAAAATGGTTCGGGAGGTTAATTAGGAAGTGAGTGTGTGCCGCATCTAGGAGCATATATCAATTTCAAATTTTATGTGTCAAATTATTAGAGTGTAGATCATTTTGATATTTACATCAATGATATTATATGCAAAGATATTTTGAACCAAACGCTAATCACACACATGCACCAGCTGATGGATATACTGGATCATTGGAACATGTAAATCATACTTGACAAGGAAAAAAAGTAACATACAACAATCGGATGGAATGTTCTACATAAGCACCTTGTATACTCTAGAATTTCGTTTTTGCTTATATTTGATCATGCACTATACGAGATTTATACCGAGATATTTAAGGAAGTTAAAATTTACACAAATACAAACATGCACAAGCCCGCATGTACATATGCACGAATTTAATTAATGTAAATGTGAAAATTTAGAAGCATTAGGTTTAGGATTCTTTTGAGAGGAGTTGCCAAAAAAGACATTTTAACTTTTGTGAAAAAAATTAATTTAAATTTAGCACAAAATCGATCAATTTAAATGATACAAGTAGAACTATATAAAATAACACCACACATATGTTCAGCAACATTATTACAATGGTGGATTTTGTGCCTCCGAGCACACTTGCACTCCTTATTTCAAAATACCAAAAATAGTGTTTTAAGTTAAAAACTTCAAAAATATCCAGTCACGTAAATATTGTAGTATATAGCGTACCTGCAAAATTTCATAAGAAAACATGCTAGTTCGGTCTTATTCACAAAGTAAGACAAGAATGAGTTGTTTGAATAACACGTTTGTTATACCGAAATTGTTTTTCCATAGGCCACAATAATACATGTTTTGGCACCAAACTTATGTATAGACATAATGTTTATTCAACTGCACACTAAAAAAATTAGAGAAACTGCGTTATAACATGGTTGTTTATTGAGAACTAAGTAACAGAGAAATATAATAGTCATGTTTATGTCCGATAAAAATAGTTATTAAGAAGTATAAAAGTTCAGTATAGATAGTATGGATGCATCATCTATACTGACGAAGGAATTTCTCCAACTTATTGGGCGGATCTGCACAACGACAATCAAGCATGCGATTTCAAGTTTGAGTAGCTCCACTAACAAGTGAGCTACTTCTCGGTGGAGCTACCGGCATCGTGTGGTGATAGGATGAAATGTCGTCGGGTCGAATATATCGATCCACTTCACCATAGTATATTGTTTGTGCATCAGGCATGGTGACACGGTGGAGGCGAAATATTTTCGCCCTATCAGCCTGATACATAGTGTGGTGAAGCTGGTGACGGAGGTGCTCTCGGTCCGATTGGCACCCAAAATGGGTGGGCGCCCATCAGAGGGCTCTTATTAGGGGGGCATGCATACATGACAACTTCCAGCTTGTGCAAGGCACGGCCAAGAAGCTTCACCGGCTCAAGACGAAGGTTGTCATACTAAAGCTCGACATCACAAAGGCTTTTATACGGTAGATTGGGCATTCCTGCTCGAGCTCTTGGCCAAGCTTGGCTTCAGGTAGAGATGTATCTCCATGATCTGTGGGCTGCTAAGCTCGGCGTCGATGCGAGTCCTAGTGGATGGCTCCCCTAGAGCGATGATAGACAACCAGAGGGGGCTGAGGTAGGGGGACCCACTCTCCCCCTTCTCTTCGACACGGTGATGGATGTGCTCCATCTACTCTTCGAGCGGTCGGCGATCGAGGGTCGCCTCTCCGAGTTGGCGAGCAATGGATTGTGCCACTGCACCTCCATGTATGTCGATGATGTCATCACCTTCATCCTCCCAATGCCGTTGGATCTACATACCTATGCGACGATTGTAGTAGACTTCGGAGGGGCTTCCGGCATGTGCACGCGGTTCATCTGATCCAGTGCACCCCTGAGCAGGTGGAGTTAGCTCGTGGTATCTTAGGCTGCGAGGTTAGCAACTTCCCATGCAAGTACCTGGGCCTTCCTTTGGGTCTCCACAAGCCGATGGCGGCACAACTACAGTTTGTGGTGGACAATGCGGCTAACAGACTGCATCCGTGGTGTGCGGGGCTAATGAAGCGGGGGGCGCACCACCCTGGTGAAGCCTACGCTCTCCTCCATCCCGGTCCATATGCTCATGTCACTAGATGTCCCGCCCCAGACGCTAGTGGCCTTCCGCAAGATTGTCTGGGCCTTCCTGCGAAAGGGAGGAGAGAGGCTAAGGGTGGCCATTGCTTGGTCGCATGGGAGAAGGTGTGTTCACTAAAAGAGTATGGCGGCCTAGGCATCCCCAACCTACGCCTGCGGAACTTCGCGTTGAGGTGTCATTAGGCTTGGCTCAAAAGAGATGATCCCGATAAGCCGTGGGCAAAGTTCGACCTTGGTCTGCCGCGACAGTCTATGGAGCTCTTTCACGCTGCCACGTGCTACACGTTGGGAAACGGGGAGAAAGGAAAGTTTTGGCAGGATCGGTGGATGAACGAATGCTGGGTCGGGGACATTGCCCCGAACCTCCCAGCGTTGATCCCTCCGAGCAAGGTTAGGGCCCAATCGGTTAAGGAGGGTCTCACTGGGACATGGCTCTAGGACTGTTGGCCGGACTTGGGGGAAGCAGCAGTTCCTGAGTTCTTCCTCTTGTGGCATGCGCTAGCTGGGATGAGGCTGGTCCCAGAGCGCGAGGACATGCTGACCTGGCGATGGTCAAGCGATGATGGATACTCTGTGAAGTCGGACTATGGCGCGTTCTTTGTAGGCACTACCCGAGCGCCGGCAACCACTCAGATCTGGCGCTTCCAAGCCCTGCACAGCTATAAGTTCTTCGCATGGTTCTCAGCGAGAGAACACTATTGGATGGCGGACTGATTAGAGTGGTGCAGTCTGCCACGCGCGACCAAGTAGCTATTATGTGATCAGGAGCCGGAAAGCATCCGGGACATTCACCTCGGATGTGTGGTGGCTCGAGAGGTCTGGGCATGGACACTACAGAGGTGGGGCACGCTGTAGTGGATACCCGTAGTGGACACAGACCTCCTTCATTGGTAGACGATGAGGGCATGCCCGAAGGCCCACAGGTGCAACCTCTAGACGACGATCATCCTAATCTTTTGGTGCTTGTGGAGGCACCGAAATAATGTGGTTTTCAACAACGTGAGACCTGTGTTGGAGCCATCAAGACGAGGATCAGGAGCAACTTCGAGCAGTGGCGCTTAGCTAGGCTTTTTCGTTCGGATATTTTTGGCTTTCCAGAGACAATGCCCTTGTTGTTGTTGGATGGAGAGTAGGCTTAGGTGGTAGGAGAGCTGTCACCCCTATGTTGGCAGTCTAAACTTGCCGCCTTGCGGAGAATATCATTTTGCGGCCCGAAAGTTGGGGCGCCCAGGCAACGCAGTACCCAATTGATTTTAATCACCGCGATTCGAAAAGTTGGGACGCCAATTGCCGAGAGGGGTGTTTCGAGTGAATGATGGCCAAACCCAATATTTTCAAATCGCGCCCGTTAAGTCAGGATATTCCGTTACACTAGTTCCTGCGTTATAACATGGTTGTTTATTGAGAACTAAGTAATCGAGAAATATAATAGTCATGTTTATGTCCGATAAAAATAGTTATTAAGAAGTATAAAAGTTCGGTATAGATAGTATGGATGCATCATCTATACTGACGAAGGAATTTCTCCAACTTATCGGGCGGATTTGCACAACGATAATCAAGCAGGCGATTTCAAGTTTGAGTAGCTCCACTAACAAGTGAGCTACTTCTCGGTGGAGCTACCGGCATCGTGTGGTGATAGGATGAAATGTCGCCGGGTCGAATATATCGATCCACCTCACCATACTATATTGTTTGTGCATCAGGCATGGTTATCGCAATTTACGAGTCCAAAAAACTCGAAGATGATGCTTAGATTTCCCAAGTTAATTTGTTTTGGTATTGTACATTCTAGTTGTTATAAATCATGTTATCCATATATTTCAAAGACGAGTTACGGTGCACTATTTTGTTTCGATTTTTTAAATATATTTTGTTACAAAGCATACCCTGCATGTACCTTAGAAACTGGTTACCGAATACTTATGTTCAATATATTTTAACGTTGTTGTCATAAAACTTTTTCTTCCTAGCAACATTTTAGGGACATGCCAGATTGCTATAATTCACTGGTTTGGTGCATATTTAGAAGAGGTGTGTAAGTTCTTGATACAAGCAACTGTTGAAGAAATAGTGAATATTTTAGTTTGTCCTTAAAGAGTTATTTTGAGTTTACAAATCTTGAGATACAAAAGCGCGTAAAGAAATCGGTACTCTTGGGAATAACACAGTAGCATCGGAAAATGCTACAGCTGCTTTGTGTTACTGGAACCAAGTTAACCAGCAAATGGTTAATGTCGGGGAATGAAAAAATATATTCCATCTAATTATTAGCTTGCCGCAGCTATGGTTTGATGGACAAAAACGTACTCCCTCCGTCCTAGAATCCTAGAAAGGATGTCGTAAATTTGTCTAAATTTGGATGGATCTAAACACTATTTAATATATAGATATATTTAAATTCTGATAAACTTGCGGCATCTTTTCTAGGATGGAGGGAGTATGTGATATGACATGACATCGCTAACAATTGCAGTCGAACAAGCCGTGTGTGATATAACGCATACGTTCCTCAGAGTATAACCATGTGTGATGCCATAGACTTTGCATGTAGGTGGAGAACCTATAGACGGTTTTAAGTTAAACCATACGGGATCGTTCGCGGTGCACACAGATCATTTCTTTTGTGTGCGGTAATGGGGCTTCAAAGGCCTAGTCCGTACTAGCGTATGACTTTATACATATATGTTCATTGCACAAGGAAACTAATACACGGCAATAGATCCAGAATCTGTACCGGGTACAGAACAAGAGTGCACATGCATTACTATGAATTTGTACAACATGCATCGTATATAGAACAAGAACATAACTCAATCTTGCTCCGTATGTTTTTGTGGCGGAGCCAGGATTTCCGTATTAGGTATGCGGAGTTACAAAATTGTTTTTACAATACAACAAAGTAAGATTTGAAAGTATGGAACAAATCAATAAAACTAGAAATTCTTCGTCGTAACAACGTATCAAATTATTTAGTTACACTGCAAGAAGGAGAAAATTAGAATTTACATATTCCTTTTTACGGCTACAAATCACCAATATACGTAAAAATGTTGCTCTTTAAATTCCCATGCTAGAATTAATCTACCGATAGAATTTTTGGATTGTCTATTCCCAATGGGGGAAAACCAGAAATTACATTTCTTTTTGAGGGTTGAAAATCAGAATTACAAAGTTGAAGAAGAGGCGGAGCTCGTTCTATGCACTTGGGCTGGCCTTTTGAGAAACTGATCTGGAGTGTGCAACTAGGAGAGCAGCCCAAAGTGTAGATAGGCCCAGCTGCAGAGCACAAAACGTGGAGGGCGCTCACGTGGTCTGTCCGTCACGATATTTGCTGTACTCTACGCGTGAGAAAGCTATCAATATACATATACATGTGTATATGGGGTTGTGCACTGATTTATTTTCACAAAACTTATTGGCTATTCATTGCGTACTCTTGAATTAGTCTAGCTCCGCCCCTGCTAGGCTACCTCAGTCTAGCTTCTGCAAGGAAGACATGAAAGTAAACTAAAAATATGCTCGAAGGCTGAAGATGATGTGAAGGCATAAATGCACTCCTTTTTGGATTTTATCTGACATACATAAAAGTTTCAGGTACACACCATAAATGAATGGAGATTCAGTTATAAGAATACAAGCCATAGCAACAATCAAAATAAAACATATCGTTTCACCAAAAGAACACTTGAAAGAAGAAGAAAAATCAAAAAACGAAATCATATACGTGATTGTCCTTCATGATCCCGTCTCCCGCAGGTCTTGTTATCCTTCATTTGAAGAAATCAAAGACATAGGTAGGAATGGTGGGCACAAGAAACCTGCAGTGTCTCATCCTTGGACCAGGATCTCTTCCAGCTGTTGTTTGATGCTTTGGGGCATCTTTGAGATAGCATCATTGCTCATTTTGAGTTGTACGAGGTTCGGCCGGACTTGACGGAGTAGAAGATCCGCCACTGGAGCGATTATGTTTTCCCACTTCACGTTTCCACGCAGCTCCATGGTCTGCAGACTTCGAAGGTTTGGCTCGACCAAGACACATGAAGGGATCTCGTCACCTTGTAGACTCAAATGGCCAAGGAGATGCATATTTTTGAGAGCAGCCTCGAACGCAGGGCCTCCGTGTTCTGCATTATGAAAACCGTGCATCTCAAGTGACCATAGGCTTCTTGTCCTACAATTGTCCAATATACTCCACTCTCCAGACCCCGAGGCAGCAGGCTTTACGCCGTGGAGCGTCTTTAGCTCACCACCAGCCTCATCATCTTCTTGTTCTTCCACGCCTGCTGACATTGACATTATAGGAAGCACGAGGCACTTTGCGAGCACATGTCGCAGCGTCTTAATCTTCCAAAAATCTTGGTTAATCTCCTCCACTTGGGTGTTGCTTATGTCGAGTGTTTGCAGGTTGAGCAGCCTGGCAATGCTTGAAGGGAGGTGGCGCAGGTCCGGACAGTCTATGCACAGGTACCTCAAATGGATCATGTCACCAAGCTCATCCGGCAACTCCTCGAGCCTCAACCCCTTCACGGAGACTACACGGAGGAACTTTGACCAGCGTAAAAACTTGAGATCATTGTGGACTCTCTTCTTTGTGCACTTCTGTTGGGCTTCACCTTCTCCTTGTCGCTTCTCATCGACATGGCATATGAAGGAGCGCAACCTAGGGAACTTCTGGTGGGTTGTGTACATTGTGCTCTTGTCACTCTGAACTGAGAGGCGGCGCACCAATGGCGGCACAAGGGCATCATGTGCGACATCATGGACTATCTCCATGAAACCAGCCTCGGTAACCTCCGACCGCAGGAACCCCAAGAGGCTCCGGTGGACTTGCACAACCCCGATGCTACCATTGGGTTTGATCTCCTCTACCTCAACAAGGCATCTCAAGACCAGTTCCTTGAGGTAGTCATGGCCCACCTCCTCCAGTGTCTTGCCATGGTGCGGCTGCTTGTTGATGATGAAACCTTCCGCTATCCACATCCAAATGATCTCATCAGCGTCTTGATGTGTATCTAGGGGGTAGGCAGCAAGGTAGAGGAAGCATGACTTGAGGTTGTTAGAGAGGTCCTTGAAGCTAGTCCAAAAGATGGACTCCAACACCCTTCTTGTATTGATGCCTGGATGCTGGTACCTTGGAGCATTAATCTCATTCATGAATCCATCCAATTGAACCGACTTCTCCTTGAATCGGAAAATCCCGGCGAGAAGTATTATGGCCATAGGGTATCCCCCAGTTACATTGTGCACGGATCTTTGGAAATGCTGCCCCCGCTCTTCCTCTTCCCTCGCCTCTCCATCCTCGTCCCTCCAAACCATTCTCGTTGACATTTGCTGCATGTAATCTCCCCGATGCTCCTCGTGCATATGATTTCTTCGCCTTTGTGAGGCCAACAACCATGACTCATACTATGACTTCCTTAACACTTTCCAAAAGAATAATTGCGCACTTCTTGCTCGGTCCAAGCATGTCATCATGTGTACTCCGTTGAAGCCATCTTTGTTCATGGTATTAGCATGCCAAGCGACTTCTTCATTCATGGTGTCCAAGATAAGCATAACATGGCCACCATTGCCATTGTTGTCTGGCAGGCTCGCCCTCAGGAAGTTAAGTGTGCTTTTCGAGGATATCCCACTGAGAATCAGTAGGTACCTCTTTCTACTTAGCAAACCACGGATTTTTTCAGTGTAACTGTCAATACCTTCTTCATCCATCTTCAACTCATCACACTGATCTTCTGAATGCCGCAATGCCATACGGTACACATTCATAAGGAGATCTTCCGTGCTGGAATTGGGCTGCATGTCATACCTGATCAAAACATCTATCTTTGTACGAATCTGGTGACAAAGACTTTTCACAAGTGTGTTCTTTCCAGCACCACTCTCCCCAACTACGGAGATGACCAATGGGTGGCAACCATCATCTTCTTTATGGACCAGCATACCCTTAAGAATTGCAATATCCTTGTCAAATCCGACGGGACTCTCCAGGTCATCCCTCCTGTTAATTGTCAAATATATATACAATAATTTACGTTATTAATGTCCATCCATTGACTTAATAAAGATATATACCCTCTGGAAGTTAAGTATGCTTAAAGAAAATTAGAATTCTTTTTAATGAAAAAACATACATGACTCCCTTTCAATCTATTAAATATAAAAGAATCAACATCTGGTTCCACTGGAGCTTAAACAGGATGTTTGGTTTAAGAAGCGCATCCTAATTAAAAGTAATTCGAGCAGCAACTCAAAATGTTGCTTGTGTGATCATGATGATGAGATCATTAAATATATTTGTCTATAGTGAATTTTACTTTGCGTGTATGCATCTGGTGGTTATTTACGTGCATACTTGTCTGGTTGGGATATTACTTATATAGCCCTTGAAGCGTTGCTAACATGTTTGATAACTAATGATAAAGGGATTAAATAAAAATCTGAGTGATTGTGTCCTGATTGGGCTCTTTCAAGAAATATTTTGTTATTTATAAGAAAAAACTAAATCCTTTTTTTTGAGGGAAACAAAAAAACTCAATCCTCTTCTGCAGGCTACATACTCATGAGCAAGTCGGATCCATACGTGTTCTATGCACTAGCAAGTAGAAAAGTGCGGGACCTTGTTACCTAACGTAGGTGGAATCATAACGTTAAATTGTACAACATCTTGATTGCTCTTTTCGAGTAAATTTCTTTCCCTTTTTTTGGTGCTTTACAGCATTACCTGGTTTGTCCTTGTGGTATGGCTTTGAAATAAGCTGGTTATGTGCACCCTACATACTATTAAGTATGTACTAATAGTCGACTACTCCTTATGTAGTTATACTCCCTTCGTCTGGGGTTGAAAAGCTTTCTTTTAGCCTTTAGTGGTTGAGATCAACATCGATGAACTTGCATTGTTAACTTATTGAACTCGATGTTTTCTTGTATTGATGTGTTGGCCTTAATTGGTTGTTGTCAACCTATTGACGGCTCCCTATTCTGATGAGGAGGTCAAGAAGGTTGTTTTCCGGATGGAACTTAACAAAACCCCTGGTCCTGATGGATTCCCAGCTGAGCTTTATCAAACTTTTTGAGATGTTATCAAAACAGATTTTCTCGACATGTTTTGTGCTTTGCACGCTAGTCAATTAGATTCGTTTCGATTGAACTTTGAAGAGATTATCTTAATGCCTAAGATTAACGAAGCAGAACGGATCCAATAATATAGGTCAATCTGTCTTCTTAATGTTAGTTTTAAGATTTTCACCAAAGTCGCAACTATCAGACTAAACTCAGTGGCTGATCATGTAGTTCGTCCATCACAAACTGCATTTATGCAAGGTCGCAACATACTTGACGGTGTGGTTACCTTAATGAAACAGTTCATGACTACATAGGAAAAAGCTAAATGGGGTAATTCTAAAATTTGACTTCGAAAAAGCCTATGATAAAGTCAAATGGTCTTTTCTTCGACAACCCTTAGAATGAAAGGTTTTTCAACTGAGTGGCAGGCTTTAATCAATAGCTTTGTGTCGGGAGATAGTGTTGCCATAAAAGTCAATGACGATGTTGGCATGTACTTCTAGACGAAAAAAGGTTTGAGACAGGGAGATCCATTATCACCAATGCTATTTAATATAGTGGCTGATATGCTCGCTATCATGATTGAGTGTGCCAAGTCTGTTGGCCAAATTGAAGGTGTGATTCCACATCTAGTAGATGGAGGCTTATCAATCCTTCAGTACGCCGACGATACAATTCTATTTATAGAACACGACCTAGAAAAAGCGAAAAATCTAAAACTGATACTCTCAGCTTTTGAGCAACTCTCAAGTTTGAAAATTAACTCCATAAAAGTGAATTGTTTTGTTTTGGCGAGGCTCGAGACACATTTAGTCTCTATGCTGATCTCTTTGTATGTAGTCAGGGTGTTTTTCTGATTTGGTATCTGGGCATTCCGGTTCATTACCGCAGGCTCACAAATACTGAATGGAAGATTGTCGAGGAAAGACTACAACTAAGATTGAGCAGCTGGAAAGGTAAATTGCTCTCCATAGGGGGATGATTGGTACTCATTAATTCAATACTAAGCAATATGGTATTGTATATGATATCTTTTTTCCAACTACCAAAAGGAGTCTTGCAAAGGTTGGATTATTTGCGATCAAGATTCTTTTGGCAAGGAGACAATGAGAAAAAGAAGTATCGACTAGCTAAATGGACTGTACTATACCACCCAAAGATCAAGGTGGGTTGGGTATTCATGATCTTGAGATAAAAAATACAACCCTTCTTGGTAAATGGCTCTTTTTTAAGTTACTAACTAAAGACGAGGTATGGCAAACACTACTTAAAAGAAAATATATTGGTTCAAAAGCATTGTCCCAGCTGGTTTGGAAACCATGTGAGTCTCACTTTTGGGCCGGTCTGATGGCAATGAAGAAAAATTTCTTCTGCTTCGAAACTTTTTCTATTAAGGATGGATCTCAGATAAGGTTCTAGGAGGATAAGTGGCTAGGTAATGCTACACTCCGTGAACAATATCCCGTGTTGTACTCTATTGTCCGTTACAAGGATGAAATGATCTCCACAGTTTTGGAATCATTTCCACCCAACGTGACTTTCAGACGTGAGTTGATTGGAACTAGGCTTGACTCTTGGATCGCATTGCTACATCGTCTAGCAAATGTACAATTGTCACCTGGACCAGACGAATTTCGATGGAACTTAAGTGAGAAGGGCTCTTTCTCCATCAGTTTCTTATACAATGCACTAGCCCAGCCAGTCTTACCAGTTTTAGATAATATGATGATTTAGAAGATGAAGATACCCCTAAAAAACAAAAAAATTGCATGGTATCTTCGTCGAGGAGTTATCCTTACTAAGGATAATGTTATTAAGCATAATTGGTATGGGAATTCTATGTGTGTTTTTTGTCATCATAATAAGACAATCAAACACCTGTTTTTTAATACAATTTTGCTAGATCTATATGGTCAGTTACCCAAGCAGCTTCAGGCTTGTATCCATCATGTAGTATTGCCAATATTTTTGGAAACTGGTTACATGGGGTAAATCATAAGTATAAGTTACTTCTTCGGGTTGGAGCGATTGCCAATATATGGTCGCTATGACTGTGTAGAAATGACAAAGTTTTTAATGATATAAACTGTTCTCTTCTGCAGGTTATTTACAGATGTACCAACACACTACGTTCTTGGTTAGTCCTGTATCGTGTGGAGTATCACAACCTTTTTACGGAGGTGTGTACGCGGCTGAAGGATACGACGTGGGATCTATTTACCCGATATGAATGGCAGCATAATCTACAGATCGGTCATCCTTCAACATCTTAGGCGTTTTACAATTTCTCAGTATGATATGTAATTTTCCTTTTTTATTTTTTCTGGTTAGATACGTGAACTTTATCGGCTGTGTGCATCTTAGTTATGCAGAGGCCGGGTGTAATGCTTAAACCTTTTAAGTAATAAAGCGTCTTTTATCGAAAAAAAAATGGTTGTTCTCGGTTACCATGATGAAAATTATTTTCTACGGCATGAGCACATGTTCCCTCTTTTGAAAGTGTTGCTGCGGAAGAAGTTGATTAAGTTGTAGGTGTTAATTTCTTATATATTATTTTTATATATTTAATGGTTCTGCTATAGTTTTCTACACCATGTACTCTGCTTGTTGATGGCTCTTATTATCGTGTTGCCTAGCATCAACTTTAATATCATTTCCAAAAAAAAAACATCAACTTTAATATATAAGGTTGTGTGCATCACTTCGATGCAGAATGGTTTTAACCTCCTTTCAAAAAACAAAACCCACAAAACAAGTTCAGATGAGCATTGTGCCTATTTGTATAGTTTGCTGGTCTGGTTGACACGTTTTTAGCTTGATGATTAATGATTTGGCTGGCCAATGGTTCAATCTTTAACATGAAATTTCACTTCCTTTGGCTGGTGGTACATGTTGGAGCCCATAGATGGTTAGATAGGGACCGATGCAATGGTTATATTGGGCGTTTATAGCCCCTTGAATTTTTGGGGGAATCTTTGGGTGAAGGAGCCAAGTTGCTTTTTCATTTGTCTTTTTTTAGTATTTGAATTTTAGGAAACGCAAGTTATAGTATTACTGAAAACATACTCTTGTAGAATTCTGGCGGTTTGTCCAATAGAAATGGACCAGAGAAAAAAGAGACTGTTAGTTTGACACGAGGGGGAACATACCATGGTGCGATGGCCGTGGTGGCGGGTGATGTCGGTGGCACCGATGATGGCGTATGTTCGATCCTGCGGTACAGTTGGTTCTCTGAGATCTGGTCAAGTATGCTCTTGATTCGTGCGACTTCACCGGATAGCCCGCGTCGGACGACCATCCGGCCGAAGAAGCCAGCAAAGTACATCGCCGGCGTCGTCCACTTCCGGCGATCCAGGCTTTCTAGGGCAAGCTGGTATTAAAGGAGGGAAACAAACCTATATATGCATGAGCAACGAATGGGACTAAAACAAGATCAGTGACGGATAAGACTGAATAATAGAGTAACTCCAAAGCTGAATCTATATATGCCTGGTGGCGGAAGGTCAGGTCGTCGAGCGCGTCCTCGGCATCGAAGGCGACGCCCCGCGTCCGTGACTCGCAGACGTGGCTCATCCCATTGACGCCGGTGCCGGCCCGGCGTTTCCGGTCGGAGTCGGCGACGAAGGCCTGCAGCCGCTCCAGCCGATGACGCAGCAGCGCCGTGCCGTCGCTGACCTGACGCAGCACCTCGGCCTCATGGGCCGCCAGCAAACTGGAGAGCACCCCGCCCTCGGCCGCCATGTATTAGCTTGCTGTGCGTGTCTGGGTGTCCAACAATAATCTAGCTAGGCTAGTGGAGTTCTGCATATAAAGAGCTTGTTGGGCACGTTGACCTAGCTTTGCCAGCTGGCTGGCTGGCCGCCCCATGATCGATGGATCAACCACCATCCAGCTGCACATGCAAGTCTAGCTGTGTATGTGTTAATTTTTCTATGTATATGTAACTACTCTCTCTATTTATAATTAATTACTATGCCTATTTTATTTTTTTGTAGGTTTGAGCATAGACACCTACAATGTCAAATATCATATACCCTCCTTTGCAATTCTCCAACTGACTTTCTTCACTCTTTTTCTTTTGGGTAAAAGCGGCTTAATTAAATGACAGGCTTACTAGGAGGTCATGATCTAGTTCCTGAAACAAAACCTCAGGTTCTGAACCATGGCAAACGGCAATTCTGACCTCTGTTCTTGCAAAATTCGCGAGACGCTGACTCGCTCTGTTCTATGCTCGGTCCACTTTTAAGATGTCTCTACTACCATTAATAACTATATCCTTGATCTCTGGGATGAGGTGTGCCAGAGGTGATTTGTCCTATGACTTCCATCTTTTCTAGTTGTATAAGATAAATGTGGAGCGCAGATACAATTTTCAGATCGGCATGTTCCTCTTTTCCACATTGACGTGGAGCTCTGATACAATTTTTTGATTAATTTGGCAGATTGGTATGCTCCTTTTTCTCACATAATATTTATCCATTTGCATAAATAATTATATAAGCGTGTACAGCATGTCTACATAAGAAAACAGTAAGTAAGCTGATCATGTCAAGGGGTGCGCATAGTGCCAATTTCAATGAACCATTAGAAGAGACAAACAACCGGAAGATATGAGATTACAAATAAGAATGAGGAAAAAAACTTCTATAGCGATCCTGCTCAAGGTCTAAGATGTTTTGCCAGGGTTATCTGATTGGCATTACTACACAGGACGGCAAAGGAATATTTTTCCTGGTTAGTTCGGTGGCTGAATCGACATTTCAGCGATCATGCTATGGTCATCGCACCAGGGGGTATCTAATTGGCTTACACTTTGGAAACGAACTTCATCCATTTCCTGACTAGTTTGAAGACTGAATTGCCAGTTAAGCAATCCTGCTAAGGTACACAGTGTTGCCAGGTGTATCTAATAATTGGCTTACATTTTGGGTGACGAAAATATACTTTTCCTGTTTAGCTTGAAGACTGAGTCGTCATTCAAGGATTAAACCATCTTTCAGCAACCTTTCCTGAAATGCCAACCAAGCCATTGCAGACCGCTAATGAGCCTAGCGACATCTCTTAATCAGAACTGAAGCAAACTTCAGTAGACCTGTCTGATGTTAATATTTATCCTTGAATTCCGGACGTAGTCCAAGATAAAGTGGTCGTCGTCACCAGAAAGTTGTGATTCCAGACCAGAGATTTCTTGCTGGTCGCTTTCTGTGAAGATCCGTGGGACGCCTGTGGGAGAAGGAAAAAGATTATCGCACAGACCTGATGGATTACCCATGGTATTTCAGTTAACAATCAAGACAGAACACCCATTTTGCAGAGTAATACATACCATGGAAGCGTTCACGTGCTTCACTAGCCATTAGTACAATATCTCCACTTCGCAAGAACATTGCTCTTGGAACTTCATCTCTTGTCTTCCCTCCAAGAAGGAAAATGCATTTGCAGCCCAGACTAAAAGAACAACAGGTAAGACACTATGTTAGGATGAAGGGAAGATCATGATCTAAGAAAGCAGTTGACACATTATACCTTATGCTCACAATAGGTTTTGTCCAATCTGCTTCCATGTCATCAACATGGCCACCAAGCATGTCACCTACAGGAGTCGACACATAATATTGCAGTACAGATAGAAAAAATAAAGCATATTAGTTCAAGACAGATTTGAGTAGAATGGATCGAGCTAAAAGGTCATTTTATGAAGAGGCAAGCAACATACTTGGACCATAATAGTTTACGATGGCGGCTTCTGGACTGAATTCCACTCCAGAAGGCATGGCTGGGATGGCCATCTTTTTTGCCAAAGTAGAAAGGGCATCTGGAATGTTGTTATGTGGAAGTGATACATCATAGTTGCGCTGTTACCAGTCACCAGAAAAGGATTTAACAAGATATTAATATGTTGTTGCTGGATTTTTTTTTTGTCCTACTAACTACTACGCTATCAAGCACAAAATTTTACGTAACTGTCAGTAATGTACATACATAAGATTGTCAGTATGCATCCAGTTTCATGTCAGACCTGAAGACAACATACAGCATGATAAAGATTAATGATATATTCACACTGAGATGATTTTTTTACATCGGAAGATAATCATGCTGACAGATACCTTCCAAGAACAATCATAACAAAACAAAGACTCTTATATAACAATTTTGTTATGTGCTCCAATGGGATTATAACTTCATAGTAACAAAATGATTGGACTGAATTCGACATGTTTCTAATAACTGAACCAGATCTTAAGAAAAAATTAGAAACTACTCCCTCTGTATCAAAATATAAGATGTTTTACGACACTATATCAGTGTGCTAAAATGTCTTATATTTTGGTACAGAGGGAGTACTTTATTTCTGAGAGTGAAGTACCAGAAAATTTGGTACAAAGGGAGTACTTTATTTCTGAGTGTGAAGTATCAGAAAATTTGGAATACCACCACAAAGCAGAAGCTAAAATCATACAATGCAAAAAGATAACTGAAAGTAAGGAAATAATTATAATTTTTAACACTGCTGTGGAAGAGAAGGTTACATACTTTTGACCAATCAAACTGCAAGCCAAGGGTACTCCACCGGAGCTTGCGAACAAGGGTAGTTGCTGCGGCTGACCTAAGTGTTTCCCCCTTTTCAATCTCAGAGTGTTCAACAAACTTGAAGTTAATGGAATGTGTTTTTTCTCCACTGTTGTTCTGTTCGGTGCTTTCTTGGCCATCAGAACTTGGCACTTCAAGCAAAATCTTTTGGTTTTTAGCAGCAGTGAGCAAATCGAAGATTGGACCATAGAGAGCAGTCAAGTTAGTTCTATTAGGAGGTTGTGGAAATGTTTTCAAGCTTTCCCTAATCCAATAGCATTGTTCCTCAGTAGAAAGAGCACCAGGAATAAAATAGAATCCTACAAAATCAAAACAAGAAGAATATCAGTAAGTGCAAGTGTAATAACGTCACAATTTATGAGTATGGGGGCAATATGACAAATAAGAAGTGCATTGCATGCTGTAAATGTTTGTGGTAAAACTTATCTAAGATTTTAGTTCAATACTCATCGTACAAAAAATAGAACCTGTCCTTCGCATCATCTTTTCGGACATGTAGAACCTACTGACATAATATTTCAGGTACAACACATGCACCATATATATTATAAGAGGGGAACCTGAGGGTTCCCTAGCTATCAGAAAATCATAGAACATATTCCAATGCTCATGTTCAAGACATATACGAAATCTTGTGAAAAATCAACTTGAATGAAAAAGGCTCCAATCATAAAGGGTGAAGCTAATTAACCAGAAACTCTATGACCTAAAATTCTAAAACTAGAAACAGTAATCAAAATTTCTGTTCCATCCGGGAATCATCCACAAAGAACACCATGTTCAAGAGACCTTGACGACAAGTTAATCATCAGAAATAAGCTAAATGAGCCCTACAATGGGTCATCCAAGTATCAATACATCCGCAACGAATCGTCAAATAAATTTTGGAAAAAAGTACTAGGAAAGAAAAAGCTCTCAAGTAAGTTACCGGGCCGATCCGAGAAGCGGAACACGGGCAGGTCGAATCCGGCACAGTCGCACCTCTCGATCCCAACGGGCAGCTCGACGCCGCCAGCAAGCAGCGAGCGGAAGTCCACCACCGCGGACAGATCCCCGCCGCCTTCTTTGCCACCGACTGGCTTCTTCCTACGGCGCTTCGGAGGTCAGGGTTCAGGGGTTTCGGCGTAGATACGGGAGGTGGAGAAAAGGGGAGACAGACCTGCTGCCCCTGCCCTTGGTGCTGGGAGACTTGTAGAGCTTGTACTTCTTCTCGGCTTGTCGGAACGCCGTGCGCTCCGTGGCGGCGGCGGGCTCGGTTTCGCCGTACATCGCCGGTGAGCGTAGCGCCGCCGCGCGTGCTGGTGTTGTTGCGCTTCTCCTCGCTTCACCCTCTCTTGGGCCGTACTCCGGGGCCGGATATCCTGATGAGGAGTGCTGCTTCCGGCCCATTGATCAAGACAGCGCTTCTCGCTCTAACAGATATTTTTTTTATTGGAGCTATAAGAGCATGTATAATAGGAGGTGCTTAGAGGAGTGTTTAAAATAATAAACCAACCATTTTGCTAAGCATTGGTGTTTATTTTTATAGAAGAGGTGCTTAGTTAGGCATCCATCTAGTATAAATAAGCACCGGTGCTTAACGAAAAACGGTTTATTTTTCTATGCACTTCCGTAAGCACCTTGCATTGTACGTGCTCTAACACAGGGATTCCGCGCCGCACACGCCAGCCGAGTGTGTTGGAGCATGCCGACCTGGCTTTTCTTTCTTTCTTTTTTTTATTTTTTTTTATTTTTTCGTTTTCCAAAATATAAATATCCTTTTCATATACTAAAATATTTGTCCTTTTTTTAATTTGAATATTTTTAGAAATGAATAATTTAAATTTATGAACATTTCAAACAAAAATCCCAAATCTTGTTTTTTGAATTTTGAACTATTTTCAATTCTATTATTTTTTAATTTGAATAATTTTCAAACTAAATAGTTATCAAATTTAAGCATTTTTAAATTTTGACATTTTCAGATCTAAATATTTTTCATAATTTGAATATTTTCAAATTTAAACATTTTTTAACATTTTTAGAATTCAAACATTATTATATCTACACTTTTTTAAGTATGATTATTCTAAAGATAAATTAAATTACTTCCTTCGATTTATATTAGTGGTCTCAACTTTGTCTAGATTCATATGTATCTAGTTAAGTATTTAGACTAGGTGGCAAGGAGACTAAAAGGATGATCTCTAGTCCTGGCCAAAAAACCTTTAGTCCCGGTGGCAACCACCGACCGGTACTAAAGGGGTGGTCTTTAGTCCTGGTTGCAGCTACCAAAAGAACCTTTAGTCCCGGTTCGTAGCTGCAACCGGGACTAAAGGTATCGGGGTATATAAAAGGCCGCGCTCGTGCCCCGGTTCGAGGCACGAACCGGGACTTTGCAAAATCGCCGCCGCGGAGGACGAACGTGGAGGAGAAGGAGGAGCTTCGCCGCCCACCTCCCTCGCGCCGTTCGTGGAGGAGCCTCTCGTGCTAACCCGCGTCGTTCGTGGAGGAGCCGACCCGCGTCGTTCGTGGAGGCACCGCCACGCGTCGTCCCACGCCATTCATGGAGGGAGAAGAGGACGAGCGCCCTGCGCCGCCCCTGGAGGTGAGTCCCGATGCTCTCTTCCAACAACAGGCCCGGGGGGTGTCACTCTTGATAGCTTACTAGGATCTCTAGACTGGGCTCATAGAACAACACTAGTCTTTTCTACGCACTTTGTCCTTACTCGTGCGCACCCGATACCCATTTTCCGGTCGGTCACTCATCCTTAAATTTCTCTAGCCCAAGCATGCTTAACCTCAGATTTCTTTTTGGACGAGCTTCCAGAAAAGAAGTTGCAACTTGTTGATATCGGTATCCTATCAATCCTATTAAGCCAGGTGCCAGAATATCATATACACCCACCCTTAGAAGATCGATGCCCTCATCGATTAAGCACAAGTTAGGAACATCCCCTCTTGGTACGTGTCTATGTGTCTAGTGCCAGCATATGTGTCATATCGTGTCCACTCTGGGCCACACGCACCATGCTCCACATGTTCCGCCACTGACCCGCACACACTCTTTTAGCCGCGAGGATCGGCTTTGATACCACTTATAACACCCCGTCCAACAACAGGCCCCGGAGATGTCACTCCAGACAGCTTACTAGGATCTCTAGACTGGCCTCACAGACCAACACTAGTCTTTTCTGCACACTTTGTCCTCCCTCGTGCGCACCCGGTACCCACTTCCTGGTCGATCACCCATCCTCAGATTGCTCTAAGTCAAGCACGCTTAACCTCAGAGTTCTTTTTGGATGAGCTTTCAGAAAAGAAGTTGCAACTTGTTGATATAGGTATCCTATCAATCCTATTAAGCCATATGCCAGGATCTCACATACACCCACCCTTAGAAAATTGATGCCTTGATCGATCAAAAACAAGCTAGGAACTCCCCTCTTGGCACGTGTTTGTGCGTCCAGTACCGGCACATGTGCCATGCCGTGTCCACTCCAGGCCACACACGTCATACTCCACATGTCCCGCCACTAACCCGCACACACCCGTTTAACCGCGAGGGTCGGCTCTGATACCACTTGTAACACCTCGTCCAACAATAGGCCCCGGGGATGTCAGTCCCGACAGCTTACTAGGATCTCTAGACTGGCCCCACAGACCAACACTAGTCTTTTATGTGCATTTTGTCCTCAGTCGTGCGCCCCCGTTACCCACTTTCTGGTCGGTAACCCATCCTCAAATTGTTATAGGCCAAGCACGCTTAACCTCAAAGTTCTTTTTGGACAAGCTTCCGGAAAAGAAGCCGTAACTTGTTGATATGGATATTTAACAATCCTATTAAGCCATGTGCCACGATCTCACCATTGTTAATTAGGATTAATTAGGATTAGTGTTTAGTTAATTGGGATTAGTGTTTAGCTAGGATTATTGCTTAGTTAGATAGGAAACTTAGTTAGAATTATTTATTAGTATTAGTTATTTCTTAGTTAGGAACTTACTTATTTCTTAGTTTGAAATATTTAGGATTATTGATTAGTTAGCTAGTATTATTGATTTGTCTTTTACTTATTATTGTGATTTGAGACGTGCATTTAATTATACTTGTAATTTCTTGAATTCAAAAGTGTAAAGACATTGTAATATTATATGATGTAAATAAGATTACTTTTCGTAATTTATGTATTTGTATTCTATTATTCTTTGAATTTATTACTGTAATAAAAATAGTATTTTATTCATTTATTGTAAAACATTGTATTACTGTTTATATAAAAAAAATTCCCATTTATTGTTTGATTCTTTGTAACACTTTCATTTATTGTTATATTCTTTTATTTTATTATTGTAATAAAAATAGTCTTTTATTCATTTATTATAAAAAATATATTATTATTTATATAAACAAAATTCTCATTATTATTTATTCATTTAGGGTTTATGATTTAGGATTTAGGATAGAAAATAAAAATATAAATAGGATTTATATAAATGTTAGGTTAATGCAAAATTGTTTTATATTTTTTCTATATTAGTTAAGCTATGGATGGTAGAGACGGTGAACAACAAGTGCTGGACATTATAAATGAAGGGTTTTCGCGGCATAGTAAATCAAAATTTTCTACGGAAGCGAACAGAGGGAAAGCCAAGATCTAATCTAGGAGATGCAAACAACGAGAGAGATTGGATTAGATCTTCATACCCTTGAAGATTACGCAATGAGCGTTAAATCGGAACGTGGGTGATGTAGTCGTACTCGCTTCTCCTCCTCGCGATCCGATCCGATCTAGCACCACAAGTGGCGGTGCCTCCGTGAGATGCACACGTGCAGCACCTCGACGTCTCCTCCTTCCTTGGACCAGCAAGTATGGTGGAGAGATGGATTGGATCTACAACACGACGGCGTGGTGTATTTGGTGGAGAATTTCTGCAGCAGGGCAACTAGGGTTTGGAGGAAGGTGTAGGTTGGGGGGGAGGGGGCGCACCAGCCCTCTATATATAGAGGGGGGGTGCGGCCAGCCCTTGCCCATCCTCCAAGCCTATCTCTAGTTTAAACGATTTAAACTCTCCCTTCTAGAAACCCTATCTTATCTCTAGTTTAAACGATTTAAACTTATCTAGGATCGGCTGGGCCCTATGGGGCCTTGTGCCCCCTATTTAATGCGGCCAGGACACTCCCTCATAGGCCCATGCCCCCTCCCGGAAGGTGGGGCCACGTTGGTCCCCTTTCGGAAGGTTCTAGAAGCTTTCGGTACAATACCGATTAATCCGGAACAATTCCGAACTCCAAAAACTGCACTGCCTTATATGAATCTTATTCTCCGGACCACTCCGGAACCTCTCGTGATGTCCCGGATCCATTCCGAGACTCCGAACAAAAATTCATAAACCAAGTATCCAATCTATCCTAGCATCGAGACACGTTAAGTGTGTGACCCTGCGGGTTCGAGAATATGCAGACATGATCTTCTATCAATAATCAAGCGGGTGCAGGCACCCATATTGACTCCCACACATTCATCGATGATCATATCGGATGAACCACGATGCCAGGATTCAATCAATCCCATATATATATTTCCTTCGTCTCGCGATATTTTACTTGCCCGAGATTCGATCGTCGGTATCGTCATACCTAGTTCAATCTCGTTCACAACAAGTACTTTACTCGTTCCGTAATCCGATATCACTTTGTGATTAACTCCTTAACCACATGCTTGCAAGCGGTGTTGATATCGATTACCTAGTGGGCCCGAAGTATATCTCTCCGACTTGGGAGGGACAAATCCCATCTCGATACATACAACCCAACAGATACTTTCCGATTACCTGAGAGACACCTTTATGATCACCCTCTCATAGGATGACGTTTGATGACCTCAAAGCTTTCTTCCGATACCAGGGAGTTGTATTATCTCATGGTCTAAGGAATACAATATTTGACATAAGAAAACTTCAAAGACGAACACGATGACACGATCTAATTGCTTCGCTTAGTTTGGGTCTATCCACCATATCATTCTCCAATGATATGATCTCATTATCAATTGACAACTCATGTCTATGGTTAGGAAACCTTAACCATCATTGATCAATGAGCTAGTCCATAGAGGCGTACTAGGGACACGGTGTTGTTCACAAACCACACAAGTATTAAAGTTTCCGCTTAATACAATTCTAGCATGGAATATAAACTTTATCATGAACAAGAATTATAATAATAACATCTTTATTATTGCCTCTAGGGCATAATTCCAACCGTCTCCCACTTGCACTAGAGTCAATAATCTAGTTTACATCGGCAACAATCTCACACCCATGGCAATCGAGGTGCTGATCATATTTACGTGGAAGAGGTTTAGTCAATGGATCTGCGACATTCGATCTGTATGTACTTTGCTAATCTTGGATCTCCATCTGCTATATAATCTCGGATTATATGAAACTTGCGATTGATATGCTTGGTCTTTGGATGATATCTTGGTTCCTTAACGAGTGCTATGGCGCGAGTATTGTCACACAATATCTCCAGTGGGCCCAATGCACTTGGAACCACCCCAAGCTTCGATGATGAAGTTTGATCCAAACTCCTTCACTTGACGCTTCAAGCGGAGCCATGTATTCCGCTTCTCTTGTAGATCCGCGATCACGCTTTGCTTGCAGCTTCTCCACTCACAGCTCCTCCATTCAAAATATACACGTATCCATGCGAGATTTACAATCATCCTTGTCGGTGTCGAAACTAGCATCGACGTAACCTTTTCTGACGAGCTGTTCATCACCCCATAGACTAAGAACATTTCTTTAGTCCTATTTAGGTACCTTAGGATGTTATTCACGGCTGTCGGTGTTCCACTCTGGATCACTTTGATATCTGCTCGTCAAACTAAGAGCATTGGACACATCCGGTCTAGTACACGACATGGCATACATGATGGAACCTATGGCGAGGCATAAGGCACTTTGCTCATAGCTTCCTATCATTTACCGTGGCTGGACACCGAGCCTTGCTCAATATCTTACGACAACATAGGCATGAACCTTTCAATGCCTTATCCATTCTGAACCTTTTCAGAACTTTGTCTAGGTATGTACTTTGGCTTAAAGCTATCGAGCGTCTTTGTCTATCTCTATAGATTTTGATGCCCAATATATAAGCAGCTTCACCTAGGTCTTTCATTGAAAAACACTTGTTCAAATAACTCTTCACATCGTTAAGCATGTTGATGTCATTTCCAATAATCAATATGTCATCCACATATAGTACCGTAAAGCGTCACCGAGCTCCCACTCACTTTCTTGCGGATGCAAGCTTCGTAGAAATTTGGAACAAATCCAAAGCTCTTGATCACTTGATCAAAGCGAAGGTTCCAACTCCGAGATGCTTGCTTGATCCATAAATGGAACGCTGAAGTTTGCATACTTTATCAGCATCCTTAGGATCGACAAAACCTTGGGTTGCATCATATACAACTCTTCATCAATGTTGCCATTGAGGAAAGCGATCTTGACATCCATTTGCCATATTTCATAATCATGAAACGCAGCAATTGCTAATAAAATCCGAATGGACTTAAACATCGCTACGGAGAGAAAGTCTCATCGTAGTCAACACCTTGAACTTGTCGAAAACCTTTCGCAACAAGCCGTGCTTTATAGGCGGTAACATTACCATCGCGTCCGTTTCTTCTTGAAGATCCATTTGCACTCAACGGCCTTTCGGTCGCTAGGAGGGTCCACCAAAGTCCATACTTGGTTTTCGCTCATGGATCCCAATTGGTTCATGGCTTCTAGCCATTTCTCGAGTCTGGGCTCATCATCGCTTCCTCATAGTTCGTAGGTTCACCGTCTTCTACTAACAAGGCGTCAAGACAGGGTTGCCGTACCACTCGGGAGGGGCACGCGACCTTGTCGACCTGCGACGTTCGATGTGACATCGTCCGAAGCTTCATGATCCTTGTCATTAGCTTCCTCTATTGTTAGTGCGGTGACCTTTGGAACAATTTCAGGTCTTCGCTACTCTCAATTCAAGAGAAGGTTCAATAACCTCGTCTAGCTCTACTTTCCTCCACTCACTTCTTTAGAGAAACTCCTTCTCAAGAAAGGAATCGTTCTTCACGACAAACACTTTGCCTTGATTACGTGATAGAAGGTATACCCAATAGTTTCCTTAGGGTATCCTATGAAGACGCATTTCTCGCTTTGGGTTCGAGCTTGTCGGCATCAACTTCTTGGCGTAAGCCGCATCCCCAAACTTTAAGAAAGCGACAACTTAGGTTTAGCACCAAACCATAGTTCATACGGTGTCGTCTCAGCAGTTTAGATGGAGCCCTATTTAAAGTGAATGCAGCGGTTTCTAATGCATAACCCCAAAATGATAACGGCAAATCAGTAAGAGACATCATCGATCGGACCATATCTAACAGGTTCGATTCGGCGTTCGAGACACACCATTGCTGTGGTGTTCGGGTGGCGTGAGTTGTGAAACGATTCCACTTGCTTTGAGATGCGTGAAAATCATAACTCAAATATTCGCCCCCACGATCGGATCGTAGAAACTTAATCTTTACATTACGATGGTTCTCCACTTCATTCTGAAATTCTTTGAACTTTTCAAAGCGTTTCAGATTTATGTTTCATTAAATAGATATACCCATATCTACTTAAGTCATCGGTAAAGTGAGAAAATAGCGATATCCACGGCGTGAAACACTCATCGATCGCATACATCGGTATGTATGATTTCCAACAAGTCCGTTGCTCGCTCCATCATCTGGGAGAAGCGGGGTTTTGATCATCTTGCCCATGAGGCATGGTTACATGTGTCAAATGATTCAAAATCAAGAGACTCCAAAGTCCATCGAATGGAGTTTCTTCATGCGCTTTACACCAATATGACCTGAGCAATGATTACCACAAATAAGTAGTATTATCACTATCTACTTTGCATCTCTTAGCCTCAATGTTATGGATGTGTGTTTCATCCCTTTCGAGATTTAGAAGAAATAAACCACTCACAAGAGGTGTATGACCATAAAAGATGTTACTCATATAAATAGAACAACCATTATTCTCCGATTTAAATGAATAACCGTCTTACAATAAACACGATCCAGAAATAATGTTCATGCTCAACGCAGGCACATAATAACATTTATTAAGGTTTAAAACTAATCCTGAAGGTAAAACTAAGGAGAGCGTGCCGACGGCCATCACAATAACTCTTGATCCGTTGCCAACGCGCATCGTCACCTCATCCCTCGCAAGCCGCCGTCTATTCCGCAGCTCCTATTTCAAGTTACAAATATTAGCAACTGAACCGGTATCAAATACCCAGGCACTACAACGAGGGCTAGTAAGGAAAACATCAATAACATGTATATCAAATATACCTTTGATGGTGCCAGCCTTCTTGTCCGCTAAGTACTTGGACGATTCGCTTCGGTGACCCTTGTCCTTGCAATAGAAGCACTTTCGGTTTCCGGCTTGGGACCGGACTGAGCTTCTTCTCGGCGGGGCATTGCGCTTCGCCGCCCTTCTTGAAGGGCTTCTTTGCACCTTTACCTTTCTTAAAGGAGGGCTTGTTGACCATCAACACATGATTATCCTTCTTGATGTCCACCTCGCAGCCTTCACTTCTGAAGAGCTCGGTGATCGTATCAGTGGAACCAATCTGATTATGAGTCACTACAAAACTTTTGTAGCTGGGAGGGAGTGATTGCAGAACCCTGTCAATCTTGAGCTCCTCTGGAATCTTGCAGTCCAGTTCCTCAAGGCATTGAGTGTAGCCCGACATCTTAATGGCGTGCTCACTAACGGAACTCCCTTCCTCCATCTTGCAGTTAAAGAACTTCTCGGAGATCTCATATCTCTCGAGCGGGCTGAGTCGAAACATGGTTTTCAACTCTTGAGAATCTCAAAGGGCAGGATAGTTTTCAAAATGATTTTGAAGTTCGGTTCCATAGCAAACAACATGGTGCTCTTAATCACACCATAATCATCTTTGCACGATGATAGACAGCTTTCTCATCAGCGTAGCCTTGATTCTGTGAGGCGTCACCTAACGCTTTCTCAAGGACATAGTCCTTTTGACCGCCAGAGAGAATGATTCTCAAATTGCAGAACCAGTTGGTGAAGTTAGACCCATTGTTTCTAAGCTTTTCTTTCTCAGCAAAAACGTTGAAGTTGAAGTTGGACTTGGCCATGTGATCTACAGTATTAGCAAGTACAATTTAGACTATGTTCATGATAACTAGTTCAACTTTTAATCAAATTACTAGATGAACTCCCACTAAATTCAACATCCCTCAAGTTTTTTAGTGAACACGATCCAAATTCACGACACCTAATCCGATCTTCACGAGAAGAGATGTGGTTTCAATGGTGGACAACGAAGTGTCGATCATATCATTCATATGACTCATGCTTAACCTTTCGGTTCTTGTGTTCCGAGGCCATGTCTGTACATGCTAGGCTCGTCAAGCTAGACCCAAGTATTTCCGCGTGCGCAAAACTGGCTTGCACCCGTTGTATGTGAGCGTAGAGTCTATAGCACCCGATCATCACGTGATGCTTGGACACGAACTTCATAGCAGTGCATACTTGGGAGAACAGTTTTTATCTTGATCTTTAAGTGAGGAATCATCTTATAATGCTACCGTCGCGATCTAAGCATAATAAGATACATAAAAGGATAAACATCACATGCATATAACTTTATGTGACATGGTATAGCCAATCTTCGCGCAACGATCTCCATCTTGTGCGTTCCGGCATGATCTCCATCACTTCACCATGATTGCCTCCACCACGAATAGCAACTACAACTATTACTAACTACTTAGTGATAAAGTAAAGCTATTACATGGCGTATAAGAAGTTGACTCGCAGGTCATACACAATTATAAAGACAACCATATGGCTCCTGCCGGTTGTGTACTCATCGACATGCAAGTCGTGAAACATTACAAAACATGATCATCGCATACATTATACATATCACATCTTGGGCCATACCATATCACAGAAAACACTCCCTGCAAAAACAAGTTAGACGCCTCTACTTTGTTGTTGCATGTTTTACGTGGCTTATGGGAGTAGATGCTAAGAACGATTCTTACCTACGGAAAGCCACAACGGTGATATTATGGTTGCCAAACTCCGGTGTTAATCCCATGACAACTATATTGAGAAAGCGACATCCACCGGCCGCATGTGTGGAACAAGCCACACGTCAAGTGCGAGCGGTCTCATGACGGCGTCGCGTAAGGTTGGCCTGGACTGCTTCAATCTCACTATCCCGTCATAAGAAGAACACAAACAAGAGGCTTGCAGCAGAAAACATCAACGCCATAACAACCATGTTGCGTTCTACTCGTGAAACACATCTACGCATAGATCTAGCTCGATACCACGAAGGGATTTGGCGGCATAGTAAATCAAAATTTTCTACTGAGCGAGCGGAGGAAAGCCAAGATCTAATCTAGGAGATGCAAACAATGAGAGAGATTGGATTAGATCTTCATACCCTTGAAGATTCGCGCAGTGAGCGTTAAATCGGAACGTGGGTGATGTAGTCGTACTTCGCTTCTCCTCCTCGCGATCCGATCCGATCTAACACCACAAGTGGCGGTGCCTCCGTGAGATGCACGTGCAGCACCTCGACGTCTCCTCCTTCCTTGGACCAGCAAGTATGGTGGAGAGATGGATTGGATCTACAACGCGACGGCGCGGTGCAATTGGTGGAGAATTTCTGGAGCAGGGCTTCGCCTACAAGCAGTCGGGAGGGAGAGAGGAGGCAGGGCAACCAGGGTTTGGAGGAAGGTGTAGGTTGGGGGGGAGGGGGCGCACCAGCCCTCTATATATAGAGGGGGGGTGCGGCCAGCCCTTGCCCATCCTCCAAGCCTATCTATAGTTTAAACGATTTAAACTCCCCCTTCTAGAAACCCTATCTTATCTCTAGTTTAAACGATTTAAACTTATCTAGGATCGGCTGGGCCCTATGGGGCCTTGTGCCCCTGGCCCAATGCGCCAGGACACTCCCTCATAGGCCCATGCCCCTCCCGGAAGGTGGGGCCACGTTGGTCCCCTTAGGAAGGTTCTAGAAGCTTAGGTATAATACCGATTAATCCTGAACAATTCCGAACTCCAAAAACTGCACTGCCTTATATGAATCTTATTCTCCGGACCACTCTGGAACCTCTCGTGATATCCCGGATCCCATCCGAGACTCCGAACAAAAATTCATAAACCAAGTATCCAATCTATCCTAGCGTCGAGACACGTTAAGTGTGTGACCCTGTGGGTTCGAGAATATGCAGACATGATCTTCTATCAATAATCAACGGTAAGTGCAGGCACCCATATTGACTCCCACATTCATCGATGATCATATCGGATGAACCACGATGCCAGGATTCAATCAATCCCATATATATATTCCCTTCGTCTCGCGATATTTTACTTGCGAGATTCGATCGTCGGTATCGTCATACCTAGTTCAATCTCGTTCACGCAAAGTACTTTACTCGTTCCGTAATCCGATATCACTTTGTGATTAACTCCTTAACCACATGCTTGCAAGCGGTGTTGATATCGATTACCGAGTGGGCCCGAAGTATATCTCTCCGACTTGGGAGGGACAAATCCCATCTCGATACATACAACCCAACAGATACTTTCCGATTACCTGAGAGACACCTTTATGATCACCCTCTCATAGGATGACGTTTGATGACCTCAAAGCTTTCTTCCGATACCAGGGAGTTGTATTATCTCATGGTCTAAGGAATACAATATTTGACATAAGAAAAACTTCGCAAAGACGAACACGATGACATGATCTAATTGCTTCGCTTAGTTTGGGTCTATCCACCATATCATTCTCCAATGATATGATCTCATTATCAATTGACAACTCATGTCTATGGTTAGGAAACCTTAACCATCATTGATCAATGAGCTAGTCCATAGAGGCGTACTAGGGACATGGTGTTGTTCACAAACCACACAAGTATTAAAGTTTCCGCTTAATACAATTCTAGCATGGAATATAAACTTTATCATGAACAAGAATTATAATAATAACATCTTTATTATTGCCTCTAGGGCATAATTCCAACAATAAATAAGGGTGGATCATATTACGGTGGAGCAGATGACGGTGGACCAGATGATGGCTCACAATATCTGAACTTGTCTGGTGAGGGAATGAAGATATAACAAAGAGATGAAGATTGCGATGACGGCTTAATAGAGTCCGTTGAGGTATATTAAGCCTATGGTGATTACTAGTAGATGCATTAATTGATTTGTATATATATATTAATGAATGTTTCTTCTCTTTATCCTCCGCATCTGGCCAATCTTCTAAAAGGAAACGAGGCCTGACCATAAAGTCGATGGTGCGCATCTCACAATTGAATTAGTCTCTAAAGATGACGAACCGTTGGAGAACAAAGCGAACACAAATGCATTTGTACATCAATGCAGAGTGATTGTTAGGGACACCATCCTAATCACCACTCGAGATTGGAATAAGCCAGCAAGGACAGTTAGAGCTAGTTTTGTCAATGATAGAGCCAAAGATTGTCTTTGGGAATTACTCGTGTCACATTTCAGCCTACCAGTCTTGGACACTGATGAGCTCACACAGGCACTAGCGTTGAAATTCAAGGAGTGGACTCTTAAGAAGATGACCACACAATTCCAGAGCTGAAAGAAAAGATTATACCAAAAATATGTTAAGGACAAAAAAGCTCTAGAATTCACCGACGCACTAGAGAAGCAACAGGATAACTGAGCTGCATTTGTGGAGTACAAGGAATTAGACGAAGCTAAGAAAAGGTCGAAAAAGAGTAAGGAAAATGCTAAAAAAATAAATATCACCATAATATGGGGATATGTGACTACAAGAGTGCCATGGCTAAGGGGGATCAAACTTAAAAAGCCCTGCTTGCTTATGGGATCACTCTAGCTACACATGATTGGCCTTTGAGGTCAAGAAATTGGTTACTTAGACATGGGGCATCGTATGGACCACAAATAGGGACATCACTGCAAAGGAAGAAATTGTTGAACCCAAGAATGAACTTGTTAAAGTGATAAAAGAGGTTTAAGAGGGAAAGTTCCATCCCGAAAGAGAGAACAACGAGCTGACAAAGGCCCTCAGGAATCCTGAACATGAAGGACGAGCACGAGGCCTTGGACCTTCTTTTCCATGGAGGACTGGGTTTCTCGAGTACAATGACACATACAGAAACCAGTCAAGAAAAACAAAGCGGTGGGAGGAGGAGGAGGTAGAGCGGTTAGCGAAGGTTGAAAGAAAGAACGAGAAATTTCAAGCCATGTTGGAGCGACAGCATGAGCAGATTAATGAACTTAGAGGACTAGGCCGACAACAAGATCTTGCATTCGATAGTACATCTGGCCCATCTCATCGGAAAAGCAGCATGGCTTCCACGGAGGTCCAGGCTGATGATGCACTGATGATGGAGGATGCATCGGTGATAGATGGTGCAACAATGGATCGCTACCCCGTGGATGAAGTCAAGCAGAAGAAAAGTTTTGAGCTACATCTGTCACTGAAGAACATATCCATGAAGGTTACAGTCGGCTTTGCTTTACCTTGTGCACCGGGAGCAACCTGCCATGGCCATCAGCTTCCAGCTGGCTATGCTAGTATCAGTGTGGATGAAGTTCAACTGAGATTTCAGTCTCTAGAGCTTGACATCCCTAGAGGTGAAGGGGAGATGACACTAGGAGAAGTCACGAGTGGTTTCATTCTATGGTAAAAAGAACACATCGTGTTTCCAGGCTTGGCACCAAGGACATCGTCTCCTTCGAGAAGAAATCCATCACCTCCATGGCCACCATCTCCTCTGAGAAGCAATCCATCACCTCCAAGGCCACCGTCTCCTCCGAGAAGCAATTCATCACCTCCAAGGCCACCCTCTCCTCCGAGTAGCAATCCACCACCTCAATCTTTGTCGCCTCGGCCAATTCCGCACACTAAGTCCTAGGGGCAAAAGCGAAAGAGTACCACCGCTCGACTGGTACTACATCATCTCGGAAGAAAGCTACAGCAACAAAGAAAGCTAAGCTGGCTCCTCCCAAGTTACGTTATGGCATGAATGATGCGGAAAGTGACACGGTCGTGGTTGCCGATGTGAAACGCCAGTTAGCACAAAAATGACCCGAGACAAAGGATCCAATAGATCCAAAAATCAAGCGACACTTTAAGGATTTACTTGCGTAACCACCGCAACATGTGTTACATAGGACAGATGACTATGGCCGCTGTATTTTGAAGACATATGACCAAAGGAAGCGGACAGGGAAAACAGTTCCTCAGCTCAGAGGAACAGAAAGTACAATCCACCCCCTGCTCAAAGTGTTACCCGAACAACAAATAAATATGGAACAAGCTGAGAACTTAGCTAGGCTATGTAATATGTCTATTGATCAAATCCTAGGTGGCACAGATATCCCCAAGGCTAAGGTAGCATGGACATATGTCCTCGGAAAACCTCTAGTCCGTCCTGAGAAGCTCCGACATCTACCGATAAAAATGCGAAGATTGCATGACTGATACTTGAAAGTCATAAAGGAAGGGTGAAAGATGCTAATGGTGATAATTAAAGAGTCGCATTACTTCCATGACGACGCAATATATATTGAGATGAAAGAACTGTTTCAGTTATACAATCAAGACGTCCTCGACAAATCTCTCGTCAGTTGCTATTATCTGTAAGTGATTAATTTATTTCTGTAATTAAGTCTCTAGCTGAGCTTGTTCATTGCCTGTAATTATCCTTACTATATTATTTTGTATGTAATTATGCAAAATAAAGATTCTCGAATGTAAAAGACAATCAATCTTTGACGTTGGGTCCGTTGACCCAAATATCGTTAATTTTGCTACGATACAACACTACGCTGGAGACTCAGAGACTAACTTGCTAATTTTTTAAAGAGACAACATTCCAAAAAGGAAATAATATTTCCTTACAACTTCAGTTGAGTGTTACTGTCTTGTACATATTCACTTTTGCTTACTTGACGTTAAGTGTAATTGATGAGTTACTAACATATATAAATATGCACAACTTCCATTGGATTCTAATAATCATTCAAGTTCACGCTGAAAGAGCTTATATCATGGACTCGTTAAATAAAAACCCTAAGGAGTACATCCGCATTAATGGTATGCTCCAGAAGTAATTTGAATCTTTATCACACTATATCGACTTCTTTTGTTCATTTTCTCATATCAAGTAATTAATAACTCATTTATTCATTTTCTTTGCCGGACAGGGTTTGGAAACGGTTCATGAAGGAGGTTGTCGTTTAATAGAGAGAGAAGTTGTGTTTCAATATGATCCCGGTAAGTAGTACTAGCTAGGTCTGCGCATCTCTTTAATCATAGTTTCAATATTATTATCATGCTTGATTATTATTTGATTGAATTCAATTATCGTAAAATGCGCTGAGTTAGCCACAGTAGAGTAATTTATGTGGATACTATATTTGCGAGTTCATGCACATGTTCGTAAGTGAAAGGCGCATGGATGCGACAAAATTTCAAGTATGTAAACAATATATTCACAATTATATTTTATGACCATCATTGTGTTGAGTTCCATTCATATTTTTTATGATGATTGTCCCCATCAGGAATTGTATATATAGATCCGCTATTCTACAACCCCTTGTAGAATAACTATTCTATAACCCTTTCTGAACTTTCACGGAACCCTTTCTGAACTTCACGCGACTAGACAGTGAACTTCCTAATGGACTACCAGATTCACGTGGGAAGAGAGATGGGGGTGGCGGGAGGGTTGGGGGTCTTTCTGAACTTCCGTAGTGGAAGATGTGACTTCTTTGTAGTAGCAAGTGAACTTCCTAGCGGAGCACCAGATTCACGTGGGAAGAGAGGGGGAGGGTGGAGGGTTGGGGGGGCTTTCTAAACTTCCACAGGGGAAGATGTGAACTTCTCTATAGTAGCAAGTGAACTTCCTGTCGGAGCACCAGATTCATGTGGGAAGAGAGGGGGAAGGTGTGTGTGTGGTGGTGGTGGGGGGGTGGGGGGTGGGGGGGTGGGTGGAGAGGCTTTCTGAACTTCCCACGATGAACGATGTGAACTTCTCGGTAGATAGCAAGTGAACTTCCTGGCGGAGCACCTGATTCACGTGGGAAGAGAGGGGGAGGATGGGGGTTGGGGGATTTCTAAACTTCCACGATGAATTTGAGGAGGTCTAGGGCGGGACAGGAGGTGGGGCGGGGCAGGAGGTGGGGCGCGGCGGGAGGTGGCCAGGAGAAGGTGGGGTAGGTGGGGTGGGAGTGACGCGTGGAAAGTGTGGTAGGTTGTAGAATAGTTATTCTGCAATCTCTTAAGGGGTTGTAGAATAGTCCTGTCTGAGCACGTATGGTGTCTGGGCATAAAGGTGCACCAGTTATTTTACATATATATATATATATATATTGATATCTTTCATTAAAGGTCGAAGATATGTTAGACAAGCTCCTACCACAGGACCACCTACGAGCAATACAAGAGAAAATGGAGGGATTTTTGCTTACGGAGGTCATAGATGAAAATGGAGAATATTATTATCGCTAATGTATTCATGTAATTTAATGATCTCCATGTATATACCAGGTTGTATATATATATATATATATATATATATATAGGCTTGTAAGAGAAATTATGTAGTAGCATAGAATATTGTATATGAAAACTTGTTTAAAACAAAAACACAAAATGAAAAATAATTAAACACAACACACAGAATAAAAAAACACAAAGCACTAAAACCCATCTCCTGCCGCGGCAACCGATTGCCCCAAAATCGCTGTTGCGGTAGAAATCTGCTACCAACCGGGCTAAAGGTCTTCCAGCCCAGCGCACTCCGTTGAACCACATGGAGGACCTTTTGTCCCAGTTCATAATACAAACAGGACTAAACGAGAGGGTCTTTAGTCTCGATTTGGTAGTCCTGGTTGGACAACCGGGATTAGAGGTCATCTCGAACTGGGACAAGAGCCCTGTTTTCTACCATTGATGGTGGCTACACTGCCATTGGCACCGGCTCTCCCTATGCTCCTGATTAGCATGCATGGACTAGCTATGTCCATGTGTGTGGCGGCACAACACATGACCCCATGCCTCCGGGGGATTCCCGGGCCGCAACCAAACCAGGCGTACACAGCCTATCCTTGCAGTATGGTGGTAACCCGTACGCTGCACCTCCCTCCGTGTACAAGGTGTCCCATTATAGCGTGCCTTCTCCACCGTTTCCGCAACAACTGGTGTACTCGCCGCGGCCTGGCCTTTGGCCAGCAACCGCCGCTGCAGTACAATTCGTGGTTCTCTTGTCCTCTCTATCTTCAAAATATTGAAGTTGCACCTAACATCATTTAGAATATACTTTCCGTTTGTCGTTTTATCACTGACAATTCGTTGTCCATGGAGTTTGATCCGTTTGGTGTTTCTGCCAAGGATCTACGCACATGTGCTCTTTTTATCAGGCGGAACAGTAGCGGTGACCTCTACCCGCTCTTTTTGCCGGCGTCTTGCAGCATGCTCTAGTCGCCCTCACCGTTGCATCTTTAGATCTCTAACAACGATGACTTGACATCCCGAAGTCACTTTTTTTTCAGAAATTCCACCGATTTATTAATAATCATTAACAGTAATTCAAGAAAAACTAAAAGTAATACAAATAACCAATAGGTCTATGGACCACCTAGCTATGAGTACAAACACTAGCACGAGCCGAACAGGCGTTGCCGTTCTCGCCCCTCCATCGTCGAAGCCGGGCAAAACTTATTGTAGTAGACATATGGGAAGTCATCGTGCTAAGTCCCCAAAAGACTAGCACACTGAAGCAACAACCATCGCGAACGATGAAAACCGTAAATCGGGAGAACTGACCTAAACTCACACCAGCGAACACGAAAACGGACAAGATCCTAGGAGACCCGCCGGACACACGACTTCCCGCGTACTCCGCCGGCGCTGAATGCACCACCGGAACGAGGATAGGGCGGGAAGGACTTTATTCTGACTTCAAGATGAACCGCCGCCTCAACATCCCGAGAAAGGCACTTAAAATCTAAACAAAGAACGAGATACCTCCCGCTGAAGAGGGACCAAGGTCCGCCACACTGCCGACAAGTTTTTTTGTCAATCAATATCACGATATAGTCATAGTAGTATATAGTACATGGTAGTGATTATGTTATCTCAAGTGATTACAAAATAAAGCCTAAAAGAAACTAGTAAAACACCAAGGTCTTCAAACTATTTCTTCTTCCAAGACACCATCTTGAACTTTTCTAGAGGTAGCCAAGAACTGACAGATACCAAATCACAACATGTAAATACCAACGAGGGTTCTCCCATAATTTTAATTTGAGCCACAGTGCCAAGGATGCGTGCACACACACAGTCAATAGAGTAATCAAACAACATCGACAAAGAGTATCAACACCAGTATTCCAGTCAAATGTAACCGAATAGCCTGGTCGACATCGCTGGCAAGCCGATAGTACGAACCACCATTGTCGAAGAAGTAATAGCCGGGACAAATATTGCGAGGATAATCCTCACGCAACCATAAAAGAACTCTAAAATCGACTTGGTGAAGTAAGATGTGAAAGACCGTACTTATAGAACTATAATTTTACAACACTGTCATTGACATCGGGAAGAAGGTCTCGTCGTTGAACGAAAGGCAGAAGATCACTTATTATAGACGATGTCATCTTCATTAATATAGAGGCCAAAAAAGATGACTACCAAAACTCTAATCTAATCTCTCGAAACACTAATTTTACTGAAAACTCCGCCCATAGATCGGGTTCCCCACCCTTCTTGACGCCGACGAGGCAGGCTGGAGGAGGGGGACTTATCTATGGAGACGGAGAAGAGGCGACGGCTAATCAAGAAGGCATGCTGATTGGATAGAGGGGATACCTACCTTCTTAAACTTTCTTTCCGGCCGTAACATTTTTTTTTGGCCTGTTAAGTTTTTTTTAGGGTTAACATAGCTCTTTAGGGATGCTGATGGATAGAGGGGATACCTGCCTCCGTTTCCCTCCTCCCGTTGTTGAAACCAGCATACGCGAGGTCGCGGATATAGTTCTCGATGAACAGGTGAGTAGAAAGGGGGCTCTGAAACTCCTCTTCATGGATGATTTTCTGACGGGCAAACCAGATCGCCCACATCGTAACTAAATCTGGCAATGGTTTTCCTTTAACCGGGTGAAACAATTCGGTTTCTTGTACCGGGTGTAATCAGTTTGGTTTTTTATGGGCAGAACATGACAACAGTTCGGTTTGGTTTGGGTTTACGTAGAAGCAAATTGAGTATGATTGGGTATGGGTCTAAACAATTCGGTTCTCAGTAGTTAATAACTATGGTCCGGGACCAGTTCTTCAGATTGGTTCTTAGACTTGTAACTCCCGGAGAAGAGGTGCCGCACCGTCGCACCGGCGAGGACAAAAAGCGGCTGCCCAGCGCATCCGTCAAACGAGGCAGTTTGGTGTTCCAACGACCCTCTCTCCCGGTGATTAGAGCACCTACGAGAGCCTTCTCAAGGCCGTTTTTTATAGCCGGACGGTAAAAAATCGTCTAGTCGCATTTCCAGCCGTCCAGTTTTCGTTGGATTCGATCCATTTTATATCTAGAGTTCTCAGGCCAAACCATGGCACCGGAAATCGCCTGGGAATGCCGGATAAAGCGAAATCGGCGGGAAAGGAAAACATCGCGCGGTGGCCCTGTCCTGTCAGCGTGTGAACCGCGACGGACGGCTGGACAACGACCACCCGTACTCGGCTACCATGCGTCGCCGTAATGGCGCGCCACCGTCCGCCCACCCTCCTGCAGATTCCACTTTTCCCGCCAACACCGCTACACCCCTCCCGACCTCGCCGATCTTTCCTCTTTTGGCAATAAATTCCGGCCACTCCAGGCCGCACACTCGCACACCCATTTCCCCCCCAACCCACAAAGTTTCGGCAACGAGAAGAAGAGCTCGGCGATAGCAATGGCGGAGCGATTCGAGCGACTGGCGGCGTGAAGCTCGGTCGGCGATCCACCACCTGGGAGAGGGCACAAGCTCCTCCGAGGTTCGGCTACCGCCGCGATTTCGCAGCCGCCGACGTGGAGGCTTAAGCGGCGGCGTGCCGTGCGTGCGGGGTCCGACCGGATCATCGACGAAATCTAGGCGGCGATTGTCGGCATGGAGGACCCGGAGCTCGCCGAGGACGCGGGGAACCTCACGTACTGGGAGCAGTACTTCATCGACCGGCGGGAGCAGCAGCTGGCCGCCTACGACGGCGTAGGCCCGCCTCCGTCGAGGAAGGAGGGGCGGCGGAGGTGGTGGAGTGCACCCGGCCGCACGCTCGCCGCCGTCCTGGAGCACATCAGCGCGGGGAAAACCCGCGCCTGGGCTATCCCCCGCGCTCGCCGCCGACGATCTCCCGACGCTGTGGGTCCAGCTGGATGTCGAGGAGGATGGCGAGCGGGTCGTCTGCCTCATCTGGTTCGGCGCCAGCGAGCTCGCCTGCGCCACTCCGGCCTATGAAGCGGGAGGCGTCATCGCCGCCGCGCTCGCCATTGCGCACGCGCTCGCGCGACATCGTGATAAAGGAACGCCGAGCGGCCACCTTCGGCTGGCAAGGCCGAAGCTGCCCGCGCCGAAGAAGGAGCTGGCGGATTGGGCGGTGCCTGTCGACGAGGACGAGTTCCTCCTCAAGATGGCGATAGAGGCATCACTCAAAGACGTGCCGCCGATGCAGGCCCCAAACGCATGCGCCTGGTCTAGGGCGGACTGGGAGCAGGCGGAGGCCGAGCGCATCCGGCGGCTGCACGAGCAGGCCGCATGCGACATTCGCCGCCAGAGCGCCTACCAGGGTGCGCCGCTTGTCGTCCTTGACAACGACGAAGATGAGGCCGGGCCCTCGGCGCACCCATGGCGATGCCGGACATGGTAGCTCCCGGCCACCACAGCAGCTGAGTGACGACGACGACGGCGGCACCCAGGACGCCGACTACACGTCCTTCTACCGCCACTTCGGCATGTTATCGGCGCGCGCCGTCGTTGGTATCCTCTTGTTTTTATTGTTTTCAGTGTTTTTATAAAGTTTTTCTTAGCCTACTCAGTCAAAATTCGGGTATATGGCCGAATTTGACATAAAATATATGAACTCGCTATATCTAATGCAATCGACTGAAATTAACTAAAGTTTTACCGTGTTTTGTCAAAATTTGGCCGAAATAGGAAACTCGATCTAGGAATACGCTGGGAAACTGATTATTTCTGGTCTGAAAATTACATCCATGCAGCGCTAAATATCGTCGGATTTGGGTCTGGAAACACCGGACGGGTGGAGATGCTCTTAGCCTCAATCCTGTCGAACATACGCGCACACGAGTGAAACTAGGAACTTAATGATTGATTCACGTCGTACAACTAGAAGATGAAGAGATTGTTTCCATGAATCGCCACATCTAACCAATCAGTAAATCCTCAAACTGAAGAAATTTTGCTTCCGAAACTCCACACCTAACAGTAACAATGGATTTGAAATCATTTGTTCATCTTTGCAATGTACACAATTGTTTATGCTATTACAAAAGGTTTTGTACTACTTTAGTTTTTGGCCCCGGACCAATCCTGGATCCGTCGGAACTCAGAAGCACCCGACTGCACCTGTTAATATCATATCTGACAGTTAAAATGTGTAGAGTTAGTGCCCAGTTCACCTGGACGTCAACTTTGCTAGCTCCAACCCAAGGGGGACACGAACAAGGAGGATTCCCAATAATTGTCCAACTCAAAATTTATTCCATCAACAACCTTCGCTGACATCTCAAAACAAACGAACACCGTTGGTATCCGTTGCTACACAACAACTGTCCAGATTCGTCGAAAAACGGCTAACCAGCTCGTAGCAAACGCCAGGTTTCCACCTCATGTACTCACCGCTGACCTGACATCCTCTTTTCTCTCCAGGCCTCGGACGTTACAGCAGCAACTTCGCCATCTAGATTGGTGAGGGCTTGGCGGCTTGCATCACTATGTCCATTGCGGTGTCTCCATCTATTTAGAGTTTAAACCCTCATTGTCTGAATCAATTGAAACACTCCTTGTCTTTGTTTGCCACAGATGGATCACCATATGGCGGATACCAAGCTCGTCACTGTCTTTGACGACCTCCCTGAGTCCATCATCACTGAGGAGATATTTCTAAGGTCCATCGAGGGACGTCCTCCGCTGTGGCGCCGTCAGCAGGTCATGGCGTGGCGCCACCACCAACAAGGAGTTCCTGCTTGATCACCACAGCCACCAACCATCGCTCCCCCTCGTCGTCTTCCGTCACCAAACACGGTCCCTGATCCGTGAGGTTGATGCCTTCGACATCCGTCAGGCCCCCGCCGAGCGCCGTCCTGTCCTCCGGTTCAACGACTGCCACAATGGTCAAACCTTCCGGATCAATGCCTCCTGTGACGGCCTTCTCTTGCTCTCCCTAATGAACTGGGTCCGATTCATCATCGTCAACCCAGCCACGCGCCAGTGGCTCGCACTCCCTCGTCTTGCTGGCGCTAGTGGCAACATTGCGGGGATGTACCCACACCCACAGTGTTCCGATGAGTACCGCATCCTGTTCTGGAGGGGTAAGCATGAGGTTCGCAACGCTGGCTACTATGAAAATATGGGTACTGCATGACTACGAGAGAGAGGCCTGGTCACTTAAGTGTCAAATTGAGTTGCCAATGTTTAAATATTGGAGTAACACGCTTATGTCTGATAAAAGAGATATGTTGGTCTACTATGCGAATCCATGCTTACACCAGCTTCACTATGACGACAATGGGAAGCTACTGGAGCAGTTTCAGTGGGAAACAGACTATCCAGATATTACTGAACATTGGTTTAGAGAAAGCCTTATCAAGCATACATTTTTTCCAAGGCGAAGTGCTAGCCGTGTGAGACACGAACGATTTTTCCGAGGGCTTTAGGTATTGTTGGAATTATTGATGGTTAGTCTTAGTGCTCCTTTGAGTGTGTATAATGTTTGGAGTTAAGTGAACATGTTGTCTTCCATAATGATATTTATTTCTAAATTGACCCGGTTACATATTATGGATGCGTAGTCTCTCTCTGCCTGTGATCGTTGCACAAAATGTGAGTATTGTCGAGAACTTTGGGATATTTGTATTGCTGTTACAAGGAACTAGCACAGTGGCCCTCACAAATGCGAGGGCACCACCTCCATTGTGAAACACATAATACGTGGATGCCTTCCCTGTTATTGAACACATTCTTCATTGTAAAATACATAGTGTTTTGATGTGAACACATTTTTCTCAAGTTATAACTTTTACATTTATTCCATATATGATTATGTATGCTTTGAATAACAATAAATATGGTATAAAAAGTCAAATGCTATTGATTCTTATTTTCCCAATGTCTACTTTTAGTTAAGGTTTGGCATTGCGAGGGCATCGACATAATTAAACAACAATGTGGATGCCCGTTAGATCAATTTTCTTGTGCTCGCTAGTGAGATCAAAAATCTATGCTCCTAGCCATTTTGTGCATGATTGTAGAGAGTAAACAGGCTTGTTTATTCATATATCTCACATACAAAATATAACCTTGTTCCAAAATTATTCATTATATTTACAATCAGATCATCTTGTGTAAACAAAATGCATGTACCGTACTTGACTCACCCGCCTTGTTGTAAAGTAAAAAAGGTATTTGCAGTCGCCAAAGAAAATCTCAGCTGAGTGAGTTTACCAAATAAATTTTCCTCTTTATCTACATTTGTATTATCATTTATCATGGATTATATAATTAGTTTGTATCCTTATGAATGTGCAATAAAGTTCATCGGAGTTACATGTAGAATGAGATTATATTTTTTTAGCTGAGAGTAGTGGGCAATAGTAGACCTTAAAGACATAGAAACTATGTTGTTTTATTTTTCATCTAAGGCTTCTAAGAATATTCTATGTATGTGTTGTCACTATCTCGATCGCAACGACCATACCAACTCAGAGCTCAGAAACGGCCCTCACCCAACTCCCACCTCTTGCTCCTTTTCTAACATATATGTTCCTATTCAAATAAGCCAAAGATTACATATCTTCTTTAGATTGGCAATAAAAACCCGATTTTCATGTAATGAAAGTACGCCCTAATCGACAACGACACAAAAATAGGTAGGATGAATCAAGGATGTGTGTTCTCTTACCCGCTTCTTTTGGTTAAATATTTCTAATTACATATAGCCTATTTGGTTTGTGGTAATAAACAAAGATGAAGAGTATTGTAGAATCGATAACACTGCATCAGTTAATACATGATCCAAAGAAGATTATTCTAATTAATATAATAGACATAATAATTATATATCACGGGTTCATGGGATAACACAATGATAATGATTTGATGAAGACAATTTTGAGTAAAATATTATACATGAATAATTTTTCCATTACAAAAATAACTTCTTAATATAGACCATCAAAATTGTTCCACTAAACATGCATAATCTCTATCCGTGGGTATTTTTCAAGGACTGAAGTACACTCATGTGTTAATTATATTTTGCTAAATTTGATTGCTAATGAACAATGAAAATGCTAAGTGCAAAAAATATTTTTGAAATTACTTAGTTCAACTCACAATGGGGCTCCGTCATTTTCCATTCCTCCTATACCACCTTGTACACGTGGGATCATATTTTATACCAACAATCATGCGAAGAATTTTAGCATCCAAACTGAATTATAGACACCTTTAGGATCCTCCTTGTTATTTCAAATTGAGATGCAGTTATACCATGGACTATGATTATCTTCCATTGTATCTACTAAAGCAGGAACATACTAACTACCCGACACCTTTCTGAAAAAAGTCAATGTATTTGCGGTCATAGTGTAGTAATCCGGAAGGCCAAACCACTTTTATTGGTGTACAAATACTAACAAAATTTTGAGTGCCCATCCAGCCCAATGATCCCGATCGTGGGTAACATGAATCACCTCTTATTCTGATCCAAGAAATCAGGTCCGGAGTCTTAATTGTACCAATTACTTTTGCATTAGTAGAGGGGAAAATCCATGCAACCTTTCATGTCAAAAATCAAATATGATGGATACCAAACAAATTCAACATGTTGTCTAGACTGTAAACCTTTGTTTTATAGATCCATCTGTAAAGGATCACCGGGAGAAAGCCTTGCGACTTTTTGTATTGCAAACCATGTTTATCCTCCGGTTGGTATTAATATGCAAAGCCACCAGGAGTCAAATTGATCTCTAGACCTAATTTCTTAATCAGAAGAAGGCGTGATGCATGTTACCCACAATCGCGATCATCTGGCTGGATACCAAACAAATTCAACATGTTGTCTAGCCTATAAACCTTCTTTTTATAGATCCATCTGTAAATGATCACCGGGAGAGAGCATTGTAACTTGTTGTATTGCAAACCATGTTTATCCCCCGGTTGGTAATAATATGCAAAGCTACCAAGAGTCAAATTGATCTTCGTACATGATTTCTTGATCAGAAAAAGAGGTGATGCATGTTACCCACGATCGTGATCATCTGGATGGATACCAAACAAATTCAACATGTTGTGTAGACTATGAACCTTCTTTTTATAGAACCATCTATAAAGGATCACCAGGAGGAATCCTCGTGACTTGTTGTAGTGCAAACCATGTTTATCCCCCAGTTGGTAATAATATGCAAAGCCACCGAGAGTCAAGTTGATCATCCTACTTCGGCACTGTAGATTGCATGTTGTGTTCTTTCAGAAATTGTCGCTGGTGAAGTGGTGATATTCAATCTTGCCTGACGTGTATAGCCATGTGAATTCATTCTTACCTGCTGTTGTAGGCTCGTATTTTTCAGAATTCTTTTTTTCAGAAATTGTTACTGGCAAGATTGAATTCACGTGCTTTGTAGGCACCGATAATTCACGAAGAGGTCTGGCCCATCGTGGCCATTAGCTAAAGCGTGCGTCAGAGGAGGGCATCGTACGTGTATGTGTATATCCATAAAAATTTAAGTAATTTAATTAGGTTGTTGTTTGCACGGACATCGTACGTGTATGTGCATATTGATGTCGAGTCCGGCTGGACGTTAGGAAGTTTTTTTTCGAGATCTGCATACGACTTGTTGCCTGGTCCGTGATTTGTACGGTCTGTTTTACGTTAAACGTGTACTTATGTTGTAACATATCGCGACATCATGTTACGTAATGATACCGCGTTTAATTAAATCATAGCCATGAATAGTAGATCTAATGGTTAATATAATTTAGGTGATGTGGATCAATGTGATGCCTCGAAACACATCCTTATATTGCTTTTAGTATATAATAGATGCACTTGTAATCGATGGTGGTTTCTTTGTATGCATGCATAATCTGTTCATGCATGTTTATTCACTCGTGGTTCCTATTTGATCCGGACTCTACTTGACCTGGCAGGGACCGGAGTTAACCTCAAGGCACTTGCCCAAAGCAAAGCAGCCCTAGCTCCGTGCGGAGGTCTATGAAGACGGAGGAAACGAGGTCTCTGGAGGCAGAGTTCTCTCCACCAAACGACGTGTTGGCTGACATCCTTGGCCGACTGCCGCACCGTGACCTCGCCCTGTTCCGGCAAGTCTGCAGCTCGTGGCGCACTCTAGTGGACGCCCGCCAGCTGCTCCTCCGCCACGCGCTCCCACACTCCGTGCGCGGCCTCTTCTTGAGCTATCAAGACTATGACCGGCCTATTTTCTTCTCCCGCCCGTCGTCGACAGGTCCACGGACTGACGGCAAGCTCACTTTCTTGCCCGACCACGATGTGGATTACACCGTCCGGTGCCACCGCAACGGCCTCATCCTGGTCGACTCTGAGGGAGGAAGCGAAAGCCTCTACGTGGTTAACCCAGCCACGCAGCAGTGGGCGTGCCTACCACCGGTGGAGCAGGGGTGGGTGTTGGATCGTCCATACCTTCTGTTCGAGCCCACCATGTCACCGCACTACGACGTATGCTTGTTGCCATCTGAGCGTTGCTTCAGAGCATGGGACCACGATTTGGACGATGAACCGGCAGAGGGTGTGTACCAGGAATTGATGCAGGAATGACCGCCGTCCCATTTCATGCTGCAAGTTCTGTCGTCCAAGACCGGGCGCTGGGAGAAGAGGGCCTTTGTTCGGAAGACGAAGCTGCAGGGACGGTGGCTGACTTGAACCAGACTGTTCTTTCTGGTATCAATGGCGTCAGTCCGCCTACTACAAAGAAACACTTTATGTGCACTGCCGTGGCTGTGTTATATTACGAGGTAAGTACTCTATAGACACGTGCATATCTTGTTTTTTACTACCAAGCACTAAATGAGTATCCATGTCATTTGAACTAAACATTGTGAGAATTGCTTCATATCTGATTTTGATAAATAAGTAATCCCTCAGTCTTTGTATGCAATGCCACTTCGTATTCCAGACAAATTTGACCAATAATTTGCCCAACAAAAAATGAGGGAGTATTTGCATGACAGTAAGAATCATATAACATTCTCGATTGATGAGATCAACATTTTAACTAATGAGATGTTTTATATACTTCTGAGTGCAGAGGTTTGCTTCGGTGTACCCCCTCCTCTCAACCTGGCTGTGCGTGGGCGTCCTTATGTTTTCAGTTTGGTGAGCTTGAGAGGAGGGGTACACCGAAGAAAAAGTGCTAAGTGCAATATGCTCTACTTTTTCGTGTTGTCACTTAGTGTTAAATTTAATAAATTCATCATTGTTGCAACCTTTTTTACCGATGTCACCATTGAAATATGTTTACATGATATTAACTTTTTCTTTTTTATGATCTGTAGATTTTCTTTGCGTGACAATAAGTATCAAGTAATTAAAGCACCAACAAACATAGATGATCATTGCGAACCACAATTTTGTCTAGGGAATTCACAAAATGGGGTGTACTTCGCGGCTATTTGTGAGATATATGATCTTAAAGTTTGGATCCAAACTGGGGTGTACAATTCCTCAAGGATCCAAACTTTAAGATCATATATCTAGGGAATTCACAAAATAGGGTGTACTTCGCCGGGTGTACTTCCCTCCCTCCCGAGTCGCTCCTCCCTCGGGCGGCTCCAGAGGCTTCCTCCCTCCCTGCCGCCTCCCCCCGATCCCTATCCTCCCGGCCATCGCTGCTGCCGGCTCCGGCGGCGGTGGCGCGCCCATCTCGTCGGAACTGACAGTGGGAAGAGGAGGTGTCCTAGGCGGTGCCGCATGAGGGATGGTGGGGCGCCGGCGGTGGGCACTGGGCGGCGTGGCCGGGAGGCCCTCCAGCGGAGAGGAGACGTGGAGGTGGCGGTGCATCGCCCTGTAGCCGTTCCGACGAGAAGGCGGCGACGCGATCTGTGCCTGGATGACCAAGATCGGATCAGATCTGGTCAGATCTAGGTCGTTCGGTCCAACGAGGGCTTCGGCCGTGGGTTCCGGCGGTACACGCCGGTGATTCTGCAGCCAAGTACTTGTTGGCCCCTCCTATGTTGCCCTCTCCTGCTGGATGGTGGCTGGCGGCATGGGGGCTGCGAGTCTTGCGAATAATGGTGGGCGGTCCTAGGGTTCCTTCTGCGACAAGACGAAGATGCACTTGCATTTGCCTCGTTCATCTGATCTGGACCGGCGTGTTCCGGAAGGCTCTGCCGGCGAACTCCCATGGACGAATATGTCTGGAGATTGCTGGATCGGAAGGTATTCGGTCGTGCGCACCCATGTTTTCCTGGCCGTTTGGTTTCAGCGGGAGCGTTGCGAAGCTCTGCTATCTGTTACCATCATGCGTCATGTCTTCGACGATCCATGGTGAAGTAAGAGGTGGAGAATGTCAGGAAAGGAGGAAGATGAGGGCTGTGATGGTGGTTTAAGTCTTTGTGGCGTCGAGGAACTGGCTGCGTGATCTGTGACTCACAGCAGCGACTGTTTGTGGGAGCGACAACACAGGAGGAGTTCTCAGTCTTACCTTGCAGGGTGAAAATCCAAGGTCTGGCCTTAATTGGTTGTGCCTGGCAATGTCCTTGTTGAAGGCATTGTTTTGCGAGCAAGGACTTTCTCCAGGGTGAAAACCTATGATCTTTGATCGGGCGACGACGACGCTTGTGCACTGTTTTCTTCTTGAAGGCGTTGCTATTGGAGTGGTTGGACGACTGGTGTTGTTAGTGTCGTTGCTTTGAGGAATAGTTCTCTGTAGCGGGACTTTTATTTTTTTGTAATTTTTCTTCCTTTTTTCTGGGTTGTGTGCATCCGTAAGACCGCTAGGGCAATGCGTTGTTGCAGAGGCTGGGTGTAATTGGTATCTCCGCGATATTAATATATACTTCTTTCCAAAAAAGAAGAAGAAAGGCCTTGGTAGCCGGTATAACATCAAGAATGGACGACGCAATGCCAAGAAGGCAATGCAGATACAAACACAACCCCACACGTCATACACCGCAACCCACAACAACGAAACATCAGGGACTCTCCTTGTCACGGCTCCCGCCACGAATGGGGAGGAGGCTCTCCCTGATCTCAACACGATCGACGGAGGAGACTACGGAAGACCGACTATGCCTGAAAGATGGCACAACCAATGCACCGCCCGCCCATCTGCGCTAAGGTGGCGAGTGAGCAGCGGGGCAGGGCCGCTTGAGAGAAGTTGACCGAGAAGCGCCGCAAATGATGTACATTGCACCCAAAATTCCATGCTCAAAGCAGCCACCAATTTGGACTCCGGCTTGCCAATCCGGGGACTTCACGAGCAACCTAGACAACACCTCCAAGAAGGGGATGACACCGTCATGCCGCTGCTATCCGATCCGGCGAGCCGAATCTAGGGTTTTCCTCGGCGCTCCATGTGGGACTTATGTGCTGGTTTGGTCATGGCTTGAAAGCCTTTTTACACAACGACACAAAGCTTCAGAAAATGGTTTGGTATTATACTCGAAAGACATTGCCCTTTAGGTTATTTTGGAGGCGTTGTGCCACGAAAGACATTGCCCAGTATGTTGTTTTTGAAGGTGTTGTGCCAGCTGCAGCTAGGAACTACCAAGTTATAAACCTTCCATAAGACAATCCAAATAAAATGTATTGAAGCAATTCTGTATACAAGTAAAGTTATTCGCCGCTTTAGTTTTTGTTGTTCTCATCACAAACAAAAAATTGTACTTTGCTGGTTTTTAGGACCGAATTTTCTTATAAACTGGATCAACTCTATTACTATCTATACGGAATGTAAAACACCATGCCGTCTTCGAGAGGTTTCTTAAGAATAAAATTCCTTTGTTATTTTTCTGGTCTACTGATTTCTGGACAAACCAACTTGACAGATCCATCCATTTCACCAACCTTTGGAGACAAAACATCTTTTCCAATCCAAGTAATAAAACAAAGAGAGATGATAATACGCAGCTACATGAGAAACAATCGGTTCAATACAAGGCGTCCCGTGTCGTCCCCGTGGGCGGCAGCGGGGCGAACCCTAGCCGCCACCGCTAGGCCCCCTCCTCCCCTGCCTCCACGCCGCCACTACCGCTGGCCTCCGCCGTGGTGGCTGCGGGCCCCACTCCCGAAGGGCAGCGAGGGGGTTTCCTCTATCTGGTGGCGCTCCCGAGCGGCAGGTGAGCGGATGCCGGGGAGGCGGCCCCGAGGGTCTTTGGCTGTGGCGGCGGGGTCTGGATGCTTCGCCGAGCGCTCTGGGGGCTCTGTCGGCCGGACGTGGTCCGATCTGGATCCGTTCGGTCCGGTAGCTCGCCGGCGCTGGGTGGCCGGGGCGGCGGCCCCGGGGACACGTAGGCGCTGAGTGGAGGGCGGTCAGGCTGTACCTCGACGCGGTGGTCGTGTGGAGGCCGGGGGTCGTGGACCCCGCGCCCAGTCCCGTTGGAGTCCCGTTGGAGTCCTGGTGGTTGTGGAGGGCCTGCGTGTGTGGCAGTATGGCTGGGCGCGGTGGTCTTGGCCGGTATCTGCAAGTCCATGGCAGAGGTGTGCCATGGAGTTCGGACGGCGGCACGGCAGCGACGCTTCAGGTGGGCGAGGCCCGGACCCGGCGTCTCGTGGTCGGCGGCAGATCGGCATGAGGTGCTACGCTGTTGCGTGAGGAGGCCTGAGTGGCGGCTCCAGATCATGATGGTGGTGATGCCTTGCCTTGGCCGCGCGGGCGGCAGGGTATGGCTCCGTGGGCGGGGGCGTCGTCTCTCGCGCCGGCGATCTTGCTCGCCGGGTGGAATGGACCGTCTGGGTGATAGTGCATTGGAGGTGGTGGTCGGATCCTCCGGACGAGGGCGCCGTTCTCCCTATTGGGGGCGTTGTCGTAGAGCCACGACACCTCTCCGTCCACCACTCGGGGGTGAAAACCCAAAAATGGCTTGCCGGATTGGATGACGACGACATCTTTTGGATGTTGTTACCTTCTTGGAGGCATCATTTTTCAGAGTGTGCGGAGCCATTCTTGGGATGCTAGGGATGTCGGTTGAGTCATTTCGGTGTCTTGAGCCATTCTCGGCCTGCCTGGCGTCATCACCGGGCGAGTTCTGCTACTGCCTCTCGCCATGATGCCCGAGAGGCCTAGCCGCTTCTTGACTCGCCTCCTCTCCGGGACGTGAACCGGGCTTCAGAGAGCCTTTGCCATCGCTGCCAGTTAGTGTCGTTCGGCGGTGCTCCTGACCTAGTCGAGCTAGGTAGTGTGGCCTCGTGTGGTTTTGCCGGTTTTTCCTGAAAACTGTGCCGCTTGGGGTCTTTTTTTTTGTCCGGTTCCCTTTTAACCGGATCCGTGTTTATATACGTACGTCTGTTTCAGGTTTTGGCCGGTTTCCCTTTCAAACCGGCCAATTCTCTTCTTATAATAGAAAAGTCAGTGCTGCCGCTGATTGCTCAAAAAAAAAAATGCAGCTACATATTGCCATTTCTTATTCTCACAAGAAAAATAAACCGGTTCAGAAAACTCGATGATACATCAACAGCCTAACATCAGCAAACAGCAGAGCCCGAAAAGAAAAAGAAAAAAGTCAATACTACCTACCGGTAGCAGAGGCAACAGCCAACATAGCAGGAAGATTCAGATTTCAGACCAGCAAGCTGAGATCTGGTGAGAAGAATCGGCGAGAAATGGCGAAGAAGGCCAGTAGATCAAGAAATCAGTAGACCAGGAGGGTTAGATCGAGAAGCAAGCACAGCAAGATGATGTCTCCAAGAATTCAGATTCCGATGAGTATCGGCGGGAGCAGGACGATGCTGTCGCCGAAGCAGCTGCTGACCACCATCCTCGTCGTCTTCCCCACGCTCTCCTTCATCAAGTTCCTCCTCATCACCCACTCCTCCGCTGGCGCCTCCTCGTCCGCTCATCTCCGCCGCTCAGAGTGGGAGTCCGGCAACGGCACCGCCGCCAGGAGCGACGGACTCGCCGCCAAGGAGTTCGCGCTGCTCCGCTCCATCGTCGCCGCGCGCGCGCCGTGCAGGCTGCTGGTGTTCGGCCTCTCGCCGCAGCTCCTAGCGCTCGCCGCGGTCAACTCCGGATCGGGCGCCGCTACCGCCTTCGTCACCGACAGCGCCGAGGACGGGGGCGCCGCGCGGCTCGTCCTCGCGGGGCGCGTCGGCGGCTCTTCGGCGGCTGTTCACCGGACCAGGTACCCCGACGCGGCCGGGGAGGCGTGGGCGCTGCTGCGGTGCGCGCGGGACGCTGGCCCGGCGTGCGTGCGCCCGACGGGGACGGTGCGCAAGTCCGGGTGCCGGCTGGCGCTGACCTCGCTGCCGCGGGAGGTGCTCGACGCGAGGTGGGACGTGGTCGTCGTTGACGGGCCGAGCGGTGCCGGGCCCAACGAGCCCGGCCGGATGGGCGCCATCTACACGGCGGCGGCGCTCGCCCGTGCGGGGGGCGGCGAGGTGGACGTGGCGGTGCACGACGTGAACCGCACCGTGGAGCGCTGGTACGCCAGGGAGTACCTCTGCGAGGACAACCTCGTCGCCGCCAAAGGCCGCCTCTGGCACTTCCGCGTCGGCACCGGCGGGCCACGGGACGCCTTCTGCTCCACCGGTCCCGTTCAGATCTTGTAGGTACCGGACCAAGATTGCTGGGTGTGGGCATCGCCGGAGTTCTTGTTCGTACGAGGTCAATGCATACCGCCGTACACATTGCCGGAGCTAGAAGGTCGGCGCCGGGGCGACTTTTGTTCAGTGGTCATACTTCATGGATAATGGCAGTAGGATGATGCAAGATGAAGCTGGTTCTTCGATGATGGAAGAGATTATGTACACTAGTAAACTGAATTGTTCTTTGTTTGTAACAGAATAACAAAGAACAATTCTTTGTTTGTAAAGAGAACAATTCTTTGTTTGTAACAGAATACTATCATGCTAATCAGGGGAAATGGCACTAACAAGGTTTCACACATTTTTGTTTGAGAATCTTGTGACTTGTAAGGATAATTACTTCAAAACATTTTGTCTGAGATTTTCTTAATGACATGACATGCAATCTGGCATGTTCTTGAAAAGAAATTTTGTCTGAGATTGTTGTATGAAATGTTCATTTCTTGCTAGTACGTAACTAGGCTCATGTCTTGCTACATGAGTATAGATTATGTTGAATGGCTTGCGCAAATTCGTTAAGTGAGCAGCAATGTTGGGCTTTTTGTCTTTCGGCGTGTACTTTTTGATCAACTGATCATTGAGCAACCGCAGAGCATCATGTTGATCAGCTAGCAGCAACAAGTTTCGAAACTAGTACTCCCTCCGTCTCAAAATAGATGTTGAATTTATCAAAATTTAGATAAATCTAGACATTATTTAGTATCTGGATTTATCCAAATTTTAACAAACCCGCGACATCTATTTTAAACAGAGGGAGTAATCAGAATCATTAAGTTGGACAAATGTATCACTGGATTAGGAGGTAAGTGATGTACCAAATATATACGCCATGAAAATATGTCTAGATAGTATTGTAGTTGCCGAAAACATATACAGGTTTTGTCAATCACATGGATCCTAGTGTCTCGTAGCTGGAATTCTCGATTTGATAGATGATCAAGAAATTTTTGGATTTACCAAAAATATCGAGAATACCTGCACTTACAAGAAATTGAGTGGGAGCTAAATAGCCTTTCTAGTCTTACATGTGACTGATATATTTTTGAGTGGGAGCTAAGTGAGTATCCTAATCTTATATGTGGATGACATATTTGAGTGGGAGGTTAACAATATTCATATATATGTAGATCACATATTGTGAATGGTGTAGATGGTATTAATGATTATTTAAGTTAGTAAATATTCTATAGATGACGTTGAACATGTAGTAATCATTAAATCTATCGAGACAGATCGATACGTTTAATAAACATTAAGTCGAAATACTTCCCTAGATTAGATTCTGAAAAAGTTCAGAATGCAACAAACTAAGAAAGAAGTTGTTGCTTATATAACTAGGTGAAACATTGAATTAATCTCGGTGCAGAAACCATAGTTAAAAAAAGAAAAGGGTTATTTACATCCCCTCTGCCTCAGTCATAGGTTCTTTCACATAAAACAGTGTTATAGACTCGACATAATGTGACCCAATCTCTTAGTCAGAAGAATAGGTTCTAAAGTGATTCCTGAGTAACTCATTGAACAAGAGTTAAGCATATCCTCAGTGTCTAGATATAACTGAGGATCTATATTGATATGAAAGTATGTATTTACTTTAGAAATGGCAAGTATGATAGTTTGGCTTAGAAAGTTCGACTTTCAACTGAGTGTGTTTCTAGTATGCATGACTATGTGAAAGTGCACTTTTTTTTTGCGGGGGGATGTAAAAGTGCACTTGACCGAACAGATGTGATTGTAGACACAAGTAAACAAATTATCACTCTACCGCCAAACATATACTTTAACAATATTATGTGATAATAGAATAATGTGAAATAAGGTGACATTAACAATTTGCAAAGAACATACGTGTAACTACCTCGGTGAATTACGCTCTTAGTTATAAGCCTGGATGAGCGGAAATGGTTAAAATAGTACGGTGGGGCCAAATACCACTCACAGGTAGACCTTTCGGCCGTCCTAACCATTTCCAAACATCGGGACAAGAACGAGCGGCGTGTCGGCGAAGAAGGATCAACTACATACACAAATGAGTATGTATGCAAGCCACATACAACAGTCCTCAGAGCCATTCCATCTAAAAGAAATAGAAATATTGCAACGCCATACGGCAAGATCCAAATGTCCTAGATAGATATAATAGTTTAGGATATCTTCTCATACATCAAACATCAGAGTATCAGACGGAAGCGGAAAACAAGATCCGAGTACGGATAAGAAGCAAATCGGCATAAGATGCCCCATAAATAAACACATCCCGCCCACAGATCTCACGGATCCCCGTTCCCGGAATCTCTACACCGAGTGGTCGTTGCCAACATCATCTGTCTCTTCCACCCAGTATCCATCTTGCGGGTACACTTGTTCATCTGAATCAAACAATTTATCGTGTGAGACCCTAGGGGTACTCAGCAAGTCTTTATGCCTCTAAAGGGGACACAACCTGGGGTGACGCAATTGCAGCAAAAGATAATACCTAACAATTCTACAGATACTCGCTAACCATCCGCCTAACCAAAGATAGACGGATGTCCGTGAATTAATAGCAACAGTTGTAACAGTAATATTAATAGATCCATCCTCCTCCTCGCTTATCAACGAGGAAGCGGACGAACAGCCCCCATCCGTTGGCAGTTTTATTATCCATTCCATGAGTGTTGCACTATTTACTAGTCAGGTACTTAGTCAAATTAAAAGCGGTACTTTAGTTATACTTGTCTATGATCGAGAAACTGTGCTCCAAGTCGTCCATAACATGGACACGGCTTTCAGAAGATTTACCTGGGGATGCACAAATAGCAACACACACTCGATCAACCTCGAAAACCAAATCAAAACCCAACGAGGCATTCACGACAAAGCGATCACAGATTCAGAAATGTTTGAGGCCACCCACTAAGCTACCAACAACGAGTTGGCGGCTCGAACGGACCCAAGGTTTGACGGCCATGTAAATGACTAGGAACCCGAAAGTGTGGTGGGCTTGTCGATACACAGCAACGGCGCGATCCAAAACAGTACAGGTGCTCCACGCATAATCTTAAATAAAGCAGTAAAGCATGGCATACGTACATGATAGTAATAAATCCCCAAACTACTTTGTGGCCTCAAGAAATAAGAATGAATCAAGCTCTGGCTCAGGGGGGTCCATAAGGCCTCCCGCATGTGGATAGTGCGAATAGTCAAGGAACATGAATCAAGTACTCGGGGTCCTACGGGACACAAGTGAGCATGAAGAACCAAATAGCAGATATTGCTCACCGATGCCACTTTCATTAGTTATCCCATTACTACTCAGGTTAAGTTGTTTAGGTACCTCGTTATCCATCAGACACTCACATACCCTACACATGCTGTTATACGACCCGCATGGCTCAAACAACTCCTGTAGTAAGGGCTCATGGGATGGAGGAACAAGCTTCGGTGGGGTTTAAAAGTAAAGGCTATGCAGTACTTAGGATTCAGTTTAGTGCAATCGCGACTCAATGATGCAAGAATAAGATAGAGGCAATAGGTACTATATGTATGCAAGCATGTGGTAGTGCTTGCCTGGCAGCTCAGTTGAAGCGAGGGACGGATCTGGGTAGTGCTCACAGGATTCTGATATATCCCCTGCTCAGCGTCTATTCGAAGAAGAACCAAACAACCAAGGGCCAACATAAGTAGAGTGCACAAGCATATGAATTAAAATGCGACAAGCAAACAATCATACCATGATGAATGATGCACAATTTGCATGGCAATAATGTAGCATGGCATGGGTGAGATGTGGGGTACAAGATTAAAGCATTTAATTAAGTTTTTAACCCGGTTTGCTCTCATAACACTTGATGTATACTTATTATTCATATGATGCATGCTGCAATTCAGAACATGGAATGCATAGATAGAACGGGCTCGTCGCGCTGATCGATTTAGACATATTATTTGTCAAATTTGGAGTTATAAAACTAAAGTTATTAATTAATTAAGAAAAGGGCATTTTAATGTAATTTTAATCATCTCGAAAATTTAAAGTGCTCAAATAATATTTTGAATAGCATATTTGAATTCCTCACATTTTTCTGATTCAAAAACATATATCATATGTATTATTTGGAATTATATTTTAAAAGTTAATTAAAATCTGATTTGAATTTTGAATTTAAACATTTACTAAAAAAGTTTAATTAAAACAGAAAAACAGAACACATTTTACACTTCAGGCAAACCTAGCCCAGACGCTGATGGGTGGGGCGCTCTGATCGGGCCACGCCGCAGAACAATCTTCTTGCTATCAGCTTAGCCACCCAGTGACATGCGGGCCCGACGGTGAAGCAGGTCCCACGTGACAGCGAGGGGCACGGTGAACCACGTCAGCATAGCGGAAGGAGTCTTGGTTGAGGGCCTGGGATGCTGGGGTTTTCGCAAGTTGCCAGCGGTGACAATTGGCACCTTGGGCTGCTAGGGACACAGGCGTGATCGACAAAAAGCGCTGGGGTTCTTTTTGCAAAACAGCCGCGAGCTCGATCAACTGGCGTCTCAATCGCGGCACGACGGCGACAGCGAGGTATTCAGCGAGGTGGCGTCGCAACAGCCGAGATGGACTGGCGTAACAATAACGAAAACGAGAGGGCGGCCACCACGGATCTTGTTCAGGGAGGTTCGTCGGGCGGGTCACGGGACGGGCTCGTCGAAACGAGGGGAAGCTGCCAGTGGGTCTTCAGGCGGCGGGCAGTCCATCGCGGAGCCAAAACGGCGGCGAAGCACCTGAGAGGAGGAATGGAAGAGGGCGAGGGGGGCGCTCACCTCGTCCGATTCCCGCGGAAATCGGAGGCAGGGACGGCTGGAGCGGAGGGGATGGCGAGGTCGTGGCGGCGGTGCTGGCGGCTCTCTGATGTGGGGCGGTTGCGGGCGAGCTCGGCGTCTTCCAGCGGGCGGGCTTGACTCCATGATCTGCGGCGGGGCCCCCGACGAGTTCTCGGACACCAGCTTGGACGACACCGGCGGCATGGTACGGTGGAGAAGGGGAAGGAAGAACAAGGACGGCGGCTAGGGTTCGCAGCACAACGCGAGAGGATAAGGGCGGGGCGGATCACGTGCTCGGCGTGCCTGCTGACGCGGATGATGGCGGGGGAGACGGCCACCTGCTCCTCTCCGTCAGAGCAGAGGAGAGAGGAGGGCGAGACGGCGTCAGACGGGGGAGAAGAGGAACAGGGGCAGGCGACGGCGCTGAAGTGGTACGGCTGGGGAAGTGGGCCGGGAGATGGGCCGCGAACAGGTGAGGCTGCTGCTCTGGGCTGCAGGTAGGCTCTTCTCCTTTTATCTCTTTATTTTATTATCTATTTTGATTTTTCTTTTGTTTTGTTGCAGATTTAAACAAGCTCAAGAATTACCCCTTTTTGGGAGTTTTGCAAAATTTGAAAATAGAAGAGAAAGGCTGGCTATGGGGTGAGGTGGGGCTTAGAGGATGGGCATAAATTGTTGGCGAGGAAAACACAAAAGAGAGAGAGAGGGATGGGGTCTAAAATTAAATAAAAAGAGGATCCCATATGAACATGCTTGATGGAGAAAAGGTTTTGTTGGGACAAGGAAAAGGTGGAGAGAGGTGGAAAAGGTCCCACAAGGAAAATCCACTAAACAAAGAGAAAAACAAAGGAGCTAAAGGTGGTGAAGAGAAAAGGTGATGGAGGTGAATAAAAGATATGCCCCCAACTCAACTTGGGCATTAAACAATATATCAGCAACCAAATACAATATCAAGAGGCAAATACAATTAATAATGCATATGAGAGAAGATCCAAATTGAAAAGGGTTTTATATGATGCTCAAATGCAAGGTGACATGATGACATGAGCATGATATAATTATGATGCAACAATTATATGTAGGAGGTAGCATATATATAGACTAGGCTAGTAGCATTGCAATTGTTAGACAATTGGGATGCTACAATACGGACCTAGAAGATATAGACTGTTGATGGAACATCTTTCACGAGCAAGCATGATCAATATTACCATATGTGATATAGTATTATGATTAGTAACTAATGCAACTAGATTATTTGTACTCTAGTGCAAGTGGAAGACTGTTGGAGATATGCCTTAGAGGCAAATAATAAAAAGTGTTTATTATCATATCCCATTAGTTCATAATAGGTTTTATACCATGCTATATCTATCGGAAACATTGGTACATGTGTGGTATGTAAACAAATAAAATCCCTAATAACCTCTATTCAACTAGTTCATTAGTCAACTGATGATCAAGGTTTCCAGATCATGGACATTTATGTCAATTGACAATGAGATTATATCATTAGATGAATGGTATGATAGACACACATATCCAATATAAGTATTACAACACGATCAAATCACAAAGTTCATCATTGTGATAATTAGGAAATGAAGTAACCTACTCATTAGACCATGTGATCATTGAAGGAGATATGCCCTAGAGGAAAATAATAAATGGATTTTATTATCATATCTAAATTAGTTCATAATAGTTTCATATTGTGCTATAACTGTACCAAGTGAAAATATTGATACATGTGTGGTATGTAAACAAACCAAGTCCCTAGTAGCCTATTTTTATACTAGTTTGTTGTCAGCCGATGATCAAGGTTTCCTAATCATGGAGCACTTATGCCAGTTGATAGTGAAGTCATATCATTAGTGAATTATGTGATGGACATTACCCAATATAAGTATTTCAACACGGTCAAGTCACATAGTTTATTGTTGCAGTAGTTAGAAGCATAGCATCCTTCTTCTTTGACCGTGAGATCATATTAATCACTATCACCCGAGGCTGCTTTGACTGTATCAAACGTCATGACCGTAACTGGGTGATCATAAAGGTGTATGTTGGTTATTCCAGAGGGATATGTTTAGGCCTATGCATCAAGATCGGGATTTGTTCACCCGCGCGACGGGAACATACACAAGGTCGACTCGGTGAGATTACATCCATAATATTGCAACATGTGACTAGGTCACGAGGATGGAATATCACGGGAACGAGTAAAACGACACTTGTCGGTAACGAGATTAAACAAGGTATAGTGATACCGATGATCAGGCCTCAGACAAGTCAGTATTGAAGTAACAAAAGAAATTGTACTTGACGCTTACGGTTCAAATGATATTAAACATCGTGGAATGCACATGGGTTATTATGGGCATCCCAGTCCCGCTAATGATCATTGATATGAGAGCTGTATCGATCATGTCTGTGATTTTCTTGAACCGTTGGGGTAACATGCTTAAGGATATGATGACGCTTGAAGATCATTATGGAATCATCAGAATCATAGGAAGAAAGAAAATAGAAAACTGGAAGTGTTCCATGAGAGAACCAAAATCGTTTCAGGAGGATCTTAAGTTGTTCGAAGTGAACCGAAAGGTGTTTTGGGTCAAAGAGAATTTAATGATATGTATTTATATATTAATTATTGTCATTAATATTAGATATATATTTAAAATCAAATTTGAAAGTGTAACTTCCCTAATGGGCCAAGTTCCCGAAGGGAACAAGGCCCATGAGGGAATCAGCCAAGGGGGGCAAGGTGCCGCCACCCTAGGGGCTCACCTGACAGGCCTAGTGCTGCACGCGGGGGTGGAGGCCCACTCGGCCGGCTGCCTATGGCGCCTCTTCCTCCCACCTCCTCGTTGTTTAGTCCCGCCCCGGGACTTGACTAGTTGGGGTGCCCTCCCTTCCCTTATATAAGAAGGGGCCTATGGGAGGGAGAGACACACCAATATTATCTCTTTCCCTCACGTGTGGTTCCCAAGATTGGAACCGCATACTGGGATAGGGATCTCTCTCTCTCTCTCTCTCTCTCTCTCTTGTTGCCTTTTACGATGACGTGGTTCTTTGAAGAACTATACACACAATAGACCACATCACCGCGACACGCCATTATGTTGTAGGGGTTCTAGCAAGAAGATCTACTTCTGCACTCTTGGAAGGGATCCGAGAACCCAAGGTTATCATCGTACACCGTATGTGTGCGAAACCACGTGGGTGCTGCCACTAGTGCCACCCGGATTATCATGCAAGGACCAGGGGTGACTTGCGAGGAGCTTCGCGACCTTGAGGTCGGGTACGAGTACGACTACATCATCCATGTTCCCCGCGGAATGTTAACTGATTTTGGTCTACAAGGGTATGTTACCAAAACCTCCTCCATTACAGCATTACTCCAAGATAGATCTTGGTCTATTGGTGGTACGCTAGTCAGGAATTTTTTTTGTTTTCTGCTGTGAACCGCTTCAATCATATATAATAACTATCATCCAAGGCTTCCTTGACTGCATCAACCGTCACACCGTATTAGGGTGATCATAAAGGTGTATCTCAGGTATTCCGAAGGGATATGTTTAGGTGTATGTATCAAGATCAGGATTTGTTCTCCCGTGTGACGGGAAGAAACACCGGGCCAACTCGGTGAGATTACATCCATGAAGTTGTGCAGCGTATGCCTAGGTCATAAGGATGGAATATCACATGAATGAGTTAAGCAACACTTGTCAGTAACAAGATTGAACTAGGTATTATGACACCGACGATCATATCTCGGACAATTCAAGTATCAAAGTAACAAAAAGATTTGGACTCAAGGTTTATGGTTCAGACGATATTTATTCCTGGAATGCGCATGGGTCATTATGGACATCCAGGTCCCGCTGATGATCATTGGTTAGATAAGTATATCGATCATGTCTGATGTGTTCCAAAATCGTAAGGTAACACACTTACGGGTTCGATGATGCTCAATGATAGTTTAGAAATCATCGGGATCACCGGAAGAAAGAGAAGAGAGAACCGAAAATGTTTCATGTGGATCCGAAGGATGTTCCGAAAGGTGTTTCGGAGCACCGATGGAATTAATATTAAAAAACATTTTAAATTTAATTTTAGGGGCATCGCACCTTGATGCGCCAACACCCGAAGGAGGTACCATGTGGGGGCTAGCCGCCCCAAAGAGGAAAGGGGTGGCTCTAGGGTTTGGGTGCGCCGGGTAGGGGCCCACCCCTACCGCCACCGCCTCCACCTCCTTGTCCACCACCTCCTCCTAGGTCGCCCCTCACCTCCCCCTATATAAGAAGGTGGCATGTGGGAGAGGGGAGACACACAATTCCAAAGCCCCAAAGGTTCCCTCCCCTGTGGCTCTTCTCTCTTTCCCTTGTTGCCTTTCATGCTTACGGTTCCAAGAAGAACTATGCACGTGGGAGAAAACTTCACCATGGGCACGCCACCACGCTGCTGGACCCCCGATCCAAAAGATATACTTCTGCAATATCGGCTGGATCGAAGAAATCGGGAGTCGTTGTAGACAACCATACTGATGGCTCCCAAGTGTAGGAGATCACTTGTAGTACTTTTAAATAAGAAAGATTGTTGAACCCACGAGGAGCTGAAGGTATCGGTTAGTAAGTTTGACAAGTAAAACAATAAAAGGGTGAAGTGGTTTTGGTGTTTTGGGTTTGTAGTTTGTAGTAAAATAAAGTACTTAAAGTAAATAGCAACAAGTAAATGCTCTCGGTGAGAGAAAGCCCAATCCTCTATGTAGATAGAGGATAAGATCAAGTGTATGTGAACATATATGTCACAAGTGTTTCTTAGGGCGGCATGGACTTTTACTTAGCATTTAGATTTCTACACAACATGGTGAATATCTTGTCAAGTTTTATTCCTTTAGGGCGGAGCCTAAATTAGGTGCATCCATAGATATGAGCAAATACACCCCTTATGATGGGTCCTAGAGCCATTTTCATGAGCAAGTATAGGGATCATTAAGACATAAATGTCCCATCATAGCGGTTAGTTCATTGATCCCCGACATAAATCCCTCTAATGCAACTCAAAGTATTGGAAAGAGGTTTCTATCATTCCGTCCCTTCCAACCCTCATCGTTGCATCAAAGTGTAGCCCTATAAGCCCATATAGGTGAAGTAATATGCAATCGATGTTCACATAAAACCATCATAGAACCACATAAAAGATAAAAACTTGAACAAATACTCATTGCATTTTATATGGAAATCATAGCCAATTCATCCTATGCCCTCAGGAACATGGGGGTCTACTCACAAGTGACAAACATGATATGGATCAGTGGCATGTGGATTACAACACAATCTGAAAATATAATATCTCCAACAAATAAAGACAAGTTGCCAATCACAAATATGCAAATAGCACTTAAACAATATTCTTGGTTCAATCAATCACAAACTATGAGGGGGACGAGGTGGATCTTGGAGATGGTGATGATGATGATGCTGATGGAGATGTTGATGGAGAGGCCTCCCCCTATGCCAAGGAGGAGTGGTGATGATGATGGCGTCAATTTCCTCCTCACCGGAGGCTCCGGTGCTGTAGGATCTACCCTCTCTTAGAGTAGGAGAGGACTTTCGCCTCCGCTGCCGCCTCTATAAATTGTGGGGAAAATATGGCGTAGGTTTTTTGGCGAGACATAGGCATCTGCAAAAAGGAGGAGCCGAGATGACGCTCGAGGCCGAAGCAGGCCTGGGTGGCGCGCCAAGTTAAGGGGGGTGCGCCACCTGGCCTCTTTCGGGCCTTGTGGCTCCCCTCTCGTGCTTCTTTGGCCAGTGTCCTTCTCTTGATGAAAAACTGACCAGGTATTTTTTTTCCTTTGATTTTTAGGCGCCCAGAAGGTCCCTGAAACAGCAAAACAGTAAAATACGAAAAGGAGGTTTTCTCCCTCCCAGAAATTAAATACCAATGAAAGGGACAATGTGGGAAAGTCCCATAAATCACCTAAGAAGGCATAAATAATGGTATATCATGGGAAATATCATTCAAAACAGATCATATAAGTCACTATATTGATGATGTAAAATGCACGTATCACATACGTGTGCGAAACCACGGAGGTGCTACCAGTTGTGGCACCTGGTCATAGTGCGAGGATGAATGTGTCCTTGAGGTCGGCTACGAGTAAGGCTATTTCATCGAAACATTCCTGTTATATCATTACCTCGAGATAGATCTTGGCAATTGGCGTACGCTAGTTAGAAAAATTGTTGTTTTCTGCTGCGAAACCCCAACATATTTTAGGACATACCGGTGGCATGTAATAAAATTGGCGTGCCAATAATGTGATGTCTACTATATGGGTTTTCCTACTAGTGAAGGGAAGGGGGTAGCTAGGGATTTGGCCACCGGTCCCTAGGGTAAACCCTAGTGCTCCCCAACTGTCCTCCCTCCTCCTATATAAAGGAGAGAAGGGAAAGCCCTCCAGGCACCCATTCCCTCGGGTTCGCATCCCATTCTATCCTCGTGAAATCTCTATCTCTCTATCTCCCCCATACACGCTGGATCTTCTTGGATACTCTGGCATTCCTGAGCTATGGACGGGAAGTTCTACTGGATCAGGATCACCACACATGTGGATACCTTCGGAGGGATCGTCTTTTTGATCCTTCCTCAATATCTACACCAATCATTGAAAATTGAATCTCAGCTACATCGTTGGTGAGTTATAGATCTAATTTTTTACGTGTTTCTTCATAGATCGATCTTGGTATTTTTGATAGGATGATCTTTTTTTGCCTATGCGAAACCTAACACTTTTGGCTTGTGCCACCAAAGGGGTAACACATTAGTGGTATTAGAGGTGAATCATCAATCAACTAATCATCTAAATTGTCAAGCCCGGATATATTTGACATGATTTCAGGTAGAAGAAGGACTTCCGCATGTAGGCATGCATAGGCATTTGGATGGAGACGAGCGGAAAGGGGGTAGGGGTGGCAACTCTAGTTGAGGCCGGAGAGGATGTAGGTGGCGAGGTCGTCGTCATCCAGTTTATGGCCTCCTGATAACATCTTGTCAGCAAGGCTTTCATATTGTCGACATAGTCAGTGATGGAGAGCTCCTTCTTCTGCGTGCCTGCCAGTTGCATGCGAAGTTGCATGATGTAAGCACCTGAGTGCGACAAGTACATAACGGTAATAGCGGCCCAGACTTCTGCGAGGTTTCCATGTCGGAGACTTGTGTTAGCACCTCACATGACAGCGAGCACTTGAGGAACACGAGGACCTGTTTGTCGGTGGTGATCCAGGCAAAGTACTCCGAGTTCTACAGTCACTCCTTCTCATTCCCATCGCCGTCCTTCTTCATGGAGACCAGCCACTTCGATGGCTGAACAATAGAACCATCAAGGCAGCCGACATGACGATGGTTGCAGAGTGGTGGCATGACTTGCGCCTTCCAGAGGAGATAGTTCTCCCTGATGAGCTTCTCGGTGACAGGGAAGTCGAGGGTGTTGGAGACAACCAGTGTAGACGAGGAGGATGAAGCCACCATGATAGATGAGATGCAAGAGGCGGGCTTTTGATACCATGTGTTTGTGGGAAGGAGAGGCACCCTTTGTCTCGGGTCGTCAGGTCGTCGTATATTAATAGGACCGGTTAACCTCAATCATCGGAAGGAGATTAGAGAGTAATTACAAATTCACTATCAATCAGGCTAAACTAGACAGGAGATGACTCGGTTTATATCATGTCAGCCTTCCCTTATGGTTGCCATATTGGATTTTTGCTTAGTTGGAGGTGAGAGAAATAAGAAAGAGAAGATTGTCTTTCCTTAGCTAAGGGATGATCTCTTAAAATTAAGAGAATGCTATTTTCTCTATTGTATCACATGTCTTCCCTTAGAAAATCAATTTCTTACTAAAAATAGTTAGTTCACATTAATTGCTAGAGATGGTAATAAGAGAAAATGCATTGTACACCTTGTATATAGTGTCTTCTCTAGATGATGTGGAGGGCTAAGAGAAGACATGCTTTCTCCAGCATTGCATTGTACATGCCCTAATACACCGAATATTACAACAGAATATGGCAACGAGGGGAGATATGTCACGTTACACATAACATTTCTTTTTGTAAACGCACAGTTACACGTTACATTTAAACCATTTCCCCCTTGCACACCGTCCCTGTGGGACACATGAAACAAATGTCTCTGTACATGTTTGGTTGGTGTGGGCTTATCGCAAAAAATATCGGACAACATTCAGCATCCCCCGGACGATTATTACAAACTTCCTATCGTCCTGGTCCCCAGCTGACACATATCATGTTCTTTTTTTCCAAAATTGTGTTTGCTACAATCGTGTAAATTTATAAAATGTCCCCTTTTTGCTATATATATTTGAACAATGTAGCAAAAACAAGGTTCGCTAAAAATATATTTAAAAAGACTGCCTCGTTGAAGATCTATTCGGAAACTTTGCAGCAAAAAAAGCTTCCTAATCTAGCAAACCCGACTTCGTCGGAGACTTTCACCGGAAAACCGCGCCGGAGACCTCGTAGCAAAAACTTTGCGCTGTTGTAGCAAAACCAAAAAACGAGTGTAGCAAAAAAAATTGTCCCAATGTAGCAAAATTATAGAATGGTTATAGCAAAAACAATTATGCGAAAGTAGCAGACATGAATACGTAGCAAAAACAATATGTTAAGGTAGCAAACGCTCGTAGCGACCACGGGCAACAAAAATAGCAACACCTGCCAACTAGAGTAGCAACGTTGGATGTCCTAGATAGTATTGTTGTCGTCGGAGGCCATGACTACGGAATCAGGCATCATTGTCGTAGCAGTCATGGCTGTTCCCCCACAAGAGCCACCGCGTGAACGCATCCGAATCAAGCAGCTTGGCGTCCTAGGCGTGGCGGCTATGGCGGGTGGCCTCTCTCCCGCGGCGCACATACGTAGCATCTACAGCTAACCCTTGTAACATCAACTTCGCGGGGTAGTCGGCGACGGGGTGCCAGATCGCACACAGGAGGCGCCAACATGAATCACTAGTTTCCGTCGGAGGTGGGAGCACTAGTGGAAAATAGACATTTTGTCCCGGTTTGTAAGGGGTTTTAGTCCTGGTTGTCCAACTAGGATGAAGCAATCGGGACTAAAGCCCCAACCTTTTAGTCCCGGTTGGACTGTGAACCGGGACAAAAGGCCCTCACGAGGATGCGTCGAGCATTCGTAATATACGAACCGGGACTAAAGATTTTTTTTCAATTTTTTTCAATTTTTTTTGAACTTTTGAATTATTTGACTCAATAATCTCTCATTTTTAATGGTAACTATACTTAATCTTAGGTCAAATTACACATAAGCTTCCCGGTTAGTCACCCATCCTAGCACTACTCCATCCTCAGCACGATTAACTTTCTTATTCCATCTCTCCCACCTCGCGTGAAGGACCCTTATACCGTGTTGTCAAGACTAGTATATCAATCATATTAGCTCATATCAATATGTCAATCGTATTTATTTTTTAAAATTACGAATAACTATTTAAGTAAACAACAAAAAATAAGTAATAATAATATTTTATTCTAATAAAAATAAAAAACTAATTAAATTAATATTTTATTGATTTTTTTGCCATTTATTCATTTAATATGACATAAATAATATCTTCAAATCTGTAAATCGAAATCAAAAAATAATATATCCATTATTATCAGAAAAGGTGAGGAATTCAAATATGACATCAAAAAATTATTATTATTTTTTTAATTTTTGAAATAACTTTTTTTCTTTTCGAATTTTCAAAATCTAAAATAATCCAAAACGCCTAAGGCGGTTGAAATCGAAGAGGAATTTTTTTTTGCATGTTTTGATAGGCTGTACGTTTTTTCTGATATCGTATGCAAAAGTTACGGCCATTTGAATTTTTCATGACATTTTTTTGCAAATTATGTCGAAATTCATATTTGTTAATTTTCGTGACAACTAAATCATTTTTGGAATATTTTATAACCTTTTTAGCAGATTTTGAAACTAGAAAAGGCGATCTCCTGCCTAGAGGGGGGTGGAAAGCCATCCTCCTACCGTGACAGGATTTGTGCCCGTTTTCCTGCCGCGGCAGAACTTGAGAATCTTTTTTGCCCGTTTTCTTTAGTCCCGGTTGGTAATACGAACCGTGACTAAATGGGTGGCACCGGCCGCAACCCCTTTAGTCCTGGTTGGTGTCTCTAACCGGGACTAAAGATCCCGTTTGACCCGGGACTAAAGCTTGTTCCGTTGGACCCGAGACTAATGTGAGTATTAGTCCTGGGTCCAACCACAACCGGGACTAATGCTCCGAACTAGGGTGGACAAAAGGCCCTTTTTCTACTAGTGGAGAGAGGGTAGCGGTGGGGCGACGCCTGGCGAGGTCCGTGCCACAGGCGAGCCCGTCGTCCTCGACGCTGGCCTATAGGCTAGATAGGGGCAACTCGCTGCGTCCGATTAAGCAGGTTGGGAGCGACGTGCCTCAGCAGAGAAGCTTGGGGAAGAGAGGTGCTCCGGCTAGCTGTGGGTTAGGAGGGCGTTGGGACGGCAGGGGAGGAGAGCGATAGGGGCGATGGGAGGATTTTTCTGCAAGAAAGAAGGAAGAAGACCATAAGGATAACGACATGCGTCATGGGTGGGATTCACCTGTCGGTGAGCGACGACTCACATGGGTAGAATCGTTCCATCTTCCGGGTAAGTGTAGTACTCCTTCCGATCCATGAGCAGACACTTATTATAGATCGGAGGGAATATCATTTTTCAAAAAAAATACCTTCACATGCGCGTATGGTGCCGAGGTACGGTGCTTTGCCTTTGACATCAAGAGCAAATACTCCATTCGGTCTATATTAATATTAACTTTGTCTAAATTCGTATGTATCTACCTAAGTATTTAGATTAGATAGATTCGTATCTAACCAAAGTGTTGAGCACATTAATTTAAACCGGCCCTTGTCTGAAACGGACCGCTGTATGCTACTCCAACTTCTAGCGGGGCTTATCTTGAATCTTGTCACGGTGAACTTGACTTGTATGCAAATATTTTCTCTGAAGTCAAATATTTCTAAGTTGAACGGTACGGAGAGAATAGAGAGGAGCTCCAAGAGGCAGCGGCCAAAACCCATCTAAGGTTTCTTTCCTCCGCCGGTGACGCCACCGATCCGTGCCGTCTCCGGCGGCCTTAGGGTCTTGGAGACGTGGCGGACCACGGTCCCTCGCCGACGGGAGGTCTCAGTGCTTTATTTAGACTATTTTAGTGTCTTCTTCAGGATATTGAGGCGGTGACTACGTCCTAAAGTTAGAATAAGGTACTCTCTGTCCTATCCTTGCTCTGGGTGCGTCTAGCATCGGCTGAGGGCGCATGGAGTCATGTGTCAGATCCCTTGGGATCTAGTCGTTTTTTGTATTCGTTGGTGTGGTTTGAAGTCAATCTCTTCTGATGTACGGTTGTCATCTTCGGCGATAGTTGCTGCTCTAGTGCGCTGGTCCCTTGGGACCTTAGCACAACGACTTTCCGTCCGTCTACTACAACAAGCTCTACTACGACAAATTTTGCCTGGCTTCGGTGATGGAGGGGCGAGCACGGCGGCACGCCTTCGGCCCGTGCCAGTGTTTGTAGTCGTCGCTAGGTGGTCCAATGAACTATTTGTAATTTTTATTACTTTTAGAATTCTTTATACGGCTGTTGATGACTATTACTCCCTCCGTCCCGGTTTAAAGGACACAATTTGCAATTCTCTGGGCCCTAGGTGTCATCTAATTGGTCCATTTAATAGTATGGAGTAGAACATGCATAAGGAGAAAAAGAGTTAAAAAAGTGTTCACATTTGTTCACACATGTGCATGCAAGCATTTTATTGCTTTCACACAGGAGTAATTACAGAGATTAAATGCTTTTGTATCTAAGTATTTTGGGATTGCATGGTTTGCAAATTGTGTCCTTTAAACCGGGACGGAGGGAGTAATAGTTTGGTGGAATTTCGCAAAAAGTAAATAAATAGAACTTGACTTGTACGGAGACCCAAGATATTTCGGAGACATTAAGGTTCGAGAATCTTGGGAGCTGAAGCTGCCAAGTTGATCTCACGTGAAAGCCAAATAAAGCACGCAGCTTGATGTGGATCTTCAAAGAAGAGGACTTCTCGTGTCCACGTAGGTGGAAGGATTTTCCACAAAATTTCCAGCGACTCCTGTTTGAATAAGACCGGCACAAATTACGTCGCATCGTTGGTTCCCTGCTCCGCACGCTCTCCGTCGTGACTCGTGAGCAGGACGTCGTTAACCAATGCTACATATCTACGGAATTTTCTTACCCAAGCCAGGTGGTTCAGCACGATTGGTGGAGTTGTAGCGGTTGTTCCGAATAATTCTCACACGGTTGCATGGGTATTGACGAGTAGTGCTACATCTACGGATAATATTTTACAAAATTGTGTTTACGGACTGACGTGGGAGAGGCATGATTGAGTTACAGCTCAGAAATCACGGGTGGATCAGAAATTAAACCAACCCAATGCTTCCACATGTCAAGTCCGTAATTGTCTGTCAGGATTACCTACCGGGGTATCGACCTCATCCCGTGAGTGCTGCCCGTAAGAAAATCTCCCGTACATGAAAAAAGTACGAACTAGTATTTGACGTGGCCATGTGGGCGACACGGGGAAACCCCAGCCGTCGGCTGCTAGGGACCTCCCCACCCTCGTCCCCGCACCTCGCCGCCGCCGGAGGGGCCTCCGGCGAAGCCGTGGAGCCCCAGGAAGGTGGTGGCGGGGCTCTCCTTCCTTCCTCGAGGCCAAGCTGGCGCGATTCGGGGCCACGGCGGGGCAGCATCCTCCGCCCGGCTGGCGGTGAGTGGCAGCTCACGACGGGCTGGGGTGGCGCGTGGCGGCTAGGCCTCGGTGCGGGGGGACTGTGGCTCCCTCCTCCTTCCTCCAGCAGGTGGCGGCGCCCCCATCTGGTGGAGGCCAGAGTGGCCCCGGACAGCGGCCGTGGTAGGAAGGCGGATGCGGGCCGGCCGGCCCAAATCTGGGCCCTCTTGGGCTCAATCTGGGTTGTGCGGGCCCTAGCCCACTGGCCCCTCAGCTGGGTGTGCGCGTGAGCCTTGCTCCGCGTAGGTGAGTCGCCTAGGCGACATTGCTGGCAACTGCGACGGCGCCGACAGCCGGGTGCGCCGCCACCACTTCCCTTTGGCCGTCCTCCCCGGCCCCGAGCATAGGGATGTTGCTTCTTTGGCCGGGTCGAGTGGATCCCAACGCCTTTTTGGTGTGGCGGCTCGAGGTGTTTTCGGACGCCGGCGGCGGGGGTGGCGGTGTTGGGTGCCGGCGATGCTTCCTTGAGGTGGATGTGCGCAAACCTGCCGGTGACTCCTCCTGGGGCCAGCGCGGAGGCTCCATGTGAGGAACGGGGTGCTCGGTTGCGGGAGCGAGGTACCAAGCCCCGGGCGAAAGCCCTGCCTTTGGGCCGGTGATGGCGACGCCTGTGGGTGTCGCGTCCTGTTGGGGCGTCATCAAGGAGCTTCGACACATCCCTCGCCTAGGGTGTCAGGTTCTGGGTGAAAACCCTAGATTTGGCTTGCCAGATCGGGCGACGGCGACGTCTTCGACGCCGTACCCTCCATGGTGGTGGCGTCTTGGAAACTTGATTCCCTGGTATGAGTCTAGCTCATCGTCATGGTCGTCGGTGTTGGCATCATGCGGCGTCTGAGTGTAGATGGAGCATCGGCTTCTCGAGTGGTATTGCGGATGGCTTGCGCGATGGGGATCCCCAGGACGGCAAGAGCAAGCCTCCGGATGACTAGTGGTGGGCTGGCCTCTGTGGTTGATGGCGGGTCGGTGAAGACTGCATGCTAGTAAGTCTGTTGAGGTCGTAAGGAGGTAGCCATTGCGCCGACGGCGTACCCCGGATCTGAGCTGAGCCTGGATGGCTCGCGGGATCCAGGTAGGACCCATCTTGGCTGCGATTGGCATGCTCCTGGTGATATCGATGATGCGCAAGTACTGTGACTTTCATCGGCAGGGTTCTGTTCGGCGGAGGAGCTCACTCTGTGGCGTCCTGGAGAAGCACTCAGCAGATTTCGACGTTAGCCATAGTCTTGATTTGAGTGTTGGGTGTGTTGTATTTATGGATGTATCGGTCCTCTCTTAGGCCTGTAAATCAAACACCTTTTTCTACCAATGAATCGAAACGCAAAGCTTTTTGGGTTTTCGCGAAAAAAAAATGGTCACGTGGGTAGTTCAGTCAAGAGAAAAGAAAAAGAAAAACAAACCGGGGAGAAGAAAAAGAAAAAAAAAGAAACCGGTATCCTGGCAATAGTGCGCTATATATATAATTTAGTGGACCAAAATAGTTTAAAAAACGACCACCGTATACTATTCCAATTTTTGCCGGGCCTTCCTTGAATCTGGTCACGATCAACATTTTTTTTTTGCGGGTAAGGTCACGATCAACTTGACTACTACCGGCAGACACAAGATATTTCGGAGACATTAAGGTTCGGCATAGCATAGTCGTACTGTTTCAAAGGGTGTGACTAAGAATTACCTCAATTTTCAATCAGTGATATCATTCGATCTTAGTTGCAAACCGACTTATAACTATAAATATCTCGGTTCTAACTACACTTGCAACTAAAATATTTCAGTTGTAATCTCACTCGCAACTCAAAGGACATGCGAATTACAATAAATTCGACGAATTACGATCCGGTTGAGCTTTGACTTAATAATTCCCAGTCGACCGAAAGAATTAGCAAAACCCTTGTTTCAAATGGTTTTGGAGCCAACATATGTAAGGTGAGAACAAACTTAAACAAACGAGGTTAGAAAATGTACTCCCTCCGTCTCGAAATAGATGTCGGATTTTTTTTAAAATTTGAATATATCTATATACTAAATAGTGTTTAGATTCATCTAAATCTGCGACATGTATTTTAAGACGGAGAGAGTATTAGTTATGCAAACAAGGATGTGTCGCTGTGAGATTGGCCGGCGGGGACAAATGAACAGCCACCCGCAGCTGCAGATTCCTTTCCTTTCGTGCTTCGTCGACGATATATATTTCTTGTCATTTGATGGAGAAGAATTCCGAATCAAACAAGACGCCCAACAGAAACAATCGATATCTCGGCTAAAAGTCATCAGATATTCAGATGATCAGAGCCACATGAACTTATGTTCACAGTCGTGGAGTGTTGAGCGTGGCTCGCTGCGAGCTCTCTCGCTGCTTTATAAAAACGCGCGCGCAGACGCTCACATACACTCCAGCTTTTCAAGTGCGTGGCATACTACTAGCATCCACCAGCTAGATGTCTTTCGCGCTCGAGGGGTCTGCGTCCCTGTCGTCTGCGCTGCCGCTAAGCCGTCCATCGCATGGCGGTCGAGCGGTGGTAACCACGGCGGCGGCGGTGTCCATGAACACACCGGGCAGGCGGGCAACGCCGCGCGTCCCAGTGGTGTCCATGCCCGTCGCCAACAGGCGGAGCCTATCGGTGGCACAGACCTTGTCCAGGTCAGGGATCAGGGCAAGGTACCCGTGCACAAAACCCTTATAATTTTTTTTAATAGGACTATGCATTAAAAGAAACATCGAACAGTACTACAAAGCTGCTAGCGCCATCTTCAGACTAGCCCCAATAAAGGTGTCATAGGTAGTATCATGCATACCATGTTGACAAAATTCTGACGTGGCATACTAATTAATAATGAAAGAGGTTGTGTTGGTATCATAGGTAGATACGGTATCATAGCATGTAAAACTAGAAAAACTAATTCCAAATAAATCTTGCACACAATTTTGTATTGAGATTTTACAAAACAATAAATATACTAAGACTATGATACTATGCATTGTAAAGATGGTATCATATACTAGTATCATATACATTATATGATACTCGCCATTGTGACTAGTCTCATACGGACACAATAAAGGATCGGTCAACTAATGTCGGTGACAGTTATTATAGATCAGATGGAGTGTATTATTTCAAGCCTTGTACTTATTACCCCCTCTGTCCTGTAAAGGATGTGGGAGAGTTATCTAAATTCGCATATACACGGTAATCATGCAAATCTACGTCTAGATCTCAGGTGTATTTGGTAACTTGAGTGAACCCAGAAATTCACACCTCAACTAAGTTTCAGGTGTTTGCTAGCCAAGTTGTCTGTCTGAGCTATGCCCACCTCGTGCACCAGAGCTAAAAAACGATCTTCTCTCTTAATCATGCAGGCGGCGTTCATCCCATACATCACCGCCGGCGACCCTGACCTGGTGACCACGGCAGAGGCGCTCAGGCTCCTGGACGCCTGTGGCGCCGACGTCATCGAGCTCGGCATGCCCTTCTCGGACCCCTACGTCGACGGACCGGTCATCCAGGCCTCCGCCGCCCGGGCGCTGGTTGGCGGGGCAACCGTCGACCTCGTGTTGTCGATGCTGAAGGAGGTGACGCCGGAGTTGTCCTGCCCCGTGGTGCTTCTCTCGTATCTGAGCCCCATCGTGCGGCGAGGTGCGGGGAGCTTCACGGCTGCAGTCAAAGAAGCTGGCGTGCAAGGTCTTATAGTACCAGATCTTCCCTATGGTGGCGCATGTGCTTTCAGGCATGAAGCAAGCAAGAATGACCTAGAGCTTGTACATGCCCAGATCTCTTCAATAATACATTTGAAACATAGCAGGATTTGTTGTATTAAAAGCTATTTACAGTGTTTCGTTTGTATATTAATGATTGCAGGTGCTACTTACAACACCAGCCACACCAACAGAGAGGATGAAGAAAATCACAAAAGCTTCCAAAGGTTTTATTTACCTTGTAAGTGCGAAATGGGGACAAACAGGCTCTTGTCATAATTGTTCTCATCTGCAATTTTTTACTTTCTCATCTTAATTCCTAAATCCCACTAGGTAAGTGTCATCGGAGTTACAGGTCCACGAGAAACAATGAACTTGGCTGTCAAAGATCTTATTGAGGAGATTAAGCAGGTATGCAGAAAATATTAATTCATCTGTTTTGTCAATGTTGCAAGGATCACATAATTCCTGTAAAAGTTACTGAGCTAGCTATATGCTCATGCGGTTCTGTTATTAATTGCAGGTCACTGACAAAGCAGTGGCCGTTGGCTTTGGTATATCAACACCTGACCAGTGGCGGAGCCAGGAAAAAACATGAGCCTGGGCGAACCATAACCTAAACAAAAAAAAACGAGAATCACAACGACTTACTTTTATATTTATAATAGATATTTAAGTTCTAAATTAAGAACCGTACATTCTTAATAGATTGAAAGCACAAAAACTAAAATTATATATGATAAGTAATGGCTTAGTAAACAATATGAGTCACACATAAAATTTAGATATAGGAATGCTCATTGAAACATCCAAAATGGAACCCGCAAGATTAAAATGAGAGCAAGAACTAGCAATTCATAGTGTTGTAAAGGCTTACCTACATTAGAATGCATGATGCATACTTTTGTGAAATGAGTGTATATGTAGATGTCTTTTATTGTGTAGATAAACTAACCATCATTTATCTTGTTGTGCAATTTAGACTTGATAATTTTCTTTACCTCGCCCGCTCAGGGTTTGCTGCTACCGCACCGTGGTTTGGCCTTTTAACCAAACACATTGGCATTTTCTGAAATTAAAGATTTGACACAATGATTTGAATTTTCCTGCTAAGATTCCACGTGGAAAAATGGTCAACTAAAAAAACAAACCTTCTACCCCAATTCGTAGATTTAAATCAGCCCTAGAGTCTAGCTAGGATCACAACCGGCGAGTGACTGAGCGGGCGCCGCCGGTCACCGTCTTGACCTGCAGCCTGCCGCGCAGTCATCAAGTGTTGGTGTGCTTTCGCCACCTGTATACAGTGCTGACCCTGCCTGTTTTCGCGTGGGCGTGGGCGTCGTGACGTCGTGTATTGCTGCAGCAGCCGCACGTCTATACGAATACAAGGTCGAACAGAGAAGAAACACTGGAACAGTCGAACTGGCTCCTGACTTTGTTCAGACGTGCATATCCTAGCCTAGGCCTATTAGCGAGTTGGGCCAAAGCAGAACTGAACCATCTTCTCTTTGGTCTTATCTATTTAATACTCTCTCCGGCCCATATTAATTGACTTAAATTTGTCTAGACTTGGATGAATCTAGAGTATATAGATTAATCCAAATTTTGACAAATCAAAGTCAATTAATATGAATAGGAGGGAGTACTAGTTATTACGTTGGGCCAGACACTGAAAAGGCCATATCAGTTGGCTGTAGATTTTGCCCGGGCAAGCGGTCAGCTAATCAGGATTTTACGCCTCGTGACGCGATGTGTGCACGCCATGCCGACGAAGCCGAGCCCGGGCAGCTGCCCGGACACGCCGGGCTGAAGCTCCGCCCCTGCACCTGACCATGTTAGACAGGTAAAAATCATATTTATGGATAGGAAGGTTTGCCCAAAATTATTTTGATCTATGTTAAGAAGTGCAGCAAGCTAATTAAACATTTTATAAATTGACATAGATTGCAGAATGGGGTGCAGATGCGGTCATCATCGGCAGTGCAATGGTAAAGCAGCTAGGTGAAGTTGATTCTCCAATAGAAGGACTGAAGAGACTGGAAGAATTTGCCAGAAATCTAAAGGGCGCACTAGCATAGTTTATAAATACAGGAAACATAGTTAATTAGCTGATTTAGCATATGTAAATATATATAGAAAAGCACAACTAGTAATTGGATTGAGAAAGCTAGCTTCGTGTTTTCAAATAAACTAGCGAGTGATCCATGAATTTGCACACCTAGATTTTCTACATGATGTTATACATATTGTTTAAGATTTTGGCGAAGCTCTTAATATATACATTTGACCATTATCTTTCATATGAATATGCTTGGATAATATTTAATGATTGTAATTATGGTGAATGAAATGATAATGTATTTACTCGTGTATACTAGAAACAATTTGATATATGTACTAATAGCCAATATTAGAAAGGTTTGTAGTTGACCCGTGCAAGTTATATCCTCTCGATCTTTGCATTTAAGGATCTTTTTTATATGTAATTAGGAAAAACATCATGTAATGGTACTTTGAAAATTTGTTTTAAAGATTTCAACCAAGAATAACTAAACCTAAATATTGATGAGTCATATATATAAAATTTTGTCCACCCACGAGGAAGCTAAAAAATGTTGAGTGGATTCACCCTGATTGAACCATGGGGTCATACAAACAGATTTTTTTTTCTCGAAATGGGAGCATTGCCCCGGCCTCTGCATCAGATGATGCACACAGTCTTTCATTTATTGCAAAGTTTTATCGAAACAGAGTGTTACAATCGCAGATCAGCTAAGATTGAGACAAATATCAACTAACGAAAAATAAAAATCAACATGTGTCTATCCATTTTGAATTCTACTAGTATGCTGCCATCCAATAGCCTGAAAATAAAAGTCATGCGTAACCACTAGTAGCCGGTTGCATCTAGAAGCCATGATCTCCCGCTGATCCGCCAGGAGTAAATGAGACCAAAGTTGAATCCAAAACCATCATACAAACAGATGATACTACTAAACACAACATTGATGTCTAACCTAGCACGTAGCTATGTGCTAGACCATTTGTGCTTTCACCCATGCTCATCCTCATTGTTTTGGTGTCATTTATGTAGAAAAGGGTAAATGACCCATGTATTTATGCCGTTAGATTTACTATATACTTTGCTTTTGTTATGTTACTAGCAAACAATGCCCGTGTATTGCACCGGGAGAAAAAAATCTTCCTCGCAAAAGGTTACAAAGTTCTCGTTGGTTCTTCAATAATTCTATTCCAACTTGTGCCCATATAATACAAAAATTTAAAAAACATTTTCAGCAATAATTTCAAAAAAGATTAACAATGGAGAAATTTATAAATTCGCTTGTTTACCTTTTTCTCAAGCAAAAGATGATCTCATGCTGGTTATTTACATTCGGTAAACCTGCCGCATTATATCGAACAAGGTGCAGGCTGGGTAACGGGTCTTGATGTGGTTACAACTTTTATAAAAAAGCTTATGTTCATTGCCTTACTTGTTCCAGTATACTTTCGGCCGATGCATATGGAACTTAGAGATTGCTAGTTACATGTGTGTTCACAGATTCCTGGCTTAATTGTACAAGGGTGTGATTTGAGGCTCTTATTCAATTCATTTGGCCAATGGATGGAAATCAAGCAAGTTGTGGCAGATTCTAGACAATGGTATGACTACCAACCCCCTCTTGTGGGTGTTCAACTCCACCTCATGCATCTCCTAAATCGTGTAGGAGCCACATAGATCAGACCTAAGCCTACAACATTACAGGTTTCCACCATAGCACCATGGACACCAGGTGCCTGTACCATCGATGTTTTCAGCATCATGGTACCATGAGCGCCTCCGCCTCATCTGAATCTAGCCGATCCCAAGAGCTACTCATACGAATGAATTTAGCAAGACAGTATATATAGGCAATACTATCTTGGGGGCTTGGTCTCATGACAGCAAAGGTCAAGTCGTTCTCCTCTTGAATATCAAGCATCCATCACTGAAACAGAACAGAAATTAAACCTTAATCCATGGGACGAACAAGCCATAAAAACTGCGCCTCCTGATATGCCTATGTCTACACGGTCGTGAGGATAGATATTAATCATGTCTTGGCACCCGCGCCACATGCATGCAGAGACTTTGTTTGCTCAGCAAGTACAATAAGCCTAGTCAGCAGACTATTGGAGGTGCCATGTCATTCAAAAGCCTAGGTGGAAGAGAGAGAAACGAAGAGAAAGAGGAAAGCGAGTGCTTAATGTGTAGCCGGATCTAGCACAACGACCGGGAGAAAAAGACTTTGCATACAGCCTAGGTCCAATAGCATGTGTATTTTAAATAAATAAATCTTAATTAAAGTCTATCTAATAACCAACCTAATAGCTAGTCTATTGTATGGATATGTTTTTATGTTAGCTATAGATGACGTGGCATGGGTGTAGAGCTGGCAGCGGACTGTACTATTAATATTTCTCTTACTCACGCGATATTAGCGATCTTAAGGCTTGATTTTGGCTGCTGAGCTTTCAGGAAATTTGTGTGTTGGCGACGAGAACAACATGATTTTTCTGATGATGTAGTGCTCGATAGGTCCACATAATCAACAATCAAAAGATGAATTAGATTAGCTATAAGAGCAGCCATAATCCACAAGGACATCCGGTTACTACTGTGTTGTTTTGCCAATCGAGGCACACCTGGATTAAAAAAAGTGACCACTCGCATGTCCTCTCATGGAAGCACCTAAGAACAAATGGAGCACAGAGGCAACACCTGAGGAGGAACTTGGCGGCATGAGCACGACGGGGCGAGCGGTCACCAACATACCATACAATCACCACACTGATCCGCACCAGAGGCAAACAGAAGAACCAACAGCTGTACCACATCGACAGTGTTGCAACACGACGGGTAAGGCAAATGTGCAGAAACTCGAGAATACACGGTGTTGTTGGAGAGCAGCTGTAAGGACACGGTCGCAGAAAAAAGAGGGACGGCTTCCGTAGGGCTTGGCCATGGAGCGGCGTGCACGTGTAGGGCAGCGGTGGCAGGAGTTGAGGTACCGCGACATGACAAGGAAGGAGGGGGTACGCACGAGCAGCAACATGGGCCGGAGGTCGAGGACGGCCTGGAGCTCGTCGTGGCGCTCTGGAAGATGCAAGCGGGCGAGCTAGAGCTTGCAGACACGTGGCCGGATACAGAAGAACGACGACGCAGAGGTCCAAGGCCGACGGAGAGTGCATCGGGGCGGGCTGCTGGCGGTGGAGCTTGGCCCCTCGACGGGGCGCGTACGTCATGGAGGCTGGTATCCTAGCTCGCCGACTTAGAAAGCGCAAAGATGGTTGGACGAAAGCGCATTTTGACAGACGAAGAGAGAAATATTTCGTACTTTATTATTAGGTATAGATAAGTTATTTAATTATTCTTCTTGCCACCATCTTCCAATGTCATTAAGTATATATAAAATGTCACCATATTCCAATGTTTTTTCTTAATCTGATGTGTTAAACCCCGTCAAATTAATCTATTACAATGACGCATACAATAAAATATAGTGGCAGTTACTACTAGGAAAAACAATAAAATCCCGTCAAAAAATACATATATCAAGAGCATTTGTAGTTCACATTAGATGTTTGACAGCCACTAATTACCAACATCATGCACATAACATAAAACTAATAAATTCAATGCACATATTCAAGTGTTAAACATAATCATCAATTAAAATTCATTTTGAAAATCCACACGTTTGAGACAATTTTGGGGCAACACAGGTTCATAAGACAAGACAACTTCGCAGACCATTTGTTTTCTAAGAGGGCACCAACGAATTTTAGTACTTAGTGACAATATAAGTTCATGATCTTGTTCATTGGCTACTTATGTGCTTGCCCCATCATCATCGTCTTGTTGTTGCCTGCAACATTGCCATGGTCATTGTTGCCTAGGCTATCAAGGTGGCCAACTCTTTATCAAGGTAGAAAGTGACACATGGGATGAATCAACCACAACTCGCAAGATGATTCAAATACATCAACCACATGTGTCTCTATCGGCAATCATAATAGAAAATCTACTTAGATTAGTGTGAACAACACATGTAGTAAGAATTATGGAGATAAGATTGTTGCTACATGAGTCCATTAGCAACACCTTAGAATCTTGAGGTTGAATTCAACCTTATGATATTAAAAAATTGTGTTTTCACTTCGTCACGGTCTAATCATAAATGTGTTCTTCGGGTATCTCGGAAGTCACTTGTTGAGTTACATGGATCAAGATTGGCATTTGTCACTCCATGTGATGGAGAGGTATCGCTGGGCCCTCTTGATAACACAACATCCTAAGTAGCTTGCAAACATATGAATAATGAGTTTAGTCACATGGGATATTGTATTATGAAACAAGTAAAGAAAACTTGTCGGTAACTAGATTGAACTAGGTATGGTGATACCGACGGTTGAATCTCGAAGAATTAACATATCTCGAGACAAAGGGAATTGAATACGGGATTGTTTGAATCCTCGACATCGTGGTTCGACCGATGAAATATCTTCGAATTTTTTTTGGGAATCACTATGGACATCCATTATCTCGTTATTGGTTATTGATTGGATAGGTTGTCTCGATCATGTCCACATATTCTCGAACCCGTAGGGTCACACACTTAACATTTGATGGTGCTAGGGTTCGATTAGATATTATGATGGTGTTATCTAATTATAATTCAAAGTTTTGGACGGGATCCCGGACATCACATGGAGCTTCGAAATGGTCCAGAGATAAAATTTTGTATAAGGAAAAGTTGGTTTTAGGGTTGCGAAAAAGTTCTGGATATTTCTGGTATTGTATAGGGAAGGTTCTAGAAGGTTTTAGGGGTCCACGTGTACAGAGGGGTCATATTAGCCAGTAAGTGGGCACCCTAGCCTACATGGGACAGGACGCCAGAACCCTCAAGCGCCCCTGCGCCAAATCCATAGGGGAAAACCTAGTGGGTGTATGGGAGGGGGAGTTTCCCCTCCTTTAGCCACCGCCCTAATCAACTTGGAGGGGGGAAGGCATGTGCTGCACCCACACCTATATAAGGAGAGGGCAGGGGCTAGGGCACACCCCCAACCTTGTTGGCCACTGCCTCTCCTTCTCTCTCCCGCATATTCCTCCTCCTCCACTCATAGTTTAGTGAATCTCTACCAGAATCCCACCATACTTTCGCCACCATGTCGTCGTGCTGCTGAGATCGCTATCATCCACCTCTCCCTCTTGCTTTCTGGATCAAGAAGGAGGATATGAAGTCAAGCCGTACGTGTGCGTAACTCGGAGATGTTGTTCGTGTTATGCTCGGACCGGATCAGATCATGATGAGTACGGCTACATCATCCCACGACCTCTTGATTGTTAACACATGTGTTCTACAAGTGTATCCTAAAGAGATCTAAGCTCCCTGGCTTTGAATCCCTATAGTTGATCCGACAGCTCATTGCTAGATGGGTCCCATTTATCAATGTGAAGCCGTGTTGCCGCTGGTGGGATTGGGAGCGTTTCATTGATCAGGCAGTTCTCTTTTGCCTGGAGTCCACCTACGTGCGTATCATTGTGGCAGGCCCCTTGTGGACGCATGTGCTCGAAGGGAGGCGTTGGGCTGCGGGGTCGGTTCGATGGTTTCTCTGGAGGTCTGGTGGTGTTCTGCTTCCTCACCTCCGCAGTCTCTTCCACGCAACCCTCTCCTAGCCGCCGACCTCTCTCGGCCCCTCGAAATCGCCTCTACTACCTCCGATTACACACGCTTCCACCACTAATCGGTTGCCCCCGTTTCCTCCCCACATGGCCAAAACAGAGCATTGAATATGGCGACGAGGGGATCGGTCAGGTGGTTGGTTACTCCATACAGAAAGCGCCATGGCAGGGACTGATGGCATCCTCGATCTGGCGGTAGGCTTCTTCAAGATGCAGCTCCATCTCGGTGGCTGGCTTCCATGGCGCAGTTCCAGCCCAAACAACAACCACAACATCTGGGAATGGCTGCACCTGGATCTATTAAACAAACAGGTATTTTTGTTCCTATGGGTTTCATGTCATACTGATCGTGCACGCACATGTTGTACCATTGGCATTTCCCGTTTGTAAATCGATTGGTATGGCAGAAGAGAGAAAAAGGAATCAGAATTATGGAGATTCTGTAGATATCTGGCTTCCGTGAGAGACTTCAGGTTATTGTAGATATGTACATTTTCCATTGGTATGCAGAAGTCGTCACTCATTCTTATCTTTATTCTTATCTTTACGTAAGCTATTTTTTGTGCAGCTATGGTAAATAGATCCACTGTAATTTCAATACTAAAATTCTACTCGGGTTCACATTTACTATGACATTTGTTTGTCAATGTTTAACTTGTTGGTATTTCCACCTGCAACAGAAACTTGTTGGTATATCCTTTTTTTCTTGAATTGGAGTTGTATTAATTAGCAACACAATTTAGTTACAATCACATATAACAATCTCTAACACGCAAGTTTGAAGAGAGTTATACAGAACACGTGAACCCCACACAATACGACTATACTGAGCTAGTTCAAGAGCCAAGGAATTTGAATCTCTAGGACTCTTCTGGAAAACCATTCCTGGAAAGCGCTCACCCACGTCCTTGATGTTATTGACTATGTCACTGATTGCCCTGGAGGGAGAAACCGCTCATAGTTCATTGATAAGGTGTCAGATTTGACCATGTTTGTATTTCCATTCATCAGTTACTGTACAAGTTAGCGTACCTTTTCAGCATATGTTGAGTTATTAGGCTATGTTATCAGTAAACATCTTCAAAAAGTTAATTGTTGGTCAATGACTATAGCCCCGGTCTTGATTTATATAGGTAACTAGATCCAATCATACGCTACCACATTTGTGTATTCCCCACTGTCGGATTATCATAAAGGCTTGATGTCTTCGGAATTATATTTATGTTCTCAAATAAACCTTTGCATCTATGTCTCCACATATTCACTCTAGCTATTGGAAAATACCTTCAAGTAAGCATCATGCTATTTATTTCATGGCCTAGCTGGCATCCTTTGTGTTAGTCTTGTGGGATTTTGGTACTGCTCGAAGAGTAGAGATTCAATTGTGTTATTACTTGTTCTTTTCATGTTATGATTAACATTATTCGCTTTGGCATCATACACCAATTACATATATTTCAAGACCTAATTCATATTCATTACAACAAAGCTTCCCTTTTTGTGTGTGTTCACTTACTTGGTAAGTGCGTCTTTCCACAATATCAGCCTTTTCTTTTCATCTTTTGTTTTATTAGTACTAACTAAGAAGACTAAACTTATCCATGACTATATATTTGCCTTTTCTGTGTGTTCACTTAATTGTTAAGTGCATATTTCCCCTCTGGCTAGCTCAACCAAGTAATGAGAATTGTTACGATTGAGGTAATAGTTCTCATGATCAGCAAATTAGTTTGCTACAAGCTGTTTTATCCTGTGTTTTCTTGATGTGCATGTGATAATGCCCCCTTTGAAAAATTCTTTGGTTCCGATGCAAATATCACGGAGCAAGTTGCCTGACTTGGATATGTAGGCTTTAGATGTCCCTTCAAGAGGAAAAAGCTGTTGGGTCCGCAGCATAGAAAACAAAAAATTTCCTACGATGAAAACTATACGCCAAGATCTATCTACTAGATACAGAGCAACGAGTGGACATACATCCATGGAGAACTTACCCTCGAAGACAACGAGTTTTGTTAACGAGTAGGAACTCGTGGTTGATGTAGTCGTACGCTTGCCGATCTCAAGATCGTGTGGAAGTCTGAGCGCCGCAAATCAGCAGCGCATCTGTCCTCGTACACACGTCCAAGCCACCGGACAACCTCCACCTCCTCGCTCCAGCGAATCAGCGGAAGCAGCAACTCCTTCCAGACGCAAGGCCATCGGGAACATGTATCTCGCTAATCCAAGACCATGGGGGAATATCTAGAGGGGAAGAGAGATCCTTCACGAGGAGGTGCTTTGTGAGGGAGGAGAGGGGGGCCTTTTATAGGAGAGGGGGGGCTCCTCCCATACCGAGGCGGCGGCCAAGGAGGGTGCCCCCACCTCTTCCTCATTCATGTGGTGGAAGCTCCACTCACATCAATTCAAGCTCCACCCAAAGTTCCACTCACATGCATTAAATTTCCACCAAATTTAATGCCACTCTCAATTAATAAAACTCTTTTATTTATTTTATTCAGAATTTTGTTAATTACTTTAATTAACAAACATTCACATAAAACCCCTTGCAACATTTCAATATCACATGCAGAACCACTTTCTGCAATTTCACCCGAAACAATTCCGGTTTCTATCGAAACAATTCCTGTTTCTAACGAAACATTTCCTGCGCTTTGCAAACCTTTTGTCTAGAACATATGTGCTCCTAAATGGTGTTCGGCAACCCTTAAGTGTGTCACCCTACGGTTCGCAAATAATGCAGACATGATTGAGACTCCTCTCAGATCAATAATCGAGCGGGACACGGAGATCCATACTGACTCCTGCACATTCAACGATGACTTCTGTGATCGTGAGAACCTTTAACGCTAGCAATTTAATCCCTTTGTCTCATGATATAATACATGTCCGAGATTCGATCACCGGTATCCAAATACCTAGTTTGATCTAGATTCGACATGCACTCTTTTCTCGTTCCTGTGATATAACATTCTAGTGATCACATCACTTGCTTGCAAGCTATCTTAATGTGATATCACCGAGAGGGCCCAAAGTATATCTATCCATCATCGGGATTGACAAATTCCACTCTTAATCCATGAGCCTCAACATAACACCTTCATAGCACTGAACCCACCTTTATAGTCATCCTGTTACGGTGTGACGTTTGATGTTATCAAGATGCTCTTCCGGTGTTAGCAATTAACATGATCTCATGGTCTAAGGACTAAGACTACTTCGTATGATGTTATAGCAATATAAACATAATGACTTGATCGTAATGCTATACTTCGGATGAATGTTCATCACATCATTTCACAAATGATGTGACCTTGTTATTAACAACATCCAATGTCCATGATCAGGAAATATTGATCATCTTGTTAATCAACAAGCTAGTCTATAAGAGACGCATAACTAGGAACCCTTTTTGTTTATTAAACACACATGTATTGACGTTTCCTATCAATACAATTATAGCATGCAAAATAAACATCTATCATATACAAGGAATACATAATAACAACTTTATTATTGCCTCTCAGGGCATATTTCCTTCAGTCTCCCACTTGCACTAGAGACAATAATCTAGTTTACATAGTGATAAATCTAACACCCATGGAGTTCTGGTGTTGACGAGGGTTTAACTCGTCAATGCCCATTGTTATGGACTTGGGTTTTGGAGAAGGAGGGAGCACTAGAGACATCTATCGGCTAGCAAACAAGCACACAGGGGACAAAGGATTTACCCAGGTTCAGGCCTCGTAGAGGTCCCTACTCCTGCTTGTCTGCTCGTGGAATTATCGAGGGAGTCGAAAGTTACAATGGTCTTGTGAGCGAAATCTGGCGAGGGTTGTGGAAACTAGGGTTGCGTGTGTCCTCCTCGCCGCCCCCTCCTAGCCTTTATATAGATAGGCTAGGTCTCGGGTAGCAGGTCGAGTCGGTTACAAGTTAGGGTTTTCCCCTTCAAACTTTCTATCTTTAGCTTCTTCTTGTCCTTCAAGCAATTGAGAGTCCATAGGTTACTCGAGTCCCTCCATCCGGGCCTTGGCGACACCGTGTGCCTGTACGTATTTGGGCCGTATATACCAAGCTCGAGTACCTGTAGGGTATACCCATGTCAGTAGCCCCCGAGTGTCCAGTGGAATCGCAGATTCGACTGGGGACTTTTGAAGCCTTCGAGTGCCTGAATGAGTATATTTCCATTGCTTTTATTTGTGTCATATGGATTGTTGATATACGTGCGTGATATGACCGAAGTATCGGTATCAATTAACCACCTTAGGGTGAAACAACGCAATCTACTCGAATTCGAGTCCCCGGACTCGAATCCGGAAAAGTGCTGGTGTAATTCGACTCAGGCCGCAGAGGTCTTACAGGATTCGAATTCCAGTTATATGGGTGTGAGCACTTGACGCGTCTGTCAAGGCATGTTCATCGTGCCTGTGAGCACGGATACGTTTCTGGTAGTGCGCAGTTAAATGCATTGCCAGGCCTTATTCAGGTTTTACCTTCACGTCGTAGGCGCGGCATCCGAATTTTATCATCGCGGAGACGATTCGGGTAACCCAGGAGATGCAGTATCTTTGTAGGGGAAAAATTATGAGGTGGTGTCGCCATGAGTTTCGAGTGTGGATGTTATCAACACACAGTTTTTTGTTCAAATAATCATAGGGTGCGCGACCAGCGCTCCCTATGGGTGTAGCCCCCGAGTGCCTGGTTGAGTCGAAGACTCAGGCAGGGACTAAAAACTTTTGCGACTGCTGTCATCTTTTGCTTGCTTGTTCAGTTGATGCCCCAGGCAGGTACTAAAACACTTTTTGTTGTTGTGTCTTTTGCTTGCTTGTTTGATCGATGACTCAGCGACTAAAATATTTTCTTTGGTGTCGTCTTTTGCCTGCTTGTTTCCGGCGCTCCCTATGGGAGTAACCCATGTTCATAATCGAACTGTGTTTCGAGTGGTTGGGTTTGCCTTTTGTGATTGTCCATGTTCCTGCAAAAAGAAAAGAAAAATCGTAGGGTGCGCGGCCAGCGCTCCCTATGGGAGTAGCCCCCGAGTGCTTGGTGGAGTCGAAGACTCCAGCAAGGACTAAAAATAGTCAAAGTTCTCCATTGCATAGCCTTTGGTGACGTCAGTGCTGACGCTTGTATGACCTTAGTTGCCCGCGTGAGCGGTTTTGACGGGACGTGACGAGCAGTGGGTCTCACTTTCTGACTTTGATTTGACTGGGCGTGCGTAAACTTTATTTTAACTGTGCCTCCTCGATTTCCTCGCTTAATGGTAGAAGTGGGGGGACGGTTCGCGCTTCTTCTTCTCCACGTGTCTTACGCGATGCGTGCCACGCGTCCAATAGGGTTTTTGTCAGCCGTTGGATTGCATCTTTCAGGGGTTAAGTAGCGATGCTACGCCAGTAAGTTTTTCATCTATTCTTTCTTCCTTGCTGCCATCGCCATTGCCGTTCCTGCTTTTCTCTGCGCCCATCTTCTCCACGACGCTGGACCAGCTCCGCTCGTTCCCCAGCTATTTTCTTCGCTCTCATCGCCGCCGTGCAATGGGGAAGAAGAAGGGAGGCGCTTCCGCTTATTCCGCGGCCACCCTTGCTGCAGCGAAGAAGAGAGGTGGCTCCGCTGCTGCGGCCACCAGTACCGCCGCCGCCGGGAAGAAGAAGGTCGCGGGTACCCGCATGACGAATGACGCATGGCGCCCCTCTATTATCAAGGCGTCGGATCTCCGTCTTCTTCGCCAAGACGGAGTAATTTCTGCATCAGTCGCCGATTCGCGCGTCCCTAGTGGTGAGACCGTTCCTGTGCCTCCCGCTGGTTATCGAGTGATGTTTCTTGCATTCATCATTTGCGGTCTTTCTTTGCCTCTTCACCCCTTTCTTCGGGGTCTTCTGTGTTTCTATGGGCTCCAGCTCCATCAGCTGTCCCCAAATTCTCTTCTCCATATCACTTGTTTCATCACTCTCTGCGAGTGCTGGCTCGGAATCGAGCCACACTTTGGTCTTTTCAAACGCATTTTTAAATTGAAGCGTCAGTCCGCATCTGGCTCTTTAGTTTACGATGTAGGTGGTTGCGGAATCCATGTTGATCCATCCACCACCTACTTTGATATCAAGCTCACCAAGTCCGTCCAGGGATGGAGGGACAGATGGTTCTATGTGCACAATCAGAAGGCCAATGACGAGCACTTTGGACTTGCTCCCTTCGATCCCACGACTCCCTGCAAGAAGATGCGTTATTGGAAGAACGTGATCATGCCTTCCGAACTCGCGGAGACAGACGTGCTATATCAGCGTGTTTGCGACCTCGAGAGTCGCATAGGCGCAGAAGAGGGAGGTTGCGCCCTTGTCAGGACCTGGTTGCGTCGTCGCGTCCAGCCTCTCTAGGCCAGGGTCCATCCCATGTTCCAATGGGGTGGCTCTGATGATCCCACTCGTGTGTCTGCCGATGGCATGTCCGCGAGTGAGGTAGATAAGAGGGTGCGACTAGTTACGAAGTATACCCTCAAGGACGTGCTTCCGAACGAGCCAGTCGTTCCTCCTTTCGATGCTTCAAATCCTCCCCCTGAGGTATGGTTGTGCTATGTAGTAGCGTATTTTCTTGATTGCGTCTTCTGTTGCTTATCTGTTTTTGCTTTTTGTATGCAGAGTGGGTGGTGTCGCCTTGCATGCCTCCCCTCCCTGAGGGGATTATTCCTCGTGAGGCTGTGGAAGAGGACCAGTCTGAGTCGACTGTTCCTTCTGATGTGGACGAGGAAGCCCCCGAGTCCGAAAGTCCGGATACTCGCAAGCGTTCGCGCAGCGAGGATTCTGACGCGTCGACTCCTTCCACTGTAGGAGGTGCGGCTGTTGGCGCAGAGTCGCCAATTCCCGCCGTTCCTGTGAGGGCTGTGACACCGTCTTCTCGCAAGAAAATGCGATTGCCCAAGGAGTCTTCATCGGAGTCGGCGGAGGCCACATTTGATCTTGACAAATTTGACTGGTAAGTTTGCTAGTGTATTCGTTCTTCGTTTGCTTTCTTCTTGTTGGCTTTGCCCTGGGAGTTTGCCCTTTTTGAGTGCGGATTTTATCTTGCAGTCAAGAGGCGTCGTCATCGTCTGGCGACATCGAATTTTTGAAGGAATCAGGAGTCACGACCTCGAAGGCCAAGACGGAGGTCGAGCGTGCTCCTTCTCCTCCAGCGGCGGCCCACTCCGGGCACAATTCTTCGAGCTCTCCTCACGTAGGGGAGCATCGAGTAGTAGCTCGGATGATGGTTCAGCAATCTTCTTCGGAGTCGCTGGAGGACCATGTAAGTATATCTCCCCCATCTTTTTTCATGAGTTGGCAGTCAACGCCCTTTGTTGCCCTCTGCTGATTCATTGCTTTGCGCGACAGATTCTTGTAAAGGAAGCCGCGCAGGTAGCGGAGCAAGTGATGGCGATAGGTCGCCAGCATGCGATGCTGGAGAAGCGCCACCGCGTGGTTGAGAGTGAGTATTCCATACTTGTTCTTTTGTTTTCTCTATATTTTGGCATTATCGACTGACAGCCAGATTTTTGACTGTCCTGTAGCTGAGCATAATGCTTTACTGCGTGATGTCGCCATGTTGGAGAAGACGCTGGCCGCAGCAGTGAAGGGGCGCGACGAGGCAATCGCGGCTCGTGATGAGGCCCAGAAGCGCGAAGAGGATCTGCGTGCCTCCTTTGCAGCTAGGGAGAAATTGTTTGAAGAGCAACTTTTCTCAATCACCAAGGCCCTCTCAGGTACCTCTACTTGGTAGATATTTTTTGATGTTTTTTCCCTTCTTATGTAGTGCCGGTGGCCTTAGGTGTTTGATCCGTGTACGTATTTTGTTGTAGATGCTGGTGGCTTGAGCTTTGATCCGCAAGCCCTTGGTCGCAATGATGTTTTGGCAAGCGCGGTATCTGCAGTCGAAGACCGTAGCGCCGTTGTCCAAAACACGTTGTCCAAAGCCAAGCCCACACTGAGTCACCTCCAGGAGGAGCTGATGCCGAAGGCGGAGCTGGTAGACAATGTGGAGGAGCTGGTGGAGTCACTCGCTGGAGGTGTACCTGCCACGTACAAGAACTCCCTCCGCGCAGCTGGCGCGACTATGTCGCTTGCCATGGTGCAAGCTCACGGAGTCGAAGTGGATCCCTCTGCGGTGTCGAAGACAATGCCTGTTGGCACGGATGGTCAGCAGGTAGTGTTCGCTCCTTTTGCGACTGCTTGTGCCAAATATGGCTATTCCTTGATAAACACTGTTGCCAAGTATTCAGAGGAGCTGAATCGCGCAAAGAAGGCGGCGAAAACTTCGGCCTCAGGGGCCGGCGGAAAGTCAGTGGCGTTTGATACTGCCACAGACTTGATGAAGCCCCCAAGGTCCTCGAAGTCGAAGAAGCCAGCTGCTCCGTAGTTAGTTTCTTGTAATAGCTGACGAACTCGCTCTTTTGATTGGAAATCATGCCTGTTGGCGAATTTGTTTGTACATACTTTCTATTGATCCTGAATGCACCTGTTACTTTTGACTTTTGAGTTGGTCGCCTTATTTTGCTTCTGACTTGATTTTTTCATAGGGTACGTCAAGTGGCCCTGTGGGGGGAACCCCGATCTCGCCATCCCTTGAGGATACAATGGCACCACCTCGCTCTAAAGTAGAGGAGATTTCCCTGCTGTCGCGACTTCGTGATCGCGTTAAGCAGCTGGAGCGTGAGTTGCCTGTGATCCGTGGTAGCGCGGATGTGTGGAAGTCGAAGGCTGAAAAAGCCGCCGCCCGCGAGCAATATCTGCTTGGAGAGGTGACGCAGCTGGGCGACCAGTTTAAGTGTTAGTTTGCTCATCCTCGTCTTTTCCTTTGTAGATGATCGCAATGGTACGTTGTACTCATGCTGTTGATGCTGCTTCGTGTAGTTGTTAGCGCGCACCGTCCACAGGACGAGAGGGATAGGATTGCCATCCGCCTTCATGACCTCACCCAAGAGCAACTTCAGGAGAGTGGATACTTCTGGGTAGATCATGATCGTGCGACTGTGTTAGCGACCCTGCAGGATCGCGCCTCGTGAGTGCTGCTTTTTCTGAAGAAGTCGCAGTCGTGCTTGAAGAACATCTACCGGGCGATGTTCCCACTGGATGATACTCCATCAAGCCTGCTAGCCCTTCTGACGAAATTTCAAGATATGTCCGTGGTTCGCGAGTGCGTGAGGCAGCAGCTGGTGGCTGGTGCCAAGACTGCGCTCTCCGTTGTGCGTTTGCACAGGCCTGACGTGGATGTCGCCACCATTGCATCTGGGCCACCGGCGCCACCAGCAGGATCTTCCTGGAACATGGTGCCACACTATCAAGCGGTGGATCGTTCAGCTGAGGAAATCGTCGACTTCTTCGAGGAACAGACTAATGTTCTTCTGTTGCAAGGGTAGCCAAATATGTGTCCTGCATACAAGTGTACTGGTTTTGTAAAGCTCATATATAGTTTGTAGATAATTTACAAATAGCTTTATAAGCGTGGGGTGCGTTGCACTTATGCGAGTCCTTTTCGTTAGCCTAGCCATCTTTGTTCTTTCCCTTGTCAACCTGTCAGTTGCGTGGCAACTGGGTTGTGTTTGTGTTAAGGGGTGCGATTGATGTGCCAGCTACTCGGGATGTCGCGTTATTGTTCGAAGAACATATGTATATAGGGTGGCGTAGCCTCCGAGTATGGAAATGGACAAAAGAAAAGAGAAACACGGAGTTTTGGGGCACTTAGCTTTTATTTATTCGGAGAACAGTACGTAGTACAATGTGGCGGCTAATTAGCCTTGGCTGAGTAACCTTATTTGTGATGCAAAATTAAAGGAGAAAACGACTAAGGGTAGAAGCGTCGCAGTTGTGCGACGTTCCAAGGGTTGGAGTATGCGACTCCTGTCTCTAAATCTTGAAGGCGATAGGCGCCACCTGGGATTACTTCTGTAATCACGTATGGTCCTTCCCAGGGGGACTCGAGCTTGAGATGCCCCTGCTGCTTCAGTCGCAGGACCAGGTCACCTTCGACGAAGGATCTTGGGCGAAGCCTTCTGCTATGGTAGTTGCGCAGGTTCTGCTGGTAGATCGTAGATCTTTCCGCGGCGATTTCTCTTGCTTCGTCAAGGAGGTTGACGGAGTCTTCGAGTGCGAGGGATGACTCCTTCTCGCTGTAGGCGACTACGCGTGACGCTCTGTACCGTACCTCGGCGGGTAATACTGCCTCTGCTCCGTGTACCATAAAGAATGGTGTAGCCGGTGGCGCTGTTTGGAGTTGTACGCAGGCTCCAGAGTACGGATTGTAGTTCGTTTGGCCAGCATACCACAGCTTGTTCGAGTGGCTGAAGAAGTCGCTTCTTGATGCCGCTGCAGACGAGCCCGTTAGCCTTTTCTACCTGACCGTTGGTCTGCGGGTGTGCGACTGAGGCATAGCTGATGTTGATCCCCAGGTTCTCGCAGAAATCTTGGAACTCCTTGGATGTAAAGTTTGTTCCGTTGTCGGTGATGATGCTGTGCGGCACGCCGAAGCGATAGATGATGGACTCGAAGAACTTGATTACGCTGTGCCCTGATTGTTTGATCACTGGAATGGCTTCGGTCCACTTGGTGAATTTGTCGACTGCGACCAAGAGGTAGACGTAGCCTCCTTGCGAGGACCTTGGAAGTTTGCCAACCATGTCGAGTCCCCACTGGGCGAAGGGCCAGGCCAATGGAATAGGCCGTAGTTCTGCGCCTGGTGCGTGTGGTTTGTCCGCGAATCGCTGACAGGCGTTGCACTTTTGGACTATGTCCTTGGCGTCGCACATGGCCATGGGCCAGTAAAATCCAGCTCGTAGAGCTTTGGCGACGAGGGCGCGACTGCCAGCGTGGTGCCCACAGGTCCCTTCATGGATGTCAAGGAGGACTGCTCTTCCATCGGCTAGGGAGACGCATCGCTGTAACACGCCTATGATGCTACGTTTATACAGTTCGCCGTTGATAACGGCGAATGCCTTGGAGCGTCGCGCGATGTGTCGCGCATCTGTCGGGTCGTCTGGTAGGCGCTTGCTGAGGAGGTACGTAATGTACGGCTGCGTCTAGGATTGTTCGATCATCATGACGCTCATTGGCCCCTCGAGTCCTATGTCGAGCTCCATATCATCGATTGGTGTTGGCTCATTAGGTGGCGTAGCCCCCGAGTCCGTTGCTGCGCTTGTTTTCTTCTCTGCGGCCTTCGGCTTGATGGAGCGTTCACATATGCGCTCGAGAAATACCCCAGGTGGTATGGGTGCACAGGTGGAGCCTATGTTGGCGAGTGCGTCCGCCTCCTCATTGCTTTCGCGACCTATGTGTCGTAATTCGCAACCATCGAAGTCTCCTTCAAGTGTGTCGTAGAGGTCGCGGTATGCGATCATGTTGTTGTTTAGTGCGTCGCACTCGTGCATTGCTTGGTTGACGACCAGTTTGGAGTCGCCATATATAATTAGCCTCTGCGTCGCAGGCTTTTGCCATCCTCATCCCGTGTAACAGGGCCTCGTATTCGGCCTCGTTGTTTGAGGCTGTGAACTGCATTCGCAGGACGTATTTCAGCTTGTCTCCTTGAGGTGATGTCAGTATGACACCTACTCCTGCTCCGTCTTTCCTCTTGGACCCATCGAAGTGCATTGTCTAGAGGTAGGACATGTCTGGCCTGTCCGGGAGTTGGTTTTCCATCCAATGTACGAGGAAGTCCGGGAGAACTTGCGACTTGATTGCACTTCGCTTTTCATATGTGATGTCTCGTGGAGACAGCTCTATTCCCCAAAGCGACTTCATACTGTGGCGTCGGGTTATTGAGGATATGTCCCAATGGGGCGTCGTTGACTACGATTGGGTGTTCACGGAAGTAATGCACGATTCTTGGGCGGTCATAAAGACGCCGTACGCCAGCTTCTGGTAGTGTGGGTACCGCTGCTTTGTTGGCGTGAGGACCTCGCTGAGGTAGTATACCGGGCGTTGTACGCCGTGGACCTTGTTTTCCTCGGCCTGTTCGACGACGAGCACTGTGCTAACCACTTGGTTGGTGGCGGAGATGTACAGCAGCAGTGGTTCCCTTTCTCGTGGAGTTACCAATACTGGTGAGGTGGATAGTAGGCGCTTGAGGTCCTCGAATGCTTCTTGTGCTTCGTTGGTCCACTCGAATTTGTCAGCTTTGTGGAGGAGCTGATAGAAGGGCAACGCCTTTTCTCCCATTCGACTGATAAATCGACTGAGGGCCGCGATTCGCCCAGCTAGTTGCTGAACGCCTCTTATGTTCTTTGGCTTCTCCATGTCCAGTATGGCCTTTATCTTTTTTGGGTTTGCCTCAATTCCTCTCGCGGAGATGAGACGTCCGAGCAGTTGCCCAGAGGGTACGCCGAAGGCGCATTTGTCCGGATTGAGCTTTATCCGGTAGCGATCGAGGTTGGCGAAGGTTTCGCGCAAGTCGTTGATTAGAGAGGCTTCTTCCTTGGTCTTGATTACTATGTCGTCGACATAAACTTGGATGTTGCGACCAAGTTGCTCCTTGAGGCAGGCCTGCATGCACCTCTGGTACGTGGCTCCTGCGTTTTTTAGCTCGAAGGGCATTGTGTTGTAGCAGAACACGCCGAAGGGCGTTATGTATGATCTTCTCCTGGTCTTCCTCCTTCATTCGAATTTGGTTATAGCCTGAGTAGGCGTCGAGGAAGCAGAGGCGCTCGCATCCAGCAGTGGAGTCGATGATTTGATCGATCCGTGGTAACGGAAAGTGATCTTTTGGGCAGTGTTTGTTAAGAGAAGTGAAGTCCACGCACATCCGCAGGATATTCGTGTCCTTTTTTGGCACCAGCACCGTATTGGCGAGCCAAGTTCTTTCCTTGATCTCGCGTATGAATTTGGCCTCGAGGAGTCTGTTGATCTCCATTCCGACTGCCTGTGCCCGTGGCTCAGACAGTCGCCTGATTGTTTGCTTGACTGGCCTTGCGTCGGGGTTGACGTTGAGTGCGTGCTCAGCGAATTCCCTGGGAACTCCTGGCATGTCCGCAGGACACCGGTAAAAATTTCAGTGCTCTCGGAGGAATTGACGGCGCGAGTTCTATCGGGACTCAAGTTGTTGGCGATGAGGGCCGTTTTGGGATCCGATGGATGGACCTGCACCTTCTTTGTGTGCACAGATGAGTCGAAGGAGAGGTCAGGTGAGCTTGGCCTACTCAGGGGGGCAGACTGTTGTCTGTCGTTTCCTTCAATCGCGTGAGTTCCTCCTGCATGCCGAAGGACTGGGAGATTCTGTTGAATTCCCTGTCGCAACTGTCAGATCGCTCGAAACTCCCATTGATCATGATGACGTCATTGGGACTTGGCATTTTCATTTGTAGATAGGCGTAGTGAGGTACTTCCATGAATCTGGCGAATGCGACGCGCCCGAGGATGCAGTGGTATTGTGAAGGCCATTCGACAACTTCAAAGTCGATGCGCTCGCGCCAGAAGTTCCTCGGCATGCCGAATATGACGTCGAGGTTGATTTTGCCCAGGGGGTATACACCTTTTCCTGGGACGATGCCGTGGAACATTGTGTCCGATGCCTCCAAGCAGGTTAGAGGGATCCTCATTGCTCGCAAGGTACTCGCGAATATGAGGTTGATACCGCTTCCGCCGTCCATGAAGACGCGACTCATGTCGAAGCCTCCAATTTGCGCCTTGAGTACGAGGGGGCAATGACCTGGGTGAGGTACTTGAGGCGGGTGGTCGCGTTTGTCGAAGGTAATGCACGACTCACTGCCACTGAGGTACTCAGTGGTGGATGGTGGCGAGTGCATGGCCAAGTTGACTTGGCGAGTGATGGCCTTCTGCACCCTGTTGGAGGGGCGTCCCTTTTGGATCATCATGGTGCCCATGGCCCATGGGTATGGTTCACCTCCGTGACGCTGGTCCGGTGCAGCTCCGTTCGGGGGTGGCCCAGGTGGTGGTGGTGGTGCGCCATGTGCCACTGCGCCTGGAGCGGTTCCGTAGCCTCTTTCGACCGCGTTGCGGTTCATCCGCACCAACCCCTCGTGTAGCTTGAGGAACTCGCGGCAGTCTTTAAGGAGGTGGCTGGACTTTCTCTTGCCGTCATGCTTGTCGATGTAGAAGTGTACCGTGCATGGTCCGGACAATTTATCTTCGATGATGGTCGCGGGTGCTTCATCGTGGGTGCGACGTTGCCATACTTGCGTGGTTTTCCCGGAGTCCCGATATCCGCCGCTGCGATATCCGCTGTTGCGGTTGTCGTCGCGTCTATCGGCGTAGCCGGCGGCGACCATGTTGACGTCATCGCGATCGTCGTAGACGCGCATACGACGTTTGCCCCGGCGGTCGCGTCTGAGTTCTGCTTCCTCGTCAGAGTGAGCGCGGTTCTTCAGCGAATCTTCTCCATCAGCCCACCGGTTCGCGATCTCCATTAGGTGGTCGATGGTCTTGGGCTTTGAGCGTCCTAGCTCCTCCCTGAGTTCTATGCGGCGGACGCCGTCGTTGAATGCATCAATCGCGCGGTCTTCCGAGATGTTCTCCGCGGAGTTCTTGATGATGGACCACCTTTGGATGTAAGAGCGCAGCGATTCGCCAGATCTTTGCTGGTAGCATCTCAGTACTTCGATTGAAGCGGGGCGTTTGTATGTGCCCTTGAAGTTGCGCACGAAGCTGTAGACTAGCTCATCCCAACTGCGAATGGATCCACGCGGGAGGTTATTGAGCCATGCCTCGGCGGCGCCTTGCTTTATGGTGCAAGCATTGCATGGATTGATTTGCCTCCGTGCCTGGACTGAGGAGATGTGATCCTCCAGCCAGATCTTGGGGTCCTGTAGACTGTCAAATTTCGTGTTCTCCGATGGGAGTTTGAACCGTTTGGGCATTCGCTTTTGCCTGATGGATCTGCTGAAGCATCTAGAGCCGCAGAGCTCTCCATCTTCTTCTTCCGAATCAGTCGACCGAGCATGTCGTGCCCTTGACTTGTCGATCTTGCGCTGTGTGAGCTCGTCGCGTGCATCGTAGTCGCGATCGTGTCGTCGTGAACGGCGGCGTCGAGACAGGTCGTGACTGTCGTCGCTTGACGAGGACGAGGAGTAGCGTTTTGCTAACGCTTTGCCCTTTTTGGGGTCTGGTACTGGTTCTTTGTCGAGGGCGGCCTCGATTAGCCCAAGGCCCGTGATCGTAGATCAGTGCATGGCCGTCCGAGGATCTCCAGCTGGTGGCTGGTTATTGAGAAGGTACATGGTGGCCGCCGTCACTGCGGCTTGCGGCGTCCTGGGAACCACGTTGCCTCTTGTGTCGACTGTCATAGAGCCGAAATCGAGGATTTTCGCGGTGTCTATGCGTTCTTGTTCGGTGAGCCATCCGCGACTGCCTCTTCTTGGCGAGATGTTCGTTGCCTCTTGAGGAGGATCCTCCGTAGGAGGAGAGCCCAGCACGACGAAGGCTTGACCCGTCCGATGCCTTTTTACGCGCCTCGAGTTGCTCGATTGTTTGTTTTTGGCGCTTGATTTCCTCTTTTAAGAGCCAGTGGTAACCCATCAAGAGTTCCTAAGGGGACCCGAGGGGTAGAGGTGTACCTCGTAGGGCTTCGCGGCAGCGTTCCCACTCTTGCTCATTGAGCCTGATCACGACGCGTTCGCCGGTTTGCTCGTTGATTATGCTAGGGGGTTCGACTGCTCCTCCATTGCCACTGTTGCCGCCGTTGGCGGTGTTGGGCGGGTCGGTGTCGTTGCCGCGATTGGCGGAGGTGTCGCCCGCGTTGATGACGGCACACATGAAGTGATTTGGGAAGCTGTTGCTTCCACAACTTTCAGATCCGGAACCGTAGGTTCCCTCTTCAGTGGCCAGATCGCTTAGATTGGAGTCACGACTGCTGTCGCTGACCGTGTTTTCGACTACCACCGGAGCGTTGAGTTCGCTGAGGGTGCCGATCGGTGGAGGTAACCATGATGCCGGGGCAATCGCCGGTGTTGTCGGCTGATCAGGCATGCGGAGCGTGCCCATCTGACCAACTTGGAAGCGGAAGCTCCCAATCGCCAGGCTGATTCCGTCACCCACGGACTCGAAGGTCAGGCGAGTGGTCTGCGTGTGGACGGTGAAGTCGAAGGCGCCGAAGAGCTGGCGAATCTCCGCTGTTGCGGAGTTGTAGATCGCGTTTGATGGGTCCGAAGAAGCCACAACATCAGCACTCCCAGCTCGCACAGACAGCGCCAATTGACGAGGGTTTAACTCGTCAATGCCCATTGTTATGGACTTGGGTTTTGGAGAAGGAGGGAGCGCTAGAGACATCTATCGGCTAGCAAACAAGCACACATGGGACAAAGGATTTACCCAGGTTCAGGCCTCGTAGAGGTCCCTACTCCTGCTTGTCTGCTCGTGGAATTATCGAGGGAGTCGAAAGTTACAATGGTGCACAGACGAAATCTGACGAGGGTTGTGGAAACTAGGGTTGCGTGTGTCCTCCTCGCCGCCCCCTCCTAGCCTTTATATAGATAGGCTAGGTGTCAGGTAGCAGGTCGAGTCGGTTACAAGTTAGGGTTTTCCCCTTCAAACTTTCTATCTTTAGCTTCTTCTTGTCCTTCAAGCAATTGAGAGTCCATAGGTTACTCGAGTCCCTCCATCCGGGCCTTGGCGACACCATGGGCCTGTACGTATTTGGGCCGTATATACCAAGCTCGAGTACCTGTAGGGTATACCCATGTCAGGTGTTGATCATGTTTTTCCCTAGGGAGAACTTTAGTCAATGGATCTGCTACATTCAGGTCCGTGTGCACTTTACAAATCTTTATGTCTCCATCCTTGACATGTTCGCGGATGGAGTGAAACCGGCGCTTAATATGCTTGGAATTCTTGTGAGACCTTGGTTCCTTGGCGTTGGCTATGGCTCCATTGTTGTCACAATAGATCACCATTGGGTCCAACGCACTAGGAACCACACCTAGTTCTGTTATGAACTCCTTCATCCAAACCGCTTCATGCACCGCTTCTGAAGCAGCAACATATTCCGCCTCCGTCGTTGATCTAGCCACCACAGGTTGTTTGGAACTCCTCCAACTAACTGCTGCTCTGTTCAAGAGAAATAGGTATCCGGATTGAGACTTAGAGTCATCCGGATCAGTGTCAAAGCTAGCATCGACATAACACTTAGCGACTAGCTCTTCTTCACCTCCGTATACAAGAAACATATCCTTAGTTCTTCTCAAGTACTTAAGGATATTCTTGACCGCTATCCAGTGTTCCGAACCTGGATCAGATTGGTACCTACTAGTCAAACTAATAGCATGTGCCACATCCGGTCTTGTACATAGCATGGCATACATTATAGAGCCTATGGCTGAGGCATAGGGGATCTTATCCATTATCTCTCTTTCTTCCGCCATACCGGACTTTGAGTCTTACTCAATGTCTTGCCTTGCAACATAGGTAGGAACCCTTTCTTACTTCTGTCCATATTAAACTTCTTTAATATCTTATCAAGGTATGTACTCTGCGATAGCCCAATTAGGCGTCTTGATCTATCTCTATAGATTTTAATGCCCAATATATATGAAGCTTCACCAAGGTCCTTCATCGAAATTTTGCTGTTTAGATAACTTTAACACTATTTAAAAGATCTATATCATTTCCAATCAATAATATGTCATCCACATATAATATTAGAAATGTCACGTTGCTCCCACTCACTTTCTTGTAAATACAAGCATCTCCATAAGTTTGGACAAATCCAAACTCTTTGATCACCTCATCAAGGCGGAGATTCCAACTCCGGGATGCTTGCTTTAGTCCATAGATGGATCGCTAAAGCTTGCATACCTTATCAGCATCCTTAGGATCGACAAAACCCTTAGGTTGTATCATATACAACTCTTCTTCAATATTACCATTGAGGAAGGCAGTTTTGACATCCATCTGCCATATTTCATAATCGAAATATGCAGCAATTGCTAACATAATCCTAACCGACTTAAGCATCGCTACGGGATGAGAATGTCTCATCGTAGTCAACTCCTTGAATTTGTAGAAACCTCTTTTGTGACAAGTCGAGCCTTATAGATGGTCACATTACCATCAGCATTAGTTTTTCTTTTGAAAATCCATTTATTCTCAATGGCCTTTCGATCGTGAGGTAAGTCCACCAAGGTCCAAACCTGGTTTTCGTACATGGATTCCATCTCGGAATTCATGGCTTCTAGCCATTTGTTGGAATCAGGGCTCATCATCGCTTCTTCATACGTTGCAGGGTCATCTATTTCATCAATCATGAAATTCATAACAGGATTGCCGTACAGTTCAGGAGCTGCACGTGTCCTGCTTGACCTGCGAGGTTCGGTAGTGTCCTCTTTCAGAGTTTCATGATCAATATCATTAGCTCTCTCCTCATTAGGTGAAGTCAACTCCGAAACAACTTCCGGTGCTGCGCTACTCGCCATTTCATGAAGAGAAGGTTCAATAACCTCTTTGAGTTCTACCTTCCGACTACTCACACCTTTCGCGATAAACTCCTTCTCAAGAAAGGATCCATTCTTGGCAACAAAGACCTTGCCTTCGGAAATGTGATAGAAGGTATACCCAATCGTTTCCTTAGGGTATCCTATGAAGACGCATTTTTCCTCTTTGGGTTCGAGTTTATCCGGTTGAAGTTTTGATGACCCACAAGTATAGGGGGTGTATCGCAGTATTTTCGATAAGTAAGAGTGTCGAACCCAACGAGGAGCAGAAGGTGCTGGCTAGTGGTATGGATCAGGAATTCTCTGCAAATACTTAGCAAACGGATTTTTAGGGGTTTTTGATAAAGCAAGTAAACAAAGTACGAGTAAATAAAAGACAGTAGGAATAAATGCAGCAAGTGGCCCAATCCTTTATGCAGCAAAGGACAAGCCGGTTGTATTTCTATAGATGACCAAACGTTCTCGAGGACACATGGGAAGATTGTCAAGTGCTTTCGCTTCATATAGTCGATTAATCTTCTCTAGCTTGCTAAGTGTTGTGTGGGTGAACCTGTGCTAATGTACCGCCCCATCCAAGACTAAGTACATACTTGTGATTAAACCCCCTTGCAAACATCCGTAAGTACAAGAAAGTAATTAAGGTAGAAACCTAACCACAGCTTTAAACTCTAAGACCCTTACGTCCCTTGTGCAATGGTTTCCTAACGGGGGTTCAGGTTTCACACTCGCAACCCCTACGATTAGTAGCCAAATACACAATGCATTCCCCTAGGCCCATATAGGTGAAGTGTCATGTAGTCGACATTCACATGACACCACTAGAAGAAGTACACCACAGCTTAAATATCAAACTATTGAATCTTTCTCAACACAACTCCACTACTAACAACAAGACTTCTCCCATGTCCTCAAGAACAAAACGAACTACTCACAAGACATCATATGGATCATGATCAGAGATGGAATAATGATGTATAACAATCTGAACATAAACAATAATTCAATGGTTCACTCAATGGCATCAACTACAAGGAGTAATCAACACCGGGAAAGTCTCCCCTATGAACTATGCAAGATTCAACGCAATTGTTACAGCAATATGGAGATGGTGATGAGGGTGCTGCTGATGATGATGATGATCCCGATGAAGTCCATCTTGATGGTGGTGTTGTAGGCGACGATCTCCCCTCTCCGGGAAGGAATTCCCCGGCAGAAATCTATCTGCCGGAGAGATCTTTCTCTCTCGGTGTTTTCCGCCCCGCAGAGGCGGCGGAATCTTTCTATGGTCGCTCCCTGAGTCTTAGGGTTTCAGGAGGTTGATATACGCCAGAGGGGAGAGGCTAGAGTGGGCCAGGGCGGCCACACCACTCCTTGGCGCGGCCTAGGCCTGCCCGCGCCATGGGGTGTTGTGGGCCCCCTGTGGCCCACCTCCACTCCATCTTCTGGCATCCTGAGTCTTCTGGAAAAATAGAATTTTCCGCATATTTTCCCGGATTTTCTGATCTTTGCGAATTTTGCCTCCAAACAGCACCTTTTCCATCAGAATCCTGACTGCAGTGGTCCATGCTCCAAAAGTCATCAACCATGCAAAAATAGATGAAATAACATAAGTATCACCTCTCAATATGAAATATATCAATGAATAATAGTGAATTAAGACATAGAATAGTGATGCAAAATGGACGTATCAACTCCCCCCCAAGCTTAGACTTCGCTTGTCCCCAAGCGAAACTGAGCTCAATAAACATGACCTCAAGTTTATGGAGTGAAGAGTCGATAAAAGGATACGGACAAGAAGCATCACATTCATCTAATATATAGATCATAATAGAAAACAACTCACTATTATATAACTCAACTTGCAATGAGTAAAGGAAACACAATAAATATACATAAAGTGAATCATAATTGGTAATGGCAAACTTAGCTCTTGGTCGAAGAATAGTTGATAATTTGCTGGAGTTCGCAAATAGCTGGTTTTTCAATGAAAGCGTTCAAAGTAATAAACTTCAAGATAAGAGCAATGTGCAAAACAAGGAACATAAGAAACATGATTGAATAAATCATCATATGAATGAATGAAACACATCAACTCAAGATACTTGCTGAGATACAAGGAAATGGGTTTACTGACTCAACTACAAAGTAAAAGAAAGGCCCTTCAAAGAGGGAAGCAGGGATTGCAAGTCTCATAAAGAGCTCCCAAAAATTATGATACTTACTAGCTTTCAGCTCTCATTGCCCCTATCATAGGCATCTTTAGGTGATTAAGGTGAAAGTGAGGTCCAATCTGAGTTATATGCTTGACAGACTATAAACTGAAAATCCCAAGTCCCTTGAGTACGAGGGCCGCTCCTCATGCTACTCAACTTTAGTTACCATTAAGTTCTTGTCCTCGTAAGTATGTGCGTATCATTGAGAACCACCAACGGGGTACCCCTTGTCCGATGATACGGAAGAATCCCCATATCAAAATGACAAGGCAAGCAGACAATGAGTATCTCAGCAATCTTCTTATTTACCATGGGAAAATGGTGCTTTTTTCTCTCTTTCCTCTTTTCATAATATCTCTTTTTTTCTTTCTTTTTTCTCAATCTCTATCTCTCTCTTTTTTATAAGAAGAATGCTTCATAGATATCATTATGGTTACGCTGCAGGTTTCCACCATGTCAGCATGGATTAGACTAGCGGCCCAGGCGTTTCTCTAACACACATACATAACTACATGGACTTACAAGCTCCCCTTTTATTTCACACCGACGACATCCGCAAACAAAAGAGCAAGGTATCAACTGGGTATATATTTACAAGTGTTGAAAGCGTTCTCCGTGACAGCACGGTTCTGCTAATCCCCAGCCTATAATTTGCAAGCATATAACTTCCATGGAGAGTTCACAATGGTTCAGGTTTATTAAGTGCAAGAAAGTAAAGTGTGCCATCAAGTTCGTGAGAGCTTTAATCACTAATTTTCACATAACAACTTTAATTTGGGTGGTAGATAAAACAAGAATTTACTTGGAATAGCAATAATGCTACTAGGTAGGTATGGTGGACACAAATGGCATGGGTTTGGTTTAAAGGAGGTGGATGCACGAGAAGAATACCCTCTCAGTACAGGTTTTTGGCTAGCAAGGCTAGGTAGAAAGTATAAGAGTTGAAGGAAACAAACAAACATACAAGTGATAAATACAAACATGCAATCTTCCTTGGAAGCACAAAAGATCTTAACTAGAGAATACTAGACTTATGAGCAAATCAAGAAAGAAAGATGATGAAATTATTTTTCTTTAGAGTACTTCTATCTTTTTCTTTTCAACTCTCAAAAAGGTGTTGCTACTGACCGAGCCAGGTTTGCCAAAACCAACTAAATTAACTCAATGATCCTAAAGTGCTACCAATACTAACAACAAGATCAATCATATAACCACGAATTGAAAACTAATATAAGCTAAGCAAAAGAGTGAATGATAGAACTTCTCATTAATATTCCATAACGGAAACTCACACCAAGGGATACATATCTAACGAGAGAGGGGACACTTCCATAATGCAAACCATACTACAAAATAACTCCTTTATTCATGATATGACTCTACTAATAATGTAAAAAGATAGAAGATAGTGATATGATACCGCGGCACTCCCCCAAGTTGTTGGGTTTCGTAGCATGGAAAACAAAAAATTTCTACCGCATACAAACAAACAAGCCAAGATCTATCTACTAGATTGTAGCAACGAGTCGATGGAATAACTCACCCTCGAAGATTCCAAAGTGTTTAACGAGAGCAGATTCTCGTGGATGATGTAGTCGTACTCTTTCCGATCTCAAGATCGCGTAGACGATCCTTCCGGCGCTGCGTTCCGGCAGCGCTCCACACCAATCGGTCACGAAGACCTTCCTCTCCCTTGTTCCAGCAGGCGGAGGTTGTAGCACTCTCCTCGCGATTCCGGCAAGGCTGTGGCGTGGTACCGAAGTAGAGGGAGATCTCATGAGGCTTCGCCTTAAGCCGAGGCAGTATGGGGGAGTATGAGAGAGCTTTGGTGATCTAGGGTTTAGACACACCAATTAGAAGGCTCTAAACCGGAGGCTAGGGCAATTAGAAGCTCTAACTTGACGGCTTGGGAGAAATCCCTAGGCTGTGGCTAGGGTTTAGGTTTAGAGGAGAGGGACTTGTGTGCTAGGAGGGCAGCCCCCTCCCTTTTATAGGTGGGAGGCGGCCAAGGGAGGAGTCCCTCCCCAACTCGTCTTGGAGGTGGGCCGGCGGTTGGAGGAGGGAATCCCTCCCCAACTAGGTTTCCCCCTCCTCCTCCTCTTTCCAAAACTTGCCGTTTGACTTTCAAACTAGCCGTTTGACTTTTCAATTTAGGATTTAAATAAACCCTTTATTTTGGACAGCAAAGACACCTAGTACATGATGCAATCATTCCAACTTACAATGACACATTCATGTACCCTTCCCCAGTGCGGACATTCCGGAACCTTCTAGAATGTTCCGATGAAAACACAACCATTCCCCAACTCAAAGCAGGACTTTCTTTATATGAATCTTATTCTCTGGACCATTCCGGATCTCCTCGTGATATCCGAATCCCATTCGAGACTCGAACAACCTTCGGACTCTTTCTCATCATTCCATAACTACTCAAACAACGTCGAATCCTTAAGTGTGTCTCCCTACGGTTCGTGAATTATGCGGACATGATCGAGACACTTCTCCGAACAATAACCAATAGAGGAATCTGGAAATTCATATGGCTCCCACATATTTCTACGATTACTTTGCGATCGAATGAACCACTTACATACGATATCAATTTCCCTTTGTCTCACGATAGTTTACTTACCCGAGGTTATGATCGTCGGTATCTCTGCATACCTAGTTCAACCTCATTACTGATAAGTACTCTTTTCTCGTTCCCGTGATATGTGATCCCTTGTGAGCCAGTCACATGCTTGCAAGCTAATTGGATGACATTTCACCGAGAGGGCCCAGAGTATATCTATCCGTCATATGGATGGACAAATCCCACTCTTGATCCATGTGTTTCAACCAATACTTTCTGAACACTCAATGCCACCTTTATAGCCACCCAGTTACGGTGTGGTGTTTGATGACATCAAAGCATCCATCCGGTAAAGGCGATATGCATGATCTCATGGTCGAAGGAATCAGATAACTATGTATCAGAAAGCATATAGCAATTGAACTATTAAAATGACTTGATCTTTATGCTATGCTTATCTATAGGAGTATGTCCACCATATCATTCTCCTAACGATATGATCTTGTTGTTAACAACATCTCAATGTTCATGATATGGAAACCACAATCATCTATTAACCAACAAGCTAGTATTATATAGAGGCTTTACTAGGGACTTCAAATTAAGTTTACAAATCACACAAGTATTAATGTTTCCTTGTTAATACTATTATAGCATGAATGTAAACATTTATCATAAACACAAAGATATAATAATAACTACATTTATTATTGCCTCTAGGGCATATCTCCAACAGTCTCCCACTTGCACTAGAGTCATCTAATCTAGTTTACATGGTAATATACCGAACACCCATGGCAGTTTGGTGCTGGTCATGTTTTGCCCTCGGGAGAGGTTTAGTCAACGGATCCGCCACATTTAGATCTGTGTGTACTTTGCAAATCTTTATATCCCCATCTTGGATATGTTCTCGAATAGCATGAAAACGTAGCTTGATGTGCTTCATCTTCTTGTGTGACCTTGGTTCTTGCGCATTGGCTATGGCGCCCATGTTATCACTGATGAATGACATTGGGTCCAGCGACTAGGAACCACACCCAGCTCTGTAATGAACTCTTTCATCCATATTGCTTCTTGTGAAGCCTCCGAAGCAACCATGTATTCGATTCAGTTGAAGATCTCGCCACAACGCTTTGCTTTGCACTCCTCCAGCTAAGCTGCTGCACCATTCAAAATAAATCATTATCCAGTTGTGATTTAGAATCATCCGGATCGGTGTTCCAACTAAGCGTCGGTGTAACCATTAACAACGAGTTGTTCATCACCTCCATAAGAAAGAACCATATCCTTAGTTCTTCTCAAGTACTTAAGGATGTTTTTGACCCATGTCCAATGATCCACTCTGGATCACTTTGATATCTGCTAGTCAAACTAACGACATATGCAATGTCGGGTCTAGTACATAGCATGGCATACATTAGAGATCCTATGGCTGAGGCATAGGAGTCTTACTCATCCTTTCTCTATCTTACTCGATGTCGGACTTTGAGTTTTACTCAAGGTCGTATTGAGCAACATGGGCAAGAACCCTTTCTTGCTATCTTCCATTCCAAACCTCTTTAGAACTTTGTCCAAATATGTACTTTGTGACAATGATATTTGGCGTTTTGATCTATCTCTATAAATCTTTATGCCTAATATGTAAGCTGCTTGCCAAGATCCTTCATTGAAAAACTATTATTCAAATATTCTTTGACACTATTAAGAAGGTCTACATCATTCCCAATCAACAATATGTCATCCACATATAGTATTAAGAATGCTACTGAGCTCCCACTCACTTTCTTGTAAATACAAGCTTCTCCATAAGTTTGTATAAAACCAAAACTTTGATTACCTTATCAAAGCGTTGATTCCAACCGGGATGCTTGCTTCAATCCATAGATGGACCGTTGAAGTTTGCATACTTTGTTAGCATCTTTAGGATCGACAAAACCTTTGGGTTGCATCATATACAACTCTTCATCAATGTCACCATTGAGGAATGCTGTTTTGACATCCATCTGCCATATCTCATAATCATAATATGCAGCGATTGCTAACATAATCCTCCAGACTTTAGCTTCAGCTCTTGGTGAGAAAGTCTCATAGTCAACTCCTTGAATTTGTCGAAACCCTTTTGCGACAAGTCGAGCTTTATAGACGATAACATTACCATCGACATCTGTTTTCTTCTTGAAAATCCATTTGTTCTCGACCTTCCGGCCATCCGTAAGTCCACCAAAGTCCATACTTGGTTTTCGTACATGGATCCAATCTCGGATTTCATGGCTTCTTGCCATTTGTTGGAATCTGGGCTCATCATTGCTTCCTCATATGTCTCAGGGTCATCGGTGTTGTCCACCAACATGACACTCATAACAGGATCATACCAATCTGGAGTGGTACGAGCTCTCGTTGACCTGCGAGGCTCTGTAGCAACTTCGACCGAAGTTTCATGATCATCATCATTAGCTTCCTCTCTAATTGGTGCAGGCACCACAGGAACTTCTTCCGGCGCTGCGCTACTCGCAATTTCGAGAAGGTTCGACAACCTCGTCGAGTTCTACTTTCCTTCCAGTCACTTCTTTCGAGAGAAATTCCTTCTCTAGAAAGGACCCATTCTTGGCAACGAAGATTTTGCCTTCGGATCTATGATAGAAGGTATACCCAATAGTTTCCTTTGGATATCCTATGAAGACGCATTTTTCCGCTTTGGGTTCAAGCTTGTCCGGCTGTAACTTCTTTACATAGGCTTCGCATCCCCAAACTTTAAGGAACGACAATTTAGGTTTCTTCCCAAACCATAATTCATACGGTGTCGTTTCAACGGATTTAGACGGTGCCCTATTTAAAGTGAATGCGGCTGTTTCTAATGCATAACCCCAAAATGATAGCGGTAAATCTGTAAGTGACATCATAGAACGAACCATATCTAAGAGAGTTCGATTACGACGTTCAGACACACCATTACGCTGTGGTGTTCCCGGTGGTGTCAATTGTGAAAGTATTCTGCATTTCTTCAAATGCTCGCCAAACTCGTAACTTAGATATTCACCTCCACGATCAGAACGTAGAAATTTAATATTCTTGTTACGTTGATTCTCTACCTCACTTTGAAATTCCTTAAACTTCTCGAAAGTTTCGGACTTATGTTTCATGAAATAGATATACCCATATCTACTCAAGTCATCCGTGAAGGTAAGAACATAACGATAACCACAGCGATGCTACACTCATTGGACCACACAGCGGTATGTATGATTTCCAATAAGTCCGTAGCTCGCTCCATCATAACAGAAAAAGGAGACTAAGTTATTTTACCCATCAGAAAAGATTCGCATCTTTCAAGTCAATCAAAATCAAGTGAATCAAGAAGACCATCGGAATGGAGTTTCTTCATACGCTTCACTCCAATGCGACCAAGGCAGCGATTGCCACATATAGGTCGAGTTATCGCTCAATTTCAAACGTTTAGCCTCAATGTTATTAATATGTGTATTTCCACTATCGAGATTCAATAAGAATAGACCATCTATCAAAGGTGCATGTGCATAAAACATATTACTCATATAAATCGAACAACCATTATTCTCGGATTTAAACAAGTAACCGTCTCGCAATAAACAAGATCCCGATATAATGTTCATGCTCAACGCAGGCACCAAATAACAATTATTTAAGTATAAAACTAATCCCGATGGTAGATGAATGGATAGCGTGCCGTCCGCGATCACATCAACATTTGATCCGTTTCCTCAGCATCATCACCTCGTTCTTCACTAGCTTCCGTTTATTCTGCGGCTCTGTTTGAGTTACAAATATGAGCAACCAAACCAGTATCAAATACCCAGGCACTACTACGAATACTAGTGAGATACACATCAATAACATGTATATCAGATATACCTTTCTTCTTGATGTTGCCGTTCTTCAAATCCGCCAAGTACTTTGGGCAATTCCGCTTCCAGTGACCTTCTCCTTGCAGTAAAAGCACTCAGTATCAGGCTTGGGTCCAGCCTTGGTCTTCTTCGTTGGCGTGGTAACTTTCTTACCACCCTTCTTGAAGTGTCCCTTCTGCTTAGACTTGCCTTTCTTGAATTTGGTGGTCTTATTGACCAACAACACTTGGTGCTCTTTCTTGATCTCCACTTCTGCAGACTTTAACATAGCAAACAGTTCGCAAGCTTGTTCATGTTCTGCATGTTGTAGTTCATCACAAAGTTCTTGTAACTTGGTGGTAGTGATTGGAGGACACGGTAAATCCCCAAAGCATTAGGAATCACTATACCCAAGCTTTGAAGTTTGTTTGCGTGCCCAGACATCTTAAGCACATGCTCACTGACGGAGCTGCCCTCTTCCATCTTGCAGTTAAAGAACTTTTCAGAAGCCTCATAACTCTCAATCGCCGCGTGAGTCTCAAAGATCAATTTGAGATCACGGACAATATCATGTGGGTCTGAATTCTCAAACCTTTTACAAGCTCGATTCTAAACCATACAAGATAGCACACTAAACTATGGAGTCTTGATTCTTAGAGCAAGGTAAACATTCTTTACTTCATTGGTAGCATCACCAAGTGGGTCACCCAGCGGTGCATCCAGCACATAGGTCAAATTACCAGCTGTGAGGACAATCCTCAAATTGCGGAACCAATCCGCGAAGTTGCTTCCATTGTTTTTTCAACTTTTCTTTCTCTAGGAACGCATTAAAATTGATGGTAGGGACTGCCATTGATCTACAACATATTTGCAATAGTTTAGACTAAGTTTATGACAAATTGAGTTCTAATTAACAATTAAATTAATCTAGGTGAACTCCCACTCAAAACAAAATCCCTCACATTGTTTTAGTGATCATACGAACCAAATCCACCATATCAAAACCGATCATCACGAGAGTTGATATAGTTTCAATGGCGAACAATCGACATGTTCATCATATCTATGATTCATGCTTTACCTTTCGGCGATCCGTGTTCCTGAGACCATGTCTGTACATGCTAGGCTCATCAAGATCAAACCTTAGCTTCCGCATAAGCAAATCTGGCTTGCTTACGTTGTATACACTTGCGGAATCTAACACACCCGATCATCACGTGGTGCTTCGAAACAACAAGCTTTAGCAACAATGCATACTAAGGGTGAACACTTTAGAACTTGAAATTTATGTGCATGAGGGATCATCTTATAAAGCTACCGTCGTCTACTAAGCAATACAAGATGCATAAAGGATTAACATCACATGCAATTCATAATATGTGATATGATATGGCCTTTCTTCTTTGTGCTTCCGATCTCCATCTTCAAGCACGAACATGATCTCCATCATCACTGGCATAGCATCAAGGTCAATGATGCTTCTTCATGGTTGTCGTCCACCAGCTTCAACTATTTACAACTACTTTGAATAGACACGCGGGTCTTAACAGAAATTAAAGACAACCATATGGCTCCTGCCGGTTGCCAACTTACAATAAGGAACATTGCATACATCAAATATAATCACAACCATGGCCATATCACATCACTGCACACCCCTGCAAAACAAAGTTAGACGCCTCTACTTTCTTTGCATATTTTACGTGGTTTGGGGCTGTTAATAAGTGTCGTTCTAACTTACGAATATGAACCACAACATTGATACTAGTATTGTTAATCACCCGTTGTAAATTGGATCTTAACTATGCTAGGAGAAACAGGCACCCGCAAAGCCACTTATGCAATACAAGTTGCATGTCAAGCGTGGAGCAAGTCTCATGAACGATGTCATGTAAGGTTAGCCCGGGCCGCGTCATCCCAACATACCGCAAGATGCAAAGTACACAAGAAGCAATCGACAATAAAAGCATCAACGCCCACAATGACCATTGTGTTCTACTCGTGCAACAGATCTACATATAGACGGCTCGATACCCTTTGTTGGGTTTCGTAGCATGGAAAACAAAAATTTTCTACCGCATACAAACAAACAAGCCAAGATCTATCTACTAGATTGTAGCAACGAGTCGATAGAATAACTCACCCTCAAAGATTCCAAAGTGTTTAACGAGAGCAGATTCTCGTGGATGATGTAGTCGTACTCTTTCCGATCTCAAGATCGCGTAGACGATCCTTCCGGCGCTGCGTTCCGGCAGCGCTCCCTTGATCGGTCACACGTTCGGTTTTTCGACGAAGACCTTCCTCTCCCTTGTTCCAGCAGGCAGCGGAGGTTGTAGCACTCTCCTCGCGATTCCGCAACTGACGGCGTGGTACCGAAGTAGAGGGAGATCTCAGAGGCTTCGCCTTAAGCCGAGCGAGTATGGTGGAGTATGAGAGAGCTTTGGTGATCTAGGGTTTAGACACACCAATTAGAAGGCTCTAAACCGGAGGCTAGGGCAATTAGAAGCTCTAACTTGACGGCTTGGGAGAAATCCCTAGGCTGTGGCTAGGGTTTAGGTTTAGAGGAGAGGGACTTGTGTGCTAGGAGGGGCAGCCCTGCCCCTCCCTTTTATAGGTGGGAGGCGCGGCCAAGGGGAGGGGAGTCCCTCCCCAACTTGGCTTGGAGGTGGGCTGGCGGTTGGAGGAGGGAATCCCTCCCCAACTAGGTTTCCCACTCCTCCTCCTCTTTCCAAAACTTCCCGTTTGACTTTCAAACTAGCCGTTTGACTTTTCAATTTAGGATTTAAATAAACCCTTTATTTTGGACAGCAAAGACACCTAGTACATGATGCAATCATTCCAACTTACAATGACACATTCATGTACCCTTCCCCCAGTCTTGGGACATTAGGAACCTTCTAGAATGTTCGATGAAAACACCGAACCATTCCCCAACTCAAAGCAGGACTTTCTTTATATGAATCTTATTCTCCGGACCATTCCGGATCTCCTCGTGATATCCTGAATCCCATTCGAGACTCCAAACAACATTCGGACTCTTTCTCATCATTCCATAACTACTCAAACAATGTCGAATCCTTAAGTGTGTCTCCCTACGGTTCGTGAATTATGCGGACATGATCGAGACACTTCTCCGAACAATAACCAATAGAGGAATCTGGAAATTCATATGGCTCCCACATATTTCTACGATTACTTTGCGATCGAATGAACCACTTACATATGATATCAATTTCCCTTTGTCTCACGATAGTTTACTTACCCGAGGTTATGATCGTCGGTATCTCTGCATACCTAGTTCAACCTCATTACTGATAAGTACTCTTTTCTCGTTCCCGTGATATGTGATCCCTTGTGAGCCAGTCACATGCTTGCAAGCTAATTGGATGACATTTCACCGAGAGGGCCCAGAGTATATCTATCCGTCATATGGATGGACAAATCCCACTCTTGATCCATGTGTTTCAACCAATACTTTCTGAACACTCAATGCCACCTTTATAGCCACCCAGTTACGGTGTGGTGTTTGATGACATCAAAGAATCCATTCGGTAAAGGCGATATGCATGATCTCATGGTCGAAGGAATCAGATAACTATGTATCAGAAAGCATATAGCAATTGAACTATTAAAATGACTTGATCTTTATGCTATGCTTATCTATAGGAGTATGTCCACCATATCATTCTCCTAACGATATGATCTTGTTGTTAACAACATCTCAATGTTCATGATATGGAAACCACAATCATCTATTAACCAACAAGCTAGTATTATATAGAGGCTTTACTAGGGACTTCAAATTAAGTTTACAAATCACACAAGTATTAATGTTTCCTTGTTAATACTACTATAGCATGAATGTAAACATTTATCATAAACACAAAGATATAATAATAACTACATTTATTATTGGCTCTAGGGCATATCTCCAACACAAGCTTGGAATAAACCAAGGGGATGCCAAACCGATGACGAGTTACTCCTTCGGTGGTGGTGGTAATATTTTCTTAGTTGTCGTGAGGAAATCTTCCAGCATCTTGCGAAGCTTATTATTCTGCCATTGAAGCATGTCCACCTTCCTCTGCAGGTCTCGATACTTATCGTAGAACTTCTTAGTGACTCGTAGGGCTTCCGCTGATGCAGGGAAAGAAACTAAAGGTACCAGCCCCTGCTTGGCGTCTTGAAGATCCTCCTCTATAGGCTCCTTCCTTTTATCCTTGGCAGACACCATTGCGCTTCTAAGCTTTCAAAGAGTATGTCCTGGCAGAAACAGATCGAAACAAAAACACGACAAAAAACACAATATATGAACCTCGGGGGATCCGGGGGGTTATATATTACGAAGTTTCACATCAAAAGGAAGGTACTGGGAGAAAACGAGTCGGAGGCGGAGTCCTAGGTGGACTCACCACCTGGTGGCGCGGCTAGGGGTGGGCCCGCGCCACAGGGTGGTGTGAGCCATCCTGGCTCCGGTTCCGTCCCTTTTTCCCTTCGTAGCTTTCCTTATTGACTAAAAACTGCAAAAATATAGTTGGATTGTATTTTCGCGGAACTTTTATTACCAGAACTGTTACCTAGTTGGAAACGGACTCTGCAGGTCTCTGAATTTGGTATTGAGTGGATCCTTCCGAAGTCATCACTTGAATATCATCGATATTTTCATCTTCATATGCTTACTACTTGAGTCATAAAACCTTTCTCTTCCTTATTGCACCATTATCTCCCCTTCCTGGAAATTTCTTTCACACAAAACTTCACACAGTTCTTATTAGCAACATTAGTATAAGTGAAGTGATAAAATCTTTTGAGTCCAACTTCGACTTAAAACCATCAAAACAAAAGCTACTGTAGCAACTCCTTCTGAAAACCCAAAAAGAATTCAAAAAGGAAATCGAATAAAGAAGCAAATGCAAGATTGGCAAAATCTGTCAAAACAGACCAGCTGGTAAAGATCATTTTTTTCGAAAATCTTCTGTTGCTTAAATAAAAAAGTGCAGAACTAATGAAAGTTAAATAACAATCTGTGGCAGAAGCACAAAAAATTACAGCTCAATCCGACATACAGAGATCTCTCACGAATTTTTACGGTGAAGCACAAAAATCTGTTTCGGGACAGCAACTTCCCCAAATATTACTTTTCTCTCATTAGAGGTTGATCTTGACACAAAAACCAAACAAAAACGGATAAGGAGCGGTTATTACTGAACTAATAGCTTCCAAGACTCAAAGAAACAAAAACAAACTGAAAGCAAAAACACTTTGGGTTGTCTCCCATAAAGCTCTTTCTTTATAGCCATTAAGATGGGCATGATAATTTTGAAGAAGCTCTCATAGGGATATGGATTGAAGTGAAAGAGAGCATTAAGAAGCAAAAACACACATATTTAAGTCTCACACACTTCCTATGCAAGGGGATTTTGTAAACAAACAAGTTATTGAAACCAAAGGCAACTTGCATAAGAAGGCAAAAGAAGTGTAACATAAAAACTTTCAGCATAAAACGAGGAAACTTGATATTATTAAGATGCATAAGAACACTTTTCCCTCTCTCATAGTAACTTTCAGTATCATGCTTAAACTTAACAATATAGCTATCACAAGGACCATCATAGCAATGATCACTTATTCTAACAGTAAACACAGGAATACTAGCTCTCATAATATTACTTTGTGAAACAATATCAGAGGTATCCTTACAAAGGATAGTGTGTCCCTCTTTTTCATACTTGATGACAAAGTCTTTCACATTTGCTATTATAGGTTCATCAACCATTTGTTTATCAAGTTCAACAGCCTTATTCATACTTTCATTAACCATACTAGCTATCATAGAATGTTCCTTTACCTTAACTGGAAAAGGCATTTTATCAATATAAGGTTCAAGTAAAACATGATTAGTAGTATAAACTTCAGTATTTCTTGCAGGAACACTCTTAGCAATATCTTTATAAGGTTCATGATACTTATTCCACTTCTTTTTAGGCACTTCAATATAATAAGAAAAAGCCTTAAAATAAGATGCAATAGCTTGAGAGTCTAGACCATAAGCATTTTTAATATTTTGATAGTCATCAGTTCCCATAAAAGATTCAATGCATTCATAATCATAATTTATACCTGACTTTCTACCTTTGTCATTCTCCCAAGCTTCAGCATTGTCTTGAATATGGTCTAGAAGGTCCCATTTAGCTTCTTCTTCCATACGAGTGAATGATCCAGCACAAGAAGCATCCAATAAATCCTTATCATGTAGAGAGAGCCTTGCATAAAAGTTATTGATAATAATATTGTTGGGGAGCTCATGAATGGGACATTTGAGCATTAGTAACTTCAATCTCCCCCAAGCTTGAGTTGTACTCTCTCCATCAAGAGGCCAAAAGTTGTATATTTGATTCCGATCTTTATGAATCTCACTTGGAGGATAAAACTTTGAATAAAAGAGAGGCACTATTTCCTCCCATTCCAGAGCTTGACCATTCTTCAGCAGCTTATACCATTCCTCAGCTCTTCCTTTCAGGGATAATGAGAATAACTTCTTCTTAACTTGATCTATAGTAATACCCGCACACTTGAACAACCCGCATAATTCGTGTATAAAGTGTAAATGATCACCGGGATGGACAGTTCCATCCCCAACATAGTAGTTATCCATAACACGATCAATAATTCTTGTAGGTATTTTGAAAACATCTTTCTCAGCAGGTGGTGGCTTATCTACTACCTTAGCAGTGGTAGTAGCATTACCAAATAAGAAACTCAGCGAATTATCCATAACGAAAATAAAGCAACTAGAAGAAGTAAACAATACTCACAGTAGAAGTTTCCTTTACCAGTTCCACTCTCCAATAGCGCTTCACTCCCCGGCAACGGCCTTGGAAAATAGTCTTGATGACCCACAAGTATAGGGGTGTATCACGATTTTCGATAAGTAAGAGTGTCGAACCCAACGAGGAGCAGAAGGTGCTGGCTAGTGGTATGGATCAGGAATTCTCTGCAAATACTTAGCAAACGGATTTTTAGGGGTTTTTGATAAAGCAAGTAAACAAAGTACGAGTAAATAAAAGACAGTAGGAATAAATGTAGCAAGTGGCCCAATCCTTTATGCAGCAAAGGACAAGCCGGTTGTATTTCTATAGATGATCAAACGTTCTCGAGGACACATGGGAAGACTGTCAAGTGCCTTCGCTTCATATAGTCGATTAATCTTCTCTAGCTTGCTAAGTGTTGTGTGGGTGAACATGTGCTAATGTACCGCCCCATCCAAGACTAAATACATACTTGTGATTAAACCCCCTTACAAACATCTGTAAGTACAAGAAAGTAATTAAGGTAGAAACCTAACCACAGCTTTAAACTCTAAGACCCTTACGTCCCTTGTGCAATGGTTTCCTAACGGGGGTTCATGTTTCTGTCACTCCGGCAACCCCTACGATTAGTAGCCAAATACACAATGCATTCCCCTAGGCCAATATAGGTGAAGTGTCATGTACTCGACGTTCACATGACACTACTAGAAGAAGTACACCACAGCTTAAATATCAAACTATTGAATCTTTCTCAACACAACTCCACTACTAACAACAAGACTTCTCCCATGTCCTCAAGAACAAAACGAACTACTCACAAGACATCATATGGATCATGATCAGAGATGGAATAATGATGTATAACAATCAGAACATAAACAATAATTCAATGGTTCACTCAATAGCATCAACTACAAGGAGTAATCAACACCGGGAAAGTTTCCCCTATGAACTATGCAAGATTCAACGCAATTGTTACAGCAATATGGAGATGGTGACGAGGGTGCTGATGGTGATGATGGTGGTGATGATGATGATGATCCCGATAAAGTCCAGCTTGATGGTGGTGTTGATGGCGACGATCTCCCATCTCTAGGAAGGAATTCCCCCGGCAGAAATCTGTCTGCCGGAGAGATCTTTCTCTCTCGATGTTTTCCGCCCCGAAGAGGCGGCGGAATCTTTATGTGGTCACTCCCCGAGTCTTAGGGTTTCGGGAGGTTGATATACGCCAGAGGGGAGAGGCTGGAGTGGGCCAGGGCGGCCACACCACTCCCTGGCGCGGCCTAGGCCTGCCCGCGCCATGGGGTGGTGTGGGCCCCCTGTGGCCCACCTCCACTCCATCTTCTGGCATCCTAAGTCTTCTGGAAAAATAGAATTTTTCGTATATTTTCCCGGATTTTATGATCTTCATGAATTTTGCCTCCAAACAACACCTTTTCCATCAGAATCCTGACTGCAGCGGTCCATGCTCCAAAAGTCATCAACCATACAAAAACAGATGAAATAACATAAGTATCACCTCTCAATACGAAATATATCAATGAATAATAGTGAATTAAGACATAGAATAGTGATGCAAAATGGACGTATCAAGTTTCTTCACATAAACATCGCATCCCCAAACTTTAAGAAATGACAGCTTAGGTTTGTTTCCAAACCATAATTCATACGGTGTCTTTTCAACGGATTTAGATGGTGCCCTATTTAAAGTGAATGCAGCGGTTTCTAGTGCATAACCCCAAAATGACAGTGGAAAGTCTGTCAGAGACATCATAGATCGAACCATATCCAATAAAGTACGATTACAACGTTCTGACACACCATTACGTTGTGGTGTTCCGGCAGGCGTGAGTTGTGAAACTATTCCACAGTCTTTCATATGTGTGCTAAACGCGTAACTAAGATACTCTCCTCCACGGTCAGACCGCAGAAATTTGATCTTTCTGTTATGATGATTTTCAACTTCATTCTGAAATTCCTTGATCTTTTCAAAGGTTTCAGACTTATGTTTCGTCAAATAGATATACCTGTATCTACTTAAATCATCCGTGAAAGTAACAAAATAATGATATCCACCTCGCGCCGACACACTCATTGGTCCACACACATCAGTATGTATGATTTCCAATAAATCTGTCGCCCGTTCCATTGAACTAGAAAACGGCGTTCTAGTCATCTTGCCCATAAGGCATGGCTCACATGTATCAAATGATTCAAAATCAAGTGATTCCAAAAGTCCATTAGAATGGAGTTTCTTCATGTGTTTAACGCCAATATGACCTAGACGGCAGTGTCACATATATGCAGATATATCATTATCAAGTTTAATCCTTTTAGCATCAACATTATGAATATGCGTAATACTACTATCGAGATCCAACAGAAATAAACCATTCAACACAGGTGCATGACCATAAAAGATATTATTCATATAAATCGAACAACCATTGTTTTCAGACTTAAACGAATAACCACTCTGCATCAAACACGATCCGGATACAATGTTCATGCTTAGTGCAGGCACCAAATAACAATTATTTAGGTTTATAACTAATCCCAACGACATATGGAGAGGCAGCGTTCTGACGGCGATCACATCAACTCTTGATCCATTGCCGACCCGCATCGTGACCTCATCCCTTGCTAGTTGTCGCTTGTTCCGCAGCCCCTGAACCGAGTTACATATATTAGCAACCGATCCCGTATCAAATACCCAGGTTCTACTGCGAGTACTAGTCAAGTACACATCAATAACATGTATATCACATATACCTTTGTTTGCCTTGCCGGCCTTCTTGTCCGCCAAATACTTGGGGCAGTTGCGCTTCCAATGGCCAGTCCTCTTACAATAGTAGCACTCAGTATCAGACTTAGGGCCAGCTCGGGGTTTCTTTTCAGCCGCGGCAACAGATTTTCCACCCTTCTTTCCCTTCTGCTTGCCTTTCTTGTCCTTCTTGAAACCGGTGGTCTTATTGATCATCAACACTTGATGTTCTTTCCTAATCTCCACTTCTGTAGTCTTAAGCATTAATAGAAGCTCGGGAAGAGACTTCTTCATGCCCTGCATATTATAGTTCATCACGAAGCTCTTGTAGCTAGGTGGCAGAGATTGGAGAACACGATGTATGCCTAAGTCAATGGGAATCGTTATTCCCAAGGACACAAGCTTATCGGCGTATCCAGACATTTTGAGTACGTGCTCACTAACGGAGTTGTTCTCCTCTATCATGCAGCTAAAGAACTTTTCAGAAGCATTATAACTCTCTACGGCAGCATGGGTATCGAAAATCATTTTCAATTCTCCTATGGTATCAAAGGCATTGCCATTTTCGAAACGCTTTCGAAGTTCTAGCTCTAGCCCATACAATATGCCACAATGAACTAAGTTGTGGTCCTCCTGACGAGTTATATAGACGTTCTTTTCCTCATCAGGGGCATCAGGAGCTGGTGGGGGTCCTAGCGGAGCCTCTAGCACATATTGCTTTTGTGCAACAGTGAGGAGAATCCTCAAATTCATAGCCCAGTTGGTGAAGTTGCTACCATTCGCAGCAAGCTTCTCTTTCTCCATGAACACATTGAAATTAAAAGCAGGTGGTGCCATCTACAACAGAATTTATAAAGTATATTTAGACCAAGTTTATGATAGATTGAGTTCAACTAATCCAAATTACTAATGAACTCCCACTCAAAAACGACATCCCTCGTGTCCTTTTGGTGATTACATGAACCAAATCCACTACACCAAGTTCGATCATCACGTGAGTCGGTGTAGCTTCAAAGGCGAGCATCTATATGGGCATCATATCAACTATATGACTCATGCTTAACCTTTTGGTCCGTGTTCCAAGGCCATGTCTGTACATGCTAGGCTCGCCAAGTAAGAACCTTAGTATTCACGTGTGTAAAACTGTCTTACACCCGTTGTATGAAAGCGTAGAGTCAAAAACACCTGATCAACACGTGATGCCTCAAAAAACGATCCACAAAATGGTGCATACTTAAGGAAGAACACATTTTATCTTGATATCTAAATGAGGGATCATCTTATAATGCAACCAAAAGCGCCAAACTAGCAATATAAGATGCTAACATCTAATGTGTGAAGTGAGATGATATGGTCCATGCATTTCATCTCTATCATTTGCATCGTGGTATGATCTCTATCATTCCTTTGTGTGTAAGGCCAAGGTCTATGGAACTTACACGTTAAGTGAGTTGTAAGAGTATCTATCATACATCTACTTACAACAATACCATATCAAGACACTAGCCCAACAACGATCTAAACTAGACGTCTCTAATTTATCAATTGCAAGTTTTACGTGACTTAGGGCTTTCGGAGATAGAACCGGTCTTACCTACGAACATGAACCACGACGAGGATAACCAAGTTATTAGCAACTCGTTGTAAATCAGATATTGACTATAGTAGGAGAGACAGACACCCGCTAGCCACTTATGCAAAACTAGTTGCATGTCAGTCGTGGAACCGGTCTCATGTACGATGACATGTAAGGTTGGTCCGGGCCGCTTCATCCCACTATGCCACCAATATCCAAAGTGTATAGAAGATGCAATAATATGATCATCATCGCCCACATATAAACATATGTGTACTACCCGTGCAAAGCACCTACGCATAGATCAGCTCGATACCCTTTGTTGGGTCCGCAACATAGAAAACAAAAAAATTCCTACGATGAGAACTATACGCCAAGATCTATCTACTAGATACAGAGCAACGGGTGGACATACATCCATGGAGAACTTACCCTCGAAGACAACGAGTTTTGTTAGCGAGTAGGAACTCGTGGTTGATGTAGTCGTACGCTTGCCGATCTCAAGATCGTGTGAAAGTCCGAGCGCCGCAAATCAGCAGCGCATCGGTCCTCGCACACACGTCCAAGCCACCGGACAACCTCCACCTCCTCGCTCCAGCGAATCAGCGGAAGCAGCAACTCCTTCCAGACGCAAGGCCACCGGGAACATGTATCTCGCTAATCCGAGACCATGGGGGAATATCTAGAGGGGGAGAGAGATCCTTCATGAGGAGGTATGCTTTGTAAGGAAGGAGAGGGGGGCCTTTTATAGGAGAGGGGGGATCCTCCCCTACCATGGCCGGCGGCCAAGGAGGGTGCCCCCACCTCTTCCTCATTCATGTGGTGGAAGCTCCACTCACATCAATTCAAGCTCCACCCAAAGTTCCACTCACATGCATTAAATTTCCACCAAATTTAATGCCACTCTCAATTAATAAAACTCTTTTATTTATTTTATTCAGAATTTTGTTAATTACTTTAATTAACAAATATTCACATAAAACCCCTTGCAACATTTTAATATCACGTGCAGAGCCACTTTCTGCAATTTCATCCGAAACAATTCCGGTTTCTATCGAAACATTTCCTGCGCTTTGCAAACCTTTTGTCTAGAACATATATGCTCCTAAATGGTGTCCGGCAACCCTTAAGTGTGTTACCCTATGGTTCGCGAATAATGCAGACATGATTGAGACTCCTCTCAGATCAATAATCAGAAGCGGGACCTGAAGATCCATACTGACTCCTGCACATTCAACGATGACTTCTGTGATCGTGAGAACCTTTAACGCTAGCAATTTAATCCCTTTGTCTCATGATATAATACATGTCCGAGATTCGATCATCGGTATCCAAATACCTAGTTTGATCTCGTTATCAACATGCACTCTTTTCTCGTTCCCGTGATATAACATTCTAGTGATCACATCATTTGCTTGCAAGCTATCTTAATATGATATCACCGAGAGGGCCCAGAGTATATCTATCCGTCATCGGGATTGACAAATTCCACTCTTGATCCATGAGCATCAACATAACACCTCCATAGCACTGAACCCACCTTTATAGTCACCCTGTTACAGTGTGACGTTTGATATTATCAAGATACTCTTCCGGTGTTAGCAATTAACATGATCTCATGGTCTAAGGACTAAGACTACTTCGTATAATGTTATAGCAATATAAACATAATGACTTGATCGTAATGCTATACTTCGGATGAATGTTCATCACATCATTTCACAAATTCTGTGACCTTGTTATTAACAACATCCAATGTCCATGATCAGGAAACCTTGATCATCTTGTTAATCAACAAGCTAGTCTATAAGAGAGGCATAACTAGGAACCCTTTTTGTTTATTAAACACACATGTATTGACGTTTCTTATCAATACAATTATAGCATGCAAAATAAACATCTATCATATACAAGGAATACATAATAACAACTTTATTATTGCCTCTCAGGGCATATTTCCTTCAAAAGCATTGGTTTATATTGTGTGTAATATTCAGATGGTGATGTATAGATATGTTTATCTTGATGAATAATTGTATATTTAGTTATTTAAAATTATTTGTTAGTTTCTAAAAATACCCTTTGTTTAGAAAACACACTGTTATTTTTGTTCTTGTGCCCGTAGATGCCGTAGGGCTTATTACTGGATTTTATGGTGTGCGGCTTTTGATAGCTATTTATTTGTTGTGGCCTTTGGTTTATTTGTTGTGGCCTTTGGTAGCACTTATGCTATTTTTCTTGCCACCTGTGTCATAGACTTCCCTACAATGTCGGATCTGAAGATCTAAAAATACTCTGGTCTAATTCACTCCATTGTACTAAGTCCCCATGACAGACAAAACCAATAGCACCTGTCACATTATTTAGATGCAGTTAGCGGAGGATGACGTGGTAGAGCGCCTAAGGACCATCTAGTGTATATCTATTCCCACTCATTACCTACATCTACTAGATTAGATCTTTGTTTTTGTTCGTACTCGCATGACAATTTTTCATTTATATGCTGCGAATCCCAACAAAGCTCTTGAGCAAGGAAGATCTAGATTGCAAGAGTATGCACGACACCAAATGAAATGAGAATATGGATTATTACATCAAATTTTTAAGGCATTCATGAGCACCGCCTACTTTCTCCCTAGCTCTTTGCGACATTATAGCTCATGTTTAAAAGTTCCCTTGCAAGAGTCAAAGAACATGTTGGCTCACCCTTACAAACTCAGCTTCAGGGCTGATGTTTCAGCCTCTTATCACCATTCGGTATCTTGATGAAATGGTTATGAACCAAAATATTCGGCCTAACTAGAAAGCATCTATTATGCAACAATTTTGTTACTATCTTATTTCAGCTTCTTCCAAGAATCAAGAATCCAAGCACAACCATGCAAGTAACAAATAGTTGTGCTTCTGTTCATGTAAGCCAAAAATGTTAGATGCATGTTGTCATGAAAATTATAAATTTACTTGCTACATGGTTATCTTATAATGTAAGATACACTTCTCTTTATATCGTCTATCTGTTGCTTTCATTAGAGTAAACAGATACCAACATCTGAGTCACGGCGATTTCATAGATAGGTACAACCTACAATAAGCGTTTTAGAAATATATTCCCATGCCATAAAAAAGTGATTTGTGTGTATCTTTAATTTGTCGTGTTTTGATACAGTACTACTTTGATTTTTAAGAGATTAATAGCTACCATTTGTTGTTCGTGATGCAGATGGATGTTTCAAACATACATATTAGCCTGTTGCTCACCTCTTTGCTTGGCAACTACTATCTTTGTTCCATAATATAAGCTTTTTTAGCAAGTAGCTTTCAGTTTGGCTTCACCTCTCCTACCACATGATTATATTTTATTACACATCATCTATTCTTATATCTATAATTTCTTCTCGTGGCTAAGACTTGGCTAAGTGAATTAAACATCATCAAGGCGTGAATGCCACCTTAGTGCAAATTGTTCCCAAGTTTGCACTAACATGTATTTGTAAAAAGGAAAACTAGATGTAAACAAGAAATTCGAAAAAACAAGAGTTTGGGATTTTTTTTGAAATGTTCATAAATTGAAATTGTTTATTTCTAAAAATATTCAAATTTCAAAAAAAAGACAAATGTTTTAGTATATGAAAAGGATATTTATATTTTAGAAAACGTAAAATAAAAAAAACATAAATGAAAAAAAAGAAAGAAAATCCAGTGCGGCCTGGTCCAACACACCCGGCTGGTGTGTGCGGTGCGGAATCCATGTGGTAGAGCTCCAATTTTAAAAAAAGTACTATGTGTTAGAGCGAGAAGCGCTGTCTTCATCAATGGGCCGGAAGAAGCATCACTCCCGAACTCCGTCTCCAATACTCATCCGGACATCCGGCCCCGGAGTACGGCCCAAGAGAGGGTGAAGCGAGGGGAAGCGCAACAACACCAGCACGCGCGGCGGCGCTACGCTCACCGGCGATGTACGGCGAAACCGAGCCCGCCGCCGCCACGGAGCGCACGGCGTTCCGACAAGCCGAGAAGAAGTACAAGCTCTACAAGCCGCCCAGCACCAAGGGTCTGTCTCCCCTTTCCCCACCGCCCGTCTCTACGCCGAAACACCTGAACCCTGACCCCCGAAGCGCCGCAGGAAGAAGCCAATCGGTGGCAAAGGAGGCGGTGAGGATCTGTCCGCGGTGGCGGACTTCCGCTCGCTGCTTGCTGGCGGCGTCGAGCTGCCCGTTGGGATCGAGAGGTGCGACTGTGCCGGATTCGACCTTCCCGTGTTCCGCTTCTCGGATCGGCCGGGTAACTTACTTAAGAGATCTTTCTTTCCTAGTACTTTTTTCCAAAATTTATTTGACGATTCGTAGTGGACGTATTGATCCTTGGATGACCCATTGTAGGGCTCATTTAGCTTATTTTTGATGATTAACTTGTCGTCGAGGTCTCTTGAACATGGTGTTCTTTGTGGATGATTCCCGGATGGAACAGAAACTTTTATTACTATTTCTAGTTTTTGAATTTTAGGTCATAGAGTTGCTGGTTAATTAGCTTCACCCTTTAAGATTGGGGCCTTTTTCATTCAAGTTGATTTTTCACAAGATTTCGTATATGTCTTGAACATGAGCATTGGAATATGTTCTATGATTTCCTGATAGCTAGGGAGCCCTCAGGTTCCCCTCTTATAATATATATGGTGCATATGTTGTACCTGAAATATTATGTCAGTAGGTTCTACATGTCCGAAAAGATGATGCGAAGGACAGGTTCTATTTTTTGCACGATGAGTATTGAACTAAAATCTTAGATAAATTTTACCACAAACATTTACAGCATGCAATGCACTTTCTTATTTGTCATATTGCCCCCATACTCATAAATCGTGACATTATTACACTTGCGCTTACTGATATACTTCTTGTTTTGATTTTGTAGGATTCTATTTTATTCCTGGTGCTCTTTCTACTGAGGAACAATGCTATTGGATTAGGGAAAGCTTGAAAACATTTCCACAACCTCCTAATAGAACTAACTTGACTGCTCTCTATGGTCCAATCTTCGATTTGCTCACTGCTGCTAAAAACCAAAAGATTTTGCTTGAAGTGCCAAGTTCTGATGGCCAAGAAAGCACCGAACAGAACAACAATGGAGAAAAAACACATTCCATTAACTTCAAGTTTGTTGAACACTCTGAGATTGAAAAGGGGGAAACACTTAGATCAGCCGCAGCAACTAGTCTTGTTCGCAAGCTCCGGTGGAGCACCCTCGGCTTGCAGTTTGATTGGTCAAAAGTATGTAACCTTCTCTTCCACAGCAGTGTTAAAAATTATGATTATTACCTTATTTTCAGTTATCTTTTTGCATTGTATGATTCTAGCTTCTTCTTTGTGGTGGTATTCCAAATTTTCTGATACTTCACACTCAGAAATAAAGTACTCCCTCTGTACCAAATTTTCTGATACTTCACACTCAGAAATAAAGTACTCCCTCTGTACCAAAATATAAGACATTTTAGCACACTGATATAGTGTCGTAAAACATCTTATATTTTGATACAGAGGGAGTAGTTTCTAATTTTTTCTTAAGATCTGGTTCAGTTATTAGAAACATGTTGAATTCAGTCCAATCATTTTGTTACTATGAAGTTATAATCCCATTGGAGCACGTAACAAAATTGTTATATAAGAGTCTTTGTTTAGTTATGATTGTTCTTGGAAGGTATCTGTCAGCATGATTATCTTCCGATGTAAAAAATGATCTCAGTGTGAATATATCATTAATCTTTATCATGATGTATGTTGTCTTCAGGTCTGACATGAAACTGGATGCATACTGACAATCTTATGTATGTACATTACTGACAGTTACGTAAAATTTTGTGCTTGATAGCGTAGTAGTTAGTAGGACAAAAAAAATCCAGCAACAACATATTAATATCTTGTTAAATCCTTCTCTGGTGACTGGTAACAGCGCAACTATGATGTATCACTTCCACATAACAACATTCCAGATGCCCTTTCTACTTTGGCAAAAAAGATGGCCATCCCAGCCATGCCTTCTGGAGTGGAATTCAGTCCAGAAGCTGCCATCGTAAACTATTATGGTTCAAGTATGTTGCTTGCCTCTTCATAAAATGACCTTTTAGCTCGATCCATTCTATTCAAATCTGTCTTGTAGTAATATGCTTCCTTTTCTTTCTGTACTGCAATATTACGTGACTCCCATAGGTGACATGCTTGGTGGCCATGTTGATGACATGGAAGCAGATTGGACAAAACCTATTGTGAGCATAAGGTATAATGTGTCAACTGCTTTCTTAGATCATGATCTTCCCTTCATCTTAACAGTGTCTTACCTGTTGTTCTTTTAGTCTGGGCTGCAAATGCATTTTCCTTCTCGGAGGGAAGACGAGAGATGAAGTTCCAAGAGCAATGTTCTTGCGAAGTGGAGATATTGTATTAATGGCTGGCGAAGCACGTGAACGCTTTCATGGTATTACTCGGCAAAATGGGTATTCTGTCTTGATTGTTAACTGAAATACCATGGGTCATCCATCAGGTCTGTGCGATAATCTCTTTTCTTCTCCCACAGGCGTCCCACGGATCTTCACAGAAAGCCCAGCAAGAAATCTCTGGTCTGGAATCACAACTTTCTGGTGATGACGACCACTTTATCTTGGACTACATCCAGAATTCAAGGATAAATATTAACATCAGACAAGTCTACTGAAGTTTGCTTCAGTTCCTACTAAGAGATGCTTCTAGGCTCATTAGCGGTCTCCAATGGCTTGGTTGGCTGCACCTAGAGTGGGATGCGAACAGGTTGCGGCAAGATGGTTTAGTCCTTGAATGGCGATTCAGTCTTCAAGCTAAACAAGAACAGGATACTTTTGTCATCCAAAGTGTAAGCCAATTAGATACACCTGGCAACACCGTATAGCTTAGCAGGATTGCTGGAATGGCAATTCAGTATTCAAACTAGCGAGGAAAAGGATGATTTTTGTTGTTCCAAAGTGTAATCCAATTACATACCCCATCTGGTGTGATGGCCTTAGCAGGATTGCTCAAATGTCGATTCAGTCACCGAACTAACTGGGAAAAATATTCCTTTGTCGTCCTGTGTAGTAAGCCAATTGGATAGCCCTGGCAAAACATTGTAGACCTTGAGCAGGATCGCTATCGTAGAAGAATGTTTTCCCCATTCTAATTTGTAACCTTATATATTCCCCTTCTGTCTCTTTTAATGGTGGTTTATTTAAATTGGCACTAAGCGCACCCCTTGACATGATCAGTTTACTTACTCCCTGAGATCCATATTATTGTTCTCAACTTTGTCTAGATTCGGATGTACCTAGTTAAGTTAAGGATTTAGACTAGATGCAATTGTATCTAGACAAAATTGAGAACATTAATATGGACCGGAGGGAGTAGTGTTTTCTTCGTACACGCTTATATAATTATTTATACGAATGGATACATATTATGTGAGAAAAATGAGCAATACTAATCTGCCAATTATTCAAAAAATTGTATTAGCTCTCCACGTCAATGTGGAAAAGAGGAACATACCGATCTGAAAATTGTATCTGCGCTCCACATTTATCTTACAACTAGAAAAGATGATAGTCATAGGACAAATCACCTCTAGCACACCTCATCGCAGAGATCAAGGATATAGTTAATGGTAGTAGAGACATCTTAAAAGTGGACCGAGCATAGAACAGAGCGAGTCAGTGTCTGAGGTCAGAATTGCCGTTTGCCATGGTTCAGAACCCGAGGCTTTGTCTCAGGAGCTAGATCATGACCTCCTTATAAGCCCTGTCACTTAATTAAGAAAGAAGTCCATATAATCTCCCTAACTATCACGTTTCGGTCGCTAGCCCCCCCTATCTATGAACTGGGTCATTTAATCCCCACAAGTATCCAATACCGGGCAAAATCCCCCTTGGGCGTTGATGGGCTGTTTGCATAGCGGTTTTAAGGCCATGTCAATAGCGGTTTGGCCAAGCTGTTCACGGACGATGAGGAGGATACACATTTGATGCTCCATATCGACCCCTTGTGCTCACGCATCTCCTGCCGCATGTACAAACCCGTCAGGTACTTTCTCGACTTGCCGGAGTGGTGCACCTTGAGCCGCTCGGAGGTGGACGACGACGACGGCACCGGGGGCGGTGCAGCGGCGCCTGATGACCCACAAGTATAGGGGGTGTATCGCAGTATTTTCGATAAGTAAGAGTATCGAACCCAACGAGGAGCTGAAGGTGCTGGCTAGTGGTATGGATCAGAAATTCTCTATAAATACTTAGCAAACGGATTTTTAGGGTTTTCAATAAAGCAAGTAAACAAATACGAGTAAATAAAAGACGGTAGGAATAAATGCAGCAAGTGGCCCAATCCTTTATGCAGCAAAGGACAAGCCGGTTGTATTACTTAAGATGTCCAAACGTTCTCGAGGACACATGGGAAGACTGTCAAGTGCTTTCGTTTCATATAGTTGATTAATCTTCTCTAGCTTGCTAAGTGTTGTGTGGATGAACCTGTGCTAATGTACCGCCCCATCCAAGACTAATACATACTTGTGATTATACCCCTTGCAAACATCCGTAAGTACAAGAAAGTAATTAAGGTAGAAACCTAACCACAGCTTTAAACTCTAAGACCCTTACGTCCCTTGTGCAATGGTTTCCTAACGGGGGTTCAGGTTTCTGTCACTCCGGCAACCCCTATGATTAGTAGCCAAATACACAATGCATTCCCCTAGGCCCATATAGGTGAAGTGTCATGTAGTCGACGTTCACATGACACCACTAGAAGAAGTACACCACAACTTAAATAACAATCTATTAAATCTTCCTCAACACAACTCCACTACTAACAACAAAACTTCTCTCATGTACTCAAGAACAAAACGAACTACTCACAAGACATCATATGGATCATGATCAGAGATGGAATAATGATGTATAACAATCTGAACATAAACAATAATTCAATGGTTCACTCAATAGCATCAACTACAAAGAGTAATCAACACCGGGAAAGTTTCTCCTATGAACTAATGCAAGATTCAACCAATTGTTATAGCAATATGGAGATGGTGATGAGGGTGCTGATGGTGATGATGGTGGTGGTGATGATGATGATCCCGATGAAGTCCAGCTTGATGGTCGTGTTGATGGCGACGATCTCCCCTCTCCGGGAAGGAATTCCCCGGTAAATCTCTGCCGGAGAGATCTTCTCTCTTGGTGTTTTCCGTCCCTTGAGGGCGGAATCTTTACGTGGTCGCTCCCGAGTCTTAGGGTTTCAGGAGGATGATATACGCCCGGAGAGGCTGAGTGGGCAGGTGGCCACACCACACCACCTGCTGGCGTGACCTAGGGCTGCCCGCGCCAGGGGGTGGTGTGGGCCCCCTGTGGCCCATCTCCACTCCGTCTTCTGGCATCCTTAGTCTTCTGGAAAAATAGGATTTTCCGTATATTTTCCCAGATTTTCTGATGTTCGCGAATTTTTCCTCCAAACATCACCTTTTCCATCAGAATCCTGACTGCAGTGGTCCATGCTCCAAAAGTCATCAACCATGCAAAAACAGATAAAATAACATAAGTGTCACCTCTCAATACGAAATATATCAATGAATAATAGTGAATTAAGACATAGAATAGTGATGCAAAATGGACGTATCAACTCCCCCCAAGCTTAGACTTCGCTTGTCCCCAAGCGAAACTGAGCTCAATAAACATGGCCTCAGGTTTATGGAGTGAAGAGTCGATAAAAGAATACGGACAAGAAGCATCACATTCATCAAATACATAGATCATAACAGAAGACAACTCACTATTATATAACTCAACTTGTAATGAGTAAAGGAAACACAATAAATATACATAAAGTGATTCATAATTGGTAATGGCAAACTTAGCTCTTGGTCGAAGAATAGTTGATAATTTGCTGGAGTTCACAAATAGCTGGTTTTCAATGATAGCTTTCAAAGTAGTAAACATCAAGATAAGAGCAATATGCCAAACAAGGAACATAAGACATGATTGAATAAATCATCATATGAATGAATAAAACACAACAACTCAAAATACTTGCTGAGATAGAGAGGAAGTAGGTTTACTGACTCAACTACAAAGTAAAAGAAAGGCCCTTCAAAGAGGGAAGCAGGGATTGCAAGTCTCATAAAGAGCTCCCAAAAATTATGATACTTACTAGCTTACAGCTCTCATTGCCCCTATCATAGGCATCTTTAGGTGATTAAGGTTAGAGTGATCAATGATGAGGATATGCATTGACAAGTTGTAAGTTGAGAATCTCATGTCCCTTGAATACGAGGGCCGCTCCTCATGCTACTCAAGTTTAGTCACCGGTAAGTTCTTATCATCATAAGCATATGTGTATCATTGAGAACCGCTTAACAGGTACCCTTGCCCGATGATACGGATGAATCCCATATCAAAATGACAAGGCAAGCGCACAAGCATCTCAAAGAATCTTCTTATTTACCATGGGAATATGGTGCTTTTTTCTCTCTTTCCTCTTTTCATAATCTCTTTTTTCTTTTTCTCTTTTTTTCTCAATATAGGACTCTTTTTTTTATAAGAAGAATGCTTCATAGATGCTCGTTATGGTTACACTGCAGGTTTCCACCATGTCAGCATGGATTAGACCAATGACCAGCGTTTCTCTAACACACATGCATAACTCCATGGACTTACAAGCTCCCCTTTCATTTCACACCGACGACATCCATAGACAAAAGAACATGATATCAACTTGGTACAAAGTACGAGTGCAATGTTGAAAGCGTTCCCCATGACATCATGGTTCTGCTAATCCACAACTTACAAAGCGCAAGCATATACGCAATATAGGTGAGCACAATGGTTCAAGTTTATTAAATGCAAGAAAGTAAAGTGTGCCATCAAGTTCGTGAGAGCTTTAATCACTATTTTTCACATAACAAATTAATTTGGGAGGTAGATAAAACAAGAATTTACTTGGAATAGCAATAATGCTAATATGTAGGTATGGTGGACACAAATGGCAAAGGTTTTGGTTTAAGGGAGTGGATGCACGAGAAGAATTCCCTCTCAGTACAGGTTTTTGGCAAGCAAAGCTAGGTAGCAAGTATAAGAGTTGAAGGAAACAAACAAACATACAAGTGATAAATACAAACATGCAATGTTCCTTGGAAGCACAAAAGACCTTAACTAGAGAATACTAAACTTATGAGCAAATCAAGGAAGAAAGATGATGAAATTATTTTTCTTTAGAGTACTTTTATCTTTTTCATTCAACTCTCAAAAAGTGTTGCTAATGACCGAGCCAGGTTTGCCAAAACCAACTAAATTAACTCAATGATCCCAAAGTGATACCAATACTAACAACAAGATCGATCATAGAACCACGAATTGAAAACTAATGTAAGCTATGCAAAAGAGTGAATGATAGAACTTCTCATTAATATTCCATAACGGTAACTCACACCAAGGGATACATATCTAACGAGAGAGGGGACATTTCCATAATGCAAACCATACTACATAATAACTCCTCTATTCATGATATGACTCTACTAAAAAGGTAAAAAGATAGAAGATAGTGATGTGATACCGCGACACTCCCCCAAACTTGGAACAAACCAAGGGGATGCCAAAACTGATGACGAATTATTCCTTCTGTGGTGGTGGTATCCTCTCGATGAGCTCTTTGATCAGTTTCCCCAAGTCCTCAATCTCGAAGGTGAGAGTACAAATCAACTCCGAGTTGTGCTCAATACGGCTCATAATCATTTCAATTTGTGGATCCCAGCTCTTGTGATTCTTTTTCCATTCTTCCCTCTTGGAGTCTTCTTTTCCTGCATGGTTATGGATAAAGGTATGGAAGGGATTCTTGCTGTGTGGAGGAAGTGACCGTGGAGCCAAACTGTGACGAGGAGCTTTTCCCCCAATCTGCATCCGTGCAGTCCTTTCTAATCCTGGCAGGGTTTGCCACCACTCCAATGCTTGCAATGGTAGTGCCGGTGTGCTTTGCCTCCTCTTCACCCTCACTCTTGATCTCCTTCTCCTTCCCGGGGTCTTGGAGGTCTTCCTCCATAGGCTCCTTCCCTCTATCATTGGCGGACACCATTGTGCTTCTAAACTTTCAAGGAGTATGTCCTGGCAGAAATAGATCGAAACAAAAATGCGATGGAAACACGATATACGAACCTCGGGAGATCCGGGGGTTATATATTACGAAGTTTCATATCAAAAGGAAGGTACTGGGAGAAAACGAGTCGGAGGCGGAGTCTGAGGTGGCCTCACCACCTGGTGGTGCGGCCAGGGGTGGGCCCGCGCCACAGGGTGGTGTGGGCCACCCTGGCTCTGGTTCCGTCCCTTTTTCGCTTCGTGACTTTCCTTATTGACTGAAAACTGCAAAAATATAGTTGGATAGTATTTTCGTGGAACTTTTCTTACCAGAACTGCTACCTATTTGAAAACAGACTCTGTAGGTCTCTGAATTTGGTCTTCGATGAATTTCTCTGGAGTTATAACTTGAAAGGCATCAACATCTTCATTGTAAGAATCTCCAGCAATATAGTGTTTGAGTCGCTGTCCATTCACTACTTGTGTAGTATTATCTTTTAGAGAAGAAATTTTTATTGCTCCTGAACGGTATACTTCTTCAATGATGAAAGGTCCTTCCCATTTTGATAGTAGCTTTCTTGCAAAAAACCTGAGACGAGACCTATACAATAGAACTTTCTCACCAACATGAAATTCTCTCTTAAGTATTCGCTTGTCATGTCATCTTTTAACTTTTTCCTTAAAGAGCCTAACATTTTCATAGGCTTCACTCCTCCATTCATCTAAAGAACTTAAGTCAAATAGTCTTTTCTCACCAGCGAGCTTACAATCTCTATTTAGTTCTTTAACTGCCCAGTAAGCTTTGTGTTCTAATTCTAAGGGTAGGTGACAAGCTTTCCCATAAACCATTTTATAAGGAGACATTTCCATAGGATTTTTGTAAGCAGTTCTATAAGCCCATAAAGCATCATTCAACTTCTTAGCCCAGTTTTTTCTAGACCTATTAACAGTCTTTTGCAAGATAGATTTAATTTCTCTATTTGATAACTCTACTTGCCTGCTAGTTTGGGGGTGATAAGCTGAAGCAATTCTATGATTAACATCATACTTAGCAAGGGTCTTTCTAAAACCACCATGAATGAAATGAGAACCCCCATTAGTCATGAGATACCTAGGCACCCCAAACCTGGGAAAGATAACATCCTTAAGCATTTTTAGAGAGGTTTCCCCGTCAGCACTCTTCGTAGGAATGGCTTCTACCCACTTAGTAACATAATCAATGGCAACAAGAATACGAGTATAACCTTTCGAGGGAGGGAAAGGACCCATAAAGTCAAATCCCCAGCAATCAAAAGGTTCAATAACTAGAGAGTAGTTCATAGGCATTTCATTGCGTCTAGAAATATTACCAACACGCTAACATTCATCACAAGATAAAACAAATTTTCTTGCATCCTTAAAAAGCATAGGCCAGTAGAAACCTGATTGTAGCACCTTTTGTGCAGTTCTATCTCCTGCATGATGTCCTCCATAAGCACTACCATGACATTTACACAATATCTCCTTTTGTTCATATTCTGAAACACATCTTCACATAATACCATACACTCCTTTGTATAAGTGTGGGTCATCCCAAAAATAATGCCTCAAATCATAGAAGAACTTCCTTCTTTGCTGATCTGTAAAAGTTGGAGGCAAATACTTGGAGACAATAAAGTTAGCATAATCAGCGTACCAAGGGCTCCCTCGAGAGCTCACCCCTACTGCAGCTAACTGTTCATTTGGGAAACTATCATTAACAGGCATAGGGTCAAAAGAGATGTTTTCCAATCGAGATAAATTATCACCATGTGGTTTTCAGCACCCTTCCTATCTACAATATGTAGATCAAACTCCTGTAAAAGCAGCACCCATCTAATAAGCCTAGGCTTAGCATCCTTCTTCGTCATAAGGTATTTAATAGCAGCATGATCAGTATGAATGGTGACTTTTGAGTCTACAATATAGGGCCTAAACTTATCACAAGCAAAAACAACAGCTAGAAATTCCTTTTCAGTAGTAGCATAATTCCTTTGAGCAGCGTCTAGAGTCTTACTAGCATAATGGATAACGTTTAACTTTTTATCAATACGTTGCTCAAGGACAGCCCCTACAGCAAAATCACTAGCATCACACATTATTTCAAAGGGTAAACTCCAATCAGGTGGTTGAACAATAGGGGCTGTAGTTAAAGCTTTCTTAAGAGTTTCAAAAGCTTCCCTACAATCATCGTCAAAAACGAAGGGTATATCTTTTTGAAGAAGATTAGTGAGAGGTTTTGAAATCCTAGAAAAGTCTTTAATAAACCTCCTATAGAAACCAACATGACCAAGGATACTACGAATACCTTTAATGTCTCTTGGACATGGCATCTTCTCAATTGCCTCAACCTTAGCTCTATCAACTTCTATGCCTCTTTCAAAAACTTTATGCCCAAGAACAATCCCTTCATTAACCATGAAGTGGCATTCCTTCCAATTGAGAACAAGATTAGTTTCTTCACATCTCTGCAAAACTTTATCAAGGTTGTGTAGACAATTATCAAAAGAAGTTCCATAGACAGAAAAGTCATTCATGAACACTTATACAATTTCCCCACAAAAACCATAAAAGATAGCAGACATGCACCTTTGGAAAGTAGCAGGAGCATTACATAAACCAAAGGGCATACGTCTATAAGCATAAGTTCCATAAGGGCAAGTAAAAGTAGTTTTTTCTTGATCTTGTTGTTTAATAGCAATTTGAGAGAAACCAGAATAACCATCAAGAAAACAAAAATGGGTCTTTTTAGACAACCTTTCCAACATTTGATCAATAAAAGGAAGCGGGTAATGATCTTTCTTGGTAACTTTATTGACTTTTCTAAAATCAATGCACATCCTATAGCCTACTACTATTCTTTGAGGAATAAGCTCATCATTATCATTAGGAACAACGGTAATACCTCCTTTTTTAGGAACACAATGAACAGGACTAACCCATTCACTGTCAGCAATAGGGTAAATAATACCAGCATCAAGGAGTTTCAATACCTCATTCCTTACCACTTCCTTCATCTTGGGGTTTAAACGTCGTTGGTGCTCTACTACTGGCTTTGCATCTGGTTCGATGTTGATAGAATGCTGACATATAGTAGGTGAAATCCCTTTTAAATCATCCAGAGTATACCCCATAGCTCCTCGATGTTTCTTCAAAACCTCCAACAACCTTTCTTCTTCCTTTCCTGAAAGTTTAGAGCTAATAATATGATATATCTTTTTATCATCAATATAAGCATATTTAAGATCATCAGGGAGAGGTTTTAGATCAAATACCAGATCCTTTTTAGGTGGCAACGTGGTACCCAAGTCTTCTACAAGCAAGTCATGCTTAAGCATCTTAGGCTGATCACGGAGAATCCTGTCAATCTCGTTCCTTTCTTCCATGAAGATTTCACTTTCATGATCTTTCATAAATTGCTGCAAATCATTGTTAGAGCAAGAGAAATAGAAGCAAGTTGTTCAACTCTAAAATCCTCATTATGGGTTTCCTCTTCACAAGGTCCTTTAGCAAATTTCGAGAAATTAAACTCATAAGATTCCCCATCAAACTTAGTCAAGATTTTCTCCCTCTTGCAATCAATAATAGCTCCACAAGTACTCAAGAAGGGTCTACCAAAAATGATAGGATAAGTTTTACTAGCAGCTGAACCAAGTACTAGAAAATCAGCAGGATACTTAATCTTACCACAAAGAACTTCCACGTCTCGTACAATACCAATTGGAGAGATAGTCTCTCTATTAGCAAGGTGAATAACCACATTAATCTCTTCCAATTCGCAGGGACTGATTTCATGCATAATTTCTCTGTAAATCTCATAAGGGATAGCACTGGAACTTGCACCAATATCACATAAACCATAATAGCAATGATCACCAATTCTAACAGAAAGCACCGGAACACTAGCCTTTTTAGTTCTATTAGGATGTGAAACAATATTAGAAGCATCCTCACAAAATACTATGTGCCCATCTTCTATGCTTTTAGTGACAAGGTCTTTCACAATTGCTACCACAGGTTCAATGTTTATTTGTTCATCAGATTTTACAGTTCTCTTTTCACTTTTGGTGATTACATTAGTTATCATAGGATGGTCCTTTACCTTTTCTAGGAAAGGAATCTTCTCGATATAAGGTTCAGGTAAGATGGGATCAATAATGCAATACTCAGCACTCCCGGCAGGAACATAGTCAACAATATCTTTGTAAGGTGCATGGTATTTATTCCATCCCCTTTTTGGAATTTCGATATAGGAAGCAAAAGCTCTAAAGCAAGTCATAATAACTTGCAAATCAAGACCATAAACATTACTAATATTTTGAAAGTCATCAGTTCCCATAAAAGATTCAATGTATTCATAATCATAATTTATACCTGACTTTCTACGTTTGTCATTCTCCCAAGCTTCAGCATTGTCTTAAATACGGTCTAGAAGATCCCATTTAGCTTCTTCTTCCATACGAGTGAATGATCCAGCACAAGAAGCATCCAATAAATCCTTGTCATGTAGAGGGAGCCTTGCATAAAAGTTATTGATAATAATATTGTTGGGGAGCTCATGAATGGGACATTTGAGCATTAGTAACTTCAATATCCCCCAAGCTTGAGCTGTACTCTCTCCATCAAGAGGCCAAAAGTTGTATGTTTGATTCCGATCTTTATGAATCTCACTAGGAGGATAAAACTTTGAATAAAAGAGAGGCACTATTTCCCCCCATTCGAGAGCTTGACCATTCTTCAGCAGCTTATACTATTCCTCAACTCTTCCTTTTAGCCATAATGAGAATAACTTCTTCTTAACTTGATCTGTAGTAATACCTGCACACTTGAACAACCCGCATAATTCGTGTATAAAAAGCAAATGATCACCAGGATGGATAGTTCCATCCCCAACATAGTAGTTATCCATAACACGATTAATAATTCTTGTAGGTATTTTGAAAACATCATTCTCAGTAGGTGGTGGCTTATCTACTACCTTAGTAGTGGTACTAGCATTACCAAATAAGAAACTCAGTGAATTATCCATAATGAAAATAAATCAACTAGCAGAAGTAACCAATACTCACAGTAGAAGTTTCCTTTACCAGTTCCACTCTCCAATAGCGCGTCACTCCCCGGCAACGGCGCCAGAAAATAGTCTTGATGACCCACAAGTATAGGGGGTGTATCGCAATATTTTCGATAAGTAAGAGTGTCGAACCCAACAAGGAGCAGAAGGTGCTGGCTAGTGGTATGGATCAGGAATTCTCTGCAAATACTTAGCAAAGGGATTTTTAGGGGTTTTCGATAAAGCAAGTAAACAAGTACGAGTAAATAAAAGACAGTAGGAATAAATGCAGCAAGTGGCCCAATCCTTTATGAAGCAAAGGACAAGCCGGTTGTATTACTTAAGATGACCAAACGTTCTCAAGGACACATGGGAAGACTGTCAAGTGCTTTCGCTTCATATAATTGATTAATCTTCTCTAGCTTGCTAAGTGTTGTGTGGATGAACCTGTGTTAATGTAACGCCCCATCCAAGACTAATACATACTTGTGATTATACCCCTTGCAAACATCCGTAAGTACAAGAAAGTAATTAAGGTAGAAACCTAACCACAGCTTTAAACTCTAAGACCCTTACGCCCCTTGTGCAATGGTTTTCTAATGGGGGTTCAGGTTTCTGTCACTCCGGCAACCCCTACGATTAGTAGCCAAATACACACTGCATTCCCTTAGGCCCATATAGGTGAATTGTCATGTAGTCAACGTTCACATGACACTACTAGAAGAAGTACACCACAACTTAAATAACAATCTATTGAATCTTTCTCAACACAACTCCACTACTAACAACAAGACTTCTCCCATGTCCTCAAGAACAAAACGAACTACTCACAAGACATCATATGGATCATGATCAGAGATGGAATAATGATGTATACCAATCTGAACATAAACAATAATTCAATGGTTCACTCAATAGCATCAACTACAAAGAGTAGTCAACACCGGGAAAGTTTCTCCTATGAACTAATGCAAGATTCAACCAATTGTTACAGCAATATGGAGATGGTGATGAGGGTGCTGATGGTGGTGATGATGCTGATCCCGATGTAGTCCAGCTTGATGGTGGTGTTGATGACGACGATCTCCCCTCTCCGGGAAGGAATTCCCCCGGCAGAAATCTGTCTGCAGGAGAGATCTTTCTCTCTCGGTGTTTTCAGTCCCGCAGAGGCGACGGAATCTTTCTGTTGTCGCTCCCCGAGTCTTAGGGTTTCAGGAGGATGATATACGCCAGAGGGGAGAGGCTAGAGTGGGCCAGGGTGGCCACACCACCTCATTGGCGACCTAGTTGCCCAGGGGTGGTGTGGGCCCCCTATGGCCCATCTCCACTCCATCTTCTGGCATCCTTAGTCTTCTGGAAAAAAAGGATTTTCCGTATATTTTTCCGGATTTTCTGATGTTCGCGAATTTTGCCTCCAAACAACACCTTTTCTATCAGAATCCTGACTACAGCGGTCCATGCTCCAAAAGTCATCAACCATGCAAAAACAGATGAAATAACATAAGTATCACCTCTCAATACGAAATATATCAATGAATAATAGTGAATTAAGACATAGAATAGTGATGCAAAATGGACGTATCAGCGCCATTGTCCGCCGCCGATGGAGATACCGGAGCCGACTTGGACATGGGCATGGTCATCGTGGACAGAAGCGCCGAGAATCTGTGCTTGTCCTTCTCGTGGAGGAGGGCAGTGACAGTCATGACGAGCTTGATGTCCTTCAGCCACCGTGGCTTCTTCGCTGGTAGCTTCCCGCTGTCCTTGTTCGCCAGCACCGGCTGGCTATGGCTGTGCCGAATCAATTGCTTCACTCGCAGAGGGCAACCGACGAACTGATCGTACTCGCCTACACTCAGCTGTGTGACGGTGCGGGCGTCATTGACCGAGCCGCCCGTCGACTGTCTGCGGCGGCTCACGACGATCTCATTGCTGCCATCCAGATTTTTACGAGCAACTAGCGGATAGGTGGAGAGCCCTGTTCACGGGCGAGCCCTGCAAAACAACGCCGGCTTTCTAGCAGCACCTCCTCGTACGACAAGGCAATTGTCGGACCGGCACCGTTTCAAGAAGCAGACGGACGGATTTTGTTGTGACAGAGGAGCAAATATGGCACACCGAGGTATGTCTAAAGACCCAACCTGTGTAATATGCGGTACTGAAGCAGAAACAACTTTCCATGCGATGATTAAGTGTCCTCATGCACGCGAGCTTTGGGAGATTATGAGACAGTGCTGGGACTTGCCTCCTGAGGGTGCTCTATTTGAAGGAAATACCGACTGGTTCATGCATGCTGTTCAGAAAATGGGAGCTATACAAATGGCGCCGTTCCTCATGCTCTTGTGGAGGATATGGCATGTGCATAATGAGCTTACCCACCAGAAACAACCTACACCGGCCATGGCTTCGAAAAGATTCCTAGAGAGCTACTTGCAATCGCTAATGTTGATTGATCAACACCCAGCGGTAGATATTGTAAAAGGGAAGCAAGTCGTGGACTGTGGGCATGGCATGTGCAAGAGGCACCTTAGGGAGGAGAAACCGCAGGTTAAATACAAATGGAGACCCCCAGACGCTGGTCGCATGAAGCTAAACGTCGACGGGGCATTTACTCAGGACGGGCGGGCAGGTGCAGGCATGATTCTTAGAGACTCTAATGGCAATGCAATCTTTGCAGCTTGTAGGTGGCTCCAAACGTGCTCAGAACCCTTGGAAGCAGAGCTGGCTACCATTGAGGAAGGGATGGAGCTTGCCCTCCAATTGGACGTCATCAAATATCATCCTGGAGTCGGACTGCGTAGAGGCGATTAAGATGATCCAAGCTGGGAGCACCAACCTGTCTCGGCATGCTATTAGCGCCCCAACCCTGATAGTTAAGGGGGTCATGTGAACTTCTTTCTTTAATTAAGGAAAACGCTCCAACGCCTCCCCGGGGGACGGAACGTCTTGCTCCCTCCGCCTCCTAGCACGCCACGTGTCCTGGTCGTGGCAGAAAAAATCGTGTGCGGGCCACCACCTTATCTCCTTCCTGTGGCCCGAGCCATTCTTTGCTGTTGCAGATCGCGCCATTCCCCATGGCTGCCGCACGACCGCCGCCGGTGGCTCGTGTTAGATAATCACGTGTCCTACACGTATTGGAATTGCAGTCCGAGTAGGTGTAGGTGTCCAGATACTATACGTATATGTGTTAGACTAGGTTTAGGAGTAGTATACCGACTCCTAGTTGATTAGGTCCTAGTAGTGCATATATATATGCACACACCTGGCCTTGTAATCTTGTACCGGACAACACCGTGGAGTTGAGCAATACAAGAGAGAAAGCAAGGCTCGACAAGAGCCTTTGGCAATCAAAGTTGTTTTGCGTGTGCGTGCGTGAGTGTACTAGTTAGATCAAAAGAATCGATCGGCTAGCAGCACGTGCATCTCGGCGGAAGTTATCGGACACGTGCGTGTCGTCTCGTCGGAAGTTCCTCGTCGGTGTCGTCGGAAAGTACTCGGCGACAGGGGCTGTGCTAACAGCTCGCCCGCAACAAACGAGGTCGCAAGCTCAATCACGTTCCCGCCGCCTCGCCCTTGTCCGTTGCCAGCGGCCCACGCACCAGCCCTCTAGCGCCGGCCGGCCATGTCTCTACTAGCACTACTACCGACGTTTGCCGCCCCTGTCAACAGCGGACTTCATCGGCGTCACCTTTGCGTCGACTTCCGTCTGGTCACCTCCATCCATGGCGCTCGCTCACAGGCAGCTGCCCACCACAGATCCCCAGTTCCCCATTGCTCCAAGCGGGAGGCCCGCCTAGACCGAAGCAACGCCTGGAATTCTCCATCGTGTGGCCGTCCCCCACCGCTAACCGCTAGTTCTCAGCTGGCTGCCCTCGCCGGAATTCCTCCCGATCTCTCCCCGTGTAGATGCACCCACTGCTAAAATAACGCATTTCAAAATGTTTAAAAATTTAGAAAAATACCCGGGTGTACTTGCTGACATTCTATGTTAGTACACGAAGTTTCACGAAGAGAAGATATTTTACATGGCTTGTATAAAAAAGACAATTTTATGTGTTGTAAAATAGCTTTTTACAAGACATATTTTTGTCTTTTAACAGAGACCACAAAAAATATTTTTTCACCGCAAATACTTTGTCTGAGAACATAGCATATCAAGATGTACACTCAGGATTTTGTTTCGGATTTTTTTTCAATATTTTGAAATTCATATAAAATATATTTTTCATAATAAGTTCATCTAGACCTGGGAGCCAAAACGCCATTTTACTGATATATTGTAACTTCTTGCTACATTTCTTTACCGATTTTTCTACTGTAGTATAATTTTTTTTGCTACAAACAGTTCTATGGATTTGCATCATAGCAAGAATTTCTTTTGCTACCGGATCTCCGGTGAGGTATCCGCTGATGTCTCCGGCAAACTTTCTTTTTGCTACAACCTTCATGTGATTTTGCAACAATAGTATATAGGTTCTGCTACAATGTCTCCGGCGAGGTCTTCGACAAGATTGGGTTTGCTTCAATAGGACATTTTTTTGCTACAATGTCTCCGGCGTGATCAGTTTTGCTACAATAGCCTATAAATTTTGCTACAATATCCCATAACTTTTGCTACAATGTCTCCGGCGAGTGGTGTTGCTCTCGATGGTGCCCGGAGTTGCTCCCAGCAGCAGGAGACGTTGCTCTCGACAACACCCAGAATTGCTACCGACGATGGGTAGCGTTGCTATAATGGGTGTACAACGTTGCTACGACGGCGGGCGACACTGCTAGGACTGACCCTTTTTTGCTTCAATCATCGTTAGTTCTGCTACATTCGTGTTGTATGGAACAAAAATGGGTTTTTTGTGGGAACCTGCAAATGAAACTTTTTTTTGCTTCATTTGTGCTTTATGGAAGCAAAAGCAGGATTTATGTAGAAACCAAATTTTGCTCCAAACGATGCAAACGAAATGTTTTTTCTTCATTTTTGCTTTGTGAAAGAAAAACGGGATTAGAGAAGGCTAACTGAACACGTGCCGTGCTCTGGACCCAGGGGATCGGGGGGTTTGATCCCCGGGGACGCTCAGCGCTTACCTTTAATTAAGCGGCTTTTACCCACAAGAAAAGGAGTGAAGAAAGTAGGTTGGAGAATTGGGAAGGAGAGTTAGCGAGCAGATATGATATTTGACATTGTAGGTGTCTATACTCAAACCCAAAAAAAATTAGGCATGGTAATTATAAATAGAGAGAGTAGTTACATATACATAGAAAAATTAACACACAGCTAGACTTGCATGTGCAGTTGGCTGGTGGTTGATCATCCATCGATCATGGGGCGGCCAGCGAACCAGCTGGCTAAGCTAGGTCAACGTGCCCAACAAGCTCTTCATATGCAGAACTCCACTAGCCTAGCTAGATTATTGTTGGACACCCATACACGCACAGCAAGCTAATTCATGGCGGGCGAGGGCGGCGTGCTCTCCAGGCTGCTGGCGGCCCATGAGGCCGAGGTGCTGCGTCAGGTCAGCGACGGCACGGCGCTGCTGCGTCACCGGCTGGAGCGGCTGCAGGCCTTCGTCGCCGACTCCGACCGGAAACGCCGGGCCGGCACCGACGTCAACGGGATGAGCCACGTCTGCGAGTCTCGTACACGGGGCGTCGCCTTCGTCACCGACTCCGACCGGAAACGCCGGGCCGGCACCGACGTCAACGGGATGAGCCACGTCTGCGAGTCCCGTACGCGGGGCGTCGCCTTCGACGCCGAGGACGCGCTCGACGACCTGACCTTCCGCCACCAGGCATATATAGATTCAACTTTGGAGTTACTCTCTTGTTCAGTCTTGTTGCTCATGCATAGTTTTGTGTCCCTGGCCTAATACCAGCTCGCCCTAGAAAGCCTTGGTCGCCGGAGGTGGAGGACGCCGGCGATGTACTTTGCTGGCTTCTTCGGCCGGATGGTCGTCCGACGCGGGCAATCCGGTGAAGTCGCAAGAATCAAGAGCATACTTGACCAGATCTCAGAGAACCAACTGTACCGCAGGATCGAGCATACGCCATCATCGGTGCCACCGACATCACCCGCCACCACGGCCATCGCACCATGGACGTGCCCCCTGCTTGTGTCAAACTAACAGTCTCTTTCTTCTCGTCCATTTCTATCGGACAAACCGCCAGAATTCTACAAGAATATGTTTTCAGTAATACTATAAGTTACGTTTCCTAAAATTCTAATAAAAAAAGACAAATGAAAAAGCAACTTGGCTCCTTCACCCAAAGATTCCCAAAAAAATTCAAGGGGCTATAAACACCCAATATAACCATTGCATCGGCGTTGTTGCATGAGGCGGCAATTCGGCTCATAGGTGCAAATGCAACCATTTTAAGAAAAGATATTTTGAAATGTCAAAAAATTCAAAACAAAAATTCTACATATGCATTCAAACATTTTATGTTGGTTCACAAGTTTTTTTTGGGATGAAAGAACATTTTATGTGTTGTGTATAAAAAAGACAAAAAATATCATGTGAATAGTCGTATTCTTGTGACACATTTTTTTTATACACGACACAGAAAATGTACCTTCACCCCGAAAACATGTGAAGCGACATAAAATGTTATAATGTATATGCGGATTTTATTTTTGAATTTTTTAACATTTTGAAATATGTTTTTTCATAATGGGTGCATTTGCACCTGCGAGTCGAAGTGAATATCCCTATCTAACCATCTATCAGCTCCAACATGTACCACCAGCCAAAGAAAGTGAAATTTCATGTTAAGATTGAACCATTGGCCAGCCAAATCAATAATCATCGAGCTAAAAACGTGTCAATCAGACCAGCAAACTATAAAAATAGGCACAATGCTCATCTCAACTTGTTTTGTGGGTTTTGTTTTTTGAAAGGAGGTTAAAACCATTATGCATCGAACTGATGCACACAACCTTATATATTAAAGTTGATGCTAGGCAACGAGATAAGAGTCATCAACAAGCAGAGTACATAGTGTAGAAAACTATAACAGAACCATTAAATATGTATAAAAAATATAAGAAATTAACACCTACAACTTAATCGACTTCTTTCACGGCAACACCTTCAAGACAGGGAACATGTGCTCATCTGTAGAAAAACCAATTGAGGCCAACACATCAACAAGGAAACATGAGTTCAATAATTTAATGATGCAAGTTGATCGATGTTGATCTCAACCACTAATAAAGGCTAAAAGAAAGCTTTTCAACCCTAGACGAAGGGAGTATAACTACATAAGGACTAGTCGACTATGAGTACATACTGAGTATGTAGGGTGCACATAACCAGCTTATTTCAAAGCCATACCACAAGGACAAACCAGGTAATGCCACAAAGCACCAAAAAAAAGGGAAAGAAATTTACTCGAAAAGAGCAGTCAAGATGTTGTGCAATTTAACATTATGATTCCACCTACGTAGGTAACAAGGTCCCGCACTTTGCTAGTTGCTAGTGCATAAAACACGTATGGAGCCGACTTGTTCATAAGTATGTAGGCTGCACAAGAGGATTAAGTTTTTTTCTTTCCCTAAACAAAAGGATTTAGTTTTTTCGTATAAATAACAAAATATTTCTCGAAAGACAAGCTGACTAACATAGAGCAAAGCCCCAATCAGGCCACAATCACTCAGATTTTTATTTAATCCCTTTATCATTAGTTATCAAACATGTTAGCAACGCTTCAAGAGCTATATAAGTAATATGTCAACCAGACAAGTATGCACGTAAATAACCACCAGATACATACGCGCAAAGGCAAATTTACTATAGACAAATATATTTAATGATCTCATCATCATGATCACACATGCAACATTTTGAGTTGCTCCTCGAATTACATTTAAGTAGGATGCACTTTTTAAACCAAACATCCCGGTTTAAGCTCCAATAGAACCAGATGTTGGTTCTTTTATATTTAATAGATTGAAAGGGAGTCATGTAAAGAATTCTAATTTTATTTAAGCATACTTAACTTCCTGAGGGTATATATCTTTATTAATTCAATGGATGGACATTAATAACATAAATTATTGTATATATATATATATTTGACGATTAACAGGAGGGATGACCTGGAGAGTCCCATCGGATTGACAAGGACATTGCAATTCTTAAGGGTATGTTGGTCTATAAAGAAGATGATGGCTGCCACCCATTGGTCATCTCCATAGTTGGGGAGAGTGGTGCCGGAAAGAACACACTTGTGAAAAGTCTTTGTCACCAGATTCGTACAAAGATAGATGTTTTGATCAGGTATGACATGCAGCCCAATTCCAGCACGGAAGATCTCCTTATGAATGTGTACCGCATGGCATTGCGGCATTCCGCAGATCAGTGTCATGAGTTGAAGATGGATGAAGAAGGTATTGACAGTTACACTGAAAAAATCCGTGGTTTGCTGAGTAGAAAGAGGTACCTACTGATTCTCAGTGGGATATCCTCGAAAAGCACACTTAACTTCCTAAGGGCGAGCCTCCCAGACAACAATGGCAATGGTGGCCATGTTATGCTTATCTTGGACACCACGAGTGAAGAAGTCGCTTGGCATGCTAATACCATGAACAAAGATGGCTTCAATGGAGTACACATGATGACATGCTTGGATCGAGCAAGAAGTGCACAATTATTCTTTTGGAAAGTGTTAAGGAAGTCACAGTATGAGTCATGGTTGTTGGCTTCACAAAGGCGAAGAAATCCAATGCATGAGGAGGATCGGGGACATTACATGCAAATGTCAACAAGAATGGTTTGGAGGGAGGAGGATGGAGAGGCGAGGGAAGAGGAAGAGCGGGGGCAACATTTCCAGAGATCCGTGCACAATGTAACGGGGGGATACCCCATGGCCATAGTACTTCTAGCCGGGCTTCTCCGATTCAAGGAGAAGTCAGTCCAATGGGATGGACTCATAAATGAGATTAATGCTCCAAGGTACCAGCAGCCAAGCATCAACACAAGAAGGGTGATGGAGTCCATATTTTGGACTAGCTTCAAGGACCTCTCTAACAACCTCAAGTCATGCTTCCTCTACCTTGCCACCTGCCCCCAGGATACACGTCAAGACGCTGATGAGATCATTCGGATATGGATAGCGGAAGGTTTCATCATCAACAAGCAACCACACCATGGCAAGACACTAGAGGAGGTGGGCCATGACTACCTCAAGGAACTGGTCTTGAGATGCCTTGTTGAGCTAGAGGAGATAAAACCCAATGGTAGCATCGGGGTTGTGCGAGTACACAGGAGCCTCTTGCGATTCCTGCGGTCAGAGGTTACCGAGGCTGGTTTCATGGAGATCATCCATGATGTCGCACATGATGTCCTTGTGCCGCCATTGGTGTGCCGCCTCTCAGTTCAGAGTGACAAGAGCACAATGTACACCACCCACCAGAAGTTCCCTAGGTTGCGCTCCTTCTTATGCCATGTTGATGAGAAGCGACAAGGAGAAGGTGAAGCCGAACATAAGTGGACAAAGACGAGTGTGCACAATGATCTCAAGTTTTTACGCTGGTCAAAGTTCCTCCGTGTAGTCTCCGTGAAGGGGTTGAGGCTCGAGGAGTTGCCAGATGAGCTTGGTGACATGATCCATTTGAGGTACCTGTGCATAGACTGTCCGGACCTGCACCACCTCCCTTCAAGCATTGCCAGGCTGCTCAACCTGCAAACACTCGACATAAGCAACACCCAAGTGGAGGAGATTAACCAGGATTTCTGGAAGATCAAGACGTTGCGACATGTGCTCGCAAAGTGCCTCGTGCTCCCTATAATGTCAATGTCAGCCGGCGTGGGAGAAGAAGAAGATGATGAGGCTGGTGGTGAGCTACAAACGCTCCACGGTGTAAAGCCCGCTGCCTCGGGGTCCGTAGAGTGGAGTATGTTGGACAACAGTAGGACAAGAAGCCTACGGTCACTTGAGATGCACGGTTTTTGTAATGCAGAACACGGAGGCCCTGTGTTCGAGGCCGCTCTAAAAAATATGCATCTCCTTGGACACCTGAGTGTGCAAGGTGACGAGGTCCCTTCATGTGTCTTCGTCGAGCCATACCTCCGAAGTCTGCAGACCATGGAGCTGCGTGGAAACGTGAAGTGGGAAGACATCATCGCCCCAGTGGCGGATTGTCTACTCCGTCAAGTCCGGCCGAACCTCGTACAACTCAAAATGAGCAATGATGCTATCTCAAAGATGCCCCGAAGTATCAAACAACAGCTGAAGGAGATCCTGGTCCAAGGATGAGACACTGCAGGTTTCTTGTGCCCACCATTCCTACCTATGTCTTCAGTGATTTCTTCAAATCAAGGATAACTAGACCTGCGGGAAACGGGGTCATGAAGGACCATAACGTATATGATTTCGTTTTTTGATTTTTCTTTTTCAAGTGTTCTTTTGGTGAAACGATATGTTTTATTATGATTGTTGCTATAACTTGTATTCTTATAACTGAATCTCCATCCATTCACGGTGTTTCTCTGTTGTACCTGAACCTTTTATGTATGTCATAAAATCCAAAAAGGAGTGCATTTATGCCTTCACATCATCTTCTGCCTTCGTAGCATATTTTTAGTTTACTTTCATGTGTTCCTTGCAGAAGCTAGACTGAGGTAGCCTAGCCTACAAAAACATATGGAGCAAGAATGAGTTATGTTCTTCTTCTATATACGATCCATGTTGTAGAAATTCATAGTAGTGCATGTGCGCTCTTATTCTTTACCCAGTACAGATTCTGGATGTATTGCCGTGTATTAGCTTCCTTGTGCAATTAACATGTACTCTCTCCGTTTTAAAATATAAGATATTTTAGATTTGTAAAAGGAGTGTATCTAGACAGCTTTAGTATGTAGGTTCATTCCAAACCTATATGAACCTACACACTAAAAGGGGTCTAAATATACTTTTTTCACAAACCTAAAATATCTTATATTTTAAAATGGAGGGAGTATGTATAAAGGGCATACACTAGTACTAGGATTTTTTTTGAACGGATGAGGCCTGAAGGCCCTAGAAGCTTTATTAGTCAAAGCGGCGGTACAGGATTACATTGAGGTACCCAACAAACCAGAGAATAAAAGATAAGGCCTCAACTTTTACAAAGAAGACCCTAGAATAATAAGATCGAAAGCAATCAGGTCTTGGATCTTCACCGCCGCGGTTGCTAGATTGACGAGGATGGGCATCGCGCCGCCACCAGGGAACATGCCACTTGGGGCGTCGCCGGCGATGGATCCCAGCTCGTGATCGAAGAAATTCCTCCAAATCGGCATCGAGGCCAGGAGGAAGAAGATGTAGGGGCTTCCATGCCCGAGCCTGGAGTGGCTCCAATCGCCAAAGATAGCGCTGGCAACGCGCCGCCGCTTGGGATCTCCAGAGAGTGCTTCCAGCGTGCTGCACTCCTGCACGCCAACGTCTCGCCTGAGAGGAACATGACCAGCAACAACACTCCGCTCCCCTGCCTGTCTACCACCACGGCCACAAGGAAGAATAACAGAGAAGCCACCGGTAAATCTCCACCCAAGCAGGCCCATCCTCCATCTGAACCGCATGGGGCACGCCATGCTCCGCTGCTTCCCCTCCTCGCCGCCACGGCCGGCCAGGAAAAGCAAGCTCGCATCAACATCCCCGCCGCATCGGTCCTCCCCCTTGCCACCACGGCCGGCCAGGAAAAGCAAGCTCACACCACATCTCCGCCGCGTCCGTCCTCCCCCTTGCCACCACGGCCGTGTTGGAAATAATCTTGCCCTAGTGAGTTTGAGTCTAATTAGGTTGTTCCTAGTCTAGTACTAGTCGGATAGGATTCATGAGCTAGCTAGCTAGTTGTAGCTTGCCATGTCCGAGTAGCACTAGGACTATGTGTGTCCATGTGGTGTTAGTAGTATGTGTTAGTTTAGGTAAGTGTTTCCTAGTCTAGTCTGCTCGTGTTAGAGTAGGATTAGTACGTTGGTCTCAGGCTGGCCGTGTATATATATAAACGGTGGTGTGCTGTGAGAAGTTGTACCGAGAGATATTGAGAAAAATAAAAAGAAGAAGAACACGATACGAGCCCTTGGCCATAAGCTTTTTTTTCCGAGCGTGTGCGTTTGTCTAATCTGATGTGATCGATTCGTGAGAATTCCAATAATTGGTATCAGAGCGAGGTCAAGGATTTGAAGCCACGCTTGCCCCGGGGAGGCGACCCGTACTAGCACCTCGGGGGGGGGATGGGGGGCGATCGTTGTTCGGCGGAGTGACATGGAGGAGTCGGTGAGCAGGCCACTGTCAGAAAGGTGGCGGTCACCGTCGGCGGGAGAGCGTCAAGTTCGTCAAGGCAGTGGAGGTGGATGATCGTTGATAGGGAGCGTTGGTGCCAAGGTGCGGTACCGTAAGTCTCGTCAAGATCGACTTCGCGGGAGCAAGGAGAAGACGGCAAAGGTGTGTGCTGTCGTCAAGGTGTGCACATGAGTTCTTGACGGTGTGTCCAAGAGCTTGTGGTTGTGAAGTTTTCTGCGGCAGATGTGTCACTGGCGGAGAATAGTGTGTGCGGGAGCGAGCGGGAAAAGGATGTTGTGTCCTTGCGGTTCTGTTCGTAATTGTTGTGTTCCGGCGAGTTTATGTACGAAAAGATGCATTGCGCGTACATGACAAGTTGTGTTGCCGTCGGACGTGAAGTGTTGTTCGGTAAGATGCGTCACCGACAGCAAAGAGAAGATGTGAAGTGGCGTCCTAGTGCTGGTCTGCGAGACCATTGCAGTTGAAGCGGGCGAAGGTTGAGGGACTGTCCATTGAGTATGTTACCATGGACGAAGACGCAATTTGCGTGCCTCAATCAAGTCATCTGCGTGTCTCAACAAAAAGACGAAGACCAACATGAAGATGGATGTGGACCGATCAAGATGAGTTCCTGCATGAGGCTATGCGTTTAGTCTGCATGTGGCACGCTAAGATGCGGCAGCGTGGGCTGGTAGTCCAGAAGTGACACGTTGAGTTGAGGGGTCTATGTTGTGAACCTGCAATAGGTCAAGATCAAGGAAGCACAGGGAGACCCCAAGTTAAGATCAGGGAAAGTGCGAGTGGGAAGTTCAAGATTAGGGGAAGATTGTTGGAAATATTCTTGCCCTAGTGAGTTTGAGTCTAATTAGATTTGCTAATTAGGTTGTTCCTAGTCTAGTACTAGTTGGATGGGATTCATGAGCTAGCTAGCTAGTTGTAGCTTGCCATGTCCGAGTAGCACTAGGACTATGTGTGTGCGTGTGGTGTTAGTAGTATGTGTTAGTTTAGGTAAGTGTTTCCTAGTCTAGTCTGCTCGTGTTAGAGTAGGATTAGTACGTTGGTCTCAGGCTGGCCGTGTATATATATAAACGGTGGTGTGCTGCGAGAAGCTGTACCAAGAGATATTAAGAAAAATAAAAAGAAGAAGGGCACGATACGAGCCCTTGGCCATAAGCTTTTTTTTCGAGCGTGTGCGTTTGTCTAATCTGATGTGATCGATTCGTGAGAATTCCAACAGGCCAGACGGGAGAATCAACACCACTGAGCCACCCCACACCACCAGATGGTCTACGACCGCCACTTTATTTGCGGTGACAGTGGTCCTCGCTCTCACCGCGAGCTCCAGCCGGAGGAGCAGCAACGAAAAGCAGAGGAACCCTAGCACTCGGGCGAGGCCGCATCGACGCCGAGCTCTGCTCCAAACCGTCCAAACAGGGCAACAACCTAACATTACTAGGCCTGTGAAGCCCCCATTATCGCACACAAAAGAAATGATTCGTGTGCACCGGGAACAATCCCATATGGTCAGGGCCAGTTCTAAGGAAAATAATTTTATGGGACCTGGTTCACAGGTAGACCAACTTGTCTGATTGACACGTGGCAATTTAGATCTAGAAAACAGTTTCTAATCCTATTTTTTCCACTGTTTTGGACACGTGTCGTTTGCTAAAATTGATCCACGCCTCCAAATCCGTGGAGCAGGTCCCATAGAATTATTTTCCCAGTTCTAAGGCACCGCGACCCTGGACGGGAGGGGAGCAGATCATGTCGCGATCAACACATAGCCACACAGCTATCAATTTGCCTTCTCCCCTCCTCCTGACTCTTCGGCTCTTTCAGTCTTCGCTCAGTCCAGATTAGACGACAGACACACACAGGCCTGGACGCACGGCGTCGGAACGGCCGGAGACTCGATTCATCGATCGCCAGCACGCGCTGATCCTCAAACGGCAGACGCCAGGCGACGGTTGATCCCCTCTGCCCCTGCCTCCGGTATATTAAATCTCGGCCATGTTTGCTTCTTGTCTTTTTGGTTTTAGGGTTCTATTTCTATCTTAAATTCTTTATATGATGTAGTTGATCACAATTTTAGGTGATATGGCGCCGAGACAGGAGTCCGGTGCTGCGGAAAGGAATAAAAGAAAATGAGAGACTGAACTTATTCAATCACAAAAAGGTGTTTAAAAAAGATATTTTCTAGAAGCAAGTAGTGTTAATGTCAATGATCGTAATCGAAGTCAAGAATCTGAACACGGATAAGATGATAATCATAATTCAAATGCTAATAATCAGATCATTGAACAGTCCTCTGTGGCCTAGAAGGGCTCGAAGAAGCTTCTTTTGAAGCATTACTAGGAAATTTGGCGCAGCGACACGCTGCGCTCGTGGCGACAATTTATTTATCTAATTGCATACTTAGGTATAGGTGGTTGATTTGGTTTTGAGTATACGGGAGACAATGAGCTGTATGAGGATTATATATATTCACAACAGATTACAGGGTCGATTATGCTGATTAGACCACACTGCTACTTATTGCTACTACTGGCAGGTAGAGCTACTTAGTTTGCATCAGCTTACACAAAAGGGGTTGCTTATTTTAATCTATTCCTACACTTCAGCTCCTTCAGTTGTTCATGTCCCTGAGCTTCTGAAGCGAGGGTGAGGATTGCTCCAATGATGTATGGAAAGTCGGCGTCTGCTTCGTCTTCCAGATCGGTGTTGTCGTCTCTCCCTCTGTACTTGGCTGCTTGCGGTCCCTGGTAGAAGGCGGTGGTATTGACCGCTTGTGTTGATGCAGCATCCAAATCTATATCGGTGGCATCTATTCCATACTGGATGAAGATACAGAGAAGGGAGTAGTCGTTAGTGTGCTAATATGTATTTTTGACAGTCCTTTGTCTATATTTAACAGATTACTCACTAACCTGGCATTAGGAGCTTACTTAAATATAAGTGCACCAATTTGAAACAATGAGGGAGTGCATTGTGGCCTTCTGCAATTCGAAATAAACAGGCGACGTAAAATAAATTAGTAGTTGTTTAAGAGAATGATGCACTAATCATAGGCGATAGCTAAAATAAGCTACGAATGAGTTTCTAGAATATATTTATAGTACTCCCCAAATGACAGAGAACAAACCATCCTACCAATGCATCTATATTGGGACCTGGCATGATATCCTAGATTTTTTGGAACATGTCACAACCTACAGAAAATTGCAAGTAAAATCAAGAGGAACAGATCGCATCACGATAGGAAACATCTTAACTAAGATCTAACATGAATATCATCAAAAAAGGAGGTAGACTACGAATGAGTTGTATCATATAGCTTTCTCTCTTTTACTCGCAATGGGAAGCAAAAAAAATCATCTGTGTAGCTTCTTGGTCATAAAAATCTCATGACAGCCCTATTTGCTCAAAGCTCTACTTTGCACAGTGGATTTATAAGATAGTGCCCTTTTTAAATCAGAAGTGAATCAATGCATCTCTGAACTATGTGGTATAATCAGTGGTAAAACAAACGGAAATAATTTTAAGAAAGTGTAATGAACATACAATTTGATCTTACATAAGCAGTCTTGAACGTTAATGTTGGACAGAATATATAGTGAGAAAAATAAAGGCTATAGTCACCTGATAAAGAACAATCTATCTAATTAGCGATGTATGTATAGAAGAGAAGAGAAGCAGGGAAAGAAAATAAGATTTTCCGTTTGCCCTGCCACTTCCCTTTTGCATTGCAGAAGTTTTAGCCTACAAATATATGACAGAAGCATTGAGTTGTAGGTTCTAAGATTAGTTTGTCAACTCAGAAAATAATACTGCCAAGTAAAGCGATGCATGACAGAAATCGTATATCACAAACTTGAATTTTCTTTTTTCGGAATACTTTTAGACATCACCTTCGAGCGTACATTCTCTCTTCCCTCCCTTTCTTCACAACATATTGCAGTGGCAGGAACAACCCTAACCATGGAATTGGTCTGACATAAATAGAGGTGCATTTCAAACTTCAACTATGGACAGTAATGATAATTGGAATTAGGACATAGTAATAGACGATGTCACTCGTTACCTTAGGTGATCATAGATTTCATAAGGGAAGGCATGATGGTTGGAATTCCATAATTCGTGCATAACTGTGGTAGCATCCAAAACTGATTAGAAGTACTTGGACTCGTTGAGGTTTGCAATAATGGACATTCCCTAGAGGAACCTTGGAACCCAAGCTATACGGGCCCTTGCTCATTCCTCTATGTATGATAGAAAATATTAATAACAGAAAAAGGAAGTTTTTATTCTTGTTCTCTCAAAGCTGTCAAGAATGGTCAGTCATGCATGTAAAATTTAGGCTTCTAGAAAAGAAAGCAGGAACATACTGGCAGCACAATCAATCTGTGCCTACGATGAATTTCCTTTCTTTGAGGATCAAGTGAACTACACCATTTTCTTGGAAGGTAAACAATAAACAGATAGCCTATGGCATGATGCTTATCCTCCAGGCCATATATTAACAATTTTGTAAAGGGGTAACCAACATATTTTGAATGTTACTATCAACTGAACCAGCAGCTGTGAGATCTGAACTAAAATAATTTCCAGCATGTTCAGATAAACTGATATTGCAAGAATGAACTATCTCCATTCTGAATTTTCAGTTCATTGACAATAACACATATATAATATCCCCAAAAATAAAATCCTACGCTGCAGCAAGTATTTGGTATTAAGCCTTTACATGAGTTAAATTTAGGAAAAAAATGCTTCAGTTGGCTGCGTGATTCCATAACAAATGAAAACTTGAGGGGTGATATAGTGTTCAGTGTGAACTTTATATATACCTTAGTGGTGATAAAACCTGGAGATTTCTAACAAAGCAAATTACATATCAAGAGCTGATCCTCATACCTGCATGTATAGCAGAGCACTAAATGATAAGAATCAAATTAAATAGTCTCATGTAAGATAAAACATGGAGGCAAACATCATGAATATTAGCTAGTGACATGGATCCAGCAATCATGTATCTTGGTTAATAACCTGTCATCCCATTCTGCATCGGCCGAGTAAACAAAGAGCATGGATCATCAGCATGTCCTGAGAACAGAATCAACATATAACAGCGAAATTTCCGAAGTGTTACGATCATATCATATGAGGCTAAAAACTTCATAACGTGTAAACTCCCCGTGTCCCCTCATCATATGGCACCAGTGCGTCTTGCGCTCATATAAGGTGCAGGCGGCGGCAGTCCAGGCCGTTGAGCAGCCGCATGGCGGACTCTCCGGCGAGGTCGACGTAGAACACCTGTAGGGCACAGCACGGAAACGGAGGAGCCGCCGCCTCCGGAACAGAGGAGAAACAGTTGCCCCACCTCTAACCTCTTTCTCCATCATCTTCCTCTACATTGCCGCCATCATCATTCCCTCCTAGGGTCGGCGCTCTCTTAGTATATTGAACGACATATTGTTTGTGATAACACTGATAGATGAAGCCTGAAATCTGAAACTGTATAATTCATGAAGCATGAAATCTGAAAATGTACTTACCAATCTGAACTCACATTCCCTAGCTCTAATAATGATAAAATAGAAATATTAGCAAACCGATATGTAATAAACGCGTATTGGAAATATCTTTCAACTTAGACGCAATGTCAAGCAGCAAACAGATTAATAAGTTGAGTGTCACGAAAATCCAAAATTAGAATTGAGAAACCCCTGAATTAGCATAAAAGAAAGCAACCCACACGTCTATCTAAGATCTCAACCTGGATGACTACATAAGTTCGTCATTCATACCAACTCATGGAGCAAAGCGGAATGTGTAGCCATAGCAACCGCAACACATAAGCAACCTCATGGATAATCCACCAACGTCGTCTCCAGGATACAGAACAAAAAGACACATATACAGAGGAAGGAGGAGGTACCTGAATAGAGTATTTGTTCCTCCAGCTCCTATTTCTTCTAGTTCTCCTCCTTTGCATCAAAGCTGTTCTTTCCAGGGGACTGCAGCAGCCAAACATGGCTCTCTATATATATATATATATATATATATATATATATATATATATATATATATAGAAACCCTATTCAACATCCAGGAGGCAGAATAGTTATTTTGCATCCCACATATTTTTATGTTCTCACATGTAGAAATTTATGTTCTGTATACTAATAATTATGTTCATGTTTATTAAAAACGTAAAAAAAATTGACATAAAAATATGATTTATGAGTCATTATAGTGTAAAATACATAAAAAATATGTATTTTACGTCGTATTTTTATACGGCATGTAAACGATTTTTTTTACGACATGTCTAAATTTTCTTATGTTCTTCTTGACTTTCGAGATAAGAGAAAATTTACGTGACGTAAAAATCATATACGGTTTGAAAGATAGAGGGTGGGTGAAGAATAACTATTCTACACCTTGGATGTCAAATAGCGTCACTATATATATAGAGAGAGAGAGGAGGGGGGGACGACAGCAGCCTAACATGGCTCACCTCACATGGACTCTCGAGGAGTCGTGGAGGCCCTTGTTAGGGGAGTCTGTCGCCATGGCCACCTGCACATCGTCCTGGAAAACATAGAGAAGAGAGAGATGATGGAATTATATCTGGAAAGAAAGAAAAAAGATTTGACCGGAGATTTACCTTCACGCGCTTGAAATCAGCCATCACTGCACATCAAATGGCGAGGCGCCATGCCAGAGGCGGCGTGAATGGCCGAGGCAGAAGGTGGAGCCCTAGGCACCGCAGCTGAAGATGCAGAGGAGCACGAGCGCGATGACGGCCGTGAAGGCCTTGCGCGACTCCCCATCTCCGGCTGTTCCGCAGCGATGACGACGACGACGGTAACATCATGGACCTGAGGCATAGAGGCGCGAATGGAGGGGGCCTTGTCGCCGCCGTCCAGTGCACCGGCCCCTCCTCGCCATCGCCTTCTTCTGCATCTCATGGCGTGCTGCAGTCACAGGTTCCCCGAATCGCCTAAAGAGGAGGCAGCACGACGACCTCAATGGGCGAGGGCATCAAGCCTACGGCAAGGATGCAGGCGGCGGTTTGGGAAGGAAGCGAGGAGAGGAGATGAAAGAGAAGATGTTGGGGAAAACTGGCCACTCGGTCGACGACGTGACGCCGCCGGCGCCAGCAGCCGTAGGTGGGAGCCGAAACACTTGTTTGCCCCATTGCCGCGCCGCATGTTGTGGCCTTGGTTTTGCAGGGGCGCTCCCTCTAATCACCCGCTTCCTCCTGGATAACGGCGGCAGGGGAGAGCTCAGGCGGAGAGGAGGTTTGAGTAGCGGCGGTTGGGCAGAAGGAACTCGACCAGAGGGAGGGCAGCACGAGGAGATATGGATAGGGACCGGGGAAAGAGAAGAATCGGGAAGGCTCCCACCCACTAGCAAAGCGGTGCGGTTACCAGAATTAAGAGCCAAAATAAAAGGAAATAAACTAGAACGTACGGGAATCAGCGTGGAAAGCGGCGGGCAAAAAGAAGAGAGAGGAAGGCAGGCACGCAACATCCACCGCTTTGAGACAACAAACGTGACGAAAAGAAAAAAAGACGCGCGACGAAAAGCGATCGAAAAAAACTGGGTACTGTAGATGCGCCATCTACAGTCCCTTAATCGGTCGCTGAAGTGCTCAGCTTTCATATAGGTAGTTACTAGGAAATTATGTGCGGCGTGTGTTCATTTTTGACTCATGTGTATCTCAATTAGTTTTCGCTCAGAGGCTGCCGTCGATTTGAATGTTTGATATTTTATTTTATCAAAATAAATAAGTATGAGAGAAATAAAAGGAAAATTACAGCTGTAGAATAACTATTTACACCGGATTACACATTGGAGGCCAACTTCTTGGGTTGTTTTGATACTATTTGATCATGTGCGTCTTGTTTTTCCAAAACAAATCCAAAAACCTGTATGTTCTTACTTCCATCATCCAAGGCCAACATCCTTTGTTGTCCACTCCATCCTTGGCCGCTCCATCATCTTTTCTTCCCGGTTCAACAGCAACTGATCCATCACCAATGTAGCAGAACCTGCAGCAGCCGCCACCCCTTTAGAGTTAAATACAGTTTTTCCAATAGCACTTGAATTGCATCCATGTCCAGGCATCAGCTCTAAATGCAGATATTTCTAAATTTTCATTAGGACAAATTGCAACAGCAGAGACCTATTAATATTCTAGGAATTTTTGTTATTCCTAACTGGCACAAATGCTTCTATTCAGAAATACTGATAACATGTGCAACATAATTTTTTGCAACATAGAAGTCAAATAGCTCAGCAGTAACGATAGCAACATGCCCAGAGTTAAAGTTCGGTTGTACCTATGTTAGATCAACTTCAGGTGAATATGTGCCACACACACACACATCTTGGAATACCATGCTTAAGTAGTGGAGAACTGAAAAAATGCATGATGTGTATAAAATCGAAGTGATTACACCCTGTTGTGGTTGCTGGAACATAGTAAAAGAATCTAGCTCGGTTCCTTGCTAATTGGACAACCTCATGTAGAAGAACTATGTCTTTAATGGAAGATATATAATATACCTGAATTATCACCGTTGGTAGATATAAATACTTATCCGTCGGTTTCAATGAAAAACATATACAACAGGATACACTGAAGGGTTATCATGATCTCTTGAAGAAGGATTACCTGCAAATGAAGACACAGTGGTGCCCAAGCAAAAATAGAATGAATCGCTCTTTCCTCTTTTCTCTGCTTGATTACATACTGCGTGTTCTAATAACATTGTGACCATTTAATTTTATAGCGGTATTTTAAAAAAAGATGCAAAAGCAATCCGGCCTATCTAAACTCAAGATAGAGGAACTAATCAGGACCCCAATGTATTGAATCCATGATATTCATGCATATTATGGGCACTCATACATCATCCAAATAGCACATATATTTTCTATCAAAAGTTGAGCAAATTAAATGGAACATCCAAGGCTAAGAGGTGCACTCACATATATGCCAAGAAGTTCTCACTTTCGGAGGTCCTTCTGCTCCTTATCCGTCAGGGGGATCCACAGCGCTGGACACTGTGTTGCGCCAAAGAGGACTCAACATGCTCTAGCTTGTCCTGCCAGACATGGAAGGACATCCTGGCTCCAGGGCAAGCCCAGCTCTGAGCTCTGGTGTCGTACATATGTCCTCGTCATTGTCCACCGTTGCAGTTCACCACACTCATTTCAACTCAAGATGCAAATAATCAAGCTCCCATGGAAACGTTTCTTGTGAGCAAGTGGTCTTTCCTCAAAACCCTTAATGGAGAAAAGATGCAAACATCACACCTATTTTGCATTGTCTTAACTCATATAGTGGACACACATCTCCTCTCTCAAAACATTGAGTGCATAGAGACAGCCACGGGTACAATGGGAAAGCAACTCTAAACTCACCACAACGTGGACTCTATATTGAAAACCTTAACGTAAGAAAAAAAATTAGCTATCATTGTCTACATGTGTTCTACTTGGCATAAATGGCCTGTAGTACAGGGTATTTAGTTATGCATGGCTCGGCGTCAGTAAAACGATTCAGTAGAACATACAAATTAGAATTTGGTACCCAATCAGCAGATTCAGTAAAATGATTCATGCTGCTATTTTAAACAATGTTAATACAGAATCTGCTGGATCTTTCCTAGTGGTAAATGTATGTTTATTTTTGCTTTCAAATGTCGAAACAAACAATGTCTTTACTTACTTGGTGGCAGCAAACACGACTCCTACCATAGCTTGTACACCACCTTATTCAACGAAGAAACTGCGTAATTTAAAAGACTTATTAAATTAAGCACCATGATCTCCTAAAGATCTTTCTTTGTGTTGGTTTTTCACCTCAAGGCCCATGAAAGTTGTACTGCCTATTCTTTATTTCAGGATCAAGTAGTAGAATACTATGTAAAGATAGCATGACCTGGACTGTCAACGTGCCTGATTACATTTGCACTTGTAGGCTAAGAGTTTGTGTTTTCACAAAACAATTCAAAAGAGTTCAGGTCCTCTGAAACACTCATTCTGAAAAGATATTGTAGAGTTTAGAGGTGGTGGCTGACCTTGTGGGTGGATGCACAGCTTCTGTCTCTTCTAGGGTTTCTTGGAGTAAGGGGGCAGATATATATACATCAGCTCCTGGGTGAATAGATGGGCCACATGGGCCAGCAACATAAAGCCCAATAACTGCTCAATAACTGTCCAATAACTGTTCAACACTCCCCCTCAAGATGGGTGATAGATATCAATCATCCCCATCTTGCTACAAGCCAAGTTGCATTCCTTTGCTCCTAGCCCTTTTGTTAAGCAATCTGCAATTTGTTGTCCCGTGTTCACATAATCAATCTTGATGATTCCAGCATCTAATTTTTCCTTGATAAAGAATCTGTCAATCTCCACATGTTTGGTTCTGTCATGTTGTACTGGATTATTTGCTATGCATATAGCTGACTTGTTATCGCACCAAACATTCAAATGTTCATCTCTTAGCACCTTTAGTTCACTTAAGAGATTTCTTGCCCACAACATGTCACTCAATCCTTGAGACATTGCTCGATATTCTGCTTCAGCAGTTGACTTTGATACAACTAGTTGCTTTTTACTTCTCCATGACACCAGATTACCTCCAACAAACACACAATATCCTGAAGTTGACCTCCTGTCATCAAGGCAACTTGCCCAATCAGCATCACTGTAGCCATCCACCATTAGGTGTCCATTACATTTGAACCACAGACCCTTTCCAGGAGTCCCCTTTATGTACCTCAAAATTTGATGTACTGCATCCAAGTGACCAGTCCTAGGCTCATGCATATATCTACTTACAATGCTTACTGCATAAGCAATGTCCGGCCTTGTATGACATAGATATAGTAGCTTTCCTACAAGTTTTTGATAATTTTCCTTTTGCACCAATTCCCCAGATTGAGCTGTTATCCTATGATTCGGATCTATGGGTGTTGCGCCATGGACATTGCATCATCCCTGTTTCGTTCAGAAGATCCAGAACATACTTGCGCTGAGTCAACACTATGCCCCTTGCAGATCGTGCTACTTCTATGCCTAGAAAATATTTAAGTTGGCCAAGGTCCTTTACCTCAAAAGCTTTACTTAGACACCTTTTCAATCTGAATATCTCAGCTTCATCATCACCAGTAATTATAATGTCATCCACATAAACCGCTAGAATAGTAATCTTTTGATTTGAATGTTTGTAAAACACGGTGCAATCACCATTACACTGTCCATATCCTATGTCCCGCACAGCCCTTCTGAACCGATCAAACCAGGCCCTTGGAGATTGTTTCAGGCCATAAAGAGCCTTTTTTAGTTTGCACACTTTTCCTCCATTTTCAGTTGCAGCCATTCCTGGTGGCACCTCCATATACACCTCTTCCTGAAGATCACCATACAAGAAAGCATTCTTCACATCTAGCTGATGCAATGTCCATCCAAAATTTGCCGCGCATGATATCAAGATCCTCACAGTGTTCATTTTTGCCACAGGAGCGAAGGTTTCATCATAGTCAATCCCATATGTTTGACTATATCCCCTTGCAACCAATCTTGCCTTATACCTTTCTATCTTTCCTTCCGGACTTTGTTTTACTGTGAACACCCACTTGCATCCAACTGCTTTCTTTCCTTCAGGTAAGTCAGTCAACTCCCAAGTTTCATTTTTCCTCAAAGTTCTAACTCTTCTCTCGTGGTTGCACACCATTTAGCGTCTTGTTGTGATACTTTCCAATCAGTAGGAATATTTACCAACTGTAGGGACGTAACAAATGCACGGTAGGAAGGTGACAATGCTTCGTACGACACATAGTTGCTAATGTCATGAACATTAAAGCCATACCTCTTCACAGGTCTACTCGTAGCTGCTCTAATCCCTTTCCTTAGTGCAATTGGTAAGTCTGCCGAACCCTCCGTGACACTTGAGTTCTCATCCATCGGTGCACTAGATGGACTGCCTTGTGGAGATTGTTCTTCCTCTTGCATTTGTGGCTCTTGCTGTATCTGATAATTGTCCTCCCCATGTTCATCATTCTCCCCCTGTTCAGCATTCTCACGACGCCTCCTCCTGGAGTACACTTGAAGTGGTGGTTCTTGGCCTTGTGGTTGTGCACTTGTGCGGGCATCACCAATTTCAGGGGCTGAAATAGTAAGGGGCGATCCAATAGTCAAAGAAGGAGGTTGCCCATTTGTTGCATGAGGTGCAACAACTGCTGGTGTGACTGTACTCTCCCCCTCTTGACCATCAGTCATAGGTGACAGATGATCAAGGCCTTCAAACAACATGCTCAAATCTGTTTTCTCACCATAAAAGGGTTCAGATTCACGAAATGTAACATCCATACTCACAAACGTTCTGCGCTCAGTTGGATTCCAGCATTTGTATCCTTGTTGCCCAGGAGGATAGCCAATGAAGATGCATCTCACCGCCTTGGGGTCGAGCTTACTTACTGTGGGTCTGTGATCTCTAACAAAGCAGGTGCAGCCAAAAACCTTGGGAGTAACAGGGAACTTATTTTCACCAAATAGTAACTCACATGGAGATTTCATGCCCATAATCCGTGAAGGCATGCGATTAATTAGAAAGGTAGCAGTTAGAACAGCCTCACTCCACAAAAATTTAGGTACATTCATAGTGTACATGAGAGAGCGAGTTACCTCTAATACGTGGCGATTCTTTCTTTCAGCTACTCCATTTTGGGGCGAAGTATCTGGACAGGAAGTCTGATGCATGATGCCTTTCTCTGATAAGAATCCTCCAAATCTCTTGTTAACATATTCTGTCACATTATCAGTTCTAAGCACTTGCACCTGCACCTTAAACTGAGTGTTCACATATGCACAAAAATCCTGGAAGCACTGAAACACCTCATCTTTGTGGCGTAAAAGATACACCCAAGTCATGCGTGTATAGCAGTCAATGAAGGTTACAAAATATTTCATTCCACTAATAGACATAATGGGGCATGTCCATACATCAGAGTGCACAAGAGTGAAAGGAGCTATACTTCTCAGCCCCTTACTCACATAAGATGTTCTAGTATGTTTAGCATACTCACATGCATCACATTTCAGTTTACTCATGTCTACTCCACTCATTACATCAGGAAATACTTTGTTCATTTTATCAAAAGAAATGTGCCCCATTCGACAATGATGAATCATGGCTTTGCACTCCTTGTCACCTTGGACCGCTGCGAGCACCATTGAGTATCCCAACATCTCAGGCTGCTCTTGGTCCAGGTACCACAATCCTCTACGCCCGATTCCGTCCCCAAGCTTCCTTCCAGTCCTCCTCTCCTGAATCAGACACATATACTTATCAAGTGTAATGCGGCAATCAAGCTGATCAACCAAATTACTCAGTGAGATTAAGTTCACTGGGAATGCAGCACATGTAGGATGATGATAACTTTATGCTAGATGAACATTGGACAACTCCAACACCTTTTATAGGTTGGGCGGTACCATCTGCAGTTTGAATGGTTTCATGATATGTAGATGGATACTGGTTGTACAACTCAAACTCTCTAATATTACCAGTAACATGTTTGGAGGCTCCAGAATCCAATACCCAATCAGAATCTAGCTTATGAGCAGCTAGAGAGACATTGTCAATGTTACCTTTGGTGTAGACAAAGTGGGCAAACTGCCCAAAGCTTGTTTCTCCTTGTTGTTCATCTTTTTCCCTTCTCCTTCAATTACACTTCCTTGAATCTGAGTTCCTGCTGACTGACCTCCCTCCATAACTGTCATGTTGGCTCTTGCCACTCCTTGTGAACCACCCGAGTTGTGATAGTAACTTCCTCCATTTCTGCCTCTACCACCTCTGTATCCCTGCCTGCACTGCCACCACCTCTGAAACCTCCTTTGCCACGGCGAGGTGGAGCGGTACATTGATGGCTTAGGTGACCATTTACTCCACAATTGTAGCAGCCCAGTCTCCCCTCTCAGAGACAAGATAGGCCGGCCTTTGTGTAAATTCTTCCTTTTCATTGGACTTCAGTCTTGTCTCCTCTTGCCCAATAGCAGCTATTGCAGCTTCAAGTGAAGGCAACTGAGTTTCGTGCATCAGGCTCGCCCTTCTATTCTCAAACTTTGGATTCAACCCCTTCAAAAACTTCAGTACCCGCCTACCTTCAACCCATTTCTTTGCTGCCACAACACACTCAGGATGAGAAAGCACCAAGGGATCAAGATTATCCAAGTCAGCCCACAACTGTTTCAGCTCTGCTACATAGGTCACCACTGGTTTTTCGCCCTGAGTCAGATCATGCACTCTATCCTCAAGTTGAGAAACCAACATCACATTTCCCTTACCAGAATACATCTGAGACAAAGCTTCCCATACCTCCTTTGCAGTGGGGAGTGCCTCAACTGATGCAGCAACTGATGGAGATAAAGAGCTGAGCAACCACGCAAGTATACCTGAATCAGTAGTGCTCCATTTCTTCCACTCAGCACTCTTCTTTTCTACAGGTTCATCAACTTCCCCCAGCACATATCCCTCTAAAGCTTTCATCTTCAGTAGCAACAATCCTCTCCTTGACCAGCTCAAGTAATTGCTGACACCCTCCAGTTTGACCTCATTTGGGGTCAGTTCCAGCTTCTGCACTCCCTCAACCTGTGAAGAAGAAGCTCCATCTGCTGCCTTGGACACAGCAGCAGCTTCCGCAGTTTTGACGGTGAGAAGCTCCGCCAGCCTGTCCAGCGCCTTGGCCAAGTCCTCTGACATGGCTCAGTCTTGCCACAAAACTCCCCTTGTGCTCTCTTGATGCAGAACCACCAGATCCGCTGCAGCCTGCAACAGATCCAGTCACTCCATCTTCATCTTTGGCAGCCCTGCCATCTCTATCCTCTAGTGCTCTGATACCATGTAGAGTTTAGAGGTGGTGGCTGACCTTGTGGGTGGATGCACAGCTTCTGTCTCTTCTAGGGTTTCTTGGAGTAAAGGGGCAGATATATATACATCAGCTCCTGGGTGAATAGATGGGCCACATGGGCCAGCAACATAAAGCCCAATAACTGCTCAATAACTGTCCAATAACTGTTCAACAGATATCCATAGAGAATTAGGTTCTATACGATTTGCTGCTTTTCAATTGAAGTACTACATACAAAAAAAATCTAAACCCTGATCTTGTTCTCATTATCACACACACGAACGTTTCAGGATAAGAATATGCAGATTACAGAGTAGTGCTAGCAATATCTTGTCATTCTTTACATCTAGCTAGCTTTCTATGAAATATGCACCAACATATGCACCCCAAATTACCGTCTCCACCCCGATGCCATTTATAGTGCAGATAAAAGAAATGTACAAAATTGGAGAGCACAAAGTAAGGCTCGGCAAAGCTGACCTTATCCCTGAAGGTGAGCTTCCACTGTTAATCTAGTTGGTCTGCGCATACACATGAAAATTAGCCAAGTAAAAAATCAACTGGCCCTAATATTGGAAGAACTATAAAAAATAATTTATGTAAATAAGCACTTGAAAAAATGATCTTATTCGTCGGGAAAAAATAGCCCAGATCTAATTTGAAAGAGAGATTTATCGCTTGACTATGGTAAGCAAGACTACTCTTCCTATGGCATCAGGAAACCATCTATGTTTCACTTGCAAGAGAAAAGGTAGAGAGTTGGTTTGGTTTGGTTTAGGTAAGGAGACTTGACGTACCTGAAGCAGGCGTTACGTGAGGGTAGTCTTGCAGCGGAGACAATCTTGGTGCTGACGCCGATGCCGTGACGGCTCAGTTGGTCTCCTCATCTGAAGCTCGGCCAACACAACAAAAAATTCAGAAAAGAAACTGAAGGATGCGTTACAAAACCAGCACACATTAATCTACAAAAATGGAATAGTCCAGTTTGCAAGGGCACTCCTGTGTGCAAGAGATAGAAAGTGAGAAAGTGGAGGAGACAGAGCAACGTCGGGGAGGAGCAAGTCGACGGCTGCACGCGCACCTTCAGAGAGACGACACCGTCACGACGATGGAGCAGATGACACAACAGCAGGGCCGGCACGACGGCGAGATCCATCGGCAGCAACTGATGGCGCGTGGGTGCGCGGTAGAATATCCGGCGGCTTGCTGGGCAGGGAGCCTGCAGGTCGCCCGGAAGAAGGACGACCAGGGCATGATTTCCATTCCCCTCGAAAGTTTTGACAGGATCCCCTCGAAAGTTTTGACAGGATCCCCTCGAAAGTGGTGATCGATGAAGGGGCTACGGATCGGGGAGGGATGGTAGTGGTGAGGGAAGGGAAGAGGAAGGAACGCCGACGGCCGGGAGCGCGTGCCAGCCGGGTCGACGCCTTCCGCGGGGCGACGAAGCGGAACCCCTCCGTGTCCTCCACACCATAGGCCGCACGGACCGCCTAGGAAGAAGGCACCGCTCGGGAAGAAGGCTTCTCCTAGAAAAAAAAAAGGAAAAAAGGACGCGTAATCACGGGAACCTAGACGTGGCGAGATAGCATAGCGCACAGCTGGGTCTCACGCCACCCGCAGTCCGCGATATATAAATCGGGAGATACTTCCAGAAAGGCCACGAAAAAGGATATAGAGAAAAAAAATGGCTGGGTTGCCAGGTACGCTTCCCACGCGCATAGCACCTAAACTTTCCGTACGTACACTGTAGATCCAAGGTTACTCTAGATGCACATCTACAGTACGTAATTCTGATTTGGCAGCCCTAAACCAGCGATGAAATGCTCAGCTTTCATATATGTAGTAATTAGCATTGGAATTATTTCTTATTTTAGGTAATCAAACTAGCACCAAATACTACTTATTATATTTTGAGACTAAAATGTAGGCTTGGATGTTAACTTTTTTTTTTTGGTGGATGTTAACTTCTACTCCCTCCGTTTAGAAATATAAGATATACGCTTTTAGTTTTCATTCGCCGACATTAACCATCTGATGCTGGTTGACTTGGTTCCAGTAACACAAAGCAGCTGTAGCATTTTTTGATGCCACTGTGTTATTTCCAAGAGTACCTATTTCTTTACGCCCTTTTGTATCTCAAGATTTGTAAACTTAAAATAATTCTTTAAGGGACAAATTATTCACTATTTCTTCAACAGTTTCTTGTATCAAGGAACTTACACACCTTTTCTAAATATGCACCAAACCAGAGAATTATAGCAACGTGGCTTGTCCCTAAAATGTTGCCAGGAAGAAAATGTTTTATGAGAGGAATGGGTGATTTCCAAGGAGAGGGGGACCCCTTTATATAGTGGGAGGGGGGCACACCACCCAGGGGCCAGGAGGGGTGGGACTAATCCCCACACCCGCCGGCCACCTTGGGGCAGCCGCCACCCTAGGTGGGCCCCACTCCCTAGGTGCCTTGCCCACTTGGGCCTCCCTTCGGGTGAGGCCCATTAGCAATATAGTGCCTTCAAAAATAATATAAAATATATATTTAATATTAATTCTCCAATTAACATTCAAATATACATATTATATTATCTCTTCACTTCAGAACAACTTCCGGGCCCCTTTCCGATCTCCATCGGGTGTTACCGAAACTATTCCGGTTTCTCTCTCTATTCCTTATACGATACCTCATCTACCCTAAGCGTCCCTACCCTTAAGCGTGACATCCTTCGGTTCGGAAACACTCCGGACATGATAGAGACCACTCTCATATAAATGATCAATAGAGGGACCTGGATGGCCATGTGACCCCCGTGCGTTTCACGAATACAATCGCTCGAACCGTGAGATAGTCGTTCCCCATTCCCTTTGTGATTCAATACCTAATTCATCTAAGACTTGATCTTCGGTATCTCCATACCTTAGTTCGATCTCGTTACTGATGAACTTGTTTTCTCGTTCTCATGTCGTTGCATTCCGTGACCTAGTCACATGCTTGCAAGCTTCATTAATGCAACGTCACCGAGATGGCCACATGTATGTGTCCGTTACATGGACTAGACAAATTCTAGTCTTGATATGTAATCCTCTACGCATTCCTTTGGAAAACCTAAGTGGCACCTTTTTGATCACCCTGTTACGAGATGATTCTTGATAACCATCTAAGCTTCTTCCAGAATGGTGATTTGCATTACCTCACAGTCAAAGGATCAGGTTGCGAGGTTTTCTGTGTTTTATCATCAATGGTGAACTTTGTAACTAGATCTCATTAAGATATAACAGTCGGATGTTTGTCTATCATGTTATTCAACTAATAACATGACCTCATTGTCAGTTGGTATAAATGCCCATGATCTTGAAACACAAACCATCCTCATGACCAATGAACTAGTTCACTAGAGGTAACTAGAGACACGGTTTGTTTACATACCACACGTGTATTAATGTTTCGTATTAACACAGTTATAGCACAGTATGAAACGTATTATGAACATACATGAGATATATCAAATAATACACTTTATTATTTGCCTCTAGGGCATAACTCCTTCAGTCTCCCACTTGCACTAGAGTATACAAAACTAGTTTATAATAGGCAGGAACCTAACACCAATGAAATCTCGATGTTGTTCGTGCTTGTCCCGTTGGAGAGCTTTAGTCAGAGGATCTGCTACATTCAGTTCCGTATCTACTTTGCAAATCTTGACTTCACCTTCGTCAATAATCTGCCGGATGACGTGAAATCTAAGCTTGATGTGTTTGGCTGTGGAATGAGTTCTTGGTTCCCTTGCATTTGCAATAGCTCCCGTGTTATCACAATAGATCGTCATGGGGTCTTGTGCATTGGGAAAAACTCCTAGTTCGATGACGAAATTCCTTAGCCAAACAGCTTCATTTGTTGCATCAGCTGCAGCAATGTATTCAGACTCCATTGAAGATTGTGCCACCACCGGCTGCTTCTTGCTCTTCCAGCTTACCGCCCCACCATTCACTAAGAAAACAAATCTTGTTTGAGACTTCGAGTCATCATGATCTAAATTCCAGCTCGCATCTACGTAACCTGTTATGTTTAGAGCTTCATCATTTCCTCCATAGACCAGGAACATATCCTTTGTTCTTCTCAGATACTTTAGGATATTTTCACAACTGTCCAGTGATCCGGTCCTGGATTACTCTGATATCGGCTCGTCAAACTAAGAGCCAATGCCACATCAGGTCAGGTACTAAGCATTGCATACATGATAGATCCTATTGCTGAAGCATAGGGGATGTAAGACATCTTCTCTCTATCATCGTCCGTTACAGGACATTGAGTCATACTCAAGTTGCAATTCTTCATCATAGGTGTAAAACCTCTCTTGGTGTTTTCCATTTTGAACCTCTTCAAAATCTTATCTATGTAAGTACTCTAACTCAATGCTATTAGGTGCCTTGATCTATCTCTATAGATCTTGATTCCTAATATGTATGCAGCTTCACCTAGATCCTTCATGGAAAATTGGTTGCTCAAATACGCTTTCACGCTATTCATAAGATCCACATCGTTTCCCATGAGTAATATGTCATCCACATACACTACTAAGAAAACAACCGAGCTCCCACTCGCTTTCTTGTAAACACAGAACTCTTGTTGGTTTTGGACAAACCCAAAACTCTTGATCACTTGATCAAAACGTTGGTTCCAGCTCCGAGATGCTTGGTTCAATCCATAAATGGACCGTTAAAGTTTGCATACCTTTCCAGCATCCTTAGTATTGACAAAACCTTCTGGTTGCATCATATACAACTCTTCATCAATGTGACCATTAAGGAATGCGGTCTTGACATCCATCTGCCAAATTTCATAGTCCAAATGTGCAGCAGTTGCTATTAAAATCCTGACAGCCTTAAGCATCACTACGGGAGAGTAAGTCTCGTCATAGTCAACTCCTTGAATTTGTCGAAACCTCTTTGCGACAAGTCGAGCTTTGTGAATGGTCACATTACCATTTGCATCTGTCTTTTTCTTAAAGATCCATTTATTTTCCACGGCCTTGCGACCCTCTGGAAGATCCACCAAGGTCCAAACTTGGTTTTCATGCATGGATCCTATTTCGGATTTCATGGCTTCTAGCCATTTCTCGGGGTCAGCACTATCCATAGCTTCTTTGTAGTTTGCAGGTTCTTCCTGACCATCTAAGATGACAGACATTACAAGGCTACTGTACCAATCTGGAGTGGCACGAACCCTTGTAGACCTGCGAACCTTAGGAGTCCCGATGTCATTGTTTTGATCAGCATCAATGGGCTCTTCCTCCATGTTGGAGAGCGGTTTCAGAACAGCTTCCGTTGCGCTACTCGGAATACAAAGAGAAGGGTCAACAATTTCATCTAACTCAATTTTCCTTCCACTCAACCCTTTTGAAAGAAACTCTTTCTCGAGAAAGGTGCCGGTTTTTGCGACAAGTGTTTTGCCTTCGGCTTGATTGTAGAAGGTATATCCAATAGTTTCCCTTGGATATCCTACAAAGATACATTTTTCCGATTTGGGTTCGAGTTTGTCAGGCTGCAGTTTCTTAACATACGCCTCACATCCCCAAACTTTCAGAAAAGACAACTTTGGCTTCTGCCCATACCATATCTCATATGGGGTTGTCTCCACGTTTTTGTTTGGTGCTCGGTTTAAAATAAAAGCGGCGGTTTCTAACGCGTATCCCCAAAAAGACACAGACAAATCAGTTAAAGACATCATGGACCGTACACTATCCAATAGGGTTCGGTTACGGCGTTCCGACACACCATTACGCTGTGGTGTTCCGGCTGGCGTAAGCTGTGGGATAATCCCACAGTCCTTCAAGTGCATGTTAAACTCATAACTCAAATACTCGCCTCCTCGATCTGATCGAAGGTGCTTGATTTTCTTGTTAAGTTGATTCTCTACCTCTTTCTGAAATTCCTTGAACTTTTCAAAGGTTTCAGACTTGTGCTTCATCAAGTAGATATATCCATATCTGCTCAAGTCGTCAGTAAAGGTAACAAAGTAACGATAACCATTGCGTGTTGAGACACTCATTGGTCCACATACATCTGTATGTATGATCCCAAGTAGGTCTACAACTCTCTCCACTATACCGGAGAATGGTGTCCTGGTCATCTTGCCCATGAGGCATGGCTCACATGTATCAAGGGATTCGAAATCCAATGATCCAAGAAGCCCTTCTGAATGAAGCTTCTTCATGCGCTTTATGCCAATATGACCAAGACGGCAATGCCATATGTACATGGAATTATTGTCACTGTGCTTACAACGTTTAGCATCAACACTATGGATGTGTGTATCACAATCAAGATCAAGTAAGAATAAACCATCACATACAAGAGCATGAACATAGAAAACATCATTCATATAAATTGAACAACCACTTGTTCCTGATTTAAACGAATAACGGTCTTGCAACAAGCAAGACCCACTCACAATATTCATACTCAGTGCGGGTACATAATAGCATTTATTCAAAACCAACAATAATCCTGACGGTAGACGGAGATGCAGGGTGCCGACGGCCATCACTTCGACTCTCGAACCATTGCTGACGTGCATCGTCACCTCGTCCTTCCTCAGGCGCCTCCTACTCTACAGATCATGCTGAGAGTTACAAGTGTGAGCAACAGATCCGGTATCAAATACCTAGGTGTTACTCCTAGCGCTCATAAGGAATACATCAATAACATGTATATCATATATACCTTTGTTCGGGATGGCTATCTTGCCAGCTCGCTTGTCTTCAAGGTACTTAGGGCGATGCTTCCAAAGGCCCATCCCTTTGCGCGAGAAGCGACGTCTTTGGCTTAGGGCCAGGCTTCACAGTCTTTGAGGTGCTAGGAACAAACCTGCCATCCCTCTTAGACTTCTTACCCTTGCCTTTTACCTTTTGCCCCGGTTTCTTAAAGTTGGTGGTCTTGTTGACCATCAGCACCGTGTGCTCCTTCTTGATTTCAACCTCAGCAGTTTTGAGCATGGCGGACACCTCAGAAAGGGTCTTGGTCATCCCTTGCATGTTGTAGTTCATCACAAAACTCTTATAGCTAGGGGCAGCGAGTGCATCACCCTATCTATAGCGAGCTCCTCCGGGATTTTGCAATCTAGGGCGTTTAGGCTCTTAACGTAGCCAGACATTTTGACCACGTGCTCACTAATACTGTTGTGCTCTTCCATTGTAGTAGAGAAGAAGAGCTCGGAAGCATCATACCTCTTTGCATGAGCCTGTAGAGAAAAGACGGCTTTGAGATCCTCAATGATCTCAAAAGCATTCATCTTCTCAAAACGCTTTTGAAGCTCCGGCTCCATGGCATAGAGCATTCCACTCTGGATGAGGGAGAAATCGTCCGCCTTGGACTTCCAGACATTCTTTTCGTCCTGGGAGGCGGAATCTGCAGGCTTAGCCGGAAGCTCAGCCTCGATGACATAAGTCAACTTGTAGGGGACTAGGAGGATCCTAAGATTATGGAACCATGCGGTGAAGTTGGTTCCATCAGTTTTCAGCTTGTCCTTCTCGAGGAAAGTGCTTAGGTTGAAGGTGGGTGGGCGAGACATCTACAAAGGATTTGCAAAGTGTTTAGACTATGTTCATAATAATGAGTTCAAATTTTAATAAAGGAACTCCCACTTAAACGAACATCCCTCTACTCGTTTAGTGATCACATGATCCCTATCCCCTGCACCTCCCCCGATCATCACGGCCATCGGTCAAGATCAAAGGTGGACATTCCCTAATGTCGATCACATCAACTATGTGATTCATGCTCGACTTTTCAGTCTCTTGTATTCCGAGGCCATGTCTGTACATGCTAGACTCGCCAGTTCTAACTCGTGTGTATTCACAGTGCAACATGGCTTGCACCCACTGTATGCGAACATAGATATGTCTGACCCCCGATCATCACGGTCGGCCTCATACCGAAGAACTTTCTTGGTGGTGCACACACAAGGGGAATACGATAACTGGAATACTATGAGGGATTATCTTATCATGCTACCGTCTAGTAAGTATACTAGCATAATAACTAATGATTCAAAAGTAAAGTGTTATAACATGGCTATAGCTTTATGATCATCATCAATAGCTTCAAAGTTTCGCAAACTTGTTTGTTGCCATGATATAATACTTGCCCCTATGCAATAATGAAGATAGATACTTCTATATTAACTATTGCATGTTTTACGCGGCTTTAGGGCTTTCGCAGTAGAACCCCTTCCCTCCTACGAACGTCGAGCGACAACATGGATTCAATGATTGCCGTTCTTCTTCCCTTTTCAGGGCCCTCTAGTGTCAATGCCATATCAACTACTGTAGAGAGACAGACACCCCCTTAAGCCACTTTGATTTGTGGACCGGTCTCGTGAATCACCACGTGGGTCGGTTGGGGGCCGCTTCATCAAACAGTGCCGTGATATGAACAATAACACTAAAAGAGGGTAGCAACTAGAGAATCAATGCCCACATATTGCTATGTGTTCTATCCGTACGACATGTCTACCCATAGAGCCGCCTCGATACCACATCAAGGGTTCCAGAAAGCGTAAAACAAAAAATTTCTATCTACTCGAACACTAATACCAGGATCTATACTATGTAGACATAAGTAACGGAGAAGGAATACAGTATTCATACCTTTGTAGAGAGAGGAACGCCTTACGCAGGAAGGCGTATATTGATGAAGACGAGCAACACCCCAAGTGTGGTGCCTCTGAAGTTCGTCACACGTCCGGTGTAGGGGACGTTAATCGGGCTCCGATCCAGCCGAGCAGCGGAAGAAGTAGATGCCGGATCGCCGATCATACGACGGTAGTGTGAAGGTGGAGAACTCAACTACGAGGTCCTCCCCAATATTACGGGGAAGTCCTCAGCAGATGAGAGAGAGAGAGAATGAGAGGAATGGGTGATTTCCAAGGGGAGGGGGGACCCCTTTATATAGTGGGAGGGGGGCACACCACCCAGGGGCCAGGAGGGGTGGGACTAATCCCACACCCGCCGGCCACCTTGGGGCAGCCGCCAGCCCTAGAGGCGAGGCCACAGAGCAGGGTGGCCCCACTCCCTAGGTGCCTTGCCCACTTGGGCCTCCCTTCGGGTGAGGCCCATTAGCAATATAGTGCCTTCAAAAATAAAATAAAATATATATTTAATATTAATTCTCCAATTAACATTCAAATATACATATTATATTATATCTTCACTTCGGAACAACTTTCGGGCCCCTTTCCGATCTCCATCGGGTGTTACCGAAACTATTCTGGTTTCTCTCTCTCTATTCCTTATACGATACCTCATCTACCCTAAGCGTCCCTACCCTTAAGCATGACATCCTTCGGTTCGGAAACACTCCGGACATGATAGAGACCACTCTCATATCAATGATCAACAGAGGGACCTGGATGGCCATGTGACCCCCGTGCGTTTCACGAATACAATCTCTCGAACCGTGAGATAGTCGTTCCCCATTCCCTTTGTCATTCAATACCTAATTCATCTGAGACTTGATCTTCGGTATCTCCATACCTTAGTTCGATCTCGTTACTGATGAACTTGTTTTCTCGTTCTCATGTTGTTGCATTTTGTGACCTAGTCACATGCTTGCAAGCTTCATTAATACAACGTCACCGAGATGGCCACATGTATCTGTCCATTACATGGACTAGACAAATCGTCTTGATATGTACTCCTCTACGCATTCCTTCAGAAAACCTGAGTGACACCTTTTTGATCACCCTGTTACGAGATGATTTTTGATAACCATCTAAGCTTCTTCCAGAATGGTGATTTGCATTACCTCACAGTCAAAGGATCAGGTTGCGAGGTTCTCTGTGTTTTATTATCAATAGTGAACTTTGTAACTAGATCTCATTAAGATATAACGGTTGGATGTTTGTCTATCATGTTATTCAACTAATAACATGACCTCATTGTCAGTTGGCATAAATGCCCATGATTTTGAAACACAGACCATCCTCATGACCAATGAACTAGTTCACTAGAGGTAACTAGAGACACGGTTTGTTTACATACCACACGTGTATTAACGTTTCGTATTAACACAGTTATAACATAGTATGAAACGTATTATGAACATACAGGAGATATAACAAATAATACACTTTATTATTTGCCTCTAGGGCATAACTCCTTCAAAGTTTGGTGCCAAAACATGTATTATTGTGGCCTATGGTAAAAACAATTTCGGTATAACAAACTTGTTATTCAAACAACTCATTCTTTTGTACATTGTTAATAAGACCGAACTAGCATGTGTTCTTATGAAAATTTGCAGGTACATTGTATACTACAATATTTACGTGTCTGGATATTTTTGAAGTTTTTAACTTAAAACGCTATTTTTGGTATTTTGAAATAAGGAGTGCAAGTGTGCTCGGAGGCACAAAATCCACCATCATAATAATGTTGCTAAACATACGTGTGGTGTTATTTTATATAGTTCTACTTGTATCATTTAAATTGATCGATTTTGTGCTAAATTTAAATTAATTTTTTTTTCACAAAAGTTAAATACCTTTTTTGGCAACACCTCTCAAAAGAATCCTAAACCTAATGCTTCTAAATTTTCACATTTAAATTAATTAAATTTGTGCATATGTACATGCGTTCTTGTTCATGCTTGTATTTGTGTAAATTTTAACACCTTAAATATCTCGATATAGATCTCGTATAGTGCGTGATCAAATATAAGGAAAAACGAAATTCTAGAGTATACAAGGTGCTTATGTAGAACTTTACATCCGATTGTTGGTATGTTACTTTTTTTTCCTTGTCAAGTGTGACATGTTCCAGTGATCAAGTATATCCATCGGCTGGTGCATGTGTGTGATTAGCGTTTGGTTCAAAATATCTTTTCATATAATATCATCGATGTAAATATCAAAACGAGGTACACTCTAATAATTTGACACATGAAATTTGAAACTGATATATGCTCCTAGACGCGGCACACACTCACTTCCTAATTAACTTCTCGAACCATTTTTGTCACCTGCTCAGCTCTGGCTGGTCCGGTCAGTTTTTTTTTGCCAAGTGTCAACCCAAGCAGTTAAAAATACTTCTACACACTTAGGTCGTCGATCGGTTGTTCATCAGCTGAAACGTTAAGCATGCATGAGTCATGACCATATATCACGCCAATACTATGACCAATCACAAGTGCAAATACGTTATGCTGGAAAAGACTTGAGTTAGACTCTGGTCAGGAACCGGGTGTAATTTTTACGGTGTGTCGACTGAGAATTAGGTTAAGTGATTGTCATTTATATAATTTAGTAATTCAAAAATATCTTTTTATTATGTGAATATTTATTTTACTGCATGAACTATTTTTGTCAGTTGCAATCCCACTTTGCAACTTAAACATGACACTTGCAATTGAAAAAATCTCGACTGCAACCTCACATGTAACTCAAAAATCTCAGTTGCAACCTCATTTACAGAAATCCATTTCGGGTCGCAGGTCTAGATGATCATATTATCTAGACCACTGCTTCCCTTCGTGATTCCCTTTGTCCTGAGGTATACTGTTCCGTATTGACTAGTATATCTTCCATGCATGGACCCATGTAAGCAGTACCGATCTTGTTCCATCAGTCGTTACTCATTGAACAGAACATGAAGTGGACAAAATTCCTGTACCGTGTACTAAATCTTGTACCTGCACCGGCCATATATCCAATTAATGCCTCGACCTCGTCCACATCCTCACTCCTTCCATCTCTGCCTCTTTGTCTTTTAGTTGTGTTAACAAATTCTATCTATCCATTGTAAAAAAAAATCATATCTAGCTTATGGAAAGTGTTTTTGTTCCATGGAACATGTTTTATTCTGAACCAATTCAGTAACACTTCATGCAATGCTTAGAGACATGATGTAGACATCTTTCTGAATCGGTCTCCTAGCCAACTGTGCATTTTGCCAAAGTGCAACAACGTTGATCTGTCTCAGCTCTGTTATCTTGTCCTTTATTGATTGTTTAGGGAGGTAGATAAACATGAACACTTGTCAATCTAAAGTATGGACATTGCAATGGACCAAACATCCTCACTCCACAAATGTCAGGAACACGCCTTTTTTTGCCATAGACCACCTGATGATACAGTGAGGACGCTAGCAAACAATGAATCCCTAGTTCATTGCAACACATTCTTACGGGGCCATACCACTGGCTGCGGACTTACAATAACCCACATAAGTGATTCACTGAATCTTGGTCAAATATCATGATGGTCAGATGCAATACCGAATGGGTGTGTTTGCATAGATTTCCAAATGACACTTTCAAGTAGGCTTAGCAATTCTAAGTTGCTTGCAACCAAAAGTTTACAAATTAGACATCTTCTAACTGCAGAGTACTAGTAGATTAACAAGTCACTCAATGAAACGAGTTCATCAACTGTGACAATCATAAGGGTTTTTACAATATCCACTAAGTACAAAACACCAAGTCATAAGTCTGGGTTGGCTCCACCAGCACAATCACGACGGTATGTTTTACATCGATAAACTTGTGAAACAATGTGCACCAACTCATGATGCCGCATCTAGCAGGCCGGCAAGACATATGACGAGTCTCACCCATACTTGAATAAATATCCGGAGTGCAAATATCTGGACTATAGCCTCCATCAGGTGCGCCCACGATTACTATCGCAATCCCTACCCCCATGGTCCTTCGAGCTCGAGGGCCTGCACATCATAAATATTTTTTTAGCATTACTCAATTTTATCAAACAATATGTGTGAAAAGCAAATTATATTGATCATGGGCATCCTAAAAAAAATGAAAATTCACCACTATCCATCCCCCCGACGACATTCATCTCTCCCTGGTCAACTCCGCTTGAACTGCCTGCAATGCCGCCACTTGCTTGGGCCACACAGCTGCCAGCTGACATGACTTCATCTACCCTAGATCCTGCACCTGTCTGAGTACCAACATCTTCACCTGTAGTATGATCAAATTTTTATTCAAAACTTCAGAGCCTCCCCCACCCCAAACTCACTCATTATCGACGGTCTAATATATTTTGTTTGGCTACACTAACTTGGGGGACGAACATCTGTAAGGTTACTGAAAAAATGAATCTCACAGACATCTCCCAATGATTCTCAATCAGAGGCAGTAGCTGCATTTTTAAAATATAAAATTGAAGCAATTTTTTGTATAACTATACTACTCGTAACTTAGTAAAGAAACAGTGTCATGACAGCTCAAAGTTTTACCCCCCTCCAGTGCTTCATATGTTATGTTCATCCCTTCCGCAAACTAAACCTTCTTTTTCGGCATCCTAGTCCGTTTCGCTGCCTGCTTTACACCCCTCTGTCGCACATAATGCTGGACATGTCCATTGATCCTTAGACTTCCGCCTTTACTTCCATGGTTTCGCACAACTAGAGAGTGATAGATATTTTAGGTATAAATACAGGCTCAAAAAATTGAAACAACCGTCTAGACAACTGCCTAGGTTTTGGCACAACGACAACCTTTTTCAACATGGTAGATAAAGGTAGATGTTTTTACCTTGGACAACCATAGTTGTGCTTTCGCCTCCGGAAACTTGGACGGCATCTGCATTCACACTTGTTTCTTTTAAGAAAAAAAGAAACCATTATTAGGACTGAGGCATCTACGAAAAGATAACAATTACAGTAGACATGTCTAACCTACAAGCGACACCAACACTAATTTCATCTACAACAACAACAGGATCAACTACCGGTGCAAGCTCTTCAGGCAACTCTTGTTGCACACTAGTGGGTTCTCCCATGGAATGCTCGTTTCCACTTGCTTATGCCGCAGAAGAATAGAACTAATAATTCCATCATTTATCATGTCCGCGGTCGCCGCATCGTCAAATGAGTCAGCATAACATCGAAGAAAACACACCAGATGGGATGTGCACAATGTCGATACCAATAAACCCACTGTTGTATTTCTGCATTTCAATCACCTTTGCAATGTGCTCATCTGCTGATATGTAAGCATCGCCTGAAAATGTTAGACAATTTTATTATAATTCAGCAGATAAACGAAGTGATACTTTTTTTGCATGAAATCGTAAAGTAGTTCTAATGTGACAACACTCATGTGCTCTGTAAAATTGTCCCTGCATCTTCTTGCCAGCTCCTCGTCGCCCTTGCACTAGTCTTCCATACTACCCGTGCCACCAAAGCGAATAGCGATGTCCCTTCGCTCGCTCTCATGGGCACCTAAGTTAGTGAAGGAGATATGCCCTAGAGGCAAATAATAAATAGGTTTTTATTATCATATCTTAATTAGTTTATGATAGTTTCATATTGTGCTAGAACTGTGTCAAGTAGAAACATTGGTATAGGTGTGGTATGAAACAACCAAGTCCATAGTAGCCTATATTCATACTAGTCCGTTGGTCACGAAGATGATCTAGGTTTTAAGATCATGGGCATTTATACCGACTGACAACGGGATCATATCATTGAAGAATGATGTGATTGGACATTCCTCGAAGGATTGCAACACGATTAAGTCATATAGTTCATTGTTGCAACAGCTATACCTAGACTCCTTCTCTTTAGACCGTGAGCTCATATTACTCACTGTTTCCCGAGGCTGCTTTGACTACATCAACCGTCATCTGGTAATACGGTGGCCATAAAGGTGTATGTTGGGTATTCCGAAGGAACAGTAGATGACATGTGATTGCAAGACCGGGATTTGTTCACCCATATGACGGGTAAAGATACATACGGCCGGCTTGGTGAGATTACATCCATAAATGTTGCAACATGTGATTAGGTCACGAGGATGTAATATCACGGTAACAAGAAAACATAACTTGTTGTGAACGAGATTGAATAAGGTATGGGATACCAATGATCGGATCTCGGACAAGTTGTATCGAGAAACAAAAGGAAGAGGATGCTATATTTAGCGGTTCAAACGACATTGTCATCAGGAATGCATAGGGGTCACATGGATATCCCTGGTCTCTCTGTTGATCATTGATACAGATCATGTCTATAGCATATCCGAGCCGTGAGAGGATACACTTAAGGGTACGACGAGAGCGATCATTCGTAAGACGGAATCACAGTAGAGAAAGAGAGAAATCCGGAATCGTTCCGCGGAGAGATCCGAAGTTGTTCGAAGAAAGAATAAAGAAAAAGACCGAAAAAGTGTTTTTGGATAAATGGGAATTTAAATATATATTTATTATATGTTAATTATGAATTAATATATTCTAAATAATATTTAATTTAAGATTTATAAAAGCAACTTTTATATTAGGCCAAATCCCTGGAGGGAAATAACCTAGAATAAAAGCTGCAGAAAAATAAAAGGAAAAAGAAAACGAAAAACAGCCCACGTGGCCGACAGATAGTTGCCGCCACACGAGGGCGGACCAAAGCAAAGAAACAACGACCTGGCCCACGGCCCACGCTTAGGGAGCTAGGCCACCGGGGTGAGCTGCCCACCCGGTGCAGGCGAGGCCGCCGCCTGCACCTTGCTGGGCAGCTGAGGGGCACGCCTACCACTACAGGCTGGCTTGTGCCATCACATACTGGAGAGAGAGGCAGGCGCGTGGTGGGCCGAGCCAAGGCTCACCCGGCCGCCCTCCTCTCAGGCTGACTGCTCCCCTTTTTCTTTTTATCAACTATTTTTCTGTTTGGCTGTTGGGCTGAGTCTTTTGGCCCATTCGGCCAGGACGAAAATACCTGATATTTTCCCTTTATTAATAGTCCCACATGGCTAACCCAATGGGGAGGGCACACCCCCTCCGTCTATATAAAGGGGTTCCCATGGGTGGGATTAAACACACAACTTGAGAAGTCCTTTGGTTGACTTTCTCCCTCCCTTTCTCTATATCTTGTGACCATGGCCTCAAGTCTGGATTGTGCGACTGAGGCACACCTGCATCACGCCATTGCGCTACAGGGATTCCTAGCCGGATATCAACTTCCGCACTCCCGACGGGATCGGGGAGCCGGAGGTCTCATCGTGCACCGGATGTGTACGAAGACACGAGGCGCAACACTTGGGGCGCTTGAATATCGTGAGCCGGAGCTATTGCACGATGAAGATGAAGAAGGAGCAAGGGGTGACCTGCGAGGAGCTTCGTGACCTTGAGGTCGGATACGAGTATAACTACTTTAACCACATTCCCCGCGGAACGTTAACCGCGTACGGTCTACAAGGGTATGTATTCTCTACGCATTGGCCGTTACCGCATTACTACATAGATAGATCCTAGGCAGTTTTTGGGGTTACATCGTAGGGAAAGTTTTGTTTTCTGCTGCGATCCCCACAGTTAGTGTCACTGTAAAGTTAACAAGATTAGCCAAAAGAAATACACAAAATAATCAACTACCATTTTGATATATCTAAAGAACACCATGTCAATCATGAGAAAACTCACGTTGGCTTTCAAGCTCTTCATGCGGCTGCCTTGCAAGCTGCTCATCGCCCTTGCACGGTCTTCCATACTACCCCTCCAACCAATTGCGGTGACGCTGTACATGTCTCGTCTACCATCAGTGCCTTGCAACGGTCCTGACTGTTCAGCCGTCGATGGTTTGATGCACCCTGTTCCATCAACGCGGTCACCACTAGTAGTTGTTTCTGCCACAACCATCAGAAATTCCAGTGCCTCAATCACATCCTCACTTGATGGTATAACTGGTTCATCCATGTCAACTGCAGTGCATTATGTTTCAAGCACTGTTGTGCCACCACTTATCAAGAAACATCAATTAGGACAATTAGTACTAGTAACAAATCTAATTTGCAATGGATACAATTACATTCAGATCTCCAACACCCACGGTATGGCTGGCATCAGCATCTGCATGCAAACAATTTTTTCTAGGACTAACATCGCATGGTTTGACGATATCTAAAATAGTCCATAAAACAATTTGGACATGTGGGTTGCACGAGATATTCTTGTGTCATCTCTTGCTGGGTCACCTCCTTCATCTTGATTGCTTTCTACACCCAAAACATCACCTAGAAAAGGTTTGCAAATAGAAACATACAAATTAAATTTGACTCTGATCTCATCACACCTCCATTAGTTTTCCATGTACAATCTGTAGTTTGTCGCATTTGCAAAGTACCTTTGTACTTGTGTATTTTTTGCTCTACACGAATCACCTTGTACTTAATCTCTCCGTTGGCACCTTCATCCATCACAAGCTTGATAAGTTCTTCAGTTTCTCTGTATTGTACACACCACTCTTTGGCACCATGTCGGTGTCCATGGCTTCCTCCCCGCAATCAACCCATTCGATGTAGAATAACTGTTCCGAAAAAAGAAAAAGACTTTTTTCCTCACAAAATTCGAACATGGATAGATACAGATCCAAACAAAAAACAAGAGAGGTACAAAAAGAGTTCACCTCCCTTACCAGTGGGCATGCAGAAAGGAGCCCAATCATATTTCTCCATGTGAGTGTCGGACTGATGTCTACGCACTTCTATTCTTGTAGACAGTTGTTGGGCCTCCAAGTGTAGAGGTTTGTAGAACAGCATCAAGTTTTCCCTTAAGTGGATCACCCAAGGTTTATCGAACTTAGGGAGGAAGTGGTCAAAGGTATCCCTCTCAAGCAACCCAGCAATTAAGATACAAGAAGTCTCTTATGTCCCCAACACACCCAATACACTTGTCAGGTGTATAGGTGCACTAGTTCGGCGAAGAGATAGTGAAACACAAGTGGGATAGATAATTATAAGTGGTAATGGTGATAGAGAATAGCTTGGTGGCGTGGAAAAGACTAAAGGCAAACTGAAATAAAGATGGAAGCAAGCAAACATGTAACATATCTAGTTGCAAACGCTGTATCAATGCTTAGAAACAAGGCCTAGGGATCATACTTTCACTAGTGAACACTCTCTCATAAATATATTATCTCCATGATACTACTCTTAACTACTCTCCGGTTGGACACTCTAATCGATGGTAGGGCTATAACAGCACACCTCAAAGTAAGCCTTTCCCGTCTAGAAAACCCCACACTATCACCTTGAGCTCTAGATAGGTCCAACAAACACCACAATTTCATAAAGACATCCAACTCCAAATATAACTCATAACAAGTATTTGTAATCTCTAGCCTAAGTGCCACCATGGTGTGCACACTGTCAACTTCACACACATGGGGAGAGCAGAGATCTATTAAAGCACTTGAGTAGCAAGGTAGATCTATAGATTACAAGCTCATGATCTCAATAAGATCATGCATAGAGAGAGAGATGAACACATAGCTACCGGTAGAACCCTTAGCCTCGAGAGAGAACTACTCCCTCCTCATCATGGGAATCAGCAATGGTGATGGAGATGGTGGTGGAGATCGATGGAGATGGCTCCGGGGGCACTTCCCCGTCCCGGCAGGGTGCCAGAACAGAGACTTCATGTCCCCCGAATCTCCCCTTCGGTGGTGGCGGCGCAGCGGAACTTTTCGTGGATTTATGATTGATGTTTTTGGGTTTTTGCATCGGGAGGCATCTTATGGGCGAAGAGGCAAGGTCGGTGGGCGGCCAGGGGGCCCACACCACCTGGTGGCGCGGCCAGGGCTAGCCCGCGCCACCACATGGTGTGGCCGCCCTATGGACCCTCTCCGACTCTCCTTCTGGCTCCGTGAGTCTTCCGGAAAAATAGTAACTTTGGCTTTTGTCCCGTCCAATTCCGAGAATATTCATTTTCTGACTTCCTGGAACCAAAAACAGCAGAAAACAGGCAACTGGCACTATGGCATCTTGTTAATAGGTTAGTCCAAGAAATCATATGAAAAGTACTCCAAAGTTGGAACAAAACACAAGAAAGTAGATAAAACCAAGCATGGAACATAAAAAAATTATAGATACATTTGCAATGTATCAACATCCCCAAGCTTAACTCCTGCTCGTCCTCGAGTAGGTAAGTGATAAAAAGAAAGAATAATTTTTGAGGTGACATGCACCATCAAAGACTTGATCAAAGTATTTGCAAAACATTCAAAGCTGGGATCATAGTACTTCAATCATAACATGAAAGACAAAGTTCTAGCAATAGACAAAGAAAGTATGATGCAACATGAAAAGGCACAAACAAAAGATTTATGAATAACAATGCTTTGCAAGACGTTTGTTTGTTTCACATAAAGAAAACATAGCATAAATGTATTCAGCTTGTCCCTCAATAGAGTAGCAAATATAAATGCATAGGACACCTTCAAAGTTCATAAGAGTGACTAGATACAATAGTTTAAAACAAGCAATATCAAATTATGCATCAATGAACTAGTCTTGGGACAATGCACATAGAACTAAGAATGGCCACTATGCTCTCAAAGTTGGTGCATAAAGATAGAAGGTGGAGACTCAATATAATGGTGGAAGAAAGGCCTTTATAAAAGGAAGTAGGGATTCAAGTCTCATAAAGAGCTTCCAAAAATTATGGTACTTATAGCTTTCAGCTCTCATTGCCCCTATCATAAGCATCTTGAAGTGATTAAGGTTAAAGTGAACAAACTATGGTGTACATGCTTGACGAAGTATAACTCAGAAATCTCATGTCCCTTGTATACGAGGGCCACTCCTCATGCTACTCAAGTTTAGTCACCGGTAAGTTCTTGTCTTTGTAAGTACATGTGTATCATTGAGAACCGCCAACGGGGTACCCCTTGCCCGATGATACGGAAGAATCCCCATATCAAAATGACAAGGCAAGTAGACAACGAGCATCTCAGCATTCTTCTTATTTACCATGGGAATATGGTGCTTTTTTCTCTCTTTCCTTTTTTCATAGTATCTCTTTTTTTTCTATTTTCTCTTTTTTTTTCTTAATATAGGACTCCTTTTTTTATAAGAAGAATGCTTCATAGACAGCTCATTATGGTTATGCTGCAGGTTTCCACCATGTCAGCATGGATTAGACCAGCGGCCCAGGCGTTCTCTAACACATATACATAACTCCATGGACTTACAAGCTCCCCTTTCATTTCACACCGACAACATCCATATACAAAAGAACATGATATCAACTAGGTACAAGTACCAAGTGCAATGTTGAAAGCGTTCCCCATGAAAGCATGGTTCTGCTAATTCCCAACAAATAAGTGCAAGCATATACAACATAGAAGACACAATGGTTCAAGTTTATTAGAGGCAATAAAGTAAAGTGTGCCATCAAGTTCATGAGATCTTTAATCACTAGTTTTCTCATAACAAGTTTAATTTGGAAGGTAAACAAAAGCATGAACATACTTGGAATAGCATAAGCTAGTAGGTAGGTATGGTGGACTCTTTGGAAAAACTTGGTTTAGGGAATTGGATGCATGAATGGAACTCATACTTGGTTGTGGAGGCTAGCAAAAGACTGGGAGCGACAAACTAAGAGAGCAATAATGGCCATAATCATGCAGAGCGACAAAACATCATTGATCAAAGCATAAAGTGATACTACAAGTTGAAAACTAAAGGATCATAAAGGCTATGGTGACTTGAGATAGTCATAACATGGTGTGAGCATGCGCCAAGTCAACCCAAATAAATCATCAAAGGAGAATACCACTATACTATGCTTTAATATGCTAAAACAACGCATGATTCATCCAAGGCACATTAAGCAATCTCAATTGTTTATAACATGTCATGCTACAGCAAAGAATACTAAGCATAAAGCCAAAACAATATCAAGAATGGCATGACAAAGCATAGGCCACAGTCAAAAACAAGCTCTCTTTACCACTTAAGCCTGAACCTTCCTACTCTTTTCCAATCCAAACCAAACTATTTGAAAACCAATGTATGAAAGAGGGGGTCCAACCAATTTATTCAGCAAACTAAGCAAACCAAGCAAACGAAAAACCAAAACAAAAATGAAAAAGAAGACGCTCCAAGAACAACACAACTGTGCATGAAACAATAAAAATGAAGCGTTTGGAAGAAACCTGTGATTTTTATTGATGAAGAAGGGGATGCCTTGGGCATCCCCAAGTTTTGACGCTTGTACTTCTTGGATATTTCTTGGGGTGACACGTGTGGCATCCCCAAGATTGAGCTTTAGTCCATCCTTCATCTCATTACTCATTCCTTCCATACACCTGGAATTTTTCCTTCATACAAAACTTCACACAATCTTTATTAGCAACAATAGTGCACTCAAGATAATAGGTCTTTAGGTTTAGTTCTAACACCAATAAAACTTCCATTAAAACACTAGCTACTGTAGCACTTCCCTCAAAAAGCTAAATTCCCAAAGAGAACCCAAAAAGGAACCAACAAGAAGTAAATGCAAATAATGGCAGAAATCTGTCAAAACAGACCAGCAGGTAAAGACGAATTTTTTCGAAGACCTTATGTTGCTCAAATCAAAAAGTATTGAACTGACGAAAGTTAGATAACAACCTGGGGAAGAAGCACAAAAATTCACGCCTCAAAAAGACGTTCAGAGATTTTACACGAATTTTTACGGTGAAGCACAGAAATCTGTTTCGGGACAACAACTTTCCCAATCATTACTTCTCTCTCATTAGAGGTTACTCTTGGCACAAAAAGTAAATAAAATGGATAAGGAGCGGTTATTACAGAGGTAATAACTTCCAAGACTCATCTAAAACTTTTGGGTTATCTCTCAATAAGTACTTTTCTTTAATGCCTTTAAGTTAGGGTTGATAGTTTGAGAAGATGCTCACATAAGAAATATGAATTGAAGTAAAAGAGAGCATCAAGAAGCAAATTCAAAGCACATTTAAGTCTAACCCACTTCCTATGCATAGGAATCTTGTAAAGAAACAAGTCATGAAAGCACAAAGCAACAAGCATAGGAAAGCAAAATAAGTGCAGCCTCAAAATTTTCAACATAAAGAGGGGAAACTTAATATTGTTGAGATACATAAAACCATGTTTCCCTCTCTCATAATAACTTTCAGTAGCATCATGAATAAAATTTATAATATAACTATGACATAAAACATTCTTATCATGAGCCACATGCATAAAAGAATTAATACTCTCCCTATAAACATAGTCATTCTTATTAATTGTAGTGGGAGCAAATTCAATAAAATAGCTATCATTATTATTTTCATCACCGTAATCATCAAATATAGGAGGCATATTGTAATCATAATTAATTTCCTCCTCAATAGTAGGTGGACTGAAAATATCATATTCATCATTGCAATCATCATATATTGGAGGTATAGCATCATCATAAGCAATAGAATAGTTATCTTCCCAAGTGTGTTCATTTGTAAACATATCATCATTATAAGGATCATGGATAGCACTAATAGTACAGCAATTATTAATATCATCATTTTTAGAATTGGTACCAAAGAGATTTCAATATCAAAGAAGTGTGCTTTTCCCAATCATGATCACTACTATAGGTAACAGGCATAGGAACATCATCGAGTTCAGACTCATCAAAAACTATAATAGGAGCTACATGCTTAGGGGAAAATACCGTTTCCTCCCTCCTTTTACTCCTCCTTTTCTTCTTTCTCTTCTTCTCTTTAGGAGGGAGAGGCTTGAAAGGAAGCTTGTCCATATACCCTGGTTTATTATTAGAGACAATAGAAGAAACTTTGGAGGATTCCTTCTTTTCATTAATAAGATCAAAACACATATTAGTCCTATCATATTTTGGTAAAATCTCATCTTCTATAATATTTTGTATGTAACTATTTGTGTGGTAATTATCAACACAATAAAGATGACAACCATGCAGGACACTATTCATATCAAAAGCACTCAAATCTACCAAAGAGGTTTTTCTTGATAACTCTTCACATCCCAAAAATAATGTAAGTTCATCATGCTGATTAGGAGTGATCATGTCATCACAATACAAACTTGCAGTACTCATTGGATTAGAAGGGCTATTATTATGGCCTGAGCATTGAAAATTGAAATGACCCACTTCAAAGCAAAGTTCACAAATAAAAGGATAAAGGGCACAAACTTTTTTACCAAGATCATTTAAAGCCCTATACCACATTCTAGTTTTTTCATTCTTGTGGGTGATACAATATTCTTCTTCAATTTGATTATTCTCACAAGGTCTATGTATTCCACAAAAATTAACATGTTTATAAGAAATAGTATTTTCAGAGGTTTGAGCATGTTTATTGTTATCATTAACAACAATTTCATTTTCCATGGAAGTGTCTTTAAAAGGCTCATGATACATGTCCCACTTTTCTTTAGGAGCATTAATATGAGAAGCAAAGGTTTTAAAACAATCAATAAGAATTTGAGGATCAAGACCATATTTAGCACTAAGCTCTTGAAAATCAGCAGTTTCAGCGAAAGACTTAATGCAATCATACTCATAGTTTATACCTGGTTCTTTACCTTTGTTGTTATCCCAATCTTCGGTATTGCTTTGAATTGTTTCAAGAAGATTCCACTTAGCTTTGACCTCCTTACTCGTGAAGGATCCCTCTAAACAAGTATCTAGATAGTCCTTGTAATGTCCTGAAAGCCTTGCATAGAAATTATTAATAACAATATTCCTGGGGAGCTCATGAATGGGACATTTGAGAATTAGTGACTTCAATCTCCCCCATGCTTGGGCAATACTTTCTCCATCATGAGGATGAAAATTATAAATATAATTCCTATCTTTATGAATTTTATGAGGAGGATAAAATTTAGAGTAAAAGAGAGATTCAAGTTCCTTCCACTCCAAATGATGAGGATCATCCAAAGAGCTCATACCACTCCCTTGCTTTGTCCTTAAGTGATAAAGAGAATAACTTCTTCTTGACGTGGTCTGTTGTAATACCTGCACACTTGAACAACCCGCATAATTCGTGTATAAAGAACAAATGATCACCAGGATGGACAGTTCCATCTCCAAAATAGTAGTTATCCATAACACGATCAATAATTCTTGTAGGTATCTTAAAATTATCATTAGAATTACCACATATGGGAGATAAAGTATCATTAGAGCAAATTTTCTTCTTTAAAACTGGGGAAGTAAAAATATCATTTTCATAAGAACCAACTTTCCCAAGCTTAGACGTTTCCATAGCTTTAGTAACAAAGGTGTTCAAAAGATTCATACTAATAACATTGTTATTAGCATGCAAAGAAAGTTCCATGGGTTTTTTAATTTTCTTTTCAGACAATTCGAGTTCTAACTTAGGAAAAATACTAAAAAGCTCTCTAATTTTTTTGTTGTTTTCCATTAAGCCTAACTAGTGAAAACAAGAAACAAAAAGACAAAATTCTAGAATCTAAAGGAAATAACTTCGAGCACTCACACCGGAGGATATCAGTACCTTTTACCTTACCTCCCCGGCAATGGCGCCAGAAAATAGGCGTTTGCCGTGGGAGGTTCTTCTTCTTTAATCCTCCGGTGTGAATACCTTTTACCTTACCTCCTCGGCAACGGTGCCAGAAAATCGGGTGCGGTGTTGACGTGGGAGTTTCTACTTCCCGTTCCCCGGAAACGGCGCCAGAAAATAGCTTGATGTCTACGCACTTCTATTCTTGTAGACAATTGTTGGGCCTCCAAGTGCAGAGGTTTGTAGAACAGCAGCAAGTTTTCCCTTAAGTGGATCACCCAAGGTTTATCGAACTCAGGGAGGAAGTGGTCAAAGGTATCCCTCTCAGGCAACCCTGCAATCAAGATACAAGAAGTCTCTTGTGTCCCCAACACACCCAATACACTTGTCAGGTGTATAGGTGCACTAGTTCAGCGAAGAGATAGTGAAACACAAGTGGGATGGATAATTATAAATGGTAATGGTGATAGAGAATAGCTTGGTGGCGTGGAAAAGACTAAAGGCAAACTGAAATAAAGATGGAAGCAAGCAAACATGTAACAGATCTAGTTGCAAACGCTGTATCAATGCTTAGAAACAAGGCCTAGGGATCATACTTTCACTAGTGAACACTCTCTCATAAATATATTATCTTCATGATACTACTCTTAACTACTCTCTGGTTGGACACTCTAATCGATGGTAGGGCTATAACAGCACACCTCAAAGTAATCCTTTCCCGTCTAGAAAACCCCACACTGTCACCTTGAGATCTAGATAGGTCCCACAAACACCACAATTTCATAAAGACATCTAACTCCAAATATAACTCATAACAAGTATTTGTAATCTCTAGCCTAAGTGCCACCATGGTGTGCACACTATCAACTTCACACACATGGGGAGAGCAGAGATCTATTAAAGCACTTGAGTAGCAAGGTAGATCTATAGATTACAAGCTCATGATCTCAATAAGATCATGCATAGAGAGAGAGATGAACACATAGCTACCGGTAGAACCCTTAGCCTCGAGAGAGAACTACTCCCTCCTCATCATGGGAATCAGCAATGGTGATGGAGATGGTGGTGGAGATCGATGGAGATGGCTCCGGGGGCACTTCCCCGTCTCGGCAGGGTGCCAGAACAGAGATTTTTTGTCCCCCGAATCTCCCCTTCGGTGGTGGCGGCGCAGCGGAATTTTTCGTGGATTTCTGATTGATGTTTTTGGGTTTTTGCATCGGGAGGCATCTTATAGGCGAAGAGGCAAGGGCGGTGGGCGGCCAGGGCTAGCCCGTGCCACCACATGGTGTGGCCGCCCTATGGACCCTCTCCGACTCTCCTTCTGGCTCCGTGAGTCTTCCAGGAAAATAGTAACTTTGGCTTTTGTCCCGTCCAATTCCATGAATATTCATTTTCTGACTTCCTAGAACCAAAAACAGCAGAAAACAGGCAACTGGTACTGTGGCATCTTGTTAATAGGTTAGTCCAAGAAATCATATGAAAAGTACTCCAAAGTTGGAACAAAACACAAGAAAGTAGATAAAACCAAGCATGAAACATCAAAAATTATAGATACATTTGCAATGTATCACGGACCCACAGCTTATCCACGTGAGCTCCGGACCCACAGCTTACCTTTGTAAGAGGGACCCCGAGCCAGCCCCGCGCCCGTGCCCGTGTCGTTGCTTTATTTTCATATAGTGAAATGTAATGCATATACGAAAATTATACACCTTTGAACTTTTTTAAATCGCACTTAGGACATGATAATGTTTTGCTAATAAAATCCTGATCATTTATCATTTCCATGGAGTGAAATATAATGTATAAACTTGCATATACAAAAATTATACACCTTTGAACTTTTTCAAATCGCACTTAATACGTGATAATGTCATGCTAAAAAAATCTTGAGAGATTATCATTTTCATAGAGTGGAATGTAATGCACAAACATGCATATGCGAAAATTATAAACCTTTAAACACTTTTAAATCGCACTTAATACATCATAATGATGTCCTAACAAAATTTTGAGAGATTATTATTTTCTCTCCCATTTTCGTAAAGTGGAATGTAATGCATAAACTTGCATATATGAAGTTTATACACCTTTGAACTCTTTGAAATCGCACTTAATACATGATAATATTGTGCTAAGAAAATCTTGAGAGATTATCATTTTCATAGAGTGGAATGTAATGCACAAATTATACACCTTCGAACACGTTCCCTTCAAATTATATTCAAGTTCATTTGTTTATGGAGTTAAAGTACCGGTGGCATACTCATTATTTTGCATGGATAGATTGGTGTCCCCTGATAGATATAGGGGTTATCCTATCCGCTAGATCACAGAGGATCAATGGTTGGTGGGCATGATCCGTGTAACAATTGTCTCGACCAGTCAGAGCATAGCAGCGAAGATGAGCATAGGTGCGAGAGATGGATACAAAGAGAGGGGAAAACTGAGTAGCACTTAAGAACCAAGGGCAAAACTAAGTAGAATTTAAAAACCAAGGGCAAGACTGACAAATGGATTCAAATAGAAAATATAAAAGGATTTAAAAAATGGAAAATGCGTCTTTTATACAATAAAATACATCTTGGCATACATCAAACTATTGCAATTCAAATATACACCAGTTTCACAATTATTACCTCATTCACATCTTGGCATACATTAAACTATTTGCAATTCAAATATACACCGGTTTGACAATTATTGCCACATTCAGACAAACTATTTTTTGGGAAGGGATGTTTTGGAAAGAGGCTTGAGTAGAAAGTCATGAACCTTCATAGATAGTAGGTGATTTGAGAAGTGGTGATTTAGGTTAAAACTTGGTTTATGTACATTTCTTATGGTGGCAGGTCACATAATAACTCCCTGGGTAGATGCCACAGTGTTTTGCTCTTTTTGAATTTGTTGTGCATAAAATGACTCAATTAGCTAGCTAAAACCTATTCATTGACTCTCTGTTGACCAGCCACCAGAGGGTAAAACTGAGTATATTGCACACGACTGTGTTAGTACTGGAGGGCAAAACTGAGTACAACCAAACTTCTAGTATTACACTCGAGGGCAAAACTGAGTACAACTGAATCGCTAGGGTTAGACATGAGGGAAAAAAACATGACTCACGGTATGTGTGTGCGGTGCGCGGGGCGGTAGCGGACACATGTGACCGTGCATGGTGCAGTAGCGTACGCGGTGCACGGTAATGCAGCGAAACGTCGCTTCCCTTCTCCTTTAATAGAGGCCTCCCCACTCTCACTCATCACTCACTCGCTCACTCAATCGTCTCCACTGTCCCATCACCTTCTACAAACCCCCAAGAAAACCCCAACCACGCCGGTGATGGAGAAGAACGAAGCGGTGGCCATCGGCGCCTCCAAGGCCACCGACGAGGAGGCCCCCGTCCCCGTACAGGCCCCCATCCCCGTCCCCGCATCCTCCATAGCCGCCGGCGAGGAGGCCCCCGCCGGTCTCAGGCAGATCCCGCTCGGCTGGGACCCCTACAAGGACGTTGTCTACATAAGGCCGGAGAACCCGTATGACACCAGCATCACCGACCCATGGTCGGAGGTAACCAGGGTTTTCTCCCCTTCCCTTGTTCTTTATCCGTTCCCATCGTTGGATGCTAGATCGTATGTTATTAGGGCTCGGCTGTTCATATTTTTACAGTAGCTAATCCTCTTGGGTTAGATCTCGTATTTTGATGAATCCCCCTGTTCGTATTTGAACCCCCTATTCGTAGTTGTGATCAGTATTCGATTTGGTTTGAGATTTAAGGAATAATCAGGAGATCTCAATCGGTTAATTTATGCAAATAATCAATCCCGATAATCAAAGTATCTCAATCATGTCCTTATTACAATCTACTATTTTTTTACAACAGGAGGATAGCAGCGACGTCCGCAGTGAAGACGAGTCCAAGGACACCAAGACTCGTCATGTGCTAAGGAGGATGAAGTCCGGCCAGTACAACAACTTCTTCAACGACAACGTGTACAGGTGCCCCTTCTGCCCCACCAGGAGGCTCCGCGCAATGGACTTCAACTCCCTCGCGAAGCATGTCAAGGACATGAGGACCTGCGGCGAGTCCATGAACATCCACGGCTTCATAGCTGATACATTGCAAATGTATCTATAATTTTTTATGTTCCATGCTTGGTTTTATCTACTTTCTTGTGTTTTGTCCACACTTTGGAGTACTTTTCATATGATTTCTTGGACTAATCCATTAACAAGAGCCATAGTGACAGCTGCCTGTTTTCTGCTATTTTTGGTTCCAGCAAAGTCAGAAAATGAATATTCTCGAAATTGGACGGGACAAAAGCCAAAGTGCCTATTTTTCCGGAAGACATCTGAAGCCAAAATACGAGACGGAGAAGGGCTGGGGGCCGGCCACACCACCTGGCCACACGGCCAGGCCTAGCCCGCACACTTGGGTGGTCTGGCCGACCCCAGCACCCCCTCGGCCTCTCCTTCCGCCTATATATTACCCTCGGGACCAAAACCCTAAGTACCCGATCAAAAATCCACGAAAGAGTCTGTAGCCTCCGTCGTCTCGGTCTGGGATCGGGAGGGATCTGAAGCTCTTCCCAGCACCCTGCCGGAGAGGGGAATTCACCCTGGAGGCCTTCTTCATCATCATGCAAGCCTCCGGTGTGATGCGTGAGTAGTTCATCTCTAGACTATGGGTTCATGTAGTAGCTAGATGGCTGGTTCTCCTCCTTTGTGCTTTCATGTTTAGATCTTGTGAGCTCCGTTCATGATCAAGATCATCTATTTGTAATTCTACATGTTGTGTTTGCGGGGATCCGATGGATATTGCGATGCTATTTCAGATTGATTATTGATTCTATCATGTCTTTGTTATTTGTGATCTTGCATGCTTTCAGTTGTTAGTAGCTATCTTGGCCAAGTAGATGCTAGCAACTCCAATAGTTAGTATTTATGCTCGATAGTGGGTTCATGCCTCCGTAACTGGGAAGTGATGTAAATCTCTAAGGTGCTAGATATGTTGTTGCTACTAGGGAGAAAACAACAATCCTTTGTTCATAGAACAATCGTATTGTTTACATTACACGCAATTCGTAAAGTAATAATCTGTCGCTTCCAACTTAATACTGGAGGGGGTTTGGATGATAACCTGAAGGTGGATTATTAGTCATAGATGCAGTTGGATGGCGGTCTATGTATAATGTTGTAATCACCAATCAAGTCTCAAAGAAGTCAAGATGATTAGTATATGCTTGTATGCTTTTTTGATGTTTGTCAATTGCCCCGCTGTAATTTGTTCACCCAACATGTTATCTATCTTAAGGAGAGCCACCTCTACTGAACTATGGACCCCGGTCCTTTCTTTTACATACAATCTACAAACTGTTTACTGCTTTGTGTTTACTTTCTGCAAACTATTACTTCCTTCCATTTGATACGTTTAATCCTTCGTTTTCAGCAAAACCGGTGAGATTGACAACCTCATCGCAAGTTGGGGACAGAGTTATGTGGTTGTGTTGTGCATGTCTCCATGTTGCTGCTGGCACCGGTAGTGCGCCCTGCCAACGTTCAGCTAGCTACACCTTTGGGGTGTTTCCTTGCTCCTACTGTATTGATAACCTTGGTTTCATAACAGAGGAAAACTTACTGCTGTGCTCATCATACCTTCCTCTTGGGGTTCCCCAACGAGCTCGTTAATACACGAGTCAGTAAGTATTTTTCTAGCACCATTGCTGGGGAGTCAAGGACATCTTCACAAGGTGAGTCCCTCATAACCAATCTCTTTACCTTGTTATTTTTGTTTTGCTTAGTTTCTTTTTGCTTTGTTTGCTTTCTTTATCAAAAATACAAAAAATGATAACTCTTGAAAACACTAAGTTGTGTGACTTCACTAGCACCAACATCGATGATTTTATGAGCACACTTATTGCTCCACCTGTGCCTGAAGCTACTTTCTTTGAGATAAAACCTGCTTTACTCAATCTTGTTATGAGAGAACAATTTTCTGGTATTATTAATGAAGATGCTGCTGCCCATCTAAATAACTTTGTTGAACTTTGTGAGATGCAAAAGCATAGGGATATAGATGGAGATATTATTAAGCTTAAATTGTTTCCTTTCTCTTTGAGAGGAAAAGCTAAAGAATGGTTGAATTCCTTAACTAGGAATAATATTGATTCTTGGACTAAATGCAAAGATGCTTTCATTGGAAAAAATACTATCCTCTTGCTAAGATTATATCTATGAGAAGCGAAATAATGAAGTTTAAACAATTTGATAATGAACATGTTGCTTAAGCTTGGGAAAGAATGAAATCTTTGGTTAAGAATTGTCCCACTCATGGACTGACTGCTTGGATGATCATCCAAACTTTTTATGCAGGATTGAACTACTCTTCAAAGAACCTATTGGATTCTGCTGCTAGAGGTACCTTTATGACCATTACTTTGGGTGCTGCAACAAAGCTTCTGGATAATATGATGGTTAACTACTCTGAATGGCATACTGAGAGAGCTCCACAAGGTAAGAAGGTAAATTTTGTTAGGGAAACCTCCTCCTTGAGTGATAAGATTGATGTTATTATGTCTATGCTTGTGAATGGGAGAGCCCATATTGATCCAAATAATGTTCCTTTAGCCTCTTTGGTTGCTCAAGAAGAGCAAGTTGATGTGAACTTCATAAGAAATAACAATTTTGGCAATAATGCTTATAGGAATACTTTTGGTAACAACAATTACAAGCCATATCCTCCCAACAATGGTAGTGCTTATGGAAATTCCTACAACAACAATAGGAGTGCTCCCTCTGAACTTGAAGTTATGCTTAAAGACTTTATTAGTAAACAAACTGCTTTCAATAAAACTATTGAGGAAAAACTCTCTAAAGCTGAAAGAAATATAGCATCTTTGGCTGAATCTCAATCTTCTTTAAATAAAATGGCTGCTAAACCTGAAACTAATGATAATCCCTTTGCAACTACTAATGCCATACAAGTAAGAATTGATGAAAATGTTAGATTATTAGCTAAATTACATGCTAAGTGGGAAAGAGAAGATTAAATTACTAGAAACATTAGTGTTTCTACTATCACCACCACTAGTGTTGAGGCTAGTAATAGCTCTACTACTTTAGATGATAATTTTGATTTTGATATTGATGGTTGCAATATCTCTGAAGTAATTAAGTTCCTACAAAAGCTTGCTAAAAGTCCTAATGCTAGTGCTATGAATATGTCCTTTACAAAACACATTACTGATGCTCTCATAAAGATTAAAGAAGAAAAGATGAAGCATAAAGCTTCTATTCCTATAAAACAAGAAGATGGTTGGGAACCCACCATTAATATGAAAGTGAATGACTTTGATTTCAAAGCTTTAAGTGATCTTGATAGTAGTGTTTCTATTATGCCTAAAAGGATTTATGATATGCTTGATTTGCCTCCACTTGAAGATTGTTATTTAAATGTCCCACTTGATGATAATGCTAAAAAGAAACTCATGGGGAGTAATAATGATGTTCTTATTATGGTTAACAATGCCTAAGTCCCCGTTGATTTCTATGTTTTGGATGTTGAATACAATGCTTCTTGTCCTATTACTTTGGGAAGACCTTTTCTTAGAACTGTTGGTGCCATTATTGATATGAAAGAAGGCACCATTAAATATCAACTCCCACTCAAGAAAGGTATAGAACACTTCCCTAAGAAGAGAGAGAAGATTTATTTTGCCTCTCCTATGAAAACAAAATTTGGTTTTAATGCTTCTTCATTTGAGAACACTTAATTCTTTCTTGCTTCTTATGCCTAACTTAAAGGTGTTAAAGAAAAGTACTTATTGGGAGATAACCCAAAAGTTTTAGATGAGTCTTGGAAGTTATTACCTCAGTAATAACCGCTCCTTATCCTTTTTATTTGCTTTTTGTGCCAAGAGTAACCTCTAATGAGAGAGAAGTAATGATTGGGAAAGTTGTTGTCCCGAAACAAATTTATGTGCTTCACCGTAAAAAATCGTGTAAAATCTCTGTACGTCCTTTTGAGGCACGGAATTTTTGTGCTTCTGCCCCAGGTTGTTATCTAACTTTCGTTAGTTCAACACTTTTTGATTTGAGTAACAAAAGGTCTTTGAAAAAATTCGTCTTTATCTGTCGGTCTGTTTTGAAAGATTTCTGCCATTTTCTGCATTTGCTTCTTGTTGGTTCCTTTTTGAGTTCTTTTGGGGAATTGAGATTTTTGAGGGAAGTGCTACAGTAGCTAGTGTTTTAATGGAAGTTTATTGGTGTTAGAACTAAACCTTAGGACCTATTATCTTGAGTGCACTAATGTTGCTAATAAGGATTGTGTGAAGTTTTGTATGAAGGAAAAATTTCAGGTGTATGGAAGAAATGAGTAATGAGATGAAGGATGGACTAAATCTCAAGATTGGGGATGCCACGCGTGTCACCCCAAGAAATATCCAAGAAGTACAAGCTTCAAAGCTTGGGGATGCCCAAGGCATCCCCTTCTTCATCAATAAAAATCCCAGGTTTCTTCCAAACGCTTCATTCTTATTGTTTCATGCATAGTTGTGTTGTTCTTGGAGCATCTTCTTTTCCTTTTTCGTTTTTCGTTTGCTTTGTTTGCTTAGTTTGCTGAATAAATTGGTTGGACCCCCTCCTTCATACATTGGTTTTCAAATAAGTTTGGTTTGGTTTGGAAAAGAGTAGGAAAAGCTCATGCTTAAGTGGTAAAGAGAGCTTGTTTTTGACTGTGGCTTATGCTTTGTCATGCCATGCTTGATATTGTTTTGGCTTTATGCTTAGTATTCTTTGTTGTAGCATGACTTGTTATAAACAATTTAGATTGCTTAATGTGCCTTGGATGAATCATGCGTTGTTTTAGCATATTAAAGCATAGTATAGTGGTATTCTCCTTTGATGTTTCGTTTGGGTTGACTTGGCGCAGGCTCACACCATGTTATGACTATCTCAAGTCACCATAAGCCTTTATGATCCTTTAGTTTTCAACTTGTAGTATCACTTTATGCTTTGATCAATGATGTTTTGTCGCTCTGCATGATTATGGCCATTATTGCTCTCTTAGTTTGTCGCTCCCAATCTTTTGCTAGCCTCCACAACCAAGTATGAGTTCCACTCATGCATCCAACTCCCTAAACCAAGTTATTCCAAAGAGTCCACCGTACCTACCTACTAGCTTATGCTATTCCAAGTATATTCATGCTTTTGTTTACCTTGAAAATTAAACTTGTTATCAGAAAACTAGTGATTAAAGCTCTCACAAACTTGATGGCACACTTTACTTTTCTTGACCTTAATAAACTTGAACCATTGTGCCGTCTATGTTGTATATGCTTGCACTTATTTGTTGGAGATTAGCAGAACCATGCTGTCATGGGGAACACTTTCAACATTGCACGGGTACTTTGTACCTAGTTGATATCATGCTCTTTTGTCTATGGATGTCGTCGGTGTGAAATGAAAGGGGAGCTTGTAAGTCCATGGAGTTATGTATATGTGTTAGAGAAACGCCTGGAGTTGAATCTTGCATTAGTTCATAGGGGAAACTTTCCCGGTGTTGATTACTCTTTGTAGTTGATGCTATTGAGTGAACCATTGATATATTGTTTATGTTCAGATTGTTATACATCATTATTCCATCTCTGATCATGATCCATATGATGTCTTGTGAGCAGTTCGTTTTGTTCTTGAGGACATGGGAGAAGTCATGTTGTTAGTAGTGGAGTTGTGTTGAGAAAGATTCAATAGTTTGATATTTAAGTTGTGGTGTACTTCTTCTAGTGGTGTCATGTGAACGTTGACTGCATGACACTTCACCTATATGGGCCTAAGGTAATGCATTGTGTATTTGGCTACTAATCGTAGGGGTTGACGGAGTGACAGAAACCTGAACCCCTGTTACAAAACCATTGCACAAGGGATGTAAGGATCTTAGAGTTTAAAGTTGTGGTTAGGTTTCTACCTTAATTACTTTCTTGTACTTAAGAATGTTTGCAAGGGGTATAATCACAAGTATGTATTAGTCCTAGGAAGGTCGGTACATTAGCACAGGTTCACCCACACAACACTTAGCAAGCTAAAGAAGATTAATCAACTATATGAAGCGAAAGCACTTGACAGTCTTCCCATGTGTCCTCGAGAATGGTTGGTCATCTTAAGTAATACAACCGGCTTGTCCTTTGCTGCATAAAGGATTGGGCCACTTGCTGCATTTATTCCTACTGTCTTTTACTTACTCGTACTTTGTTTACTTACTTTATCAAAAACCCCTAAAAATCCGTTTGCTAAGTATTTGCAGAGAATTCCTGATCCATACCACTAGCCATTACCTTCTGCTCCTCGTTGGGTTTGACACTCTTACTTATCGAAAATATTGCGATACACCCCCTATACTTGTGGGTCATCATTTACATTACACGCAATTCGTAAAGCAATAATCTGTTGCTTGCAACTTAATACTGTCGGGGTTTCGGATGATAACCTGATGGTGGATTATTAGTCATAGATGCAGTTGGATGTTGGTCTATGTATAATGTTGTAATGCCCAATCAAGTCTCAAAGGAGTCAAGATGATTAGTATATGCTTGTATGCTTTCTCGATATTTGTCAATTGCCCCGCTGTAATTTGTTCACCCAGCCGATATCTATCTTAAGGAGAGCCACCTCTAGTGAACTATGGACCCCGGTCCTTTCTTTTACATACAATCTACAAACTGTTTACTGCTTTGTGTTTATTTTCTGCAAACTATTACTTCCTTCCATTCGATACGTTTAATCATTTGTTTTCAGCAAAACCGGTGAGATTGACAACCTCATCGCAAGTTGGGGACAGAGTTATGTGGTTGTGTTGTGCAGGTCTCCACGTTGTTGCTGGCACCGGTAGTGCGCCCTGCCAACATTCAGCTAGCTACACCTTTGGGGTGTTTCTTTTCTCCTACTGGATTGATAACCTTGGTTTCATAACTGAGGGAAATTTACTGTTGTGCTCATCATACCTTCCTCTTGGGGTTCCCCAATGAGCTCGTTAATACATGAGTCAGCAATAGCCAAGCACCAGGCGCTCGGTCTTCACCTCCGCAACCTCCAGTAGGTGGCTATCGAGGAGGGTCGCATGCCCCCGATCAAGCCCAAGGCGCCCAAGGTCAAGGGACTGGGCAGCAAGAAGTGGAGGAGGCGCCAGAGGGCGGAGGCCCTCCTGGCAGAGGCCATGGGGGGCCACTGATCTGCTGCTGTTGCTGCTGTAAAGTAGCTTCTTTTGTCTTGTCTGTGTTAAACTTATCAGCTACTGTTGCTGAGTAGCCTAATTGTCGAACCTAGTTAAGTACTATACTATATAATCTATATTAGCTGCTTTATCTTCATCTGCTCTGTTTATTGAATTTATTTATGGTACTAGTTAGGTTTGCTGTTCTAGATTTGCTACCAGATTGGGGGGAAACGAGGGCAAAAGGAACAATGAATGAAGTGAGAAGCTGCTCTAGATTCGCTACCTTCTTGGGCAAAAAAAACACAACTGTTCGAGAGAGAGAGGGGAAAATGCGCTCTTAAAAAGGCCAATCATAAAAATAACAAAAAAAACTTCCAATTTAGACGACAGGGCGCACATAACCACCAAACGCACCCCATATGGTCCCACGCCACGTCCCCCATAATCAGAGAGAGATGGATGGTCCGTCAGGTATCTGGCCCCACAGCCGATGTAACGAGGCGACGTAACGTAACGCTCAATGCACGACCCGTGCCAACGCGGTTCCACCAGTCAGCATGTAACGGTCAAGCCTTTGACCTGACGGCATCCCCCCGTCTGAGCGCATGTGAGGGTTTTGAAATGGAGGGAGGGCAAAAATGAGGAAAAACTAAGCGACTGGGGAAAACTGAGTACAACTAACGAACCAGGGGCACGGAAATAGAAATCCCTTGAAAATAATGTCTTTTTTATAACTTCCATCAAATAGCATTCTCTGGTCACCGGTGGTTTACCTTCTATCGGCACCATGCCTTAATTCCGGCAGGCCATGTACACACACTGAATTTTCTTTTCTTGGAAAGCAAAAAAGGGTCGAATGCTCACTGTTCAGATAGTAGAGGATCATGGAAGGAGTGGCAAGAGGAGATTGACAATATAACTTTCTGAATCCGGAAACTCGATTCACTTGTTCATGTTATTACTCCGTGCATTCAGGCGATTGTGCTATGTACCTTACCATCACTTTTCAGGCCTTGTGGATCGAGCCAGGACTCAGTCTTGGTAGTTACTCCCTCCATTTCACAATACAAGATGTTTTAATTTTTGCGAAATAAGTGTATCTAGATTCTTTTTAGTGTGAAGGTTGTATCTAAATTATTTTTAGTGTGTAGGTTCACTAATGTTCAGTGCCAGAGCTAGGATTGCAGCAAACCCCGGACCAAAAACTAAGTGTAAAAAAATACTAAATATATTTGTGTAATATCACATAAATTTGGTATGATAGTAGGATATCGGAAAATATAAGAGACGGCAAAAAACTAGAAATAGCATTATGAAGTGCAAAAGATAGTACCAAATCACTAGTTTAGCTCATCCGAGCCTCCCATCACCTCATGAGCGGTACAAGAGAACATATACCTTGAAGAGAGCAAAGAATATTACATAAGAAAACACAGAAGCATGAAATGAAATAGTTAATCATTGAGGCCCAGGTGTATCCAAATTCCAACCAGTCATCGGTGTATCCAATTCATCTGCTACTGATATTTATGTAGGTGAATTAGGAAATTCCAATCAGTCATCAGTGTATCTAAGTCAATTGCTACTGAAATTTACCTAGCTAAATTCGCAATTCCAATCAGCGTAACAGGAGGGGCAGTGTGCAGTCGAGGCCGAGTTGAAGAGACAGATCAACCGGAGGACTGGCGGGCAGGAGCTGCAACGCACCAGCAGGAACCAAGATTGGCGGCACGGCGGCTATGACGGCCGGCAGAGGACATGCATGGTTGCAAACCAGGTAGCGTCGCTTGGGTCAGGGGAGACAGGGTCCGGGGAGCACGGAAGGCTGGGGTACAGGAGGAAAATAGCCCACCGGCATGGCCCTGGCCCTAGCCCTAGCGGCTTGGCTGGTGATACGTCCATTTTGCATCACTATTCTATATCATAATTCACTGTTATTCATTGATATATTTCGTATTGAGAGGTGATACTTATGTTATTTCATCCGTTTTTGCATGGTTGATGACTTTGGGAGCATGGAGCGCTGCAGTCAGGATTCTGATGGAAACGGTGCTGTTTGGAGGCAAAATTCGCGAAAATCAGAAAATCCGAAAAAATATACGGAAAATCCTATTTTTCCAGAAGACGAAGGAAGCCAGCAGGGGGGCTGGAGATGGGCCACAGGGGGTCCACACCACCTCCTGGCGCGGGCCACCTGGTAGCGCCACCGTGTGTGTGGCCGCCTGTCCACCAGCTCTCCCCTCTGGCGTATATTATCCTCCCAAAACCCTAAGACTCGGGGAGTGACCACAGAAACATTACGTCGCCTTTGCGGGGCGGAAAACACTGAGAGAGAAAGATCTCTCCGGTAGACAGAATTCTGCCAGAGGAATTCCTTCCCGGAGAAGGGAGATCGTCGCCATCAACACCACCATCAAGCTGGACTTCATCGGGATCATCACCACCATCATCACCATCAGCACCCTCATCACTATCTCCATATTGCTGTAACAATTGGGTTGATTCTTGCATAGTTCATAGGGGAAACTTTCCCGGTGTTGATTACTCCTTGTAGTTGATGCTATTGAGTGAACCATTGAATTATTGTTTATGTTCAGATTGTTATATATCATTATTCCATCTCTGATCATGATCCATATGATGTCTTGTGAGTAGTTCGTTTTGTTCTTGAGGACATGGGAGAAGTCTTGTTGTTAGTAGTGGAGTTGTGTTGAGAAAGATTCAATAGTTTGATATTTAAGTTGTGGTGTACTTCTTATAGTGGTGTCATGTGAACGTCGACTACATGACACTTCACCTATATGGGCCTAGGGGAATGCATTGTGTATTTGGCTACTAATCGTAGGGGTTGCCGGAGTGACAGAAACCTGAACCCCCATTAGGAAACCATTGCACAAGGGACGTAAGGGTCTTAGAGTTTAAAGCTGTGGTTAGATTTCTACCTTAATTACTTTCTTGTACTTACGGATGTTTGCAAGGGGTATAATCACAAGTATGTATTAGTCCTAGGAAGGTCGGTACATTAGCACAGGTTCACCCACACAACACTTAGCAAGCTAAAGAAGATTAATCAACTATATGAAGCGAAAGCACTTGACAGTCTTCCCATGTGCCCTCGAGAACGTTTGGTCATCTTAAGTAATACAACCGGCTTGCCCTTTGCTACATAAAGGATTGGGCCACTTGCTGCATTTATTCCTACTGTCTTTTATTTACTCGTACTTTGTTTACTTGCTTTATCGAAAACCCCTAAAAATCTGTTTGCTAAGTATTTGCAGAGAATTCCTGATCCATACCACTAGCCAGCACCTTCTGCTCCTCATTGGGTTCGACACTCTTACTTATCGAAAATACTGCGATACACCCCTTATACTTGTGGGTCATCAAGAATATTTTCTGGCGCCGTTGCCGGGGAGTGAAGCGCTATTGGAGAGTGGAATTGGTAAAGGAAACTTTTACTGTGAGTATTGTTTATTTCTGTTAGTTGCTTTATTTTTGTTATGGATAATTCGCTGAGTTTCTTATTTGGTAATTCTACTACCACTTCTAAGGTAGTAGATGAACCACCACCTGCTGAGAATGATGCTTTTAAAATACCTACACGAATTATTGATCGTGTTATAGATAACTACTATGTTGGGGATGGAACTGTTCATCCCGGTGATCATTTACTCTTTATACACGAATTATGCAGGTTGTTCAAGTGTGCAGGTATTACTACAGATCAAGTTAAGAAGAAGTTATTCTCATTATCACTGAAAGGAAGAGCTGAAAAATGGTATAAGCTGCTGAATAATGGTCAAACTCTGGAATGGAAGGAAATAGTGCCTCTCTTCTATTCAAAAGTTTATCCTCCTACTGAGATTCATAAAGATCGGAATCAAATATACAACTTTTGGTATCTTGATGGAGAGACTACAGCTCAAGCTTGGGGGAGATTGAAGTTACTTATGCTCAAATGTCCCATTCATGAGCTCCCCAACAATATTATTATCATTAATTTTATGCAAGACTCCCTCTACATGACAAGGATTTATTGGATGCTTCTTATGCTGGATCATTCACTCGCATGGAAGAAGAAGCTAAATGGGATCTTCTGGACTGTATTCAAGACAATGTTGAAGCTTGGGAGAATGACAAACGTAGAAAGTCAGGTATAAATTATGATTATGAATGCATTGAGTCTTATATGGGAACTGATGACTTTCAAAATATTAAAAATGCTTATGGTCTAGACTCTCAAGCTATTGCTTCTTATTTTAAGGCTTTTGCTTCCTACATTGAAGTGCCTAAAAAGAAGTGGAATAAGTATCATGAACCTTATAAAGATATTGCTAAGAGTGTTCCTGCAAGAAATATTGAAGTTTATACTGCTAATCATGTCTTACCTAAACCTTACATTGAGAAAATCCCTTTCCTATGTAAGATGAAGGAACATTCTATGATAGCTAGCATGGTTAAGAAAAGTACGAATGAAGCTGTTGAACCTGATAAAAAATGGTTGATGAACCTATAATAGCAAATGTGAAAGACTTTGTTACTAAATATGTAGAAAATGGACACACTATCCTTTGTAAGGATACCTCTAATATTATTTCACAAAGTAGTATCATAAGAGCTAGTATTCATGTGTTTTCTGTTAGAATAAGTGATCATTGTTACGATAGTCCTTCTGATAGTTATATTGTTCAGTTTATGCATGATACTGAAAGTTACTATGAGAGAGGGAAAAGTGTTCTTAAGTATCTCAATAATATCATTCCTCGTTTTATGCTGAAAGTTTTTATGTTGCACTTCTTTTGCCTTCCTATGCAAGTAGCCTATGGTTTCAACAACTTGTTTGTTTACAAAATTCCCTTGCATAGGAAGTGGGTTAGGCTTAAATGTGTGTATTTTTTCTTCTTAATGCTCTCTTTAACCTCAATTCATATTCCTATGTGAGCATCTTCAAAATTATCATGCCCATCTTAATGGCTATAAAGAAAGAGCTCTTTGGGAGACAACCCAATTTGTTTTTGCTTTCAGTTTGTTTTTGTTTCTTTGAGTCTTGGAAGTTATTACTTCGGTAATAACCTCTCCTTATCCTTTTTGTTTTGGTTTTTGTGTCAAGATCAACGTCTAATGAGAGAGAAGTAAGATTTGGGGAAGTTGCTGTCCCGAAACAGATTTTTGTGCTTCACCGTAGAAATTTGTGAGAGATCTCTGTCTGTCGGATTGAGCTGTAATTTTTTTTGATTCTGACCCAGGTTGTTATTTAACTTTCATTAGTTTTGCACTTTTTGATTTGAGTGACAGAAGATTTTCGAAAAAATTGATCTTTACCTGCTGGTCTGTTTTGACAGATTTTGCCACTCTTGCATTTGCTTCTTTATTCGATTTCCTTTTTGGGTCTTCGGAAGGAGTTGCTACAGTAGATTATGTTTTGATGGTTTTCAGTTGAAGTTGGACTCAAAAGGTTTTACCACTTCACTTATACTAATGTTGTTAATGAGAATTGTGTGAAGTTTTCTGTGAAAGAAATTTCCAGGTAGCGGAGATAATGGTGTAATGAGAAAGTGAAAGGTTTCATGACTCAAGTAATAAGTGTATGAAGATGAAGATATTGATGTTATTCAAGTGGTGACTCCGGAAGAATCTACTAGATACCAAATTCAGACACCTACAGAGTCTGTTTTCAAATAGGTAACAATTCTGGTAAGAAAAGTTCCGCGAAAATACTATCCAGCTGTATTTTTGCAGTTTTTTAGTCAATAAGGAAAGCTACGAAGCGAAAGAGGGGCGGAAACGGAGCCAGGGTGGCTCACACCACCTTGTGGCGCGGGCCCTCCCAGGCCGCGCCACCAGGTGGTGAGTCCACCCCGGACTCCGCCTCCGACTCGTTTTCTCCCAGTACCTTCCTTTTATTGTGAAACTTCGTAATATATAATCCCCCGGATCTCCCGAGGTTCGTATATCGTGTTTTCGTCGTGTTTTTGTTTCTATCTGTTTCTGCCAGGAACTATCTTTGAAAGTTAGAAGCACAATGGTGTCCGCCAAGGATAAGGGAAAGGAGCCTATGGAGGAAGATCTCCAAGACCCCAAGCAGGGGCTGGTACCTTTAGTCTCTTGCCCTGCATCAACGGAATCCCTACGAGTCACTAAGGAGTCCTGCGATAAGTACCGAGACTTGCGGAGGAAGGTGGACATGCTTCAATGGGAGAATAATAGGCTTCGCAAGATGCTGCAAGATTTCCTCACGACAACTAAGAAAATATTACCACCACCACCGAAGGAGTAGTTCGTCATCAGGTTTGGCATCCCCTTGGTTTGTTCCAAGCTTGGGGGAGTGTCGCGGTATCACATCACTATCTTTTATCTTTTTACCTTTTTAGTAGAGTCATATCATGAATAGAGAAGTTATTATGTAGGATGGTTTGCATTATGGAAGTGTCCCCTCTCTCGTTAGATATGTATCCCTTGGTGTGAGTTACCGTTGTGGAATATTAATGAGAAGTTCTATCATTTACTCTTTTCCATATCTTATACTAGTTTTCAATTTGTGGTTATATGATTGATCTTGTTGTTAGTATCGGTAGCACTTTGGGATCATTGAGTTAATTTAGTTGGTTTTGGCAAACCTGGCTCGGTCAATAGCAACACTATTTTTGAGAGTTGGATGAAAAAGATAAAAGTACCTCTAAAAGAAAATTATTTTCATCATCTTTCTTTCTTGATTTGCTCATAAGTCTAGTATTCTCTAGTTAAGATCTTTTGTGCTTCCAAGGAAGATTGCATGTTTGTCTTTATCACTTGTATGTTTGTTTGTTTCCTTAAACTTGTATACTTGCTACCCAGCCTTGCTAGCCAAAAACCTGTACTAAGAGGGAATTCTTCTCGTGCATCCACCTCTTTAAACCAAAACCTCTGTCATTCGTGACTGAAGTTGAGTAGCATGAGGTTCGGTATTCATAAGTAAGGGGCATGGTACTTCAATTTATAACTTGTCAAGCATATCCTCTTAGTTGTGTCACTTTAACCTTAATCACCTAAAGATGCCTATGATAGGGGCAATGAGAGCTGAAAGCTAATAAGTATCATAATTTTTGGGAGCTCTTTATGAAACTTGAAATCCTCGCTTCTCCTGCGAAGGGCCTTTCTTTTACTTTTTAGTTGAGTCAGTAAACCTACTCCCTTCTACCTCAGCAAGTATTTTGAGTTGTTGTGTTTCATTCATTCATATGATGATTTATTCAATCATGTTTCTTATGTTCCTTGTTTTGCACATTGCTCTTATCTTGGTGATTACTACTTTGAAAACTATCACTAAAAAAACAGTTAATTGTGAACTCTAGCAAATTATCAACTATTCTTCGACCAAGAGCTAAGTTTGCCATTACCAATTATGATGCACTTTATGTATCTTTATTGTGTTTCCTTTACTTATTGCAAGTTAAGTTATATAATAGTGGGTTGTCTTCTACTATGATCTATGTATTGATGAATGTGATGCTTCTTGTCCGTATTCTTTTATCGACTCTTCACTCCATAAACCTGAGGTCATGTTTATTGAGCTCAGTTTCGCTTGGGGACAAGCGAATTCTAAGCTTGGGGGAGTTGATACGTCCATTTTGCATCACTATTCTATGTCATAATTCACTGTTATTCATTGATATATTTCATATTGAGAGGTGATACTTATGTTATTTCATCTGTTTTTGCATGGTTGATGACTTTTGGAGCATGGACCGCCGTAGTCAGGATTCTGATGGAAAAGGTGCTGTTTGGAGGCAAAATTCGTAAAGATCAGAAAATCCGGGAAAATATACATAAAATCCTATTTTTCCAGAAGACGAAGGAAGCTAGAAGGGGGATAGAGATGGGCCATAGGGGGCCCACACCACCCCCTGGCGCGGAACAACCAGGTGGTGTGGCCGCCCTGGTCCACCCCTGGCTCTCCCCTCTAGCGTATATTATCCTCCCGAAACCCTAAGACTCGGGGAGCGACCACAGAAAGATTTCGCCGCCTCTGCGGGGCAGAAAACACCGAGAGAGAAAGATCTCTCCGGCAGACAAAATTCTACCAGGGGAATTCCTTCCTGGAGAGGGAGATCGTCGCCATCAACACCACCATCAAGCTGGACTTTATCGGGATCATCATCATCATCACCACCATCATCACCATCAGCACCCTCATCACCTTTTCCATATTGCTGTAACAATTTGGTTGAATCTTGCATAGTTCATAGGGGAAACTTTCTGGTGTTGATTACTCTTTATAGTTGATGCTATTGAGTGAACCATTAAATTAATGTTTATGTTCAGATTGTTATACATCATTATTCCATCTCTGATTATGATCCATATGATGTCTTGTGAGTAGTTCGTTTTGTTCTTGAGGACATGGGAGAAGTCATGTTGTTAGTAGTGGAGTTGTGTTGAGAAAGATTCAATAGTTTGATACTTAAGTTGTGGTGTACTTCTTCTAGTGGTGTCATGTGAACGTCGACTACATGACACTTCACCTATATGGGCCTAGGGGAATGGATTGTGTATTTGGCTACTAATTGTAGGGGGTGCCGGAGTGACAGAAACCTGAACCCCCGTTAGGAAACCATTGCACAAGGGATGTAAGGGTCTTAGAGTTTAAAGCTGTGGTTAGGTTTCTATCTTAATTACTTTCTTGTATTTACGGATGTTTGCAAGGGATATAATCACAAGTATGTATTAGTCCTAGAAAGGTCGGTACATTAGCACAGGTTCACCCACACAACACTTAGCAAGCTAAAGAAGATTAATCAACTATATGAAGCGAAAGCACTTGACAGTCTTCCCATGTGTCCTCGAGAACGTTTGGTCATCTTAGTAATACAACCGGCTTGTCCTTTGCTGCATAAAGGATTGGACCACTTGCTGCATTTATTCCTACTGTCTTTTATTTACTCGTACTTTGTTTACTTGCTTTATCGAAAACTCCTAAAATTCCGTTTGCTAAGTATTTGCAGAGAATTCCTGATCCATACCACTAGCTAACACCTTTTGCTCCTCATTGGGTTCGACACTCTTACTTATCAAAAATACTACGATACACCCCCTATACTTGTGGGTCATCAGCTGGTGGCGGCGACGGGCAATGGCGTGTCTCCTGCAGGCTGCAGCAACAGTGGGGGACGGGCTGTACGTGAGCGGCACCCCAGGCCAAATTATTTTTCTCATATATGGTAAGGAAGAATTTCCTCTACGCCCCGGGCCATGGCGTAGGTTGCCCTGGGCCTGGATCCGCCCCTGATCATGTTCACTATGAACCTATACATTAAAAAGAACCTAGATACACTATTTCATTAAAAAAACATGGAGAGAGTACATCCTTGTATGGCTATGTACCAGTCTTCAACCAGATGTTTTGGGTCCAGGCTTTTTCGGACCTGGCCCTTGCTATCATCATCATCGTCAAGTTACTGCTCCTTGACCACCTTACTATAATGAAGATTGGGATGATTTCCATGCTAGATATTCAAAAATATAGCTGGAGTGCATGCTTGCAAATGAATAGTGAATACACCATTGTCCTAGCTTGGTACTTTTCATCATCTTCTTGCACTTTGAGATCTTCAGAAGTTAAGGTAACAAATGTGTGTATTCTTTCTTATTTTTCCTATGAGTTCTTGTTTTTCAATGATATGACTAATATGTAGAAGATCAGTAGAAACACATCAGGTCGTGAAGGTCCATGTGAATGTAGTGCTCAATGATTGCGCACTGCCAGAAACATTCTTTGTGAAACATCCCTTGTGTCTATGTGTGTGTAGAGGAGGAACTATCTTTGCATTCTCTCAAAGATATGGTGGAGGGTAACAACTTATTAGCAATCTGAGAGAGAAATGGAGGACTAGATAGAAGGTAGATTATACCTTGTGAAACATTTTTCAAAATTGAGCTCTGGACGGAATTGAGGCGGGAAAGAAAAAGAAATAATGGACCATGTATTTTGGTATCTTGCTAAGATTTCTTAACATCATATTTTTTCATAACAACACAAGGGAACTATTACCGCCATTTAATATTTTCTTATTGATGTGTCATATGAGCAGAGGTAATATTTTCTGATTGTTGTGGCATATGAGGGGAGGTACGGGAGGACAATTGGAGAGAGAGTAAGTTGTGGTCATACATAAGTTGGCGGCGTATACGTGTATCCACATGGTAGATGAGCATATGCCTTCTATGTGAATACAATGTATCACTCCAATATGTTACCACTGGCAACTCAATCCGACAATTGAGTGACCAGGTCTTCTTCTCGTAGTCCTCTAGCACCCATATTCTCATAATCATCTCATCATTATCTATGCACCTCATGCCGAGCATACCTTCCATCTCAAGCAAACGTCTCCTCGGCTGTGCCAAAAACAAGCAGTTCATGTTTTCCGAAGCGATGATGCACCCAATGAAGGAAACCATTGAGCCGAACGGGTGAGCGCACGAACATCCCGTCCCCTAGCAGCGGCCCGATGCGGTTTGGCTTGTGGTTCTGGGAGGAGCCTAGTGTTAGAACGTAGTAGCCAGCATCGCGGTCCTCGTCTCGGTCCCTTCGGAACAGGACGCGATACTCACCAGAGCGGTGTGGATGTGGATACATCCCTAGAATATTTCCGTACGAGCCCGTGAGGCGAGGGATTGCAAGCCGCTGACGTGTGGCTGGGTTGACGATGTTGATGCGGCCGTTCGATAGAGCGAGCAAGAGAAGGCCGTCACAGGATGCCTCGATCTCCAAGGTGGAAGAACCATGGTCACCTATCTTGCACCCGAGGACAGGCCGGCGCTTGGGTGGGGCTTCGCGAATGTCGACGACATCAACCACGTCCTCCCTACGGAAGATAGCGAGGGGGAGTGATTCTTGGCATCGGTGGTGATCTAGTAGGAATTCCTTGCTGGAGGTAGCTCCACGCCATAAAGGTATATCAATATCTGCAGAAAAATCTTTTCATCATTGTAGATACATATCAATGTCAATATATCCCTCCAGACAATAGCCCAGTTGGAGGAGCAAAGGAATTTGGACAGATCTGAAAATTAATTGGACATATCAAAAATCCCCATTGCCTCACTAAAATACATGGAGGAGGTATATTGTTATTTATCTCATCAAAACTAATCTACTTGCATTGTGCTAATTGTGTGTGTACATGCAAGGTAGCTGCTGCCTAGCACATGGCCAATGAAGGAATACAGCTGCCCATTTGCAAGTCTCATTTTTCTCATCAAGAAAATAACATCATGTGCACTAATGGTAAACAGTCTGAACCTATAGGATCTACACCGACACAACATAATAGAGCACTAATGATAGCTTAGATTTAGCAACAGTCTTGAATATTTTTAACAAAAAGGTCCGCATGTTATTCTGACATATTAATTGGCAAAGTGACCACAAGGAATCATAAAAGCAGATCTATAAAAACCTATGGTGCAGCTACTCAAGGCATGCATTATCTTGGGGCCAGTAACATGCTAGGAGCAGCAAACTGGATTGGTTCTGCCGAAGAGGTCGCCCGTTCTAGCGGTGTTGCTTCAAACATGAAGAGAATCAGAATATATCAATGTCATGTAGCGCATCAGGACAAAAGATCCCAGTTAGGGCCTGGGTCATCAACTTTCCTGTAATGCCATCAACACAAACAACAACCATCGGGATCAGAGGTTTAGAACAAGTAATAAGAGACAGGCAGATTATGTTAACTCTCACTATGTAGCGCATAGTGTGTTGTAATGAGCTAGGATCTTAAGAATACAAAAGAAAATATAAAAAAGCTATGGATCCCAATTAAGATGAAGTGAGGTTGTCTGCATGATCTCGTCACATGTTCATCTGACAAATGACGCTTTACATCCATATTCAGAATGCACTATAAGTAAACCGCATGCTTAAAAGGTTCAACTTAAATAAGTGCCATGCTTGAAGTCATGACCGAAGAAAGGTTGTTCCAAGTTCTAATATTCCATCAACAAACGATGATTAATTCGTAGGATCAGAGGTCCAGAACAAGGAAAGTGAAGGTGCTTATCTTATTCGCAACAAGGAAGTCTCATGATATAAGCATAGTGTGTGATGTAATGCAGCTAAGCTCTACAAAATATCGATGATACAATAATGGCTTTACAAAGACATATTTATCTTGTTTGATGTACTGAAATTGGAAACTACTACTACTCATTGGCAAATGCAATTGCTACAAGACTTATATGCTTGGCACGTCTAAGATCTGGAGTGCAATGACTAGCACAAACTTGGCCTTAGAAACTTTACCTCATCAAAGTGTTGCCCGCAGAACCCTGAAGAACCCGTTGCAAGCTTGCAATACAAAGAACCAGAAATCTATCCTAGTCTCAGTTCAGTTCAATTCACATGAGCACAAGCAAATCAAAATTGTATAAGCACTGCAAATCCTGCCCAGGAACAACAACAGCCTTAAGCATAGCTTTTGGAGCTTGCTTTGAGAAACAAGAACATCGAGAAATGAGTCAACTGCGGGAGCATCGAGAGCACGCTTTGTTCAATCTAATTACCTCACAACTACTTCCATACTTTTTTGATCCCTATTGGCCGCTCTGGCTAACCCAAAAGTAGGCTCATAATAATGGAAAGAGGGTCGTACCTGGTTCCAAGGACAATAGATTCTATGTTTTATTATACATCAATTATGCCAATGGAGCTTGACGTTTGTATCGTTCACTCCAAGTGCGACTATGAGTCATAAACAAATGGAGAAGGAATGCAGCAATCGGTTTGGGCGCAACCAAGCTGGTACCATTGGATTCCAATTGGACAAGCTCTTGACCATCAATGTCGAAGTTCCCGTGGTGGGCCCTGGGGGAAAGAACCTTGATAGTGCCTGAATACAGCAAGACACTTCAAATTAAGAACACATATTTAAAGTTTAGAACCTCACTTTCGTAGAAAGTTATAATTCGCACCTACATGCCCACATAAACCCCCGTAAAAACCAAACTGCGTGAAACGCAGCATGGTCAAACAAAGAACTCGATCTGACACACATACATGCCCAGAAAGATGTGCCTCGGGCTGTCCAGTTCACTCATTAGCAAAGACCAATTACACTTCCAAATATGGGTCCATTATCAACCACTGAGCCACCTCATATAGGTAATAGTGCAATGGTAAACGACAACAGCAAGCGAGAACCTAAATTAAAGGGACATATGATGAATGCAAAATAATATGGTTGTGGTATTTAAAGAACCGTAAAGATACCAACCAACACAGGATAAATGAATGTGCACAAACTGATGGACATATTAGGTATAGAAAATCCATATCTATACAAGATAATTAACAAAGAACAAGGAACAGTGGATTACACCTACTCATAGATGAACATGACAGGCAAGTCATGATCCGCACCAACTAAGCAAGGAGCAAAGTGTGATGATCAGAGACAACAACCAAGATTCCACTACTTTATGCAAAACATTAAATTAATTATAGTTAAAAACAATGTAGGTCTAGAGCTACATGAACTAGGTAGTGTGTACTCAAGGAATCAATATATATGCTACTAAATTGTAATTTCCATGTATTGTGAATATACATTAGTTATTTATAAGCAAATAGTACACCTCAAAGCCGTACTCGCTGGTAGTCCTAGTCATCCATGACCAGGCAGCAGTTCAAAAGCTGTACTCTCACAATGTAGGGCATAGAGTGTGATGTAATGAGCTAGGATCTTAAAAATATAAATAATTCAAAAGCAACTATATAAAGCTATGGATCCTAGTGAAAATTAAATGGGGTTATATGTGTATGATCTTGTGACATGTTCATCTGAAAAAGGACGATTTAAAACCATATTCAGAATGGACTATAAGAAAGCAGCATGATGACAAGGTTCAACTTAAATAGGTGCCCTGTGTGTATACCTGACGTCGGGCCCGAGATTTTCAGCTCGGCCCGAGCTTTGGCAGGCTCTCCCCGAGCCTGGCTCAGACCGCTAGAGCTCTGGACCGAGCCAAGCCCATTTTCCTAGACCGCAGCGAGCTCGGGCAGAGCCAGGCTCAGCTCTGTCCAGCTCGTTCTTTGCGCACGGTGACCATGTCAAAAATCATTCTGCTCACGTTCCCGATGATCTACACCTGCTCATGGAAAATGCTCACGCCATGGGGCGTTCCTCACTACTGTAAGAGGGGATATTTTATCATCTGCCACACTTTACTTCAAAATTTTATAATTTGCCACATTGACCACCACATGTTAGTGACACATGTTGGTGTGGCAAGTAATAAAACTGAAAAGTACAGTGTGACAAATTATAAAATCCCCCGTCTGTAAGCTCACGGCGTGGCTAGATCAAGGAAATGGTCAAGTTAGTGATGTCAACATGTCATTCAATTGTATGCAGGCAAGGTGTTCGATAAAATGAAAACATAATAAATTTGTCCATGGCTGCTCGCCATGACGTCGCTCTACCACGGCATTGTGCCGCTGCACGCTCGCAACGCCGCCTCCCTTTCCATTGCTCCACGACATCCTTTGGCACATAGCTCACTGCCATGGAAGATGGCCCCACCTATCAGTGACACACCACTGCCAGCCTCGCAGAGGTGCACCGAGTTGGACCGAGTTGGTGTGAAGCTCGGGCCGAGCTCTATTTTGTGGCTCTCGTGCAGCGTCGAACTGGCTCGGGCTCGGCACTTCTAGACCGAGCTTTTCTCGGACCGAGCCCGAGCTAGACCGAGCTGGCTCGCGTCCATCTATACCTGTGTGAAGGCATGACCGAAGAAAGCTTGTACCAAGTTAAAATATGCCAACAAAACAGTGATTAATTCGCATGATCTGTGAAAGTGCTTATACGCAACAAGGAACTCTCATCATGGTAGCATAGAATGTGATGTAAAGCAGCTAAGCTCTACAAATTATTGATAATACAATAATGGCTTTATAGAGAAAGACTTATCTTGTTTGTTGTACTGACAATTCAAATAAAGAACAAATATTTAACAATTTAGAACTTAAGTTTCATATTCAAGCATAGCTGGTTCTGAACATCAAAAGGCAACCAAATATTTGAAAATTGAGAACTTGAGGTTCTCAACTTTCCACATAGTCATAATTAGCTCATTGCAGCTGCAAAATTTCCAGCTAGATCTAGACAACAACAAAAAATGCCCCACTTCTAAAATTTCATGATCATGCCAAAGTACTATAACTGATGTTTGAAGCACCTATCTTAACTGTCGAGATGGCTACAGTCTAATCCCTTGATAATAAGTAATTAGAAAAAATAGCCAATTACTTATCAATCACAAAAAGTTCTTCTGAATTGATAATACATGATTACTAAGTAAGCAGCAGTGAAGTGGAGTTGTTGAAGTATGGTTATGTAGGATCAATAACTTCAAAAGAAGAACCAGCTCTGCACTATACACAACTACTAGTACAGACTCCAAAAGGGTTGTACTACTAACTGACTAGAGATGTTCAAAAGCAATCTTAAGGGCACTGCAGACAAACATTTAAGAGTGTTGAATATCAAACTCAAGTGTCAAGTTCAATGCTTTTCTATTAATTGCTTGGAATGAACCTAATCATATACAAGAATGTGGAGAATATGAAAATTTCCTTACTTATCAGAATCATATATTAGGAAATTAGAGATAACTTACCAGTCATTTCACTTGTATCAGCAGAACTATATGGGGCAAAACTCTCTACTACTGATCCTGTACTAGATTGACTTGGATCAACATCCCCCTTTTGATCATAAAATGGTTAATTCTCTTAACCTGTAGATTGGCTTTCTCTCTAGTTGCTTATACCATCAGACTCAATGTCGGAGTCTTCAGGTTTCTAACTCTAGGTTGCTCAACACCAATATCATCACGAGAATGCATTGGTGTCTAGTTCTCCAATGAACCCTTTGTTCTCCATCTCAAGCAGCATGCATTGAAGAGCGCGGGCTATGTGGTGACCTATTTCACCTAAGTGGAGTGCCTGTTCAAATAGTTGCCATATGTAAGAAGAAATGCAGTACAAATTTGATACGCAAGAATGTGTGTTGTATTGCGGGTATAGTGCTTAGTGGTAGTTTCTCCATCCGGAGATTGTATTTGAATTCAACAAAATCATGTCCGAAATCACAATAGATTGTGGTGTGGAGGAAAGGAACACAGAAGAACACTTATAAACTAAGCATTTTCAAGAATGTATCTTCTAGCAATTAGTAACTAGTCACATGCATAGTCAGACTGCATATTACGGATATGTTTTCGATTGTTAGTACTGCATATTTCAGATAAAATGATGCATTACCAAATGCAAAGTATCAGCGCAATTGTAACTTGTAAGTGTCATTTCTAGTAAGAGCGTCTCCACTCGTGTTCTCAGCAGGCCGTTCCCAGGGCGTTTTTTTTCGTCCGGACGTCGAAAATTGGCCTAGTCGCGTTCCCAGGACGCCGGTTTCGTCCGGATTTGGCCCAAAATATGTCTGGAGATCCCAGGCTGTTCTCGGGGCGCCGGGAACGCCAAACGAAGCGAATTCGGCGGGAAAAAACAATCTCAGCACGTGGACCCACCCAGTCAGAAACCGAAGGCCGTTCGTTGTCATCCTTCCGCCTCGGCTCCCGCGAAGGACCCCCGGGCATTACCTGCCCGTCTCGTCGACCATGCGTCGGCGTAATGGCGTGCCACCGCCGCCTCGGCTTCCCGCTGTTTCCCCTTTTCCCGCCACGCTGCTACACCCCTCCCGCCTTCGCCACCAGGGCTCGGCCTATAAAACACGGCCACATCGCCGGTTCGCAGCACACTACCCCTCCACCCCACACCACCACGAACTCCGGCGAAAGAAGCACTCGGCGAAAAAGATGGCGGAGAGGTTCCCCGGCGACCCCGCGGCAGCGAACGGCTTTGGCCGGCGGACGCTCCAGCCGTGGGAGGCGAGGATGCTCCGGCCATGGGAGGCGAGGATGCTCCACGACGCCGGGTACATGGCGCCGCCGGACTTCCACTGCCCGCCCGGAGGACGACCAGATGGTGGAGGAGATCCAGGCCACCATCGCGGCGATGCCGGATCCCGAGCTCGCCGAGGACCCCGGCAACCTCGTGCACTGGGAGCAGTTCTTCACCGAGCGCTGGCTCGCCGTCCACCAGGGACCTCTAGGCGAGCCGCCGCCGATGGTGGAGCGCGCCGACGCACCCTCAACTACGTGAACCTCCGGCGAACTGGGTGCCGGGAACAACCCCCGGCTGGGCTTCCCGCGTTCGCCAGCGCCCGCCCCTCGCTGCGGGCGCCAACCTCCGGCGAACCGGGTGCCCAGGAGGACGGCCAGCCTCACCTCCTCCTCCTCCGCGGCGTCAAGCTCGTCCGGGACGGTGCCTGCACAGTCGCCGCGCAGTAGCGGCAAGTTCTTTCGGCCTCCCAAACGCGAGGCCGACACGCCCAGGAGCTCACCGCCGAGAACACGTGCGCGGGGACCCGTCATCAACGAGCCCCACACGGCGGCGCCGCCGATAGGCCGGCTTCGCCTTCGCCAGCCGAAGCCGGAACCCGCGAACTAGGGCGTGGTTGTCGACGAGGACTCCTTTGCCATCAAAATGGCGATCGAACGTTCTCTACACGACGCCGCGCCGCCATCGCCGATTCCGGAGCCGAACATCCTCGCCTGGTCCAAGGCGGACTGGGAGCAGGAGGCGCGGCGAGTTCGGCGCAAGCAGGAGGAGGTCGAGCGCCAGGCCACTGCGCGCCATCAGCCCGCCTACCAGGGCACGCCTCTCGTTGTCCACGACAACAACGATGAGACAGCCTTCGTACCGGTAGAAATGGCGACACAAAGGCGGCTCGCGCTTCGCAGACGCCGAGTAACGACGGCGACGGCACGCGGACCCGGACTACACCAACTTCTACCGCAACTTCGGCATGAAGAGACGGCGCCCACCGGCATCGACATCAGCATCGGCATCGGCCTTTTTTAGTTTTTTTAGCCTAATCGAAGTCAGAATTCGGGTGCCCACCCGAATTCGATGTAATATTTATGAATCGCCCATCTATTAATGAAATCCACCTATATTCGCCCAAAGTTTGCCGATTTTTGGCAAAATTTGTCCAAACCCGGGGAGCTCAGCCTGGGAACGCGACTGGAAAACCGGCCTTTTCCAGGCCAAAAACTTTCTTCATCCGACGCTATTTAGCTCCGGATTTTGGCCTAGAAACGGCCAACGAGTGAAGATGCTCTAAGCTAGAGAGCTAGTGAGGTTAAAGCAAAAGAGAGGACCGGTCTGTGTAATTACACAAAGCAACAAAGGTCGAAGTTCAACACCGTCCAAAATATAAGCATTTCTGAGTGATTACTCCACAACTTGCCCAATAACTAAACCTCTTGTGCCGTGAGCCAAATCTATGGACGTCGCCCTCCAAATTGACCCACAAGAATAAAAAATAAAAAACAATCAGCCCAAGAAGGATTAGATGAACTCCCAAATTATTTCTCAACCTTATTTATAAAATTTAGACCATATGCACATGCATATGTTATGCATCACTAAAAAATAAGCCAAGTCTAGGCATAAACAAAGATTTTCATTTGTGAGAAGAACTATCACAAACACGTGTAGTGTACTCCCTCCGTTTCATAATATAAGATGTTTTAGCTTTGTGAAGGAAATGTATCTAGACTACTTTTAGTGTGTAGGTTCATAGAGGTTCACTCCGAACCTACACATTAAAAGGAGTCTAGATACATTTTCTTCACAAAGCTAAAACATCTTATATTTTGAAATGGAGGGAGTAGTTTGTTGTACCGATCAAAGCAAACTAGTGAGAAGTGAGAGGAGGGGAGCAAGATCGTAACCGGCAAGCAGAAGTAGAGCATGCCACTATGTCATTGCCTACGCTCCGTCTCGGAATACGATGACCAAATGGAAGCCCTTTTCCGTCTCCATGCTGATGCCTTCTTCCTTTTTGTGTGCGACTACCATTTTCTATGGCACGGACCACCTCAGACAGCTCCTGTCATCCAGATGCTACCGTCGCTCGGCCGCTCCCATGCTCCTGGCCGGCAGCGGAAAAGCTTGAAGAGAGGAGGGCAAAACAAGGGGCGCCGCCGTGGAACTCAGTCTGCGTCGCTTTGGCCAAGTCAATCGACTGATGAAGAGCCTCCAACACATGTTCAAATGTACTCGTCTAAAAAAATTGACAAGTCAAAGATGATGGGAGCATTGCTGAAAATATGATCTACATATTGCAGAAATAAATAACGAAAAGAAGAAAGAAATAACTCAAGAAAAGAATGAAAGCACAAAGTCATGAGCAGCAATACAGGTTATCATTTTGACTAGTCCATAAAATTCTGAATCATGATAGAGTATAGAATGAAATCTGCATTGTCAAACTGTATAAGTCCAGGATTATCAGGTGATTCAAAACGAAGGGACAACATTGCCTATTTTATTTTTTAGTGGCAACATAGAAAAAACTGGACATGGGTTATACTAGCTACCATGCACTCTAGGAAACAAAACTTAATTGGTTATATCCATTAAGCATACATAATTGACTTCAAAGCTAGCATGGATATCTGACATATAGTGTTGATAGTCATAATCATTTTAGAACACCAAAGATGATTAGCACCACATACTGACATTGAAGAGATGAGAAACCTCATATGGCAGCATACTGCAGTCTTGTAGTGAAACACATCTATCATAAGTTAACATCACTATAAGGGTTTGTAAGCCAGTACACAGACATGTACATGTACATGAAATCTTGCAAATTGAAGCATTCTTAACTCGCAAGGAAAATGGTCGAGACCTATAAAGCTTATGCAAAAAACTGAAAGAAGTTTGATGTCCCGCCTCACTGGAGCAACTATCAACTGATCTCTGTAAATTTTCTTGTGAGTCAAGTTGATGTCACGTTACACTACTTGTTAGTTGTTGCATTGCCAAGTGTCATTAGAAGATGGAGCAAGCTTTATGAAAACCTAGAAAGTTTACAAGCCTAATAAGTTCATCACCGAGTGCACGTACAGTGAAGTAATTACCAAAGCTCAAACCTATCATATGGTCCACACTGCAGCGAATAATGAACACAGCTTCAGAGTTCAATAACCAAAAGGCTAAGAATTAGTTCCCAGGTCTCCCTTGGTAATTGTACAAGATTGTGAAATTCAGCGAGCAAAAGAAACAAATAATACAAGGCAGACGACCAAACTCCTTGGTGTCCACACAATAAGAGATGTATACAACTAAATCAAAATCTGTATTATATCAAGTGCATTAGAGTAACCACGTAATAAGCACTGGTTTCTGTAACTACCATATGTGCAAAGTTCACAATTTTATCTGACAATGCAACTCCCTTCTATAGCATGCATCTAAACACCATCTCCTTATGCTATCGATTCTATATTATCTGAAGGTAGAGTGACACTGAAATTGATGATGATTTCTATGTATTCTTAACCCAGCCATCTCATATTTAATCATATGAACATAGTAGGTATTACAATCCAGCAAACAATGATCTAAGAGTAATAATTAACAAGTATGGCCAGAAGATGTCATCCTGACGCTGAGCTAGCGCACGAGACAACACCCACTTATCGAGTCAGGAGACTAGTCAAGGACAGGGTGCGTACATTTTATCTTCAAATTCAGATGATAGTTTTTGTTTGCAGTTTCTTTTTAAGGACATACAATCATGGTTGGCAGAACTGAAATTCCAGTATCCGAAATGGCAATCCATGAAAGGAAAGAGTAAGCGAGATAAAATCAGTAACAGTTAGTTCAGGCGAATGGGAAAACTTTTGGAAAGGAAAAAATGTTGAATCCAATTATCCTAACATCATTTATCTTCAGATTTCAGCCTAATTTTCATCCGTGTGGCATATAATACTTGTGTTCTGTTCTGTACATGGGAGGGGGGTTTGACACCAAGAACAAGAGGGTTGCCTTATTATTATTTACCCTTGGACAGGAACAGAGTATCTATTTTATTATACAGAGGCCTAGGTTACCAAACTGTAAACAAACAGAAACCCATAAAACTACAATGCTAAATGCACCTCATAGGTTGCCAACTTGGAAACTCCTTCAAGATTACACCAGCATATCTACAAGATCAGTATGAAAAATCCCTCCCTGGCTACCGATGTCATGAACAATACAAGTACACATTGGAATGTGATCACGACAATTATTTGCCTATCATATGCACACAATAGAACAGCACATGAGACCATATATATCAGCACTTTCTTAAACACTGACATCTCGCGCATTTTCTAGGATCAGGACATGATCGACTACTCCAAACAAAAGATGATGAATGAAGTGCAGGGGAGATTAGAAGTGGCGGGATGATTTTACCTCTGAATCCCTTAGGTGCAATGACCCTACAGCTCCGAATCTCCCTATAGCAGCCGGCGTTCATCTCGGCCTAGTCCCGACCTAACCCTAGTGGTCAGACCGGCGGCAGGAGCGCGGGACGAACACCAGCGGCGCACGCATCCGGGCGGCCACCGCACAGCGTCGTGAAGGAGTCAGGCCGCGGGAGTCCAAGGCGGCGCCAACAAGGCCGAATCCAGTGCGCCTAGGGTTCGTCGTGGTGGCAGCGATTCGGTCATTCCACGCCATGGAGTCTGTGAAGAAGGAGGAGATGGTGTCGGGGCGGTGGTGAGCGGCGCGAGGGGTCGTCGGAGCCGGCCAGAATCTACCGGCAACGGAGGCGACGGCAAAGGGGATCAGGGCTCTGGGAGAGGAAAGGACGCGGGTGAGGTTTGGGGTAGGAAACTTTGCGAAATTTTGGTCCGGCGGGCGAGGACTCGAGACTGCGAGAGAGGAGGATGGCGTGGGTCGGGCCGAAGCGGGCGCTCAAAATTTCTTATCGCACGCTTCTTCGGCCTCAATATTTCTGGCATGACCCAATTCTTTTTTTTGCAGAACAGGCTACACCAAAAAACAACATGCGTATGTATGCGACATGCACGCTGCGTGTATACGTGCATGAGTTGATTGGATTAATTGTGTCACCCCCTAGTTTCATTTGGTACAGCCAATCGCAATCATATCTGGCGTAAATTCTTAACTAGCTACATTCGAATCTAGATAAAGTTGAGAACAATAATATGAGCCGGAGGGAGTATTTGATATTCCTCTTTTTTTTTATCCGAGCAATATGGTGTATACTTGTATACGATCGAGGTGGTTGATCGCAGAGCCTGGCAAGGAGGAATACCGAGTAGGTAACCTAGCCGGCAAGAGGAAGGAAGACGCATGATGAACACCGCTCATCGGGTCCCTAAGGCATTCTCAGTGGGTAGGCAACGGAGATGAATGTGGGAACCGAATGCCGAGAGGGGTTTCCTAGGATGATCTAGGTAGAGAACTAGCCCGGCGAGTGCACATAGGGGCAGCGGCCTCGAAGATGGACAACGCGGCGGATATGGACCACCTGCTGCAGAGGTCCGTCGATTGGTGTGGTGTGCAAAGGTCGAGCCCCAAGGTGTTACCACCGACTTTAATTGATCATCCCATGATGTACGGTATAACCCTCCTCACTCCACAGCCAGCTGGCCAGCTGCAAATTAGGTTACTAACGTCTCTCCATTTGCTTACAGATTCTTTTTTCACAGAGTTGCTACATATTAGTCGACCAGATCAGCCGTTTGGTACCAGTGATGGCGAGTTTTTTTTTCGATTGTTATTTTAACCGGTTGGGACCAGAATATCCCTTTTTCCGATAAATAGTATAGTATATTATGTTTTTGGTATTTTCGCCCAAATTTATCTAAATAAATACTCCCTATGACCCAAATTAGTTGACTCAGATTTGTCAAGGCACGGATGTATCTAGTACTAAATCATGTCTATATACAATCGAATCTAGAGGAATCTAAGTCAACTAATTTGGGTCGGAGGGAGTACCGAAATACATAAAAATAGCTAGCACCTCCACAAAGTCAATGTACTTGTCCAACAACAGGCTTGTCAAATAAGTGAGCCAAGTAAAATAATTTCCGTTTCTTCAAGTCTCAGTTTTGCCATCTGCTTGACGTAGATATGATAGTGATCAGAAGGCAAAGACAATATGCATTGTCTATAGGCACTATAGCTACGATGTCGTGGATGCAATACGCATGCATGGAAAAAGGAAAATGCACTATGGCATGAACGGGATGGGAAGTGAAGGGACTAGAGCGGAACTAGGGCTCGAGAACACCGATAAACTCACACCATATGCATGCATGTGAAGAATACGATGAGTTCCCCAACCCCTCGCCCCCGTGCTACAGTACTCTAGAGCTTCCCCGCGAGACGGGCCGATCTGAGGCCAAACTTGCACCAAGGCATTGGTGCTTCTTCTGTAGATTCTAGGTGTAGGGTTCGGCCTTGTGCCGGTAGGTGGATTCATGCCAAGAGGTTTCCACTGTGTTTTCTGGGCCGGATCTAGTGGTTCCAGGGACGCCTCGCTGTTGTCGTCCTTGTAGCGGTGATGGGGATGGAAATCCCTGGCGCCTCCTTTAATAAGGCCTCGGCTGCGCGTTCTGGTTGGTAGTTGTGGCACTTCTCCTTGGCCGGCCATGGTGGCGAGGGAGGAGAGATGCTCGGCGTTTGGTCAGCCTAGATCTACTTCCTGGTGGGCTTCTTCCCTCCGGTGTTGTTGCATGGCGCTGAAGGGTCGTCCTGGATGTCTGCTGCTGAGCAAAAATGTGTGAGAGCGACGAGGTGGACGCCAGGTATGGGAGCCCCGTTAATAAGTGCAAGGTTCCTTCTCTTGTCTCTATCTGCAGGCTGCTTCACATTCTTGGACTCCTAGCCAACTGTGGAGGCAGGGGGATGAAGGAATCATGATGTTGTTGTTGGCATCGAGAACGGAGTGTCGTCTTCGCCTCGCTGATGGTCTTCAACGTCTTTGCTTCCTTTCCGCCGGCTATGGTGGTGAGGGAGAGGGACAAAGCATGTCCATCCTTCCAGTCTACAGGGCGAGGCAGTGGGGAGCTTCGGCTCACCATGGCGGTGCTCGAGTGACGACTGATCTTCGCCGGCGCTGTCCTTGGCCAGAGGCCTAGCCCTGACATGCCCGCCAACATTGCTTGCTCGAGCATTCTCAACCTCCTCTAGAGGCTCTTCTTCAACCCCGTCGCACCTTCTTCAGCCGCTACCCAACCAAGTGGTGTCGTCCCCGGTATGAGCTGTGGTGGCTGCGTCTAAAGATTGCTCGTCGCCAACGTGATCCTAGAACTCGATTGCATTTTCGAGTTACTTATGGGGGTGTTCATTGCAAATTTTAAGGGCCTAGTTGCATTTTCTTATTTTTGTAAGGCCTTGCGTGTAAATTTTCACCCACCGCCATTGAAATGAAAGCTCCATGCCCTTCTAAGCCTTTTCTGTGCAAAAAAAAAACTATAGCATGAACTTGTTGACGTGCAGGTATACTATGTACTACGTGGAGGACGAAAAATATTTGAGGTGGGGCGAATGCAAAGGCCAAAATAGTTGGGAGAGAATAATACTATATACAATTCTAACACAATCAATAAGTACAATTGATATAGAAACATATTTAAATATAAATAGAACCTAAAAACATACCAACAATGAAGCTCTAATGACCCAAAGAAGTTCTAGGCAATGGCAAAGTTCTACCCATATTTGCGATATCATATTAAGGATTGTGCTACCATTTTCTAGGCAAGTTGACATCTTTCAAGGGGTCTCTTAACCATCATTTCTCCAATTTAGTAAACATGTACTAACATTTTTAACCAAAGGCATCATTGACTGAACTAATAAAATTAGAATTTTAGATCAATGAAGTATGCAAAGCCGAAATTTCTGCCAATCTATTTCAGTAATCATCAACGGTAGTACAAAGAGGTATAAAAGTAATGAAAATTACAAATAGGTCCATGGACTACCTAGCGACAACTATAAACACTAGCACAGGCAAAAACCACGTCGCCGTCCTCGCCCCTCTATCACTGGAGCGGGGCAAAGCTTGTCCTTGCCGTCCATTTCTTTTTTCTAAGGTGCGAATCATGTCAGACAACATACTTCCTCGCACTCGGCCAAAATTGTTCTTGAACTGGGCATTACCATATGTCTTATTTAACATACACAAAGAGGAAAGTCACCTGGAGTCAACAATTTGGGTAAAAAGCTAGTGTGTTTCCATTCAAGGTCTACAAAATAGGGGCACATAAAAAAACCAACAATCATGGGAAACCATATTTTTGGCATGGAAGCCATGTGTATATAAGGTTGTTGTGTATAGGAAATTCCAACACACAACTTTGGCATGGGACGTAAACCCTAGACCCCTAGATCTAAGACCTAATATCCCTACCTAAACCCTACACACTAGGCCGTAGACCTAGACATTAAAACATATGCCCTATCAACACGAAAATAATTTTGTGACCCATGACCGCAGACACATGGATACAAAAAAAATTGTTTTGACGTTTCCTGTCTGTTTTACGGGTTCTCTTGTGTTCATTTTATGCATGACAATGATAGTTATTGTCTATTTCTTGTGATGTCTCATCATTGTGGCGACATACTAGGATTCTCGAGTGCCCGCAGATTTGTCCATCAACATATTTTTTTCTGTGAGCCGTAACTTGTGCATAGATGTTCCTAGAGGCGCCATAAAGCTCCTTGAAGTTCAGGTTTATCAGATTTCTAATTTTCGGTTCTTGTTGTTTTGTCTCTACTTGTCGAATGTTGTGGTTGGGCCCGGCAAATCAGACTCCATGGACTCCCTTCCAATTGTCCTCCTGGCTAGAGGCCTAGTACAATTGCTTCTTGGCAGAGCAGTTGTGAAGCTTCCACATCGAGGATGGGGCATCGTCATGCCCCTCGGGATCTCAAAAAAGGTTTTACCTTGGATCTCTTGACCTCTGTAGTGGCACAAGCATGTTTGCACTCCGGGTTCTGTTATTTCCTCCTTCAGGATATTGCTCGATTGTTGTCTAGTGGTATTGACAAGGTTAACGATATTGATGGTGACTAAGTCATGCTAATCTCGCCATTTGTCTTGTTTTGTCTCGCTTAACTGAATCTTTTGCTCTGGGTAGAATTTCTACACGATCGGACCTGGTCATCGAACGATAGTGGACACACGACGCAGACACGTGCTCGCCCACTCGAACATCAAGTTGCCAGCGTGTATGTGACGTGAGTGAGGTGACAAAGACTTTCACCGAGCATGTACGTACAACCGACATGGTCACTTTCGTCTACTCCAGCGGCGAGCGCCAAATGAAATTTCCAAGGACGGGAATAGCCAGAAGAAAATGAAAAGAAAATCATGTAGGCCGCGCCCATAGTAAAATTTGGCCCACTTAGGCCCGTTTGGTGGACCGCATCGCTCGGAGCCGTCCGATGAAGATTGACGGATGCAGATGATCCTCGCCCCTACCACCCATTTGTCCTCCCCCCTACCCGACGCGATCACTCTCTCCAGATTCAAATCGGCCGGCGACGCCGCCCCGATTTTCCCCAGCCCCGGCACTCCTCCCTTCCGCCTTCCCCGTCTCCCCTACGCCCTCCCCTTCGGAAACATATCAACCGCTGCCGCCTAGGCGTCGCCCCTAGCTCCTCCCGCCCAGACCATGGCGTCGCGTCCGGCTTGCTCGCCGGACCGGTACGCGTATCTTGGCCCAGGGAGTTGGTAGGTGATGCACACCGGCCAGAAGGCGCCGGCCATCTGGACCCTACGACGACGATGCGAGCCATGGAGAGCCTTCGTTCACCACGCGCTGCTCACCAGCCTCCACCAGGAAGGAACGCAGCCACGCAGGTATTGCTACTCCAGTTTCTTGTCTCCTTTTGTTGATTATTCAGCTATATCCTAGGTAGTAGCTAGCTACTGTCAGAACACTGGGAGTATTTCTTAGCCGATGAACTTTAGTCTTCCAACCAAAAATTCGAACTTTAGGAATGAAAGTGGTGAGATTGGGAGCTGCATCACGTGCTTTAGTTATTATCCCAGCTTATTTTCATGATGATGTTCTCTAATCGCTGTGGGGAGCATGAAGAAAAGATTTTTTTTGCAACCGTCATCCATGCTTACCTTATGCAATAATTATGACTGCAGACGTACACATGCTAATATTGTTCCTTTCATCATGGCTACAACATTTTTCACTACAAGTTGACCAGAATATATACTGCAACTATCTAGCTCATTTTCCTAACTAGTTAATTAGCCTAGTATGAACACTGAATAACAGAATTAATTTTCTGAAGCTCATTTATATTTTTGGACAGAAGGAGTGTACTGATTTGCCAGGTTCAGGTGGGCTTCCTGTGGGGCTGTCGAATTCCTCCCCTCGGACGCCGAAGATAACAACGTCTACGACTGGTAGGTGCCTCCCACTACCTTTTCTGCTAAATTTGTGCTGTTTTGCCTGTGCAACACAATCTTTGGTGGAGAGAAGGTTGCAGCTAATTTGTACCTATCCATTGCAAATTTAGCTTATGTTTAGCTGGTACGAACCGTTGAGTGACTACTCCCTCTGATCCATATTAGTTGTCACTTCATTAAGCTATTTTAACTGTTTGGAGGGTTCGTGTCTAGAATGTCTGCATTTTTAGCTGCTTGTAGGGATCGTCAAAATATTCTGATCATGTCCAGGAACTTAAAAGAGCATCCTTACAGTTTGCTTTAGCTCCTTTTGAACAAGCGGCTGATCTAATAGAGGAATGGTTAGCAGAGTTGGAGCTAGCAATTTTCTTGGAGCCAACTTTTTGATAGCTTCATTTTCATTTATTTGGTGGTAAAATAGAGTAAGAAAAAATATATCTGTGTTATTGGTACTAGCTAGTGCATATTAGCTCTATGACCACATCCTCACCTGGATTTGTTAAAAGATAAATACTGGCTCATGTGCTTATCACTTAATTACTTGGCATGCTTAACACCAGATACAAACAAGTCAAGTCCCTCTTGTTTTGGATGAATAGGGCATAACCCTCAGCCGATTTTATTCCAATGAAGCCCAAATATCATCCATTACAGTTTAGGTTTAAATGTAGGACCTAGTCAACATGAAGTCGCTTCGTTGTTACATTGGTCTTTGTGCTATTTTTTATACTGATATCATGTTGTGTTCACTTTGTATTGTCACCATTAATGAACTGTAGTCTGTAATTAGTTCAAATAAAAAACATTGTTATTTTTTATATATCTTTTGGTTGAAAAGGTACCACTCTGTTATTGAACACTGGTAAGTTTTTTGTATATTTCTTAGCTGATGAACTTTACTCTTCCAACAAAAAATCGAACTTCAGGAATGGAAGTGGTGAAAGTGAGAGCTGTATCATGTGCTTTAGTTATTATTTCCGCTGCTTTCCATGACGATGGTCTCTAATCAATGTGGAGAGCATGCAGAAATGTTTGTTTTTGCAACAGTCATCCATGCTTATCTTACGCACTAATCTATGACTGCAGACACATGCCAAAACTGTTCCTTTCATCATGGCTACAAAAATTTCCAGTACAATTTGACCAGAATATATACTGCAACTATCTAGCTCATTTGCCTAATTAATTAATTAGCCTAGCATGAACATTGAATGACACAATCGACTTTCTGAAGCTCATGTATATTTTTGGACAGAAGGGGTGTACATGATGGGTAGCTGGTTCAGGAGGGCAGCTGGTGGGGCTGACAAATTCCTACACTCGGACGCTGGAGACAAAAATGACTATGACAGGTAGGTGCCTCATGCTTCCTTTTCTGATAAAGTTGTGCTGTTTTGGCTGCCTATGCAGCGCAATCTTTGGTGCTGAGAAGGTTGCAGCTAGTTTGTACCTAACAATTGCGAATTTAACTTGTGTGTAGATGGTTTGAACTGTTGACCGAACTGCTCCCTCCGATTCATATTAGTTGACTTTGTACTAAATCAGTGACAACTAATATGGATCGGAGGGAGTACTTTTTTTGCTTGTCCCTTCACTGAGCATTTTTAGCTGTTTGGAGGGTTTCGTGTCTAGAAAGTTGCAATTCTAGCTGCTTGTAGTGATAAACAAAAAAATATTATGTTCATGTCCAGGAACATAAAAGAGCATCCTTGCATTCCTCTGTTTACATTATACAATTTACTTTAGCTCCTTTTGAACAAGCGCCTCCTCTAATAGAGGAGTGCTTAGCAGAGTTGGAGCTTGCAGTTCTCCTAGAGCCATTTTTTTTGATAGCTTCAGTTGCATTTCTTTGGTGGTAAAATAGAGTAGATTTTTTTTTATCTGTGCTACTTTTAGTCTTTTACACTGGTACATATCCGCTCTATGACTGCAGCTCATCTCCTCACCTGGATCTGTCAAAAGATGAAAAATGGCTCATGTGCTTAACACTTAATTACTTGGCATGCTTAACACCAGACATGGACAAGTCAAGTCCCTCTTGTTTTGGATGAACAGGGCATAACCCTCATCTGATGTTATTCCAATGAAGCCCAAATATCATCCATCACAGTTCAGGTTTAAATATAGGAACTAGTCAACATTAAGTCGCTTCTTTGATCCATTTTTATCTCCAGTGCATTTTATCTTGCATTGCCATCTTACCTCTTATGCATCCTTGTGTCCCTGTGTTCGCATATTGCATCAGATCCACCGAGCTAAAGCAGAGTGGTAGATCGCACTTGTCTTGGTGCTACTTCTGATACTGCTATGGGGTTGTGTTCTTTTTGTTACTGTCACCGTTGATGAACTTACAGTCCATCTGCATTTGAAATTATATTGAATTCAGCATACTGGTTTCCCTTTTAATATTTTTCCTTTAGGAAAGTACCTACATGCTAGGGAAACTTGTGTTTCTCACTGTGTTGAGGCACAACAAATAATTGACACTTGTGTTGCAAAATATTGGTGAAAAATTAGAGAAGAAAAAAAATTTGTATATTTCATACCAGCAAATGGTATATATATATCAGCTCTATAATAATACTCCCTCCGACCCAAATTAGTTGACTTGGTTTTGTCTAGATTCGGAGGTATCTAGCACTAAATCAAGTCTAGATACATTCGAATCTACACAAATCTAAGTCAACTAATTTGGGTCGGAGGGAGTAGTTGACTTCCTTACCCGGATTTTTTATAAACTGCCCCATTTACTTATCATTGTGCATCAACAAGTCACGCCCCTCTTTTTTATATGAAAAAGGATATACACCCCCAGCTCATTTTATTCAAATGAAGTCACAATGAAGTCCGTCCTTTGTTATAGGCTACTTTCTTTGGTCTCAATTGCACTCTTACATTGCATTGTCATCTTTACGTCACTAGATGCATTTTACATATATGCACATGATTAGTCTGATCCCTCCGTTTTATATAATCCATATTGCATTAGCTCCATTATACAACCGCCTAGTTGAGCTAAGAATAGCGGCATGCCACATTGGTTTTTGTGCTATTTTTTATACTGATATCATGTCGTGTTCACTTTGTATCGTCATCACCGATGAACTGCATTTTCTAATTAGTTCAATTCAAGAACACTGTATTTTTTTGCTTGAAAAGGTACGACTCTGTTATGGAATTAAGTTTTAAATGTGGAAAAGCGATATGAACATCCCGTAACACATATTCTGCTCATCTTTTGTATTCATAGCAGAACCAAACAATCTGTCGACACCACTCATGGCAATGAAGTCCTATTCAATTGATAGTCTTGACAATTAACACCTTTTGATGTCTCCATTTTTTTGGTTCCTGCAGGCACCTCTTGGTCTGGTGTAGGGGACAGTCACACACGCGGTTTGGCCGCCTCACAAGATGGGTTGCAGCGAAAGGAGCTTGCTGGAAGGAAGGGTCATGCCACATCGACACTCATACGAAATGGTTGGTATGATACCGGTTCAATGTCTGGTAATTAATTAGAGAGATCGAGATGTTATGCTGATGAATGCACAGTGTTTGTCTTGCCCTTTTCCTACCGATAAGCGGTTTTTATTTTCCTATAATGCAAAGCCTGCGAACTATTCAAATGGTCACAAGAATGGGGACTTGAAGTTTTCTTCGTTGCCGGAACTTTAGTATGGCATTGCATTACACAATCATTATATTCTGTTCATTCAAAAGAATTTAGCTGTAGAATTTTTTTACTTCTTGTAGAGTTTAGACAACTTGGCCAGTTTGTAGCATGATTGCATGAATCTAGATGAAGCACAGAGGGGGATATCACTTGGTTTTGCTTGCTCATAGGAAAAAAATCCATAGAAGTATGACAGTAAAAAAATACTTGGCCATTTATTTTCTCATATCACTTGCATAATTTACAGGGGTGGTACTCTGATTTCACTGGATCACCTTCCAGCCATCAAATTTTAGTATGTGAAGTTGTGAACACTCATAATTGTTACTTACTGAACATGTTTTGTTCCAGTGTTGATGCTTGGTCTTGTCTACTATATATTGTTTCTGTGTTGAGTAATACTTTCTTTGTAGCGTGGAGATGAATCTATCTAATTAGTATATGAACATCATATACTAATTCTGGTAACAGAGTTTACCCAAACGACGTGGCTTCATAATTGGCTTCCTATTAGCATCCAGGAAAAAATAATCTAGGTTAATTGGCTTCCTATTTTTTAATTTGCAATGTTGCCTCTCGATGATGATTTTTAGGTTGTCTTTCCACGAGGAGAAGTACCATGTAATTAAAACACCGATAGGCATAACAACATGTGCTATATATAGTGTTGCCTTTTGAGCTTATTTTTTTTCAAGTTCAGAGGAGGGGTCAATGGTTGCTTATTTGTTGCTGGCTCGATTGATTTTTTGTTTGTTTGTAGGCCACTTGATAATTGCAGCTCACTGGTATTTATATTCCTCTGCTGACTTGTGAAAGGCCAACCATCAGAGCAGTTTAGCTGCTTCTTGCACTAATGTTTCCATTGTCCATTCAAATTGAACTTCTGTTCTATGATTGCTAGCATATTCTAGTGCCATGCAGTTGCTTGGCAAGTATGCTGATCTTGCATTACACAATGATGATCACTCGTAGTTGAGCATGCTGTGGTGCAGGGGAAGGTGAAACTGTCTTGGTTTGTTGTTGTTCAGGTGATGGATGAAGTTGAACCAGTGGTAGTTGCTAGAGTAAGCAGTAGATTACCGTCGCCGCGTTGGTGAAGGCGGGCCATGTTGCAGCCGAGAGAAGTGAAGCTGGAGCTTGGCAGGAGGGAGCCATGGCCGGCGTGATCCGGCGATTGCTGCTGCTGGGCCTGCCGTGGGCTCCCTCGCCTCGCGGACGAGGTGGTAGGCCTAGAACGCGCCTCGGCCTCTACTTGCTCGACTAGTACCTGGGGTTTCCGGCACTGCTGTTTTGCGATGGCGGTGAGTTGGCTGTTTCGGTTTCCTGTAATTTTCATTGGTATAGTCCGAAAATTGTAACGTCCTTTATTTAATGTTCCAGTCCCACGAGGTGTAAGTTGTAGCAGTGTAGTACATACGTGCTTGGAGAAGTTGCTTTTTTGTACTCACGTTCGTAACTGCAGCACGCATGTCAAAACTGCTTCTTTTTTCCTTTGATTTGATTTGATTTGATTGATTCGACTGGTGTGTATTATATTATATTGATACGCCGTCAAACGTGCGCCCCTAATCAACTCTCCGTTCCTTGGGAAAACTAAATAATCAACCCTCCTTACCTAGATATATCTAGTGGATCGATCGGCCATGGACACTCTTCTACCGGCCGGAGGACGTGCCCGCGTGACCTCGCCCAATCCCGGCGCGTCTGTAGGCCGTGGCGGGACCTCATCGACGAGCGCCATCCCCTCCTCTGCCATGGGCTGCCCCACTCCGTCCACGGCTTCTTCCTCAACTACATCTGATATAGCTGGCCACGCTTACCCTAGCGCCCGTCATCGGCAGGGCTACACATCGACACCATGCTAAGCCTCCTTCCCTTGCACAGATAGCAGCCGGAGCACGGTCCGAGACCACCACCACAACGGACTTATCCTCTACACGCACCACCATTACCTAGACAGGAAGCTGCTGGTCATTAATCCTGCAACGCGTCAGTGGATAGTCCTGCCATCATTGTTGGAGGCAAGGACTTGGGCCGGGTACATCGTGTTCGAGCCCGCCGTGTCCCTTCACTAGGTGTTCCTGATACCGCCTCTGCCCGAGGATGACGAGGAGTGGGATGGTATTGAGATCAAGGATGACCTATATCATCTCATGGAGTGGCCGCCCTCTCCGTGCGTGTTGCAGGTGTTCTCCTCGAAGACCGGGCGGTTGGAGCAGATATCCTTTCTCCGCGAAGGTGAATCTGCGGGGCTCGTGCCTCACTTGCGGCTGGAAAAAAATCCCCGTCGACACTTATGGCGCCACGCCGTGCATTTGCAAGAAACACTTTATGTGCAATGTCCCATTCAGTATACATCTCCACTATCACTTTGTTTGTGCCTTTTTCATCACTAGAGCTGCAAATAAAATAAAGATCCACTAAAGCGGCGTTCTATGGCATATATATCATCTCCTAGCAAGTGTTCATTATCACTGTCATTATCTAAGATCCATTCTTTGTTAACTTGATCATGATGATATGATAATCCTACGTGGAATTGATGCTTCAAGACCCAATATGTACAACCATATGATTCTCGGAGGATACAACCCAAAAGTTCATGCAGGTTTTGAATTGCTCCAAAGCACACCGGATTCTTTGAACTCCCCAAGTAAGTTCATGCTTCTGCACATGCTAGTATGCCTATCGAAGTAGCTCTATAATTTGCAAACACACTTATGTTCTATACTAAACAAATATAGAACGTGTGCCCTCCTTTTGCCCCTTCAAAATTTCTTCACACTTTTGATTCTCCAGCTTGTGGATGTACAAACCTCAGGACAATCCAACATTGTCCCACAGAATGTGGAGTGATCGATCGTATCTGGAGCATAATTAGTGTCCATCATATAATACTCGATGAAAAATTGCGGAAAAATGAAGGTTAATCGGCAAACATTGACGCAAAATAGAAAAAATCCCAATTTAGAACCCACCAAAACCCTAATCCTAGCAAGAAATTGGGGGAATTAAACTTATCCCCAGCCATGACTCGCTAGAAGCTTCACCACCATTCTAGCTGGGCATGGAAAAGACAACAGCAGCTCACAAAGACAATGGCCATAGATCTACTATGGCACAGTAGCACGGTCGGTCGAGGTCGACCGCAAGCGGAGTGAGATGACGGTCAATGGTAGTGCAAGGTGAACATATGCCGGAGCGGCATAATAGTGGGCCTTATAACTACCATTAGCGGTTGCAAATAGTTGTGTCCACGCATCGTGTCCTCCTGCCATGCTAGCTTTGTGGGTGGTCCCTACTGTCAGAAATGGTGTCAGTTTGTGTTTAGCATTATTTGCAAAAAAACTGATTGAAATATGATGGGATTTTGTCCAGCGGACATGAAGTGGTACCAAAGTAGGAATTTGAACTGAAAAGTGGTGGTTTAATTCTATTAACTCGTTAAAATACCATACCAAAACATGCTATATTGTGGAAGAGAGGTAATACAATTTACCTTTTTGTAGAACAATTCACAAAACTAGAGATGCTAGAGCCAATTAAACAACTCCAGCTTTAACTTTCCAGTAGTCAAAATAAAAATGAATACTCCATCCGATTCAAATTAATTAACTTGAATTTATCTAGATTCGGATGTATCTAGCACTAAAACATGTCTATATACATCCAAATCTAGACAAATTCGAGTCAATTAATTTGGATCGGAGGGAGTAGTATATTTATCTTGAAATTTCAGTTCCGTTTTCTAAGCAGTTCAATATTCTTCGAAGCCCTTGCCTTGGATGGGTAGTTCTTCATTCAGGTGGGGGTCACGCAGCCATAGAATACACAACCGCAAAAGGTACCTCTTAGATGATGCTAACTGTAGGTCAAGGTCGTCGAGGGTTATCATATACTGCTATCAAGCATACGGTAAAAAAGAATCATAGAAATAGCTAAAAAAGGCCAATAATTTGTTACAATGATTCTTAGCAATTATTTTTTACATATAAGTAAAAAATAATTGTTTAACGCAATATAGAGTGAAGACATCATGTTCATTTCACTCTTAAATAGTTTTATATGCATGATGTAAAAACTCTCCAATACTTACTACTCCCTCCCTCCGATCCAAATTAATTGATTTAGATTTGTCTAGATTCGGATGCATCTAGCACTAAAACATGTCTAGATATATTCGAATCTAGACAAATCCGAGTCAATTAATTTAGATCAGAGGGAGTACCAAGATTTGTCATAAATAAATCACAACAGCACCTAAAGCCTCCGGAAAAATGGTGATTGACTCGTATGGCCACCACCTTGGCTGGGAAAAAAAGTATGTCTGACAAGGCTTTCTTTAAACCAATGATGAGTAATGATCGGATAGTCTGTTTCCCACATAAATTCATCCAGTAACTTGCCCTTGTCGTCGTGGTAAAGTTGATGCAGGTATGGCTTCACGTTGTAGACAAGCACGCTATATTTTTCATGGCACAAAAGCATGCTACTCCAACAGTTTACCATTGGGAACTCAATCTGGCACCTCAGTGACCAGATGACACTCTCGTAGTCCTGCTGCACCCATATTTGCATGATCCCCTCAACATTATCCAGGCACCTCATTCCAAGCTTGCCTTCCATGTCGAGCAAATACCGAGTCCCTCTAGCAGCAGTGGGATGTCTCATTGACCCAAACGATTCTTTCAGCGTGTCGAAAATGAGCAGTCTTCTGTTTATGGAGTGGTCATATAAGGTCCAGTGGAGACATCCATTGAGCAGAATAGGAGGACGCCACACGTCTGAATGTCTTCCGGCCAGCAAGACCTCGGTCATAGTACAAGCAGAGGCCACCACTGGCTGCCCTATGCACCTCGGCTTCTGGTTCTTGGAGGAGCCAACCGTGAGGATGTGGTAGCCAGGGTGGCGAGCCTCGTGGTATCCCCTCCAGAACAGAATTTGGTACTCACCTGACTGGTATGGGTGTGAATACATCCCTTTAATGTTTTCCCAAATGGCGCCGGTCAGGCGAGGCAGCGCGAGCCGCTGGTGCGTGGCTGGGTTGACGATGCTGATGCGGCTGTTGGGTAGGGAGAGGAGGAGGAGGCCGTCGCAGGAGGCCCGGCTCTCAAAGTACAGACCATGGTGGCGCCCAAGGACATACCGGCGTTTGGCAGGGGCTTGGCGGATATCTAGGGCCACAAAGTCGTAGTTCAGGGGGCTGAGCTTGTGAAGCACAAGGGGCAGCGATGGTTGGCGCAGGTGGTGGTCTTGCAGGAATTCCCTAGTAGAGGTGGCGCTGCGCCACGACCTGCTAACGAACGGCGCCGCACCGGAGGACGTCCGTAGATGGTAGCTTCATGAATATCTCTTGGGTCATTATCGACTCAGGAAGGTCGTCCAAGACGGTGGCGCCACTGATGTCCGGCATGGTGATCGATCTGATCTGGCGGAAACAAAGACAAGATTGGTTTAATTTAATAGATGGACATAGTGTTCCAAAAAATCACCAATTAATCTTGGACGGGGAAGTTGCTCCTCTTTAATGTCCCTCCCCAGGACACGATGGAAAATTAACGAGATGGAAAATTGGGAATTAATGGCGAAGGGAAACCTTATGCTCCCACATGGTCCGCCGTTTTCCCTAAAAGGAGCGACTGGCTCTAGCGTGTCCGCGTCCCCTAGGTTTGGAGCTGGCAATGTTGTGGGATGTGTTTGTGTGGTTTGGGCTTGGCCCAGTATGTACGTTCCCCTCCCTTGGTGGACATTGTACAGTAGCCTTTATTGGCCCGGCTCTACACGTTATAACTAGTCACATATGACAATATCAATCACTTTGGATTAAAAAAAAACTCCCCTCTCGTTAGGGTTTTTCTCCTCTCGCAGCCATGCCGGCAATTAGATCTACTTCCCTGATTTTCCTTTCTCCGATCGGTGTATCTTCGACGCGGCTGACTTAGGGGTGCTCCTTGCATCACTTCCCGACCTTGGTTGTCGTGCATAGATTGGTAAGGTATTTTTAGGGTTCCAACGCACCTGTGAGACAAGACCAACCATGGCTGAGAAAGCAGCGATGACATCGTCCAGTAGTGGTGATGGGGGGATTGAAGCAATGATGCAGCAGCTTGGCATCACAGAGGATAACATGCATGATGTTTTTTTTGACAGAATTCAACACTTTGTTGATCACATATAATCATTACAAATTGTTTCTCGTATGCAATTCAGAGGAACCACACGAAAGGTAGCAAAACCATCAGTTCAGAACGACGAGCTAATACGTGTGCCGACTAATTAAGACTACGAGGGACATCAAAGAAGGAACAAGATGACAAAGTAGCTGCAACCTTCTTGATGTCATGGATAACCACTCCAATGTATGAATGATCCATGGAGGTAGAGTAGATACGCTGCACCAAAGACAACCAATCTGACGCCAACCTAATATTGTCAAAACCCTCGACTCTTGGCTAGCGAGAGCCAAAGCACGCCTGATTGCAAAAGCTTCGGCAAGTTCTAGCGCCATGACCGCTTGAAGTAGCTCGCTGCGAGTCGCTAGCATTCTCCCATGTGGTTCCTGATCACGACACCGGCTCCCATTCGCTCATAGTTCTTGAACAGGGCTGCATCAACATTGATATGTACTGTCCCAATCGGCGGCGGACTCCATTTATCAGGTGAAGTAGAGGAATCACACATGTGGCTAGAAACAGACCTGGTTAGATGCAGCTCAATCATGTTAACATAAGATTTAATCTGCTTGAACAGTTAACGGGGATCTTTCATCGGATCATCATTTTGAACCCCGTTTCTAGCATTCCATAGATGCCAGAATGTAACTGCCATCAAAGTCAATTCCCTTGGCACTGATCCTGAGAAGAAATCAAAGGTCCAGGCTTTCGGGCTGATGAAATTTTTATTTCCCGGTTTGACGGCAAATGAGAGTTTGAGATCTTTCCAAACATCGTGTGCATATGGGCAAAAAATAAGGGTGCGCGCTGCTTGCTCCTCATGGCCACAATAGACGCATGCATCTGTTGCAGGGATGTGACACCGAACAAGTTGATGACGTGAGGGAAAACAGTTATGGATAAAACGCCAATGGTAATCTTCATCTTACCTGGCGCAGTTATAGCCCATAGCTTCTTCCATGATGCAGCATTTGTCTCCTCGGTCGATGAGAGCCCCTTCTTGGGCATGCTTCTGACACAATGCAATTTCTCAGTTCTGACCAACCGTAAGCAGAGCGAAGAGAGTATGTCCCACTCTTCGTGTGTGTCCATGAGGCAAAATCTGAACCCCCGTGTCTGCTAATTGGAACCCGGAGACCTGATCTGCAACATCCTCCTCAAAAATACTGTTAACTAGTTCAGACTTCCAGGTATCCAAGTCTTCGTCGATCAAGAACGAAACAGTGGCATTATCAGGTACGGTTGTTCGAGGTTTATGGAATTCGGGACTCACGCCTGGAATCCACATTTCCGTAAGCAGGTTGATAAGTTTGCCCATGCCAACGCCCCATAGCATGCCCTTCATAACCAGCTCCTTACCGAACAAAATGCTCCTCCATGTGTACGACGATGATCGAGGAGTAGGAGCGTGCCAAAAATCGGTCTCTGCAAAGTACCATCCCTTTAAAACTCCGGAACACAACGATTCAGGTTCGGTGAGCAACTTCCAGCACTATTTCCCAAGCATGGCCTGGTTAAAAATCACCATATCGCAGAAGCCGAGACCTCCAAGCTGTTTTGGTGAAGAAATCCAATCCCATGAACGCCAGTGCATTTTCTTGCCCTCCTCGAGGCCCAAAAGAAATCAGCAATATTTGGTCTCAAGTGTTCACACGTGGATATTGGAAGCTGAAATCCAATCCCATGAACGCCATGTGAACCAAATTTTCTAGCAGCACCATTTCAAGCAAAATTTCCACCAAACGAAATTTCGAAATACCATGTCAAGCAACACAGCAATCACCAGTCATATGTAGACAAAAGTTCTAGAAATTTCTAAGTCATACGTAGACAAAAGCAACACATCAATCAACAGCCTGTGACAACGTCGGTGTTGATTGAGCGATTTGCATTGAATTTCTAACAGCCTGGAACAAATCCTCGTCTCCTCGCAGGTAATTTCAAACACAAAAAAGCAACAGCATCTTCCACTCCCAGGGCTGTATCATATGGACGAGGCCTCACCTTTGCCTGTGACGACGTCGGTGAGGGAGGAGGTCTGGCGCGCGACGAGGTCTGGCAGCTCCGGTGATTTTTATCTCTCCCGTCTCTGGAATAGCGGCCGGCGGGAAGGAGGAGCTCGGCGGCGGGGGATATACCGTGCGTCTATCTTATTTATATATGTAACGTGGAGGTAACGACTTGAGTAAAAATCACATTCTAAAAACTAGGCTGTGTTTTACAAAATGAATGATATCGTATGAACTACATGTGAATTCCAAAGCTATGTATTTGAAATTTTTGCTGTGAAATTGTTAAAATGTTTGTGTGTATCCGTGGCACCACACGGGCATTTAGCTAGTAGTATGTAATAGATATGAGATTGGCATGCTGAAATTACGAGAAAAATGTTCCCATTTTAAAATAAATAGTGAGGTTGATCCCAATATTATGATGTGTAATACAGACAAGACTCTGTCACATGTGGTAGAGACATATTGCTTTACAAACACTTACTATATGACACTGAGGCCTAAAAAATTAGCATGACTTCTTATTTTTATTATTTTCCATAAAGAAGTTTTTTGCTCACATTTAGAAAGAGGTAAGTTTTTTCTCACATTTCAAAAATTTCTTATTGTATGGAGATAAGAGAGCATTTGAGCATACAAATTTCACATCCTTTTGTTATTATTACACCATCATGGTGAATTGACATGGTGTGGTATTTTGTTGGTCACATATTGTCAAAGTGTGTTTGGTGACAATTCAGCAAACCAAGAGTTTGGTGATGGATAACCAACACTTCTCCATAATAGGACCTCCTTATTGGTGCTATTTAGAAAAATCTTATGGGATGATATATATCGTGAGAGTTTTGCCCAGAATTCACATTGGTGATAGTAAAATGACATCAACGTGTGCAGTATATGTCATATAAACTTGAGTATGACAAATACCAGCACAACCAACACTGTGTCTTGTCTTGCGGCCATGAGGGGTAGGGCAGCCCAAAGAGCCCACTACGCCTAGAGGTATATATAAATCAAGCTTTGGCCATTTAAACCCTAACCCTTCGTTCCTCCTCCTACTCCTCCTACCCCTCCTTGGGTGGTGGCGCACCCACCAAACCGTGATCTTAAAATCCTCCCCGCCGCACACCGTCTTGGTATCCACAATCTTTGTGTGTCTTCGTGCTCCACGGTTATGGCCGATGTGGGAAACGAGGCAAGGCGGATGAACCACCCGTCGAACGGAGCAAGAAAGAGCTCCTAGATCTACTACCTCGCTGCCCTCGCCGACCTCGACGCCTTTCGTATCTGCAAAAAGGTCCATCCCTACTCCCTAATCAATCTTTCTCCTATTCATCCTTCCTAGCCTTCGCCCGTAGGAAATAGTAATGGTGAGGAGGTAAAGACGTACTATTGATGGGTAGATCTGAAACAAGTGATGGGTCAATATGGACCATCCAATCTCACAGTCTCTTGACGTACTGCCATCACCAATTTCCCCATTTGTTGCAAGAGGACTTATCTCCCACATTTCACATACTTTTTATTCAAATAGCATGCTAAAATACGTATGTATTCAATATTTGTGAATCACCAAAAAAGGGCTTATCTCTCTATCCTGAATATCCAGTTTCATTCATATTTATTAAGTTTGGTAAGACAAATATGGTATTGCAATTCGTAAATTTTTATTGCGTGAATGTGCAGAGTGTAGGCTGAAGATCAATGACTGCCTCCAAAATGGCCATGAGCACAAATGAGACTTGTTACATCAACCTCCTCCATGAAGACGTTCTTGCCAATATACTCTCCCGTCCGCCAGAGCCGACGAGCATCGTGCATTATGTCCTCACCTTCAAGCCATGGTGCCATGTCATCAATGTCCACAGCATCCTTCGACGCCACCGGCCACCGACCCTCTGTGGTGTTTTGCGAGAGAACTTCGAGTCACGATTAGGAAAGCACTCCTTGATCTCACTCCTACCGACCAGATGGAATCGCCAGATCTCGTCGAGGTGACCAACAATATCCTGAAGAACTTGCGGAGTCCCTTCCCGGAGGGCCGTGGTACATCACCGATTCCCATGAGGGATTCTTCCTCCTTGTCAGCTACAATCGGCCCCACATTGGTAGCGTAATAACTCATCGATTCCTCGCCATCTTCAAACCAGTAACTAGTGACCTGTAGGATCTCCCTCCCGTGGCTAATAGCCTCCATAGGTTCTTCGTTGGTGCTGCCATTCTGCCTGTTGTCATTGGCAGTGGAAGCTGTCTGCTTCCTAGAGGAGCCTCGGATGTGTTGACATTCAAGGTGGTGTGTGTGGTGGGGTTCCCATTTCCTGGAGATGACAGTGATTAGTGCTTCATCCACACATTGGTGCACTCGGTTGTCCATGGCGACAAATGGAGTCGCCTTCGTCCTACCGACAGAACACGCTGGTCGATTAGTACACTGCCAAACCGTGTCGGCGATGTCCTTCTCAGTAACCTTTCAGTCCGTGTGCCCCGCAGGGAAGCAATGCATATAGCGTCTTCTCACCTGGTTGACTCCATGCCAGTGATGATGCTCTACATCCGCACAGGAAGGACTTTCCTTATGTTTCCGCCACCCGTGAGCCGGGTAATATTGATATAGCTGCACATTTGCGGAGTACGGAAGGGGAGAAGAAGACATGTTATGGTTCGTGTGCATCCATGACACCCTCATGCTCCGACTCTACAGCCACCTGAAGCCGCCGGAGCATTGTCAAATTATGCTTCGACGAGGTGAGTGGTGGAGTCTGCAAAGAGAGGTGCAACTGCGGCCACAGATCGAGGATCTCACTAATGACATCGCTGGCGAGCTGCGCCTTCGCAATGTGCATTCCCGGAACGGGTATGTGTTCTTCGCCATAGACAACTACGGTTATTTCGCAGTACATCTGCGGAGTATGCATGTGCAGCGGCTGAGCGGCGTCCCTGGGGGGCGTCTCTATCCCTTCATGTGGCGTCAAGATTTGCGATTTTCTGGCATTCTTGTGGTGCATGGAGATGGTAATAAGGTAACATATGGATCCAGGTTAGACAACTATCGTCACCGTTATTGCAGTGTAGTGGGTCTAATTGTTCACATGTTTCCTGGCATGTAGGAAACCAGATATTTATATCGGCTACTTCATAACTTCATATTAGTTTCACAATGCACCACTTCTGTTCTGTTTTGACTGTTATGAGCCCAAAAAATTGTTGTCACAAAAACCATATTTTCAGGCAGCCAAATAGTTGTGTGATACCAGCATAATAATTCTTACATTTATCAATTTCCAGTCATCTTGGAAGCTGTTTTTTCCTAAATTTACCAAGTTAGTTCTCCGGCACTTATTATGGATCGAAGGGAGTACATACTCCATCCGTTCCTTAATGTAAGGTGTATAGTTTTTTAAGAAAAATTTCAAAATATAACGTGCAGATGTATGTATTTCATAAATTAAGCATAGTTTCTTTTGGAACGATTAGCAACCAATCAACCAAAGATATCCTAATTCTCAATAAGACGATGCCACCTAAATCTTTGTTGCACCTCGCGCCCAAGCAAGCATGAACTAATGTCCATATCCAACGGTTTGGATATTCTTTGTCAGTTACAACCCGTATGCAAGCAGAACAATTTTATTTGCGAGATGGCGCTAACAAGAATCAAGACACAATCCAACTACATCTCACTTATCAAACTCTAAATTATTCTCATTCGACTAAGATTAGTAAAATCATTTTTTTTTAGTAACACGTCAAAGGGACAGGGTGGCAGTGTTCCTACCATAATGGAGGGAACGGGGCTGGTCCACGGATTTTAGTGGTTGTTTGGATAGCGAGGATGATAGATTAGTTTTCAGAAAACGACGTTTAGGCTGATTTTTAGAGAAACCAAATTTACTAAATTTTTTGGTTAAGAATTGGTTTATAGGAAATCGTGTTTGTTTAGGAAAGTCTATTACCGTTTTGTTCTATTCCTTATCTCATGTGAATTGACCATTCCTATTGATGAAATCATGGTGGTTTCATGGTTTTTAAAACCGGCCCGGTTCGATGGTTTAACAGAAAAAACCTGAACCGATGGACTCACTGATTTTTTAAGAGGCACTGGTCCAAACAGCAAAAAAGGGGAAAAAGATGTTTACTAGCGGAATCGAACTCGTGAACCTTATGCTAGGCATAAATAGCAACATGTAAAGCCCAACCACTTGGACACGCCATGTTTTGTGATTGCATACTTAAATATACATTATATATACCTTTTATGGTTATTTTGTTTCAATTTTTTCATAAATTTTGATGAAACAAATGACGGTTTTTTGTCGCCATCTATCCGAATGAACCGGTGGTCTGGCCAGCAAACCAGTGAACCAGTCGTCTCACCGGTTCACTGACTTGTCCGGTTTTAAAACTCTGGTTGGTTTCCAATAAAACTATTGAGAATTGTGCAAAAAACGAGAACCACATTTGTAAAAAAAAACTATTAATATTAGTTTTCTCAAAACGGGAAATATGGGGATTTCAAAAATCAAGTTTTGCATATCCACAGATTCGTGGGCATGGCCAAATAAGGGTTTCTAGCACAACGTTCACTAACCGGCAAGGGTGACAAACAAACCTCAAATGGTTGTAACAACTGATACTGTGACATGTCACCCTTCAGTATTTCTTGAACGCAATCTTGGGCATAATAGAATCTCCACTAGACGCGATATACTAGCGCTGCGCTAAAAAACCCGCTGAAATTGCGCGCACTCGTGTGCTCCCCCAGCAGGCATGGGAAAACTTCACGCGAGCTGTATATTTTGCCGCGCGTGCCCACACTCCACCGACAGCCCATTTTCGCCGCCCCGAGCGCGCAGCTTCGCCGCTGCCCCTTCCCTCCCTCTTCCCCTTCCGTCCTCGCACTGTAGTCCGCTGCCGGCATGCCGCCTCGTCGTCGGGGTTCCGAAGCGTGCGCACGTGGGAGAACAACACGTTCTATGCCGAGCTACGCACCACCGGGTTTCGCCTCACGCTCGGCACGTACAAGACCGCACACGATGCCGCGCGTGCCTACGATGCCGAAGCATGGCCCCTCGGTCTCCCACGGGCCTCGATGAACTTCGACGACGTCAACTCGCTCGAGGAGGCGGAGTTCGTCGCGCCTGCGCCACGCCTCGTGACCAAGGAGGATTGTCGCGTCACCGCCAGGCGCAACGCAGCTCGCCATCGCCGAGCATGACGAGTACACCATGGCCGCGTGGAGGAGCGAGTTCCCGCAGGACGTCCAAGCGGAGTTGCAGTTCTACGCCACGAAGAGGGCCGGGAGGAGGGCGAAGAGAGCGGAACGGTGTCAGAGGAAGGCCTTCATCACCGCCCAGCTGGAGGGCCCGACGACCCATCGCTGACGATGATCCGAGGTGGGATGACCTCTAGACCGATTCCGATGACAACAGCTCGCAGGATGAGGAGTAGATAGGTTTTAGTTTTAGTTTGCAATATGTTTTAATTTTTGCACTAGAATCTTGTATGTTTTTACTATGGTGCATTGTGGGCGTGCCGGACATAAACGACGATGACATGGGCCGGACTTGTCATTGACACAAGGTGGCTTATATTTTGCCCGCCGTTCCTTTCTTCCCTCTCATTTATCCCTCCCACCTTTACCATTTCCCACCCACCGCCAACTTCTCCCACCAGTCATCACAACATCATCGTAACCATGGTGCCGAACGATCCAAAGGGGACAAAGGGGATGAAGGTAGCTGGCCCAAATGTACCCTTCTAGCAACCAAGCAAGTCACCAACAGCGAAGACGAAGCCAGGCTGGTGACGGAGGTTCGCCTTGGTGCATTTCTACACCAAGCTCAAAATGTGTGAGAAGTGTAGGAAAGTGCGCATTGCTTTGAGGAAGGCGGCCAACATAGACGTCGATCTAGATGCACCTCTAGAAACATTGGCGGGACACTCAATCGGCAACAAGAAGGCCAAGCTAGATGTTGTTGAAGCAGCGTCATCCGACAGGGTGCAAGCGCCGTCATCCCCAGGCTGGGGTCCGGGTACCAGAACCAACAGAGGGCCAAGGAATCGAAGAACCGCCGGTTGTCTGACATGCATGGTGCAAGCGGCGATTCACAAGTTCCTCTCCGAAGTCTCGTCGAACATGATCATCTGAGGTCAAAAGAGTGATCAATTGTGGGAATCTTTGTTGTCCAAGCAAGACGGGAAGATAGAAATCGAGAAGGATAAAGTGGTTATTAAGAAAAGGAGGGAGTTATTTTTCATCTTGATGGTTGACATTTCAACGATGAATGAATAGGTTAAGGCGGCGTACATGTTCTACTGAGACGCCATCTTGCAAGAAATCACCGATCGTACGGTGCCAGTGGTGCCATTGGCAGGAGCAGCAGCAGCAATGATAACAGCAACGGCAGCAGCAAAAATCTATGGGATGAGCTATGCTATTCGATTTAGTTCCTTGCAAAAATATATTTGGTGGGTTGTCTTCGGGATGGCTGGGAAAGACCGTGCTCCAAACACGGAACCACAGGTTGGCATCCTCCAATCTCTCTATCCGACGCTAATTACGGACGACATTTGGGGTACACGGCTAGAGATGCCCGATAAATGGACAAATGCCGCGGCAGCTCAGTGGCGGCAGTAACATGGCGCACGGACGACGCCAAGGGAGCGGACTAGAAAGTTTTTTCGAGGTGAATATGGGCATTACGGGATAATTGTGGCATCGACCACATCTGCTTCTAAAGAGAAACATGGACCGTTGGATCAAGTTGTTCGGACACGGTGAGATGGTTTATATTTTCAGACATAGAGACGAAGATGTAAATATATGTTAACATATGGTTGACTCGGTAAAAAAAAAGATCGTCACAAAGAGAGTTGCCTTGCCTTACATTGCAAAGACGTTTTGCATCAAATCGAAGGAGAAGACAAAGTAATCAACTAATAATGAACCTAGATAATTCTATAACTCCCGAACCGCAAACATTCCGATCGGATTAGAGAGAGGCGACATTTATTATTATGGCACATGGATCAAGCATAATCCTTGGATGATCGGATTAGAGAGGAGGCGACGACGCACGATTCGTCGCTGCCCCTTCCGCCGCCGCTGGGTCTAGGGGAGAAGTCGACTTGGAGCAGTCAGCCTTGCACTCGTCTAAATATTCATAGCACTGATCCTTGAGCGAGCAGCAGAAGAGGCAAATCGACGAGTGTTCGCACCCACGAGCGGGGACACACGTCCCGTAAGCTGGATCGTCCCTGAAGCTCTTTTCCATGCCTTCCAGCGTTCTGCCTGTGGAACAGAAAAGGAAAAGAGAATCGGTAAAGCAATTCGCAGCATAGATCCGGATGCAAAATAGGTCAAAATTCGTCGGTCGATCGGGATGCAAACTTACACCGCCCGTGGGTAGCGAAGCTGGCGAGAAGAAGCACCGAGAGTAGGACGATGGATGTGCGGAAGCTGTTCCTGTACTTGTCCATGGAGAAATTACTACTAGCTTTGTGCTTGGTCCTCGTCTATGGCAGAGTAGGTTTTCTTTCTTGAGAAATAAATGACAATGTATATATTCGTTTAGGTGTTGTAATATATTATATATATATGCCCAGCAATCAATGTGAGGTATAGGGCAATCTAATCTGACCACAGTTCTTTCCGTTTATGCGTCCATATCGCCCTGGCTAATCTCTGTATTAAGGGCATGCGATTCGATATTCCTCATACAATCTCTACACAGATGCTAGAGGAATTGGCGACGATTAGTTACCATGTTTACACTGTGTAGGATTTGTTCCATTAAATTGTAATCTCTATGCGATGTTTGTGGATCGGACCGATTCTCCTTCCCTGCCAGGGCAAAACAAATTTCTTGGAGAGTCTCTCATTGAGCCAGAGAACTCAGCGTGCGAACCTGGTGGGCAAATAGGCGCGCCTTTGCCCAGCATGTTCGTGGGGATCAACAGACTGGGAAAATTATCTGGCTAAGAAGCAGCATAACATAAACATTGTTAGAGCATCTCCAGCAGAGGCGTCAAAATAGCGCAGCGCTAAAATAACTGCTTTTTTACCCCGCGCGCGCTGTAAATCTTCCCTAGCAGATGCGCTAAAATACCGCGCGCTGCAAATTTTTAGCGTGGCACTGCATTTTGCGCTATTCGGAGCGCAATATATCCGGCTCCGGCTACAGCGCGCGCTATCGCTGGCGACGCGCGGGAAGAACCAACCGCTCAGAAAAATCCCCCGCACGCGCGACCTCTCCCCTTCGCCTTCCCCTCCGCGCGACCGCCGGCGCAACTCCGGCGATGGACGGCTCCTCCAGCACCCCTCCCACCCCTCCCTACTCTGTCCCGCCCGCTGCCGGCTAGAGCTGGGAATGGTGCGGGTGGGATTGGGCTTTTAGGTGCGGATTAGGCTATGGATTTGATTGGCTTGGGTTTAAATGGTTGAATCAGCAAACCGGACAGGTGCGGTGCGGGTTTGCCAGAAAATTGGATCGGGAAGGTGCGGTTTGGCGTGGAAAGAACAAACGGAGAATTGGACTGAACCCGTGGGTTCAACCAGTGGAAGCCAATCGCGGGCTATGACTCCACGCGACCACGTCCCTGACCCCTTGAATTCCCCTCTATTTTATGATTCAGATCAACTGCACCTAGCAGGCCAGCAGCCAGCGAACTAGGCCAGCAGCCAGCGATTGATCAGCTGCAGCTAGCAGGTCAGCAGCAATTGGGGCTGAACCCGTGGGTTCAGTCCGCACTGTGCATGCGGTGTGGGGCGGTGCGGCCAGAATTCCTATGCAGTGTGGTGCGGTGCGGTTTGAAAACTTAATATTTTGGACCGGTGTGGGTTGGGGAATCAGGTTAATCTCATTCAGTCTGGTTTGTGTTAGGTGCGGGCTTTGCCCCATTCTCACCCTGTGCCGGCGCCGGTGCCGGCGCAATCCCGCCAGTGACCGCGCCAAACCCTAGCGGTGGCGCCGCCGCGGGGTCGGCCGCCACTCGCGCCCTCTTCATGTCGCCGCGGACAAGCAATGGCGCAGTGCTGCCGACCATCGCGCCTCCACCAAGGGGAAAGAGCACCACGAATCGCGGCGCGGCGGGGGCGGCTCAGGCTCCCAAACCGAAGGCACCGCGAAACGGCGCCGTGGCTCGCCATGCGCAGGCTGCAGCGGTCGCGCAAGCGCCTCCCACCTCCGCTCCGCCTCCACCGGCTCCTCGACGGGTGCCAACCACGGTCGCCGTCGCCGCGCGCGCGTGCTCGATCAAATGGCAACTAGGTACAAATTTTCATTTTTGTTGTCTTTTTGACATACATGCGAATGTGTTATAGTAGGATTATGACATTTGCGTTAATTGTAGTGTCGATGACGATAGTTTCTTGGAGACTATGGAGGTTGCCGGTTCATCTTTTGCTCAAATGCAAAATGAAGATGAAAATGTGATGGATGAAGAGGTGGTGGAGGAGGAGTACGAGGAGGTGGATGAGGAAGGGGAGGGCATGGTGGAAGCGCCGGGGGGTAGGAAGGCAAACTACACCGTAGATGAGGACGTGTTTCTTTGCAATACTTGGTTGAAGATTGGTATGGATCCTACGGTTGTATGGAGGATGTTGACAAGTGATGATGATGATATGTGTATGTTGAGTCTAAAATTTGTGTTGGAACTATGTCATTTATGTTTGAACCATGTTATTTGTGGATGAACTATGTCATTTGTGCTTGAACTATGTCATTTAGGTGGTTGGAGGATTTTTAGAGCCATTTATGCATGAATTTTTTTGGTCCATTTTGATCTTCTTTGTGATGGTTGCAATTGTGTTTTTGGTTTGCGCATGTAGCGCGCGCTGTATTTTGCAGCGCCTGACGGAGGCACAAAACTCGCCGAAACAACGCGCGCTGCATTTTAGCGTCTCAGGCGGAGGTCGCGCGATTTTGCAGCGCTCAAACACGATAGCGCGCGCTCGTTACGAGATTTCTAGTGCTGCAAAATTGGACGCCTGCTGGAGATGCTCTTAGACAGTATTTATACGTAGGCCTCTGTACAAAGCATTGTAACTTGTATTGTACACATATGTACATTATATAAGAGATAGCCACACCAACATTTAGGTATTGAGCAGTTTCCCACAATACTTTGTCTTACATGGTACTAGTTTAGCTAGGTCAGGATGTCTTCCGCTGCGACCTCCTCGTCCGCCGCCGCCCACGCGCCGCCGGCCACTTCTGCTCTCCCGTCGTCCCTTGCTAGCCTCCTCAATGGCGGCACTACTCTGGGTACCGGCTTCAGCTGAGTCCCCTCTCCACGTTAAGCGTCAGCGCCATGTTCTCGGGGTAGACCTCGTCTGTCCCTAGCCTGTCGCCGCTGCCGGCCGTCCCTGCAGTCGCCGTCACCTCTCTTGTGCCTTCATCGAAGGCTACCATGGTGCAGATCGCGTCGTCCCGGATGGTGTACTCTGTCGCGCCGCTCGCTTATGGGCACGGACCTACCCTAACTCGCGCGTGCCCTACCACGCGGCCTCGCCTGGCCCGTTCTACCACGCGATGGCACCCTACCACGCGACTGTGGCCGGCCTCGATCGTGTCAGCCGCATCCACTTTGACTGCGATGGATCTCACTGTGCCTCTGCCCGGATCGGCCTATGGCCCTCCGCTATTTGGCAGGACACTATCGCCCGGTCCCTTCAGGTCGTCCTATGCTTCACCCTCCCTGGTCCCTGCCTACGATGCGTCTGTCGCTGCTCGAGCTGCATCGTTAGAGTTCATCTACAGTGGTGTTTCGTCTCCGTTCTACTTTGCACACTTGATCCCGGTTAAACTAACACCGGATAACTACCTGGAGTGGCGTGTCCAGATCCTGCCCCTTCTTCGCAGCCGTTACCTTGAAGGGTTCGTCGATGGCCCCTTGTCCTGTCCACCGCCGCATCACCCATATTACCATACTTGGGTCGCACAGGGGCAGGCTATTCTCTTAGCCATCTAGTCCTCCCTCACTGACGGTGTCTCCGGTTCGGTTATTTTTGCTGCTACATCTCGGTATGCTTAGGCTGCCCTCGAGACCAAATTCTGCTCTTAGTCCATGGCGAGGTCCACTACAAGAAATGTGTTATTCTATGACCTTCTGATAGTGACCGTGGACAAAATCGTCATAGAGTTATGACGATTTCGCCGCAGATGGTCGTAAGCCGTTCGAGAGGATCAAAACCTTAGAAAATTACGACGATTTGCTCAGAAATGTCATAGTTTCTCCCCTCCTGGTGTTAATATTATTGACTCCAAGTGGGTGTTTAAGGTCAAGAAACATGTTGATTGCTCCACTGAGCGGTACAAGGCCCGATTAGTGGCCAAGGGGTTTAAATAGAGATATGGTCTCGACTATGAGGATACCTTCAGTCATATAGTCAAACCAACCACCATCTGTCTCCGGCTATCATTGGTTGTCACTCGAGGATGGTCTTTGCATCAACTAGATGTCCAGAATGCTTTCCTTCATGGAGTCTTGGAGAAAGAGGTTTATATGCATCAGCCTCCAAGTTTTGTTGATCATGCTCGTCCTCATCATTTGTGTCGTCTTGTTAAGGCGCTTTATGGACTCAAGCAGGTTCCTCGTGCGTAGCATGCACGTCTTGTTTCTCTTCTCCATGCTCATGGTTTTGTTTCATCCACTGCTGACATGTCATTGTTTCTCCTTCACATGAGGTAACTATGTATCCGTTGGTCTCTGTTGATAACATTATTCTGGTCAGTTCCTCAGTTCTTGCGGCTGATTAACTGGTTGCTGCTATGAGTGGTGATTTTGCTGTCAATGATCTGTGTAATCTGCATTACTTTCTTGGGTTGGAGGTATCCCATTATGCTGGTGGTTTGACTCTCACTCGGCAGAAATATTCCTAGGACTTGTTACGTCGTGCGGGCATGTTACAGTGTAAGACTGCCGCCACTCCTATGTCAACTATTGATCGCTTCTCTACTCTTGATGGTGCTCTTCTTACTCCTGATGATGCCACCGAGTATCGCAATATTGTTGGTGGGTTACACTATCTGACAATCACTAGACCTGATATCTCATATGTAGTTAATCGCGTCTGGTAGTTCCTCCATGCTCCTAGGGATACTCATTGGATGGCTGTGAAATGTGTATTGCGGTACATACGTCTCACTTCCTCATATGGTATATACCTCCAGTCGGAGCCTTCTTGTGTTCTCTCAGCTTTTTCTGATACGTACTGAGCTGGTAGTCCTGATGATAGGCGATCCTAGAGGGGATATGCAGTATTCTTTGGTCCTAATTTGATCACCTAGCGTGCTCGCAAGCAGGCTACAGTTTCTCGTAATAACACTGAAGCTGAGTACAAGGCAGTTGCAGATGCGATAGCTGAAATCATATGGGTACAGTCTTTATTGAGAGAGTTAGAGATCTCTCAAGATCAGCCACCAGTTCTTTGGTGTGACAACATCGGTGCTACATACATGTCTTCTAATCCATCATTCCATGCCCGAACGAAATACGTCGAGGTTGACTATCATTTTCTGAGAGAACGTGTTGCATTGAAGCTCCTGTAGATCAAGTTCATCTCTTCAAAGGATTAACTTGCTGACATCTTCACCAAGCCTTCGTTTTACCTTAGTTTGTGGGTTGTAGGTGCAATCTTAACTTGCTATCTACATCTTGACACAGTTAAGATTGAGGTAGGGTGTTAGACCATATTTATACGTAGGCTTCTGTACAAAACATTGTAACTTGTATTGTACACGTATGTACATCTACATAAGAGATAGCCACACCCACGTTTAGGGTGTTGAGCCGTTTCCCACAATACGTTCACCCACGCCACTTTGGTTATTACTGCGTCTTGTTCCACACAGGGTGGAGTGGGTAGGGATGGAAAGGGATCCGATGCGTATTGGATAGTGCCCTTCACATATCCATTTTCCTATTTTGAAAACGAATATAAATGCAAATACGGATGTTGTCGAATATGAATACGGAGCAGATGTTACTTGAATACGAATATAGATATGATGTTTTCTCAATACGGATGTTTTCCACCGTGGGCACCTCCCAGAACCACAATCCAAAATGGGTTGGGGTGTTGGTGGGGTCTGGAATTCAGTGTGGCATCCACCCGTTCTGCTTAATGGCGGCCTACATTGTGTCATGTGGTACCGTCTAGAGGATGGATGGCTACTTGCTTTTGACATCACGGGCCAGTCCTTTGGGTGGATGATCCTTCCCTCCACTGCTAGAGACACTCCAACTTTGCTTGAGATGGAAGGTATGCTTGACATATGGTTCTTAGGTAAGGGGATTTCGAGCCGGCTCGCATCCATATCTCTTTTGTCGTTTTTTTACTTTCGACCTTATTGACTAGGGATTACCCCATCATTTTGTATCATTTTGGTCGGTTGGGTTTCATTTATAAAGCTAGGCGAAAGCCTCTTTCAAGAAATTAACAAGGAAAAATGAGATCACAAACCATAGACAAAATGGAAAAGGTGTGGTATAAGCTATATGTAACACGGTTGTTAGATATATAATTGACTGGGACCTAATTTTTTCTGTCGCATGATGACTAGGGAAACCAAAGTATATTTACCTTGTGTTTTTATTTACCTCGCATTTCTAGGTTTACTAAAATTCAGATTTTCTAAAGTTTGTCGGCCATAAATGGAGCAACATGTAATTGCTAAAAGTTGGATTTTATAAAGATTTTTCTAAAAGTCAGATTTTATAAAGATATTCTAAAGATTTTATGGAGATTTTGTAAAGATTTTATGAAGATTTTGTAAAGATTTTATGAAGATTTTGTATAGATTTTTATAAAGATTTTACTAAATGTCAGATTTTGTAAAGTAATTCCTCCTTGGATTCTTATTTACCTTGCATGTATTTTTTCCTATAAATACATGGAGCAAATGTTTGCCCGTCGTACACTCATCGGTCCCAATTAGAAGAACACCGCTAACTACCTCCTGAGTATACCATGGCGAAGTGCACGAGGAACGGTGTCCAAAGACATCTGCTAGTACTTGCTTTCGTTCTTGTGGTGTTTTTTTCATGTCTTGGATGCGCATACGGTAATTAATGAATTTAAGTTCGCCATATTGGGAAACAGATTGTTGGGTAGATCTTCATTTCATTTTTTATTAACTGTGTTGGCTTCGATTTTAACCATTGATTGTTATTGGGTTCTATATGCCATTTTGTTTATCTATTGGGAGGTTAAGTCTACTTTTTTTTGTTAGGTGAAAGCACAAACATCGACAAGGGGAGCAATATGATGACCGGAGGAAGAAAAATAAACATACCCCCTTGTCAAAAGAATGCACATAAGGACCTGGAACATCAATTCTGCTGTAAACTGGATAAACTATGCTGGCCAAATCTGGGAGAATGTTTCACAAACTGTCCGTGCAAGATTAATTGCAAACCAGCACTAGCAATATAGTAATAGTTTTGCTGCATTTCTCCTTTGTGCCGAACTGCCGATAGATCTCATTCTTACGGGTCTCAGAAACAATGATGTGTTGATGAACTAGCAAATTTACTATGTTTCAAAAATTATATGTGTCATTTAAATATTTAATAAAAACTAGTGGACGGTTGAATGAGTAATTGTGTGGATTGATAACGCATTGTTTACATGTTCAATTTTTGTTTTCACGTTTGGATTTTTATCTCTTCCTAGACTCCAATGTCTCTAGCGATTCCCTGGAAAAATATACAAAATTCTGGTGTTCTAAAAGAATCAATATTTAAGCACCGCATTTATTTAGTTTCGCAGATGGAACTTACCCTTTTCCATAAAACTTTAGGTGTACAATATAGGATATGATATGTACATCTGTAAAAATTGCTTTTTTTGTATTAAGCACATCATTTGTTTCACCCTAGAACATTTATTCTTATGTGTGTGTGAGTTTGAATACTGAGTCCACGATACGCTGATACCCTAAGGCTTCCTATGGTACGTCGTTGCCTTCTCGCCATTTGCGGTACACCGTTGCCTTCTGGATTTCTTCGGTGTCTTACCATCTTCTCAAGTTCTACCTTGTAGAGCAGCTTATCTCTCGGGACAAGACCACTCTCTTCCTGAACGCTCTCGCGTGAGACATTTTGAGAGTCTTCTCATGTCTTCTGGCTCCCCTCTCTCTCTCCTCCAGCAGCCTCGCCGACCGGAATGGTTGGGAGAGGGAAGCCTGGGTCTCCTCTGTAGTTAGTAGGTTTAGTTGTCCCGGCCCTCCGCCGGTGTTTTGGAGAGGTGGTCGTTGTCCTCTAGCCGGACGGGGCACATCTGGAGCACAACCTCCTCTGTCGAGATGCCATGGTGGAAGCAGGCGGCGGCGAGGTACAGCTCTAAGATCTCCGCAAATAAAGGTCAGCTCTATGGTCACCGTCCTCTGTTGTGTGGTGGTTGCTTCTCTCCTTATTTTGGTCGTCTGTGGCAAGAGGGAGAACGAGATAAGCTGCTCCACCCGTGGCTTTGGTGGTGTGGTTGGGGCCGGCTTCCTGTGACGATGCTTTAGCGCGGCATCGAACAGTGTCATCAGCAAGGATCTCTGGCTTGCTTCCATGGTGGAAGAGGAAGCGATCGATCTAGATGAGGCCCCTAAATAAGCGCCTCTTATGATTTTAGAGGCACTTACAAAGTGCTGCATTTAATTGTGTTGCGAAAAATATTAGCCACACGTTGAAAAAATAACCCTAAAAATGGTTTTTTGGCACATTTTGAAAGTGCCGCTAAGCATTATTTTCTGCACCGGGAAAGTGTCTTTAAACATTTTTGCCACACTTTGCAAAGTGCCTCTAAACATTAGAGGCCACCATAAAAAGCTTTAAGCTTGCATAAATCGCCGCTTTCATTTGGCGTGGTTGCTAAACGAAGAGTCGACCACCCCATAGGCCCATGTTCAAAGTGTGAAAGCAGCGACGGCAGCCCGAGAGCAGTTAAACACTGACGAGATGAGTTGGACGTGCACTGAAACGGAATATTTAAGCTAGTACTCCCTCTGTTTTATAATATAAGATGTTTTAACTTCTGTAAAACGAATGTATCTAGATATCTTTTAGTGTATAGCTTCACTTTAAATCTATACACTAAAAGATGTCAATATATATTCGCTTCGTAAAAGCTAAAACATCTTATATTTTAGAATGAAGGGAGTAGTTTTCTATTGACCAAGCGTTATGGGACTAAAAAAAGGTGTAGCATGTGCATGGACGGGGTGTGGGGTCATCCAGGGTCAACTCTACATGTCTCCCATGCAGATTGTGTACAATCTTGTATGTAGTGAGGGACCCAGAATTTTTGTTTTTAGGGGTGAACATTTACTAGGAGACAGATCCGGTCCACTCATTTTAGGGACCATAGGGTGATACGACACCAAGATTCCCTTGCTCACGGTGGCGAATTTTTCTAGGGTCAAGGGGGCTTATTCCCCCTACTCCATAAAATTTCTTAAAATATAGTTTTTCCCTAATATTTACGCTAAAATTTTAAAGATTATTTGAAATTTAAGCATAATCCTCAACAATGTTTTTCAACCTCCACCACTTGTTCATAAAAATTATTTAAAAAATATTAGTATTCGCGAGAGAAATATTACCATTACATTACTGTAATGCAATAACAATTGAATAATTCGTACATTTGATACATGCATGGTCTTTGGAATCTTGGTGAAGATATTCAAAACTACTTATTCTATTGATCGAGCAAACTATATATCAGAGTACTTATTTCTACCAATTTCTCATTACGTACACGTCTATACAAATATGTACCTTTAAAATTAATCAAAGAACGGGGAGTAACTGATTTATATGCATGTGAAAAAATGAATATGGCAGTATAGACATAGTTGCCACTAAATTAATAATAAGATAAAATATATGGCCTCTCAAACATATGATGAGGACACAATTAAAACTATTAGAAATCGGAGGAGAGATGCTTGCGACATGGTAAAGCTATTTGATTACGTCATTAGTCTCTAATAATAAATACTCACAACCTTAGAAAAGCACATGAGACAAGCACTCATGTGCTCTACCAAGCCGCAAATTTTTTTCGTGCTATGATTTCCCTGTTGTCTTTCTAAATATGTAGGTGTTCTAGAAGGCTAGAAAGAAAACATGGCATCGGAAGAAATTATGAAAAAATGTTGTAATATATTTTTTAGGGTAAAAGAATCGGAGTAGAGATATGACAGGCTGCAGGTTGGGCTATCTATATTTTCTAGAATTATTTTAAAATATTCGGCCTTAATAATACAAATGTAAAAAATGGATACACAAACAAGTCTTGCGTTGGGCTCTACTTCCTTGGGGGCCTGGGCGAGGGCCACTCTGCCCCACCCCATGAGCCGGCCCTGCTAGAAGAAAGTTAACGCACAAATACGATTCCAGTGAAAGAAATCACAAGGTATATGGTAAATGAAATATTTAGAGTCGTGATCATGCGGTAAATGGTACACAAAAACACGTAGAACCTATTAACATAGACTTTTGTCACGTGAGACGCTCATTTGCAGTCATAACAATACCCCCAAAGTCACAACATGTGAATAAAGAAAAAAATTATAAATGAAAATTCTACTTCTTTCGATCCAAATTAATATTCTTAGATTTGGTTAGATTTGGATGTATCTAGCACTAAAACATGATTACATATATTCAAATCTGATAAATGTGAGAAGATTAATTCGAATCAGAGGAAGTAGCATAACTGTAAAGAAGTAGCCGATAAGATTGCATTATACCACAAAATCAGTGAAAGGAGAAGATTACCTGCGCAATCTCTGCGTGTCTGGTCTCTCCGAGCTTGACTCCTGCGGCTGCGCCATCTTGTGACGCGACCGGCGTCGGAGCTGCTACTTCTACCACCGCCGGTTCTCTCTCTTTCTCTTCCTGTGGGATACATTCGGCCTCCTCATCCGAGTCCATCGGCGGCGGCGGCCAGATCAGGAAACCGGCGTTTAGCTGCATAAGGCCTGATGGCGGACGGCGGCGTGTGCAGACGTGCAGGTCAGCCGTCCTGAGAAATCTATGCATTAGAAGTTACGAACGGCGTGGGGATTTTCTGATCGGAAGTAACGATGGAGCCAGTCAATCGTGCGTGCGTGCTTTTTTTTTTAAGGCCACCGTGCGTGAGTGCTGTTTGGCTAGCCAAAAGAATAATAACGGCCCATTAGTGCATACTTAAGCCCAGGTTTAGTGACCGGCGTCTGTAAAATGGCTCCACGTCGAAAACTAAAGACACCCCTGTATGGTAAGCTGTCTATTAGGCTATCGGTAAGGGCCGTAAAAACAGGAAATTATTTGTTGTTGACCAAGCAAAGCAAAGTAACTCGCGAGATTTTCTCGGCCCACGATAGAAGACGGCCTGCGTACAATGGCGAAACACAAGTCGGTAAGGAGCGATTTTTGCGGGAATAGCCCGTCCGTATTTCTGCAGACGGTAGTCTTCTCTCTCTCTTCTATCTCTCTCTTCCACGTACTAAATATCTCTTACGTGGCTGATCTTATAGACAGCTGAGGTGTAGGATTGTACACGCTCTTACCCGCAATTACCCTTTCGACAGTGAGAAACAACAAGCACTTATCGTCAATGGCAGCTAAATACAGTGTTGGAGTGTCTTGCTCCGCGCCGGGAAACCCGGGGCGACACATATGTGTATGTGTTTTTTCGAAATGGAGGTGCTATTTTCGGCCTCTGTATTAAAAAAATACACACATCCTGTTTTATTTATTATTCAATGAAACCTTAAAAAGAAAATACAAAGATCAAACGAAGTCAGCTCTCTAAAACCATTTGATAAAGGGGTGACCATGTCAGAACACTCTAACCGCACACCAACACATCATCAACATACCGGAGGTCCCGAAACCTCCCCACGACGGGTCAGGAGCACCAACCGGTCCAGCTGATCCGCAACATACACCATCGTGTATGCTCAATCTTCTGTTGCCGCCGTCTTCCGCCCACCCATCTTCCGGATAGATCAATGCAATGACCTTGCAAGGCCTTCCATCGACGCCGCCATGACGCCAGACGGCACCACCGCCCTGCGCACGTCCATCAACAAGCCCGTGCGACTGCCACCGAGACCTCCCGACGCCATGTCGCTGAGTCTCGCCAACCAACGCAGCTAGAGGCCTACAGAAGATCTGTCATCCGTAGCACCTACCGCACTAGGCATGACTGAGCGTAGCACCTAGCGGTTAAGCATGACTTGACATCTCTACTAGAGTCATCGTGCAAGATGAAGCCACTCCACCACCAACCTCTGCCATCCAGCATTGCTCCACAAGCAAAGCTCCCAATAGAAAATACGACACCAAAGCGTCGCCATCGCCTGATCCGGAGAACCAGAGTAGGGTTTCCCCCGGAGCAGCAGGAGTGGCCTGACCTCTAGTCGACGTCTGTTCCAAAAACGATGCCCTCAAGAGGGGAATCGATGCCAAGCGCCACCATCATCCGACCCAGGATTCCCAGATATGGGGTTTTCCCCGGATCAGTTCGAGTGTAGTGGTGACACCAGCGAAGATGATGCCTTCAATAAGGTAGCGACGCCGAGTGACACCGCCATCGTCCGCCAAGATCAAGGCTCGGTTTTCACCGGCTTCCATGTCACCTCCATACTCGACGCCGTCTAGAACAACACCACCGGAGATCGGCGTGAGATCCCGAGATCCTCCACACCAAGTCCCAACATGGCCGACCACCTCCAATGGAGGAAATCGCCGCAGCCAAGCCCAGGGCCGCCGCCCCGGCGCCCAGATGACGCGATGGCGCCGCAGCCTTCGTCGCCGATGCACGGGAGGACAAGATCGACCACCACCACCGTACTTAGGCCACCAACCCCACGCGCCACCACGGATCCGAGTTGGTGAGGGCGCTACCTCCCATCACAGATCGCATCCAGCAGACACCCCGCCGCCGCCACACCGCGCAACATTTGGCCGACGATGCCTCCGGCGGTGGCTGGGGGGAGAGTGGCGTGGGGGGAGGGGGGACTCGAGGGAGGGGCGGTGGGGGATGCCCCGGGGCGGCGCAGCGCCGCCGCCGCTCGGGATCAGGAGGAGGGTTATCTCTCATATGTGTATGTACAAATGTATTTCTGATATAATAGAATATATCGTAGTTGTTTATATTTTTACCACAAAAAATAGTTGTTAAAATTTTAAGATAAGATTGCCCAATCTTTACATAATTTAAGTTTCAGAAAAACTTACGACCTCTTTTCGAGAGTTCCTCTCTCTACAATGAAAGCATGAATAACGGTGGCAATCTGTCAAAAAATATCAGGTACACGCACAATTCGAAATAGGTGTGTGCAAGTTTTGGGGGACAGATGGTTGGTTCAGTGGGGATATTTAGCTGTTAGATTGCATGCATGGAGAGCGAAAGATGCTGAAATTAGGCCACTCACATCGATCACAGTCACACGAGACTTGTTTAGTGAAGTCAGGGTCAACTGGAAATACACAAGCAGCGACGGTGTGAGGTGACACATCCACGTGCATGAGCTGAGCTGTCTGTGTTTGTGCCGGTGGCTAACCTGAAATTAGTACTCCTACTACTGACATTCATGCATGCATACCACTTGATCAAGCAACTCCGGTACCTACTACCACAAATGAATTATTGAGCTCTCCAAAACATTTTTGAGTTCCAAATCACTGTTCTTCTGCACCATACAAGGGCATGAAAAATGTCATTAGAGGCAATTTGAACAACTTAAAGTTAAAAAAAAATCACTAACTGAACTCACGGCAAAAATATTTCACATCACAAACCCTTGCGGCGTCGTATAAAGTGGCGTTGCACGGTGTTGTACAATATTTTTGCCATGAGTTCAGTTTGTGAATTTCTTTCAACTTTGCGTCAATTTTGTCCAAATAGCAGTGATTAGACATCACAATATCACATCACTAGTGACATTTGCATGCCACGTCACTCGGAATCCTGCCAGTCGGTCGGTAACACTCCCAGAACTTTCACAGATTCTTACTGAATACAGTATCTTCCCTGACAGTAAACTGAACTACACGTGTCAGTAAAGACTATCGTATCCCAACGTAGTACTAGTACTAAAGCACTGTTAATTTAACCCAGTGGAGTCAAAGTCGATCACATCGAGGCTAGTTATGGGCGACGAGCTGCTCTGTCAGAGCTGGTTGTTTATTCAGCCCACGACTCTGCGAGGAGAGGAATGACTTCCGAGTCAACTTTAAGAAACCTCGACATGAATTTTTATACTGTACAGAGATGTTTAACTTTGAACGATTCAACCCTGACCGACGAAGCACGATTGTTTAGTGCCAATTTCCCTTGAGGTCCCCAAGTCCATTGTCTTCTGATGATGGAGTCTGATCTACGAGGCACGGACAGTAACGTCAAAGAGCATCTCCACCACCGGCGGCTTCAATAGGGTCTCCAGTAGGCATAATAGGATCTAGCAAAGAAACAAACACATTTTGAAGGGAGATGGCAATTCGGCTCATACTTGCAAATACACCTATTGTGAGGAAATACATTTTCAAATGTTAAAGAATTGAAAAACAATTCTACATTTACATTCGAACATTTATGTTGGTTCACAAGTTTTCGAAATGAAGAACATTTTATGTGTTGTGTAAAAAAGACAAAAAATGTCATGTGAATAGTCGTATTCCTCTAACACATTTTATCTTTTTTATACACGGCACATAAAATATTTTTTTAATCTCAAAAACTTATGAACCAACATAAACTGTTCTAATGTATATGCGGAATTTTTTAATTTTTTTTTTGACATTTTGAAATATGTTTTCTCGCAATGGGTGCATTTGCACCTGCGAGCCAAAATGAATATCCGATTTTGAAGCACAATAAAACATCCGGCACGTTCACGCCGGCCCCTACCCACAAGGGTTGTGTACACTCCTAGTCACATCGGATTTCGCCCTCGGTGACAGCCACACACAACAATCTCCATCACTTCATCTCTCCCATCTCGCATCCTACCCTAGATTCGCCATCGCCTTGCCACCTTCCTCGGGCTTGCCTCCCACTCACCAACATCAAGAACTTTCTGCTGCACCTACTTTCACCGACACCGCACCTTCTATCACACCTGCTGCTGTCGACACCGCACCTAGTATCGTGACACAACACACCTCCGATCCCATTTGGTACATCCTCTTTGACACCGACTTCCCGCCTCTAATCGAGGACACCAAATGATGATCTTGGGCGCTCTTCTTCGTATACGGAAGCAGCTCAATGTTGTTCCTCGACGTGGTGGTTCAAGGGTTGGAAGGCGAGGAACAAGGCCCTTCATAGGCATGATGGTGCTATGTTGCTTGACACCGACTACTTCGCTGACACCGCAACACATACGACCAAAGATTTCGGACAACAATTTAGCATAAAGGAGTTGTTCATGAAAATTATATTCGGTGTGAGAGAGTGTGATGACTACTTAATGTGCAAGAAAGACTGGACCGAATTGTTGGTTTCTCATCGATTCATCAATGGACGGCTGCCTTGTGGTGTCTTGCGTATGGAGCTCCTCCAAATATACAAGATGACTATCTATGCATGTCTGAGACAACATGCTCTGAGAGCGTCCTCATGTTTTGTAGGTGAAAGGGCATGTACGCCCCATGCGTGGTTTTGGTAATTAATGACAATCTCTATAGACTAATGTGTAAAGTGAGTTTCACTTGTAGGTTTTTCGATTGGCATCGCTTGAACCATGTGTTGGTTTCAAGGATGAAAAAAAAGCAATATCCAAGGGCTTTGTGCCTATTGGAATCAAGTAGAAGAAGAAGAAGATCAAGAGTGTCTTGAAGAAAAATATGGAGTTCATCATGGCTATCTTCAGGACATCATTAAGAAATGAAGGGCAAGCTCGAGGTGCACCATCTCTAGAAGATCTCATGCTTGAAGCTTGCCATCCTCGGCGATCATGGAATGATGAAGACAAGTTCAAAGAAGATTTTTCTCCATGGAGTATGGGGAGCAATTCACAAGTCTTCATCATGCAAAGCGCGAGCAAGAGCAATCAAGAAGGTGTTTCATCTTGACGGAGACAAGATCGTCTACATCAAGCTCAAGTGGATTGCTCAAAGCAAAGGTATGATATTGATAGGTTTTCTTTTTTACCGGTCTCTTGTAGTTGGGAGAGCGGGGTTTGGATAGATAGCCGTACTATCAAGAGGGGATCCCGAGTGAGTAGTTCGGTCGTATCTTTCGGAGAGAGCTCAAACCTTTGCATTAATAGCATCATATTTCTTGGTTGTTTTGGATCTTGTCCATGTGAGGATATAGAGCTTGTTGTTATCATCATAACAAGCTCTAGTTCATCAAAGACGGATTTCCCTTGCATATCTTATTGCGTTTTTTATCTTGTGGGTTTTCGGATCCACATATTGGGAGATATATCACATATATATTCATGGTATTTTCTCCCTTGATTATACACGTTGTTATCTTTCCAACAAAATTGGTTTCGTCTCGTTTGGAGTTCGGATGCGAAAGTTATTGCACTTCTGGTTTCTGAAGTTTCCCTAGGCGGAAGTTCCGGCTCGCCACCGGTAGTACCACTGGGGCATGTTTGCCGCCGATAGTACCGGTTGAAGTACTGGTGCTACTTCCGCTCACCCTGTTTTCAGTTCAGTACCTATTTTCTGAGTTCTCTTTGGCGGAACTTCAGTCGGAAGTTCAGGTGGTAGTACCGCTCGGGCATGTTTGCCGCCAGTAGTACTGGCTGAAGTTCCGATCATGTTCAGTATATCTTCTGTCTAGAGTGTGTTATTTGACAGAACTTCGATCGGAAGTTCTAGCGGTAGTACCGTCCCCGCCGGAAGTAACGGTGGTCCGGCGGTAGTACCGACCAAGATTGTTTTTCTTTATTTTGCATCGCCGCTTTGTGACCGTTGGCTAGGTGCCTGTGGTAGTACCGGTCGCCCACCGATACTACCGGTTGTGCACGAATATGTGTATAACGGGCAGATCTGGGAGCCCTTTAAAAGGGGCTCCTCTTCCCCTTTGTAGGTCACTTGCTTTTCTTGGTTCTTAGTTTTCTTTCTCTCCTCCATTGTTGACCTTGAAGAGTTTGCCCTCTCCCCTTCCCCCTCCTATGATTCTTGCATCTTTTTGAGGGATTTGAGAGAGGATATCTAGATCTACGACCTCCACCAAACCAAATCCCTTCTTTGTGAAGGAATCCTTGGGATCTTGATCTTGGAGAGTTTTGTGTTCTCCTCTAGTGTCCTTCCTCTCTTATTACCCCAATAGCTTTTGTAGCTTTGGTAGAATTTGAGAGTGAAGGACTTGCCTCTTGCATTTGGTGCATATGTTTGAGTTCTTCTTGGAGATTCGGCGAGTTCAAGCTCTTGGGCTTGTTACTCTTGGGTTCTTGGAACCCTAGATGGTTGTGTGGAGTTGTGGTGTGTCCTTGGGGCCTCCAATTGAGTTACGGAGATTCCTCAAGCTTGTGGCCTGTTGTGGCATTGTTCTTCGGGGCTCCAATTGTTGTGGAGTTTACTCAAGCTTGTAGCCTTTGTGGCATTTTCTGGGAGCCCTCCTTGAGTTCTAGAGATTTTCCCAAGCCTTGTACGGGTTCGGTGACCGCCGTCAAGTGTCCCATAGTGGATCGTGAGTAGGCCTTTGTGGTGAGCTCACGAGAGAATATGGTGAGCCTTTTGTGGCGTCGGTGTGTTGTGTGCCTTCACATCTTAGGGTGAGGATATGTGTGGCGTTGGGTGAGCATCGAGCCACCACACCTCAAGGTGAGCCATTTATGGCGTTCGAAGTACATTGCGCCATCGCACCTCTCCAACGGAGACATAGCTTCTTTGGAAGTGAACTTTGGGATAAAAATCATCGTCTCCACGTCCATCGGTTATCTCTCAACCGAGCCCTTTAGTTATGCAATTTACATTGTGATAGGCATCGTGCTGTATTATATATTGCTATCTTGTTGTTGCTTGCCTTGCTTAGCATAGGTTGTTGGTGCACTTAGTTGAACCTAGTGGATATAGGTTTTGGCTTCATAAATTAAACATTAGTTTTATTCCGTCTTTATTAGAGTCTAAACCATAATATTTTTAAAACGCCTATTCACCTCCCCTCTAGGCGACATTCGTTTCCCTTTCGGTAGGGCAACCATGCCAGTGTTTGGATCAACCTACTTGATAGAACCAAATGAAGAAGACAAATCGGATCCTTGCACAAATGCAGCAAGAGGATTTCCTGGGGTACTTGGAAGCATCAATTGCATGCACTAGTCTTGGAAGAATTGCCCATTTACTTGGCAAGGGTTGTACCAGAGATTGCAGTGTGATACTAAAAGTTGTGGCAGATTATGACCTCTGGATTTGGCATGCTTTCTTTGCGATGGCGGGAACTCAGAGTGACATCAATGTATTGCAGTGCTCTCTGGTCGTTGCAAAGCTAACCGAGGGTCACTCTCCGGTCATTAACTATGAGATCAATGGCCACACATACAACAAAGGGTACTATCTAGCCGATGGTATTCATCCAACGTGGTCGACATTTGTGAAGACAATCTCTGACCCTAGTACAAAGAAGAATTCTTGGTTTGCATAGTTCCAAGAGGCTTGTTGGAAGGATGTCTAGCGGGCATTTATTGTCCTCCAACAACATTTTTCTATTGTTCAGGACTGTGCTCTTACTTAGTCGGATTCTCTAATGTGGAGGTGATGAACAATTGTGTGATCATACACAACATGATCATCGAGAGTGAGCGAGAAGCACCAGTGGTTGATGACCAACCATTTGATCACCGAGACCTCTTTCCCAACTTGATTAGGTGATTGTCGTGTTTCCTATCTTCGTCGCCATCCATCAAGAAATCTGCGATGCACAGGTTCATATTGAGATTTAAAATAATCCAATGGAGCATTTGTGGGCGCTCAAAGGCAACGCTGTCTGATTCTTGGACAAGTTGAATTAATATTTATTTGAAGCCTTGTATAAATAATTCTATTTATATGTTTGGATTATTATGTTAAACAATTCATGTATTAAAAACTATATATTATGGTTTGGATTATTTTTTTAAACTATGCAAAAACTTCCTCTTTGTGAAAAAACAGAAAATCCTTGTTTTTTGGGGCCAGCCGTATTGGGCGTTCAACTGTTGGCTATGTAGGTGATGTTGCTGGCTACGATTTTGAGTATGCCAATGGAGATGCTCTAACTCTTGGATATTGTCGTCTATAGAGAAATACTTTCTCCGTTCAAATTAGGTGCCACTGATTTGTTAAGAGTCGCATGTAACTATATGCCAAAACAAATCTAGATACACGAGAATCTAAATAAATTTATGACTTCTAATTCAGGACAGTGGGAGTATTACATTTTACAGTAAATCGTTCGACTTTTTACTTATTATTTGTACTAATATGGCAGATTTTACCTGATTTTAAATTGTAGTATGTACCTCGGTTTTACCACCTAATTGTGCACTATTACACATTTAACTCTATTTTCACTTGTGAGTCCCATGTGACACCCCACTTGTAGGTTTTCGTAGCAGAAAATAAAAAAATTACTAACAACAAGAATGATATAGCCATGATCTACTCTATGCATATGTATGGTAACAAAGGGATTCAATGTTCATTGTCGTGGTGGTGTCACGGCAGATGCCATGGATAGGCTAAAGGTGGGGACTAAATGCTCTAGAGGAATCTAGGGAAGGATAGTGTGGTGATTCCACACACAGATGCTTTGTATTCAATTGATTTCCAAGGTTACAAGTGCTTCTTGAGCTGTATTGGGGAGAGGAGGAAGAAGAAACTCTCTTACTCTCGCCACTAGCCAGCTCTCAGGAACCAAGACCTAACCAAGTAAAGCTCAACCAAGTAAAAACTCAACCAATTAGAGATCAACCAAGTAAAAACTCAACCAACTAGAGATCAACCAAGTAAAAACTCAACCAACTAGAGATCAACCCTTTCTACAGAGGCCCTAGCCCTCCTTATATAGGGGTGGCTAGGGCTCCAATTAGGGCATACGTGGAGGTATATTCCAAGGAATATGCCTCTTCCCAAAATAGTAAACTGACCTGGTCACTTTTCCCCATCGTAAGCCACGCAGAGGCTACGTGAGCCTCTGCGGCGCCAGCGTCATCCGACACTGGCAACGTCACCCTTGTCGGCCACGCCTCGGTGGTCCTAGCCTCTGTCCGCTTCGCTCACGTTCCAGCGTACAACGACCTCCTTTTGACCAGCGAGATACCTTCCTTCTCTTGCAAGCCTGATATAACCCGGATCATGCCTGGTTAATCCGGCCACACCTGTACCTGCATACAAGTTAGATACATCTTGCCGGCATACGGCATAGGTCGGTCGGGACTCAGTTAGGCGGACATCCTCCGGTCTGGTTTACTCCGTGATTCGGCCTGCCTTGAGGTGACTCGGCCAGCACTTGCTTTGACCTTGCCGTACCTCGGCTAACTCGGCCTTTATACCCTGGCGTGACCCTACCCGGGGGTATCACCCCAACATTAGTCCCCGAAGAGTAATTAAGAGTAGTATCATAAAGAGAAGATATTTATATGAGAGTGTTCACTAGTGAAAGTATGATCCCTAGGCCTTGTTTCTAAGCATTGAAACACCATTTGCTATTAGATCTGTTACATATTTGCTTGCTTCCATCTTTATTTCAGTTTGCCTTTAGTCTTTTCCACGCCATCAAGTTATTTTCTAGCACCATTATTTTATATCCATACCACTTGTATTTCACTATCTCTTCGCCAAACTAGTCCACCTATACACCTGACAAGTGTATTGGGTGTGTTGGGGACACAAGAGACTTCTTGTATCTTGATTGCAGGGTTGCTTGAGAGGGAATACCTTTGACCACTTCCTCCCTAAGTTCGATAAACCTTGGGTGATCCACTTAAGGGAAAACTTGTTGCTGTTCTACAAACCTCTGCACTTGGAGGCCCAACAACTGTCTACAAGAATAGAAGTGCATAGACATCAAGCTATTTTCTGGCGCTGTTGCCGGGGAGGTAAGGTAAAAGGTATTCACACTAGAGGATTAAAGAAGAAGAACCTCCCACAGCAAACGTCTATTTTCTGGCGCCGTTGCCGGGGAGGTAAGGTAAAAGGTATTCACATCCTCCGGTGTGAGTGCTCGAAGTTATTTCCTTTAGATTCTGCAATTTTGTCTTTTTGATTCTTGTTTTCACTAGTTAGGCTTAATGGAAAACAACAACAAAATTAGAGAACTTTATAGTATTTATCTTGAGTTAGGACATGAAGTGTTTGAAGAGAAAATTAAAAAACCTATGGAACTTTATTTGCATGCTAATAGCGATGTTGTTAGTATGAATTCTTTGGATACCATTATTGCTAATGCTATGGAAAAGTCTAAGCTTGGGGAAGCTATTTTTTATGAGAATGATCTTTTTAGTCCCCCAAGCACGGAGGAGAATATTTACTTTGATGATACTATGCCTCCAATATATGATGATTACAATGATGAATATGATATTTTCAGCCCACCTACTATTGTGGAGAAAATTAATTATGATTACAATATGCCTCCTATATTTGATGATTATGGTGATGAGAATAATAATGATAGCTATTTTGTTGAATTTGCTCCCACTACAATTAATAAGAATGTCTATGCTTATGTGGAGAGTAATAACTATTATATGCATGTGGCTCAATATAAGAATGTTTTAGGTGATAGTTATATTGTTAATTTTATTCATGATGCTACTGAAAGTTATTATAAGAGAGGGAAACATGGTTTTATGCATCTCAATAATATTAGATTTCCCCTCTTTATGTTGAAAATTTTGAAGTTACACTTGTTTTGCTTTCCTATGCTTTTTGCTTTGTGCTTTCATGACCTGTTTCTTTACAATATTCCTATGCATAGGAAGTGGGTTAGACTTAAATGTGCTTTGAATTTTCTTCTTGATGCTCTCTTCTACTTCAATTCATATTTCTTATGTGAGCATCCTCTCAAACTATGATGCCTAACTTAAAGGCGTTAAAGAAAAGTACTTATTGGAAGATAACCCAAATGTTTTAGATGAGTCTTGGAAGTTATTACCTCTGTAATAACCGCTCCTTATCCTTTTTATTTGCTTTTTGTGCCAAGAGTAACCTCTAATGAGAGAGAAGTAATGATTGGGAAAGTTGCTGTCCCGAAACAGATTTTTGTGCTTCACAGTAAAAATTCGTGTAAAATATCTGAACGTCTTTGTGAGTCGTGAATTTTTGTGCTTCTCCCCCAGGTTGTTATCTAACTTTCGTTAGTTCAACACTTTTTGATTTGAGCAACAGAAGGTCTTCGAATTTTTTTGTCTTACCTGCTGGTCTGTTTTGACAGATTTCTGCCATTATTTGCATTTGCTTCTTGTTGATTCCTTTTTTGGGTTCTTTTTGGGGAATTGAGCTTTTTGAGGGAAGTGATACAGTAGCTTGTGTTTTAATGGAAGTTTTATTGGTGTTGAAACTGAACCCAAAGACTTATTATCTTGAATGTACTAATGTTGCTAATGAATATTGTGTGAAGTTTTGTATGAAGGAAAATTTTCAGGTGTGTGGAGATAATGATGTAATGAGATGAAGAATGGACTAAAGCTCAAGCTTGGGGATGCCACGCGTGTCACCCCAAGAAATATCCAAGAAGTACAAGCGTCAAAGCTTGGGGATGCCCAAGACATCCCCTTCTTCATCAATAAAAATCTCAGGTTTCTTCCAAACACTTTATTTTTATTGTTTCATGCATAGTTGTGTTGTTCTTGGAGCGTCTTCGTTTTTCATTTCTGGTTTTTCGTTCACTTGGTTTTCTTAGTTTTCTGAATAAATTGGTTGGACCCCCTCTTTCATACATTGGTTTTCAAATAGTTTGGTTTGGATTGGAAAAGAGTAGGAAAGCTCATGCTTAAGTGGTAAAGAGAGCTTGTTTTTGACTCTGGCCTATGCTTTGTCATGCCATGCTTGATATCGTTTTGGCTTTATGCTTAGTATTCTTTGTTGTAGCATGACTTGTTATAAACAATTGATATTGCTTAATGTGCTTTGGATATGCGTTGTTTTAGCATATTAAAGCATAGTATAGTGGTATTCTCCTTTGATGCTTTATTTGGGTTGACTTGGCGCATGCTCACACCATGTTATGACTATCTCAAGTCACCATAGCCTTTATGATCCTTTAGTTTTCAACTTGTAGTATCACTTTATGCTTTGATCAATGATGTTTTGTCGCTCTGCATGATTATGGCCATTATCGCTCTCTTAGTTTGTCGCTCCTAGTCTTTTGCTAGCCTCCACAACCAAGTATGAGTTCTACTCATGCATCCAACTCCCTAAACCAAGTTATTCCAAAGAGTCCACCATACCTACCTACTAGCTTATGCTATTCCAAGTATATTCATGCTTTTGTTTATCTTCCAAATTAAATTTGTTATGAGAAAACTAGTGACTAAAGCTCTCACGAACTTGATGGCACACTTTACCTTTTTGCATTTAATAAAATTGAACCATTGCGTCCATCTTTGTTGCGTATATGCTTGCGCTTTATAAGTTGAAGTTAGCAGAACCATGTATCATGGGGAACGCTTTCAACATTGCACCTGTACTTTCTACCCCGTTGATATCATGTTCTTTTGCCTATGGATCCCGGTGGTGTGAAATAAAAGTGGAACTTGTAAGATCATGGAGTTTGAATGTGTGTTAGAGAAACGCCTGGGCCGCTAGCCTAAGCCATGCCTAATCATGGTGGAAACTTGCAGCATCACCATAATGAGCAATCTATGAAGCATCCTCAATAAAAACCTATGCAAATAGCAAATAAAAAGATCGCTGAGATGCTCATTGTTTGCTTGCCTTGTCATTTTGATTATGGGATAGCTCCTGTATCATGTGCAAGGGGTACCCCGTTGGTGGTTCTTTATGATACATATGTACTTACAATGACAAGAGCTTACTTGTGACTAAAGTTGAGTAGCATGAGGTTCGGTCTTCGTAAGTAAGGGGCATGAGATTTCGGTTTATAACTTGTCAAGCATATCCTCTTAGTTGTGTCACTTTAACCTTAATCACCTTCAAGATGCTTATGATAGGTACAATGAGAGCTGAAAGCTATAAGTACTGTAATTTTTGGAAGCTCTTTATGAGACTTGAATCCCTACTTCCTTCTATGAAGGCCTTTCTTCCACCATTATATTGAGTCTCCACCTTCTATCTTTATGCACCTACTTTGAGAGCATAGTGGCCATTCTTAGTTTTATGTGCATTGTCCCAAGACTAGTTGATTGATGCATAACTTGATATTGCTTGTTTTAAACTATTTGTATCTAGTCACTCTTATGAACTTTGAAGGTGTCCTATGCATTTATATTTGCTACTCTATGAGGGACAAGTTGAATGCTATTATGCTATGTTTTATTTATGTGAAACAAACAAACGTCTTGCAAAGCAATGTTATTCATGAATCTTTTGTTTGTGCCTTTTCATGTTGCATCATAGTTTCTTTGCCTTATTGCTAGAACTTTGTCTTTCATGCTATGATTGAAGTACTATGATCCAAGCTTTGAATGTTTTACAAATACTTTGATCAAGTCTTTGATGGTGCATATCACCTCAAATATTATTCTTTCTTTTTATCACTTACCTACTCGAGGACGAGCAGGAGTTAAGCTTGGGGATGTTGATACATTGCAAATGTATCTATAATTTTTGATGTTCCATGCTTAGTTTTATCTACTTTCTTGTGTTTTGTCCACACTTTGGAGTGCTTTTCATATGATTTCTTGGACTAACCTATTAACAAGAGCCACAGTGCTAGCTGCCTGTTTTCTGCTGTTTTTGGTTCCAGGAAAGTCAGAAAATCAATATTCTCGGAATTGGACTGGACAAACGCCAAAGTTGATATTTTCCCGGAAGACTCACGGAGCCAGAAGGAGAGTCAGAGAGGGGACACAGGGTGGCCACACCACCCCATGGCGCGGGTCCCCCAGGCCACGCCAGGGCATGGTGTGGGCCCCCTGGCCGCCCACCGACCTTGCCCTCTGGCCTATAAGAAGACTCCCGAGGCATAAACCCTAAATCATCAAGCCTCCAGCCATGAAAAGTTCCGCTGCGCCGCTGCCACCGAAGGGGAGATTCGGGGGACAGAAAGTCTCTATTCCGGCACCCTGCCGGGACGGGGAAGTTGTAGCACCCCGGTAAAACCACTACTAGAAAATCGCTTGGTGTTTTTGGTTCTGTGCATCATCATGACAACATGCTCATGTCATCATGCATATTTTTGCAAAAACTATTTTCTAAGAGACTACCTTTGTTTTCTAAACAGACCGTAATTATTTCAGATTATAAAACCCCGGCTATCCGGATATTTTATTTTGTCTAGAAATCATTTATAAAGATCTCAAAAATAAAATAGAATATAAATCAAATAATTAACTATTTTATTTAGGGAGGCAGCCAGCGAGACAAAAAGCCCCGCCAGCCACCCCCGAAGCCTCGATCCGAAGTCGAGACTGCAACATGGAGACATCGTCGAGTTCTTCCGATGACCGCCAAGATCGCCGACACGGAACGCCAAGTTCTTCATCCTGGACGCCATGACCGTCTACACGGACCCGAAGACCACCGGTACCCGATCCATTCAAGTTCGCCATTGACGGCAAGATTGACCGCTTGGAACCCAAGTTCTCCGTCACGACATGACAAGTTCTCCATCGCACATCCGAACCTCGCCGTTCCCGTCAACCCTGAGACCGAACCCTAAAACCCCGGAACCCAAGATCTTCCGAACCCAGATGTGTGACCCTAAGCCTCTATTTTTATAATATGACATATACCTGTCGCATCATTAAATCATCATGCTTGCATACATGTCATCTGGTGGGTTGGGTTAAATAGTCGATTCACCTAAATTAAATATGGAGTCTATATGCGGGCTATTCTAGTCTTATTCCGGACTCCATTTAAATTTGTGTAGCAAACCGATACTGACGAGGGTTTAACTCGTCAATGCCCATTGTTATGGACTTGGGTTTTGGAGGAGGGAGCGCTGGAGACATCTATTGGCTAGCAAACAAGCACACAGGGGACAAAGGATTTACCCAGGTTCAGGCCTTGTAGAGGTCCCTACTCCTGCTTGTCTGCTCGTGGAATTATCGAGGGAGTCGAAAGTTACAATGGTGCACAGACGAAATCTGGCGAGGGTTGTGGAAACTAGGGTTATGTCCTCTCGCCGCCCTCCTAGCCTTTATATAGATAGGCTAGGTCTCGGGTAGCAGTCGGTTACAAGTTAGGGTTTTCCCCTTCAAACTTTCTATCTTTAGCTTCTTCTTGTCCTTCAAGCAATTGAGAGTCCATAGGTTACTCGAGTCCCTCCATCCGGGCCTTGGCGACACCGTGGGCATGTACGTATTTGGGCCATATATACCAAGCTCGAGTACCTGTAGGGTATACCCATGTCAGTAGCCCCCGAGTGTCCAGTGGAATCGCAGATTCGACTGGGGACTTTTGAAGCCTTCGAGTGCCTGAATGAGTATATTTTGATTGCTTTTATTTGTGTCATAGGGATTGTTGATATACGTGCCTGATATGACCAATGTATCGGTATCAGTTAACCACCTTAGGGTGAAACAACGCAATCTACTCGAATTCGAGTCCCCGGACTCGAATCCGGAAAAGTGCTGGTGTAATTTGACTCAGGCCACGGAGGTCTTACAGGAGTCGAATTCCAGTTATATGGGTGTGAGCACTTGACGCGTCCGTCAAGGCATGTTCATCGCGCCTGTGGGCACGGATATGTTTCTAGTAGTGCGCAGTTAAATGCGTTGCCAGGCCTTATTCAGGTCTTACCTTCACGCCGTAGGCGCGGCATTCGAATTTTATCATCGCGGAGACGATTCGGGTAACCCAGGAGACGTAGTCTCTTTGTAGGGGAAATTTTTTGAGGCGGTGTCGCCATGAGTTTCGAGTGTGGATGTTATCAACACATAGTTTTTTGTTTAAATAATCATAGGGTGCGCGACCAGCGCTCCCTATGGGAGTATCCCCTTAGTGCCTGGTTGAGTCGAAGACTCAGGCAGGGACTAAAAACTTCTGCGACTGCTGTCGTCTTTTGCTTGCTTGTTCGGTTGATAACCCGGGCAGGTAGTAAAACACCTTTGCGACTGCTATCGTCTTCGCCTGCTTGTTTCAGTCGATGACCCAGGCAGGTGCAAAAATATTGTTGTGACTGATGTCGTCTTTTGCCTGCCTGTTTCCGGCGCTCCCTATGGGAGTAACCCATGTTCATAATTGAACTGTGTTTCGAGTGATTGGGTTTGCCTTTTGTAATTGTCCATGTTCCTGCAAAAAGAAAAGAAAAATCATAGGGTGCGCGGCCAGCGCTCCCTATGGGAGTAGCCCCCGAGTGCTTGATGGAGTCGAAGACTCCAGCAAGGACTAAAAATAGTCGAAGTTCTCCATTGCATAGCCTTTTGGTGACGTCAGTGCTGACGCTTGTATGACCTTAGTTGCCCGCGTGAGCGGTTTTGACGGGACGTGACGAGCTGTGGGTCCCACTTTCTGACTTTGATTTGACTGGGCGTGCGTAATCTTATTTTTAACTGTGCCTCCTCGATTTCCGCGCGTAATGGTAGAAGTGGGGGGACGGTTCGCGCTTCCTCTTCTCCACGTGTCCTCCGTGATGCGTGCCACGCGTCGAATAGGGTTTTTGTCAGCCGTTGGATTGCATCTTCCAGGGGTTAAGTAGCTATGCCGCAGCGGTAATTTTCCCATCTGTGTTCTTTCTTCCTTGCTGCCATCGCCATTGCCCTTTGCTTTCCTGCTTTCCTCTACGCCCATCTGCTCTACGATGCTGGACCAGCTCCGTTCGTTCCCCGGCTATTTTCTTCGCTCTCATCGCCGTCGCGCAATGGGGAAGAAGAAGGGAGGTGCTGCCGCTGAGTCTGCGGCCACCCTCGCTACAACGAAGAAGAAGGGTGACTCCGCTGCTGCAGCCACCAGCGCTGCCACGGCCGGGAAGAAGAAGGTCGCGGGCACCCGCGTGACCAATGGCGCTTGGCGCCCCTCCATCATCAAAGCGTCGGATCTCCGTCTTCTTTGCCAAGACGGAGTGATCTCTACATCAGTCGCCGATTCGCGCGTCCCCAGCGGTGAGACCGTTCCTATGCCTCCTGCTGGTTATCGAGTGATGTTTCTTGCATTCATCATTCGCGATCTTTGCTTGCCTCTTCACCCCTTTCTTCGGGGTCTTCTTTATTTCTATGGGCTCCAGCTCCATCAGTTGTCCCCAAATTCTCTCCTCCACATTACTTGCTTCATCACCCTCTGCGAGTGCTGGCTCGGAATCGAGCCGCACTTTGGTCTTTTCAAACGCATTTTTAAATTGAAGCGTCAGTCCGCATCTGGCTCTTTGGTTTATGACGTAGGTGGTTGTGGAATACATGTTGATCCATCCGCCACTTACTTTGATATCAAGCTCACCAAGTCCATCCAGGGATGGAGGGACAAATGGTTTTATGTGCGCGACCAAAAGGCCAAGGACGAGCACTTTGGTCTCGCGCCTTTTGATCCCGCGACTCCCTGCAAGAAGATGCGTTCTTGGAAGAACGTGATCATGCCTTCCGAACTCGCGGAGACAGACGTGTTATATCAGCGCGTCTGCGACCTCGAGAGTCGCATAGGCGCAGAAGAGGGAGGCTGCGCCCTTGTCAGGACTTGGCTGCGGCGTCGCGTCCAGCCTCTCCAGGCCAGGGTCCATCCCATGTTCCAATGGGGTGGCGCTGATGATCCCACTCGCATGTCTGCCGATGGCATGTCCGCGAGTGAGGTAGATAAGAGGGTGCGACTGGTCACGAAGTATACCCTCAAGGATGTGCTTCCGAACGAGCCAGTCGTTCCTCCTTTCGATGCTTCGAATCCTCCTCCTGAGGTATGGTTGTGCTACGTAGTAGCGTATTTTCTCGATTGCGTCTTTTGTTGCTTATCTGTTTTATTTTTGTATGCAGGAGTGGGCGGTGTCATCTTGCATGCCTCCCCTCCCTGAGGGGATTATTCCTCGTGAGGCTGTGGAAGAGGACCAGTCTGAGTCGACTGTCCCTTCCGATGTTGAAGAGGAAGCCCCCGAGTCCGAAAGTCCGGATACTCGCAAGCTTTCGCGTAGCGAGGATTCCGACGCGTCGACTCCTTCTACTCCAGGAGGCGCTGCTGTTGGTGTGGAGTCGCCAATTCCCGCCGTTCCTGTGAGGGCTGTGGCACCGTCATCTCGCAAGAAGATGCGATTGCCCAAGGAGTCTTCGTCGGAGTCGACGGAGGCCACATTTGATCTTGATAGATTTGACTGGTAAGTTTGCTAGTAAATTTGTTCGTCACTTGTTTTCTTCTTGTTGGCTTTTCCCTGTAGTTTCCTTATCTGAGTGCGGATTTTGTCTTGTAGTCAAGAGGCGTCGTCATCTTCTGGTGACGTCGAATTTTTGAAGGAGTCAGGAGTCGCGACCTCAAAGGCCAAGATAGAGGTCGAGCGTGCTCCTTCTCCTCCGGCGGTGGCCCACTCCAGGCACAATTCTTCGAGCTCTCCCCACGTAGGGGAGCATCAAGTAGTAGCTCGGACGATGGTTCAGCAATCTTCTTCGGAGTCGCTGGAGGACCATGTAAGTATATATCTCTCTCTCTTCTTTTTTTAATCTGGCAGTCAACGCCCTTTGTTGCCTTCTGCTGATTCCTTGTTTTGTGCGACAGCTCCTTGTCAAGGAAGCCGCGCAGTTGGCGGAGCAGGTGATGGCGATAGGTCGCCAGCATGCGATGCTGGAGAAGCGCCACCGCGTGGTCGAGAGTGAGTGTTATATACTTATTTATTGTCATCTTCTCTGCGCATTGGTATCGTCGACTGACAGCCAAATTTTGACTGTCCTATAGCTGAGCATAATGCTTTATTGCGTGACGTCGCCACGTTGGAAAAGACTCTGGCCGCAGCTGTGAAGGGGCGCGACGAGGCAATCGCGGCTCGTGATGAAGCAGAAGCTCGAAGAGGATTTGCGTGCCTCCTTTGCGACCAGGGAGAAGTTGTTCGAAGAGCAACTGTTCTCAGTCGCCAAGGCCCTCTCAGGTACCTTTACTTGGCGGATATTTTTATTGATGTTCCTCTCTTCCTCTGTGGCGCCCGTGGCATTTAGAAGTTTGATCCGTGTGTGTGTTTTTGGTGTAGATGCTGGTGGCTTGAGTTTTGATCCACGAGTCCTTGGTCGTGATGACGCTCAAGGGCGCGTATCTCGGTCAAGATCGAAGGCGCCGTTGTCCAAAACACGTTGTCCAAAGCTAAGGCTACCCTGAGTCGCCTCTGGGAGGAGCTGATGCCAAAGGCGAAGCTGGTCGACAATGTCGAGGAGCTGGTGGAGTCACTTGCTGGGGGTGTGCCTGCCACATACAAGAACTCCCTCCGCGCAGCTGGCGCGACCATGTCGCTAGCCATGGTGCAAGCTCACGGAGTCGAAGTGGATCCCTCGGCGGTGTCGAAGATAATGCCTGTTGGCGCGGATGGTCAGCAGGTAGTGTTTGCTCCTTTGCATCGCTGTGCCAAATATGGCCATTCCTTGATAAACACCGTTGCCAAGTATTCGGAGGAGCTCAATCGCGCCAAGAAGGCGGCGAAAACTTCGGCCTCAGGGGCCGGCGGAAAGTCAGTGGCATCTGATACTGCCACGGACTTGATGAAGCCCTCGAAGTCCTCGAAGTCGAAGAAGCCAGTTGCTCCGTAGTTAGTTTTGTGTAATAGATGATGAACTCGCTCTTTTGATTGTAGCTCATGCCTGTTGGTGGATGTGTTTGTACATACTTTTATTGATCCTGAATGCACCTGTTACTTTTGGCTTTTGAGTTGGTCGCCTTATTTTTGCTTCTGGCTTGATTTTTGGTAGGGTACATCAAGTGGCCCTATGGGGGGAACCCTGGACTCGCCATCTTTTGAGGATGCAACGGCACCATCTTGCTCCAGAGTAGAGGAGCTTTCCTTGCTTTCGCGACTTCGTGATCGCGTTAAGCAGCTGGAGCGTGAGTTGCCCGTGATCCGTGGTAGCGCCGACGTGTGGAAGTCAAAGGCTGAGAAAGCCACCGCCCGCGAGCAATATCTGCTTGGCGAGGTGACGCAACTGGGCGACCAGTTTAAATGTTAGTTTGCTCATTCTCGTCTTTTCCTTTGTAGTTAATCGCGATGGTACGTTGTACTCATGCTGTTTGATGCTGCTTCGTGTAGTTGTTAGCGCACACCGTCCGCAGGAGGAGAGAGATAGGATTGCCATCCGCCTTCATGATCTTACCCAAGAGCAACTTCAAGAGAGTGGATACTTCTGGGTAGATCATGATCGTGCAACTGCATTAGCGACCCTACAGGATCGCGCCTCGCGAGTCATGCTCTTTCTGAAGAAGTCGCAGTCATGCCTGAAGAACATTTACCGGGCGATGTTCCCGTTGGATGATACGCCATCAAGCCTACTGGCCCTTCTGACAAAATTTCAAGATATGTCCGCAGTTCGCGAGTGCGTGAGGCAGCAGCTAGTGGCTGGTGCTAAGGCTGCGCTCTCTTTGGTGCGTTTGCACAGGCCTGACGTGGATGTCGCCGCCATTGCATCTGGGCCACCGATGCCATCTGCAGGATCTTCCTGGAACATGGTGCCGCATTATCAAGCGGTGGATCGTCCAGCCGAGGAAATTATCGACTTCTTCGAGGAACAGACTAATGTTCTTCTGTTGCAAGGGTAGCTGAATATGTATCCTGCATACAAGTGCACTGGTGTTGTAAAGCTCATATATAATTTTGTAGATAATTTACAAATAACTTTTATAAGCGTGGGGTGCGTTGCACTTATGCGAGTCCTTTTCGTTAGCCTGGTCATCTTTGTATCTTTCCCCTGTCAACCTGTCAGCTGCGTGGCAGCTGGGTTGTGTTTATGTTTAGGGGTTCAATTGATGTGCCAGCTACTCAGGATGTCGCATTTATTGTTCGAAGAATATATGTATATAGGGTGGCGCAGCCCCCGAGTATGAAAGTTAACAAAAGAAAAGAGAGCACAGAGTTTTGGGGCACTTAGCTTTCATTTATTCGGAGAACAGTACATAGTACAATGTGCGGCTAAGTAGCCTTTGCTGAATAGCCTTATTTGCGATGTAAAAGTAAAGAAGAAAACGTCTAAGGGTAGAAGCGTCGCAGTTGTGCGACGTTCCAAGGGTTGGAGTATGCGACTCCTGTCTCTAAATCTTGAAGGCGATAGGTGCCACCTGGGATTACTTCTGTAATCACGTACGGTCCTTCCCAGGGGGACTCGAGCTTGAGATGCCCTCCGCTTGCCGCGGGACCAGGTCACCTTCGACGAAGGATCTTGGGCGAAGCCTTCTGCTATGGTAGTTGCGCAAGTTCTGCTGGTAGATCGTAGATCTTTCTGCGGCGATTTCTCTTGCTTCGTCAAGGAGGTTGTGAGTCTTGATGCGAGGATGACTCCTTCTCGCTGTGGCGACTATCTTGGCGCCTTCTGCACGTGCCGGGTAATATCGCCTCATCCCATGTACCATGAAGAATGGTGTGTAGCCGGTGGCGCTGTTTGGAGTTGTACGAGGCTCCAGTCACGGATTGTAGTTCGTTTGGCCAGCAGCCCGCGGCTTGTTCGAGTGGTCGGAGGAGTCGCTTCTTGATGCCGCTGCAGACGAGCCCGTTTGCCTTTTCCACCTGACCGTTGGTCTGTGGGTGTGCGACTGAGGCATAGCTGATGTTGATCCCCAGGTTCTCGCAGAAATCCTAGAACTCCTTGGATGTAAAGTTCGTTCCATTGTCGATGATGATGCTGTGTGGCATGCCGAAGTGGTAGACGATGGACCCGAAGAACTTGACTGCGATGTGCCCTGATTGCTTGGTTACTGGTATGGCCTCGATCCACTTGGTGAACTTGTCGACTGCGACCAAGAGGTAGACGCAGCCTCCTTGCGAGGACCTTGGAAGTGCCGACCATGTCGAGTCCCCACTGGGCGAAGGGCCAGGCCAATGGAATAGGCCGTAGCTCTGCGCCTGGTGTGTGTGGCTTGTCCGCGAATCGCTGACAGGCGTTGCACTTTTGGACTATATCCTTGGCGTCGCGCATGGCCGTGGGCGGTAAAATCCAGCTCGTGAGCTTTGGCGGCAATGTTGCCGGCGTGGTGCCCGCAGGTCCCTTCATGGATGTCAAGGAGGACTGCTCTTCCATCGGCTAGGGAGACGCATCGCTGTAACACGCCTGTGATGCTACGTTTATACAGTTCGTCGTTGATAACGGCGAATGCCTTGGAGCGTCGCGCGATGTGTCATGCATCTGTCGGGTCATCCGGTAGGCGTTTGCTGAGGAGGTACGTGATGTACGGCTGTGTCCAGGATTGTTCGATCATCATGACGCTCATTGGCCCCTCGAGTCCTGTGTCGAGCTCCAAATCATCGATTGGTGTTGGCTCATTGGGTGGCGTAGCCCCCGAGTCCGTTGCTGCGCTTGTTTTCTTCTCTACGGCCTTCGGCTTGATGGAGCGTTTGCATATGCGCTCGAGAAATACCCCAGGTGGTATGGGTGCGCAGGTGGAGCCTATGTTGGCGAAAAGTCGCCTCCTCATTGCTTTCGCGACCTATGTGTCGCAACTCGCAGCCGTCGAAGTCTCCTTCAAGTGTGTCGTAGAGGTCACGGTACGCGATCATGTTGTCGTTTAGTGCGTCGCACTCGTGCATTGTTTGGTTGACGACCAGCTTCGATTTGCCATATATGATTAGCCTCTTTGCGCCGCAGGCTTTTGCCATCCTCATCCCGTGTAGCAGGGCCTCGTATTCAGCCTCGTTGTTTGAGGCTGTGAACTGCATTCGCAGGACGTACTTCAGCTTGTCCCCTTGAGGCGATGTCAGTATGACACCTGCTCCTGCTCCATCTTTTCTCTTGGACCCATCGAAGTGTATTGTCCAGAGGTAGGACATGTCTAGTTTGTCCGGGAGTTGGTTTTCCATCCAATGTACGAGGAAGTCCGGGAGAACTTGTGACTTAATTGCGCCGCGCTTTTCGTATGTGATGTCTCGTGGAGACAGTTCGATTCCCCAAAGCGCGACTTCATACCGTGGCGTCAGGGTTATTGAAGATATGTCCCAATGGGGCGTCGTTGACTACCACGATTGGGTGTTCCTGGAAGTAGTGGCGCAGTCGCCGGGCGGTCATAAAGACGCCATACGCCAGCTTCTGATAGTGCGGGTACCGCTGTTTTGTTGGTGTGAGGACCTCGCTGAGGTAGTATACGGGGCGTTGTACGCCGTGGACCTTGTTTTCCTCGGACCGTTCGACGAAATCTTGTCTTGACCACTTGGTTGGTGGCGGAGATGTACAGCAGCAGTGGTTCCCTTTCTCGTGGAGTTACCAATACTGGCGAGGTGGATAGCAGGCGCTTGAGGTCTTAGAATGCTTCTTGCTCGTCGTTGTCCACTCGAATTTGTCGGTTTTGCGGAGGAGCTGATAGAAGGGCAGCGCCTTTTCTCCCATTCGACTGATAAATCGACTGAGGGCCGCGATTCGCCCAGCTAGTTGCTGAATGCCTCTTATGTTCTTTGGTTTCTCCATGGCCAGTATGGCTTTTATCTTTTTCGGGTTTGCCTCGATCCCTCTCGCGGAGATGAGATACCCGAGCAGTTGTCCGGAGGGTACGCCGAAGGCGCATTTGTCCGGATTGAGCTTTATCCGATAGCGATCGAGATTGGCGAAGGTTTCGTGCAAGTCGTCAATTAGAGAGGCTTCTTCCTTGGTTTTGATTACTATGTCATCGACATAGACTTGGATGTTGCAACCAATTTGCTCCTTGAGGCATGCACCACAGTACGCATGGCACTGCGTTTTTAGCCCGAAGGGCATTGTGTTGTAGCAGAACACGCCGAAGGGCGTTGTAAATGCGGTCTTCTCCTGGTCTTCCTCCTTCATTCGAATTTGGTTATAGCCTGAGTAGGCGTCGAGGAAGCAGAGGCGCTCGCATCCAACAGTGGAGTCGATGATTTGATCGATCCGTGGTAACGGGAAGTGATCTTTTGGGCAGTGCTTGTTAAGAGAAGTGAAGTCGACGCACATCCGCAGGATATCCGTGTCCTTTTTGGTACTAGTACTGTATTGGCGAGCCAAGTGCTTTCCTTGATCTCGCGTATGAATTTTGCCTCGAGGAGTCTGTTGATCTCCATTCCATTTTGTGCCCGTGGCTCGAGATACCGATTGTTTGCTTGACTGGCCTTGCGTCGGGCTGACGTTGAGTGCGTGCTCGGCGAATTCCCTAGAACTCTGGCATGTCCGCAGGACACCGGTAAAATTTCCAGTGCTCACGGAGGAATTGATGAGCGCGAAGTTCCTATCGGGACTCAAGTTGTTGGCGAGGGCCGTTTAGCGGGATCCGATGGATGGACCTGCACCTTCTTTGTGCAGATGAGTCGAAGGAGAGATCGTGAGCTTGACCTACTCGAGGCGTATCGTCTGTCGTTTCTTCGCCGCGAGTTCCTCTGCATGCGAAGGACCGGAGATTCTGTTGAATTCCGCATAATCGCTGATTGCTCGAAACTCCTGTTGATCGTGATGACGCCGTTGGGACCTGGCATTTTCATCTATAGATAGGCGTAGTGAGGTACTGCCATGAACCTAGCGAACGCGAAACGCCCGAGGATGCAGTGGTATTGTGAGGGCCAGTCGACAGCTTCAAAGTCGATGCGCTCACGCCAGAAGTTCCTTGGCATGTCGAATATGACGTCGAGGTTGATTTTGCCCAGGGGGTATACGCCTTTTCCTGGGACGATGCCGTGGAACATTGTGTCCGATGCCTCCAAGCAGGTTAGAGGGATCCTCATTTCTCGCAAGGTACTCGCGAATATGAGGTTAATACCGCTTCCGCCGTCCATGAAGACGCGACTCATGTCGAAGCCTCCAATTTGCGCCTCGAGTACGAGGGGGCAGTGACCCGGTCGAGGTACTTGAGGCGGGTGATCGCGTTTGTCGAAGGTAATGCACGACTCACTGCCACTGAGGTACTCAGTGGTGGATGGTGGCAAGTGCGTGGCCAAGTTGACTTGGCGAGTGATGGCTTTCTGCACCCTATTGGAGGGGCGCCCCTTTTGGATCATCATGGTACCCATGGCCCGTGGGTACGGTTCGCCTCCGTGGTGTTGGTCCGGTGCAGCTCCGTTCGGGGGTGGCCCAGGTGGTGGTGGTGGTGCGCCATGTGCCACGGCGCTGGAGCTGTTCCGTAGCCTCTTTCGACCGCGTTGCGGTTCATCCGCACCAATCCCTCGTGTAGCTTGAGGAACTCACGGCAGTCCTTGAGGAGGTGATTGGACTTTCTCTTGCCATCATGCTTATCGATGTAGAAGTGTACCGTGCATGGTCCGGACAGTTTTTCTTCGATGGTGGTTGTGGGTGCTTCATCGCGGGTGCGGTGTTGCCATATTTGCGTGGTTTTTCCGGAGTCGCGATATCCGCCGCTACGGTATCCGTTGTTGCGGTTGTCGTCGCGTCTATCGGCGTAACCGGCGGCGACCATGTTGACATCATCGCGATCGTCGTAGACACGCATACGACGTTTGCCCCGGCGGTCGCGTCTGAGTTCTGCTTCCTCATTAGAGTGAGCGCGGTTCTTCAGCGAATCTTCTCCATCAGCCCACCGGTTCGCGATCTCCATCAAGTGGTCGATGGTCTTAGGCTTTGAGAGTCCTAGCTCCTCCCAGAGTTCTATGCGGCGGACACCGTCGTTGAATGCATCAATCGCGCGGTCTTCCGAGATGTTCTCTGTGGAGTTCTTGATGATGGACCACCTTTGGATGTAAGAGCGTAGCGATTCGCCAGATTTTTGCTGGCAGCATCTCAGTACTTCGATTGAAGCGGGGCGTTTGTATGTGCCCTTGAAGTTGCGTAAGAAGCTGTAGACCAGCTCATCCCAGGTGCGAATGGATCCGCGCAGGAGGTTATTGAGCCATGCCTATGCTGCGCCTAGCTGCAAGCATTGCATGGCAGTACTTCGACTGCCTCCGTGCAGCCCGACTGAAGAGATGTGATCCTCCAGCCAGATCTTGGGGTCCTGTAGACCGTCAAATTTCGGGTTCTCCGATGGGAGTTTGAACCCTTTAGGCATTCGCTTCTGCCTGATGGATCTGCTGAAGCATCTGGCACCACAGAGCTCTCCATCTTCTTCTTCCGAATCAGTCGACCGAGCATGTCGTGCCCCTGACTTGTCGACCTTGCGCTGTGTGAGCTCGTCGCGTGCATCATAGTCGCGATCGTGTCGTCGTGAACGGCGACGTCAAGACAGGTCGTGACTGTCGTCGCTTGACGAGGATGAGGAGTAGCGTTTTGCTAACGCTTTGCCCTTTTTGGGGTCTGGTATTGGTTCTTTGTCGAGGGCGGCCTCGATTAGCCCAAGGCTCGCGATCGTAGATCGGTGCATGGCCGTCCGAGGATCTCCAGCTGGTGGCTGGTTATTGAGAAGGTACATGGTGGTCGCCGTCACCGCGGCTTGCGGCGTCCTGGGAACCACGTTGCCTCTCGTGTCGACTGTCATGGAGCCGAAGTCGAGGATTTTCGTGGCGTCTATGCGTTCTTGCTTGGTGAGGTGAGCCATCCGCGATTGCCTCTTCTTGGCGAGGTGTTCGTTGCCCCTTGAGGAGGATCCTCCATAGGAAGAGAGCCCAGCACGACGAAGGCTTGACTCGTCTGCCGCCTTTTTGCGCGCCTCAAGTTCCGCGATTGCTTGTTTCTGGCGCTTGAATTCCTCCTTTATGAGCCATTGGTAGCCCATCAGTAGTTCTTGCGGGGACCCGAGGGGTAGAGGTGTACCTCGTAGGGCTTCGCGGCAGCGTTCCCACTCTTGCTCGTTGAGCCTGATCACGACGCGTTCGCCGGTTTGCTCATTGATTATGGTAGGGGGTTCGACTGCTCCTCCATTGCCACCATTGCCGCCGTTGGTGGTGTTGGGCGGGTCGGGGCCGTTGCCGCGGTTTGCGAAGGTGTCGCCCGCGTTGATGACGACGCACATGAAGTGATTTGGGAGGCTGTTGCTTCCACAACTTTCAGATCCGGAACCGTAGGTTCCTTCTTCAGTGGCCAGATCGCTTAGATCGGAGTCGCGACTGATGTCGCTTACCATGTTACCGACCGCTGCTGGAGCATTGAGCTCGCTGAGGGTACCGATCGGTGAAGGAAACCATGATGCTGGGGCAATCGCCGATGCCGTCGGCTGATCGGGCATGCGAAGCGTGCCCATCTGACCAACTTGGAAGCGGAAGCTCCCAATTGCCAGGCTGATTCCTTTGCCCACGGAGTCGAAGGCCGGGCGAGTGGCCGGCATATGGATGGTGAAGTCGAAGGCGCCGAAGAGCTGGCGAATCTCCGCTGTTGCAGAGTTGTAGATCGCGTTTGATGGGGCCGAAGAAGCCACAACATCAGCGCTCCCAGTTCCCACAGACGGCGCCAATTGGCGAGGGTTTAACTCGTCAATGCCCATTGTTATGGACTTGGGTTTTGGAGAAGGAGGGAGCGCTGGAGACATCTATCGGCTAGCAAACAAGCACAAAGGGGACAAAGGATTTACCCAGGTTCAGGCCTCATAGAGGTCCCTACTCCTGCTTGTCTGCTCGTGGAATTATCGAGGGAGTCAAAAGTTACAATGGTGCGCAGAGGAAATCTGGCGAGGGTTGTGGAAACTAGGGTTGCGTGTGTCCTCCTCGCTGCCCCCTCCTAGCCTTTATATAGATAGGCTAGGTCTCGGGTAGCAGGTCGAGTCGGTTACAAGTTAGGGTTTTCCCCTTCAAACTTTCTATCTTTAGCTTCTTCTTGTCCTTCAAGCAATTGAGAGTCCATAGGTTACTCGAGTCCCTCCATCCGGGCCATGGCGACACCGTGGGCCTGTATGTATTTGGGCCGTATATACCAAGCTCGAGTACCTGTAGGGTATACCCATGTCAGATACCATGTTTTGCCTTGTTAAGACAACATTTAAATTGCGGGGTATCTAAATAACTGGAACCTATTAATTAATTGTCGGGACCCCGGTTCCGCTTAATACTGCCTAATTGCACCGCATCTGCATCATACATGCATCATGCCTGGCCTTCTGCCGTAGTATTAAATATTGCATCCGGTGTTTCTTCTAGTGTTTGCTTCTTCGCGGATTAGGCCGATGAGTTGATGCGAGTATCGACAAGTTCTCCGGATATGATCCTTCGGCAGTGTTTCCCAGGCGAGCATTCTCCCCCTTCTACCTATTTTGCATTTCTAGTCTTTATTTCCTCCTGTTGATCTATTGCTATCCGTGTCGCGATGCTTAGTGTTCCGTACCAGATATATTCTGTGCAGCCTTTATATTGCCTTGGACACCTCCTATTACCTGTTGTTTGGTAGATAGATGGCCTTGCGAGTCGTAGTCGCTTGCTCAGGTGCGATCCCGTATCGTGAAGTACCACACAGTTGTTGGAATGTTGTCATATGCTTTATGGTGGAGTTGATCATGACTTTAAATACAACTATTAAATTGATGAGAATAGATATAACTAATGCAGAGGCATCGGTGGGCAATAGATGTTATTTGGTTCTTCCACGCTCACTTGTGTCCCGTAGGACCCCGAGTACTTGATACCTGTTCCTTGACTATCGCACTATCCGCATGTGGGACCATGAATCCCCTTAGCCAGAGCTTGATTCATTTCTTATTTCTTGGGGCCACAAACTAGTTTGGGGCTTTATTACTATCATGTACCTATGCCATGCTTTACTGCTTTATTTAAGATTGTGCGTGGAGCACCTGTACTATTTTGGATCGTGCCACGTTTTCGCGGTATCGACAAGCCCAGTCACACTTTCGGGTTCCCGATCGTTACCGTCATCACAAACCACAGGTCCGTTCGAGCTGGCCAACCGTTCGGGTAGCTTAGTGGGGTGGCCCCTGAAATATTTTATGAATCCTGTGATTGCTTTGTCGTGAAAGCCTCGTTGGGTTTTGATTTGGTTTTCGAGGTTGATCGTCGTGTGTTGCTATTTGTGCACCCTGCAGGTAAATCTTCGAAAGTCGTGTCCGCGGTTATGGACGACTTGGAGCACAGTATCTCGATCATAGACAAGCATAACTAAAGTAGTGCTATAAATTTGACTTAATATGTGACTAGTAATCAGCTTCACTACAATGGAATGGATAATAAAAGTGCCAACAACTGGTGGAACTAGGGTGTATCGTGTCATGTATACCTGCCTAGTAAGTATCGCAACTCCAATGGATTGAAATAAAAGTGCCAACAACTGCTGGGTTTCGGGATTCCTCAGGACAATTATATCTGACTAGTAAATGTTCCAACTACCACAGAATGGTAATTAAAACTGCCCACTACTTTTGCTTCAGGATGACTCATGCTATCTATATCTGACTAGTAAGTGCTTCAACTATAATGGAATGAATAAAACTGCCAACTGTGTGAGTTCCTCGGTTTGACTTCCTCGTTTGGTCTCGAGGGGGAAATATCAGGATGGGTATGATTGGTGTTAGTATCAGGTTGGTCCCGACTAGGTCTCTCTTATCCCTCCCTAATAGCCGACAGTTGCATCGAGTCTCTATAGGTTGTTTAGTGCATGCTTCACTGCCGCTTCAGTCCACCATACCTATGTAGGCGAGAGCCGCTGAATTCTAGCCTCGTCGTGTACTGGCCTCAGTACTGACACTCCTCTTTTTCCTTTGCCCTTTGTCGGCACCCCTTTTGTTTTAGCAGGTTTGAGATCTGCGTCGTTAGCAGGGTTACCCTTCCGGCTTGGCCTAGGCAGGGTTATGGACGCCATTGGTTATTCTTCAGAGCTTTTAGCCCCATTTGCATCTTGTCCATAGTCGGACGCTCTATCGTTTTCAAGGTGATTTGGATCTTTGTATAGTATATCTGTATTCTTGACTCATGGAGTCGTTATTGTATATATATGTTCTATGGGTTCCATCGTGGACTAATGTGTAATGGTATTACTTCGTTCTCCACCCGCACGCAAGTGCCTGGTGGGCGTCCTTGAATCGTTTCTATGCGGGTTTGGCGGGAAGCGCTAAAACTTGCATAGGGCCGATTTGAGGGTGTTACAGAACTGCCCTCGGAGCCATCTACATCGATCTCCACCACCATCTCCATCACCATTGCTGATTCCCATGATGAGGAGGGAGTAGTTCTCTCTCGAGGCTAAGGGTTCTACGGTAGCTATGTGTTCATCTCTCTTTCTATGCATGATCATATTGTGATCATGAGCTTTGTAATCAAGTAGATCTACCTTGCTACTCAAGTGCTTTAATAGATCTCTGCTCTCCCCATGTGTGTGAAAGTGACAGCGTGCACACCATGGTGGCACTTAGGCTAGAAATTACAAATACTTGTTATGAGTTATATTTGGAGTTGGATGTCTTTATGAAATTGTGGTGTTTGTTGGAACCATCTAGTGCTCAAGGTGACAGTGTGGGGTTATCTAGATGGGAAAGATGAACTTTGAGGTGTGCTGTTATAGCCCTACCATCGATTAGAGTGTCCAACCGGAGAGTAATTAAGAGTAGTATCATAAAGATAAGATATTTATATGAGAGTGTTCACTAGTGAAAGTATGATCCCTAGGCCTTGTTTCTAAGCATTGAAACACCGTTTGCTATTAGATCTGTTACATGTTTGCTTGCTTCCATCTTTATTTTAGTTTGCCTTTAGTCTTTTCCACGCCATCAAGTTATTTTCTAGCACCATTATTTTATATCCATACCACTTATATTTCATTATCTCTTGACCGAACTAGTGCACCTATACACCTGACAAGTGTATTGGGTGTGTTGGAGACACAAGAGACTTCTTGTATCTTGATTGCAGGGTTGCTTGAGAGGGAATACCTTTGACTACTTCCTCCCTGAGTTCGATAAACCTTGGGTGAACAACTTAAGGGAAAACTTGTTGCTGTTCTACAAACCTCTGCACTTGAAGGCCCAACAACTGTCTACAAGAATAGAAGTGCGTAGACATCACCCTCACATGAGTTTCACACAGTGCACCAGCGGGTCAAGAATTCCCGGTCTGTCTCGTTTGGTCTCTGCCTGCACATTGCTAGGGTATGTGGCCTATTGAGCCTCTGATACGTGCTTGAAAAGTTATTGACGAACATTTCCTCAAAATCAATCCAACAATTGATACTTCCGGGTGGAAAATTGTTTAGCCATACCCTTGATGGCCCTTCCAACATCTGAGGTACATACCTCGCAGCCCATCTTAAGTTGCCTGTAGAAATTTTTACCGCTGTCGCGTAGTTGATCAACCAATCCTCTGGCTTAGTGCTGCCGTCATACGTCTTCGTGCCTCTGGGTAACTGGAAGTTAGGTACCACCAGGGCTCCTTCATGATCCGGGGCCCAAAACACGCTGGACCCGGAGGACCTTGACACTCAATTTGCTCCGACCTATAAAGCCAATCCAGTTTTAACCTGGCGGCGTCAGGCATCAAGTTCCTGCTTCCCAATCTTGACCCTATCACGTGATAGTACGGCCTAGGATACCCTGCGTTCACCATCTCCGAATCACCATCATTGTATCTATCTTGATCTTGTGGAGCTGCTCTCTGTTGCATACCATGGCCGGCACTACACTCTTGCCATGGTATATTCCGCTGCTGCGGTTGTCCTGCTCCCGCCTGGTTGCGTTGTCCGGCATTGCCGTTCACAGCGTTCCCTTGACCAGCATTTCCTTGGTCGCGGTTACCTTGGCCAGCTTCACCTCGGCTCACACTTCGTCGATCCTCATTTCCTTGCACTTCTTTTCCTTTCCCTGCCCTTGCCGGGTCATATGGGACTATCTGTTTGTTTCTGCTCGCCGAGGTTACCACCTCTTCTCTTCTTGGGCCACCATGAGGCGATGATGCAGCTCTAGCGGATTTCTCCAGATTACCCACTACCTAATAAACGATCTTGGAGGCCCTAGCTCTTGCCATATTAGCCCTGAGCAACTCTTCATTTTGCCTGTTAGCGATCCGAACTAACTCATTCACTCTATCCTGCTGTCTTTGCCGGGCTTCACCCGTCAAACCCTCTAATTCGGACGCGGCAGCGTCTGCTTCTCTGAGGTTCTTTGCCGGGGTACTGTACTTCGGCAGCCCCACGGATAGACAGTTCTCTGTTTCCTCAATTATAGTATCACCTTCTTTGTTCATTTCACTCATGAGGTTTCTCCCCTTCACTTTTACAACATCAACCTTATTTGCCTTTGCGTACTCACGCAGTGTCATGTTCAACGACTGCTGAGCCGCGGCTATCTTTTCCGCACCCTCTAGTATCTTCTGCCTAGTCTCCTCTAACTCGGCCTGTGCCTGAGCCGGATCTACCACTTCTGCCACTGGGCTTGCGAAGCTATCTATTGCCTACTGCAACACATTTTCTGGCCTCTCTAGTGGAGGACCTCTACTTTTCCTCGGTGCCTTCGGTGTTACCTCTGGATCTGGTGCCGGTTCCTTACTCGCGCCAGCGCCAGGTGCAGTCATCATCACCTCGGCGCGGTCAGGAGAGCGAGTGATACGTGCCCCGCGTGCCGCGCTAAGGGGTGGCTCTCCTCCCTTGACGACATGCCGCGGGTGAATGCACGACACATCGATAGCAACGTAGATCTTGTGCGCGCCAAGCTTGACGAAGAGGTCGTTGCACGGGAGAGGTCGCTTGCCGAAGCAGCCAGCGTTGTCGCTGACGAAGTCCAGCACTCCAAAGCGCTGAACAAGCTCGGAGAGGATGCATTCGCCGGTGCCGATGAGGTTTCCCGTCCGGATCTTTACTCCTTCTAGCGCCGCTAGCCCCACGGTGGGTGCCAACTGTCATGGTGGTGTCACGGCCGATGCCATGGATAGACTAAAGGTGGGGACTAAATGCTCTAGAGGAATCCAGGGAGGGATAGTGTGGCGATTCCACACACAGATGCTTTGTATTCAATTGATTTCCAAGGTTACAAGTGCTCCTTGAGCTGTATTGGGGAGAGGAGGAAGAAGGAACTCTCTTACTCTCGCCACTAGCCAGCTCTCAGGAACCAAGACCTAACCAAGTAAAGCTCAACCAAGTAAAAACTCAACCAACTAGAGATCAACTAAGTAAAAACTCAACCAACTAGAGATCAATCAAGTAAAAACTCAACCAACTAGAGATCAACCCTTTCTACAGAGGCCCTAGCCCTCCTTATATAGGGAATATGCCTCTTCCCAAAATAGTAAACCGACCGGGTCACTTTTCCCCATCGTAAGCCACGCAGAGGCTACGTGAGCCTCTGCGGCGCCAGCATCATCCGACACGGGGAACGTCACCGTTGTCGGCCACGCCTTGGTGGTCCTAGCCTCTGTCCGCTTCGCTCACGTTCCAGCGTACAACGACCTCCTTTTGACCAGCGAGATACCTTCCTTCTCTTGCAAGCCTGATATAACCCGGATCATGCCTGGTTAATCCGGCCACACCTGTACCTGCATACAAGTTAGATACATCCTGCCGGCATACGACATAGGTCGGTCGGGACTCAGTTAGGCAGACATCCTTCGGTCCGGGTTACTCCGTGATTTGGCCTGCCTTGAGGTGACTCGGCCAGCACTTGCTTTGACCTTGCCGTACCTCGGCTAACTCGGTCTTTATACCCCGGCGTGACCCTACCCAAGGGAATCCCCCCAACATTCATACCCTTGAAGACTAAAAGCTTTACATTTCAATGAATATTGATGATGTAGTCATACGGCGATGCCGACCTCAAGATCGTACAAACATACAAGCGATGAGTGCTACAACTAGCAGCACCTCCGAAGTTCTACACACAACTGGGGTAGACAACGTCCCCCGAACTCTGGTCTAGCAAAGTAGTGGAAGAAGAATGATTCGGACCGAAGACCCAGCAGCATGATGTCATGCGTGCGGTGGAGAAATCAAAACTTGTATTCATGTTCCAATATTATGGAACAACACGTAAGGGAGAGAGGGGGAGAGAGAGGAGAGAGGCAAAAGCCAATGGGATGAATGAGGGGAGGGGGATCCCCTCCTTTATATAGGCCAAGGGGGAGGGGAGTGCCATCTAGGGAGCCTCCACCTAGGAAGGGGCCGACTCTAGGGCGTCGCTACCCCCTTTTCCCTATATGCCCCCTCCTTGGGCCGTCGACCACCTAGGGGTGTGGGGCGCCCCCTATTGGGTTGCCACATGGTGGCCCATTAGGGGTTAGCCATATATATTTTAATATTTAATTCTATTAATTAAATACTAAAACATATTGTTTAGTCTCCGAACAATTCATCGACTTTGGGACCTTTCCGACATTTCTCCAGAACACTTCCGAACCCATGATGGTCCATATGCATTCCACGAATTAACTTTATCCTTTGAACCTTAAACGTCAAGTCCCAATCCCTTCGCAACATGATACTTAGTTTGTCCAAGATTTGATCTTTGGTATCTCAATACCTAGTTAGATCTTGTTACCGACAAACACATTTACTCGTTCCGTGATATTACATTCCGGGGACTTAGTCGCATGCTTGCAATCTTCATATATGTAATCTCACCGAGTGGGTCCAGAGTATCTATTCGTCACGTGGATGGACAAATCCTGATCTTGATGCATACGCCTCAACCTATTCCTTGGGATACCTGAGAGACACATTTACGACCACCCTGTTACAGTGTGACAATTGATGCAATGAGAGTTCCCTCTAGTGATAAAGATTAGATATGATCTCACGGTCAAAAGATTGAGTTACTAAATTTTCCTAGTTATCGCAATGTTGAACTTTCTGACTAGATCTCATCACAATACTTATGTTGGGTGTGTGTCCATCACATCATTCACCTAATGACATGATCCTATTGTCGATTGACATAAATGTCCATGATCATGAAACCTTGTGAAGGGAATATGCCCGAGAGGCAATAATAAAGTGGTTATTATCTTATTCCATGTTTATGATAAATGTTTATTTTGCACGCTATAATTGTATTGATCGGAAACATCAATACATGTGTGTTTAATAAACAAAAAGGGGTTCCTAGTTATGCCTCTCTTATAGACTAGCTTGTTGATTAACAAGATGATCAAGGTTTCCTGATCATAGACATTGGATGTTGTTAATAACAAGGTCACACCATTGGTGGAATGATGTGATGAACATTCATCCGAAGTATAGCATTACGGTCAAGTCATTATGTTTATATTGCTATAACATCATACGAAGTAATCTTAGTCCTTAGACCATGAGATCATGTTAATTGCTAACATCGGAAGAGTATCTTGATAACATCAAACGTCACACCGTAACAGGGTGACTATAAAGGTGGGTTCGATTACTTTGAAGGTGTTATGTTGAGGCTCATGGATCAAGAGTGGATTTGTCCATCCCGATGACGGATAGATATACTGGGCCCTCTCGGTGATATCACATTGAAATAGCTTGCAAGCAAGTGATGTGATCACTAGAATGTTATATCACGGAACAAGAAAAGAGTGCATGTCGAACTTGAGATCAAACTAGGTATGGAGATACCGATGATCGAATCTCGGACATGTAATATATCACGAGACAAAGGGATTTAGTTACTAGCGTTAAAGGTTCTCACGATCACAGAAGTCATCGTTGAATGTGTAGGAGTCAGTATGGATCTCTAGGTCCCGCTGCTGATTATTGATCGGAGAGGGGTCTCGATCATGTCTGCATTATTCGCGAACCGTAGGGTGACACACTTAAGGGATACCGACACCATTTGGAGCAAATATGTTTCAGATAAAGATTTAAGAAAGCGCTGGAATTATTTCAATAGACACCGAAACTGTTTGGGGTGAAAATGCTGAAATTGGTTCTGCATGTAATATTGAAATGTTGTAGGGGGTTTTATGTGAATGTTTGTTAATTAAAGTAATTAACAAAATTCTGAATAAAAATAATAAAAGAGTTTTATTAAATGAGAGAGCATTAAATTTGGAGAAATTTAATGCATTTAAAGTGGAGACTTTAAAAGAGAATGTGAAGGGGCAAATTTATGTGGAGGGAGTTATCACCACATGAATGGAGGAGGTGAAGAGTCACCTCCTCCATGCGCCGACCATGAAGGAGGGGCAACCCCTCCCCCTATAAAAGGCCACCCCCTCCTCACTTCTCACACACACCTCCTTGTGAAGGATCTCTCTCCCCCTCTAGTATTATTTCCCCATGGTCTCGGATTAGCGAGATAGATGTTCCCGGTGGCTTTATCTGGAAAGGAGTTGCTGCTTCCGCTGCTTTGCTGGAGCGAGGGACGGAGGTTGTCGGGGTACCGGACGTGTGTGCGATCACGGATGCATCGCTGCTTTGCGGTGCTGGACTTGGTGGTGCTGGAGCTGGATCGATGGGCGTCTTTGGGCGGACTGCTGGACTTCATCACGATCTTTAGATCGGCAAGTGTACGACTACATCAACCACGAGTTCCTACTCGTTAACAAAGCTCGTTGTCTACGAGGGTAAGTTCTCGTTGGATGTATGTCCACCCGTTGCTTTGTACCTAGTAGATAGATCTTGGCGTGTAGTTCACACCGTAGGAAATTTTTTGTTTTCTATGCTGCGGACCCAACAGTGGTATCAGAGCCTGATCTATGCGTAGGTGCTTTGCATGGGTAGTACACATATGTTTATATGTGGGCGATGATGATCATGTTATTGCATCTTCTATGTATTTTGGATATTGGTGGCATAGTGGGATGAAGCGGCCCGGACCAACCTTACATGTCATCGTACATGAGACCGGTTCCATGACTGACATGCAACTTGTTTTGCATAAGTGGCTGGCGGGTGTCTGTCTCTCCTACTATAGTCAATATCTGATTTACAACGAGTTGCTAATAACTTGGTTATCCTCATTGTGGTTTCATGTTCGTAGGTAAGAACGGTTCTATCTCCGAAAGCCCTAAGCCACATAAATCTTGCAATTGATAAATTAGAGGCGTCTAGTTTAGATCGTTGCTGGGCTAGTGTATTGATATGGTATTGTTGTAAGTAGATGTATGATAGATACTCTTACAACACACTCAACGTGTAAGTTTCATAGACCTTGGCCTTACACACAAAGGAATGATAGACATCATACCACGATGCATATGATGGTGATCAAATGCATGGACCATATCATCTTACTTTACACATTAGATGTTTGCATCTTATATTGCTAGTTTGGCATTTTTAGTAGCATTGTAAGATGATCCCTCATTTAAATATCAAGATAAAATGTGTTCTTCCTTAAGTATGCACCGTTCTATGGATCGTGTTTCGAGACATCACGTGATGATCGGGTGTTCTCAACTCTACGCTTTCATGCAACGGGTGTAAGATAGTTTTACACACGCGAATACTAAGGTTCTTACTTGGCGAGCCTAGCATGTACAGACATGGCCTCGGAACACGGACCGAAAGGTTAAGCATGAGTCATATAGTTGATGTGATGACCATATTGATGCTCTCCTTTGAAGCTACACCGACTCACGTGATGATCGGACTTGGTGTAGTGGATTTGGTTCATGTAATCACCAAAAAGGCACGAGGGATGTCGTTTTTGAGTGGGAGTTCATTTCTAATTTGGATTAGTCGAACTCAATTTGTCATAAACTAAATCGAAGTGAATTTTCATAATTTGTTGTAGTCATTCGCATCTGTTCACTACCTTATGCTTAGTTTTAATTGAGATAATAGAACTATAGAATTCTGGATATTTACTTTACGAACTGGTATCGTATTGTTTTGAATGTCAATTTAAAGTTTATAAGTCCTATTGCAAACTTTCAGCAAACTCTATTTACTCCATGAAGTTTAATAAGTAGTATTAAATCAAGAGTAAGAATTCCAATGTTAGTATCTAAAGTATCATGTTTGCCTCCATGATTATTGATATTCAAAAGTTGTTTTAATATCAAGATTATATTGGAGCTGAAAATTGTTTCAGAAACCATCATGTGTGAAAGATATTGTGATATCTGAAACAATGTTTTTGGTTGCATTATGATAGAGTATAATTTAGCAAAATACATGTTTTCATATTGTATGAGAATTTGTGAAGGATGGAGATGCTAGGCATCCGAATCTACCAAAAAGGTTTTGGGAACTGATATTATACTCGCGAGTCTTCCTTATAAGCTATAGTAGCTTGATCATGAAAGTTGTCATGATAAGGATGAATAGAAGATGTAAGTAAAATGTTTACTACACTAACAGATTACTAAAGAATGGATTTTTGAAAGAATGCCAAACATTTGATGATGGTGATCCACTTCAAAGTGCAAGTCCAAAGGTATTATTATTTGACTATATACGCTTTGTACTATGTGTCATGTGAATGACACCACTATTGATATTGATAGATTCTTTTAAAATAAAAGGAATTGCTAAAAGAGAATCTATAAAATATTTGGCAGAAAATAAAAGGTTGGAGATGTCCAACTTAGGTATATAGAAGATATACATGTTATGGATATATTCCTTGCTTGTTAAACAATGTGGTTCTTAGGTATTGGATACCTAATTGGTTGGTATGAAGTGTCATACAGGACAACGCAATTCATGAACTACAATGGCCTAAGTAACAAGCAAGAGAATGAGTGATGATGTTCATCGAAAACAAATAAAGTGTTATTGTGTTTTTTGTTGTCATCAAACCAAGCCTTCAAGATTTGTTTAAATAATTGTTATTATGTTCCGGTATCATGAGAACAATGGCTGTTCAAATAATTACCGTATTCCATAAAGGATGGATGAACTTTTACAAGTGTAGTTGGAGAAATCACATCCATAAACACTATTGCTAAAATGTCGCAAGACAAATGATTGAAAGATCACTTATGAAGTGACATCGCTGTTTAAATTATATTTGAAAGAAAACATGAAGAAACTCCATGTTGATGGATTTTTGGAGTCTTTGATTTTGATCAATTGATGCATGTGAGACTTTCCTCGAGATAATTGAAACTCCGTCCATAGGCCAGAGAGGAACGGATGACTAGCTTATTGGAAATTGTGCATGTTGATGTGCATAGTCCATTATGTGTAGCCATATGCGACGGATCTTTTTTGCTTCATATGCTTTCTCCGAAAATTTGAGTGAATATATCTGTATATTTACTTAATAAGGAAGAAGTATGAAACATTTGAAAATTGTTCAAAGACTTTCAAGATGAAGTGGAAAATCATTGTAACAAGAAAATAAAAGAGTTTATGATTTGATCATAAAGGAAGATATTTGAGTTACAGGTTTAGCAAAACACCTAAGATTTGAGGAATTGTTCCATGATTTGTGTTTTCCCGATAAACCATAGGAGTATGGCATATTCGAGAGATGAAATCAAACCATGTTTGACATGGTAAGATCAAAGGTGTCATTTATAAAACTGCCATTATGTTTTAAGGATTGAAGCTTTAGAGACTACCGCTTTTACACTGAAAAGAGCACCATCGTGATCCATTGAAATGACACCATATGAGTTATGGTTTGGGATAAAACCCGAATTGTCTTTTCTTAAATTTTGGTATGCTATGCATAAGTAAAATTTTTACAACCAAAGTCGGATAAGCACGTCTTTGTAGGTTATCCCAAAGAATTTGTTGGGAATTTCTCCATAACACCGAGGACAAAAGAGTTTGTTACTTGGAACGTCAAGTTTCTTGAGAAGGAATTTTTCGTGAAAAGTTAAGTGGGAGGACGATAGAACTTTGATAAGGTTGTTGAACCTTAGCTATATGTGCTAAGTAGCGCAGCGCCGAAAAGTGTCCTGGTGGCGGCCACAATGCTCATGGCTCTCGTGATTACAAAATGTGTGATCTCGGAGATTAGAGTTCCTATAGAACCGTGTGGGTCGGTAAGAATCAAATAGTAAGATTTGATAAGAAAGTCGTTATTGTTTTGACAATGATGAACCGACTACATGCAAAGAAGCGATGATGGGCCCTGACTCCATAAAATGACTAGAAGTCATAGAATCCGTGATAGTATCCATACACGAGAAATCAAGTTTCTGAACTTGGAAGACCCTCCGGAAAGGCGTGAAGCCTATCAGTCGTGTTTGGATCTATAAAGAAATAAACATGGATGTTTGACATCTATGAAATAGTCGACATGTCGGAAAGAAGTTTACGGCAATGTTCAAGGAGTTGACTATGACAAGATATGATCTTTCATAGTGATATATAGTCTTGACGGATTATTGTAGCAACCACTGCATATAATTTGGTATATGGTAGTTGAATAAACAAAACAAGGTTCTTCTAATAGAACGGTAACCTAGGACATGTACATGACATGGTCCGAAGGTTTTTTTAATTCAAAGGGTGCTAAAAGGGCATGTAAACTTCAATAGTTGAAGTAAGCATAGCGGAGTTGGAATCTTCACCATGATGAAACTGTTAAAAGAGTTTAAATTCATCGGAGATGATGAAGATGCTTGCATTTGCAAGAAATTAAGTGGGAGCACTGAGACATATTTCTAATACATTATGTAGAGGACATATTGTTGATTGGAAATGATGTATCTTGAATTGACACAAGTTAAGGATTTTCATTAAAATAAGATTTCGATGAAAGACTTGGGCAAACTCAGAATATTAGGCATCAATATCTATATGGATAGATTAAGGCGCTAATATGGTTGTGCCAGACATACATATATAAGATATTGAAAGAGTTCAATATGAGATACTGAAAGGGTTCAATATGGAAACAACAAGAAAGGTTCTTGCTGCATGGAAAGGATTGTATCAAAATTCAAGTGTTTCAACACTTGGTGAGTAAAATCACATGAAGATTTTGATCGATTATACCATGATATGTATATATCCAGAAAGTCCTATGCTCTAAATGTTATGAGCATATACCAGAATGATTCATAAGATGATCATTGGACAATAGTGAAGATATTCTTATGAGCTTTGGAAGAACTAAGAATATATCATGTATAAGTGACAAATAGTTAAAGGTAGTTCATTGTAAAGTGTTACATTGATACTAGTTTTGTCACAAGATATAAATTAAATTTATCTCAATTTAGACTATGGGTGGCACAATATAATGGAAAGGATATTCCATGATGGATTTGGATGAGTTCCAAAGTTGAGATATTGTGACGGATACTACAACAAAAGGCTAAGTATATGACTACTATAGTAGCAGCATAGGAGGGCATTTGTGTTAAGTAGTTTGTTATCAAACTAGGTGTGGTTCAAAGTGGGCTAATACTATGAAGATATATTGTGTGACAATAATATCAACATATTTTAACCCGAATGAACTAAAGGTCTCACCAGAGAACCAAATTTATACAATGCCATCTCATTTGAGAATGAGTGATGCGTAGAGACGCAAAGACATGCAAATACACACGAACCTGAAACTGTCAGATCCGGAGATTATGTTAACCACTAGCAATTGCGTATATGCAACACCAGAAAGCCATAGGTGTTCAATACGCAAAGTTTTTCAAACTAGATTATTGACTCTAGTGCAAGTGGGAGACTGAAGGAATATGCAGAGAGGCAATAATAAAGTGGTTATTATCTTATTCCATGTTTATGATAAATGTTTATTTTGCATGCTATAATTGTATTGATCGGAAACATCAATACATGTGTGTTTAATAAACAAAAAGGGGTTCCTAGTTATGCCTCTCTTATAGACTAGCTTGTTGATTAACAAGATGATCAAGGTTTCCTGATCATAGACATTGGATGTTGTTAATAACAAGGTCACACCATTGGTGGAATGATGTGATGAACATTCATCCGAAGTATAGCATTACGATCAAGTCATTATGTTTATATTGCTATAACATCATACGAAGTAATCTTAGTCCTTAGACCATGAGATCATGTTAATTGCTAACACCGGAAGAGTATCTTGATAACATCAAACGTCACACCGTAACAGGGTGACTATAAAGGTGGGTTCAATGCTACGAAGGTGTTATGTCGAGGCTCATGGATCAAGAGTGGGATTTTTCCATCCCGATGACGGATAGATATACTCTGGGCCCTCTCGGTGATATCACATTGAAATAGCTTGCAAGCAAGTGATGTGATCACTAGAATGTTATATCACGGGAACGAGAAAAGAGTGCATGTCGGTAACGAGATCAAACTAGGTATGGAGATACCGATGATCGAATCTCGGACATGTAATATATCGCGAGACAAAGGGATTTAGTTACTAGCGTTAAAGGTTCTCACGATCACAGAAGTCATCGTTGAATGTGTAGGAGTCGATTATGGATCTCGTGTCCCGCTGCTGATTATTGATCGAGAGGGTCTCGATCATGTCTGCATTATTCGCGAACCGTAGGGTGACACACTTAAGGGATACCGACACCATTTGGAGCAAATATGTTTCAGATAAAGATTTAAGAAAGCGCTGGAATTATTTCAATAGACACCGAAACTGTTTCGGGTGAAAATGCTGAAATTGGTTCTGCATGTAATATTGAAATGTTGCAGGGGGTTTTATGTGAATGTTTATTAATTAATGTAATTAAAAAAATTCTGAATAAAAATAATAAAAGATTTTTATTAAATGAGAGAGCATTAAATTTGGAGAAATTTAATGCATTTAAAGTGGAGAGTTTAAAAGAGAATGTGAAGGGGCAAATTTATGTGGAGGGAGTTACCACCACATGAATGGAGGAGGTGAAGAGTCACCTCCTCCATGCGCCGGCCATGAAGGAGGGGAACCCCCTCCTCCTATAAAAGGCCACCCCCTCCTCACTTCTCACACACACCTCCTTGTGAAGGATCTCTCTCCCCCTCTAGTATTATTTCCCCATGGTCTCGGATTAGCGAGATACATGTTCTCGATGGCTTTATCTGGAAAGGAGTTGCTGCTTCCGCTGCTTTGCTGGAGCGAGGGACGGAGGTTGTCGGGGTACCGGACGTGTGTGCGATCACGGATGCACCGCTGCTTTGCGGTGCTGGACTTGGTGGTGCTGGAGCTGGATCTGATGGACGTGCTGGAGCCGGACCTGTTGGACTTCATCACGTTCTTGAGATCGGCAAGTGTATGACTACATCAACCACGAGTTCCTACTCGTTAACAAAGCTCGTTGTCTACGAGGGTAAGTTCTCGTTAGATGTATGTCCACCCGTTGCTTTGTACCTAGTAGATAGATCTTGGCGTGTAGTTCACACCGTAGGAAATTTTTTGTTTTCTATGCTGCGGACCCAACACCTTGATCATCAATTGACCAATAGGCTAGCTGAATAAAGATTACTAGGGACTTTTTTTATTTACATACCACACATGTTCTAATGTTTTCGCTTAATACAGTTCTATCATGTCATAAAACTTATTATGAACATTTGAGATATGAAAATAAAAACACCTTTATTAATTGCCTTTAGGGTATATCTCCAACACGACTAGGATGCCACCTCGATACCATGTCATAGCAAGCCGAAAACAAAACTAAATGGGATCTGTTAGGTCCTAAAAACCCCAATTATTCTAAGTCGAATTTGAGTGATACTTGTTGCAACCAGTTCTACAATTATGATTTAAGGTATGCTATAAAACTTCATGGTTCTAAATTTATTTTACAAAGTTACCAAGTATTCTTAATTATCATAAGTTACAAATAGATATACCTTTTGAATTCAATAGATTTTGAACATCAAGAACTTCTATGTAATCCACATCATGATTCTGAAATATGTTGGAAGAAAGCTCAATCTTCCACTAAAACCTATGTGATATGGGTTTTAGTAAGCTTTATCAGAACTAGTGGTGTTTCATATACTCCCTCAGATCCTATCTGAGTCAATTAATTTGGATAGAGGGGAGTATTACATTTTCCTAAGACATGGGCTTGACTAATGGGCTTAATGTGTGGAAAAAATAGTTGAATTCTATAGTCCAGCGAGGGTGTCAAAATTCATTTGTTTGGTTCAAGTGAATGTAACAAGGAAAAACACAACAATAATTCCTTTTATCTCCGCTTCAAAGAAAAGAGTGCATGAATTATACAATCAAATTGGACCTCCTTTTCACATTCCCACGCACACAAAAATAGATTGATGTCTTTAGTGGCAAAGTAGCACACCTTATCATGTGGTTTGACTATGATTTGACCATATTTATTAGTGTTAGCTCTGCGACAATCAAATAGCGAAGAACGAAAACGAAATCACAGCAAGGGGACACAGATTTAACGTGGAAAAACCTCTCCAACAAAAAGAGGAAAAAACCACGGGCGCCAGCCAGCGAAACTTCACTATAACGGGGAGTGTTTACACAATGCTGGGATTTCACAGATGCAACTTATCCCAGTCGGCGGCTTACATGAGGTATATATAGCGATGGTAACCTAGGTCATCAACGATCCACTTCGGCCCAAGCCTCCCGGCGACGGACCTCGCTCCGCTCCGTCAGAAGTTAGCCTTCTTAATAGAATTTGGATCATACTTCAACAATTAGGATTCTTGTGTTTTTTCTATTCATGTGACGCAAACATTTGTGTTTATAAGATTTCTATATTTTTCCAGTCCTTTATTTGCAAATGAGTTTCTATCATATTCACTTGTTTTTCTTATTTCTGCATTCTTAAAATCCTACAATTCAATCAAGTCCTAAATAGAAAATATTGCGTACCTTTTTTAACAGACATGTTTAAATCCGGTCGTAGAATGTCAACATGTACACATACTTATTGATTATGATGACATAGACGTAAGAACAACATGCAACCTAAGAAATAGAAAAACAATGACAATAAGTACACATACTACTTGTGAAAATACCGTCGTGTCAAAAATATGTAGGACCAAAAGCCACAATTTTTTGTCAACTCGGGACTTTGCCAATAATATGTTACTGCATTGTATATCTTAATTATGAAAAGATTTTACTAAATGTTGTAGAAGTGTCTAGTGCCATGCTTTTATAGTTCAGTATGAACTAGTATATTTTTATTACCTTGCCAATAGTCTTTTCTCATACTCGAAGATTGCCAACATTTGCACACCAAGATCTCTTCCAAACCGAGCCGGTACATACGTGCGCAGCCGCCAGACGATGGCGACCAGCTAAACTCATCTAGGTTTTCGTCCCCTCGTCGACGATGCCGCCGATCCGCTCCGTCTCCGGTGGCCTTAGGGCCTTGGGGTGTAGCGGACCATGGTCTTTCGCCGGCGGGAGGGGTTTTCGTTTTTGTTTAGGTTTTTTTCAGTCTCTTCTTCGGGAGGTTGAGGCGATGGCTGCGTCCTGAAGTCAAAATAAGGTTCTCCCCGCCCTATTCTCTCTCCGGCGGTGCGTCTAGCGCTAGTGGAGGGCGCGCGAAGTCGTGTGTCCGACAGATCTCTTGGGATCCAATCGTTTTCCGTATTCATCGGTGTGGTTTGAGGCCAATCTCTTCCGATCTACGGTTGTCATCTTCGGCGATGGTTGCTGCTCTGGTGCGCTGGTCCTATGGGGGCCTTAGCACCACGACTTCCCGTCTGTCTACTACAACAAGCTCAACCGCGACAAGCTTTGCCCGACTCCGATGATGGAGGGGCGAAGACGGCGGCACGCCTTCGACTCGTGCTAGTGTCCGTAGTCGTCGCTAGGTGGACCAATAACCTATTTGTAATTTCTATTACTTTTAAGGCTCTTTGTACTGCTATTGATATTGATGATTATTAATCGATCGGTAGAATTTCGCAAAAAATAAAATAAAATTGCCAACATTTGTTTACACATGTGTCCTTCTAGGATATCATAAAAGAATATTCCAGGTTAAATATTTCAAAGCCAAATGGGCACCCCGAGAGTCAAGACCCATGATGCTTCCATGTGCACGCATCTGTTCTACACTGCTAAACTCCAAAGACAAGTACTGTTCAATAAATAAATATGATTCACCCGTTAAACAAACTTAAGCTTTTGGATAGTGAATTGTACGGCATGGTAGCTGGGAGTAGTAGTGACAGGGACCATGTTAAGTAAATAAACAGTTCTTCCTATCAGGTTTGTTTACAGTCACTTATCCATGAATGAAATTAGATTAGTAAGATACCGATCTACTCTTTGAGTTTTTTTTATCATTCCTGTAAATATGAAAAACGAGTCTGTAATTGTAAAGCTCAATGCACATAACAATACTCGTAATTTAAATTAGAGTTGTCAACATGCTTAGTGATGAATTATCTTTGGAATTGTTAAGTGTCTCTTTAGATTCCAATGAAAATTACACAAAATGTTAATGCATGAATCAAATATCATGATATTTTTTGGTCAAAATATCATGATATGTTGAGTCATGCGAAGATAGCAATAGGAAAAATTCAGAATTTATCTCGAGATTATGTGAAGTTATAGTTATTTGTAAACAATCCAGAGTGTCAAAAACTCGCCTTCTCCTCAATTTCTTGTGAAACTATTGTGTACTCCCTCCCTGCTAATCAAAATGTCACAGATTTTTTTAGATTTACAAGAATGTCACAGATTTGTTTATATTCACATGTGTATATATATATATACATATATATATATATATATATATATATATATATATATATATATATATATATATATATATATATATATATATATAGGAAAAATCCTTCTTACTCCCGGGTGTAACTACACCCACGTCTCATATACTACCTTACGGAAGTATTTGTAATACTTTATCTATTTATGTATGTTCATATACTATATGTAAGATACTTCCAAACAAGTTTGGTGAAAAATTGTAAGTGCACTCATAGTTTGCACTATATATGTAAAATACCGATATATTTGTAAGTAAAAAAAGAGTATGTGAAGAAAAATTACATACTACCAAAAAAATAGTAGATATACTGCCTAAATATTCTTATATACTCCATATTACACGTACATACTCTCCGGTATGATAGATACTGCCTAGATAGTGTGAAACACACGTGGGTATAACTACACCTAGATGTAGTATGAATATGTCCTATGATGGAGGGAGTACTATAAATTTTGGTGAAGTTGGTCCTTTAACTCAATATATTTGTTCGTAATAATTCGTAAATATTGAAATCACCACAGAGTTCACTTGAGCCATGGTCAATTGGCCATCATACTAAAATTAGCTTGAAATAGTTTAGCATTGCCTTAATTATTAGCAAAAGGTAGTGCTAAAAGCTCAAATGTATCACAAGTTACCTCAAGGAAAATAGAAAAGAGAAGTGTTCAATCGAAAAATAGCTAGGGGTAAAATCATTGCCCGCGTCGGAGTGGTCTGGCCCACCCACATCGGGATGGTACGCTCCGCCCGCGTGGCCAGGCCAGGTGATCGACCACCCGACACCTCCCGCGTCGGCGCTAGCTCCGGGTCTGCCGCCTACATTGACATCGATCCGTAGATGGACGGGGCGGCAGCGACAACGACAGGGAGATCGTCGATAGCTAGGGCTAGGGCTAGGGCCTTTTTTATTTTTTTTATCTTTTCGAATGTAATATATTTTGTATAATTATGAATGAAGTTTGTCAGTTTATTTTACGCCCGAATCATGCAGGTTTGAATTTAAAAAAAAACGTGCCATGCGCGGATATTTGGGTCGCGCCGCTGGGCGTGGTCGGCCGGACATGCCGGACCACCAACCCAGCTTGTTGTCGACCAAGCAGACAAAAAGCTGGGCCACGTCCGCAGCTTGGGTCAGCCCGATGGAGATGCCCTAAGCGCCTGGCCAAGCAATACTCTAGTTTCGGAAAATATGTCTGGATTTATTTTTCCAATACTTCAAAAATAGCATGTTTTGAGAGATATTAAAGTATTAATACCACAGTTTTTATTCACGGCCAAACACACCAAAATATTTAAAACTATCGTATTTTGAGAAACTACAGTATTACTGAAATACTTTAAAAATACTTTGCTATAAAACGGAGCCTTAGCATTGCCTCAAGAGTGTAGCAAAAGGTTGTGCTCAAAACTCAAAAGTAACAAAAGTTACCTCAAGGGAAAAAGAAAAGAGAAATGTTAAAAATACTAGCGAGGGGTCAAAGTAAAATTATTGCAAAACGCGTCCTTTTCCAACCCAGCATGCCAACTGCCCAGCACTGCACGACACTCTCTCTCTCCCTCCCTCCCTCGCTGTGTCGCCTCAGTAGAGTGGACGAGTGGAATCCATTGGAGAGATCACAGGCAGGATCACGGGGCAGGAAAGAGAAGGCAAATTTCGGTTTAGGAATTTTAGCTGGCTGGACAGAAGAGGAAAGCGAGAGAAATCACGCAAGTGGGAGAGAGAACTCTCTCTCTCTCTCTTCTTTGCTCGGCTCTCATGGTTGTTTCCGCAGTTACCTTTGCTGCATCGCCTTCAATGCCACCGCTTTACTGCTGGATCTGAGAGCGGCGTCACCGCGCCCGAGATAAAGCAAAGCTCTCCTCTTGGTTCCAGCTGCTTCTTCAACAATTTCTTCCAGAATTTGCGCGAATCCGTGGCAGAGGTGGGGATCTTGGCGCAGTTCAAGAAAGGTTCGGATTTTTTGTTTTTTTGAGCGAGAAGCTTCCCTTCCGGTTTTTTTCAGGTGAGATTTCTTGGCATTTCTCGCACCGACGAGAGGAGAAGCGGAATTAGGGAGGAGGAGGATTTTGCTCAGTTTCTGCGCGAATCTGCGGAATCTTCGGGAAGGGGGGCCTTGATTTTCTCCCCGGATTCGGTGCATGGAACGGTTCCTTCTATTTCCACGAAGATAGCAGCGGCAGCAGCTCTGGTACTACTCCAATGGCGTCATCGCCTTCTCCCTCGCCGGGCACCACCACCCCGCCGCCTTCCACCACCTCACCGACACCTGCCTCCCCTCCCCCGGTGACGCTGCCCAATGCCACCCCGGCCGACCCACCGGCATCCCCTCCCGCCCCCTCCGCAGCCGTTCCACCCCCGCAGCCAGCATCCCCGCCGCCCTCTTCCCCGACGCCGCCTCCGGCCACCCTGTCGCCTCCACCAGTTGTTGCCTCCCCGCCACCCGCCCCCGCATTGCCGCCACCCTCGCCGCCTACTGCAGTGCCGCCACCACCTGCGCCAGCTGACCCTCCGAAGCAGTCGCCTCTACGGCCCCCTCCTACCACCGCATCGCCGCCTCCATCCCAGAGCAATTCGCCGCCGCCTAACCCGCCGGATAGCTCAACCGCGCCACCCGTAGCGCAGGCACCTCCCCCGCGGCATCGGAGGCCGCCAAGGGCACCTACAACTGATCCACAGGCGCCGCCGCCTTCTGCCAATCCCATCAAACCTCCCACCAGTCCTTCCCCGGCCGCTGGAGATCCTACCCTCCCTACTCCCACTAGCTTCTCGCCGCCTGTTGCAACGCCGTCTGCGCCAGGCTCTGGCCCGCCATCTGCGGCAACTGATCCAATAGCCCCACCAACAAATGGAGTTGAGAACCCGGTCTCGAACAGGCCATCGAGCTCCTCCGTGCAAGACAACAGCCCCTCGCCGAGCGGCGGCGGAATGTCTGATGGTGCAAAGGCGGGGATCGGCGTAATTGTGGCTATTCTTGTGCTTAGCTTGGTAGGAGCCGCGTTTTGGTACAAGAAGAAACGGAGAAAAATGACAGGTTACCATGCCGGATTCGTGATGCCGTCGCCGTCGCCTTCTGCTTCTCCACAAGTGGTACTAGGTAATTTGAGACACTTCACTTGCTGCCCAGCTTAAAACCATCTTATCACTCTACTTCTCTGCCATTAACTGATTATTTCAACCCACTTTTGTTCAGGACATTCAGAGAAAACTAAAACTAACTACAGTGTTGGGAGTCATGATTTCAAAGATACAATGTCGGAGTACAGCATGGGCAACTGTCGGTTCTTCACCTACGAGGAAATGCACAACATCACAAATGGTTTCTCAGCTCAAAACCTGCTAGGGGAGGGTGGCTTTGGGTCTGTCTACAAGGGCTGCTTACCCGAAGGAAGGGAGGTTGCCATTAAGAAATTAAAAGATGGTAGCGGGCAGGGGGAGCGTGAGTTCCAGGCTGAGGTGGAGATCATCAGTCGTGTCCATCATCGCCACCTGGTTTCTCTTGTAGGGTATTGCATCTCCGGTGACCAGAGATTGCTTGTCTACGATTTTGTGCCTAATGACACACTGCACTATCATCTCCACGGTATAGTTGTTAACCTTTGATGTTGGCACTACATTTGCATTGTTATGAATTATGACTGGACAATTGTTTTATTGATCTGCCATCATAGGACGTGGAGTGCCGGTTTTGGAATGGTCAGCTAGGGTTAAAATTTCTGCTGGCTCGGCTCGAGGGATAGCATATCTTCATGAGGATTGTAATGCTAATTCTTATATATTTACTTCCACTGTGGTGCTCCTTTATTCTTATCACACCGGCATTTACCGTTGGCAGGTCATCCACGCATAATCCACCGAGATATAAAATCCTCTAATATTCTGGTGGATAATAACTTTGAGGCACAGGTAACAATACTATCTAGATAACTCAGGAACCCACTATAATATGATTGCTGTCATTAAATGGGATACTGTTCATGTGTTAGGTTGCTGATTTTGGTCTTGCAAGACTAGCCATGGATTTCGCCACGCATGTAACTACACGGGTGATGGGAACTTTTGGGTAAGTACAAACAAGCTGACCTGTACATGAGAATAGTTCACAGTTGCCTATTTTCTGATAATTGATTGTTATTTAGGTACATGGCTCCAGAATATGCATCGAGTGGCAAGTTGACTGAGAAATCTGATGTGTTCTCTTTTGGCGTTGTCCTCTTAGAGCTCATTACTGGCAGAAAGCCTGTTGATGCATCAAATCCATTGGGTGATGAGAGCCTCGTCGAGTGGGTAAGCTTTATTACTAAACTTGGGCCTTGATTATACTTGATGAAAATTTCACCCCTGTCAAAGTAACGAAAAAGCACATATTCACTAGTAATTCAATATTAATAATCAAAATCTAGCACATTACCAATATATTCATCTGGAATGCACTGAATCACATCTTCAGTTCCAACTATTTATCATGATTATTCATAACGTGGTAATGTGTAGTCAGCTGGTGGTGGAAAAGCGTACTGGTATACCATTGTGGAATTGTGGATCAGCCAGTTGAAAACACCTTTTGATACAATCTTGTTGTAACTTGGTCACCAGCATTTGTTGACATCACAGTTATCTGCAGGCTAGGCCATTGCTGACGCAAGCACTTGAGACTGGCAATGTAGGGGGGCTGTTGGACCCCAGGCTGGATAAAAACTTCAACGAAGCCGAAATGTTCCGTATGATTGAAGCCGCAGCAGCTTGCATCCGACACTCGGCGTCCAGGAGGCCTCGGATGAGCCAGGTACCAGGACGTGCATGACGTTTCCTTACACGTTTTCAGAACAGAAACTGCATTCTGTCTTACTGAACCACAAGTTCATAATTATATGTTCACCACACTCATCTCTCTTTATCAGGTGGTGCGAGCTCTCGATAGCCTAGCCGACGCAGACCTAAACAACGGTATCCAGCCAGGCAAGAGCGAGATGTTCAACGCGCCCAACACGGCGGAGATCAGGCTGTTCCAGCGGATGGCGTTCGGCAGCCAGGATTACACGACTGATTTCACCCAGTCCAGCAGCTGGAACAGCAGCCGTCAGAGTACTAGAGACGCCGACGCCTCCGGGCCGAGGCACACGCAGTCGTAGTGTAATTAGCTAGGGAGGGTATTGCCACGTTGGTCGGGTTTCATCCCGTGTCATTCTTTGAGTGGATCATTCGTTTTTCGGATCTTCTTTTTGCTGTCTCTGCTTGCCGACGGGAGAAAATGTATATTGCGTGCTGGACTCCGGAACTGAAACTTACTGACTCTCGGAGGGGAATTCCGTTCCGAGGTGATGACGGAAGTGCTTCCATCTGATCTCGTTGGAATCCTGGAGAAAAATCATTTCTACTACTCCTACTACATAAGCCAGATCCTGGAGCTGACAAGGACGTGGAATTATTCATAGTTCGTTAGCGTCTGTGTGCATCCAGCAAAGAGGCCGGATGAGGCTGTGCGTTGCACATGAGAGAACATGGGGAATCGGAATATATCTGTGATGTCCACTCACTTTGTTCCCCCTTCTCCTATACTGATAAAACATTCTTTCTTTTTTCCCTCTATGATAGTTGCTTTGCTCATCCTTATTATGTTAAGAGTCCAGTCTAGCTCCTGGAAAACTACTAGCCTGGTGAGACTAGCCTGATGACTCGAGCAATTGTTTGTAGTCTGGTAGTATCTGGATCAACCGTGTATACATTCTAGTCTATGTAGACGAGCATAGGCTTCTCTAATCTTGGACACAAATTTTCCTTCTAGAAACAAGGACAGAAGAAGATAGGGGACATTCAGAAATGGAGGGGCCAGGAGCCAAATTTGACCTCCTCATGTGGAAACAGTGGGAAGATGGTCCATGAGACGGGGACGCACCTACCGATCGTATCATGTGCACCGTCTATTAGGAGAAAATGGTGCGGTCACTGCTGACAAAACCATTGTACGGCCTAGAGTTGTCTTGAGCCGGTGTGCGTCTCACATGGCAGATTAGGAGTAACCCTTTGCTGTTACCTCGAATACTCGTCGACATGTGTGCCATTTTTTGTGTCGGCGGCAGATTCGACCAAACGGTCCTGAAAAACTGCAAAGCTTTTGTGCTATGAACTAGGTCAGCCTCTTGTGGGGGAAAAGGTCCAACTCGCTCGGTGTAGGTGGTTCGTGCTAACAGCTAGAGTTAGCAACTTGTTTGTCCACCGAGACGGAGCAAAGCAGAGGCATGTCAAAGGTTGCTCCAGGAAATCTGGCACAGAACACTGCTGGTTGTAGTGCAAGATCCAGTTTTCTGTAACGAACTTCAGTTGCACGCCTATGCAGTCTTCGGTCTCAGTTTAATCATTTGAGAAGAGCTAGGTGCACTATGTAGGGGCCATAACCATCATTTGCACTTCCCCTAGCTATTTCATTGATAAATAAATTTATCCAAGAACGGTAGAATGTGGTATATCCGCCGCTATCTTTGAAGATTTAATGCGAGAGATTAGGACTTCACGAGTAAGCTGGATGTATGTTTATGCCCCTTCCAAAATATAAGATGTTTTAGGTTTTGTGGAAAGAATGTATGTAGATGCCTTTTAGTGTGTAGATTCGACGTGAACCTATGTACTAAAAGACGTATAGATACATTTATTTCACAAAAGCTAAAACATCTATATTTTAAAACAGAGGGAGTATATGGTACAACATCACACCTTGTGCGTGCGATTAGCGCACGGTCATCTTAATTTACATTGTTTACTGCATCATAGTTGGCTTATAGTTACTTATACACCATGGATCCACACCCAATACACTCCACGGAAGATACAGTAAATTTAACAAAAGAGAGCTCCAATTCTTTGTTGATATCTCAACTCATCTCTGCCTTCTTCTCAGTTTTATGCTAGCATCGTAGTAGTGATGTCAACTATTAAGGAAAATCGGAGTATATTAGAGTACAAAAAGGTGCCACCGGCTACAATCTAGAGTTTTCTATTAGCGAATACTGAGGAAAACAATCATAATTTAGAAATCTATATTAGGATATTTGTTAGACTAGTGAACTAGAAGCCTTTAGCACGGTATTTACATGTGTTCACATATGCACAAGCACAATTACAACACATCTAAGTGGCAAAAAAATATTCCATAGATGGATGAAATTTTTTGTCGTTTGTATATGCTTCATTCAAATTTAGTTGGAATTTAGTTCAACAAGATGCCCCAGGCTTAAATCTGTATAGAGCAAAACAATTTACGGGATCTAGTTTTTTTTTAGAAATGGGGAGCTGAGCCCCGGCCTCTGCATCAATCGATGCACACAACCTTTATTGCAAAATTCAGTGGTTCAGTTTATTACAATCATGGATCATCGAGGGTTGAGACAAGTATCAACCATCGGAAAACTAAAAGCAGCATAAAACTAGCCATTCTGCAATCTACTAGTATGCCGCCAGCCTGTAGCCAGGAAATAGAAGTCCTGAGCGACCGTCAGCAGACGATTGCATCCAGAGGCCATGGATTCCCGCTGGTCCGTCGGGAGGAGGTAAGCCCATAGCTGTATCCAGTGTGTAGCCATACGAACAACCTGCAAAAAATTGGTACCAATTTGTTTATTAAAAATAATATTATTGCGGCATCTCCAAATAGCCCAACATAAAGCTGAAACTCTAATTCTAATTTTAGCTTTAGTTTTCTTATGATTACGGGATCTAGTTTATCATTGTTTATGATAGATATGTGAGTTGTCTAACGATATTCTTTGAATTTTTCTTAACTTATTTGCATGATAATATTGTTCGATTCCTCACAAAAATGGGTCAAAATTCACTAGCAATTGTAAGTAAAAGAGTTCGGTACAAATACAAGATAGATTGGGAACATCTCAAAAAGTTTTATTATGTGAACTGACAATCATAGTGTAGCTAGTTAGGTCAGATAGGTTTTTGTTCAACATCCTTGGCTCTGTATTTTACCGCTCAGTACTGTAGCATATTTGGCATGGCAACATCTAACAATATCTAACAATAGTTGTATCTATATTATCCGATTGCGACTTTATATACATCGGAGGGCCGGTGATAGGTATTCACCATGACAAAACATATAATTCACTTGGTATCAGAGCCTAGATCCCATCTCTCATTTTCCCATCACTATGGCCATCATAGTGTCGCGCACCAGCTTGACCATCTCCTCCATCACCACCCTCATCACTATCTGCTTGACCCATGACAACTTCCTGTTGTGAAAGCCTCAGACAGATCCCGTGTTGCATGACGCTCATCTGTACTGGGTAATCTGGAGTGTTTCCGGTGGTACCAGTAGGATCAGATGGTACTCATCGCTCTCCTAGGTTTGATATCCAAGGATATTAATTGTTGGATAGCTGATGCACATCTACACATTAGCCGGTGTCTGGATTGCCCTCCATATCATGTTCGTCTTCAGAATCGAGCTAGGGACACTACAACACAGAGCTCGGGCGCTGGCGCTTATAGACGCCGAGGCACAACCTTAGTCATCGTGCTCGCGCAGGCGCATCAAAAAAAGTCACCAAGGATAACTGTGATGGAGATTGTGAAGCGGAGGCAAATTTTTTGACACGGCACAACGTGATCCGCCGAGCTAGCGCTTTTGTGGCGCAACAGAGGATGTGCCTCGGTACATTATGGAAGGCAGAGGAATTATAGTGCCGTGTAACCGCGCATTATTTGCCGTGTTACACCTTCCAGCATCATTGAACGTTAATTACATTAACAGCAACTGATTTACGTTGCTAACTTTCAGTTTATGTATATATATTAGCAATATTTATTGTGAACCCATTTTAACACAATAATTATTTTTATATTTATATTTTTCACATATTACATAAATTTTTTCAAAAATAAAAATGAAAATAGAAGATTTCCAAAACACTAAATCTAATTCTTGAGAGCCTCTCTATTCTGCTATTCTACGAATTCCTAAACAAAATCCTAACGCTAATGATCACACGCGGATTTTCTTCACCCACCACTGGTACGACGACCATGCACGGATCTTCTTCGCCCACCGCTGGCACGATGACCTGATACGTCCATTTCGCATCACTATTCTATATCATAATTTACTATTATTCATTGATATATTTCGTATTAAAAGATGATACTTATGTTATTTTATCTGTTTTTGTATGGTTAATGACTTTTGGAGCATGGACCGCTTCAGTCAGGATTCTGATGGAAAAGATGCTGTCTGGAGGCGAAATTCGCGAAGATCAGAAAATCCGGAAAAAATACATGAATTTTTTTATTTTTCTAGAAGACGAATGATGCCAGAAGGGGGAGTGGAGATTGGCCACAGGGGGCCCACACCACCCCCTGGCACGGGCCACCCCTGGCCACGCCACCAGGTGGTGTGGCCACCCTGGCCCACTCCTGACTCTCCGCTTTGGCGTATATTATCCCCACGAAACCCTAATACCTGGGAAGCAACCACAGAAATATTCCGCCGCCTCTGCGGGGCGAAAACTACAGAGAGAGAAAGATCTCTCTGGCAGACAAAATTCTGCTGAGGGAATTCCTTCCCGGAGAGAGGAGATCGTCGCCATCAACACCACCATCAAGCTGGACTTCATCGGAATCATCATCATCATCTCCACCAACACTATCATCACCACTCCATACCGCTGTAACAATTGGGTTGAATCTTGCATAGTTCTTAGGGAAAACTTTCCCGGTGTTGATTACTCCTTGTAGTTGATGCTATTGAGTGAACCATTGAATTATTGTTCATCTTCAGATTGTTACTTATCATTATTTCATCTCTGATCTTGATCCATATGATGTCTTGTGAGTAGTTCGTTTAGTTCTTGAGGACATGGGAGAAGTCATGTTGTTAGTAGTGGAGTTGTGTTGAGAAAGATTCAATAGTTTGTTATTTAAGTTGTGGTGTTATTCTTGTAGTGGTGTCATGTGAACGTCGACTACATGACACTTCACCTTTATGGGCCTAGGGGAATGCATTGTGTATTTGGCTACTAATCGTAGGGGTTGCCGGAGTGACAGAAACCTGAACCCCCGTTAGGAAACCTTTGCACAAGGGATGTCAGGATCTTAGAGTTTAAAACTATGGTTAGGTTTCTATCTTAATTAGTTTCTTGTACTTGCGGATGCTTGCAAGGGGTATAATCACAAGTATGTAGTCCTAGGAAGGTCGGTACATTAGCACAGGTTCACCCACACAACACTTAGCAAACTAAAGAAGATTAATCAACTATATGAAGTGAAAGCACTTGACGATATTTCCGTGTGTCCTCGAGAATGTTTGGTCATCTTAAGTAATACAACCGGCTTGTCCTTTGCTAAAGAAAGGATTGGGCCACTCACTGCATTTATTATTATTGTCTTTTATTTACTCGCACTTTTTTTATCTACATTATCAAAAAACCCTAAAACTCCGTTTGCAAAGTATTTATAGAGAATTCTTGATCCAAGTCACTCGTCAACACCTTCTGCTCCTCGTTGGGTTCGACACTCTTACTTATCGAAAATACTGCGATACACCCCCTATACTTGTGGGTCATCAAGACTATTTTCTGGCACCATTGCCAGGGAGTGAAGCGCTATTGGAGAGTGGAACTGGTAAAGGAAACTTCTACTGTGAGTATTGTGTATTTCTGTTAGTTACTTTATTTCAATATGGATAATTCGCTAAGTTTCTTATTTCGTAATGCTACTACCACTTCTAAGGTAGTAGATGAACCACCACCTGCTGAGAATGATACTTTTAAAATACCTATAAAAATTATTGATTATGTTATGGATAACTACTATTTTGGGGATGGAACTATCCATCCCAGTGATCATTTGCTCTTTATACACGAATTATGCGGGTTGTTTAAGTGTGCAGGTATTACAACCGATCATGTCAAGAAGAAGTTATTCTCATTATCACTGAAAGGAAGATCTGAGGAATGGTATAAGCTGCTGAAGAATGGTCAATCTCTTGAATGGGAGGAAATAGTGCCTCTCTTTTATTCAAAATTTTATCCTCCTAGTGAGATTCATAAAGATCGAAATCAAATATACAACTTTGACCTCTTGATGGAGAGAGTACAGTTCAAGCTTGGGGGAGATTGAAGTTATTAATGCTCAAATGTCCTATTCATGAGCTCACCAACAATATTATTATCAATAACTTTTATGCAAGACTTTCTCTTCATGATAAGGATCTATTGGATGCTTCTTATGCTGGATCATTTACACGCATGAAAGAAGAAGCTAAATGGGATCTTCTAGACCGTCTTCAAGACAATGTTGAAGCATGGGAGAATGATAAAGGAAGAAAGTCAGGTATAAATTATGATTATGAATGCATTGAATCTTTTATGGGAACTGATGACTTTCAAAATATTAAAAATGCTTATGGTATAGACTCTCAAGCTATTGCAAGTTATTTTAAAGTTTTTGCTTATTATATTGAAGTTCCTAAAAAGAAGTGGAATAAGTATCATGCACCTTATAAAGATATTGTTAATTGTGTTCCTGCAAGAAATACTGAAGTTTATACTGCTAATCATGTTTTACTCGAACCTTACATTGAGAAAATGCCTTTCCCAGTTAAGATAAAGGAATATTCTATGATAGCTAGTATGTTTAATGAAACTACAAATAAAGTTGTTGAACCTGATGAACAAGTAGCTGTTGAACCTATGATAGCAAATGTGAAAGACTTTGTCACTAAATATGTAGAAGATGGACACACTATCCTTTGTAAGGATACTTCTAATATTATTTCACAAAGTAGTGTTATAAGAACTAGTGTCCCTGTGTTTTCTGTTAGGATAAGTGATCGTTGCTACAATGGTTCTTGTGATAGTTATATCGTTAAATTTATGCATGATACTGAAAGTTATTATGAGAGAGGGAAAAGTGTTCTTATGCACCTCAATAATATTAAGTTCCCTCATTTTATGCTGAAAATCTTTATGTTGCACTTGTTTTGCCTTCCCATGCTAGCAGTCCCTGGTTTCAACAATTTGTTTGCTTACAAAATTCCCTTGCATAGGAAGTGGGTTAGACTTAAACATGTGTATTTTTGCTTCTTGATGCTCCCTTTTACTTCAATTCTTACTCTTATGTGAGCATCATTAAAATTATCATGTCCATCTTAATGGCTATAAAGAAAGAGCTTTTTGGGAGACACCCCAATAATTTTTTTGCTTTCAGTTTGTTTTTGCTTATTTGAGTCTTGGAAGTTATTGCTTCTGTAATAACCCCTCCTTATCCCTTTTTGTTTGGTTTTTGTGTCAAGATCAACCCCTAATGAGAGAGAAGTAATATTTGGGAAAGTTGCTGTCCCGAAACAGATTTTTGTGCTCCACTATAAAAATTCTTGAAAAATCTCTATACGTCAGATTGAGCTATAATTTTTTGTGCTTCTTCCCCAGGTTATTATTTAACTTTCGTTAGTTCTGCACTTTTTGATTTGAGCAACAGAATAATTTAGAAAAAATTGATCTTTACCTGCTGGTCTGTTTTGACAGATTTTTACCACTCTTGCATTTGCCTCTTAAATCGATTTCCTTTTGAATTATTTTGGGTTTTCAGAAGGAGTTGCTACAGTAGCTTATGTTTTGATGGATTTTAGTTGAAATCAAACTTAAAAGGTTTATTACCTCGCTTATACTAATGTTGCTAATGGGAATTGTGTGAAGTTTTGTGTGAAAGAAATTTCCAGGTTAGTGGAGAAAATGGTGTAATAAGAAAGTGAAAGGTTTCATGACTCGAGCAATATGTGTATGAAGATGAAGATATTGATGTTATTTAAGGGATGACTCAGGAATTTACTAAATGTCAACTTCAGAGACCTGCACAGTCCGTTTTCGAATAGGTAACAGTTCTGGTAAGAAAAGTTCCGTGAAAAATCTGTCAAGTTATATTTTTGAAGTTTTTATATAACAAGGAAAGCAACGAAGCGAAAGAGGGACGGAAACGGAGCCAGGGTGGCACACACCACCCCCTGGTGCGGCCCCCTGGCCGCGCCACCAGGTGGTGTGGCCACCCCGGAGTCCGTCTCCGACCCGTTTTCTCCCAATAACTTCCTTTTGTTGTAGAAATTCGTAATATATAATCCCTCGGATCCCCCGAGGTTCGTATATCGTGTTATCGTCGTGTTTTCGTTTCGATATGTTTTTGACATGTAGATTCTTTGTTTTGGAGCCACGATGTCTTCCTCGGGATCAGCCAAGGAAGATTCCTCCGCGGATATCATCAACCCGTACATGCGTGAGTTGAAGATTCATCCCAAGGAGTTGTTGCTCGAAGATGTGGAGGTAAAGATAAAAGAGGTTCAGGGCCCTAAAGGTGAAGGAAGTCTGGAGGACAGAAGATGGAAGCACTAGAGCAAGAAGTCTTTAGGTACAAGAAGATGGTGGAACGTGAAGTGGACATCATCCATAAGATTTGTTCCGAACTCATCGCCGAGCACCAAAAGGAGACTGCTGAGCTTAAGGATGAAATTCTCTCACTCCACCGAACGAACAACCAACTGCAAGCATAGCTCTACGATGTGCAAAATCAAAACTATGAGTATGAGGTTAGGTTTAAACGCATAAGCGTTGTTGCTAGTTTCAGGATGATGGAGACCAGGATGTCTTTTGTTGATGGAGAGCCCTTACCTTGGAAGTCAGACGATGACGAGAGAACACCACCACCACTGAAGGAGTAATTCGTCATCAGGTTTTGGCATCCCCTTGGTTTGTTCCAAGCTTGGGGGAGTGTCGCGGTATCACATCACTATCTTCTATCTTTTTACCTTTTTAGTAGAGTCATATCATGAATAGAGAAATTATCATATAGGATGGTTTGCATTATGTAAGTGTCTCTCCTCTCGTTAGATATCTATGTATCCTTTGGTGTGAGTTGCCATTATAGAATATTAATGAGAAGTTCTATCATTTACTCTTTTGTATATCTTATATTAGTTTTCAATTTCTGTCATATGATTGATCTTGTTGTTAGTATTGGTATCACTTTGGGATCATTGAGTAAATTTAGTTGGTTTTGGCAAACCTGGCTCGGTCAGTAGAAACACTATTTTGAGAATTGAATGAAAAAATAAAAGTACTCTTAAGAAATATAATTTCATCATCATCTTTCTTGATTGGCTCATAAGCTTAGTATTCTCTAGTTAAGATCTTTTGTGCTTCCAAGGAAGATTGCATGTTTGTTTTTATCACCTGTATGTTTGTTTGTTTCCTTCAACTCTTATGCTTGCTACCCAGCCTTGCTAGCCAAAAACCTGTACTGAGAGGGAATGATTCTCATGCATCCAATCCTTAAACCCAAACCTACGCCATTTGTGTCCACCATACCTACCCATTAGCATTATTGCTATTCCAAGTAAATTCATGTTTTTATCTACCTTCCTAATTAAACTTGTTATGTGAAAATTAGTGATTAAAGCTCTCACGAACTTGATGACACACTTTACTTTTCTTGCCCCTAATAAACTTGAACCATTGTGTCATCTATGTTGTATATGCTTGCACTTATATGTTGGGGATTAGCAGAACCATGCTGTCATGGGGAACGCTTTCAACATTGCACTTTTACATTGTCCCAGTTGATATCATGCTCTTTTGTCTATGGATGTCGGTGTGAAATGAAAGGGGAGCTTGTAAGTCCATGGAGTTATGTATGTGTGTTAGAGAAACGCCTGGGCCGCTGGTCTAATCCATGCCTAATCATGGTGGAAACCTGCAGCGTAACCATAATAAGCAATCTATGAAGCATTCTTCTTATAAAAAAATAGATAGAGATTAAGAAAAAAAGAGATGAGAAAAGAGGAAAGAGAGAAAAAAGCACCATTTTCCCATGGTAAATAAGAAGATTGCTGAGATGCTCGTTGTCTGCTTTCCTTGTCATTTTGATATGGGGATTCTTCCGTATCATCGGGAAAGGGGTACCCGTTGGAGGTTCTCTATAATAGATATGTACTTACTATGACAAGAACTTACCGGTAACTAAACTCGAGTAGCATGAGGAGCGGCCCTCGTATTCAAGGGACATGAGATTGCCAACTTATATTTTGTCAAGCATATACTCCATAGTTTGTTCACTTTAACCTTAATCACTTCAAGATGCTTATGATAGGGGCAATGAGAGCTGAAAGCTAATAAGTACCATAATTTTTGGAAGCTCTTTATGAAACTTGAAATCCCTGCTTCCCTCTGCGAAGGGCCTATCTTTTACTTTTTAGTTGAGCCAGTAAACCTATTCCCTTCTATCTCAGCAAGTATTTTGAGTTGTTGTGTTTCATTCATTCATATGATGATTTATTCAATCATGTTTCTTATGTTACTTATTTTGCACATTACTCCTATCTTAGTGTTTATTACTTTGAAAGCTATCATTGAAAACCCATTATGTTTGAACCCCTGCAAATTGTCAACTATTCTTCAACCAAGAGCAAAGTTTGCCATTACCAATTATGATTTACTTTGTGTATCTTTATTTGTGTTTCCTTTACCTATTGCAAGTTAAGTTATATAATAGTGAGTTGTCTTCTATTATGATTTGTGTATTGATGAATGTGATGCTTCTTGTCCGTATTCTTTTATCGACTTTTCACTACATAAACCTGAGGTCATATTTATTGAGCTCAGTTTTCGCTTGGGGACAAGCGAGGTCTAAGCTTGGGGGGAGTTGATACGCTTATTTTGCATCACTATTCTATATCATAATTTACTGTTATTCATTGATATATTTCATATTAAGAGATGATACTTATGTTATTTCATCAGTTTTTGCATGGTTGATGACTTTTGGAGCATGGACCACTGTAGTCAGGATTCTGATGGAAAAGGGGCTGTTTGGAGGCGAAATTCGCGAAGATCAGAAAATCAGGGAAAATACATGGAAAATTCTATTTTTCCAGAAGACGAAGGATGCCAGAAGGGGGAGTGGATATGGGCCACATGGGGCCCACACCACCTCCTGGCGTGGGCCACCAGGTGGTGTGGCCACCGGGGCCCACTCCTGGCTCTCCCCTTTGGCGTATATTATCCCCACGAAACCCTAATACCTGGGGAGCGACCACAGAAAGATTCCGCCGCCTCTGCGGGGCGGAAAACTATAGAGAGAGAAAGATCTCTCCGGCAGACATAATTCTGCCTGGGGAATTCCTTCCCGGAGAGGGGAGATCGTCGCCATCAACACCACCATCAAGCTGGACTTCATCGGGATCATCATCATCATCATCTCCATCATCATCTCCACCAGCACCATCATCACCACTCCATACCGCTGTAACAATTGTGTTAAATCTTGCATAGTTCTTAGGGGAAACTTTCTCGGTGTTGATTACTCCTTGTAGTTGATGCTATTGAGTGAACCATTGAATTATTGTTCATGTTCAGATTGTTACTTATCATTATTTCATCTCTGATCTTGATCCATATGATGTCTTGTGAGTAGTTCGTTTAGTTCTTGAGGACATGGGAGAAGTCATGTTGTTAGTAGTGGAGTTGTGTTGAGAAAGATTCAATAGTTTGTTATTTAAGTTGTGGTGTTATTCTTCTAGTGGTGTCATGTGAACGTCGACTACATGAAACTTCACCTTTATGGGCCTAGGGGAATGCATTGTGTATTTGGCTACTAATCGTAGGGGTTGCCGGAGTGACAGAAACCTGAACCCCTGATGACCCACAAGTATAGGGGGTGTATCGCAGTATTTTCGAGGGAAGTGAAACCCAATTTATTGATTCGACACAAGGGGAGCCAAAGAATATTTATAAGCCTTAACAACTGAGTTGTCAATTCAGCTGCACCTGGAAACAATCTTGCTCACAGCAGTTTATCAGTAGCAATTGTTTTGTAGTAGCAATAGTAAAGTAATAGCAGAAGTAAAAGTAAAGACGGTAGTAACAATTGCAGTAAACAGTAGGATTAAAGCGCGCTAGGCATAGGGATGGATGGACGGGCGTTGCATGGACAAGACAATTCACATGGCAATCAGAACATAGGGCAATTGCAGATAAATAAGATAAAGCATCCAAGTACTAAATAATCATAGGCATGTGTTCGATATATAGTCATACGTGCTCGCAATGAGAACTTGCACAACATCTTTTGTCCTGCCCCCGTTTGCAGCGGGGCCTCAAGGGAACTATTGGCAATTAAGGTGCTCATTTTAATAGAGCATCGGAGCAAAGCATTAACACTCCGTGAACACATGTGATCCTCACATCAAAGTCATTCCCTTCGGTTATCCCGATTTCTGTCACTTCGGGGCCATTGGTTCCGGACAACAACATGTGTATACAACTTGCAGGTAAGACCATAAACAATACTATCATGATGAATCAATAACATGTTAATATCTAAAATCATGGCACTCGGGCCCTAGTGACAAGCATTAAGCATAACAAGTCGCAACAAAGTCAAAAAGCACTAATAGTAGATACTAGGCACCATGCCCTAACAATCTGATTCCATTACATGAACGATCTCATCCAATCCCTACCATCCCCATGGCCTACAGTGGGGGATTACTCACTCATAGATGGGGGAAACATGGATGGTCGATGGAGAAGCGATGGTGATGATGATGGCGATGATCTCCTCCAATTCCCCGTTTCGGCAGGGTGCCAGAACGGAGTTTCTGGTTCTGAATCGTGGAATCTGGTGGTGGCGGCGAAGCGGAACACTTTCTAGAAAAACGTCGAAAACCCCTGGGTTTTTAGGTTAGAAGGCAACTTATAGGCGAAGAGGGAGGCCGAGGCGGCAGCCGAGGCGGCCAGACCACCCCCAGGCGTGGCCTGGCCTAGCCCGCGTGGTGAAGTGGTGTGGGCCCCTCGTGTCCCTACTCCGTCTCGTCTTCTAGCTCCGTGAGTCTTCTGGTGAAATAGGATTTTTGGCATATTTTCCGAGATTTTTACTGATAGTTGATTTTCTGCACAAAAACTAGACACCACAGTAATTCTACTGAAAACAGCGTCAGTCCGTGTTAGTTGTATCCAAATCACACAAGTTTAGAGGAAAAACAATAGCAAAAGTGTTCGGGAAAGTAGATACATTTTGGACGTATCAACTCCCCCCAATCTTAGCTTATTGCTTATCCTCAAGCAATTCAGTTGAAAACTGAGTGCGATAAATGAAACTTTCACAAACACATTTGCTTCATAAGATGTATATATTCTCAGCATATGATCAACTACTTAGGCAATTCATAATAAGGAGTATGCAACTAAGTTTACTTAATAGGCATTGCAAGCTATCAAGAGATTCCAACTCAAAAATAATAAGTAGCATGAAACATAAACATAAGCAACATTACAATGCTCATAACAATGTATGATAGAGTAGTATCTCGCTTGCCTTTGATTGTGAATACCAAGGCATCTCTGAAGCTCAGGTGAAGACTAGAAGTAAAGATATCAAAGATACAAGCATCAAAGTCATAACACAATTAATCCAATATTGAGACAAGCACATTATACTAAGAATGACAACTATGCTCTCAAGAAAGTGCTCATAGAATAGATGGTGACTCAACAAGGAAATGAAAAAGGTTTTGAATATTTTGAAAGGCTTCCAAATGCTGAAAGTATGGTACTCATTAGCTTTGAGCTCTCATTGCCCTACATGAGCATCTTTAATATGGTTAAGGTGAAAGTGAGGTCCAATCTGAGTTATATGCTTGACAGACTATAAACTAGAAATCTCATGTCCCTTGAGTACGAGGCCCTCTCCTCATGCTACTCAACTTTAGTTACCGATAAGTTCTTGTCATAGTAAATATGTGTGTATCATAGAGAACCACCAACGGGGTACCCCTTGCCCGATGATACGGAAGAATCCCCATATCAAAATTACAAGGCAAGCAGACAATGAGTATCTCAGCAATCTTCTTATTTACCATGGGAAAATGGTGCTTTTTTCTCTCTTTCCTCTTTTCTCATATCTCTTTTTTTCTTTTTCTCAATAGCTATCTCTTTTTTATAAGAAGAATGCTTCATAGATACCCATTATGGTTACACTCCAGGTTTCCACCATGATTAGGCATGGATTAGACCGGCGGCCCAGGCGTTTCTCTAACACACATACATAACTCCATGGACTTACAAGCTCCCCTTTTATTTCACACCGATGACATCCGCAAACAAAAGAGGATGATATCAACTGGGTATATATTTACAGGTGTTGAAAGCGTTCCCCGTGACAGCACGGTTCTGCTAATCCCCAGCCTATAATTTGCAAGCATATAACTTTCATGGACAGTCACAATGGTTCAGGTTTATTAAGTGCAAGAAATAAAGTGTGCCATCAAGTTCATGAGAGCTTTACTAACTTTCTCATAACAAACAAAGATTTTATTCGAAAGAAAACAAGGCATATTGAATATGCATGGAAATAGCAAATGATGCTAATAGGTAGGTATGGTGGACACTTTTGGCAATATTGGTTTTAGGGAGTTGGAAACACGATTAAAACTTAACTTAGTGCAAGTGAAGGCTAGCAATAGTAAGGGAACGACAAACGAGAGAGCAATAGCTGTCATAATCATGCTTGCAACAAAACAGGACTAAACGTGGCATGAAAGTGATTCAAGACCCTCAAGGCAAAATAATTCATTGAGGCTTAACTGATTATTCCAGTCATATGCATGCGTGAGCATGTGCCAAGTCAATTCAAATGTAACACTCAGAGGAGGATACCACAATGTCATACCAAGTTATGAATAGAGTAATGCAAGTAAACATTCATATGACAAGCTACTTAGCAAGCTAGAACTAATCATATAAAAGCAAGAACTACTAAGCATCCATAAATAACATACACCCTACATGAATACACTAAGCATACCCACAATGATGAGTATATGTACAAAAATGAAAACAAATAGAGTTCATTACCAGCCTCTTACCACACCTCAAGTTATCATTAATCCTCCTTATTGCCTTCACTTGTGTGGGTTGAATAATAACATGAAACCAAATTCCACAGAGGACTGCTGAACCCTGCAACAAGCTCACAAAACCAAAGAAGAACAACAAATATTTTTGGTGTTTTCGATATATTTTTTTAAAACAAGAACCAAAAAGGAAGAACAAGCAAAACAAAATCTTTTTGGGTTTTTTGAATAGCTCAAACAAAGCAAAAAGGGAAAAGCAAACCAAGGCAAAAAGAATAAGAAGCAAACAAAGAGAAACAACAGAAATATTTTTGGTATTTTTGTGTTTTAGAAAGCAAAAGCAAAGAAAGAACAAAAACTACAAAGAGAACGAAACATGAATATACAAAGTACCGACGCAAAATGATATGGAGATGAGTGTGATGTCGGTGTACCTTGATGGCGTGAAAGAGACTAAAGGCAAACTGAAATAAAGATGGAAGCAATCAAACATGTAATAGATCTAATAGCAAATGGTGCTTTAGTGCTTAGAAACAAGGCCTAGGGATCATACTTTCACTAGTGAACACTCTCATATAAATATATTCTTCTTTATGATACTATTCTGAACTACTCTCTGGTTGGACACTCTAATCGTTGGTAGGGCTATAACAGCACACCTCAAAGTTCATCTTTCCCATCTAGATAACCCCACACTGTCACCTTGAGCACTAGATGGTTCCAACAAACACCACAATTTCATAAAGACATCGAACTCCAAATATAACTCATAACAAGTATTTGCAATCTCTAGCCTAAGTGCCACCATGGTGTGCGCGCTGTCACTTTCACACACATGGGGAGAGCAGAGATCTAATAAAGCACTTGAGTAGCAAGGTAGATCTACTTGATTACAAAGCTCATGATCACAATATGATCATGCATAGAGAGAGAGATGAACACATAGCTACCGGTAGAACCCTTAGCCTCGAGAGAGAACTACTCCCTCCTCATCATGGGAATCAGCAATGGTGATGGAGATGGTGGTGGAGATCGATGGAGATGGCCCCGGGGGCACTTCCCCATCCCGGCAGGGTGCCGGAACAAAGACTTTTCTGTCCCTCGAATCTCCTTTTTGGTGGTGGCGGTGCTGCGGAACTTTTCGTGGATTTCTGATTGACGATCTAGGGTTTTTTCCTCGAGGGAGATATATAGGCGAAAGAGGCAAGGTCGATGGCCGGCCAGGGGGCCCACACCATGCCCTGACGCGGCCAAGGGGGACCCGTGCCTAGGGGTGGTGTGGCCACCCTGTGGCCCCTCTCCGTCTTGTATTCTGGCTCCGTGAGTCTTTGGGGAAAATAGGCATATTGGCTTTTGACCCGTCCAATCCGAGAATATTCATTTTCTGACTTTCTGGAACCAAAAACAGCAGAAAACAGGCAACTGACACTGTGGCTCTTGTTAATAGGTTAGTCCAAGAAATCATATGAAAAGTACTCCAAAGTGTGGACAAAACATAAGAAAGTAGATAAAACCAAACATGGAACATCAAAAATTATGGATACTTTAGCAACGTATCAACATCCCCAAGCTTAACTCCTGCTCGTCCTCGAGTAGGTAAGTGATAAAAAGAAAGAATAATTTTTGAGGTGACATGCACCATCATAAACTTGATCAAAGTATTTGTAAAACATTGATAGCTGGGATCATAGTACTTCAATCATAACATGAAAGACAAAGTTCTAACAATAAGGCAAAGCAACTATGTTGCAACATGAAAAGACACAAACAAAAGATTCATGAATAACAATGCTTTGCAAGACGTTTGTTTGTTTCACATAAAGAAAACATAGCATAGTGGCATTCAGCTTGTCCCTCATAGAGTAGCAAACATAAATGCATGGGCACCTTCAAAGTTCATAAGAGTGACTAGATACAAATAGTTTAAAACAAGCAATATGAAAGTTATGCATCAATCAACAAGTCTTGGGACAATGCACATAGAACTAAGAATGGCCACTATGCTCTCAAAGTAGGTGCATAAAGATAGAAGGTGGAGACTCAACAAAAAAGTAAAAGAAAGGCCTTCATAGAAGGAAGTAAGGATTCAAGTTTCATAAAGAGCTTCCAAAAATTATGGTACTTATTAGCTTTCAGCTCTCATTGCCCCTATCATAAGCATCTTGAAGTGATTAAGGTTAAAGTGAACAAACTATGGTGTATATGCTTGACGAAGTATAAGTTGGAAATCTCATGTCCCTTGAATACGAGGGCCGCTCCTCATGCTACTCAAGTTTAGTCACCGGTAAGTTCTTGTCATCGTAAGTACATGTGTATCATAGAGAACCGCCAACAGAGTACCCCCTTGCCCGATGATATGGAAGAATCCCCATATCAAAATGACAAGGCAAGCAGACAACGAGCATCTCAGCAATCTTCTTATTTACCATGGGAATATGGTGCTTTTTTCTCTCTCTTTCCTCTTTCCATAATCTTTTTTTTTCTTTTTCTCTTTTTTCTCAATATAGGACTCTTTTTTTATAAGAAGAATGCTTCATAGACAGCTCATTATGTTTACGCTGCAGGTTTCCACCATGTCAGCATGGATTAGACCAACGGCCCAGGCGTTTCTCTAACACCTATACATAACTCCATGGACTTACAAGCCCCCCTTTCATTTCACACCGACGACATCCATAGACAAAAGAGCATGATATCAACTAGGTACAAAGTACAAGTGCAATGTTGAAAGCGTTCCTCGTGACAGTATGGTTCTGCTAATCCCCAATAAATAAGTGCAAGCATATACAACATAGATGACACGATGGTTCAAGTTTATTAAGGGCAAGAAAAGTAAAGTGTGCCATCAAGTTTGTGAGAGCTTTAATCACTAGTTTTCTCGTAACACGTTTAATTTGGAAGGTAGATAAAAACATGAATGTACTTGGAATAGCATATGCTAGTAGGGATGTATGGTGGACTCTTTGGAATAACTTGGTTTTAGGAGTTGGATTCATGAGTGGAACTCATACTTGGTTGTGGAGGCTAGCAAAAGACTGGGAGCGACAAACTAACAGAGCAATGATGGCCATAATCATGTAGAGTGACAAAACATCATTGATCAAAGCATAAAGTGATACTACAAGTTGAAAACTAAAGGATCATAAAGGCTATGGTGACTTGGGATAGTCATAACATGGTGTGAGCATGCTCCAAGTCAAACCAAATAAAGCATCAAAGGAGAATACCATAATACTATGCTTTAATATGCTAAAACAACGCATGATTCATCCAAGGCACATTAAGCAATCTCAACTGTTTATAATATAACAAGTCATGCTACAACAAAGAATACTAAGCATAAAGCCGAAACAATATCAAGCATGGCATGACAAAGAATAGGCCACAGTCAAAAACAAGCTCTCTTTACCACTTAAGCATGAGCTTTCCTACTCTTTTCCAATCCAAACCAAACTATTTGAAAACCAATGCAAGAAAGAGGGGGTCCAACCAATTTATTCAGCAAACTAAGAAAACCAATCAAACAAAAAACCAAAACGAAAACGAAAAAGAAGACGCTCCAAGAACAACACAGCTGTGCATGAAACAATAAAAATGAAGCGTTTGGAAGAAACCTGGGATTTTTATTGATGAAGAAGGGGATGCTTTGGGCATCCCCAAGCTTTGGCACTTGTACTTCTTGGATATTTATTGGGATGACACGCGTGGCATCCCCAAGCTTGAGCTTTAGTCCATCCTTCATCTCATTACTTATTTCTTCCAACACCTGAAATTTTTCCTTCATACAAAACTTCACACAATCTTTATTAGCAACATTAGTGCACTCAACATAATAAGTCTTTAGGTTCAGTTCCAACACCAATAAAACTTCCATTAAAACACTAGCTACTGTAGCACTTCCCTCAAAAATCTCAATTACCCAAAAGAACTCAAAAAGGAACCAACAAGAAGCAAATGCAAATAATGGCAGAAATCTGTCAAAATAGACCAGCAGGTAAAGATGATTTTTTTAGAAGACCTTATGTTGCTCAAATCAAAAAGTGTTGAACTAACAAAAGTTAGATAACAACCTGGGGAAGAAGTACAAAAATTCACACCTCAAAAGTACGGACAGAGATTTTACACGAATTTTTATGGTGAAGCACAGAAATCTGTTTCGGGACAGCAACTTTCCCAATCATTACTTCTCTCTCATTAGAGGTTACTCTTGGCACAAAAAGCAAATAAAAAGGATAAGGAGCGGTTATTACAGAAGTAATAACTTCCAAGACTCATCTAAAACTTTTGGGTTATCTCCCAATAAGTACTTTTCTTTAACGCCTTTAAGTTAGGCATGATAGTTTGAGGAGATGCTCACATAAGAAATATGAATTTAAGTAAAAGAGAGCATCAAGAAGCAAATTCAAAGCACATTTAAGTCTAACCCACTTGCTATGCATAGGAATCTTGTAAATAAACAAGTCATGAAAGCACAAAGTAACAAGCATAGGAAAGCAAAACAAGTGCAACTTCAAAACTTTCAACATAAAGAGGAGAAACCTAATATTATTGAGATGCATAAAACCATGTTTCCCTCTCTCATAATAACTTTCAGTAGCATCATGAATAAAATTAACAATATAAATATCACATAAAACATTCTTATCATGAGCCACATGCTTAAATGAAGTAATACTCTCCACATAAACATAGTCATTCTTATTAATTGTAGTGGGAGCAAATTCAACAAAATAGCTATCATTATTATTCTCATCACCATAATCATCAAATATAGGAGGCCTATTATAATCATAATTAATTTTCTCCTCAATAGTAGGTGGACTCAAAATATCATACTCATCATTGTAATCATCATATATTGGAGGTTTGGTATCATCAAAGTAAATTTTCTCCTCCGTGCTTGGGGGACTAAAAATATCATGCTCATCACAACCAGCTTCCCCAAGCTTAGACTTTTCCATAGCATTAGCAATAATGGTGTCCAAAGAATTCATGCTAACAACAGTGCTATTAGCATGCAAATAAAGTTCCATAGGTTTTTTAATTTTCTGTTCAAACACTTCATGTCCTAACTCAAGATAAATACTATAAAGCTCTCTAATTTTGTTGTTGTTTCCCATTAAGCCTAACTAGTGAAAACAAGAAACAAAAAGACAAAATTGCAGAATCTAAAGGAAATAACTTTGAGCACTCACACCGGAGGATGTGAGTACCTTTTACCTTACCTCCCCGGCAACGGCGCCCGAAAATAGCTTGATGGCGTGGAAGAGACTAAAGGCAAACTGAAATAAAGATGGATTCAAGCAAACATGTAACAGATCTAATAGCAAACGGTGTTTCAGTGCTTAGAAACAAGGCCTAGGGATCATACTTTCACTAGTTAACACTCTCATATAAATATATTCTTCTTTATGATACTACGCTGAACTACTCTCCGGTTGGACACTCTAATCGTTGGTAGGGCTATAACAGCACACCTCAAAGTTCATCTTTCCCATCTAGATAACCCCACACTATCACCTTGAGCACTAGATGGTTCCAACAAACACCACAATTTCATAAAGACATCGAACTCCAAATATAACTCATAACAAGTATTTGCAATCTCTAGCCTAAGTGCCACCATGGTGTGCGCGCTGTCACTTTCACACACATGGGGAGAGCAGAGATCTAATAAAGCACTTGAGTAGCAAGGTAGATCTACTTGATTACAAAGCTCATGATCACAATATGATCATGCATAGAGAGAGAGATGAACACATAGCTACCGGTAGAACCCTTAGCCTTGAGAGAGAACTACTCCCTCCTCATCATGGGAATCAGTAATGCTGATGGAGATGGTGCTGAAGAACGATGGAGATGGCTCCGGGGGCACTTCCCCGTCCCGGCAGGGTGCCGGAACAAAGACTTTTCTATCCCTTGAATCTCCTTTTTGGTGGTGGCGGCGCTGCGGAACTTTTCGTGGATTTCTGATTAACGATCTAGGGGTTTTGCCTCGGGGGAGATATATAGGCGAAAGAGGCAAGGTCGGTGGCTAGCCAGGGGGCTCAAACCATGCCCTGGCATGGCCAAGGGGGACCCGCGCCTAGGGGTGGTGTGGCCACCCTGTGGCCCCTCTCCGTCTCGTATTCTGGCTCCATGAGTCCTCGGGAAAAATAGGCATATTGGCTTTTGTCCCGTCCAATTCCGAGAATATTCATTTTCTGACTTTCTGGAACCAAAAACAGCAGAAAACAGGCAACTGGCACTGTGGCTCTTGTTAATAGGTTAGTCCAAGAAATCATATGAAAAGTACTCCAAAGTGAGGACAAAACATAAGGAAGTAGATAAAACCAAGCATGGAACATCAAAAATTATGGATACGTTAGCAACGTATCATACCTTCCCCCAAGTTTAGGCTCTTGGTCTAAGTGGGTATAAATCCAAATATGAGTAAGGGTTCCAAGTAGGCGGATCATTGTAAGTGAAGGAAATATGCCCTAAGAGGCAATAATAAAGTTGTTATTATGTATTCCTTGTATATGATAGATGTTTATTTTGCATGCTATAATTGTATTGATAGGAAACATCAATACATGTGTGTTTAATAAACAAAAGGGTTCCTAGTTATGCCTCTCTTATAGACTAGCTTGTTGATTAACAAGATGATCAAGGTTTCCTGATCATGGACATTGGATGTTGTTAATAACAAGGTCACAGCATTTGTGAAATGATGTGATGAACATTCATCCGAAGTATAGCATTACGATCAAGTCATTATGTTTATATTGCTATAACATCATACAAAGTAGTCTTAGTCCTTAGACCATGAGATCATGTTAATTGCTAACACCGGAAGAGTATCTTGATAACATCAAACGTCACACCGTAACAGGGTGACCATAAAGGTGGGTTCAGTGCTATGAAGGTGTTATGTTGAGGCTCATGGATCAAGAGTGGAATTTTTCAATCCCGATGACGGATAGATATACTCTGGGCCCTCTCGGTGATATCACATTAAGATAGCTTGCAAGCAAGTGATGTGATCACTAGAATGTTATATCACGGGAACGAGAAAAGAGTGCATGTCGGTAACGAGATCAAACTAGGTATTTGGATACCGATGATCGAATCTCAGACATGTATTATATCATGAGACAAAGGGATTAAATTGCTGACGTTAAAGGTTCTCATGATCACAGAAGTCATCGTTGAATATGTAGGAGTCAGTATGGATCTCCAGGTCCCGCTTCTGATTATTGATCTGAGAGGAGTCTCAATCATGTCTGCATTATTCGCGAACCATAGGGTGACACACTTAAGGGTTGCCGGACACCATTTAGGAGCACATATGTTCTAGACAAAAGGTTTGCAAAGCGCAGGAAATGTTTCGATAGAAACAGGAATTGTTTCGATAGAAACCGGAATTGTTTCGGGTGAAATTGCAGAAAGTGGTTCTGCATGTGATATTGAAATGTTGCAAGGGGTTTTATGTGAATGTTTGTTAATTAAAGTAATTAACAAAATTCTGAATAAAATAAATAAAAGAGTTTTATTAATTGAGAGTTGCATTTAATTTGGTGGAAATTAAATACATGTGAGTGGGATTTTGGGTGGAGGCCATGTTTATGTGAGTGGAGGTACACCACATGAATGAAGGAGGGGAGGAGTCCCCCCCCCTCATGCTTGGCTATGGGAGGGAGGGTCTCCTCCCTCCTATATAAAGCCCCCCTCCCTCACAAACTACACCTCCTCGTGAAGGATCTCTCTCCCCCTCTAGATATTCCCCCATGGTCTCGGATTAGCGAGATACATGTTCCGGTGGCCTTGCGTCTGGAAGGAGTTGCTGCTTCCGCTGATTCGCTGGAGCGAGGAGGTGGAGGTTGTCCGGTGGCTTGAACGTGTGTGCGAGGACGGATGCGCTGCTGATTTGCGGCACTCGGACTTCCACACGATCTTGAGATCGGCAAGCGTACGACTACATCAACCACGAGTTCCTACTCGTTAACAAAACTCTTTGTCTTTCAGGGTAAGTTCTCCATGGATGTATGTCCACCCGTTGCTCTGTATCTAGTAGATAGATCTTGGCGTATAGTTCTCATCGTAGGAATTTTTTTGTTTTCTATGATGCGGACCAACAAATGGTATCGAGCACGATCTATGCGTAGGTGCTTTGCACGGGTAGTACACATATGTTTATATGTGGGCGATGATGATCATGTTATTGCATCTTCTATGTACTTTCGATATTGGTGGCATAGTGGGATGAAGCGGCATGGACCAACCTTACATGTCATCGTACATGAGACCGGTTCCACGACTGACATGCAACTAGTTTTGCATAAGTGGCTAGCGGGTGTCTGTCTCTCCTACTATAGTCAATATCTGATTTACAACGAGTTGCTAATAACTTGGTTATCCTCGTTGTGGTTCATGTTCGTAGGTAAGACCGGTTCTATCTCTGAAAGCCCTAAGCCACGTAAAACTTGCAATTGATAAATTAGAGGCGTCTAGTTTAGATTGTTGCTGGGCTAGTGTCTTGATATGGTATTGTTGTAAGTAGATGTATGATAGATACTCTTACAACTCACTTAACGTGTAAGTTCCATAGACCTTGGCCTTACACACAAAGGAATGATAGAGATCATACCACGATGCAAATGATAGAGATCAAATGCATGGACCATATCACCTCACTTCACACATTAGATGTTAGCATCTTATATTGCTAGTTTGGCGCTTTTGGTAGCATTATAAGATGATCCCTCATTTAGATATCAAGATAAAATGTGTTCTTCCTTAAGTATGCACCGTTTTGTGGATCGTGTTTTGAGGTATCACGTGATGATCGGGTGTTCTCGACTCTACGCTTTCATACAACATGTGTAAGACAGTTTTACACACATGAATACTAAGGTTCTTACTTGACGAGCCTAGCATGTACAGACATGGCCTCGGAACACGGACCGAAAGGTTAAGCATGAGTCATATAGTTGATATGATGCCCATATAGATGCTCGCCTTTGAAGCTACACTGACTCACGTGATGATCGGACTTGGTGTAGTGGATTTGGTTCATGTAATCACCAAAAGGACACGAGGGATGTCGTTTTTGAGTGGGAGTTCATTAGTAATTTGGATTAGTTGAACTCAATATATCATAAACTTAGTCTAAATATATTTTACAAATTCTGTTGTAGATGGCACCACCTGCTTTTAATTTCAATGTGTTCATGGAGAAAGAGAAGCTTGCTGCGAATGGTAGCAACTTCACCAACTGGGCTATGAATTTGAGGATTCTCCTCACTGCTGCACAAAAGCAATATGTGCTAGAGGCGCCGCTAGGCCCCCCACCAGCTCCTGATGCCCCTGACAAGGAAAAGAATGTCTATGTGACTCATCAGGAGGACCACAACTTAGTTCATTGCGGCATACTGTATGGGCTAGAGCCAGAATTTCGAAAGCGTTTTGAAAATGGCAATGCCTTTGATACCATGGGTGAATTGAAAATGATTTTCGATACCCATGCTGCCGTAGAGAGTTATAATGCTACAGAAAAGTTCTTTAGCTGCATGATGGAGGAAAACAGCTCCGTTAGTGAGCACGTACTCAAAATGTCTGGGTACACCGATAAGCTTGTGTCCTTGGGAATAACGACTCCCATTGACTTAGGCATACATCGTGTTCTCCAATCTCTGCCACCTAGATACAAGAGCTTCGTGATGAACTATAATATGCAGGGCATGAAGAAGTCTCTTCCTGAGCTTCTGTCAATGCTTAAGACTGCAGAAGTGGAGATTAGGAAAGAACATCAAGTGTTGATGATCAATAGGACCACCGGTTTCAAGAAGGACAAGAAAGGCAAGCACAAGGGAAAGAAGGGTGGCAAGTCTGTTGCCGCTGAAAAACCCCGAGCTGGCCCTAAGTCGACAATCGAGTGCTACTATTGCAAGGGGATCGCCATTGGGCGCAAGCGCCCCAAGTATTTGGCAGACAAGAAGGCCGGCAAGGCAAACAAAGGTATATGTGATATACATGTTATTGATGTGTACTTGACTAGTACTCGCAGTAGCACCTGGGTATTTGATACGGGATCGGTTGCTAATATATGTAACTCGGTTCAGGGGTTGCGGAACAAGCGACAACTAGCAAGGGATGAGGTCACGATGCGGGTCGGCAATGGATCAAGAGTTGATGTGATCGCCGTCAGAACGCTGCCTCTCCATATGCCGTCGGGATTAGTTATAAACCTGAATAGTTGTTATTTGGTGCCTACACTGAGCATGGACATTGTATTCGGATCGTGTTTGATGCAAAGTGGTTATTCGTTTAAGTCTGAAAACAATGGTTGTTCGATTTATATGAATAATATATTTTATGGTCATGCACCTGTGTTGAATGGTTTATTTCTGTTGGATCTCGATAGTAGTATTATGCATATTCATAATGTTGATGTTAAAAGGATTAAACTTGATAATGATATATCTGCATATATGTGACACTTCCGTCTAGGTCATATTGGCGCTAAACACATGAAGAAACTCCATTCTGGTGGACTTTTGGAATCACTTGATTTTGAATCATTTGATACATGTGAACCATGCCTTATGGGCAAGATGACTAGAACGCCGTTTTCCGGTTCAATGGATCGGGCGATAGATTTATTGGAAATCATACATACTGATGTGTGTGGACCAATGAGTGTGTCGGCGCGAGGTGGATATCGTTATTCAGTTACTTTCACGGATGATTTGAGTAGATACGGGTATATCTATTTGATGAAACATAAGTCTGAAACCTTTGAAAAGTTCAAAGAATTTTAGAATGAAGTGGAAAATCATCGTAACAGAAAGATCAAATTTCTGCGGTCCAATCGTGGAGGAGAGTATCTTAGTTACGAGTTTAGCACACATATGAAAGACTTTGGAATAGTTTCACAACTCACGCCTGCCGGAACACCACAACGTAATGGTGTGTCAGAATGTCGTAATCGTACTTTATTGGATATGGTTCGATCTATGATGTCTCTGACTGACTTGCCACTATCATTTTGGGGTTATGCACTGGAAACCGCTGCATTCACTTTAAATAGGGCACCATCTAAATCCGTTGAAAAGACACCTTATTAATTATGGTTTGGAAACAAACCTAAGCTATCATTTCTTAAAGTTTGGGGATGCGATGTTTATGTGAAGAAACTTCAACCGGATAAACTCGAACCCAAAGCGGAAAAATGCGTCTTCATAGGATACCCTAAGGAAACGATTGGGTATACCTTCTATCACAGATCCGAGGGAAAGGTCTTTGTTGCCAAGAATGGATCCTTTCTTGAGAAGGAGTTTCTAGCGAAAGGTGTGAGTAGTCGGAAGGTAGAACTCGAAGAGGTTATTGAACCTTCTCTTCATGAAATGGCGAGTAGTGCATCTCCAGAAGTTGTTTGGGAGTTGACTTCACCTAATGAAGAGAGAGCTAATGATATTGATCATGAAATCCGAGATGGAATCCATGTATGAAAACCAGGTTTGGACCTTGGTGGACTTACCTCACGATTGAAAGGCCGTTGAGAATAAATGGATTTTCAAAAGAAAAACTGATGCTGATGGTAATGTAACCATCTATAAGGCTCGACTTGTCGCAAAGGGGTTTCGACAAATTCAAGGAGTTGACTACGATGAGACATTCTCTCCCGTAGCGATGCTTAAGTTAGTTAGGATTATGTTAGCAATTGCTGCATATTTCGATTATGAAATATGGCAGATGGATGTCAAAACTGCGTTCCTCAATGGTAATATTGAAGAAGAGTTGTATATGATACAACCTAAGGGTTTTGTCGATCCTAAGGATGCTGATAAGGTGTGCAAACTTCAGCGATCCATCTATGCACTGAAGCAAGCATCCCGGAGTTGGAATCTCCGCTTTGATGAGGTGATCAAAGAGTTTGGATTTGTCCAAACTTATGGAGAGGCTTGTATTTACAAGAAAGTGAGTGGGAGCAATGTGGCATTTCTGATATTATATGTGGATGACATATTATTGATTGGAAATGATATAGATCTTTTAAACAGTGTTAAAAGTTATCTAAACAGCAAATTTTCGATGAAGGACCTTGGTGAAGCTTCATATATATTAGGCATTAAAATCTATAGAGATAGATCAAGATGCCTAATTGGGCAATCGCAGAGTACATACCTTGATAAGATATTAAAGAAGTTTAATATGGACGAAAGTAAGAAGGGGTACTTACCTATGTTGCAAGGCAAGACATTGAGTAAGACTCAAAGTTCGGCTACGACGGAAGAAAGAGAGATAATGGATAAGATCCCCTATGCCTCAGCCATAGGCTCTATAATGTATGCCATGCTATGTACAAGACCGGATGTGGCACATGCTATTAGTTTGACTAGTAGGTACCAATCTGATCCAGGTTTGTAACACTGGATAGCGGTCAAAAATATCCTTAAGTACTTGAGAAGAACTAAGGATATGTTTCTTGTATACGAAGGTGAAGAAGAGCTAGTCGCTAAGTGTTATGTCGATACTAGCTTTGACACTGATCCGGGTGACTCTAAGTCTCAATCCGGATACGTATTTCTCTTGAACGGAGTAGCAGTTAGTTGGAGGAGCTCCAAACAACCTGTGGTGGCTGGATCAACGACAGAGGCGGAATATGTTGCTGCTTCAGAAGCGGCGCAGGAAGCGGTTTGATTGAAGGAGTTCATAACGGAACTAGGTATGGTTCCTAGTGCGTTGGACCCAATGGTGATCTGTTATGAAAATAATGGAGCCATAGCCAACGCCAAGGAACCAAGGTCTCACAAGAATTCCAAGCATATTAAGGGCCGGTTTCACTCCATCCGCGAGCATGTCAAGGATGGAGATATAAAGATTTGTAAAGTGCACACGGACCTGAATGTAGCAGATCCATTGACTAAAGTACTCCCTAGGGAAAATCATGATCAACACCAGAACTCCATGGGTGTTAGATTTATCACTATATAAACTAGATTATTGTCTCTAGTGCAAGTGGGAGACTGAAGGAACTATGCCCTGAGAGGCAATAATAAAGTTGTTATTATGTATTCCTTGTATATGATAGATGTTTATTTTGCATGCTATAATTGTATTGATAGGAAACATCAATACATGTGTGTTTAATAAACAAAAGGGTTCCTAGTTATGCCTCTCTTATAGACTAGCTTATTTATTAACAAGATGATCAAGGTTTCCTGATCATGGACATTGGATGTTGTTAATAACAAGGTCACAGCATTTGTGAAATGATGTGATGAACATTCATCCGAAGTATAGCATTACGATCAAGTCATTATGTTTATATTGCTATAACATCATACAAAGTAGTCTTAGTCCTTAGACCATGAGATCATGTTAATTGCTAACACCGGAAGAGTATCTTGATAACATCAAACGTCACACCGTAACAGGGTGACCATAAAGGTGGGTTCAGTGCTATGAAGGTGTTATGTTGAGGCTCATGGATCAAGAGTGGAATTTGTCAATCCCGATGACGGATAGATATACTCTAGGCCCTCTCGGTGATATCACATTAAGATAGCTTGCAAGCAAGTGATGTGATCACTAGAATGTTATATCACGGGAACGAGAAAAGAGTGCATGTCGGTAACAAGATCAAACTAGGTATTTGGATACCGATGATCGAATCTCGGACATGTATTATATCATGAGACAAAGGGATTAAATTGCTGACGTTAAAGGTTCTCACGATCACAGAAGTCATCGTTGAATATGCAGGAGTCAGTATGGATCTCCAGGTCTCGCTTCTGATTATTGATCTGAGAGGAGTCTCAATCATGTCTGCATTATTCGTGAACCATAGGGTGACACACTTAAGGGCTGCTGGACACCATTTAGGAGCACATATGTTCTAGACAAAAGGTTTGCAAAGCGCAGGAAATGTTTCGATAGAAACAGGAATTGTTTCGATAGAAGCCGGAATTGTTTCGGGTGAAATTGCAGAAAGTGGTTCTACATGTGATATTGAAATGTTGCAAGGGGTTTTATGTGAATGTTTGTTAATTAAAGTAATTAACAAAATTCTGAATAAAATAAATAAAAGAGTTTTATTAATTGAGAGTTGCATTTAATTTGGTGGAAATTAAATACATGTGAGTGGGATTTTGGGTGGAGGCCATGTTTATGTGAGTGGAGGTTCACCACATGAATGAAGGAGGAGAGTCCCCCTCATGCGCCCGGCTATGGGAGGAGGGTCTCCTCCCTCCTATATAAAGTCCCCCTCTCCCCTCTCACAAACTACACCTCCTCGTGAAGGATCTCTCTCGCCCTCTAGATATTTCCCCATGGTCTCGGATTAGCGAGATACATGTTCCCGGTGGCCTTGCGTCTGGAAGGAGTTGCTGCTTCCGCTGATTCGCTGGAGTGAGGAGGTGGAGGTTGTCCGGTGGCTTGAACGTGTGTGCGAGGACGGATGCGCTGCTGATTTGTGGCGCTCGGACTTCCACACGATCTTGAGATCGGCAAGCGTACGACTACATCAACCACGAGTTCCTACTCGTTAACAAAACTCGTTGTCTTCGAGGGTAAGTTCTCCATGGATGTATGTCCACCCGTTTCTCTGTATCTAGTAGATAGATCTTGGCGTATAGTTCTCATCATAGGAAATTTTTTGTTTTCTATGTTGCGGACCCAACAGTAAGAATGATCATAGTTAGGCCCTTGGGAAGAAGAGGAAGCTCCCCAATCATAGGTAGGCTACTGATACGAAGACTCCCCTCATTCAAGGGCTGGACCAAATCATCTGTGACCTCCCTTCTAGTATCCTGCTCCTGTTGGGAGAGCTCTCCCAAGTACGTATCAAGCTCCTCCTTCGTGAGGGACCATCCTACCCTGTTATCAAGGTTAAACAAAACAGGTACATGCAAAAGAACAACTCGCTCGGACTCGCTCCTTCTCCAACCAGCCTTGAGAAAGGTTATTTCATAAGACAAATCACTCAAATTAGCCCAAGAAGAAATAAATTTATGTTTTATCATGGAATTAAGGTCGAGTCTCTCTATGGGAAACTATAGGTCTAAATGATGAGGCACTAAACCATGCAGCGCTAATAAACAAGAGGCAATAAGGCCTCCATAAATTCCACCTTTCTCGTGGTTAGTGATATATTGCAAATGTATCTATAATTTTTGATGTTCCATGCTTGGTTTTATCCACTTTCTTGTGTTTTGTTCCAACTTTGGAGTACTTTTCATATGATTTCTTGGACTAACCTATTAACAAGAGCCACAGTGCCATACTGCTTTTCTGTTGTTTTTGGTTCCAAAAGTCGAAAATGAATATTCTCGGAATTGGACGGGACAAAAGCCCAAGTGCCTATTTTTCCGGAAGGGATCAAGTGCCAGAATACGAGACGAAGAGGGGCCAGGGGCCAGCCACACCACCTGGCCGCGCGGCCAGGCTTGGCCCACGCCAGGGGGTGGTCTGGCCGACCCCATCACCCCCTCGGCCTCTCCTTCCGCCTATAAGTTGCCCTCGGGACGAAAACCCTAAGTACCCGATCAAAAATCCATGAAAGAGTCTGTAGCCATCGTCGTCTCTGTCCCTATATCAAGGGGGATCTGAAGCTCTTCCCGGCACCCTGCCGAAGAGGGGAATTCACCCTGGAGGCCTTCTTCATAACCATGCAAGCCTCCGATGTGATGCGTGAGTAGTTCATCCTTGGACTACGGATCCATGTAGTAGCTAGATGGTTGGTTTCTCCTCCTTTGTGCTTTCATGTTTAGATCTTGTGAGGTCCGTTCATGATCAAGATCATCTATTTGTAATTCATACATGTTGTGTTTGCGGGGATCCGATGGATATTGAGATGCTGTTTCAGATTGATTATTGATTCTATCATGTCTTTGTTATTTGATATCTTGCATGCTTTCCATTGTTAGTAGCCATCTTGGCCAAGTAGATGCTAGCAACTCCAAGAGTTAGTATTTATGCTCGATAGTGGGTTCATGCCTCTGGTAATCTAGGGAAGTGACAGAAATCTCTAAGGTACTAGATGTGTTGTTGCTACTAGGGAGAAAACAACGATCCTTTGTTCATAGAACAATTGTATTGTTTACTTTACACGCAGTTTGTAAAGCAATAATCTATTGCTTGCAACTTAATACTGGAGGGGGTTCAGAAGATAACCTGAAGGTGGATTATTAGTCATAGATGCAGTTGGATGGCGGTCTATGTATTATGTTGTAATGCCCAATCAAGTCTCAAAGGAGTCAAGATGATTAGTATATGCATGTATTGCTTTCTCGGTGTTTGTCAATTGCCCCGTTGTAATTTGTTCACCCAGCATGTTATCTATCTAAGGAGAGCCACCTCTAGTGAACTATGGATCCCGGTCCTTGTCTTTTACATACAATCTACAATCTTTTACTGCTTTGTGTTTACTTTCTGCAAACTTTTACTTCTTTCCATTCGATATGTTTAATCCTTTGTTTTCCGCAAAACACGGTGAGATTGACAACCTCATCGCAAGTTGGGGACAAAGTTACGTGGTTGTGTTGTGCGGGTCTCCACGTTGCTACTAGCACCGGTGTGCGCCTGCCAAAGCTCAGCTAGTAACACCTTTGGGGTGTTTCCTTGCTCCTCCTGGTTCGATTAAACCTTGGTTTCATAACTGAGGGAAACTTGCTGCTGTGCTCATCATACCTTCCTCTTGGGGTTCCCAACGAGCTCTACATCAACACCACGCACCAAGCACTTTTACTGGCGTGTATTGAGCCATCAAGCGATTTTCTGGCCGCTGCCTTAGAGTCAAGGACATCTTCACAAGGGGAGTCCCTCATAACCAATCTCTTTACTTTATTGTTTTTGTTTTGCTTAGTTTCTTTTTGCTTTGTTTTCTTGTTTTGTTCTTCAAAAATCCAAAAAAAATGTTTTACTTGTTTGCTTTCTTATTTGAAAACCCAAAAAAAATGACTACTCTTGAAAACACTAAGTTGTGTGACTTCACTAGCACCAACAACAATGATTTTATGAGCACTCCTATTGCTCCACCTGTGGCTGAAAATACTTTCTTTGAGATAAAACCTGCTTTGCTCAATCTTGTTATGAGAGAGCAATTTTTGGGTATTGGTAATAAAGATGCTGCTTCCCATCTAAATAACTTTGTTGAACTTTGTGAGATGCAAAAGCATAGGGATATAGATGGTGATATTATTAAGCTGAAATTGTTTCCTTTCTCTTTGAGAGGAAAAGCTAAAGAATGGTTGAATTCCTTAAATAGGAATAGTATTGATTCTTGGACTAAGTGCAAAGATGCTTTTATTGGAAAACACTATCCTCCTGCTAAGATTATATCCATGAGAAGTGAAATAATGAAGTTTAAACAACTTGATAATGAGCATGTTGCTCAAGCTTGGGAAAGAATGAAATCTTTGGTAAAGAATTGTCCCACTCATGGACTGACTGCTTGGATGATCATCCAAACTTTTTATGCAGGATTGAACTATTCTTCAAGGAACCTATTGGATTCAGCTGCTAGAGGTACATTTATGACCATCACTTTGGGTGCTGCAACAAAACTATTGGATAATATGATGGTTAATTATTCTGAATGGCATACTGAGAGAGCTCCACAAGGTAAGAAGGTAAATTCTGTTGAGGAAACCTCTTCCTTGAGTGATAAGATTGATATTATTATGTCTATGCTTGTTAGTGGGAAAGCCCATATTGATCCAAATAATGTTCTTTTAGCCTCTTTGGTTGCTCAAGAAGAGCAAGTTGATGTGAACTTCATAAGAAATAACAACTTTGGCAACAATGCTTATGGTAATAATGCTTATATGAACAATTTTGGTAACAGCAATTATAAGCCTTATCCTCCCAACAATGGTAATGCTTATGTAAATTCTTACAACAATAATAAAAGTGCTCCTTCTGAACTTGAATTTATGCTTAAAGAGTTTATTAGTAAACAAACTGCTTTCAATAAAACTATTGAGGAAAAACTCTCTAATGCTGGAAAAAAATATAGCATCTTTGGCTGAAGCTCAATCTACTTTGAATAAAATGGCTGCTAAACCCGAAACTAATGAGAATCCCTTTGCAGCCACTAATGCTATACAAGTAAGAATTGATGAAAATGTTAGACTATTAGTTGAATCTCATGCTAAGTGGGAAAGAGAAGATGAAATTGCTAGAAACATTAGTGTTTCTACTATTACCACCACTAGTGTTGAGGCTAGTAATAGTTCTACTACTTTAGATGATAAATTTGATTTTGATCTTGATGGTTGCAACATCTCTGAAGTTATTAAGTTCCTGCAAAAGCTTGCTAAAAGTCCTAATGCTAGTGCTATGAACATGGCTTTTACAAAACACATTACTGATGCTCTCATAAAGATTAAAGAAGAAAAGATGAAACATAAAGCTTCTATTCCTATAAAGCAAGAAGATGGTTGGGAACCCATCATTAATATGAAAGTGAATGACTTTGATTTCAAAGCTTTGTGTGATCTTTATAGTAGTGTTTCTATTATGCCTAGAATGATTTATGATATGCTTGATTTGCCTCCTCTTGAAGATTGTTATTTGAATGTCCCACTTGATGCTAATGCTAAAAAGAAACTCATGGAGAGTCTTAATGATGTTCTTATTATGGTTAATGATTCCTATGTCCCCGTTGATTTCTATGTTTTGGATGTTGAATACAATGCTTCTTGTCCTATTACTTTGGGAAGACTTTTTCTTAGAACTGTTGGTGCCATCATTGATATGAAAGAAGGCACCATTAAATATCAACTCCCACTCAAGAAAGGTATACAACACTTCCCTAAAAAGAGAGAAAATATTTCTTTTGCTTCTCCTATGAAAACAAAATTTGGTCTTAATGCTTCTTCATTTGAGAACACTTGATTCTTTCTTTGCTTCTTATGCCTAACTTAAAGGCATTAAATAAAAGTACTTGTTGGGAGATAACCCAAGAGTTTTAGTTAAGTCTTGGAAGTTATTACCTCTGTAATAACCTCTCCTTATCCTTTTTATTTGCTTTTTGTGCCAAGAGTAACCTCTAATGAGAGTGAAGTAATGATTGGGAAAGTTGCTGTCCCGAAACAGATTTCTGTGCTTCACCGTAAAAATTCCTGAGAGAGATCTGTTCGTCGGATTGAGCTATAGTTTTTTGTGCTTCTGCCCCAGGTTGTTATCTAACTTTCGTTAGTTCAACACTTTTTGATTTGAGCAACAGAAGGTCTTGGAAGAAATTCGTCTTTACCTGCTGGTCTGTTTTGACAGATTTCTGCCATTTTCTGCATTTGCTTCTTGTTAGTTCCTTCTTGAGTTCTTTTGGGAAATTGAGCTTTTTGAGGGAAGTTCTACAGTAGATAGTGTTCTAATGGAAGTTTATTTGGTGTTATAACTGAACCTTGAGACTTGTTTATCTTAAGTGCACTAATGTTGCTAATAAGATTGTGTGAAGTTTTGTATGAAGGAAAATTTTCAGGTATATGGAAGAAATGAGTAATGAGATGAAGGATGGACTAAAGCTCAAGCTTGGGGATGCCACGCATGTCACCCCAAGAAATATCCAAGAATTACAAGCGTCAAAGCTTGGGGATGCCCAAGGCATCCCCCTCTTCATCAATAAAAATCCCAGGTTTCTTCTAAACGCTTCATTTTTATTGTTTCATGCACAGTTGTGTTGTTTTTGGAGCGTCTTCTTTTTAGTTTTCGTTTTGGTTTTTCGTTTGCTTTGGTTTGCTTAGTTTTCTAAATAAATTGGTTGGATCCCCTCTTTCATACATTGGTTTGCAAATAGTTTGGTTTGGTATGGAAAAGAGTAGGAAAGTTCATGCTTATGTGGTAAAAAGAGCTCGTTTTTGACTGTGGCCTAAGCTTTGTAATACCATGCTTGATATTGTTTTGGATTTATGCTTAGTATTCTTTGCTGTAGCATGACTTGTTATAAACAATTGAGATTGCTTGATGTGCCTTGGATGAATCATGCGTTGTTTTAGCATTTTAAAGCATATTATAGTGGTATTCTCCTTTGATGCTTTATTTGGGTTGACTAGGCGCATGCTCACACCATGTTATGACTATCTCAAGTCACCATAGCCTTTATGATCCTTTAGTTTTCAACTTGTAGTATCACTTTATGCTTTGATCAATGATGTTTTGTCGCTCTGCATGATTATGGCCATTATTGCTCTCTTAGTTTGTTGCTCCCAGTCTTTTGCTAGCCTCCACAACAAAGTATGAGTTCCACTCATGCATCCAACTCCCTAAACCAAGTTTTTCCAAAGAGTCCACCATACCTACCTACTAGCTTATGCTATTCCAAGTATATTCATGCTTTTGTTTACCTTCCAAATTAAACTTGTTATGAGAAAACTAGTGATTAAAGCTCTCACAAACTTGATGGCACACTTTACTTTACTTGCCCTTAATAAACTTGAACCATTGTGTCTTCTATGTTGTATATGCTTACACTTATTTGTTGGGAATTAGCAGAACCATGCTTTCATGGGGAACGCTTTCAACATTGCACTTGGTACTTGTACCTAGTTGATATCATGCTCTTTTGTATATGGATGTCGTCGGTGTGAAATGAAAGGGGAGCTTGTAAGTCCATGGAGTTATGTATATGTGTTAGAGAAACGCCTGGGACGCTGGTCTAATACATGCTGACATGGTGGAAACCTACAGCGTAACCATAATGAGTTGTCTATGAAGCATTCTTCTTATAAAAAAAGAGTCCTATATTGAGAAAAAAAGAGAAAAGAAAGAAAAAAGAGATACTATGAAAAGAGGAAAGAGAGAAAAAAGCACCATATTCCCATGGTAAATAAGAAGAATGCTGAGATGCTCGTTGTCTGCTTGCCTTGTCATTTTTATATGGGGATTCTTCCGTATCATCGGGCAAGGGGTACCCGTTGGCGGTTCTCAATGATACACATGTACTTACGATGACAAGAACTTACCGGTGACTAAACTTGAGTAGCATGAGGAGCGGCCCTCGTATACAAGGGACATGAGATTTCTGACTTATACTTCGTCAAGCATGTACACCATAGTTTGTTCACTTTAACCTTAATCACTTCAAGATGCTTATGATAGGGGCAATGAGAGATGAAAGCTATAAGTATCATAATTTTTGGAAGCTCTTTATGAGACTTGAATCCCTACTTCCTTTTTACAAAAGGCTTTTCTTCCACCATTATATTGAGTCTCCACCTTCTAACTCTATGCACTTACTTTGAGAGCATAGTGGCCATTCTTAGTTCTATGTGCATTGTCCCAAGACTAGTTGATTGATGCATGACTTGTTATTGCTTGTTTGAAACTATTGAATCTAGTCACTCTTATGAACTTTGAAGGTGTCCTATGCATTTATATTTGCGACTCTATGAGGGACAAGCTGAATACTATTTTGCTATGTTTTCTTTATGTGAAACAAACAAACGTCTTGCAAAGCATTGTTATTCATGAATCTTTTGTTTGTGCCTTTTCATGTTGCATCTTAGTTTCTTTGCTTATTGCTAGAACTTTGTCTTTCATGTTATGATTGAAGTACTATGATCCCAGCTTTGAATGTTTTGCAAATACTTTGATCAAGTCTTTGATGGTGCATGTCACCTCAAAAATTATTCTTTCTTTTTTATCACTTACCTACTCGAGGACGAGCAGGAGTTAAGCTTGGGGATGTTGATACATTGCAAATGTATCTATAATTTTTGATGTTCCATGCTTGGTTTTATCCACTTTCTTGTGTTTTGTTCCAACTTTGGAGTACTTTTCATATGATTTCTTGGACTAACCTATTAACAAGAGCCACAGTGCTAGCTGCCTGTTTTCTGTTGTTTTTGGTTCTAGAAAAGTCAGAAAATGAATATTCTCGGAATTGGACGGGACAAAAGCCCAAGTGCCTATTTTTCCAGAAGGGATCAAGTGCCAGAATACAAGACAGAGAGGGGCCAGGGGCCGGCACACCACCTGGCCACGCGGCCAGGCTTGGCCCGCGCCAGGTGCTCCGACCCCAGACCCCCCTGGCCTCCTTCCGCCTATAAGTTGCCCTCGAGACGAAAACCCTAAGTACCCGATCAAAAATCCACGAAAGAGTCTGTAGCCATCGTCGTCTCTGTCCCTAGATCGGGGGGGATCTAAAGCTCTTCCCGGCACCCTGCCAGAGAGGGGAATTCACCCTGGAGGCCTTCTTCATCACCATGCAAGCCTCCGGTGTGATGCGTGAGTAGTTCATCCTTGGACTACGGATCCATGTAGTAGCTAGATGGCTGGTTTCTCCTCCTTTGTGCTTTCATGTTTAGATCTTGTGAGCTCTGTTCATGATCAAGATCATCTATTTGTAATTCATACATGTTGTGTTTGCGGGGATCCGATGGATATTGAGATGCTATTTCAGATTGATTATTGATTTTATCATGTGTTTGTTATTTGAGATCTTGCATGCTTTCCGTTGTTAGTAGCTATCTTTGTTGGGTCCGCAGCATAGAAAACAAAAAATTTCCTAGGATGAGAACTACACGCCAAGATCTATCTACTAGATATAGAGCAACGGGTGGACATTCATCCATGGAGAACTTACCCTCGAAGACAACGAGCTTTGTTAACGAGTAGGAACTCGTGGTTGATGTAGTCGTACACTTGCCGATCACAAGATCGTGAGGAAGTCCGAGCGCCGCAACTCAGCCGCATCATTACTACTTTACGTTCAAGCCACGGACAACCTCCACCTCCTCGCTCCAGCGATCCAAAGGAAGCAAGAACTCCTTCCGCATTTAAATGCCACCGGGAACATGTATCTCGCTAATCCGAGACCATGGGGAAATAATTCTAGAGGGGGAGAGAGATCCTTCACAAGGAGGTGTGAGGATGAAGGAGGGAATGGGTGGCCTTTTATAGGAGGAGGGGGGGTGCCCCCTCTCTCCATGGCCGGCGCATGGGGGGTGACCCCTCACCTCCCCCATTCATGTGGTGGTAACTCCTCCACATTAAAATGCCTCTTCACATTCCCTTTTAAAGTCTCCACTTTAAATGCATTAAGTTTCTCCAAATTTAATGCTCTCTCATTTAATAAAACTCTTTTATTAAATTTATTCAGAATTTTGTTAATTACTTTAATTAAAAAACATTCACATATAGCCTGTTGCAATATTTCAATATCACATGCAGAACCACCTTCTGCAATTTCACCCGAAACAATTTCCAGTTTCTATTGAAACAATTCCTGCGCTTTGCAATTCTTTCGTCTGAAACATATGTGCTCCAAAATGGTGTCCGGTAACTCTTAAGTGTGCCACCCTATGATTCGTGAATAATGCAGACATGATCGAGACCCTTCTCCGATCAATAATCAGCAGCGGAACCTGGAGATCCGTACTGACTCCTACACATTCAACGATGACTCCTATGATCGTGAGAACCTTTAAAGCTTGTAACTAAATCCCTTTGTCTCTCGATATATTGCATGTCCGAGATTCGATCATTGGTATCTCCATACCTAGTTTGATCTCGTTACCGACATGCACTCTTTTCTTGTTCCCGTGATATAACATTCTAGTGATCACATCACTTGCTTGCAAGCTATCCTAATGTGATATCACCGAGAGGGCCCAGAGTATATCTATCCGTCATCTGGATTGACAAATTCCACTCTTGATCCATGAGCCTCAACATAACACCTTTGTAGCATTGAACCCATCTTTATAGTCACCCTGTTACGGCGTGACGTTTGATGTTATCAAGATACTCTTCCGGTGTTAGCAATTAACATGATCTCATGGTCTAAGGATAAATATTACTTCGTATGATGTTATAGCAATATAAACATAATGACTTGATCGTAATGCTATATTTCGGATGAATGTTCATCACATCATTTCACAAATGCTGTGACCTTGTTATTAACAACATCCAATGTCCATGATCAGGAAACCTTGATCATCTTGTTAATCAACAAGCTAGTCTATAAGAGAGGCATGACTAGGAACCCTTTTTGTTTATTAAACACACATGTATTGATGTTTCCTATCAATACAATTATAGCATGCAAAATAAACATCTATCATATACAAGGAATACATAATAACAACTTTATTATTGCCTCTCGGGGCATATTTCCTTCAGTCTCCCACTTGCACTAGAGACAATAATCTAGTTCACATAGTGATAAATCTAACACCCATGGAGTTCTGGTGTTGATCATGTTTTGCCCTAGGGAGTACTTTAGTCAACGGATCTGCTACATTCAGGTCCGTGTGTACTTTACAAATCTTTATATCTCCATCCTTGACATGCTCACGGATGGAGTGAAACCGGCGCTTAATATGCTTGGAATTCTTGTGAGACCTTGGTTCCTTGGCGTTGGCTAAGGCTCCATTGTTGTCACAATAGATCACCATTGGGTCCAACGCACTAGGGACCACACCTAGTTCCGTTATGAACTCCTTCATCCAAACCGCTTCCTGCGCTGCTTCTGAAGCAGCAACATATTCCGCCTCCGTCGTTGATCCAGCCACCATAGGTTGTTTGGAGCTCCTCCAACTAACTACTGCTCCGTTCAAGAGAAATACGTATCCGGATTGAGACTTAGAGTCATCCGGATCAGTGTCAAAGCTAGCATCGACATAACACTTAGCGACTAGCTCTTCTTCACCTCCGTATACAAGAAACATATCCTTAGTTCTTCTCAAGTACTTAAGGATATTCTTGACCGCTACCCAGTGTTCCGAACCTGGATCAGATTGGTACTTACTAGTCAAACTAATAGCATGTGCCACATCCGGTCTTGTACATAGCATGGCATACATTATAGAGCCTATGGCTGAGGCATAGGGGATCTTATCCATTATCTCTCTTTCTTCCGCCGTCGCCGAACTTTGAGTCTTACTCAATGTCTTGCCTTGCAACATAGGTAAGTACCCCTTCTTACTTCTGTCCATATTAAACTTCTTTAATATCTTATCAAGGTATGTACTCTGCGATAGCCCAATTAGGCGTCTTGATCTATCTCTATAGATTTTATTGACTAATATATGAAGCTTCACCAAGGTCCTTCATCGAAAATTTCTTTGTTTAGATAACTTTTAACACTGTTTAAAAGATCTAAATCATTTCCAATCAATAATATGTCATCCACATATAATATCAGAAATGCCACATTGCTCCCACTCACTTTCTTGTAAATACAAGCCTCTCCATAAGTTTGGACAAATCCAAACTCTTTGATCACCTCATCAAAGCGGAGATTCCAACTCCGGGATGCTTGCTTCAGTCCATAGATGGATCACTGAAGTTTGCACACCTTATCAGCATCCTTAGGATCGACAAAACCCTTAGGTTGTATCATATACAACTCTTCTTCAATATTACCATTGAGGAGCAGGTTTTGACATCCATCTGCCATATTTCATAATCGAAATATGCAGCAATTGCTAACATAATCCTAACCGACTTAAGCATCGCTACAGGAGAGAATGTCTCATCGTAGTCAACTCCTTGAATTTGTCGAAACCCCTTTGCGACAAGTCGAGCCTTATAGATGGTTACATTACCATCAAAATCAGTTTTATTTTGAAAATCCATTTATTCTCAACGGCCTTTCGATCGTGAGGTAAGTCCACCAAGGTCCAAACCTGGTTTTCGTACATGGATTCCATCTTGGATTTCATGGCTTCTAGCCATTTGTTGGAATCAGGGCTCATCATCGCTTCTTCATACGTCGCAGGGTCATCTATTTCATTAATCATGAAATTCATAACAGGATTGCCGTGCAGTTCAGAGTCTGACGTGTCACCGCTTGACTGCGAGGTTCGGTAGTGTCCTCTTTCGGAGTTTCATGATCAATATCATTAGCTCTCTCTTCATTAGGTGAAGTCAACTCCGAAACAACTTCTGGAGCTGTGTTACTCGCCATTTCATGAAGAGAAGGTTCAATAACCTCTTCGAGTTCTACCTTCCGACTACTCACACCTTTCGCGAGAAACTCCTTCTCAAGAAAGGATCCATTCTTGGCAACAAAGACCTTGCCCTCGGATCTGTGATAGAAGGTATACCCAATCGTTTCCTTAGGGTATCCTATGAAGACGCATTTTTCCGCTTTGGGTTCGAGTTTATCCGATTGAAGTTTCTTCACATAAACATCGCATCCCCAAACTTTAAGAAATGACAGCTTAGGTTTGTTTCCAAACTATAATTCATACGGTGTCTTTTCAACAGATTTAGATGGTGCCCTATTTAAAGTGAATGCAGCTGTTTCCAGTGCATAACCCCAAAATGACAGTGGCAAGTTAGTCAGACACATCATAGATCGAACCATATCCAATAAAGTACGATTACGACGTTCTGACACACCATTACGTTGTGGTGTTCCGGCAGGCGTGAGTTGTGAAACTATTCCACAGTCTTTCATATGTGTGCTAAACTCGTAACTAAGATACTCTCCTCCACGGTCGGACCGTAGAAATTTGATCTTTCTATTACGATGATTTTCCACTTCATTCTGAAATTCTTTGAACTTTTCAAAAGTTTCAGACTTGTGTTTCATCAAATAGATATACCCATATCTACTCAAATCATCCGTGAAAGTAACAAAATAACGATATCCACCTCGCGCCGACACACTCATTGGTCCACACACATCAGCATGTATGATTTCCAATAAATCTGTCGCCCGTTCCATTCAACCGGAAAACTGCGTTGTAGTCATCTTGCCCATAAGGCATGGCTCAGATGTATCAAATGATTTAAAATCAAGTGATTCCAAAAGTCCATCAGAATGGAGTTTCTTCATGCGTTTAACGCCAATATGACCTAGACGGCAGTGCCACATATATGTAGATATATCATTATCAAGTTTAATTCTTTTAGCATCAACATTATGAATATGCGTAATATTACTATCGAGATCCAACAGAAATAAACCATTCAACATAGGTGCATGACCATAAAAGATATTATTCATATAAATCGAACAACCATTGTTTTCAGACTTAAATGAATAACCACTTTGCATCAAACACGATCCGGATACAATGTTCATGCTCAGTGCAGGCACCAAATAACAATTATTTAGGTTTATAACTAATATCGACGGCATATGGAGAGGCAGCGTTCCGACGGCGATCACATCAACTCTTGATCCATTGCCGACCCGCATCGTGACCTCATCCCTTGCTAGTTGTCGCTTGTTCCGTAGCCCCTGAACCGAGTTACATATATTAGCAACCGATCTCGTATCAAATACCCAGATGCTACTGCGAGTACTAGTCAAGTACACATCAATAACATGTATATCACATATACCTTTGTTTGCCTTGCCGGACTTCTTGTCCGCCAAATACTTGGGGCAGTTGCGCTTCCAATGGCTAGTCCCCTTGCAATAGTAGCACCCGGTGTCAGACTTAGGGCCAGCTCGGGGTTTCTTTTCAGGCGCGGCAATAGATTTGCCGCCCTTCTTTCCCTTCTGCTTGCCTTTCTTGTCCTTCTTGAAACCGGTGGTCCTATTGATCATCAACACTTGATGTTCTTTCCTAATCTCCACTTCTGCAGTCTTAAGTATTGACAGAAGCTCGGGAAGAGACTTCTTCATGCCCTGCATATTATAGTTCATCACGAAGCTCTTGTAGCTAGGTTTCAGAGATTGGAGAACACGATGTATACCTAAGTCAATGGGAATCGTTATTCCCAAGGAAACAAGCTTATCGGCGTACCCAGACATTTTGAGTACGTGCTCACTAACGGAGCTGTTTTCCTCCATCATGCAGCTAAAGAACTTTTCTGTAGCATTATAACTCTCACGACAAAGATGGGTATCGAAAATCATTTTCAATTTTCCCATGGTATCAAAGGCATTGCCATTTTCAAACGCTTTCAAGTTCGCTCTAGCCCATACAAGATATGCCGCAATGAATTAAGTTGTGGTCCTCCGACGAGTTATATAGACGTTCTTTTCCTCGTCAGGCATCAGAGTTGGGGGCCTAGCGCGCATCTAGCACATATTGCTTTTGTGCAGCGAGGAGAATCCTCAAATTCATAGCCCATTGGTGAAGTTGCTATCATTCGCAGCAAGTTTCTCTTTCTCCATGAACACATTGAAATTAAAAGGTGTGGTGCCATCTACAACAGAATTTGTAAAGTATATTTAGACTAAGTTTATGATAGATTGAGTTCAACTAATCCAAATTACTAATGAACTCCCACTCAAAAACGACATCCCTCGTGTCCTTTTGGTAATTACATGAACCAAATCCACTACACCAAGTCCGATCATCACGTGAGTCGGTGTAGCTTCAAAGGCGAGCATCTATATGGGCATCATATAAACTATATGACTCATGCTTAACCTTTCGGTCCGTGTTCCGAGGCCATGTCTGTACATGCTCGGCTCGTCAAGTAAGAACCTTAGTATTTGCGTGTGTAAAACTGTCTTACACCCGTTGTATGAAAGCGTAGAGTCGAGAACACCCGATCATCACGTGATGCCTCAAAACACGATCCACAAAACGGTGCATACTTAAGGAAGAACACATTTTATATTGATATCTAAATGAGGGATCATCTTATAATGCTACCAAAAGCGCCAAACTAGCAATATAAGATGCTAACATCTAATGTGTGAAGTGAGGTGATATGGTCCATGCATTTGATCTCTATCATTTGCATCGTGGTATGATCTCTATCATTCCTTTGTGTGTAAGGCCAAGGTCTATGGAACTTACACGTTAAGTGAGTTGTAAGAGTATCTATTATACATCTACTTACAACAATACCATATCAAAACACTAGCCCAGCAACGATCTAAACTAGATGCCTCTAATTTATCAATTGCAAGTTTTACGTGGCTTAGGGCTTTCGGAGATAGAACCTGCTAACCTCATTTAACATGAACCACAACGAGGATAACTAAGTTATTAGCAACTCGTTGTAAATCAGATATTGACTATAGTAGGAGAGACAGACACCCGCCAGCCACTTATGCAAAACAAGTTGCATGTCAGTCGTGGAACCGGTCTCATGTACGATGACATGTAAGGTTGGTCCGGGCTGCTTCATCCCACTATGCCACCAATATCCAAAGTATATAGAAGATGCAATAACATGATCATCATCGTCCACATATAAACATATGTGTACTACCCGTGCAAAGCACCTACGCATAGATCAGGCTTTGATACCACTGTTGGGTCCCCATCATAGAAAACAAAAATTTTCCTACGATGAGAACTACACGCCAAGATCTATCTATTAGATATAGAGCAACGGGTGGACATACATCCATGGAGAACTTACCCTCGAAGACAACGAGCTTTGTTAACGAGTAGGAACTCGTGGTTGATGTAGTCGTACACTTGCCGATCTCAAGATCGTGAGGAAGTCCGAGCGCCACAACTCAGCAAGATCCGCACTCAACACACGCTCAAGCCACGGACAACCTCCACCTCCTCGCTCCAGCGATCCAAGTGAAGCAAGAACTCCTTCCATTTAAATGCCACCGGAACATGTATCTCACTAATCCGAGACCATGGGGAAATAATTCTAGAGGGGAGAGAGATCCTTCACAAGGAGGTGTGAGGATGAAGGAGGAATGGTGGTTTTTATAGAGGAGGGGAGTGCCCCTCTCCATGGCCAGCGCATGGGGGTGACCTCACCTCCCCCATTCATGTGGTGGTAACTCCTCCACATTAAAATGCCTCTTCACATTCCCTTTTAAAGTCTCCACTTTAAATGCATTAAGTTTCTCCAAATTTAATGCTCTCTCATTTAATAAAACTCTTTTATTAATTATTCAGAATTTTGTTAATTACTTTAATTAACAAACATTCACATTTAGCCCCTTGCAATATTTCAATATGACATGCGTAACCACCTTTACGCAATTTCACCAAACAATTTCCGGTTTCTATTGAAACAATTCCTGCGCTTTGCAATTCTTTCGTCGAAACATATGTGCTCCAAAATGGTGTCCGTAACTCTTAAGTGCCACCCTATGGTTCGCGAATAATGCAGACATGATCGAGACCCTTCTCGATCAATAATCAGCGGGACCTGGAGATCCGTACTGACTCCTACACATTCAACGATGACTCCTGTGATCGTGAGAACATTTAATGCTTGTAACTAAATCCCTTTGTCTCTCGATATATTACATGTCCGAGATTCGATCATCGGTATCTCCATACCTAGTTTGATCTCGCATCGACATGCACTCTTTCTCGCTCCCGTGATATAACATTCTAGTGATCACATCACTTGCTTGCAAGCTATCCTAATGTGATATCACCGAGGGCCCAGTATATCTATCCGTCATCCGGATTGACAAATTCCACTCTTGATCCATGAGCCTCAACATAACACCTTCGTAATCGAACCCATCTTTATAGTCACCCTGTTACGGTGTGACGTTTGATATTATCAAGATACTCTTCCGGTGTTAGCAATTAACATGATCTCATGGTCTAAGGATAAAGATTACTTCATATGATGTTATAGCAATATAAACATAATGACTTGATCGTAATGCTATACTTCGGATGAATGTTCATCACATCATTTCACAAATGATGTGACCTTGTTATTAACAACATCCAATGTCCATGATCAGGAAACCTTGATCATCTTGTTAATCAACAAGCTAGTCTATAAGAGAGGCATGACTAGGAACCCTTTTTGTTTATTAAGCACACATGTATTGATGTTTCCTATCAATACAATTATAGCATGCAAAATAAACATCTATCATATACAAGGAATACATAATAACAACTTTATTATTGCCTCTCAGGGCATATTTCCTTCAATCTTGGCCAAGTAGATGCTAGCAACTCCAAGAGTTAGTATTTATGATCGATAGTGGGTTCATGCCTCCGTAACTGGGAAGTGATGTAAATCTCTAAGGTACTAGATGTGCTGTTGCTACTAGGGAGAAAACAACGATCCTTTGTTCATAGAACAATTGTATTGTTTACTTTACACGCAGTTTGTAAAGCAATAATCTGTTGCTTGCAACTTAATACTGGAGGGGGTTCGGACGATAACCTGAAGGTGGATTATTAGTCATAGATGTAGTTGGATGGCGGTCTATGTATTATGTTGTAATGCCCAATCAAGTCTCAAAGGAGTCAAGATGATTAGTATATGCATGTATTGCTTTCTCGGTGTTTGTCAATTGCCCTGCTGTAATTTGTTCACCCAGCATGTTATCTATCTAAGGAGAGCCACCTCTAGTGAACTATGGATCCCGATCCTTGTCTTTTACATACAATCTACAATCTTTTACTGCTTTGTGTTTACTTTCTGCAAACTTTTACTTCTTTCCATTCGATACGTTTAAACCTTTGTTTTCTGCAAAACACAGTGAGATTGACAACCTCATCGCAAGTTGGGGACTATGGTTGTGTTGTGCAGGTCTCCACGTTGCTACTAGCACCGGTAGTGCGCCCTGCCAAAGCTCAGCTAGTAACACCTTTGGGGTGTTTCCTTGCTCCTACTGGTTCGATTAAACCTTGGTTTCATAACTGAGGGAAACTTGTTGATGTGCTCATCATACCTTCCTCTTGGGGTTCCCAACGAGCTCTACATCAACACCACGCACCAAGCACTTTTCTGGGCGCCGTGTATTGAGCCATCAGTTAGCAGCAAGATGGAAAGCTATCAAGGCACCCAAGTTGTAAGTCCTATCTCGTTTTAAAGTAGCTGAGATGAATGCTAGATCATACGAGGATAACTTGTTGGCAGTTTTTCTAGCAAGAATACACTTGGCAATAAAGTAAGCAAAGTAGCGAATAGAAGGGAGATGAATGTTACGGATTTTCCCGCTCTCCTTCGAGAAGCTGCTTCCTTGGAAAATCTCCGCGTACAAGTCCATGAGTGGTGCAGGTCGCTCTTTAATCTTTCCACACGATCCCCACCGAGGTACTCCAATAGTTGCACAAAAATTATCAAAGGGGAGGTCGACAGCTATATTGTAAATTTTGTAGTGAACCATGGGGTTAGGCAAAGAGCAACTAAATCAAAAGTCCTGCACCACAGACATGGTTAGCTTCACAAATTGGTGAGGTTCGTCTCCCACAAAGTGCTCCAATCCTACATTAGTAACCAAAGTATGGAAGTCCTGGGAAATTCCTGTAACCCTCATGAATTCTGAGCATGGATAGATGGAAGGGAAAACTTCCTCCTCACGGTGAACCTTCATAATCTCAGGCACCCTCAGTTCATGTTGATTGAGTTGATGTTCATTCATCTTCTATTCTGAAATTTAAACATCTATTACACAAGAGATTGCAAAGTGAATATATAATGAAGAGCACTACTCATAGGGACTTGTAGAGGCCTAAACATGCATCAAAACTATATCTCTAAGCATTGAACAAGCTTACAAGCTCTCAAAACCTGTCACCTACAGCAGCAAAATACTCAAGATATAAACCACTAAACACAAATCTATTTGGACAAGTGGAGGAGTCACATACCGGAGAACAAATGCTCCAAATTTCAGCAGCAAAGATAGGCTGAGCAAGGAGATCGAAAAATCGAGGGCAAGAACAGCAAGAACGCGATTTTGAGCAATGAACTGGTGTTTTCTCGGGAGAGAGAAGAAAGTGGGAAGTGAGAAAGTGTGTGGAGGGCCAGGGGTGGCCCACACCATAGGCAGGCGCGCCCCTGGGCTGGCTGCGCCACCAGGTGGTGTGCCTGCCTGGTGGGCCCCCTAGTACCTTCCAGGCACTCTTCTGCCCCATTTTTCATGTAAAAATTTAATATGAATTTTCTGGAATTTTTCGAGACACTTTATTTTTGAGCAATTTTCAGGTATAGATGAATGATTTTCTGACAGAAAAAGGTTTCTGGAATGATGCAATGACAAAACAATGCTAAGACTTCAGAAGTTCTAAGACACTCTAACAAGCAAACAAACAACAATAGAAAAGTAAACTAAACGAAAGAAAAAACTAAAATGGATAGAATTGAAGTGGGCGGGGATAATCATGGTGAAAACATTGTTTTGTTCAATAAAATCCTTTTGTTAACAAGGTTGATCAGGTCTTGTTACCAAAACAATTTTATATGAAATAAAACTTTGTATTCCACTAATGATTATGTTACCTCAACCTTGATAGCAATGGTCCCAATCATAATAGTTTCAAATTTTTCTCTTGGTATGGGACAATATATTTCTCCAACTTGAATGCCATCAACATGTTCAATTGAATTCAAACCATAAGTCCTATCAATCTTCTTGGGGAAATAGACAGTATGCTCCTTGTCATTAACATTAAAAGTCACCTTTCCTTGATTACAATTAATAATAGCTCCTGCAGTATTAAGAAAAGGTCTCCCAAGAACAATAGACATATTATCATCTTCAGGCATTTCAAGCACAACAAAATCAGTTAATATCAAGCAATTATGAGCCACTTGAACAGGTACATCCTCACATATACCAACATGAATAGTAGTAGATCTATCAGCCATTTGCAAAGATATATTAGTTGGTATTAGTTTTTCCAGTTGAAGTCACTTGTAGAGAGAAAAAGGCATGACACTAACTCCTGCTCCTAAATTACACAAAGCAGTTCTAACATAACTATTTTTAATAGAGCACGGGATAGTTGGAATCCCTGGGTCTCCAAGTTTCTTTGGAACCTTACCATTAAAGGAATAATTGGCAAGCAAAGTAGAAATTTCTTCATTAAGGATCTTCCTTTTATTCGAGATAATATCCTTCATATACTTTGAATAAGGAGACAATTTAATAGCATCAGTCAAAGGAATTTGCAAGAATAAAGGTTTCATCCACTCACAAAACTTATTATAGTGTTCATCTTCCTTTGACTTGTGTTTCTTATCAGGGAAAGGCATAGGTTTTTGGACCCAAGGCTCTCTTTCACTACCATGTTTCTTAGCAACAAAATCTTCTTTAGTGTATTTAGTATTCTTAGTATGCCTTTCAGGTTCTACTTCAACTTTTTCTTTATCAGGAACATCATTTTCTTCATTACCACTTTCAGTTTCAGCATTAGAGACAGATATACTATTAGGATCTTTGGCAGGTTCAGAGGGTTCTATAATAGTTTTATGTTTATTTTTTATTTTCTTATGAGTAGTACGATTATTTTCAGCTTGTTGAGAATCCTGCTCAATTCTTTTGGGATGCCCCTCAGGATATAGAGGATCCTGGGTAGCAGCACCACTTCTAGTTCTAATTTCATAAGCTTGTTTTTCTTTGGCAGCATTAACTAGCAAGTCTTTTTGTACTTTAATAAGTTGATCTATTTGAGTTTGAACCATTTGAACTTGTTTAACAAGCATTTTAACATCATTAGAGGTTCTTTCCACAATATCCTTTAACTCAACAATAGCTCTAGTGTTTTCCATTAGATGATTTTGCACCCTTTTATTAAAATTTTCTTGCTTAACAATAAAAATATCGAATTCTTCTAAGCATTGACCAGGAGGTTTAAAGTAAGGGATATCACCTTCATCAAAGTATTGGAGAGAGTGTACCTCAATAGTAGGTGAATGGGGAATTGGCTTACATAATTCTTCTATAGGAGGTAAATTCTTGACATTTGCAGCTTTAATTCCCTTCTCCTTAACACATTTCTTAGCTTCCTTCATCACTTCATCATTTAGTTCAATAACTCCCCTCTTCTTAGATGTTGGTATAGGCGCAGGAATAGTTGGTCTAGGTATAGTTGTCTCAGGTATAGCTGGCTCAGAAGGAGTCCAATCTTCATAATTCTTGCTTATTTTAGCCATTAATTCCTCAACTTCCTTGGGAGTCCTATTCCTGAAAACACAATCAGCACAGCTATCCAGGTATGTCCTAGATTCTTCAGTTAGTCCATTATAAAATATATCAAGAAGATCATTCTTAGGTAATGTACATCCAACTTGTGCATGAATCAAAGCACACAATCTTGCCCATGATTCAGGCAATATCTCCTTTTCTCCCTATTTAAAATCAAAAAGTTCTTGCAAAATAGCATGTCTAGCACTAGGAGGAAAATATTTCTGCAGGAAAGTACTAATCAAGCAATCAGGGCTATCAATAGATCCAGGAGGTAAATTATTAAACCAAGTTTTAGCTTCTCCTTTTAGTGAAAAGGGGGAAATCTTAGCAACAAAGTAGGTGCACATCTTAATATCATCAGAAAATAGGCCACTCATGGTAGAAAGCTCAGTCATATGTGCTACCGCACTTTCATTCTTAGTCCCACAAAAAGGTTCTTTCTCAATAATAGTTATGTAAAATAAATCAAGAGAGAAATCATAATCCTTATCTTTAATGTTTATGGGAGAAGCAGCAAACTTAGCATTAGGGGACAATTTGGGTTTTATAGTACGCCTCTCAAGGAGACTCTTAGCAGCACTCCTATGATGGGTGTTTTCACATTCTTTAATAAATTCATCGGTCATCTCGATATAACCGTCCTCAATATCATAGCTCTCTCTAGACTCAGGTGAACTAAAAGGTGTAGTAGTGTCTTCATTAGGAGTTTCGGTATTTCCAGCTATAGTTCTAGCAATCGTAGCATCTAGGAAAGGACCTACTAAACCACTCTTATCAAGCATAATAGAAGCAACATCATAAGTATCAGAAGTTTCAGATCCAGCAGTAGTAGCAGTGTGTGTAGCATGTGTATGTGGTGGTGTAAGGAACTTACTCATAACAGATGGTGAATCAAGAGCAACAAAGGTGTTCAGAACTGTACCTCTTGTAGTGGATGGTAAAATAGGAACCTTGCCATCACGAGATTTACACATGATGGATGGATGGCAGCGAACAATAGTGATTCCAAGTGAACTTGATAAATAGAGCTATGCTCCCCGGAAACGGCGCCAGAAAATAGTCTTGATGACCCACAAGTATAGGGGGTGTATCGCAGTATTTTCGAGGGAAGTGAAACCCAATTTATTGATTCGACACAAGGGGAGCCAAAGAATATTTATAAGCCTTAACAACTGAGTCATCAATTCAGCTACACCTGGAAACAATCTTGCTCATAGCAGTTTATCAGTAGCAACAGTTTTGTAGTAGCAATAGTAAAGTAAAAGTAAAGACAAGAGTAACAATTGCGAAATGAGGATTAAAGCGCGGTAGGCATAGGGATGGATGGACGGGCGTTGCATGGACAAGACAATTCACATGGCAATCAGAACATAGGGAAATTGCAGATAAATAAGATAAAGAATCCAAGTACTAAATAATCATAGGCACGTGTTCGATATATAGTCATACGTGCTCGCAATGAGAACTTGCACAATATCTTTTGTCCTGCCAGCCCGTTTACAGTGGGGCCTCAAGGGAACTGCTGGCAATTAAGGTGCTCATTTTAACAGAGCACCGGCGCAAAGCATTAACACTCCGTGAACACATGTGATCCTCACATCAAAGCCATTCCCTCCGGTTATCCCGATTTCTGTCACTTCGAGGCCATTGGTTCCGAACATCAACGTGTGTATACAACTTGCAGGTAAGACCATAAACAATACTATCATAATAAATCAAAAACATGTTCAGATCTGAAATCATGGCACTCGGGCCCTAGTGACAAGCATTAAGCATAACAAATCGCAACAAAGTCAAAAAGCACTAATAGTAGATACTAGGCACCATGCCCTAAAAATCTGATGCCATTACATGAACGATCTCATCCAATCCCTATCATCCCCATGGCCTACAGCGGGGGATTACTCACTCATAGATGGAGGAAACATGGATGGTCGATGGAGAAGCGATGGTGATGATGATGATGGCGATGATCTCCTCCAATTCCTCGTCTCGGCAGGGTGCCAGAACGAAGTTTCTGGTTCTGAATCGCGGAATATGGTGGTGGCGGCGGAGCGGAACTCTTTCTAGAAAAACGTCAAAAACCCCTGGGTTTTTAGGTCAGAAGGCAACTTATAGGCGAAGAGGGAGGCCGAGGGGGCAGCCGAGGCAGCCACACCACCCCCAGGCGCGACCTGGCCTAGCCCGCGCAGCCAGGTGGTGTGGGCCCGTCATGGCCCTACTCCGTCTCGTCTTCTGGCTCCATGAGTCTTCTGGTGAAATAGGATTTTTGGCATATTTTTCGGGATTTTTCCTGATAGTTGATTTTCTGCACAAAAACTAGAAACCAAGGTAATTCTGCTGAAAACAGCATCAGTCTGTGTTAGTTGTATCCAAATCACACAAGTTTAGAGGAAAACAATAGCAAAAGTGTTCAGAAAAGTAGATACGTTTTGGACGTATCAACCCCCGTTAGGAAACCTTTGCATAAGGGATGTTAGGATCTTAGAGTTTAAAGCTATGGTTAGGTTTCTATCTTAATTACTTTCTTGTACTTGCGGATGCTTGCAAGGGGTATAATCACAAGTATGTATTAGTCCTAGGAAGGTCGGTACATTAGCACAGGTTCACACACACAACACTTAGCAAACTAAAGAAGATTAATCAACTATATGAAGCGAAAGCACTTGACGATATTCCCGTGTGTCCTCGAAAACATTTGGTCATCTTAAGTAATACAACCGGCTTGTCCTTTGCTAAATAAAGGATTGGGCCACTCGCTGCATTTATTATTATTGTCTTTTATTTACTCAAACTTTATTTATCTATATTATCAAAACCCCCTAAAAAATCTGTTTGCTAAGTATTTACAGAGAATTCCTGCTCCAAGCCACTCGTCAACACCTTCTGCTCCTCGTTGGGTTCGACACTCTTACTTATCGAAAATACTGCGATACACCCCCTATACTTGTGGGTCATCATGACCACATGATGATCTTCTTCGCCCAGCCACTCCACAATCTGCTTCGCCCACCTCGACGACCACACGCGGCGGAGCTTGGTCCAAGTGAGGTGGATCTTGGTCCATGTGCGTATGAGTTTGGTCCACGCGTGGTGGAGCTTGGTCAGTCGACATGCAGCTAGTGAGATCTAGGGTTTGAGTCCCGATGTTTGGAATGGGGAGTCCGGTGGCATCGTGGTAGTTGGAAGGAGGAGCAAAGGAGCAAATGTTTCTTATATTATATAAGGAAGAACAATGAGGGTTGGTTAGGATTTTATTTAGGGGCTCTTCAACAAGTGGGCCGCATGTGCACAATAGTCTCATCATGGTGCACCCAATTGGCATTTTAGCAGAAAAAATAAACATAGTTTTCACAATATAATAACATCCTTAATCATCAATAATACTTAGAGATAGACCATCTAGTGCAATCCTAGCAAGCTTTAGAGATTTAGCAAGAATCAGGCAAATATCATGCATCTTTCTTAGTCAAGGCCCAATTTCTTCTTTGGCTAGCTCCCTCGATTCCTTAATCAATAGTGCGTGCATACATTAAATCCTTTGTTCGTCTGTCCTGAAATATTACTAAGAGTAGGCCAATCATTGATGGTTACGAACAGCAACGCTTGTAGGTCAAATTCCTGTTGTTTGTGCTCATCCCACGCATGTACACCTGGTTTGGCCCATAACTGTAAAAGTTCATCAAATAATGGCCTTAGGTACACATCAATGTCGTTGTCGGGTTGCTTCGGGCCTTGGATGATCACTAGCATCATAATGAACTTCAACTGAGGAGGAAGGCTATAGATACACAGAGTCACGGGCCAGGTGCTATGACTGCAACTCTGTTCCCCAAAAGGATTCACGCCATCGGTACTTAGACCAAACCATAAGTTCCTTGCGTCACCAGCAAAGTCCGGGAAATCTCTCTCGATTTTTCTCCACTGTCGACCATCAGCGGGGTGCCTCAACATCCCGTCTTTCTTACGGTATTCCATGTGCCATCGCAACAACTTGACATGCTCTTTGTTTCTGAACAAACGTTTCAACCGTGGTATTATAGGAGCATACCACATCACCTTGGCAGGAACCCTCTTCCTGGGTGGCTCGCCCTCAACATCACCAGGATTATATATTCTGATCTTATACCGCAATGCAGTGCATACTAGACATTTATCCATATTCTCGTACTTCTCACCGCGGTAGAGGATGCAGTCATTAGGGCATGCATGTATCTTCTGCACGTCTAATCCTAGAGGGCAGACAAGCTTCTTTGCTTCGTACGTACTGGTGGGCAATTTGTTCTTTCTTGGAAGAATCTTCTTCATTAGTACCTGCAACTTTTCAAATCCCGAGTCAGTCACATCGGTCTCTGCCTTCCACTTCAGCAATTCCAGTGTGCTACCCAGCTTCTTCTGGCCATCTTCACAAGTTGGGTACAACAATATTTTGCGGTCTAGTAACACCTGCTCGAACTGCAACCTCTCCTTTTCTGTGTCACAGCCTCGCTTTGCATCAGAAATGACTCGAACAAGATCATCATCGGTCTCATCAGTGCCAGTTCTTCACCTCCTTCTTCTTCATTGTCTTCCATTGCGGTATCATCGTATTCAGGGAACAAAGATCGGTAGCTGTCATCATCTATCTCTTCTTCATCGCCGTCTTCCATCATAACCCCTCTTTCTCCATGCTTTGTCCAAACATTATAGCCGGACATGAAACCGTACCGAAGCAGGTGGCTCTGAATGACTCTTAAGGAAGTGTGCGCCTACTCATTCCGACATTCAACACATGGACAACACATAAAACCATCCCGCTGCTTGTTCGCCTCGTCCACAAGGCGAAAAGAACACACGCCTTCTCTGTAAACGTTAGAGCGTCGGTCACTGTACATCCATGGATGGCTCATCTGCATCATACAACCATATATATCAAACGCAATCACGATGCTAAAATTAGGACCGTGCGATCTAAATGAGAAAATAGTTGCTAACCTTTTAGGACAACAAAGAGGAAAAAGCTTAAGTGTGTCTCGGGCACCTCATATCATGTTTGAACTCAAGTGGCACCGCTCTCACAGGCATTTCATCGAGCACCTCTAGTGCATAAGAGAAAAAACTTAGCACAAACTATGCCACACCTTACCCCATGAAAAAATAGAGCAGAGTTGTGCCATATATATAGGGTCAGCCCATTTCTCCCGGTTTGAGATACAAACTGGGACTAATGGGTGTGTCAGGACCGCGCAGCAGGGACCAGACCCATTAGTTTCGGTTTGTATCTTAAACCGGGACAAATGATCGGGGGTTTCGAACTGTCCGGCTCGGACCATTAGTCCCGGCCCCAGCCACGGCCGAGACTAATGGCCCGAACCAAAGGCCATTTTTCTACTAGTGTATGTAACTTTTGCAAGAGCATATTTATATTAGTCTTCTTAAGTATGATGAAGGAAAATATGGTTGATGTTCCATGAGTCAAGTTATGCTTGATGCTTATTCTTGGTGATGCATAATAATTCGGGAGATCACTCTTCGGTGTTTGACGGTTTGACGATGTAGGGCTTGACTTTGGTAACCTATAAATGCTTTTTTTTTCGTAGCAGCGCACGAGCATTCAGCTAGTAAATTTAAAAATTGACCAAAATACAAATTGTGAAGATTAAGTAGTATTGACGGTCATATATATATACAACTATAAAGGTGCGCAGTGCGCTTGGTTGGAATAGCTGATGTGCAGCTTGTCGTGCAAGAGGCGTTCCACCGCCACCGCCAACGACTCGTGCATCGGTTGATCGATCTAAATCGCTCGCGAGATCGAGCCCCTCCGCCCGCGATTGGTGCTCCGTTGAGTACCCGGAAACGAGTTCGCGGGAACCTAGCTGCTTCCGGCGCCACACGCTCGTCCGCTCCGGCGCTTGTGCCTGAGCCATGAGGTACACGACGATTTATTCTTCTATGGGCCGGCGTTTGCTGGGCTAGTACGGGCCGAAGCCTGCGATAATATTGAGCTTCTGTTCGGCCCGTGTCAATGTCCGCTTGAGGTTGAGGAGGATTCTATTAAACGTAACGCAAACCCAGAAAAGAAAATGGTAAACTTAACGCGGTTAGTACCACATCACCTAAGGTTTTACGCCCGTCCTCTCAGCCGCTGCTGCCTCCTCTCCTTGATCTAGCCACAACATTTCCGTCTTCTCCATAGATCGGTCCCTCCTCCTTCGACCGGTCCGCCGACGTCGGGAGGGGTAAAGAACCGATCTATGAATGGCCTTTTTTAATAAATATAGTATTTTTAAAGATTAGATTAGTGTTTTGATTGTCATCTTCTTAACTTCTATGTTAATGGAGATGTCATCGTCTATAATAAAATCTTCGGCCTTGCGTTCGACGATGAGATCTTTTTCCTAGCGTCAATGGTGGTGTCGAAAGATTAAGATTTTATAGGTACAATCTTTCAGATCTTCCTTCAGCGGGTCGTTTTTGGACTTTTTCTCATGGTTGCCGTGAGAAGGATTATCCTCGCAATATTTGTCTCGGCTGCTACGTTCTCGATAATGGTGATTCATACTCTCGGTTCACCAGCGACATCGATCAGGCTGTTCGGTTATTTTTTCCTGAAATACTTGTGTTGGCTCTCTTTTCTACTCTAATGGTTGCGCGCGTGCACGTAGCGTTGGCATTGCGGCTCAAAATATTATGGGAGAACCTTCATTGGTATTTACAGGTTATGGTTGGATATCTATCAGTGTTCGGCTGTCTTCAGAAAAGTAAGAGATTGAAGAACCAAAGATTTGCTAGTTTCTTTAGACTTTATTTTATAATCGATGGAGTCAGTTTATGTATCTCTATCACGTACTATTTGTTACTATAAATATAATGTGGTATTGATTATAAAAAAAAGTACCACGTCGCCTAATGCCATCCCAACGGTTGAGAGAAAATGCACCAACTTTGTCCTTCTTGTTCACCGCAGACATGAGAGGTGGCAAACCAGCCCAAACGGGACCGCAAATTGTTCATAGTCTTCGGACCGAATCTGGTCACGAATGCGATTGTCCGCGTCCGTGAGACAACGCAAGTGTCCTTCTCCCGTCTGCACGACCCCACAAGGCAGCGACCCATTGTAGTTGGCTGCCGGCCTCCCTACATCAGCATTCATGGCGGCAATTGAACTACTAGTACCTTGGCCTGCGAAGCTCTGCTGCCCCACCGCCTGCGTGTCCGCTTCCTCGCTGATCACGCCGTCGCCATTAATCGTCGGCCCTCATAATGGCCACGCAGGTGCCCATCTCTCCATACACCCCCACACCAGGCACCATTTCCGGCCACGTTAGCTCCCCGCTCCCCAACATGTGGCCGAGCAAGAACGACGACCACGACCTTCACAATACTGCGCTGCCAACCATAGGCGGCTTTCACCACCTCCCTACGCACAGAGTTTTATTGCATCGCGGTTGCCGTCGCCACCACGACGGAGACGCATGGGGCCCCTCGCGTCGAGCGTGATCGCCAATACGTCAATGTGGAGGAGGTTCATTGGCAGTAGCAGCTGGGTACTCCTTGCAACCACCGGGACGTGCACCTCCCGCACGGGTGGCACCTCAACCGGAACATGGTTCATGTCCTGCCGGAACGGCCACAGCAGGAAGCTGAGATCGAGCGCCACCGCTGCCTACTCCTGCGGAACTGACGTAATGACCCCGCGTACCACCACGAGCGAGGCCGCGTTCTGGCTATAGTTCCTTCAATGGGAGCACGAGGCGCGAGGGCAGACCACGTTCCTCAGCGACTTCAACCTGTAGATCGACTACGACGATCTACCCGAAATCGACAACACCGATGACGAGGACATGGACAGGGAGGATGACTAGGAGGAAGAGCAGGATGCTCAGGTGTTTCCTAAAAAAGGGACTAAGGCAGAGTCAATCACCAACCAGCTGAGGGTGGTAACCATTTCTCAAGTGGTTAAACACAACTGATAATAGTGATCCATGGGGTCTTGTCAGCATTCCGGTTCCTTAACGCAATCTATGGCATGCTCCATGTCGTGTTCAAAGGATGACTACTTGATGCAAATCTAACATGCCCCTGGATCACACAACTGTAAAGCGCCATGTCATGGCCGTGCATGTTTTTGTTTTTTTTTGAAGGGTCACGGTGGGGCAAGTCTCCCCACCTGAATTTTACTTCAGAACCGGTGAAATTTACAGGTTACAGGATGAGAGATGATCACGCCAGAGTTGCGCGCAAGTCTTGTGTATAGGTGCACGAAACCAGCCTAGCCATCGTTTGTGATCGCTGCTAGTGTTGTAGGAACTGAATAATTTACATTTCTAAATATGAGTGCATTTCGAGCGTCCCAAATTTTCCGAAGGATGATGAGTAGGATCGAGTTGCCCTGATGTGCCAGATGTTGTCCAAGGGCCGTGGCGGTATGCTGATTCCGATTGCTTGCTACACTGTTGCGGCCGCTGAGCACGTGAAGAACAGGTGCTCTCGATCTTCGGTCGGAGCCCGGCAGTGGGGACACGGATGCATCACTAAGGCCTCGTTCGCTTAATCCAACAGAGGCATGGAATGGCCTGGATTATGGCCCAATCCAGCCCGATCCAGCTCGACCAGTTTTTTTTCCAGCTCATGAAAATCGGGTCTTCGGTTACATCCTGCTTGGAAAATTAGTCCAACCCAACCCATCCATCCTCCACTCAGATGGTCTGGAAAAAAACTCGCCAACCGACCCGTGGAAACAATCCACGACAGACGAGGCGAAGACTGGGTGGCGACGAGGCGAAGACTGGGCGGCGATCTCGTCGACCACGACGACGGTGACGCGACGCCTTCCCCTCCGCCGCCGACTCTCTCCTCCTACGGCAGCATTCTCACCGGTACGTCCGCCTCCTACTCCTCATCCTTCCCATCTCATAGCTAGAGTTCTCTAGGGTTCTTGGTCGGAGATGAATTCTTGGGATTTGGGATTGGGACTTTAGGGCTGGCGACGCTGGAGCTTCCCATCCATCAGACGCACTGGGTGCTTCGACATCAGGCTTTCTTTTGGCCTCACATTGGCTTTTACCACTTTATTTTGGCCTCACATTGGCTTGAGTCTCACGGGTGGCTGAGGCAATGGGCAAAGGGAAAAATTGGGATTCTTTGCTCTCGGGATGATTGAGCTAGAGGAAAATGAAGGCTGGCAAATGGACAATTGATTCAATGTTGCTCATACCTATCCATGGCAGTTTCAGTGTGGTCTGCTGTTAGAGAAACAGGAAGGTAGCACTCCAATTTTTTGTCAGTGATGCAAGTTGTTGAGGATGGCAAAATAATAGCGCCGTCTTGTCTGGTCTTTAGTTGCATGGGATATTCCACTCCGGATTTTGGCTAGCTAAGATAGGTTGTAGTACGGGGATAGGTAAGCAGCAACAGGAACTGGCAATGTATTTGGCACTTTTCCTGACAATGTATCATTTGGACTTATTCATGCTGCAGGTGTATCCTGGATGTCCAAAATACCACCAATTGAGAGGAACATCGTAGTGCATGGTTTCAGAGGACTCCACGTATAGCATGAACGTCTGGACGCATTTTTATGCTCCTTATTTTCTTGTAATACTTCATGTCTTATCAGCCATTGATCAGGCTTGTTCTACATACTCCTTTATTTCCCTAGGCTTTACTGTTTTGCCATAAATACTTCATCGTCATATTACTGAGGAACCATGAGATTCCTCGTGGGAAGGTTTCTATAAACAAGATGGATGCCTCAAGCTTGCATTCTTTCTATACATGCTTAGCCACAATGCATCATATGGAGATCTGCAAGTCTTCTTTGGACATAGCAATGATACATTTCATCATCAAATGAAGCATTTCTTCGATACGGTTGTCCATGCCCTCAACTTGCGATTTCTAAGGCCTCCTTCAAATCAAGTACATCCAAAATACATGGAAATAACAAATTTTATCCTTACTTTAAGGTGATTTCTATTAACTATTCCATGAAAATTGATGTTCGCATTTTATAGTTCAAGAAAATCATATGTAGTTTTTTTTTGTAGAATTGCCTAGGTGCAATAGATGGAACCCATATCCCTGTACCAGTCTCACCTGAAGAAGCCGCACCTTTCAGAAATAGGAAAGGGACTCTAAGCCAAAATGTGATGGTAGTTTGCAATTTTGATCTGGACGTAACATATGTGTCCGCTGGATGGGAAGGGTCGGCATCCAAGGTGTTCCAGATTCTAGCTAACCGAGAGACATTCCTCAGTTTCAATGAGAGCGACCCCGAAATTGCTCTTCTTTGGCTGAGAGGAATGGTGCATAAGCTTTGAAGGTATGCATAGCCTTTATCGTGTCTTATTTATATTATTGCTTTTGTTTCCCCAATTAGGCTGATCAAGTGCATGGGCTTCTTATCATTTGTTGGCCACATAGGTCACTACTATGTTATTGCTAGCTTCTAGTTTATTTTATTTCCTTTACGCTGCACCCATGTTCTCTTTAGTTCTCTACATGGATCTTTGATTGCATTTTTGTATGCAAGCAGGACATGAATATATTTTGTTTTCTTATTGAATAAGTTTTCTTATTTTTCTATGTTCGTCCATCTGTCTGCCCGTTACGGCGGTTGTAGCTCTAGATGTCACTTCTAGAAGAATCTATGTTCAGTTTGCAGTTAAGCAGTCAACTGCAAATAAAGACTAGTAACATGACAATAGCGTATTACTTTGATCACAACTTTTAAACCATATTGAGTATCCATCTTAACAAGTGTATGATGACCTGTAGCTTTGCAAATGAAAGTTGTGCTGGCTGTTTTTATCTTCTTTACTTTGAAATCCGTAGATATGAAGATCATTGTGCTGATAACCATCACATAATGGAGAAAGTGCAGCTGCTGAAATCCTTTTTGTTCTTGGAGAAACTAGGGTCACTGGAATTAATGTTTGTGTCTTGCTTCGATACCATATATATTCTTTTTTTTAAGTAGATACCATATATATTCCATTGCATAACGGTTTAGTTTCGCATGTTAAGAACTATAAGATTGTGAAGTATATGTTGTAGTGTGCAAGGCTATCAAAAAGAACGACTATATGTGATGTAATTATTCATGTTTATCCATTGCATAGTGGTCTGGAAAAGTTGTAAGAAGTGTCAAGTTTTGGGATATATGTGGCAGCATTTAGGACTAGAAAAAAGATTGTATTTTTATATTGTAGCATGTACAATTTAGATGTTCTCAGCTGTTGAGTTTGAAATTTAGGCGATCCATGTGGCTTAAACGAACGGTTGTGTTTTGGATTGCCCAGCCTTGGATTGCAGACATTAGAGTCTGACATAGATTGGGTGATGGTATGGGATTCACCCAATCCAAGTCTGGATTGGTTCCATGCATGGATTAAATCCCAGCAAAACGAACAGGTCCTAATGATTGTTTTGCGGTGGAGCTTCTGTCTAGCAATGCGAAGACGCGCACTTTGTTGGGCACCTTTGTTGCCCAAATTTTGTCAGCAACGTCATCGTCAGTAAGGTGCGCGAAGAGCGTGTCGTAGGCACCTTTGGTGGAGAATGGTGAGTCGTTGAGTAGCGTACGCCTGTCTGGTGCATCAAAGAAGAGAGAGGGCGGCGAGCTCCTGGCGTGCAGCGGCGGTTTGTCTGACTTGCGGGCAATTTTCGACCCCATTCTGCACAGTTTCAGCAACAAGAGCGTTCTGTTGGGTTGAATGTGAGTAGAGAGCGGGGAATGTAGAACTTAGCCGCTCAGGTGTGGTGCCAGCGATCATGCCAGGAGGAGGTTGCTTGACCATTGTGTGTTTTGCATTGTGTTACCTGTTGAAAGAGGTGCATGTGTTTCTAAATGATGTTTCCTATGTATGATCTCTGACGACGGTTATTTGGGTGTAGGGGGAGTGGTGGAGGAGCCACTGTCACCGGGTTGAGGTTTCATCGTGCAAAATTTTGTACCAAAATTTCAGCAAAAGGCAAATGTTTTGTGCATTCGGATTTTCGATGCCTAGACCCATGCCACCAGACATTGAGCCCCAGAGCAAGACTCCTCGTTTGTCCAAAAGAAAATTCTTCTACGCGTGTCTATTTTTCGGACAATGAGCATAGGGAGGAGGAAGGTAGACATGAAGTACGTAGGAAGAGAGTCTAGTACAGCAGATAAGAGGATTAGTCTCCCTCCTTTGGTGAGTAGTGTGGCTTTCCATCCAGCTAGATAGATATCAATGCGACCGAGTAGTGACTGGAAGGCTGAGGGTGGTAATTTGCTTGGTGATAGGGGTAGGCCTAGATAGGTCTGTGGGAATTGGGAACTGGATGTGCCTAGTGTGGTGGCCATGGCATTGGTCGTGTCTGCGTCTGTGTTTAGGGTGATGAAGGTGGTCTGATCGTAGTTGATTGTGAGCCCCTGCGTGGGGATTTTTCTAAGAGCGGATGCTCCAGAGACAGATGCATGAGCAAGGATGCGCATGAGCAATCCCAATTCCCACAGACCTATCTAGGCCTACCCCTATCACCAAGCAAATTACCACCCTCAGCCTTCCAGTCACTACTCGGTCGCATTGATATCTATCTAGCTGGATGGAAAGCCACGCTACTCACCAAAGGAGGGAGACTAATCCTCTTATCTGCTGTACTAGACTCTCTTCCTACGTACTTCATGTCTACCTTCCTCCTCCCTATGCTCATTGTCCGAAAAATAGACACGCGTAGAAGAATTTTCTTTTGGACAAACGAGGAGTCTTGCTCTGGGGCTCAATGTATGGTGGTGCCGCTCCAAAGGGCATACGCTGTTGTGTTGAGTTAAACCCTTGATTCTTTTTCTAAACATGGCCCCTTAATGAAAAGACTAGTGTTTTCCTCGGGCAAGGCCTAGGCCGAATTAGTTCACCCATGGGTAGCACAAAACTAACTATCACCGGTCAATGCGCTACTACACACGTTTTATTGTAAGAATCATAGTATACATTCCATGGCACACATTTGTGTGGTCTTCGTTATCGCACACGTATTGTCTTATGGAAGTATACTTTGTAAACGAATGTTTCATTTCGTGCGGTTACTCTGAGCACATACACAAGGTTTCAGAGGAGCGTGTGCATTTATAGTCTTATTAAACCACCATATTTGTGCTAGTGATGTGTAAATATAGTACACAAAATGCCACCTCATATAATCTAGAGTTTTCTACTTGCGTATACTAAGATAAACAAGCATATTTTATGAACCTATACTAACATATTTGTAAGCTCATTGAAGAACTCTCTAGGACGGCATTTACATGTGATAACATGTGCACATGACACAATTTAGTACATAAGAATCTTTGTCGTCTGTATATGCTTCATTCAAATTAAGATTGAATTCAGATCAACAAGACACCTCAAACTAAAATTTATTCGAAACAAACAGTTGTTTAGCATTATTCTTTGTAATGGCATATGTGTGGGTTCTAGAACAATAAATTTTGATTTATATCAACATACTTGTGTGATAATGTTGTTTCATTCATCATAAATAACTTGTGGCCAAAACTCTGTGGGGAAAATTATATTGATTAAAATAGGTTAATATATAGAAGCAATGTTATGTAAGTAAAAATGTTTGGTATAAATACATGATGGATCCCGGAAAGGTTATCCATGAGAACAGAAAATATCTCATGGAACCACAGATCGAAGTACTTTTTCTAAAAGTCTAATAGCTTAAAAAATGGGTTTTTTATTTTCATGCCCATGTTTCTTAGTTTTGCTCAGTTTTTCCCTCATTGGACTGAAATAGGTAAAGAAAGATGAAATAAAACTACAACACCTTGAGCATCCAAACTCCAACTCAGATGGATATATAATGACAAGAACTATCCAACAATACACTGAGGTATAGACCGAACTCAACAAATAACGAAGTTGAGTTTTCGACATGGGCAAAATTGAGCACAATTAAGAAACGAGGGGCACGGAAATAGAAATCTCTATCTCTTATTCAACTCAAAAAATCCATAATATACAAGGAATACACGATGAACCTTGGAAAGTAGAACATCATGTTTCTTCATGTAATGGCAATTGAAATATAAAAGGAATTTCATATTTTGGATAATGCTCATGATGGGCATGTAGCTACTCAGCATGATGAAATTATTGTCATTTTTTGGAAGTGCTATAAAGTCAGGATAGGCACATCGCATAGTATTGGCATGCAACTAAATCCTCATAATCTTTTGAAAACTGCTTCTTCCGATTTTAGTTTCTTGTTTGATCCTTTCTCTAAGAAGGAGATGTATGAAATTATCAGGAACATGGTATAGAGATAAGTCACCTCTCCCACATGGTTTTGATAGACTTTTCCTAAAAAGATTTTGTAACATTATTAAAGAGGACTTTTATAATTTAGCTGGTTAGTTCTATTCTGGTACTGCATACCTGCAGAGTATCAATAGTTCACTTATTTCTATGGTTCCTAAGAAAGCTTCTCCTAAAAGTATGATTGATTTTAGGCCCATCTATCCATTAGAAACTGATGCCTAAAGTTTTTTTTAAACAAAAATAGCTGGTAATGAGCTAAAAGGGTCATTTTAGAGTGTGTTGATGCCAACCAATATAGTTTTATTAAGGGGAGAACCATCCAAGACTACATAGTTTGGACCTTTAAATACTTGCATCAGTGTAAAGGGTAAAAAGGTGATCATGAAGGTTGATTTTGAGAAAGCTTTTGACACAATAGATAATGAATCTATTTTGGAGATTTTACATCACAAAGGCTTCCGTAAGAAATGGATCAATATAGTAAAGGACCTGCTTTATTTTGTCTCATCCTCAATATTAGTGAACGGTGTACCTAACAAACAGTTCAAATGTAAAAGAGGTGTGAGGCAGGGTGACCATCTATCCCCTATCTTTTTGTGCTTGGAGGTGACTTATTGCAGTTGAGTTTGCCAATTAAAACAAGGTATCCAAATTTCCCCATAGTTTAATATGTAGATGACACATTACTGACTTTACCAGGTGATGCTACACAACTAGCTACCCTAAAAACCTATTGAAAATTTTTGGTGCTTCAACTAGGTTAAGTGTGTTAACTTTCACAAGTCATGCATGTTACCAATTAATGTATAGGAAGATGGAACAAAGGAACTAGCTAAGAGATTTGGTTGTGTAGTTGGATCCTTTCCTTTCACTTATCTTGGGCTCCCAATGGCACCACAATGCTAACAATTCAGGAATTGACTCCAATTCTGGACAAAATAGAAAGAAAACTCACTTATAGCTCCAATTTTCTGGCATATGGTGGAAGATTACAGTTTATCACCTCCTTTCTGCAATCAATGCCTATATTCTTCCTATACTCTCTCACTATTCCTTTTGGTATTAACAAGCCCATTAATAAAATTATCATACATTATCTATGGGGGAAGAAGAATGCTAATGAGGGTACATTGAGTATGGAAACTATGCAAAGAGGCCCTTATATAATGAGTATATACGAGCTATATATCTCTAACAAGAACATCTTATATAATGAGTATGCCTATCATATATGATTCTTTCAATCACCTTGGTCACCCCCTGATTCTTCCTGCAAAAAATAGATCAGTTGCTAACAGCTTCATCATAGACAAATTCAGATCTAAGTTGTCTACTTACAAATCAAATGCTTTATCTCATGCTGCAAGGTTGGAACTCATCAAATCGGTCTTCTCTTCCATTCCAGTGTATTACATGTCCAACATCATCTTCTCAAAAAAGTTTCTAGCCAAAATCACAGTATAATCATTTGCACCTTTTGGTGGTCTGGATTCAATAAAGAACCAGGCTCTAAGGCCCTCTGCCTAACTGCATGGAAAAACATTTGCGCGCAAAAGGACGAAGGTGGCCAGGGTATTCAAAATCTTCAAGCTACCAATCATGGGCTCATTCTTTCAGCGGCCCGGCGCATTGCTGAAAAGCCCAATAGTATGCTCTACCAAATTCTTAGGTCCAAATACTTCCAGGATAGTTCCATTTGGAGACCCAACAACAATGCTCCCAAGTCTGCCTTCTAGACTTTAATTCTCAAGGTCCTTCCTTTACTTAAAACCAATGCTTTCTATCAATTGACTAAAGGTAATATCTCTGTTTGGAGTTCGCCTTGGTACTCTGTCTGGGAGTCAATTTATGATGACCTTATCATTCAACCCTCAGGTTTTATCTATCCTGCAACTGTCAAGGACCTTTGGCTCCCAAACCAAAAATCTTGGAACAACATCCTCATCGACAATTTGTTTACTTATAGGACGGCCTCTGCTATTAAAAGAACCCCCATCCTTCATACAGACGATGAAGAAGCCATCCTTTGCTGGAAACTAACCCCAAATGGACAGTGCAATTCAAAATCAATTTATAAAACTTGTTTGCAGGCTCTAATCTCTACAGGTCTCCCAACACATGAGGAAGTAGACACGGATACAAAGAATATCCTTAAGGGGATTTGGAAATCAAAGAAAATGATTCCTAGAGTGAAGACTTTCATCTGGCGACTTCTTAGGAAAGCCATCAGTGCAGGTGCAAGAGTGTCTCAGTATTCTGCACATGTCTCTAATTCTTGCTGCAGGTGTGGACTACCTGAAGATGAATATCATCTTTTCTTTACCTGCTCCTTTGCTAGAGCGGGCTTGTTCCATGCTCCCTGGCACATTCGATCAGATCAATTTATGAAAAATGATAATTGCCTGGGCACTATGATAACAAAGTTAACAAAACTCAACAATAACTGCTCGGACATTGTCAAAGTGGCCACTTTTCTTTGGTGCCTTTGGAAATGCGGGAATGAAACTCCTTTTAATAACAAGCAAAACTGGCCTCGTCAGGTTTCAATTAGAATGGAGGCGTTGTTAAATGACTTGGAAGTCACTGATCAAGTTTCTCAGGCTGCCACCACTCGGGCCCAGCAGACCGAACTGATTCAGGAGCCCCAAGGCCAGACTGTTTCATCTGGTCTTGTGCTTGCAGGTCCGAAACTTTATGTTGATGCAGCCTGGAAAAAATCAAGTACAGTACAGGTCGCCCGAGCATGGCGAGTCTAGGCGTTTACTTACATTTTCAGGAACAGGAGCACAATTCGGATGCCTTCCTCATGGCAAAGATGGAAAACATTACCTCTGCTCTAGAAGCAGAGGCTTCTGCCATGACGCTGGCAGCAATGTTGGCAAATCTTTTGCAGCTCCAAGGCCCACTCTTCTTCACAGATTCCATCAACTTGGCGAAAAGGAAGCAAATGACCCAGCAATGCTCTGGGAAATTAGGAGGCAAGCAATCCACTGCCAGAACCTAATTAGGCCCCTAGATGCCAAGGTCTACCATGTTAACAGGTCAATCAATGGAGTAGCTCATTGTTGTGCACATCAGGCAAAAAGATCTACTAGATCTGAGCCTTCAAGTTCTTGTAGGAACTCTTGTCATTCCAGCTTGGAGTGTCCAGTTCTAGCGGCAGTTAACAGACTGCTTCTTCCTGGACTTGTAATCGATGATGTACAATGTTTCTGACTTTAAGCTGAATGAAATTTTGGGTGCTACGCACCCTATCTTGGTTCAAAAAAAAAATTGTTTGCAAAAAAAATTAATATCAGAGTATCGGCTATTCAAACTCTGTTCAAATTTCTGAACCTTCGTTTGTTCAACCGAGCCTTTCTTTTTGCTCATCCTCGCAGTAAATAAAAGGCTTTCAGGCAGAGCAAACGAAGCACTTCTGCTGCTTCTGTCCAGCAGTGCGAGATCGAGTACGTGCGCAGCATGAACACAACAAGCTGCTGTTCTTCCAGGAGGAGCAGTCGCCAAAAAGTTCAGAAGCTCTGATCCACATTCCTATCCGAGATTAATACCCTAATAAATTAATCAATACATCCACCTGGATATAGACGCCAATCAAGTCTTCCCGTAATTAATTTAAGCCGGGGCAACGGAGTTCTTCATCATCAACGGCACCAACTGAAGCAGATGACGAAAAGGTTTTCCATCTTCAGCTCAAGTTCCAGGAATAGTTAACTGCATGCGGAGTGCTCAGCACACATGGCAGATGGGGGTTAACCCTAAAATCCAGTACTACCCCTTCCTCGCCTAAACTCATATAAATACGTATACATTAAAATATGTATCCAAACCAAGTATTACTATTACCCTTGTAGAGGCATACGGATCGGGATCCATAGATATATGACATTGCCGCACGCACACGATCCGATCTGACCACCACCGTCCCGCACCCTGCACGCCGACGCCAGCAGCTGCATCGTCATGACCACCGACACCAAGCTCACCTGCGACGCCCCCGCCAGACAAGTCGCCGGACTGTCCGGTGAGCCGCCGGACTGTCTGGTGAGCCGCCGGACAAGTCGATGAACAAGTCGCCGGACGTCGGACAATCCAGCCGCTGCCACCAAGCTCAGCCGCGCCACTTCCTCCGCGCGCCGCCATTGGCGCCACACCAGGCTGCTGACACACACCTACGAGGTCAAGCCGAGGTGTGCGCCAGCCAGGCTGAGTCACCGGCTCGCCGGACCCCACCACCACCAATACCACCGCGCGCGGACATGGCCATCACCGGCGATGATCCGGCGTACATCCATATATTTTTATCTTTGTGTAGAGATCATACTAGTACATATATGACTACGTATTATTTGGTTGAGTTATATAGGGTTTTGTACAATACAGGGTTACATATAAGTGTATATATTAATCACGAAGGGGTATCAAGCGATCTGGGCCGTTCTTACGTTTGACACTATACGAGTTTGTATGAGTTTAGGGGGAAGAGGGTAGTACTGGATCAGAGGCCCGGCAGATGAACTCCAAACTGTGAAATCAAAACAAACGCGGACACAACTTGATTCAACCAGTGGAGTGCTGGACTGAATTCAAGACAACTTTCAGACAAATGAACGCCAAACTCTGCAATCAAATAACATAACAAATGAATTCCAAATTCTGTAACCAAACAAAATGTGGATGCAACTTGATTCAACGGCTGGAGTGTTGAACTAAATTTGGAACTACTTTCAGACGGGAACGATGCTCAGCAAATACGTACGTATTTCCGCACGGTAGAGCATGTGTGCAAGAAGTCAGAGAGAGAGTTGAAGAGCAGAGGCAGCAAGGCAGACTGTAGGCCATCATCGTCCCCATCAGTACAACCAAAGAAGAAAAAGGGATAAAGAATGACCCTGCATTTTCTTAGTGATTGCTAATGAGTGTTCGTTTACTGGCACATCCTTTACAAACTTGCTTGCAACACCCAGTCAGATGGGCATCCCGCTGAGAACAGAAAGGGGCATCCTGCTGCAGAGAGTAGCACTCACGGTTCATGCAGCAGAAAGTTCACGTGGTGATGATTGATTGGCTTTATTTTTCTTCCAAATTGGCAGCAACCCTTGAGTTCAATTTACCTTCTGCATCGTTGCAATCTTCATTTCAGATAAGGTGTCCTTTCAGAAGATGATGGCGAGCACAGGTTGGAATTTGAATAGAAATCCCTTAACAGGAGAAGGAGAAGGTAAGCTATTTCTGTTCGATTTAGTGTGAATCGATTCTTGTTCCTCTGTATTGAACGATGGAGATAGATATACAAGGTACATGGGTCTGGGCCTCACTCTAGACTATGGGCCTAAACCTAAACATACACAATATACACTTAACACCCCCCCCCCCCCCCCTTCAAACTTAAGGTGGGTCAGCAACATCTGATACACCAAGTTTGATAGTATGAAACCTATGCTGATCTCGAGTTTAAGCCTTCGTGAAGAAATCTGCAACTTGAAGCTCAGATGGGACATACTGGAGCTTAATAGTAGATTGTTGACAGTGAGATCGGGTGAAGGAGGCATCCACACCAATGTGCTTGGTCAGTTCATGCTTGACAGGATCATTTGCAATTTGAATAGCAGCAGTGCTGTCACAAAGAAGCGGCGTAGGTGAATGACATGAAACACCAAGGTCAGCCAATAGCCAACGAAGCCATACAATTTCTGATGTAGTAGTAGAAAGAGCCCGAAGCTCTGCCTCGGCGCTGGAGCGTGATACTACAGTTTGCTTCTTTGACTTCCATGCAATGAGAGATGTGCCAAGAAATATACAATAACCAGTAACAGAGCGGCGATCAACTAGATCACTCGCCCAAGTGGAATCAGAGTAAGCATGAAGCTGAAGCTGGCTCGAACTTGCATAGAACAAGTGACGATATGCAGTGCCCCTTAAATATCGAAGAACTCAAAGCAGATGGCCATGATGTACTGAGGTGGGAGCACTCACAAATTTACTGAGAATATGGACTGCGTGTGCAATGTCAGGTCTTGTCACAGTGAGGCACACTAGGCTACCAATAATATGGAGATACCGAGAGGGATCCTCAAGGGGAGTGCCATCAGTAGGATGTAATTGCAAATGAAGCTCCATGGGAGTAGTAGCAATGCGTGTGTCAGTAAGGCCTGAGTGCGAAATCAACTCCTGAGTGTACTTTTGCTGGGATATATAGTAACCATCATCTGTGTGCTTGACCTCAATCCCGAGAAAGTAACTAAGAGACCCCAAATCTGACATCTTGAATTGCTCACTTAACTTTTTCTTGACAAAAGAAATATACCCAACATCATCTCCAGTGATCAACATATCATCTACATAGAGTAGAAGCAAAGTACGACCATGCTCAGATGTATGAATGAAGAGTGGAGGGTCATGCTCACTAGGAGAGAAGCCAGCGGCTTGAACCATAGAACTGAACCTTTCAAACCAGGCACGAGGGGCTTGCTTAAGCCCATAAAGAGCCTTGCGTATGCGACAAACATGACCTGATGGAACCTCAATACCTGGAGGTGGCTGCATATATACTTCCTCATGTAGATCACCATGAAGGAAAGCATTCTTGACATCCATCTGGGAAATTTTCCAAGACCGAGTAGCAGCCACAGCAATCAAGGTGCGAACTGATGTCATGTGAGCAACTGGAGAAAAAGTCTCATCATAATCTTTTCCTTGAGTCTGTTGAAAACCTCTTGCAACTAGTCTAGCCTTATAGCGTTCCAAGGAACCATCTGACTTGGTTTTAACCTTATACACCCATTTGCAAGTGATAGGAATAGAGCGATGAGGTAAAGGTACCAAATCCCATGTGCCAGTACCCTCTAGGGCTGCAAGCTCCTCAGACATCGCCAGTTGCCATTCAAGTGACAAAACGGCCTCTTGATAAGTACTAGGCTCATAAGCTGCCCCTGCAACAAAGTCCTTCCTATATCTGTTAGGAATCTCAAGAGAGGAACGATCACGGAGAGCATACCTCGTTGTCTGAGAGGAGTCATCAGTGCAAGGATCAATAGTACTGGCCGATGGAGCAGAAGACAGAGGAACAGATGACTGGGCATCAGAAGGAACTCTAGGGCGACGACTATAATAAAAAGGAAAGCTATCCATGGGTGGAGCTAGTGGAGGAGAAGGTGGAGTTGGTGAGGAAGGAGATGAGACATGGGATAAAGGCAGATCTGGAGTCAAGACTGGTGAAGGCTGATTTGAGACAACCTCATTAGAAAATATAGGTGGAAGGGAAAGAAAAGAGGTTGACCCTAAGGAGGTCGAGGATGATGATTGAGTGGAAGAGGAATAGAATAAGGGTTGATCTTCAACAAAAGTGACATCACCAGAAAACCGAATGCGGCGAGTAGAGGGGTCATAGCAACGATAACCCTTGTGCTCAAGAGTGTATCCAAGGAAAACACACTGAACAGATTGAGCGGTCAACTTGGTACGCTCACGTGGTGCTAAAAGAACATAGCAAGTACAACCAAAAACACGAAGATGGTCATACATGGGAGTAGAACCAAACAAAACCTCGCCAGGGGACTTTCCTTGAAGACGAGAAGAAGGCTGGAGATTGATAAGATAGACCGAAATCGAGATAGCTTCACCCCAGAAATGAGTAGACACAAATGAAGAAATCAAGAGGGTACGAGCTGTTTCAACGATATGACGATGCTTACGCTCAGCAACACCATTCTGAGCATGAGCACCAGGACAAGAAAGTTGAGGAAGAGTACCCTCAGAAGAGAGCAACTCACGAAAAGCCCCCCCAAGCACGAATAGCACGGGAGAACTGAGTTTGGACCATACGCACAAAAGCCTTATATATAGAAAACAACTCAGGACGATGCTTCATAAAATAAACCCATGTATATCGAGAGTGATCATCAACAAATATGACATAATGTTTGTGACCACCTTTTGAAACAAAGGGAGAGGGACCCCATACATCAGAGTGCACCAAATCAAAAGGATGACTAGAATAAGTAGTGCTAGAAGAGTATGGAAGTTGTATCTGCTTCCCTAGCTTACATCCCTTACAGTGAAAATCAACATCTATAGAAACACGACCCAAAACACCTTGTTGAGCAAGAGTAGATAAACGAGAACCACATAGGTGGCCTAAACGATGGTGCCATTGAGCAAAAGAAAAAGACTTAGTAGATCTCGATGTTGATGCAGCAGATTGAAACACACGCGCAGTGGAAACTGGAGGAAGGTGTAAGCGGTCAAGGATGTAGAGGGATGTGGATCCTCTATGGCGATGGCCAGTTCCAATGATCTTCTTGCTCTGACGGTCCTGAATATAACAAGAGGAGGAATCAAAACCAACAAAATTGTTCATATCAGTAATCTGACCAACAGACATAAGGTTCATGGACAATTGTGGAACATAAGAGATGGCAGGAACAGAAAACTTGGATGTGCAAATAGAACCCTTATGAGTACCAGAACAAGATGTACCATCTGCAGTCTGAATAGAGGCACCATCCTGCACTGGCTGGCAAGACACAAGCTGAGAGCGGCCAGAGGTCACATGAAAAGAAGCACCGGAGTCCAGAACCCAAGGCTGAGATGTAGCCATAGCAGACTACGAGAGAGCAGACACAGAAGCACTCCTAGCTGGTGGCTCGGTGACAACAGCTGTAGAAGACCTCTCGGAGTGAGATGGAGCACGAGCAGAGGCACGGCGCTGCTGGTCCTAAAGGGCTGCTCGCCTAGCACGAAACTCAGCTAACAGCTCTGGGTGAAGCTGGAAACAGCCATCCATGCGGTGTCCTGCCTTCTTGCAATGTGAGCAAAAATCACGCGACGGTGAAGCCCTTGAAGGACCTAGACGCTGAGGAAAAGCTAGAACACTCGTGTGTAGAGACTGTGCAGAAGTAGCAGCAATAGACCGAAGTCGAGTCTCCTCAGCAATCAGACTAGCAAGTGCCTCAGTCAAGGTGGGAGGAGAAGTCGTATGGCCAAGCAGTTGAGTGCGAATGTTCTCATACTCCTTTGTAAGCTTCATTACAAAATGAGACATGAAGGTCCGTTGTTCAAATTCTTCCTTAGCTGCACAAGACTCGCAACCGGGGCTGCTCTTTGGAACCATAGAACCAAGCTGTCCGGTGATGCGAGTGAAGGCAGCATAGTACTCTTCTATGGACATGTCATTTTTCTGAGTGTTGTGTAAATTTTGTAGCAAGGAAAAATGAAGAGCACCACTAGGCTGAAGATATCGCTGCTCAAAATATTTCCAGATTTCTTTGGCTGAAGTGTGATGCTCAAGACTCATCCGGAGCGAGGGATCAACACCCAAAACCAAAGCTCTCATCACACGATCATCAGCCTTTTGCCAAGATTTCTTATCAGCTTCATCATCCCGAGAAGGCGGATCATCGGTCAAGTGAGAGACAAGACCAGCTGCTCTCACAACAGTCCTAGCTGAGAAAGCCCATTCCCTGTAGTTTGAGCCATCGAGCTTGATGTCAATGGACATGGAACCAGGCCCTGCTGCAGATTCATTTCTTGCCATGGCTCAAAAAAAACCAGAGAACGGAGGAACCAGCAGTAGTATTGACCAATTTCTGGAGGGCAAAGGAACCAACAGCAGCAGTACTGACTAAAAATGGAGAGGAACCGAAACAAACAGCAACTGCTAGAGAGCAAGTAGATCGATACCACTCTGGTCACCAGCTTGTTGGAAAACAGACGGCGGAGACGGAGCACGATGGGGGGCGGCTGGAGAGCAGCCCCTTAGGTTGATGAAGAAAAGGAGATAGGCCAGCGAAAACGAAGGTCGCCGGACCAGACGAACTTGCCCGAATCACCTCGCCGGCGGCGACTCCAAGTGTGGCGGCGGCCGGAGGTGAGCTAGGGTTGCTGTCTCTGATACCATGTTCGATTTAGTGTGAATCGATTCTTGTTCCTCTGTATTGAACGATGGAGATAGATATACAAGGTACATGGGCCTGGCCTCACTCTAGACCATGGACCTAAACCTAAACATACACAATATACACTTAACAATTTCCACACGCCATCAGCTGTATACATCTTGGTTATGCAGAGGCCTGGTGTAGACGTTACTACAGATAATAAAATGCCTATTTCCAAAAGAAAAATCCAAGCGCCAACTGAACTCTGTTCTGCCAGGGGGGAGCAGTCCCCAAAATGTTCAACTGTGACGGAACCAAGAAAGCAGAAAACGGTTTCCCTCTGAAGGAAGAGACGGTGCATCTATTCGTGTACATCCATCTTACACATGGTAATAGTTTGCATGCATAATTGGTTAGTTAACCAGTTCAACTTCCATCAGATGCTCAGCTCCAGTTCTGCCTGCACTTCCCAGCACAGCTTATATGCTCCCGCTCAGCTCATCTTCCTCCCCTTCAACTGCGGATTGCAGAACGGAATCATTTGGAGGTGAATCCAACTTACCACATTACTAACCAAGATTATTACCCCAAATAAAAACACGTCCGCCTGGATATCCTAAGAATATTGCCACTTCAGCTCATGTTCAGGGACTGGAATGAACTGGTTAACTGCACGAGGAGTGCTCAACACCCATGACAGATGAACTCCAAACTCTGTAACCAAACCGATGCAGATGCAACTTGATTCAACCAAACGAGTGCTGAACTGAATTCAGAACTACTTTCAGACAACGTACGATGATGAAAAAATATGTACGTATTTCTGCACGGTGACCGCAAGTACAGCATGTGTATGAAAAAAGTCAGAGAGAGTTGAAGAGAGACAGCAAGACAGACTGTAGGCCATCATCGTCCCCATCAGTAGAACTTGATTCAACCAGTGGAGTGAGTGCTGGACTGAATTCGGAACCAGTGGAGTATGTATTTCTGCACAGCAACGGCAAGTACGGCATGTGTATGTAAAAAAGTCGGAGAGAGTTGAAGATAGACAGCAAGACAGACCGATAGGCCATCATCGTCCCCATCAGTACAACCAAAGAAGAAAAAGGGACCAAGAAGACCTGCATTTTCTTACTGATTGCTAATGAGTGTTTACCAACTTGCCTGCGTGTGCCTCTTGTCCCTCTGAGGACAAAAAGGGCACCCTGCTGCAGAGTAGCACTCACGGTTCATGCAGCAGAAAGCTCATCTGGTGATGATGATTGGCCTTTATTTTCCTTTCAAATGGGCAGCACTCTCTTTGAATCCTGTTTACCTTTTGCATCATTGCAATCTTCAGTTCAGATAAGGTACTATATCCTTTCAGCAGATGACAGTGAGCACAGGTTGGAATTTAAATACAGACAAGGAGAAGGTAGACTAGTTGACGTATGAACATACCAACTAAACTCGATCGCCGTGGCTTTACGGTATATAAGGCATCTTTAGGCTAATATGAAATATTGTACGAGTGGGCTAGCATCAACATCTACTAACCCTGCCGGATGCAATATAATACACCTTAAATTAATGCCTAAAGTTACACCTTTGTGTCACATTATCCTAGATTGTCTCAATGTGCTTTTGGAAAAAAGTCCCCACGCTGACGGTAAAAGAATGACAAAGGCGCCGACTTCAACTGTCTCAAGTCTGCACATTCCGTATGCTGGCTAGAATTCAACAGCTAACCAAACCTGGTGGTAGTAACTAACTAACTAACTTCGTGACTTCATTGCCAATTTGCATAATTCCGCCCTCTTCTTTTTCGATTTATGGTGTGGGCAAATTCATCTTTTCACTCTCCCACCACACACCAGAAAACCCAATCCAAATTCACTATGCAAAATACTAGTACTACTGTTTCTCAGATTGCTCGACAATGTGTGTATGTACAATTGTAGTTAGATTGGACATATTTCCACTGGACAGAACATTCATTAGGCAATCCTTCCTATATTCATTCATTCGTTCATCTATGAATAGATACATCTGAACTCATCTTAGACATATTTCAGCACATGATGGTGAGCACAGGTTGGAATTTAAATAGAAATCCCTTAACAGGACAAGGAGAAGGTAGACTGACTACTAGGCGCACCCACACTCGGTCGCCATGGCTTTACGTTATATAAGGCATCTTAGGATAATATAAGAGTAGATTTTCTAAAGTTATACCGCTAAAATTACTGGCTAAAGTTATACCTTTGTGCAACATTATCCTAGGTTGTCGCAATGTGCTTTTGGAAAAAGCCCCACGCTGATGATAAAAGAATGAGAAAGGCACTGACTTCACAAGTCTCAAGTCTGAACATTCCATATGCTAGAATTCAGTAGGTAAACATGGTGGGAGTAGTAACATAGCTTTGTGACTTCAGTACCAATTTGGATAATTTAACCTAGGCATCCACAACCACCATGCAAATTTACTAGGCAAATTACTATAGGGATATGTACAAAAGGTATCAGATTGAGCATCATTCAGGTCAATCTTGTTCAAGTTGACAGAGAATTCATCAGGCAATCATATATTCATTCTTCTATGAATAGATATATAATCTCATCTCAACTCATGCACAAAAATGGAAGAAATCCAAACCAAAAAAAGCACCGTTTGTATTCCTCTCCTCACGCCACTTGTACACTATGGATCAACATGTTTGAGCAGAAACCTGACCTTGTAAGTTGCAACTTCAGTGTAGTTGCCACTCCATACATTCGTCGAAGTCGATGCTGCTGGAGCAGTCGAGCAGCGCATTCTGCTGCTGCTCGTACCGGCAGATGTAGTTCAGCCCGACGAGCAGCTCGCAGACCACCGCCTCGGTCTTCTCCCGGTCGGCGAAGTACAATGTCTGCAGCAGCAGCACGTTCCCCTTGGATACAATCTGCTGCTGCTCAAAGTTCCTCTCGGCCTGCCGCCGCATCGTGTTGTGCGCCATGGGCGCCAGCCACGCCAGCGTCTTCTCCAGCGTCTCCCGCCAGTCGTGCGCGAGGAACGCGTCGTAGATCGCGATGCTCTTGGCGTAGGTTCTGAGGTTCTTTCTCAGAGACGCCCTCAGGCTCGACGGCAGCATCTGGTACAGGTCGTCCCGGGCCTCCTCGCCGACGAGGTGCGGGTACTGGAGCAGCTTCTGGATGATGATGATGATGTTGGCGTAATGCAACGCGAGCGCTGAGCCACCGATCGTCGATGGCGGGGCCAGCGATGTCACCGTGCTCTTCGGACCGAACCGTGGCGGCTTTTTGGTTTTGGAGGGGGTCGTCATCGTCGTGGTTGTTGACGGCGTGGTAAGCATCCCGGACCTGATGGTGCTGATGCAGCTGGCATCCTCTGAGAAGTCTTCGTCGAAGCCATCCTTCCAGGAAGCCGAGCTGCTGAGGCTCAAGCACTCCATGAACATGTTCCCCCCACAATTCGATGGCCGGAGCCGCGGCGCGTCGACGAGAGTGACAATGGCGATCGGCCCTGACTTGGCATCGTCTTGGACGAGATTGCTGCTCCGGGTTGGGGCAGAGTACCTGGAGCTAGAGGTGATCGGGCCGGAGAAAAGCTGGCGGCTCTGGCGTGAGCTGGGCGCGAGGAGGTCGAGGCCGAGCATGGGGTCGCCGAAGACGAGGCAGATGCGGCGGTAGACGGCGCACACGGCGCGCGCGAGGAGGAGCACGGCCTTGTCGTAGGTCCAGTTCCAGAGGGATGCGTCCCGGAGGCGGCGCAAGTCGTGGCGCCGCCATCGCGCGCGCTGCTCCAGCGCGCGGCGGGCCTCGTCGGTGGGCAGCTTCCGCGCGGACTGCTCGAGGCCGGCGAGCGCGTCCAGCCCGGCGTAGAGCCCCGCCGTGGCGGCGGCCAGGCGGTCGAGCTGGCGGACGAGCGCGGAGGCGGAGGAGGAGGACGCGGGGGCGAAGGGCGCCGCCGTCGCGGCGGAGCAGCGGCCGGCGAGGAGGTCGGCGTAGACGTGGTCGAAGCCCTGGAGCGCCGGGGCCGTGCAGCGGCGGCCGAGGCGCGCGGCGACGGCGGCGACGCGGTTGAGCGAGTCGAGCTTCTCGGCGAGCGCGAGCGCGAGGAGGCGCGCGTCGTCGCCCGGCACGAGGGCGCGCACGGCGCGGGAGCCGAGGCAGTGCGGGCCCAGCAGGCGCGCGGCCTCGGCGTCGGACAGGGAGCGGTGGAGGTCCGCGGCGCGCGACATGGCGTTGGCCGCCTCGAACGACAGGATGCCGACTGCCCTGCCGCCGCCGTCCCCGGACGAGGCGCCGGGCTTCTTCGCCTTCTTCCCCATGGAGAGGACCTTGTGGACCAGCGGCTCCGCCACCATGGCTAAATCCCGTGCACGGGCGAGCTCTCGACCAACCCAAGAGAAATCTAGAGTGCTGAAAAGAAGTCCAAACACTGTGGACTGGGAAGCCAAGAAACGAATCCGCTAGGCGATTTGAATTCAAAACGCCATGGACCTCGTGCCTGGCTCGGCGAGGAGGTGGAGGAGACGACGAATTAGAACAGAGCAGAGAGCAGAGGGCAGAGGTGTCGTCGTCGAGACAGTACTGGTACCCGACAGCGATGACGAGAAAAGATAAGAGGAAGAAACAAAAAGGAGAATTCTCGGAGTCAGAGGAGGAGAGGATTGAGCAGCTGCCGTGAGGTGGATGGGGAAGACGAAAGGGGAGCGAGCTCAGCTCCTGCTCAGCTCAGATGCATTCGGCCATGGCCATTGATGCGAGCAGAGCTAGCTGGTGCCGGCATTAAATCGCCATAAATTGGAGACCAACGAAAGCAAACAAGCGAGCTAGCTGCCTCACTCACTCACTCACTCACCTCACCTCACCTCTCTGCTCAGCTCAGCTCCTTCAGCGCAGTGGTTGGATCCGCCCGTGTAAACTTTTTCCGGTACCGGTACCGGTACCATCCCCTGACTCTGGCTGCTGGGGCCGAACTCTGAGCTGTGCTGTTGGGCCCGCGTGTCAGCGTATACGCTGTACGTGGCGCAGGTGGCGGTAGTAGTACAGTAGTCGCTGCATTTCAAAAAGACAGGTGGACTTTGGAGCAAGTAAACTTACTACTGCAACACGTACTGTACTACGTACGGGCACGCACACGTTCCCTCCTTTGTTTTGTTTTCGCGGTTTGGCCGGAAAGTCAAACAAGAATCTACTACTTCCATTCAAATTAATTGACGTAGATTTGTCTAAATTTAGATATATTTTTACATATTTTAGTGCTAGATATATTTAAATGTAGACAAATCCAAGTCAATTAATTTGTGTTGGAGGAAGTATTATTTCTTAAGTGGAGATTCGAGTGAAACATAAGGAGTGGAGATTTTCGGCTACGAGGGCTCCCGTTATTTTAAAATATTCCAAAAATATATTTGTTAATTTTAAAATAATTGAAAAATTATCCAAACATAACAAATTATGTATCCATTTTGTATCCCACAAATATCCATTATATATCCTAAAAGAGCGGACCAAAGGGAGGAGTGAAACTCTCTTTTATAAGCCGATCGCAACATCTGTCCGTAAGAGGAGTGGGACTAAACAAATCAAGCTCACCGGCCTACATCTCATCCCTTGGGAAGCCTTCTAGGAAGGCATCACGATGTTTGCTCTAATACCATATGTTAATGTTCACTCAGACTCATCCTAGCACTCAGCTTATGTTCAAACGTTTATGCACATACGACCCAGGTACCGGTGGAGAGCCTTCTCTATCCCAAAAGCCCGTGCCGAAGGGCAGAGGGCTACTCTTCCTTATAAGTTGGTTGTAACCTTCTTCTATAAGATAGATGGGACTAAACATTGAGATGCCTCACCGACCTACAATGACCCTAACATCCCATCCCCTAGGAAGCCACCTAGGAAGGCATGAAAATGTTGGCTCCGATACCAGATGTCCACTCAGGTATAGCGCAACACTCATCCTACCCTCACAACTTGTGATATGTCCACGCCGTACCACTAGCCTCCACCCCCGTGGTTGGTGTCATTCTCACGCTGTCCCGCCATCTCCCTCATTAAATCCCCATCACGACAGTCACAATAAGCCCTACCACACCATGTAGCTTCTTCTCTGGCACCAACGATCTGCACCCCAGCACCCTTAAGTCATTGACGACCCACCCCCTCAACCCTAAGATTTGGATCCACCTCTACCATGTCGATGGCAGCCCCGAGTCGTTGTCATTGGCTCTAGCTCAAGGTGATGGAGGATGTGGCCATGGAGAGTGAAAGAAAATGAGATAAGGGGAGAGAGCGAGGGGGGAGGGTGGCGCATGTTGAGGATGGGGCCCACACGAGGGTCACGCCTCACTCACCCACCGAAGAGCGATTTCACGGCGTTGGCTGATGTATCCAAAAGAATAGAACATCGGTTTAATAACCCCAAAGAAGGTGCATGTCAATGGCGATGAGAAGTCCTATGTCTGCTCGCGCGGAAGAATATTTGAAAGGAATGTAAAAGACGCCACCATATGTTCTAAACTGCTATTATCATACCAGGACACTGTTATTTTTCGGCGTTTGTTAAAAAACACCGCTCAATTATGACTTTGTCAAGTACCATTATAATTTCGTGGCACATTTGCTAGAACACATCGCGTATTCCAAAATGGAACATTTGACATTTTTCTTGATCCTAAGCATGGTCTTGAACAGTTTTTTTCATTCTCTAATTGAAATTTTGGCACAGGTCAGTGATAACCAAAAATATTTAAAATCACAACGTGAACCATATTTGGAGTACCAGGTAGCGCCGGTGAAGCGGCCGAGAGTGCTAATGAAGGGCTTGGATTCTTCCCTCACGACACTGCACCTTGCGTCCTTGCGGCGGGTCGTCAATGGTGTACAATTGGAGACGAGGACAACACAACTGAGAGAAGGGGCGTTAGGACAGGCTGTGGACGGCAGGCAAGACGGATTACGGTGCTAAGCTGCTAGGGCTCGTCGTTGATTGATACAGGCTTCGTTCCCATCGTCGCCATGCCACAGAGGAGAAAACCGATCGATTCTAATCTGCTAATTCACACGATGAAGGCAATTTTCCAAAAAAAAAAACTTACCCTAGGCTTGTGTTTTGGCAAATGTACTTGAAATTATAATGGTACTTGGCAAAGACATAATTAGATGGTGTGTTTTGGCAAACAGGGGGAAAATAAGTCGTGTAGCAAATTTTCCCTTTAATAATACTCATCACTAGCTAGGTACAGCAAGCCGGAAGTTTCAGTTTCAGTTAGCAGATTGGATACATCACGACGTAGAAGTCAATCGGTCCAGCAAGATCGTAGGCAACATAATAACCCTGAAAAGCAAGATCCCATCGGCAAGAGACAGTGTAGCGGGGCGATGAAGGCGTGAGCAACAGGAGCTGCGCGATCATGGAGTAGGGTCTCACACCACCGCTGCAGTAACGATCGCGGCCTCGTCCTCATCCGATCCGCAAGCACGCGCAATGTAAGTGAGGGAGTCAGCCGAGGCGCCCGGCTCCTCCGGTCGCTGCATGAGCTGGGACGCCTAGATCGCCTCTGCGAGAAACGCGGAGGCCGTGCAGGTGTCGAAGCGACGGGCAGACATCTACGAGATCGAGACCCTCCGGCGAATGATCTGCGGCAGCACGATTCTTCCGTTAAGTGCCGGCGACGAGTTGGCCGGGAAATCGGACCAGCTGCCGGCGACGCTCCCTCGCCCCAGGCTCCGGCGCGTGTCTGAGGTAGAAGACGGTTTCTGCTTGTTGGGCCAGTAGCCCGGTACGGGACGGGGCTTAGGCTATTGGGCTTCAATTTCGCCCGGTCGTGACCGTGAGGAGCTACACTTGTTACGCCGTAACGTTTTTTTTAGTACCACATCGCTTACCAAGCAGACGCAGAAGCTGTTTAAGAAGTCGTTTCGCGCAACCGCTATCACCGTGAGGCAGTCACGGTGAGCATACCAGCGATACGTAAATTAACGTGACAATCTGGCTCGCCGGCATTCCGTTTCCTTGAAACGCAAACTTGACATGTGTCATGTCGCGTTCTATGGAGCTTGATCGGATGTCAGTCTGACTTGCCAGGGCGTCACAACACAGCACACCGATATGGTAGTGCATAGGCCTTTTTTTTGCGTCACAGGGCTTACACAAGGAGGTTTCTCAAGATGATTTATCTGTATTTACAAAAAGAAGATATTTATCTGCACGGTCATATAATTTATCTGTTGATTTTGAAAATGATCAATTTCTCAAGATGTGTTATCAGGGGTCGGGACTTCAGGAGAAAGCAAATTAGTCCTCTGCCCATCTATTATGCAAGGTACATCAGAATCAGACATTGAGCGAGTAGCACACAGGTCATCTTATTTTACATAGTTCAGGGCATCGTATTTGACTTATACTAGTAGTTACTTATACACCATGGGTCCATCTCCCCTACAGTCCACACAAGATACAGTAAATATACAACATAGTTTACATCTCAGCTTGTGCTGATTTAATTTGCCCATGCTAACTTCATAACGAGGAACGCATAAACGATGGAGATTGCCTGCATAATCAAGTCAGATTAGCTAAGGAAGTAGCTCAGAAAACTAAAGTGCTTACCACAACCATATTCGATGGAAGTAATCTGTAATGGTCTAAACACAAATATTTTTTCTAGATATTGTGATGCATGTGAGATTTTTTAAAGGAAAATAGATGACGAAAAATTCCACTTGGTAATTAGTACTAGTATATATATTTCTTAATGTGCCCTTGCCACTTCACCCAGATTGTCAGTGTGGTGAAGTCTGAAGAGCTGAAGACTTCTTTACGAAAGAAAATCTGAAGAACGCCAGAGAAACTTACATGGACTCTACAACGAGGGCTGAAGCACCACCCCCACCGTTGCAAACTCCGGCAACCCCAAACTTCCCATGTTTCTGTCTAAGAATCTGTGGAGTAAAATAAATTAGAATTTTTACATGGGAAACTATAGAGGGAACAAAGAGTAACCAGCACAACAGCAAGCTCAAGATATTCAACTTAATAGTTACTTTGTCTGAGTGAAAGATGGAACTTCTAGAGCTACTCTGGACCAAGGCAAGGCAAGCGAAATGGGCGACAACAAAGAAATGGTCATTATACCCTTGCACATTTTATTTTTAATTAAATTTTTTATGAAACATTGAGAAGTAAACTGGCGCTATAACAGTGGAGGAGTGATCTAATGAACACCGGGAATTCATGATGATCTCCCACTTTTGTATGAGAAGGAAGCATACCCCGAGCAAAGTGACTATAATCCGTGCACCACTGCAGCCGACAGGATGGCCAAGAGAAACAGCGCCACCACTTAAATTTAGCTTTCCCTGGAACAGTGAAATGTTCATCAATATTTATGAGATTATTTTGGACACCTATTTACTGAAGCATACAGTTAACTATGTGGCATATTTTAGTGACTCACAGGAGGGATACGAAGAAGCCTCTGATTTGCTACAGCAACAACCTGAACATCCAGAAGTATATAAGTTTTAGTTTTGCCTCATTTTCAGCCCTGACTATTAATACTAACAAGACCAAGATAATACCGAGAAAGCCTCATTTATCTCATAATAATCTATTTGTGAAGTTTGGAGACCCGAGTTTGATATAGCCTTTGGAATAGCAAGAGCGGGAGTGGTTGTAAACAGCTCAGGCGCCTGTATTAATTTTTAGGAGTTATACAACAGACAGTGTAATGCATATTAACAAAAAATAATATAATCAAGAAGATGCCTATGGCAATAGGTCATAGAGTTAAAGAAGATATGTCAGGTTCACAGCTTTGAGACACAAAAAAGGATAATGCTGGTACCAGACTTCACTAACAAGAACAATGGGTCAAGATGTCACAAACGACATTTGTTGCATCGACAATGATTGATGCCATTATGCCAAGGCATGTAAGTTTTACCTGAGCAGCATCTGCATACCCTCTGATCCTTGCAAGAACTTGAAGGCCAAGGTTCTTAGCTTTCTCCCCACTGACTAGGACAATTGCAGCAGCACCATCACTGTACATTGGAGGATAACAATGACAGTACAGTTACACTTCAATTAAACATCGCTTGCATAATTTCTTAACCGTGGAGAAAGCATGAAATTCGAGGTTTCAAATAATCTAGCTCCAGTACAATCTTGAGATGACACGCAGGATAGAGATAGACCCTTGATTTTTACTACTGAAGATACATAACATAGTTTGGCTCAATAGTTCTGAATGAAATTGTTACGCTTAGAAGTATTGAACAGTCACTTCAATCACAGGGCTCAATATCAACAAACTTAAATTCAAAATCTCTATTAAAGATTATGATATCATTTGAGTAAATAAAAAAAGATTGTGATATCATACTGGACTATGGCTGCACATGAACAACTCTGCAAGGTTTCCATCTAAGAAACTATCAACAAAGATAGTGGATGACTAGTAAGAGTATGAAAATAGCAAACCTTATACTAGAAGAATTGCCTGCAGTTACGGAGCCACTCTTCTTAAAAGCTGGTCCAAGTTTCCTCAGCTTCACTGGGTCATACTGCGCACATAGATCACCAGAGGAAACATCACAAAGACCAATAGAAGAATACTAGAAAAGGGTATGCAGATGGTTGCCATTGCCACAAGCACAACTTAGCTTTTTATCACTAAGGAATCCTATTGAATCTACAATAGTAAAATGAAACCATGCCTATTGCACAGATGACATCGAAGAAATTCATTCCGTACAATACAGTCAACAGATTCACTAGATTCTGGGACTACCTTCGCAAGACTCTCATCCTTGTCAATAACAACTGGAGGTCTCCCTCTACCAGAAGGAACTTCTACCTGGGTAGCAAAAAATGATTGAAACTGCTGCCTAACTGTCAACATTTTGTACAGAAGATGGATGTTTGCCCATTTGGCATATCAGAATCATGCATATACCGGAGTAATTTCCCAATCAAATGCACCGCTGTCTCGAGCTGATATTCCATGTTCATTGCTCTGGATGGCATAAGCATCCTAGATGACGGAAAAAAGGCATTTCCAAAAAATCGTTAGATTCTAGATAACCAAAATGTGCAGTTCTGACTGTATAAACATTTTATAATTCCCAAAGATCAGAAGTACTAGCAACCTGCTCCTCCCTTGTAATTGCGTGTTGATCAGCACACAGCTCAGCGCACATCCCCATATGGAAATCATTATACACATCCCACAGCCCATCCTTAAGCATGCCGTCGATTACAACATCATGTCCGAATCGTGATCCTCGTCTGCATTTTTATTTAAGCAAGCTACAAGAGATGATGATGGGTTCACTGAAAGCTCTAGCGTCACATAATAAAGAGGAAAATCTATTAACCTTGCTTCTGCCAGGTATTTAGGGGCATTTGACATGCTCTCCATGCCACCAGCGACCACGACATCGTTGATCCCCAACTGAATCGACTGAGCCGCAAGCATGACAGCTGACAGAAGCAGGCAGGTAGCAAATGTTTTAAGCAGCACTGACAAGTAACTATAGACATACAGAAACACTATCCATTGCAGGTAACATAACGAGATGAATTACCCTTCATCCCTGAGGAGCAAACTTTGTTGATGGTGGTGCAGGGGACAGTGTTGGGTAAACCGGCGCCCAGAGCGGCCTGCCTCGCCGGGGCCTGGCCCAGGTTTCCGCTGAGGACGTTGCCCATGAACACCTCCTGCACCAGCGCCGGATCGACGTTTGCTCTCCTGAGAGCACCTAATTGGAAGGAAGAGGACATGACTACTCTGGATCCACGCTTCCATCAAGCAACAACTGCGATGCGATTGCTTAGTGGAGGTGTCAGAAATGTTACCCTGGATGGCTACGGAGCCGAGCTTGGTGGCGGGGAGGGAGGAGAGCGAGCCGAGCAGGGCGCCGATGGGCGTGCGGGCGACGCCGACGACGCACACGTCTCGGGGATTCAGGCCGTCAGGGGCGCTACCAGGGCCGGTGCTCGGGGGCGGCGCCATGGTGTGGTGGCTGAACTCGCTGGTACTCCTCCGTATGCCGGCTTAGAGCTCGCCGGCGGCAGGTGGCCGGAGATGGCTTTGATTTTCTGGTTGGGGAGGTGGAGACGGCAGCGGCGAGACGGTACCTACTGATCCATTAAAGGAGGCCATGCCGTGCCGTTAAAGGACAACCGAATGCCGTTTTGGGTTTGGGTTCTATTCTACAAGATAAATACGGGCCTACTTTCTTTCTTGATGGCCCACATCGATAGATGGGCTGCTTTTGCGGTACGAAGTGGCACGGTACGTTAGCTGTAGCAAAGTTCCAAAAAAGAAATAAAAGCTCGGAAAAATTTGTAAAAAAGATAGAGTTACACTCTTTCATAAACATATGGAGTATAATGCATAAGCCTATCGTAGAAGGATATTCAATTCAAATTGGTGTCTAGAAAGTATACATTTTCTAGGTGCACAAATAAAGTGCTTGATATAATTTATTTTTGAAATTTTACAAATGTACATACCAGTTTTTATTGAAAGTTTACTTGAACATATTTTAAATTAGAATGTTGGGTGTTTCACAGTCTTCCAGAAAATTATTGTTCACCACAAAAATCCAATCCATTGTAACCAAAGAAATATTCCTACGATCTTAAACTTACAATATAACAGAACTATAGAGAGAGGTTGAAGTTCCATATTTCAGAGTGTCCTTCGTAGGTTCATAATCACTAGACCAACATAATTACTAGACCAATGAGGAGACGGAATCAAAACATGGATAAAAGCAAACATAGTGAATATGTAAACAATATGTTATCAATCCACGCAACTACGCATGAATGTATTTTTATTTAAATATTAGAATGACACATCTAATTTTTCAAACATAGAATTTTTCTGTTGGCCAACATGTCACTATCTTGAGACCCGTAAGGTTCAGATCTATTGGCACAGAGGAGACCACAAAAAACAAGCTAGTGTGGCGTTGGTATTGGTTGGCAATTGATCTTGCATGGACAGTTTGTGAAGCATTCTCCGAGATTTGACCAGCACAAGTTATCCAATTTACAGCAGAATTGATGTTCTAGGTCCTTGTGCGTATTTTTCTGACATGGGGGTATGTTTATTTTTCTTCCTTCGGCCATCACGTTGCTCCCATTGTCGAAGTTTATGCTTTTACCTGACATAAAAGAAAGAGTAGACTTAATCTGTCAACATATAAACAAAATGACATATAGCATATGTTATATGTACACCATAATTTTTGATTCCTTGTTCAGAACCCAATACGGTCTATAAAAACGAACTAAGGATCTAACCCAACAATATATTTCCCAATTAAAGAAAACTTTTAATTGTAATTACCGTATGCGCATCCAAGAGAGGCAAAATACACCACAAGAACGAAAGAAAGTACTAGCAGAAGTCCTTGGACACCGTTCCTCATGTACTTTGCCATGATTCTTCAGAAGGTAATTTGTAGTGTTCAGGTAAATGGTACCGATGAGTGTTGGTCTATCAAATGCTTGCTCCATGTATTTATAAGAAATACTTGTTGCCGTTGACGTAGCCAGCTATAGCAAAATATTAATTTTCGGACTTATCTCATCTTTCTTTGGAAAACTAATGCCTTATCTCTTTCTTCGGAAAACTGATTCCTTATCGCAATTAATAATGTCTAACTTTAGCGCCACCTCCTACATATACATTTCATATTTTTTTGGTCAAAATAAAATTTCATAAAGTTTAACTAAGCATATAGGAAAAGATAATGGGGTGTCCCTGACTAATAGTTGATGGGTGGATTTTGCGTTTCACGCTATCATTGCCGGGTTTGTAGATCTTACGTGATGGCTGCGGGCTTTTTATGTATGGTCTTTGTGAGACCTTTGTTGAATAATATAAAAAAAGTTTAATAAGCATATTTTTTTGCGTGATGGCTGCGGGTCTCGTCCTCTATTTTAAAAATATATAGAAAAAGAAAAAAAAAGTAGTAGTAGGGACTCTGTATATGAAACAACAGAAAAAGTGTACGCAATAAAACTTAAGCTAACGCTCGAAGGCGGAAAATTTTCACGAGCATTGAGAAAATCATGCAAGGTTGATATGATAAAAAAATGAAAAATAAAGGAGGCAACATACTCAAAATATGAGCAAACCAAGTGCTTTATTTCATTGATCATATAGAGTACATATTACATAATCGAAATATGATAGGGATAAAAGGAATGTACTCTGCTATGTTCCATGGACAGACATTGTCGGAGTCATCAGGCTTGCGTTTTCTTCTCTCGTCAGGTCTATCCTCTAGCTCGCGGATATGAACGACGTAGTAAGACCCGTTTAATAGTGTCTTGCTTATGACGAGCGGTCCTTCTCATGGCGGGGATAACTTGTGTTCCTTCTGCTGTTTGAGATAGAGAACCAGATCCACTTCTATAAACGAGTGATGACGAACATGGCAACTATTATAGCGACACAGATTCTGTTGGTAGATGGTGGGTCGTTGGTCTGCTAAGTCGTGTTCCTCTTCTAGCATGTCCACAAAGAGGTATCTTGACTCTTCAACATCTTTCTCGTCGTAGGAGGCAAATCGCGGGGAACCATGAAGGGTGTCGGTTGGCATGATCGCTTCTACTCCATAGATCAGGAAGAAAGGGGTAAATCATGTGGATCTGTTCGGTGTTGTTCTGAAGGTAGAGGAGATGCCACGGTGGATGGCAATGCAGGAAGGTACATGGAGGTCGGACTGCGTGAAGAGACGAGGTCGAGACAGAATCTAGCGTCAGGCAAGCAGGAACAAGCGAAGCCCAGTGCTAGGGAAGGTGGAGGGCGGTTGTTCTGTGGCAAAATAGTGGAGGAGAACGTAGGGTGAGAGACGCTCTCACGCATGCTCGGAGTAGATGGCGGGTGGTAGGACGAGGGTATTCGGAGAACTGTGCAGACGCCGTGATGCGGACGACTATGGAGCAGGCAAGCATGGGGATCCAGATTGGGGCAGGGGAGCTGGCGCTCGTTGGTGTCTTGTTGTTGCCGGGGAGGAACAACCGACGTCGAGGAAATCAGATCGTGCGTGCTTGCAATGTATGAAACGTTATTTGACTTGGTGGTGGCAGTAGTTGTAGTATGTTTCAATTTTTCTTTATTATTCAGTTTTATTTATATCTTCGACAGTGTGGTCTTACCGATTATTAGTTTTAGGAACTAAAGGAATCCAAAAGCCTGGATTTTATCGAATCTTCTAGTGATTGTTAGTTGTTGCAAAGATTTAGAAAAAATCAGTTTCGCCGGTCTATAGTTAGCTACTAGATGAACCTAGCGCGCTCTGCCACGCCGTCCTTCTAATGACGTTTAAATTCTGTAGGATTACTCATTTGATGAAGTATATATGGTTTTTCTTTGGTCCGTCATACAAAAGACAATCAACGGCGAGTGAGTCAATTTGAAATCCTTAGCTCCCGAACTCAGTGCTCTATATTTGAAAAATTCAAAAACTTTATTAGGAAACTAAACAAAATATGAAAATAAATACATGGCGTATTTACATATATCTAGCATATGCCTGCAAATTTTTGTCCATTAATATGCTCACACGTGATCTACATAAAAAAAATAAAAATCCAGAGATCAAAATCAAGTTTCTTTTTTTCCTTTTTGGAACAACGATTTTGACTTTTTTACACAGCCTAAAATATACAATGTTTTTTAACAAAACTTTTCAGAAATATAGATCACATTTGTAGGTATCCAGGTAATAATTTTAATTTCTTTGAAACTTCAAAATAACATTTTCAAATATTTTAAAAAGGGCTCCATGGAACTCGGGGGTCAAATTGACTCGCTCGAATCAACGACTTGCCTCTAAGTGCATTTACAATGATAGGCGCTAGCGTCATATGCTTAGATGAGTAAACAATAAACTAGAAAACTGACACAGCGAAAAATCGCGGAATCCGATGGGATTTATGACTAACCGCCAGGGAAATCTAGCCTACCATCCGCTCTAACGATCCACATTGTACATGGCCTATGGGCATGTGTATGGTGATAGACGCTTGTGGAGACGCATAACCGATTAAAAATAAACAGCACAAAAATTAGGTTATCAGCTAAGCGCCGCATCTCTCATGATTAGTGAAATCATCAAAACCAAGTTTGTTTGCATCACGTCCTGCAAATATGCTCCACTCCACTTTGTCATACGTCTTAATCATGTCAAGTTTTTTTTTTTTTTGACAGCACACCGGACCTGTTGACCCTTCTTCTTCCTCGTCGAATGAATGCACCCGTAAAAAGGGAAGCAACAATCTGAAATAGTTTTACTCTGCTAAAAACATGCTGAATTCAGCTCGACGAACTCGTTCAATTAAGTTTTCATTTGGCACAAGATTGAATTTTGCTAGCATATTGTTATTCCACCAGAAGTAGAGATTGATTCGTCTAGAAAAAGAAACAAAGACAGTTTCTACCAATTAAGGCTGTGTTTGGTAGCCCTGGTGCCCTTTTTCACCTCATACATGCTCAGTGTAGCTATGTGGAGTACATACAAGTATGTTTTTATTGTTGTGTTTGGTAGGTCGTGTGAGGTGGGATATGCTCTGTTGAAATTGTGTTTGTTGTCTCGTATCACATGAGCTAGGCCAGAAAATTATTAAACAGCAATCAGGTCCCTGGCTAAAAAGATAAGAAGCAATCAGGTCCCTAGGAGGTCGCCGGTGCCGTTGCCGGCGAGAGGAGCTGCCGCCGGCTACCGGCTACCGGCGAGATGTTTCCCCGCCGCCACGATGTCGCGCCTCTCCATCCCGCCGCCAAGAGGCCGAAGCCCGCAGGAGACGAGCTCTGACTCAAGGGTCTGGGACACTGGAGCTAGACGGGGCCGCCGCCACTCGCTGCTCCGTGGCCGAAGCCAGGAGGTCGCGGTCGAGCTCCTCTTCAACGGGCCGCCACGAGTTCATGGCGTCGCGTGCTCTGTCGTGAGGCCATGGAGGGCGATAGGAGGTGGAGCTTGGGGCGATGGGTGGTGGCGCGACGAGGTGGAGGATGGATGGCTAGGTGGCAACTCAGCGAGCTAGAGACAGCTTGGGGGAGGGGACCGGCAACGAGTTGGGCAGTTGGACAGGGAAGAGATGAGGGCTGCCGGGAGGAATGGAGAGCTGGAGACGTGGAGGTGCGCTGACCCCTGCGGGACTCGCTGGAATTTCTCGGGCGAACTCAGCCAGGCTGGGTTGCAAAGCTCGATTCGAGCTTCACAGTCGGGCAGGGCTGAGGGCCTCTTTTCCTATCCGCGCGGGCCAGTGGAGATGTCCTCTCGGATCCTCTTTATTTCTGGACGAAGAAATAGTATCTAGATACACCTAAATTTAAATAAACTTATGATATCTTTTTTGAGACGAGAAGTATTTGTGAGAATGGCCAGAAACGAATAGATCGACTTGAGCTTAAGATGTTTTAGATTTGTGAAAGAAGTGTACCTAGACCCTTTTAGTGTATAGGTTTATTTAGGTTTGGATGAACCTAAACACTAAAAAGGGTCTAGATACACTCTTTTCACAAAGCTAAAACGTCTTATATTTTGAAACATAGGGAGTAGCTAGCTTTGCAGCGGAGAAAAATCGATCGGAGAAAATGTGCTAACATGTACTCTTTCCGTTTCAAAATATAAGACATTTTAGCTTTGTGAATGAAGTGTATCTAGACCCCTTTTAGATACACCGAAAGAGGTCTAGATACACTTCATTCACAAAGCTAAAACATCTTATATTTTAAAACGGAGGGAGTACTACCACGTTTCACAATATAAGTCTTTTTAACAAGCTTTCTAAAAAGGCAGAGGTAGTAAGAACAAAGAATGTGGGCTACCAAGTGGGTACAGCGGCAAGTCAACAAAGTCCCGCTTATTTTTTTCGTGCGGCAATGCGACGCCGCCGGACGTCCGCATCCACTTGCAGCATTAGATCTATATATACCCTCACGCAAAAAGAATTTTTAAAAATGCCTACACACCATGTCGGTGTGCCCCTATACGGTGTGACATCTAGGATATCCTAAAGTCCCTTCCGATGTTCTAAGTGCTTTTGAAACAGCTACCACACCTTGCCGGTTGGTGCAGACTGTGCCCCCGAAACAGACTATAAACAGGTGCGACATCATGCCCCTAAGCGATGTGGTACTAATAACACCGGCTGCTTTTCCCTGAAAAGAACACCGGCTCCTTAATTGTACGTTGATAAGGGCCAGCCCGATAAACCGCCAGCGCCGGCCCATCAGCTATAGAAAGGCGTCAGATGAAAAAAAAAATACGAGCACACACGCGCCGGCCGCCGGAGGGAGCGAGCGTGCGTTGCCGGCAGGCTGCGCCGCACAGCCTTCAGCCTTCAGCCGGTCCGGTTACCGTCATCAGCAGATATCTAGGTTTCCTTCCAACTCGTGGCCGATCCTCTACGGAGCAGACAGGAAGCACCCGATTCGTGCAAGATGCGCCTCTCTTCCAAAATATACTCTTCAGTCCCAAAAGAGATGTAAGCCATCCCCCTCCAGTTCAAAATTTGTTTTTGCAAAAAACTCTCTAATAGAGTGAAATCGTTTCAAATTTGAGCGATTCAAACTAAAATCTTGGCTCTATCCCCTCCCCGCAGTCTCCGGTGTCCCCAGTGTCCGCCGCCGCTCCGGTCGCCGTCGCCCCACCTGACCTGCTCATGGTCGAAGGGATCCCGCTGGGGGCGCCCTGCTCCGCGGACGCCACCCGAAATCATGGGGGTCGAGCTCGGGCATGACGGTGGCACCTCCTCGTTGCCCTCTACGCGCCTCCCTCGTCCGTGCCACCGCTCCCTCCGCTGAGGTGTCCGGCGTAGGACACCCGTCGCGCAGGGCGAGCTCACGGTGCCAAGTTCCTGGCCATGTACAGCTCAACACCTCAGCGGCGTCCGTGGAGTCGAGGCCGTGGAGGAGGATGGAGTCTTTCCGCTTACCCGCTCCTTGTGTGATGCCGGTGCATGGAGAGCTCATCGGCGTCCAGCTCCATGGCCACGTCCAGCTCCTGAAATTGATTTGTACAGTCAAATTTATCTGAATGTATAGAACTATGTCAGTTGTACTATCTAAAATTTGTACCGTCCAAGATCATATGAGACACACAGACAGATTTGATCTGATTTCAGGTTCATTGAGAAAATTTTAGGTTCACACAAGACAAACGACAGATCTGATATGATACCATGTCAAATTTTAACTGATAAAACTACAAGTGTTTGGATGGTATGAAGCCTACTAGTATCACTTACTTTCGGGTTCTAGGGCTTCCACCATGGTGTCCAGGCTCCTTGCAACAAATCAACAAGAATACGGCACCGCCAATCTGTGACCTCACTTGCACTTCACCTGAAGATTAAATAGAATAGACATGTTCATGTTTGTATCAGATTTTGCTGTCCCTGATGGATCGGCAAGCTGCATAATAAGGCAGATTATATCAGCATATTATCAGAGGCTGATATAGAGTACATGTATTCAGAAATAGCTGTAGCAGAACAAAGAAACTATTCAAGCGAGAAGAAGCAAGCTGCTTGCCTAAACTGGTGTAACTAGAGAGGTGAAAATGTTAACAGATTAAACAGACTCTTAGTGTTAAATATAGTATAGTGCTGCTGTGATACTATAAGTTATAACTATTGCCTCTTTATTGCAAAATACCAATATCCATTGTACAAGGTTTGTGGTAGTAGGAATACTAATCACACTGACTAGGTTAGTTACTGCCATGCATCTAGAGAGTTTGAGATGCTCAAAAACTATTTACTGTCAATATTGCTTGACAGCAAACAAAGAACAAGTATTTTTTAACAGAAATTATGGTTTTGATAGGAAAGATAACCAGTAAATTCTGGTTGGGATAGCACTAATAAATTCTGGTTTGAGAGTACCAGTGTAGGTGCAGACACTGAATAATACAAGAATATTCTTGTACTCCATGTAGTGTTTTTAATAACTAGAGCAAAGAATGGAAGTCTAAACTGTTAAATATTTGTACAAGTGCCTTTGGTCAGCTCAGGATGCAAGGTCATTCACAAAAGCATCGGCTGGTTGAAGATTATACAAGAACCTGAAGATTCTTTTCTTGACAGAACAAACATGGTAAAAATTATGAAAGAAGAATTTTGTTCCTTGAGTAATTACCTCAAATACATGATCCATTGGACAGAGAAAAGGTTGTCTTGTCATTGTACCTTCCATAACTCCAGGATGTCCAAACCACATCCTATCAAGCATGAGCAAGTCATCAGGTTAAAAGGACAGATTCTATAACATTTTAAAACAGACAGAGAACATGTACTCCTATACACAAGGAGTACTACACATAATACAATCAGATTCTACAGTTTCATATTCAATTTTCACCATTTTAATTGGTTGGAATAAAGAAGAAAGATATATGTCGAGTAACACTTTGCTGATCAAGTTTCATCATTCTCTTGTTTTTCTGAATGCTATGATGAGGGCATCAAATAAAAGGTCACTCACAGCTATCAGCAACACCAAAATTCAGTTCTATATAACACTAAAGTTCAGCAGCAAAAACATAGCAGTAGCAGTGGCACCGAGCAGCCCAGCCCCACTCCTCCTTCGCCACCGGTTAGCACCACAACGAGCAGCCCAGTCACAATCCTCCATCCGCCACGCGCAGTTGCAGGAGATGCATCCTCTGCTCAGCGGCGGCCCAACACAGACGTGGCGCCGTCCCCATCTACCCATCCCCGCCCCACCCCACGCGCCCCTCCTCCTCCAGCAGCCAGGTGTGCTACCCCTCCCTCTCCCCTAACTGATCCGGTACCTAGGGCCGCGGCGGCGGACGGACTCGTCTACTACAACGATTTCACCCCACCATCTCTCTCCCTCACCATCACTCTGCAAATCAAGGAGAAACAGCTACATACATCGCGACAAGGGCGACAACGCCGGTGCGCACGGCCTCAGCAGATTCCTTATCGGTGAGCACGGGGAAACGGTGCCGCTTCATATCCGGTCGCCGGAGGAGGGGAAATATCCCATCTTGAACTCGAGTAGGAAGATGACGCGGGAGGATGATGGAGGCGGCGACGGCGCGTGGGGGGAGGGGGAGATGGAGGCGGCGACGATGCGCGAGAGGAAGGGGAGACGGCAGCCCGGCGCAGGGAAGCAAGGCGACAGCGGCGGCGGGTGGCACCGGGATGGGAGGGGGTGGTGGTGGAGCAAGGCGGCAGGTGGCGTCGGGTGGCGTCGAGCCCAGCAAAGAAGAGGGGAGATGGCGAGGGCCGAGGAGGCAGGTGGCGTCGCGTGGATTTCGGAGTTGGTCGGGAATTTGACAAGGGCATTTTTGCAAATAGACCTGACTGACATCTTTTACGGGATGGAGGGAGTACTACTGTTGCTCAAACATAAAAACAGTATCAGTGTTAGTGGTTACTCTAGTAACTCTACTGTTATACGTTTTAGAAAATCTTGCCAGTAAAGCTGGCTGATTGGTATCATCTTAAATATTTTTAACTTGAACTCAGACTGTTCCTAGATCAGTTGGACCTCAAGGCTACATGCCTACATGTAATGTTCTCCAGGCTGGTCATGTACCTGGGCATAAAACAACAGAAAATTAGGCCTGAGGTTTCATGTGTATGATGGGCGTAAAACAACAGAAAATTATAATCAAGAAGATGCCTACGGCAATAGGTGAGTTAAAAAAGACAGGTCAGGTTCACAGCTTTGAGACACAGAAGAGGATGATGCTGGTACCAGACTTTACTAACAAGAACAATGGGTCAAGATTTCACCAATGATATTTGTTGCATCGAAAATGATTGATGCCATTATGCCAAGGCATGTAAGTTTTACCTGAGCAGCATCTGCATACCCTCTGATCCTTGCAAGAACTTGAAGGCCAAGGTTCTTAGCTTTCTCCCCACTGACTAGGACAATTGCAGCAGCACCATCACTGTACATTGGAGGATAACAATGACAGTACAGTTACACTTCAATTAAACATCGCTTGCATAATTTCTTAACCGTGGAGAAAGCATGAAATTCGAGGTTTCAAATAATCTAGCTCCAGCACAATCTTGAGATGACGCAGGATAGACCCTTGATTTTTACTACTGAAGATACATAACATAGTTTGGCTGCGTATTCCATACGAAAGGCAGTTTGGTCATAAAAAGAATTAACATAATTCTGAATGAAATTGTTACGTTTGGAAGTATTGAATAGAGTCACTTCAATCACAGGGCTCAATATCAACTAGCTCAAACTCAAAAGCTCTATGAAAGATTATGATATCATTTTCAGTCAATAAAAAAATGATACTATGGCTGGACATGAACTACTCTGCAAGGTTTCCTTCTAAGAAATTATCCACAAAGATAATAGACGACTAGTCAGAGCATTAAATAGCAAACCTTATACTACTCCCTCCAGTCCATATTAATGGCCTCAACTTTGTCTAGATACGAATGCATCTACTCTAAATACTTAACTATATACATACGAATCTAGATAAAGTTGATGCCATTAATATGGACCGGAGGGGGTAGAAGAATTGCCTGCAGTTACATAGCCACTCTTCTTAAAATCTGGTCCATGTTTCCTCATCTTCGCGCAAATAGATCACCAGAGGAAACGTCACAAAGACCAATAGAAGAAGACTAGAAAAGGGTATGCAGATGGTTGCCATTGCACAATTTAATTTTTTATCACTAAAAAATCATATTGAATTAGCAACAGTAAATTATGGAAATCATTTGTAATTGAGTGTTGATCAGCACACATCCCCATATGGAAATCAGTATACACAACCCACAGCCCATCCTTAAGTATCCCGCGATTACAACATCATGTCCGAATCGTGATCCTAATCTGCATTTTATTTAAGCAAGCCATAAGAGATGATGCTGGGTTCACCTGAAAGCTACAGCGTCACATAATAAATAGTAAAAGCTATTAACCTTGCTTCTTCCAGGTATTTGGGGGCAATTTGACATGCTCTCCATGCCACCAGCGACTACAACTGAATCGACTGTGCCTCAAGCATGACAGCTGACAGAAACAGGCAGGTAGCACAGGTTTTAAGCAGCAGTGACAAACAACTATCAGTATACAGACACGTGATCCATTGCAGGTAACATAACGAGATGAATTACCCTTCATCGCTGAGGAGCAAACTTTGTTGGCGGTGGTGCAGGGGACAGTGTTAGGTAAACCGGCGCCCAGAGCGGCCTGGCCCAGGTTGCCGCTGAGAACACCTCCTGCACCAGCGCTGGATCGACGTTTGCTCTCCTGAGAGCGCCTAATTGGAAGGAAGGGGACATTGGATCCACGCTTCCATCAAGCAACAACTGCGATGCGATTGCTTAGCGGAGGAATTAGAAATGTTACCCTGGATGGCGACGAAGCCGAGGTTGGTGGCGGGGAGGGAGGAGAGCAAGCCGAGCAGGGCGCCGATGGGCGTGCGGGCGACGCCGACGACGCACACGTCTCGGGGATTCAGGCCGTCACGGGCGCTACCAGCGCCGGTGCTCGGGGGCGGCGCCATGGTGTGGTGGCTGAACTCGCTGGTACTCCTCCGTATGCCGGATTAGAGCTCGCCGGCGGCAGGTGGCCGGAGATGGCTTTGGAGAGACGGAGACGGCAGCGGCGAGACGATCGAGAAGACCATGCCGTGCCGTTAGAGGACAACGGAAGAGAGAATTCCTTATTCGCCCCCAGTTGAAATTTAGCTTCCGTTCTTGGTCCTGAAAATATTTTTTCCAAATCTTTAGTTGGTTACCGTCGGTTCCGTTGCTCCTCCCGTTAAACCAAAAATTTCTGGACTCTTAGGGGCCGTTTGGAACATAGAAAATTTATAGGAATCTCAAAGGATAGGATTTTTATAGGAAATTTTCCCTTTGTGCCCTTTGGAACATAGGAATAGGAATAGGAATCCTACAGGATTGGATTCCTACACTTCAGGAAAATTTCCTGTGGCGAAAGGAAGCGCTTCCTGTGGCAATCCAAATGACTACCTCTTCTTATTTCTCTGTTTTGGATTCCTGTAGGATTTGTAGGGTATGGCATCCCAATTCCTACAATTTTCCTTTTCCTATGATTTTCATATCCCATGTTCCAAACGGGGCCTTATACCCCTGCTTTATCGATAGACATTGACTGAAAGAAAAAATAAAAGGAAAAAAGAAAACCTAATCGATCCTCTCTATCCCTACCGAACCCGACACATCTCATCCTCTCTATCGCGACCTCCTCCCTCCTCTCTATGAGACCCGGCGCCGACGGCGTCTAACCATAGCGGCCGGCGCAACGATGACATAGCTATGGGCACTGGCGGACCTTGGGCCGAATTTCTGGAGGGGCAAATGGGCTGGGGGGCTAAAATATGAGCTACAGGCTGATTTTAATAGACAAATGGGCCAAATATCTGTAAATAAAAGCCTGTTTCTTCATGGGCTGGAGGGGCGACGGCCCTTTTCGCCTCCATGAAGGTCCGCCAGTGGCTATGGGAGCAAAGGGCGGCAACGGGGTTGTGCAGGCCGCGCCCCATTTTCCCCGACGGCGGCCGCACATCTTGTTTCCTCGCAGCATGGACTACGCTGCTTCTTTGCTCCGGTGGGCGCGGCTGTACAAGGACTGGGAGGCACGGATGTGACAGATCCCGACATCATCCTCGTCCCAGCACAAGGGATCGATTGGGCCGCGCTGCGCAAGAGCTCGAGGAGAGAAGAGGCCATGGCGTCCACCAAGTCAACCCGCCTCCAACCGACCTTCGCTCCTCGATGGCATCACTCGCCGTCCCCGATTGCCCCGATACCCCGTCTCCATTGAGGCCACCGCACTTCCCCTGCTACAGTAGTCGACATGGGGGGCTTTTTCCCTGAGTTTGTCTACGATGGTGGAGAAATTTTAACCAGAATGTGGGGCTTTTTCCCCAGTTCTTTTTGGCTCCGGCTTATGCATAAGCCACCTTGACAAGGGCTGTCCAGAGAAACCAGCAGTGAAAATAAGCTATCCAAAAACTGCAGTTCAGTTCTTTTTGGCTTCTCCTATCCTAGCTTATTGACTGAGATGTATCATGAAAAGACTGTAACCCCATTGGAATGAATTTGTGTTCTCACTAACTGTTTTGATATGGTTTGTACTGTTTCAATCATGATAAAGTGCAATAAGGTGCTGGCCACGTATAAAAAACATATGAATTCATCTGCGATAGTACTTTAGTGTATGTACTGAAATCTATGTACAGTATAAGGAGCTGGACACGGAACAATATCTATGTACCGAAATATTCAATTAGCAGATCAATATAAGGCGTGAGCTAGCAGATCAATATCATAACCAATATAAGGAGAAAAATCTGAATTAAACAGAAAGTACAGACCAGCTGTACCTACCAGGCGTCTAGTGCGGGTGAGCAGGTCGGCCACACGCACGGCGGCGGGAGTAGCTGTTCAGCCACACGACGCGACAGCGGGAGCAGCCGTTCTTCCACACGACGCGGCGGTGAGAGCAGGTGTTCGGCGGCCACACGCGCGGCTGGGCAGAAATCACGGATGGAGAGCTCGAGCTCGATCCGGGCGGGCGACGGGTCCTGGCCGCAGCTATCCCATACCATGGAATCAATTTGGGTGGCGCGGGCGGCGGGGCTGGCGTTCGGCGGCGCGAGCTGGATGTGGCGGTGGCGACGGAACAGAGGAACGGGCACTGTGGCTTAGGCTTATTTTCATGTCTAGAAGCCCAAAAAGAACTGGGCCATAGCTGGCACGGTAGTTAGGAACGGGCACTGTGGTTCATTTTATTTTTTTTGGAATGGGTGCCACGGACTTAATCGCAAGCACCAATCATTAAAAAAATTATTTGAAATTTGAGCCCTAGTTTTTCAATTCAAATTGGTTTTGTGACGAAATGTTTGGTTCTCTAATTTAGTCCAATAATCTTAGCCAGATATATCACAAAATTACTACTATTTTCGTCACATAATGTCACATATTGCATCAGGGACAAAAGCGTCATCCTAGACACCTGGTTAATACCGTTGGTGCTCAAATTGCACTAGAGTGCAAAATAAGGAACCAACTGAAGATTTAGTGTTAAAAAGGGAAGGAAAAACTTTCAAGGGCCAAAGAAAGGAGCCAACTTTCATTTAGGGTCAAATAAGGAATTCTCTCACAACGGAATGCCGCGTTTTATTCTACCAGACAAGATGGGCCTACTTTCTTTCTTGCTCGGCCTACATCTGTATATGAGCTTTTATGGTGAAAGCCTTGGAAAAAATTGTATAAAAAGCTGAAATTATGCTCTTTCATAAACGGATGGAGTATAGTAAATTAGTAATGCAGTAGCCTATTGCAGAAGGAATAATCAATTCAAGTCGGTATCCAAGAAAGTAGGTTGCAGATGAATAAAATAAAGTGGTTGATACAATTTATTTTTGAAATTTTACAATGTACTACCATTTTTATTGAAAGTTTACTTGAACATATTTTGAATTAGATTGTTCGGTGTTTCACGGTCTTTCAGAAAATTATTGTTCGCCGCAAAAATCCAATCCATTGTAACCAAAAAATATCCATATGATCTTAACTTATATAACAAGAACTATAGAGAGAGGTGAGAGGTTGAAGTTCCATATTTCCGAGTGTCCATCGTAGGTCCACAATCACTAGATCAACGAGGAGACGGAATCAGAACATGGGTAAAAGCTAATATATTGAATATGTAAACGATATGTTATCAATCCAGGCAAGTAGGCATGTATGCAACCGACGGCTATTTTTATTTAAATATTAGAATGACACATCTAATTTCTCAAAAAAGCAAATTTGCTGCTGGCCAACATGTCATTATCTTGAGACCCGTAAGGTTCAGCTCTATTGGCATAGAGGAGAAAAACTAGTGCAACTTTGGTGCTGGTGGGCAATTGATCTTGCACGGACAATTTGTGAAGCATTCTCCGAGATCTGACCAGCACATGTTATCCAATTTACAGCAGAATTGATGTTCCAGGTCCTTGTTCTTATTCTTCTGACATGGGGGTATGTTTATTTTTCTTCCTCCAGCCATCATGTTGCTCCCCTTGTCCAAATTTATGCTTTCACCTAACATAAAAGAAAGAGTAGACTTAATCTCTCTAACAATCAAAAAATATAGCATTTTTTTACAGAACATATAGCATATGTTATATGTACACCATAATTTTGATTCCTTGTTAAGAATTCAATAGTCAATAAAAATGAACTAGGATCTAAACCAACAATCTATTTCTCGATGAATTGAACTTTTAATTGTTAATTACCATATGCGCATCCAAGACATGCAAAATACACCACAAAAACGAAAGAAAGTACTAGCAGGAGTCCTTCGACACCGTTCCTCATGTACTTCGCCATGATCCCTCAGAAGGTAATTTGTGGGGCTTCGGTAAATGGGACCGATGAGTGTTGGTCCATCAAATGCTTGCTCCACGTATTTATAGGAAATACTTATTGATGCTCGCATAGGCAGCTATTAGGAAAATATTAACGTTTGGACTTATCTCATCTTTCTTTGGAAAATTGATGCCTTATCTCTTTCTTCAGAAAATTGATTCCTTATCATAATTAGTAATTTCCAATTTTAGTGCCACCTCGCTTTGTAGAAATATCTTGTTTAATCGGTAGCCAAAAATGGTGCACGGTTATATATAGTTAATGGTTGGCATTTAATCCCTTCCATTCTTAGGTTTATTCTTGTACTCCTGCAAATACATTCCATGTTTGCTTTGGTCAAAATAAAAAATTATAAATTTTAACTAAGCATATAGAAAAAGGTAATGCGGTGTCCTTGACTCCTAGTTGATGGGTGGATTTCGCATTTTCAGAACATAAGACCCTGCCATTGTTGAGTTTGTAGTTATTGCGTGATGGCTACGGTTTTTTATGTATGGTCTTTGTCATCTTTGTTGAATAATATAAAAAGGATATTTTTATGTAAGGTCTTTGTCATCTTTGTTGAATAATATAAAAAATAACGTATACATCTTTTTGATGTAGAGGCAGGGTCTCGTCCTCCATTTCGAAAAAATGTAGAAAAAGGTTAAAAATCACTACTAGGAACTTTACATATGAAACAATAGAAGAAGTGTACGTAAAAACTTAAGCTAACGCTCGAAGTCGGAATTTTTTTACGAGCACGAAGCAAATCGTGCAAGGTTTATATGATCAAAAATTGAAAAACTAAAGAAGGTAACATACTTAGAACATGAGCAAACCAAATGCTTTATTTCATTGATCATATAGAGTACATAGTACATAATAAAAATATGCTAAGTATAAAGAGGACGTAATTGTGCTATGTTACATGAATGGTTTGACTCTGTGTTAACATTGACGGTGTTATCATGCTTGTGTTTTATGCTCTCATGAGGTGTATCCTCTAGCCCGTGGATATGAATCAGGTATTAAGACATGTTTAACATTGTCTTGCTGATACGAGAGGTCCTTCCCATAACAGGGATAACTTGTGTTTCTTCTACTGTTTGAGATGGAGAACTAGATCCACTTTTTTTAAACGAGCGATGAAGAACACATTGACTATGATAGTGACGCAAGTTCTGTTGGTAGATGGAGGATCGTTGGTCTGCTAAGTCACGTTCCTCTTCTAGCAGATCCACAAAGATGTGTCTTGACTCTTCAGCATGTTTCTCGTCGTAGGAGGCATACCGTGGGGAATCAGGAAGGGTGTTGGTTGGCATGATGGGTTCTGCTCCATAGATCAGTAAAAAAGGGATAAAACTGGTGGATCTATTTAGAGTTGTTCTCAGAGTAGATGCCACCGTGGCAAGCGATGCAGAAAGGTACATGGAGGTGGCGGAGACTGCGTGAAGGGACGTGGCGAGGCATATTCCGGCGTCGGGCGAGTAGGAACATGTGGAGCTGGGCGCTGGGGAATGTGGAGGGCAGTGGTTCTGCGGCAAAATAGTGGAGGAGAATGTAGGGTGAGAAATGCTCTCATACGTTCTCAGAGTAGATGTCTGCCAATAGGCTGAGGGCGGTCGAAGAACTGGTCAGCCGCACCATGATACTGACGGCTATGGAGAAGGCAAGCACAGGGATCCAAATTAAGGCAGGGGAGATGATACTAGTTGGTGTCTTGTTGATGCTAGGGATGAACAAGCGACATCGAGAAAAAAATCAGATCGTGCATGCTTACAATGGATGAAATGTTATTTGACTTAGTGGTGGCAGTAGTTGTAGTATCTTTCAGCTTCCTTGGGCAAAATCAAAAAAATAGACCAGAAGAAATCTTCCTTCCTTTATTCAGTTGTTTATATATTTTTGACTAAGTGTTCTTATCGATCATTAGTTTTAGGAACTAAAAGAATCCAAAAGCCTGGATTTTATTGAAACTTCTGGTGAATGTGTAAACCCCCGGACATCATGTTCCTAACTCACAAGCCAGTATAACCCAAAAGTGGATAAGGACGTACTACCGTGGAGGCCGTCCACAAGCAGGCCGCCATGGTAGGGCACGGTACTGGCCAACAATATCATCCACTTTCACGGTTATAGCTTCAAGTGTGATGGACACACCCGGGTAAGGGTTGCGAGTCAAGCATATACAAGTGAGTGTGTACGCCAACGATATACAATAGTACATCAGAGTCATCCCATCTAGAAATAAATAGAAATATATAGGAATGCTATTACGGCAAGATCCAAATATAGATAGTAGTAATAATATTTTAGGATTACATCCTCATACATCACTCAACAAAATATCATGCGAAAGCGAAAGCACAAATCCGAGTACGGATTAAGATGCAAATCAGCATAAGATATCATGAACAAAGCAAATCCCATATCTACATGTCTCAGAATCATAAACCCCATAATCTCTACTTGAGGGGGGTGTCGCCTCCATCGTTGGCTTCATCAACTTAGTAACCTCCACACGGGTGAGCTTGACAATCTAATAAATCAGAGTGTGAGACCTGATGTCTACGCACTTCTATTCTTGTAGACAGTTGTTGGGCCTCCAAGTGCAGAGGTTTGTAGAACAACATCAAGTTTTTCCTTAAGTGGATCACCCAAGGTTTATCGAACTCAGGGAGGAAGTGGTCAAAGATATCCCCTCTCAAGCAACCCTGCAATCAAGATACAAGAAGTCTCTTGTGTCCCCAACACACCCAATACACTTGTTAGGTGTATAGGTGCACTAGTTTGGCGAAGAGATAGTGAAATACAAGTGGTATAGATAATTATAAGTGGTAACGGTAATAGAAAATAGCTTGATGGCGTGTGGTTGACGTGGGAAAAGACTAAAGGCAAACTGAAATAAAGATGGAAGCAGGCAAACATGTAACAGATCTAATAGCAAACGGTGTTTCAATGCTTAGAAACAAGGCCTAGGGATCATACTTTCACTAGTGAACACTCTCATATAAATATATTCTTCTTTACGATACTACGCTGAAGTACTCTCCGGTTGGACACTCCAATCTATGGTAGGGCTATAACAGCACACCTCAAAGTAAGCCTTTCCCATCTAGATAACCCCACACTGTCACCTTGAGCACTAGATGGTTCAAACAAACACCACAATTTCATAAAGACATCCAACTCTAAATATAACTCATAACAAGTATTTGTAATCTCTAGCCTAAGTGCCACCATGGTGTGCACACTGTCAACTTCACACACATGGGGAGAGCAAAGATCTATTAAAGCACTTGAGTAGCAAGGTAGATCTATAGATTACAAGCTCATGATCTCAATAAGATCATGCATAGAGAGAGGTAAACACATAGCTACCGGTAGAACCCTTAGCCCCGAGAGAGAACTACTCCCTCCTCATCATGGGAATCAGCAACGGCGATGGAGATGGCGGTGGAGATCGGTGGAGATGGCTCTGGGGGCACTTCCCCTCGAGGGGTGCCAAACAGACTTTCTGTCCCTCGAATCTCCCTTCGGTGGCAAGGCGCCATGAACTTTTCGTGGCTAGAGGCTTGACGATTTAGGGTTTATGCATCGGGAGGCTTCTTATAGGTGAGAGGGGAGACCGAGGGGGTGCCGGAGGGGCCCACACCACCCTGACGCGCCTGGCTCGGCTCAGCCACCAGTGGTGTGGCCACCGGCCCTTCTCCGTCTCGTGATTCTGCTCCAAGTGTCCCCCAGAAATAATAACTTTGGCTTTTGTCCGTCCAATTCGAGAATATTCATTTTCGACTTCGAACCAAAATAGCAGAAAAGCAGGAAATAGCTGTGGCTCTTGTTAATATGTTAGTCCAAGAAATCATATGAAAAGTACTCCAAAGTTGGAACAAAACATAAGAAAGTAGATAAAACCAAGCATGGAACATCAAAAATTATAGATACATTTGCAATGTATCAACATCCCCAAGCTTAACTCCTGCTCGTCCTAATTAAAAAGAAAGAATAATTTTTGAGGTGACATGCACCATCATAATCTTGATCATTGATAGCTAGGATCATAGTACTTCAACATAGCATGAAAGATATAGTTCTAACAATAAGACAAAGAAACTATGTTGCAACATGAAAAGGCATAAACAAAAGATTCATGAATAACAATGCTTTGCAAGACGTTTGTTTGTTTCACATAAAGAAAACATAGCATAGTGGCATTCAGCTTGTCCCTTATAGAGTAGCAAATATAAATGCATAGGACACCTTCAAAGTTCATAAGAGTGACTAGATACAAATAGTTTAAAACAAGCAATATCAAAGCTATGCATCAATTAACAAGTCTTGGGACAATGCACATAGAACTAAGAATGGCCACTATACTCTCAAAGTAGGTGCGTAAAGATAGAAGGTGGAGACTCAATATATAAGTGGAAGAAAGGCCTTCATAGAAGGAAGTAGGGATTCAAGTCTCATAAAGAGCTTCCAAAAATTATGGTACTTAATAGCTTTCAGCTCTCATTGCCCCTATCATAAGCATCTTGAAGTGATTAAGGTTAAAGTGAACAAACTATGGTGTACATGCTTGACGAAGTATAAGTTAGAAATCTCATGTCCCTTGAATACGAGGGCCGCTCCTCATGCTACTCAAGTTTAGTCACCGGTAACTTCTTGTCATCGTAAGTACATGTGTATCATAGAGAACCACCAACGGGGTACCCCTTGCCCGATGACACGGAAGAATCCCCATATCAAAATGACAAGGCAAGCAGACAACGAGCATCTCATCAATCTTCTTATTTACCATGGGAAAATGGTGCTTTTTCTCTCTTTCCTCTTTTCTCATATCTCTTTTTTTTCTTTTTCTCTTTTTTCTCAATATCAGACTCTTTTTTTTATAAGAAGAATGCTTCATAGACAACTCATTATGGTTACGCTGCAGGTTTCCACCATGTCAGCATGGATTAGACTAGCGGCCCAGGCGTTTCTCTAACACATATACATAACTCCATGGACTTATGATACATTGCAAATGTATCTATAATTTTTGATGTTCCATGCTTGGTTTTATCCACTTTCTTGTGTTTTGTTCCAGCTTCGGAGTACTTTTTATATGATTTCTTGGACTAACCTATTAACAAGAGCCACAGTGCCAGCTGCCTGTTTTCTGCTGTTTTTGGTTCCAGGAAAGTCAGAAAATGAATATTCTTGGAATTGGACGGGACAAAAGCCAAAGTGCCTATTTTTCCTAAGTCATCGATGCCGAATTTAGACGGAGAGGGGCCAGAGGCTGGCCACACCACCTGGCGGCATGGCCAGGCTTGGCCCGCGCCAGGGGGTGGTATGATGGCCCCTGGCACCCCCTCGGCCTCCCCTTCCGCCTATCAGATGCCCTCGGGACGAAAACCCTAAGGACCCGATCAAAAATCCACGAAAGAGTCTGTAGTCACCGTCATCTCCATCCCTAGATCGGGAGGGATCTGAAGCTCTTCCCGGCACCCTGCTGGAGAGGGGAATTCACCCTGGAGGCCTTCCTCATCACCATGCAAGCCTCCGGTGTGATGCGTGAGTAGTTCATCCTTGGACTACAGATCCATGTAGTAGCTAGATGGCTGGTTCTCCTCCTTTGTGCTTCCATGTTTAGATCTTGTGAGCTCCGTTCATGATCAAGATCATCTATTTGTAATCGTACATGTTGTGTTTGCGGGGATCCGATGGATATTGAGATGCTATTTCAGATTGATTATTGATTCTATCATGTCTTTGTTATTTGTGATGTTTCATGCTTTCCGTTGTTAGTAGCTATCTTGGCCAAGTAGATGCTAGCAACTCCAAGAGTTAGTATTTATGCTCGATAGTGGGTTCATGCCTCTGGTAATCTGGGGAAGTGACAGAAATCTCTAAGGTACTAGATGTGTTGTTGCTACTAGGGAGAAAACAACAATCCTTTTTCATAGAACAATCGTATTGTTTACTTTACACACAGTTCGTAAAGCAATAATCCATCGCTTGCAACTTAATACTGGAGGGGGTTTGGATGATAACCTGAAGGTGGATTATTAGTCATAGATGAAGTTGGATGGCGGTTTATGTATAATGTTGTAATGCCCAATCAAGTCTCAAAGGAGTCAAGATGATTAGTATATGCATGTATTGCTTTCTCGATGTTTGTCAATTGCCCCACTGTAATTTGTTCACCCAGCATGTTATCTATCTTAAGGAGAGCCACCTCTAGTGAACTATGGATCCCAGTCCTTTTGTTTACATACAATCTATAAACTGTTTACTGCTTTGTGTTTACTTTCTGTAAAGTATTACTTCTTTCCATTCGATACGTTTAATCCTTTGTTTTCCGCAAAACACGGTGAGATTGACAACCTCATCGCAAGTTGGGGACAAAGTTCTGTGGATGTGTTGTGTAGGTCTCCACGTTGCTACTAGCACCGGTAGTGCGCCCTGCCAAAGCTCAGCTAGTAACACCTTCGGGGTATTTCCTTGCTCCTACTGGTTCGATTAAACCTTGGTTTCATACTGAGGGAAACTTGTTGCTGTGCTCATCATACCTTCCTCTTGGGGTTCCCAACGAGCTCTACATCAACACCGCTCCAGCATTTTTCTGGCGCCATATACAGAGCCATCAAGCATTTTTATGGCGCCGTTGCCGGGGAGTTAAGGACATCTTCACAAGGGGAGTCCCTCATAACCAATCTCTTTACTTTGTTATTTTTGTTTTGCTTAGTTTCTTTTTGCTTTGTTTGCTTGTTTCTTATTCAAAAACACACAAAAATTAGTTTTACTAGTTTGCTTTCTTATTTGAAAACCCAAAAAAATGACTACTCTTGAAAACACTAAGTTGTGTGACTTCACTAGCACCAACACCAATGATTTTATGAGAACACCTATTGCTCCACCTGTGCCTGAAGATACTTTCTTTGAGATAAAACCTGCTTTACTCAATCTTGTTATGAGAGAACAATTTTCTGGTATTGGTAATGAAGATGCTGCTTCCCATCTAAATAACTTTGTTAAACTTTGTGAGATGCAAAAGCATAGGGATATAGATGGTGATATTATTAAGCTTAAATTGTTTCCTTTCTCTTTGAGAGGAAAAGCTAAAGAATGGTTGAATTCCTTAACTAGGAATAGTATTGATTCTTGGACTAAGTGCAAAGATGCTTTTATTGGAAAATACTATCCTACTGCTAAGATTATATCTAGGAGAAGTGAAATAATGAAGTTTAAACAACTTGATAATGAACATGTTGCTCAAGCTTGGGAAAGAATGAAATCTTTGGTAAAGAATTGTCCCACTCATGGACTGACTACTTGGATGATCATCCAAACTTTTTATGCAGGATTGAACTATTCTTCAAGGAACCTATTGGATTCTGCTGCTGGAGGTACTTTTATGACCATTACTTTGGGTGCTGCAACGAAACTTCTGGACAATATGATGGTTAATTATTCTGAATGGCATACTGAGAGAGCTCCACAAGGTAGGAAGGTAAATTCTGTTGAGGAAACCTCCTCCTTGAGTGATAAGATTGATATTATTATGTCTATGCTTGTTAATGGGAAAGCCCATATTGATCCAAATAATGTTCCTTTGGCTTCTTTGGTTGCTCAAGAAGAGCAAGTTGATGTGAACTTCATAAGAAACAACAACTTTGGCAATAATGCTTATAGGAGTAATTTTGTTAACAACAATTATAAGCCATATCCTCCCAACAATGGTAATGCTTATGGAAATTCTTACAACAATAATAGGAGTGATCCCTCTGAACTTGAAGTTATGCTTAAGGACTTTATTAGTAAACAAATTGCTTTCAATAAAACTATTGAGGAAAAACTCTCTAATGCTGAAAGAAATATAGCATCTTTGGCTAAAGCTCAATCTCCTTTGAACAAAATGGTTGCTAAACCTAAAACTAATGATAATCCCTTTGCAGCTACTAATGCTATACAAGTAAGAATTGATGAAAATGTTAGACTATTAGCTGAATTACATGCTAAGTGGGAAAGAGAAGATGAAATTGCTAGAAACATTAGTGTTTATCCTATCACCACCACTAGTGTTGAGGCTAGTAATAGTTCTACTACTTTAGATGATAAGTATGGTTTTGATCTTGATGGTTACAATATCTCTGAAGTTATTAAGTTCCTACAAAAGCTTGCTAAAAGTCCTAATGCTAGTGCTATGAACATGGCCTTTACAAAACACATTACTGATGCTCTTATAAAGATTAAAGAAGAAAAGATGAAACATAAAGCTTCTATTCCTATAAAACAAGAAGATGGTTGGGAACCCATCATTAATATGAAAGTGAATGACTTTGATTTCAAAGCTTTATGTGATCTTGATAGTAGTGTTTCTATTATGCCTAGAAGGATTTATGATATGTTTGATTTGCCTCCACTTGAAGATTGTTATTTGAATGTACCACTTGATGATAATGCTAAAAAGACACTCATGGGGAGTCTTAATGATGTTCTTATTATGGTTAACAATGCCTATGTCCCTGTTGATTTCTATATTTTGGATGTTGAATACAATGTTTCTTTTCCTATTACTTTGGGAAGACCTTTTTCTTAGAACTGTTGGTGCCATCATTGATATGAAATAAGGCACCATTAAATATCAAGTCCCACTCAATAAAGGTATAGAACACTTCCCTAAGAAGAGAGAGAAGATTTCTTTTGCTTCTCCTATGAAAACAAAATTTGGTTTTAATGCTTCTTCATTTGAGAACACTTGATTCTTTTTCTTGCTTCTTATGCCTAACTTAAAGGCGTTAAAGAAAAGTACTTATTGAGAGATAACCCAAAAGTTTTAGATGAGTCTTGGAAGTTATTACTTCACTAATAACCTCTCCTTATCCTTTTTATTTGCTTTTTGTGCCAAGAGTAACCTCTAATGAGAGAGAAGTAATGATTGGGAAAGTTGCTGTCCCGAAACAGATTTCTGTGCTTCACCATAAAATTTCGTGTAAAATCTATGAACGTCTTTTTGAGGCGTGAATTTTTGTGCTTATGACCCAGGTTGTTATATAACTTTGTTTAATTCAACATTTTTTATTTGAGCAACAGAAGGTCTTCGAAAAAATTCGTCTTTACCTGCTGGTCTGTTTTGATAGATTTCTGCCATTTTCTGCATTTGCTTCTTGTTGGTTCCTTTTTTAGTTCTTTTGGGGAATTGAGCTTTTTGAGGGAAGTGCTACAGTATATAGTGTTCTAATGGAAGTTTATTTGGTGTTATAACTGAACCTTAAGACTTATTTATCTTGAGTGCACTAATGTTGCTAATAAAGATTGTGTGAAGTTTTGTATGAAGGAAAATTTTCAGGTGTATGGAAGGAATGAGTAATGAGATGAAGGATGGACTAAATCTCAAGCTTGGGGATGCCACGCGTGTCACCCCAATAAATATCCAAGAAGTACAAGCGTCAAAGCTTGGGGATGCCCAAGACATCCCCCTCTTTATCAATAAAAATCCCAGGTTTCTTCTAAACGCTTCATTTTTATTGTTTCATGCACAGTTGTGTTGTTTTTGGAGCGTATTCTTTTTCGTTTTTGTTTTGGTTTTTCGTTTTCTTTGGTTTGCTTAGTTTTCTAAATAAATTGGTTGGACCCCCTCTTTCATACATTGGTTTGCAAATAGTTTGGTTTGGTATGGAAAAGAGTAGGAAAGTTCATGCTTATGTGGTAAAAAGAGCTCGTTTTTGACTGTGGCCTATGCTTTGTCATACCATGCTTGATATTGTTTTGGATTTATGCTTAGTATTCTTTGCTGTAGCATGACTTGTTATAAACAATTGAGATTGCTTGATGTGCCTTGGATGAATCATGCGTTGTTTTAGCATTTTAAAGCATATTATAGTGGTATTCTCCTTTGATGCTTTATTTGGGTTGACTTGGCGCATGCTCACACCATGTTATGACTATCTCAAGTAACGATAGCCTTTATGATCCTTTAGTTTTCAACTTGTAGTATCACTTTATGCTTTGATCAATGATGTTTTGTCGCTCTGCATGATTATGGCCATTATTGCTCTCTTAGTTTTTCGCTCCCAGTCTTTTGCTAGCCTCCATAACCAAGTATGAGTTCCACTCATGCATCCAACTCCCTAAACCAAGTTATTCCAAATAATCCACCATACCTACCTACTAGCTTATGCTATTCCAAGTATATTCATGCTTTTGTTTACCTTCCAAATTAAACTTGTTATGAGAAAACTAGTGATTAAAGCTCTCACGAACTTGATGGCACACTTTACTTTTTTGCATCTAATAAACTTGAACCATTGGGTCCTTTTTGTTGCGTATATGCTTGCGCTTTATAAGTTGAAATTAGCAGAACCATGTTTCATGGGGAACGCTTTCAACATTGCACTTGTACTTTGTACCCCGTTGATATCATGTTCTTTTGCTTACGGATCCCGGTGGTGTGAAATAAAAGTGGAACTTGTAAGATCATGGAGTTTGTATGTGTGTTAGAGAAACGTCTGGGCCGCTAGCCTAAGCCATGCCTAATCATGGTGGAAACTTGCAGCATCACCATAATGAGCACTCTATGAAGCATCCTCAATAAAAACCTATGCAAATAGCAAATAAAAAGATCGCTGAGATGCTCATTGTCTGCTTGCCTTGTCATTTTGATTATGGGAAAGCTCCTGTATCATGTGCAAGGGGTACCCCGTTGGCGGTTCTTAATGATACACATGTACTTACAATGACAAGAGCTTGCTTGTGAATAAAGTTGAGTAGCATGAGGTTCGGTCTTCGTAAGTAAGGGGCATGAGATTTTGGTTTATAACTTGTCAAGCATATCCTCTTAGTTGTGTCACTTTAACCTTAATCACCTTAAAGATGCTTATGATAGGGGCAATGAGAGCTGAAAGCTATAAGTACCATAATTTTTGGAAGCTCTTTATGAGACTTGAATCCCTACTTCCTTTTATAAAGGCCTTTCTTCCACCATTATATTGAGTCTCCACCTTCTATCTTTATGCACTTACTTTGAGAGCATAGTGGCCATTCTTAGTTCTAAGTGCATTGTCCCAAGACTTGTTGATTGATGCATAACTTGATATTTCTTGTTTTAAACTATTTGTATCTAGTCACTCTTATGAACTTTGAAGGTGTCCTATGCATTTATATTTGCTACTCTATGAGGGACAAGCTGAATGCTATTATGCTATGTTTTCTTTATGTGAAACAAATAAACGTCTTGCAAAGCATTGTTATTCATGAATCTTTTGTTTGTGCCTTTTCATGTTGCATCATAGTTTCTTTGTCTTATTGCTAGAACCTTGTCTTTCATGTTATGATTGAAGTACTATGATCCCAGCTTTGAATGTTTTACAAATACTTTGATCAAGTCTTTGATGGTGCATGTCACCTCAAAAATTATTCTTTCTTTTTATCACTTACCTACTCGAGGACGAGCAGGAGTTAAGCTTGGGGATGTGGATACATTGCAAATGTATCTATAATTTTTGATGTTCCATGCTTGGTTTTATCCACTTTCTTGTGTTTTGTTCCGACTTCGGAGTACTTTTTATATGATTTCTTGGACTAACCTATTAACAAGAGCCACAGTGCCAGCTACCTGTTTTCTGCTGTTTTTGGTTCCAGGAAAGTTAGAAAATGAATATTCTCGGAATTGGACGGGACAAAAGCCAAAGTGCCTATTTTTCCGGAAGTCATCAGATGCCAGAATACGAGACGGAGAGGGGCCAGAGGCCGGCCACACCACCTGGCCGCGCGGCTAGGCTTGGCCCGCACCAGGGGGTGGTGTGGTGGCCCCTGGCACCCCCTCGGCCTCCCCTTTCGCCTATAAGATGCCCTCGGGACGAAAACCCTAAGGACCCGATCAAAAATCCACGAAAGAGTCTATAGCCGCCGTCATCTCCATCCCTAGATCGAGAGGGATCTGAAGCTCTTCCCGACACCCTGCCGGAGAGGTGAATTCACCTTGGAGGCCGTCTTCATCACCATGCAAGCCTCCGGTGTGATGCGTGAGTAGTTCATCATTGGACTACGGATCCATGTAGTAGCTAGATGGCTGGTTCTCCTCCTTTGTGCTTCCATGTTTAGATCTTGTGAGCTCCGTTCATGATCAAGATCATCTATTTGTAATCATACATGTTGTGTTTGCGGGGATCCGATGGATATTGAGATGCTATTTCAGATTGATTATTGATTCTATCATGTCTTTGTTATTTGTGATCTTGCATGCTTTCTATTGTTAGTAGCTATCTTGGCCAAGTAGATGCTAGCAACTCCAAGAGTTAGTATTTATGCTCGATAGTGGGTTCATGCCTCCGTAACTGGGAAGTGATGAAATCTCTAAGGTACTAGATGTGCTGTTGCTACTAGGGAGAAAACAACAATCCTTTGTTCATAGAACAATCGTATTGTTTACTTTACACGCAGTTCGTAAAGCAATAATCTGTCGCTTGCAACTTAATACTAGAGGGGGTTCGGATGATAACCTGAAGGTGGATTATTAGTCATAGATGCAGTTGGATGGCGGTCTATGTATAATGTTGTAATGCCCAATCAAGTCTCAAAGGAGTCAAGATGATTAGTATATGCATGCATTGCTTTCTCGATGTTTGTCAATTGCCCCGCTGTAATTTGTTCACCCAACATGTTATCTATCTTAAGGAGAGCCACCTCTAGTGAACTATGGATCTCGGTCCTTTTCTTTACATACAATCTATAAACTTTTTACTGCTTTGTGTTTACTTTTTGCAAACTATTACTTCTTTCCATTAGATACGTTTAATCCTTTGTTTTCCGCAAAACACGGTGAGATTGACAACCTCATCGCAAGTTGGGGACAAAGTTCTGTGGTTGTGTTGTGCAGGTCTCCACGTTGCTACTAGCACCGGTAGTGCACCCTACCAAAGCTCAGCTAGTAACACCTTTGGGGTGTTTTCTTGCTCCTACTGGTTCGATTAAACCTTGGTTTCATATTGAGGGAAACTTGCTGCTGTGCTCATCATACCTTCCTCTTGGGGTTCCCAACGAGTTCTACATCAACACCGCTCCAGCATTTTTCTAGCGCCATATACAGAGCCATCAACTTACAAGCTCCCCTTTCATTTCACACCGACGACATCCATAGACAAAAGAGCATGATATCAACTAGGTACAAAGTACAAGTGTAATGTTGAAAGCATTCCCCATGACAACATGGTTCTGCTAATCCCCAACAAATAAGTGCAAGCATATACAACACAAAGCATTTAATGGTTCAAGTTTATTAAGGGCAAGAAAAGTAAAGTGTGCCATCAAGTTCGTGAGAGCTTTAATCACTAGTTTTCTCATAACAAGTTTAATTTGGAAGGTAAACAAAAGCATGAATATACTTGGAATAGCAATTGCTAATAGGTAGGTATGGTGGACTCTTTGGAATAACTTGGTTTTAGGAATTGGATGCATGAGTGGAACTCATACTTGGTTACGGAGGCTAGCAAAAGACTGGGAGCGACAAACTAAGAGAGAAATAATGGCCATAATCATGCAGAGCGACAAAACATCATTGATCAAAGCATAAAGTGATACTATAAGTTGAAAACTAATGGATCATAAAGGCTATAGTGACTTGGGATAGTCATAACTGAAGGGAATATGCTCGAGAGGCAATAATAAAGTGGTTATTATCTTATTCCATGTTTATGATAAATGTTTATTTTGCATGCTATAATTGTATTAATTGGAAACATTAATACATGTGTGTTTAATAAACAAAATACAAAGTTCCTAGTAATGCCTCTCATATAAACTAGCTCGTTGATTAACAAGATGATCAAGGTTTCCTGATCATGGACATTGGATGTTGTTGATAACGCAACATTGGTGGAATGATGTGATGAACATTCATCCGAAGTATAGCATTACAATCAGAGTGATTATGTTTATATTACTATAACATCATACGAAGTAATCTTAGTCCTTAGACCATGAGATCATGTTAATTGCTAACACCGGAAGAGTATCTTGATAACATCAAACGTCACACCATAACAGGGTGACTATAAAGGTGGGTTCAGTACTACGAAGGTGTTATGTTGAGGCTCATGGATCAATAGTGGGATTTTTCCATCCCGATGACGGATAGATATACTCTGGGCCCTCTCGGTGATATCACATTAAGATAGCTTGCAAGCAAGTGATGTGATCACTAGAATGTTATATCACGGGAACGATAAAATAGTACATGTCGGTAACGAGATCAAACTAGGTATGGAGATACCGATGATCGAATCTCGGACATGTAATATATCGCGAGACAAAGGGATTTAGTTACTAGCATTAAAGGTTCTCACGATCACAGAAGTCATCGTTGAATGTGTAGGAGTCAGTATGGATCTCTAGGTCCCGCTTCTGATTATTGATCTGAGAGGGGTCTCGATCATGTCTGTATTATTCGCAAACTATAGGGTGACACACTTAAGGAATACCGACACCATTTGGAGCAAATATGTTTCAGATAAATATTTAAGAAAGCGCTAGAATTATTTCAATAGACACTGAAACTGTTTCAGGTGAAATTGCTGAAATTGGTTCTGCATGTAATATTGAAATGTTGCAGGGGGTTTTATGTGAATGTTTGTTAATTAAAGTAATTAACAAAATTATGAATAAAATTAATAAAATAGTTTTATTAAATGAGAGAGCATTAAATTTGGAGAAATTTAATGCATTTAAAGTGGAGACTTTAAAAGAGAATGTGAAGGGGCAAATTTATGTGGAGGGAGTTACCACCACATGAATGAGAAGGTGAGGGGTCACCCCTTGGGGCGTCGGCCATGGGGAGGGGTACCCTCCCCTCCTTCTATAAAAGGCCCCCCTCTCACACCTTCATACTCACACCTCCTCGTGAAGGATCTCTCTCCCCCTCTAGTATTATTCCCCATGGTCTCGGATTAGCGAGATACATGTTCCCGGTGGCTTTATCTGGAAAGGAGTTGCTTCTTCCGCTGCTTTGCTGGAGCGAGGGACGGAGGTTGTCGGGGTACCGGACGTGTGTGCGATCACGGATGCGCCGCTGCTTTGCGGTGCTGGACTTGGTGGTGCTGGACTTGCTGGAGCTGGATCTGATGGACGTGCTGGAGCCGGACCTACTGGACTTCATCACGATCTTGAGATCGGCAAGTGTACGACTACATCATCCACGAGTTCCAACTCATTAACAAAGCTTTGTTGTCTTCGAGGGTAAGTTCTCTATGGATGTATATCCACCCGTTGCTTGTATCTAGTAGATAGATCTTGGCGTATAGTTTCCATCGTAGGAATTTTTTTGTTTTCTATGCTGCAAACCCAATAGTGGTATCAGAGCCTGATCTATGCGTAGGTGCTTTGCACGGGTAGTATACATATGTTTATATGTGGGCGATGATTATCATGTTATTGCATCTTTCATGTATTTTGGATATTGGTGGCATAGTGGGATGAAGCGGCCCGGACCAACCTTACATGTCATCACACATGAGACCGGTTCCACGACTGACATGCAACTAGTTTTGCATAAGTGGCTGGCGGGTGTCTGTCTCTCCTACTATAGTCAATATCTGATTTACAACGAGTTGCTAATAACTTAGTTATCATGATTGTGGTTCCATGTTTGTAGGTAAGACCGGTTCTATCTTCGAAATCCCTAAGCCACGTAAAAACTTGCAATTGATAAATTAGAGGCGTCTAGTTTAGATTGTTGCTGGGTTAGTGTCATGATATGGTAATGTTGTAAGTTAATGTATAGTTGATACTCTTACAACACACCTAACGTGTAAGTTCCATAGACCTTGGCCTTACACACAAAGGAATGATAGAGATCATACCACTATGCATATGATGGTGATCAAATGCATGGACCATATCATTCCACTTTACACATATGATGTTCGCATCTTATATTGCTTGTTTGGCATTTTAGTAGCATTATAAGATGATCCCTCATTTAGATATCAAGATAAAAATGTGTTCTTCCTTAAGTATGCACCGTTCCATGGATCGTGTTTCGAGACATCACGTGATGATCGGGTGTACTTGACTCTACGCTTTCATATAACGGGTGTAAGACAGTTTTACACAAGCGAATACTAAGGTTCTTACTTGGCGAGCCTAGCATGTACAAACATGGCCTCGGAACACGGACCGAAAGGTTAAGCATGAGTCATATAGTTGATATGATGCCCATATTGATGCTCGCCTTTGAAGCTACACCGACTCACGTGATGATCGGACTTGGTGTAGTGGATTTGGTTCATGTAATCACCAAAAAGGCACGAGGGATGTCTTTTTGAGTAGGAGTTCATTTCTAATTTGGATTAGTCGAACCAAATTTGTCATAAACTAAATCAAAGTGAATTTTCATAGTTTGTTGTAGTCATTGGCATTCGTTTTCTACCTTATGCTTAGTTGTAATTGAGATAATGGAACTATATAATTCTGGGTATTTACTTTACGAACTGGTATCGTATTGTTTTGAATGTCAATTTAAAGTTTAAAAGGCCTATTGCAAACTTTCAGCAAACTCTGTTTACTCCATGAAGTTTAATAAGTAGTATTAAATCAAGAGTAAGAATTCCAATGTTAGTATCTAAAGTATCATGTTTGCCTCCATGATTATTGATATTCAAAAGTTGTTTTAATATCAAGATTATATAGGAGCTGAAAATTGTTTTAGAAACCATCATGTGTGAAAGATATTGTGATATCTGAAACAATGTTTTTGGTTGCATTATGATAGAGTATAATCTAGCAAAATACATGTTCTCATATTGTATGAGAATTTGTGAAGGATGGAGATGCTAAGCATCCGGATCTCCCAAAAGGTTTTGGGAATTATCATTATACTCGCGATTCTTCCTTACAGGCTATAGTAGCTTGATCATGAAAGTTGTCATGATAAGGATGAATAGAAGATGTAAGTAAAATGTTTACTATACTAATAGATTACTAAAGAATGGATTTTTGAAAGAACACCAAACATTTGATGATGCTGATCCACTTCAAAGTGCAAGTCCAAAGGTATTAGTGTTTGACTATATACGCTTTGTACTATGTGTCATGTGAATGACACCACTATTGATGTTGATAGATTCTTTTAAAAGGAAAAGGAATTTCTGAAAGAGAATCTATAAAATATTTGGCAGAAAAGAAAAAGTTGGAAATGTCCAGCTTAGGTATATAGAAGATATACATGTTAAGGTTGTATTCCTTGCTTGTTAAACAATGTGGTTCTTAGGTATTGGATACCGAATTGGTTGGTATGAAGTGTCATACAGGACACCGCAATTCATGAACTGCAATGGCCTAAGTAACTAGCAAAAGAATAAGTGATGATGTTCATCGAAAACAAATAAAGTGTTATTGTGTTTTTCGTTGTCGTTAAATCTAGCCTTCAAGATTTGTTTTAATAATTGTTATTTTGTTCTGGTATTATGAGAATAATGGTTGTTCAAATAATTACCGTATTCCATAAAGAATGGATGAACTTTTACAAGTCTAGTGGGAGAAATCACATCCATAAACATTATTGCTAAATTGTCGTAAGACAAATGATTGGAAGATCACTTATGAAGTGACATCGCTGTTTAAATTATATTGGAAAGAAAACATGAAGAAACTCCATGTTGATGGATTTTTGGAGTCTTTGATTTTGATCAATTGACGCTCGTGAGACTTTCCTCGAGATAATTGAAACTCCGTCCATAGGCCAAAGAGGAACGGATGTGACATGGGTATACCCTATGGGTACTCGAGCTTGGTATATACGGTCCAAATACATACAAGCCCACGGTGTCGCCAAGGCCCAGATGGAGGGATTCGAGTAACCTACGGACTCTCGATTGCTTGAAGGACAAGAAGAAGTTCAAGACTAGAGTTTTAATCCAACTTGTAACCGACTCGACCTGCTACCTGAGACCTAGCCTATCTATATAAAGGCTAGGAGGGGCGGCGAGGAGGACACACGCAACCCTAGTTTCCACAACCCTCGCCAGATTTCGTCTGCGCACCCTTGTAACTTTCGACTCCCTCGATAATTCCATGAGCAGACAAGCAGGAGTAGGGACCTCTACGAGGCCTGAACCTAGGTAAATCCTTTGTCCCCTGTGTGCTTGTTTGCTAGCCGATAGATGTCTCCAGCGCTCCCTCCTTCTCCAAAACCCAAGTCCATAACAATGGGCATTGATGAGTTAAACCCTCGTCAATTGGCGCCATCTGTGGGAATTGGGAGTGCTGATGTTGCGGCTTCTTCGGCCCCATTAACTGCGATCTACAACTCCACAACAGCGGAGATTCACTAGCTCTTCGGCGCCTTCGACTTCACCGTCCACACGCCGGCCACTCGCCCGGCCTTCGATTCCGTGGGCGACGGAATCGGCCTGGCGATTGGGAGCTTCCGCTTCCAAGTTGGTCAGATGGGCACGCTCCGCATGCCTGATCAGCCGACAACACCAGCGATTGCCCCGGCATCATGGTTCCCTCCATCGATCGGCACCCTCAGCGAGCTCGACACTCCGGTGGCAGTTGAAAACACGATCAGCGACAGCAGTCGTGACTCCGATCTAAGCGATCTGGCCACTGAAAAGGGAATCTACGGTTCCGGATCTGAAAGTTGTGGAAGCAACAGCTTCCCAAATCACTTCATGTGTGCCGTCATCAACGCGGGCGACACCTCTGCCAACCGCGGCAACGGCACCGACCCACCCAACACCGCCAACGGCGGCAACGGTGGCAATGGAGGAGCAGTCGAACCCCCCACCATAATCAACGAGCAAACCGGCGAACGCGTCGTGATCAGGCTCAACGAGCAAGAGTGGGAACGCTGCCGCGAAGCCCTACGAGGTACACCTCTACCCTTCGGGTCCCTGCAAGAACTGCTGATGGGCTACCACTGGCTCCTAAAGGAAGAATTCAAGCGCCAGAAATAAGCAATCACGGAACTTGAGGCGCGTAAAAAGGCGGCAGACGAGTCAAGCCTTCGTCGTGCTGGGCTCTCCTCCTATGGAGGATCCTCCTCAAGAGGCAATGAACATCTCGCCAAGAAGAGGCAGTCGCGGATGGCTCACCTCACCGAACAAGAACGCATAGACGCCGCAAAAATCCTCGATTTCGGCTCTATGACAGTCGACACGAGAGGCAATGTGGTTCCAAGGACGTCGCAAGCCGCAGTGACGGCGGCCACCATGTACCTTCTCAATAACCAGCCACCAGCTGGAGATCCTCGGACGGCCATGCACCGATCTACGATCGTGGGCCTTGGGCTAATCGAGGCCGCCCTCAACAAAGAACCAATACCAGACCCCAAAAAGGGCAAAGCGTTAGCAAAACGCTACTCCTCGTCCTCGTCAAGCGACGACAGTCACGACCTGTCTCGACGTCGCCGTTCACGACGACACGATCGCGACTACAACGCACGCGACGAGCTCACGCAGCGCAAGATCGACAAGTCAAGGGCACGACGTGCTCGGTCGACTGATTCGGAAGAAGAAGATGGAGAGCTCTGCGGCGCCAGATGCTTCAGCAGATCCATCAGGCAGAAGCGAATGCCTAAAGGGTTCAAACTCCCATCGGAGAACCCGAAATTTGATGGTCTACAGGACCCCAAGATATGGCTGGAGGATCACATCTCTTCAGTCAGGCTGCATGGAGGCGAAATCATCGCCATGCAATGCTTGCAGCTACAGCTGCAAGGCACAGCCCGGGCATGGCTCAATAACCTCCCGCGCGGATCCATTCGCAGCTAGGATGAGCTGGTCTACAGCTTCATACGCAACTTCAAGGGCACATACAAACGCCCCGCTTCAATCGAGGTACTGAGATGCTGCCAACAAAAATCTGGCGAATCGCCGCGCTCTTACATCCAAAGGTGGTCCATCATCAAGAACTCCGCGGAGAACATCTCGGAAGACCGCGCGATTGATGCATTCAACAACGGTGTTTGCCGCATAGAACTCAGGGAGGAGCTAGGACGCTCAAAGCCCAAGACCATCGACCACCTGATGGAGATCGCGAACCGGTGGGCTGATGGAGAAGATTCACTGAAGAACCGCGCTCACTCTGACGAGGAAGCAGAACTCAGACGCGATCGCCGGGGCAAACATCGTATGTGCACCTACGACGATCGCGATGACATCAACATGGTCGCCGCCGGCTACGCTGATAGACGCGACGATAACCGCAGCAGCGGATACCGCAGCGGCGGATACCGCAGCGGCGGATATCGCGACTCCGGGAAAACCACACAAGTATGGCAACGCCGCACCCGCGATGAAGCACCCGCAACCACCATCGAAGATAAATTGTCCGGACCATGCACGGTACACTTCTACATCGACAAGCATGACGGCAAGAGAAAATCCAGCCACCTCCTCAAAGACTGCCGCGAGTTCCTCAAGCTACACGAGGGGTTGGCGCGGATGAATCGCAACGCGGTCGAAAGAGGCTACGGAACCGCTCTAGGCGCAGTGGCACATGGCGCACCACCACCACCACCTGGGCCACCCCTGAACGGAGCTGCACCGGACCAGCACCACGGAGGCGAACCGTACCCACGGGCCATGGGTACCATGATGATCCAAAAGGGGCGCCCCTCCCACAGGGTGCAGAAGGCCATCACTCGCCAAGTCAACTTGGCCATGCACTCGTCACCATCCACCACTGAGTACCTCAGTGGCAGTGAGTCGTGCATCACCTTCGACAAACGTGACCACCCGCCCCAAGTACCTCGCCCAGGTCATTGCCCCCTCGTACTCGAGGCGCAAATCGGAGGCTTCGACATGAGTCGTGTCTTCATGGACGGTGGAAGCGGCATCAACCTCATATTCGCGAGTACCTTGAGAGCAATGAGGATCCCTCTAACCTGCTTGGAGGCGTCGGACACAACGTTCCACGACATCGTCCCAGGAAAATGCGTATACCACCTGGGCAAAATCAACCTCGACGTCATATTCGGCACGCCGAAGAACTTCCGGCGCGAGCGCATCGACTTTGAAGTTGTCGACTGGCCCTCACAATACCACTGCATCCCCGGGCGCGTCGCATTTGCTAGATTCATGGCAGTACCGCACTACACCTATCTACAGATGAAAATGCCAGGTCCCAACGGCATCATCACGATCAATGGGAGTTTCGAGCGATCTGACAGTTGCGACAAGGAATTCAACAGAATCTCCCAGTCCTTGGGCATGCAGGAGGAACTCGCGCGATTGAAGGAAACGACAGACAACAGTCTGCCCCCTCTGAGTAGGCCAAGCTCACCTGATCTCTCCTTTGACTCGTCTGTGCACACAAAGAAGGTGCAGGTCCATCCATCGGATCCCGCTAAAACGGCCCTCATCGCCAACAACTTGGGTCCCGCATAGTAACTCACGCTCGTCGAATTCCTCCGTGAGCACTGGGAAATTTTCGCCTGGTGTCCTGCGGACATGCCAGGAGTTCCCAGGGAATTCGCCGAGCACGCACTCAACGTCAACCCCGACGCAAGGCCAGTCAAGCAAACAATCAGGCGACTGTCTGAGCCACGGGCACAGGCAGTCGGAATGGAGATCAACAGACTCCTCGAGGCCAAATTCATACGCGAGATCAAGGAAAGCACTTGGCTCGCCAATACGGTGCTGGTGCCAAAAAAGGACACGGATATCCTGCGGATGTGTGTGGACTTCACTTCTCTCGACAAGCACTGCCCAAAAGATCACTTCCCGCTACCACGAATCGATCAAATCATCGACTCCACTGCTGGATGCGAGCACCTCTGCTTCCTCGACGCCTACTCAGGCTATAACCAAATTCGAATGAAGGAGGAAGACTAGGAGAAAACCGCGTTTAACGCCTTCGGGTGTTCTCACATAACACAATGCCCTTCGGGCTAAAAAACGCAGGAGCCACGTACCAGCGATGCATGCAGGCCTGCCTCAAGGAGCAACTTGGTCGCAACATCCAAGTCTATGTTGACGACATAGTAATCAAGACCAAGGAAGAAGCCTCTCTGATCGACGACTTGCGCGGAACCTTCGCCAATCTCGATCGCTACCGGATAAAGATCAATCCGGACAAATGCGCCTTCGGCGTACCTTCGGGACAACTGCTCGGGTATCTCATCTCCGCGAGAGGGATTGAGGCAAACCCAAAAAGATAAAGGCCATACTGGCCATGGAGAAGCCAAAGAACATAAGAGGCGTTTAGCAACTAGCTGGGCGAATCGCGACCCTCAGTCGATTTATCAGTCGAATGGGAGAAAAGGCACTGCCCTTCTATCAGCTCCTCCGCAAAGCTGACAAATTCGAGTGGACCAACGAAGCACAAGAAGCATTCGAGGACCTCAAGCGCCTACTATCCACCTCGCCAGTATTGGTAACTCCACAAGAAAGGGAACCACTGCTGCTGTACATCTCCGCCACCAACCAAGTGGTCAGCACAGTGCTTGTCGTTGAACGGGCCGAGGAAAACAAGGTCCACGGCATACAACGCCCGGTATACTACCTCAGCGAGGTCCTCACACCAACAAAACAGAGGTACCCGCATTATCGAAGTCGCGACGCGTCTTCATGATCGCTCGCGCCACTACTTCCAGGAACACCCAATCGTGGTAGTCAACGACGCCCCATTGGGACATATCCTCAATAACCCTGACGCCACAGGGCGAGTCGCGCTTTGGGGAATAGAGCTGTCTCCACGAGACATCACATATGAAAAGCGCGGTGCAATCAAGTCGCAAGTTCTCCCGGACTTCCTTGTACATTGGATGGAAAACCAACTCCCGGACAGGCCAGACATGTCCTACCTCTGGACAATGCACTTCGATGGGTCCAAGAGGAAAGACGGAGCAGGAGCAGGTGTCATACTGACATCACCTCAAGGAGACAAACTGAAATACGTCCTGCGAATGCAGTTCACAGCCTCAAACAACGAGGCCGAATACGAGGCCCTGTTACACGCGATGAGGATGGCAAAATCCTGCGGCGCAAAGAGGCTAATTATATATGGCGACTCCAAACTGGTCGTCAACCAAACAATGCACGAGTGGGACGCACTAAACGACAACATGGTCGCATATCGCGACCTCTACGACACACTTGAAGGAGACTTCGATGGTTGCGAATTGCGACACATAGGTCGCGAAAGCAATGAGGAGGCGGACGCACTCGCCAACATAGGCTCCACCTACGCACCCATACCACCTGGGATATTTCTCGAGTGCATATGCGAACGCTCCATCAAGCCGAAGGCCGCAGAGAAGAAAACAAGCGCAGCAACGGACTTGGGGGCTACGCCACCTAATGAGCCAACACCAATCGATGATATGGAGCTCAACATTGGACTCGAGAGGCCAATGAGCGTCATGATGATCGAACAATCCTGGACGCAGCCGTACATCACGTACCTCCTCAGCAAGCGCCTACCGTACGACCCGACAGATGCGCGACACATCGCGCGACGCTCCAAGGCATTCGCCGTTATCAACGGCGAACTGTATAAACGTAGCATCACAGGCGTGTTACAGCGATGCGTCTCCCTAGCCGATGGAAGAGCAGTCCTCCTTGACATCCATGAAGGGACCTGTGGGCACCACGCTGGCAGCCGCGCCCTCGTTTCCAAAGCTCTACGAGCTGGATTTTACTGGCCCACGGCCATGCGTGATGCCAAGGACATAGTCCAAAAGTGCAACGCTTGTCAACGATTCGCGGACAAGCCACACGCACTAGGTGCAGAACTACGACCTATCCCATTGGCCTGACCCTTCGCCCAGTGGGGACTCGACATGGTTGGCAAACTTCCAAGGTCCTCGCAAGGAGGCTACGTCTACCTCTTGGTCGCAGTCGACAAATTCACCAAGTGGATCGAAGCCATGCCAGTGACCAAACAATTAGGGCACAGTGCAGTCAAATTCTTCGAGTCCATCGTCTATCGCTTTGGCGTGCCGCACAGCATCATCACCGACAACGGAACAAACTTTACATCCAAGGAGTTCCAAGATTTCTGTGAGAACCTGGGGATCAACATCAGCTATGCTTCAGTCGCACACCCGCAGACCAACGGTCAGGTAGAAAAGGCTAACGGGCTCGTCTGCAGCGGCATCAAGAAGCGACTCCTTCAGCCACTCGAACAAGCTGCAGGATGTTGGCCAAACAAACTGCAATCCGTACTCTGGAGCCTGCGTACAACTCCAAACAGCACCACAGGCTACATACCATTCTTTATGGTACACGGAGCGAAAAGATTACCCGAGGTACGGTGCATGCAGGCGCCACGCGTAAGTCGCCACAGCGAAGGAGTCATCCTCGACTGAAGACTCACGATCTCCTTGACGAAGCAAGAGAAATCGCCGCAGAAAGATCTACGATCTACCAGCAGAACCTGCGCAACTACCATAGCAGACGGCTTCGCCCAAGATCCTTCGTAGAAGGTTACCTGGTCCTGCGACTGAAGCAGCAGGGGCATCTCAAGCTCGAGTCCCCCTGGGAAGGACCATACGTGATTACAGAAGTAATCCCAGGTGGCGCCTATCGCCTTCAAGATTTAGAGACAGGAGTCGCATACTCCAACCCTTGGAACGTCGCACAACTGCAATGCTTCTACCCTTAGTCGTTTCTCCTTTCATTTTGCATCGCAAATAAGGCTACTCAGCCAAGGCTACTTAGCCGCCACATTGTACTACGTACTGTTCCCCGAATAAATAAAAGCTAAGTGCCCCCAAAACTCCGTGTTCTCTTTTCTTTTGTCAATTCCCATACTCAAGGGGCTACGCCACCCTATATACATATGTTCTTCGAACAATAACGCGACATCCCGAATAGCTGGCACATCAATCGCACCCCTTAACACAAACACAACCCAGTTGCCATGCAACTGACAGGTTGACAAGGGAAAGATACAAAGATGGCCAGGCTAACGAAAAGGACTCGCATAAGTGCAACGCACCCCACGCTTATGAAGCTATTTGTAAATTATCTACAAACTATATATGAGCTTTACAACACCAGTACACTTGTATGCATGATACATATTTGGCTACCCTTGCAACAGAAGAACATTAGTCTGTTCCTCGAAGAAGTCGACGATTTCTCACCGGACGATCCACCGCTTGATAGTGCGGCACCATGTTTCAGAAGATCCCATGGTGGCGCCGGTGGCCTGTATGCAATGGCAGCGACATCCACGCCAGTTCGCAAACACACCACGGAGAGCGCAGCCTTGGCACCAGCCACCAGCTGCTGCCTCACGCACTCGCGAACCGCGGACATATCTTGAAATTTCGTTAGAAGGGCCAGCAGGCTTGATGGAGTATCATCCAGCGGGAACATCGCCCGGTAGATGTTCTTCAAGCACGAATGCGACTTCTTCAGGAAAAGCAGCACTCGCGAGGCGCGATCCTGCAGGGTCGCTAACGCAGTCGCACGATCATGATCTACCCAGAAGTATCCACTCTCCTGAAGTTGCTCTTGGGTGAGATCATGAAGGCAGATGGCAATCCTATCCCTCTCGTCCTGCGGACGGTGCGCGCTAACAACTACACGAAGCACCATCAACAACATGAGTACAACGTACCATTGCGATGATCTACAAAGGAAAAGACGAGGATGAGCAAACTAACACTTAAATTGGTCGCCTAGCTGCGTCACCTCGCCAAGCAGATATTGCTCACGGGCGGCGGCTTTTTCAGCCTTCGACTTCCACACGTCCGCACTACCACGGATCACAGGCAACTCACGCTCCAGCTGCTTAACGCGATCACGAAGTCGCGACAGCAGGGAAAGCTCCTCTACTTTAGAGCGAGGTGGCACCATTGCATCCTCAAGAGATGGAGAGACCGGGGTTCCCCCCACAGGACCACTTGACGTACCCTATCAAAAAATCCAGTCAGAAGCAAAATAAGGCGACCAACTCAGAAGTCAAAAGTGACAGGTGCATTCAGGATCAATAAAGTATGTACAAACACATTCGCCAACAGGCATGATCTCCAATCAAAAGAGCGAGTTCGTCAGCTATTACAAGAAACTAACTACGGAGCAGCTGGCTTCTTCGACTTCGAGGACCTTGGGGGCTTCATCAAGTCCGTGGCAGTATCAGATGCCACTGACTTTCCGCCAGCCCCTGAGGCCGAAGTTTTCGCGGCCTTCTTTGCGCGATTCAGCTCCTCCAAATACTTGGCAATGGTGTTTATCAAGTAATGGCCATATTTGGCACAAGCAGTCGCAAAAGGAGCAAACACTACCTGCTGACCATCCGCGCCAACATGCATTGTCTTCGACACCGCAGAGGGATACACTTCGATTCCGTGTGCTTGCACCATGGCATGCGACATGGTCGCGCCAGCTGCGCGGAGGGAGTTCCTGTACATGGCAGGTACACCCCCAGCGAGTGACTCAACCAGCTCCTCCACATTGTCTACCAGCTCCGCCTTCGGCATCAGCTCCTCCCGGAGGCGACTCAGGGTAGCCTTGGCTTTGGACAACGGCGCTGCGGTCTTAGACTGCAGATACCGCGCCCTCCAAAACGTCATCGCGACCAAGGGCTTGCGGGTCAAAGCTCAAGCCACCAGCATCTACAACAAAAATACGTATGCAGTTCAAACTCCTAAGGCCACCGGCACCACAGAGGAAGGGAAGAACATGAATAAAATATCTACCAAGTAGAGGTACCTGAGAGGGCCTTGGCGACTAACAAAAGCTGCTCTTCGAACAACTTCTCCCTAGCCGCAAAGGAGGCACGCAGATCCTCTTCGCGCTTCTGGGCCTCATCACGAGCCACGATTGCCTCGTCGCGCCCCTTCACTACTGCGGCCAGCGTCTTCTCCAACGTGGCGACGTCACGTAGTAAAGCATTATGCTCAGCTACAGGATAGTCAAAATCTGGTCGTCAGTCGATAATGCCAAAAAACAGAGAAAACAAAAAGAACAGGTACGGCATACTCACTCTCAACCACGCGGTGGCGCTTCTCCAGCATTGCATGCTGGCGACCTATCGCCATCACTTGCTCCGCTACCTGCGCGGCTTCCTTTACAAGGATCTGTCGTGCAAAGCAAGGAATCAGCAGAGGGCAACAAAGGGCCTTGACTGCTAACTTATATAAAAGAGGGGGAGATATACTTGCATGGTCCTCCAGTGACTCCGAAGAAGATTGTTGAACCATCATCCGAGCTACTACTCGATGCTCCCCTACGTGAGGAGAGCTCGAAGAATTATGCCCAGAGTAGGCCACCGCCGGAGGAGAAGGAGCACGCTCAACCTCCATCTTGGCCTTCGAGGTCGCGACTCCTGATTCCTTCAAAAATTTGACGTCGCCAGACGATGACGACGCCTCTTGACTGCAAAATAAAATCCGCCCTCAAAAAGGGCAAAACTCCCAGGGCAAAGTCAACAAGAAGAAAACAAGTGAAGAACGAGTGCACCAGCAAACTTACCAGTCAAATCTGTCAAGATCAAATGTGGCTTCCGTCGACTCCGACGAAGACTCCTTGGGCAATCGCATCTTCTTGCGAGAAGACGGTGCCACAACCCTCACTGGAACGGCGAGAATTGGCAACTCCGCGCCAACAGCCGCGCCTCCTAGATTGGAAGGAATCGACGTTGTTGAATCTCACGCTAACGCTATGAGTATCCGGACTCTCGGACTCGGGGGCTTCCTCTTCCACATCGGAAGGGACAGTCAACTCAGACTGGTCCTCTTCCTCAGCCTCACGAGGAATAATCCCCTCAGGAAGGGGAGGCATGCAAGGCGACACCGCCCAGTCCTGCATACAAAAAGCAAAACAGATAAGCAATAGAAGACGCAATCAAGAAAAAACGCTACTACGTAGCACAACCATACCTCAGGGGGAGGATTCGAAGCATCGAAAGGAGGAACGACTGGCTCGTTCGGAAGCACATCCTTGAGGGTATACTTCGTAACCAGTCAAACCCTCTTATCTACCTCACTCGCGGACATGCCATCGGCAGACACGCGAGTGGGATCATCAGAGCCACCCCATTGGAACATAGGATGGACCCTGGCCTGGAGAGGCTGGACGCAACGACGCAACCAGGTCCTGACAAGGGCGCAACCTCCTTCTTCTGCGCCTATGCGACTCTCGAGGTCGCAGACACGCTGATATAGCACGTCTGTCTCCGCGAGTTCGGAAGGCATGATCACGTTCTTCCAAGAACGCATCTTCTTGCAGGGAGTCGCGGGATCAAGGGAGCAAGTCCAAAGTGTTCATCATTGGCCTTCTGATCGCGCACATAAAACCATCTGTCCCTCCATCCCTGGACGGACTTGGCGAGCTTGATATCAAAATAGGTGGCGGATGGATCAACATGGATTCCACAACCACCTACATCGTAAACTAAAGAGCCAGATGCGGACTGACGCTTCAATTTAAAAATGCGTTTGAACAGACCAAAGTGTGGCTCAATTCCGAGCCAGCACTCGCAGAGAGCGATGAAGCAAGTGATGTGGAGGAGAGAATTTGGGGATAGCTGGTGGAGCTGGAGCCCATAGAAACACAAAAGACCTCGAAGAAATGGGTGAAGAGGCAAGGAAAGACCGCGAATGATGAATGCAAGAAACATAACTCGATAACCAGCGGGAGGCACAAGAACGGTCTCACCGCTGGGGACTCGCGAATCAGCGACTGATGCAGAAATCACTCCGTCTTGGCGAAGAAGACGGAGATCCGACGCCTTGATGATGGAAGGGCGCCACGCGCCATTAGTCACGCGGGTGCCCGCGACCTTCTTCTTCCCGGCGGCGGCGGCGCTGGTGGCCGCAACAGTGGAGCCACCCTTCTTCTTCGCTGCAGCGAGGGTGGCCGCAGAATCGGTGGCAGCGCCTCCCTTCTTCTTCCCCATTGCACGGCGGCGATGAGAGCGAAGAAAATAGCTGGGGAACGAGCGGAGTTGGTCCAGCGTCGCAGAGAAGATGGGCGCAGAGAAAAGCAGGAACGACAATGGCGATAGCAGCAGGGAAGAAAGAGTAGATGGAAAATTACCGGCGTAGCATCGCTACTTAACTCCTGGAAGATGCAATCCAACGGCTGACAAAAACCCTATTGGATGCGTGGCACGCATCACATAAGACACGTGGAGAAGAGGAAGCGCGAACCGTCCCCCCACTTCTACCATTAAGCGCGGAAATCGAGGAGGCACAGTTAAAAATAAAGATTACACACGCCCAGTCAAATCGAAGTCAGAAAGTGGGACCCACCGCTCGTCACGTCCCGTCAAACTCGCTCACGCGGGCAACTAAAGTCATACAAGCGTCAGCACTGACGTCATCAGGGCTATGCAGTGAAGAACTTCGACTATTTTAGTCCTTGCTAGAGTCTTTGACTCCACCAAGCACTCGGGGGCTACTCCCATAGGGAGCGCTGGCCGCACCCCCTATGATTTTCTTTTCTTGTTGCAGGAACATGGACAATCACGAAGTGCAAACCCAACCACTCGAAACACAGTTCGATTATGAACATGGGTTACTCCCATAGGGAGCGCCAGAAACAAGCAGGCAAAGGACGACAACAGTCACGAAAGTGTTTTAGCACCTGCCTGGGTCATCGACTAAACAAACAAGCATAGGATGACAACAGTCGCAAAAAGTTTTTAGTCCCTGCCTGAGTCTTCGACTCAACCAAGCACTCGGGGGCTACTCCCATAGGGAGCGCTGGTCACGCACCCTATGATTATTTGAACAAAAACTGTGTGTTGATAACATCCACACCCGAAACTCATGGCGACACCGCCTCATAATTTTTTCCCCTACAAAGAGACTGCGTCTCCTGGGTTACCCGAATCATCTCCGCGATGGCAAAAGTTCGGATGCCGCGCTTACAGCGTGAAGATAAGACCTGAATAAGACCTGGCAACGCATCTGCTGCGCACTACCAGAGATATATCCGTGCCTATAGGTACGATGAATATGCCTTGACGGACGCGTCGAGTGCTCACACCCATACACTGGAATTCGACTCCTGTAAGACCTCCGCGGCCTGAGTCGAATTACACCAGCATTTTTCCGGATTCGAGTCCGGGGACTTGAATTTGAGTAGATTGCGTTGTTTCTCCCTAAGGTGGTTAACTGATACCGATGCTTCAGTTATATCAGGCACGTATATCAACAATCCCTATGACACAAATAAAAGCAATCGAAATGTACTCATTTAGGCACTCGAAGGCTTCAAAAGTCCCCAGTCGAATCTGCGATTCCACTAGGAACTCGAGGGCTACTGACATGGGTATACCCTGTGGGTACTCAAGCTTGGTATATACGGTCCAAATACATACAAGCCCACGGTGTCGCCAAGGCCCAGATGGAGGGATTCGAGTAACCTACGGACTCTCGATTGCTTGAAGGACAAGAAGAAGTTCAAGACTAGAATTTCAATCCAACTTGTAACCGACTCGACCTGCTACCTGAGACCTAGCCTATCTATATAAAGGCTAGGAGGGGGCGGCGAGGAGGACACACACAACCCTAGTTTCCAATACCCTCACCAGATTTCGTCTGCGCACCCTTGTAACTTTCGACTCCCTCGATAATTCCACGAGCAGACAAGCAGGAGTAGGGACCTCTACGAGGCCTGAACCTGGGTAAATCCTTTGTCCCCTGTGTGCTTGTTTGCTAGCCGATAGATGTCTCCAGCGCTCCCTCCTTCTCCAAAACCCAAGTCCATAACAATGGGCATTGACGAGTTAAACCCTCATCAGGATGACTAAGTTATTGAATATTATACATATTGATGTATATAGTCCATTATATGTAGCCATATGCGATGGATCTTTTTGCTTCATATGCTTTCTCTAGAAATTTAAGTGAATATATCAATATATTTACTTAATAAGGAAGAAGTATGAAACATTTGAAATTTGTTCAAAGACTTTCAAGATGAAGTGGAAAATCATTGTAACAAGAAAATAAAGAGTTTATGATTCGACCATAAAGGAAGATATTTGAGTTACATGTTTAGCAAAAACACCTAAGATTTGAGGAATTGTTCCATGATTTGTGTTTCCCGATAAACCATAGGAGTATGGCATATTCGAGAGATGAAATCAAACCATGTTTGACATAGTAAGATCAAAGGTGTCATTTATAAAACTGCCATTATGTTTTAAGGATTGAAGCTTTAGAGACCACCGCTTTTACACTGAAAAGAGCACCATCGTGATCTGTTGAAATGACACCATATAAGTTATGGTTTGGGATAAAACCCAAATTGTCTTTTCTTAAATTTTGGTATGCTATGCATAAGTAAAATGTTTACAACCAAAGTTGGATAAGCACGTCTTTGTAGGTTATCCCAAAGAATTTGTTGGGAATTCCTCCATAACACCGAGGACAAAAGAGTTTGTCACTTGGAACGTTAAGTTTCTTGAGAAGGATTTTTTCATGAAAAGTTAAGTGGGAGGACAATAGAACTTTGATAAGGTTGTTGAACCTTAGCTATATGTGCTAAGTAGCGTGGCCGGAAGTGTCCCTATGCCACAATGCTCATGGCTCCCGTGATTACAAAGGGTATGATCTTGGAGATTAGAGTTCCTATTGAACCGGGTCGGTAAGAATCAAATAGTATGATTTGGAACAGAAGTCGTTATTGTTTTGACAATGATGAACCGACTGCATGCAAAGAAGCGATGATGGGCCTTGACTCCATAAAATGACTAGAAGTCATAGAATCCGTAATGGTATCCATACACGAGAAATCAAGTTTCTAAACTTGGAAGACCCTCCGGAAAGGTGTGAAGCCTATCGGTTGTGTTTGGATCTATAAAGAAATAGACAGGGATGTTTAACATCTATGAAATAGTCGACATGTCAGAAAGAAGTTTACGACAATGTTCAAGGAGTTGACTATGACAAGATTTGATCTTTCATAGCGATATTTAGTCTTGACGGATTAATGTAGCAACCACTACAATATAATTTGGTATATGGTAGTTGAATAAACAAAACAAGATTCTTCTAATAGAATGGTTACCTAGGATGTGTACATGACACGGTCCGAAGGGTTTTGTTAATTCAAGGGGTGCTAAAAGGGCATGCAAACTTCAATAGTTAAAGTAAGCATAGCAGAATTGGAATCTTCACCATGATGAAACTGTTAAAATAGTTTAAATTCATCGGAGATCATGAAGATGCTTGCATTTGCAAGAAATTAGGTGAGAGCACCGAGACATATTTCTAATACATTATGTAGAGGACATATTGTTGATCGGAAATGATGTATCTTGTATTGAAACAAGTTAAGAATCTCATTAAAATAAGATTTCGATGAAAGACTTGGGCAAAACCGGAATATTTAGCATCAATATCTATATGGATAGATTGAGGCGCTAATATGGTTGTGCTAGATATACATATATGAGATAATGAAAGGGTTCAATATGGAAACAACAAGAAAGGTTCTTGCTGCATGGAAAGGATTGTATCAAGATCAAGTGTTTCAACACTTGGTGAGTAAAATTTCATGAAGATTTTGATCGATTATACCATGATATGTATTTATCCAGAATGTCCTATGCTCTAAATGTTATGAGCACATACCAGAATGATTCATAAGATGATCATTGGACAATAGTAAAGATATTCTTATGAGCTTTGGAAGAACTAAGAATATATCATGTATAAGTGACAAATAGTTAAAGGTAGTTCATTGTAAAGTGTTACATTGATACTAGTTTTGTCACAAGATACAAATTAAATTTATCTCAATTTAGACTATGGGTGGCACAATGTAATGGAAAGGATGTTCCATGATGGATTTGGATAAGTTCCAAAGTTGAAACATTGTGACGGATACTACAACAAAAGGCTAAGTATATGACTGCTATAGTAGCAGCAAAGGAGGGCATTTGTGTTAAGAAGTTTGCTATCAAACTAGGTGTGGTTCAAAGTGGGCTAATACTATGAAGATATATTGTATGACAATAATATCAACATATTTTAACCCGAACGAACTAAAGGTCTCACCAAAGGACCAAATTTATACAATGCCATCTCATTTGAGAATGAGTGATGCGTAGAGACGCAGAGACATGCAAATACACACGGACCTGAAACTGCCAGATCCGTAGATTATGTTAACCACTAGAAAACACGTATATTCAACACTTAGGTGTTATATATACAAGTTTACAAACTAGATTATTGACTCTAGTGCAAGTGGGAGACTGAAGGGAATATGCCCGAGAGGCAATAATAAAGTGGTTATTATCTTATTCCATGTTTATGATAAATGTTTATTTTGCATGCTATAATTGTATTAATTGGAAACATTAATACATGTGTGTTTAATAAACAAAATACAAAGTTCCTAGTAATGCCTCTCATATAAACTAGCTCGTTGATTAGCAAGATGATCAAGGTTTCCTGATCATGGACATTGGATGTTGTTGATAACGAGGTCACAACATTGGTGGAATGATGTGATTAACATTCATCCGAAGTATAGCATTACGACCAGAGTCATTATGTTTATATTACTATAACATCATACGAAGTAATCTTAGTCCTTAGACCATGAGATCATGTTAATTACTAACACCGGAAGAGTATCTTGATAATATCAAACGTCACACCATAACAGGGTGACTATAAAGGTGGGTTCAGTACTACGAAGGTGTTATGTTGAGGCTCATGGATCAAGAGTGGGATTTGTCCATCCCGATGACAGATAGATATACTCTGGGCCCTCTCAGTGATATCACAATAAGATAGCTTGCAAGCAAGTGATGTGATCACTAGAATGTTATATCACGGGAACGAGAAAAGAGTACATGTCGGTAACGAGATCAAACTAGGTATGGAGATACCGATGATCGAATCTCAGACATGTAATATATCGCGAGACAAAGGGATTTAGTTACTAGCGTTAAAGGTTCTCACGATCACAGAAGTCATCGTTGAATGTGTAGGAGTCAGTATGGATCTCCAGGTCTCGCTTCTGATTATTGATCTGAGAGGGGTCTCGATCATGTCTGCATTATTCGCGAACCGTAGGCTGACACACTTAAGGAATACCGACACCATTTGGAGCAAATATGTTTCAGATAAAGATTTAAGAAAGCGCTGGAATTATTTCAACAGACACCGAAACTGTTTCAGGTGAAATTGCTAAAATTGGTTTTGCATGTAATATTGAAATGTTGTAGGGGGTTTTATGTGAATGTTTGTTAATTAAAATAATTAACAAAATTCTGAATAAAATTAATAAAAGAGTTTTATTAAATGAGAGAGCATTAAATTTGGAGAAATTTAATGCATTTAAAGTGGAGACTTTAAAAGAGAATGTGAAGGGGCAAATTTATGTGGAGGGAGTTACCACCACATGAATGAGAAGGTGAGGGGTCACCCCTTGGGCGCTGCCATGGGAGGGGTACCCTCCCCTCCTCCTATAAAAGGCCCCCCTCTCGCACCTTCATACTCACACCTCCTCGTGAAGGATCTCTCTCCCCCTCTAGTATTATTCCCCATGGTCTCGGATTAGCGAGATACATGTTCCTAGTGGCTTTATCTGGAAAGGAGTTGCTGCTTCCGCTACTTTGCTGGAGCGAGGGACAGAGGTTGTCGGGGTACCGGACATGTGTGCGATCACGGATGCACCGCTGCTTTGCGGTGCTGGACTTGGTGGTGCTGGACTTGTTGGAGCTGGATCTGATGGACGTGCTGGAGCCGGACCTGCTAGACTTCATCACGATCTTGAGATCGGCAAGTGTACGACTACATCATCCACAAGTTCCAACTCATTAACAAAGCTTTGTTGTCTTCGAGGGTAAGTTCTCTATGGATGTATATCCACCCGTTGCTTGTATCTAGTAGATAGATCTTGGCGTATAGTTCCCATCATAGGAAAATTTGTGTTTTCTATGCTGCGAACCCAACAATAACATGGTGTGAGCATGTGCCAAGTCAACCCAAATAAACCATCAAAGGAGAATACCACAATACTATGCTTTAATATGCTAAAACAACGCATGATTCATCCAAGGGACATTAAGCAATCTCAATTGTTTATAACAAGTCATGCTACAACAAAGAATACTAAGCATAAAGCCAAAACAATATCAAGCATGGCATGACAAAGCATAGGCCACAGTCAAAAACAAGCTCTCTTTACCACTTAAGCATGAACTTTCCTACTCTTTTCCAAACCAAACCAAACTATTTGAAAACCAATGTATGAAAGAGGGGGTCCAACCAATTTATTCAGCAAACTAAGCAAACAAAGCAAACGAAAAACCAAAACGAAAACGAAAAAGAAGACGCTCCAAGAACAACACAACTATGCATGAAACAATAAAAATGAAGCGTTTGGAAGAAACCATAGGTTTTTTAATTTTCTCTTCAAACACTTCATGTCCTAACTCAACATAAATACTATAAAGCTCTCTAATTTTGTTGTTGTTTTCCATTAAGCCTAGCTAGTGAAAACAAGAAACAAAAAGACAAAATTGCAGAATCTAAAGGAAATAACTTCAAGCACTCACACCGGAGGATGTGAGTACCTTTCTATACCTCCCGCAGCGCCAGAAAATAGCTTGATGTCTACGCACTTCTATCCTTGTAGATAGTTGTTGGGCCTCCAAGTGCAGAGGTTTGTAGAATAGTAGCAAGTTCTCCCTTAAGTGGATCACCCAAGGTTTATCGAACTCAAGGAGGAAGTGGTCAAAGGTATCCCCTCTCAAGCAACCCTGCAATCAAGATACAAGAAGTCTCTTGTGTCCCCAACACACCCAATACACTTGTCAGGTGTATAGGTGCACTAGTTCGGCGAAGAGATAGTGAAATACAAGTGGTATGGATAATTATAAGTGGTAACGGTAATAGAAAATAGCTTGATGGCGTGTGGTTGACATGGGAAAAGACTAAAGGCAAACTGAAATAAAGATGGAAGCATGCAAACATGTAACATATCTAATAGCAAACGGTGTTTCAATGCTTAGAAACAAGGCCTAGGGATCATACTTTCACTAGTGAACACTCTCATATAAATATATTCTTCTTTATGATACTACGCTGAACTACTATCCGGTTGGACACTCTAATCCATGGTAGGGCTATAACAGCACACCTCAAAGTAAGCCTTTCCCACCTAGATAACCCCACACTGTCACCTTGAGCACTAGATGGTTCAAACAAACACCACAATTTCATAAAGACATCCAACTCCAAATATAACTCATAACAAGTATTTGTAATCTCTAGCCTAAGTGCCACCATGGTGTGCACACTGTCAACTTCACACACATGGGGAGAGCAAAGATCTATTAAAGCACTTGAGTAGCAAGGTAGATCTATAGATTACAAGCTCATGATCTCAATAAGATCATGCATAGAGAGAGATGAACACATAGCTACCGGTAGAACCCTTAACCTCGAGAGAGAACTACTCCCTCCTCATCATGGGAATCAGCAACAACGATGGAGATGGCAGTGGAGATCGATGGAGATGGCTCCGGGGGCACTTCCCTGTCCCGGTAGGGTGCCGGAACAGAGACTTTCTGTCCCCCGAATCTCCCCTTCAGTGGCAGCGGCGCCGTGGAACTTTTCGTGGCTGGAGGCTTGACGATTTAGGGTTTATGCATCGGGAGGCTTCTTATAGGCGAGAGGGGAGACCGAGGGGGTGCTGGAGGGGCCCACACCACCCCCTGGCACGGCCTGGCCTGGCCCGCGCCACCAGGTGGTGTGGACACCCTCTGGCCCTTCTCCGTCTCGTATTCTGGCTCCAAGTGTCCCCCGGTAAAATAATAACTTTGGCTTTTGTCCCGTCCAATTTCGAGAATATTCATTTTCTGACTTCCTGGAACCAAAAACAGCAGAAAACAGGCAGCTAGCACTGTGGCTCTTGTTAATAGGTTAGTCCAAGAAATCATATAAAAAGTACTCCAAAGTTGGAACAAAACATAAGAAAGTAGATAAAACCAAGCATGGAACATCAAAAATTATAGATACATTTGCAATGTATCAAGACCCTAGGAGCACACTCATCAAGTCTTTATTCAACTAAAAGTATAACCTTGGTTGGCGCAATTGTAGCGAAAGATAAATATCTATTACAATTCTATAGAGACACACTATAACATCGACCTAACCAGATATAGGCGAGGGAGAGATAAACAGAACTAGCAATTATAAATAACAATAAGTAAATATATCTCATCCACCTCCTCGCTTACCAAACAAGAAGACGAAAGAATATCCAACCCATTAGCAATTTTATTAATCATTCTGTGAGTTTTGCACTATTAACTAGTCAAGTTTAGTCAAGATAAACATATTACTTTAGTTATATTGTCTATTGTCGAGATACTGTGCTCCAAGTAGTCCATAACCGTGGACACGGTGTTTTGAAAAGATTTAGCCTACATGAGTGCACAAATAGCAACACAAGCACACTCAACCTTGGAAAAAACCAAATGAAAGCAAAGAGGAATCACGACAAAGCATTCATAAGATTCAAAAATGATTTCGGGCCCCTACCCCACTAAGCTACCCGCAACGAAGTCGGTTAGGTTCCGAAACGGACCAAGGGTTTGTGGCGATGGCTAAAAAATAAGGGGAATCCGAAAATGTGATTGGGCTTGTCCAGACAATGTAAACGTGTCACAAGTCCTAAACAGTACAATAGTAAACCGCTCCTTGAGCAACACTAGTAAATAAAGCAGTAAATCATGGCAAGTATAGGATAGTAGTAAAGCCCCAAACAACTAGCTTGTGGCCCACAAAAAAGGATGTGAATCAAGATTGTACTAAGGGGTTCCATGGACCCACATGCGGATAGTGCGATAGTCAAGGAACGTGCATTAAGTACTCGGGTCTTACGAGACACAAGTTAGCGAATAAAAGCCAAATCTCAAGCATTGCCCACTGGTTCCTATTTCTTTAGTTATCCCATTACTACACAATTTAGTTGTTTAGGGTATCTCTTTATCCATATTAGACTCTCACAAACCCTGCACATGCAGTTCTACGACTCGCATGACTCAAACAATTCCTACAGTAATGTATGATAGGATGGAGGATACAATATTTATAGTGAACTCAAAGTAAAGACTATGCAACACTTGGGATTGCAATTTAATTAGAAACGTGACTCATGATGCAAGAATAAAGATAGGGGCATAGGTGTTATAAATGTAAATGCAAGCAATAAATGCTTGCATGTTACCTCTGAGGGGTAGTAGCTAGGATCTGGGTAATACTCAGGTGCCCCGGAATAACCTCTTCGCTCAGCATCTATTCGAATAAAATCCAAATACACAAGGATCTAATAAATAAAGTGTGCAAACATATAAAGAGATGTGATAAGAAATACATGGTATTACATGATTGTATGATGCACAATTTTCATGGTACAACATAGCATGGAATTAAAGAGGCATTATAAACAAGAATAAAGCATTTAGCAATTAGCAATTGTATTCATCATGTTTTGCTTGCATAAATAGTTCTGGCTATTTAGTTTTGATATGATGCATGCTTCAATTGATATCATATAATGCATGGTTGGAAAGGGCTTATCGCGCTGATCGATTTAGACATATTATTTGTCTAATTCCGATTTGATGGAATTAAAGTTATGTATTTATTAAGAAATGAGTATTTAATACTCCCTCCGTCCCAAAATAAGTGACTTGGATTTGTCTAGATTCGTATGTATCTAGACTTATTTTAGTGTGAGATACATCCGAATCTAGACAAATGCAAGTCACTTATTTTGGGACGGAGGGAGTAGCATTAAAACAATTTAGAAAATTTTAATTCTCTAGAACTATTTTTAGAGGTCATAAACATGATCCTTGCATTTTTATGATTAGAAAACATATATAAAACACTTTATTTGGATAAACCAGCAAAAAGATATGATTTATTCATTATAAAAGATTTTCTGGAATTTCTATTAAATAGAAAAGACGTGGAGACTTTTATCACATAGAAAATCCTAGCCAAAGTCAATGACACGTGGGCCAGGGTGGCTGACTGGACAAGGGATGTTGAGGTGTGGGTAGGAGTGGTTGTTTGACTGTTGCCACCTTTCGGTTGGTTTTAAAAGCAAGGGAAATTTGGGTCTGTACCATTAAAAGAACCACACTTTTGGTCTATACCATCAAAAGATCCATCTTCAGGCATATACCATCAAAATGTTGCAGCTATTTTGATGGCTACCAACTCTGTTAAGTGTCCGTTAGTTATGACCACAATACCCCTTCCTTCATGAAAGCATTGGACAACTCCAGATAAAAAAAAGCATTCGACTGCTCCAACTCAAATAAAAAGAAAGATTGGACAACACCTCATTTGCTTGCATTCAACAAATGAACATAAACATGATGGCAACATGATATATGCCATATAACAGCAACTCAGAATGACATTATAGCATAATATAAGTCAACATTTCAGGATTTAACATAAATCTAAGTTGTCACGAAATTACAGCCAAATAGCAACTTAGCAAAATACCACGGACCATAGTTCATTAGCAAAAGACCACGGAGATGCTGACTAAGACAACTACTCAATGATAAGCCTGCGGTTGATTCCTCCGGGTGAGATTGATGCCATCCTCCTTGTTGTCACACCCGGGCTTGCTGGAGAAAGGGATGCCATCCTCCTTGTTCTCACACCTGGACTTGCTGGAGAGAGGGATGCCATTCTCCTTGTGGTCACACCTGGGCTTGTTGGAGAGAGGGATGCCATCCTCCTTGTGGTCACACATGGGCTGGACATTACTTTTGGATCAAAAACAAAGTTGGATGGCTCAGCAACAATGTTTGACGTCACAGTAGATTCAGTTTTGGCTTTCCTGCAAAGCACAAGTAGAGTCAATGAAGAAACATATATTTTTCATATATTAGGCATATTGCTTCAGATTTTACAATACCTTTGTTGTTTTGGTTTCTTCGGACGAGGTGGCGGAAGTTCTTGTTCTAGTTCAGCTTGAGTTGCATAACATCCCTTCTCAATATGTCCAAACTGGAAGCATCTTTTGCATTGATACGGACCTCTTTTTCCCGGCTCTCCACTAGCCTTGATTCTCTGCTTCCTTGGTCTACCAGCAGGCCTTTCTTGTGGTGGAGGAACCACTTCAAAAGGTGGGTCATTCTTCGACCATTGAGATTTGTCACCCATTGGAGTGACCTCAAACTGATAAGCTAGCTTGAACCTCTTTACTGAATAGTAGTCGTCCACAAAATCTTCAATTTTTAGCTGTCGAACTTTCCCAATTAAAAATATAGCATGAGTGCATGGTTTTCTGGACACCTCCCACTGTCCACAACCACATTCCCTTTTTGCAAGGTCAACACCATACCTCCAAGTCTTCCCTTCATTTGTTGTTCCTGAAATCTCAGCTGAGAGTGATCCACTTTTGGTGAAATCATAGTGCAACCCTCTGCTCTTCATGTTTAACTCATGTAATACACTTGGAAGGATACGCCCTTCAAGTTTCTCGGCTATCACTTTCCTGGTGGCTATCTTAACCATGATTTTCTCTCTTATTTTATCCATAAGATACATGATTTTCTCCCAAGTACCATGAAGAGCACTCATTGCTGTCTTCTTAGCAGTCCATGCTTTCCAATAGGACAAATCAATGTTATATTGTTTCTCCAATCGTTTCTGTAACTTCTTTGCACTAATAGTAGGATCCTCCTTGACAATATCTTTCACTCGGCGAGACAGCCAACCTATGGTAGCTTCTCGTGCCTTGTTTCTGTTAGAACAAGTGTGCATGTCTAGACTTGAGAGATTAATCACCTAGATATACATAACAGGTTCATTAGGGGGAAAATAACCTTAAAAGTGACCATAGTATTAAGATCATGTATAAGAATGACCATGACAGAATATACAAACAGGGGAGAAAATAACCTTAAAAGTGTTGCAGCCATGCAATTTCTTTGCATAAATTCTCCACCCGCATTCAAGATCTGCACACCTTGCCCTATACCTCTCGGTGTCACTATGTTCAATCTTACTCTGAAACTCATTTTTTATGGCATATGTCCTGATAATTTCCATAAACTCAGCCTTGTCTACAAATGTATGGCCTTCCTTAATAATTGGATTCTCTTTGTCATATGTTGTGTCAGCCACAATAAAATCATCCACCAATCCAGCTTCATCATTAGGAACCGCTTCAGTATCAAAGTATGGCAAAGGCCTCGACCTCTTTTTGTTTTGCACCTCCACTTCAACATTCTTTATTGGTTGCACCTCCACTTCAACATTTTTAAAGTATCTCCACTCTTCATCTACCCCAGCTGGCTCATCTCCATCAGGATCACAACCAACATTCATGAAGTGTTCCTTTTCCTCCTCTTCAGCCCTTGGTGGCCCTGCAATGGTTTCACCAAATTCAGGCAATTCCCTCAATTCTGGTCCAATGTCCAGAGCAGCAGCATTAGGAACCTCTTCAGCCCTTGGCGGCCCATCAAATATTTCACCTAGTTCAGGTAATTCCGTCAATTCTGGTCTCATATCCACATCAGCTACGACAGACACCTCCTGGTCCATAACTTCGGCTACAGCAGACACATCCTTGCGCACTACATTGGCGGCAACACGTACCTTGTGTATAGCAGGCTCGTCCATCTCCTCACGTCTACCCACTATCATCATCAGCTTCAACACTTCTGTTGACCTTACGAGCTCAAGAAGTTGTGCATCTGAATCTAATTTAAATTTCATAGTATTCCTTTCAAGAACACAGAAGTTTGCCTTTTGTAGCTACCCCATTGAAAATATGGACCAATATCTCTCTCAAGATCAGTGAGTGTATATGTTTCTGAATCCACAACCCAGCTAACAGTCCTGCCTTTATTGTAAATTTTCATACCATCTATAACTGTGAAATAGGCATTGACTAGAATTTCTAATTGACATGTTTTTTTTGGTTCAGTCCTGTACCGGCCACAAACACAAGGAACAGAGAACAAGAATAAGCCATAGGTACATGAAATCTCTAATCACAGCTCCTGCAAATAAAGAAATTTATAGATAGAAGATGACCTAGCTTGAGCATCAGGATTATCCATCCCAGCAAAGAGCAAGAACAAGCCGGGGACAAGAGTAGTGTGGGTCGGGGAAGGAGCACGGGGAGGTCGGGTGTCGCGGGCGTCGGGAGGAGCACAGCCTCGTCGTCGAGGTCGGGCTACGGACGGACGAAGTGCGACGACGGCGTCCGCTCCCGTCGGTGGCCGTTCCCGTCGGCGAAGTTAGTTCTTCCCTCCATGCCTAAGTGAGCGAAATCTGGCAGGGATGGAGGCCTAGCACCACGGAGATGCTCCGCCGGGATCAGGGGACGCGGTGGTCGCCGGGGGACGCGGTGGTCGCCGCCGCAGGGAGAGCTGTGTGGCCACGTTTTCTGTCTGCTGGTTCAGTTAGATGTATGAGCACAAGGGTAAAAAGGTAAAAGCCAAAAGAATTAATCAGGAAAAAAAATGAAGTTTCTACTGGAAGTAGACGGAGTGGCAAAACCCAATAACGTTGCAAAGTTTCGATGGTATATGCCTAAAGATGGATCTTTTGATGGTATAGACCAAAAGTGTGGCTCTTTTAATGGTACAGACCCAAATTTCGCTAAAAGCAAAAGACAGACAAAAGGGGGCTGGTCGGGGGTTTCAACTCGCGACCACAAGGATCGCGGCCCAGCCTAGACCAACTCGGCGACCAGTTGGGCCATGGGTTGTTTGGTGTGTAGAAGGTGGGCCGGTTCTATTTAAGCGAGAGGGCCGGGTGAGGTTAATGAAGGAAACGAGCTTGCGTTTCTGAACTTTGACAGGAAGGACTGACCGGTGGCATGTCTTCCGGTGATGACCACGGTCGCGACCCTGAACCAAAAAGGACGAGGCATGGAGCTTTGGAAAGAGGGTAGTGTGAATAAGAATTTGGGGCAAAGAACCGAACCCACGATGTTCTGTGAACAATGCAAACTTGAGTCCAAGTTGACAGAGAAGTGGCCACGGCAAACGAGGTGCAACGGCAAGGCAGTGGTTGGTGGCGGGGCTCCGGTGATGATTTGTACGAGTAAACATTGCAAGAAGATGCAACATGTTGAGGCGCATCATAGGGAATCGGCAGAGGAGGACATGAGCAACGGGAACAATTAACCCAAACGGGCGGTGAGCTACGATGGTGCACGTTAGACGGAAAGATCTCAGGACACATGGTGAGATAAGACATGGGACCTTGTCTAGGAGTTGTGTGGTCCTCACCAGACTACTTCAAGTGGCTTAATAAGTTGGGATGGCGGTGATTAGGGATGTCAAATGCCGGGCCTAGCTCCACATAAGTTTGTTACAAGCTTATCTTTTTCTGGGTTAGTTTCAAGAATCACAACCCTACAACTAACAGCAAATAAGTGACGTTAAACATGATGCTATTTACACCCCTAGAGGTGATCTTCAAGGGGGCTCGCGGTGTCGAGGGGTAACCTCGAAAATTCCCATTGTTCTAGACTTGGGTTTCGGGAAAAAGTATAGCGCTGGTGATTTCATCAGCTTATCAGACAAACAAGGGAGGCAAGATTTACCTAGGTTCAGGCCCCTCGTATAGGAAACCCTATTCCTTCTTGTCTAATTATTATTGATGAAGAGTACAAAATCGCCGATTGCTAGATGAGATCTAGCTTACAGCGGATTGCTACGAGTAGATTGCAAGGTACCCTCCCCATTGGATCCTCTCAGCCTTTATATGAGAGGCTCGGTCTAAGACTCCTGTATGGGTCGGATTATAGTTTAACAGATGACTATGCACTAGTAGAAACATGTTACTTAGAGACGTCAATTGCCCATAGGCCTTAGCCGGTTTCTCATTCCGGCTCAAAGGCATAGCTTCTAAGAGCACACCACCTGAGCCAGTTTTTCTTTACGGCTCTAAGATATGCCACCTCAGACGGTGCAAAAAGGAAAATGCCTCTAACATGTATGAGCTGGAGACGACTAATATTTCTGACCACTTGCAAGAACTCCTCAACCTCAGAAGGCCTATTCTAGGGACCGTCTCCAATAGTCTGGCGATCTGAGTCAGATTCTAACAAAAACCGTCTTTAGAACTATTGTGCCTCGAAGCAGCTTTTAAAGTGATCGTCTCTAGTGTGTGTAAACCATTTTAAATAATAGCATGCTAATTCGAACTCGATCATAGCTGACATGACACATCATCATGATTCATCAGACAGGTAGACACATTAACTAAAGAACTTATAGCAGCTCGATCACGGTAACATTAGCCAGATAGTTCAGGAAATCCAAAGAAATTTAGTCATTACATGTTATGGCAGTACATACAAAGTGCAGTCCATAAATTAATTAGCTTGCATAATTAGTCGGCCGCCTGGTGGAAGTTGCTGAACCAAAATATGTACCTCTCCATTATTTTTTCACCAAAGCAAAAAATGACAATGCTATCCTGCTTTAGATTGAAGCTTTTTACAACCTTCTCCCATCTAGTCGTCAAGATTGCATTTGTCCCATCTTCCATCTTCATCCTAACCATCTTTGGTTTTTTGCTCTTCATTTGCCAAACATGGATATCAATAGGTTCATAAAGGCGATTATTTAGGTATTTTATTGTAAACTCAGCTCCAAATGTCTGGGCAAGTACAGAGAATTGAAGAATTAGCATGCTTGTGATTACTAAAAGTATTTAAATATCACAGGGTAGCTTGTTGATAACATGATCAAGACTATATTATCTTACCAGCTTGCACTTCTTTTTCATGATAGATGAATATGGCAGCATGTAGACGTAGTACTTGATTTTTGGTGGAAATTCAGGTTCACACCAGTCTGAGAGGAAGTCTACATGAACTTCTTTCAGATACATGTCGTTTCCAAAAAGGCTCTTCTTATCAAAATCAGTGTCCCCTTGTGTTTAGCCCTGATGCAACAACACATAATTTTTTAATGTGGTGGAATATTAGTGTCTACCGTCTAAACGCACACGCAATAGATGACTATAATTTTTATGTTCTTTTGATACCTCTAAGCTCAATCCTCTCGGTGGGATGTTCATCTGTCCACTGGAATTCAAAACCACCAAAGTTTATGTGAAAACTATCATTGCTAGAGAGCGTTACTGCATCGTCACTACAGGTTCCCATATATCAAATAGATATAGACAGAGAGCATCTTAATATAATCAAGATGCAAGCAAACTAATAAAGTGACAATTAAAATAGATACAGATACCAATGAAGCGATAATTAAATCTCTATTGCTAGAAGTGACAAATAAATCTCTATTGCTAGAAGTGATAATTGTAGATTTTGAAATTTATACAAGGGGAAAAGAGTTAGGACATATGCGGGCCAGCTGGGGGAGGCTCTCACGATGGCGTTGTCGGGTCTTTGCAGCTCGGTAACACTAAACCTTAAATTCGAGAAGCAAAATGACAAATTCCATGTCAAAATTCCTAAATCGAAGCTGCAGATTTAGGGTTTTGGGGGTTTGGTTTTCACGCATACCTACCTCGACGATAAAGGGTTCCTCGGAGGCGAGGGAGAGATTCCGCACTACAGGGAACCGGAGGTGGCGGTGGTAGAGAGGCAAGGGACCAGAGGCGGCGGTGGTGGAGGGCGGTGGCAGTGGACAGTGGTCTGGGCGGGTAGGGAAGAACAAAAGTGGCATAGATCTGAAATATTTGTCCAAATATTTTCAGATATTTTCCGCCAAGTACTAGCCTCAGACGGCTACAATAAGTGTAAAACATCTCTAAGAACATCATATCTCCGAATATTTCACATTTTGCCACCAAGTACTAGACGACTAGTAATTTGAAAAGAGCTAATATTCGGAACTCCGGTGTTTGATTATCCTAAAATTTGAGCATTATTCATAATTTGAAGGCAAAGAAAGGTATGTATACATGCTTTCTAGAGTGAAATTGAGTCCCCTAAGACTAAATGAGGTTCATAAATTGAAGAAAATAATTGGCGTAGTACAAACCTTGGATCTTTACCCTAAAAGGCCTAACGACTCATGCGGTTTGCTGCAGAGAAATAAGGTGCAAGTGTTTTGAATTTGACTAATTCAAATGATTAATCACGAAGTGAAATCATTTGGTTACTTAATTATGAAATTTTCACCAATATAACCTTTTTCATGTGTTCTTTCAAGGAAATCTCATTGAGTGAATATTCAGACATCTGGATATATTCAGAACTCCGGATTTTGTTAATCCTAAATTTTGAGAATACCAAGGAACAGGGAGTAACATGTCACAGTTCTTACACTCTGCAGAGGTGTGTTTCTTTACCCATGAGAGACCTTAGCTTTGTTGCACATCCAAGTTGTGAGCTTATCCATACTTCCTTGGTATGGGGCCTAGTCTAAGATCCAAGCCATTCAATGTCCTTCTCCGTGACCCCGCATGCCTCCTTAGTGTACGCCATGCCCACATTTTGAATTACGACAATGGGAAATACAGACCATTATAGATGCCAGAACTACCGTGGGACGTTGAGGGCTCCCACCCATATGCTGCATATCCTCTACAAATTACATACTCACGCTACAAGGATAATAGCCACGACATGCACATCTGGCTTCATGCGAGAGGAAGAAGATCCAGATGACTTTCCCAGAGCCCATATAGATCTCATGGTTAACGCATATTTTACGGCGCAAGAATCACTAGCGACATTGTTTGTTAAAGTCCTAGGTGATATGTTCCTTTACCACCGGAACTATAATAGTAGGTTATTACCATTTGGTAAATAACCCATAATCATATAATTATGAAAATAGCATTTTCTGACCTTTTTGAAAAGCAAGTGATGACAACATTTGGTTTACAAATACTTGATAGAAAATAATCAATGGACATGAGCAAGTGTGAACTTGCCTTTTGTGATTGCAAGATTATGCACTCATGGTCTTCAAGACAAAATAAGATGGGTTATTTATTCGTTTGCCACTTGAGGCGTCTATGTGCTCAGTTTTTTCACTAGCGCCGAATCGTCCTTAGTTTTACCACTGATTCGGGCACCCGAACTCGTTTTGTCGATTATGTCATTTCCGCCATGTCAACATTCTTGACTCGGCTGTTTCGGGTGGGGCCGGGCGGAGACGCGTTTCAAAATAGGACTGTTGCCGCCATTGGGACTGGATGAATTTCAGGTGGGACCAGGTAGAGAACCGTTGACCGCGCGCGTGTTAAAACCGGTGGAATGCGCCGACAGAGATCACAATGTTGAGCAGGAATTGGAGGTGGGGGACGGGGTTGGATATGGGGGACGGGATAGGAGCTCGCAGCGGTGAGCAGGAATCGAGCTCCATGTCTTCCTCAAGCACTCGTGCCACCTCGCGGTTTGAGAATTCGGTGCACGTGGAGATGTCGATTTTCCTCTGTTCGTGGTGCCGGGTGGGCGTTGATTGGAGGCTTTCGCACACATCGAAGAACACCAATCGTCTGTTCTACGTGTGCAGTGTGAATGGGGTAAGAGACTGAAGCGCATTTTCACAATTTTTGTGATCAGTGTCCTTGAGAAATACGGGGGTTGATCTGTTTGGCATGCTTGCAGGTGAAATGCTTCTTCCTTTGGGTCGATGTTCTGGCCTAGACGCTGATGAATGAGCTCATCGAAGAGCGTGAAGAATGGTTGCCAATCCTGCCGCAGACGATAGCGGCCGCAACGAGCTCCGGCAGAAGAGATAGATGGCGGACCACTCATTGATAGGGAGGTAGCTACTGAGCTAAGTAGGATGAACCAAAAGATTAGGAAGCTTGAAGAGAAATCAAAAATTTGCAATTACATTTGGGCATTTTTAGGTGGTACGGTAATTGCACTGGGTGTAATGTTGAAATTGTATGAAAAGGCATGAATTTGGGAGGAATTTCTAAGCTTGAAATTGTATGAAAAATGGTTGAAATGAGAAATGTCTTGTTATCATTTGTAAGGGAAAAGAAATGGAAAAAAGTTCCTGTAAAAAAAAGTATCCCAGAGCCGAGAGCCCAGTGTCGGCTTGACTAATGGGCCAACTCCATCCAATTAGGTCCATTCAGAGTGGGCAAATGAGAAGGGTTGGAAAATAACAAAAAAGTCAGGGTGCGGTTGGGATTCGAACACATGCCCGTGTGGTTTGGTAGCGTGAAGGGTTGCGCTGGTAACCAGTGGGACGGATAGAAAGATATTGAGAAGCAAAGGGAAGAATTCTACCTATAGATTCTTCATGATTGGGTTTAGAGTTTAAAAACACATGTCGTGTTTGTCATTTTCACGAGCATGTTGTATTTGTACACAGATAAATGATCTTTAGCCACTTTTCAACACATAAAGATCATTTGGTCACAAACATTTTTCAACACACCACTTATTTATCTTTGGGCACTTTAACACACCATGGATTTGAATAACTTGATGATGAGACTAGCTTGGTAATAAAGGTAGTGTTTATTTGTAGACTAGCTTGGTAATAAACACGTCCTAACACGTCCACTACTTGTTAGTTGTTACCCAATTTATCGACTAGTTTGGTAGCCATGTGAAAATTTTCAACACATAATGATGATCTTTGGGCACGAACACTTCTGAACAAACAAATGGTTACACAAGATAAATAAGATTCAAATGCCACCACCGTTACATAGATAAGTCCATGGACACGATACGACACACGACATAGAAAAACACAATAAACACAATGAAACTAAAAACTCGAGGGTAAACTAAATGCATGACAAGCTTGACGAACAACTTCTCAGGGCTAGATTCACGAACATATTCATCTTGCACTTTCTCTTCCACCTTGGCCACCTTCACCACCGCCATCTTCAACTTCACTCCTCCTTGTAGGGGAGGCAGTGCATCTGGTTTGCGGTCGGGAAGATGGAGTCAATATTTGTGAAGATGTTGTACATGGTGAAGAAGATTGACACGCAGCCACACCAAAAGACTTCGCCGAGCAGCGCGTATGCGTCAAACGGGTTGGTGAAGGTGACCGTGAGTAACTTGAGGGCGACGCCGTCATAAACATCGTCAAGACGAAACTTCACCGGTGAGCCCCGTGGGAGGTGGGAAAAGTCGGCGGTGAGGAAGCCGCGGGCGAGCTCGACGGGACCCCTCCACCTCAAATGCGCCCACACACAGAGCATGCTCTCCACACGAACACCAGCTGGGTAGCTGCTGACTCGTGTATTAACGAGCTCGTTGGGGAACCCCAAGAGGAAGGTATGATGAGCACAATAGTAAGTTTTCCCTCAGTTATGAAACCAAGGTTATCAATCTAGTAGGAGCAAGGAAACACCCCAAAGGTGTAGCTAGCTGAATGTTGGCAGGCCGCACTACCGGTGCCAGCAGCAACGTGGAGACCTGCACAACACAAACACGGAATTCTGTCCCCAACTTGCGGTGAGGTTGTCAATCTCACCGATTTTGCTGAAAACAAAGGATTAAACGTATTGAATGGAAGGAAGTAATAGTTTGCAGAAAGTAAACACAAAGCAGTAAACAATTTGTAGATTGTATGTAAAAGAAAGGACTAGGGTCCATAGTTCACTAGAGGTGGCTCTACTTAAGATAGATAACATGCTGGGTGAACAAATTGCAGCGGGGCAATTGACAAACATCGAGAAAGCATACAAGCATATACTAATCATCCTGACTCCTTTGAGATTCGATTGGGCATTACAACATTATACATAGACCATCATCCAACTGCATCTATGACTAATAATCCACCTTCAGGTTATCATGAACCCCCTCTAGTATTAAGTTGCAAGCAACAGATTATTTCTTTACGAATTGCGTGTAAAGTAAACAATACAATTGTTCTATGAACAAAGGATCGTTGTTTTCTCCCTAGTAACAATAGAACATCTAGTACCTTAGAGATTTCTGTCACTTCCCTAGATTACCAGAGGCATTAACCCACTATCGAGCATAAATACTAACTCTTGGAGTTGCTAGCATCTACTTGGCCAAGATAGCGAATAACAACGGAAAGCATGCAAGATCACAAATAACAAAGATATGATGGAATCAATAATCAATCTGAAATAGCATCTCAATATCCATCGGATCCCCACAAACACAACATGCAGAATTACAAATAGATGATCTTGATCATGAACGGAGCTCACAAGATCTAAACATGATAGCACAAAGGAGGAGAACCAGCCATCTAGCTACTACATGGACCCGTAGTCCAGATATGAACTACTCACGCATCACACCGGAGGCTTGCATGATGATGAAGAAGGCCTCCAGGGTGAATTCCCCTCTCCGGCATGGTGCCGGGAAGAAATTCAGATCCCTCCTGATCTAGGGATGGAGATGACGGCGGCTACAGACTCTTTCGTGGAATTTTGATCGGGTACTTAGGGTTTCAGACGAGGCAAGATATCGGCGGAACGAGAGGCCGAGGGGTGCCTAGGCGGCAGACCACCTGGCGGCGCGCTGGCCGGGTCACATGCCAGGTGGTGTGGCCAGGCCCCAGCCCCTCTCCATCTCGTATTCTGACTCCAGATGTCTTCCGGTAAAATAGTGACTTTGGCTTTTCTCCCATCCAATTCCGAGAATATTCATTTTCTGACTTCCTAGAACCAAAAACAGCAGAAAACAGGCAGCTGGGACTGTGGCTCTTGTTAATAGGTTAGTCCAAGAAATCATATGAAAAGTACTCCAAATTGTGGACAAAACACAAGAAAGTAGATAAAACCATGCATGGAACATCAAAAATTATAGATACATTTGCAATGTATCAACATCCCCAAGCTTAACTCCTGCACGTCCTCGAGTAGGTAAGTGATAAAAAGAAAGAATAATTTTTAAGGTGACATGCACCATCATAAACTTGATCAAAGTATTTTTAAAATATTCAAAGCCGGGATCATAGTACTTCAATCATAACATGAAAGACAAAGTTCTAGCAATAAGACAAAGAAACTATGTTGCAACATGAAAAGGCATAAACAAAAGATTCATGAATAACAATGCTTTGCAAGACGTTTGTTTGTTTCACATAAAGAAAACATAGCATAATAGTATTCAGCTTGTCCCTCATAGAGTAGCAAATATAAATGCATAGGACACCTTCAAAGTTCATAAGAGTGACTAGATACAAATAGTTTAAAACAAGCAATATCAAGTTATGCATCAATCAACTAGTCTTGGACAATGCACATAGAACTAAGAATGGCCATTATGCTCTCAAAGTAGCTGCAAAAAAGGTAGAAGGTGGAAACTCAATATAATGGTGGAAGAAAGGCCTTCATAGAAGGAAGTAGAGATTCAAGTTTCATAAAGAGCTTCCAAAAATTATGGTACTTATACCTTTTAGCTCTCATTGCCCCTATCATAAGCATCTTGAAGTGGTTAAGGTTAAAGTGAACAAACTATGGTGTACATGCTTGACGAAGTATAAGTTAGAAATCTCATGTCCCTTGAATACGAGGGCCGCTCCTCATGCTACTCAAGTTTAGTCACCGGTAAGTTCTTGTCATTGTAAGTACATGTGTATCATAGAGAACCGCCAACGGGGTACCCCTTGCCTGATGATAGGGAAGAATCCCCATATCAAAATGATAAGGCAAGCAGACAACGAGCATCTCAACAATCTTCTTATTTACCATGGGAATATGGTGCTTTTTTTATCTCTTTCCTCTTTTCATAATCTCTTTTTTTGCTTTTTTCTCAATATAGGACTCTTTTTTATAAGAAGAATGCTTCATAGACAGCTCATTATGGTTACGCTGCAGGTTTCCACCATGTCAGCATGGATTAGACCAGCGGCCCAGGCGTTTCTCTAACACATATACATAACTCCATGGACTTACAAGCTCCCCTTTCATTTCACACCGACGACATCCATAGACAAAAGAGCATGATATCAACTAGGTACAAAGTACCAGTGCAACGTTGAAAGTGTTCCCCATGACAGCATGGTTCTGCTAATCCCCAACAAATAAGTGCAAGCATATACAACATAGATGACACAATGGTTCAAGTTTATTAAGGGCAAGAAAAGTAAAGTGCGCCATCAAGTTCATGAGAGCTTTAATCACTAGTTTTCTCATAACAAGTTTAATTCGGAAGGTAAACAAAAACATGAATATACTTGGAATAGCATATGCTAGTAGGTAGGTATGGTGGACTCTTTGGATTAACTTGGTTTAAGGAGTTGGATGCATGAGTGGAACTCATACTTGGTTGTGGAGGTTAGCAAAAGACTAGGAGCGACAAACTAAGAGAGCAATAATGGCCATAATCATGCAGAGCGACAAAACATCATTGATCAAAGCATAAAGTGATACTACAAGTTGAAAACTAAAGGGTAATCAAGGCTATGGTGACTTTGGATAGTCATAACATGGTGTGAGCATGTGCCAGGTCAACCCAAGTAAAGCATCAAAGGAGAATACCACTATACTATGCTTTAATATGCTAAAACAATGCATGATTCATCCAAGGCACATTAAGCAATCTCAATTGTTTATAACAAGTTATGCTACAGCAAAGAACACTAAGCATAAAGCCAAAACGATATCAAGCATGGCATGACGAAGCATAGGCCACAGTTAAAAACAAGCTCTCTCTTAACCACTTAAGCAATGAACTTTCCTACTCTTTTCCAATCCAAACCAAACTATTTGAAAACCAATGTATGAAAGAGGGGGTCCAACCAATTTATTCAGCAAACTAAGCAAACAAAGCAAACGAATAACCAAAACAAAAACGAAAAGGAAGACACTCCAAGAACAACACAACTGTGCATGAAACAATAAAAATGAAGCGTTTGGAAGAAACCTAGGATTTTTATTGATGAAGAGGGGGATGCCTTGGGTATCCCCAAGCTTTGACGCTTGTACTTCTTGGATATTTCTTGGGGTGACACGCGTGGCATCCCCAAGCTTGAGCTTTAGTCCATCTTTCATCTTATTACTCATTCCTTCCATACACCTGAAATTTTTCCTTCATACAAAACTTCACACAATCTTTACTAGCAACATTATTGCACTCAAGATAATAAGTCTTTAGGTTCAGTTCCAACACCAATGAACTTCCATTAAAACAAGCTACTGTATCACTTCCCTCAAAAAGCTCAATTCCCCAAAAGAACTCAAAAAGGAACCAACAAGAAGCAAATGCAGAAAATGGCAGAAATCTGTCAAAACAGACCAGCAGGTAAAGACGATTTTTTTCGAAGACCTTATGTTGCTCAAATCAAAACGTGTTGAACTAACAAAAGTTATATAACAACCTGGGGAAGAAGAACAAAAATTAACGCCTCAAAAGGACGTACAGAGATTTTACAAGAATTTTTATGGTGAAGCACAGAAATCTGTTTCGGGACAGCAACTTTCCCAATCATTACTTCTCTCTCATTAGAGGTTATTACTGAAGTAATAACTTCCAAGACTCATCTAAAACTTTTGGGTTATCTCCCAATAAGTACTTATCTTTAACGCCTTTAAGTTAGGCATAAGAAGCAAGAAAAAGAATCAAGTGTTTCAAATGAAGAAGCATTAAGACCAAATTTTGTTTTCATAGGAGAGGCAAAAGAAATCTTCTCTCTCTTCTTAGGGAAGTGTTCTATACCTTTCTTGAGTGGGAGTTGATATTTAATGGTTCCTTCTTTCATATCAATGATGGCACCAATAGTTCTAAGGAAAGGTCTTCCCAAAGTAATAGGACAAGAAGCATTGCATTCAACATCCAAAACATAGAAATCAACAGGTACATAGGCATTGTTAACCATAATAAGAACATCATTAGGACTCCCCATTAGTTTCTTTTTAGCATTATCATCAAGTGGGACATTCAAATAACAATCTTCAAGCGGAGGTAAATCAAGCATATCATAAATCCTTCTAGGCATAATAGAAACACTACTATCAAGATCACATAAAGCTTTGAAATCAAAATCATTCACTTTCATATTAATGATGGGTTTCCCAACCATCTTCTTGTTTTATAGGAATAGAAGCTTTATGTTTTGTCTTTTCTTCTTTAATCTTTATGAGACCATCAGTAATGTGTTTTGTAAAGGCCATATTCATAGCACTAGCATTAGGACTTTTAGCAAGCTTTTGTAGGAACTTAATAACTTCAGAGATATTGTAACCATCAAGATCAAAATCAAATTTATCATTTAAAGTAGTAGAACTATTACTAGCCTCAACACTAGTGGTGGTGATAGTGGAAACACTAATGTTTCTAGCAATTTCATCTTCTCTTTCCCACTTAGCATGTAATTCAGCTAATAGTCTAACATTTTCATCAATTCTTACTTGTATGGCATTAGTAGCTACAAAGGGATTATCATTAGTTTCAGGTTTAGCAGCCATTTTATTCAAAGAAGATTGAGCTTCAGCCAAAGATGCTATATTTCTTTCAGCATTAGAGAGTTTTTCCTCAATAGTTTTATTGAAAGCAGTTTGTTTACTAATAAAGTCTTTAATCATAACTTCATGTTCAGAGGGAGCACTCCTATTATTGTTGTAAGAATTTCCATAAGCATTACCATTGTTGGGAGGATATGGCTTATAATTGTTGTTACCAAAATTATTCCTGTAGGCATTGTTGCTAAAATTGTTATTTCTTATAAAGTTCACATCAACTTGCTCTTCTTGAGCAACCAAAGAGGCTAAGGGAACATTATTTGGATCAATATGGGCTTTCCGATTCACAAGCATAGACATAATAATATCAATCTTATCACTCAAGGAGGAGGTTTCCTCAACAGAATTTTACCTTCTTACCTTGTGGAGCTCTCTCAGTATGCCATTCAGAATAGTTAACCATCATATTATCTAGAAGCTTTGTTGCAGCACCCAAAGTAATGGTCATAAAGGTACCTCCAGCAGCAGAATCCAATAGGTTCTTTGAAGAATAGTTCAATCCTGCATAAAAAGTTTGGATGATCATCCAAGCAGTCAGTCCATGAGTGGGACAATTCTTTACCAAAGATTTCATTCTTTCCCAAGCTTGAGCAACATGTTCATTATCAGATTGTTTAAACTTCATTATTTCACTTCTCATAGATATAATCTTAGTAGAAGGATAGTATTTTCCAATGAAAGCATCTTTGCATTTAGTCCAAGAATCAATACTATTCCTAGTTAAGGAATTCAACCATTCTTTAGCTTTTCCTCTCAAAGAGAAAGGAAACAATTTAAGCTTAATAATATCTCCATCTATATCCCTATGCTTTTGCATCTCACAAAGTTCAACAAAGTTATTTAGATGGGCAGCAGCATCTTAATTACCAATACCAGAAAATTGTTCTCTCATAACAAGATTGAGTAAAGCAGGTTTTATCTCAAAGAAAGTAGCTTCAGGAACAGGTGGAGCAATAGGTGTGCTCATAAAATCATTGTTGTTGGTGCTAGTGAAGTCACACAACTTAGTATTTTCATGAATAGTCTTTTTTTGTGTGTTTTTAATAAAGAAAACAAACTTGTAGGAGCGTAGTAGTTAGTTTTCCCTTAGTTATGAAACCAAGGTTATCAATCCAGTAGGAGCAAGGAAACACCCCAAAGGTGTAGCTAGCTGAACGTTGGCAGGGCGCACTACCGGTGCCAGCAGCAACGTGGAGACCTGCATAACACAACCACATAACTCTGTCCCCAACTTGCGATGAGGTTGTCAATCTCACCGGTTTTGCTAAAAACAAAGGATTAAATTATCGAATGGAAGGAAGTAATAGTTTGCAAAAAGTAAACACAAAGCAGTAAACAGTTTGTAGATTGTATGTAAAAGAAAGGACCGGGGTCCATAGTTCACTAGATGTGGCTCTCCTTAAGATAGATAACATGCTGGGTGAACAAATTACAGCGGGGCAATTGACAAACATTGAGAAAGCATACAAGCATATACTAATCATCTTGATTCCTTTGAGATTCTATTGGGCATTACAACATTATTCATAGACCGTCATCCAACTGCATCTATGACTAATAATCCACCTTCAGGTTATCATCCGAACCCCCTCTAGTATTAAGTTGCAAGCAACGGATTATTGCTTTACGAATTGCGTGTAAAGTAAACAATACGATTGTTCTATGAACAAAGGATTGTTGTTTTCTCCCTAGTAGCAACATCAGATCTAGTACCTTAGAGATTTCTGTCACTTCCCCAAATTACCAGTGGCATGAACCCACTATCAAGCATAAATACTAACTCTTGGAGTTGCTACCATCTACTTGGCCAAGATAGCTACTAACAACGGAAAGCATGTAAGATCACAAATAACAAAGACATGATAGAATCAATAATCAATCTGAAATAGCATCTCAATATCCATCGGATCCCCGCAAACACAACATGCAGAATTATAAATAGATGATCTTGATCATGAATGGAGCTCACAAGATCTAAACATGATAGCACAAAGGAGGAGAACCAGCCATATAGCTACTACATGGACCCGTAGTCCAGAGATGAACTACTCACGCATCACACCGGAGGCTTGCATGATGATGAAGAAGGCCTCCAGGGTGAATTCCCCTCTCCGGCAGGGTGCCGGGAAGAGCTTCAGATCCCTCCCGATCTAGGGATGGAGATGACGACGGCTACAGACTCTTTCGTAGAATTTTGATCGGGTACTTAGGGTTTCCGTATCAAAGGCAATATATAGGCGGAAGGAGAGGCCGAGGGGGTGCCTGGGGCGGCTAGGCCACCCCCTGGCACGGGCCAGGCTGGGCCGCGCGGCCAAGTGGTGTGGCCAGGCCCCAGCCCCTCTCCGTCTCATATTCTGGCTCCAGATGTCTTCCGGTAAAATAGTGACTTTGGCTTTTGTCCTGTCGAATTCTGAGAATATTCATTTTCTGACTTCCTGGAACCAAAAACAGCAGAAAATAGGCAGCTGGCACTATGGCTCTTGTTAATAGGTTAGTCCAAGAAATCATATGAAAAGTACTCCAAAGTGTGTACAAAACACAAGAAAGTAGATAAAACCAAGCATGGAACATCAAAAATTTAGATACATTTGCAATGTATCAGTAGCACAACTCCAGCACGGTAGGCAGCCGGTGAAAGGTTGGTTTGTAGTACTACATCTTCGGTGGTGCTTGGGGTGAGAGGACAGAGAGCTTGCTTGGTGTTGGAGTGGAGACTTCTGCTCTAGCTTGGGTGGTGTGTGGGAGAGGAAAAGGGGTGTATAAATAGGCTAGAAACAGTGGGTTAGGGTTGGTAATGAAGTGATGGGTGTATAAACGCGTGTGTATCTGTGCGTCTGAATCGAGGAGGTGGAGGCACATGAAACTGATCGAGGAGGTGGCGACACGTGAAACTAAATCGAGGAGGTGGCAGTGCGTGAATCTTAATCGAGGAGGTGGCTGAGTCACTTTGGTGAGGCGCGCATGCATGAGGACAGCATCGTTTCACGCGCATCTGAATCGACTTAATGGCTCTGGTGCCACGAATCGCTGCGGTGAGGCGCACATGCATGGCGACGTCGTCCCTTCCCACGCATGCCTAGAAAGGCTATGACCTAGTGTGCCCACGCATTTCACAACAGACATGAGCACAGACCGCGACACGACCCAACGGTCCACCTAGCATGCCCGCTCGGAACACCCATCTGTGTTGAGAAAAAAGCGTCCAACCAATCAGATAGCAGAATGAACTTCTCGCAGATCGCCCAAGCCTGCCCATAGATTCCTTCTAGAAGGACGATCGGATGGCTGCAGTTCAGCGGTAGGGTTACATTGATGGTCATTGTTCAACGCTAGGGTTATATTGTTCAATGTTTGGAAGCGAGTTGACTAGGGTTTGACCAAATACTCAAATGAGTTTGAAACAGTTTTAAATTTCAAAAACCACACCAAAGCTTCATATTGGAGTGACTAAGAAGGATCCATGCTTAGTTTTTCATTTTCATTTGAGAAACTTTTTTAAATGTTGGTCAAAGTTAGGTTTGACTAAATACTCAAATGAGCATAAAAAATTCAAAAAATTCATAAACCTACGCACATAGTCTTCTTATGTCATATACTAAGGATTCAAATCGATAAACAAGGTCTACATACTTTCAAAACATAAGGTTCATGTACATTATGTGATATCTCGAACTCTGTTGTACAGAGTCAAGGGTGAAGAGAAGGGGTTTAGGTTTGGAACATGGAAAGTTTCAAAAACCACACCAAAGCTTCATTTTGGAGTGACTAAGAAGGATCTAGGCTTAGTTTTTCATTTTCATTTGAAAAACTTGTTTAAATGTTGGTCAAAGTTAGGTTTGACCAAATACTCAAATGAGCATAAAAATTAAAAAAAAACAAAAAATTTGAAAAACCTGCGCACATAGTCTTCTTATGTCATATACTAAGGATTCAAGTCAATAAACAATGTTTATATACTTTCAAACAGAAGGTTCATGCACATTATGTGGTATCTCGAACTCTGTTGTACAAAGTCAAGGGTGAAGAGAAGGGGTTTACATTTAAAAGAGTTTTAGGTTTCAAAATCCGCACCAAAGCTTTATTTTGGAGTGACTAAGAAGGATCCAACCTTAGTTTTTCATTTTCATTTGAAAAACTTGTTTTTAAATGTTGGTCAAAGTTAGGTTTGACCAAATATTCAAATGAGCATAAAAAATTGAAAAACCTGCGCACATAGTCTTCTTATGTCATATACTAAGGATTCAAGTCGATAAACAAGGTCTACATACTTTCAAACAGAAGGTTCATGTACATTATGTGATATATCGAACTCTGTTGTATGAAGTCAAGAGTGAAGAGAAGGGGTTTAGGTTTAAAACAGTTCTAAGTTTCAAAAACCACACCAAAGCTTCATTTTGGAGTGACTAAGAAGGATCCAGGCTTAGTTTTTCATTTTAATTTGAAAAACTAGTTTAAATGTTGGTCAAAGTTAGGTTTGACCAAATACTCAAATGTGCTTAAAAATTCAAAAATAATCAAAAAAAATGAAAAACCTGCGCACATAGTCTTCTTATGTCATATAAACTAAGTCTACATACTTGGAAACAGAAATACAACAACACTGGTCCAAATAAGCATTGCAACATCCAAATAACATAGGTCCAACATTATTCAACACAAATACAACAACATTCATAATGTTTTAAAAATTATACTCCCTCTGTTCCTTAATATAAGGTGTATAGTTTTCTTGCACGAATATTAGCGCACATGTTGGGAGGACAAATTTTGTTGCTTTAGGACATGAATACCCCAGGTGATTGACGTGATATAGAGGGAACATACGAAAAATGGGTATCCTCTCTCTCTCTCTCCTGATCAGATTAATTGCCTCCTAAATAAGAGGAACAAATCCCAAAATTCTCTATACACCTTATATTATGGAATTTTTCACAAAAAACTATACACCTTATATTAAGGAACGGAGGGAGTACTTGGTTCTTGCCACCACTTTGCTCCTTGTGATCATTGTGCTTATTGCCACCACTTTCCTCCTTGTGCTCTTCCCCTCTTTGTTGTCGATATCTCAAGTACCCTAGCGCTCACTGCCACCACTTTGTTTGAACCTACCACAGAGCTATACAACCCAAACATAAAGGGTTTTGAGATCATGTCAAGTGATAAATGTAAAATAGTATTGGCAAGATATACATGCCAAGCAGAACTCACAATCACAGAAGGTTGGTCACCATCATTTGGAGCCTTAGTTGGAGCATTATTTTGCTCACCATCATTTGGAGCCTTAGTCGGTGTCGTGGTGGTATCACGGCATATGCCATGGGTAGGCTAAAGTTGGGGCCGATGGACGTGGAGGAATCCGGGGAGGGATGATGCGGTGAAGACCGCACTCATACGGACAAAGAGAAATACAATGTATACATCTATTCCCTCATATTCTTGCCATACATGTGGCTACAATCATGCTCCTTGAGTTATTTCCCCTATGCTTCTATATAAGCTCTCTGTGAGAGTCGAGGAAGAGGAAGAAGGAGAGCTCCTAGTGAGCAAAAAAGGAGAGGAGCCCTTCGGGGCCTCCCTGAAAACGATCCCCCTGGTGCTCCTTATAAAGGGGAGCCCAGGGGACAAAGCTTGCTCCATACGCTAGGCATCTACTTAGCATATTCCCTGTATCTTCTTAGATGCTTGGCATATGCCTTGGCATCTTTGGAGATGCCATGGCATATCCCTTAGCATATTCCCTAGCATCTTCTTGATGCCAAGGGCATATTCCATAGGCCATGTGCCAGTCTGAGCCATGGGCGTCCCAAGACTAGCACCACACTTGTTGGTCTTGTCTTGATCTGATGGCGTATTTTGGAGGGGATCGTGGAGGCATCTGGAGGTAAATAACAGGGCGTTTAGATCATCATAACTCGGCCCAAAGGTCCTAGAGGATGTGCCAACTCGGCATGGGCTTTGGTTGATTCGGCCTGGGGGAGATGCAGCCCAGCCGGATCATCTAGTGGCCCAGCCGAGGTCCGGCAGTGGCCCAGCCGGGTTCCCCGCCAGTCGGCCCACGCGGGCGTGGTGGCGTGAAGTGGAGCAGGTGACGCTGCCCCGTGGTGGGCCGAGATTTCCCTTATTCGGCCCACCCGGGAGCTAGCTGCTACGCATCGGCGAGGTTGGAGAGAGCCCCGCGGTGGGCTGAGGTTCCTCCTTCCCGGCCCACCCGGGCGGCGTCTAAGTAGCGAGGTGGCGAAGAGGTAGTCCGGCGCGGGGAGAGAGCGACGCTGGCGGGAGGGACGCTAGCGACGTTGCCGGGCCGGCTGAGGCAGAGCTGGCCCATCTGGATGAGGTAGTGACGAGGTGGCGTGGTAGGCCGGCGGGGTGTACCTCGGCCCAGCCAGGTTTCGTGTAGTTCGGCCCAGGAGGCCTGAGTGACGGCGGTAGGACCTAATTCGGCCTGGGGGGAGGTTGACCAGGCCGAGTTTTGCCTATGTCGGCCCAGGTCCTCTTTTTCCCTTTATCCTTTTCTGTTTATCCTTTGTACTCATATTTAATATCATTTTCCTACATATGTATCTTATTGACTTACTTAATTCACCAACTCTAGGGTACCCGGGGGTACACCCCCGACATTAGTCCCCGAGGCTATGTGGGACTCGTAGAGTCGTGCATAGGCTTCATATTAAATATTCCTAGAGTTGTTTTATGACATACAACTTCCTTGTCATATATTTCTTGGTCGCATAATCCTTTTGGCCAAGTTTGTGACTTTATCCTTCTTGGGCACTTCTCATAACCTTTCTGGGCAAGTTTTTCGACTTCAGGCCTTCTTGGGTTCTGGTCATAACCCCTTTGGGTAAGTTTCTTGGCTTCTGGCCATCATGGGCACTGGTCATAAACCCTTTGGGTAAGTTTCTGGGCTTCTGGCCATCATGGGCACTGGTCATAACCCCTTTGGGTAAGTTTCTGGACCTCTGGCCATCATGGGCACTGGTCATAACCCCTTTGGGTAAGTTTCTGGACCTCTGGCCATCATGGGCACTGGTCATAACCCCTTTGGGTAAGTTTCTGGACCTCTGGCCATCATGGGCACTGGTCATAACCCTTTTTGGTAAATTTCTGGACCTCTGGCCATCATGGGCACTAGTCTTTTAACCTCTTTGGGTAAGCTACGAGTTCCTGCCTTCTTGGGCATTGCTCTTTTAACCTCATTGGGTAAGTTTATGAGTTCTTGCCTTCTTGGGCATTGCTCTTTTAGCCTCATCGGGTAAGTTTACGAGTTCTTGCCTTCTTGGGCATTGCTCTTTTAGCCTCATTGGGTAAGTTATGAATACTTGCCTTCTTTGGCATTGCTCTTTTAACCCCATTGGGTAAGTTGTGAGTTCTGGCCTTCTTGGGCACTGCTCTTTTAACCCCATTGGGTAAGATATGAGCTCTTGCCTTCTTTGGCATTGCTCTTTCAACCCCATTGGGTAAGATATGAGCTCTTGCCTTCTTTGGCATTGCTCTTTTAACCCCATTGGGTAAGATATGAGCTCTTGCCTTCTTTGGCGTTGCTCTTTTAACCTCATTGGGTAAATTGTGAGTTTTGGCATTCTTGGGCACTGCTCTTTTAACCTCATTGGGTAAGTTGTGAGTTCTGGCCTTCTTGGGCACTGCTCTTTTAACCCCATTGGGTAAGATATGAGCTCTTTCCTTCTTTGGCATTGCTCTTTTAACACCATTGGGTAAGATATGAGCTCTTGCCTTCTTTTGCGTTGCTCTTTTAACCTCATTGGGTAAGTTGTGAGTTCTGGCCTTCTTGGGCACTGCTCTTTTAACCTCATTGGGTAAGTTGTGAGTTCTGGCCTTCTTGGGCACTGCTCTTTTAACCCCATTGGGTAAGATATGAGCTCTTGCCTTCTTTGGCATTGCTCTTTTAACCCCATTGGGTAAGATATGAGCTCTTGCCTTCTTTGGCGTTGCTCTTTTAACCTCATTGGGTAAGATATGATCCGAGTCATCTGTTTCCAAATCCGAGTTATTTTACTTAAAATTGACTTATGTCTTAAGTCTGAGTCATCTGACTCAAATCCGAGATATATGATTCAAATCCGAGTTAACTCAACTCAAATCCGAGTTACTTTACTCAAAATTAACTTTATGTCTTAAGTCTGAGTCATCTGGCTCGAATCCGAGTTATATGACTCAAATCCGAGTTAACTCAACTCAAATCCGAGTTACTTTACTCAAAATTGACTTTATGTCTTAGGGATGAGTCATCTGGCTCCAATCCGAGTTATATGATTCAAATCCAAGTTAACTCAACTCAAATCTGAGTTACTTTACTCAAAATCAACTTTATGTCTTAAGTCCGAGTCATCTGGCTCGAATCCGAGTTATATGACTCAAATCCGAGTTAACTCAACTCAAATCCGAGTTACTTTACTCAAAATTGACTTTATGTCTTAGGGATGAGTCATCTGGCTCGAATCCGAGTTATATGATTCAAATCCGAGTTAACTCAACTCAAATCCGAGTTACTTTACTCAAAATTGACTTTATGTCTTAGGGATGAGTCATCTGGCTCCAATCCGAGTTATATGATTCAAATCCGAGTTAACTCAACTCAAATCCGAGTTACTTTACTCAAAATTAACTTTATGTCTTAAGTCTGAGTCATCTGGCTCGAATCCGAGTTATATGACTCAAATCCGAGTTAACTCAACTCAAATCCGAGTTACTTTACTCAAAATTGACTTTATGTCTTAGGGATGAGTCATCTGGCTCCAATCCGAGTTATATGATTCAAATCCGAGTTAATCTCAACCCAAATCCGAGTTACTTTACTCAAAATTGACTTTATGTCTTAGGGATGAGTCATCTGACTCCAATCCGAGTTATATGATTCAAATCCGAGTTAACTCAACTCAAATCCGAGTTACTTTACTCAAAATTAACTTTATGTCTTAAGTCTGAGTCATAAAACGAATCCGAGTTATATGACTCAAATCCGAGTTAACTCAACTCAAATCCGAGTTACTTTACTCAAAATTAACTTTATGTCTTAAGTCTGAGTCATCTGGCTCGAATCCGAGTTATATGACTCAAATCCGAGTTAATTCAACTCAAATCCGAGTTACTTTGTTTGCCATGATATAGCTTGATTTGGCGCGATGAGGATAATTTGCCTTTGATATGGATCCGAGATATAGATCCGAGATTAAGCTTTGGGATATGATAGTAGGGCTAACTGCTGAGGGATCTGATTCGAGATGTAAATAGGAGATATAGATTGGAGATGTGATAAGCTGGCCAATAATCACCCGTGATATGATATAACCTGGCGAGATGGTGAGATATCAATCCGAGTCATAACATGACATGGCAATCTGGTGAACTGAATAAAGCTCCAGCATGAATCAGAGATATGATTAGTACGCCGAGTCTGAATACCAATCCGAATTATAATATTCCCTGTCAAGCTGAATCAAATGTTAGTCCGGATAAAAGACAATCTACTGAGATGAGTTAAAGGTTAGTTCGAAGCATAAACAAATTGACTCAAATTATATCCGAATCAACAATAAAACGGCTGGTAAGCTGAGTTAAAGGACAATCTAAAGCATAAATAAACTGACTCAAAATCTATCTGAATCACAAATAAGCTGATTCATCTTATGGCCGAGTTAACAGATAAGCTGGCTGGTGAGCTGAGTTACTGGGTAATCCAAAACATAAACTGACTCAAAATCTATCTGAATCACAAATAAGCTGATTCAACTTATGGCCGAGTTAACAGATAAGCTGGCTGGCGTACAGATCTAAATCAACATGATGTTCTCTTAATCCAAAGGTGACTCTAAGGATAAGTCGGCTAGTCCCCGGGTTAAGTTCTTTTCTCCCCGGGGTGAAGGATTGAGTGTAGGTGACTGAGTTATCTGGCACTTGCAGTATACTTGAAGAAGTGTTTGAGTGAGTCTTGCTAAGTCATACGTGCTTTGCTGAGTTATTTGGTACTTACAGTGGGCTTGGAGTAGTGCTTGAGTCCTTTTTGCTGAGTCTTACCTGTTTTGTTGAGTCAGACTTGGAGACTCTTTGCGCTTACCTCTATGTTCTCTGTTCTCTTGGTGAAGCTGAATGAGCCCTATGAGGAAGAAGTTGTTGAAGACGTTCCCGTCCGGATGGAAACTCCACCAACGCCACTAGAGACCCCACGGTGGGCGCCAAATGTCGTGGTGGTATCACGGCATATGCCATGGGTAGGCTAAAGTTGGGGCCGATGGATGTGGAGGAATCCGGGGAGGGATGATGCGGTGAAGACCGCACTCATACGGACAAAGAGAAATACAATGTATACATGTATTCCCTCATATTCTTGCCATACATGTGGCTACAATCATGCTCCTTGAGTTATTTCCCCTATGCTTCTATCTAAGCTCTCTATGAGAGTCGAGGAAGAGGAAGAAGGAGAGCTCCTAGTGAGCAGAAAAGGAGAGGAGCCCTTCGGGGCCTCCCTGAGAACGATCCCCCTGGTGCTCCTTATAAAGGGGAGCCTAGGGGACAAAGCTTGCTCCATACGCTAGGCATCTACTTAGCATATTCCCTGTATCTTCTTAGATGCTTGGCATATGCCTTGGCATCTTTGGAGATGCCATGGCATATCCCTTAGCATATTCCCTAGCATCTTCTTGATGCCAAGGGCATATTCCATAGGCCATGTGCCAGTCTGAGCCATGGGCGTCCCAAGACTGGCACCACACTTGTTGGTCTTGTCTTGATCTGATGGCGTATTTTGGAGGGGATCGTGGAGGCATCTGGAGGTAAATAACAGGGCGTTTAGATCATCATAACTCGGCCCAAAGGTCCTAGAGGATGTGCCAACTCGGCATGGGCTTTGGTTGATTCGGCCTGGGGGAGATGCAGCCCAGCCGGATCATCTAGTGGCCCAGCCGGGTTCCCCCATAGTCGGCCCACGCGGGAGTGGTGGCGTGAAGTGGAGCAGGTGACGCTGCCCCGTGGTGGGCCGAGCTTGCCCTTATTCGGCCCACCCGGGTGTAGGGGTTCGTAGCATGGAAAACAAAAATTTTCTATCGCATACAAACAAACAAGCCAAGATCTATCTACTAGATTGCAGCAACGAGTCGATAGAGGAACTCACCCTCGAAGATTCCAAAGCGGTTAACGAGAGCAGATTCTCGTGGGTGATGTAGTCGATTCTTCCGATCTCAAGATCGCAGACGATCCTTCCAGCGCCACGTTCCAGCGCCCCGCAATCGGTCACACGCTCGGTACTGACGAAGACCTTCCTCTCCTTGTTCCAAAGAAAGCGGAGGTTGTAGCACTCTCTCGCGATTCCGGCAGACAACCGTGGTACCTGGAAGTAGAGGGAGATCCGGGCTTCGCTTAAGCCGGTGCAGTAGGGTGTAGCTTATGAGAGAGGCTATTAGTGGTCTAGTAATTAGACACACCAATTAGAAGGCTCTAAACCAATTAGAAGGCTCTAAACCGCTGGCTAAAGCAATTAGAAGCTCTAAACCAAAACGGCTCTAAACCGGAGGTAGAAGATAGGAACTTGTGTGTTTTAGGAGGGAGCCCTGCCCCTCCTTATATAGGTGGGAGGGGCTGGCCACGCCATGGGGAGGGAGTGGAGTCCCTCCCCAACTCGGCCTTGAGGTGGGGCGCCGGCTTGGGGAGGAGGAATCCTCCCAACTCGGTTTCCACTTCCTCCTCTTTCCACTTTCCAAAACTTGCCGTTTGACTTTCAAACTAGCCGTTTGACTTTTCAATTTAGGATTTAAATAAACCCTTTATTTTGGACAGCGAGAACACTTAGTACATGATGCAATCATTCCAATATGTAATGACACATTCATGTACCCTTCCCCCTCCGGAGTGCCGGACATTCCGGGACCTTCTAGAATGTTCCCGATGAAAACACCGGAACCATTCCCCAACTCCGAAACGGGACTTTCCTTATATGAATCTTATTCTCCGGACCATTCCGGATCACCTCGTGATATCCCGGATCCCATCCGAGACTCCGAACAACATTCGGTCTCTTTCATAATACCATAACTACTCAAACAACGTCGAATCCTTAAGTGTGTCTCCCTACGGTTCGTGAATTATGCGGACATGATCGAGACACTTCTCCGAAAAATAACCAATAGAGGAATCTGGAAATTCATATGGCTCCCACATATTTCTACGATTACTTTGCGATCGAATGAACCACTTACATACGATACCAATTTCCCTTTGTCTCACGATATGTTACTTATCCGAGGTTATGATCGTCGGTATCTCTGCATACCTAGTTCAACCTCGTTACTGATAAGTACTCTTTTCTCGTTCCCGTGATATGTGATCCCTTGTGACCAAGTCACATGCTTGCAAGCTAATTGGATGACATTTCACCGAGAGGGCCCAGAGAATATCTATCCGTCATGTGGATGGACAAATCCCACTCTTGAACCATGTGTTTCAACCAATACTTTCCGAACACTCAATGCCACCTTTATAGCCACCCTGTTACGGTGTGGTGTTTGATGACATCAAAGCATCCATCCAGTAAAGGTGATATGCATGATCTCATGGTCGAAGGAATTAGGTTACTATGTATCAGAAAGCATATAGCAATTGAACTATTGAAATGACTTGATCTTTATGCTACGCTTATCTATAGGAGTATGTCCACCATATCATTCTCCTAACGATATGATCTTGTTGTTGATAACATCTCAATGTTCATGATATGGAAACCACAATCATCAATCAACCAACAAGCTAGTGAAGTATAGAGGCTATACTAGGGACTTCAAATTAAGTTTACAAATCACACAAGTATTAATGGTTTCCTTGTTAATACTATTATAGCATGAATGTAAACATTTATCATAAACACAAAGATATATAATAATAACTACATTTATTATTACCTCTAGGGCATATCTCCAACAGTCTCCCACTTGCACTAGAGTCAATAATCTAGTTTCAAACCTTTGTGTATTCAACACCTATGGCTTTCCGGTGTTGTATGTACACGATTGCTAGTGGTCAACTGATCTCCGGATCTGACACTTCCAGGTCCGTGTGTAATTGCATGTCTTTGCGTCTCTACGCATCACTCATTCTCGAATGAGATGGCTTTGTATAAATTTGGTCTTTCGGTGTGACCTTTAGTTCTTTGGGGTTAAAACATGTTGATAATATTGTCGCACAATATATCTTCATAGTATTATCCCGCTGTGAACTACACCTAGTTTGATAACAAACTACTTGACACAAATGCCCTCTTTTGCTGCTATAATAGCAGTCATATACTTAGCCTTTTGTTGTAGTATCTGTCACAATGTCTTAACTTTGGAATTCATCCAAATCCATTATGGAACTCACTTTCCATTATATTGTGCCACCCTTAATTTAGATTGAGATAAACTAAATTTGTACTTTGTGACAAAGCTAGTATCAATGTAGTATTTTTACAATGAACTAACCATCTATTTGTCACTTCTACAAATAATATACTCTTAGTTCTTCCAAAAGATCATAAGAATATCCTTACTATCGTCCAATGATCATCTTATGAATCATTCTGGTATATGCTCATAATATTTATAGCATAGGACATATCTGGATTTGTACATATCACAGTATGATTGATATAAATACTCTTTGTGATTTCATACATCAAGTATCAATCTATACTTGAATCTTTGTTTCACTTACCAAGTGCCAATACACTTGAATATATCATCAATATTGAACTTCATTCAATCCTTTCTGTGCGACAAGAACCTTTCTTGTAGTTTCTATATTGAACTCATTCAATATCTCGTCTATGTACTTCTGGCACAACCATATTAGCGTCTATTGATGCCAAATATTTGGGTTTTGCCTAAGTCTTTCATCGGGATGAAATTCTTAATATGTGTTAATAAAAGATACATTATTTCCAATCAACAATATGTCTTCCACATAATGTATTAGAAACATGTCTTAGCGCTCCCACTTAATTTCTTGCAAATGCAAGCATCTTCATTGTCTCCGATGAAATTAAACTCTTTTAACAGTTTCATCATAGTGAAGATTCCAACTCCGCTATGCTTACTTCAACCATTGAAGTTTGCATATGCTTTTAGCATCCTTTGAATTAACAAAACCCTTTGGACCGTGTCATGCACACGTCCTAGGTAACCATTCTATTAGAAGAACTTGTTTTGTTTATTCAACTATCATATAACAAAATTATATGTAGTGGTTGCTTCATTAATCCGTCTAGACTAAATATCACTATGAAAGATCAAATCTTGTCATAGTCAACCTTTGAACATTGTTGTGAACTCTTTCCCAACATGTCGACTATTTCATAGATGTGCAACATCCATGTCTATTTATTTATAGATCCAAACACGACTGTAAGGTCTTACACCTTTCTCGAGGGTCCTTCAAGTTCAAAACTTGATTTCTCGTGTATGGAACTATCACGGATTTTATGGCTTCAAGCCATTTGACGGAGTCAGGGCCCATCATCGCTTCTTTGCATGTAGTAGGTTCATTATTCTCAAATAATGATTCAACCCTCAAATCTTGGTATTTGATTGTTCATCCGACCTACTTGTTTCAATAGAAACTTAGACCTCCGTGACCACAACCTTTGAGGTACGTGAGCCATGAGTTTTGTTGCTGCCTCCAGAACACTTTTCGGCGCTGCGCAACTTTGCACATATAGCTAAGGTTCCTTTAACCTTATCAAAGTTCTATTGTCCTCCCATTTAACTTTTCACGAAAAATTCCTTCTCAAAGAAACTTGACGTTCTAAGCGACAAACACTTTTGTCTCCGGTGTTTATGGAGGAATACTTAACATTTATACAAAGACAGGTTCATCCGACTTTGGTTGCAAACATCTTTCTTATGCATAGCATACCAATGTTTAAGAAAGGACTACTTGGGTTTTATCCCAAACCATAACCTTTATATGGTGTCATTTCAGCGGATTATGATGGAGCTCTTTTCAGTGTAAAACGGTAGTCTCTAAAGCTTTTAATCTTTAAAATATAATAGCAGTTTTATGAATTATACCTTCGATCTTACCATGTCAAACAAGGTTTAATTACATATCTCGAAAGCTCCATACTCTTATGGTGTTTCGGGAAATGCAAATCCACGGAACGATTCCTTAAATCTTAGGTATTATGCTAAACTTGTAATTCAAATATCTTCCTTTATGATCTTATCATAAACTATTCATATTCTTGTTACAATGATTTTGCACTTCATCTTGAAAATCTTTCGAACTTTTCAAATATTTCACACTTCATCCTTATTAAGTAAATATTCACATATTCACTCAAATTTTCGGAGAAAGCACATGAAGTTGAAATCCATCGCTCTTGACTACACATAATGGAGTTCGTACAACAATATGCACAAGTTCCAATAAGCTAGTCTTTCGTTCCCTTTTGGCCTATGAACGAAGTTTTAATTATCTCTAGGAAATTTTCACAAACGTCATTTGATCAAAAATCAAAAGACTCCAAAATTCCATCCACATGGAGTTTCTTCATGTTTTCTCTCCAATATAATTTAAACGGCGATGTCACTTCCTAAGTGATCTTTCAATCAATTTGTCTTTCGACAATTTTAGCATTAGTTTTATGGATGTGATTTCTCCAACGAGATTTGTGAATCATCCATCTTTTATGGATTACGGCAATTATTTGAACAACCCTTTTGTTCTCATAATACCTGATAAAACAAATCCTGAAGGCAAGCTTTGATGTTTAACGAGCAACACAATAACCCTTTATTTGTTCTCGATGAACATCATCACATATTCTTTTGCTAGTTACTTAGGCCATTGTAGTTCATGAATTGTGTTGTTTCGTATGACGATTCACACCAACAAATTCAGTATCAAATACTTAAGAACCACATTGTTTAATAAGCAAAGAATATAGCCATAACACGTATATCATCTATATACTTAAACTGAACAATTCTAGTCTTTTCTTTTCTGCCATATACTTATGAGATTCTCTTCAAGATTTCCTTTTACATTTGAAAGAATCTATCAACATCAATAGTGGAGTCATACTTATGACACATAGTCCAAAGCGTGTATAGTTAAATACCAATGTCTTTGAACTTGCACTTTGAAGTAGATCACCATTATCAAATATTTGGTGTTCTTTTAAATTCCTTTCTTTAGTAATCTCTTGGTGTAGTAAACATTTTACCTACATCAAATATTCACCTTCATCATGGATTTATCCATGATCAAGCTACTTTTAGCTTGTAACGGTGAATCGCGAGTATAATGTTGCTCTCCAAAACCTTTTGGAAGATTAGGACAACTAGTGTTTCCAACCTTTTGCAAATTCTCATCAAATATGAGAACATGACTTTTGCCATATTATACTCTATCATGTTGTAACCAAAACTTCGTTTCAGATATCACAATATCTTCCACACATCATGGTTTCTGAAACAACTCTTTCAGATCCTAGATAACCTTGATATTAAGATAATCTTTTGAATATCAAGAATCATGGAGACAAACATGATACTCATATACTAACACTTTGGAATTGTCACTCTTGTTTTAATACCAATTATTAAACTTCATGGAGTAACCGGAACTTACTGAAAGTTTGCAATAGGACTTTAAACTTTAGATTAACACTTCAAAACAATACGATACCAGTTCGTAAAGTAACTAACCAGAATTCTATAGTTCTATCATCTCAATTATAACTAAGCGCAAGGTGGTAAACGGATGCCAATGACTACAACAACTATGCAAATTCACTTTGATTTAGTTTATGATAAATTGAGTTCTAATTAATAATTAAATTAATCTAGGTGAACTCCCACTCAAAACAATATCCCTCACATTGTTTTAGTGATCACACGAACCAAATCCACCACATCAAAACCGATCATCACGAGAGTTGATATAGCTTTAATGGCGAACAATCAACATGTTCATCATATCTACTATATGACTCATGCTCTACCTTTCGGTAATCCGTGTTCCTGAGGCCATGTCTGTACATGCTAGGCTCGTCAAGATCAACCTTAGCTTCCGCATAAGCAAATCTGGCTTGCTTACGTTGTATTCACCCGCGGAATCAAAGACACCCGATCATCACGTGGTGCTTGAGCGCAAGCTTTGGCAGCGGTGCATACTAAGGGTGAACACTTTAGAACTTGAAATTTATGTATGAGGGATCATCTTATAATGCTACCGTCTACTAAGCAATACAAGATGCATAAAGGATTAACATCACATGCAATTCATAATATGTGATATGATATGGCCTTTCTTCTTTGTGCTTCCGATCTCCATCTTCAAGCACGAACATGATCTCCATCATCACCGGCATAGCATCAAGGTCAATGACGCTTCTTCATGGTTGTCGTCCACCAGCTTTAACTATTACAACTATTTTGAATAGACACGCAGGTCTTAACAGAAATTAAAGACAACCATAAGGCTCCTGCCGGTTGCCAACTTACAATAAGGAACATTGCATACATCAAATATAACCACAATCATGGCCATATCACATCACTGCACACCCCTGCAAAACAAAGTTAGACGCTTCTACTTTCTTTGCATATTTTACGTGGTTTGGGGCTTTCCATAGGTGTCGTTCTAACCTACGAACAAGAACCACAACATTGATACTAGCATTGTTGATTACCCGTTGTAAATTGGATCTTTACTATGCTAGGAGAAACAGGCACCAAGAAGCCACTCATGCAATATAAATTGCATGTCAAGCGTGGAGCAAGTCTCATGAACGATGTCATGTAAGGTTAGCCCGGGCCGCTTCATCCCAACATACCGCAAGATGCAAAGTACACAAAAAGCAATCTACAATAAAAGCATCAACGCCCACAATGACCATTGTGTTCTACTCGTGCAACAGATCTACATATAGACACGGCTCGATACCCTTTGTGGGGTTCGTAGCATGGAAAACAAAAATTTTCTATCGCATACAAACAAACAAGCCAAGATCTATCTACTAGATTGCAGCAACGAGTCGATAGAGGAACTCACCCTCGAAGATTCCAAAGCGGTTAACGAGAGCAGATTCTCGTGGGTGATGTAGTCGTACTCTTTCCGATCTCAAGATCGCGTAGACGATCCTTCCAGCGCCGCGTTAAGCGCCCGCAATGATCGGTCACACGTTCGGTACTGACGAAGACCTTCCTCTCCTTGTTCCAAAGCAGCGGAGGTTGTAGCACTCTCTCGCGATTCCGCAAGACAACGTGGTACCGAAGTAGAGGGAGATCCTGAGGCTTCGCCTTAAGCCGGTGCGAGTATGGTGGAGCTTATGAGAGAGGCTATTAGTGGTCTAGTAATTAGACACACCAATTAGAAGGCTCTAAACCAATTAGAAGGCTCTAAACCGCTGGCTAAAGCAATTAGAAGCTCTAAACCAAAACGGCTCTAAACCGGAGGTAGAAGATAGGAACTTGTGTGTTTTAGGAGGGAGCCCTGCCCCTCCTTATATAGGTGGGAGGGGCTGGCCACGCCATGGGGAGGGAGTGGAGTCCCTCCCCAACTCGGCCTTGAGGTGGGGCGCCGGCTTGGGGAGGAGGAATCCCTCCCCAACTCGGTTTCCACTTCTCCTCCTCTTTCCACTTTCCAAAACTTGCCGTTTGACTTTCAAACTAGCCGTTTGACTTTTCAATTTAGGATTTAAATAAACCCTTTATTTTGGACAGCGAGAACACTTAGTACATGATGCAATCATTCCAATATGTAATGACACATTCATGTACCCTTCCCCCTCCGGAGTGCCGGACATTCCGGGACCTTCTAGAATGTTCCCGATGAAAACACCGGAACCATTCCCCAACTCCGAAACGGGACTTTCCTTATATGAATCTTATTCTCCGGACCATTCCGGATCACCTCGTGATATCCCGGATCCCATCCGAGACTCCGAACAACATTCTGTCTCTTTCTCATAATACCATAACTACTCAAACAACGTCTAATCCTTAAGTGTGTCTCCCTACGGTTCGTGAATTATGCGGACATGATCGAGACACTTCTAACAATAACCAATAGAGGAATCTGGAAATTCATATGGCTCCCACATATTTCTACGATTACTTTGCGATCGAATGAACCACTTACATACGATACCAATTTCCCTTTGTCTCACGATATGTTACTTATCCGAGGTTATGATCGTCGGTATCTCTGCATACCTAGTTCAACCTCGTTACTGATAAGTACTCTTTCTCGTTCCCGTGATATGTGATCCCTTGTGACCAAGTCACATGCTTGCAAGCTAATTGGATGACATTTCACCGAGAGGGCCCAGAGAATATCTATCCGTCATGTGGATGGACAAATCCCACTCTTGAACCATGTGTTTCAACCAATACTTTCCGAACACTCAATGCCACCTTTATAGCCACCCTGTTACGGTGTGGTGTTTGATGACATCAAAGCATCCATCCAGTAAAGGTGATATGCATGATCTCATGGTCGAAGGAATTAGGTTACTATGTATCAGAAAGCATATAGCAATTGAACTATTGAAATGACTTGATCTTTATGCTACGCTTATCTATAGGAGTATGTCCACCATATCATTCTCCTAACGATATGATCTTGTTGTTGATAACATCTCAATGTTCATGATATGGAAACCACAATCATCAATCAACCAACAAGCTAGTGAAGTATAGAGGCTATACTAGGGACTTCAAATTAAGTTTACAAATCACACAAGTATTAATGGTTTCCTTGTTAATACTATTATAGCATGAATGTAAACATTTATCATAAACACAAAGATATATAATAATAACTACATTTATTATTACCTCTAGGGCATATCTCCAACACCGGGAGCTAGCTGCTACGCATCGGCGAGGTTGGAGAGAGCCCCGCGGTGGGCTGAGGTTCCTCCTTCCCGGCCCACCCGGGCGGCGTCTAAGTAGCGAGGTGGCGAAGAGGTAGTCCGGCGCGGGGAGAGAGCGACGCTGGCGGGAGGGATGCCGGCAACGTTGCCGGGCCGGGTGAGGCAGAGCTGGCCCATCTGGATGAGGTAGTGACGAGGTGGCGTGGTAGGCCGGCGGGGTGTACCTCGGCCCAGCCGGGTTTCGTGTAGTTCGGCCCAGGAGGCCTGAGTGACGGTGGTAGGACCTAATTCGGCCTGGGGGAAGGTTGACTAGGCCGAGTTTTGCCTATGTCGGCCCAGGTCCTCTTTTTCCCTTTATCCTTTTCTGTTTATCCTTTGTACTCATATTTAATATCATTTTCCTACATATGTATCTTATTGACTTACTTAATTCACCAACTCTGGGGTACCCGGGGGTACACCCCCGACAGTCGGAGTATTATTTTGCTCATCATTTGAAGCCTCAATTTGATCATCATTTGGAGCCTCAATTTGATCATCATTTTGATCATCATCTGGAGCCTCATTTTGATCATCATTTGGAGCCTCATTTTGATCATCGTCTGCAACCGGCTGTTGACCATCATTTTCATCGTCGAAACACTCTTCGAACACTAGATCTACTACGTTATCACAATACTTTGCGAAATGACCAGACCCACCACACCTTGTGCACTTACGCTTCCTTGCTCCAAGTCCAGCTCCTTCGCTGCGAGGTCTTATTCGACTCTTCCTCGGTCTACCTGCTGCTCTCTTCAAAACTAGAGCACAAAGCTTGAAACCAGGGTCCACTATGTCCCATTGTTGTTTTCCCTCCAGAGCAGATAAGGCATGAGCATATTTAGCTTTGAACCTTGCAATAGAGTAGTATCCATGCACATACTGATGTATGTTCCCTGCATGACCAGAGAGAGTTATGATGAAAAACAAGGCATGAATGCATAGTAACTGAGTTATCTGCCATTGCCTACAACTGCAAGTTCTAGCTTCTAAATCCACTAGATATATCCATTCCCTCTTCTCTTTATCCAAAAATGATACATCTGCTATGGTGGACGAGCAAAGAGTCATGTCCATTTCCAAGCCTCTTGTTTTTTGCTTCAATTCATTCATCGCGGAAGGGATGATAATGTGGCCCATGAATTTTGCCATGGCTATTCCTGCATGAACATGAAACTTTTTAATGTATTCTATCCTTATCTTGGCAAGCAAATCCACCAAATAAAGAGCCTTTAGTTTCTAGACCATTGTGTTGAAAGACTCTACAAAATTATTGTGCACATAGTCAACTTTGCTCAGTTCATTGAATTGGCTTCTGGCCCATAACATGGAGTGGTGTGTTTCCAAGTATTCCTTCACTTTGTCATTCTTGTATAGTTGCCTCATGTGGTAGTTGTGCTTCTTCACACAACAAGTCAAAGATGCTGGCCACAAATTGTCGGCATACACCTTTCCTTTGAATTTCTTCCCAAAATTTACAGCAAGGTGATGCATGCATTCCCTATGCTCTACTCTCGGGAACACATTGTCCATGGCCACTTCTAAACCCTTGTAGGCATCTGTATGAATTACCAACCCATTGGGACGTGCAATAGACTGGCACAGGTTTTACAAAATCCAAGTCCAGCTCTCCCCAGACTCTGTCTCCGGCACACCGTACGCAACTGGGAATACAATATTGTGCCCATCAACTGCACAAGCTGCTACTAACTATCCTTTAAACCTCCCTGTGAGGAAAGTTGCATCAATAGCTAAATAGGTCTTGCAACCTTCCAAAAAACCCGACGACAAGCCTCAAAGCAGACCAAAACCATCCTGGAGCATTCCTTGGTCATTGTCACTCCCCTCAATGTGTACTCCATGAAGTGTTGGTCAATATCTACAATACTACCTGGGTTGGTCCTATCCATTTCACCTTTGAATGAATACAACATTTTAAAACTTTCCTACTAGTTACCATAAATAGATTCCATAGCATGTTGTTTACCATTTAACACCCTCACGTATGGTAACTCTATCTTGAATTTTTCTTTGAGGTTCTTCTGCAACTCCTTTGTACCCACTTGATGGTTTTCTATCACCCACCGCTTTACTTCATCAGCCACCCATCTTGACTTGGCTCTACTGATTGTTTCCTTTCTAAGGGTTGATTCTAGGCATGTGTGCCTAAAAGGGTTCGCTTTGACCTGAATACTCGTGCTATTTCGCATTTTAGATGCGTGCATCCTCCATGAACAATCATCACTTGGACAGTGCACTCTGTAACGAATAGTGTCGCTATGGTCAAATATGAATGTATGTTCTGCTTTGATGCAGTACGTCACAAGTGCATTTCTACACTCACTATCATGGATGAAAAAAATGAATCTTCTTCCAATTGAGGGTTCTTAGGGTCCCATTGAACAGGTGGAAGGTCTTCGTGCTCACCCTCCTTGTCATCAATTATAGAAGCGTCATTGTCAGCCTCATCTTGGTTTTCAGCATGACATGCCCATCGTAAATTCTGAACAACATCAAAATATAGCCTCTCTTCATCATCTACGTAGTCAGGCTCCACTTCTCAGGGGACCCTAATGCTGGTGTCCACGCTTATTGGGCCACCACGTCATTGTGCACTAACTAAAGGTCCCCTAACTGAATTGTTCTGGCTAGAGTTGCCATTACGACAACATGATTCTACCCGAGAAGGTCCAAGTGCTGGCACAACCACGTCATTTTGTGGCCTCACATGAAATTTCCCTTTCTCCTTATGCTTAGCAAACATGGTAGCGAGCTCTGCATCATTACTAACTTTCACCCATTCAGTTCCTCCATCGTAGTATCTGAATTCCACTTCATCATGGAAACCCTAAGGATATGGACTGCAAATTACCTCCCCAAACTATCTAATACTCCAATTACAATCCATTGGCAATGGATAATCGAACCCTCCTTGGAATTTCTTCTTATCATTTGCATCCACGATGTACCGGTCCCTTCTAATGTTCACCAAGAAAGCAAACCGCAACTCCATCCTAACCCACAATAAACAGAAAGATAATTAGCACACCAATACCAAAATCAACCACAAAACTAATTAAACCATGTGGAATCGATTGTTGCAATGCACAAAAAGCTCAACGGTAACAATACTTACCCCTCAGGAACCTAGTGGTGGACGCAGAGGGTCTCCGGCCTGACCCCTGCCTCGCCAAGGTCATCGCTGCCGCTCTCCATTTTGTCGAGAAGGTGGCGGGCGCACTGGCGGAATGAGCGCCCTACCGGTGGCGTCTCAAGACAGCGGCAGCGGAGCAGGTGGCGGTGTAGCAGGTGGCGTCAGAGGAGCGGGTAGACACATCGGATGGTCACGGTGGCACAAGTGGTGGCGGCGCTGGTGGTGGGCGGAGCAGGGGTGGTTCGGGAGCGAGAACATGGGCGGTGGTGCTCGTGGTCCCACATGTAAGATCAGCGGGCGAGAAAAGGGGAGGGAGCAAAGTTGCATGGTCCCACCTGTAAGATCTGGACCCACCCAGCCACTAACGACACGAGACAGAATCGGGCCAAACCTGGCCGTTTGTCCTCGCAAGAGTAGATGCGCCCGAGGCAGTGGTACAACTAAGGACGATTCGGCGTTAATGGAAAACTGATCACATAGAAGCCTCAAGTGGCAAAACGAATAAAGAACCCAAAGAAGATCCAATATCTGAAATCAACATCATTGGTCCAGTAAGGACTAATGTTTAAAGAAGCAATATGCTATTATACATAAGTAATGTAATGCATTTTGTAAAATCCCGAAGTGAATCCCCCATATTATAAGTGAGTTGAACTTAGGTGATTTCTTTAAGCTTTGGTTTATCTTTAAGTTTTCTTAATAATGAAATATATCTATAAGAAAGTATGATAATAACACATGATTAAGGTTTAATTGATATTATATAATTATTATGAAATTCCATGTTTTAGGTTGTTAAGAAATGAAAGGAATAACACAATATGTTGATTTGAAGTGGCAAAAAATAAATTTTGAAGAAATTATTGCTTATGTTAAGTCCTTTAGTCCTAAAGATTACTAGGATTAAAACTATGGTTTTGATAAAGTACAATTGAGTTGTGTTAGTATACTCTGAGTTGATTGAATAGTATACTAAAGCTATCTATAAAAATACTAATGAATTTAATACATAAAGTGTTTAAAGCATTACCAAGTTCTAGGTTTTTCTTGAACAAGATCAAGTATATGAGATTATTCATTTCTTATGCAAGTGACTAATGATTTCAAGATTTGGTTTGATATTATAACCCTAAGAACAAGTGTTATTGCATTGCTGATAGTATAAATAGATGATCTCAATAGCTTGCTAGGGTTTGAAGTACTTAGACATACTTTAGAACTAATTCTTATTATTTAACATTGCAGAATAAGATTCTATGTTTCAAAAAATCCTGAGTAGTCAATTAAAGTTAATATGGATTTAGTTTGATTTATAAATGATAAGAGAAAATATATCTCTTATATTTTAATAAAAAAGGACTTAAAGTTAATATAACACTTATTTGTTTATAAATCTTAAAATGACTTGGAATTTTATAATTAACATTTTTATAAAATAATACTCCCTCCGACCCATATTAGTTGACTCAAATTTGTCTAGATTCGGATGTATCTAGATATGTTTACATCCGAATCTAGATAAATCCAAGTCAACCAATATGGGTTAGAGGGAGTAGATTTATTTTTATACACAAAACTTATTTTTATTTGTTTTTAGAACATTTCTTAATTTTTCTATATTTCATTGAGGAATTTAATGGTGTTAATACTTAGTTGCATGTTATTTAACTCAAACAAATAGATTTGTATTTTTCTTAGATAGAGATTATTTTTGTCATAATTTTTTTATTTTTAGGATTTTTGTAAAATTTTCTAGGACTTGAATATTATTATGGGTATTGTCGTAGTTTTGTTGTTCTTTTATTCTATGTAGTTTATTTTCTTTCCATTTTTTATGAGACTAAATCGAGTCCACCGGTTGATTCAGCCTAACCTGGCCCAACTAGCTTGGGTCAAGCCCCACCTCGGCCTAACTCACTTCCTCTCTCTCTCATTCTCTCATCTCACGATAGACACACACACACCTCGCACGATCGTCCTCCTCATTCCTCTTTCTATTCATACACGGTCACCGTTGGCTTGATTCCATTGAATACCGGTCGTTGCGGCTGCCGCCACCTGTCGCCACCTCTCCGTCGTGCCCCGGCCTACCTATCCTCCTATTCGATTTGATTACTAAACTTTATTGGACCCGTCCCCAACCTTGTCCTAGTGACATGGTGAAGGAGATATGCCCTAGAGGCAAATAAGAAATAGGTTTTTATAGTCATATCTCAATTAGTTTATAATAGTTTCATATTGTGCTATAACTGTGCCAAGTAGAAACATTGGTACAAGTGTGGTATGAAACAACAAAGTCCCTAGTATCCTCTATTCATACTAGTTCGTTGGTCACGAAGATGATCTGGGTTTCAAGATCATGGACATTTATGCCAACTGACAACAAGATCATATCATTGGAGAATTATGTGGTTGGACATTCCTCGAAGGATTGCAACATGATCAAGTCATATAGTTCATTGTTGCAACATCTATACCTAGACTCCTTCTCCTTAGACCGTGAGCTCATATTACTCACTGTTTCCCTAGGCTGCTTAGACTGCATAAACCATCATCTGGTAATACGGTGGCCATAAAGGTGTATGTTGGGTATTCCGAAGGAACAGTAGATGATGTGACTGCAAGACCGGGATTTGTTCACCCACATGACGGGTAAAGATACATACAGCTGGCTTGGTGAGATTACATCCATAAATGTTGCAACATGTGACTAGGTCACGGGGATGTAATATCACGGTAACAAGAAAACAGAACTTGTTGAGAACAAGATTGAACAAGGTATGGGATACCAGTGGTTGGATCTCGGACAAGTTGTATCGAGAAACAAAAGGAAGATGATTCTACATTTAGACGGTTCCAACGACATTGTCATCAGGAATGCATAGGGGTCACATGGACATCCCTGGTCCCTCTATTGATCATTGATACAAATCATGTCTAGAGCTTAAGGGTACGATGAGAGTGATCGTAAGACGGAATCACATAGAGAAAGAGAGAAAGAAGGAATCGTTCTGCAGAGAGATCCGAAGTTGTTCGGAGAAAGAATAAAGGAAAAGACCGGAAAAGTGTTTTCGGATAAATGGGAATTTAAATATATATTTATTATATGTTAATTGTGAATTAATATATTCTAAATAATATTTAAGTTAAGATTTATAAAGGCAACTTTTATATTAGGCCAAATCCCAGAGGGAAAGGGCTTAGAAATAAAACTGTAGAAAATGAAAAGGGAAAAAAGAAAAAGAAAAACGCTTGCCACAGCTGGGCCCAGCTCGACCCCGGCGCAAGGAGCTCGCGAGGGAGCTGGCCTAGCTGGGCCGTGGGGGTCAGCCGGCCCACCCGGGCCATGTCGGCAACCCACCAGTATGTGGGGGAAGAAGGCGGCCCACCAGGCGCTTGGCGCCATGCTTTGGTGGAGGCTGGGCCCCACGGGGGAAGGTGGTTGGCCCACCGCCACCCTTTTTTCTTTTATTAGGTATTTTCCTATTTTGTCTATTGGGCTGAGTTAATTCGGCCCAATCGGCCAGGACGAAAATACCTGATATTTCCTATTTATTAATACTCCCACATGGCTAACCCAATGGGGAGGGCACACCCCCTCCGCCTATATAAAGGGGTGCCCATGGGTGGGATTAGACACACAATTTTGGAGAAGTCCTTTGGTTGACTTTCTCCATCTCTCTCTCTATACCTTGTGACCATGGCCCCAAGTCTGGGCTGTGCGATCGAGGCACACTGCGATCGTCGTTGCCTTTGCGAGATTCCTAGCTGGATATCAACTTCCGCACTCCCGGCGGGATCGGGGAGCCGGAGGTCTCATCATGCACCGAATGTGTACGAAGACATGAGGCGCAACACTTGGGGCGCTTAAATGTCGTGAGCCGGAGCTGTTGCACGATGAAGATGACGAAGGAGCAAGGGGTGACCTACGAGGAGCTTCGCGACCTTGAGGTCGGCTATGAGTACGACTACTTCAACCACGTTCCCCGCGGAACGTTAACCGCGTACAGACTACAAGGGTATGTATTATGTACGCTCCAACCGTTACCGCATTACTACATAGATAGATCCTAGGCAAGTTTTGGGGTTCCTTCGTAGGAATTTTTTTGTTTTCCGCACCGATCCCCAACACATGGTGCATCGCTGCCATCACTAGCTACTCCGGCAGCCTGGCCGCTGATATGTCCAAAACGTATCTACTTTTCCGAACACTTTTGCTATTGTTTCTCCTCTAAACTTGGGTGATTTGGATGCAATTACGCGGACTGACGCTGTTTTCAGCAGAATTGCATTGGTGTCTACTTTTTGTGCAGAAAATCAACTATCAGGAAAAATCCCGGAAAATATGCCAAAAATCCTATTTCACTAGAAGACTTCCGGATCCAGAATCTGAGGGAGGGGCTGGGCCCAGCCACACCACCTGGCAAGGCAAGCCAGGCGCTAGGGTGGTGCCACCCAGACCCCCTCAGTCTCCCTCTTCGCCTATAAGAAGCCTTCTGACCTAAAAACTCTAGGGGTTTGACGTTTTTCCAGAAGGAGTTCCACTCCGCGCCACCACCAGATTCCGTGAAATAGCACCAGAAACTCCGTTCTGGCACCCTGCCGGGACGGGGAATTGGAGGAGATCATCGCCATCATCATCACCATCGCTTTTTGATGGCTCTGTATATGGCGCCAGAAAAATGCTGGAGCGGTGTTGATGTAGAGCTCGTTGGGAACAAGGAAGTTATGATGAGCACAGCAGCAAGTTTCCCTCAGTATGAAACCAAGGTTTAATTGAACCAGTAGGAGCAAGGAAACACCCCAAAGGTGTTACTAGCTGAGCTTTGGCAGGGCACACTACCGTTGCTAGTAGCAACGTGGAGACCTACACAACACAATCACAGAACTTTGTCCCCAACTTGCGATGAGGTTGTCAATCTTACCATGTTTTGCGGAAAACAAAGGATTAAACGTATCGAATGGAAAGAAGTAAAAGTTTGCAGAAAGTAAACACAAAGCAGTAACAGTTTATAGATTGTATGTAAAGAAAAGGACCAGGATCCATAGTTCACTAGAGGTGGCTCTCCTTAGATAGATAACATGTTGGGTGAACAAATTACAGCGGGGCAATTGACAAACTTCGAGAAAGCAATACATGCATATACTAATCATCTTGACTCCTTTGGAACTTGATTGGGCATTACAACATTATACATAGACCGCCATCCAACTGCATCTATGACTAATAATCCACCTTCAGGTTATCATCCGAATCCCCTCCAGTATTAAGTTGCAAGCAACAGATTATTGCTTTACGAACTACGTGTAAAGTAAACAATACGATTGTTCTATGAACAAAGGATTGTTGTTTTCTCCCTAGTAGCAACATCACATCTAGTACCTTAGAGATTTTTGGAGTTAATGACGCAAACCTACCACATTTTAGGCTGAGGTGTCTGAAAACTACCATCTTAAGGCATTTTTACACTTAACTACATCTTTTGAGGCTCGGTTACGACGCAGAGCACTGATTGCTTCAGTTTAGCTGGTTAAACCATTCTCTGACGCCCGAGACCCACTCGTCAGGTCCACGTGTCAAGGGCGGATGGCGATGGACTCACGGCCGTTAGGGCAGCACCAAATAAAACACCCATTGAGGTCACTCCTCTCTCCCAGCTCACTCTCTTCCCCATCGCTCTCCTCGCTGCCTTTGTTCGCGCTGCAGCCTCTTGACATGTGGACCTGACGAGTGGGTCCCAGGCGTCAGAGAACGGTTTAACCATCTAAACTAAAGCAATCAGTGCTCCGCGTCGTGACCCAGCCTCAAAAGGGGTAGTTAAGTGTCAAAATGCCTTAAGATGGTAGTTTCCAGACGTCTCAGCCTAAAATGTGGTAGGTTTGCGTCATTAACTTAGATTTTTGTCACTTCCCCAGATTACCAGAGGCATGAACCCACTATCGAGCATAAATACAACTCTTGGAGTTGCTAGCATCTACTTGGCCAAGATAGCTACTAACAACGGAAAGCATGCAAGATCACAAATAACAAAGACATGATAGAATCAATAATCAATCTGAAATAGCATCTCAATATCCATCGGATCCCATAAACACAACATGTATGATTACAAATAGATGATCTTGATCATGAGCAGACTCACAAGATCTAAACATGAAAGCACAAAGGAGGAGAACCAGCCATCTAGCTACTACATGGATCCGTAGTCCAAGGATGAACTACTCACGCATCACACCGGAGGCTTGCATGGTGATGAAGAAGGCCTCCAGGGTGAATTCCCCTCTCCGGAAGGGTGCCGGGAAGAGCTTCAGATCCCTCCCGATCTAGGGATAGAGATGATGGTGACTACATACTCTTTCGTGGATTTTTGATCGGGCACTTAGGGTTTTCGTCCTGAGGGCATCTTATAGGCGGAAGGGGAGGCCGAGGGGGTGCCAGGGGCTACCACACCACCCCCTGCGCTAGCAAGCCTGCTGTACCCGAGCCGTGGTGGCGACCTCTGGCCCCTATCCGTCTCGTATTCTAGCATCTAATGACTTCCGGAAAAATAGGCACTTTGGCTTTTGTCCCGTCCAATTCCGAGAATATTCATTTTCTGACTTTCCTGGAACCAAAAACAGCAGAAAATAGGCAGCTGCCACTGTGGCTCTTGTTAATAGGTTAGTCCAAGAAATCATATGAAAAGTACTCCAAAGTGTGGACAAAACACAAGAAAGTGGACAAAACTAAGCATGGAACATCAAAAATTATAGATACATTTGCAATGTATCAACATCCCCAAGCTTAACTCCTGCTCGTCCTCGAGTAGGTAAGTGATAAAAAGAAAGAATAATTTTGGAGGTGACATGCACCATCAAAGACTTGATCAAAGTATTTGTAAAACATTCAAAGCATGGGATCATAGTACTTCAATCATAACATGAAAGACAAAGTTCTAGCAATAAGACAAAGAAACTATGATGCAACATGAAAAGGCACAAACAAAAGATTCATGAATAACAATGCTTTGCCAGACGTTTGTTTGTTTCACATAAAGAAAACATAGCATAATATCATTCAGCTTGTCCCTCATAGAGTAACAAATATAAATGCATAGGACACCTTCAAAGTTTATAAGAGTGACTAGATACAAATAGTTTAAAACAAGCAATATGAAGTTATGCATCAATCAACTAGTCTTGGGACAATGCACATAGAACTAAGAATGGCCACTATGCTCTCAAAGTAGGTGAATAAAGATAGAAGGTGGAGACTCAATATAATGGTGGAAGAAAGGCCTTCATAAAAGGAAGTAGGGATTCAAGTCTCATAAAGAGCTTCCAAAAATTATGGTACTTATAGCTTTCAGCTCTCATTGCCCCTATCATAAGCATCTTGAAGTGATTAAGGTTAAAGTGAACAAACTATGGTGTACATGCTTGACGAAGCATAAGTTAGAAATCTCATGTCCCTTGTATACGAGGGACGCTCCTCATGCTACTCAAGTTTAGTCACCGGTAAGTTCTTGTCATTGTAAGTACATGTGCATCATAGAGAACCGCCAACGGGGTACCCCTTGTCCGATGATACAGAAGAATCCCCATATCAAAATGACAAGGCAAGCAGACAACGAGCATCTCAGCAATCTTCTTATTTACCATGGGAATATGGTGCTTTTTTCTCTCTTTCCTCTTTTCATAATATCTCTTTTTTTCTCTTTTTTCTCAATATATGACTCTTTTTTTATAAGAAGAATGCTTCATAGACAACTCATTATGGTTACGCTGCAGGTTTCCACCATGTCAGCATGGATTAGACCAAATGACCCAGGCGTTTCTCTAACACATATACATAACTCCATGGACTTACAAGCTCCCCTTTCATTTCACACCGACTACATCCATATACAAAAGAGCATGATATCAACTAGGTACAAGTACCAAGTGCAATGTTGAAAGCGTTCCCCATGAAAGCATGGTTCTGCTAATTCCCAACAAATAAGTGCAAGCATATACAACATAGACAACACAATGGTTCAAGTTTATTAAGGGCAAGAAAAGTAAAGTGTGCCATCAAGTTCGTGAGAGCTTTAATCACTAGTTTTCTCATAACAAGTTTAATTTGGAAGGTAAACAAAAGCATGAATATCCTTGGAATAGCATAAGCTAGTAGGTAGGTATGGTGGACTCTTTGGAATAACTTGGTTTAGGGAGTTGGATGCATGAGTGGAACTCATACTTGGTTGTGGAGGCTAGCAAAAGACTGGGAGCGACAAATTAAGAGAGCAATAATAGCCATAATCATGCAGAGCGACAAAACATCATTGATCAAAGCATAAAGTGATACTACAAGTTGAAAACTAAAGGATCATAAAGGCTATGGTGACTTGAGATAGTCATAACATGGTGTGAGCATGCACCAAGTCAACCCAAATAAAGCATCAAAGGAGAATACCACTATACTATGCTTTAATATGCTAAAACAACGCATGATTCATCCAAGGCACATTAAGCAATCTCAACTGTTTATAACAAGTCATGCTACAACAAAGAATACTAAGCATAAAGCCAAAACAATATCAAGCATGGCATGACAAAGCATAGGCCACAGTCAAAAACAAACTCTTTTTACCACATAAGCATGGACTTTCCTACTCTTTTCCAAACCAAACCAAACTATTTGCAAACCAATGTATAAAAGAGGGGGTCCAACCAATTTATTCAGAAAACTAATCAAACCAAAGCAAACGAAAAACCAAAACAAAAACGAAAAAGAAGATGCTCCAAGAATAACACAACTTTGCATGAAACAATAAAAATGAAGCGTTTAGAAGAAACCTGAGATTTTATTGATGAAGAGGGGGATGCCTTGGGCATCCCCAAGCTTTGACGCTTGTACTTCTTGGATATTTATTGGGGTGACACGCGTGGCATCCCCAAGCTTGAGCTTTAGTCCATCCTTCATCTCATTACTCATTCCTTCCATACACCTGAAATTTTTCCTTCATACAAAACTTCACCCAATCTTTATTAGCAACATTAGTGCACTCAAGATAATAGGTCTTAAGGTTCAGTTCTAACACCAAATAAACTTCCATTAGAACACTAGCTATTGTAGCACTTCCCTCAAAAAACTCAATTCCCCAAAAGAACTCAAAAAGGAACCAACAAGAAGCAAATGCAGAAAATGGCAGAAAACTGTCAAAACAAGACTAGCAGGTAAAGACGAATTTTTTGTAGACCTTCTGTTGCTCAAATCAAAAAGTGCTGAACTAACGAAAGTTAGATAAAAACCTGGTGCAGAAGCTCAAAAATTCACGCCTCAAAAAGACGTTCAGAGATTTTACACGAATTTTTACGGTGAAGCACAGAAATCTATTTCGGGGACAACAACTTTCCCAATCATTACTTCTCTCTCATTAGAGGTTACTCTTGGCACAAAAAGCAAATAAAATGGATAAGGAGCGGTTATTACTGAAGTAATAACTTCCAAGACTCATCTAAAACTTTTGGGTTATCTCCCAATAAGTACTTTTCTTTAACGCCTTTAAGTTAGGCATAAGAAGCAAGAAAGAATCAAGTGTTCTCAAATGAAGAAGCATTAAAACCAAATTTTGTTTTCATAGGAGAAGCAAAAGAAATCTTCTCTCTCTTCCTAGGGAAGTGTTCTATACCTTTCTTGAGTGGGAATTGATATTTAATGGTGCCTTCTTTCATATCAATAATGGCACCAACAGTTCTAAGAAAAGGTCTTCCCAAAGTAATAGGACAAGAAGCATTGCATTCAACATCCAAAACATAGAAATCAACGGGGACATAGGTATTGTTAACCATAATAAGAACATCATTAAGACTCCCCATGAGTTTCTTTTTAGCATTATCATCAAGTGGGAAATTCAAATAACAATCTTCAAGTGGAGGCAAATCAAGCATATCAAAAATCCTTCTAGGCATAATAGAAACACTACTATCAAGATCACATAAAGCTTTGAAATCAAAGTCATTCACTTTCATATTAATGATGGTTTCCCAACCATCTTCTTGTTTTATAGGAATAGAAGCTTTATGTTTCATCTTTTCTTCTTTAATCTTTATGAGAGCATCAGTAATGTGTTTTGTAAAGGCCATGTTCATAACACTAGCATTGGGACTTTTTGCAAGCTTTTGTATGAACTTAATAACTTCAGAGATATTGCAACCATCAAGATCAAAATCAAATTTATCATCTAAAGTAGTAGAACTATTACTAGCCTCAACACTAGTGGTGGTAATAGTAGAAACACTAGTGTTTCTAGCAATTTCATCTTCTCTTTCCCACTTAGCATGTAATTCAGCTAATAGTCTAACATTTTCATCAATTCTTACTTGTATAGCATTAGTAGCTGCAAAGGGATTATCATTAGTTTCAGGTTTAGCAGCCATTTTATTCAAAGAAGATTGAGCTTCAGCCAAAGATGCTATATTTGTTTCAGCATTAGAGAGTTTTTCCTCAATAGTTTTATTGAAAGCAGTTTGTTTCCTAATAAACTCTTTAAGCATAACTTCAAGTTCAGAGGATGCACTCCTATTATTATTGTAAGAATTTCCATAAGCATTACCATTGTTGGGAGGATATGGCTTATAATTGTTGTTACCAAAATTACTCCTATAAGCATTATTGCCAAAGTTGTTGTTTCTTATGAAGTTCACATCAACTTGCTCTTCTTGAGCAACCAAAGAAGCCAAAGGAACATTATTTGGATCAATATGGGTTTTCCCATTAACAAGCATAGACATAATAATATCAATCTTATCACTCAAGGAGGAGGTTTCCTCAATAGAATTTACCTTCCTACCTTGTGGAGTCTCTCAGTATGCCATTCAGAATAATTAACCATCATATTGTCCAAAAGTTTTGTTGCAGCACCCAAAGTGATGGTCATAAAGGTACCTCCAGCAGCAGAATCCAATAGGTTCCTTGAAGAATAGTTCAATCCTGCATAAAAAGTTTGGATGATCATCCAAGCAGTCAGTCCATGAGTGGGACAATTCTTTACCACAGATTTCATTCTTTCCCAAGCTTTAGCAACATGTTCATTATCAAGTTGTTTAAACTTCATTATTTCACTTCTCATAGATATAATCTTAGCAGGAGGATAGTATTTTCCAATGAAAGCATCTTTGCACTTAGTCCAAGAATCAATTCTATTCCTAGTTAAGGAATTAAACCATTCTTTAGCTTTTCCTCTCAAAGAGAAAGGAAATAATTTCAGTTTAATAATATCAACATCTACATCCCTATGCTTTTGCATCTCACAAAGTTCAACAAAGTTATTTAGATGGGAAGCAGCATCTTCATTACCAATACCAGAAAATTGTTCTCTCATAACAAGATTGAGCAAAGCAGGTTTTATCTCAAAGAAAGTATCTTCAGGCACAGGTGGAGCAATAGGTGTGCGCATAAAATCATTGTTGTTGGTGCTAGTGAAGTCACACAACTTACTGTTTTCAAGAGTAGTCATTTTATTGGGTTTTCAAATAAGAAAGCAAACTTGTAAAACTAATATTTTTGTGTTTTTGAATAAGAAACAAGCAAACAAAGCAAAAAGAAACTAAGCAAAACAAAAATAACAAAGTAAAGAGATTGGTTATGAGGGACTCCCCTTGTGAAGATGTCCTTGACTCCCCGACAGCAGCGGAAAAATGCTTGATGGCTCATATGTATGGCGCCAGGAAAAATGCTAGGCGGTGTTGATGTAGAGCTCGTTGGAACCCCAAGAGGAAGGTATGATGAGCACAGCAGCAAGTTTCCCTTAGTATGAAACCAAGGTTTAATCGAACCAGTAGGAGCAAGGAAACACCCAAAAGGTGTTACTAGCTGAGCTTTGGCAGGGCGCACTACCGGTGCTAGTAGCAACGTGGAGACCTGCACAACACAACCACAGAACTTTGTCCCCAACTTGCGATGAGGTTGTCAATCTCACCGTGTTTTGCGGAAAACAAAGGATTAAACGTATCGAATGGAAAGAAGTAAAAGTTTGCAGAAAGTAAACACAAAGCAGTAAACAGTTTGTAGCTTGAATGTAAAAGACAAGGACCAGGATCCATAGTTCACTAGAGGTGGTTCTCCTTAGATAGATAACATGCTGGGTGAACAAATTCAGTGGGGCAATTGACAAACACCGAGAAAGCAATACATGCATATACTAATCATCTTGACTCCTTTGAGACTTGATTGGGCATTACAACATTATACATAGACCGCCATCCAACTGCATCTATGACTAATAATCCACCTTCAGGTTATCATCCGAACCCCTTCGATTATTAAGTTGCAAGCAACAGTTATTGCTTCTGAACTGCGTGTAAAGTAAACAATATGATTGTTCTATGAACAAAGGATTGTTGTTTTCTCCTAGTAGCAACAGCACATCTAGTACCTTAGAGATTTACATCACTTCCCAGTTACGGAGGCATGAACCCACTATCGAGCATAAATACTAACTCTTGGAGTTGCTAGCATCTACTTGGCCAAGTTAGCTACTAACAACGGAAAGCATGCAAGATCACAAATAACAAAGACATGATAGAATCAATAATCAATTTGAAATAGCATCTCAATATCCATCGGATCCCCGCAAACACAACATGTATGATTACAAATAGATGATCTTGATCATGAATGGAGCTCACAAGATCTAAACATGAAAGCACAAAGGAGGAGAACCATCCATCTAGCTACTACATGGATCTGTAGTCCAAGGCTGAACTACTCACGCATCACACCAGATGCTTGCATGGTGATGAAGAAGGCCTCTAGGGTGAATTCCCCTCGGCGGTGCCGGAAGAGCTTCAGTCCCTCCCGATCTAGGGATGGAGATGGCATGACTCTGAGACTCTTTCATGGATTTTTGATCGGGCACTTAGGGTTTTCGTCCCGAGGGCATCTTATAGGCGGAAGGGGAGGCCGAGGGGGTGCCAGGGCCACCACACACCCCCTGGTGCGGGCCAAGCCTGACCGCGTGGCCAGGTGGTGTGTCCGGCCTCTGGCCTCTCTCCGTCTCGTATTCTAGCATCTGATGACTTCCGGAAAAATAGGCACTTTGGAATTTGTCACGTCCAATTCCGAGAATATTCATTTTCTGACTTTCCTGGAACCAAAAACAGCAGAAAACAGGCAGCTAGCACTGTGGCTCTTGTTAATAGGTTAGTCCAAGAAATCATATGAAAAGTACTCCAAAGTGTGGACAAAACACAAGAAAGTGGATAAAACTAAGCATGGAACATCAAAAATTATAGATACATTTGCAATGTATCACTTCTCCATCGACCATCCATGTTTCCCCCATCTATGAGTGACTAATCCCCCGTTGTAGGCTATGGGGATGGTAGGTATTGGATGAGATCGCTCATGTAATGGCATCAGATTGTTAGGGCATGGTTCCTAGTATCTTTTATTAGTGCTTTATGACTTTGTTGCGACTCGTTGTGCTTAATGCTTGTCACTAGGGCCCGAGTGCCATGATTTCAGATCTAAACATGTTATTGATTCATTATGATAGTATTGTTTATGGTCTTATCTGCAAGTTGTATACACACGTTGTTGTCCGGAACCAATGGCCTCGTAGTGATAGAAATCGGGATAACCGGAGGGAATGGCTTTGATGTGAGGATCACATGTGTTCACGGAGTGTTAATGCTTTGCTCCGGTGCTCTATTAAAAGGAGCACCTTAATTTCCAGTAGTTCCCTTGAGGCCCCGCTGCAAACGGGCTGGCAGGACAAAAGATGTTGTGCAAGTTCTCATTGCGAGCACGTATGACTATATATGGAACACATGCCTAGGATTATCTAGTACTTGGATGCTTTATCTTATTTATCCGCAAAGCCCTATGTTCTGATTGCTATGTGAATTGACTTGTCCATGCAATGCCCGTCCATCCATCCCTATGCCTACCGTACTCGAATCCCACTGTTTACTGCTATTGTTACTGCTATCTTTACTTTACTAGCACTGCTACTTTACTATTCCTACTACAACACTGTTGCTACCGATACACTGCTGTGAGTGATCTCGTTTCCAGGTGCAGCTGAATTGACAACTCAGTTGTTAAGGCTTATAAATATTCTTTGGCTCCCCTTGTGTCGGAGCAATAAATTGGGTTTCACTTCCCTCGAAAATACTGCGATACACTCCCTATACTTGTGGGTCATCAAGACTATTTTCTGGCGCCGTTGCCGGGGAGCATAGCTTTATTTATCAAGTTCACTTGGATTCTCTATTGTTCGTTGCTATCCATCCATCATGGGTAAGTCTCGTGATGGCAAGTTTCCTATTTTACCGTCCACTACAAGAAGAGGTACGGTTCTGAACACCTCTGCTGCTCTTGATTCACCATCTGTTATAAGTAAGCTCGTTACACCACCACATACACATGCTACACACACTGCTACTACTGCTGAATATGAAACTTCTGATGCTTATGATGCTGCTTCTACTGTGCTTGATAAGAGTGGTTCATTAGGTCCTTTCCTAGATGCTACAATTGCTAGAACTATAGCTAGAAATACTGAAACTCCTAATGAAGACACTACCACACCTGTTAGTTCACCGGAGTCTAGTGAGAGTTATGGCATTGAAGACGGTTATGTTGAGATTACCGATGAATTTATTAAAGAATGTAAAAACACCCATGATAGGAGCGCTGCTAAGAGTCTCCTTGAGAGGCGTACTATTAGACCCAAATTGTCTCCTATTGCTAAGTTTGCTGCTTCTCCCATAAACAATAAAGATAAAGATTATGATTTCTCTCTTGATCTATCTTACATAGCTATTGTTGAGAAAGAACCTTTTTGTGGGACTAAGAATGAAAGTGAAGTAGCACATATGAATGAACTTTCTACCATGGGTCGCTTGTTTTCTGATGATATTAAGATGCGTACTTACTTTGTTGCTAAGATTTTCCCCTTTTCACTGAAAGGAGAAGCTAAAACTTAGTTTAGTAATTTATCTCCTGGATCTATTGATAGCCCTGAGTGCTTGATTAGTACTTTCCTGCAGAAATATTTTCCTCCTAGTGCTAGACATGCTATTTTGCAGGAACTTCTTGATTTTCAACAGGGAGAAAAGGAGGTATTGCCTGAATCTTGGGCAAGGTTTTGTGCTTTGATTCATGCACAAGCTGGAAGTCCATTACCTAAGAATGAGCTTCTTGATATATTTTATAGTGGACTAACTGAAGAATCTAGGACATACCTAGATAGTTGTGCTGATTGTGTTTTCAGGAATAGGACTCCTAACGAAGCTGAGGAATTAATGGCTAAAATAAGTAAGAACTATGAAGATTGGAATCCTCCTAAACAAGCTATACCTGAAGTAATTGTACCTGAACCTACTATACAAGTGCCTATTCCAACATCAAAGAAGAGGGGAGTTATTGAATTAAATGATGAAGTGATGAACGAAACTAAGAAATGTCTTAAGGAGAAGAGAATTAAAGCTACAGATGTCAAGAATTTACCTCCTATAGAAAAATTATGTAAGCCTATTCCCTACTCATCCACTATTGAGGTACACTCTCTCCAACACTCTGATGAAGGTGATATCCCTTACTCTAAACCTCCTGATCAATGCTTAGAAGAATTTGATATCTTTATTGTTAAGCAAGATAATTTTAATAAAAGGGTGCAAAATAATCTAATGGAAAACACTAGAGCTATTGTTGAGTTGAAAGATATTGTGGAAAGAACCTCTAATGATGTTAAAATGATTGTTAAACACTTTCAGATGGTTCAAACTCAAATAGATCAACTCATTAAAGTGCAAAAAAACTTGCTTATTAATGCCGCTAAAGAAAAACATGCTTATGAAATTAGAACTAGAAGTGGAGCTGCTATCCAGGATCCTCTATATCCTGAGGGGCATCCCAAAAGAATTGAGCAGGATTCTCAACAAGCTGAAAATAGTGGTTCTACTCATAAGAAAAGGAAAAAGAAACATAAAACTATTGTAGAACCCTCTGAACCTGCTATAGATCCTAATAGTATATCTATCTCTGATGCTGAAACTGAAGGTGGTAATGAAGATAATGAAGTTCCTAATAAAGAAAAAGTTGAAGAAGAACCTGAAAACCACACTAAGAATACTAAATACACTAAAGAAGATTTTATTGCTAAGAAACATGGTAGTGAAAGAGAACCTTGGGTCCAAAAACCTATGCCATTCCCTGATAAGAAACACAAGTCAAAGGAGGATGAACACTATAATAAGTTTTGTAAGTGGATGAAACCTTTATTCTTGCAAATTCCTTTGACTGATGCTATTAAATTGCCTCCTTATTCAAAGTATATGAAGGATATTGTCTCGAATAAAAGGAAGATCCCTAATGAAGAAATTTCTACTTTGCTTGCTAATTATTCCTTTAATGGTAAGGTCCCTAAGAAACTTGGAGACCCAGGGATTCCAACTATCCCTTGTTCTAATAAGAACAGTTATGTTAGAACTGCTGAAAGAACATTTCATGTTTTCCTGTGTTTTGCGTGTTAGATAACAATACTATGGAGATTATTCTTGTGCGCTAAGTGTGCAGGAAGCTTTGAGGGGGCCCGGATTTTCCGCCCCTCCAAGGGCCGGATAATCCGGCCCACCTCATTGCTCAAAGGCAGCTAAGGCACGTCGCTCAGAGTCTGGTCGGATTTTCTCCCGGAAAATCCGAACTGGGGCGGTTTTTCTTCCCTAGGCCGGATAATCCGGCTGTCGCTTGGACCGGATAATCCGGCCCCCAGATTTTGAGCAAAGCTTGGCAAGGCACGTTGCTCGGAGTCCGGTCGGATTTTCTCCCGGAAAATCCAAACTGGGGCGGTTTTTCCTCCCCAGGCCGGATAATCCGGCCTTCTCATGGGGCCGGATAATCCGGCCCCTAGAAGTTGATCAAGTGCAAGCTCTGCGCGACACTAAGAGAGGGGGCGGTTTTTCCGCCAGATATTCTGAGTCTAGGGCGGAGTTTCCCTAGGCCAGATAATCCGGCCCTCACTTGGGTCGGATAATCCGGCCCCCAAATGTCTTCAACGGCTGGTTTTGGAAGGGGGTATAAGTACCCCTTCTTCCCCAACATTCAGAACTCTTGATTCATTCGAAATTGTCCAGACATTGTGCAAGAGCTCTCATTCTCGATATCCCACTTCAACCACCCGAAGGCTTCGATCTTTGGGGGAATTGAAGGAGGAGAGAATCATCGTCGTCATCACGAATCAAGCGCATCAACTCCTCTCCATTCATTCAGAGAAATCCCTGATCTAGTATTCTTGTCAATATCTAGATCTTGTTCGTTGTATTTTATAACTTTGTTCTTGTGGTAGCTTGTTGTCATTTCGGGAGCCTCCAAGTTGTTTGTGGAGTTGTGCCCTGCTAGTTGTGTAAAGGCGTCGATACCCGCCTCGAAGGGTATCTATAGTGGAAAGGTGGATCAGGCCTTTGGTGGCGGGATCCATCGGAGAACAGGGTGAGGCCTATTGTGGCGTGGTGGTCTTAGTACCGCCCACCCCTCCAACGCAGACGTACTTCCCTTAACAAGGAAGGAACTGCGGTCAAACAAATCCTGTGTCTCCGCGTGCTCCACTACGGTTTACCTGTTCCTCTTTCACTCGCTCTTTACTCGCTAGTAGATAGGTTTGCATATAGGGAAATTCCACCTAATAGTTTATCTAGAGAATTTACCCTTTGTGCTAAGCCTAAAATTGAAAAAGTATTAAAATTTGAAGTAGCACCTATTCACCCCCCTCTAGGTGCCCATACGATCCATTTCAATTGGTATCAGAGCCCCGACTCTTAATTTGGGCTTAACCGCCTAAGAGTAGTATGGGTACCAAGGATGATGGGAATGAGGCTGTGGATAAGGTCACAATGGATGACCTCAAGACGTTAGAAACAACCTTGCTGAAATCCTTTGAGGCCAGGATGGAGGAGATGAATCAAATGATTGCTTGCCTCACATCATCCATAGCCCCATCTCCATCCTCCTCTGAGGCAGCCACACCATCATCTAAGGAAAAGGCTAACACCGGATCGAAGGATGATGATGCGGAGGGTGAAAAACTTAATGGTTCCACCTCCAAGAAGGGAAGTGGTAAGGAGGAATATAGTGAGGTTCGTCACGTATATTCCCTCGACCCACCTATCCCTCATCCTCATATAAACAATAGGGGTGATCCACCCAAGCTCATTGCATCCTCTTTCAATCAATGGCAATTCTTAATGAAGTCTCATGTTTGCAGCTCCTCTATTGAACTTTGGAGGATTATTGAAGAGGGTATTCATATTGGAGATCAAACCAACCTGACAAGAAGAGAAGTTGTGGACAACCAATTGAATGCCACTACTCTCCACATGATACAAGTTGGTGTCGGTCCCAAGGACATGCCACACATTGAACATCTCAACACAGCTAAAGAAGCTTGGGATGCTCTTACAGATCTCTTTGTTGGGAATGAAAGCATGAGAAGGAATAGGTATGATGCCCTTAGTAATGAAGCTGAGGGATTCTACATGTTGGATGGTGAAAACCATGAAGACATATATAGAAAACTCAAGGGCATCGCAACAACATTTAGAAAGCATGGAGCCACTCACATTGATGATGCTTGGATAAAAATGAAATATGTGAGTGCCTTAATGCCTTTCGAGCCAACGGACTTGAAGAGCCTGTAAGGTAGACATAACTACCATCAAATGACATCCAATGAGGTCATGCAAGAAATGGCGTCATTCAAAGTGGCAGCAAAGAATGCTGAAGATGCCCGTGCTCGGGCCATTGGAATGCAAAAGGGTGTCAATGTTGCTCTAAAAGCCAATGTTGTTGAGCAAGTGTTAGGGATATACTTTCCGGGTATCCTCATGGTTCCTCACTGACCAGGGTGGCCCACTTCGGGTTAGAGCTTTGCTTCACGGGCGGCCCAGTCAGGGAGAAATACGGAGTCCAATCCGGCTACGGGAAGGCCCAGAAGACTTACCGACTTAGGCCCATAATGTTACTTGTAGTTCAAGATGTACTTTGTAACCGACTCTTAGACGTAGCCGGATAGATCTCTCCTGTAAACCCTAGGCCGGATATCTATATAAGCCGTCCTAGGGAGAGCATTTAGGCAACAACCAATACTTTAGACCCTCAACTCGCACAGGCGAAACCCTTGTAACCCATATTCCGGCTCTGCTGTATAACTGGATTGCTAGCAGGAGTAGGATCCGTCCAAAGCCGGCGGATTCGAACCTGGGTAAACTTGTGTGCTCACTGTCCCGGAACACCATACGTCTCACACCCCTCTCTTCCACACGCCTCGAGGACCCCCTCATGGCGTACTTGTCATCAATCCGACGACAGTTGGCGCCCACCATGGGGCATGTGAGCTTCGGATCCGTGTTCCGAGCGGAATCTGCAAAAATCGGAATCGGCGAGACTATCGCCGTCGGTCGCATCCTCTACGCCAGCGATGTCCCTCTCATAGTTCTTGACGAGATTTCGATTCTGGCAAGGGAGATCGTGACTGCCTACACAATCATGTCTTTTGGCGAGATCGATGTTTACATCGGTTTCGCTGAACCTGCCCAACCCACCCAGCGGTGATGATAGAGGCAGAAGAATTTTCTGGGTCCCCTTTGTCCGCGGAGGCGACAGAGTTCTGGATCTCAGAAAACCCTAATCCCACCCATCCCGCACCAGTTGCGAAGATAGTGGAGAAACCTGAACCTGAAGAAGACCTAGCGGTCCATGTCGAATCTAGAGTGGATCTCCCTGGAGAAGCCAGATCCCAGATCGATCTACCCGCGGAAGTCGAAGTCCAGGAGGAGCATATCAACGACACTGATTCCGGCTCTGATGGTGCCGGAACAGACATGCCTTTCCTAAGGTACACACTAAAACGTATGATACTGCAAGGCCAAAGCGCAGATGCAATCCTCGAAACCATCAAAAGTTTCGATATGGTTGATCGCGAAAGCCGCAGGTACCTCAGGAAGCACGCGTCGCACTTTGTCGGATACGTGGGATCCGGATCCGGCTCTGCCGATGCTGGAGAAAACACCGACTCGGTGCTGGAGGCAATTGGAACAAACGCCGACATACCCGCATCCTCGGATGAGTCGATGACGACAGCAGATTTCCGAAAGTTCTCCACGAAATATGAAGAGGAGTATAGCTCCAAAGTTGCAGAAGATGGAGGAGCCATGGATGAAGGATCCGGGGAACACTCTCCCAAAGCGCAGGATGACATGGACGTCGGAGATAATCCCGAAGTCCAAATGTCCGGAAGTACCGATCAGAGCTTGACTCCGGGAAACGGACCCAAAGCCGTCTTTGCTACCGCGCTGCCAAGAAGGCAAAGAAGAAGAACAAGAAAAACAAGACCCCATCAAAAGACCCTCTGACAGAGGAGGTGATTGCCGAGGAACACAAGGAATACTCGGATGGAGCACTTATCCTAGACGAGCTGAAAAAAGAAGCATCGGTGGATGGACACGTGATCACTGAAGGTGCGCGTAAACTCATCGATGCCGCATTAACCACACCTATCCCTACAGCTGCAGAACTTACTGCAGATGACCTGGACGAAAGGGCGCAAGCCCTAGAAGCGCATCGTCAACAACTCCTCCATGAAGCCAAAAACATTGAGGTGGAGAAGAAACACATGTCAAACAAGGAATACATGTCTCATCTACATTAGAAGACACGGAAGCGTCACATAGATGACAACCAATTCCCACGTGTCCGTGCCGTCCTTTTTGGAGATGAGATGGGGAAGCCACGGAAAGATAGCAATGGAGATTGGGTATACCCAACACCAGTACAAAATACAGTGGCAGCCCGAGAAATTCTATCGGCTAATCCAGGACCAGAGGAGATCCGTTTGGGTATCAAGCTACTCAACAAGGGACTGGAGCAGCAAAAGGTAGCCCTGTCCAGAAGTCAAAAACTGGTCTTGGATTCTGACTAGTGTCACACAGATCCGGCATGGGCTGGCGTAAGATCCCATTACGTTCAGGCGCAGTACCATCACCCCGAACGCAGGGAAGACAACTATTCAAGAACCGGATCTTCAGGACAGCATCACAAAACTTTGCGTAACTGGAGCAACATCGCCCCAACGGCCGAGAAAGACGCCATCACTGCCCTGAATCCGACGAGCCCTCCCCGACGAGAATCTAAGGATCAAAGGGGAGAAGATAAAGAGAAACATCGGGAGGAGGATCTTCAGAGAATGCCACCTCCTAGACATGAGAATCGTCCGGCTGAGCCTCACCATGGTGGGAATGACGGATGAAGAAACGACGGAAACCATGCCGGTACAAGCCAGTAGGGGGCTCGTCATAGTCAAGATGCTCCACCCTCTCCACCACACAGTCATCACAACGGCTCCCATGGAGGGCAAGGAGGACGACATGGAGGAGGTGGTGGCAGAAGCCGAAGTCCGGCTCCACGGCGCCGCAGCCACATCCGGCATTCGGGACGATCTCTATCCCCGAACGATGCAAGACAGGATCAACTCCAACATAGAGGCTCGGCGCTATGAAAACGATGACGTGTACGTCGGCCCAAAGTGCTTCGATCCACGCATCAAAGCTACAAAATTCTCGGAAGGATTTGCTATCTCAAGACATATCCAAGCCTACGACAGCATTGCTCGGCCAGACACCTGGTTACAGGATTTCTTCCAAGCTTGCCGCATCGCCAAAGGTGGAAACAACCTGGTCGCAACCCAATATCTCCCGCTTATGTTGCGGAAGATGGCACGATCATGGCTCAATGAACTTCCGGCGAACACCATCCATAACTGGTATGATTTGCAAAGTGCGTTCTTTCGGAATTTCGAAGGCACATATCGGAGGCCCTGTACGGTTCGAGACGTACAGCGTTGCACCCAGAAAGCCGGAGAAACTTGCCGGGATTACCTCGGACGATGGATCGACACCAAGAACTCCTGCGAAGGAGTAAATGATCAAACTGCGATTGAAGCTTTCATCGCGTCTCCTATTAGTTTCTTGCCCATCGCTGAAGTGTGACAAGGTTACTGATTTGGGAGAGATGATAGAAATAGCGAGCAAGTATCACGAATCTTGACGGCGAAGGACTACTCAATGCCCTAGCTATGCCTCAGTTAGCAAAACAACCAAAGCAACAAGCTCAGAAGCGCAAAAATACCTCGAAAGAAAAACCCAACGCGGAAACAGTGGTAGTCACTACTGTTTCCGGGTCTGGAGGACAAGGAGGACATGGTGGAGGCCGCGGGCGTGGCCGTGGGACATCAAGGGTCTAAGGTAGAGGAGAACAACAACCAGGAAAAACCTACTCTTGGGCCGACATTGCTAATAACCCATGTGTGCATCACTTAGACGCCAATGGGGGCTCGTCCCACACCAACGTTGAATGTCGTTTTAATGACGACATCAAGATAGATGATACCGCAGGCTACAAAGCTAAGCGGAAGAAGGAAAAGAAAAATCCTGAAAAAGACAAGGAGACCAAGGAAGATTCCAACATGGAGGAAGCTGATGCTTCAAATCCCAAGTCGGAAGGGAAGAAAACTTTTCCTACCAAGAAGGACACTTATGTCACCTTCCTCGGATCTCAACCAGCAAAGGTCAAGAAAGCAGTTCTACACGAGCTCAATGCAACAGTTCCAACTGTCCCCCAGTATCTGGACTGGTCGGAAGTGGCAATCACGTTTGACCGCGGTGATCATTTGCCTAAGTTACACAGGCGAGGAAAGTACGCTTTAATCGTTAACCCACTTATTGACGGTTATGGTTTCTCCAAGACCCTCATGGACGGTGGTAGCAACATCAATATTCTCTATGTCGAAACGCTACGCCGGATGAAGATCTTGGAGACCCAGCTGAACCATAGCTCTGTGATTTTTCACGGAGTTGTCCCAGGAAGGCAAGCTAATTCCCTAGGAAAGATCACTTTGGATGTTACCTTTGGAACTCCAAAGAACTATCGGACGGAGGCACTTTCCTTCGAAGTGGTCCCGTTCAGGAGCGCATACCACGCTATATTCGGACGTCCGGCTTACTGGGCTTTTATGGCTCGTCCGTGTTACATTTACAATATGATGAAAATTCCAGGTCCCAACAGCGTGATCACCATCAGGGGAGACCCGAAGAAAGTGCGAGAGTGCAAGGATGGAAATGCCGCCTTTGCCAAAGCCGTGCTGCACGCCCAGGAGTACCAGGAGATCAAGAAGAGCATAGATCCGTCCGAGATGCCCGCAACGAAGAAGGAGGTTACCAAGCCAAATCCGGAGTTCAAGGCATCAGAAGATACGAAGAAAGCACCGTTGAAGGATGATGACCCCTCCAAGGTGACCTAGATAGGTGTAGAATAGATAGCGCATAGGAAAGCGCGCTCGTCAAGTTCCTCCAAGCAAATCAAGATATCTTCGCATGGCAGCCATCTGACATGACTGGAGTACCTAGGGAACTTGCCGAGCACTCTCTAAATGTAAACCGAGCGCTAAACCGTCAAACAGTCCTTACGATGGTTTGGGGACTAAGCGTAAGGCAATAGCTAAGGAACTAGCGGCTCGAGTTAGCGGATTCATAGAAGAGGTCATCCACCTGGTGGTGGCCAATCCTGTAATGTTCCCTAAAGAGGACACCAGATTTAAGGATGTGTGTTGATTATCTGCCTTGAACAAGGCTTGTCCAAAAGATCCGTTCTCGCCTAGAATTGATCAAGTTATCGATTCTCTGGCAGCTCGGAACTCTCTGTTTCTCGGCGCATATTCGGTTATCACCAAATCCGGATGAAGAAATCGACAAAGTCAAAACTTCATTCATAACCCCTTTAGAACCTTACATTTTATTCGAGGCCCTTTGGGCTGAAGAACGCGAGAGCTACGTACCAGCGCCGCGATAATTTGCCTCCACGACCAACTCGAACGCAATGTACATGCATACGTGGATGATATCGCGGTGATGTCCAAAAAGAAGGAAACACTCATTTCCGACTTGGAGGAAACGTTCACCAATCTACGAAAATACAACATCATGCTTAACCCGAAGAAATGCTTCATTGGAATACCAGCCGGAAAATTGTTAGGTTTCATCGTGTCTCAAAGAGGCATAGAGGTGAACCGCGACAAAATCAAGGCTATACTCAATATTTCCAGGCCAACTCGCCTGAAGGACGTACAAAGATTAACTGGTTGCATTGCTGCGGTTAGTCGATTTGTAATCCAGCTTGGTGAAAGAGCCGCACCATTATACAAACTCCTCAAGAAGACCAAAGATTTTATGCAGGTAGCGAAGCTGAAGCTGCACTGCAAGACCTGAAGAAAGTACTCTCATCTGCTCCTATCCTCGCAGCGCTGGAACCTCAGGAACCGATGTTGCTTTATATTGCTGCGACAAATAAGGTCGTTAGTATCGTCATGGTGGTGGAGAGACCAGAGGAAAATCAGGAACACTTGGTGCAGTGTCCAACTTACTTTGTTAGTGAGGTCTTGACAGAATCAAAACAGCGATATCCGCACTATCAAAAGTTGGCTTACGGTGTTTTCCTAGCATCTCGTAAGTTACGACACTATTTTTAGGAGCATCCAATTACCGTGGTGAGCAAAGCTCCCATGAGAGACATAATCAACAATAGCGACGCCACAGGACGTGTCGCCAAATGGGGCATAGAGCTCTCGGCTTTCGATATTGAGTATAAACCTCGGACAACAATCAAATCCTAGATCCTTGCTGACTTTGTCGCTGATTGGACAGAGACGAAGGAGAACATGGTCCTCCCTAAGTCGGAATACTGGACCCTCTTTTTCGATGGGTGTAAGGCTCGAGGGGGCTCGGGGCTGGCGTGGTGCTCAAATCACCCCAAGGAGATAAACTATTATACGTGTTGCAGATCCACTTCACAGCAACAAACAATATTGCCGAGTATGAAGCACTGCTGCATGGAATCCGGATTGCCAAGGATATTGGCATCCGACGTTTGATGTGTTACGGAGATTCGGATCTTGTTGCTCAGCAAGTCTCGGATATTTGTAATGCAAATAAGCACATGGAAGCATATAAAGTTGTCGTGGATGATCTATCTAAATCGTTCGAAGGGTTTGAAGTTCAACACATCCCTCGAGCAGAAAATGAGGAAGCAGATGCACTATCTCGAATAGGCTCTGCGCGGAAAGAGGTCTCGGATGGCGCATTTTTAGAGCACCTCAAAGTTCCCTCGATAAAGGGAGTAGATGAGGAATATCCGACCAAATTCGACTCATCTTTAATAGCAGTTCTGGCTGTAATTACCAGCTGGACTCAACCCTACCTCGATTATTTGGTAGATGGCAAATTACCCGAAGGCGAGTCTTTGAGCCAGATTATCCGACGAGCAAAAGCCTATACTATTGTTAAGGTGAGCTCCATAAGCAGTGTTTACGGGGTTTTCAGCTGTGTATCTACAGAAGAAGGAGTGGAAATCTTAAGGGAAATCCACGAAGGCGAGTGTGGTCACCACGCTGCAGCCAAATCTTTAGTGGCAAAAGCTTTTCGACATGGATTTTTCTGGCTTACAGCTCAGGCAGATTCCGAACGATTAGTCAAGACATGCAAAGGCTGCCAAAAGTACGCCAAGCAAGCTCATGTTCCGACTAATCAGCTGCGAACAATACCTATAACATGGCCTTTTGCGGCCTGGGGGCTTGATATGGTAGGACCTTTTAAACGAGCTCCAAGTGGATTTACTCACCTCTTAGTGATGGTGGATAAATTCACCAAGTGGATCGAGGCTAAACCTGTCACTAGTTGTGATGGAGCAACAGCCAAAAGATTTGTCGAGGATGTTATAATCCGGTATGGTTATCCACATAGCATTATCACGGACAACGGGAGTAACTTTTCTATGGGAGAACTGGCCGAAATCTGCGATGAGCAAAATATCCGTCTTGACATTGCGTCAGTCGCACATCCACAGGCTAACGGACAAGTTGAAAGAGCAAATGGTTTAATTCTACAAGGCCTGAAACCAAGACTCGAAGCACCACTACGACGTGATGCGGGGGCTTGGGCAGAGGAACTACCCTCTGTAATTTGGAGTTTACGAACAACTCCGAACAGGTCAACAGGATACACACCTTTCTTCTTGGTCTATGGCGCATAAGCAGTTCTTCCTAGTGATTTAATTCATACTTCTCCTAGAGTGGCCATGTATATCGAAGAGGATGCCGAGATTTCTCAACAAAATGATCTCGACTTAGTCGAAGAAGTTCGCGTTGTTGCTGAAATGAGATCTACAGCCTATCAGCAGAAGTTACACAAGTATCATAGCCAGAGAGTCCGAAATAGATCTTTCAATAAAGGTGATTTGGTCCTCCGGCTTGTGCAACAAAGAAAGCACAAACTTTCCCAAGTATGGGAAGGGCCCTTTTTAGTTAGTCGAGTATTGCACAATGGATCGTACTACTTAACTGACATGAGGCCAGTCAAAGAAAGACCTGCTACTAAGAAGAAAGAAATGGAGGCGGTACAAATCCGGATGAGTTAGGCAGAATAGTGGAATATTGCTCAGCTACGTCCCTTTTATTCTTAGTTTATCCTTCTTTGTAATCATACATATGTACATGTTCTGTGAGAAATAAAAGTTTTGGTTGCCTCAAGTTTTTTCTGAGAAGTTCTTAAACCATCTTATTTATGAATGATCACGTCATAGTCAAAAATCCTAGAATGCTTGAAAGTACTTTATGCTCATGTTCGTTCTGGTCTAGATTTCCGATTCTAAAACTGCTACCCTCGGGTATAACTCTAAAATTTCTAGTCTTTACTTTAGTTATTTGTCTGATTGCTGGATGCAGGCATTTTCTGAGTAGTGAATTGTTGGTACTGGAAGCCGACTTTGTTTCCGAGTTTAAACTGGTTTAGCAATTGAGCTCCGTTGCTCAGCAAAGTTTCCGGCTGAAGGTTTAGCCGGCTCACGAAAGGGACGAGGCGGAAAGCCAGATAAATGATAAGTAGAGACGAAAAAATATAAGTGCTTGCGCAAACATTTCAAGCACGCAAAAATTTCAAAAGCCAAAAGTGCTGAATAGATCAAAAGCTTAGCACTTGCAAAGATAAATAGTACTTAATATTTACAATTGCATCAGGTTTTTTCGGAATAATACATAAATTTCTGGTCTATGATGCAGGAGGAGATGAAGGATCTGCTGGCTCGCTGGTCACTCTGCCTTGATATCGTTCCGAGATGTCCGCATCCGAGTTGGTGCGTTCATCGTCAGAAACTTCTTCGGCTTCTTCTGTAGGAGGAGGCGGAGTATCCACGCGGGTGAAGAAGGGGATCTCGTAGCTGGTCAGATCAGCTACGTGGCACCCGTATCGGCGCAGGAGTGCATGATGGCGTGAAGGTCCTGCTCCTGGCCGTCTTTGTCTACCTTGCAGTACCCTCTAGTCACTTGCCATATTTCCATGTTTCCATGGTGGCTCATGACCATGGTGAGAGCGTCCTGCGCAGCAGTCCGCGCGTAGGACATGTTCCAGCCCCGAACAAGCTCCGGCATCTGTTGGGGATATACTTTCCAGGTATCCTCACAGTTCCTCACTGACCAGGGTGGCCCACTTCGGGTTAGAGTATTGCTTCACGGGTGGCCCAGTCAGGGAGAGAAGACGGAGTCCAATCGGCCTACGGGAAGGCCCAGAAGACTTATCGACTTAGGCCATAATGTTACTTGTAGTTCAAGATGTACTCTGTAACAGACTCTTAGTCGTAGCCGGATAGATCTCTAACGTAAACCCTAGGCTGGATATCTATATAAGCCATCCTAGGGAGAGCCTTTAGGGCATAACCTCAATAGTCTACAATCTCAACTCGCACAGGCGAAACCCTTGTAACCCATATTCTGGCTCTGCCGTATTACTGGATTGCTAGCAGGAGCAGGATCCGTCCAAAGCCGGCGGATTCGAACCTGGGTAAACTTGTGTGCTCACCGTCCCGGAATACGTACGTCTCACCCCCTCTCTTCCACACGCCTCGAGGACCCCCTCATGGCGTACTTGTCATCAATCCGACGACAGTTGGTGCCCACCGTGGGGCAAGTGAGCTACGGATCTGCGTTTCGAGCGGAATCTGCAAGAATCGGCATCGGCAAGACTATCGCTGTCGGTCGCATCCTCTACGCCAGCGATGTCCCTCTCATCGTTCTCGACGAGACTTGGATTCCGGCAAAGGAGGCCATGACTGCCTACACAATCATGTCTTTTGGCGAGATCGATGTTTACATCGGTTTCACTGAACCTGCCCAACCCACCCAGCGGTGATGATAGAGGCAGAAGAATTTTCTGAGTCCCCTTTGTCCGTAGATGCGGCAGAGTTCCGGATCTTAGAAAACCCTAATCCCACCCAGCCCGCACCAGTTGAGAGACAGTGGAGAAATCCGAACCTGAAGAAGACCTAGTGGTCAACGTCGAATCTGGAGTGGATCTCCCGGAGAGCGGATCCCGATCGACCCACCCGTGGAAGTCGAAATCCAGGAGGAGCATATCAACGACACTGATTCCGGCTCTGATGATGCTGGAACAGACATGCCTTTCCTAAGGTACCTCAGGAAGCACGCGTCGCACTTCGTCGGATACGTGGGATCCGGATCCGGCTCTACCGATGCTGGAGAAAACACCGACTCGGTGCTAGAGGCAATCAGAACAAACGCCGACGTACCCGCATCCTCGGATGAGTCGATGAAGTCAGCAGATTTCCGAAAGTTCTCCGCGGAATATGAAGAGGAGTACAACTCCAAAGCTGCAGAAGAAGGAGAAGCCATGGATGAAGGATCCGGGGAACACTCTCCCAAAACACAGGATGACATGGACGTCGGAGATAATCCCGAGGTCCAGATGTTCGAAAGTACCGATCAGAGCTTGACTCCGGGAAACGGACCCAAAGCCGTCTTTGCTACCGGCACATCCAAGAAGGCAAAGAAGAAGAACAAGAAAAATAAGACCCCGACAAAAGACCCTCTGACAGAGGAAGTAATTGCTGAGGAATACGAAGAAGACTCAGACGGAGCACTGATCCCAGACGAGCTGAAGAAAGAAGCATCGGTGGATGGACACATGATCACTGAAGGTGCGCGTAAACTCATCGATGCGGCATTAACTACACCTATCCCTACAGCTGCAGAACTTACTGCAGATGAGCTGGATGAAAGGGCGCAAGCCCTAGAAGCGCGTCGTCAACAACTCCTCGATGAAGCCAAAAACATCGAGGTGGAGAAGAAACGCATGTCGAACAAGGAGTACATGTCTCGTCTACATTAGAAGACACGGAAGCGTCACATAGATGACAACCAATTCCCACGTGTCCGTGCCGTCCTTTTTGGAGATGAGATGGGGAAGCCACGGAAAGATAGCAACAGAGATTGGGTATACCCAACACCAGTACAAAATACCGTGGCAGCCCAAGAAATTCTATCGGCTAATCCAGGACCAGAGGAGATCCGTTTGGGTATCAAGCTACTCAACAAGGGACTAGAGCAGCAAAAGGTCGCCCTGTCCAGAAGTCAAAAACTGGTCTAAGATGCTGACCAATGTCGCACAGATCCGGCATGGGCTGACGTAAGACCCCATTACGTTCCGGAGCAGTATTATCGCCCTGAACGACGGGAAGACAATTATTCGAGAACCGGATCGTCAGGACAGCATCACAAAACCACACGCGGTTGGGGCAATGTCGCACCAGCGGCCGAGAAAGACGCCATCACTGCCCTGAATCCGACGAATCCTCCCCGACGAGAATCTAAGGATCGAAGGGGAGAAGATAAAGAGAAACGTCGGGAGGAGGATCGTCAGAGAATGCCGCCTCCTAGACATGAGAACCGTCCGGCTGAGCCTCACTATGGTGGGAACGACGGACGAAGGAACGACGGAAACCATGCAGGTACAAGCCGGCAGGGGGCTCGTCGTAGTCAAGACCCTCCCTAGAATCGGAATAATGACGTTCCGGACGGAGGCCGGCGATCATCCGGAAACTATCCAGCTGCTCCACCTTCTCCACCACACATTCATCACAACGGCTCCCATGGAGGGCAAGGAGGACGACATGGCGGAGGAGGTGGTGGCAGAAGCCGAAGTCCGGCTCCACGGCACCGCAGCCACAGCCGGCATTCGGGACGATCTCTATCCTCGAATGATGCAAGACACAAGATTAACTCCAACATAGAGGCTCAGTGCTATGAAAACGATGACGTGTACGTGCGCCCAAAGTGTTTTGGTCCACTCATCAGAGCTACAAAATTCCCGGAAGGATTTGCTATCTCAAGACATATCCAAGCCTACGACGGCATTGCTCGACCAAACACCTGGTTACAGGATTTCTTCCAAGCTTGCTGCATCGCCAAAGGTGGAAACAACCTGGTCGCAACCCAATATCTCCCGCTTATGTTGCGGAAGATGGCACGATCATGGCTCAATGAACTTCCGGCGAACACCATCCATAACTGGTATGATTTGCAAAGCGCGTTCTTTCGGAATTTCGAAGGCACATATCGGAGGCCCTGTACGGTTGGGGACCTACAGCGTTGCACCCAGAAAGCCGAAGAAACTTGCTGGGATTACCTCGGACGATGGATCGACACCAAGAACTCCTGCGAAGGAGTAAATGATCAAACTGTGATTGAAGCTTTCATCGCAGGTCTCCCTATTGGTTTACTACGCCATCGCTTGAAGTGTGACAAGGTCACCAATTTGGGGGAGATGATAGAAACAGTGAGCAAGTATGCATACGCTGATGACGATACAGAAGGACTACACAATGCCCTAGCTGTGCCTCAGTCGGCAAAACAACCAAAGCAACAAGCTCAGAAGCGCAAAAACACCTCGGAAGAAAAACCCAACGCGGAAACAGCGGTAGTCACTACTGTTTCCGGGTCTAGAGGATGAGGAGGACGTGGCGGAGGCCGCGGGCGTGGCCGTGGGACATCAAGGGTCCAAGGTAGAGGAGAACAACAACCAGGCAAAACCTACTCTTGGGCCGACATGCCAATAACCCATGTGTGCATCACCTAGACGCCAGTGGGGGCTCGTCCCACACCAACGCTGAATGTCGTTTCAACGACGACATCAAAAGAGATGACACCGCGGGCTACAAAGCTAAGCGGAAGAAGGGAAAGAAAAATCCCGAAAAAGACAAAGATACCAAGGAGGATTCTGACATGGAAGAAGCTGATGCTTCAAAACCCAAGTCGGAAGGGAAGAAGACTTTTCCCACCAAGAAGGACACTTATGTCACCTTCCTCGGATCTCAACTAGCAAAGGTCAAGAAAGCAGTTCTACACGAGCTCAAGGCAACAGTTCCGGCTGTCCCCCAGTATCTGGACTGGTCGGAAGTGGTAATCACGTTTGACCGCGATGATCATCCTCCTAAGCTACACATGCGAGGGAAATACGCCTTAATCGTCAACCCACTTATTGACGGTTATGGTTTCTCCAAGACCCTCATGGACGGCGGTAGCAGCATCAATATTCTCTATGTCGAAACGCTACGCCAGATGAAGATCTCGGAGACACAACTGAACCGTAGCTCTGTGATTTTTCACGGAGTTATCCCAGGAAGACAAGCTAATTCCCTGGGAGAGATCACTTTGGATGTTACCTTTGGAACTCCAAATAATTATCGAACGGAGGCACTTTTCTTCGAAGTGGTCCCGTTCAAGAGCGCATACCATGCTATATTCGGACGTCCGGCTTACTGGGCTTTTATGGCTCGTCCATGTTACATTTACAATATGATGAAAATTCCAGGTCCCAACGGCGTGATCACCATCAGGGGAGACCCGAAGAAAGCGCGAGACTGCGAGGATGGAAATGCCACCTTTCTTTGAAGCCGTCTTTGCCGCCGAGTACCAGGAGATCAAGAAGAGCATAGATCCGTCCGAGATGCCCGCAACAAAGAAGGAGGTTACCAAGCCAAATCCGGAGTTCAAGGCATCAGAAGAGACGAAGAAAGCGCCGTTTAAGGAAGATGACCCCTCCAAGGTGACACAGATAGGCGTAGGCCTAGATAGGGCACAGGAAAGCGCGCTCATCAAGTTCCTCCAAGCAAATCAAGATATCTTCGCATGGCAGCCATCTGACATGACCGGAGTACCTAGGGAACTTGTCGAGCACTCTCTAAATGTAAACCCGAATGCTAAACCCGTCAAACAGTCCTTACAACGTTTTGGCGACAAAAAGTGTAAGGCAATAGCTAAGGAACTAGCACGGCTCAAGTTAGCCGGATTCATAGAAGAGGTCATCCACACTGAGTGGTCGGCCAATCCTGTAATGGTCCCTAAAAAGGATACCACTGATTTAAGGATGTGTGTTGATTATATTGCCTTGAACAAGGCTTGTCCAAAAGATCCATTCGCTTTGCCTAGAATTGATCAAGTTATCGATTCTACGGCAGGCTCGGAACTCCTCTATTTTCTCGATGCATATTCCGGTTATCACCAAATCCGGATGAAGGAATCTGACAAAGTCAAAACTTCATTCATAACCCCCTTCGGAACCTTCTGTTTTGTTATGATGCCCTTTGGGTTGAAGAACATGGGAGCTACGTACCAGCGCACGATGCAGTGTTGCCTCCACGACCAACTTGGACGCAATGTACATGCATACGTGGATGATATCGTGGTGATGTCCAAAAAGAAGGAAACACTCATTTCCGACTTGGAGGAAACGTTCGCCAATCTACGAAAATACAACATCATGCTTAACCCGAAGAAATGCTTCTTTGGAATACCAGCCGGAAAATTGTTAGGTTTCATCGTGTCTCAAAGATGCATAGAGGTAAACCGCGACAAAATCAAGGCTATACTCAATATTTCTAGGCCAACTCGCCTGAAGGACGTACAAAGACTAACTGGTTGCATTGCTGCGGTCAGTCGATTTGTAAGCCGGCTTGGTGAAAGAGCCGCACCATTATACAAACTCCTGAAGAAGACCAAAGATTTTATGCTGGGGTGAAGCAGCTGCACTACAAGACCTGAAGAAAGTACTCTCATCTGCTCCTATCCTTGCAGCGCCGGAACCTCAGGAACCGATGTTGCTTTATATTGCTGCGACAAATAAGGTTGTTAGTATCGTCATGGTGGTGGAGAGACCAGAGGAAAATCAGGAACACTTGGTGCAGCGTCTTACTTATTTTGCCAGCGAGATCTTGACAGAATCAAAACAACGATATCCGCACTATAAAAAGTTGGCTTACGGTGTTTTCCTAGCATCTCGTAAGTTACGACACTATTTTCAGGAGCATCCAATTACCGTGGTGAGCAAAGCTCCCATGAGAGACATAATCAACAACAGCGACGCCACAGGACGTGTCGCCAAATGGGGCATAGAGCTCTTAGCTTTCGATATTGAGTATAAACCTCGGACAGCAATCAGATCACAGGTCCTTGCCGACTTTGTCGCTGATTGGACAGAGACGAAGGAGAACATGGTCCTCCCTGAGTCGGAATATTGGACCCTCTTTTTCGATGGGTCTAAGGCTCGAGGGGGCTCGGGGGCTGGCGTGGTGCTCAAATCACCCCAAGGAGATAAACTATTATACGTGTTGCAGATCCACTTCACAGTGACAAACAATATTGCCGAGTATGAAGCACTGCTGCATGGAATCCGGATTGCCAAGGATATTGGCATCCGACGTTTGATGTGTTACGAAGATTCGGATCTTGTTGCTCAGCAAGTCTCGGATATTTGTAATGCAAATAAGCACATGGCAGCATACAAAGCCGTCGTGGATGATCTATCTAAATCGTTCGAAGGGTTTGAAGTTCAACACATCCCTCGAGCAGAAAATGAGGAAGCAGATGCACTATCTCGAATAGGCTCTGCGCGGAAAGAGGTCCCGGATGGCACATTTTTAGAGCACCTCAAAATTCCCTCGATAAAGGGAGTAGATGAGGAATATCCGACCAAATCCGACTCACCTTTAATAGCAGTTCTGGCTGTAATTCCCAGCTGGACTCAACCCTACCTCGATTATTTGTTAGATGGAAAATTACCCGAAGACGAGGTGCTGAGCCGGCAGATTATCCGACGAGCAAAAGCCTATACTATTGTTTAGGGTGAGCTCCATAAATGGAGTGTTTCTGGGGTTTTTCAGCGCTATGTATCTCCGGAAGAAGGATTGGAAATCTTAAGGGAAATCCACGAAGGCGAGTGTGGTCACCACGCTGCAGCCAAATCTTTAGTGGCAAAAGCTTTTCGACATGGTTTTTTCTGGCTTACAGCTCAGGCGGATGTCGAACGGTTAGTCAGGACATGCAAAGGCTGCCAAAAGTACGCCAACCAAGCTCATGTTCCGGCTGATCAGCTGCGAACAATACCTATAACATGGCCTTTTGCGGTCTAGGGGCTTGATATGGTAGGACCCTTTAAACGAGCTCCAAGTGGATTTACCCACCTCTTAGTGATGGTGGATAAATTCACCAAATGGATTGAGGCTAAACCTGTCACTAGTTGTGATGGAGCAACAGCCAAAAGATTTGTCGAGGATGTTATAATCCGGTATGGTTATCCACATAGCATTATCACGGACAACGGGAGTAACTTTTCTATGGGAGAACTGGCTGAATTCTGCGATGAGCAAAATATCCGTCTTGACATTGCGTCAGTCGCACATCAACAAGCTAACGGACAAGTTGAAAGAGCAAATGGTTTAATTCTACAAGGCCTAAAACTAAGACTCGAAGAACCACTATGACGTGCTGTGGGGGCTTGGGCAGAAGAACTACCTTCTGTAATTTGGAGTTTACGAACAACTCCGAACAGGTCAACAGGATACACACCTTTCTTCTTGGTCTATGGCGCATAAGCAGTTCTTCCTAGTGATTTGATTCATACTTCTCCTAGAGTTGCCGCGTATATCGAAGAGGATGCCGAGATTTCTCGACAAAATGATCTCGACTTAGTCGAAGAAGTTCGCGTCGTTGCTAAAATGAGATCTGACCTATCAGCGAAGTTACGCAAATATCATAGCGGAGAGTCAAAATAGATCTTTCAATAAGGGTGATTTGGTTCTCGACATGCAACAAAGAAAGCACAAACTTTCCCCAGTATGGGAAGGGCCCTTTTTAGTTAGTCGAGTATTGCACAATGGATCGTACTACTTAACTGACATGAGGCCAGTCAAAGAAAGACCTGCTACTAAGAAGAGAAAGAGATCTGGAGGCAGTACAAATCCGGATGAGTTAGACAGACCATGGAATATTGCTCAGCTACGTCCCTTTTATTCTTAGTTTATCCTTCTTTGTAATCATGCATATGTACATGTTCTGAGAAATAAAAGTTTTGGTTGCCTCAAGTTTTTTCTCGAGAAGTTTTAAACCATCTTATTTCAATGATCATGTCATAGTCGAAAATCCTGAATGCTTGAAAGTACTTTATGCTCATGTTTGTTCTGGTCTAGATTTCGATTCTAAAACTGCTACCTTCGGGTATAACTCTAAAATTTCTAGTCTTTACTTTGGTTATTTATCTGATTTGGGATGCGGCATTTTCCGAGTAGTGAATTGTTGGTACCGGAATCCGCTTTGTTTCCGAGTTTAAACTGGTTTAGCAATTGAGCTCCGTTCGGCAAAGTTTCCGAAGGTTTAGCCGCTCACGAAAGGACGAGGCGGAAAGCCGATAAATGATAAGTCGAGATTTAAAAATATAAGTGCTTGTGAAAACATTTCAGGCACACAAAAAAAAGTCAAAGGACAAAAGTGCTGAATAGATAAACAACTTAGCACTAACAAAAAGTCATAGTACTTAATATTTACAAAACGCATCATGTTCTTTCACAGAATAATACATAAGTTTGTGGTCTATGATGCAGGAGGAGATGAAGGATGTACTGGCTCGCTGGTCACTCCGCCTTGATATCGTTCCGAGATATCCGCATCCCAGTTGGTGCGTTCATCGTCGGAAACTTCTTGACTTCTTGCAGGAGGAGGCGGAGTATCCTGTGGTGAAGAAGGGGATGTCGAGCTGGTCGATCAGCTATGTGGCACCCATATCCGCAGGAGTGCATGATGGCTTGAAGGTCCTGCTCCTGGCCGTCTTCGCTCACCTTGCAGTACCCTTTAGTCACTTGCCATATTTCCATGTTTCCATGGTGGCTCATGACCATGGAGGGCATTCTCTTGCGTTAGCGTAGGACATATTCCAGTCCCGAACAAGCTGCGGCATCTCCTTGGCCCTGTCCCGCACCTCAAAATCCGACATGCTTGGCATGTCCGGAATCTTGAGAGACTCGCCAATGTCCTCAAGGGACTGGCGGTAGTCATGAAGAAGATCACCGACTTGGGTAAGCCGGTGAGTGTGGGGCTCGGACGAGGAAGAGTCCGACAACTTTAGAGGACCTATACACAACACAAGTCAAGAAAAATCTAACATTGATAATAGTTGAAGAAAAGATAAGTCAGAAAGGTGGAACGTACCAAGAATGACGTCGTCAATCTTGGTCTTCTCCTCCCGGAGACTCTGGAGTTCAGCCCGGAGCGCCTGGGATATATCCTTCTCTCTGCCAAGCTCATTCTTGAGGTCTAAGATTACTTTATTTTGAGCGGCAATCTTGCGATCGCGCTCTTCAGTGGCCATGGAGGAGGATTCCAGGACTTGAGCTATGCTTGTTTCATGATCCGCCTTGAGCTTATCCAGCTCTTGGCGAAGTCCCTTGTTTTCCACCACTAGGGTTTTGAGGTTCTCGGCCTCTTCAATCATAGTGATGGATTGTTTCACCAACGCTGTAAGACAAAAAGAACAACAGTTCAGAAAAATTCGACATAGAAAAAGCAAAAGACAAGGTTTGAATCTCGAAATATTTACCTTCAGCTTCATCCTTGGCTATCTTGAGCTCAGCATTTTTAAGCCGGAGAGCTTTGATCTCTCTCCGCTTATTACAGACATTGGACAACAATTCCTGGTTATAGGAACATACTTTCTGTAAGTCAGAATACCCAATGTCAGAAAGCTACTTAAGACTCGGGCTAATATTTTTACTAAATATCAGCACGAGCCTTGGGGCTACACTAGTTCGTTCTTTGGTATCCTAATGAAAGCATAAACTCGGATTCTATATCCTACTTCATGCTCGGGGGCTAGAGGATATGATATAACATAATGTAAAAACAAGAGTTGGAATTTCGACTTACATATTGCTCGCGGGTGAGTTTGTCTAAACCCGCGTTCACTTCAGTTGCCACCTTCTCAGTGAGAGTAAGAGGGATCACTGGGGCTGTTGGAAGCTCGCCAGTCCTGATCCTCTCGTCACGAAGGCGGACTTGAGTGAGAAGGTCAGAGAAATTGACGTCCTCTGCTTCTTGTGCCTCCTCTTCGGGGGACAGATGGCTTTTGTCCAGGACTTGCCTGGCTAGCCGCTGGATCTCCTCTGCAGATTTCCGGGTCAGGCCAAACTTGGCAAGACCCAGATTGTTGAGGAGGTTTTCGGCGAAGACTTCAACCGAGGGATCATTACCCGAAGAGGGTTCACCCTTATCTTGACCTGGCCTTTTCAAGGTGACGTCGATATGCACTCCAAGGATCGTCGGCTCAGCTTGAGGAGCCGGATCTTCTGCAATCACCGAAGAAGGGATGATCGCCGGAGTTGCAGAAGGTTGAGGGACCGGAGTCGGAGGAGCCACGGCAGGGGAAGCTATTGTAAGCTTCGTCTGGTGCAAGGGCTTCGAAGAAGTCCCCTTCCCCTTGCCCTTGATGATTTATTTTGCTCTGAGAAAGTAGTAAAGTCGGAAACATTACATCTCGGAAAGAAACTTGAGTAAAGAACAAAGGCAGAAAAGTTGTGACAGAAGGTTACCTCTTCACGACTGGCACCTCCTTTGTGCCAACCGCTACTGTCGGAGCTTTGCGCTTCTTGAGCGCAAGATCCGGCAATGGAACTACTTCCACTTCCTGAGAGAACTCTGGAGGGTATCCTTCGAGTGGAGCAAGTTCCGACTCGGGGATGTCAGCAAGCTAAAAATAAGAAAACATATCAGTATTGCAATATAACTCAAAGATAGAAACACATAAAAGATGTGATGATAAAAGCTTACCGGCACCATGGGGTTTTCCGCCGTGTGCATGTCCAGAGAAACCTCTGGAATCCGCCTTTCGATCCGCTCCTTGATCAGCCACTTAATTTGGCTTATGTAGCCTTGAGTGGTGTAGGCCTTGGGGCTGATGCGGAGGGAGTCAGTCAGAGAAGACGTGACAGAATGCATCAGTCTATCCCCGTGGTACTGAGGTGTCTGGATCCGGCATGAGACCCAGCACTGGACCAAGTAGGATCCCTTCAGACCATTGTGCTTGATCAGATATTCGATCTGCCTCTTAACGAGGATCAAATCATCTGTGAGAGCCGGAGCAGCCTCGTCCCAGGAAGGTTGGGCCGTGGCAGCTCCGTCGACAAAAGCCGGCAAAGCAGTAGCTTTGCCTGGAGCCGGAATATCCCTATGGTAGAAAAAAGTGGCTGGCCATTGCTTGACCGAGTCACTTGCAGAAATTTTGGGATATGCCCGGTCTCGTCTAAGAGAAAAACTAATAGTGCCGGTGATGTAAGGAACACCGGCAGTGATGGAATTCCTCCGGACATGGAAATAGTACCGGAAGAGAAGCAAACTCGGCCTAATGCCGAGAAAGCCCTCGCAAAGCGAAGCGTATGCGCTCATTTCTAGAAGAGAATTGGGAGGAAGATTGTGGAGTTGAACTCCATAGTGATCTATCACCTCGGAGAAGAACTCCGAGGGAGGAAAAGACAGACCTCGGTCCAGATGAGTGCCGAAGTGGACTCGTTCGCCCTCACGCGGGTTGGGGACGGTTTCGCCGGAGCCGGTCCGCCAGTCACCGGCGGCGAGAAGCCCCTCCTTCTCCACATTCTTGAGGCCCTCCTCGTTGAGGGCACAGGGGATCCAGACTCCACGGAAGCTCTCCTTCTCCGCTGCTGCTTCCGCCTTGCCACGCTGCACTGAGGAAGACGAAGATGAAGCCATTTTTCTCCGGTCGGAAAAGTGACCTTAAAGTGGCGGCGCTAGGAGCTCTGTGGGAGGAGGACGAGGAGGCTCTGTGCACGTGGGAAGATTGGGAGGAAAGGAATGACAAAGGACTGGTGGAAAAGAGAAGAAGAAATCCAAACCCCTTATATCCACCTACCGGCGCCAAGATTCGTGCAAACGCTACAGTGTAACCGCCACGCGTCATGGAAAGAACTGGGAAGGGCCCGCGTGATGATTGCGTCGCCTCGACCTCCACGCACGCCTTGAAACGACGCCTCGGTTCCGCGGACCGTGGACCCACCAATGGTCGTGCTGACGGAACACTGTCAGATGACGTGACTTGACCATGCTTGTGTCAGGTGGCGTTAGAGACCAAGTTCTGGCTTAGTTTGAAAATGAGCTGGAAAATCCGAGTTACCAACTAAAAGGTCCGACTTATTTTTTAAGACCCGGATCGTATCTTTTGTTATGAAGTTTCAGGAACCCTTCAAGATTCTGCAAGCCGAAGATCAAGCTAGACGATGTTAAATCTGACTTTGGATCTTGGAGGCCTCCGGGGGCTGCTGTTGGGGATATACTTTCCGGGTATCCTCACAATTCCTCACTGACCAGGGTGGCCCACTTAGGGTTAGAGTATTGCTTCACGGGCGGCCCAGTCAGGGAGAGAAGACGGAGTCCAATCTGGCTACGGGAAGGCCCAGAAGACTTACCGACTTAGGCCATGATGTTACTTGTAGTTCAAGATGTACTCTGTAACAGACTCTTAGTCGTAGTCAGATAGATCTCTCCTATAAACACTAGGCCGGATATCTATATAAGACATCCTAGGGAGAGCCTTTAGGGCATAACCTCAATAGTCTACAATCTCAACTCGCACAGGCGAAACCCTTGTAACCCATATTCCGGTTCTGCCGTATTACTGGATTGCTAGCAGGAGTAGGATCCGTCCAAAGCCGGCAGATTCAAACCTGGGTAATCTTGTGTGCTCACCGTCCCGGAATACTGTACGTCTCACCCCCCTCTCTTCCGCACGCCTCGAGGACCCCCTCATGGCGTACTTGTCATCAATCCGACGACAGCATCTCCTTGGCCCTGTCCCGCACCTCAAAATCCGACATGCTTGGCATGTCCGGAATCCTGAGAGACTCGCCAATGTCCTCAAGGGACTGACGGTAGTCATGAAGAAGATCACCGACTTGGGTAAGTCGGTGGGTGCGGGGCTCGGACGAGGAAGAGTCCGTCAAGTTTAGAGGACCTATACATCAAAATAAAGTTAAGAAAAAACCGACATTGATAGAAGTCGAAGAAAAAGATAAGTCAGAGAGGTGGAACGTACCAAAAATGATGTCGTCAATCTTGGTCTTCTCCTCCCGGAGACTCTGGAGTTCAGCCCGGAGCGCCTGGGATATGTCCTTCTCTCTACCAAGCTCATTCTTGAGGTCTGAGATTATTTTATCCTGAGCATCAATCTTGCGATCACGCTCATCAGTGGCCATGGAGGAGGATTCAAGGACTTGAGCTATGCTCTTTTCATGATCTGCCTTGAGCTTATCCAGCTCTTGGCAAAGTCCCTTGTTCTCCACCACCAGGGTCTTGAGGTTCTCGGCCTCTTCAATCATAGCGATGGATTGTTTCACCAGCGCTGTAAGACAAAAAAGAACAACAAGTTCAGAAAAATTCGACATTGAAAAAGGCAAAGACAAGGTTTGAATCTCGGAATATTTACCTCCAGCTTCATCCTTGGCTACTTTGAGCTCAGCATTGCTTTGATCTCTCTCCGCTTATCACAAACATTGGTCAATAATTCGTGCTTATAGGAACATACTTTCTGTAAGTCAGAATACCCAAAGTCAGAAAGCTACTTAAGACTCGGGCTAATATTTTTGCTAAATATCAGCACGAGCCTTGGGGGCTACTCTAGTTCGTTCTTTGGCATCCTAATGAAGCATAAACTCGGATTCTATATCCTACTTCAAGCTTGGGGGCTAGAGGATATGATATAACATAATAGAAAAAACAAGAGTTGGAATTCCGACTTACATATTGCTCGCGGGTGAGTTTATCTAAACCCGTGTTCACTTCAGCGGCCACCTTCTCGGCAAGAGTAAGAGGGATCACTGGGGCTGTTGGAAGCTCGCCAGTCCTAATCCTCTCGTCGCTAAGGAGGACTTGAGTGAGAAGGTCAGAGAACTTGACGTCCTCTGCTTCTTGCGCTTCCTCCTCGGGGGATAAATGGCTTTTGTCCAGGACTTTCCTGGCTAGCCGCTGGATCTCCTCTACAGATTTCCGGGTCAGGCCAAACTTGGCAAGACCCGGATTGTTGAGGAGGTTTTTGGTGAAGATATCAGCCGAGGGATCATTACCCGAAGAGGGTTCACCCTTATCTTGAGCTGACGCACTCACGGTGACGTCAGTTTGCGACCCAAGGATCACAGGCTCCATTTGAGGAGCCAGATTTTCTGCAGCATCCGACGAGATAACCGGAGTTGCAGAAGGTTGAGGGGCCGAGTCGAGGAGCCGTCGGCAGCTATGGTAAGCTTCGTCTGGCGTAAGGGCTTCGAAGAAATCCCTTTCCCCTTGCCCTTGATGCTTGATTTTGCTCTGAGAAGGTAACAAAGTCGGAAACGTTACATCTCGGAAGGAAATTTGAGTAAAGTACAAAGACGGAAAAGTTGTGACTGAAAGGATACCTCTTCACGATAGGCACCTCCTTTGTGCCAACCGCTACCCTCGGAGCTTTGCGCTTCTTCAGCGCAAGATCCGGTAGTGGAACTACTTCTACCTCCTGAGAAAACTCTGGAGGGTATCCTTCGAGCGGAGTAAGTTCCGACTCGGGGATGTCAGCAAGCTGAAAACAAGAAAACATATCAGTATTACAACATAACTCGAAGATAGAAACACATAAAAGATGTGATGATGGAAGCTTACCGGCACCACGGGGTTTTCCGCCGTGTGCATGTCCAGAGAAACCTCCGGAATCCGCATTTTGATCCGCTCCTTGATCAGCCATTTGATTTGGCTTATGTAGCCTTGAGTGGTGTAGGCTTTGGGGCTGACGCGGAGGGAGTCGGTTGGAGAAGACGTGATGGAGTGCATCAGTCTATCCCCGTGGTACTGAAGTGGCTGGATCCGACGTGAGACCTGGCACTGGACCAAGTCGGATCCCTTCAGACCATTGTGCTTGATTAGATATTCGATCCGCCTCTTAACGAGGATCAAATCATCTGTGAGAGCCGGAGCAGCCTCGTCCTAGGAAGGCTGGGCCGTGGCGGCTCTGTCGACAAAAGCCGGCAAAGCGGTAGCTTTGCCGGGAGCCGGAATATCCCTATGGTAGAAAAAAGTGGTTGGCCATTGTTTGACCGAGTCACTGGCAGAAATTTTGGGATATGCCCGGTCTCGTCTAAGAGAAAAACTAATGGTGCCAGTGATGTAAGGAACACCGGCAGTAATGGAATTCCTCCGGACATGGAAATAAAACCGGAAGAGAAGCAAACTCGGCCTAATGCCGAGAAAGCCCTCGCAAAGCGCATCATATGCGCTCATTTCTAGAAGTGAATTGGGAGGAAGATTGTGGAGTTGAACTCCATAGTGATCTATGACCTCGGAGAAGAACTCCGAGGGAGGAAAAGACAGACCTCGGTCTAGATGGGTGCCGAAGTGGACTCGCTCGCCCTCGTGCGGGTTGGGGACGGTTTCACCGGAGCCGCTCCGCCAGTCGCCGGCGACGAGAAGCCCCTCCTTCTCCACGTTCTTGAGGCCTGCTTTGTCAAGGGCGCAGGGGATCCAGATTCCCCTGTAGCTTTCTTTCTCTGCTGCAGTTTCCGCCTTCGCCGCCGCCGCTGCTGCCGCCAAACCGGAGGAAGAAGATGATGAAGCCATTTTCTCCGATGAGAGGGTGACCTTAAAGGGGCGGCGCTGGGAGCTCTGTGGGGGGGAGGACGAGGAGGCTGTGTGAATGCAGGAAGATTAGGAAGGAAGGAAACGGCAAAGGACTGGTGGAAAGGAGAAGAAGAAATCTGAACCCCTTATATCCACCTACCTACTCCAAGATTCGTGCAAACGCTACAGTGTAACCGCCACGCGTCATGGAAAGAACTGGGAAGGACCCGCGCGATGATTGCGTCGCCTCGATCTCCATGCACGCATTGAAACGGCGCCTCGGTTCCACGGACCGCGGACCCACCAACGGTCGTGCTGACGGAACGCCTGTCAGATGACGTGACTTGACCATGCTTGTGTGAGGTGGCGTTAGAGACCAAGTTCTGGCTTAGTTTAAAAACAAGGTGGAAAATCCGAGTAACCTAGTAATAAGTCCGACTTATTTTTAAGACCCGGATCGTATCTTTGTTGTTAAGTTTCAGGAACCCTTCAAGATTCTGCAAGCCGAAGATCAAGCTAGACGATGATAAATCCGACTTTGGATCTTGAAGGCCTCCGGGGGCTGCTGTTGGGGATATACTTTCTGGGTATCCTCACGGTTCCTCACTGACCAGGGTGGCCCACTTCGGGTTAGAGCTTTGCTTCAGGGGCGGCCCAGTCAGGGAGAAAGACGGAGTCCAATCCGGCTACGGGAAGGCCCAGAAGACTTACCGACTTAGGATCATAATGTTACTTGTAGTTCAAGATGTACTCTATAACCGACTCTTAGACGTAGCCGGATAGATCTCTCATGTAAACCCTAGGCCGGATATCTATATAAGCCGTCCTAGGGAGAGCCTTTAGGCAACACCCAATACTTTAGACCCTCAACTCGCACAGGCGAAACCCTTGTAACCCATATTCCGGCTCTGCCGTATTACTGGATTGCTAGCAGGAGTAGGATACGTCCAAAGCCAGCGGATTTGAACCTGGGTAAACTTGTGTGCTCACCATCCCGGAACACCGTACGTCTCATACCCCTCTCTTCCGCATGCCTTGAGGACCCCCTCATGGCGTACTTGTCATCAATCCGACAACAGCAAGAGGAGGATGAAAGAGAATTTGAGGGGGCCTCCATGGACTGCCCCGATGAAGTCAAACGTGCTTGATGGCTCAATGCACGGCGCCCAGAAAAATGCTTGATGGCGGTGTTGATGTAGAGCTCGTTGGGAACCCCAAGAGGAAGGTATGATGAGCACAGCAGCAAGTTTCCCTCAGTTATGAAACCAAGGTTTAATCGAACCAGTAGGAGCAAGGAAACACCCCAAAGGTGTTACTAGCTGAGTTTTGGCAGGCATCACCGGTGCTAGTAGCAACATGGAGACCTGCACAACACAACCACAGAACTTTGTCCCCAACTTGCGATGAGGTTGTCAATCTCACCGTGTTTTGCGGAAAACAAAGGATTAAACGTATCGAACGGTAAGAAGTAAAAGTTTGTAGAAAGTAAACACAAAGCAATAAACAGCTTGTACATTGAATGTAAAAGACAAGGACCGGGATCCATAGTTCACTAGAGGTGGCTCTCCTTAGATAGATAATATGCTGGGTGAACAAATTACAGCAGGGCAACTGACAAACACCGAGAAAGCAATACATGCATATACTAATCATCTTGACTCCTTTGAGACTTGATTGGGCATTACAACATTATACATAGACCGCCATCCAACTGCATCTATGACTAATAATCCACCTTCAGGTTATCATCCGAACCCCCTCCAGTATTAAGTTGCAAGTAACAGATTATTGCTTTACAAACTGCGTGTAAAGTAAACAATACAATTGTTCTATGAACAAAGGATTGTTGTTTTCTCCCTAGTAGCAACAGCACATCTAGTACCTTAGAGATTTCAGTCACTTCCCCAGATTACTAGAGGCATGAACCCACTATCGAGCATAAATACTAACTCTTGGAGTTGCTAGCATCTACTTGGCCAAGATAGCTACTAACAACGGAAAGCATGCAAGATCACAAATAGCAAAGACATGATAGAATCAATAATCAATCTGAAATAGCATCTCAATATCCATCGGATCCCCGCAAACACAACATGCAGAATTACAAATAGATGATCTTGATCATGAACGGAGCTCACAAGATCTAGACATGAAAGCACAAAGGAGGAGAACCAACCATCTAGCTACTACATGGATCCGTAGTCCAAGGACGAACTACTCACGCATCACACCGGAGGCTTGCATGGTGATGAAGAAGGCCTCCAGGGTGAATTCTCTCCGTAGGTGCCGGAAGAGCTTCAGATCCCTCCCGATCTAGGGATGGAGATGACGGCGGCTACAAACTCTTTCGTGGATTTTTTTCGGGTACTTAGGGTTTACGTCCCGAGGGCATCTTAAGGTCGGAAGGGGAGGCCGAGGGGGTGCCAGGGGCCACACCACCTCAGCACGGGCCAAGCCCGGCTGCTGGCCAGTGGTGTGGCTGCCTCGGCCCCTCTCCGTCTCATATTCTGGCACTTGATGACTTCCGGAAAAATAGGCACTTTGGCTTTTGTCCTGTCCAATTCCGAGAATATTCATTTTCTGAGTTTCCTGGAACCAAAAATAGGAGAAAACAAGCAGCTGGCAATGTGGCTCTTGTTAATAGGTTAGTCCAAGAAATCATATGAAAAGTACTCCAAAGTTGGAACAAAACACAATAAAGTGGATAAAACCAAGCATGGAACATCAAAAATTATAGATACGTTTGCAATGTATCAGTGCTCATGGTGAGTACATGGCGTTTTATGCAAGGAACTTTTGGAAGGATCCTGCCAAAGCCAAGTCGGAACTCGAGCGCAAGAACGGGTCAAATGGAAGAAGAGAAAGTGGCCCAAAACTGAGAACTTGCTACAACTGTTGAGATAGGCTGCACTTTGTAGCCGAGTGTCCGTATCAAAATAGAGAAGACAATGGTGGCAGGCTCATTCTTAAAGAAAAATCCAAAGCACCTAAGAAGAAGCCATTTATTAAGAAGAATGGCCCCTGTAAGAAGCAACCCAAGATTGTCTTAGTGGCTGATGACCCACAAGTATAGAGGGTGTATCGCAGTATTTTCGATAAGTAAGAGTGTCGAATCCAACGAGGAGCAGAAGGTGCTGGCTAGTGGTATGGATTAGGAATTCTTTGCAAATACTTAGCAAACGGATTTTTAGGGGTTTTTGATAAAGCAAGTAAACTAAGTACGAGTAAATAAAAGACAGTAGGAATAAATGCAGCAAGTGGCCCAATCCTTTATGCAGCAAAGGACAAGCCGGTTGTATTACTTAAGATGACCAAACGTTCTCGAGGACACATGGGAAGACTGTCAAGTGCTTTCGCTTCATATAGTTGATTAATCTTCTCTAGCTTGCTAAGTGTCATGTGGGTGAACCAGTGCTAATGTACCGCCCCATCCAAGACTAATACATACTTGTGATTATACCCCTTGCAAACATCCGTAAGTACAAGAAAGTAATTAAGGTACAAACCTAACCACAGCTTTAAACTCTAAGACCCTTACGTCCCTTGTGCAATGGTTTCCTAACGGGGGTTCAGGTTTCACTCCTCAACCCCTACGATTAGTAACCAAATACACAATGCATTCCCCTAGGCCCATATAGGTGAAGTGTCATGTAGTCGACGTTCACATGACACCACTAGAAGAAATACACCACAACTTAAATAACAATCTATTGAATCTTTCTCAACATAACTCCACTACTGACAACAAGACTTCTCCCATGTCCTCAAGAACAAAACGAACTACTCACAAGACATCATATGGATCATGATCAGAGATGAAATAATGATGTATAACAATCTGAACATAAACAATAATTCAATGGTTCACACAATAGCATCAACTACAAAGAGTAATCAACACTAGGAAAGTTTCCCCTATGAACTATGCAAGATTCAACGCAATTGTTATAGCAATATGGAGATGATGATGACGGTGCTGATGGTGATGATGGTGGTGATGATGATGATGATCCCGATGAAGTCCAGCTTGATGATGGTGTTGATGGCGACGATCTCCCCTCTCCTGGAAGGAATTCCCTCGGCAATCATGCGCGGAGATCTTCTCTCTCGGTCTTTTCGCCCACGAGTGGCGAAATCTTCTGTGGTCGCTCCCGAGTCTTAGGGTTTCGTGGGGATGATATATCGAGGGGAGGGGAGAGTGGGCTGTGGCCACACCACTGGCGCTGCCGTGCCATGGGGTGGTGTGGGCCCCCTGTGGCCCACCTCCACTCCATCTTCCGGCATCCTGAGTCTTCTGGAAAAATAGGATTTTCCGTATATTTTCCCGGATTTTCTGATCTTCGCAAATTTTGCCTCCAAACAACACCTTTTCCATCAGAATCCTGACTGCAGCGGTCCATGCTCCAAAAGTCATCAACCATGCAAAAATAGATGAAATAACATAAGTATCACCTCTCAATATGAAATATATCAATGAATAATAGTGAATTAAGACATAGAATAGTGATGCAAAATGGACGTATCAACTCCCCCCAAGCTTAGACTTCGCTTGTCCCCAAGTGAAACTGAGCTCAATAAACATGACCTCAGGTTTATGGAGTGAAGAGTCGATAAAAGAATACGGACAAGAAGCATCACATTCATCAAATACATAGATCATAATAGAAGACAACTCACTATTATATAACTCAACTTGTAGTGAGTAAAGGAAACACAATAAAGATACATAAAAGTGAATCATAATTGGTAATGGCAAACTTAGCTCTTGGTCGAAGAATAGTTGATAATTTGCTGGAGTTCACAAATAGCTGGTTTTTCAAAGAAAGCTTTCAAAGTAGTAAACATCAAGATAAGAGCAATGTGCAAAACAAGGAACATAAGACATGATTGGATAAATCATCATATGAATGAATGAAACACATCAAATCAAAATACTTGCTGAGATAGAAGGGAGTAGGTTTACTGACTCAACTACAAAGTAAAAGAAAGGCCCTTCGCAGAGGGAAGCAAGGATTGCAAGTCTCATAAAGAGCTCCCAAAAATTATGATACTTACTAGCTTTCAGCTCTCATTGCCCCTATCATAGGCATCTTTAGGTGATTAAGGTTAAAGTGACACAACTAAGAGGATATGCTTGACAAGTTATAAGTTGAAATCTCAAGCCCCTTACTTATGAGTACCAATCCTCATGCTACTCAACTTCAGTCACGAGCAAGCTCTTGTCATTGTAAATACATGTGTATCATTGAGAACCGCCAACGGGGTACCCCTTGCACATGACACAGGAGCTATCCCATAATCAAAATGACAAGGCAAGCAGACAGTGAGCATCTCAGCGATTTTTTTATTTGCTATTTGCATAGGTTTTTATTGAGGATTTTCCATAGAATGCTCACTATAGTTATGCTGCAAGTTTCCACCATGATTAGGCATGGCTTAGGCTAGCGGCCCAGGCGTTTCTCTAACACACATATAAACTCCATGATCTTACAAGTTCCACTTTTATTTCACACCGTCGGGATCCATAAGTAAAAGAACATGATATCAACTAGGTACAAGTACCAATGAAGTGTTGAAAGCGGTCCCCATGATACATGGTTCAGCTAACTTCAACCCATAAAGCGCAAGCATATACGCAACAAAGAAGGACCCAATGGTTCAAGTTTATTAAATGCAAGAAAGTAAAGTGTGCCATCTCGTGAGAGCTTTAATCACTAACTTTCACATAACAAGTTTAATTTGGGAGGTAGATAAAACAAGAATTTACTTGGAATAGCAATAATGCTACTAGGTAGGTATGGTGGACACAAATGGCAAAGGTTTTGGTTTTAAGGAGGTGGATGCACGAGAAGAATACCCTCTCAATACGGGTTTTTGGATAGCAAGGCTGGGTAGCAAATACAAGAGTTGAAGGAAACAAACAATCATACAAATGATAAAGGCAAACATGCAATCTTCCTTGGAAGCACAAAAGATCTTAACTAGAGAATACTAAACTTATGAGCAAATCAAGAAAGAAAGATGATGAAATTATTTTTCTCTAGAGTGCTCTTATCTTTTTCTTTCAACTCAAAAATAGTGTTGCTACTGACCGAGCCAGGTTTGCCAAAACCAACTAAATTAACTCAATGATCCCAAAGTGCTACCAATACTAACAACAAGATCAATCATATAACTACGAATTGAAAACTATCATAAGCTATGCAAAAGAGTGAATGATAGAACTTCTCATTAATATTCCATAATGTAAACTCACACCAAGGGATACATATCTAACGAGAGAGGGGACACTTCCATAATGCAAACCATACTACAAAATAACTCATATATTCATGATATGACTCTACTAATAAGGTAAAAAGATAGAAGATAGCGATATGATACCGCGGCACTCCCCCAAGCTTGGAACAAACCAAGGGGATGCCAAACCTGATGACGAGTTACTCCTTAGGTGGTGGTGTTATCCTCTCATCTTCGTCCGTCTTCCAGGGTAAAGGTTTCCCATCAACAAAGGACATCGTGGTTTCCATCATCCTGAAACTTGCAGCAGCACTTATGCGTTTAAACCTAGCCTCATACTCACAGTTTTGATTTTGAACTCATAGAACTGTGCTTGCAGTTTGTTGGTTGTTTGGCAGAGTGAGAGGACTTCGTATTTGAGTTCAGCAGTCTCCTTTTGGTGCTCGGTGATGAGTTCAGAACAAATCTTATGGATGATGTCCACTTCGCGCTCCGCCATCTTCCTGTACCTAAAGACTTCTTGCTCCAATGCTTCCATCCTGTCCTCCAGACTTCCTTCACCTTTAGGGCCTTGAACCTCCTTAATCCGGACCTCCCCACCTTCGAGCAACAACTCCTTGGGATGAATCTTCAATTCTCTCATGTATGGGTTGATGATATCCTCTAAAGAATCTCCCTTGGATGATCCAGAGGAAGACATTGTGGCTCCAAATATGGGATTCTACCTGGCAGAAACAGATCGAAACAAAAACACAGCGAAAACATGATATACAAACCTTGGGAGATCCGGGGGGGTTATATATTACAAAGTTTCATATCAAAAGGAAGGTACTAGGAGAAAATGAATCGGAGGTGGAGTCCTGGGTGGCCTCACCACCTGGTGGCGCGGCCAGGGGTGGGCCCGCGCCATGGGGTGGTGTGGGCCACCCTGGCTCCGTTTCCATCCCTTTTTCACTTTGTAGCTTTCCTTATTGACTGAAAACTGCAAAAATATAGTTGGATTGTATTTTCACGGAACTTTTCTTACCAGAACTGTTACCTAGTTGGAAACAGACTCTGCAAGTCTCTGAATTTGGTCCTTAATGAATTTCTCTGGAGTTATAACTTGAAAGGCATCAACATCTTCATTGTAAGAATCTCCAGCAATATAGTGTTTGAGTCGCTGTCCATTCACTACTTGTGTAGTATTATCTTTTAGAGAGGAATTTTTTATTGCTCCTGAACGGTATACTTCTTCAATGATAAAAGGTCCTTCCCATTTTGATAGTAGCTTACCTGCAAAAAATCTGAGACGAGACCTATACAATAGAACTTTCTCACCAACATGAAACTCTCTCTTAAGTATTCGCTTATCATGCCATCTTTTAACTTTTTCCTTAAAGAGCCTAGCATTCTCATAGGCTTCACTCCTCCATTCATCTAAAGAACCCAAGTCAAATAATCTTTTCTCACCAGCGAGCTTACAATCTCTATTTAGTTCTTTAACTATCCAGTAAGCTTTGTGTTCTAATTCTAAGGGTAGGTGGCAAGCTTTCCCATAAACCATTTTATAAGGAGACATTCCCATAGGATTTTTGTAAGCCGTTCTATAAGCCCATAAAGCATCATTCAACTTCTTAGCCTAGTTTTTTTCTAGACCTATTAACAGTCTTTTGCAAGATAGATTTAATTTCTCTATTTGATAACTCTACTTGCCCGCTAGTTTGGGGGTGATAAGCTAAAGCAATTCTATGATTAACATCATACTTAACGAGGGTCTTTCTAAAACCTCCATGAATGAAATTAGAACCCCCATCAGTCATGAGATACCTAGGCACTCCAAACCTAGGAAAGATAACGTCCTTAAGCAATTTTAGAGAGGTTTCCCCGTCAGCACTTTTCGTAGGAATGGCTTCTACCCACTTAGTAACATATCAACGGCAACAAGAATATGAGTGTAAACCTTCGAAGGAGGGAAAGGATCCATAAAGTTGAATCCCCAACAATCAAAAGGTTCAATAACTAGAGAGTAGTTCATAGGCATTTCATTGCGTCTAGAAATATTACCAACACGCTGACATTCATCACAAGATAAAACAAATTTTCTTGCATCCTTAAAAAGGGTAGGCCAGTAGAAACCTGATTGTAGTACCTTTTGTGTAGTTCTATCTCCTGCATGATGTCCTCCATAGGTGCTACCATGACATTTACGCAATATCTCTTTTTGCTCATATTCTGGAACACATCTTCGCATAATACCATCAACTCCTTCTTTGTATAAGTGCGGGTCATCCCAAAAATAATGCCTCAAATCATAGAAGAACTTTCTTCTTTGCTGAGCTGTAAAAGTTGGAGGCAAATACTTGGAGACAATAAAGTTAGCATAATCAGCATACCAAGGGCTTCCTCGCGAGCTCACCCCCACTGCAGCTAACTGTTCATTCGGGAAACTATCGTTAACAGGCATAGGATCAAAACAGATGTTTTCCAAACGAGATAAATTATCAGCTACAGGATTTTCGGCACCCTTTCTATCTACTATATGAAGATCAAACTCTTGTAAAAGCAGTACCCATCTAATAAGCCTAGGCTTAGCGTCCTTCTTTTTCATAAGATATTTAATAGCAGCATGATCAGTATGAATGGTTACTTTTGAGTCCACAATATAGGGCCTAAACTTATCACAAGCAAAAACAACAGCTAGAAATTCCTTTTCAGTAGTAGCATAATTCCTTTGAGCAGCGTCTAAAGTCTTACTAGCATAATGGATAACATTTAACTTTTTATCAATACGTTGCCCAAGGACAACCCCTACAGCAAAATCACTAGCATCACACATTATTTCAAAGGGTAAACTCCAATCAGGTGGTTGAACAATAGGGGTTGTAGTTAAAGCCTTCTTAAGAGTTTCCAAAGCTTCCTTATAATCATTATCAAAAACGAAGGGTACATCTTTTTGAAGAAGATTAGTAAGGGGTTTTGATATCCCAGAAAAGTCTTTAATAAACCTTCTATAGAAACCAGCATGACCAAGGATACTACGAATACCTTTGATGTCTCTTGGGCATGGCATCTTCTCAATTGCCTCAACCTTAGCTCTATCAACTTCTATGCCTCTTTCAGAAACTTTATGACCAAGAACAATCCCTTCATTAACCATGACGTGGCATTTCTCCCAATTAAGAACAAGATTAGTTTTTTCACATCTCTGCAAAACTTTATCAAGGTTGTGTATACAATTATCAAAAGAAGTTCCATAGACAGAAAAGTCATCCATGAACACTTCTACAATTTCCTCACAAAAGCCATGAAAGATAGCAGACATGCACCTTTGGAAAGTAGCAGGAGCATTACATAAACCAAAAGGCATACGTCTATAAGCATAAGTTCCATAAGGGCAAGTAAAAGTAGTTTTTTCTTGATCTTGTTGTTTAACAGCAATTTGAGAGAAACCATAATAACCATCAAGAAAACAAAAATGGGTCTTTTTAGACAACCTTTCCAACATTTGATCAATAAAAGGAAGCGCGTAGTGATCTTTCTTAGTAACTTTATTGACTTTCCTAAAATCGATGCACATCCTATAGCCTACCACTATTCTTTGAGGAATAAGCTCATCATTATCATTAGGGACAACGGTAACACCTCCCTTTTTAGGAACACAATGAACAGGACTAACCCATTCACTATCAGTAATAGGGTAAATAATACCAGCATCAAGGAGCTTCAATACCTCATTCCTTACCACGTCCTTCATCTTAGGATTTAAACATCGTTGGTGCTCCACTACTGGCTTCGCATCTGGTTCTATGTTGATAGAATGCTGACATATAGTAGGTGAAATCCCTTTCAAATCATCTAGAGTATATCCCATAGCTCCTCGGTGTTTCCTCAAAACCTCCAATAATCTTTCTTCTTCCTCCCCTGAAAGTTTAGCGCTAATAATAACAGGATATATCTTTTTATCATCAATAAAAGCATATTTAAGATCATCAGGGAGAGGTTTTAGATCGAAAACCGGATCCTTTTTAGGTGGCATCGTGGTACCCAAGTCTTCTACAGGCAAGTCGTGCTTAAGCATCATAGGTTGATCTCGGAGAATCATGTCAATCTCGTTCCTTTCTTCCATGCAAATTTCACTTTCATGTTCTTCCATAAATTGCTGCAAAGCATTGTTAGGAGCAAGAGAAATAGAAGCAAGTTGTTCAACCCTAAAATCCTCATTATGGGTTTCCTCTTCGCAAGGTCCTTTAGCAAATTTCAAAAAATTAAACTCATAAGATTCCCCATCAAACTTAGTCAATATTTTCTACCTCTTGCAATCAATAATAGCTCCATAAGTACTCAAGAAAGGTCTACCAAAAATGATAGGATAAGTTTTACTAGCAGCTGAACCAAGTACTAGAAAATCAGCAGGGTACTTAATCTTACATAAAGAACTTCCACGTCTCGCACAATACCAATTGGAGAGATGGTCTCTCTATTAGCAAGGTGAATAACCACATCAATCTCTTCCAACTCACAAGGACTGATCTCATGCATAATTTCTCTGTAAAGCTAATAAGGAATAGCACTGGAACTTGCACCAATATCACATAAACCATAATAGCAATGATCACCAATTCTAACAGAAAGCACAGGAACACTAGCCTTTTTAGTTCTATTAGGATGTGAAACAATATTAGAAGCATCCTCACAAAAGACTATGTGCCCATCTTCTACGCTTTTAGTGATAAGGTCTTTCACAATTGCTACCACGGGCAATGTTTATTTGTTCATCAGGTTTTACAGTTCTTTTTTCACTTTTGGTGATTACATTAGTTATCATTGGATGGTCCTTTACCTTTTCGGGGGAGGGAATCTTCTCGATATAAGGTTCAGGTAAGATGGGGTCGATGATGCAATACTCAGCACTTCCAATAGGGGCATAGTCAACAATATCTTTGTAAGGTGCATGGTACTTGTTCCATCACCTTTTTGGAATTTCGATATAGGAAGCAAAATCTCTAAAGCAATTCGTAATAACTTGCAAATCAAGACCATAAATATTACTAATATTTTGAAAGTCATCAGTTCCCATAAAAGATTCAATGCATTCATAATCATAATTTATACCTGACTTTCTACCTTTGTCATTCTCCCAAGCTTCAGCATTGTCTTGAATACGGTCCAGAAGATCCCATTTAGCTTCTTCTTCCATACGAGTGAATGATCCAGCACAAGAAGCATCCAATAAATCTTTATCATGTAGAGGGAGCCTTGCATAAAAGTTATTGATAATAATATTGTTGGGGAGCTCATGAATGGGACATTTGAGCATTAGTAACTTCAATCTCCCCCAAGCTTGAGCTGTACTCTCTCCATCAAGAGGCCAAAAGTTGTATATTTGATTCCGATCTTTATGAATCTCACTAGGAGGATAAAACTTTGAATAAAAGAGAGGCACTATTTCCTCCCATTCCAGAGCTTGACCATTCTTCAGCAGCTTATACCATTCCTCAGCTCTTCCTTTCAGTGATAATGAGAATAACTTCTTCTTAACTTGATCTGTAGTAATACATGCACACTTGAACAACCCGCATAATTCGTGTATAAAGAGTAAATGATCACCGGGATGGACAGTTCCATCCCCAACATAGTAGTTATTAATAACACGATCAATAATTCTTGTAGGTATTTTGAAAACATCTTTCTCAGCAGGTGGTGGCTTATCTACTACCTTAGCAGTGGTAGTAGCATTACCAAATAAGAAACTCAGCGAATTATCCATAACGAAAATAAAGCAACTAACAGAAGTAAACAATACTCACAGTACAAGTTTCCTTTACCAGTTCCACTCTCCAATAGCGCCCACACCACCCCGGCAACGGCGCCAGAAAATAGTCTTGATGACCCACAAGTATAAGGGGTGTATCGCAGTATTTTCGATAAGTAAGAGTGTCGAACCCAACGAGGAGAAGAAGGTGCTGGCTAGTGGTATGGATCAGGAACTCTCTGCAAATACTTAGCAAACGGATTTTTAGGGGTTTTTGATAAAGCAAGTAAACTAAGTACGAGTAAATAAAAGACAGTAGGAATAAATGCAGCAAGTGGCCCAATCCTTTATGCAGCAAAGGACAAGTCGGTTGTATTAATTAAGATGACCAAACGTTCTCGAGGACACATGGGAAGACTGTCAAGTGCTTTCGCTTCATATAGTTGATTAATCTTCTCTAGCTTGCTAAGTGTCGTGTGGGTGAACCTGTGCTAATGTACCGCCCCATCCAAGACTAATACATACTTGTGATTATACCCCTTGCAAACATCCATAAGTACAAGAAAGTAATTAAGGTACAAACCTAACCACAGCTTTAAACTCTAAGACCCTTACATCCCTTGTGCAATGGTTTCCTAACGGGGGTTCAGGTTTCTGTCACTCCAGCAACCCCTACGATTAGTAACCAAATACACAATGCATTCCCCTAGGCCCATATAGGTGAAGTGTCATGTAGTCGACGTTCACATGACACCACTAGAAGAAATACACCACAACTTAAATAACAATCTATTGAATCTTTCTCAACATAACTCCACTACTAACAACAAGACTTCTCCCATGTCCTCAAGAACAAAACGAACTACTCACAAGACATCATATGGATCATGATCAGAGATGAAATAATGATGTATAACAATCTGAACATAAACAATAATTCAATGGTTCACTCAATAGCATCAACTACAAAGAGTAATCAACATCAGGAAAGCTTCCCCTATGAACTATGCAAGATTCAACGCAATTGTTACAGCAATATGGACATGATGATGAGGGTGCTGATGGTGATGATGGTGGTGATGATGATGATCCCGATGAAGTCCAGCTTGATGATGGTGTTGATGGCGATGATCTCCCCTCTCCGGGAAGGAATTCCCCCGCAGAAATCTGTCTGTCGGAGAGATCTTTCTCTCTCGGTGTTTTCCGCCCATGAGGCGCTAAATCTTCGTGGTCGCTCCCCGAGTCTTAGGGTTTCGTGGGGATGATATACGCCAGAGGGGAGAGGCTGGAGTGGGCCAGGGTGGCCACACCACTCCCTAGCGAGGCCTAGGCCTACCCGCGCCATGGGGTGGTGTGGCCCCCCTGTGGCCCACCTCCACTCCATCTTCTGGCATCCTAAGTCGTCTAGAAAAATAGGATTTTCCGTATATTTTCCCGGATTTTCCGATCTTCGCAAATTTTGCCTCCAAACAACACCTTTTCCATCAGAATCCTGACTGCAGCGGTCCATGCTCCAAAAGTCATCAACCATGCAAAAATAGATGAAATAACATAAGTATCACCTCTCAATACGAAATATATCAATGAATAATAGTGAATTAAGACATAGAATAGTGATGCAAAATGGACGTATCAGTGGCACAAGAAGAATACTCCTCTGCAAGTGAAGATGAAGAGGATGAAGATAGTTCTCGCGAGGTGGCTGCTATAGCCACCACATCGACTCCATCATCTCTCTTCGACTCGCCAAACAAGAACGTCATCAACAACAATGCTACTTGCCTAATGGCAAGAGGGTCCGAGGTATCAAGTTCTAGCTCTTCATTTCCTAAGACTAACATAATTTTGGATATGAATGATCATGACAGTCTTAAAATGAAAGAAGAAGTTATTGCTTTGGACACCTTTTTCACTAACCTGCAAGGTGAGCACAAACTCCATTTTGATGCTCTTATGAGTCAACTTGCTCAAGCCGAAGATCTTTGATACATTGCAAATGTATCTATAATTTTTGATGTTCCATGCTTGGTTTTATCCACTTTCTTGTGCTTTGTTCCAACTTTGGAGTACTTTTCATATGATTTCTTGGACTAACCTATTAACAAGAGCCACATTGCGGTGCCATTTTCTGCTGTTTTTGGTTCGGAAAGTCGAAAATGAATATTCTCGAATTGACGGGACAAAAGCCAAAGTGCCTATTTTTCGAAGTCATCAAGTGCGAGAATCTGAGACGGAGAGGGGCGGGGCGGCCACACCACAGCCTGCCACGCGGCCAGGCCTGGCCCGTGCCAGGGGGTGGTGTGGCCAGCCCAGGCACCCCCTCGGCCTCCCCTTCCGACTATAAGATGCCCTCGGGACATAAACCCTAAGTATCCGATCAAAAATCCATGAAAGAGTCTGTAGCCGCCGTCATCTCCATCCCTAGATCGGGAGGGATCTGAAGCTCTTCCCGGCACCTATGGGAGGGAATTCACCACAGAGCCTTCTTCATCACCATGCAAGCCTCCGGAGTGATGCGTGAGTAGTTCATCTTTGGACTACGGATCCATGTAGTAGCTAGATGGCTGGTTCTCCTCCTTTGTGCTTTCATGTCTAGATCTTGTGAGCTCCGTTCATGATCAAGATCATCTATTTGTAATTCTGCATGTTGTGTTTTGCGGATCCGATGGATATTGAGATGCTATTTCAGATTGATTATTGATTCTATCATGTCTTTGTTATTTGTGATCTTGCATGCTTTCCATTGTTAGTAGCTATCTTGGCCAAGTAGATGCTAGCAACTCCAAGAGTTAGTATTTATGCTCGATAGTGGGTTCATGCCTCTGGTAATCTGGGGAAGTGATAGAAATCTCTAAGGTACTAGATGTGCTGTTGATACTAGGGAGAAAACAACAATCCTTTATTCATAGAACAATCGTATTGTTTAGTTTACACGCAGTTTGTAAAGCAATAATATGTTGCTTGCAACTTAATACTGGAGGGGGTTCGGATGATAACCTGAAGGTGAATTATTAGTCATAGATGCAGTTGGATGGCGGTCTATGTATAATGTTGTAATGCCCAATCAAGTGTCAAAGGAGTCAAGATGATTAGTATATGCATGTATTGCTTTCTCGATGTTTGTCAATTGCCCCGCTGTAATATGTTCACCCAGCATGTTATCTATCTAAGGAGAGCCACCTCTAGTGAACTATGGATCCCGGTCCTCTTTCTTTACATACAATCTATAAACTGTTTACTGCTTTGTGTTTACTTTCTACAAACTTTTACTTCTTTCCATTCGATACATTTAATCCTTTGTTTTCTGCAAAACACGGTGAGATTGACAACCTCATCGCAAGTTGGGGACAAAGTTCTGTGGTTGTGTTGTGCAGGTCTCCACGTTGCTACTAGCACCGGTAGTGCGCCCTGCCAAAGCTCAGCTAGTAACACCTTTGGGGTGTTTCCTTGCTCCTACTGGTTTGATTAAACCTTGGTTTCATTACTGAGAGAAACTTGCTGTTGTGCTCATCATACCTTCCTCTTGGGGTTCCCAACGAGCTCTACATCAACACCGCCATCAAGCAATTTTCTTGGCGCCGTGCATTGATCCATCAAGCGATTTTCTGGCGCCGTTGCCGGGGAGTCAAGAACAGCTTCACAAGGGGAGTCCCTCATAACCAATCTCTTTACTTTGTTTTTTTTTTGCTTAGTTCCTTTTTGCTTTGTTTTGCCTTTTTCTTGATCAAAACACACACAAAAAATAGTTTTACTAGTTTGCTTTCTTATTTGAAAACCCAAAAAAAATGACTACTCTTGAAAACACTAAGTTGTGTGACTTCACTAGCACCAACAACAATGATTTTATGAGCACACCTATTGCTCCACCTGTGCCTAAAGATACCTTCTTCGAGATAAAACCTGCTTTGCTCAATCTTGTTATGAGAGAACAATTTTCTGGTATTGGTAATGAAGATGCTGTTACCCATCTAAATAACTTTGTTGAACTTTGTGAGATGCAAAAGCATAGGGATGTAGATGGTGATATTATTAAGATGAAATTGTTTCCTTTCTCTTTGAGAGGAAAAGCTAAAGAATGGTTGAATTCCTTAACTAGGAATAGTATTGATTCTTGGACTAAGTGCAAAGATGCTTTCATTGGAAAGTACTATCCTCCTGCTAAGATTATATCTATGAGAAGTGAAATAATGAAGTTTAAACAACTTGATAATTAACATGTTTCTCAAGCTTGGGAAAGAATGAAATCTATGGTAAAGAATTGTCCCACTCATGGACTGACTACTTGGATGATCATCCAAACTTTTTATGCAGGATTGAACTATTCTTCGAGGAACCTATTGGATTCTGCTGCTGGAGGTACCTTTATGACCATCACTTTGGGTGCTGCAACAAAAGAATATGATGGTTAATTATTCTGAATGGCATACTGAGAGAGCTCCACAAGGTAAGAAGGTAAATTCTGTTGAGGAAACCTCCTCCTTGAGTGATAAGATTGATATTATAATGTATATGCTTGTTAATGGGAAAGCCCATATTGATCCAAATAATGTTCCTTTGGCCTCTTTGGTTGCTCAAGAAGAGCAAGTTGATGTGAACTTCATAAGAAATGATAATTTTGGCAACAATGATTTTGGTAATAACAATTATAGGCCCTACCCTCCTAGTAATACTTATGGTTATAGTGGTAAACCTGGATTACCTAGTGAAGGAAGAATTTTAGAAGTTGAAAGAGACACTAAAAACTTCATGCAAATGCAATATGAGCAAAATAAACTATTTACTAAAACTATGGAGGAACAATCTACCATCTTGAATAACATTAGCCATCAACTTGAGAGTCTAAATAGGGAAATTCCTAGTTTACAATTGAAACTCTCTAATGCTGAAAGGAATATATCATCTCTATCTGAAGCTCAATCTTCATTGATTAATAAAATGGCTGCTAAACCTGAAACTAATGAGAATCCCTTTGCAGCTACTAATGCTATATAAGTAAGAATTGATGAAAATGTTAGACTATTAGCTGAATTACATGCTAAGTGGGAAAGAGAAGATGAAATTGCTAGAAACATTAGTGTTTCTACTATCACCACCACTAGTGTTGAGGCTAGTAATAGTTCTACTACTCTAGATGATAAGTATGGTTTTGATCTTGATGGTTGCAATATCTCTGAAGTTATTAAGTTCCTACAAAAGCTTGTTAAAAGTCCTAATGCTAGTGCTATGAACATGGCCTTTAAAAAACACATTACTGATGCTCTCATAAAGATTAAAGAAGAAAAGATGAAATATAAAGCTTCTATTCCTATAAAACAAGAAGATGGTTGGGAACCCATCATTAATATGAAAGTGAATGACTTTGATTTCAAAGCTTTATGTGATCTTGATAGTAGTGTTTCTATTATGCCTAGAAGGATTTATGATATGCTTGATTTGCCTCCACTTGAAGATTGTTATTTGAATGTCCCACTTGATGATAATGTTAAAAAGAAACTCATGGGGAGTCTTAATGATGTTCTTATTATGGTTAACAATTCCTATGTCCCCGTTGATTTCTAAGTTTTGGATGTTGAATACAATGCTTCTTGTCATATTACTTTGGGAAGACCTTTTCTTAGAACTGTTGGTGCCATCATTGATATGAAAGAAGGCACCATTAAATATCAACTCCCAGTCAATAAAGGTATAGAACACTTCCCTAAAAAGAGAGAAAATATTTCTTTTTCTTCTCCTATGAAAACAAAATTTGGTCTTAATGCTTCTTCATCTGAGAACACTTGATTCTTTCTTTGCTTCTTATGCCTAACTTAAAGGCGTTAAAGAAAAGTACTTATTGGGAGATAACCCAAAAGTTTTAGATGAGTCTTGGAAGTTATTACCTCAGTAATAACCTCTTCTTATCCTTTTTATTTGCTTTTTGTGCCAAGAGTAACCTCTAATGAGAGAGAAGTAATGGTTGGGAAAGTTGCTGTCTCGAAACAGATTTTTGTGCTTCACCGTAAAAATTCGTGAGAGAGCTCTGTATGTCGGATTGAGCTGTAATTTGTTTTGCTTCTGTCCCATGTTGTTATCTAACTTTTGTTAGTTCAACACTTTTTGATTTGAGCAACATAAGGTCTTCGAAAAAAATCGTCTTTACCTGCTGGTCTATTTTGACAGATTTCTGCCATTTTCTGCATTTGCCTCTTGTTGGTTCCTTCTTGAGTTCTTTTGGGGAATTGAGCTTTTTGAGGGAAGTCTACAGTAGATAATGTTCTAGTGGAAGTTTATTTGGTGTTAGAACTGAACCTTAAGACTTATTTGTCTTGAGTGCACTAATGTTGCTAATAAAGATTGTGTGAAGTTTTGTATGAAGGAAAATTTCCAGGTGTATGGAAGGAATGAGTAATGAGATGAAGAATGGACTAAAGCTCAAGCTTGGGGGTTGCCACGCGTGTCACCCCAAGAAATATCCAAGAAGTACAAGCATCAAAGCTTGGGGATGCCCAAGGCATCCCCTTCTTCATCAATAAAAATCCTAGGTTTCTTCCAAACGCTTCATTTTTATTGTTTCATGCACAGTTGTGTTGTTCTTGGAGCGTCTTCTTTTCGTTTTCATTTTGGTTTTTCGTTTTCTTGGTTTTCTTAGTTTTCTGAATAAATTGGTTGGACCCCCCTCTTTCATACATTGGTTTGCAAATAGTTTGGTTTGGTTTGGAAAAGAGTAGGAAAGTTCATGCTTATGTGGTAAAAAGAGCTCGTTTTTGACTGTGGCCTATGCTTTGTCATGCCATGCTTGATATTGTTTTGGCTTTATGCTTAGTATTCTTTGATGTAGCATGACTTGTTATAAACAATTGAGATTGCTTAATGTGCCTTGGATGAATCATGCGTTGTTTTAGCATATTAAAGCATAGTATAGTGGTATTCTCCTTTGATGCTTTATTTGGGTTGACTTGGCGCATGCTCACACCATGTTATGACTATCTCAAGTCACCATAGCCTTTATAATCCTTTAGTTTTCAACTTATAGTATCACTTTATGCTTTGATCAATGATGTTTTGTCGCTCTGCATGATTATGGCCATTATTGCTCTCTTAGTTTGTCGCTCCCAGTCTTTTGCTAGCCTCCACAACAAAGTTTGAGTTCCACTCATGCATCCAACTCCCTAAACCAAGTTATTCCAAAGAGTCCACCATACCTACCTACTAGCTTATGCTATTCCAAGTATATTCATGCTTTTGTTTACCTTCCAAATTAAACTTGTTATGAGAAAACTAGTGATTAAATCTCTCACAAACTTGATGGCACACTTTACATTTCTTGCCCTTAATAAACTTGAACCATTGTGTCTTCTATGTTGTATATGCTTGCACTTATTTGTCGGGTATTAGCAGAACCATGCTTTCATGGGGAACGCTTTCAACATTGGACTTGGTACTTGTACCTAGTTGATATCATGCTCTTTTGTATATGGATGTCGTCGGTGTGAAATGAAAGGGGAGCTTGTAAGTCCATGGAGTTATGTATATGTGTTAGAGAAACGCCTGGGCCGCTGGTCTAATCCATGCTGACATGGTGGAAACCTGTAGCGTAACCATAATGAGCTGTCTATGAAGCATTCTTCTTATAAAAAAAGAGTCATATATTGAGAACAAAGAGAAAAGAAGAAAAAAAAGAGATACTATGAAAAGAGGAAAGAGAGAAAAAAGCACCATATTCCCATGGTAAATAAGAAGATTGCTGAGATGCTCGTTGTCTGCTTGCCTTGTCATTTTGATATGGGGATTCTTCTGTATCATTGGGCAAGGGGTACCCCGTTGGCGGTTCTCTATGATACACATATACTTATGATGACAAGAACTTACCGGTGACTAAACTTGTGTAGCATGAGGAGCGACCCTCGTATACAAGGGACATGAGATTTCTAACTTATACTTCGTCAAGCATGTACACCATAGTTTGTTCACTTTAACCTTAATCACTTCAAGATGCTTATGATAGGGGCAATGAGAGCTGAAAGCTATAAGTACCATAATTTTTGGAAGCTCTTTATGAGACTTGAATCCCTACTTCCTTTTACAAAAGGCCTTTCTTCCACCATTATATTGAGTCTCCACCTTCTATCTTTATGCACCTACTTTGAGAGCATAGTGGCCATTCTTAGTTCTATGTGCATTGTCCCAAGACTAGTTGATTGATGCATAACTTGATATTGCTTCTTTTAAACTATTGTATCTAGTCACTCTTATGAACTTTGAAGGTGTCCTATGCATTTATATTTTCTACTCTTTGAGGGACAAGTTGAATACTATTATGCTATGTTTTCTTTATGTGAAACAAACAAACGTCTTGCAAAGCATGTTATTCACGAATCTTTTGTTTGTGCCTTTTCATGTTGCATCATAGTTTCTTTTCTTATTGCTAGAACTTTGTCTTTCATGTTATGATTGAAGTACTATGATCCCAGCTTTGAATGTTTTACAAATACTTTTATCAAGTCTTTGACGGTGCATGTCACCTCAAAAATTATTCTTTCTTTTTATCACTTACCTACTCGAGGACGAGTAGGAGTTAAGCTTGGGGATGTTGATACATTGCAAATGTATCTATAATTTTTGATGTTCCACGCTTGGTCTTATCCACTTTCTTGTGCTTTGTTCCAACTTTGGAGTACTTTTCATATGATTTCTTGGACTAACCTATTAACAAGAGCCACAGTGCCAGTTGCCTGTTTTCTGCTGTTTTTGGTTCCAAGAAAGTCAGAAAATGAATATTCTCGGAATTGGACGGGACAAAAGCCAAAGTGCCTATTTTTCCGGAAGTCATCAAATACCAAAATACGAGACGGAGAGGGGCCAGAGGGCGGCCACACCACCTGGTCGCACGGCCAGGCCTGGCCCGTGCCAAGGGGTGGTGTGGCCAGCCCAGGTACCCCCTCGGCCTCCCCTTCCAACTATAAGATGCCCTCGGGACGTAAACCCTAAGTACCCGATCAAAAATCCACGAAAGAGTCTGTAGCTGCCGTCATCTCCATCCCTAGATCTGGAGGGATCTGAAGCTCTTCCCGGTACCCTGCCAGAGAGGGGAATTCACACTGGAGGCCTTCTTCATCACCATGCAAGCCTCCGGTGTGATGCGTGAGTAGTTCATCCTTGGACTACAGATCCATGTTGTAGCTAGATGGCTGGTTCTCCTCCTTTGTGCTTTCATGTCTAGATCTTGTGAGCTCCATTCATGATCAAGATCATCTATTTGTAATTCTGCATGTTGTGTTTGCGGGGATCCGATGGATATTGAGATGCTATTTCAGATTGATTATTGATTCTATTATGTGTTTGTTATTTGTGATCTTGCATGCTTTCCATTGTTAGTAGCTATCTTGGCCAAGTAGATGCTAGCAACTCCAAGAGTTAGTATTTATGCTCGATAGTGGGTTCATGCCTCTAGTAATCTAGGGAAGTGACAGAAATCTCTAAGGTACTAGATGTCTTGTTGCTACTAGGAGAAAACAACAATCCTTTGTTCATAGAACAATCGTATTGTTTACTTTACACGATTAAGTAAAGCAATAATCTGTTGCTTGCAACTTAATCTTGGAGGGTTGGATGATAACCTGAAGGTGGATTATTAGTCATAGATGCAGTTGGATGGCGGTCTATGTATAATGTTGTAATGCCCAATCAAGTATCAAAGGAGTCAAGATGATTAGTATATGCATGTATTGTTTTCTCGGTGTTTGTCAATTGCCCCGCTGTAATTTGTTCACCCAGCATGTTATCTATCTAAGGAGAGCCACCTCTAGTGAACTATGGATCCCAATCCTCTTTCTTTACATACAATCTATAAACTGTTTACTACTTTGTGTTTACTTTCTGCAAACTTTTACTTCTTTCCATTCGATACGTTTAATCCTTTGTTTTCTGCAAAACATGGTGAGATTGACAACCTCGCCATGAAGTTGGGGACAAAGTTACGTGGTTGTGTTGTGCGGTCTCCACGTTGCTACTAGCACGGTAGTCATACCTGCCAAAGCTCAGCTAGTAACACCTTTGGGGTGTTTCCTTGCTCCTACTGGTTCGATTAAACCTTGGTTTCATAACTGAGGGAAACTTGCTGATGTGCTCATCATACCTTCCTCTTGGGGTTCCCAACGAGCTCTACATCAACACCGCCATCAAGCAATTTTTTGGGCACCGTGCATTGAGCCATCAATCTTCTTGAAGAAAAGGGCAGAATTGAAAGAGAAGATGCCTTGGAGATAGCTTCTTTAAAGAATGCCTTGGAAGAAGAAGAGGAAGCTCGAGTATATTTGGAAGAGAGACTCGAATCCATTGAGGAGTCATAGGAAGAAGCTGTGGCGCAGCTCATCAAAGAACGTGACCATGCTCTTGCCAAGGTAAAGAAACTAAAGAAAGAAAAGATTGAATTTGGGGCTGTTTGTGCTAGACTTTTGGAGAAGTTTGATAATCTTGAAAGTGCTCACAAGGCATTGAAGAGTGATCATTCTACTTTAAATGAGTCTCATGAGCAGCTCCAAACTCAATTGAAACGGTATGATGTGCCAAGTACCTCCACTTCATCCTATGGAAAATAAGACCTTGCAAGAGGTTCTCAACACAAAGGTAAAGAGGTTATTGATGAGATACTGAGCAAGCAAAGGACAAACAATAGAAAAGAAGGTCTTGGTTACATTCCCAAGACAAAGAGCAAGAAAACCAAGAAGAAGAAGAAGAAGAAGAAGAAGAACAAGACTTCTCAACCAAAGACTAGCAACATTACCAATGACAAGACTAATTATGATGGTTTTGCAGGGGTCAACAATCCTAACTTTGAATTATATTGCGATTACTATGGTGATGTTTATGCTAGTTATGTAGGCCCTTATGATTGTTACATTCCTTGGTCTATTTGGGTCCCCAAGACCCTTGTCACTAACATGAGAGGACCCATTGAAAAATGGGTACCTAAAACCAAGAAGTAATTTTCTTGCAGGGCTATGCTTCCGGTGGTTCTAAATGGGTACTCGATAGCGGTTGCGCGAGTCATATGACCGGAAGCAAGGAGATCATCACAGAGATGCGGCCAAACCATGATCATATCACCGTCTCCTATGGTGACAAGTCAAAATCTGAGGTATTGGGTCTCGGCAAAGTTGTGGTGGCTCACGATATCTCTCTCGTGGACGTCATGCTTTTTGAGACCCTTGGGTACAACTTACTTTCAGTTCACGCCCTTGGTAAGATGGGCTTTGCAGTTTTTATTGATGCTGATTTGGTGGTACTCTTGTGGAGAAAGTCTTTAAAAGTTGCTTTCGTGGGATATGTCGAAAATGACCTGTACGTGGTGGACTTTTCGGGGAAAACCACTACAGGCCCGATGTGTCTTTTCGGAAAGGCTGACGCGGGTTGGCTATGGCATCGCCGACTAGCCCACGTCAATATGAGAACTTTGCAAAGTCTCCACAAGGGTGGCCACATCCTGGACTAAAGAAAATGTCTCCTTTGCCAAAGATCATGTTTGCAGGGCGTGTGTTGAAGGGAAAATGCATGACTCTCCTCATCGAAGGAAAACTATTATCTCGTCAAAAAGGATCTTAGAACTCCTTCATGTGGACCTCTTCGGACCTCCATCTCATGCAAGCCTCGGTGGGAAGAAGTATTGTCTAGTGATTGTAGATGATTACTCAAGATACACTTGGGTTTATTTCTTCAAGTTGAAGAGTGAAACTCAACAAACGGTCATCGACTTCGCCAACGAGGTTCAACGTCAACACAACGTCCCCATTCTGGCTATAAGAAGTGATAATGGCTCTGAGTTCAAGAACTACACCTTAAATGAGTTCCTAAGTGAAGAGGGGATAAGACATCAATATTCCGCTGCGTACACCCCTCAACTAAATGGTGTGACCGAGAGGAAGAATCGGACTCTAATGGATATGGCAAGGTCAATGCTAGCCGAATTCAAATCTCCATATAACTTCTGGGCTGAAGCAATCTCTACCGCTTGTCACTCATCCAACCGGTTATACCTCCGTAAGATCTTGGACAAGACTCCGTATGAAATACTTACTGGTAACAAGCCAAACATCTCCTACTTTTGGGTATTCGGGTATGTTGAAATACCCCAAGATGCCATAAGAAGAATGGGCGTGGGATTTTTCCACCCCATTGAGGAACCCCTTGTGGCGGATCGGGAAGGACAATGCTCTACTCATGAAGAGCCCTCATCTACACATACCCAACATGTTCCCACCACAGGAGCAACTTCTGCACCATCTCCATCAGCTGTTGAAGGTCAAGTTGTTCAAGAAAGCTCCAGGCCGGATTATTCGGTGGACACTAGATTATCCGGCCACCCCGGTAATCCGGCCACCCCGCTCCTGCTGACCATATTGCTCCTGGTGCTGAAGATATCGATGCAAGCTCCAGGCCGGATTTTCCGGGCAGCCCCGGATTATCCGGCCCCTCGCCAGTTCAAGCAAGCCCTAGGCATCCTGATGAAGCTGCTACAATACTCCTAGGCCGGATTATCCGGCCCCTCCATCGACCGGATTATCCGGCCCTAACTCACCTGTTCAGCAGCCTCCTGTTACAGCGACTGACTCACCTCAAGGGCATGCTTCATCACCACCTACTACTGTTATCCTAGTTCCAAGTCAAGGTCAAGCAAATGATTCCAATGAAGATTCAAGTGATGAAACTACTTCACCAAGAGACAACAAACTTATTGAACTTCGTCGCAAGGCTCGGGCTGATCGGAACCTTGAGTTAAGGGGTCACACCCTCGACAAGGTTGTTGGTGATCTTCGATGAAGGGTTTCTACAAGAAGGGAATTGGCCAGTTTTGGTGAGCATCAAGCTCATATCTCAATGGTGGAACCCAAGAAAGTCTTTGAAGCTCTTGAAGATCCAGACTGGGTTGTTGCTATGCATGAAGAATTGAATAATTTCGAGCGCAACAAAGTCTGGAAACTCGTGGAGAAACCCAAACATTGCTGCAATTTTATTGGCACCAAATGGATATTTAAAAACAAGCAAGATGAGAATGGCATTGTTGTGAGGAACAAGGCAAGACTTGTGGCACAAGGTTACTCTCAAGTTGAAGGCATTGACTTCAGCGAGACCTATGCTCCAGTGGCTCGCCTTGAGTCCATCCATAGCCTTCTTGCTTATGCTGCCCATAACAATTTTAAGTTGCAGCAAATGGACGTCAAGAGTGCTTTCCTTAATGGTCCTCTACATGAGTTGGTATATGTAAAGCAGCCCCCGGGCTTTGAGGATCCTAACTTTTCGAACCATGTCTACAAACTTGATAAGGCACTCTATGGCCTTAAACAAGCCCCACGTGCGTGGTATGAGCACCTTAAAGAGCTTTTGTTAGACCGTGGCTTCGAAGTTGGGCAAATTGATCCCACTCTTTTTACTAAGAAGGTTAAGGGGGAGCTCTTCGTATGCCAACTATATGTAGATGATATCATCTTTGGTTCTACTAATAAAGCTTTTAATGATGAATTTTCAAAGCTTATGACTGACAGGTTTGAGATGTCTATGATGGGGGAATTACGGTTCTTTCTTGGATTCGAGATCAAGCAACTTAGAGAAGGAACCTTCATTAATCAAGCAAAGTACATCCAAGACATGCTCAAGAGATTCAAGATGACGGATCTTAATGGTGTCGCCACTCCGATGCAAACAAAATGTCATCTTGAACTCAACCCACATGGTAAAGATGTAGATCAAAAGGTATACCGGTCCATGATCGGCTCTCTTCTTTACCTCTGCGCATCTAGACCCGATATCGTGTTGAGTGTGAGAGTGTGTGCAAGGTATCAAGCAGCTCCTAAAGAAAGCCACTTAGTGGCGGTCAAGAGGATCTTTCGATATTTGGTTCATTCCCCTAACTTTGGTCTCTGGTATCCCAAGGGCTCCAATTTCTCTCTATGTGGTTACACTGATTCAGATTGGGCTGGTGATAAGGATGATCGGAAATCCACTTCTAGAGCTTGTCAATTTTTGGGAAGATCTCTTGTGTGTTGGTCATCTAAAAAGCAGAATTGTATATCTCTCTCCACCGCCGAAGCTGAATATGTTGTTGCTGCCAGCGCTTGCACTCAGTTATTATGGATGAGGCAAACTTTAAAGGAATACAATGTCCATTGTGACAAAGTGCCTCCTTTATGTGATAATGAAAGTGCAATCAAAATTGCGTACGATCCGGTATAGCATACAAGGACGAAGCATATTGAGATTCGAAATCACTTTATTCGAGACCATGTTGCTCGTGGCGATATTGATCTATCTTTTGTGAGCACGAAGAACCAATTTGCGGACATTTTTACAAAGCCACTTGATGAAGCAAGATTCTGCTACTTGAGGAATGAGCTAAATATCATTGATTCCAGGAGTCTGTCTTGATTGCCCATGCACTCACTCGCACATCTCAGTCCTATTTTGGTCTAGGTGTGGACATGGATATAGGGGGGTGTGGTCCTAACTCATTTGGCTAACCCTCCCCCCATAATGCCAAAAGCAAGATAAATCATTTCTCTTAATATCATTTTGTGATATGTGAGCTTATTGATGAGTATTGGTCGTGAACCCAAGATATATCTTCGCGGTGTCACACCATATACTCCAACAAGGTGGCTTCGGCCACCGCCCTCTCCCTTGAGGAGAATTGGATATTTTTGGTTGTTTTTGCTCTCTCATGTCCTTATGGGAATCACACTCAATCTTGGCTTTTATTTAATTTGGATCTTGCAATTTTGAGTGTCTAGTACCATCTCAGTTTGGTTCTCTTAATCCTAAGCCTTTCCCTACCCCTAAGACATCTATTCTTGCACACAAGTCCCTTGTACACCTTGTGGGGGTGTTGTTTGGGGACGCACGGGCCTGAATCTGTGTACAACAGAATTTCAGATTTGTGGCCGGATAATCTGGCCCAAGTGTAGGACGGATAATCCGGCCCTGGCGGATTTCGTCTTAAAGGGCAGGGATCGGGGGGAAGGGATCATAACGAGCAGCACTTCTCCCCCAACCCTCTCCTCCTCCTCAGCCGCCGCCTGACGTCCCCCGCCCTCCCCGGAGCCTCTCTGGCCACCGGATTTTCCGGGCCTCCCCGGATCTTCTTGTCCGCGCCTCCGGGTACCTTCTCCTCCGCGTTCTTCCTCCAATGAGTGAGGGTAACTCCCTCTCTCCCCATCTTTGGCTAGATGTGTTACTTGTTGGGTGGAACATTGTCTAGAAGGATGTGTTTTCGCATAGAAATCGTAGTCTTGCAGTTTCTAGGCCCGATCTACTTTTTGCATTCAATCTAGGTGAAATCGATTTTTTTTGCCAGGGCCAGATTATCCGCCCCTGGCCAGGCCGAATAATCCGGCCTGACAGATTCAACTCTGTTTCAGTTTCACTATGGAGTATGCATTGGGTAGATTTGTCTTATGAACTTTTTGACTACTTTTTCCATGCTCTCTCCTGGACTTGTGTGTATGCTTATCCCCATGCTATCTCCGTTGTTCTCCTCACAGGTGGTTCCAGTGTTCCCAAGACCTACAAGCGCCGCCCTCGCGGTAAATACTTTCGGGATGACGGACAGGGTAACTTAGTGGACGAAGCTGAGTTGAGGAGAAGAAAGAACAAAGAGAAGCGCATGGCTGAACAAGCAAAGAGGACTAGGAAGGGGTGTCCAAAAGTAAGGGCATGGAACCCAAGATCAACTACAGGACTTTGGATGTAGTCACCTATTCCTCCATTTGTTACCGTGACTTGTTTGCTGAGCTGCCTTGTGATGATGAGATGGGGGATGCTCGTTTTTGGTGTGCTGAACAGAAAGGTATCTATGAAGATGTATATGCCAGGCTGAACATTAGGCCTATGCACCCACTGGTCCTTGCTGAGGCTTTGGAGAAGGCCCACCTTGTGGATGCAATGTTTGTGGCTTAGAGGATGGGGCTGCACCATCTCATGTCTCTCCAGTGCTCTTATGACTCTGAGGTGTTGAAGCAGTTCTTTTCCACTTTGGTTATTTGTGGAGATGAGCGTCGCACTATGAAGTGGATGACTCATGACAGGTCTTTGTCTGCTGATTTTCATGTGTTTGCTGAGGTTCTTGGATACTCTTTCCACAGCAGGGATAGAGCCAGTGGCCACCGCATCATCACCTAGCTGAAGCCCAACAAAGATGCAGCTCTCTCTCCTTGCACAGTGGACAATGGCATTGTGGGCACTCTGGCTAGTCTTGCTCCTATCTATGCTGCCTTAGTGGGCCTCTTCCGTGACTCCATCACTCCGAGTGGGGGCAACAATGACAGCATCCATGGTCACCTTGTCCAGCTCCTTCAGTTTTCTCATGAGGTTGCATCGTGCGAGGACGAGTCTATGTAGTACAGGCTGGATGTCATGGACTTCATCTACCATGAATTGACTGATGCTATGTTCAACCGTCTATCCATCCCCTATGCACCCTACATTATGATGCTCATAGGGCACCTGCTTCCTTCTGAGGAGTTCAACATTGATTATGTGCATAAGGCCAAGAAGATCTACACCAAGGTTCGGAAGAACTCTCACCCCTCCTCTTCTCCTGAGGGTCTCATGAGGGATGCTCGCAGGCCCCCAGTGCCTCTCGTTGCCCGTGAGATCAAGCAGCTGAACTGGTTCCAGCGTCACATTCTTTGCATGGGAGTGGACACGCGCAAGGGTCAGTACGAGGCATACAAGTAGCGCCATGAGTTGGCTCACTCCCAGCAACTCATCCTTCACCATGTGTCCGGTGCTTCTGGTGACCCTCCGGCTCCTACACCTCCCACACCATATGCTCGGTGGAACTCTTCCTTCGGGTTGAACTATGGAGAGCTGGAGCGTCACTTGTTCCCCTCTACGGCCGCTGCTGCTGATGAGGATGGTGACACTGAGGAGCTTGAAGATGAGGATGAGGACGAGAATGAAGACGAGGACGAGGATGAGGACTACGAGTGATCCCGTGGGGCGCTAGCATCGCTCTTCTTCCTTTTTGGTGTCTCGATACCAAAGGGGGAGAAGTAGTTCTATTAGGATATTCGTGGATTTGCATGGGTCGGGCATAAGCACTTGCATTTTTCTATTCGTCATTTTCTCGCTTATGCCCATTTAGCGTTGAACTTTATATTTGTGATTTGTGGATTGTTTGAGACTCTATGTGAGTGGTTGTCTGGATTTATCTCATGGATTATGCTTATGGATTCATCTATTCATCATATCCTATTATGCTGGAAATCTTGATCGAGGAAGGCGCTTATATTGGGTATCACGTTGATTATTGAGGCCATTTCAAGGATACCTCTCTTCTACCTCGGTGGTATGATTTTATTGCTCATATGTCTATGGAATAGATTCACCTAATTGTGTGCATTTGTATTCAAATGCAAATTTCTAATATGCACACATTGAGGGGGAGTCTCTTCCATGTTTTGGCTGGTTGTCTTGTGATCCTTTCCTGCAAATCCTAGTATTGTCATCTAACACCAAAAAGGGGGAGATTGAAAGAACATTTCATGTTTTCCTGTGTTTTGCGTGTTAGATAACAATACTATGGAGATTATTCTTGTGCGCTAAGTGTGCAGGAAGCTTTGAGGGGGGGCGGATTTTCCGCCCCTCCAAGGGCCGGATAATCCGGCCCACCTCATTGCTCAAAGGCAGCCAAGGCGCGTCGCTCGGAGTCTAGTCAGATTTTCTCCCAGAAAATCCGAACTGGGGGGGGTTCTTCCCCAGGATGGATAATCCGGCTATCGCTTGGACCGGATAATCCGGCCCCCAGATTTTGAGCAAAGATTGGCAAGGCACGTCGCTCGGAGTCCGGTCATATTTTCTCCCGGAAAATCCAAACTGGGGCGGTTTTTCCTCCCCAGGCCCCCAGAAGTTGATCAAGTGCAAGCTCTGCGCGACACTCAGAGAGGGGGCGGTTTTTCCGCCGGATATTCTGAGTCTGGGGCGGAGTTTCCCCAGGCCGGATAATCCGGCCCTCACTTGGGCCGGATAATCCGGCCCCCAAATGTCTTCAACGGTTGGTTTTGGAAGGTGGTATAAGTACCCCTTCTTCCCCAACGTTCAGAACTCTTGATTCATTCGAAATTGTCCAGACATTGTGCAAGAGCTCTCATTCTCGATCTCCCACTTCAACCACCCAAAGGCTTCGATCTTTGGGGGAATTGAAGGAAGAGAGAATCACCGTCGTCATCACGAATCAAGCGCATCAACTCCTCTCCATTCATTCGGAGAAATCCCTGATCTAGTATTCTTGTCAATATCTAGATCTTGTTCGTTGTATTTGATAACTTTGTTCTTGTGGCAGCTTGTTGTCATTTCGGGAGCCTCCAAGTTATTTGTGGAGTTGTGCCCCGCTAGTTGTGTAAAGGCGTCGGTACCCATCTCGAAGGGTATCTATAGTGGAAAGGTGGATCAGGCCTTTGGTGGCGGGATCCATCGGAGAACAGGGTGAGGCCTATTGTGGCGTGGTGGTCTTAGTACCGCCCACCCCTCCAACGCAGATATACTTCCCTTAACAAGGAAGGAACTACGGTCAAACAAATCTTGTGTCTCCGCGTGCTCCACTACGGTTTACCCATTCCTCTTTCACTCGCTCTTTACTCGCTAGTAGATAGGTTTGCATATAGGGAAATTCCACCTAATAGTTTATCTAGAGAATTTACCCTTTGTGCTAAGCCTAAGATTGAAAAAGTATTAAAATTTGAAGTAGCACCTATTCACCCCCCCCCCCTCTAGGTGCCCATACGATCCATTTCAATTGCTTTGTGTGATTTGGGAGCTGGAGTTAGTGTTATGACTTTCTCTCTCTATAAGAGGCTTCAACTAGAAAAATTAATTCCAACTGATATATCTTTGCAAATGGCTGATGAATCTACCACTATTCCTATTGGTATATGTGAGGATGTACCTGTTCAAGTGGCTTATAATTGCTTGATATTAACTGATTTTGTTGTGCTTCAAATGCCTGAAGATGATAATATGTCTATTATTCTTGGGAGACCTTTTCCTAATACTGCAAGAGCTGTTATTAATTGTAATCAAGGAAAGGTGACTTTCAATGTTAATGACAAGGAACATACTGTCTATTTCCCCAAAAAGATTGAAAGGACTTATGGTTTGAATTCAATTGAACATGTTGAGGGCATTCAAGTTGGAGAAATATATTGTCCCATACCAAGAGAAAAATTTGAAACTATTATGATTGGGACCATTGCTATCAAGGTTGAGGTAACATAATCATTAGTGGAATACAAAGTTTTGTCTCATATGAAATTATTTTGGTAACAAGACCTGATCAACCTTGTTAACAAAAGGATTTCATTGAACAAAACAATGTTTTCATTATGATTATCTCCGTGTACTTCTACTCTATCCATTTTAGTCTTTGCTTTCGTTTAGTTTTCTTTTTTTTTGTTGTTAGTTGCTTGCATTTTAGAGTGTCCTAGAACTTCTGTAGTTCTAGTTTTGTTTTGTCCTTGCATCATTTTCCAAAAAATCTGTCTGTCAGAAAATCATTCTTCTATTCCTAAAAAATGCCCAAAAATAAAGTGTCTCGAAAAATTCCAGAAAATTCATATTAAATTTTTACGTGGAAAAAGGGGCAGAGGAGTGCCTCGGAGGTACCAGGGGGACCCACCAGGAAGGCACACCACCTGGTGGCGCGGCCTGCCCTGGGTGGCGCCATGCCCTAGTGTGGGCCACCCCTGGCCCCCCACTAACTCTCTCACCTGCCACTTTCTTCTCTTTCTCGAGCAAGCTCTAGTTCATTGCTCAAAATCGCGTTCTTGTTGTGCTTGCTCTCGATTTTTTCGATCTCCTTGCTTAGCCCATCTTTCTTGCTGAAATTTGGAGCATTTGTTCCCTGAATAGAAGATGAGTGAGCACCACCTAAACCAACATGAACTATGGGTGCCTGAGATCATGAAGGTCCACCGGGAGGAGGAAGTTTTTCCTTCCATTTATCCTTGTTCTGAGTTCATGAGAGCTACGGGAATTCTCCAAGATTTCCACACTTTGGTTTCTAATGCAGGGTTGGAGCACTTTTGGGAAGATGAGCCTTGTCAATTTGTGAAGCTAACCATGTCTGTGGTGCAGGACTTTCAATTTAGTCACTCTTTGCCTAACCCCATGGTCCACTATAAAATTTACAATATTCCTGTCGACCTTTCTCTTGATGATTTTTGTGCAGCTATTAAGGTACCTCAATGGGGATCATGTAGAAGGATTAAGGAGCGACCTGAACCACTCATGGATTTATACGCAGAAATTTGCCAAGGGAGCAGCTTCTCGAAGGAGAATGGAAAAATCTGTAACATTCATCTTCCCTCCATTCGTTACTTTGCCTACTTTGTTGCCAAGTGTGTTCTTGCTAGGAAAACTGCCAATAAATTATCTTCATATGATCTAGCATTTATCTCTGTCGCTCTTAAACGAGATAGGTCTTACAACTTAGGTGCTTTGATAGCTTTCGGTCTTGCTGCTAACCGTGAGAAAGGTGGAATTTGTGGAGGCCTAATTGCTTCTCGTTTACTAGCATTGCATGGTTTAGTGCCTCATCATCTAGACCTATAGTTTCCCATAGAAAGGCTTAATCTTAATTCCATGTTACAGCATAAATTTGTTTCCTCGTGGGCTAGTTTGAATGAGTTGTCTTATGAAATAACCTTTCTCAAAGCTGGTTGGAGAAAGAGAAAGTCCGAGCATGTTGTTCTTTTGCCTACACCTGTTTTGTTTAACCTTGATAACAGGGAAGGATGGTCCCTCACTGAGGAGGAGCTTGACACGTACTTGGGAGAGCTCTCCCAACAGGAGCAGGACACTAGAAGGGAGGTCACGGATGATTTGATCCACCCCTCGAATGAGGGAGAGTCTTCATATCAGCAGCCTGCTTATGATTGGGGAGCTTCTTCTTCTTCCCACGGGCCCAACTACGACCACTCTTATCATGATCCTCCTGCTTGGAACCCTTACCCGTATCTGGATTGATACCCACTTAGGCCAAAAGCCTAAGCTTGGGGGGAGGTACGCCGACACCGCACTCATCTCCTTATCATGTTGCGTCGGTACTTTGTATATTCATGTTTCGTTCTCTTTTTAGTTTTCTCCCACACCGCACTCACCGAAATAATCAGTTAAGCCTCGATGAATTATTTTGCCTTAGGGGTCTTGAATCACTTTCATGCCATGTTTTGTTGCAAGCATGATTATGACAGTTATTGCTCTCTCGTTTGTCGCTCCCTTACTATTGCTAGCCTTCACTTACACTGAGTGTGTTTTACTCGTGTTTCCAACTCCCTAAAACCAAATATTGCCAAAAGTGTCCACCATACCTACCTATTAGCATCATTTGCTGTTCCGTGCATATTCAATATGCCTTGTTTTCTTCCGAATAAAATGTTTGCTTGTTATGAGAAAGTTAGTTAGTAAAGCTCTCACGAACTTGATGGCACACTTTATTTTCTATACTTAATAAACATGAACCATTGTGACTGTCCATGAAAGTTATATGCTTGCAAATTATAGGCTAGGGATTAGCAGAACCGTGCTATCACGGGGAACGCTTTCAACACTTGTAAATATATACCCGGTTGATATCATGCTCTTTTGTTTGCGGATGTCGTCGGTGTGAAATAAAAGGGGAACTTGTAAGTCCATGGAGTTATGTATGTGTGTTAGAGAAACGCCTGGGCCGCTGGTCTAATCCATGCTGACATGGTGGAAACCTGCAGCGTAACCATAATGATATCTATGAAGCATTCTTCTTATAAAAAAGAGAGATAGATATTGAGAAAAGAAAAAAGGAGATTTATGAAAAGAGGAACGAGAGAAAAAAAGCATCATTTTCCCATGGTAAATAAGAAGATTGATGAGATATTCATTGTCTGCTTGCCTTGTCATTTTGATATGGGGATTCTTCCGTATCATCGGGCAAGGGGTACCCCGTTGGCGGTTCTCTATGATACGCACATATTTACGATGACAAGAACTTACCGGTAACTAAAGTTGAGTAGCATGAGGAGCGGCCCTCATACTCAAGGGACATGGGATTTTCAGTTTATAGTCTGTCAAGCATATAACTCAGATTGGACCTCACTTTCACCTTAATCACATTAAAGATGCTTATGATAGGGGCAATTAGAGCTCAAAGCTAATGAGTACCATACTTTCAGCATTTGGAAGCTTTTCAAACTATTCAAAACCTTTTTCTTTTACTTGTTGAGTCTCCATATACTCTTTGAGCACCTTCTTGAGAGCATAGTTGTCATTCTCTGTGTTTGTCTCATTACTTGATTATTTGTGTTATGACTTTGATGCTTGTATCTTTGACATATTTACTTCTAGTCTTCACTTGGATTTCAGAGGTGCCTTGGCATTCATAATTAAAGGCAAGCGAGATACCACTCTATCATACCTTATTATGAGCATTGTAATGTTGCTTATGTTTATGCTTCATGCTACTTATTATTTTTGAGTTGGAATCTCTTCATAGCTTGCATTGACTATTAAGTAGACTCAGTAGCATACACTTTATTATGAATTGCCTAAGTAGTTGGTCACATGCTGAGAATATATACATCATATGAAGAAAATGTGTTCGTGAAAGTTCTTTTATCGCACTCAGTTTTCAACTGAATTGCTTGAGGACAAGCAGTAGCTAAGCTTGGGGGGGAGTTGATACGTCCAAAACGTATCTACTTTCCTGAACACTTTTGCTATTGTTTCTCCTCTAAACTTGGGTGATTTGTATGCAACTAACACGGACTGACGTTGTTTTCAGCAGAATTGCATTGGTGTCTACTTTTTGTGCAGAAAATCAACTATCAGGAAAAATCCCGGAAAATATGCCAAAAATCCTATTTCACCAGAAGACTCCGGAGCCGAATCACGAGATGGAGGGGTTGGGCCCAGCCACACCACTGGCCACGCGCAAGCCAGCCAGCGCCAGGTGGTCTGGCCGCCTGCACACCCCTCGGTCTCCCTCTTCGCCTATAAGAAGCCTTCTGACCTAAAAACTCTGGGGGGGTCGACGTTTTTCCAGAAGGAGTTCCGCTCTGCCGCCACCACCAGATTCCACGAAATAGCACCAGAAACTCTGTTCTGGCACCCTGCCAGGATGGGGAATTGGAGGAGATCATCGCCATCATCATCACCATCGCTTCTCCATCGACCATCCATGTTTCCCCCATCTATGAGTGAGTAGTCCCTCACTGTAGGCTATGGGGATGGTAGGGATTGGATGAGATCGTTCATGTAATGGCATCAGATTGTTAGGGCATGGTGCCTAGTATCTTTTATTAGTGCTTTATGACTTTGTTGCGACTTGTTGTGCTTAATGCTTGTCACTAGGGCCCGAGTGCCATGATTGCAAATCTAAACATGTTATTGATTCATTATGATAGTATTGTTTATGGTCTTATCTGCAAGTTGTATACACACGTTGTTGTCTGGAACCAATGGCCCCGAAGTGACAGAAATCGGGATAACCGGAGGGAATGGCTTTGATTTGAGGATCACACGTGTTCATGGAGTGTTAATGCTTTGCTCCGGTGCTCTATTAAAAGGAGCACCTTAATTGCCAGTAGTTCCCTTGAGGCCCCGCTGCAAACGGGCTGGCAAGACAAAAGATGTTGTGCAAGTTCTTATTGCGAGCACGTATGACTATATATGGAACACATGCCTAGGATTATCTAATACTTGGATGCTTTATCTTATTTATCTGCAATTGCCCTATGTTCTGATTGCTATGTGAATTGTCTTGTCCATGCAACGCCCGTCCATCCATCCCTATGCCTACCGCACTCGAATCCCACTGTTTACTGCTATTGCTACTGTTGTCTTTACTTTACTACTGCTACTTTACTATTCCTACTACAAAACTGTTGCTACTGATAAACTGCTGTGAGCAAGATTGTTTCCAGGTGCAGCCGAATTGACAACTCAGTTGTTAAGGCTTATAAATATTCTTTGGCTCCCCTTGTGTCGAATCAATAAATTGGGTTTCACTTCCCTCAAAAATACTGCGATACACCACCTATACTTGTGGGTCATCAACCGCTGTCGGCCACATCTGTTGCCGCCGCCTGCCGGAGAGACTTCATATCTCCTATACTCTTCCTCTCCACTGCACCATCCTGCACCTGCAGCTCTATGTGAGTGGCTCAGGAAAACCCTAGCTTTGAGCTCACGCTCACTAGCACCGCTCCTCAGCTCCCGCTCTTGCGCCTCTTATTAGTGATCGACCACGCGCAACACCCAACTGTTCATGATATGCTGCAAACGTCTTCCCCATGGGGGTGTGGAGTTGCAGAACTACTATTGTGGCCTTCTCCAATTCCTAACACTAGAGGGACAGTGTTCTAACGCAACCCTGGCGTCACTAAGCTGCTGCCTCAGGACCTAGCAGAGATGGTGGTGTTGAGGATGGTGGTGCTCTACTAGTGCTGCTACCGATGGGACGGCGGTGCTGACATCACCGCAACCTCGTAGATGCACTACTACACGCCTTCGTCACGCCTACGCTCTAGGTGCTCAACACCTTCGGTGAGTTCCGATTCTTTGTGACCAGCCTTCGTGCTGATGGCTAGGATCCATGGTTCTACTATCGTTGTTTGCTGGTGATCTATTGCTAGCTACGGTTCCTTAATTTGGATGAGTAAGTGCCCTAGTGGTACTAAGTTGGTCAGTGGTTCTGCTGCTTGTGGTGGTTATTAGATTTATAGCTCTTATGGATCCATTTTCTACAGGTGTTGTGACATTGGGGATATACTACTAGTGATGCTTTGTTAGATCTGATGCCTCAACTTGGATGATTAAATCTTTCTTGGCCCATGTATTAAATCTGTAAAATGAAGTTGTGATGTCCTAGACTTGGTGGTTACTGGAATTGTACTTTAATGATGATCAGTATCATGTATGAACATGTCAATTGCTGGAAATTACATGATTTCTAGTTGTTTAACTAGGAAGATGATTTTAAATGGTTATCCACTTCTTACAGATAGACCAATGATTCCTGGTGTTTGTTATTGGGAAAATGATATGAACACATGTTCTGTTTATGGCTGATTTAGTTAATGTAAATGGTGGCTTATGCTAGTATGGTCCTGCTATTGTGAGGCCTCCTTGGAGTGTACACAATATCTTGATCACATTTTAGCATGATTTGCTGCCATTTAGGCTAGTTGTGTTGGATGCAATCATCTTCTTAGATGACTTGATGTGTAAAATATTTTGTAATATCCTCTGTCTATGATGCATAAGACTGAGACATAGATTTGGCTTGTTCACTGTCAATAGTTGAACTTGAATTCCAAATTTGATTGTGTTTATCCTAGGCCTATGATGCAAAAGGCTAAGTCTTAGAAGTGTATGCTAGATTATGTAAATAAGATGATCTTATAAATGATTCCTAGTCTACTTGATTAGGAAGATGATTGAACCTATGGTGTTGGGCTTTATTGTTCATATGTTTGACTCAAGTATGTGTTGACTCTAGTGGCATCTGATGTACTGAGCTGCTACTATGGTGCCTCCATTTCCTGGTGTGTGCACAACAGTAGCCAGTCAGCATGATATTCTACTGTGTTGTTCCTACTTGTGATTTAGCCCCAAGCCTGAGAGGTGAAAGTTGAGGCCGAACTTTAAACAAGAATAGATACTATTTATTGCCTCTCTGCTCTATGATGTGACTAGCATAGCTTCTATGCCATCCTGAGAGTATTTCCCCACCAAAAGCCTAATTTTCTTATATGATAAGATATGCTACCATATCTAGCTAGTGCTCTAGTAAGTTTCTACCTTGACGTCTGTTGCTGCTTGGTGAGTTGTATCTTGAGCTTCTTGATTTACTACTGCTTGCTCCCTTAGTTTTGGGTACTTGTCCTTCCTGATGAACTTGATCCTCCTGGTCTCTAGGCTTGTCTCTGGAATATAAATGTTGTTGTAGAGGGTGTTGCGAGGCTTGATCTATGTCAGATCTCTACTCCTATCCTTCTCCTCCTTGTTGCTTCTGGCTTACTCCTCCTTAAACTACTGCTTGGCCTTCTTTATCCTGGATCTGCTCTCCCTTGTACTACTGGACTTATTTTACTCTTGTGCTTATGATGGTTGTGATGCTACTAATCTTAGTGTTGAGTTGGGAAAAAATGGTGGTTCTTGGCTATGTGAGGTGGAAGTGAATTTGTAATAGTTGCCTAGCTGCTGTGCCGCGACTGTGCCTTGGTATTTTATGTGTTACGCTTGCTCTCTCTAGTACTGACAGCACATCAGTGATAGAGCTGCTTGCATGTGGCCCGAGCTATGAGCAAGTTTCAAAGTTTGTCCTGGCTGGAACTTAAGATCAGATCAAGTACATCCTTGATATTTCATGGTTGCTTTTACTTCTTATCTTTTTACTATTCTTAACCAAGGTGAAACTTGCCCCATAATACTTTGATTCACTAGTCCGAGGCACAATTACTGATAAAAACAAATACTATTAATTTGGTGAAATTTGCCCCTTTTGATTTAAGCTCGATGATGTGTCCAAATAGTGCATTTCATTATCAGACTGATAGTAATCTTAATACTAACACTTCCTGTTATATTTTATTTTGTTTTGTTTGCTTGCAGGTATAAAATAAGATGAGAAGATACCAAAAGCTTAGTTTAGGGAATATAGTTTAGAACTCTCTTTAATTATTTTTGTAATTTCCTTTTTCTTTTGTGAAGTGTAGAACATTGTAATATTGGTATGATTGTAATAAAGGAATTCTTATTATTTATTCATTATTCTTTTGTAAAGAAATGTTGTATTGTTTGTTTTAAATAATAAAGTAAATGTTTTCCTTCAATTGCAGTTTGTACATTTCTCTTATTCCTTTATTATAAAGGGTAATGTAATGTTTACATTTTTATTTCCTTTGTAATTTGAGACTTTTAAATATTGTATCTTAGTCATAAATAAGAATTCAATTCTTGTTTCTTATTGCAATTTATTACTATTTATCCTTCCACTTAAACATTCTTTTATAATGCAAATATATTATTTGAATACTCAAATTTTGAAATGCTTTACCCAAAAACAAAGAATTCAACAAAGCTCATGTCGAAATCTATAGCAGTTGCCCTGACCTTTTCATCAGAACAAGAGAGACCTCGATCCCTTTGCAGTTCTTTTAGTTTTGCGCGCAAATTCTCTGGATTTTCTTATGCATGAATGCAATGCACACAAATTTGTCCTCTCTATTTTTAGGTGCTAATCCTGGGATGTTACAGCGTGACTGGCCAGACAGGCCGGACCGCGACCCAAAAGCGACCGTGGGCCAACCCAAATGAACAGTAACGGAACAGTTCGGTCACGTGTTTGGGTCGCCCCGGTGGAGATGCCCTAACGTTCATCGTCTTCGTCACGTGCATGAGGTCGAGCTAGGGCTGACAAGTTGTGCCGTAGCCTTGGGCTTCCATGTCCTAGGATGGTAGGTGATGAAAAGTCAAAGAAGGGAGTTGTTGTCGCCGATGGCGTTAGTGTCTCATCGCAAGCCAGGATCCTAAAGGGTCAACCCGCAACCGGCCAAGGGCGCGTGAGTTGGTAGTGGCACGACAGTACGCCTAGTCACCAAGGTCTTGTCAGGCTCTTGAAATGTGCCGCCACTGATACGCTCAAACTACGAATAGTGGAGCCTCCTGATGGAGGTGAGCTAGTAGGCGAGAGGCATGTAGTCCGGGATTGAGGGAGAAAAGGACCTCTATTATGAGATCGGGAACCGCAAAGACCTCGACACTTTGGAGCTGATCTACCGATCGGTGTGACTCGAGGAAGCACAAATTTCTCAGGAGGTGTGGGGGCGATCCCAGTCATGCATGGCGCCCCCTCGGAGTGCATACATGATGCCAAGGCACAAACCCTCCGCACCGAGTACGACCAACTCCACCACAAGCCTGGTGAAGTCTGTTGTTGAGTTGTTTTTTTTAGATAATAGGCCTACGGCACAACGTTGAATTAATAACACCAACAACGGCGAAAGGATACAAGACGATGCACACAGCTTACACACAACATTAAACACACTCACACAAGATCGGCCTACCAAAGAGGCTGCCACCGGAAGCGGGGAACCAAGGACACAACACCTACGGAGACTAAGCCGGGGAGGGTGAGCATTTGCTAGACGGGCAAAGATGTTGGGCTGAAGCTCACCCTAGAGCTTGGGCACGCCAGCCAACTATGCACATCGTCGAGACTACTACACCGACGCAGGCATCGCCACCAGGAGCCGGGCACCATCGCCCACGCACTGCCGCCGACAAGAACTGAGGAAATTGCCCTGCAGAGAAAAAGCTGAGGGTGTGGAACAATGAGTAAGCCGGTCCGAAGCACGCAGAGCGAAGATCCACAGCCGAAGCGCCGCAACTCCGCCACACCACCTCGAGAGAGCCGCGCGCCGTGAGCTCCAAGGCGGCGTCTTCAAGAAGAGTACGACGCTAGAACACCGCCATCGCCCAATCCTAGAACCTAAGGTTTTCACCTGGAGCACGAAAGACTGACATGAGAAAGCTACCACGACGCCTTCAGGAAGGGGACGGCGTCCGTGGACTTCGCCGCCTCGGCCCCGACGGGGAAAGGTTTCCCCTTGGCATGATCTCCCTGCCACCGCAACCACCGCACGCAACTCGCTGGCCACCACCCGTCCTCACGGCCGTGGTCACCAGCTAGCATCTGAGTCTTTGGCTCGCCCGCCAACCAACAAGACTCCCGCCTTCCAGGCCCGCTGCCCCAGCGTTCCATCGCTGCAAAACGGAGAACAAGCGAAATCGAAGGCCGCCACCGCGAGGAACTCAAATAGAACCATCGTGCCACCACGCCACACCACCACCGAAACCTACCAAGCGAGGTCCCACCGGCCAAATCGGCAACCTAGAACCCCTGGCTACAGGTGCCATCGGATCTGGGGCGGACACGAGACTCCTCCGGCCAGATCGGCAACCGACATCACTCCTGGCTGCCGGCGCCATCGGATCTCGGGAGGAAGCGATGGGCTCGAACAGGCTCGGGAGCCCGGCCCAAATGAGGCGGGCAGAGGGAGCCGCCTAGCCTAGAGCTCCTCCATGAGGCCTCCTTACATGTTCGGCAGGTCGCGGCGGCACCGCCGGCCAGGTTACCTCCGGTGAAGACCGCCTCAGCGCCTAACGCGCCCAACCTCCGCCAGCTCGCCGCCTACAGAGATCGCGTCGCCCGCCTCAAAGCCCGCAAGATGATGAAGAACGGGCTACACATCACCCCAAGGGCTACTTGTAGCTCGCCTTGTCCATCAACAACCTTGTCGCCGTTTCATTGTTTCAAGGTAGTTGAGGATAGTTGAGGATCGTCAATGACTAACCACGAAGGAGCCCTAAAATGAAGTCATGTATCTTTAGATGTTGACAAAAGAAATGTCTATTGGAAAAAAGGACATGTAGCTTCAGACCTTGGCATGAGAAATGTCTATATTTCACACGTATGCTTTTTTTTAAATACGCGTACGTTGTTAAAAAAAGAAGTTAGAAGACTCTATTCCAACAGTTAATTTTTAATACGTGTACGTTGTTAAAAAATGTATATGATCCGTTAGATTCCGGGAAGGTGAAGTACTTTTCTTGTATATAAGCTAACTACTTTTGTTAAGAAAATTAATTTATGGACTATTAATTCCATTTGTTTGGAGGAAAGTAGTATGATCTATATCCTTACGCAAAAAGAATTTTTAATTTGCATAGCTCTATTAATTTCATTTGTTTGGAGGAAAGTAGTATGATCTATATCCTTATGTAAAAAGAATTTTTAATTTACATAGCTCTATGCCTTGGAACCTTGTTAAAAAAAATGCCTACACACCATGTCGGTGTGCCCCTATACGGTGTGACATCTAAGATATCCTATAGCCCCTTACGATGTTCTAAGTGCTTTTAAATCCGCTACCACACCTTGCCGGTTGGTGCAGGATGTGCCCCCGAAACAGATTATAAACAGGTGCGACATCATGTCCCTAAGCGATGTGGTACTAATAACACCGGCTCCTCCTTAAGTCTACGTTGATACGGGACAGCCCCATAAACGATGATCTCCTCCAATTCCCCGTCCCGGCAGGATGCCAGAACGGAGTTTCTGGTGCTGTTTCGTGGAATCTGGTGGTGGCGGCGGAGCGAAACTTCTTTTGGAAAAACGTCGAATCCCCCGGAGTTTTTAGGTTAGAAGGCTCCTTATAGGCGAAGAGAGAGACCGAGGGGGTGCCTGGGGGGCCCACACCACCCCCTGGCGTGGCCTGGCCTGGCCCACGCCAGCAGGTGGTGTGGCCACCCCAGGGCTCTTCTCCGTCTCGTATTCTGGCTCCTGGAGTCTTCGAGTAAAATAGGATTTTTGGCATATTTTCCGGGATTTTTCCTGATAGATGATTTTCTGCACAAAAAATAGACACCAAGGCAATTCTGCTGAAAACGGCGTCAGTTCGCATTAGTTGTATCCAAATCACACAAGTATAGAGGAGAAACAATAGCAAAAGTGTTCAGGAAAGTAGATACATTTTTGACGTATCAACTCCCCCCAAGCTTAGCTTATTGCTTGTCCTCGAGCAATTCAGTTAAAAACTGAGTGCGATAAAAGAACTTTTACGAACAGATTTGCTTCATATGATGTAAATATTCTCAGCAATGTGATCAACTATCTAGACAATTCATAATAAAGAGTATGCATCTGAGTCTACTTAATAGTCATTGAAAGCTATGAAGAGATTTCAACTCAAGAATAATAAGTAGCATGAGGCACAAACATAAGCAACATTACAATGCTCATAGAAAGGTATGATAGAGTGGTATCTCGTTTGCCTTCGATTATGAATGTCAAGGCACCTCTAAAGTTCAAGTGATAACTAGAAGTAAAGATATCAAGAATACAAGCATCAAACTCATAACACAAATAACCAAGTAATGGAACAAACACAAAGAATGACAACTAATGCTCTCAAGAAGGTGCTCAAAGAATATGTGGAGACTCAACAAGTAGAAGAAAAAAGTTTTGAATAATTTTGAAAGGCTTCCAAATGCTGAAAGTATGGTACTTGTTAGCTTTGAGCTCTCAATGCCCCTATCATAAGCATCTTTAATGTGGTTAAGGTGAAAGTGACACAACTAAGAGGATATGCTTGACAAGTTATAAATTGAAGTCTCATGCCCCTTACTTACGAAGACCGATTCTCATGCTACTCAACTTCAGTCACAAGTAAGCTCTTGTCATTGTAAGTACATACGTATCATAGAGAACCGCCAACGGGCACCCCTTGCACATGACACGGGAGCTATCCCATAATCAAAATACAAGGCAAGCAGACAATGAGCATCTCAATGATCTTTTTATTTACTATGTGCATAGATTTTTATTGAGGATGCTTCATAGAATGCTCATTATGGTTATGCTGCAAGTTTCCACCATGATTAGGCATGGCTTAGGCTAGCGGCCCAGACGTTTCTCTAACATACATACAAACTCCATGATCTTACAAGTTCCACTTTTATCAACTAACCTTGTTAAAAAAAATGCCTACACACCATGTCGGTGTGCCCCTATACGGTGTGACATCTAAGATATCCTATAGCCCCTTACGATGTTCTAAGTGCTTTTAAATCCGCTACCACACCTTGCCGGTTGGTGCAGGCTGTGCCCCCGAAACAGATTATAAACAGGTGTGACATCATGTCCCTAAGCGATGTGGTACTAATAACACCGGCTCCTCCTTAAGTCTACGTTTATACGGGACAGCCATCAGATTATAAACCGCCAGCGCCGGCCCAACAAGCGCCAGCCCATCGAATACGAGGATAGACATCAGCTCAGAAGAAAAAACGCGGCGGTCGCCGGAGTGAAGAAAAAACGCGGCGGTCGCCGGAGTGAGCGAGTGTGCGCCGCCGGCAGGCTGCGCCGCGCCAGTCCGGTTACCTTCAGGAGTTATCTAGGGTTTCCCGCCAACTCGTGGCCGGTCCTCTACGGAGCGGAGGCAGGAAGCACCCGATTCTGTCGCCGGAGGGTCTCGATCTTGCGGGTGGCGGGGATCATCGTGCAGGATTGGCCTGTCGGCGGTGGTGGCTGGGCCGCCTCTTACGACCGCTGAGTCCAAGTGCACCTCCGGATTCATATGCGCACGACGCCACAACTACAGAGAAAGGGTCAGTAAATCGATCCCCCTCCCCCTCTGTGAATCGATCCTGCCTAGAATTTAGAATTTAGCTTAGATTTAATGATTGACTGTATTCTGTATTTGTGTTAAGTAAATATGAAAGTAGTTTCAGTGTTACTAATGTTTACTCTGGTAACTGTACCGTTAAATACTCCTAAACACTATTGTTCATACAGTACATAAGAGCAGTTTCAGTGTTAGTGGAAATCTTGTCTGGAGGATGTTGTAACAATTAGCTTGTGATCTGTCGAATATTTTGTTCCATAACAAGGTGAATAATGGTGATGTAATCTGGACTCTGAACCACCTATATGTGACATGATTTGTACAGAATAAGCAAAGCTTTCACGTAACAGATTTCTATTTTGCAATCCTCTTTCAACCGAGCAATTTGGCTTGGTTCAGGTAAGCCGTGCTGACAGGCAGACCCTCATCAGAGTTCACACGGGTTAATTAACCTGCTCACCACCTGCATTGTCATCTGATGTGGCTTACACCATTGCACCTCCACGGCTGCAGCGCATAGTTTGAGCCCTCATGTCCTATAGAACTCCCAAATCCCTGATTGCTTCCAGCCCATTTAATCTACAATTCTGTCCCATCGATGTAATGAGACATAAACCGTTTGGTGATAATGATCCAGCAAGCATTTAGCTCGTGGAGACGGATAGAGGGATATAGCTGCAACCAAGCAGGTCTGACTGGATAAGAACAGATCCACAAAGAAGCTTTAGTGTTCTATCAAACCTTAGACTGAAATTGCAGACATTCAGGATTTTGTACTTTATTATTGAGAACTTGTACTAAAAACCTCATTTGTTTGTCCATTTTATAGATTAGTGAGTTCTCATAGTTTTGTCCTGTGGCTTTCTACTAGGACCAACTCAAGTTGTAGCATAGACTAAGATAGGTTTCTTCAGCAAGATCCCTTTTCGATAATGTGTGGATAAATTTCTCTTCAAGTTAGGCTGGATCCTTCTATGCCCTTCAGCAAAACCCAGCATTGAGTTGTTGCCGAGGTTCTCTGCAGAGCTAATGTGTATGCTCCACCATCTGCAGCAACAACTTCTACTGAACATGGTGTCTTAACTCATAAACTCAACAAGCTGCTACCATATCATCTGCCTGCAGTTCCTTCGGGGAAAATATGCATCGGCCATTTAAAACGTCTAATTTTCTTGTGGATGAATGTTTGATCTGAACTCCACAAGAAGAAAATAGGCTGGCAGTTTCGTTGTTGATTTTTTGGTTCAACAATGGTGTAGCACCATTGTTGGATCAAGGCCGGTGAAGATGTAATGAACAGTATTAACAGAACCACAGCTCCTCAAATAATAATAAAAAAGCACCAGAGCTAGATGCAGCCATGGTGTAGCCCATGGCATGGTCCAGGGAGATAGTAGCAGCTGGACAGTGTAGCGGTGTAGTAGGGGCGCCGCCAGCACCACCCTCCTGGTGGCCGGGGGTGGAGATGGTCTTCACCTCTCTCAACACCTCAATAGTATGAGTGCTTAGCTTAGCGACATGGCTTACAGTGTGTGTTTATCAACCCACTCGGTAGGACCCCTTTCATTTTATACTGGTTGCTGAAGGTCTAGACAATGATGATGGAGTTTTAGTCTCTCGGCTTATTTAATTTAACTTTCCGTTGGCGGTTAAATTCATCTAATAAACTTATTTGCCCTATTCGACTATGGCTGACTATGGCCATCTGAGCCTTGTATTCGACTATGTTATAATTTTATCATGCCATGCTATGTTACTGGACTTAAAAAATAAGCAATGCAATTTTATTCCGCAGCTCTTTTAATAAACTGTGTACTAAGTGTAAATGTAGAAATGGGTTTGAATTAACCGGGTTAAACAATTCAGTTTCTCCGAGTGGGTTTACTTGGTTCAGGTTATTACGGGTCTAGACCACTAACAATTGGGTATGGTTTTGGTTCTGACGAAAACAGTTTGGTTATAGTTGGGTCTGGGCTCGTTCAGTTTGGTTCATAACAATTGCTAACTATGGTTGAGGACCGGTTTCTCCAATTGGTTCGCCGTGCCTGGTTCTCCCACGGTGAATGAGTCCTACCAAGGCAAGGATGAGGGGCCGCCGGACAGAGGGGGCCAGTTTCGAGGGGCGCGGCGGTGCTGGCGTTCTCTCCTAGCATGGCAGCGAGGCTTGGTGGTGCTCGCGGGGTTGGACATGGCGGCCGCAGCTTTGTAGAGGAGCTCGGGAGTTCCGATGGAGCAAGCTGGGTAGGCGGCACCTGTTCGGCCGCTCGCCGCCGCCGCCAGCGCCTTCCCTCACATCGTCCGTCCGGCTGCTCGCCGCCGCCATCGCGCCTACCCTCACATGGCCCGTCCAGCCGCTGGCCGCCGCCAGCGCGCCTCACATTGCCTGTCCGGCCGTTCGCCGCCGCCGGCACGCCTCCCCTCACATCGGCCCTTCGGCCGCTCGCCGCCACCATCGCGCCCCCCCTCATATGGCCCGTCCGGCTCCGGCCGCTCGACACCGCCAGCGCGCCTTCCCTCACATCGCCCGTCCGGCCGCTCGCCGCCGCCTGCCACCGCGCCTTCGCTCACATTGCCAGTCTGGCCGATCATCGTCGCTGCCAGCGCGCTAGAGCTTCTTGGGATGTACGTACCTACGTACGCACCGCTTCTGCACTTCGCCCTTTGGCGCCAGCGCTGGACCAAACCGTCCTGCTTCTCCAGCGAGCGTGCGCAGGCATGAACCGCTTGGATCAGCTAGCATCACGGTGGTTAACTGAACGCAAACCACAAGTTAAAACCACGGGTCCTCCAATGGTTTAGTTCGGTTTGGTTGGAGATACGGTGTGGTTTAGTTTAGTTTGGCTGGCAGTAGACATTTTGTTGGGTCAGTTTGGTTTGGTTTTCCTTAAGTCGCCGCGTGGGTTCAGGTTGGGTATGGTTGAGTTCTTTCAACCATTGCCAGGTTTAACTAAGTGTATTTTTATAGAGAATTGAGCGTCCAAGAGTGGATTTCAGGTGGTTGTTGATAGGTCAGCATGGTTCCATCTGGTTGTGCTAGTGGCAAAGTTCAGGAAATTTCAGAATACCTTAGTACAATATAAAAAAGAAAACACATAGGATCTATATATTTTAGTATTTTTACCACCATCCATGCATGCTAAGAATTTCCACAAGAAGGCTTCAAGTTTACGAGCACTAACAATCACATAACACAGATCGTAGATCGAACTCAGATCTAGGACCAACAGACCATAACAAAACAGAAATGGCCCTAACATCAATTCTAAATCTGTAACTAATAATTTCACAGTACAATCCATCGGATGATAAATAAGAGGGATTGGGATAGGTTTGTTACTCACATGCTGCACTCCTGGCGTCTCCTGCGTTGTGCTTGAAGATGAAATCCTGCGTGCAGCAGTGGACATACTCGTTGTCCTGGTCATGCTGGTGCTAGAACTCGCAGGGATCAGCAACTGATCATGGACACCTCGGAGTCTGATGCACGAATGATCCTCAGTATGCCTTTGCGTGGCGGCGGTGGATTTCATTGCGTGGTACTTTGATCCCCCGGGACTGCATTCAGTCAAAAACGCTTACAAGTTGTTTACTGAAATTGGGATGCAAAGGGACGGTAATGATGCTATGTCTAGCTTGCAGTGGCCGGAGGTGCTAGGAGGAGGGGGTCAACAAAAATGGTGGCGTATTTGAAAGCTCAGGTGCCCAAACAAAGTTAAACATTTCTGGTGGAGATGTGCACATAATTCCCTAACCATTAGGAACAACCTAGTCAGGTGTGGAGTTAAGATAGAGGATACAAACTGTCTTTTTGGCAATCGAGTGCATGAGGAGGGTTGTCATCTATTTTTGAAGTGTAAGGAGGTCAAGATACTCTGGCGTTCACTGGGGTATGGAAACCTGAGACGGAAACTGGAGATGTGCAGTGACATGGAGAGTACAATGGATGTGATCTAGGGCCTGCCAGAAGCACATAAAATACAAATTATTACGATGTGGTGGTTGTGGTGGCAGGAACGCAATAGGATCCATGAGGGTGTAATTCCCGCGCAGATCCCTGATATGGCACACCGAGTCAATGGACTGCTGCTGAATATCTGATATGTTTTTCCAAGGAGTCAAGCTTAGGAAGGGCTAATGAGGAGCGCTGGAAACCACCACCTGAGGGCTTCATAAAGTTCAACACTGATGGAGCCTATGTGGAGGGGCATACGTCTGGCGGTTGGGGGGTTTTAGCAAGATCGGCAAACGGAGAAGTTGTTGCGGCTCGAGCTGGAAGTTCTGATGCAATTCATGATGCGTTCACAGCAGAACTAAGGACTATGGAGGGAGCGTTTAATCTTGCTGCGGAGCTAAGCGTGATCAGAGCAGAATTTGAAACTGATGCACAAGTGCTAGCCATGGCACTAAACAGTGGAAGGGCAGACTTCTCAGTGGAGGCGTCGATCATTGAGGAGGATCTCAAGATTCAGAGCAGAACCTGGTTCTCCTCCTGTTCCATCATCAGATATAGTAGGCGTGTGTAGCATCCCAATTGTCTAACAATTGTAATGCTACTTGGTCTAGTAATATAATGACTACTTCAAATATATATTTGTTGCATCATCATTATATCATGCTCATGTCATCATGCCTCCTTGCATTTGAGCATCATATAAAACCCTTTTTGATTTGGTTCTCATCTCATATGCATTGTTAATTGTATTTGCCTCTTGATATTGTATTTGGTTCTTGATATATTGTTTAATGCCCAAGTTGAGTTGGGGGCATATCTTTTGTTAACTCCACCACCTTTCCTTCACCACCTTATAATTCCACCATCCAACTAAATATGAGCTTGGCACTTATTGGTTTTACCTCTAGCTCATGTGGGTTGTGATGGATCCAATTCTTTTCCACATGCTCTCATCTTGGCATCATTTTGTTTTCACATTATTGATATATGAGAGCCACATGGCCACCTTTGCATGCCTTATGGGTGGAACCCTATTTCTAGCTCCCTTACGTGTTGTTTTGGGGTTATCATCATGTTGGGATATTTTGTGGGCTTATTAACTACCTAGTGGCATATACACACTAGCAAGTCCCATTGTATTTCAAAAATGGTCATCTCCATCTACTCCACATGGGGCATCTTATGCCGATTTGCTTCTTATCCGTACTCGGATTTTGTCTTCCGCTTCCGCCTGATACTCTGTTGATTGATGTATGAGGAGATATCCTAAACTATTATATCTATCTAGGATATTTGGATCTTGCCGTATGGCGTTGCTATATTTCCTTTCTTTTTAGATGGAATGGCTCTGATGTACTGTTGTATGGTGGCTTGCATACATACTCATTTGTGTATGTAGTTGATCCCTTCGCCTGCCGATTACGCCGCCCGTTCTTGTCCCGATGTTTGGAAATGGTTGGGACGGCCGAAAGTTCTACCTGTGAGAGGCATCTGGGCCCCACCGTACTATTTCAACCATTTCCGTTCATCCAGGCTTGTAACTAGGAGCGTAATTCACCGAGGTAGTTACAATTGGTATCAGAGCCATCCGCCCTTGTGGTCTCAGCCAAATGGTCGTTGTCAGTCTAGCAAATATTTTTGGTAGTTATGTATACTAGGGAAAAACAAAACGTGAGAGTAGGACTGCTTCCACTTTTCTTCTTACCCACCCACCCACCCTTTTCTGGTAAGGAAGTGTAACGTTTTCAATCCTCTTCTTAAAATTCAAACTAGGATTCACGTGTTCTGGGTTTCCGTAGTACCATAGGTTGTGTGTGTGTGTAATCCCTTGTCTATCTGTTGCATCCAAGTTGTTATCTCTATCGGCCTTTTGGTTATCAACTGTTGGTACATTCCATACCGACAGGCTTTTGCAAACCGACGCGATCTATCTGATTCGTTGTATACCGACGCGATCTGTCTTACTCCTTGTTATCCGACGTTATCTTGTTTGGGGTGTTCGTTTCCGTAGTCACTAATCCTTAGGTTCATCGTGAGAAGAAGGGGTTGGGATATGTGTTCTACTTATTCATGTGCGAAGTAATGATTTGAGTGCGGGATGGAGTCGCGACCATACCACTACTCTTATCATTCGCTCTTGTATATTGAATTGGTAGTGTCACTAATCTTGATTCGTTAAGTGATTTTGCGCATCTATTGGTATTTTAATGCCGAAATTTGTGGAAAAATTTTCTTTGATATATTTGTGTACCACACACCTTTTCAGTCGTGTGCGATATGCTTAATATCTTCTAGGTGCTTTGAACTTCGTTGATATTTTAATATCATCTTAGTAAATTGTATCCTTTAATCTTGATTAATTCCATCTTGGTACTATTTTGGATTATTATTATTCTCCATCATAGTACTGACTTGTGTTTTATATCAATAACAGGATGGCACCACCACGCCGTTCTGAGGAGGACATACAACCTGAACTGGGGGCAGCGTTGTCAAGCATCGCCAATGCCTTGGCAGCAATGCAGCAGAACCAGCAGCGTTTCGAGGAAAGTGTCAGGAGGAATGAGTTTGTTCCGCTACCTCCACCTCCCAAGCGAGGAGACATCAAAGGCTTCCTGAAGTTCAACCCACGCCAGTTTGATGTTTCTGGTCAACCACTTGATGCTGATGATTGGTTGCGTGAGATGTCAAGGCTACTGATAACTGCTGATGTTCCTGAGCAAGAATGGGTAAAGTGTGCTACTCACCTTCTGAAGGGAGATGCAGCTGTGGTGGGAGAATTACCTAAAGGCAAACTGCACTGGTTTTCAGCCTACTTGGGGACAGTTCACTGGAGCTTTCAAAGCGATGTCATCGGAAATTGTCATGGAGAGGATGAAGGAAGTGTTTCTCAACGTCAAGGTGGCAATGATAATGTCAATACCTACATCAGAAACTTCATGAACCTTTCTCGTTATGGTGGCGATGAGATCTCTGATGACAAGAAGAAGCAAAAGAGGTTCAGGCAAGGGCTCAATGCATCGATTAAGTATGCAATCACACATGCAAGGCCGGCGTCTTTTCTGGAACTTCAGCATACAGCTCTGCAGGAAGAGGCAAGTAGGCAAGTGTTTGAGGAGTCAAAGAAACACAGCCGTGATGCAGCAAGCTCTTCAGCTATGTCAGCTCCTTCTAAGCGTCGTGTCTGGGTTCCTAACACCCCACCGTCGCTCACGGTTCCACCAAGACCTTCAAGCTACGCGGAAAGGCCACCAAACTTCCTCACTGCTGCTCCCAGGGGCTACAACCACCACTACCCTGGAGCGCCTGGCGGAGTCCCACAGCTCGTTGCTCCACGTCCACCTGGTGCTTGTTACACTTGTGGAGACACTGGGCATCAAAACTGGAACTGTCCGATGAAGAACAAGGCTCTTCCTCCACCACCTCCAAGATCTGCGGCAAGCTCTCCTTTGGTTCGTGCACCACCACCTCGGGCTCTCAACATCAACACCAAGCCCGGGTCTGCTATTGCTCGTGCCAACTGTGTCAACGCCGCTCAAGCTGAGCATGCACCTGGAGTTGTGATGGGTATGCTATCCGTTAACTCAGTCCCTGCACGAGTTTTGTTTGATTCTGGTGCATCGCATTCTTTTGTGTCTCACAAGTTTGCAAATGAGAATGAGTTAGCTATGGATCCTCTCCTCAAGCGGTTAATGGTCCTTTCTCCTGGAGCAACAATGGCAGCTTCTAAAGTCAGCCATGGCAATCAAATTGAGATTGGTGGCTCTTCGTTCTCGGCTTCCTTAATCATTCTGGGCAATTCTGACATTGATGTCATCTTGGGCATGGATTGGTTGACAGCAAATGCAGCTGTGATTGATTGTGCTGAACGCTCGGTTTCTCTGAAGATTCCTGAAGGCCATATAGTCTATTCTCCAAGTCAGACTCCTGCTATCCAGCTTTTCTCTTTGGCTCAATGTTGATGCTATGGAAGCTATTCAGAGTGTTCCGTGGTCTGTGAGTTCCCAGATGTCTTTCTGAAGAGTTGCTGTATGCCTCCTAACGTCAGGTTGAGTTTGTAATTGAGCTTGAACCTGGTACCGCTCCTATCTCCAAGCGGCCTTATAAAATGGGTCCTGCTGAGTTGGCTGAACTCAAACGACAGCTTGATGAACAAGAGAAGTTGGGTTTCATTCAGCATAGTACTTCTTCTTGGGGTAGCCCAACCCTCTTTGTGAAGAAGCAAGACCAGACTGATAGACTTTGTGTTGACTATCGGGCTCTCAATGCTAAAACCATCAAAAATAAATATCCCCTTCCACGGATTAATGATCTCTTCGATCAGCTAGCTGGAGCTGTGGTATTCTCTAAGCTTGACTTGAGAAGTGGTTATCACCAAATCAAGATTCGCAAGGAAGATGTTCCTAAAACAGCTTTCACCACCCGTTATGGCCTGTATGAGTACACGGTCATGTCTTTCGGTCTCACCAACTTTGCCACCTTCTCGAGGCTCATGAACTCGGTTTTCATGGAGTATCTTGACAAGTTCGTTGTGGTCTATCTGGATGACATCCTAGTCTATTCTAAGTCACAAGAAGAGCATGAAGAACACCTTCGGTGTGTCCTAAACAAGCTTCGTGAGAACCGCTTGTATGCAAAGTTCTCCAAGTGTGAGTTTTGGCTGCCTCAAGTAACCTATCTTGGTCACGTCATCTCTGCCAAGGGCATTGCAGTCAATCTGGAAACTGTGAAGACGATTGTTGAATGGCTTCCTCCTGTTAATGTCAAAGAAGTGCGGAGTTTCCTTGGTTTGGCTAGTTATTGCCATCGCTTCGTTCAGAACTTTTCGAAGATAGCGAAGCCTCTTACCGATCTCCTTAAGAAAGGCAAGAAATACCTTTGGACTCCTGCATGTCAAGCAAGCTTTGAGACACTCAAAGAGAAGCTCACTTCCACACCAGTCTTGGTTCCTCCGGATACATCCAAGCCGTTCCAGATATTCTGTGACGCCTCTTTGCATGGATTGGGTGCGGTCCTTATGCAAGAAAAACAAGTTGTTGCTTATGCCTCGCGTCAGTTGAAGACGCATGAGATCAACTATCCTACACATGACCTCGAGCTCGCAGCAGTTGTCTTTGCTTTGAAAGTATGGAGGCACTACTTGCTTGGTAACCGTTGTGAGATCTTTTCTGATCACAAAAGTTTGAAGTATATCTTCACTCAGCCTGATCTCAACCTTCGGCAGAGGAGGTGGATTGAAGCAATCAATGACTTCGATCTGACCATCAACTACACTCCGGGCAAAGCTAATGTCATGGCCGATGCTCTCAGCCGTAAATCTTATGTCAACAACCTCATGATGGAAGAACAACAGCCTCTCTTGTGCGAGGAATTCCGTCATCTCAACCTTGAAATTGTGGAACAAGGGTATCTTCTGAACCTTCTAGCAACTCCTCTCTTGGAAGAAAAGGTTCGCTCCTTTCAGCTTGGTGATCCGTACACAAGAAAGATCATCTCAGTTCAGCTTCCGAAGTATGAGTCCTTTCACGTCGATGATCAAGGCACGCTTTTCTTTGAACACCGGATGTTTGTTCCGAACTACCCGGGTTTGAGAGAGCAAGTTCTCAAGGAGGCGCATGATTATGTTCTTTCTATCCACCCTGGCAGCACAAAGATGTACATGGACTTGAAAACACAATATTGGTGGCCGGGATTGAAAAGATATTGTGCCAAGTATGTCTCGGAATGTGATGTCTGCCGCAGAGTGAAAGCTGTCCATCAGAAACCTTCCGGTCTTCTACAGCCATTGAAACCCCCGGAATGGAAATGGGAGAAAGTGGAGATGGACTTCATCACTGGTTTTCCGAGGTCGCAGAAGGGCAACAATGCAATCTTTGTTGTCATTGACAGGCTTTCTAAAGTGGCTCACTTCTTCCCCGTCAAGGAAACCATTTCTGCAATTCAGTTGGCTGAGCTCTATATCAACAGAATTGTCTCTCTGTATGGGGTTCCGCTTGAGATCAGTTCAGACCGTGGAAGCATCTTCACTTCCAAGTTCTAGGAAAGTTTCCAAAATGCTTTGGGAACAAAGTTGAACTTCAGCACAGCTTACCACCCTCAGTCGCAAGGACAAGTTGAAAGGATCAATCAGATTCTGGAGGATATGCTTCGTGCTTGCGTCATCTCTTTTGGCATGAAGTGGGAAGAATGTCTTCCTTATGCTGAATTCTCTTACAACAATAGCTTCCAGAAAAGTCTAAAGATGGCACCATTTGAGGCTCTCTATGGTCGCAAATGCAGAACTCCGATTGGTTGGTCGGGTGCAGGAGAAAGAATCTTGTTTGGCCCTGACATTGTGACTCAAGCGGAGGAGAAGGTTCACATCATTCTTGAAAATCTGAGGATTGCTCAAAGTCGCCAGAAGAGCAATTATGACAGAAAGCACACAGACATGGAGTATGTCCCTGGTGACCTCGTTTACCTTCGTGTCACTCCCATGAGAGGCACGCACCGTTTTGGTATCAAAGGAAAGCTGGCTCCTAGATACATCAGTCCTTTCAAAATTCGTGGAAGAAGAGGAGAAGTTGCTTATGCTCTTGAGCTCTCGGAAAAACTCAAAGTCCATGATGTTTTCCACATCTCTCAGCTCAAGAAGTGCTTCAAGGATCCCGGCAGGACCGTGGACCATGAGCTTATCAATCTCCAAGAAGACCTGTCTTATCAAGAACACCCCACAAAAATCCTTGAAGTCGCAGAAAGAAGGACTCGCAACAAGTCCATCAAGTTCTGCAAGGTGCAGTGGTCGCACCATTCCGTTGATGAAGCCACTTGGGAACGTGAAGATGAGCTCCGTGCCAAGTATCCTACCCTCTTTGTGTCTTCTTCTTCATCCTAGAATCTCGGGGCGAGATTCCTGTTTAGTGGGGGAGAGTTGTAGCATCCCAATTATCTAACAATTGTAATGCTACTTGGTCTAGTAATATAATGGCTACTTCAAATATATATTTGTTGCATCATCATTATATCATGCTCATGTCATCATGCCTCCTTGCATTTGAGCATCATATAAAACCCTTTTTGATTTGGTTCTCATCTCATATGCATTGTTAATTGTATTTGCCTCTTGATATTGTATTTGGTTCTTGATATATTGTTTAATGCCCAAGTTGAGTTGGGGGCATATCTTTTGTTAACTCCACCACCTTTCCTTCACCACCTTATAATTCCACCATCCAACTAAATATGAGCTTGGCACTTATTGGTTTTACCTCTAGCTCATGTGGGTTGGGATGGATCCAATTCTTTTCCACATGCTCTCATCTTGGCATCATTTTGTTTTCACATTATTGATATATGAGAGCCACATGGCCACCTTTGCATGCCTTGTGGGTGGAACCCTATTTCTAGCTCCCTTACGTGTTGTTTTGGGGTTATCATCATGTTGGGATATTTTGTGGGCTTATTAACTACCTAGTGGCATATACACACTAGCAAGTTCCATTGTATTTCAAAAATGGTCATCTCCATCTACTCCACATGGGGCATCTTATGCCGATTTGCTTCTTATCCGTACTCGGATTTTGTCTTCCGCTTCCGCCTGATACTCTGTTGATTGATGTATGAGGAGATATCCTAAACTATTATATCTATCTAGGATATTTGGATCTTGCCGTATGCTTTATATTTCCTTTCTTTTTAGATGGAATGGCTCGATGTACTGTTGTATGGTGGCTTGCATACATACTCATTTGTGTATGTAGTTGATCCCTTCGCCGATTCACGCCTGCTCGTGTCCCGATGTTTGGAAATGGTTGGGACGGCCGAAAGGTCTACCTGTGAGAGGCATCTGGGCCCCACCGTACTATTTCAACCATTTCCGTTCATCCAGGCTTGTAACTAGGAGCGTAATTCACCGAGGTAGTTACAGCGTGTTGCTAACAAAGCTGCCCATGACCTGGCTCAACACGGTCTGAAATGTAATGTGAACTCCTCTCTGATGTGGGAGTGCGAGGTGCCGGAGTGCGCCAATATTGCTGTAGTGGGTGATTCTGCCCAATTTGTTCCGTAATAAAGCTGTGTGCTTTCCCTAAAAAAACAGATCCAATGGTCTTCTTATAGGATGGTGGCAAAGAATTGGCAATATGTCAAGTTTAATCTTTAAAGGATGATATAACATGGGTTAGCATTTGACACATTTTGATCTAAATTTTTGAATATAACATGGTTATCTTGCTGCTGTCTTGCTTATCATTTTAATCTCTGACCTCTCACAACTTTTTGCTTATCATTTTAATCTCTGACCTCTCACAACTTGTTTTGCTTATCATTTTACTCTCTGACCTCTCACAACTTGTTTTGCTTATCATTTTACTCTCTGACCTCTCACAACTTGTTTTTACATTTTGTGCAGCCTGCAACCTCTACGATTTTTTTGCGGGTGAGGCAGGACGGCATATAGGGTCTCGGGCGTGTCTACTGTCAGCTTGGAGGAGGCCAACTATGCCGGCAAGGAGACTAGTTTTTGGTCGCGGACGGTTATGGCAACATCCGCGGGCTATGTACACCTCAAAGGCGGCATTAAATTTATTTTTTTGAGCAGATGGCGGCATTGCATGTTATGACAGAATGATTTATGTTGCACAAATATGTAGCGACAAAAAAAAGCATTTTACTCTCTGACCTCTCACAACTTGTTTTTACATTTTGTGCAGCCTGCAACCTCTACGATTTTTTTGCGGGTGAGGCAGGACGGCATATAGGGTCTCGGGCGTGTCTACTGTCAGCTTGGAGGAGGCCAACTATGCCGGCAAGGAGACTAGTTTTTGGTCGCGGACGGTTATGGCAACATCCGCGGGCTATGTACACCTCAAAGGCGGCATTAAATTTATTTTTTTGAGCAGATGGCGGCATTGCATGTTATGACAGAATGATTTATGTTGCACAAATATGTAGTGACAAAAAAAAGCATTTTACTCTCTGACCTCTCACAACTTGTTTTTACATTTTGTGCAGCCTGCAACCTCTACGATTTTTTTGCGGGTGAGGCAGGACGGCATATAGGGTCTCGGGCGTGTCTACTGTCAGCTTGGAGGAGGCCAACTATGCCGGCAAGAGACTAGTTTTTGGTCGCGGACGGTTATGGCAACATCCGCGGGCTATGTACACCTCAAAGGCGGCATTAAATTTATTTTTTTGAGCAGATGGCGGCATTGCATGTTATGACAGAATGATTTATGTTGCACAAATATATAGTGACAAAAAAAAGCATTTGCACCCCATGTCGAAGTGCACCTGTGGGGGTGTGACACATGTCAAGCTTATGGCCAAGGTAATCTCCCTCTCTAAGATAGGGGCCCATAGGTTACGGCTTGCATCTGCGTCACAGTTATCGGTTTTTTGGTATACATTTGAGACAGCTGACCACCCTTGCCGGCTGGTGAAGGCTGTGCCCCCGTTACAGGTTATGAACTGGTTCGATGTCTCCTAGTTAAGCGATGTGGTACTAACTGGTAGTACTCCGTACGTCGTAAGTCGTCAAATCGTACATCGAGTCGGCCCGTGCTACTCCCGACTCGGCCGACATACGCCTGATATTTCCGCCAGACTCGGCCCGTGCTACTCCAGCAAGACACGGACCGTACTGGCCCAACAAGCCCATGGAGGACGATCTCGTCGTGTACTGTCCTGGGCGAACGAGCGCGCGCGGGCCGATTTTCTTCAGGACCAACATACGGTTTCCTGCCAACCATGCGACTTCGCGTCGGAGGGGCTTGATCTCGATGGCAGTGTGCCGCCTCTTCCACAACAAGGTGTACATCCGCTTAATCCATGGTGCACGAAGGATGAGGCCGGTCGACGACTGTAACTCGGACGAAAGCCTTGATATCGGAATAAGGTCCTTTCGCTGCTCTATCCTTCTTCGGCGGTGTGTCTAGCGCCGCCGGAGAACGCGTGAAGTCTTGTGTCTGGCAGATCTTCTGGGATCTATCCTTGTTTCGTATCCATTGGTATCGTTCAAGGTCAGTTTCTTTCGATCTATGGTTCTTATCTTTGACGATGGTTGCTGCTCTGGTGTGTTGGTCCTTTGGGGCCTTAGCACGACGACTTCCCGTCTGTCTACTACAACAAGTTCTACTACGACAAGCTTTGCCCGGCTCCAATGATGAAGGGATGAGGACGGCAGCGTGCCTTCGGCTCGTGCTAGTTTTTGTAATCATCGCTAGGTGGTCCAATGACCTATTTGTAATTTTTACTACTTTTATGACCATTTGTACTGATGTTGATGATTATTAATAGATCGGTGAAATTTCGTAAAAAAGAAAAGAAAAAAAGAAAGGCTCCTCTTGCATGCTGCCTTCGGTTTAATCCACCGTCTGCAGTTCCTCGGAGGAAGATACACATCTGCCTTCTTGTGGACGCAAAGTTTAATCTGAACTGTTGATTTTTTTTGGGTTCAATTATGGTCTGGTAGCGCCTTTGCTTGATCAAGGCTAGAAGATGTAAATAACGGTATTAACAGAACCGTGAATTTCTTCTTGTTTTTGTGTTCATCACATGCAGGAATACATGTGAAACGATTATTTATTGGTAATTAAAAGAAGAAACAGTTACTGATCTAGCCATAAGCAGAAGTTTAGCGCCCCGAGTGCAACTGACCAATTTGTTCTCTCTCTAATTTGATGCGCGACTACATTTGATAAACTATGCATGATCTGCCCAGGTAACATTTTCAAATAGGAGATTTAGAGACGTCTAGACAAACAAAAGGATAAGAGCGGTAGCATCACAGTTTCACAAAGTTAATTGCAAAAATATCATAACAATTGCGCGAGGAGTTTAAAAATCCACCATGCAAAAATCCATGTACATTGCGCTGGTGACTTACACCGTGTCCTGTGCTCGAATTTTATCTGCCCTAAATAAGATTCTGGCAGTGGGACCTTATGTCAGGGTGATGTGGAGGTGCACAACCATATTGGGAGATATATTTAAAGCAAGGATTTTTGTGTGAAATTTTGGATTCTTCCGGCTGCTACAAATTGTCATCTTTTGCTAAAAAAAAGAAGAAAATCCCTAACTGTTATCTCCGCTTCCACCAATCCATCGCCATATTGTGCTGCCCACCATTGATCTTTAGTTGGAGGAAGATGGCTCGCCGGAGCAGTAGCACCATGGGCGGCAGAGGATGCCAACGTGGGCCATGACTCCCATCTCATCAGCGTACGTGTCCGCCTTCGCTGCAACCCACCACCGCCTCCGTGTTTGGACGCCGACGTCACCTCTCACCACCACCTCCTCCCAGGTCGCCGATGTCACGTTCCTTCCTCTGTCCCTGGCCGTCGGCCCGGCTTGGCACCTCACCTTTGGCTAGATCCCAGGGGCGCGCCCTGCCGTGGTGCACCGTCGTGCTGGCTCCCGCCCGCGGCCTTCTCTCTATCGTGCTGGCCCCCGTTGTGGCCCGACGGCGGGGTCTGCGCGCAAGTGCTCCGATGTTGCAGGATGTACTCCCCGCCTGGGGAGCTCCGCCGGCTGGCTGTGGAGCAACTAATGCCTCCACGCCGTGCACCACCATAGTTGGCGGCGGGGACTGCACGACCATGCCATGGTTGGAGGAGGAGGATTGGTTCGGCATCGCCGAGCTTGAGGGTGAGAAGGCGGAGCTTAGATAGTGAAGCTCGTGGAGATTGATGGGAGTGTGCGGCCAGGGTTGAAGAGAGTGAGATTAGCGCCCTATGGCCATAGGTGAACTTATCTAACCGTTGGCCAAGCTGCTGCCATATGACGTGTCCTTAGTTTTGCTATGTACTAGTGATAACCCGGCCGGGCAAGCAGAGCAGCAGCTCTATCTCAGGTTTCAGGAAGGGTCAAGGACATCCATTAATCTCAGAGATAATTGGTACATGTTTCTCTTCCTTTGGTTCATTATCCACTTTGTGTGAGAGAAATTCCAGTTATCAACAAATTTGATATCTAATGCTCTCTATAGGATAATCTTAGTCCTTATAAAAGTTTGGCTACATGGTAGACTGGCCAACAACGATAACTGTTGGGTAGTGCCCTTGATATCAAGCACATATCAGGATGAGAATGGGAGAGAATCGCACCACGCCCGCACCAATCCACCAAGAAAACCACGTCACTACGACACTAATCAAACCCACTAATTCATCTAATGAACCCGCCCTGCACCAGCCCGCAACACATCAGCCACCAAACTACACCAACATGTTTCACTTTTGGGGTTTCGAACAATTTTCAGCCTACTCCAGTAACTATGGGGACAAGCAAAAGTTGCATAAAGCTTAATTGATGTTTAACTAACAGTTAGGGGTGGATTGTTTGTTTGGCGCAGAAGCAATAGTATCAAGTGCACGTAGTTCCTAAGACTAGAGGACTGACGAAGGTGTACTGTTTGTGTGGCGACTTTGACCTCTTCGTGTCACCTCCCCTTAGATCCCTTCCTCTTACTGTTCCATGGTGCTTTCTTCCTCCTCCTCTACTCTTGTCCATGGTGGCAGAGGTGGGGGGGGTCTAGTTTGTCGGATCGTTGGTGTGTTGTGAGGCCCTGTGTGTGAAGCGCGATATCTGGGGTTACTCCCTTGCTGGCCTCCTCTCCTTCCTTCTGCCATGGGGGCTGGATCTATGGGAGTATTAGTGTGGAGGTCTAGATCAAGGCTTCTGGGGTTTTGCTGCTATCCAGTTGGAGCCGATGCGGTTGTTGCTAACCCTTCTGTTGGCTGTCAAGGAGATGGACAAGGAGGGGTGTGGCGGCCTATTCTTCGGGGAAGAGCTGGTGAGCAGGCAAAATCGAATAATGCATGCAGAGAGATTGTTTGGTCTCAACCAAGCCGACAAAAAAGATGCCTGCAAGGTGGCGACCAAGACAAGGATGGTGTCGGAGGCCCGATGGCAGGGCGGTGGCGACAATAGGTGCGGGAGGCCAAGACACTAAGGGCAAGAAGGCCATGTGAAAGGACTATAGGAGCAGGCGATTATGCAGCAATGATGTGAGGGTTGTTGCACTCTACTCTTGCAGATTCAACCCATGATTTGGAATCGTTTCCACCCGCTGTGGTTTGGAACTACACCACACCTCTCCAAGCCGTGGAATGAGTTGACCTGCACTACTCGAACCCAATTTCAGCTTAACTCGTTCCAGCCCACCCAAATGGCAGCCAAACAGAAACCCACCTGTTAGACCCACACGAACCTGCCTTAGTTTGAGTCTGAAGCACACAAAGAAGCTCAACTATGTGTAGCCAATTTGATTTAAATTCTGACTAATTTTGTAGGTGCTTGACTAATTGCTATAGACTATGGTGACGGTCAGATTAATCCATCTACTAGCCGACGTATAGAGCGGTGGTCTTGTTGATACTGAAGATAGCGGCGTGGTTGTGCCGGCTTGGTCTAGCCATCAAAGCATGGTCACAGGAGACATCACCAACGCACAACCCCACAGCTATAGGTTGGTTGTTTTTAGCCGTTGTTCCTGTACGTCAATTCTCCACAATTCCACATTATTGTTGCTTACAAGGTTTAATAATCAAGCAAAAATTGTATTTTAGTTGAAATGGTTGGATCGTCTCTAGCATATACCGCATATCGGCAGACCTGCTAATTTTTTTGGCTGATATGTGGTATTGAGGTCAAAAATGGCCTTTCCAGATACCATAAAGGGCCGAAAACTGTAATTTTTTGCGGTATCCCGCACCGAGGACCATTTGTCCCACATATATTTGGTAAGGGGGGCCTAGATATAGGATACCACATCCATTTTCCCTTCCTCCCCCGCACAGAAACCCTTTTCACCGCCTGCCCCGGTCTCCGATTCCGGCCACCTCCGCCGCCGAAAATCACATTGCCGATGCCCACCTCCGTGTCAACCCCCCATGTACCCATGGCCGCCCAATCATGCCGCAATTTGGGCGGACACAATCGCCCTTCTCCGCGCCGCGAAGGAAGCTCGGGCTTGCTAGCTCGCCCGCCGCTGCCGTCGGAGGAGGAGGTACGCCGGTGCCGCTCCGAGCAGGGACGAGTGTGTGGCGCCCTCGCGCGCGCACCCGCGTGACCTCTCCTGCATGGGCGGGGCTACCGTTCGGCCCTGTGGCGAACGATGTCGAGGCGGGTAGCTTGCGCGCTGGCGAACGCTAGCCCAGAACTCCGCGCCGTCACGCGGTCGTCCGCGAGCCCGCTCCCGCGCATGTGCCCGCTCCTGCCACTCCCGCCGCTCCTACCGATGATTACAACTCGGACGACGAGAGCGAGGAGCTCCTGGTGAACGAGGCGAAGTTCAGCTCCATCTACACCGTACGAACCGACATCATGGACCACGCGAAGCGCCACCCCTCGCACGTGATGCGAAGAAGCGTGATCTTCGCCATGCCATCCGCCGCTCTGCCAGTGAGCACCAGGTGCGGCTTGGCTTCCTCGTCATCGACTGCACCGACGACGACACCATCGACTCCGACGACGAGTAAGCGCGCGCCGCCGCCGCTGTAGATGCTCCGATGAGTAGGTACCGCCGGTGGAGTTCCGTAGACGCTAGGACTAGTCTGGATGCAAGACGCGACATCATTTTTTGCGGTACATATATCGATCTCGATGATCAAAACCTCTCTTATGTATGAATCTGGTGCCAATGTGTGACTTTTTTAAATATGCAGTTCGGATCTGTTTTATCTATTTTGCTTGAGTGTTTACCGTACTGCAAAAACCGTATCCGTGTTTTGCGGTACCGTGGGATGTGCTTTTATACCGCAACGTACTCTAAGAAATATAGCACGAAGAAGTAGGAAACACTAAAACTACCGTCATTAAAAAAGTTAGAAGACTCTGTTCCAACAGGTGATTTTCTAATACGTGTACGTTGTTAAAAAAAGTATATGATCAATTAAAAAAAATTTAATTTGCATAGTTCTATGCATGCGGTGGACCTGACTCAAAAAATGCCTACACACCATATCGATGTGCCCCTATACGGTGTGACATCTAGGATATCCTAGAGTCCCTTCCGATATTCTAAGCGCTTTTGAAACAGCTACCACACCTTGCCGGTTGGTGCAGACTGTGCCCCCGAAACAGATTATAAACAGGTGCGACATCATGTCCCTAAGCGATGTGGTACTAATAACACCGGCTCCTCCTTAAGTCTACGTTGATACGGGACAGCCCCATAAACCGCAAGAGCCGGCCCAACAAGCGCCAGCCCATCGAGTACGAGGACAGATATCAGCTACAGAAAAACGTCCGCTAAAAAAAACACCATTTACGAGGACACGCGCCGGTGGCCGGAGCGAGCGAGCGTGCGTTGTTGCCGGCAGGCTGCGCCGCACGGCCTTCATCCGGTCCGCTTACCGTCAAGAGCTACCTAGGGTTTCCTGCCAACTCGTGGCCGGACCTCTACGGCGCAGGCAGGAAGCATCCGATTCCTTCGTCGGAGGGGCTCAATCTCGCGGGCGGCGGGGATCATCCTGCAAGATGCGCAAGTCGGCGGTGGTGGTGGCGGTGGCGGTGGCCGCCGCTTCCACACTCCACAGGTCCGAAATACATGGCGCACGACAACCGCAACTACAAAAGGGCCAGTAAATCGACCCTGCCTTCGATTTATTTAGCTCAGATTTAATGACGGATTATATTAAATGGTGTCGAAATTTGGTACTTGCTCAGATTTAGCAGTTTGAGTGTTAGTGTGTACTCTATTAACTCTACAGTTTTATGTTTTAGAAAATCCTGACAGTTAATCTGGCTGATTGGTAGCTGCTTAAACATTATTATAACTTCTGACCGTTGCTAGATCAGTTCGATCTCAGGGCTATATGTAATGTCTCCCAGGATGGTCATGTATCTGGCCATAAAAACAAATGAAAATTAGGCCTAAGGTTTCATGTGTATGTTTTTTTTAGATAATAGGCTCAAAGAGCCCGGCTTTAAATTAATAAAGCCCACAAGCGGTTTGGATACAAGGTACATATATTACAAGCTTGAACAAGAAAGAAAAGAAAAGCAAACTACAACAGGAGCCAGAGGAGTTGGGCGTCTGATGACCCACAATTATAGGAGGTGTATCGCATATTTTCGAGAGAAGTGAAACCCAATTTATTGATTCGACACAAGGAGAGCCAAAGAATACTTATCAGCCTTAACAACTGAGTTGTCAATTCAGCTGCACCTGGAAACAATCTTGCTCACAGCAGTTTATCAGTAGCAACAGTTTTGTAGTAGGAATAGTAAAGTAACAGTAGCAGCAAAACAAAGACAGTAGTAACAAAAGCAGTAAACAGTGGGATTCGAGTGCGGTAGGCATAGGGATGGATGGACGGGCGTTGCATGGACAAGACAATTCACATAGCAATCAGAATATAGGGCAATTGCAGATAAATAAGATAAAGCATCCAAGTTCTAGACAATCTTAGGCATGTGTTCCATATATAGTCATACGTGCTCGCAATGAGAACTTGCACAACATCTTTTGTCCTGCCAGCCCGTTTGCAGCGGGGCCTCTAGGAAACTACTGGAAATTAAGGTGCTCCTTTTAATAAAGCACCAGAGCAAAGCATTAACACTCCGTGAACACACGTGATCCTCACATCAAAGCCTTTCCCTTCCGTCTACCCCGATTTCTGTCACTTCGGGACCATAGGTTCCGGACAACGACGTGTGTATACAACTTGTAGATAAGACCCAAAACAATACTATCATAATGAATCAATAATAAGTTTAGATCTGAAATCATGACACTCGGGCCCTAGTGACAAGCATTAAGCACAACAAGATTGCAACAAAGTCATAAAGCACTAATAGAGATACTAGGCACTATGCCCTAACAATCTGATGCCATTACATGAACGATCTCATCCAATCTCTACCATCCCCATAGCCTACAGCAGGGGATTACTCACTCATAGATGGGGAAAACATGGATGGTCGATGGAGAAGCGATGGTGATGATGATAGCGATGATCTCCTCCAATTCCCCGTCCCGGCAGGATGCCAGAACGGAGTTTCTGGTGCTGTTTCGTGGAATCTGGTGGTGGCGGAGCCGAAACTCCTTCGGAAAACGTCAACCCCGGAGTTTTTAGGTTAGAAGGCTCCTTATAGGCGAAGAGAGACCGAGGGTGCCTGGGGGCCCACCACCCCTGGCGTGGCTGGGCCTGGCCCACGCCAGCAGGTGGTGGGGCCACCCCAGGGCTCTTCTCCGTCTCGTATTCTGGCTCCTGGAGTCTTCGAGTAAAATAGGATTTTTGGCATATTTTCCGGGATTTTTCCTGATAGTTGATTTTCTGCACAAAATTAGACACCAAGGCAATTCTGCTGAAAACGGCGTCAGTTCGCATTAGTTGTATCCAAATCACACAAGTATAGAGGAGAAACAATAGCAAAAGTGTTCGGGAAAGTAGATACATTTTTGACGTATCAACTCCCCCCAAGCTTAGCTTATTGCTTGTCCTCGAGCAATTCGATTAAAACTGAGTGCGATAAAAGAACTTTTACGAACAGATTTGCTTCATATGATGTAAATATTCTCAGCAATGTGATCAACTACCTAGACAATTCATAATAAAGAGTATGCATCTGAGTCTACTTAATAGTCATTGAAAGCTATGAAGAGATTCCAACTCAAGAATAATAAGTAGCATGAGGCACAAACATAAGCAACATTACAATGCTCATAGAAAGGTATGATAGAGTGGTATCTCGTTTGCCTTCGATTATGAATGTCAAGGCACCTCTAAAGTTCAAGTGATAACTAGAAGTAAAGATATCAAGAATACAAGCATCAAACTCATAACACAAATAACCAAGTAATGGAACAAACACAAAGAATGACAACTAATGCTCTCAAGAAGGTGCTCAAAGAATATGTGGAGACTCAACAAGTAGAAGAAAAAAGTTTTGAATAATTTTGAAAGGCTTCCAAATGCTGAAAGTATGGTACTTGTTAGCTTTGAGCTCTCAATGCCCCTATCATAAGCATCTTTAATGTGGTTAAGGTGAAAGTGACACAACTAAAAGGATATGCTTGACAAGTTATAAATTGAAGTCTCATGCCCCTTACTTACGAAGACCGATTCTCATGCTACTCAACTTCAGTCACAAGTAAGCTCTTGTCATTGTAAGTACATACGTATCATAGAGAACCGCCAACGGGCACCCCTTGCACATGACACGGGAGCTATCCCATAATCAAAATACAAGGCAAGCAGACAATGAGCATCTCAATGATCTTTTTATTTACTATGTGCATAGATTTTTATTGAGGATGCTTCATAGAATGCTCATTATGGTTATGCTGCAAGTTTCCACCATGATTAGGCATGGCTTAGGCTAGCGGCCCAGACGTTTCTCTAACATACATACAAACTCCATGATCTTACAAGTTCCACTTTTATCAACTAACCTTGTTAAAAAAAATGCCTACACACCATGTCGGTGTGCCCCTATACGGTGTGACATCTAAGATATCCTATAGCCTCTTACGATGTTCTAAGTGCTTTTAAATCCGCTACCACACCTTGCCGGTTGGTGCAGGCTGTGCCCCCGAAACAGATTATAAACAGGTGCGACATCATGTCCCTAAGCGATGTGGTACTAATAACACCGGCTCCTCCTTAAGTCTACGTTTATACGGGACAGCCATCAGATTATAAACCGCCAGCGCCGTCCCAACAAGCGCCAGCCCATCGAATACGAGGATAGACATCAGCTCAGAAGAAAAAACGCGGCGGTCGCCGGAGTGAAGAAAAAACGCGGCGGTCGCCGGAGTGAGCGAGTGTGCGCCGCCGGCAGGCTGCGCCGCGCCAGTCCGGTTACCTTCAGGAGTTATCTAGGGTTTCCCGCCAACTCGTGGCCGGTCCTCTACGGAGCGGAGGCAGGAAGCACCCGATTCTGTCGCCGGAGGGTCTCGATCTTGCGGGTGGCGGGGATCATCGTGCAGGATTGGCCTGTCGGCGGTGGTGGCTGGGCCGCCTCTTACGACCGCTGAGTCCAAGTGCACCTCCGGATTCATATGCGCACGACGCCACAACTACAGAGAAAGGGTCAGTAAATCGATCCCCCTCCCCCTCTGTGAATCGATCCTGCCTAGAATTTAGAATTTAGCTTAGATTTAATGATTGACTGTATTCTGTATTTGTGTTAAGTAAATATGAAAGTAGTTTCAGTGTTACTAATGTTTACTCTGGTAACTGTACCGTTAAATACTCCTAAACACTATTGTTCATACAGTACATAAGAGCAGTTTCAGTGTTAGTGGAAATCTTGTCTGGAGGATGTTGTAACAATTAGCTTGTGATCTGTCGAATATTTTGTTCCATAACAAGGTGAATAATGATGATGTAATCTGGACTCTGAACCACCTATATGTGACATGATTTGTACAGAATAAGCAAAGCTTTCACGTAACAGATTTCTATTTTGCAATCCTCTTTCAACCGAGCAATTTGGCTTGGTTCAGGTAAGCCGTGCTGACAGGCAGACCCTCATCAGAGTTCACACGGGTTAATTAACCTGCTCACCACCTGCATTGTCATCTGATGTGGCTTACACCATTGCACCTCCACGGCTGCAGCGCATAGTTTGAGCCCTCATGTCCTATAGAACTCCCAAATCCCTGATTGCTTCCAGCCCATTTAATCTACAATTCTGTCCCATCGATGTAATGAGACATAAACCGTTTGGTGATAATGATCCAGCAAGCATTTAGCTCGTGGAGACGGATAGAGGGATATAGCTGCAACCAAGCAGGTCTGACTGGATAAGAACAGTTCCACAAAGAAGCTTTAGTGTTCTATCAAACCTTAGACTGAAATTGCAGACATTCAGGATTTTGTACTTTATTATTGAGAACTTGTACTAAAAACCTCATTTGTTTGTCCATTTGATAGATTAGTGAGTTCTCATAGTTTTGTCCTGTGGCTTTCTACTAGGACCAACTCAAGTTGTAGCATAGACTAAGATAGGTTTCTTCAGCAAGATCCCTTTTCGATAATGTGTGGATAAATTTCTCTTCAAGTTAGGCTGGATCCTTCTATGCCCTTCAGCAAAACCCAGCATTGAGTTGTTGCCGAGGTTCTCTGCAGAGCTAATGTGTATGCTCCACCATCTGCAGCAACAACTTCTACTGAACATGGTGTCTTAACTCATAAACTCAACAAGCTGCTACCATATCATCTGCCTGCAGTTCCTTCGGGGAAAATATGCATCGGCCATTTAAAACGTCTAATTTTCTTGTGGATGAATGTTTGATCTGAACTCCACAAGAAGAAAATAGGCTGGCAGTTTCGTTGTTGATTTTTTGGTTCAACAATGGTGTAGCACCATTGTTGGATCAAGGCCGGTGAAGATGTAATGAACAGTATTAACAGAACCACAGCTCCTCAAATAATAATAAAAAAGCACCAGAGCTAGATGCAGCCATGGTGTAGCCCATGGCATGGTCCAGGGAGATAGTAGCAGCTGGACAGTGTAGCGGTGTAGTAGGGGCGCCGCCAGCACCACCCTCCTGGTGGCCGGGGGTGGAGATGGTCTTCACCTCTCTCAACACCTCAATAGTATGAGTGCTTAGCTTAGCGACATGGCTTACAGTGTGTGTTTATCAACCCACTCGGTAGGACCCCTTTCTTTTTATAATGGTTGCTGAAGGTCTAGACAATGATGATGGAGTTTTAGTCTCTCGGCTTATTTAATTTAACTTTCCGTTGGCGGTTAAATTCATCTAATAAACTTATTTGCCCTATTCGACTATGGCTGACTATGGCCATCTGAGCCTTGTATTCGACTATGTTATAATTTTATCATGCCATGCTATGTTACTGGACTTAAAAAATAAGCAATGCAATTTTATTCCGCAGCTCTTTTAATAAACTGTGTACTAAGTGTAAATGTGGAAATGGGTTTGAATTAACCGGGTTAAACAATTCAGTTTCTCCGAGTGGGTTTACTTGGTTCAGGTTATTACGGGTCTAGACCACTAACAATTGGGTATGGTTTTGGTTCTGACGAAAACAGTTTGGTTATAGTTGGGTCTGGGCTCGTTCAGTTTGGTTCATAACAATTGCTAACTATGGTTGAGGACCGGTTTCTCCAATTGGTTCGCCGTGCCTGGTTCTCCCACGGTGAATGAGTCCTACCAAGGCAAGGATGAGGGGCCGCCGGACAGAGGGGGCCAGTTTCGAGGGGCGCGGCGGTGCTGGCGTTCTCTCCTAGCATGGCAGCGAGGCTTGGTGGTGCTCGCGGGGTTGGACATGGCGGCCGCAGCTTTGTAGAGGAGCTCGGGAGTTCCGATGGAGCAAGCTGGGTAGGCGGCACCTGTTCGGCCGCTCGCCGCCGCCAGCGCCTTCCCTCACATCGTCCGTCCGGCTGCTCGCCGCCGCCATCGCGCCTACCCTCACATGGCCCGTCCAGCCGCTGGCCGCCGCCAGCGCGCCTCACATTGCCTGTCCGGCCGTTCGCCGCCGCCGGCACGCCTCCCCTCACATCGGCCCTTCGGCCGCTCGCCGCCACCATCGCGCCCCCCCTCATATGGCCCGTCCGGCTCCGGCCGCTCGACACCGCCAGCGCGCCTTCCCTCACATCGCCCGTCCGGCGCTTCGCCGCCACCTGCGCGCCGCTCACATTGCCAGTCTGGCGATCATCGTCGCTGCCAGCGCTGAAACTTCTTGGGATGTGCGTACCCTACGTGCGCACTTCGCTTGCAGCCCTTTGGCGCCAGCGCTGGACCAAACCGTCCTGCTTCTCCAGCGAGCGTGCGCAGGCATGAACCGCTTGGATCAGCTAGCATCACGGTGGTTAACTGAACGCAAACCACAAGTTAAAACCACGGGTCCTCCAATGGTTTAGTTCGGTTTGGTTGGAGATACGGTGTGGTTTAGTTTAGTTTGGCTGGCAGTAGACATTTTGTTGGGTCAGTTTGGTTTGGTTTTCCTTAAGTCGCCGCGTGGGTTCAGGTTGGGTATGGTTGAGTTCTTTCAACCATTGCCAGGTTTAACTAAGTGTATTTTTATAGAGAATTGAGCGTCCAAGAGTGGATTTCAGGTGGTTGTTGATAGGTCAGCATGGTTCCATCTGGTTGTGCTAGTGGCAAAGTTCAGGAAATTTCAGAATACCTTAGTACAATATAAAAAAGAAAACACATAGGATCTATATATTTTAGTATTTTTACCACCATCCATGCATGCTAAGAATTTCCACAAGAAGGCTTCAAGTTTACGAGCACTAACAATCACATAACACAGATCGTAGATCGAACTCAGATCTAGGACCAACAGACCATAACAAAACAGAAATGGCCCTAACATCAATTCTAAATCTGTAACTAATAATTTCACAGTACAATCCATCGGATGATAAATAAGAGGGATTGGGATAGGTTTGTTACTCACATGCTGCACTCCTGGCGTCTCCTGCGTTGTGCTTGAAGATGCAATCCTGCGTGCAGCAGTGGACATACTCGTTGTCCTGGTCATGCTGGTGCTAGAACTCGCAGGGATCAGCAACTGATCATGGACACCTCGGAGTCTGATGCACGAATGATCCTCAGTATGCCTTTGCGTGGCGGCGGTGGATTTCATTGCGTGGTACTTTGATCCCCGGGGACTGCATTCAGTCAAAACGCAACACAAGTTGTTTACTGAAATTGGGATGCAAAGGGACGGTAATGATGCTATGTCTAGCTTGCAGTGGCCGGAGGTGCTAGGAGGAGGGGGTCAACAAAAATGGTGGCGTATTTGAAAGCTCAGGTGCCCAAACAAAGTTAAACATTTCTGGTGGAGATGTGCACATAATTCCCTAACCATTAGGAACAACCTAGTCAGGTGTGGAGTTAAGATAGAGGATACAAACTGTCTTTTTGGCAATCGAGTGCATGAGGAGGGTTGTCATCTATTTTTGAAGTGTAAGGAGGTCAAGATACTCTGGCGTTCACTGGGGTATGGAAACCTGAGACGGAAACTGGAGATGTGCAGTGACATGGAGAGTACAATGGATGTGATCTAGGGCCTGCCAGAAGCGCATAAAATACAAATTATTACGATGTGGTGGTTGTGGTGGCAGGAACGCAATAGGATCCATGAGGGTGTAATTCCCGCGCAGATCCCTGATATGGCACACCGAGTCAATGGACTGCTGCTGAATATCTGATATGTTTTTCCAAGGAGTCAAGCTTAGGAAGGGCTAATGAGGAGCGCTGGAAACCACCACCTGAGGGCTTCATAAAGTTCAACACTGATGGAGCCTATGTGGAGGGGCATACGTCTGGCGGTTGGGGGGTTTTAGCAAGATCGGCAAACGGAGAAGTTGTTGCGGCTCGAGCTGGAAGTTCTGATGCAATTCATGATGCGTTCACAGCAGAACTAAGGACTATGGAGGGAGCGTTTAATATTGCTGCGGAGCTAAGCGTGATCAGAGCAGAATTTGAAACTGATGCACAAGTGCTAGCCATGGCACTAAACAGTGGAAGGGCAGACTTCTCAGTGGAGGCGTCGATCATTGAGGAGGATCTCAAGATTCAGAGCAGAACCTGGTTCTCCTCCTGTTCCATCATCAGATATAGTAGGCGTGTGTAGCATCCCAATTGTCTAACAATTGTAATGCTACTTGGTCTAGTAATATAATGACTACTTCAAATATATATTTGTTGCATCATCATTATATCATGCTCATGTCATCATGCCTCCTTGCATTTGAGCATCATATAAAACCCTTTTTGATTTGGTTCTCATCTCATATGCATTGTTAATTGTATTTGCCTCTTGATATTGTATTTGGTTCTTGATATATTGTTTAATGCCCAAGTTGAGTTGGGGGCATATCTTTTGTTAACTCCACCACCTTTCCTTCACCACCTTATAATTCCACCATCCAACTAAATATGAGCTTGGCACTTATTGGTTTTACCTCTAGCTCATGTGGGTTGGGATGGATCCAATTCTTTTCCACATGCTCTCATCTTGGCATCATTTTGTTTTCACATTATTGATATATGAGAGCCACATGGCCACCTTTGCATGCCTTATGGGTGGAACCCTATTTCTAGCTCCCTTACGTGTTGTTTTGGGGTTATCATCATGTTGGGATATTTTGTGGGCTTATTAACTACCTAGTGGCATATACACACTAGCAAGTCCCATTGTATTTCAAAAATGGTCATCTCCATCTACTCCACATGGGGCATCTTATGCCGATTTGCTTCTTATCCGTACTCGGATTTTGTCTTCCGCTTCCGCCTGATACTCTGTTGATTGATGTATGAGGAGATATCCTAAACTATTATATCTATCTAGGATATTTGGATCTTGCCGTATGGCGTTGCTATATTCCTTTCTTTTTAGATGGAATGGCTTTGATGTACTGTTGTATGGTGGCTTGCATACATACTCATTTGTGTATGTAGTTGATCCCTTCGCCTGCCGATTACGCCGCCCGTTCTTGTCCCGATGTTTGGAAATGGTTGGGACGGCCGAAAGTTCTACCTGTGAGAGGCATCTGGGCCCCACCGTACTATTTCAACCATTTCCGTTCATCCAGGCTTGTAACTAGGAGCGTAATTCACCGAGGTAGTTACAATTGGTATCAGAGCCATCCCGCCCTTCAGGGTCTCAGCCAAATGGTCGTTGTCTGTCTAGCAAATATTTTTGGTAGTTATGTATACTAAGGAAAAACAAAACGCGAGAGTAGGACTGCTTCCACTTTTCTTCTTACCCAACCACCCACCCTTTTTCTGGTAAGGAAGTGTAACGTTTTCAATCCTCTTCTTAAAATTCAAACTAGGATTCACGTGTTCTGGGTTTCCGTAGTACCATAGGTTGTGTGTGTGTGTGTGTAATCCCTTGTCTATCTGTTGCATCCAAGTTGTTATCTCTATCGGCCTTTTGGTTATCAACTGTTGGTACATTCCATACCGACAGGCTTTTGCAAACCGACGCGATCTATCTGATTCGTTGTATACCGACGCGATCTGTCTTACTCCTTGTTATCCGACGTTATCTTGTTTGGGGTGTTCGTTTCCGTAGTCACTAATCCTTAGGTTCATCGTGAGAAGAAGGGGTTGGGATATGTGTTCTACTTATTCATGTGCGAAGTAATGATTTGAGTGCGGGATGGAGTCGCGACCATACCACTACTCTTATCATTCGCTCTTGTATATTGATTTGTGTTTTATATCAATAACAGGATGGCACCACCACGCCGTTCTGAGGAGGACATACAACCTGAACTGGGGGCAGCGTTGTCAAGCATCGCCAATGCCTTGGCAGCAATGCAGCAGAACCAACAGCGGTTTGAGGAAAGTGTCAGGAGGAATGAGTTTGTTCCGCTACCTCCACCTCCCAAGCGAGGAGACATCAAAGGCTTCCTGAAGTTCAACCCACGCCAGTTTGATGTTTCTGGTCAACCACTTGATGCTGATGATTGGTTGCGTGAGATGTCAAGGCTACTGATAACTGCTGATGTTCCTGAGCAAGAATGGGTAAAGTGTGCTACTCACCTTCTGAAGGGAGATGCAGCTGTGGTGGGAGAATTACCTAAAGGCAAACTGCACTGGTTTTCAGCCTACTTGGGGACAGTTCACTGGAGCTTTCAAAGAGCAGTATCTGTCAGAAATTGTCATGGAGAGGATGAAGGAAGTGTTTCTCAACCTCAAGCAGGGCAATGATAATGTCAATACCTACATCAGGAACTTCATGAACCTTTCTCGTTATGGTGGCGATGAGATCTCTGATGACAAGAAGAAGCAAAAGAGGTTCAGGCAAGGGCCCAATGCATCAATTAAGTATGCAATCACACATGCAAGGCAGCGTCTTTTACGGAACTTCAGCATACAGCTCTGCAGGAAGAGGCAAGTAGGCAAGTGTTTGAGGAATCAAAGAAACACAGCCGTGATGCAGCAAGCTCTTCAGCTATGTCAGCTCCTTCTAAGCGTCGTGTCTGGGTTCCTAACACCCCACCGTCGCTCACGGTTCCACCAAGACCTTCAAGCTACGCGGAAAGGCCACCAAACTTCCTCACTGCTGCTCCCAGGGGCTACAACCACCACTACCCTGGAGCGTCTGGCGGAGTCCCTGGCTACGTTGCTCCACGTCCACAGTGCTTGTTACACTTGTGGAGACCTGGGCATCAAAAGCTGGGCTGTCCGATGAAGAACAAGGCTCTTCCTCCACCACCTCCAAGATCTGCGGCAAGCTCTCCTTTGGTTCGTGCACCACCACCTCGGGCTCTCAACATCAACACCAAGCCCGGTGCGCTTTCGTGCCAAGCTGTCAACGCCCGCTCAAGCTGAGCATGCACAGGTTGTGATGGGTATGCTATCCGTTAACTCAGTCCCTGCACGAGTTTTGTTTGATTCTGGTGCATCGCATTCTTTTGTGTCTCACAAGTTTGCAAATGAGAATGAGTTAGCTATGGATCCTCTCCTCAAGCGGTTAATGGTCCTTTCTCCTAGAGCAACAATGGCAGCTTCTAAAGTCAGCCATGGCAATCAAATTGAGATTGGTGGCTCTTCGTTCTCGGCTTCCTTAATCATTACAGGCAATTCGACATTGATGTCATCTTGGGCATGGATTGGTTGACAGCAAATGCAGCTGTGATTGATTGTCTTGAGCAGCTCGGTTTCTCCAAGATTCACGAAGGCCATATAGTCTATTCTCCAAGTCGACTCCTGCTATCCAGCTTTTCTCTTTGGCGGCTCACGAATGTTGATGCTATGGAAGCTATTGAGTGTTCCGGTCTGTGAGTTCCCATATGTCTTTCTGAAGAGTTGCGGTATGCCTCCGGAGCGTCGAGTTGAGTTTGTAATTGAGCTTGAACTGGTACGCTCCTATCTCCAAGCGGCCTTATAAAATGGGTCCTGCTGAGTTGGCTGAACTCAAACGACAGCTTGATGAACAAGAGAAGTTGGGTTTCATTCAGCATAGTACTTCTTCTTGGGGTAGCCCAACCCTCTTTGTGAAGAAGCAAGACCAGACTGATAGACTTTGTGTTGACTATCGGGCTCTCAATGCTAAAACCATCAAAAATAAATATCCCCTTCCGCGGATTAATGATCTCTTCGATCAGCTAGCTGGAGCTGTGGTATTCTCTAAGCTTGACTTGAGAAGTGGTTATCACCAAATCAAGATTCGCAAGGAAGATGTTCCTAAAACAGCTTTCACCACCCGCTATGGCCTGTATGAGTACACGGTCATGTCTTTCGGTCTCACCAACGCACCTGCCACCTTCTCGAGGCTCATGAACTCGGTTTTCATGGAGTATCTTGACAAGTTCGTTGTGGTCTATCTGGATGACATCCTAGTCTATTCTAAGTCACAAGAAGAGCATGAAGAACACCTTCGGTGTGTCCTAAACAAGCTTCGAGAGAACCGCTTGTATGCAAAGTTCTCCAAGTGTGAGTTTTGGCTGCCTCAAGTAACCTATCTTGGTCACGTCATCTCTGCCAAGGGCATTGCAGTCAATCCGGAAACTGTGAAGACGATTGTTGAATGGCTTCCTCCTGTTAATGTCAAAGAAGTGCGGAGTTTCCTTGGTTTGGCTAGTTATTGCCGTCGCTTCGTTCAGAACTTTTCGAAGATAGCGAAGCCTCTTACCGATCTCCTTAAGAAAGGCAAGAAATACCTTTGGACTCCTGCATGTCAAGCAAGCTTTGAGACACTCAAAGAGAAGCTCACTTCCACACACCGATCTTGGTTCCTCCGGATACATCCAAGCCGTTCGGATATTCTGTGACGCCTCTTTGCATGGATTGGGTGCGGTCCTTATGCAAGAAAAACAAGTTGTTGCTTATGCCTCGCGTCAGTTGAAGACGCATGAGATCAACTATCCTACACATGACCTCGAGCTCGCAGCAGTTGTCTTTGCTTTGAAAGTATGGAGGCACTACTTGCTTGGTAACCGTTGTGAGATCTTTTCTGATCACAAAAGTTTGAAGTATATCTTCACTCAGCCTGATCTCAACCTTCGGCAGAGGAGGTGGATTGAAGCAATCAATGACTTCGATCTGACCATCAACTACACTCCGGGCAAAGCTAATGTCATGGCCGATGCTCTCAGCCGTAAAGCTTATGTCAACAACCTCATGATGGAAGAACAACAGCCTCTCTTGTGCGAGGAATTCCGTCAGCTCAACCTTGAAATTGTGGAACAAGGGTATCTTCTGAACCTTCTAGCAACTCCTCTCTTGGAAGAAAAGGTTCGCTCCTTTCAGCTTGGTGATCCGTACACAAGAAAGATCATCTCCAGGATTCAGCTTCCGAAGTATGAGTCCTTTCACGTCGATGATCAAGGCACGCTTTTCTTTGAACACCGGATGTTTGTTCCGAACTACCCGGGTTTGAGAGAGCAAGTTCTCAAGGAGGCGCATGATTATGTTCTTTCTATCCACCCTGGCAGCACAAAGATGTACATGGACTTGAAAACACAATATTGGTGGCGGGATTGAAAAGATATTGTGCCAAGTATGTCTCGGAATGTGATGTACGCATGAGTGAAAGCTGTCCATCAGAAACCTTCCGGTCTTCTACAGCCATTGAAACCCCCGGAATGGAAATGGGAGAAAGTGGAGATGGACTTCATCACTGGTTTTCCGAGGTCGCAGAAGGGCAACAATGCAATCTTTGTTGTCATTGACAGGCTTTCTAAAGTGGCTCACTTCTTCCCGTCAAGGAAACCATTTACGCAATTCAGTTGGTGAGCTCTATATCAACAATTGTCTCTCTGTATGGGGTTCCGCTTGAGATCGATTCGGACCGTGGAAGCATCTTCACTTCCAAGTTCTAGGAAAGTTTCCAAAATGCTTTGGGAACAAAGTTGAACTTCAGCACAGCTTACCACCCTCGATCAAGGACAAGTTGAAAGGATCAATCAGTTACGGAGGATATGCTTCGTGCTTGCGTCATCTCTTTGGCATGAAGTGGGAAGAATGTCTTCCTTATGCTGAATTCTCTTACAACAATAGCTTCGAAAAAGTCTAAAGATGGCACCATTTGAGGCTCTCTATGGTCGCAAATGCGAACTCCGATTGGTTGGTCGGGTGCGGAGAAAGAATCTTGTTTGGCCGACATTGTGACTCAAGCGGAGGAGAAGGTTCACATCATTCTTGAAAATCTGAGGATTGCTCAAAGTCGCCGGAAGAGCAATTATGACAAAGCACAGACATGGAGTATGTCCTGGTGACCTCGTTTACCTTCGTGTCACTCCCATGAGAGGCACGCACCGTTTTGGTATCAAAGGAAAGCTGGCTCCTAGATACATCAGTCCTTTCAAAATTCGTGGAAGAAGAGGAGAAGTTGCTTATGCTCTTGAGCTCTCGGAAAAACTCAAAGTCCATGATGTTTTCCACATCTCTCAGCTCAAGAAGTGCTTCAAGGATCCCGGCAGGACCATGGACCATGAGCTTATCAATCTCCAAGAAGACCTGTCTTATCAAGAACACCCCACAAAATCCTTGAAATGTCGCAGAAAGAAGGACTGCAACAAGTCCATCAAGTTACGCAAGGTGCGATGGTCGCACCATTCCGTTGATGAAGCCACTTGGGAACGTGAAGATGAGCTCCGTGCCAAGTATCCTACCCTCTTTGTGTCTTCTTCTTCATCCTAGAATCTCGGGGCGAGATTCCTGTTTAGTGGGGGAGAGTTGTAGCATCCCAATTATCTAACAATTGTAATGCTACTTGGTCTAGTAATATAATGGCTACTTCAAATATATATTTGTTGCATCATCATTATATCATGCTCATGTCATCATGCCTCCTTGCATTTGAGCATCATATAAAACCCTTTTTGATTTGGTTCTCATCTCATATGCATTGTTAATTGTATTTGCCTCTTGATATTGTATTTGGTTCTTGATATATTGTTTAATGCCCAAGTTGAGTTGGGGGCATATCTTTTGTTAACTCCACCACCTTTCCTTCACCACCTTATAATTCCACCATCCAACTAAATATGAGCTTGGCACTTATTGGTTTTACCTCTAGCTCATGTGGGTTGGGATGGATCCAATTCTTTTCCACATGCTCTCATCTTGGCATCATTTTGTTTTCACATTATTGATATATGAGAGCCACATGGCCACCTTTGCATGCCTTGTGGGTGGAACCCTATTTCTAGCTCCCTTACGTGTTGTTTTGGGGTTATCATCATGTTGGGATATTTTGTGGGCTTATTAACTACCTAGTGGCATATACACACTAGCAAGTTCCATTGTATTTCAAAAATGGTCATCTCCATCTACTCCACATGGGGCATCTTATGCCGATTTGCTTCTTATCCGTACTCGGATTTTGTCTTCCGCTTCCGCCTGATACTCTGTTGATTGATGTATGAGGAGATATCCTAAACTATTATATCTATCTAGGATATTTGGATCTTGCCGTATGGCGTTTCTATATTTCCTTTCTTTTTAGATGGAATGGCTCTGATGTACTGTTGTATGGTGGCTTGCATACATACTCATTTGTGTATGTAGTTGATCCCTTCGCCTGCCGATTACGCCGCCCGTTCTTGTCCCGATGTTTGGAAATGGTTGGGACGGCCGAAAGGTCTACCTGTGAGAGGCATCTGGGCCCCACCGTACTATTTCAACCATTTCCGTTCATCCAGGCTTGTAACTAGGAGCGTAATTCACCGAGGTAGTTACAGCGTGTTGCTAACAAAGCTGCCCATGACCTGGCTCAACACGGTCTGAAATGTAATGTGAACTCCTCTCTGATGTGGGAGTGCGAGGTGCCGGAGTGCGCCAATATTGCTGTAGTGGGTGATTCTGCCCAATTTGTTCCGTAATAAAGCTGTGTGCTTTCCCTAAAAAAACAGATCCAATGGTCTTCTTATAGGATGGTGGCAAAGAATTGGCAATATGTCAAGTTTAAAATTTAAAGGATGATATAACATGGGTTAGCATTTGACACATTTTGATCTAAATTTTTGAATATAACATGGTTATCTTGCTGCTGTCTTGCTTATCATTTTAATCTCTGACCTCTCACAACTTTTTGCTTATCATTTTAATCTCTGACCTCTCACAACTTGTTTTGCTTATCATTTTACTCTCTGACCTCTCACAACTTGTTTTGCTTATCATTTTACTCTCTGACCTCTCACAACTTGTTTTTACATTTTGTGCAGCCTGCAACCTCTACGATTTTTTTGCGGGTGAGGCAGGACGGCATATAGGGTCTCGGGCGTGTCTACTGTCAGCTTGGAGGAGGCCAACTATGCCGGCAAGCAGACTAGTTTTTGGTCGCGGACGGTTATGGCAACATCCGCGGGCTATGTACACCTCAAAGGCGGCATTAAATTTATTTTTTTGAGCAGATGGCGGCATTGCATGTTATGACAGAATGATTTATGTTGCACAAATATGTAGTGACAAAAAAAAGCATTTTACTCTCTGACCTCTCACAACTTGTTTTTACATTTTGTGCAGCCTGCAACCTCTACGATTTTTTTGCGGGTGAGGCAGGACGGCATATAGGGTCTCGGGCGTGTCTACTGTCAGCTTGGAGGAGGCCAACTATGCCGGCAAGAGACTAGTTTTTGGTCGCGGACGGTTATGGCAACATCCGCGGGCTATGTACACCTCAAAGGCGGCATTAAATTTATTTTTTTGAGCAGATGGCGGCATTGCATGTTATGACAGAATGATTTATGTTGCACAAATATATAGTGACAAAAAAAAGCATTTGCACCCCATGTCGAAGTGCACCTGTGGGGGTGTGACACATGTCAAGCTTATGGCCAAGGTAATCTCCCTCTCTAAGATAGGGGCCCATAGGTTACGGCTTGCATCTGCGTCACAGTTATCGGTTTTTTGGTATACATTTGAGACAGCTGACCACCCTTGCCGGCTGGTGAAGGCTGTGCCCCCGTTACAGGTTATGAACTGGTTCGATGTCTCCTAGTTAAGCGATGTGGTACTAACTGGTAGTACTCCGTACGTCGTAAGTCGTCAAAACGTACATCGAGTCGGCCCGTGCTACTCCCGACTCGGCCGACATACGCCTGATATTTCCGCCAGACTCGGCCCGTGCTACTCCAGCAAGACACGGACCGTACTGGCCCAACAAGCCCATGGAGGACGATCTCGTCGTGTACTGTCCTGGGCGAACGAGCGCGCGCGGGCCGATTTTCTTCAGGACCAACATACGGTTTCCTGCCAACCATGCGACTTCGCGTCGGAGGGGCTTGATCTCGATGGCAGTGTGCCGCCTCTTCCACAACAAGGTGTACATCCGCTTAATCCATGGTGCACGAAGGATGAGGCCGGTCGACGACTGTAACTCGGACGAAAGCCTTGATATCGGAATAAGGTCCTTTCGCTGCTCTATCCTTCTTCGGCGGTGTGTCTAGCGCCGCCGGAGAACGCGTGAAGTCTTGTGTCTGGCAGATCTTCTGGGATCTATCCTTGTTTCGTATCCATTGGTATCGTTCAAGGTCAGTTTCTTTCGATCTATGGTTCTTATCTTTGACGATGGTTGCTGCTCTGGTGTGTTGGTCCTTTGGGGCCTTAGCACGACGACTTCCCGTCTGTCTACTACAACAAGTTCTACTACGACAAGCTTTGCCCGGCTCCAATGATGAAGGGATGACGACGGCAGCGTGCCTTCGGCTCGTGCTAGTTTTTGTAATCATCGCTAGGTGGTCCAATGACCTATTTGTAATTTTTACTACTTTTATGACCCTTTGTACTGATGTTGATGATTATTAATAGATCGGTGAAATTTCGTAAAAAAGAAAAGAAAAAAAGAAAGGCTCCTCTTGCATGCTGCCTTCGGTTTAATCCACCGTCTGCAGTTCCTCGGAGGAAGATACACATCTGCCTTCTTGTGGACGCAAAGTTTAATCTGAACTGTTGATTTTTTTTGGGTTCAATTATGGTCTGGTAGCGCCTTTGCTTGATCAAGGCTAGAAGATGTAAATAACGGTATTAACAGAACCGTGAATTTCTTCTTGTTTTTGTGTTCATCACATGCAGGAATACATGTGAAACGATTATTTATTGGTAATTAAAAGAAGAAACAGTTACTGATCTAGCCATAAGCAGAAGTTTAGCGCCCCGAGTGCAACTGACCAATTTGTTCTCTCTCTAATTTGATGCGCGACTACATTTGATAAACTATGCATGATCTGCCCAGGTAACATTTTCAAATAGGAGATTTAGAGACGTCTAGACAAACAAAAGGATAAGAGCGGTAGCATCACAGTTTCACAAAGTTAATTGCAAAAATATCATAACAATTGCGCGAGGAGTTTAAAAATCCACCATGCAAAAATCCATGTACATTGCGCTGGTGACTTACACCGTGTCCTGTGCTCGAATTTTATCTGCCCTAAATAAGATTCTGGCAGTGGGACCTTATGTCAGGGTGATGTGGAGGTGCACAACCATATTGGGAGATATATTTAAAGCAAGGATTTTTGTGTGAAATTTTGGATTCTTCCGGCTGCTACAAATTGTCATCTTTTGCTAAAAAAAAGAAGAAAATCCCTAACTGTTATCTCCGCTTCCACCAATCCATCGCCATATTGTGCTGCCCACCATTGATCTTTAGTTGGAGGAAGATGGCTCGCCGGAGCAGTAGCACCATGGGCGGCAGAGGATGCCGACGTGGGCCATGACTCCCATCTCATCAGCGTACGTGTCCGCCTTCGCTGCAACCCACCACCGCCTACGTGTTTGGACGCCGACGTCACCTCTCACCACCACCTCCTCCCAGGTCGCCGATGTCACGTTCCTTCCTCTGTCCCTGGCCGTCGGCCCGGCTTGGCACCTCACCTTTGGCTAGATCCCAGGGGCGCGCCCTGCCGTGGTGCACCGTCGTGCTGGCTCCCGCCCGCGGCCTTCTCTCTATCGTGCTGGCCCCCGTTGTGGCCCGACGGCGGGGTCTGCGCGCAAGTGCTCCGATGTTGCAGGATGTACTCCCCGCCTGGGGAGCTCCGCCGGCTGGCTGTGGAGCAACTAATGCCTCCACGCCGTGCACCACCATAGTTGGCGGCGGGGACTGCACGACCATGCCATGGTTGGAGGAGGAGGATTGGTTCGGCATCGCCGAGCTTGAGGGTGAGAAGGCGGAGCTTAGATAGTGAAGCTCGTGGAGATTGATGGGAGTGTGCGGCCAGGGTTGAAGAGAGTGAGATTAGCGCCCTATGGCCATAGGTGAACTTATCTAACCGTTGGCCACAGCGCTGCCGTTGCCATATGACGTGTCCTTAGTTTTGCTATGTACTAGTGATAACCCCGGCGTCGGGCAAGCAGAGCAGCAGCTCTATCTCAGGTTTCAGGAAGGGTCAAGGCGACATCCATTAATCTCAGAGATAATTGGTACATGTTTCTCTTCCTTTGGTTCATTATCCACTTTGTGTGAGAGAAATTCCAGTTATCAACAAATTTGATATCTAATGCTCTCTATAGGATAATCTTAGTCCTTATAAAAGTTTGGCTACATGGTAGACTGGCCAACAACGATAACTGTTGGGTAGTGCCCTTGATATCAAGCACATATCAGGATGAGAATGGGAGAGAATCGCACCACGCCCGCACCAATCCACCAAGAAAACCACGTCACTACGACACTAATCAAACCCACTAATTCATCTAATGAACCCGCCCTGCACCAGCCCGCAACACATCAGCCACCAAACTACACCAACATGTTTCACTTTTGGGGTTTCGAACAATTTTCAGCCTACTCCAGTAACTATGGGGACAAGCAAAAGTTGCATAAAGCTTAATTGATGTTTAACTAACAGTTAGGGGTGGATTGTTTGTTTGGCGCAGAAGCAATAGTATCAAGTGCACGTAGTTCCTAAGACTAGAGGACTGACGAAGGTGTACTGTTTGTGTGGCGACTTTGACCTCTTCGTGTCACCTCCCCTTAGATCCCTTCCTCTTACTGTTCCATGGTGCTTTCTTCCTCCTCCTCTACTCTTGTCCATGGTGGCAGAGGTGGGGGGGTCTAGTTTGTCGGATCGTTGGTGTGTTGTGAGGCCCTGTGTGTGAAGCGCGATATCTGGGGTTACTCCCTTGCTGGCCTCCTCTCCTTCCTTCTGCCAGGGCTGGATCTATGGGAGTATTAGTGTGGAGGTCTAGATCAAGGCTTCTGGGGTTTTGCTGCTATCCAGTTGGAGCCGATGCGGTTGTTGCTAACCCTTCTGTTGGCTGTCAAGGAGATGGACAAGGAGGGGTGTGGCGGCCTATTCTTCGGGGAAGAGCTGGTGAGCAGGCAAGATCGAATAATGCATGCAGAGAGATTGTTTGGTCTCAACCAAGCCGACAAAAAAGATGCCTGCAAGGTGGCGACCAAGACAAGGATGGTGTCGGAGGCCCGATGGCAGGGCGGTGGCGACAATAGGTGCGGGAGGCCAAGACACTAAGGGCAAGAAGGCCATGTGAAAGGACTATAGGAGCAGGCGATTATGCAGCAATGATGTGAGGGTTGTTGCACTCTACTCTTGCAGATTCAACCCATGATTTGGAATCGTTTCCACCCGCTGTGGTTTGGAACTACACCACACCTCTCCAAGCCGTGGAATGAGTTGACCTGCACTACTCGAACCCAATTTCAGCTTAACTCGTTCCAGCCCACCCAAATGGCAGCCAAACAGAAACCCACATGTTAGACCCACACGAACCTGCCTTAGTTTGAGTCTGAAGCACACAAAGAAGCTCAACTATGTGTAGCCAATTTGATTTAAATTCTGACTAATTTTGTAGGTGCTTGACTAATTGCTATAGACTATGGTGACGGTCAGATTAATCCATCTACTAGCCGACGTATAGAGCGGTGGTCTTGTTGATACTGAAGATAGCGGCGTGGTTGTGCCGGCTTGGTCTAGCCATCAAAGCATGGTCACAGGAGACATCACCAACGCACAACCCCACAGCTATAGGTTGGTTGTTTTTAGCCGTTGTTCCTGTACGTCAATTCTCCACAATTCCACATTATTGTTGCTTACAAGGTTTAATAATCAAGCAAAAATTGTATTTTAGTTGAAATGGTTGGATCGTCTCTAGCATATACCGCATATCGGCAGACCTGCTAATTTTTTTGGCTGATATGTGGTATTGAGGTCAAAAATGGCCTTTCCAGATACCATAAAGGGCCGAAAACTGTAATTTTTTGCGGTATCCCTTTTGAGGACCATTTGTCCCACATATATTTGGTAAGGGGGCCTAGATATAGGATACCACATCCATTTTCCTTCCTCCCCTTACAGAAACCCTTTTCACCGCCTGCCCGGTCTCGATTCCGGCCACCTCCGCCGAAAATCACATTGCCGATGCCCACCTCCGTGTCAACCCCCCATGTACCCATGGCCGCCCAATCATGCCGCAATTTGGGCGGACACAATCGCCCTTCTCCGCGCCGCGAAGGAAGCTCGGGCTTGCTAGCTCGCCCGCCGCTGCCGTCGGAGGAGGAGGTACGCCGGTGCCGCTCCGAGCAGGGACGAGTGTGTGGCGCCCTCGCGCGCGCACCCGCATGACCTCTCCTGCATGGGCGGGGCTACCGTTCGGCCCTGTGGCGAACGATGTCGAGGCGGGTAGCTTGCGCGCTGGCGAACGCTAGCCCAGAACTCCGCGCCACGTCCGCGGTCGTCCATGAGCCGCCTCACGCATGTGCCCGCTCCTGCCACTCCCGCCGCTCCTACCGATGATTACAACTCGGACGACGAGAGCGAGGAGCTCCTGGTGAACGAGGCGAAGTTCAGCTCCATCTGCACCGTACGAACCGACATCATGGACCACGCGAAGCGCCACCCCTCGCACGTGATGCGAAGAAGCGTGATCTTCGCCATGCCATCCGCCGCTCTGCCAGTGAGCACCAGGTGCGGCTTGGCTTCCTCGTCATCGACTGCACCGACGACGACACCATCGACTCCGACGACGAGTAAGCGCGCGCCGCCGCCGCTGTAGATGCTCCGATGAGTAGGTACCGCCGGTGGAGTTCCGTAGACGCTAGGACTAGTCTGGATGCAAGACGCGACATCATTTTTTGCGGTACATATATCGATCTCGATGATCAAAACCTCTCTTATGTATGAATCTGGTGCCAATGTGTGACTTTTTTAAATATGCAGTTCGGATCTATTTTATCTATTTTGCTTGAGTGTTTACCGTACTGCAAAAACTGTATCCGTGTTTTGCGGTACTGTGGGATGTGCTTTTATACCGCAACGTACTCTAAGAAATATAGCACGAAGAAGTAGGAAACACTAAAACTACCGTCATTAAAAAAGTTAGAAGACTCTGTTCCAACAGGTGATTTTCTAATACGTGTACGTTGTTAAAAAAAGTATATGATCAATTAAAAAAAATTTAATTTGCATAGTTCTATGCATGCGGTGGACCTGACTCAAAAAATGCCTACACACCATATCGATGTGCCCCTATACGGTGTGACATCTAGGATATCCTAGAGTCCCTTCCGATATTCTAAGCGCTTTTGAAACAGCTACCACACCTTGCCGGTTGGTGCAGACTGTGCCCCCGAAACAGATTATAAACAGGTGCGACATCATGTCCCTAAGCGATGTGGTACTAATAACACCGGCTCCTCCTTAAGTCTACGTTGATACGGGACAGCCCCATAAACCGCAAGAGCCGGCCCAACAAGCGCCAGCCCATCGAGTACGAGGACAGATATCAGCTACAGAAAAACGTCTGCTAAAAAAACACCATTTACGAGGACACGCGCCGGTGGCCGGAGCGAGCGAGCGTGCGTTGTTGCCGGCAGGCTGCGCCGCACGGCCTTCATCCGGTCCGCTTACCGTCAAGAGCTACCTAGGGTTTCCTGCCAACTCGTGGCCGGACCTCTACGGCGCAGGCAGGAAGCATCCGATTCCTTCGTCGGAGGGGCTCAATCTCGCGGGCGGCGGGGATCATCCTGCAAGATGCGCAAGTCGGCGGTGGTGGTGGCGGTGGCGGTGGCCGCCGCTTCCACACTCCACAGGTCCGAAATACATGGCGCACGACGACCGCAACTACAAAAGGGCCAGTAAATCGACCCTGCCTTCGATTTATTTAGCTCAGATTTAATGACGGATTATATTAAATGGTGTCGAAATTTGGTACTTGCTCAGATTTAGCAGTTTGAGTGTTAGTGTGTACTCTAGTAACTCTACAGTTTTATGTTTTAGAAAATCCTGACAGTTAATCTGGCTGATTGGTAGCTGCTTAAACATTATTATAACTTCTGACCGTTGCTAGATCAGTTCGATCTCAGGGCTATATGTAATGTCTCCCAGGCTGGTCATGTATCTGGCCATAAAAACAAATGAAAATTAGGCCTGAGGTTTCATGTGTATGTTTTTTTTAGATAATAGGCTCAAAGAGCCCGGCTTTAAATTAATAAAGCCCACAAGCGGTTTGGATACAAGATACATATATTACAAGCTTGAACAAGAAAGAAAAGAAAAGCAAACTACAACAGGAGCCAGAGGAGTTGGGCGTCTGATGACCCACAAGTATAGGAGGTGTATCGCATATTTTCGAGAGAAGTGAAACCCAATTTATTGATTCGACACAAGGAGAGCCAAAGAATACTTATCAGCCTTAACAACTGAGTTGTCAATTCAGCTGCACCTGGAAACAATCTTGCTCACAGCAGTTTATCAGTAGCAACAGTTTTGTAGTAGGAATAGTAAAGTAACAGTAGCAGCAAAACAAAGACAGTAGTAACAAAAGCAGTAAACAGTGGGATTCGAGTGCGGTAGGCATAGGGATGGATGGACGGGCGTTGCATGGACAAGACAATTCACATAGCAATCAGAACATAGGGCAATTGCAGATAAATAAGATAAAGCATCCAAGTTCTAGACAATCTTAGGCATGTGTTCCATATATAGTCATACGTGCTCGCAATGAGAACTTGCACAACATCTTTTGTCCTGCCAGCCCGTTTGCAGCGGGGCCTCTAGGGAACTACTGGCAATTAAGGTGCTCCTTTTAATAAAGCACCAGAGCAAAGCATTAACACTCCGTGAACACACGTGATCCTCACATCAAAGCCTTTCCCTTCCGGCTACCCCGATTTCTGTCACTTCGGGACCATAGGTTCCGGACAACGACGTGTGTATACAACTTGTAGATAAGACCCAAAACAATACTATCATAATGAATCAATAATAAGTTTAGATCTGAAATCATGACACTCGGGCCCTAGTGACAAGCATTAAGCACAACAAGGTTGCAACAAAGTCATAAAGCACTAATAGAGATACTAGGCACTATGCCCTAACAATCTGATGCCATTACATGAACGATCTCATCCAATCTCTACCATCCCCATAGCCTACAGCAGGGGATTACTCACTCATAGATGGGGAAAACATGGATGGTCGATGGAGAAGCGATGGTGATGATGATAGCGATGATCTCCTCCAATTCCCCGTCCCGGCAGGATGCCAGAACGGAGTTTCTGGTGCTGTTTCGTGGAATCTGGTGGTGGCGGCGGAGCGAAACTCCTTCTGGAAAAACGTCGAACCCCCCGGAGTTTTTAGGTTAGAAGGCTCCTTATAGGCGAAGAGAGAGACCGAGGGGGTGCCTGGGGGGCCCACACCACCCCCTGGCGTGGCTTGGCCTGGCCCACGCCAGCAGGTGGTGTGGCCACCCCAGGGCTCTTCTCCGTCTCGTATTCTGGCTCCTGGAGTCTTCGAGTAAAATAGGATTTTTGGCATATTTTCCGGGATTTTTCCTGATAGTTGATTTTCTGCACAAAAAATAGACACCAAGGCAATTCTGCTGAAAACGGCGTCAGTTCGCATTAGTTGTATCCAAATCACACAAGTATAGAGGAGAAACAATAGCAAAAGTGTTCGGGAAAGTAGATACATTTTTGACGTATCAACTCCCCCCAAGCTTAGCTTATTGCTTGTCCTCGAGCAATTCAGTTAAAAACTGAGTGCGATAAAAGAACTTTTACGAACAGATTTGCTTCATATGATGTAAATATTCTCAGCAATGTGATCAACTACCTAGACAATTCATAATAAAGAGTATGCATCTGAGTCTACTTAATAGTCATTGAAAGCTATGAAGAGATTCCAACTCAAGAATAATAAGTAGCATGAGGCACAAACATAAGCAACATTACAATGCTCATAGAAAGGTATGATAGAGTGGTATCTCGTTTGCCTTCGATTATGAATGTCAAGACACCTCTAAAGTTCAAGTGATAACTAGAAGTAAAGATATCAAGAATACAAGCATCAAACTCATAACACAAATAACCAAGTAATGGAACAAACACAAAGAATGACAACTAATGCTCTCAAGAAGGTGCTCAAAGAATATGTGGAGACTCAACAAGTAGAAGAAAAAAGTTTTGAATAATTTTGAAAAGCTTCCAAATGCTGAAAGTATGGTACTTGTTAGCTTTGAGCTCTCAATGCCCCTATCATAAGCATCTTTAATGTGGTTAAGGTGAAAGTGACACAACTAAGAGGATATGCTTGACAAGTTATAAATTGAAGTCTCATGCCCCTTACTTACGAAGACCGATTCTCATGCTACTCAAATTCAGTCACAAGTAATCTATTGTCATTGTAAGTACATCGTATCATAGAGAACCGCCAACGGGCACCCCTTGCACATGACACGGGAGCTATCCCATAATCAAAATACAAGGCAAGCAGACAATGAGCATCTCAATGATCTTTTTATTTACTATGTGCATAGATTTTTATTGAGGATGCTTCATAGAATGCTCATTATGGTTATGCTGCAAGTTTCCACCATGATTAGGCATGGCTTAGGCTAGCGGCCCAGACGTTTCTCTAACATACATACAAACTCCATGATCTTACAAGTTCCACTTTTATCAACTAACCTTGTTAAAAAAAATGCCTACACACCATGTCGGTGTGCCCCTATACGGTGTGACATCTAAGATATCCTATAGCCCCTTACGATGTTCTAAGTGCTTTTAAATCCGCTACCACACCTTGCCGGTTGGTGCAGGCTGTGCCCCCGAAACAGATTATAAACAGGTGCGACATCATGTCCCTAAGCGATGTGGTACTAATAACACCGGCTCCTCCTTAAGTCTACGTTGATACGGGACGGCCATCAGATTATAAACCGCCAGCGCCGGCCCAACAAGCGCCAGCCCATCGAATACGAGGATAGACATCAGCTCAGAAGAAAAAACGCGGCGGTCGCCGGAGTGAAGAAAAAACGCGGCGGTCGCCGGAGTGAGCGAGTGGCAGCGCAGCTGCGCCGCCAGTCCGGTTACCTTCAGGAGTTATCTAGGGTTTCCCGCCAACTCGTGGCCGGTCCTCTACGGAGCGGAGGCAGGAAGCACCCGATTCTGTCGCCGGAGGGTCTCGATCTTGCGGGTGGCGGGGATCATCGTGCAGGATTGGCCTGTCGGCGGTGGTGGCTGGGCCGCCTCTTACGACCGCTGAGTCCAAGTGCACCTCCGGATTCATATGCGCACGACGCCACAACTACAGAGAAAGGGTCAGTAAATCGATCCCCCTCCCCCTCTGTGAATCGATCCTGCCTAGAATTTAGAATTTAGCTTAGATTTAATGATTGACTGTATTCTGTATTTGTGTTAAGTAAATATGAAAGTAGTTTCAGTGTTACTAATGTTTACTCTGGTAACTGTACCGTTAAATACTCCTAAACACTATTGTTCATACAGTACATAAGAGCAGTTTCAGTGTTAGTGGAAATCTTGTCTGGAGGATGTTGTAACAATTAGCTTGTGATCTGTCGAATATTTTGTTCCATAACAAGGTGAATAATGATGATGTAATCTGGACTCTGAACCACCTATATGTGACATGATTTGTACAGAATAAGCAAAGCTTTCACGTAACAGATTTCTATTTTGCAATCCTCTTTCAACCGAGCAATTTGGCTTGGTTCAGGTAAGCCGTGCTGACAGGCAGACCCTCATCAGAGTTCACACGGGTTAATTAACCTGCTCACCACCAGCATTGTCATCTGATGTGGCTTACACCATTGCACCTCCACGGCTGCAGCGCATAGTTTGAGCCCTCATGTCCTATAGAACTCCCAAATCCCTGATTGCTTCCAGCCCATTTAATCTACAATTCTGTCCCATCGATGTAATGAGACATAAACCGTTTGGTGATAATGATCCAGCAAGCATTTAGCTTTTGGAGACGGATAGAGGGATATAGCTGCAACCAAGCAGGTCTGACTGGATAAGAACAGTTCCACAAAGAAGCTTTAGTGTTCTATCAAACCTTAGACTGAAATTGCAGACATTCAGGATTTTGTACTTTATTATTGAGAACTTGTACTAAAAACCTCATTTGTTTGTCCATTTGATAGATTAGTGAGTTCTCATAGTTTTGTCCTGTGGCTTTCTACTAGGACCAACTCAAGTTGTAGCATAGACTAAGATAGGTTTCTTCAGCAAGATCCCTTTTCGATAATGTGTGGATAAATTTCTCTTCAAGTTAGGCTGGATCCTTCTATGCCCTTCAGCAAAACCCAGCATTGAGTTGTTGCCGAGGTTCTCTGCAGAGCTAATGTGTATGCTCCACCATCTGCAGCAACAACTTCTACTGAACATGGTGTCTTAACTCATAAACTCAACAAGCTGCTACCATATCATCTGCCTGCAGTTCCTTCGGGGAAAATATGCATCGGCCATTTAAAACGTCTAATTTTCTTGTGGATGAATGTTTGATCTGAACTCCACAAGAAGAAAATAGGCTGGCAGTTTCGTTGTTGATTTTTTGGTTCAACAATGGTGTAGCACCATTGTTGGATCAAGGCCGGTGAAGATGTAATGAACAGTATTAACAGAACCACAGCTCCTCAAATAATAATAAAAAAGCACCAGAGCTAGATGCAGCCATGGTGTAGCCCATGGCATGGTCCAGGGAGATAGTAGCAGCTGGACAGTGTAGCGGTGTAGTAGGGGCGCCGCCAGCACCACCCTCCTGGTGGCCGGGGGTGGAGATGGTCTTCACCTCTCTCAACACCTCAATAGTATGAGTGCTTAGCTTAGCGACATGGCTTACAGTGTGTGTTTATCAACCCACTCGGTAGGACCCCTTTCTTTTTATAATGGTTGCTGAAGGTCTAGACAATGATGATGGAGTTTTAGTCTCTCGGCTTATTTAATTTAACTTTCCGTTGGCGGTTAAATTCATCTAATAAACTTATTTGCCCTATTCGACTATGGCTGACTATGGCCATCTGAGCATTGTATTCGACTATGTTATAATTTTATCATGCCATGCTATGTTACTGGACTTAAAAAATAAGCAATGCAATTTTATTCCGCAGCTCTTTTAATAAACTGTGTACTAAGTGTAAATGTGGAAATGGGTTTGAATTAACCGGGTTAAACAATTCAGTTTCTCCGAGTGGGTTTACTTGGTTCAGGTTATTACGGGTCTAGACCACTAACAATTGGGTATGGTTTTGGTTCTGACGAAAACAGTTTGGTTATAGTTGGGTCTGGGCTCGTTCAGTTTGGTTCATAACAATTGCTAACTATGGTTGAGGACCGGTTTCTCCAATTGGTTCGCCGTGCCTGGTTCTCCCACGGTGAATGAGTCCTACCAAGGCAAGGATGAGGGGCCGGACAGAGGGGGCCAGTTTCGAGGGGCGCGGCGGTGCTGGCGTTCTCTCCTAGCATGGCAGCGAGGCTTGGTGGTGCTCGCGGGGTTGGACATGGCGGCCGCAGCTTTGTAGAGGAGCTCGGGAGTTCCGATGGAGCAAGCTGGGTAGGCGGCACCTGTTCGGCCGCTCGCCGCCGCCGCCAGCGCCTTCCCTCACATCGTCCGTCCGGCTGCTCGCCGCCGCCATCGCGCCTACCCTCACATGGCCCGTCCAGCCGCTGGCCGCCTCACATTGCCTGTCCGGCCGTTCGCGCCGCCGCACGCCCTCACATCGCCCTTCGCCGCCGCCACCATCGCGCCCCCCCTCATATGGCCCGTCTGCCGGCCGCTCGACACCGCCAGCGCGCCTTCCCTCACATCGCCCGTCCGGCCGCTCGCCGCCGCCTGCCACCGCGCCTTCGCTCACATTGCCAGTCTGGCCGATCATCGTCGCTGCCAGCGCGCTAGAGCTTCTTGGGATGTACGTACCTACGTACGCACCGCTTCTGCACTTCGCCCTTTGGCGCCAGCGCTGGACCAAACCGTCCTGCTTCTCCAGCGAGCGTGCGCAGGCATGAACCGCTTGGATCAGCTAGCATCACGGTGGTTAACTGAACGCAAACCACAAGTTAAAACCACGGGTCCTCCAATGGTTTAGTTCGGTTTGGTTGGAGATACGGTGTGGTTTAGTTTAGTTTGGCTGGCAGTAGACATTTTGTTGGGTCAGTTTGGTTTGGTTTTCCTTAAGTCGCCGCGTGGGTTCAGGTTGGGTATGGTTGAGTTCTTTCAACCATTGCCAGGTTTAACTAAGTGTATTTTTATAGAGAATTGAGCGTCCAAGAGTGGATTTCAGGTGGTTGTTGATAGGTCAGCATGGTTCCATCTGGTTGTGCTAGTGGCAAAGTTCAGGAAATTTCAGAATACCTTAGTACAATATAAAAAAGAAAACACATAGGATCTATATATTTTAGTATTTTTACCACCATCCATGCATGCTAAGAATTTCCACAAGAAGGCTTCAAGTTTACGAGCACTAACAATCACATAACACAGATCGTAGATCGAACTCAGATCTAGGACCAACAGACCATAACAAAACAGAAATGGCCCTAACATCAATTCTAAATCTGTAACTAATAATTTCACAGTACAATCCATCGGATGATAAATAAGAGGGATTGGGATAGGTTTGTTACTCACATGCTGCACTCCTGGCGTCTCCTGCGTTGTGCTTGAAGATGAAATCCTGCGTGCAGCAGTGGACATACTCGTTGTCCTGGTCATGCTGGTGCTAGAACTCGCAGGGATCAGCAACTGATCATGGACACCTCGGAGTCTGATGCACGAATGATCCTCAGTATGCCTTTGCGTGGCGGCGGTGGATTTCATTGCGTGGTACTTTGATCCCCGGGGACTGCATTCAGTCAAAAACGCTTACAAGTTGTTTACTGAAATTGGGATGCAAAGGGACGGTAATGATGCTATGTCTAGCTTGCAGTGGCCGGAGGTGCTAGGAGGAGGGGGTCAACAAAAATGGTGGCGTATTTGAAAGCTCAGGTGCCCAAACAAAGTTAAACATTTCTGGTGGAGATGTGCACATAATTCCCTAACCATTAGGAACAACCTAGTCAGGTGTGGAGTTAAGATAGAGGATACAAACTGTCTTTTTGGCAATCGAGTGCATGAGGAGGGTTGTCATCTATTTTTGAAGTGTAAGGAGGTCAAGATACTCTGGCGTTCACTGGGGTATGGAAACCTGAGACGGAAACTGGAGATGTGCAGTGACATGGAGAGTACAATGGATGTGATCTAGGGCCTGCCAGAAGCACATAAAATACAAATTATTACGATGTGGTGGTTGTGGTGGCAGGAACGCAATAGGATCCATGAGGGTGTAATTCCCGCGCAGATCCCTGATATGGCACACCGAGTCAATGGACTGCTGCTGAATATCTGATATGTTTTTCCAAGGAGTCAAGCTTAGGAAGGGCTAATGAGGAGCGCTGGAAACCACCACCTGAGGGCTTCATAAAGTTCAACACTGATGGAGCCTATGTGGAGGGGCATACGTCTGGCGGTTGGGGGGTTTTAGCAAGATCGGCAAACGGAGAAGTTGTTGCGGCTCGAGCTGGAAGTTCTGATGCAATTCATGATGCGTTCACAGCAGAACTAAGGACTATGGAGGGAGCGTTTAATCTTGCTGCGGAGCTAAGCGTGATCAGAGCAGAATTTGAAACTGATGCACAAGTGCTAGCCATGGCACTAAACAGTGGAAGGGCAGACTTCTCAGTGGAGGCGTCGATCATTGAGGAGGATCTCAAGATTCAGAGCAGAACCTGGTTCTCCTCCTGTTCCATCATCAGATATAGTAGAGGCGTGTAGCATCCCAATTGTCTAACAATTGTAATGCTACTTGGTCTAGTAATATAATGACTACTTCAAATATATATTTGTTGCATCATCATTATATCATGCTCATGTCATCATGCCTCCTTGCATTTGAGCATCATATAAAACCCTTTTTGATTTGGTTCTCATCTCATATGCATTGTTAATTGTATTTGCCTCTTGATATTGTATTTGGTTCTTGATATATTGTTTAATGCCCAAGTTGAGTTGGGGGCATATCTTTTGTTAACTCCACCACCTTTCCTTCACCACCTTATAATTCCACCATCCAACTAAATATGAGCTTGGCACTTATTGGTTTTACCTCTAGCTCATGTGGGTTGGGATGGATCCAATTCTTTTCCACATGCTCTCATCTTGGCATCATTTTGTTTTCACATTATTGATATATGAGAGCCACATGGCCACCTTTGCATGCCTTATGGGTGGAACCCTATTTCTAGCTCCCTTACGTGTTGTTTTGGGGTTATCATCATGTTGGGATATTTTGTGGGCTTATTAACTACCTAGTGGCATATACACACTAGCAAGTCCCATTGTATTTCAAAAATGGTCATCTCCATCTACTCCACATGGGGCATCTTATGCCGATTTGCTTCTTATCCATACTCGAATTTTGTCTTCCGCTTCCGCCTGATACTCTGTTGATTGATGTATGAGGAGATATCCTAAACTATTATATCTATCTAGGATATTTGGATCTTGCCGTATGGCGTTGCTATATTTCCTTTCTTTTTAGATGGAATGGCTTTGATGTACTGTTGTATGGTGGCTTGCATACATACTCATTTGTGTATGTAGTTGATCCCTTCGCCTGCCGATTACGCCGCCCGTTCTTGTCCCGATGTTTGGAAATGGTTGGGACGGCCGAAAGGTCTACCTGTGAGAGGCATCTGGGCCCCACCGTACTATTTCAACCATTTCCGTTCATCCAGGCTTGTAACTAGGAGCGTAATTCACCGAGGTAGTTACAATTGGTATCAGAGCCATCCCGCCCTTCAGGGTCTCAGCCAAATGGTCGTTGTCTGTCTAGCAAATATTTTTGGTAGTTATGTATACTAGGGAAAAACAAAACGTGAGAGTAGGACTGCTTCCACTTTTCTTCTTACCCACCCACCCACCCTTTTCTGGTAAGGAAGTGTAACGTTTTCAATCCTCTTCTTAAAATTCAAACTAGGATTCACGTGTTCTGGGTTTCCGTAGTACCATAGGTTGTGTGTGTGTGTGTAATCCCTTGTCTATCTGTTGCATCCAAGTTGTTATCTCTATCGGCCTTTTGGTTATCAACTGTTGGTACATTCCATACCGACAGGCTTTTGCAAACCGACGCGATCTATCTGATTCGTTGTATACCGACGCGATCTGTCTTACTCCTTGTTATCCGACGTTATCTTGTTTGGGGTGTTCGTTTCCGTAGTCACTAATCCTTAGGTTCATCGTGAGAAGATGGGGTTGGGATATGTGTTCTACTTATTCATGTGCGGAGTAATGATTTGAGTGCGGGATGGAGTCGCGACCATACCACTACTCTTATCATTCGCTCTTGTATATTGAATTGGTAGTGTCACTAATCTTGATTCGTTAAGTGATTTTGCGCATCTATTGGTATTTTAATGCCGAAATTTGTGGAAAATTTTTCTTTGATATATTTGTGTACCACACTCCTTTTCAGTCGTGTGCGATATGCTTAATATCTTCTAGGTGCTTTGAACTTCGTTGATATTTTAATATCATCTTAGTAAATTGTATCCTTTAATCTTGATTAATTCCATCTTGGTACTATTTTGGATTATTATTATTCTCCATCATAGTACTGACTTGTGTTTTATATCAATAACAGGATGGCACCACCACGCCGTTCTGAGGAGGACATACAACCTGAACTGGGGGCAGCGTTGTCAAGCATCGCCAATGCCTTGGCAGCAATGCAGCAGAACCAGCAGCGGTTTGAGGAAAGTGTCAGGAGGAATGAGTTTGTTCCGCTACCTCCACCTCCCAAGCGAGGAGACATCAAAGGCTTCCTGAAGTTCAACCCACGCCAGTTTGATGTTTCTGGTCAACCACTTGATGCTGATGATTGGTTGCGTGAGATGTCAAGGCTACTGATAACTGCTGATGTTCCTGAGCAAGAATGGGTAAAGTGTGCTACTCACCTTCTGAAGGGAGATGCAGCTGTGGTGGGAGAATTACCTAAAGGCAAACTGCACTGGTTTTCAGCCTACTTGGGGACAGTTCACTGGAGCTTTCAAAGAGCAGTATCTGTCAGAAATTGTCATGGAGAGGATGAAGGAAGTGTTTCTCAACCTCAAGCAGGGCAATGATAATGTCAATACCTACATCAGGAACTTCATGAACCTTTCTCGTTATGGTGGCGATGAGATCTCTGATGACAAGAAGAAGCAAAAGAGGTTCAGGCAAGGGCCCAATGCATCGATTAAGTATGCAATCACACATGCAAGGCCGGCATCTTTTCTGGAACTTCAGCATACAGCTCTGCAGGAAGAGGCAAGTAGGCAAGTGTTTGAGGAATCAAAGAAACACAGCCGTGATGCAGCAAGCTCTTCAGCTATGTCAGCTCCTTCTAAGCGTCGTGTCTGGGTTCCTAACACCCCACCGTCGCTCACGGTTCCACCAAGACCTTCAAGCTACGCGGAAAGGCCACCAAACTTCCTCACTGCTGCTCCTAGGGGCTACAACCACCACTACCCTGGAGCGCCTGGCGGAGTCCCTGGCTACGTTGCTCCACGTCCACCTGGTGCTTGTTACACTTGTGGAGACACTGGGCATCAAAACTGGAACTGTCCGATGAAGAACAAGGCTCTTCCTCCACCACCTCCAAGATCTGCGGCAAGCTCTCCTTTGGTTCGTGCAACACCACCTCGGGCTCTCAACATCAACACCAAGCCCGGGTTCTGCTATTGCTCGTGCTAATCGTGGTCAACGCCGCCAAGCTGAGCATGCACCGGTTGTGATGGGTATGCTATCCGTTAACTCAGTCCCTGCACGAGTTTTGTTTGATTCTGGTGCATCGCATTCTTTTGTGTCTCACAAGTTTGCAAATTAGAATGAGTTAGCTATGGATCCTCTCCTCAAGCGGTTAATGGTCCTTTCTCCTGGAGCAACAATGGCAGCTTCTAAAGTCAGCCATGGCAATCAAATTGAGATTGGTGGCTCTTCGTTCTCGGCTTCCTTAATCATTCTGGGCAATTCGACATTGATGTCATCTTGGGCATGGATTGGTTGACAGCAAATGCAGCTGTGATTGATTGTGCTGAACGCCGGTTTCTCAAGATTCCTCAAGGCCATATAGTCTATTCTCCAAGTCGACTCCATCCAGCTTTTCTCTTTGCGGCTCAATGTTGATGCTATGGAAGCTATTCAGAGTGTTCCGTGGTCCTGTGAGTTCCCGGATGTCTTTCCCAAGAGTTGCTGTATGCCTCCTAACGCCGTGTTGAGTTTGTAATTGAGCTTGAACCGTACCGCTCCTATCTCCAAGCGGCCTTATAAGATGGGTCCTGCTGAGTTGGCTGAACTCAAACGACAGCTTGATGAACAAGAGAAGTTGGGTTTCATTCAGCATAGTACTTCTTCTTGGGGTAGCCCAACCCTCTTTGTGAAGAAGCAAGACCAGACTGATAGACTTTGTGTTGACTATCGGGCTCTCAATGCTAAAACCATCAAAATAAATATCCCTTCCACGGATTAATGATCTCTTCGATCACTAGTGGAGCTGTGGTATTCTCTAAGCTTGACTTGAGAAGTGGTTATCACCAAATCAAGATTCGCAAGGAAGATGTTCCTAAAACAGCTTTCACCACCCGCTATGGCCTGTATGAGTACACGGTCATGTCTTTCGGTCTCACCAACGCACCTGCCACCTTCTCGAGGCTCATGAACTCGGTTTTCATGGAGTATCTTGACAAGTTCGCTGTGGTCTATCCGATGACATCCTAGTCTATTCTAAGTCACAAGAAGAGCATGAAGAACACCTTCGGTGTGTCCTAAACAAGCTTCGTGAGAACCGCTTGTATGCAAAGTTCTCCAAGTGTGAGTTTTGGCTGCCTCAAGTAACCTATCTTGGTCACGCTATCTCTGCCAAGGGCATTGCAACCAATCCGGAACCGTGAAGACGATTGTTGAATGGCTTCCTCCTGTTAATGTCAAAGAAGTGCGGAGTTTCCTTGGTTTGGCTAGTTATTGCCGCCGCTTCTCAGAACTTTTCGAAGATAGCGAAGCCTCTTACCGATCTCCTTAAGAAAGGCAAGAAATACCTTTGGACTCCTGCATGTCAAGCAAGCTTTGAGACACTCAAAGAGAAGCTCACTTCCACACCAGTCTTGGTTCCTCCGGATACATCCAAGCCGTTCCAGATATTCTGTGACGCCTCTTTGCATGGATTGGGTGCGGTCCTTATGCAAGAAAAACAAGTTGTTGCTTATGCCTCAAGGCCAGTTGAAGACGCATGAGATCAACTATCCTACACATGACCTCGAGCTCGCAGCTTGTCTTTGCTTTGAAAGTATGGAGGCACTACTTGCTTGGTAACGTTGTGAGATCTTTTCGATCACAAAAGTTTGAAGTATATCTTCACTCAGCCTGATCTCAACCTTCGGCAGAGGAGGTGGATTGAAGCAATCAATGACTTCGATCTGACCATCAACTACACTCCGGGCAAAGCTAATGTCATGGCCGATGCTCTCAGCCGTAAAGCTTATGTCAACAACCTCATGATGGAAGAACAACAGCCTCTCTTGTGCGAGGAATTCCGTCAGCTCAACCTTGAAATTGTGGAACAAGGGTATCTTCTGAACCTTCTAGCAACTCCTCTCTTGGAAGAAAAGGTTCGCTCCTTTCAGCTTGGTGATCCGTACACAAGAAAGATCATCTCCAGGATTCAGCTTCCGAAGTATGAGTCCTTTCACGTCGATGATCAAGGCACGCTTTTCTTTGAACACCGAATGTTTGTTCCGAACTACCCGGATTTGAGAGAGCAAGTTCTCAAGGAGGCGCATGATTCTGTTCTTTCTATCCACCCTGGCAGCACAAAGATGTACATGGACTTGAAAACACAATATTAGTGGCCGGGATTGAAAAGATATTGTGCCAAGTATGTCTCGGAATGTGATGTCTGCCGCAGAGTGAAAGCTGTCCATCAGAAACCTTCCGGTCTTCTACAGCCATTGAAACCCCCGGAATGGAAATGGGAGAAAGTGGAGATGGACTTCATCACTGGTTTTCCGAGGTCGCAGAAGGGCAACAATGCAATCTTTGTTGTCATTGACAGGCTTTCTAAAGTGGCTCACTTCTTCCCCGTCAAGGAAACCATTTCTGCAATTCAGTTGGCTGAGCTCTATATCAACAGAATTGTCTCTCTGTATGGGGTTCCGCTTGAGATCAGTTCAGACCGTGGAAGCATCTTCACTTCCAAGTTCTGGGAAAGTTTCCAAAATGCTTTGGGAACAAAGTTGAACTTCAGCACAGCTTACCACCCTCACCGCAAGGACAAGTTGAAAGGATCAATCGATTCTGGAGGATATGCTTCGTGCTTGCGTCATCTCTTTGGCATGAAGTGGGAAGAATGTCTTCCTTATGCTGAATTCTCTTACAACAATAGCTTCGTAAAAGTCTAAAGATGGCACCATTTGAGGCTCTCTATGGTCGCAAATGCAGAACTCCGATTGGTTGGTCGGGTGCAGGAGAAAGAATCTTGTTTGGCCCTGACATTGTGACTCAAGCGGAGGAGAAGGTTCACATCATTCTTGAAAATCTGAGGATTGCTCAAAGTCGCCAGAAGAGCAATTATGACAGAAAGCACACAGACATGGAGTATGTCCCTGGTGATCTCGTTTACCTTCGTGTCACTCCCATGAGAGGCACGCACCGTTTTGGTATCAAAGGAAAGCTGGCTCCTAGATACATCGGTCCTTTCAAAATTCGTGGAAGAAGAGGAGAAGTTGCTTATGCTCTTGAGCTCTCGGAAAAACTCAAAGTCCATGATGTTTTCCACATCTCTCAGCTCAAGAAGTGCTTCAAGGATCCCGGCAGGACCGTGGACCATGAGCTTATCAATCTCCAAGAAGACCTGTCTTATCAAGAACACCCCACAAAAATCCTTGAAGTCGCAGAAAGAAGGACTCGCAACAAGTCCATCAAGTTCTGCAAGGTGCAGTGGTCGCACCATTCCGTTGATGAAGCCACTTGGGAACATGAAGATGAGCTCCGTGCCAAGTATCCTACCCTCTTTGTGTCTTCTTCTTCATCCTAGAATCTCGGGGCGAGATTCCTGTTTAGTGGGGGAGAGTTGTAGCATCCCAATTATCTAACAATTGTAATGCTACTTGGTCTAGTAATATAATGGCTACTTCAAATATATATTTGTTGCATCATCATTATATCATGCTCATGTCATCATGCCTCCTTGCATTTGAGCATCATATAAAACCCTTTTTGATTTGGTTCTCATCTCATATGCATTGTTAATTGTATTTGCCTCTTGATATTGTATTTGGTTCTTGATATATTGTTTAATGCCCAAGTTGAGTTGGGGGCATATCTTTTGTTAACTCCACCACCTTTCCTTCACCACCTTATAATTTCACCATCCAACTAAATATGAGCTTGGCACTTATTGGTTTTACCTCTAGCTCATGTGGGTTGGGATGGATCCAATTCTTTTCCACATGCTCTCATCTTGGCATCATTTTGTTTTCACATTATTGATATATGAGAGCCACATGGCCACCTTTGCATGCCTTGTGGGTGGAACCCTATTTCTAGCTCCCTTACGTGTTGTTTTGGGGTTATCATCATGTTGGGATATTTTGTGGGCTTATTAACTACCTAGTGGCATATACACACTAGCAAGTTCCATTGTATTTCAAAAATGGTCATCTCCATCTACTCCACATGGGGCATCTTATGCCGATTTGCTTCTTATCCGTACTCGGATTTTGTCTTCCGCTTCCACCTGATACTCTGTTGATTGATGTATGAGGAGATATCCTAAACTATTATATCTATCTAGGATATTTGGATCTTGCCGTATGGCGTTGCTATATTTCCTTTCTTTTTAGATGGAATGGCTCTGATGTACTGTTGTATGGTGGCTTGCATACATACTCATTTGTGTATGTAGTTGATCCCTTCGCCTGCCGATTACGCCTGCTCTTGTCCCGATGTTTGGAAATGGTTGGGACGGCCGAAAGGTCTACCTGTGAGAGGCATCTGGGCCCCACCGTACTATTTCAACCATTTCCGTTCATCCAGGCTTGTAACTAGGAGCGTAATTCACCGAGGTAGTTACAGCGTGTTGCTAACAAAGCTGCCCATGACCTGGCTCAACACGGTCTGAAATGTAATGTGAACTCCTCTCTGATGTGGGAGTGCGAGGTGCCGGAGTGCGCCAATATTGCTGTAGTGGGTGATTCTTCCCAATTTGTTCCGTAATAAAGCTGTGTGCTTTCCCTAAAAAAACAGATCCAATGGTCTTCTTATAGGATGGTGGCAAAGAATTGGCAATATGTCAAGTTTAATCTTTAAAGGATGATATAACATGGGTTAGCATTTGACACATTTTGATCTAAATTTTTGAATATAACATGGTTATCTTGCTGCTGTCTTGCTTATCATTTTAATCTCTGACCTCTCACAACTTTTTGCTTATCATTTTAATCTCTGACCTCTCACAACTTGTTTTGCTTATCATTTTATTCTCTGACCTCTCACAACTTGTTTTGCTTATCATTTTACTCTCTGACCTCTCACAACTTGTTTTTACATTTTGTGCAGCCTGCAACCTCTACGATTTTTTTTTTGGGGTGAGGCAGGACGGCATATAGGGTCTCGGCGTGTCTGTCAGCTTGGAGGAGGCCAACTATGCCGGCAAGGAGACTAGTTTTGGTCATGGACGGTTATGGCAACATCCAAGGGCTATGTACACCTCAAAGGCGGCATTAAATTTATTTTTTTGAGCAGATGGCGGCATTGCATGTTATGACAGAATGATTTATGTTGCACAAATATGTAGTGACAAAAAAAGCATTTTACTCTCTGACCTCTCACAACTTGTTTTTACATTTTGTGCAGCCTGCAACCTCTACGATTTTTTTTATGGTGAGGCAGGACGCATATAGGGTCTCGGGCGTGTCTCATCAGCTTGGAGGAGGCCAACTATGCCGCAAGAGACTAGTTTTGGTCGCGACGGTTATGGCAACATCCATGGCTATGTACACCTCAAAGGCGGCATTAAATTTATTTTTTTGAGCAGATGGCGGCATTGCATGTTATGACAGAATGATTTATGTTGCACAAATATATAGTGACAAAAAAAAGCATTTGCACCCCATGTCGAAGTGCACCTGTGGGGGTGTGACACATGTCAAGCTTATGGCCAAGGTAATCTCCCTCTCTAAGATAGGGGCCCATAGGTTACGGCTTGCATCTGCGTCACAGTTATCGGTTTTTTGGTATACATTTGAGACAGCTGACCACCCTTGCCGGCTGGTGAAGGCTGTGCCCCCGTTACAGGTTATGAACTGGTTCGATGTCTCCTAGTTAAGCGATGTGGTACTAACTGGTAGTACTCCGTACGTCGTAAGTCGTCAAATCGTACATCGAGTCGGCCCGTGCTACTCCCGACTCGGCCGACATACGCCTGATATTTCCGCCAGACTCGGCCCGTGCTACTCCAGCAAGACACGGACCGCATTGGCCCAACAAGCCCATGGAGGACGATCTCGTCGTGTACTGTCCTGGGCGAACGAGCGCGCGCGGGCCGATTTTCTTCAGGACCAACATACGGTTTCCTGCCAACCATGCGACTTCGCGTCGGAGGGGCTTGATCTCGATGGCAGTGTGCCGCCTCTTCCACAACAAGGTGTACATCCGCTTAATCCATGGTGCACGGCGATGAGGCCGGTCGACGATCGTAACTCGGACGAAAGCCTTGATATCGGAATAAGGTCCTTTCGCTGCTCTATCCTTCTTCGGCGGTGTGTCTAGCGCCGCCGGAGAACGCGTGAAGTCTTGTGTCTGGCAGATCTTCTGGGATCTATCCTTGTTTCGTATCCATTGGTATCGTTCAAGGTCAGTTTCTTTCGATCTATGGTTCTTATCTTTGACGATGGTTGCTGCTCTGGTGTGTTGGTCCTTTGGGGCCTTAGCACGACGACTTCCGCCTGTCTACTACAACAAGTTCTACGACAAGCTTTGCCCGGCTCCAATGATGAAGGGATGACGACGCAGCGTGCCTTCGCTCGTGCTAGTTTTTGTAATCATCGCTAGGTGGTCCAATGACCTATTTGTAATTTTTACTACTTTTATGACCCTTTGTACTGATGTTGATGATTATTAATAGATCGGTGAAATTTCGTAAAAAAGAAAAGAAAAAAAGAAAGGCTCCTCTTGCATGCTGCCTTCGGTTTAATCCACCGTCTGCAGTTCCTCGGAGGAAGATACACATCTGCCTTCTTGTGGACGCAAAGTTTAATCTGAACTGTTGATTTTTTTTGGGTTCAATTATGGTCTGGTAGCGCCTTTGCTTGATCAAGGCTAGAAGATGTAAATAACGGTATTAACAGAACCGTGAATTTCTTCTTGTTTTTGTGTTCATCACATGCAGGAATACATGTGAAACGATTATTTATTGGTAATTAAAAGAAGAAACAGTTACTGATCTAGCCATAAGCAGAAGTTTAGCGCCTCGAGTGCAACTGACCAATTTGTTCTCTCTCTAATTTGATGCGCGACTACATTTGATAAACTATGCATGATCTGCCCAGGTAACATTTTCAAATAGGAGATTTAGAGACGTCTAGACAAACAAAAGGATAAGAGCGGTAGCATCACAGTTTCACAAAGTTAATTGCAAAAATATCATAACAATTGCGCGAGGAGTTTAAAAATCCACCATGCAAAAATCCATGTACATTGCGCTGGTGACTTACACCGTGTCCTGTGCTCGAATTTTATCTGCCCTAAATAAGATTCTGGCAGTGGGACCTTATGTCAGGGTGACGTGGAGGTGCACAACCATATTGGGAGATATATTTAAAGCAAGGATTTTTGTGTGAAATTTTGGATTCTTCCGGCTGCTACAAATTGTCATCTTTTGCTAAAAAAAAGAAGAAAATCCCTAACTGTTATCTCTGCTTCCACCAATCCATCGCCATATTGTGCTGCCCACCATTGATCTTTAGTTGGAGGAAGATGGCTCGCCGGAGCAGTAGCACCATGGGCGGCAGAGGATGCCGACGTGGGCCATGACTCCCATCTCATCAGCGTACGTGTCCGCCTTCGCTGCAACCCACCACCGCCTCCGTGTTTGGACGCCGACGTCACCTCTCACCACCACCTCCTCCCAGGTCGCCGATGTCACGTTCCTTCCTCTGTCCCTGGCCGTCGGCCCGGCTTGGCACCTCACCTTTGGCTAGATCCCAGGGGCGCGCCCTGCCATGGTGCACCGTCGTGCTGGCTCCCGCCCGCGGCCTTCTCTCTATCGTGCTGGCCCCCGTTGTGGCCCGACGGCGGGGTCTCCGCGCAAGTGCTCCGATGTTGCAGGATGTACTCCCCGCCTGGGGAGCTCCGCCGGCTGGCTGTGGAGCAACTAATGCCTCCACGCCGTGCACCACCATAGTTGGCGGCGGGGACTGCACGACCATGCCATGGTTGGAGGAGGAGGATTGGTTCGGCATCGCCGAGCTTGAGGGTGAGAAGGCGGAGCTTAGATAGTGAAGCTCGTGGAGATTGATGGGAGTGTGCGGCCAGGGTTGAAGAGAGTGAGATTAGCGCCCTATGGCCATAGGTGAACTTATCTAACCGTTGGCCACAGCGCTGCCGTTGCCATATGACGTGTCCTTAGTTTTGCTATGTACTAGTGATAACCCCGGCGTCGGGCAAGCAGAGCAGCAGCTCTATCTCAGGTTTCAGGAAGGGTCAAGGCGACATCCATTAATCTCAGAGATAATTGGTACATGTTTCTCTTCCTTTGGTTCATTATCCACTTTGTGTGAGAGAAATTCCAGTTATCAACAAATTTGATATCTAATGCTCTCTATAGGATAATCTTAGTCCTTATAAAAGTTTGGCTACATGGTAGACTGGCCAACAACGATAACTGTTGGGTAGTGCCCTTGATATCAAGCACATATCAGGATGAGAATGGGAGAGAATCGCACCACGCCCGCACCAATCCACCAAGAAAACCACGTCACTACGACACTAATCAAACCCACTAATTCATCTAATGAACCCGCCCTGCACCAGCCCGCAACACATCAGCCACCAAACTACACCAACATGTTTCACTTTTGGGGTTTCGAACAATTTTCAGCCTACTCCAGTAACTATGGGGACAAGCAAAAGTTGCATAAAGCTTAATTGATGTTTAACGAACAGTTAGGGGTGGATTGTTTGTTTGGCGCAGAAGCAATAGTATCAAGTGCACGTAGTTCCTAAGACTAGAGGACTGACGAAGGTGTACTGTTTGTGTGGCGACTTTGACCTCTTCGTGTCACCTCCCCTTAGATCCCTTCCTCTTACTGTTCCATGGTGCTTTCTTCCTCCTCCTCTACTCTTGTCCATGGTGGCAGAGGTGGGGGGGTCTAGTTTGTCGGATCGTTGGTGTGTTGTGTGGCCCTGTGTGTGAAGCGCGATATCTGGGGTTACTCCCTTGCTGGCCTCCTCTCCTTCCTTCTGCCAGGGCTGGATCTATGGGAGTATTAGTGTGGAGGTCTAGATCAAGGCTTCTGGGGTTTTGCTGCTATCCAGTTGGAGCCGATGCGGTTGTTGCTAACCCTTCTGTTGGCTATCAAGGAGATGGACAAGGAGGGGTGTGGCGGCCTATTCTTCGGGGAAGAGCTGGTGAGCAGGCAAGATCGAATAATGCATGCAGAGAGATTGTTTGGTCTCAACCAAGCCGACAAAAAAGATGCCTGCAAGGTGGCGACCAAGACAAGGATGGTGTCGGAGGCCCGATGGCAGGGCGGTGGCGACAATAGGTGCGGGAGGCCAAGACACTAAGGGCAAGAAGGCCATGTGAAAGGACTATAGGAGCAGGCGATTATGCAGCAATGATGTGAGGGTTGTTGCACTCTACTCTTGCAGATTCAACCCATGATTTGGAATCGTTTCCACCCGCTGTGGTTTGGAACTACACCACACCTCTCCAAGCCGTGGAATGAGTTGACCTGCACTACTCGAACCCAATTTCAGCTTAACTCGTTCCAGCCCACCCAAATGGCAGCCAAACAGAAACCCACATGTTAGACCCACACGAACCTGCCTTAGTTTGAGTCTGAAGCACACAAAGAAGCTCAACTATGTGTAGCCAATTTGATTTAAATTCTGACTAATTTTGTAGGTGCTTGACTAATTGCTATAGACTATGGTGACGGTCAGATTAATCCATCTACTAGCCGACGTATAGAGCGGTGGTCTTGTTGATACTGAAGATAGCGGCGTGGTTGTGCCGGCTTGGTCTAGCCATCAAAGCATGGTCACAGGAGACATCACCAACGCACAACCCCACAGCTATAGGTTGGTTGTTTTTAGCCGTTGTTCCTGTACGTCAATTCTCCACAATTCCACATTATTGTTGCTTACAAGGTTTAATAATCAAGCAAAAATTGTATTTTAGTTGAAATGGTTGGATCGTCTCTAGCATATACCGCATATCGGCAGACCTGCTAATTTTTTTGGCTGATATGTGGTATTGAGGTCAAAAATGGCCTTTCCAGATACCATAAAGGGCCGAAAACTGTAATTTTTTGCGGTATCCCGCACCGAGGACCATTTGTCCCACATATATTTGGTAAGGGGGGCCTAGATATAGGATACCACATCCATTTTCCCTTCCTCCCCCGCACAGAAACCCTTTTCACCGCCTGCCCCGGTCTCCGATTCCGGCCACCTCCGCCGCCGAAAATCACATTGCCGATGCCCACCTCCGTGTCAACCCCCCATGTACCCATGGCCGCCCAATCATGCCGCAATTTGGGCGGACACAATCGCCCTTCTCCGCGCCGCGAAGGAAGCTCGGGCTTGCTAGCTCGCCCGCCGCTGCCGTCGGAGGAGGAGGTACGCCGGTGCCGCTCCGAGCAGGGACGAGTGTGGCGCGCCGCACTGCACTGACCTCTCCTGCATGGGCGGGCTACCGCTCGCCCTGTGGCGAACGATGTCGAGGCGGGTAGCTTGCGCGCTGGCGAACGCTAGCCCAGAACTCCGCGCCGTCACGCGGTCGTCCGCGAGCCCGCTCCCGCGCATGTGCCCGCTCCTGCCACTCCCGCCGCTCCTACCGATGATTACAACTCGGACGACGAGAGCGAGGAGCTCCTGGTGAACGAGGCGAAGTTCAGCTCCATCTGCACCGTACGAACCGACATCATGGACCACGCGAAGCGCCACCCCTCGCGCGTGATGCGAAGAAGCGTGATCTTCGCCATGCCATCCGCCGCTCTGCCAGTGAGCACCAGGTGCGGCTTGGCTTCCTCGTCATCGACTGCACCGACGACGACACCATCGACTCCGACGACGAGTAAGCGCGCGCCGCCGCCGCTATAGATGCTCCGATGAGTAGGTACCGCCGGTGGAGTTCCGTAGACACTAGGACTAGTCTGGATGCAAGGCGCGACATCATTTTTTGCGGTACATATATCGATCTCGATGATCAAAACCTCTCTTATGTATGAATCTGGTGCCAATGTGTGACTTTTTTAAATATGCAGTTCGGATCTATTTTATCTATTTTGCTTGAGTGTTTACCGTACTGCAAAAACCGTATCCGTGTTTTGCGGTACCGTGGGATGTGCTTTTATACCGCAACGTACTCTAAGAAATATAGCACGAAGAAGTAGGAAACACTAAAACTACCGTCATTAAAAAAGTTAGAAGACTCTGTTCCAACAGGTGATTTTCTAATACGTGTACGTTGTTAAAAAGAAAGTATATGATCAATTAAAAGAATTTTTAATTTGCATAGTTCTATGCATGCGGTGGACCTGACTCAAAAAATGCCTACACACCATATCGATGTGCCCCTATACGGTGTGACATCTAGGATATCCTAGAGTCCCTTCCAATATTCTAAGCGCTTTTGAAACAGCTACCACACCTTGCCGGTTGGTGCAGACTGTGCCCCCGAAACAGATTATAAACAGGTGCGACATCATGTCCCTAAGCGATGTGGTACTAATAACACCGGCTCCTCCTTAAGTCTACGTTGATACGGGACAGCCCCATAAACCGCCAGAGCCGGCCCAACAAGCGCCAGCCCATCGAGTACGAGGACAGATATCAGCTACAGACAAACGTCCGCTAAAAAAACACCATTTACGAGGACACGCGCGCCGGTGGCCGGAGCGAGCGAGCGTGCGTTGTTGCCAGCAGGCTGCGCCGCACGGCCTTCATCCGGTCCGCTTACCGTCAAGAGCTACCTAGGGTTTCCTGCCAACTCGTGGCCGGACCTCTACGGCGCAGGCAGGAAGCACCCGATTCCTTCGTCGGAGGGGCTCGATCTCGCGGGCGGCGGGGATCATCCTGCAAGATGCGCAAGTCGGCGGTGGTGGAGGCGGTGGCGGTGGCCGCCGCTTCCACACTCCACAGGTCCGAAATACATGGCGCACGACGACCGCAACTACAAAAGGGCCAGTAAATCAACCCTGCCTTCGATTTATTTAGCTCAGATTTAATGACGGATTATATTAAATGCTGTCGAAATTTGGTACTTGCTCAGATTTAGCAGTTTGAGTGTTAGTGTGTACTCTAGTAACTCTACAGTTTTATGTTTTAGAAAATTCTGACAGTTAATCTGACTGATTGGTAGCTGCTTAAACATTATTATAACTCCTGACTGTTGCTAGATCAATTCGATCTCAGGGCTATATGTAATGTCCCCCAGGCTGGTCATGTATCTGGCCATAAAAACAAAAGAAAATTAGGCCTGAGGTTTCATGTGTATGTTTTTCTTAGATAATAGGCTCAAAGAGCCCGGCTTTAAATTAATAAAGCCCACAAGCGGTTTGCATACAAGGTACATATATTACAAGCTTGAACAAGAAAGAAAAGAAAAGCAAACTACAACAGGAGCCAGAGGAGTTGGGCGTCTGATGACCCACAAGTATAGGGGGTGTATCGCATATTTTCGAGGGAAGTGAAACCCAATTTATTAATTCGACACAAGGAGAGCCAAAGAATACTTATCAGCCTTAACAACTGAGTTGTCAATTCAGCTGCACCTGGAAACAATCTTGCTCACAGCAGTTTATCAGTAGCAACAGTTTTGTAGTAAGAATAGTAAAGTAACAGTAGCAGCAAAACAAAGACAGTAGTAACAAAAGCAGTAAACAGTGGGATTCGAGTGCGGTAGGCATAGGGATGGATGGACGGGCGTTGCATTGACAAGACAATTCACATAGCAATCAGAATATAGGGCAATTGCAGATAAATAAGATAAAGCATCCAAGTTCTAGACAATCTTAGGCATGTGTTCCATATATAGTCATACGTGCTCGCAATGAGAACTTGCACAACATCTTTTGTCCTGCCAGCCCGTTTGCAGCGGGGCCTCTAGGAAACTACTGGCAATTAAGGTGCTCCTTTTAATAAAGCACCAGAGCAAAGCATTAACACTCCGTGAACACACGTGATCCTCACATCAAAGCCTTTCCCTTCCGGCTACCCCAATTTCTGTCACTTCGGGACCATAGGTTCCGGACAACGACGTGTGTATACAACTTGTAGATAAGACCCAAAACAATACTATCATAATGAATCAATAATAAGTTTAGATCTGAAATCATGACACTCGGGCCCTAGTGACAAGCATTAAGCACAACAAGGTTGCAACAAAGTCATAAAGCACTAATAGAGATACTAGGCACTATGCCCTAACAATCTGATGCCATTACATGAACGATCTCATCCAATCTCTACCATCCCCATAGCCTACAGCAGGGGATTACTCACTCATAGATGGGGGAAACATGGATGGTCGATGGAGAAGCGATGGTGATGATGATAGTGAAGGGTTTCGCAGCATAGTAAATCAAAATTTTCTACGGAAGCGAACAGAGGGAAAGCCAAGATCTAATCTAGGAGATGCAAACAACGAGAGAGATTGGATTAGATCTTCATACCCTTGAAGTTTCAGACAGCGAACGCTCGTCTAACATGGGTGATGTAGTCGTACTCGCTTCTCCTCCTCGCGATCCGATCCGATCTAGCACCACAAGTGGAGGTGCCTCCGTGAGATGCACACGTGCAGCACCTCGACGTCTCCTCCTTCCTCGGACCAGCAAGTAGGGTGGAGAGATAGATTGGATCTACAACATGACGGCGTGGTGTATATGGTGGAGAATTTCTGCAGCAGGGCTTCGCCTACAAACAGTCGGGAGGGAGAGAGGAGGGCAGCAGGGCAACTAGGGTTTGGAGGAAGGTGTGTATGGGAGGGGGCGCCCTAGCCCTCTATATATAGAGGGGGAGGGGGCGGACAACCCTAGCCCCTCCTCCAAGCCTTGGGCCGGCGGCCAAGGGAGGAAGGAGTGGGGGGGCTAGGACTCTATCTCTAGTTTAAACAATTTAAACTTATCCCTCTTCTAGAAATTCTATCCCGAGATTTAAACGGGTTAAATCTCTCTAGAATCGGCTGGGCCCTATGGGGCCTTGTGCCCTGGCCCAATGCGCCAGGACACTCCCTCATAGGCCCATGCCCCTCCGGAAGGTGGGACCACGTTGGCCCCCTTCGAAGGTTCTAGAAGCTTCGGTACAATACCGATTAACCGGAACAATTCAACTCCAAAACTGCACCGCCTTATATGAATCTTATTCTCCGGACCACTCCGAACCTCTCGTGATGTCCCGGTCCCATCCGAGACCAACAAAAATTCATAAACCAAGTATCCAATCTATCCTAGCGTCGAGACACGTTATGTGTGACCCTCGGGTTCGAGAATATGCATATGATCTTCTATCAATAATCAACAGGGTCCAGGCACCCATATTGACTCCTACACATTCATCGATGATCATATCGGATGAACCACGATGCCAGGATTCAATCAATCCAATATATATATTCACTTTGTCTCTAGATATTTTACTTGCCCGAGATTCTATCGTCGGTATCGTCATACCTAGTTCAATCTCGTTCACAGCAAGTACTTTACTCGTTCCGTAATCCGATATCACTTTGTGATTAACTCCTTAACCATATGCTTGCAAGCGGTGTTGATATCGATTACCGAGTGGGCCCGAAGTATATCTCTCCGACTTGGGAGGGACAAATTCCATCTCGATACATACAACCCAGATACTTTCCGATCACGAGAGACACCTTTATGATCACCCTCTCATAGGATGACGTTTGATGACCTCAAAGCTTTCTTGATACTGTGGAGTTGTATTATCTCATGGTCTAAGGAATACAATATTTGACATGAGAAAAGCTTCGCAAAGACGAACACGATGAAACGATCTAATAGCTTTGCTTAGTTTGGGTCTATCGACCATATCATTCTCCAATGATATGATCTCATTATCAATTGACAACTCATGTCTATGGTTAGGAAACCTTAACCATCATTGATCAATGAGCTAGTCCATAGAGGCGCATTAGGGACACGGTGTTGTTCACAAACCACACAAGTATTAAAGTTTCCGCTTAATACAATTCTAGCATGGAATATAAACTTTATCATGAACAAGAATTATAATAATAACATCTTTATTATTGCCTCTAGGGCATAATTCCAACAGTCTCCCACTTGCACTAGAGTCAATAATCTAGTTTACATCTGGCAACAATCTCACACCCATGGCAATCGAGGTGCTGATCATGTTTACGTGGAAGAGGTTTAGTCAATGGATCTGCGACATTCAGATCTGTATGTACTTTGCTAATCTTCAGATCTCCATCTGCTATATAATCTCGGATTATATGAAACTTGCGGTTGATATGCTTGGTCTTTGGATGATATCTTGGTTCCTTAGCGAGTGCTATGGCGCCGTTGTCACACAATATCTCCAGTGGGTCCAATGCACTTGGAACCACGCCAAGCTCAAGGATGAAGTTCCTGATCCAAACTCCTTCACTTGACGCTTCTGCAGCAGCCATGTATTCCGCTTCTACTGTAGATCCTGCGATCACGCTTTGCTTGCAGCTTCTCCAGCTCACAGCTCCTCCATTCAAAATATACACGTATCCTGTCTGAGATTTACAATCATCCTTGTCGGTGTCGAAACTAGCATCGACGTAACCTTTTCTGACAGCCGTTCATCACCCCATAGACTAAGAACATTTCTTTAGTCCTATTTAGGTACCTTAGGATGTTCTTCACGGCTGTCCAGGTTCCACTCTGGATCACTTTGATATCTGCTCGTCAAACTAAGAGCATTGGACACATCCGGTCTAGTACACAAGATGGCATACATGATGGAACCTATGGCGAGGCATAAGGCACTTTGCTCATAGCTTCCCTATCATTTACCATAGCTGGACACCGAGCCTTGCTCAATATCTTACTCGACAACATAGGCACCAACCTTTCAATGCCTTATCCATTCTGAACCTTTTCGTAACTTTGTCTAGGTATGTACTTTGGCTTAAAGTTATCAAAGGCCTTTGTCTATCTCTATAGATTTTTATGCCCAATATATAAGCAGCTTCACCTAGGTCTTTCATTGAAAAACACTTGTTCAAATAACTCTTCACATCGTTAAGCATGTTGATGTCATTTCCAATAATCAATATGTCATCCACATATAGTACCGTAAACGCCACCGAGCTCCCACTCACTTTTGTAGATGCAAGCTTCAGAGCAATTTGGAACAAATCCAAAGCTCTTGATCACTTGATCAAAACGAAGGTTCCAACTCCGAGATGCTTGCTTCACCATAAATGGAACGCTGAAGTTTGCATACTTTATCAAGATCCTTAGGATCGACAAAACCTTCGGGTTGCATCATATACAACTCTTCATCAATGTTGCCATTGAGGAAAGCCTTGACATCCATTTGCCATATTTCATAATCATGAAACGCAGCAATTGCTAATAAAATCCGAATGGACTTAAACATCGCCACGGAGAGAAAGTCTCATCGTAGTCAACACCTTGAACTTGTCGAAAACCTTTCGCAACAAGCCGCGGCTTTATAGACGGTAACATTACCATCCGCGTCCGCTTTCTTCTTGAAGATCCATTTGCACTCAACGGCCTTTCTACGCTAGGAGGGTCCACCAAAGTCCATACTTGGTTTTCGCCATGGATCCCAATTGGATTTCATGGCTTCTAGCCATTTCTCGTAGTCCGGGCTCATCATCGCTTCCTCATAGTTCGTGAGGTTTACTGCCTTCTACTAACAAGACAATAAGACAGGTTGCTGCACCACTCAGAGGGGCACGCGACCTTGTCGACTTCGCGACGCTCAAGAGCAAGATCGTCCAAGCTTCATGATCCTTGTCATTAGCTTCCTCTATTGTTGGTGCAAAGCGGCATTGGAACAATTTCAGGTGCTGCGCTACTCTCCAATTCAAGAGAAGGTTCAATAACCTCGCCTAGCTCTACTTTCCTCCCACTCACTTCTTTCGAGAGAAACTCCCTCAAGAAAGGAACCGCTTTTTGCATAAACACTTTGCCTTCTTCTGTGGATAGAAGGTATACCCAATAGTTTCCTTAGGGTATCCTATGAAGACGCATTTCGCTTTGGGTTCGAGCTTGTCCGCATCAACTTCTTGACGAAGCTTCAGATCCCCAAACTTTAAGAAACGACAACTTAGGTTTAGCACCAAACCATAGTTCATACGGTGTCGCCTCAACGGATTTAGATGGAGCCCTATTTAAAGTGAATGCAGCTTTCTAATGCATAACCCCAAAATGATAACGGCAAATCAGTAAGAGACATCATCGATCGGACCATATCTAATAGGGTTCGATTCCTGCTCAGACACACCATTGCGCTGTGGTGTTCCGGTGGCGGAGTTGTGAAACGATTCCACTTGCTTTGAGATGCGTGAGAAAATCATAACTCAAATATTCGCCCCCACGATCGGATCATAGAAACTTAACCTTTTGTTACGATGGTTCTCCACTTCATTCTGAAATTCTTTGAACTTTTCAAACGTTTCAGATTTATGTTTCATTAAATAGATATACCCATATCTACTTAAGTCATCGGTAAAAGTGAGAAAATAGCGATATCCACCAAGCTGTCAAACACTCATCGGTCCGCATACATCGGTATGTATGATTCCCAACAAGTCCGCTGCTCGCTCCATCATACCGAGAACGGGTTTTGATCATCTTGCCCATGAGGCATGGTTCGCATGTGTCAAATGATTCAAAATCAAGAGACTCCAAAAGTCCATCGAATGGAGTTTCTTCATGCGCTTTACACCAATATGACCTAGACGACCGTGCCACAAATAAGTAGTATTATCACTATCTACTTTGCATCTCTTAGCCTCAATGTTATGGATGTGTGTTTCATCCCTTTCGAGATTTAGAAGAAATAAACCACTCACAAGAAGTGCATGACCATAAAAGATGTTACTCATATAAATAGAACAACCATTATTCTCCGATTTAAATGAATAACCGCCTTGCAATAAACACGATCCAGAAATAATGTTCATGCTCAACGCAGTACATAATAACATTTATTAAGGTTTAAAACTAATCAAGGTAAAACTAAGGAGAGCGTCGACGCCATCACATCAACTCTTGATCCGCTGTTAACGCCAAGATCGTCACCTCATCCTCGCAAGTCATTGCCTATTCCGTAGCTCCTGCTTCGAAAGTTACAAATATTAGCAACGAACCAAGATCAAATACCTGTGCACTACAACGAGGGCTAGTGAGGAAAACATCAATAACATGTATATCAAATATACCTTTGATGGTGCCAGCCTTCTTGTCCGCTAAGTACTTGGACAGTTGCGCCCAAAGGACCCTTGTCCTGCAATAGAAGCACTCAAAGGTCCGCTTGGGACCAGACTTGAGCTTCTTCTCAGTAGGGGCAACGCGCTTGCCGACGCCTTTCTTGAAGGGCTTCTTTGCACCTTTACCTTTCTTAAAGGAGGGCTTGTTGACCATCAACACATGATTATCCTTCTTGATGTCCACCTCCACAGCCTTCAGCTTTCTAAGAGCTCGGTGATCGATTGCTGGAACCAATCTGATTATGAGTCACTACAAAACTTTTGTAGCTGGGAGGAGTGATTGCGAACCGTCAATCTTGAGCTCCTCCGAATCTTGCAGTCCAGCTTGTTCAAGACGTTGAGTGTAGCCCGACATCTTAATGGCGTGCTCACTAACGGAACTCCTTCCTCCATCTTGCGCTAAAGAACTTCGGAGATCTCATTTCTCTCGAACGGGCCTGAGTCTGAAACATGGTTTTCAGCTCTTCGAGAATCTCAAAGGGCCCGGATAGTTTTCAAAAGATTTTGAAGTTCGCCCATAGCAAACAACATGATGCTCTTAATCACACCATAATCATCTTTTGCGCGATCGATAGACAGCTTTCTCATCAGCCCGCAGCTTGCAGCAGGAGGGTTACCTAACGCTTTCAAGGACATGGTCCTTTGTCCGCCGCATGTAATGATTCTTAGATTGCGAACCGGTTGGTGAAGTTAGAACCATTGTTTCTAAGCTTTTCTTTCTCGTAAAAACGCTTGAAGTTGAAGTTGGACTTGGCCATGTGATCTACAGATTTGCAAGTACAATTTAGACTATGTTCATGATAAATAGTTCAACTTAATCAAATTACTAGATGAACTCCCACTAAATTCAACATCCCTCAAGTTGTTTAGTGAACACGATCCAAATTCACCACACCAAATCCGATCTTCACGAAGAGATGTGGTTTCAATGGTGGACAACGGCGTCGATCATATCATTCATATGACTCATGCTTAACCTTTCGGTTCTTGTGTTCCGAGGCCATGTATGTACATGCTAGGCTCACAAGCTAGACCCAAGTATTTCCGCAGCAGTAAAACTGGCTTGCACCCGTTGTATGTGAGCGAGAGTCTATAGCACCATCATCACGTGATGCTTGGACACGATTTAACTTTCGCGAACGGTGCATACTTGGGGAGAACACAGTTTTATCTTGATCTTTATGAGGAATCATCTTATAATGCTACCGTCGATCTAAGCATAATAAGATACATAAAAGGATAAACATCACATGCATATAACTTTATGTGACATGGTATAGCCAATCTTCGCAATGATATCCATCTTGTGCGTGCATGATCTCCATCACTTCACCATGATTGCCTCCACCACGAATAGCAACTACAACTATTGCTAACTACTTAGCGATAAAGTAAAGCTATTACATGGCGATAAGAAGTTGACTCGCAGGTCATACACAATTATAAAGACAACCATATGGCTCTGCCGTTGTGTACTCATCGACATGCAAGTCGTGAAACATTACAAAACATGATCATCGTGACATACAATACACATCACATCTTGGGCCATACCATATCACGAAAACACTCCCGCAAAACAAGTTAGACGCCTCTACTTTGTTGTTGCATGTTTTACGTGGCTTATGGGAGTAGATGCTAAGAACGATTCTTACCTACGGAAAGCCACAACGGTGATATTATGGTTGCCAAACTCCGTGTTAATCCCATGACAACTATAGTGAGAGAAACCGACATCCACCAGCCGCATGTGTGGAACAAGCCACACGTCAAGTGCGGAGTCGTCTCGCGAACGACGTCACAGAAGGTTGGCCTGGACCGCTCAATCTCACTATCCCGCCATAAGAAGAACACAAACAAGAGGCTTGCAACAGAAAACATCAACGCTCAAGAACAACCATGTTATGCTCTACTCGTGAAACACATCTACGCATAGATCTAGCTCGATACCATCAAGGGTTTCGCAGATAGTAAATCAAAATTTTCTACTGGAAGCAACAGAGGGAAAGCCAAGATCTAATCTAGGAGATGCAAACAACGAGAGAGATTGGATTAGATCTTCATACCCTTGAAGATTCAAGACAGCGGAACGCTCGGAACGTGGGTGATGTAGTCGACCGCTTCTCCTCCTCGCGGTCCGATCCGATCTAGCACCACAAGTGGCGGTGCCTCCGTGAGATGCACACGCAAAGACTCGACGCCTCCTCCTTCCTCGGACCAGCAAGTAGGGTGGAGAGATATATTGGATCTACAACACGACGGCGTGGTGTATATGGTGGAGAATTTCTGCAGCAGGCTTCGCCACAAACAATGGGAGGAGAGAGGAGGCGCAGGGCAACTAGGGTTTGGAGGAAGGTGTGTATGGGAGGGGCGCCTAGCCTCTATATATAGAGGGGAGGCGGAACCCTAGCCCTCCTCCAAGCCTTGGGCCGGCGGCAAAGGGAGGAAGGAGTGGGGGGGCTAGGACTCTATCTCTAGTTTAAACAATTTAAACTTATCAATCTTCTAGAAATTATATCCCGAGATTTAAACGGGTTAAATATCTCTAGAATCGGGGCCCTATGGGGCCTTGTGCCCTGGCCCAATGCGCCAGGACACTCCCTCATAGGCCCATGCCCCTCCCGAAGGTGGGACCACGTTGGCCCCTTCCGAAGGTTCTAGAAGCTTCCGCAATACCGATTAACCTAACAATTCAACTCCAAAACTGCACCGCCTTATATGAATCTTATTCTCCTGACCACTCCGAACCTCTCGTGATGTCCCGGATCCCATCCGAGACTCAACAAAAATTCATAAACCAAGTATCCAATCTATCCTAGCGCCAAGACACGTTATGTGTGACCTCGGGTTCGAGAATATGCATATGATCTTCTATCAATAATCAACAGCGGGTCCAGGCACCCATATTGACTCCTACACATTCATCGATGATCATATCGGATGAACCACGATGCCGTGGATTCAATCAATCCCATATATATATTCCCTTTGTCTCGCGATATTTTACTTGCCCGAGATTCGATCGTCGGTATCGTCATACCTAGTTCAATCTCGTTCACGAAGTACTTTACTCGCTCAGAATCCGATATCACTTTGTGATTAACTCCTTAACCATATGCTTGCAAGCGTGTTGATATCGACACGAGTGGGCCCAAGTATATCTCCGACTTGGGAGGGACAAATTCCATCTCGATACATACAACCCAACAGATACTTTCCGATCACCTGAGAGACACCTTTATGATCACCCTCTCATAGGATGACGTTTGATGACCTCAAAGCTTTCTTCTGATACCAGGGAGTTGTATTATCTCATGGTCTAAGGAATACAATATTTGACATGAGAAAAGCTTCGCAAAGACGAACACGATGAAACGATCTAATAGCTTTGCTTAGTTTGGGTCTATCCACCATATCATTCTCCAATGATATGATCTCATTATCAATTGACAACTCATGTCTATGGTTAGGAAACCTTAACCATCATTGATCAATGAGCTAGTCCATAGAGGCGTACTAGGGACACGGTGTTGTTCACAAACCACACAAGTATTAAAGTTTCCGCTTAATACAATTCTAGCATGGAATATAAACTTTATCATGAACAAAAATTATAATAATAACATCTTTATTATTGCCTCTAGGGCATAATTCCAACAGATAGTGATGATCTCCTCCAATTCCCCGTCCCGGCAGGGTGCCAGAACGGAGTTTCTGGTGTTGTTTCGTGGAATCTGGTGGTGGCGGCGGAGCGAAACTCCTTCTGGAAAAACGTCGAACCCCCCGGAGTTTTTAGGTTAGAAGGCTCCTTATAGGCGAACAGAGAGACCGAGGGGGTGCCTGGGGGGCCCACACCACCCCCTGGCGTGGCCTGGCCTGGCCCACGCCAGCAGGTGGTGTGGCCACCCCAGGGCTCTTCTCCGTCTCGTATTCGCCCTCGAGTCTTCGAGTAAAATAGGATTTTGGCATATTTTCCGGATTTTTCCCGATAGTTGATTTTCTCGCACAAAAATAGACACCAAGGCAATTCAATGAAACGGCTACTTGCATTAGTTGCATCCAAATCACACAAGTATAGAGGAGAAACAATAGCAAAAGTGTTCGGGAAAGTAGATACGTTTTTGACGTATCAACTCCCCCCAAGCTTAGCTTATTGCTTGTCCTCAAGCAATTCAGTTAAAAACTGAGTGCGATAAAAGAACTTTTACGAACAGATTTGCTTCATATGATGATATTCTCAGCAATGTGATCAACTACCTAGACAATTCATAATAAAGAGTATGCAACTAAGTCTACTTAATAGTCATTGCAAGCTATGAAGAGATTCCAACTCAAGAATAATAAGTAGCATGAGGCACAAACATAAGCAACATTACAATGCTCATAGAAAGGTATGATAGAGTGGTATCTCGTTTGCCTTCGATTATGAATGTCAAGGCACCTCTGAAGTTCAAGTGATAACTAGAAGTAAAGATATCAAGAATACAAGCATCAAAGTCATAACACAAATAACCAAGTAATGGAACAAACACAAAGAATGACAACTAATGCTCTCAAGAAGGTGCTCAAAGAATATGTGGAGACTCAACAAGTAGAAGAAAAAGGTTTTGAATAATTTTGAAAGGCTTCCAAATGCTGAAAGTATGGTACTTGTTAGCTTTGAGCTCTCAATGCCCCTATCATAAGCATCTTTAATGTGGTTAAGGTGAAAGTGACACAACTAAGAGGATATGCTTGACAAGTTATAAATTGAAGTCTCATGCCCCTTACTTACGAAGACCGATTCTCATGCTACTCAACTTCAGTCACAAGTAAGCTCTTGTCATTGTAAGTACATATGTATCATAGAGAACCGCCAACGAGCACCCCTTGCACATGACACGGGAGCTATCCCATAATCAAAATACAAGGCAAGCAGACAATGAGCATCTCAATGATCTTTTTATTTACTATGTGCATAGATTTTTATTGAGGATGCTTCATAGAATGCTCATTATGGTTATGCTGCAAGTTTCCACCATGATTAGGCATGGCTTAGGCTAGCGGCCCAGACGTTTCTCTAACATACATACAAACTCCATGATCTTACAAGTTCCACTTTTATTTCACAATCACGGATCCATAAGCAAAAGAACATGATATCAACTAAGTACAAAGTACCTATGAAGCGCTGAAAGCGGTCCCCATGATACATGGTTCTGCCAACTTCAACTCATAAAGCGCAAGCATATGCACAACAAAGAAGGACGCAATGGTTCAGGTTTATTAAGTGCATAAAATAAAGTGTGCCATCAAGTTTGTGAGAGCTTTACTAACTAACTTTCTCATAACAAGCAAACATTTTATTCGGAAGAAAACAAGGCATATTGAATATGCACGGAGATAGCAAACGATGCTAATAGGTAGGTATGGTGGACACTTTGGAACTATTTAGTAGGAGTTGGAAACATGAGTAAAACACTCAGTGGAAGTGAAGGCTAGCAATAGTAAGGGAGCGACAAACGAGAGAGCAATAGCTGTCATTATCATGCTTGCAACAAAACAAGACTACTCATGGCACGAAAATGATTCAAGATCCTCAAGGCAAAATAATCCGTCAAGGCTTAACTAATTATTACAGTCATGTGCATGCGTGAGCATGTGCCAAGTCGATCAAATGAAACATTCAGAGGAGGATACCACAGTGTCATACCAATTTATGAATACAGTAATGCAAGCAAACATTCATGAGACATGCTACAAACTATTAGCGGGCTGGAGCTAATCACAAGAAAGCAAGAACTACTAAGCATTCAAAGATAACATACACCCTACATGAACGGACTAAGCAAGCTCACAAAGATGAGTATATGTACAAAAATGAAGACAAATAGAGTTCGTTACCAGCCTCTTACCACGCCTCAAGTTGTCATTAATTCTCATTATTGCTCTTCACTTGTGTGGCTTGAATAATAATATGAAACCAATAATCCACTGAGAACTGCTGAACCCTGTAGCCAACTCGCAAAAACCAAAGAAGAACGACAAATATTTTTGGTGTTTTCGATTTTAAACAAAAACCAAAAGTGAAAAACAAGCAAAGCAAAATCTTTATGGGTTTTTTCAAATAGTTCAAACAAAGCAAAAAAGGAACAAGCAAACCAAAGCAGAAAGAAGAAGCAAACCAAAGAGAAACAACAAAAATATTTTTGGTCTTTTTGTGTTTTAGAAAGCAAAAGCAAAGAAGAACGAAAACTAAAAACAGAACGAAAGCATGAATATACAAAGAACCGATGCAGCATGATATGGAGATGAGTGCGGTGTCGGCGTACCTCCCCCCAACCTTAGGCTTTTGGCCTAAGTGGGTATCAATCCCAGGTTGGCCAAGATGAAGTGTCACCGGGGTACGACGAGGAGGTACCCTCGTCCTGGTGCGAGCCAGAGTACATCCCTCTGTAATGTGCGGAATAATCATAGGAGGGCACATCCTCCTAGTGCTGCTCGTGGAAACCCAACAAGCGAAGCTGCTCGTCCACCTCCTCCTTGGAGCGCGACCACGGTCTCCTGTCAACACTAAACAAAGCAGGCTGGGGCAAAAGGATCTCCCTTTCATCCCCGTCAGTGAAAAGCATCCTATATACTAGATTGTTCAAATCAGAGGTAGCAGTGACAAAGTGATGAGTCTTCATGGCAACAAGGTCGAGCATCTGTGGTGCTAGCATAACATCATTAGGAGCCACAGAAAGATCTAATGCATCAACTACACGCGAGGCAATGATGCCCCCACAGATAGGCCCCCTAGCAGCTAGGCGGCGAGCAATAAGAGAGCCAAGATTGTACCGAGTATCATTGTTGAGCGTAGCAGCAAGGAAAGCTAAGTGATAGTTGGAGATATTACTAGTGTTCTCCCTACCCAATACACTAGTGGCAAGATAGTATGTAAAGTATCTAAGAGGAGGGAGTTGGATATTTCTTATCTTTCCGCGCTGCGCCACACGGTCATCATCATTGGTCACCCCTCGGTAAAGCTCCAATAAATCAGCAGGCCGCCCTTGAATTTTCTTCACGGTCCCTGTCATACGCACACCTACAATACTGCAAAATCTCTCCAAAGGCATGGTGAAGGGAATATCATAGATCTTAAATGAGACAGTAGAATGATAGGATGTGTTAGTAAATGAGAAGCTCTCAACAAAAGTTTTGGTGAGCATAGCATATTGTGCACTCTCATCTTGCATATAAGAGGTCAGACCAACCCTCTCAATCAGTAGCAAGAATTCATCAAGAATACCTGCAGCTTGCAAGAAAGTAAAACAAGGGAAAGAGGATGGGTGAGCATCTCCATCATCTCTTTCACTGCCAATACGTGATACAATGAGGTCTTCATTATATGATGGCCTAGCTTGAGAGGCTGTTCTTGAGGGCCTCGACCTCCTAGGTGCATCACTCTCAAATATCTCTCCAAAAGTGTGGTTGTTCATGCTTGGTATTCTGAAATTTAAACACCTATTAAACAAGTGATTGCAAAGTAAATATAATGAAGGATTCTACTCATAGGGACTTGCAAGAGGCCTAAACATGCATCAAATCTATATCTCTAAGCATCAAAAAAGCTTACAAGCTCTCATAACTAGTCACCTACAGCAGCAAAATACTCAACGTATAATCCACTAAACACAAATCTACTTGGACAAGGGAAGGAGTCACATACCAGGGAACAATTGCTCCAAATTTCAGCAAGAAAGATGGGCTGGCAAGGAGATCGAAGAAATCGAGAGCAAGCACAGAAAGAACGTGATTTTGAGCTATGAACTGGAGCTTACCCGGGAGAGAGAAGAAAGTGGCAGGTGAGAGAGGTAGTGGAGGGCCAGGGGTGGCCCACACCAGGGCATGGCGCCACCCAGGTCTGGCCGCGCCACCATGTGGTGTGCCTGCCTGGTGGGGGCCCTGGTACCTACCAGGTACTCCTCTGCCCCTTTTCACGTAAAAATTTAATATGAATTTTCTGGAATTTTTCGAGACACTTTATTTTTGGGCTTTTTTCAAAAATAGAAGAATGATTTTTCTGACAGACAGATTTTTTTTCTTTTTGGAAACATGATGCAAAGACAAAAACAAGGCTAGAACTACAGAAGTTCTAGCATGTAAGCAAACTAACAACACAAAGAAAACTAAACGAAAGCAAAAACTAAAATGCAAAGGACAGAAATAAACGGAGATAATCATAATGAAAACATTGTTTTGTTCAATGGAATCCTTTTGTTAGCAAGGTTGATCAAGTCTTGCTACCAAAACAATTGCATATGAGACAAAACTTTGTACTCCACTAATAATTATGTTACCTTAACCTTGATAGCGATGGTCCCAATCATAATAGTTTGAAATTTTTCTCTTGGTATGGGACAATATATTTCTCCAACTTGAATGCCTTCAACATGTTCAATTGAATTTAAACCATAAGTCCTTTCAATCTTTTTGGGGAAATAGACAGTATGTTCCTTGTCATTAACATTGAAGGTCACCTTTCCTTGATTACAATTAATAACAGCTCCTACAGTATTAAGAAAAGGTCTCCCAAGAATAATAGACATATTATCATCTTCAGACATTTCAAGCACAACAAAATCAGTTAATATCAAGCAATTATGAGCCACCTGAACATGTACATCCTCACATATACCCACAGGAATTGTGGTAGACTTATCAGCCATTTGCAAAGATATATCAGTTGGTATCAATTTTTCAAGCTGAAGCCTCTTATAGAGAGAGAAAGGCATAACAGTAACTCCAGCTCCCAAATCACACAAAGCAGTTCTAAGATAACTGTTCTTAATAGAGCAAGGGATAGATGGAATCCCTGGGTCTCCAAGTTTCTTAGGAACCTTATCATTGAAGGAATAATTAGCCAACAAAGTAGAGATTTCTTCATTAGGGATCTTCCTTTTATTCGAGACAATGTCCTTCATATACTTTGAATAAGGAGGCAATTTAATAGCATCAGTCAAAGGAATTTGCAAGAATAAAGGTTTCATCCACTCGCAAAACTTATTATAGTGTTCATCTTCCTTTGACTTGTGTTTCTTATCAGGGAAAGGCATAGGTTTTTGGACCCAAGGTTCTCTTTCACTACCATGTTTCTTAGCAATAAAATCTTCTTTGGTGTATTTAGTATTCTTAGTGTGGTTTTCAGGTTCTTCTTCAACTTTTTCTTCATTAGGAACTTCATTTTCTTCATGACCACTTTTAGTTTCAGCATCAGAGATAGATATACTATTAGGGTCTACGGCAGGTTCAGAGGGTTCTACAATAATTTTATGTTTCTTTTTCCATTTCTTATGAGTAGAACCACTATTTTTAGCTTGTTGAGAATCCTGCTCAATTCTTTTGGGATGCCCCTCAGGATATAGAGGATCCTGGGTAGCAGCACCACTTCTAGTTCTAATTTCATCAGCATGTTTTTCTTTAGCAGCATTAACTAGCAAGTCATTTTTCACTTTAACGAGTTGATCTATTTGAGTTTGAACCATTTGAAAGTGTTTAACAATCATTTTAACATCATTAGAGGTTCTTTCCACAATATCTTTCAACTCAACAATAGCTCTAGTGTTTTCCATTAGATGATTTTGCACCCTTTTATTAAAGTTATCTTGCTTAACAATAAAGATATCAAATTCTTCTAAGCATTGATCAGGAGGTTTTAAGTAAGGGATATCACCTTCATCAAAGTGCTGGAGAGAGTGTACCTCAATAGTGGATGAATAGGGAATAGGCTTACATAATTCTTCTATAGGAGGTAAATTCTTGACATCTGCAGCTTTAATTCCCTTCTCCTTAAGACATTTCTTAGCTTCCTTCATCACTTCATCATTTAATTCAATAACTCCCCTCTTCTTTGATGTTGGAATAGGCACAGGAATAGATGGTTCAGGTACAATTACTTCAGGTATAGCTTGTTTAGGAGGAGTCCAATCTTCATAATTCTTGCTTATTTTAGCCATTAATTCCTCAGCTTCCTTGGGAGTCCTATTCTAAAACACAATCAAGACAACTATCTAGGTATGTCCTAGATTCTTCTTAGTCCATTATAAAATATATCAAGTAGTTCATTCTTAGGTAATGGGCTTCCAAATGTGCATGAATCAAAGCACAAAACCTTGCCCAAGATTCGGCAATACCTCTTTTCTCCCTGTTTAAAATCAAAAGTTCTGCAAAACAGCATGTCTAGCACTAGGAGGAAAATATTTCTCAGGAAAGTATTAAACAAGCACTTAGGGCTATCAATAGATCCAGGAGGTAAATTACCAAACCAAGTTTTAGCTTCTCCTTTGGTGAAAAGGGAAAATCTTAGCAACAAAGTAAGTACGCATTTTAATATCGTAAAACAAGCCACTCATGGTAGAAAGTTCATTCATGTGCTACCGCACTTTCATTCTTAGCCCCACAAAAAGGTTCTTTCTCGACAATAGCTATGTAAGATAGATCGAGAGAGAAATCATAATCTTCATCTATAATGTTTATGGGAGAAGCAGCAAACTTAGCAGCAGGATATAATTTGGGTCTAATAGTACGCCTCTCAAGGAGATTCTTAGCAGCGCTCCTATCATGGGTGTTCCTACATTCTTCAATAAACTCATCAGTCATCTCAACATAATCTTCTTCAAAGATCATAACTCTCACTAGACTCGGGTGAGCTAACAGTGTAGTAGTGTGTTCATTAGGAGTTTCGTATTTCTAACTATAGTTCTAGCAATAGCATCTAGGAAAGGACCTAATGAACCACTCTTATCAAGCACAAGAGAAGCAAGATCATAAGCATCGAAGTTTCAGATTCAGCAAGAGTAGCGATGTGTAGCATATGTATGTGGTGGTGTAAGGAACTTACTCGTAAGCACGGTGAATCAAGAGCGGTAGAGGTGTTCAGAACCGTACCTCTTCTTGTAGTGGATGGTAAAATAGGAACCTTGCCATCACGAGACTTACCCATGATGGATGGAAAGCAACGAATAATAGAGAATCCAAGTGAACTTGATAAACAAAGCTATGCTCCCCGGCAACGGCGCCAGAAAATAGTCTTGATGACCCACAAGTATAGGGGGTGTATCGTAGTATTTTCGAGGGAAGTGAAATCCAATTTATTGATTCGACACAAGGGGAGCCAAAGAATACTTATCAGCCTTAACAACTGAGTTGTCAATTCAGCACTGAAACAATCTTGCTCACATCGGTTTATCAAGAGCAACAATTTTGTAGTAGGAATAGTAAAGTAATGGCAAAGAAACAAAGACAGAGTAACAAAAAGCAAGAAACAAAGGGATTCGAGTGCGGTAGGGATAGGGATGGATGGACGGGCGTTGCATGGACAAGACAATTCACATAGCAATCAGAACATAGGGCAATTGCAGATAAATAAGATAAAGCATCCAAGTACTAGACAATCCTAGGCATGTGATCCATATATAGTCATATGTGCTCGCAATGAGAACTTGCACAACATCTTTTGTCCTGCCAGCCCGTTTGCAGTGGGGCCTCTAGGGAACTACTGGCAATTAAGGTGCTCCTTTTAATAAAGCACCAGAGCAAAGCATTAACACTCCGTGAACACACGTGATCCTCACATCAAAGCCTTCCTTCCGCTACCCGATTTACATTACCGGGACCATAGGTTCCGGACAACGACGTGTGTATACAACTTGTAGATAAGACCCAAAACAATACTATCATAATGAATCAATAATAAGTTCAGATCTGAAATCATGGCACTCGGGCCCTAGTGACAAGCATTAAGCACAACAAGGTTGCAACAAAGTCATAAAGCACTAATAGAGATACTAGGAACTATGCCCTAACAATCTGATGCCATTACCTGAACGATCTCATCCAATCCCTACCATCCCCATAGCCTACAGCGGGGGATTACTCACTCATAGATGGGGGAAACATGGATGGTCGATGGAGAAGTGATGGTGATGATGATGGCGATGATCTTCTCAATTCCCATACAGCAGTGCCGTAACGTAGTTTCGGTGCTTTAATGGAATCTGGTGGTGGCGTGAGCGGAACTCCTTTGGAAAAACGTCACCCCGGAGTTTTTAGGTCGAAGGCTCCTTATAGGCGAAGAGAGACCGAGGGGTGCTGGGGCCCACAACCCTGGCACGGCCTGCCCGGCCAGTGTGGTGTGGCCACCCAGGCTCTTCTCCGCCTCAGATTCGGCTCCTAGAGTCTTCGGGTAAAATAGGATTTTTGGCATATTTCCCGGGATTTTTCCTGATAGTTGATTTTCTGCACAAAAAATAAACACCAAGGCAATTCTGCTGAAAACAACGTCAGTTCACATTAGTTGCATCCAAATCACACAAGTATAGAGGAGAAACAATAGCAAAAGTGTTCGGGAAAGTAGATACGTTTCGGACGTATCAGCGCCGCAAGCAAACTAGGAGAACAGAGAGGTCCTCGGGAATCCCTGTGCAACAAGTGCAGGTTTGGGCAATGGCAGGAGTTAACCTGCGCCCCTAAACTACGCGGCCATCGCTCTGTCTTCTGTCGTAGCGGTAGCAGATGCACTAGGACTGCACGTCGCATTGCCAACGAAGATAACACCTTGAGCAAGCCGAAGATCGCTAGAGCAGAGCCATGAATACAAACACTACACAACCCACCCAAGTCCCTGCCTTCCCAAGACAGCGCCTCCTGGGAGGAGAACGGCGTTGAAGCGTCATCGCTGCCCGACCAAAGTCTTGGGTTTTCACCTGGGAATGAGGGAGGAGGGAAGGAAAGAGACCTCAACGACGCCTTTAGGAAGGGGCCGGCATAGGAGCGTCATTGCCGTCGTGGTTGCAGAGCAACCAAAGAGTTTCCCCTGGCCCTCGAATTCCACCGCCAAACTACTCTCGTGAGAAGAGGAGTCGCTGCCGCGTCCGGAGACCAAGAACTACTGGCTTGCAACCACCTTCGCCAGCCACCGCGCCACCCAAGTGACCACGGAAGGCAAGCACCGTACCATCGGCCGTCACCCACCGGAAAGGTCAACACGCCCACCAGCCTAGGGCCACCTCCCTGGCATCTAGAACTCCGCCACATCATCACCTCGAGAAACCGGGATGCCCAGCACCTGCCGCCGGGGGAGCCCCAGGCCAACGAACAGCAGCAGCACTACCGGGTGAGGATCAAGGAGCCAGGCGAGCAGAGCCATTGGGGGGAGTGGAGGAGCCCTCTCGTCCAACTCCCGAGGGAACCCGGCGCCCCTGCGCTGTTCCCCGAGCCGCAGCTCCCCGCTCCATGCCTCCTGGGCCAGATCCGCCCGGCAGCTACGCAGCATGATGTTGCTGAAGGAACCACCAGCCAGATCTGGGACCTCCCGACACCCAATCCTCAGATGCCGCCGAGCTCGCGCCGCCCGTCTCACCCGCCGTGCCAGAAGACGCCGCCGCTGCCCCGAGCACGCCAGAGACCGCGAGCCGCCACCAGGCGGCCGCGTCGTCACGCCCCTCGCCAGCGCCACGCCTCGCCAGCTGCTGCGGCCCATGCTGCCACCATCGTGCGAGGGGAAAGGAGACCCCGCCAGCGCCAGCGCCGCCCGGGCTTAGCCCGACGACGCCCACCGGTGGCAACGAGGGGAGGGGGAGGGGAGTGGAGCGGCTAGGGCGGCGGCTAGGGTTTCATGTGTATGGTTAAGCAGTTATCTCGTAGTCTTGGCTAGAGAGTTTGGAGAAGGAAACCATATGGTCCTCCTCGAATTAGGCTTTCGCCCCGCTATATTAATATAGCAAACCACCGATACAAGCAAGATACCACCGCCGGGGCAAAGCAGCATGATTTGAGCCCAAGTGAAAACAAAAAAAGAAAGGAAGAGAAAACAATGCTGAAGATGGCGGTTCGACGAAAACAGAGATGATTCTCCACCGTTGCACCCTCCGACGAATTCCCACCACGCTACTATCGCTCCGAAGCGTCGTGCACCAAGCAACACCTCCAGGAAGGGACGCAACGATGACGGTGTTGTTGCCCGGATCGTTCCTAGGGATATCCCCAGAACACCTCCTAGGGTTTCCCTCGGTCCACAACGGAGGGTGGGGAAGGGGAATCTCCGACGCCCTTCAGGAAGGAAGATGACACCCGCATGCGTCACCACGTCAGTGCCGAGACAGGGATTTCTCTCGACCCCCAAAAAACCACACCTCCTGGCCCTCTGGAACGTCCACCAAACTTGCCGCCCACCAGCGCGCTCCCCCACAGTTTTGCAATCATCACCGCCATCTCACCGTGGCCCATGTCGCGAGACCGGTAATGTTGGAGATATGCCCAAGAGGCAATAATAAAAGTGGTTATTATTATATCTTTGTGTTTATGATGAATGTTTACATCACATGCTATAATTGTATTATTAGGAAACACTAATACTTGTGTGTTTTGTAAACATAAAAGAGTCCCTAGTAAGCCTCTTGTTGAACTAGCTTGTTGATTAATAGATGATCATGGTTTCCTGATCATGGACATTGGATGTCACTAAACAAGGTCATATCATTAGGAGAATGATGTGATGGACACACACCCATAGTAAGTGTAGCATAAGATCAAGTCATTTAGTTCGTATTGCTACAAGCTTTCAAATGCATAGTAACCTAATCCTTCGACCATGAGATTATGTTAATCACCATCACCGGATGGGTGCTTTGATGACATCAAACACCGCTTCGTAACTGGGTGGTTATAAAGGTGTCATTGGGTATTCTGAAAGTATGTGTTGAAGCGCATGGACCAAGATTGGGATTTGTCCATCCATATGACAAATAGATATGCTCTGGGCCCTCTCGGTGGAATGTCATCTAGTTAGCTTGCAAGCATGTGACTAGGTCACAAGGGATGACATAACATGGAACGAGTAAAGAGTACTTATCAGTAACGAGGTAGAACTAGGTATGGAGATACCGATGATCAAACCTCGGATAAGTAGAATATCGCGTGACAAAGGGAATTGGTTTCGTGTGTTAATGGTTCTATCGATCACGAAGTCACCGTTGAGCATGTGGGAGCCGTTATGGATCTCCAGATCCTGCTAATGGTTATTGATCGGAGAGGTGTCTCCATCATGTCTGCATATTCACGAACCGTAGGGTGACACACTTAAGGTTCGATGCTGTTTAGGTAGATATGGAATGTGCGTTGGAGACCGAATATTGTTCGGAGTCTCGAATTGGATCTAGGACATCACGAGGAGATCCGGAATTGTCCGGAGAATGAGATTCATATAATGGAGATCATTTTCTAGGTTCGGAAATGTTCTGGAGTGTTTATATGGGGGTTCTAGAAGGTTTTGGAATGTTTCGGAAAGTTCCAGAAGGTTCCGTGGACTTTACTTGAAAACCAAGAAAGGAAAAGGGGAGACTTGGGGGGAAGGAAACTCCCTCCCCCTCTCCCTTGTCCGCCGGCCCTAGGAGGTGGGCCTAGGGGTGGGAACCCTAGGCCGCACCCCTCCCTCTATATATAGAGGGGTGGAGGCGCCACCCCCCTTGCCCCTCCACTCTTGCCCTAGCCGCCTCTCTCCTCCTCTTTCCTTCTGCTCAGGCTTAGGCGAAGACCTGCAGAATTCTCTACTCCACCACCACCACGTCGTCGTCTCTTTGGGATTACGTGGAGAGATCTACCACCTTCTGCTTCATTGAAGCAGAGAGGAAGGTGCATCGACTCCACTGCGTGTGACCAAGCTGAAGCGGCCCGGGCAGCCGGCGTAGGATCGTCTACTCGATCTTGAGATCGGAAAGTGATCGTCTACATCAACCACGAGATCCGATCTCGCACAAGGCTTTCGGATCTACAAGGGTTAGTACAGATCTATCTCATTGCACATGTCTAATAGATTAGATCTTGGCTTTTATCTAGATTAGATCTAGGTTTTGTTCGTTCTTGCGGTAGAAATTTTTTGTTTTCCATGCTACGAACCCATCAGTGGTATCAGAGCCATGTCTATGCGTAGATCTGTTGCACGAGTAGAACACAATGGTTTTGTGGGCGTTGGTGCTCGTCTTGCCTTTTTGCTTTGTGTACTTTGCATCTTGCGGTATGGTGGGATGAAGCGGCTCGGGCTAACCTTACATGTCATCGCACATGAGACTTGCTCCACGCTTGACGTGTAACTTGCTTTGCACAAGTGGCTTTGCGGGTGTCTATCTCTCTCACCATAGTATAGATCCAATTTACACTTTGCACTTGATAGCACTTGTATCAACGTTGTGGTTCAGTTTCGTAGGTAAGATCCGTTCTTATTCGAAAGCCCCAAACCATGTAAAACATGCAAAGAAAATTAGAGGCGTCTAACTTGTTTTTGCAGGGGTTTTGTGATGTGATATGGCCATCATGTGATTGTGATTATATTTGATGTATGCAATGATCCTTGTTGTAATATGGCAACCGGCACGAGCCTAATGGTTGTCTTTAATTCTGTTAAGACCTGCGTGTCTATTCATCTTGTAATAGCTTTATTCCAAGTAGTTGTAATAGTTGCTAGTGATGATGGACAACCATGAAGCGGCGCCACTGACCTCGACGCAATGTTGGTGATGATGGAGATCATGTCCGTGCTTTGGAGATGGAGATCAAAGGCATAAGAAGAAAGGGCCATATCATATCACACTAATTATGAATTGCCTGTGATGTTAATCCTTTATGTATCTTGTATTGCTTAGATCGCGACGGTAGAATTATAAGATGATCCCTCTCACTAAACATCAAGTAATAAAGTGTTCATCCTTAGTTGGCACCGTTGCTAAGACTCGTCGTTTCGAAGCATCTCGTGATGATCGAATGTGATAGATTCTACGTGTGCATACAACGGGTGCAAGCCAGATTTGCACATGCGGAAACTAAGGTTAGTCTTGACGAGCCTAGCATGTACAGACATGGTCTCGGAACACGGAATACCGAAAGGTAGAGCATGAGTCATATAAATGATATGATGAACATGAAGATTGTTCGCCGATGAAATTACATCTTCTCTCGTGAAGATCGGACTTGGTGTAGTGGACTTGGTTCGTGTAATCACTAAGACAATGTGAGGGATGTTGTTTTGAGTGGGAGTTCACCTAGTTAATTTAAGAATTAAAATTGAACTCAATTTATCATAAACTTAGTCTAAACTACTTGCAAATTTGTTGTAGATTATGGCGAACCTCTCCATCAATTTCAATGCGTTCCTAGAGAAAGAAAAGCTTAAGAACAATGGAAGCAACTTCACACCGGCCCGTGGACTGAAGATTGTCCTCAGGGCTGGTCAGTTGACCGATGTGCTCGAAGCAACGCTAGGTGACCCACCTGCAGAAGATGCCACCGATGACGTAAAGAATGTTTACGCCACTCGGAAAAATCATTACTCCATAGTTCAGTGTGCCATCCTGTACGGTTTAGAAACGGAGCTTCAGAAGCGCTTTGAGCACCACGACCCGTTCGAGATCATTAAGGAGCTCAAGCTCATTTTTGAGACTCACGCGACCGTGGAGAGCTATGAGGCCTCGAAAAGTTCTTTAACCTGTAAGATGGAAGAGGGTAGCTCCGTTAGCGAGCACGTGCTCACCATGTCCGGAGCAAACAAGCTCCAAGAGTTGGGGATAACGATTCCTAATGAGTTAGGGATTCACCGTGTCCTCAATCACGCCCGAGTTATAAGAACTTTGTGATGAACTACAATATGCACTGCATGAACAAGACGTTGCCTGAACTATCGTCCATGCTGAAAACTGCTGAAGTGGAGATCAAGAAGGAGCACCAAGTGTTGATGGTCAATAAGACCACCAATTTCAAGAAACAAGGCAAGCCTAAGAACAAGGGCAACTTCAAGAAGGACGGCAAGAAAGCTGCCGCACCTGCTAAGAAGCCCAAGGCTGGTCCTAAGCCTGAAACTGAATGCTTCTACTGCAAGGGTGCTGGTCACTGAAAGCGTAACTACCCCAAGTACCTGGCGGATCTGAAGAACGGCAACATCAATAAGAAAGATATATTCGATATACATGTTATTGATGTGTATCTTACTAGTAATCATAGTAGTGCCTAGGTATTTGATACTGGTTCGGTTGCTCATATTTGTAACTCGAAACAGGAGATGCGGAATAAGCGAAGACTAGCGAGAGACGAGGTGACGATGCGCGTTGGAAATGGCTCCAAGGTTGATGTGAACGCCGTCGGCATGCTCCCTCTACATCTACCTTCGGGATTAGTTTAAAATTTGAATAATTGTTATTTGGTGCCTGCGTTAAGCATGAACATTATATCTGGATCTTGTTTATTGCGAGACGGTTACTCTTTTAAGTCCGAGAATAAAGGTTGTTCGATTTATATGAGTAATATCTTTTATGGTAATGCACCTGAGATGAATGGTTTATTCTTACTGAATCTCGATAGTAGTGATACACATGTTCACAACATAGATGCTAAACGAACAAAATTGAATGATAATTCTACATACATGTACTTTGTCGTCTTGGTCACATTGGAGTGAAGCGTATGAAGAAACTCCATTCTGATGGACTTCTTGAATCACTTGAAAGATGTGAAGCATGTCTAATGGGAAAAATGACTAAGACTCCATTCTCTGGTATAATGGAGCGAGCTACAAACTTATTGGAAATAATACATACCGATGTGTGCGGTCCAATGAGTGTAGCATCGCGTGGTGGATATCGTCATGTTCTCACTTTCACGGATGACTTAAGTAGATATGTGTATGTCTACTTTATGAAACATAAGTCCGAAACTTTCGAGAAGTTTAAGGAATTTCAAAGTGAAGTGGAAAATCATCGTAACAAGAAGATTAAGTTTCTGCGTTCTGACCGCGGAGGTGAATATCTAAGTTATGAGTTTGGCATGCATTTAAAGAAATGTGGAATACTTTCGCAATTGACACTGCCGGGAACACCACAGCGTAATGGTGTGTCCGAACATCGTAATCGAACTCTCTTAGATATGGTTCGGTCTATGATGTCTCTTACAGATTTACCGCTATCATTTTGGGGCTATGCATTAGAGACAGCCGCATTCACTTTAAATAGGGCACCATCTAAATCCGTTGAAACGGCACCGTACGAATTGTGGTTTGGAAAAAAACCTAAGTTGTTGTTCCTTAAAGTTTGGGGTTGCGAAGCGTATGTAAAGAAGTTACAACCTGATAAGCTTGCCCAAAGCGGAGAAATGCGTCTTCATAGGATACCCCAAAGAAACAATTGGGTATACATTCTATCATAGATCCGAAGGCAAAATTTTCGTTGCCAAGAATAGATCCTTTCTTGAGAAGGAGTTTCTCTCGAAGGAAGTGACTGGAAGGAAAGTAGAACTCGACGAGGTTATTGAACCTTCTCTCGGAGTTGAGAGTAGCGCAGCACCGGAAGATGTTTTTGTGCCGCCTGCACCAATTGGAGAGGAAGCTAATGATGGTGATCATGAAACTTCGAACGAAGTTGCTGCTGAACCTCGCAGGTCAATGATGGTTCGTACCACTCCTGATTGGTATGACCTTGCCTTGAACGTCATGTTGGTGGACAACACTGATGACCCTGCGGCGTATGAAGAAGCTATGGTGAGCCCAGATTCCAACAAATGGCTAGAAGCCATGAAATCCGAAATGGGATCCATGTACGAAAACCAAGTATGGACTTTGGTGGACTTACCGGATGGCCGTAAGGCTGTCGAGAACAAATGGATTTTCAAGAGAAAAATAGATGTTGATTGTAATGTTACCGTCTATAAAGCTCGACTTGTCGCGAAAGGGTTCCGACAAATTCAAGGAGTTGACTACGATGAGACATTCTCACCAGTAGTGAAGCTAAAGTCTGTGAGGATTTTGTTAGCAATTGTTGCATATTTCAATTATGAGATTTGGCAGATGGATGTCAAAACGGCGTTCCTTAATGGAGACATTTAGGAAGAGTTGTATATGGTACAACCCAAGGGTTTTGTCGATCCTAAAGATGCTGACAAGGTATGCAAACTTCAGCGCTCCATTTATGGACTAAAGCAATCATCCCGGAGTTGGAATCAATGTTTTGATAAAGTAATCAAAAACTTTGGATTTATACAAACTTATGGAGAAGCTTGTATTTACAAGAAAGTGAGTGGGAGCTCTATAGCATTCCTAGTACTATATGTAGATGGCATATTGTTGATTGGGAATGACATAGAACTTCTTAATAGTGTCAAAGCCTATTTAAATAATAGTTTTTCAATGAAGGATCTTGGCAAAGCGGCATATATTCTAGGCATCAAGATTTATAGAGATAGATCAAGACGCCTAATAGCGCTTTCACAAAGTACATACTTGGACAAAGTTCTAAAGAAGTTTAGAATGGAAGAGAGCAAGAAAGGGTTCGTGCCCATGTTGTCAGGTAAGACCTTGAGTAAGACTCAAAGTCCAGCTACGGCAGAAGATAGAGAGAAAATGAATAATATTCCCTATGCCTCGGCCATAGGTTCTATCATGTATGCCATGCTGTGTACAAGACCGGATATAGCACATGCTGTTAGTTTGACTAGCAGATATCAAAGTGATCCTGGAATGGAGCACTAGACAGCGGTCAAGAATATCCTAAAGTACCTAAATAGGACTAAGGATATGGTTCTTTCTTATGGAGGTGATGAACAACTTGTTGTAAACAGTTACACTGATGCTAGTTGGAACACCGATCCAGATGACTCGAAGTCACAGTCTGGATACGTATTTATTTTGAATGGTGCTGCAGTGAGCTGGAGGAGTGCCAAGCAAAGCGTTGTGGCGGAATCTTCAACTGAATCAGAAAACATAGCTTCTTCGGAGGCTGCACAAGAAGTCATATGGATGAAGGAGTTCATTACTGAACTTGGCATGGTTCCTAGTGCGTTGGACCCGATGGCCATCTACTGTAACAACACAGGTGCCATAGCTAATGCACAGGAGCCAAGGTCACATAGCAAGCTGAAGCACATCAAGCTACGTTTCCATGCTATTCGCGAGTATGTCCAAGATGGTGACATAAATATTTGCAAAGTACACACTGATCTGAATGTGGCAGATCCGTTGACTAAACCTCTCCCTAGAGCAAAGCATGACCAACACCAGAACGCCATGGGTGTTAGGTATATTACCATGTAACCTAGATTATTGACTCTAGTGCAAGTGGGAGACTGTTGGAGATATGCCCAAGAGGCAATAATAAAAGTGGTTATTATTATATCTTTGTGTTTATGATGAATGTTTACATCCCATGCTATAATTGTATTATTAGGAAACACTAATACTTGTGTGTTTTGTAAACATAAAAGAGTCCCTAGTAAGCCTCTTGTTGAACTAGCTTGTTGATTAGTAGATGATCATGGTTTCCTGATCATGGACATTGGATGCCATTAATAACAAGGTCATATCATTAGGAGAATGATGTGATGGACACACACCCATAGTAAGTGTAGCATAAGATCAAGTCATTTAGTTCGTATTGCTAAAAGCTTTCAAATGCATAGTAACCTAATCCTTTGACCATGAGGTTACCATCACCAGATGGGTGCTTTGATGACATCAAACACCGCTTCGTAACTGGGTGGTTATAAAGGTGTCATTGGGTATTCTGAAAGTATGTGTTGAAGCGCATGGACCAAGATTTGGATTTGTCCATCCATATGACGGATAGATATGCTCTGGGCCCTCTCGGTGGAATGTCATCTAGTTAGCTTGCAAGCATGTGACTAGGTCACAAGGGATGACATAACATGGAACGAGTAAAGAGTACTTATCAGTAACGAGGTAGAACTAGGTATGGAGATACCGACGATCAAACTTCGGATAAGTAGAATATCACGTGACAAAGGGAATTGGTTTCGTGTGTTAATGGTTCTATCGATCACGAAGTCATCGTTGAGCATGTGGGAGCTGTTATGGATCTCCAGATCCCGCTGATGGTTATTGATCGGAGAGGTGTCTCCATCATGTCTGCATATTCACGAACCGTAGGGTGACACACTTAAGGTTCGATGCTGTTTAGGTAGATATGGAATGTGCGTTGGAGACCGAATGTTGTTGAGTCTCGGATTGGATCAGGACATCACGAGGAGATCCGATTGTCAGAATGAGATTCATATAATGGAGATCATTTTCTAGGTTGAAATGTTCCGAGTGTTTATATGGGGGTTCTAGAAGGTTTGGAATGTTCGGAAAGTTCTAGAAGGTTAAAATGGACTTTACTAGAAAACCAAGAAAGGAAAAGGGAGACTTGGGGGAAGAAACTCCCCCTCTCCCTTGTAACGTCGGCCTAGGAGGTGGGCCTAGGGGTGGGAACCCTAGGCCGCACCCTCCCTCTATATATAGAGGGTGGCGCCACCCCTTGCCCTCCACTCTTGCCCTAGCCGCCTCTCTCCTCCTCCTTCCTTTTGCTCAAAGCTTAGGCGAAGCCTGCGAATTCTCTACTCCACCACCACCACCACGTCGTGCTGGGATTCCGTGGAGAGATCTACTACCTCCGCTGCTCATTTGGAACAAGGAGAGGAAGGTCTACATCGACTCCGCACGTGTGACCGACTGCGGAAGCGCTGCCGGAACGCGGCGCCGGAAGGATCGTCTACTCGATCTTGAGATCGGCAAGTGATTGTCTACATCAACCACGAGATCCGATCTCGCACAAGGCTTTCGGATCTACAAGGGTTAGTACATTTCTATCTCGTTGCACATGTCTAATAGATTAGATCTTGGCTTTTATCTAGATTAGATCTAGGTTTTGTTCGTTCTTGCGGTAGAAATTTTTTGTTTTCCATGCTACGAACCCATTAGGTAAAGACGAGGAGCAAGGAGCCCGATGAGGGTTAGTGGCACAACGCCACCCGGGAGGGAACTACCTCCACCGCCTCCATCGCCGGGAGGCGGTAGCCGGCCGGGTGTAGCAGTAGGATACACTAGGCCCGCCGGCCCAGCCGAGCCCGAGAGGGCCCGTGAAGTCCCGCCGCAACATTGCAGCAGGAGCACCGCCACTGCCGCCAACCCAAGCCCTCGCCCTGCTTACTCGACCACCGAGGGAGCTGCAACCGCGCCTAGCATGGCCCGCCCAGGCTCAGATGGAGCCCAATTAGGCCCAGATCTGGGCCAATTTGACGCTGCCAGCCGCACGCCGGCGACCAGCTGACCACGCATGCGCCCGCATCCCCTGCACCAACAACCACGCCACCGCCACGCCTCCACCCGGACACGGGACTCAATCTGCCGAGCCGGGCCATCCACCGCCGAGGAGCTCCGGTGCCGTCGGGAGGCCCCGCCCTCTGGTGCCGGCTTGATCTAGCCATCAAAGCATGGTCGCAGAAGACATCACCAACGCACAACCCCACAACTATAGGCTGGTTGTTTTTTAGCCGTTGTTCCTGTATGTCAATACTCCACAATTCCACATTGTTGCTGCTTACAAGGTTTAATAATCAAGCAGAAGCTGTTTTTTTAGTTGAAATGCTTAGAGCATCTCTAGCATATACCGCATATCGGCCGACCCGCTAAATGTTTTGGTCGATATGTGGTATTGAGGCAAAAAATGGCCTTTCCAGATACCATAAAGGGCCAAAAACTATAATTTTTTTGCGGTATCCCGCATCGAGGACCATCCGTCCCACATATATTTGGTGCGGGGGCTGGATGCAGGATACCACATCCGTTTTCCCCTTCCTCCCCCGCATAGAAACCCTCTCCGCCGCCCGCCCCCGTCTCCGATTCTGGCCACCCCCGCTACCGAAAATCACATTACCGATGCCTACCTTCCGTGTCAACCCCCCATGTACCCATGGCCGGCCAATCATGCCGCAATTTGGGCGGCCGCAACCACTCTTCTCCGTGCCGCGACGGAAGCTCGGGCTTGTGAGCTCGCTCGCCGCTGCCGTCGTAGGAGGTACACCGGCGTCGCTCCGAGCAGGGACGCCGGCGTGGCGCCCTCGCGCGCATTCGCGTGACCTCTCCTGCATGGGCGGGGCTGCCGTTCGGCCCTGCCACGAACGATGTCGAGGCGGGTAGCTTGCGCGCTAGAGAACGCTGGCCCGGAACTCTGTGCCGCCACGCCGGTCATCCGCGAGCCCGCTCCCGCGCATGTGCCCACTCCAGCCGCTCCCGCCGCTCCTGTCGATGATTACAACTCGGACGACGAGAGCGAGGAGCTCCTGGTGAACAAGGTGAAGTTCAACTCCATCTGCACCGTGCTCACCGACATCATGGACCACGCGAAGCGCCGTCCCTCGCGCGTGACGCGGAGAAGTGTGATCTTCGCCGTGCCATCCGCCGCTCCACCCGTGAGCACCAGGTGCGGCTCGGCTTCCTTGTCGTCGACTGCACCGACGACGACACCACCATCGTAGATGCTCTGGTGAGTAGGTACCGCCGGTGGAGCTCCGTAGATGCTAGGACTAGTCTGGATGCAAGGCGGGACATCAATTTTTGCTGTACATATATCAATTTCGATGATCAAAACCCTCCCTATGTATGAATCTGGTGCCAATGTGTGACTTTTTTTAAATATGCAGTTCAGATCTAGTGTATCTGTTCTGCCCAAATATTCCCGTACTGCAAGTTTGCGGTATGTCGTATCCGTGTTTTGCAGTACCACGGGATATGCTTTTATACCGCAACATACTCTAGGAAATATAGCACGAGGAAGTAGGAAACACTAAAACAACCGCCATTAAAAAAAGTTAGAAGACTCTCGCAAAAATGCCTACACACCATGTCGGTGTGCCCCTATACGGTGTGACATCTAGGATATCCTAGAGTCCCTTCCGATATTCTGAGTGCTTTTGAAACCGCTACCACACCTTGCCGGTTGGTGCAAACTGTGCCCCCGAAACAGACTATAAACAGGTGCGACATAATGGCCCTAAGCAATGTGGTACTATTAACTCCGGCTCCTTTTCGCTGAAAAGAACACCGGCTCCTTAATTATACGTTGATACGGGCCAGCCCGATAAACCGCCAGCGCCGGCCCATCAGCTATAGAAAAGCGTCAGATGAAAAAACAATTACGAGCACACACGCGCCGGCCGCCGGAGGGAGCGAGCGTGCGTTGCCGGCAGGCTGCGCCGCACGGCCTTCAGCCGGTCCGCTTACCGTCTAGGGTTTCCGGCCAATCCGTGGCCGATCCTCTATGGAGCAGGCAGGAGATCATCCTGCAATATGCGCAAGTCAGCGGTGGGCCGCCTCTTCCAAAGATCTTCCTACGACTAGGACCGCACGACGAGAAAGGGTCAGTAAATCGACACCCCTCCCCCTCCTTGAATCGATCCTGCCGCCGATTGATTCAACTCCTTAGTCTTTAGCTCAGATTTAATGATTGATTGTACTGTTAAGTAAATCGACCCCCCTTCCCCCTCACATACTCTAGTAACTCTACTGTTAAATACTCCTAAATACTATTGTTGTTCATACATAAAAGCAGTTTCAGTGTTAGTGGTTACTCTAGTAACTCTACTGTTATAAGTTTTAGAAAATCCTGCCAGCTAAGCTAAATATTTTTAAACTCAACTCTAAGGGGACGTTTGTAATGCAGTTTCTAGATCAGTTGGACCTCAAGGCTACAAGCCTACATCTACTGTTCTCCAGGCTGGTCATGTACCTGGCACTGGCGGGCCTATATGTATTCATGGGTATTCAACTGAATACCCATTATTTTTGACAAAAAAATTCAAAGTAGTATTTAGCCTAGTAAATCCAGCTACACCGCTTGGTCCAGCAGCAGCCCAACACCAGCGTGAGGCCTCACAGATGGCTCTTGGATCGGTTCTTCTCCAATCTGCAGGCAGTTATGAGAACGCCGCTGCGTCCGTAAGCGACACCTGCGAAAGTTGAGGGCGCGAGGCGGCCGACGCAGCGACACCGTCGGCAAGCAGTTTGCAAGAGGTGGCCGGCGGGAGCACTGGAGGCCGGAGCCACCAGGATTCGAGTCCGGTGTTGCCGTGTTGGGCTGCAGATTGCGCCGGCAACAACATCAAATCCTCTAAAGGTATCTAAATCCCCACTTATTATTTTCTCGATTTAGAACTAGCAAATCAAGAATTGCTCTTCCAAGTTTGAATTAGATTATCTATTGTTTGATTAGTGACTCCATCGATCCGACGATGATCTAAGTTGTAGCAGTACTGAATTTTGTGGTGTGAAACTGAAAACACTAACCGAGAGATGAAAAAGAGTAGTGGTGATTTGAAGTTATTGTGGGAGAGAGCTTCAAAGAAAAATAAGATTTGCTTCCACCTCTAAACCAGAACAATCAAGTGTTGAAGCTGAATCTGGACCGCAAACTCAAATCATTTTTCCTTCTCGCGAGCTCCAGCTTGTAGTAGTTGAAGCACAGAATGACAGTCAACCGGAGATAGTCACACGCATAGAAAAAAAATTTACCCTTTAAATTTTGATTGGATTTCTTTGTGACTATGAATACCCATTGCAAATTTTCTGTGCCCGCCCATGGTACCTGGGCATATAACAACAGAAAATTAGGCCTGAGGTTTCATGTGTATGATGGAGCAGTTATCTTAACTAGTACTCCCTCCGTCCCAAAATAAGTGACTTGAGTTTATCTAGATTCGCATGTACCTGTATATTAAAACATGTCTAGATAAATTCAAGTCTAGACAAACCCATGTCACTTATTTTGGGACGGAGGGAGTATATACTCGTGTCTTGGCTGGAATGTTTGGAGAAGGCAACCATATGGTTACCGTGGGTTACACTTGATCCTTTGCAGTTAACATGTCCATCTGTCCAATTATTTTGTTCTAGAACAAGGTGCATAACGATGTAATCTGAACTCTGAACCACCTACGTCGACATGATTTGTACCCTCTCCGATATTGTACTAAATCAGTGACAAGTAATATGGACCGGAGGGAGTACAGAACAAGCAAAGCTTTCACATAGCAGATTTCTATTTTGCAATCCTCTTTCAACTGAGCAGGCTTGGTTCAGGTCGGCTGTGCCCACAGGCAGACCCCCATCGGAGTTGATACAGGTTAATTATCCTGCTCACCACCTGCACTGTGTCATCTGCTCACAGGTTAATTAACCTTACACCGTTGCACCTCCACGACTGCAGCGCATAGTTTGAGCCCTCATGTCCTATAAAACCCCTAAATCTGTGTTTGCTTTCAGCCAATTTAATTTACAATTACTATCTATGTCCCGTCGACGTAAGGAGAAACGAAACGTTTGGTGATAATGATCCAGCAATCATTTAGCTCATGGTGATGGACAAAGGGACATAGCTGCATCCAAGCAGGTCTGACTGGATAAGAATAGTTTCACAAAGAAGTGGTTCTATCAGAACTTAGACTGAAATTGCAGACATGCAGAGCTTTGTACTTTATTGTGGGGACTTGTACTAAGAACCTCATTTGTTGTTCCATCAAATATATTAACGAGTTCTCATAGTTTTGTCCTGTGATATGTGGTGATTTATTTGTTGATAGGAGACTAATGTTCCTTTCTTTACTAGATCAATTCAAGCTGTAGCATGGACTAAGATAGGTTTCTTCACCAAGATCCCTTTTTAGATAATGTGTGCATAAATTTCTCTTCAGGTTAGGCTGGATCCTTCTATTCCCTTCAGCAAAATCCAGCATTGGGTTGCTGAGGTTCTTCGTGTAGCTAAGGTGTATGCAGGCCCGTCAATGAGCATGTTGGAGGTTCTCGACGGAACAGGGGCCCCAAATAATAGGGCCCCCAAATCGCAGTTCCATTATGTGTAACGTAGCAAAAAAAGTCTGCATGTGTCTGTTCCTGTTGTACTTTGAAGTTCAACCGGCTACGAATACAGACATGGACTATGATCTGTTTTTCTCGTTCCCCAATCTCATTCCACGATTTCCAGTCCCGTTTGGCTCCTGAAACTCGCGCAGAGAGGACGGATGCCCGCAAGGACAGTCTATGCCGCTACGGCAATGAGTGTATGCACCGTCGCTCCGGCCCCGACGCCCTGGCCTGAGTCCGTGTCTTGGTAAAGATTTGTTCTGCTCTGAATTCTGCAATTCCGGTCTCCGCCTCCCCACTTGTCCTAACTACGATCTGCTAATCGCTAACTCCTTAACTGGTAAGTTGATGCTCCATGTCTCCTGCATTTAGTTACATAAGTACGTTTCTTTTCACATTTAAGGCCCCATTTTGCATTTCGCACCGGGCCCCTAATTTCTAGAGACGGCCCTGGGTGTATGCTCCACCATCTGCAGCAACACCTTCTACTCAACATGGTGTCACAACTCATGAACTCAACAAGTTGCTGCCAAATCACCCGCCAGCAGTTCCTCCGGCAAAAATACACATATGACATTTATAACGTCTATAATTTTTTTGTGGACGACTGGACTCAATTCCCTCCACTCAAAATGAATTGTTTGACTGTTATTCTAATTTTGTTCTAAACATTCTGAACTCATCTATGAACCTACCGGAGTATTACCATCAGTTCGAGGTTGAGGAGGATTGGTCCTCTTTATGTAGAGCTCTAATTTCCTAATGCTGCTGTCAGCACATGTTTTTGTGGTAGATACTTTTCCTTGCTATAAAATAATACATTGCGCTCTTTGTTACCTATCTACAAAAATTGGGTTATGTTGGTACTAAATGTTCTTGCAAAGTTGTGCAACAAAGGTCTAAGATTATTCTTTCTTTTCCATTGTTTTCATTCATTGCTGTTTGGTAGTTTCCTCTACCAGCTTTGAGCATCACTGAAGGAGGCTAGCAAAGACAGACATACAACAGTGGTTGGTAAACATGGTGCAACTTTCCTAATAAAAGTTTTTCTTGAGATCCCCTTTCCTGTTTGGATGAATGTATTGAGGTTTGAATGACTATCATGTACAACTAGAAAAGGTTTTAAAATTAGTGATCATGCTAACATGCCCACATAATCTATGTTTTGCCTTTTCTATATCATTTCCAATCTTGTTAAAATTAAGGAAATGTGGATGCAAACACTTTGAGATATAACAAAAAAGGCATTTTCTTCAATATTTTTTAATTATGACAGAACAATTGATGAAGGACCCAAATAGATCAATGAATGCTTTTAATCTACAAAATCATGTAGTTATACTTGCTAGATTGTTATTTGGTAGGATCAGAGAGCCATTTATCTGCATGCTATTATGTGAGCTGTAGCTGTGAGAAATTCATCCAAAACTTGGTTTGTTATAGGTCATATTGTCCAATTTACCTCCATATATTCTCATGAGTGACCAGACCTATTCTCTCGGCTATCTTATAATTTGTTTTGGCTTTTGTTGATGCTCTTTGTGGCCACTGGACTAGACATATGTCGAATATAAGATCTTGATCGTTTTGAACTTAGGGTATAAATCTGAGATGTAGTTACTATTTTAGTTTCTCCTTGCCTTTGATTCTGCAGCTGGAGCTCCTCGTGTTCATGGGGATAGATGGCGTAGGGGACGTTGATGTCGACGTTGAATGCCGGCGGGTGAGGCGCAGTGCAGGGGAAGAGCACATTCAGGTTGAAGCCGTCGTCGAATTCGGGGGACGACGAGAACCTCTAGCGCTGGTTCGCCTGGCTCTCCTGGAACATCGCCGGTGAGATCAGCGAGAACCCGACCGGAGCGCATGAGTTGGTAAAGCACGAGAGATACCTAGGTATGTTTTTTCGAACTTAGCAAAACTCATACTTACTTTTCAAGTTAAAAATAAAAGGTTTTTTTTTTGGCGGCACAAAAGCACATTTGTAGAGAATGGAGGCCATTGAATACAGATAGCCCTTTTTGACAGCTCCAACCTTATCCCCTCGCCCCGTCTCTATCCTCTCGCCCTCTTGAGAGTCGACCGCTGGCTGCTGGCCGTCGGCCCTCTCCGGCGGAATAGCCGGCCAGAGTAGGGAACAGAGAGACGCCGGAGCTAGCTTTAGGTCTGGTAGGTTTAGGGTGCGGCTTGATGCCGCGTTTTGGCGTTTTGGCGGGAGTGGGACTTTGGGCCGAGGTCCTTCCCTGCCTAGTGGTGGTGCTCCTCCTATTGCTCCGGTGGCCAGGGCTGATGGTGGAGGGTGGCCATGGCAACTCCATGAATAAGGACCTAGGCTTTCTCCCTCTTGTGGTGCCTCCTCTGCTTCTCCCCCTCTGTTGGCCGGCCGTGGCGGCGAGGGACGGGGGTGTGAGAGCAGGGCCGGTGGGGAGGAGGCCGGGAAGGTTTCCTTGCGGCGGTGCTTGGGCGTGGCGCCAGCGGGGAGTTGCCGAGCTTCTTCTATGTGCCTCCATGGAAGAGGAAGACAATGTGCGTCTCGGCAGCGAGCCTCCCGAATAAGCGCTTCCACCGCTTTCACTGCTGCGCGTGCGTCGATTATACTTTCTTGGCTGGCCGGGGTGGCGAGGGAGAAGGTGGAATCATCGGCGCTGCGACTGGCTTTTGGCGGTGGTTCCCGAGGCTTCAGAAACTGCGTCATATGCAGCGAGTCCCAAGCGACGGTGAGAGGCTGCCGCTATCTTCGGCTACATGCTTGGCCCAGCTGCGCTCGAGCACGAGTTTGGCTCGAGATTGTTCATCCTCAAGGCGAGGATTCTTCAGCACCGGTGCAGCAGAGTGTCTCCGGCGCACCATTAATGGTCTCGTCCCCGGCGGCGTCTGTAGCGGCTGCAACCGGTAGCTCGGCGGAGAAGCTCAAGGACTCTATCGCGTTCAACGAGCCGGCGTGATTATCTTTCGGGGTGTATTTCGCAAGAATCAAGGTCTTATGTGTACGTATAGGGTTCTGCTCAGGATCTTTCTATAAAATTGTACTCACCGCACGTTTAATGCAGTTTCCTGGTCCTCTAGGACCTTTTACCGTAAAAAAAGGAATACGGAGAGCCCAGCCCATCGTGCCGTGAAATTTGACGATGGAGGCCCATCTCTGTGCGTTTCTCTACGCAACAGAAATCTCTCCGTTTGCTCTGCTGTACAGAGTTCGATTCGCCTCGTTCCCCTTTCTCAGTTTCCAACTCCCCGCCTGCAGCCGGCGCTGGCGCCGTCGCCTGCCGCCATGCTCCGCCTACAAAGCTGCATCCTCACCCGTCTACTCTCATCTCCCGCCACGACTCCCGTCTCCCCACTCCACCGTCTGCTCTCAGCGGCTGCGGCAGCGCCTGCTGCCTCTCCCAGCCCCGCATTCGCCGTCGAGCAGTACCTCGTCGACACCTGCGGCCTTACCCGAGCACAAGCCCTCAAGGTCTCCACCAAGCTCTCCCACCTTAAGGCCCCCTCCAAGCCCGACGGCGTCCTCGCCTTCCTCGCTGGTCTCGGTCTCTCCAGCGCCGCCGTCGCCGCCGCCGTCGCCAAGGACCCCAAGCTCCTCTGCACCAGCGTGACGAGAACCCTGGCTCCTACCGTCGCCGGGCTCACCGATCTCGGTTTATCGCGTTCCGATATTGGGCGCCTTGCCTCGCTCGCCCCCGCCAGCTTCCGCGGTAGATCCGTCGTCTCCAACCTACCTTACTACCTGTTGCTCTATGGATCCTACGACAACATCCTCCGGGTAATCAAGAAAAACTCCACCCTCCTCGTGAGCAACCTCGAGAAGGTGGTCAAGCCCAATGTCGCGTGCCTGCGGGAGTGCGAGCTAGATGCTTGTGATATTGCCAAGCTGTGCATCTCTCGGCCATGGCTGCTCACCACCAACTTGGAGCGCGTCCAGGAGATGGTTGCATGCGTCGAAAGTCTTGGTGTGCCTCGTGGGTCTGGGATGTTCAGACTAGCGTTGCAGGCTGTCTCATCCCTCGGTGAGGACAAGATTGCCGGCAAACTGGAGTACTTGAAGAACATGTTCAGGTGGTCAGATGCTGAGGTGGGCATTGCTGTTTGCAGGGCTCCGGTGATCCTGACGAGATCTAAGGGCATTCTGCAGAGTAGGTCAGAGTTCCTTATCTCTGAGGTGGCGTTGGAACCCACCTACATTGCTCATCGGCCAGCATTGCTCAATTATAGCTTCCAGGGGCGGCTCAGGCCAAGGTACTATGTAGTGAAGTTTCTTAAGGCAAATGGATTGCTAGATCATGACCGGGACTACTATACTGTAGTCACCTACACCGAAAAGGCATTCGTGGAGAAGTTCATATGCCCATACATGGAAGCTGCACCACACCTTGCTGAAGACTATGCTGCTGCTTGCAAAGGGGAATTGCCTGCTAGATTCATATTTGCTTGAACCATTAACAGTGTATTAAATTTCGAAAATGGATATTGCACAACCAAGATTTCTCTCTTCTTCGTAAGCTGGTCCTTCATGTTTCAATTGTTATCTTGAGTAATTGGAGTTTTGGTTGTCAGTTACAAGCTGGGTTGGCCGTTGCTAACTGAAAGTTGATATTTGATTCGTGAGTCCTGTTATGTCCGTTATATCAGCCAGTAGAGAAGAGAGCATGGTATGGTTCTGAACTTGTTAATCCTCATGTTTTATAGACACACATATTGGAACTAGATGAGTGTGAGACCAGGCCATTCTGCAAATGCGTTGAAATATCAATGAGTAGTAGTATGTCTGCACTATTGATATCTATGTGGATACTGATATGAAACGGTGGAGTGTTCTCAAATGGTCCTTACAGTTTCAGTGCATCTTCTAGTCTATCTTGCCATGAAAGAAGTTCCTCAGTTTAGCCATGAAGATGAGGTACTTACTGATGACCACAATATGTCTGGACCTTTCCCTTTTTGTGGAGAACGAATGTAGACTTACTGATGACCACAATATATTGATCACTGCTGAGGGTGCAGTTCCGATTTAGTTTGTTGGTTGCTTGCTCTGCTTCTTGTAAGCTGAACATCTTCATTTTTTTCTGCAGTATCTTTATCTTAATTTCGATTTGATTTATCTTGTCCTTTGCTAAGATCCCTGACAAATAATTGTCAACCTCGATCTAGACCAGTGAAAAAAGAGAAAAAAACAACACTTGCACAATCATGGATTCATGCTTGTTCCACTGCCCAAAAGAAAAAAAATTAAATAATTCAGGATGATTTTACTTTTCTGTTTCAGAAAAAACTACTCTCAGCACAAATGTCCTGGAAAAATTGGTATGTGTTCTTCAGCTGTTTTTGGATGATGACACATGTATCTTCTGCACTTCTGTAGAACTCAGTGAACATTGGTGAGACCATTGATCCCTGATCAATCTTCACAGGTCTGGGTCATACTCGTGGCCATCATGCAGGTCAGTAATCCCTGACCAAATCTGGGTGTTGCTGATTCTTCCCAGAATATTCACCTGGCATTTTACATAGAGAAATAGGATGGTTTGTGAAAAATGTGCCACATAGCATCTAGCTGTTTGTTATACAATTGAATGGGCGAGCCTATAGGATTCTCATGCCCCCCAAATATTTCTTGTTAAGACAGCTTACTTTCTGTGTAATATATTATTTCTTGTGTAAGAAAACTTACTTTTCGTGTATCGATTTCTTAGTCTATTATATTTGGTTTATTTATTCCTGTGTTCTAACTGAATTGGTATAATGTTAATTTGAACTAAAAACCTGTGCTACATGTTCTTAATATCTTCACATTTATTATTGGATTTACCTTTTCGTTTTGGTACTGATGGTTAACTTCGAGCAGTTACTTTAGCAACTCTGTTCTGCTATTGTATATTTTGTTTTGCACTATTATGATGTTCATTGTTTAGTTTGCTAATTTTGAGGAATTACTGTGAATTCACCAGATCTCTGAGTGGCTCTTGTCATCTTTTAGCTTGCAACAGGTTAAAGTCTTTTTACATTATTGACTGGAATGATTTTAATTTCTAACACGACTCACTACTTCAAAGGCCAGCGGCAGGTTCAACATAAATTCACAACTTGAGAATCTTCAAGCCAAATATATCGGAACAGGGCATGCTGACCTAAGCAGATTGTAAGTATCTCATGTTTTTGTATTTAAAATGTAATGGCACACTAGCTGTTCAGACTTTCTTTTGGTTGGCATGGAATGGTGTGGTATTAATCATTAACATTTTCTTGTGCTGCAGTTAATGGGCTGTGAATATCCAAAGAGACAGCTATGCATCTTATGTTGGACACTATCCGATGTTTCCATATTTTGCTATTGCTGAGAATTAATCAATTGGAAGGGAGCGCTACGAATTTATGCAGGTATGTGAACGGAATTTATCTTAACTGGTCTGCTGAATTTTAACTGGAAATTGCGTATAGCTCAAAAGGTGTATAAAAATTGGCGTAAATGATGACTAGTACCGGAATTATGTTACTACTTGCTTGCATTAGGCTTTCACTGGTGGGATGCTAGTCTTGCTTTTGCTTCTTAGACAGTTTCACTGTTTTTGATGGAGCCTTCCTTTGCCTCATAATTGGCCTTTTTTATTCTGTTCACACAGTGTGTAATTGCGGCTATAGTGTATCACATTGCAAGCTCAGTAATACCATTTCGGTGCTGCAAATTGCAGCTGGGCAGGGTTTTCTATACTAAGAAGCCATAAATACATCATGGACAAAATCTAGCTTGAACTTACTTTGTTTGCATGCTACCAAAGAATATTTTGGTGATGAGACCATTCTAGATGCTTCATGTTAAGTGATGTGAGGTACACCCGCTGTGAGAACTCCAGTTCCATCAACCTTTCTTTAAGTGATGTGAGAGGCACTCCATGTCTATAAACAGATGTTTCAGAATTCTCGTAGTCAAAATCTAAAAGACTGACCTCTAATATATACACAATTATTGACATTTTTCACAGCAAAGAGATGAAAATGTAGATTGGAGAGGTTCCACATCAACTAAACGGTCTAAATCAAAACTGTTTGTCCTTCTGTTGAATGGCAGAAGCAAAACACACTCTGGACTGTAGGTTACAAATTGTTTATTTCGTCCCTTCAAACCAATGCTAATCTGGATCCAAGCTTAGCAGGCTACATTTTGTTAATTCTGATTTTTACCGTCTACTGTTAGATAGGCTTCAGTCTTTAAGGCCTAGTAGAGTTGGTACATTCTGTGGTATGGACTATAGACAGGTAGAGGCAAGTTAGCTATCTGATATCAAGATTTATCCTTCCCACTTTATTGTGCTCAGAATCGAAGAAAAAAGTTGAACTTGCAGTACCCAGAATTTTGTACGTCAGCACCTGGACTATGTTTGAACTGCAATTTCCACTATTAATAATATGGAACGATGAAAATTCATCAAGGATTGTACGATGGAGCAATGTCGCCTAAAAAAAATATAAAGCGCATATGCACTACCATGTCGGAGTGCTGTGACGCTGTTGACATGTCATAGAACCCGGGCTCCAGGTAGCCAGGTTTCTTTTTTTTCATAAATTTTTAAAAATTGAATTCAAAAAATTTGGAAAAAAATACCTGCATGTAGCCAACTAGCAGTGTGCAAATGTTCAGCTCACAAGACTTTGTATTATAGGCTCAGTAAGCTGAGCCTAAAATACAAAGTATTTTGAGCAAATTTACTGAGCCTAAATACAAAAGTATTTCGAGCTCAAAAATTGCACACTGCTAAAACACAGTTGGCTACATGTAGGTATTTTTTCGATATTTTTGAAACTTTTGAATTCAACATTTTTGAAGAAAAAAGAAAAGGGGACCTGCGACCCCGCGTTGCTATCCCTCGTGCGCTGCTGCCCCACTGCGTCAGCTTCTCTTCTAAGGGCATATACATCGTGGCAGCTAGGATGAAAGTCCTGACCGTTTTGCCTTTTTCCTGGCCGAGGCTAGGTTTTCCCTTTGCATTGATGCCTAATGATGCGCCGGACGCTTGCTAGTATTTTCTGAACTCTCGACTCGGATTAGACAGGCGAAAGTTAGCCTACAACGTCCGTAATTAGCGTCTAGCGTTGGACGAAGTGGACGCTATTGAGAATTTTGTTTTCATGATCTTTATTTCTTTTCTCCATAAGCGCCTGACATTGAAGATGGGGTTAATTGGATAAACGTCACTGCAATTTCCGGCTATTTGAGAAATGCCATTGTAACTTTCAACTTTTGAAAAACGCCACTACAACTATATGTACATTTCATATACGCCATTATGCCTACTTTAACACACATGCCACACAATATGCACTCGTATATTCAGTCGTAGATACGCATATACGATGGGGCTCACCATAATCAGCTTAGGGCATGCACATTCATACAAACGCCTGTGACAATTTCGAGCGCCAAGAGTACCACTTCAATCTCCAAACTTGATCAAAATGAAATATTTGTTTCTGTCTCAGGATCACAGCTTCGCCAGTTTTTCTCACAAGTGGAATGTCACGTTGCGATACACGCACAGAGGCCATGCTGTACCTGGGCAAGAGATCGTACCCAATGCTTGGGTTACTTTTTTGGAGCCACCGATGGTACTGGGTTCTGCCGTTCGTGTGTCCTAATAAGCACTCATGTGGAGTCAGGCTAAAACGTCAACGTTCTCTCTCAGATCAAAACGATTTGATGGATGCAACATTTAGTTGATTCTCCCTGGCTCCCTGCCTCCGTGCCAACTTATATTTGATGGATGCAACATTTAGTCGACGGGGGTAACAAAGAGCAGACAACACGTATGTATTGATTTACTATAAAATATAAGAGAACCATTAATTATATATATAAATGAACGAGCAGCACATACTGATTCTGCTGGGGCCCACCATGTATACGTATCTATGGCTGAAATACAAGTGTATATTGTGTGGTATATGTGTTAAAGTGACTATAATGGTGTTTATGGAATGTACATGTAATTGTAGTGGCGTTTTTCAGAAGTTGAAAGTTGCAATGGCGTTTCTCAAATAGCCGGATTATGCAGTGGCGTTTATCCAATTAACCCTTGAAGATGCCCTAACATCCCTGGTCGTCTTTGCATCTTCATCCACAGCTCATGTCGCCGGTGGTCTTCATGTATTGTCTCTTCCCGATAATCCTCTTTGGTTTATTGATTTGATTTGTTCCATGGTGACTGATTTGGGGTATATCCACATGGAAGTGGAGGTACGGTAAGCACCAAAACAGATCCAATTGTACTCCTTATAGGATCGTGGTAAAGAATTGGCAATATGTCAAGTTTTACCGTCAAAGGATGATATAACATGGGTTAGTCTTTGAGACATTTTGATCTTAGATTCTTGAATACAGTGTGGTTATCCTGCTGTCTTGCTTATCATTTTACTCTCTGACCTCTCACAACTTGTTTTTACATTTTGTGCAGCCTGCAACCTCTACGATTTTTTGCGGGCCAGGCAGGGTGGCATAGGGTCTAGGGCGTGTTTACGCCAGCTTTGAGGAGGTCAACTATGCCTCCAAACGACTAGTTTTTGGCCGCGGACGGTCATGCATGGCAACATCCGCGGGCTGTAGACCTCAGAGGCATTATTGTGTTAGTGTGGGTTATGACAGAATTATTTATCTTTTAGACACCTGACATATAAAATACGTACTGAACAGGAAAAAAAAAGCATTTGCACCCCATGTCGGAGTGCACCTGTGGGGGTGTGACACATGTCAAGCTTATGGCCAAGGTAATCTCCCTCTCTAACATAGGGGCCCATAGGTTACGGCTTGCATCTGCGTCACAGTTTTCGGTTTTTTTGGTTTACATTTGAGGCAGCTGACCACCCTTGCCGGCTGGTGAACGCTCTGTCCCCAACACAGATTATAAACTGGTTCAATGTCTCCTAGTTAAGCGATGTGGTACTAACCGTTACTGTCGTATGATGTCTTCTGGAGTGTATGCACGATTTACCGCTGGCCTCTGACCGAACAGGCCCAACAAGCGCCCGTTCGTACTGGCCCAGTAAGCCCATTGAGAGCGATCTCGTCGTCTTCCTCAGACACGCGCGCCGGCAGCGGTGCCGCACGGCCGGCCAGATTCGCTTCAGTACCTAGCTAGCATTTCTCATTCTAGAGCAATTTTGCCAAGTTTGGAGAAGGATCTGCTTATCTGAAGGATGTCGTAATAGTGTTAGCAATTGATTTGTCAAACATTTCTGTTTTCTAATACTCCTAATATGAATAATAATGTAAAATGACACTGAGCCACCTGTATCATCATTTCAAAGATACACACTCGGAAGATGTATCAAATTTCATAGAAGAAGAAGCCAAGATGGCTGATGCAACGCCAAAAGACCACACGATACAAACATGATGCCACATCGATTACAATACACCCCACACTAGCCAAGCGATAAGACTCGCCTTATTCTTAGAAAAGAGGAATGTTTCTGACAATGAAGTTGCAAATCTAATATCTAGTGACCGTCTGTTTGTGTGCATTTTATTTTTAGATCTGCGAAGAGAGGAAATCCTACAGTTGGACACCCAAAAGATAATTAATTCAGACTACAGAGACATATGCAGTCACATATGAAAAGATAACTTGTGCATGGTTATTACTACAGTAGAGATCTTGTGCAATTTCATCAAGTTGATGAATGCAATAACTCAGAGGGAGATGGGGGGCCACAGCGGAGGAAGGAGCTGGAGGAGTTACCAGGTGCGTCGGGCGTCGACGACCGACACAAGGGGTGTTCTAGGACCTGAGAGATGGCGGCGTTCGAGGTGCACGGCGGGTGCAGCAGCCGTGCGCAAGGGGCGTTGGAGGAGCACTACAGGTATGTGTGGCCTGGAGCGCTGAGAGCAGGCGGCACACAGGAGGGAGTCGGCGGCCAGGCGCAGGCGGAGTGCGTAGAGTCGTCGGTGGCAGCCTTAGAGAGCAGACGAACTGAGGCGTTGGAAATAATTTTCCCCTGACGGTCTGACTTACAGCCTAACGTGCTCCTGGGTCTCATCTCCGTCATGGTGCAAAGAAGAAACATCATAGGAAGATGTCTAAATACCCATATGTATCAATCGTTGGATTAATTCATACTACTAATACTTCTGGCAGCAGTAAAAGGTACCGTAAAAAGAGCCATTAACTATGCTCGCTAAAAGAAAGAAAAAGGGCATATTAAAGCACAGAATGAAACCATAGACAATGACTGAACCACAAATCAGCACAAGAGACCTACCAGGTTGATTTCTTGCTATGATGTTCAGAATATGAATGGCGTCCATGAAAAAATTTACGGAAGGCTTAAACAGCAGACTTGTATTTGCCTCAGGAAAATTCAGGCGGATGATTCAGTAGCAGCTTGTTGAGTTCACTAGAAGTTGCTGCGGATGGTGGAACATACATCATCCTCTGTTCACATTAATAGAACGTTTAGCTCTGCGAAGAACCTCAGCAACAAGCCAATGCGTATGTTTGCTCAAGGGCACAGAAGGATTTAGCCTAACCTGAAGAGAAATTTATCCATGGATTGTCAAAAAAAAAGGATCTTGGAGAAGAAAACTAATTTAGTCTATGTTACACCTTGAATTAATCGAAGTAAGCAGATAAACAAACCTATTCGACAGAACAACAAGTGAGGAGGTACTGACATACATGATTTCTAAAAATTTGCAATCACAAAGTACAGAAAATCTGTATGTCTGCCAATTCAGTTTAAGTTTTAATACCAACAGTAAGAAACTGTTCTTCAGTGATGTCGATCTCTAGGTACTTACAAGAAAGATAATTGAGAAAACTACCCCCTCCGTTGCAAAATATAATGCAACAGAGGGAGTACATGTTATGGTGTAAATATTATGAGAAAATTCCGCACTACGCCTTCAGTGACATAGAGGCAAAAACACCAAGCCTAACTTTCCACCAACCTAACTTCCTTATCCAATAATCAGACTTTGGAGGGAGCTAGTCCCCAGTGTCCGCCATTAAGAGAGAAATGCATGCTGGGCCAAATGGTTTGTCTCTTTCATTGACAGGATGAGGGTTATCTTTGGAGACTAGATGGGCACAGGAATTTTCGGTGCAACGTGAAACCGGATTGCTTGGTTGGTGCAACGTGAAACCGGATTGCAAAATAGACAGAAGGTATTATGTACGTATAAGTGAAACTCATTCTGATATACAGAAGTGTTGCACTGTCCAATTTATATTACTACTATTGAGATTATAGCAAAGCGGAACTATTGGACAGATCCGTCACATTTAGAAAACTTAAAGTGCCAAGGCAGACATGATCCTAGAATATTACGAGGGAAAAAGGTGTCATTATTTACATACATCGTCATTCTGCAAGTGCTCAAATTGCATGATTGTTTATACTCTAAAAATTGTCAAGCCTACATTGGGTTTCTCCAATAAGATAAGCTAGCTTATTAAAACTACAGCTTACAAGCATAAAAAACGTAGCTGCTTCATCTAAATAGAGAGAAGAAGTGCCATTACTACTATATAATTGTGTAAGTGCTCAAGTGACGTGATTGTTAATAGCCTACAAATTCTCAAGCCAAGATTGTGTTGTGTGTATGAAATTAGCTAGCTGAAGCCTTAAAAAATGAACCAGCTTCATCTTATTTGGAGTTGAATCCCAGCATTGGCTTCAGCTGATAAAACCGTTGAGTCGAAGTATAGAAAGATAAAACAGTACCACCGTGTGTTGCCCTATGACATGTCAAAGATCATGCATCTGATAGATTGGAGTAAAAGCCAACACTGTGCTCGTAACTCATTCAAAACTGAACCATTTGATCAACCCATTTTATTTTATTGTTCCGTAACAACACATGGGTACTCAACTATTTCAGTACTCCTAGTTTTGGAAGGGATTTATGAGCATTAATCCAGAATACTAATTTCTCCCGAAACAATTAAGAGGTTCCAATAATGTTATCCATAACCCCAAAAAATAGTGAGGTTGGCGTTCCCTAATCCCTACTCATCAATCTGTATAAATAGACAATCTTGAACTCATCCCTACTCATCAAAATTCACTTCCTTTTGGTTCTTGACAAAAAGGAAAAACCACTTCATCTTGTTATAACTATGGGGGTTAAGATCGCTGCAACAGCCATGGTCTTGCTACTACTAACATTCTGTGAGTCCCTTCAGATTTGCTATTCCTAATGCTTGTACTATATGGACTGTCAAATGAAGTTACTTGTCCTATATGATTTTTATCCCAATATTTTCTCTTGAGAAAATGCTATTTAAATCCTTGAGTGTCATCTGTTAAGACTGTTAATTTCCGTTATCTTGAATGCAAATTAACCTGACGAGCATCTTGTGGTTTGCTGATTGGTCAATTAGGTGTGGAGGCACAGGACTGCGGCGGACCAATACATACCTTCAGAGACAAATGCCATGACTTCTCAGGTGGGAGGGACAGAGGTCACATTGCCAAGGGTGAAGGGTTTAATGGGAAAACGATAGTACCTTCTAATTATTTTACCCGCGCCTGCACCGCTGCTTGCAGCGCTGCAAATTTCTCTGACGGAAGCTGCAAGGACGATGGTATATGCTACTGCACTTGTTATGATGGCGGCCACCCAAGCACCGACTAAAGTGTTGAGCATGTAGGAGAGGGCTTTCCCTTTCTCACAGTATGTTTAGGGAAACTTTCGGTTTATCGTGTCACAAAGCAAAGATTTATATCTCGTGAAAAAATAATGAAATGATAAACTGATAGTTTATCGTAATATTTATTACAAATTTGCCAGAAAGAAAATGAGATACCTCCTTGGTTTCTAGATTTTGTGTGTTGGCATCGATGATTACAAATCAACTTTTCATCTTGCGTCGACATCGAAGTCACCTAATGACCAATCATTCCCTATTACTTGACTCCTTGGTAACCTACAGACATGCATGGTAATGTGCAAGAGAAATGGAAGTCAATTAATAGATGCGAACCTAGACAAATCCTGCAGGCCTGGCTGCGAGGCGCTTTGAGGTTCGGGCGGTCCTGGTCCAGCGACGCGTGCATGCAACCAAACAACAAACTTTTGCGCCAGGTTGGGGTGCTGCAGGCTACCAATCACACCCATAGTCAATCCTACGTGAAGGATGTTGTAATAATGTTAGCTTGTGATCTGACCAATAAGTTCTGTTTTTTTGTAAATGTGGAGGAAGATCTGATAGACAATCCTATGTGAAGGATGTTGTAATAATAGGGAGGAACTAAAAACAACTGCAACATAAGAAGAGTATCCAGCATTTTGTTTACAGAAAAAAAGAAAACATGGAAAGTCAGATCCTAAGATACACGCATAAGTAGATAAATTTATTTCTCGGACAGTAGTCAACTGACATCGGTTGTAACCATTCTTTAGTATTATAGATGTTGCAATCTTTGTCAGTTGCTTCATTGCAAGAAATGCCATTTTCATAAGCTATCACTGTCGATGAAATGGAATATATTCACAAACAATTGGGTCTAGAAGCATCCATGAATTGAATGTATGTTGCGTCAATCAACAGTGATATGCACCATCCACAATCCCTGTTATAGGCTACTGCCTACCGGTAGCCATTACCTGAATGTTACATGTTGTGCCAAATGGTCACATGAGTATGCGTATATCAAGATGAAAATGTTATGGGGGCAGATCATACCTTGTTTATGAAATGAAATCAAGTCATTAGAGAGAAAACAGATTGGTCAGTTGCACAAGCGACACTGAACAACTGAATACTTCCACTACACGTTGTTGCTGGCTGAACATACATCTTAGATCTTTGGAGAACCTCAGCAATAACCAAATGCCTGCTTTTGCTGAAAGGCATACCTGAAGAGAAATGTATCCACGTATTATCAAAAAGGGGATCATGGTGAAGAAAATAATTTAGTCTAATAGCGAGAATTCATTAAGCTATTCGACGGAACACGCAATGACCTTTTCAGTTTAACTTCTCAACCATGAAGTCGACCATGAACGAACAACCAATCACGATCGCGAGCACTGGAGATCCCACCCCGACCTCACTTTCAGCATGGAAATGTCCGGCTGGTGTAAATATGCGTTTATGAGGGAGGAAATAGAAGCTTTTGCAAGCTAAGTCGACTATTTTCTAGGAAACCAGTCAGGCACTGGCGTGAGGACACTGAAGTTCTGTTTCGCTCCAGATTACAGTACCAAGGACTGGTGTAATCTCGGCAGATTGCTTTGGCTGTTACACCAGGATCAAAGAAGTCAGCCTTATCATGTATTCAAGAAATGGAAGAAAAAGAAGTCAGCCTCAGACGGGAAGGGTGACTCTGTTCAGTATCTGAAACTTGCCGTTGTTCCTTTCATCCCACAGTTGGCCTAGCATGGAATAGTGCAGCAGATACGAAGAACAGATGGAGCCAGCCGCAATCCTCTCTCACTTGGCGGCGGCCTTGTGCTTGGCGCTCGAGTGAGCTTGCAGAGCATTCTCGCTATTGAATGTCCTGAGCAGCACCTAAAGATTCATCACACGTTAAGACTCGAATCCAAAAGGTAACATCCTCATGATCCAGAAACATAAGATTGGAAAAACTTACTTGGGGCATGTGAAACGCCCACCAGTTTGGGCGACTTCTTCATTGGTTGCAGGGGTCTTCTTTGCAGGATGCAAAGTTGCCACAGGGACAGCCCCCCTTGTCACCAACAACAAGGCCACACTGGTTACAATGAACGTGGCCGCAAGCTTATCATATCTCACTTGTCTTCTGGCCAGAGGAAGTATCAGTATACATATGCATTCAAATATCCATGTCACTTGTTTTGGATCATTGTCCTTTGCTTCAGCTTTGCCTTGAAACATTAGTCTACACATGCATTGTCAAGAGTTATCCTCCTCTTTATCTGAAACTAAAACAGATTATTTAAGCCTTCGCCAAGTACATACATGAACACAATAGCAATACTTCAAGCATAGTGACATGTATATATACCTTCAGATTCCTCAGAGTCAAAATCCATCATGGAACCTGAGAAAGATGTGGGAAGTGGTCGTCTTCAGGTGAGACCTTGACTGACTATCTAAGCCTAACCTCAAGGCCTACACAAGTTAAATATGAAGCTCAATTACATGTACTCCCTCCGTCTCAAAATAAGTGACTTGAGTTTGTCTAAATTTACATGTACCTATATACTAAAACGTGTCTAGATGCATCCGAATCTAGACAAACACACGTCACTTATTTTGAGACGGAGGGAGTACATAATTCAGCTTTTCACAACAAAAGGTAGAAATGGAACATAGCCAGGTGATCATATTTGACCAGAAAATTCTATCCAATTAGAATGAATTAAATGACATGAACAAAGGGCACATGTGATAAATTTATCTCCATGGAAACATAAAAAAAGGCCCCCAACTGTGTAGCACTCTAGTTGTATGCGCAACGGTATGTTTGCATTGTGAGACTTTCATGATTTGGTTAGACCCACTTCGTATTTACTTAGCGAAATTCAAACAGAATAGTGAATCTGTACCATGTAAAAACTTATTGGGAAGCAACCATGCAGGCAGAGGGACACATGTTAACACTACAGGATCAAGTGTAACCATAAGGTTGCCTGCTCCAGCAATGATTACGAGTAGACACTAGCACTGAAACTTCTTAACTGGTACTCCCTCCGTTTCGAAATATAAGATGTTTTAGCTTTTATGAAATGAATATATCTAGACATCTTTTAGGATATAGACTCGGATTGTACCTATATACTAAAAGGCGTCTAGATACATTAGTTTTACAAAAGCTAAAACATCCAACAGAAGGAGTAGGATGTAGTGACAGTCCGAATTACGCTAAATATCACTAAATAGATACTGCAATCATTTTTCTAAAATTTATAATACTAGCAGAGTAGACCGCTACCTGACTAACACTAAAATTGGTTTCATATTTATGTAAAATATTTCTATAACCATAAACCTTTTAACATAATTAATCAATAAATTGAGTTAAATTCAATCGAAGGCAGCATGGCAGTTCACAGAGGGGATCGAGGGAGCAGTGTCGGTTACTGATCCTTTCTCCGTAGTTGCGGTCGCCGGCCGGCCTCGTCGTGCGCCATGAACTCGGAGGTGCGCATGCACTCAGCGGTCGTACGTCTAGCTATGGAAGAGGCAGCCCACCGCCATGACCACCGCCACCGGCTTGCGCATCCCGCACGATGATTCCCGCCGCCCGCGTGATCGAGCTCCTCCGACGACGGAATTGGGGGCTGCCTGCTCCGGTGGGTACCAGACACTGGTTGGCGGGAAACCCCAGGTATCTCTTGACGGGAATCCGACCGGCCGAAGGCCGTGCGGCGGAGTCTGCCGGCGACGCGTGCTCGCTCGCTCGCTCCGGCGGCTGGCCCGTGTTGTCTTCGTAGCTTCTTTTTAGTTTTTTTTTAGCGTCAGCTTCTTTTTAGTTGATGTGTGTCCTCGTAATTGATGGGCTGGTGCTTGCTGGGCCGAGGCTGGCAGTCTATCGGGCTGGCCCGTACCAACATACACGTGAGGAGGTTACACCGTAACGATTAGTACCACATCGGTTCTTAAAAAAAGATTAGTACCACATGGCTTAACTAGGAGACATCGAACCAGTTCATAATCTGTAACGAAGGCACAACGTTCACCAGCCGGCAAGGGTGGTAAGCTGTCTCAAATGTATATCAACAAACCGGTAACTGTGACGCAGATGCAAGCCGCAACCTATGGGTCCCTATCTTGGAGAGGGAGATTACCTTGGCCATAAGCTTGACATGTGTGTCACACCCCAACAGGTGCACTCCGACATGGGGTGCAAATGCTTTTTCTTTTCAATAATATTTTTGTGTCATGATTAGAAAAGATACATAACTCCATGTTAGGGCACATGGCATATGCTCAGTTGGTCAACGACAATAGTTAATACTCGAATGTTAGAATGTTCATGGTGTAAAGCTTGCATATGATCTTGGCTTACCACGCATTGAGTTGGAGACGGATGCACGTGAAGTTGTCAAGCTTTGGAATGATAGGACTCACGGCCGTTCCGAGATCCCTTCGGTGTTGAAGGAGATAGAAGATCTCAGTAGTAACATGAAATTTTTCTGCCAGAAGTTCATCGGGAGGAAAGCGAATGAGGGAGCACGTCTCTGTGCCAAACAAGCGTCAGCTAGTAGACGTAGGTGTCTTTGGATAAATTATGTTCCTAGATTTCTAGCAGATTGTCTTATGAACGATTGTAAGCACGTTGATTAATGAATGAAAGCTATTGATTTTAAAAAAAAAGGAACACCGGTGACGGGTTGATGGTTATGTCTCCCACGAAGAGATAATTTTTTGCTGCTACTCCATGGAATTATTCTTGCCGCTCGTATCCTACTGTTTCCTTGTCGTGTTTTCTTTCAGTTGCGTGAATGCTTTTACTTTTCCTTAAAATCTTGTTGGAATGCATGCGTTGCAGACTTACAGTATCCTTAGTCTTCGTTCCTCTCAGGAGGCAGGCCACATTGAAGCAGCAGCATTTTCTGCAAGACTAGAAAGAATGGTTCAATAATATGTATTGCAGTAGCTCGTCAATAAAACTGCATGCTAAATATAAGTGGACACACATGCAAATGGAGACACAGTAGTATCGCAAAAATACAAACCAAGATTCCAAGAAGGGGGGGACTGCCCCACATAGTGGTAAACACATTAAGAACTTAAGGTTTGCTAAATCAGATGGCACCGTCCGATCTGAAAGATCAAATCTCGGGTTTCCCCTAGAGCAAGTCAGGAGAGGCAAGTGAGGAATGTTACATTGACGCCTTCAACAAGGAAGGCAAGTGAGGAATGTTACATTGACGCCTTCAACAAGGAAGCGACGCCCGTAGGCGCCACCATCAACAACCCTAACCATAGATGGAGTATGGTTTTCACCGGCAACCTCACCCACACAAGCCCAACAAGGAAATGGACAACCTCTGACCCAACCTCGATGCCCTTGCCTCCATGGCCAAACTCACCTCCCTGCAAGCCCAACGTGCTGCCAACCTTCTTCCTCTTCCTCACCCTGGATAGGAGGATGCAACAACCACAACGACGCCATTCCTATCCGTCTGGGAGGATGCAACACCCACAAAGCGCCATTCGTCTCCCCTTAGGAGGATGCAACACCTGTAACGCGCCATTCATCTCCCAACTAAAAGGATGCAACACCCGCAATGGCACCATTCATCTCCCTCCAGCCACCACCATATCACCCCGCCACACTCTGCAGCAACGCCAGACGGCCTCTCAGTCCTCTTCACACCAGCGGGAGGATGCAACACCAGATGTGCCATTCTTCTCCCGCACTGGATGACAGTGCCATTCCTCTCCCGCAAGAATAGGAGGATGCAACATCGACTCCTCTTCTTCGCCCACATTGGAACCTCTAGCCAGTCCGATGCTGCAGGTCCTTCAATCTCCTTCCTCCAGTACAGTCGTGCATGGCCAACAGAGCGGGAGAGACCCATCCCTAGCCACCTGACCGACTGACAAGCTAGCACCGAAGCGGCACTGGCCATGGCTTCACGCAGAAGACTCTGCGTCACACACCACTTCTTAGCCACCTCGCGCCAAAACCGGCCCCACAGCCGTCGTTGAAGGCGTCGATTTCCCTTTCGGCGTATATGGCCTCAGCCGAGTTTTTTTATAATGTTCCACCGTTGGATAAAGTCCCGTATTGGTTTTCCAGGTTTTTGTTTACATGCTCGCAATTGTTCCAGAGACGCCGGTCGCTTGAATGTGGAGTGGAAATTTTGGATTAATTTGTCCTCAAGATCGTTCTAGCTGCTAATGAAATATTTGGGTAACTGTCTTAGCCATGACCGAGCAGCGCCAGTTAGGTGCAGCTGCAGGCTCTGCATTGCGGTGGCCTTGGAGCCATCCTGTAATTTGACAGTTGCTAAATAATCTGCCAACCAAGCTTCGGGTTTTTGGAGACCGTCGTACTTCTGACGATCATGAGGAAGTTTGAAGTCCTTTGGCACTGGAGTTTTGCGAACCTGTCGGGTAAAGCAACTAGCTTCACATAGTTCATATTCGTCCTCGCTTTCATTGTGATAATATCTTCGACTGCTACGCTCTTCTCTGGATCTATCAATCCTGCACTGTGTAATGTCATCTCTTGCGTCGTTTTGCGGCTCAGAGCCTAAAAAGTGCACCTGATGTGGCGATCGTGATCGTCGGGTATGCCCCACCTGTTGAGGGCTGCTACGACGGCGTGGGATCTGTCGGTTTGTTGTGTAATTCCTTGTTCTGCTTGTGCGAGAGATGCTCCTACCATACCGAGGTTCATTAGAGCGGAGCGATGGAGAGACGCATGAGGATCGTCGGGTGCGGGTTGAGTTGTGAGCAGATACGTTTGTGCAGCTATAATTGCGGCTTGGACTGTTTTTTGCTTTGATGTGTCATGTTGGATCTACTGACATAAACGATAAATCAAGATCTTGCGTTAATTCGTTTCTTTCGGCTTCAGGGATATTCTGCAGCCGTGAGGTTCCTCTCCTTGGCTGTGTTCCTCCGATTACGCTTCCTGATCCCTGGGTAGAGCTTAGCTAGGCCCGTCGAATGTTGGATTCGTCAGCTAGTCTTTTTCTTTCGTCAAGCTATCTCTGCATCCTTAGCAAGTCTCTCTTTTTGTGATGAAGCGAATATTGGTATGCTAGTAGGTTTTCACACGTGGCTTCGGCTGTCATTGGGACTGCACGCGAAATTGCCGCGGCTTGCTTTTTGCCATTCTTCGGCTGGTAGCCAGAGAGTTTGCCGCTCGCCTCTACGTGGTTCTTCTCCTTCCGGGATTATGCGGTTGTTTGTCGGGTCTCCTTCATTTCTGCGATTTCCTGCATTATCGTTTGACAAAATATCATCGGGGTCAAAAATAGGGTTATCGTTGGAGTCCTGCTGGGTTGAGGCGTCCCTAATGATCATGCACACTTGGTGCTGAGTTATGTATGAACTAGTGATGTCATCATCGGATCCGAAGGAGACACTGGGAGATCAATGAAGTCTATTGGTTTCTGTTCTAGGTAGATTTCAGCCATCCTAATTCTGAAGTCGATACTTTCGCCACTTTCTTCGGGTTCTGTGTTTATCGAACTTGATCCACATGGCGTAGTTGGCTGGGAGCCTGACCCAAGGGAGAGATTGTCGTAAAGACCATCAAGATCCCCTAGATCTGCTGTATTTTCATTGTTTCCTTCGTCTTTCTCTGCCTGGAGTACAACTTCTGCGAATGATCTGGCAGATGATGCAGGAATCGCCATAGGCGCTGACTTTTTGACCGACGGTCCCGATGAGCCGAGAGGTGTGGTTCTTCAGGATCCTCCACTTGAAAGTGGAAACTTTCGATGATGAGATCGGATCCGCCGTTGAAATCGGCGGGTACCGAAACATGGGTGGGCGGGCGTGGATCCGCTTCCGTTGGATTGCTGCTTGATGAAAAGGGGTCCGCCGAATTCATGACTCCATCATTCAGATTTCCCACAGACGGGGCCAATTGAAGAGGGATAACCTCGGCAATGCCCATAGTTATGGTCTTAGGGTTTTGCGGAAAAGAGAACGTTGGGGATTTCATCGGATGTCAGGCAAACAAGGAAGTCGAAATCGCCTGATTATCGATGAACAATGCTATTACAAATTGCTTGGGAGTTTTTATGTATCTCTCCATTAAAAAGGTTTCTCCCAGCCTATATATAATAGGTCAGGTCTCAAAGACGTATACGGATAGGTTACATATTTATGATTACAACACCAACACAACATTGGTTCCTATTTTCTTATCTAATACAACTAAGGCTTCCATTGGATGCTTCTTGGGCCTTCATCTTTAGTCTTTATTGGGCTGTGAGCCTTTATACAGTCAGGGTAGCAAAACATAAGCACCCGAGTAATCATACTCATGTCACAAGTTCAACAAGATTTGATTTGTTACAAGTTTGCCCATGATAACCAAGCGCTGGCTTGATGGCAAGGCTAGAGAGTGCGCAACCAGTTTACCCGGGTTCGAGTCCCCATGGGGACCGAATTAAACGGGGATGTTATTCGAGCACATATAATTCGCTGCTGGAGAGGTCTCATCTATCTAACAACATATAGCCCGCGGGGATCATTTACCGGGGATCAACATTACAAGTTTGGCCAGATGGGAATGGTTCTTGGAGACTCGACTAATCTGATGAGTCAACCGCTGGATACTTAAGCCAGCTACACGTGGAGGTCTCGATGGTGCATGTGAATTCATTTTCTTGCGTACAGTAACATAGCCAGGTTGTTCTCGATGGTGCATACGGTACAAGAAAACAACCCATGTCATGTTCTGTTTTGGCTAAACGGCAGGACGGTACAAGATGGGTGCTGCGCATGTGAGACCATGCACTGTACAAAAAGATATATACTGACAAATAACTTAAAGAATACATTGGGACAGCGGGGATCACGAGGCATCTCGATGGTCCATATAATGTGATCATCTGGACCTGAGAGCCGAAACAGACACCGGTGGAAAAAGGGCCTCTAGTCCCGGTTCATAAGGGCCATTGGTCCCGGTTTCCGAACCGGGACCAGTCACTCGGAACTAATGCTGGTCCCGGTTCGTGCACGAACCGGGACCAATGGGTCTCCACGTGGACGGGCGCACGACGAGGGGGGTGGATCATTGGTCCCGGTTCGTGGAACAAACTGGGACCAATGGATCTCCACGTGGGAGCACGAGAGACGAGCGGGGGTGGATCATTGGTCCCGGTTCTTGGCACGAACCGGGATCGTTGGTCTCTGTGCCGCGGCAGGGTTTTGTGCCGCGGCAGGATTTTCGGGCTATTTTTGTGCCGCGGCAGGATTTTTTTATCAATTTAATGGTACTACATATATACAGCAATAATGAAATTACGATATATATATTACACATCATGCATGATCACAAATATATTATACACCGTCTCATCCGTCTTCTTGGTCGAAACATATTATAATTACAAACGATACTCTCACACGAATTTGATCTAATTTACATCTTATTTTTTACACTTCACTCTTCCAAATGAAGCGGGTAATAGTATTCTCCTTTCGGATCTATGACTTGTTCTAACAAGAATTCGGCAATTTTCTCTAATTGCTTGCACGCGTTCTTGTGATAGAAGACCGGCCCGTATCCGTTCGATCTAATATAAAGAAGGGGATCAATATATATAAATGAAACTAAACACAATTGGTGGTAATAAAATAAAGTTGTGATTATTGTTTATCGTACTTCATTTTTTTGATGTTCCGTCATGCTTCTTCTCTTTGGTCGTCTGGCGAATGAACTCGCAGACATAGTATTCACATAAGTTATTCCCGGCTTCCTGCGTCAAGCACTTTACGAGAACGGAGTTCAATCAAAATAATAATCAAGCATGATAATGGTGGTATTGAAACTAGAATCAAAGAGATGTGTGGATCTAGCAAGTAGTACTTACAGTTGATACATTGCAAATGTATCTATAATTTTTGATGTTCCATGCTTAGTTTTATCCACTTTCTTGTGTTTTATCCATACTTTGGAGTACTTTTCATATGATTTCTTGGACTAACCTATTAACAAGAGCCACAGTGCCAACTGCCTGTTTTCTGCTATTTTTGGTTCCAGAAAGGTCAGAAAATGAATATTCTCGGAATTGGACGGGACAAAAGCCAAAGTCCCTATTTTTCCAGAAGTCATCACATGCCAGAATACGAGACGGAGAGGGGCCAGATGCCGGCCACACCACTTGGCCATGCGGCCAGGCTTGGCCCACACCAGGGGGTGGTGTGGTGGCCCCTGGCACCCCCTCGGCCTCCCCTTCCGCCTATAAGATGCCCTCGGGACGAAAACCCTAAGTGCCAGATCAAAAATCCACGAAAGAGTTTGTAGCCGTCGTCATTTCCATCCCTAGATCGAGAGGGATCTGAAGCTCTTCCCGGCACCCTGCCGGAGAGGGGAATTCATCCTAGAGGCCTTCTTCATCACCATGCAAGCCTCCGATGTGATGCGTGAGTAGTTCATCCTTGGACTACAGATCCATGTAGTAGTTAGATGGCTGGTTCTCCTCCTTTGTGCTTTCATGTTTAGATCTTGTGAGCTCCGTTCATGATCAAGATCATCTATTTGTAATTCTTCATGTTGTGTTTGCGGGGATCCGATGGATATTGAGATGCTATTTTAGATTGATTATTGATTCTATCATGTCTTTGTTATTTGTGATCTTGCATGCTTTCTGTTGTTAGTAGCTATCTTGGCCAAGTAGATGCTAGCAAATCCAAGAGTTAGTATTTATGCTCGATAGTGGGTTCATGCCTCCGTAACTGGGATGTGATGTAAATCTAAGGTACTAGATGTGTTGTTGCTACTAGGGAGAAAACAACAATTCGTTGTTCATAGAACAATCGTATTGTTTAGTTTACACGCAGTTCGTAAAGCAATAATCTGTTGCTTGCAACTTAATACTGGAGGGGGTTCAGATGATAACCTGAAGGTGGATTATTAGTCATAGATGCAGTTGGATGATGGTCTATGTATAATATTGTAATGCCCAATCAAGTCTCAAAGGAGTCAACATGATTAGTATATGCATGTATTGTTTCTCGATGTTTGTCAATTGCCCCGCTGTAATTTGTTCACCCAGCATGTTATCTATCTTAAGGAGAGCCACCTCTAGTGAACTATGGATCCCGGTCCTTTTCTTTACATACAATCTATAAACTATTACTGCTTTGTGTTTACTTTCTGCAAACTTTTACTTATTTCCATTCGATACGTATAATCCTTTGTTTTCCACAAAACATGGTGAGATTGACAACCTCATCGCAAGTTGGGGACAAAGTTATGTGGTTGTGTTGTGCAGGTCTCCACGTTGCTACTAGCACCGGTAGTGCGCCCTGCCAAAGCTTAGCTAGTAACACCTTTGGGGTGTTTCCTTGCTCCTACTGGTCCGATTAAACCTTGGTTTCATAACTAAGGGAAACTTGCTGCTGTGCTCATCATACCTTCCTCTTGGGGTTTCCAACGAGCTCTACATCAACACCGCACTAACACTTTTCTGGCGCCGTACACTGAGCCATCAAGCATTTTTCTGGCGCTGTTGCCGGGGACTAAAGAACAAGAAGAAGCTCCCACGTCAACCAGGCGCCATCAAAAACATTTTTCTGGCGCCGTTGCCGGGGAGTCAAGGACATCTTCACAAGGGGAGTCCCTCATAACCAATCTCTTTACTTTTTTATTTTTGTTTTGCTTAGTTTCTTTTTGTTTTGTTTGCTTGTTTCTTTATCAAAAACACAGAAAAATAGTTTTACTAGTTTGCTTTCTTATTTGAAAAACACACAAAAAATTAGTTCCTTTCTTAAGTTGCCATTATGTCTAGCCTTGCTCCAATCACTATGTCACCCGAGGAAATGATTTTCACTTTTAAACAAGTAATTGAGGAAAGTTTTAAGGAAGCTTGGTCTAGAATCTCTGATCTACATGAAAAAACTGAGCCTATAATGACTCAAAGCTTGTTCCTTAGAAGTTTTTACCTTGGAATTTCTCTTTGCTATAGATATGCTTTAGATTCTATTGTGGGAGGAGATTTCCTCCAATGTAATGAGGATGATGCTATTAATGCTATAAAGAAATTGATCCTCAATTACAACTTGCCTAGCCAAACTGATATTTCTTTCGCAAAAATATTTGCTAGATTGAATACCCTTGAGACTGGCACTGCTAGCTTAAAAGATTGCTATAATACGCTTAGGGAGCATCACAATTATGTTCCAATAAATTTTGAACCATCAAAGTGGCTCTCTACAGTAAAGATTGAGATAAACACTTAAACTTTCCAAGCTCGCTGCGATATCATGTCTGAATTTTGCCTTATGCCCAAAGATATTTATAAATCTCTGAATACTTGGGGGCTTACTGAAGGAGGAAAAGAAATATCTTTTGCTAATAATACTACCATATTACCTCTTGGAATATCTGAAGGAGTGTTTACAAAGGTCCTTGGGAAAATGATTTCTACTGATTATCCTGTTAATGAATGTGCAGGAAAAGGACAAATTACACTTGGAAGGTCCCTATTAGAACTCCTTGGAGCAATAATAGATGTGGGAAAGGGGACCATGCACCTTTCTTCTCCACCAAACAATCATATTTTCCCCAAGGTTAAGAATAAAAGTAAGAGAGGTAAGGGCAAGAAATTTGGTTTTAATGCTTCTTCGAACACTTGATTCTTTTTCTTGCTTCTTATGCCTAACTTAAAGGCGTTAAAGAAAAGTACTTATTGGGAGATAACCCAAAAGTTTTAGATGAGTCTTGGAAGTTATTACCTCTGTAATAACCTCTCCTTATCCTTTTTATTTGCTTTTTGTGCCAAGAGTAACGTCTAATGAGAGATAAGTAATGATTGGAAAAGTTGCTGTCCCGAAACAGATTTCTGTGCTTCACCGTAAAAATTCCTGAGAGAGATCTGTATGTCGGATTGAGCTGTAATTTTTTTTTCTTCTGCCCCAGGTTGTTATCTAACATTAGTTAGTTCAACACTTTTTGATTTGAGCAACAGAAGGTCTTCGAAAAAATTCTTCTTTACCTGCTGGTCTGTTTTGACAGATTTCTGCCATTTTTGCATTTGCTTCTTGTTGGTTCCTTCTTGAGTTCCTTTGGGGAATTGAGCTTTTTGAGGGAAGTGCTAGAGTAGCTAGTGTTCTAATGGAAGTTTATTTGGTGTTAGAACTAAAAATTGAGACTTATTTATCTTAAGTGCACTAATGTTGCTAATGAGATTGTGTGAAGTTTTGTATGAAGGAAAAATTTCAGGTGTATGGAAGGAATGAGTAACGAGATGAAGGATGGACTAAAGCTCAAGCTTGGGGATGCCACGCGTGTCACCCCAAGAAATATCCAAGAAGTACAAGCGTCAAAGCTTGGGGATGCCCAAGGCATCCCCTTCTTCATCAATAAAAATTTCAGGTTTCTTCCAAACGCTTCATTTTTATTGTTTCATGCACAGTTGTGTTTTTCTTGGAGCGTCTTCTTTTTTGTTTTTGTTTTGGTTTTTAGTTTGCTTAGTTTGCTTAGTTTTCTGAATAATTTGGTTGGACCCCCTCTTTCATACTTTGGTTTGCAAATAGTTTGGTTTGGTTTGGAAAAGAGTAGGAAAGTTCATACTTATGTGGTAAAAAGAGCTCGTTTTTTACTGTGGCCTATGCTTTGTCATGCCATGCTTGATATTGTTTTGGCTTTATGCTTAGTATTCTTTGCTGTAGCATGACTTGTTATAAACAATTGAGATTGCTTAATGTGCCTTGGATGAATCATGCGTTGTTTTAGCATATTAAAGCATATTATAGTGGTATTCTCCTTTGATGCTTTATTTGGGTCGACTTGGCACATGCTCACACCATGTTATGACTATCCAAAATCACTATAGCCTTTATGATCCTTTAGTTTTCAACTTGTAGTATCACTTTATGCTTTGATCAATGATGTTTTGTCGCTCTGTATGATTATGGCCATTATTGCTCTCTTAGTTTGTCGCTCCCAGTCTTTTGCTAGCCTCCACCACCAAGTATGAGTTCCACTCATGCATCCAACTCCCTAAACCAAGTTTTTCCAAAGAGTCCACCATACCTACCTACTAGCTTATTCTATTCCAAGTATATTCATGCTTTTGTTTACCTTCCACTTGTTTTGAGAAAACTAGTGATTAAAGCTCTCACGAACTTGATGGCACACTTTACTTTTGCCTCTAATAAACTTGAATCATTGGGTCCTTCTTTGTTGCGTATATGCTTGCGCTTTATAAGTTGAAATTAGCAGAACCATGTTTCATGGGGAACTCTTTCAACATTGCACTTGTACTTTGTACCCCGTTGATATCATGTTCTTTTGCTTACGGATCCCGGCGGTGTGAAATAAAAGTGGAACTTGTAAGATCATGGAGTTTTTATGTGTGCTAGAGAAACGCCTGGGCCGCTAGTCTAAGCCATGCCTAATCATGGTGGAAACTTGCAACATCACCATAATGAGCACTCTATGAAGCATCCTCAATAAAAACCTATGCAAATAGCAAATAAAAAGATCGCTGAGATGCTCATTGTCTGATTGCCTTGTCATTTTGATTATGGGAAAGCTCCCGTATCATGTGTAAGGGGTACCCCGTTGGCGGTTCTTAATGATACACATATACTTACAATGACAAGATCTTACTCGTGACTGAAGTTGAGTAGCATGAGGATCGGTCTTCGTAAGTAAGGGGCATGAGATTTCGGTTTATAACTTGTCAAGCATATCCTCTTAGTTGTGTCACTTTAACCTTAATCACCTTAAAGATGCTTATGATAGGGGCAATGAGAGCTGAAAACTACAAGTACCATAATTTTTGGAAGCTCTTTATGAGACTTGAATCCCTACTTCCTTTTACAAAAGGCCTTTCTTCCACCATTATATTGAGTCTCCACCTTCTATCTTTATGCACCTACTTTGAGAGCATAGTGGCCATTCTTAGTTCTATGTGCATTGTCCCAAGACTAGTTGATTGATGCATACTTTGATATTGCTTGTTTGAAACTATTGTATCTAGTCAATCTTATGAACTTTGAAGGTGTTCCATGCTTGGTTTTATCCACTTTCTTGTGTTTTGTTCCAACTTTGGAGTACTTTTCATATGATTTCTTGGACTAACCTATTAACAAGAGCCACACTGCCAGCTGCCTGTTTTCTGCTGTTTTTGGTTCCAGGAAAGTCAGAAAATGAATATTCTCGGAATTGGACGGGACAAAAGACAAAGTGCCTATTTTTCCGGAAGTGATCAAGTGCCAGAATACGAGACGGAGAGGGGCCAGAGGGCGGCCACACCACCTGGTCACATGGCCAGGCCTGGCCCGCCAGGTGGTGTGGCCGCCTAGGCACCCCTCGGCCTCCCTTCCGACTATAAGATGCCTCGGACGAAAACCCTAAGCACCGATCAAAATCCACGAAGAGTATGTAGTCACGCATCTCCATCCCTAGATCGGGAGGATCTGCTCTTCCGGCACCACGGAGAGGGAATTCACCCTGGAGGCCTTCTTCATCACCATGCAAGCCTCTGGTGTGATGCTTGAGTAGACATCCTTGGACTACGGATCCATGTAGTAGCTAGATGGCTGGTTCTCCTCCTTTGTGCTTTCATGTTTAGATCTTGTGAGCTTCGTTCATGATCAAGATCATCTATTTGTAATTCATACATGTTGTGTTTGTGGGGATCCGATGGATATTGAGATGCTATTTCAGATTGATTATTGGTTCTATCATGTCTTTGTTATTTGTGATCTTGCATGCTTTCCGTTGTTAGTAGCTATCTTGGCCAAGTAGATGCTAGCAACTCCAAGAGTTAGTATTTATGCTCGATAGTGGGTTCATGCGTCTGGTAATCTGGGGAAGTGACAGAAATCTCTAAGGTACTAGATGTGCTGTTACTACTAGGGAGAAAACAACAATCCTTTGTTCATAGAACAATCGTATTGTTTACTTTACACGCAGTTCGTAAAGCAATAATCTGTTGCTTGCAACTTAATACTGGAGGGGGTTCGGATGATAACCTGAAGGTGGATTATTAGTCATAGATGCAGTTGGATGGAGGTGTATGTATTATGCTGTAATGCCCAATCAAGTCTCAGAGGAGTCAAGATGATTAGTATATGCATGTATTGCTTTCTCGGTGTTTGTCAATTGCCCTGCTGTAATTTGTTCACCCAGCATGTTATCTATCTAAGGAGAGCCACCTCTAGTGAACTATGGATCCCGGTCCTCTTTCTTTACATACAATCTACTACTATTTACTTCTTTGTGTTTACTTTCTGCAAACTATTACTTCTTTCCATTCGATACGTTTAATCCTTTGTTTTCCGCAAAACACGGTGAGATTGACAACCTCATCGCAAGTTGGGTACAAAGTTCTATGGTTGTGTTGTGCAGGTCTCCACGTTGCTACTAGCACCGGTAGTGTGCCCTGCCAAAGCTCAGCTAGTAACACCTTTGAGGTGTTCTCTTGCTCCTACTGGTTCGATTAAACCTTGGTTTCATAACTGAGGGAAACTTGCTTCTGTGCTCATCATACCTTCCTCTTGGGGTTCCCAACGAGCTCTACATCAACACCGCCATCAAGCATTTTTCTGGGCGCCGTGCATTGAGCCATCAAGCATTTTTCTGGCGCCGTTGCCGGGGAGTCAAGGACATCTTCACAAGGGGAGTCCCTCATAACCAATCTCTTTACTTTGTTGTTTTTTTTGCTTAGTTTTATTTTTCCTTTGTTTGCTTGTTTTGTTCTTCAAAAATACAAAAAAAAATAGTTTTACTTGTTTGCTTTCTTATTTCAAAAAATTAGTTCCTATCTCTTCATGTCTAGACTTGCTCCAATCGCTATGTCACCCGAGGAAATGATTTTCACTTTCAAATAAGGAATTGAGGAAATTTTTAAAGAAGCTTGGTCTAGAATCTCTGATCTATATGAAAAAACTGAGCCTAAAATGACTCAAAGCTTGTTCCTTAGCAGTTTTTACCTTGGGATTGCTCTTTGTTATAGATATGCTCTAGATGTTGTTGTGGGAGGATATTTCCTCCAATGTAATGAGGATGATGCTAGTAATGCTATAAAGAAATTGATCCTCACTTACAACATGCCTAGCCAAACTGATATTTCTTTCGCAAAAATATTTGCTAGGTTGAACACTCTTGAGGCTAGCACTACTAGCCTAGAAAATTGCTATAACACGCTTAGGGGGCATCACAATTATGTTCCAATAAACTCTGAACCATCAAAGTGGTTCCCTACAGTAAAGATGGAGATGAACACTGAAACTTTTCAAGCCCGCTGTGATATCATGTCTGAATTTTGTCTTATGCCCAAAGATATTTATAAATCTCTGAATACTTGGGGGGTCACTGAAGGAGGAAAATAAATATCTCTTGCTAATAATACTACCATATTACCTCTTGGAATAGCTTAAGGAGTGTTTACAAAGATCCTTGGGAAAACGATTTCTATTGATTATCTTGTTATTGAATGTGCAGGAAAAGGACAAATTACACTTGGAAGGTCCCTATTAGAACTCCTTGGAGCAATAATAGATGTAGGAAAGGGGACCATGCACATTTATTCTCCACCAAACAATCATATTTTCCCAAAGGTTAAGAATAAAAATAGAGAGGTAAGGGCAAGAAAGTTGGTTTTAATGCTTCTTCATTTGAGAACACTTGATTCTTTCTTTGCTTCTTATGCCTAACTTAAAGGCGTTAAAGAAAAGTACTTGTTGGGAGATAACCCAAGAGTTTTAGTTGAGTCTTGGAAGTTATTACCTCTGTAATAACCTCTCCTTATCATTTTTATTTGCTTTTTGTTCCAAGAGTAACCTCTAATGAGAGAGAAGTAATGATTGGGAAAGTTGCTGTCCCGAAACAGATTTTTGTGCTTCACCGTAAAAATTCCTGAGAGAGATCTGTATGTCTAATTGAGCTGTAATTTTTTTTGCTTCTGCCCCGGGTTGTTATCTAACATTAGTTAGTTCAACACTTTTTAATTTGAGCAACAGAAGGTCTTCGAAAAAATTCGTCTTTACCTGCTGGTCTGTTTTGACAGATTTCTGCCATTTTTTGCATTTGCTTCTTGTTGGTTCCTTCTTGAGTTCCTTTGGGGAATTGAGATTTTTGAGGGAAGTGCTAGAGTAGCTAGTGTTCTAATGGAAGTTTATTTGGTGTTATAACTAAACCTTGAGACTTATTTATCTTAAGTGCACTAATGTTGCTAATGAGATTGTGTGAAGTTTTGTATGAAGGAAAAATTTCAGGTGTATGGAAGGAATGAGTAACGAGATGAAGGATGGACTAAAGCTCAAGCTTGGGGATGCCACGCGTGTCACCCCAAGAAATATCCAAGAAGTACAAGCGTCAAAGCTTGGGGATGCCCAAGGCATCCCCTTCTTCATCAATAAAAATTCCAGGTTTCTTCCAAACGCTTCATTTTTATTGTTTCATGCACAGTTGTGTTTTTCTTGGAGCGTCTTCTTTTTTGTTTTTGTTTTGGTTTTTAGTTTGCTTAGTTTTCTTAGTTTTCTGAATAAGTTGGTTGGACCCCCTCTTTCATACTTTGGTTTGCAAATAGTTTGGTTTGGTTTGGAAAAGAGTAGGAAAGTTCATACTTATGTGGTAAAAAGAGCTCGTTTTTTACTGTGGCCTGTGCTTTGTCATGCCATGCTTGATATTGTTTTGGCTTTATGCTTAGTATTCTTTGCTGTAGCATGACTTGTTATAAACAATTGAGATTGCTTAATGTGCCTTGGATGAATCACGCGTTGTTTTAGCATATTAAAGCATATTATAGTGGTATTCTCCTTTGATGCTTTATTTGGGTCGACTTGGCACATGCTCACACCATGTTATGACTATCCAAAATCACTATAGCCTTTATGATCCTTTAGTTTTCAACTTGTAGTATCACTTTATGCTTTGATCAATGATGTTTTGTCACTCTGTATGATTATGGCCATTATTGCTCTCTTAGTTTATCGCTCCCAGTCTTTTGCTAGCCTCCACCACCAAGTATGAGTTCCACTCATCCATCCAACTCCCTAAACCAAGTTTTTCCAAAGAGTCCACCATACCTACCTACTATCTTATGCTATTCCAAGTATATTCATGCTTTTGTTTACCTTCCACTTGTTATGAGAAAACTAGTGATTAAAGCTCTCACGAACTTGATGGCACACTTTACTTTTGCCTCTAATAAACTTGAATCATTGGGTCCTTCTTTGTTGCATATATGCTTGCGCTTTATAAGTTGAAATTAGCAGAACCATGTTTCATGGGGAACTCTTTCAACATTGCACTTGTACTTTGTACCCCGTTGATATCATGTTCTTTTGCTTACGGATCCCGGCGGTGTGAAATAAAAGTAGAACTTGTAAGATCATGGAGTTTGTATGTGTGCTAGAGAAACGCCTGGGCCGCTAGTCTAAGCCATGCTTAATCATGGTGGAAACTTGCAACATCACCATAATGAGCACTCTATGAAGCATCCTCAATAAAAACCTATGCAAATAGCAAATAAAAAGATCACTGAGATGCTCATTGTCTGCTTGCCTTGTCATTTTGATTATGGGAAAGCTCCGTATCATGTGCAAGGTACCTGCTATGTTCTTAATGATACACATATACTTACAATGACAAGAGCTTACTCATGACTGAAGTTGAGTAGCATGAGGATCGGTCTTCGTAAGTAAGGGGCATGAGATTTCGGTTTATAACTTGTCAAGCATATCCTCTTAGTTGTGTCACTTTAACCTTAATCACCTTAAAGATGCTTATGATAGGGGCAATGAGAGCTGAAAACTACAAGTACCATAATTTTTGGAAGCTCTTTATGAGACTTGAATCCCTACTTCCTTTTACAAAAGGCCTTTCTTCCACCATTATATTGAGTCTCCACCTTCTATCTTTATGCACCTACTTTGAGAGCATAGTGGCCATTCTTAGTTCTATGTGCATTGTCCCAAGACTAGTTGATTGATGCATACTTTGATATTGCTTGTTTGAAACTATTGTATCTAGTCAATCTTATGAACTTTGAAGGTGTGCTATGCATTTATATTTGCTACTCTATTGAGGGACAAGTTGAATACTACTATGCTATGTTTTCTTTATGTGAAACAAACAAACGTCTTGCAAAGCATTGTTATTCATGAATCTTTTGTTTGTGCCTTTTCATGTTGCATCATAGTTTCTTTGCTTACTGCTAGAACTTTGTCTTTCATGTTATGATTGAAGTACTATGATCCCAGCTTTGAATGTTTTGAAAATACTTTGATCAAGTGTTTGATGGTGCATGTCACCTCAAAAATTATTTCTTTTTATCACTTACCTACTCGAGGACGAGCAGGAGTTAAGCTTGGGGATGTTGATACGTTGCAAATGTATCTATAATTTTTGATGTTCCATGCTTGGTTTTATCCACTTTCTTGTGTTTTGTTCCAACTTTGGAGTACTTTTCATATGATTTCTTGGACTAACCTATTAACAAGAGCCACACTGCCATTGCCTGCTTTTACGCTGTTTTTGGTTCCAGGAAAGTCAGAAAATGAATATTCTCGGAATTGGACGGGACAAAAGACAAAGTGCCTATTTTTCCGGAAGTGATCAAGTGCCAGAATACGAGACGGAGAGGGGCCAGAGGGCGGCCACACCACCTGGCCGCGCGGCCAGGCCTAGCCCGTGCCAGGGGGTGGTGTGGCCAGCCCAGGCACCCCCTCGGCCTCCCCTTCCGACTATAAGATGCCCTCGGGACGAGAAACCCTAAGTACCCGATCAAAAATCCACGAAAGAGTATGTAGCCGCCGTCATCTCCATCCCTAGATCGGGAGGGATCTGAAGCTCTTCCCGACACCCTGCCAGAGAGGGGAATTCACCTTGGAGGCCTTCTTCATCACCATGCAAGCCTCTGGTGTGATGCTTGAGTAGTTCATCCTTGGACTACGGATCCATGTAGTAGCTAGATGGCTGGTTCTCCTCCTTTGTGCTTTCATGTTTAGATCTTGTGAGCTCCGTTCATGATTAAGATCATCTATTTGTAATTCTACATGTTGTGTTTGCGGGGATCTGATGGATATTGAGATGTTATTTCAGATTGATTATTGATTCTATCATGTCTTTGTTATTTGAGATCTTGCCTGCTTTCCGTTGTTAGTAGCTATCTTGGCCAAGTAGATGCTAGCAACTCCAAAAGTTAGTATTTATGCTCGATAGTGGGTTCATGCGTCTGGTAATCTGGGGAAGTGACAGAAATCTCTAAGGTACTAGATGTGCTGTTACTACTAGGGAGAAAACAACAATCCTTTGTTCATAGAACAATCGTATTGTTTACTTTACACGCAGTTCGTAAAGCAATAATCTGTTGCTTGCAACTTAATACTGGAGGGGGTTCGGATGATAACCTGAAGGTGGATTATTAGCCATAGATGCAGTTGGATGGAGGTGTATGTATTATGCTGTAATGCCCAATCAAGTCTCAGAGGAGTCAAGATGATTAGTATATGCATGTATTGCTTTCTCGGTGTTTGTCAATTGCCCTGCTGTAATTTGTTCACCCAGCATGTTATCTATCTAAGGAGAGCCACCTCTAGTGAACTATGGATCCCGGTCCTCTTTCTTTACATACAATCTACTACTATTTACTTCTTTGTGTTTACTTTCTGCAAACTATTACTTCTTTCCATTCGATACGTTTAATCCTTTGTTTTCCGCAAAACACGGTGAGATTGACAACCTCATCGCAAGTTGGGGACAAAGTTCTGTGGTTGTGTTGTGCAGGTCTCCACGTTGCTACTAGCACCGGCAGTGCGCCCTGCCAAAGCTTAGCTAGTAACACCTTTGAGGTGTTTCCTTGCTCCTACTGGTTTGATTAAACCTTGGTTTCATAACTGAGGGAAACTTGCTACTGTGCTCATCATACCTTCCTCTTGGGGTTCCCAACGAGCTCTACATCAACACCGCCATCAAGCATTTTTCTAGGCGCCGTGCATTGAGCCATCATCGGGCAAGGGGTACCCCGTTGGCCGTTCTCCATGATACACATGTACTTACAATGACAAGAACTTACTGGTGACTAAACTTGAGTAGCATGAGGAGCGGCCCTCGTATACAAGGGACATGAGATTTCTAACTTATACTTCGCCAAGCATGTACACCATAGTTTGTTCACTTTAAACTTAATCACTTCAAGATGCTTATGATAGGGGCAATGAGAGCTGAAAGCGATAAGTACCATAATTTTTGGAAGCTCTTTATGAGACTTGAATACCTACTCCCTTCTATGAAGGCTTTTCTTCCACCATTATATTGAGTCTCCACCTTCTACCTTTATGCACCTACTTTGAGAGCATAGTGGCCATTCTTAGTTCTATGTGCATTGTCCCAAGACTAGTTGATTGATGCATAACTTGATATTGGTTGTTTTAAAATATTGTATCTAGTCACTCTTATGAACTTTGAAGGTGTCCTATGCATTTATATTTGCTACTCTATGAGGGACAAGCTGAATACTATTATGCTATGTTTTCTTTATGTGCAACAAACAAACGTCTTGCAAAGCATTGTTATTCATGAATCTTTTGTTTGTGCCTTTTCATGTTGCATCATAGTTTCTTTGTCTTATTGCTAGAACTTTGTCTTTCATGTTATGATTGAAGTACTATGATCCCATCTTTGAATGTTTTACAAATACTTTGATCAAGTCTTTGATGGTGCATGTGACCTCAAAAATTATTCTTTCTTTTTATCACTTACCTACTTGAGGACGAGCAAGAGTTAAGCTTGGGGATGTTGATACATTGCAAATGTATCTATAATTTTTGATGTTCCATGCTTAGTTTTATCCACTTTCTTGTGTTTTGTCCACACTTTGGAGTACTTTTCATATGATTTCTTGGACTAACCTATTAACAAGAGCCCGAGTGCCAGCTGCCTGTTTTCTGCTGTTTTTGGTTCCAGGAAAGTCAGAAAATGAATATTCTCGGAATTGGACGGGACAAAAGCCAAAGTGCCTATTTTTCCAGAAGTCATCAGATGCCAGAATACGAGACGGAGAGGGGCAAGAGGCCGGCCACACCACCTGGCCGCGCGGCCAGGCTTGGCCCATGCCAGGGGGTGGTGTGGCCAGCCCAGGCACCACCTCGGCCTCCCCTTCCGACTATAAGATGCCCTCGGGACGAGAAACCCTAAGTACCCGATCAAAAATCCACGAAAGAGTATGTAGCCGCCGTCATCTCCATCCCTAGATCGGGAGGGATCTGAAGCTCTTCCCGACACCCTGCCAGAGAGGGGAATTCACCTTGGAGGCCTTCTTCATCACCATGCAAGCCTCTGGTGTGATGCTTGAGTAGTTCATCCTTGGACTACGGATCCATGTAGTAGCTAGATGGCTGGTTCTCCTCCTTTGTGCTTTCATGTTTAGATCTTGTGAGCTCCGTTCATGATTAAGATCATCTATTTGTAATTCTACATGTTGTGTTTATGGGATCGATGGATATTGAGATGCTATTTCAGATTGATTATTGATTCTATCATGTCTTTGTTATTTGTGATCTTGCATGCTTTCCGTTGTTAGTAGCTATCTTGGCAAAGTAGATGCTAGCAACTCCAAGAGTTAGTATTTATGCTCGATAGTGGGTTCATGCCTCCGTAACTGGGAAGTGAGAAATCTCTAAGGTACTAGATGTGTTGTTGCTACTAGGAGAAAAACAATCCTTTGTTCATAGAACAATCGTATTGTTTACTTTACACGCATTCAGAAGCAATAATCTGTTGCTTGCAACTTAATACTCGAGGGGGGTCGGATGATAACCTGAAGGTGGATTATTAGTCATAGATGCAGTTGGATGGCGGTCTATGTATAATGTTGTAATGCCCAATCAAGTCTCAAAGGAGTCAACATGATTAGTATATGCATGTATTGCTTTCTCGATGTTTGTCAATTGCCCCGCTGTAATTTGTTCACCCAGCATGTTATCTATCTTAAGGAGAGCCACCTCTAGTGAACTATGGATCCCAGTCCTTTTCTTTACATACAATCTATAAACTTTTACTGCTTTGTGTTTACTTTCTGCAAACTTTTACTTCTTTCCATTCGATACGTTTAATCCTTTGTTTTCCGCAAAACACGGTGAGATTGACAACCTCATCGCAAGTTGGGGACAAAGTTCTGTGGTTGTGTTGTGCAGGTCTCCACGTTGCTACTAGCACCGGTAGTGTGCCCTGCCAAAGCTCAGCTATTAACGCCTTTGGGGTGTTTCCTTGCTCCTACTAGTTTGATTAAACCTTGGTTTCATAACTGAGGGAAACTTGCTGTTGTGCTCATCATACCTTCCTCTTGGGGTTCCCAACGAGCTCTACATCAACACCGCACCAGCACTTTTCTAGCGCCATACACTGAGCCATCAACACTCAATGGTTGAAATGTAAGCTCTGGCTTCCAAACACCCCTAGTTTTGGCGGTGAACCGTTTCCAAACCTTCTGGAGGCATTACTGCATGTCCGCCCACTTTTCTAATGGTGTGCGTTTCGAGTCCAGGACTTTACTACTCCGGTGTCAATAGCAATGATTAACAGAATATAGTGAAGTTGGACACACTATCAAAATATAACACGAGTCAATTATACGCTTAACATCGAGTAAGCGAAAATAGAATATGTACAAGACAGTAACACTCACCCAGTGTTGTAAGGAAATAGTATTTCCCTTCTGTTGCTGAAATGCTTCAACGCTTGTACCAAGTTATCCTCTGTCTCTTTGGGTTTTGTTTTTAGAGTAACTTCATGAACGAAATTGCAGTCAACAAACCCAAGGTCATAGATTTGTCCTTTGTTGCATTCGAGAATCTTCATTCTGCATATATAATTAGTATAGTGATGAGTAAGATTATACAAGCAACGAATGAGCTGAGCTAGAAAGACTTAATTACAGAAATTAATAATACTTACAAACAATAGGCACTGATGATAGTTTTGTCGAGGTCGTCTTGTTGGTAAAACTGAAATAATTCTAGAAATTCGATCAGTAGGATCCATCTCCATGACCATAATGGTGGTGTTTATATGCAGCATAGGTCCAGTTTTTCGATTCAGCACAGGCTTGGATGTACCAGTTATGCAATCTTCGCATTTTTGTTGGTAGATCTTTGACTAACTCGGGTTTGACGAGAGGAGCCCCGTACTGGTACACGTATGTTGTTTCTTGGTACCCCTCGAACTCATCCATACGGCTCATGTACTCAGTAATAGACAGTCCATATAATTGGGCCTTTTCTCCGTACAGTCGAACAAACTCCGGATCAATGTTCGGATCATGTCGCTCCTAGGCTCTCCACTCATTGGTATCATACACTTTGAACGGTTCGATCGATTGATTTTTCTGTTGTCCAAGCTGGGCAACTTCTTTCCCGACTCTTCGCTCTTTTGCCTCAGCCGACTTGGTAATAGAGCGATTATAGTCTGATGTGAGTGATATGGGTTGGTGAAGCTGAATCTTAAGCGCGGCTGCTTTGGCTTTATCTTCTGTGGTGACCGGGAAGAATGCCTCTATCTGCTTTTTCTTGTTAGCCATGTCAATCTTCCACTTTTCATAATGGGCAGCTGCGGCCGCAGCAGTTTCCTCATTTGTCTTCTCGCAAGGTAGCTTCTTCATATTCTGATGAGGTACTTTTGGGAGGGGCGATAGCTTATGTTTCGGTGATCAGAACGTGCTCTTGCTGCTGCTGGTGGTGCTGCCCCTCTTAGTATACTTCTGCTTTTGTCTCTGAGGCTCAAGGGACGGAGACGGCTGACGCGGCGGCGGAGACGGCTGAGGCGGCGATGGAAACGGTTGCGCTGAGTGGTGAGGCGGTGAAGGCGACGGTTGCACTGGAGAATGGTGAGGTGGCGGTGAAGGTGGATTGCTACTCTGAGGAGTGGGTGGCCTTGGCGGCACATAATTTGGAACCATGATGCGCTCCTTTGGCCATAGAATAGTCCCCCCTTTGGCTTCTCCTAGTTGAGTCAGCTCCATATCTTCCCCTGCAGGGTGGTCTAGCTTCAGCTCCTCAAAATCTTCCTTCACCTCATCCACCATGACGACAGCGTACCCTTTTGGAACCGGTCTGCAATGCCAAGTTGGGTTAGGTGCAATTGGTACGGCCATGACGACTTCCGCCGTCACCCTTAAGTTCATAACCTGCACCTTTAGCTCACAAGCTGTGGTATCCGTGATATCATCCACTAGGTAGCGTTTAGGAGGAGATGTCGTTGGTGCATCATCATCAACATCATGGAGCTGCGTGGAAGCAACACTGCTTTTCTTATTCGATAGGGCGCCGATACCCTCGAATGCAGCTTCTACCACGTGCCACTGAGATTGGCCGCTAGTACCTTGCTGGCTAAGTCTGTCGAGTTGATCATGGTGCCGCTTTAATGCTTCTTCTACATTCTGGCGACGCAGTCGAGTCGGGGCCGCTTTCTCAGCTGCCTCCCTTTCCTTTCTCCTCTGATGGCTTTTATCGGGATATCTCTTCATTTCCGCGGGGAAGGCAACCTTCCACGGCTTGGAGCCTGGTGTGCCTCGTGCTCGTCCGTCGTGTTCAGGATTTTTAAGGGCACGTGTGAGCTCGTCGTTCTCTATATCGGGAACGAACCGTCCCGCTGCAACATCATCTATTGCATTTCTAATATCGTCGATGGGTAGTAGGGGATAACCTTTGTGTTTCTGATTATATATTGCCCTCCCTTCTTTGTCCAACGTGCCCCCATGGCCGTAAAACCAGTTTCTCGCCTGTGGTGTCCATGTTGCGGGCTCTGGTCTGATCCCGGCAGCTATGTAATTGAACTCAAGTGCATCCCACTTAGGCATGCAACCGGCGTAGCCAGCAAGCCCCATGCTATGATGGTATACTTTCTTAGCAGCGTTCTCTATATTTATTCTAGACCTTTCCTTAGCTTTCTCCGATGTCTTGTACTTCACAAAATCCTCCCACTGGTGTCTTAACTTAGCATAGCCGCCTTGAGTGAAATCCGGAGTCTTCTCTACCTTGACAAAGTTATTGTACAGTTTCTTCTTCCAGTTCTTGAATGCATCGGCCATCTTGATGAGAGCAAACTTCTTGACTCTTTGCACAAGCTCCATTCTTGCTCTCTCCTCCTCATCTGGATTCACATCTGGCATCGGCAGGAGGAAATTAATCATGAGCTTGTCAAAAAGCTTATCTTTGGCGGTGTCGCCGACATACGGGACTCCACCGTCGCTTGGCCGATTCCATTCTTGAACGGTGATCGGGATGTAGTCCCTCGCAAGAAATCCGCATTGCTTGAAAAAATTTCTTGCAACATCGACGGGAGCTTGCGGTTCGCCATCTACACCGACCACTTCGATCCTATACCTCATAGTGTCATCCAACTTTTTTGTTGGGCCTCGTTTCGTTCTTACGGAAGAAGTTCTTGCTCCGGGGGGCTAAAAGAAGAAAGAGTGTTAATATATGCATGTATATATAGACAACAGCATTTTAATTAAAAAAATACATATATACACCTCGCCGGTGTTTGCGAGATTTAACGTTCCGCCAGAGCTGTCACCTTCTCCCTCATCGGCTTCTCCCATGTCCCAGGCTTCGGCTTCTACCTCACCGGATCCGTCTCCTCGGTTGAGAGACTCATCTCCCTGACCAGAATCGTTTAGAAACTCACGGGTGACATCGATATCGATATCTTCATTTTCGTAGATCATTCCTTCGAGGATGTTTTCCTGATGTTCTGGAATCATAGTATCATGCTGTGTTGGATCCATAGTATCTGCAAATTAAGATTTGCAAGTTACTATAATGCAAAACACTATGCACTTATTTTCTAAATCGGTTTGGAATGCCCTAGGTGGACAAACAATCGAACCTATGGTACTTAGGGGGTGTCGGTGTTCCTCTATGTAAAGTAAGGTTCAAAAGTTGTATGAATATGAATACTTACATTTTTAAATGGTAGAGCTCATTTTTCTTAACATTTTGATATATTATACACATTTTTCTGATTTAAAATGAATTAGTTATGATTTTTCCCAATTTTAATCCTTTTTAAAATTATTTTTAAATAAATAAACATTTTTGCAATTACTGAAATTATTTTCCATCTGGCCCCATATGTCAGACCTAATTAAAAACATAATTAAAGACCTAACTAAAAACCTAACTAAAAACCTAATTAAAAACCTAACTAACCTAATTAAAAACCTAACTAAAACCTAACTAAAAACCTAATTAAAAACCTAATTAAAAACTGAACTAAAAACCTAATTAAAGGGCCGGCCGGGGAGGCTTACCGGCCGGCGGTGGCTGGCCGGGCGTCGCTGAGCGATCGTGCTGGCTGTGGCGTGACGCCAGCTGGCAGTCCAAGAGGCTCGGGTAGCACGGTCGAAGGAGGAGCGGCGTGGGCTCGGGCGGCACGGTCGATAGCGAAGAGGGCGACGGCGGCGCGGTGGACGGCGGCTCGAAAATACGGCAGCCTGACGGCGTCGTTTTGCTCCGCGTGTGATTTTCCTTAGGCGTTTTTGCGAGTGAAGTGAATAGGGAAGAAGAAGGAGGGGAACAGTTATCTAGTACATACATTTGGTCCTGGTTCGTACCACCAACCGGGACCAAAGGCTCAATTGTCCCGGTTGGTAGGACGAACCAGAACCAATGGTCTGGGCAGGAGCGTTGTTGTGCTGTCATGTGCGCGAGCCTTTGGTCCCGGTTCATCCCAACAACTGGGACCAAAGGATCAACGGTCCCGGTTGGTGGGACGAACCGGGACCAAAGGCATGTTGATGGCAGCGCGCGCACCCAGGATCATCGGTCCTGGTTGGTGGGATGAACATGGATCGTTGACCCGTTTTTCAGATTTTGGCAAACCTTTTGGTCTTCCCGCCATTTTCAAATTTGTTTTCTTCTTTAATTAATAAGATGTTTCAATTTAAGATGATTATTTATTTGGAATTTCAAAAAACTTTTAACAGGAAAAGTGCTTCAATTTAAATAACTAATCAAAAACATTTTCTGTTTTCAAATATTTTTATTTGAACTATACAATTTTACTATTTTCAATTAAAATTGCATTACCAAATATTTATTGCATAATTTGGAATTTCAAAAAACTTTCAACAGGAAAAGTGCTTCTATTTAAATAAATAATCAAAAACCATTTTTTGTTTCAAATATTTTTATTTCAACTATACAATTTTACTATTTTCAATTAAAATTGCATTAAAAATATTTATTGCATAATTTGGAATTTCAAAAAACTTTTAACAGGAAAAGTGCTTCAATTTAAATAACTAATCAAAAATCATTTTCTGTTTTCAAATATTTTTATTTGAACTATATAATTTTACTATTTTCAATTAAAATTGCATTACCAAATATTTATTGCATAATTTGGAATTTCAAAAAACTTTCAACAGGAAAAGTGCTTTTATTTAAGTAAATAATCAAAAACCATTTTATGTTTTCAAATATTTTTATCTGAACTATACAATTTTACTATTTTCAATTAAAATTGCATTAACAAATATTTATTGCATAATTTGGAATTTCAAAAAACTTTTAACAAGAAAAGTGTTTCAATTTAAATAACTAATCAAAAACCATTTTCTATTTTCAAATATTTTTATTTGAACTATACAATTATACTATTTTCAATTAAAATTGCATTAATAAAATATTTATTGCATAATTTGGAATTTTAAAAAACTATTCAAGATTTGAACTACAAGTACATGATAGAATGCTTGTGAATTTAAAAAAAAATCATTTATAGGTTCACAACATGCTATTTCATCAGAGATCCACTTCAAGTTCAGCGAGGCTCAGCCCTGAGCTAAGAAGCTTCATGCCCGCCGTTTTGAATATAGTTTGAAACAGGCATAAGAAATTCAAAAATGATCCAAACAATGTGAAACCTTCGCGTGGTGTCATATTATGTGTCACTTGAGGAAAATATTGAACTTGAAAAATTGCAAACATCATAAAAAATTCTTCACAAAATGACCTATCATGTTCGAGGTTTCATGGCATTTAGGTCAAACCACTAATGTTATGGCTAGAATCAGGTCATAGTTTGTGATAATGTGCCCATATTGTGCACACATGTGCATCTTGGGATGGCTTACGATGTTGCAAGAGGAAGTTTTCCTTTTCGATGCACGAAAAGGCCAATTTCCATTTTTGAGGTGCCGAAATCGGGGTGTTCTGTGAAGCAACCACTAAATTAAAGTTTGGCATTGGTACCAACCCATTTTTCAAAAATACTAGACCACCTTATATGGACAATTTCCCAATCGGTGTATCTGGAACCTTTTCGTCCATCTCTCATGAAAAAGACAAATTCCTGCTGAATCGGTAGGAGGTTGCCAAGATTTGAACTACAAGTACATGATATAATGCTTGTGAATTTTTAAAAAAATCATTTATAGGTTCACAACATGCAATTTCATCAAAGATCCACTTCAAATTCAGCGAGGCTCGGCCCCGGGCTAAGAAGCTTCATGCCCGCTGTTTTGAATATAGTTTGAAACGGGCATAAGAAATTCAAAAATGATCCAAACAATGTGAAACCTTCGCGTGGTGTCATATTATGTGTCACAGTTGCAAGGAAAAATATTGAACTTGAAAAATTGTAAACATCATAAAAAATCCTTCACAAAATGACCTATCATGTTCGAGGTTTCATGGCATTTAGGTCAAACCACTAATGTTATGGCTAGAATAAGGTCATAGTTTGTGATAATGTGCCCATATTGTGCACACATGTGCATCTTGGGATGGCTTATGATGTTGCAAGAGGAAGTTTTCCTTTTCGATGCACGAAAAAGCCAATTTCCATTTTTGAGGTGCCGAAATCGGGGTGTTCTGTGAAGCAACCACCAAATTAAAGTTTGGCATTGGTACCAACCCATTTTTCAAAAATACTATACCACCTTATATGGACAATGTCCCAACCGGTGTATCTGGAACCTTTTCGTCCATCTCTCATGAAAAATACAAATCCCTGCCGAATCGGTAGGAGGTTGCCAAGATTTGAACTACAAGTACATGATATAATGCTTGTGAATTTTAAAAAAATCATTTATAGGTGCACAACATGCTATTTCATTAGAGATCCACTTCAAATTCAGCGAGGCTTGGCCCCGGGCTAAGAAGCTTCATGCCCGCCATTTTGAATATAGTTTGAAACGGGCCTAAGAAATTCAAAGATGATCCAAACAATGTGAAACCTTCGCGTGGTGTCATATTATGTGTCATAGTTGCAAGGAAAAATATTGAACTTGAAAAATTGCAAACATCATAAAAATCCTTCACAAAATGACCTATCATGTTCGAGGTTTCATGGCATTTAGGTCAAACCACCAATGTTATGGCTAGAATCAGGGCATATTTTGTGATAATGTGCCCATATTGTGCACACATGTGCATCTTGGGATGGCTTACGATGTTGCAGGAGGAAGTTTTCCTTTTCGACGCATGAAAAAGCCAATTTCCATTTTTGAGGTGCCGAAATCGGGGTGTTCTGTGAAGCAACCACCAAATTAAAGTTTGGCATTGGTACCAACCCATTTTTCAAAAATACTAGACCACCTTATATGGACAATTTCCCAACCGGTGTATCTGGAACCTTTCCGTCCATCCCTCGTGAAAAAGACAAATCCCTGCCGAATCGGTAGGAGGTTGCCAAGATTTGAACTACAAGTACATGATATAATGCTTGTGAATTTTAAAAAAATCATTTATAGGTTCACAACATACTATTTCATCAGAGATCCACTTCAAGTTCAGTCAGGCTCAGCACCGGGCTAAGAAGCTTTAGTCCCGGCTGGTGGGTGCAACCGAGACTAAAGCTGTCGGTGGGATAAGGACGCGTGGGTAACCTTTAGTTCTGGCTGGTGGGTGCAAGCGAGACTAAAGTTGTCGGCAGGATAAGGACGTGTGGGTGGACGCACTCCTCGATGAGATAAAGCATGTAGCGCACGACGCCCTGTCGGAGGAACAAGACAAAGTAGAAGCGGCATCATGCCTATAAAAGGAGCATCGATACGCCATGGCAAGCAGCTCAACAAGCCAACATAGGTAGAGAGAGTTTCATCCCCATGGATGGAGGGTTGGGAAATCTCCTGTGGAGGAGCTTCTCGAAGATGTCGTTGGTGCACACGCCCTACGACATCTTCGGAAGCTCCGCCTCGGAAAAATTTCCCTGCAAGCCCGTGAAAGACTCCATCTCCTCTAATAGTGTTGGGGAAATGGTTGGGAAATCTCCCGTGGTGGAGCTTCTCGAAGATGTCGTTGGTGCACACGCCCTACGGCATCTTTGAAAGCTCCGCCTCGGAAAAATTTCCCTGCAAGCCCGTGAAAGACTCCATCTCCTCTAACAGTGTTGGGGAAAGGGTTGGGAAATCTCCCGTGGCGGAGCTTCTCGAAGATGCCGTTGGTGCACACGCCCTACGGCATCTTCGAAAGCTCTGCCTCGGAAATTTTTTCCTACAAGCCCGTGAAAGACTCCATCTCCTCTAACAGTGTTGGGGAAAGGGTTGGGAAATCTCCCATGGTGGAGCTTCACAAAATTACCTATCATGTTCGAGGTTCTCATATAAAGTTTTCATACATCACATAAAGTTTCCATACATTACATAGATTTACATAGGGTTTGGGATATGAATCCTTCGTCGCGTATGTCGATCCCTTGCCTATGATCGCTTCTTAGGCCGTAACCATGGAGCATCTTCTTTGCTTAACGGGATGCTTGGGTCAGTTTTCACGATGAAGGGCAGAATTTCATCAAACTTATCATAATCTGCTGACATGTCTGTCTTGTCCTCGACTCCTGCGATGTTTCTTTTCCCTGAAAGAACTATGTGACGCCTGGGCTCATCGTCTGATGTATTCGTTTCCTTATTTTTTCTTTTTTTCGGTCTAGAGGACATGTCCTTCACATAAAAAACCTGAGCCACATCATTGGCTAGGACGAATGGTTCGTCTCTGTAACCAAGATTCTTGAGATCCACTGTTGTCATTCCGTACAGCTGGTCTACCTTTACCCCTTCTCCATTCATGTTGACCCAACTTCACCGAAACAAAGGGACCTTTAAAGTAGGTCCATAGTCAAGTTCCCATATCTCCTCTATGTAACCATAGTATGTGTCCTTTTTCCCATTCTCGCATATTGCATCAAAGCGGACACCACTGTTTTGGTTGGTGCTCTGTTTATCTTGGGCAATCATGTAAAATGTATTTCCATTTATCTCGTACCCTTGGAAAGTCAATACAGTCGCAGATGGTGTCGCGGCCAACAAGTAGAGCTGATCTCCAATAGTGGTGTCATTTATGAGATGTAATTGCAACCAAGTGCCGAAAGTCTCCATGTGATTTTCTTTAATCCAATAGTCATCCTTCCCCGGGAACTTGGAGCGTACAACATTCATGTGTTCCTCGATATACGAAGCCACGAAGGTAGAACTTTGTAGAACTATGTAGTGTGCTTGATTCAAAGAATGTCCGTCGCTAAATATCATTGCTTTCTTTCCTAGCGTGCCTTTTCCACTCAGTCTTCCCTCATACCGTGATTCAGGAACACCAATCGGCTTAAGGTCAGGAAGAAAGTCTACACAGAACCCAATGACCTCCTCTGTTCCATAGCCCTTGGAGATGCTTCCTTCTGGCCTAGCACGGTTACGAACATATTTCTTTAAGACTCCCATGAACCTCTCGAAGGGGAACATATTATGCAGAAATACAGGGCCGAGAATGGAAATCTCTTCGACTAGGTGAACTAAGAGATGCGTCATAATATTGAAGAAGGACGGGGGGAACACCAACTCAGAACTGACAAGACATTGGACCACATCCTTCTGTAGCCTTTCCAGACTTTCTCGATCGATTACCTTCTGAGATATTGGATTGAGGAATGCACATAGCTTCACAATGGCTAATTGAACATTTTCTGGTAGAAGCCCCCTCAATGCAACCGGAAGCAACTGTGTCATAATCACGTGGCAATCATGAGACTTCAGGTTCTGAAATTTTTTCTCTGCCATATTTATTATTCCCTTTATATTTGACGCGAAGCCAGCCGAGACCTTGATACTGTAAAGAACTTCAAAAAAGATTTCCTTCTATGCTTTGGTAAGAGCGTAGCTACTTAAGTATTCACGTCCTTTATCAGTATGCTTGTTGTATGGGTCTTTGATACGCTGTTGGTCCTCTCGTGCTTCTGGTGTATCTTTTGTCTTCCCATACACGCCCAGGAAGCCTAGCAGGTTCACGCAAAGATTCTTCGTCACGTGCATCACGTCGATTGAAGAACGGACCTCTAGGTCTTTCTAATACTCAAGCTCCCAAAATATAGATTTATTTTTCCACATGGTCGTGTGTCCGGTAATGGGGTCTTTCGGAACAGATTGACCGCCAGGACCCTTTCCAAAGATTACTTCTAGGTCCTTCACCATACCAAATACATCATCACCTTCAGGGAGCTTAGGCTTCTTCCGGTAATCTGCCTCACCATTGAAATGCTTGCATTTCTTTCTTACTTGATGATTGGTCGGAAGAAATTTACGACACCCCAGGTACACAACGTTCTTACATTTATCCAAATATGTACCTTTAGTCTTATCTAATCAGTGTGTGCATGCATTGTATCCCTTGTTTGACTGTCCTGAAATGTTACTAAGAGCAGGCCAATCATTGATGGTTACGAACAACAACGCTCGTAGGTCAAATGGCTCATGTTTGTGCTCATCCCACACCTTTACACCTGGTTCTGCCCACAACTAGAAAAGTTCATCGACTAATGGCCTTAGGTAGACATCAATGTTGTTGCCGGGTTGCTTCGGTCCTTGGATGAGCACTGGCATCATAATGAACTTCCGCTTCATGCACAACCAAGGAGGGAGGTTGTAGATACATAGACTCAATGGCCAGGTGTTGTGACTGCAGCTCTGCTCCCCAAAAGGATTCATGATGTCTGTACTTAGACCAAACCATAAGTTCCTCGTGTCACCTACAAAGTTCGAGTACTTTCTCTCGATGTTTCTCCACTGCGACCCATCGGCGGGGTGTCTCAGTTTCCTGTCTTTCTTACGCTCTTCTTTGTGCCATCGCAACAACCTGGCATGCTCTTTATTTCTGAACAGACGTTTCAACCGTGGTATTATAGGAGCATACCACATAACCTTAGCAGGAACCCTCTTCCTGGGGGGCTCGTCATCGCCCTCAACATCACCAGGGTCATCTTGTCTGATCTTGTATCGACATGCAGTGCATACCGGGCATTTAACCATATTCTCGTACTTCTCACCGCGGTACAGGATGTAGTCATTAATGCATGCATGTATCTATTGGGTCCGCAGCATAGAAAACAAAAAAATTCCTACGGTGTGAACTACACACCAAGATCTATCTACTAGGTACAAAGCAACGGGTGGACATACATCCAACGAGAACTTACCCTCAAAGACAACGAGTTTTGTTAACGAGTAGGAACTCGTGGTTGATGTAGTCGTACACTTGCCGATCTCAAGATCGTGAGGAAGTCTGAGCGCCGCAACTCAGCAGCATCGATCCGCACACACGTTCAAGCCACGGACAACCTCCACCTCCTCACTCCAGCGATCCAGGGAAGCAACTCCTTCCATTTAAATGCCACCGGGAACATGTATCTCGCTAATCTGAGACCATGGGGGAATAATTCTAGAGGGGGAGAGAGATCCTTCACAAGAAGGTGTGATGATGAAGGAAGGAATGGGTGGCCTTTTATAGGAGGAGGGGGGGTGCCCCTCCTCTCCATGGCCGGCGCATGGGGGTGACCCCTCACCTCCCCCATTCATGTGGTGGTAACCCCTCCACATTAAAATGCCTCTTCACATTCCCTTTTAAAGTCTCCACTTTAAATGCATTAAAATTCTCCAATTTTAATGTTCTCTCATTTAATAAAAATATTTTATTAAATATATTCAGAATTTTGTTAATTACTTTAATTAACAAACATTCACATATAGCCCCTTGCAATATTTCAATATCACATGCAGAACCACTTTCTGCAATTTCACCCGAAACAATTTCCGGTTTCTATTGAAACAATTCCTGCGCTTTGCAATTCTTTTGTCTGAAACATATATGCTCCAAAATGGTGTCCGGTAACTCTTAAGTGTATCACCCTACGGTTCGCGAATAATGCAGACATGATCGAGACCCTTCTCTGATCAATAATCAGTAGCGGGACCTGGAGATCCGTACTGACTCCTACATTCAACGATGACTTCTGTGATCGTGAGAACCTTTAACGCTTGTAACTAAATCCCTTTTCTCGCGATATATTACATGTCCGAGATTTGATCATCGGTATCTCCATACCTAGTTTGATCTCATCGACATGCACTCTTTTCTCGTTCCCGTGATATAACATTCTAGTGATCACATCACTTGCTTGCAAGCTATCTCAATGTGATATCACCGAGAGGGCCTAGAGTATATCTATCCGTCATCGGGATTGAAAAATTCCACTCTTGATCCATGAGCCTCAACATAACACCTTCGTAGTACTGAACCCATCTTTATAGTCACCCTGTTACGGTGTGACGTTTGATGTTATCAAGATACTCTTCCGGTGTTAGCAATTAACATGATCTCATGGTCTAAGGATAAAGATTACTTCGTATGATGTTATAGCAATATAAACATAATGACTTGATCGTAATGCTATACTTCGGATGAATGTTCATCACATCATTCCACCAATGGTGTGACCTTGTTATTAACAACATCCAATGTCCATGATCAGGAAACCTTGATCATCTTGTTAATCAACAAGCTAGTCTATAAGAGAGGCATAACTAGGAACCCTTTTTGTTTACTAAACACACATGTATTGATGTTTCCGATCAATACAATTCTAGCATGCAAAATAAACATCTATCATATATAAGGAATACATAATAACAACTTTATTATTGCCTCTCAGGGCATATTTCCTTCAGTCTCCCACTTGCACTAGAGACAATAATCTAGTTCACATAGTGATAAATCTAACACCCATGGAGTTCTAGTGTTGATCATGTTTTTCCCTAGGGAGAACTTTAGTCAACGGATCTGCTACATTTAGGTCCGTGTGTACTTTACAAATTTTTATATCTCCATCCTTGACATGCTCGCGGATGGAGTGAAACCGGCGCTTAATATGCTTGGAATTCTTGTGAGACCTCAGTTACTTTGCGTTGGCTATGGCTCCATTGTTGTCACAATAGATCACCATTGGGTCCAATGCACTAGGAACCACACCTAGTTCCGTTATGAACTCCTTCATCCAGACCGCTTCTGCTTGCTTAAGCAAAGAACATATTCCGCCTCGTCGTTGATCCAGCCACCACGGTTGTTTGGAACTCCTCCAACTAATCGCTCTGTTCAAGAGAAATACGTATCCGGATTGAGACTTAGAGTCATCCGGATCGGTGTCAAAGCTAGCATCAACATAACACTTAGCGACTAGCTCTTCTTCACCTCCGTATATAAGAAACATATCCCTAGTTCTTCTCAAGTACTTGAGGATGTTCTTTACCGCTATCCAAAGGTTCAACCTGGATCAGATTGGTACCTACTAGTCAAACTAATAGCATGTGCCACATCCGGTCTTGTACATAGCATGGCATACATAATAGAGCCTATGGCCGAGGCATAGGGGATCTTATCCAGCATCTCTCTTTCTTCCGCCGTAGCCGGACTTTGAGTCTTACTCAATGTCTTGCCTTGCAACATAGGTAAGAACCCCTTCTTACTTTCGTCCATATTAAACTTCTTTAATATCTTATCAAGGTATGTACTCTGCGATAGCCCAATTAGGCGCCTTGATCTATCTCTATAGATTTTAATGCCTAATATATATGACGCTTCACCAAGGTCTTTCATCGAAAATTTGCTGTTTAGATAACTTTTAACACTGTTTAAAAGATCTATATCATTTCCAATCAATAATATGTCATCCACATATAATATCAGAAATTCCACATTGCTCCCACTCACTTTCTTGTAAATACAAGCCTCTCCATAAGTTTGGACAAATCCAAACTCTTTGATCACCTCATCAAAGTGGAGATTCCAACTCCGGGATGCTTGCTTCAGTCCATAGATGGATCGCTGAAGTTTGCATACCTTATTAGCATCCTTAGGATCGAAAAAACCCTTAGGTTGTATCATATACAACTCTTCTTCAATATTACCATTGAGGAACACAGTTTTGACATCCATCTGCCATATTTCATAATCGAAATATGCAGCAATTGCTAACATAATCCTAACTGACTTAAGCATCGCTACGGGAGAGAATGTCTCATCGTAGTCAACTCCTTGAATTTGTCGAAACCCCTTTGCGACAAGTCGAGCCTTATAGATGGTCACATTGCCATCAGCATCAGTTTTTCTTTTGAAAATCCATTTATTCTCAACGGCCTTTCGATCGTGAGGTAAGTCCACCAAGGTCCAAACTTGGTTCTCGTACATGGATTCCATTTCGGATTTCATGGCTTCTAGCCATTTGTTGGAATCCGGGCTCATCATCGCTTCTTCATACGTCGCAGGGTCATCCATTTCATCAACCATGAAATTCACAACAGGATTGCCGTACAGTTCAGGAGTTGCACGTGTCCTGCTTGACCTGCGAGGTTCGGTAGTTTCCTCTTTTGGAGTTTCATGATCAATATCATTAGCTCTATCTTCATTAGGTGAAGTCAACTCCGAAACAACTTCCGGTGCTGTGCTACTCGCCATTTCATGAAGAGAAGGTTCAATAACCTCTTCGAGTTCTACCTTCCGACTACTCACACCTTTCGCGAGAAACTCCTTCTCAAGAAAGGATCCATTCTTGGCAACAAAGACCTTGCCCTCGGATCTGTGATAGAAGGTATACCCAATCGTTTCCTTAGGGTATCCTATGAAGACGCATTTTTTCGCTTTGGGTTCGAGTTTATCCGGTTGAAGTTTCTTCACATAAACATCGCATCCCCAAACTTTAAGAAATGACACTTAGGTTTGTTTCCAAACCATAATTCATACGGTGTCATTTCAACGGATTTATATGGTGCCCGATTTAAAGTGAATGCAGCTGTTTCCAGTGTATAACCCCAAAATGACAGTGGCAAGTCAGTCAGAGACATCATAGATCGAACCATATCCAATAAGGTATGATTACGACGTTCCGACACACCATTACGTTGTGGTGTTCCGGCAGGCGTGAGTTGTGAAACTATTCCACACTCTTTCATGTGTGTGCTAAACTCAGAATTAGATACTCTCCTCCACGGTCGATCAGAAATTTGATCTTTCTATTACGATGATTTTCCACTTCATTCTGAAATTCCTTGAACTTTTCAAAAGTTTCAGACTTGTGTTTCATCAAATAGATATACCCGTATCTACTCAAATCATCTGTGAAAGTAACAAAATAACGTTATCCACCTCGCGACGACACACTCATTGGTCCACACACATCAGTATGTATGATTTCCAATAGATCTGTCGCCTGTTTCATTGAACCAGAAAACGACGTTCTAGTCATCTTGCCCATAAGGCATGGCTCACATGTATCAAATGATTCAAAATCAAGTGATTCCAAAAGTCCATCAGAATGGAGTTTCTTCATGCGTTTAACGCCAATATGACCTAGACGGCAGTGCCACATATATGCAGATATATCATCATCAAGTTTAATATTTTTAGCATTAACATTATGAATGTGCGTAATATTACTATCGAGATCCATCAGAAATAAACCATTCAACATAGGTGCATGACCATAAAAGATATTATCCATATAAATCAAACAACCATTGTTTTCAGATTTAAACGAATAACCACTTTGCATCAAACATGATCCGGATACAATGTTCATGCTAAGTGCGGGCACCAAATAACAATTATTTAGGTTTATGACTAATCCCGATGGCATATGGAGAGGCAGCGTTCCGACGGCGATCACATCAACTCTTGATCCATTGCCGACCCGCATTGTGACCTCATCCCTTGCTAGTTGTCGCTTGTTGTTCCCACGAATCGAGTTACATATATTAGCAACTGATCCCGTATCAAATACCCAGGTGCTACTACGAGTACTAGTCAAGTACACATCAATAACATGTATATCACATATACCTTTGTTTGCCTTGCCAGACTTCTTGTCCGCCAAATATTTGGGGCAGTTGCACTTCCAATGGCCAGTCCCCTTGCAATAGTAGCACTCGGTATCGGACTTAGGGCCAGCTCAGGGTTTCATTTTAGGCGCGGCAACAAATTAGCCACCCTTCTTTCCCTTGTGCTTGCCTTTATTGTACTTCTTGAAACCGGTGGTCCTATTGATCATCAACACTTGATGTTCTTTCCTAATCTCCACTTGTGCAGTCTTAAGCATTGACAGAAGCTCGAGAAGAGTCTTCTTCATGCCCTGCATATTATAGTTCATCACGAAGCTCTTGTAGCTAGGTGGCAGAGATTGGAGAACACGATGTATGCCCAAGTCAATGGGAATCGTTATTCCCAAGGACACAAGCTTATCGGCGTACCCAGACATTTTGAGTACATGCTCACTAACGGAGTTGTTCTCCTCCATCATGCGGCTAAAGAACTTTTCAGTAGCATTATAACTCTCTACGGAAGCATAGGTATCGAAAATCATTTTCAATTCTCCCATGGTATCAAAGGCATTGCCATTTTCGAAACGCTTTCGAAGTTCTGGCTCTAGCCCATATAGTATGCCGCAATGAACTAAGTTGTGGTCCTCCTGACGAGTCACATAGACATTCTTTTCCTCGTCAGGCATCAGGCTGGTGGGGGCCTAGCGGTGCATCTAGCACATATTGCTTTTGTGCAGCAGTGAGGAGAATCCTCAAATTCATAGCCCAGTTGGTAAAGTTGCTACCATTCGCAGCAAGTTTCTCTTTCTCCATGAACACATTGAAATTAAAAGCAGGTGGTGCCATCTACAACAGAATTTGTAAAGTTTATTTAGACTAAGTTTATGATAGACTGAGTTCAACTAATCCAAATTACTAATGAACTCCCACTCAAAAATGACATCCCTCGTGCCTTTTTGGTGATTACATGAACCAAATCCACTACACCAAGTCCGATCATCACGTGAGTCGGTGTAGCTTCAAAGGCGAGCATCTATATGGGCATCATATCAACCATATGACTCATGCTTAACCTTTTGGTCCGTGTTCCGAGGCCATGTCTGTACATGCTAGGCTCGCCAAGTAAGAACCTTAGTACTCGCGTGTGTAAAACTGTCTTACACCCGTTGTATGAAAGCATAGAGTCGAGTACACCCGATCATTACGTGATGTCTCGAAACACGGTCCATAGAACGGTGCATACTCAAGGAAGAACACATTTTATCTTGATATCTAAATGAGGGATCATCTTACAATGCTATCAAAAGCGCCAAACTAGCAGTATAAGATGCTAACATCTAATGTGTAAAGTGAGATGATATGGTCCATGCATTTGATCTCTATCATTTGCATCGTGGTATGATCTCTATCATTCCTTTGTGTGTAAGACCAAGGTCTATGGAACTTACACGTTGAATGTGTTGTAAGAGTATCTATCATACATCTACTTACAACAATACCATATCAATACACTAGCCCAGCAACGATCTAAACTAGACGCCTCTAATTTATCAATTGCAAGTTTTACGTGGCTTAGGGCTTTCGGAGATAGAACCGTTCTCACCTACGAACATGAACCACAACGAGGATAACTAAGTTATTAGCAACTCGTTGTAAATCAGATATTGACTATAGTAGGAGAGGCAGACACCCGCTAGCCACTTATGCAAAACAAGTTACATGTCAGTCGTGGAACCGGTCTCATGTACGATGACATGTAAGGTTGGTCCGGGACGCTTCATCCCACTATGCCACCAATATCCAAAATACATAGAAGATGCAATAACATGATCATCATCGCCCACATATAAACATATGTGTACTACCCGTGCAAAGCACCTACGCATAGATCAGGCTCCTCGATACCACTTTGGGTCCGCAACATAGAAAAAAACAAAAAATTCCTACGGTGAACTACAGCCAAGATCTATCTACTAGGTACAAAGCAACGGGTGGACATACATCCAACAAGAACTTACCTCAAGACAACGAGTTTGTTAACAGTAGGAACTCGTGGTTGATGTAGTCGACACTTACCGATCTCAAGATCATGAGGAAGTCCGAGCGCTGCAACTCAGCAGCGATCCGCATCGCACACACGCTCAAGCCACGGACAACCTCCACCTCCTCGCCCAGCGATCCAAATGGAAGCGAGAACTCCTTCCGCAGAAATACCACCGGGAACATGTATCTCGCTAATCCGAGATCATGGGGGAATAATTCTAGAGGGGGAGAGAGATCCTTCACAAGGAGGTGTGAGGATGAAGGAGGGAATGGGTGGCCTTTTATAGGAGGAGGGGGTGCCCCTCCTCTCCATGGCCGGCGCATGGGGGCATCACCCCTCACCTCCCCCATTCATGTGGTGGTAACCCCTCCACATTAAAATGCCTCTTCACATTCCCTTTTAAAGTCTCCACTTTAAATGCATTAAAATTCTCCAAGTTTAATGCTCTCTCATTTAATAAAACTCTTTTATTAAATTTATTCAGAATTTTGTTAATTACTTTAATTAACAAACATTCACATATAGCCCCTTGCAATATTTCAATATCACATGCAGAACCACTTTCTGCAATTTCACCCGAAACAATTTCCGGTTTCTATTGAAACAATTCCTGCACTTTGCAATTCTTCGTCTGAAACATATGTGCTCCAAAATGGTGTCCGGTAACTCTTAAGTGTGTCACCCTACGGTTCGCGAATAATGCAGACATGATCGAAACCCTTCTCCGATCAATAATCAGCAGCGGGACCTGGAGATCCGTACTGACTCCTACACATTCAACGATGATCTTTCGTGATCGTGAGAACCTTTAACGCTTGTAACTAAATCCCTTTTCTCGCGATATATTACATGTCCGAGATTTGATCATCGGTATCTCCATACCTAGTTTGATCTCGTTACTGACATGCACTCTTTTCTCGTTCCCGTGATATAACATTCTAGTGATCACATCACTTGCTTGCAAGCTATCTTAATGTGATATCACCGAGAGGGCCCAGAGTATATCTATCCATCATTGGGATTGACAAATTCCACTCTTGATCCATGAGCCTCAACATAACACCTTCGTAGTACTGAATCCATCTTTATAGTCACCCTGTTACGGTGTGACGTTTGATGTTATCAAGATACTCTTCCGATGTTAGCAATTAACATGATCTCATGGTCTAAGGATAAAGATTACTTCGTATGATGTTATAGCAATATAAACATAATGACTTGATCGTAATGCTATACTTCGGATGAATGTTCATCACATCATTCCACCAATGGTGTGACCTTGTTATTAACAACATCCAATGTCCATGATCAGGAAACCTTGATCATCTTGTTAATCAACAAGCTAGTCTATAAGAGAGGCATAACTAGGAACCCTTTTTGTTTACTAAACACACATGTATTGATGTTTCCGATCAATACAATTCTAGCATGCAAAATAAACATCTATCATATATAAGGAATACATAATAACAACTTTATTATTGCCTCTCAGGGCATATTTCCTTCATTATCTTCTCCACATCTAATCCTAGAGGGCAGATAGTCTTCTTTGCTTCATACGTTGTCTCGGGCAGCTCGTTATCCTTTGGAAGCTCTGGCTTCATTATTTTCAGTAACTTCTTAAATCCCTTGTCAGATAAGCCAGTCTCTGCCTTCCATTTCAGCAGTTCAAGTGTGGTACCGAGCTTTGTGCTGCCATCTTTGCAATTTGGGTACAACAACTTTTTGTGATCCTTTTGCATGGCCTCCAACTTAAGCTTCTCCCTTTCTGTATCACATTGTTGCTTTGCATCAGAAATTACCCGACCAAGACCATCAGCGGGCTCATCCGATGCCCGTTGTTCTTCTTCATTGCCGCCTCCCTCTTCTTCATTGTCTTCCATTGCAGTATCACCGTATTGTTCAGGGGACATAGAATAGCTGTCATCATCCTCCTCTTCTTCATTTTCTTCCAGCCTAACCCCTCTTTCTCCATGCATGGCCCAACAATAATATCCGGGCATGAAACCTCTCTGAAGCAGATGGCTTTGAAGGATTCTCGGGGCAGAGTGCTCCGCCACGTTCAAATGACGCAGGGACAAGGCATAAAATTATCCACTTTGTTTGCCTTAGCCAAATCGATAAATTTATGCAGGCCTGCAATAAAATCGGACTCGCGTCGGTCGCCATACATCCATCGCATCCGTGCATCGATCTGCGTCATAATAATTAACCATTACAATAACTCGTGAATAGTAAAATGACCACCCTACATGGACACATGCAATATTTTTGTATCAGTTACAGATAAAGAAGATAAGGTTGCTAACCTCGGCCGAGGATACCATGTTGTGCAAACTTAAGTGTGGCTCGGACATTTCGTCGAACACCTTGTGTGCAATCAAAGAAAAAAAAGCTAGCACCCACACCTCACACACAATCTAGCAAAATTTGGTGGCAAGGGGCAAAGGGCTGAGCTTATATATAGCCAGGAGAGGGTTTTTGATCCCGGTTAATGCCACGAACCGGGACCAAAGCCCCTCCATGGGACAGTGTGGCAACCAATGGGCCAGCAGTCATTGGTCCCGGTTGATGGCATGACCCGGGACCAATGACCTGGGTGGGGGGCGCGTTGCTGGGCCGCCACGTGTCGCGAGGGGCTTTGGTCCCGGTTAATGGCACGACCCGGGACCAATGACCTGGGTAGGGGGCGCGTTGCTGGGCCGCCACGTGTCACGCGGGATGGGCTTTGGTCCCAATTTGTGGCATTAACCGGGACCAATGCCACCGTCGCTTCGTCGTCCCCGTGTATAAATATGAGGCCACAGCGCGTCGCTTTCGCCATCGCCTCGGCCTCTCTGTAGTCGATCTCCACCCACCCCTTTCACCATCGCCTCTCCACCGCGCCGTCGTCTCACCTCCCCTCCCTCTCCAATCTCCACCGTGCCGCCATGGAGGTGCCCACGCTCAACTTCTACAAGGCGGCGATGTTTGCGTACTACGGCATCCTCACGCCGCCGCGCGCGACGGTGCCCGCCGGATTTCGCATCAGCGAGGCGGGTGTGCTGGTGGCTCCGCTCCTCGTCCCTGGCGGATACGAGATGGAGTGCGTCATCGCGGAGCATCGCCGCCAGATGCCCGCGTGGAAGAGGGTGTTGCCCCGGTACGCGGCGGTCAGCGAGTACTGGCCCCGGCTGTTCAAGAAGGAGCGGAAGGCCAAGCTTGGCAACCGCATCGTGGACAGGCGCGTGGTGCAGCCGGATCTCCGCAACCGAGAAGGGCGGGAGATGTTCTGGTCCGTCCCTTGATGGACCATCTACACCGCCATCGACGCCACTAGCCGCGCAGAGGAGCTCCGTCTCCCGAACAATGCCAAAATCGTGGAGATTTCGTCCGACGACGACGAGGAAGCCGGCGGCTCGGAGGACAGCGGCAGCGGAAGTGTTGTCGACTAGAAAAATTTGTAAAGTCGCACCTTTGTTTCAAAAGAATTTGTGGTCAAATTAATAAAATGTCTCGATTTAGATCTTTGTCTCGATTAATTTGTGGAAGATTTTTTCAAAAATACTAATCAATTCAATTTCTACCTCGAATTAATTTCTGCCCCGAATTAATTTAGATTCTCCCAGATTGCGGACCGTCGCGGGGTTTTTGGTCCCGGTTCGTGGCATGAACAGGGACCAATGCTCCGCAGAGCGCCACGTGTGCGTCGCGGGGGCATTGGTTCTGGTTCATGCCACGAACCGGGACCAATGCTTAGAGATGAACCGGGACCAATGTCCAGGCGGCATGAACCGGGACCGGTGCCTGGCATTGGTTCCGATTAAAAAAACGAATCGGGACCAATGAAATTTGGACGCTAGACCAAAGACCCTTTTTCTACCAGTGAGATTTCCGAGACTATATTAGTTTTCTTCTTCAAGATCCCTTTTTTGACAATGCGTGGATAAATTTCTCTTCGGGTTAGGCTGGATCCTTGAGCAAACATAAGCATTTGCTTGTCGCGGATGTTCTCCACAGAGCTAAGATGCATGTTCCACCATCCGCGGCAACTTCTTCCAGTGAACTCAACAAGCCGCTACCGAATCATATTCCTGAATTTTCATGTGTAAATTTTCTTGTCGACGCCATTCTTATTCTGAACTCCATATAATTAGTACTCTGGTGCCAAACCGAATGCCTGTGGAGAAACAGGGTGATCGATCACATAATACGGATAGCAAGGCGACAGCATTTTCTTGCGTAGTACACGTCTCTGAATGCGTTGATAATATATCTATAGGTTAAGCTTGGTGAGTTTTAGCTTATTTGAGGACACTTGCCACTTAGGCTGCAAGCGGGAGCGGGCTATCCGCGGCGTAGCCTAATTTAGCTCATATAAAATTATACGCGGACGCACGCGGACAAAATAGAAAAATATGTGGAACTATCACACTGACCCATATATCCCACGTGCCGAGTCGATGCAGTCTCCCAAACGCCAAGTTCTCGTGCGCCGCCGACAGACTTCCTGGCCATTGCACCACGGCCTCATCTGCTTCGTATGCTTAGCTATCAGTACAACTTTGGTCCTTTGCGCAGGTATGCTTTGACCGCATGTACGCTTAGCTGCTAATACTTTAAATTTGAATGCACTTGTATACTAAATAGTGTCATAGATATATTTCAAATTTAGAACAAATCTACGACACATGTTTCAAACTAGAATGTCAAAAACTTTCTTAAATTTGAATGTACCTATATACTAAATAATGTCTACATATATCCAAATTTAGACAATCTATGATATGTATTTTGAGACGGAAGAAGTAATACTATGAGGGACTAAGTGGGCAAACACAGCTGCCACGAAACTTTTTTGCGAACTGTTGTGAAGTCCCTCTTATTCTTCGCCGGCGCATACGGTGTGTATTATTCTTCGCGGGCGCATACGGTGTGTAAGAGGGCTCCCGCGAACCGTCCCACTTACATCCTGACTAGCCACGTGCAGTATATTTGGTTGTTGGCATGTGCCGCTCGCAATGGGTTGTCTCCGCGTGAGGTTGGGCCCAACGGTCAATTTGGGTCGTATATGATCGTTTTTCTCTTGCTTCATCAACTTCTCTCCTCTTCTGTTAAAAAATAGGCAGCGCCTCTCTTTCAATTCCGCTGTGGCGGCTAGGTCTAGATGGCGTACATGGGGAAAGCGTCGCCAACAGTCTATTGCGACACAGCTGCACAAGGGTAGGTCACCAGCAGTGCAGCATACAGACTACGACATATTTTTTGACTCCAACACCTGGAGCAGGAGGCTTCCGTCATGCGAAAGGGTGCTTGGATAAGCTGCTTCCCGTGCTTCGGGTCCAGCTTGGAGGCAGAGTACATGGTGGCGATGAGAACGACGCGTGGAAGCCAGATCCGGCAGCTTTGCTTGAAGAACGACCATAGTTTTGTTTCTTTAAGACTACTTGACTGCAACCAGCTATAACCTGCGTATTTGTTTACCAGCGACACTAAAAAACCAAAAAACTCTATCAGAAAACATTTGCAAGTTCGCTCCGACGCGTGTGTTCTGATAACTGAGACAGAGCTTTGTGGTCCATAGCGGGCTGACGCTTGTTGTTGGGCCAGAGCAGGCCGGGGCTGACGGCCTGCCGGTTTCAGTTCGGGTAACTCCACCGTACCGCGTTTTAGTACCACATCGCTAGGAAGCAAAGCGTCGAAGCGATTTATAAGCTGGCTTGGGGCTCTTGTCTTCACCCGAGCGGCAAGTTCGGTGAGCTGTTGCAAGCAAACGTCAGCAATTCACAAAACCGTGACCCATAGGGCTTTGTCAGCACTCCGGTTCCTTGAACGCAAACTAGGGCATGTCTCATGTCAAATTCTATGGAAATTTACCGGATATAAGCCTGACATCCCAAGCGTGTCACAACCGACACTCCTACATGGTGTGCATAGCTTTTTTTTTTTTGGCAAACATGTGTCCGAGCAGTCAACTCGCGCTCTCCTCGGACGTGCCACGGAGCATACAGTATATAGCAACTTAAAAGCACTCCCAATCTCTCTCTCTCAAAAAAAAGCACTCCCAATCACGACATGTAGATTCAATCGATTGTGCACATCATATCACACAATCACACGCAGTTGCCTGCCGGTGGTAGCACTACAGTAGCCACCGACACCTCAGTCTTCGTCTCTCTCCGGAGGGAGGCCACAGGGAAGCAGCATTTTCTGCAACACCAGAAACAATGGTTCAATCATTTATATTGCAAAATACAACATGTAAATGGAGACAGTGCAGTATACCACCAGTAAACTTCAAACATCCTAAATTTGATGGCAACAAAATGAATCTGACAAAACAGATCAACTGCAGTTGGAGCATAGCATAGGGGGCTCACATGGAAATTTTGGGTACAGATCCAACTTTTTTCTTCATTTATGAGCGCAATAGGATGGGCAAGATAAATCGTGGTGTTAGATAGCTAGCTTGGCTCCCCATGTCTATAGTACATATCACAGAATGTACCCAAACTACCAGCCCTACTAGGCTTTAAGACTGAAGCCTATCTAACAGAAGACGGTAGAATCTAACTGCAGCCAGAGCTAGGCTTTGGATCCGGATTTTCAACAGTTCAAAGGCAGGAAATAGACAATTTAACCTACAGTCCAGTGTGTGTGCCTTGCTTCCTGCATTCAATAGAAGGACAAACAATTTTGATTTGGACCATTTAGTTGATGTGAAAACTCTTCAAGCTTGAAAAAGGATTTGCATCAGTTTAAAGGCAGGAAATAGACAATTTAACCTACAGTCCAGTGTGCGTCTTGTTTCTGCATTCATTCAATATAAGGACAAATAAATTTGCTTTGGACCACTTAGTTGATGTGAAAACTCTTCAAGCTACATTTCTACCTCTTTGAAGTGAAAAGTGTCAACAGTTTTGCATATACTCCCTCCGTCCACAAATAAGTGACTTGGATTTCTCCAGATTCGCATGTATCTAGACATGTTTTAGTGTTAGATAAATCCGAATATAGACAAATCCAAGTCAGTTATTTCTGGACGGAGGGAGTAATAGAGGTCAATCTTTTAAATTTTGACTGCAAGCATTCTGACAGAACATCTATTTATAGACTTCGGTAGCAAAAAGCAGCTGGACACAAGTTGTTGCCGGAGGTAGCACTACAGTACCAGCACCTTAGTTTTCATCTCTCTCGAGAGGGAAGCCGCAGGGAAGCAGCATTTTCAGCCAGACCAGAGAGACTTTATATTGCAATACCTCTTCGATACAACTACATGTTAAAAGATATATAAGTGGACAAACTTGCAGATGCAGGCTTCAGCAAGTCACACCTCAGGGAGCATGGGCACCTCAAAATTAAAGCTGCCGTTGGGTAGGGTATTGAACATCCAAAACCCAAACACAAAATTACCCATACCCATTTGATTTCAGATTGCCCATACCCAAAATAATCGGGTATTGCCCAATGGATTTGCGCAAATCCATGGATAAGAGGAAGTAGCAGAGCTACCAAGAAATCAATGGACATGTTGAAGGAGAACAGAAACAAATTTGAAGAGGGATCGATTTTGTGGCTGGTCACAGGCTCTCAGCTTCTCTCGCGGTGCTGCCCACTGCTGGACCTCCAGCCGGCGGCCGGTACCCCTCGGCGGCCGCCCGCAGTCACCGCTCCTGGGCCTCCGGCCGGCAGCCAGTACCTCCGGCGACCCCCAGGCTGCAGGCGGCAGCTTGCTGCCTGCTGTGCCGCTCTGCTCAGCTACTTCCCTCTATTCTCTTGCTGAGCGGCGCTCGTGCGTGGCATCTGGACGGGACGAACAAATCTTTTCTAGAGAGAGGTTCTTACAGAGTCGTTTTTGTCATAGTTTAAAAAACCGGACGGGTGAGTGAACCGACAAGGTCACTGGTTCAGCGGTTCACCGGCCAGACCGCTGGTTCGCTTGGTTCGATTGCCGATTTAATAGCTACAAAATATATATTTTATATGGTAATATGGTAGGTAAAATAGGTCAAATAGAAGTAATTCCGCATTATGGACAACTACGTCAAGTTGGCGACGTGGTTACTGGGCCATCTTTGGTAGCATCGGCCTTCCAGCACAACATCCTGGGTTCGATTCCCACGTCCCCCTTTCATTTTTCTCACACGTGCCTTCAGCCAGTTCGGCTGCCCGGTTTATACCCCGACTAATTACCCGGTTCGTGAGAAAACTGTCCGGTTTAGCTGGTTTATCCCGGTTTGGTGGCAGGTCCGGTCTAGTGCGCTTAAGAAACCGCCCAGGCTGCCGGTTATGGTTTTTTCCGGTTCAACCGGCGGTCCGGTCCAGTTTTTAAAACCATGGTTTTTGTACGTTTTTTCCTACATATGCTACCGGTGAGATTTGATGAAGTGGACAACCCAGGTATTATCCTCTCCATACCCAGCTACAAATGGGCAATCACGTCTTCACCCATACCCGACCCAAACCACATGGGTACGGATTTGGATATGGGTGCTGGATACCCAGCGGAAGCTTTACTCAAAATGGGTCAGGTCGCCAGCGATAGGGTTGACGACACAAGCCGTGTGAGGGCTCATGTCCGCCAGGACGATGAAGCCGCAGAGAGTGATGTCGACGACATAGTAGTGGCCAAACAACACCATGAAACAACGGTTCAATCATTTAAGTTGCAATACCTCATCGATATAACTGCACAGTGTAATATGGCCAAACAACACGATGAAACAGGGACTACCTCCGGTAAACTTCAAACATCATAAATTAGATGGCAACAGAATGAATTAGATAAAACAGATCAACTGTAGTTCGAACATAAGCATAGGGGCTCACATAGAAATTCTGGGTACATATTTAACTTTTTTCTTCATTTATAAGCACAATAGAATGGGAAAGATAAATCGTGGTATCAGATAGCTAGCATGGCTCCCCCTGTCTATAGTACACATATCACAGAATGTACCAAAATACCAACCCTATTAGGCTTTAAGACTGAAGCCTAACTAACAGAAGACGGTAAAATCTGAATTGACAAACTGCAGCCAGCGGCTCCTGACTGAAACTAACGGATTCATCCCAACTCTCGGATCGGAGATGCTAACAGGACAGAAATCAAAGTGGGGGACCTCTCTGCCGCACCTGTCTCCCCAGACAAAGGCTTTGGATCTGGATTTGCGTCAGTCTAAAGGCAGGAAATAGACAAACTAACCTACAGTCCAGTTTGTGTGCCTTGCTTCCTGCGTTCAATAGAAGGACAAACAATTTTGATTTGGAACATTTAGTTGATGTGAAAACTCCTCAAGCTTGGATAAGGACTTGCATCAGTTTAAACTTTAAAGGCGGGAAATAGACAATTTCACCTAGAGTCCAGCGTGTGTCTTGCTTTCTGCATTCAATATATAAGGACAAACAGATTTGCTTTGGACCACTTAGTTGATGTGAAAACTCTTCAAGCTACATTTCTACCTCTTTGATGTGAAAAATGTCAATAGTTTTGTGTATATTAGAGGTCAATCTTTTAAATTTTGACTGCAAAGCATTCTGAAAGAACATTTATTTATAGACTTTGGCAACAAAAAGCAGGTGAACACAAGTTGTTGCCGGAGGTAGCGCTACAGTACCAGCACCTCAGTTTTCATCTCTCGAGAGAGAGAGAGAGAGAGAGAGAGAGAGAGAGGGAGACCACAGGGAAGCAGCATTTTCAGCCAGATCAGAAACACTTTATATTGCAATACCTCGTCGATACAACTATTCCCTCCGTTCAATAAAACTTGACTTAAATTTGTCTAGATTCATATGTATCTAGTACTAAAACAAGTTAGATACATACGAATCTAGACAAATAAGAGTCAAGCTTTATGGAACAGAGGGAGTACATGTTAAAAGATAAGTGGACAAACTTGCAGATGCAGGCTTCAGCAAGTTTCACCTCAGTGAGCATGGGCACCTCAAAATGGGTCAGGTCGCCAGTGATAGGGTTGACGACACGAGCCGTGTGAGGGCTCATGTCCGCCAGGACGATGCAGCCGCAGAGAGTGGTGCCGACGGCATAGTAGTCGCGAAGCAGCTTGGAGGCCCATGTGGAGGAACTAGCCGATGATGGTGTTGACCAAGAGGCGACATGTGTCGCTCTGGAAGACATAGTTGAGGATGATCCAGCGGCAATGCATTGTTCTAGCGAGCAAAAGGATGCTTAACTACCACTCCATGTATTAAGATGTACTCCCTCTGTTTCAAAATATAAGATGTTTTAGCTTTGTGAATGGAATGTATCTAGACCCCTTTTAGTGTGTAGGTTCATCTAGGTTTGGAGTGAACCTACACACTAAAATGGGGCTAGATACACTCCTTTCACAAAGCTAAAACATCTTATATTTTGAAACGGAGGGAGTACCCATCCAAAAATGCAAGGTGTCTAAGAATAGTCAAAAGTCAACGTTTTCTAAGTTTAACCAGTTTATACAAAAAAAATGAACATCTATAATACTGAACTAATATCAATAGATTCACCATAAAGTATATTTTCTCAGTGCGTCCATCCAATATTGTAGATGCAAATATTTTTCATAAATATTTGGTCAAATTTAATAGGATTTGACTTTTGACTAATCTTGGACGCCTTACACTTACATTTTGGGACGGAGGGAGTACTACACATTCTAAGACCATGTTGTACAAAACAACGATACCACAAGACAAAAAAAGAAAATATTCAGAGAGTTCCAACATAGTGTAAAAGTAAAATGGGTTAATAAACTCAGTGGGGACAAACAAACATAAACAAACGATAGCTCAAAGTAAAGTACGGGCGGAGCATGCTTGATCCTGCGATCTGTAGCGGGCAAAAGGATGCCTAATACCATGCCATGTATTAAGCTATATTTGAGCAATGCATAGTGCAAATGGTTGTTAGCTCGTTGCATGAACAAGCTCATGATGGAAGATTTGGTCGAATACAAGGAAGTAAGCGAGAGATACATAAAAGGACTCATCGGATGCTATTCATCAGACACGACAGGCTTGACATCCTCTTGTTCTACACGCAAACACGAGCTAATGTCAGCTCATCTTCCTCTTTGCACGGATGGCAGCTCTGCAGGAGTCGTTCGATGCGATCGATTCATTCAGCGGGGGAAGGTAAGTTGGCTGGGCGAGGAGAGTGATTGACAGGATGGAATCCGCCGCCAGATGACAGACAAGCGCTCTCTGAGGCGGCGAACCATCTTGCTAGCCGGTGTGAGTGTGCGCGAGATGCACAATGGGAATGGGGTCGCACTAACTTCTACCAAAGAGTCGATGGATATATACAAAGACTAGAAAACGGGAATCATGGGAACATGGAGAATTACTGAATTCATTGGGAGATTTGACAAAAGTGCAACGGCCCCTGACACACTCCCATACGCTGATCCTTGTAAATTATGAACCCAACCAATGTGCACTCAGGCAGCTAACCAAGACCAGGATAATTTACAAGGATTGGCATGCCGGTAGAACTTCCTGCTCCTCATCCATCAGCCGTCCCAAGAAGGTACGTATACCCCATCCCGCACGATTCTCAATTTTTAGTCTACATATCCATCGGCTCTCTGGTAGCAGTTTGTGTCATCTCATTCCCATCATGCATCTCATTCACACACTCACACAAGCTGGCAGGACAGTTCACCGCCTCTAGACCATTCGTCTGTCAATCGATGGTAACCAATGTTGGTTACGTACATTAGTATTTGTAGTCAGCGTTCTATGTTATTAATCATGCAACAAAAATATGTATACTAGTATTTGGTTGCGTACACTTTTTCAATCACACACATATTTTTTCCAAATGGTATCATTGTCTTATACAGTACGGTCAAATGAAGTGCATAAACTCTCTGAAATACAGCTTAATGCATGGCATGGTAGTTAGCCATCTTTTTTGCTTGTTATAGATTGCACGATCGAGAACTCTCCGCCTACACTTCACTACTTTGAGCTATCATATGTCCCTGTCTATGGCCCCCATTAGTTCACTAACCCACTTTACTTTACCACTATTCTGAAACTTTTAGGAATATTTTATGTTTTTTTGCAGAATGGTATCATTGTTTTGTACAACGTGGTCAAATGAAGTTTTTAAATGCAGCTTAATATATGGCGCGGTAGTTAGGCATCCTTTCGCTCGCTAGAACTAACCTAGAGTCCTCGTGGCCACTGGACTAGGCGCCATCGGCTGACAGAGCTTAGATACACCGTGATTGAGTCCTAGATACTCAAATCAGTAGCATAGAGGCCTCAGTACTGGGCCAGAGATCAATAGTTGGGTGCTGAAATGATCCGTCTTATAAAATGTTGTCCAAGAAGTGCTAGATCTAGGCATCTAACCCATGGCAAAGTAGCATAAATTCGCCACTACTAGGCTTGAGGTCAGTAGTTAGGTGCTTCAGCGCTCAACCTTAAAAATTATAACCCAACCTCGCCAGCATCAGGTGACTGAACCATGACAGAATAGCCTGCTGGCCCATGCGCGCTTGACTACTATGAAAACAAATAAGTAGCATGTTGGCCAGGTATTGAGATCAATAATGGGATCCCATAATAATCAGTAGCGTGGGAGCCGGACTACTGGATTGTAGATCAATACTGGGGACAATAACGATCTGCAGGCTATAATCAATAGGGTCGAGGCTGGACTACTGGGTTTATGATGAATAGTGGGGGCCCATAATGATCGGCCTTATATTATCAATAGCATTGACAGAGGTTTTGTTCTCACAGTGTGTATGTGTATCTCACATCTATTTGTAAAACAGGGAGTATCTCAAATTGCCACGTCATTGAACTATTCTTCAAATTTCAGAAATCCTCCCATTCACAGTTTGCAGAACCGAGATGGCATTTGATGAGCTTGCAATGTGATAAACTATAGGCACAGTTACATGGTGCGGGAACATGATAAAAAAAAAGGTCAATTATGAGGCAAAGAAAGGCCCCATCGGAAACAATTAAACAATCTAAGTAACCAAAGCAAGACTAGCATCCCACTGGTGAAAGGCTAATGCAAGCAAGTAATATAATTTAATAGTAATACTAGTCATAACTTTACGGCAATATGTTTATACAACTTTTGTGTTATATGCAATTTACAGCTAAAATTCAGTAGTCCAGTTAAATAAATCCCGTTAACATACCTGCATAAATTCATACCGCTCCCTTCCAATTGATTCATTCTCAGCAATGGCAAAATATGACAGCATTGGATAGTGTCCAACATAAGATGCATAGCTGTCTCTTTGGATATTCACAGCCCATTCACTGTAATACAAGAAAATGTGAATGATTAATACCATACTATCCCGTGCCAACTAAAGATAGTCTCAACAGCTAGTGCGTCAATACACTTCTAATACAGACAAATGAGATACTTACAATCTGGTCAGATCAGCATGCCCTGTTCCCACATATTTGGCTTGAAGATGCTCAAGCTGAGAATTTATGTTGAACCTGTCGCTAGCCTTTAAAATAGTGAATCGTGTCAGAACGCAAAATCATTCAAGTCAAAATGTAAAAAGGCTTTAAGCTGTAGCAAGTTTAAAGAAGACTAGAGAACACTTGGAGATCTGGTGATATTCAGAATACTTCCTCAAAATAATTTTTTTGAAAAGATGACCCAAGGTAATGGTGCAATTCAAATTATACAATAGTAGCAGAACAGAGCCTCTAAAGTAATTACTCGAAGCTAACCACCAATACCAAAACAAAAAGGTAAATCCAACAACAAATGTTCAGATATTAGAATATGTAGCACATGTTTTCAGTTCATGTTATACACTATATCAGTTCAGTTAGCAGACAAGAATAAACCAACCATGTGTAATAGACATAATAGAGCAGGAAATATATTACGGGGAGAGTAAGCTGATATGTTACCCGAATAAGCAACACAGAGAGTAATAATCAGGGATTACCGACCTGCATGATGGGCAACGAATAGGACCCAGTCCTGCGAAGATTGGTGAGGGATCAAAAATTCTCGCTAACGTTCACCCAGTTCTACAGAATACACAGAGGAATACATGTCATCATCCAAAAACAGTTCAAGATGGCCTCCGAGTTTTTTCAGAACATCTATGATGATAAAACTCCACAGAAGAAATTTAGGAACTTCCATCAATAAATCCTATGCAGAAAGACAAGATAAGAGGGGTCTACATGATGGCTTTCCATCAGCTAAGGATATACCAACGAATTATCCTACAGCGCAGCAATTTAAACAGCCTCAGGCGTTTAAAAGCAAAATTTCCCGATGAAAATCGCAGGTATCTAAACAAGATCTCAGCAGTAAGCACGGGACCGCAGCTCCAAAGGGCCGGGCGGATCTAGGGCGCCGCGCCGGCGGTACGTGTTTGTGCCCAGAAATAGGTCGGTGGGTGGGACTGAAACTTAATCGCCCGATGGAAATAGGGTCATACCTCAAAACCCCCCAATGGCCAAAAGGTTGCGGGAACGCGACGAGGAAGGCTCGGGAACGGCAACGGCAACGGCGGTGGCGGCGTCGCGCGTGGGAGGCGGTGGATAAAAATTGAGGCGCCGGGTGCAAGGCACGGGAGACGGGATGGTGTACAGGAATCAGGTCGGAATTTTGGGAGGGGAAGCGGAGGTGCTCGGCCGAACTGCCGGAGAGAGAGGGGATAGGGTTTTTGACTTCCGACGGCAAAGGGGGGCAGTGCGCAGTGGACCAATAGTAAAGTCCGAAATTCATATCGAACACGGTATTCAGATACTCGAATTTGTGTAATTTCATAATAACTGCGATATTATTGAGTATAAGGGAAATATGGTTCTACATACTGTGTTCCAACCCACAACTCTTTTCTTATACTCCCTCCAAGCCATAGTAGTTGACTCAAAGTTATCTAAATGTATCTAGCACTAAAACTTAACTAGATGTATTCATATTTAGATGAATTCAAGTCAACTAATATGAGATGGAGGGAGTACAAATATAAGAGCATCTCCAAAATCGCTCCCAGCCGGTCCCCCAAATGTTTTTTGGCGCCGACGTGGCTCGTTTAGTTATCCGGGGCCCCCAGGCCGAACCCAGTCCAAGAGGGACAAGCGGGGCGCCGGATGGGGCTGAAAACAATGGGCTAGCCCTGGCAGTGAGCTAGGTGCATCCTTCCCGCCCATGTTTTCTGCCTGTTACCGCTATAACCAGGGCGGCCGCCATTGCAATCCACAGATCCCACCTCTCTCTCACCATGGACAACCCACACTGAGCCTATCTCACCCTCGAGGAGACGGAGGCGTTGTACGCCTCCAGCTACCCATGCCCACCAGGCTACCGGTTGCACTCCGGCTCGATGTTGAGTGCCGGAGGGGTGCCGTCCCTCCTGTGCTTCGCGATTCCGCCCACCGGGCGGACATCACGAGTCACTACTACCTCGAGCTCACGCTAGAGCAGCGGATGGATCCCAATTGCTGCCCCGATAACAACGCGACCTGGACCGCCTTTTCGCCAATCAGCGGGAAAGAGAGCTCGCCAGGTACGAGGGTGACGACCCTCCTCCGGTCAACCACAACGAAGCCGGCCGACGGTTGTGGTGGTCGAACCGGACACTCGCATGTGTGATGCGCCACACCGAAGGGGATCACCCTCGCTTGCGGTACCCCGCATTTTCAACCTCCGTGGAGTCCAAGCAGAGGCGGTAGCAGCGCCCGTGTCGCCAGTCGGGGCACCCCCTCCTCCGGGTGGCCAGCCTCTAAGGTCAGAGTGGCAGGTGCCACCGGAATACGCTATGGCGACGCGCCAGCTTGGGCGCACCGGCAACCCGGAGAAGTTCCAGGGGCAGCGGGCGGCAATGCACGCCTCTTTGGACCGCGTCGAGGACTGCGCGGTAGGCTGCTGCAGCAACTGCGGCTGCCGGTCTACGCTGATCGACGGCCTACGCTACCCGCATCAAACCGTAGGACTCGGGTTTCAGCCGCGCGTGCCAAGCGATGAGGACGCCGACGACCCCGAAACCGTGTACTACATGCCTATGCAGTATTACGACTAGTTTCAGTTTCCGTGTAATAAATAAATCGCCGAATAAAAAAATTCGTATTGTTGTGAGCGTACGACTGGGAGCCGCCCTTCAAATCGTGAACCAATTCGGCGCCCCTCCCCCTTACAGGCCAAAATCGAGCCGTGTCGAAGCCATATGGGGACGAGTGGAGATGCTCTAAAATGAAATTGAATCTGTTACTCTTTCGTCCGTGCTTTTTTTAGATGAAAATTCTCGATTCCATTAACCTCTTAAGCCACGTGCATGCATCACACCCGACCCACAACCCTGCGTGTGGCTTTTCACGTGACGGCGCTGATCCCCCTGCAACCGGAACTTCTGCACCCACTCTAGGATGTTCTGCGCCAATAACCGCTTCACCGCCTCCTGCCATTGAGCCTCGAACTCATCTACAAAACACAAAACCCCAAAATTTGTACCAATGGTACAATTAGATGGACATTGTTAACATCTAAAGATGAACCCGAAAATATGCACAAGGCTCTAACTGATACAAATTGGAAGCATGCCATGCAAGATGAGTATGATGCTCTTATTACTAATCACACCGGGCACCTCGTACCATCAAGCTCCAACAAGAACATAATTAATTGCAACTGGGTTTATCGCGTTAAGAAAAATGTTGATGGTACTATTAAGAGGTATAAAACTCATCTTGTTGCAAAAGGTTTCAAATAGCTGTATGGAATTGACTATGAGGATACTTTCAGTCATGTTGTTAAGGTTGATAGTATTAGACTTGTTCTATCCCTGTCAGTCTCAAAAAGATGGAGTTTACGGCAGCTACATGTCAAGAACATGTTTTTACCTGATGTTCTAAAAGAAGAGGTTTACACGAAACAACCACATGGATTTTAGTCTTCCGCTACTTAGAAATATGTTTGCAAACTTGACAAAACCCTTTATGAATTAAAACAGGCCCCTCGAGTATGGTACTCTCGTCTCAACTCCAAGCTCCACACTCTTGGTTTTGTTCCTTCCAAGACCGATACTTTTTTTCCTGTTTGTTAATTCAGGTATTCAAATGATCCTTCTCATATATGTTCAACATATCATCGTTATCAGTCTCGAACACAGACATTTCAGCATTATTAAAGAACGTAAGTAATGAGTTTGTCCTCAAGGATCTTGGAGACGTTGGGGCCTTGAGGTTCACAAAGAGTTTAATGGTTTGCTTTTGAATCAAGACAAATATCCTACTGATTTACTTACTTGAGTTGGTATGGCTACTTGTACATCTTGTTAGAGACCCTAGCTACTATTGACACACTCATTGACTGATGGCTTCCCGCTTGGTTCTAAGGATAGTACTTGATATAGGAGTATTGTCGGTGCTCTTCAGTACTTGACATTGACACAACCTGATTTATCTTTTTTAGTTAATAAGGTGTACTAATTTCTTCATGCTCCCACTACTATGCACTGAAGAACTATATATTGAGATATATTTTGGGCACGCATACTATTGGGGGTTCACTTTCAGAAGTCCTCCTCCATACTGCTTAGTGAGACTGGGCTGGTGACTTAGATGATAGACGCTCTGTAGATGGTTTTGCTATTTTTTATCCTAAACTTATATCTTGGAGTGTCAGGAAACAACCTACAGTGTCCCCTTTCAGCACTGAGGTTGAATACAAAGAACTTGCCAATGCTACAGCTGAATTGAGTTGGGTTGAGGCTCTCATATGAGAGTTAGGTGTTTTCCTCAAGGAAAAACCCTATCTATAGTGTGATAATCTTGGTGCTGCTTTTCTGTCTGCTAACCTAGTTTTTCATACTCGTACAAAACATATTGAGATCGATTTTTATTTTGTTCGAAAAAGAGTTACCAGTAAACAACTAAATGTCAAGTTCATATCTAGCAAGGATCATATTTGATGATTTCGCCAAGACCTTATGCTCTAAGATATTAGATAAGTTTAAACGTAATCTCAATATTTCCAAGGTTTAGATTAAGTGGGTGTTAAACTTTGTAATACTTGTACATATAGTGTGGAGTAGTACTCCAACTGTATTTGTACGCTTCATGTATTGCCACATTGAGTGCTTTTCCCAACCGATATAACACATACTTGATTCCTCTAACGAGGGTATCGTTCTCCCCAACACCAACACCCATCCCACACGTTGGTGATTCCTTTATATCTGGTCCACATCATCCATTGCATATATAAAATGTTTTGCAAACTCCTCATCTCAGTAACAACCTTGTTTATGTTAACAAACTTGAAAGGGTAATTGTCCCTATGTGTGGTTTTGGTGATTAATGATAATCCCTATGGACTAATGTTTTCATTGAGTTTTAAGTGAAGAAATATTCCATATGTCATGCTTGTAGTCCATGTGTTGGATTCAAGTATGGATGCCATGAAGATAAAGATATACCTTGAGTATTGGCATCAAGATCATCTATTGAAGAACAATATGATATGATCAATATCTTGAGAGTGTGATCTCAATAGAAGAATTCAAGATATGGCTCTAAGTTGGTGTCATGATAGCCTCATTAGTTGAGCTATGGTTGACTAAGATTTAGAGCATGTAATCAAATGAAGAATTCTTTATATACCTCAAGATATTGAGATGGAGCATGAGAAGGTACTTGGTTGACCAATACAAAGAGCGAAGAGTGATTTCAAGTTGGTCAACACATGAAGCATAAAGAATGTACCACATGGATCTTGTGGTATGGTAAGCTTTGTCATTTATGCATCATGAACTAACTCATTATATATGTGCCTTTGCGTTTTCTATATGGGATAGGTATCTTTCCATGGGCATGCTTCAAAACTCCATCCATCAAATATTTACTATCTTAAATAACTTATTAATACCAATTACATCATTCATCATAAGTCAACCACATATATACGAATGTTGTCACGCTCGCACTCAAATATATCATCCACATATGAGATCAGGAATTTCACTTAGTTCCCACTCAAAATATGTCATCTACATATTAAGATTCGGATCTATTTAGCTCCCACTTAATTTCATGTAATTGCAGATCTTCTTGATAATTTTGGCAACTCCAACATTTGTTTTGTCATCTATCAAATTGAGAATTCCATCTACGTGACAATAGCATCCAATGATTGGCAAACCCCTTCTTGTTGTACCAATTACAATCCTTGTTTAATCTTTTCATTGAAGAACACATAGTTTTGACAACCTTACTATTGATTACCAAGTTGTAGTAATTGCTGGTGTAAATCCAATAGACTTAAACATCGCTACATGTTGTAGCCAATCCTTTGAATTTGTCAACATACTATGTGACAGATCGAGTTTATGTCTTCCTTTAAGTTTCGTTTCTCCCTTATAACTTTGTAGTTATTGAGAAGATCAAGTAAACAACTTTACTTAATAAGATCAAGTAATGTTTTACTTTGTAATATTAAATGTAACTCAATACGGGATTTTGTGACTCTTAGTCATTTCTCATACTTTGGTTCATCGTCGCTTCTTTGTAGTTCGAAGGTATGTCTTGTTCCATTATCATGATAAGTGAATCAACAATATAATTTCGTAAAGCTGAGAAATGTATTCTTAAATCCTACTTTCTTTAGTAAAAGTACTTAGTTGAAACGTTATAATCATCTCTACTATATAAAAAGTCTTAAGATGGTTTTCGCCTCCTTGGTCCGTTGTCCGTCCTCTTCCTAAGTCACACATATGACTGCTCCTTTTCCTGTTCGTATCCATTCCGAATGAAAAACCCAGAAGGAAAACAGACTCTGCACTAGAAAATCGGAGAGGACACAACTCGAGCCGAGAAAGTACGAGAGAGAAAAGGATTCCCATAGAAATCGCCCGAAAGCCATCGCGCCTCGAATCGAGCAGCGCCGCTGTTGTTTGGGCCGCATTGTTTTGTGTGCGGTGGCTGATGACGAAGCCAGGTCATAAAGCCGACTCAGTATGCACCCTTGGTCGGTGATGGAGTGCAGCAAATTGAGGATGAGATGAAGGAGGTTTCCAGAGGAACAACACGTGGGTGTCAGCTGCTTATAGAAAGCTATGCCGGCGAAATAAAACATGTAGCGCTTTAGGGCAGCAACGCCTTGACACACAAAGGGCACGGGTTCACTTGATTCGTTTGTTGATGTGCAGGTGCCACCGTCCGTCACAAGCAGGAAATGTCGTCCCTGTTGAATCGTTGTCTACGCCAACCTAGTGATGGGGCTGCCACTTTATGCTATTGTTGTATAAAACAATCATCTGTTATGTGTACGAGCAGTTGGGTTCAAATTCCGGCCTCAGGTGCGTAACTCTTAAGCAATGGCAAGATGCGTTGCGGGTGGCTGGAGGCAGCCGAGGAAGCAAAGGCGGGGACGGCGGGGGCCATGAATGCTGGAAGGTATCGAGAAGTAGAGGGATGTGCCGGAGCAGGCCACCATGATGTGTCGGATCTGGCATGCATGATGGCATGGCGTGATGGGTTCGTAGCATGGAAAACAAAAAATTTCTACCGCATGAACGAACAAAACCCAGATCTAATCTAGATAAAAGCCAAGATCTAATCTATTAGACATGTGCAACGAGATAGATCTGTACTAACCCTCGTAGTTTCCAAAGCGTTACGAGATTGGATCTCGGGGTTGATGTAGTCGATCACTTGCCGATCTCAAGATCGTGTGGACGATCCTTCCGGCCAGCGTTCGTAGCGCTTCAGACGGTCACACGTCTTGGTCGGCGGCACCTTCCTCTCCCGTTCCAGTGACGTGAGGTAGTAGATCTTCTCCACGCAATCCCAAAGACGACGGCGTGGTGGTGGTGGAGTAGAGAATTCTGAGGCTTCGCCTAAGCCGGGCAGATGGAAGGAGGAAGAGAGAGGCTAGGGTTTGGAGTGGGAAGGGCAAGGAGGGGTGGCGCCTCCACCCTCTATATATAGAGGAGGTGTGGCCTAGGGTTCCCACCCCTAGGCCCACCCCTTAGGGTCAAGATTAGGGAGCTTGGGGGGAGAGTCCTTCCCCCCCCAAGTTTCCCCTTTAAACTCCCCTTATCTTATCTTATCTTATCTCAGTTTTCAAATAAACTCCAAGATATCTTCTAGAACCTTCCGGAACATTCCGAAACCTTCTAGAATCCCCATACCAACACTCTGGAACATTTCCTAACTTAGAAAATGATCCCCATTATATGAATCTTATTCTCCGGACAATTCCGGATCTCCTCGTGATGTCCCGGATCCAATCCGAGACTCCGAACAACATTCGGTCTCCAACGCACATTCAATATCTACTTAAAACAACTTCGAACCTTAAGTGTGTCACCCTACGGTTCGTGAATATGTAGACATGATGAAGACACCTCTCCGATCAATAACCATCAGCGGGATCTGGAGATCCATAACGGCTCCCACATACTCGACGATGACTTCGTGATCGATAGAACCATTAACATACGAAACCAATTTCCTTTGTCACGCGATACTCTACTTATCCGAGGTTTGATCGTTGGTATCTCCATACCTAGTTCTACCTCGTTACTGATAAGCACTCTTTACTCGTTCCGTGTCATGCCATCCCTTGTGACCTAGTCACATGCTTGGAAGCTAACTAGATGACATTCCACCGAGAGGGCCCAGAGCATATCTATCTGTCATATGGATGGACAAATCTCAATCTTAGTCCATGCGCTTCAACACATACTTTTAGAATACCCAATGACACCTTTATAACCACCCAGTTACGAAGTGGTGTTTGATGTCATCAAAATACCCATCCGGTGATGGTGATTAACACAACCTCATGGTCGAAGGATTAGGTTACTATGTATTTGAAAGCTTATAGCAATGTGAACTTAATGACTTGATCTTATGCTACGCTTACTATGGGTGTGTGTGTCCATTACATCATTCTCCTAATGATACAACCTTGTTATTAATGACATCCAATGTCCATGATCAGGAAACCATGATCATCAATTAATCAACAAGCTAGTTTAACAAGAGGCTTACTAGGGACTCTTTTATGTTTACGAAACACACATGTATTAGTGTTTCCTAATAATGCAATTATAGCATGGGATGCAAACATTCATCATAAACACAAAGATATAATAATAACCACTTTTATTATTGCCTCTTGGGCATATCTCCAACATGGCGACCTCGATTACCTGACACCAGACAACAAGACAATTCCTTCATGTGGAGGTTGAGCTTCTCGGGGTTGGGGATAACCGGATGGGGACACAAAACCTCACCTGTGTCGCTGTCTACGCGGCCTTAACGACATAGGTGGCACCCAATCACCACAAGTGCATGCCAGGCCATAAGAAACTACACGGAGTGGCTGTAGAAGCTGGTGAGGGACATGGCGCACGACCGGTGCAGGGAGTCAGGGCGCGCGGGGGCGGCAACTGTGCAGAATACATCTCGCCACTTTCTTGACTCGCGACTTGAGAGTAGTAATTGTAAGCAAGCTACGCTACTTATGAAGCAAAGCAATTTCCACTTTGGAGGATCTTTTTGTGGAACCTAGATAAATTATAGTTTGTCTGCTCATGAACTGAATGTTTGTTTCATGGGAGAAAGTTTGATGAGTTTCTTGTAAACCTCATGCCATCTTCTCTATTCGGATGTGTTGGAGGGTAATTTGAGATTGGTGCAGTAAGATAGCATTATTCACGTGAAGTATTTGGGTTAGTGTTGTGAACTTTTATGTATCTATTGATGCACACCTATTTGAGTGTTTGATGAGAAGGGCAAGTTACTGAGTTTAGCCAGCAGCCATATAAAGATAAGGAAGGAGAAAGAATGCATTGGGGTTAGTAATGTCTAATCCCTTCAATGCATTGCATTCACCAGCACCCCACAAACAAACATCAACAAATATCTGGTTTGTGGGTGTGTTGTTGTAAAATCTGTGTGCACTCTTGCAAGTGTTGGAGCTAAGGATGTCAATGGCCATGAATTCACTAGTACTTGCTCGATTTTCCCTGATCTGCATATGAGCTGCTCCAATTAACTTCTGAATGGGAAATTTTGTGTCTAAGGTGTTGCTCCGCCCTCATGAGCTACACTTGTGACATGATACATCTCGAGCATATGGTAGTGATCAAAATATTTATTACAGAGCCAGAAGGTAACACCTGATGAAATAAGCGTTGAATCAATGACGATGTGTGGCTGCATTTATCCCGATGAATGTTCTCCATGCACCTTGTATCATCAAGAAAGCATTGATATCCAGTACTGGAATTCTTCAAGAACTAAACAAATATTTGACAAAAATAAACTTGTAGCGCATGGAAAATTTACTATTAAATTTTACTTCTCGTCAGGTGAGGTCACTCCATATTGGTGGGATGATTCCGTTCGGTGAGGTTGGGCATCACGATTGTTGGGTGGATTAGGGTTTTGCAAATTTTGTAGATACTGCCGACTGATGAATGACATATCACGTGTGTGCATTTAAAAAATATCATCAATCATTTATTTGTTCCAAGTATTTTTGTTTCCCCATAGCAACGCACGGGCATTATGCTAGTTATCACTAGTTTCTCCTCTACTTGTGGAGTTTAGTTTCCGGAACATAGTCCGTTACGACACTCGACATTCTGGAGTGAGGTTAAATACCTTGTTTGAGTTTTTACTTCCTTCCACCAATACTTCCTTCTAGAAACTCTTTCTTGAAAACAATATATCCAGGCAACAACATGTTTTCCCTCTTTTGTCTTAGTTGTGGAAGATGTATTCATAGTTTTCTAAGAATATTCTACAAATATTTTCTTATTCACCACGACTTTGAATTATCGAAATCTTTAGAAACTCGAACATGTCGTAACTCTTATTGTGTTGTTTCCATGAATCTTAGATGTTCTATACATTGAAAATGAGTGTTTCATATTTAATCTATAATTCTAATTTCTGGCGATAACCCGGTAAGAGATAATTTATAGACCATACAGTATCTAATACAATATGATTATAACATTTAGACATGCCGACATTTGAAGCGTCCATACATCATAATTTGTGAAACCATCTTTCACAAGTCCTTATTCAAAAAATTAACTCAAATACTTGTTGTTTTGATCAAATCACTGATACTTTGATATTCTTGCTAATTTATTCCCCATCTCCATTATGAATTTTTTGAACATATCAAATGGTTTCAGACTCTTGTTTCATTAAGTAAATACACATATTCACTTAAATTCACAATAAAGTTTACAAAATAATGATATACACTACTTCACTAAATTACAATCATCATGCATTATATTCAACAATTCAATTCACAATTTGTTTTACCAGAACGCGGAGTTTTAGTCATCTTACCTAGTGAGGCATGGTTTGCATAAGTCAAATATCAAGTATATAAAGACTTCATGTTTCATTAGAATGAACCTACCAATATGACTTAAACAATAGTGTTACTCGAAGGTGATGTCATTATTAAGTTGGAAATTCTTTTGACATTTTTTCAATGTTTTATAAATGCTTAAAAATATTACCATCTAGATAAAGACAAGAACAACATATTCATAACCATAATGTGACCATAAAAGATATTATTCATAAATATTGTTACAACTGGCTTGTCATGAACTCATATGAATAATCGTCCCGCAAAAATCAAGACACACTAATAAAGTTCACACACTAATGACGAGTACAGACTTTATTCAAATCCACTAATCCAAACGATAAACATCAAGGGAGAATGTCGTCGGCCATTAACCAACTTGCTTGCCTATCGACACGCCATTATCTCCTGATCTCTTGCAGCAACTCTCAAGCAGGAGGTCACGTTTTCATAAAACAGTACAAGCATCAAATATTTAGTAAACTGCATAAGTGTTTGCAGGAAAACATTTATAACTTGTATATCAAATATTTACCTGCTTTGTCGCTGCCATCCCCTGCAATTGGTTCTACTATCGTAGTTCCATGAACTCATGAAAGGCATATGATATCCCTCTCACGACATAGCTTATGATGACATCTTTGTAGCTGGGAGAAAGAGAACGCAACCCCATCGATCGCAAACGCATCCGTCAACGAGTAGCCCATGACATCCACAAGGTGCTCATGAATATTTTTCATGACATCCAAGTGGGTCTCAAAGTAGATGTTTTCTTCTATGTTGGTTGAAAAAAACCCGCTCATGTACTCATACTTCAAGATTCTGACTTGCGCCTGGAACATCGCCTTCAGCCCATCGAACATGTTATATTCTTCGATTTCGTGAAAGTACACCCGTAAGTCATAATCCATTGCATGAATTATGGTGTACTTTACCGTCATAAAGGTGTCATAGCGAGCTTAATAAATAATAATCATCTTTTCTCACCCATAGGGCTATCAAAAATATTCGAGCTCGTCATACTGTTTGAGCTTGATTCGCTAAAGGCCCGACTCGTGCTCGGCTTGAAGCCTAAACAAACCGAGCTCAAGCCTACAGTGCAGCTCGCGAGCTTTTTGTCTCAAACTCGAGCAGTTCGATTCAGCTCGACATAAGCTTCACTTCTATTTTTTTAGGTAAACAATTGAAATGTCCTAGTACGTGAGTACCTCATGGGGGCCATATTCCTAAATGTCCCAACGTAATTTCAGCATAGTCCAAGCTCTCTCGTAATGTTCAAATAAAGAAACGAAGAATCCCAACCTTTTGTTGTGTCTACACTCATAGGGCCGAATTTCTGCAGCCTATTTTCATCACCAGTACCTACTGAGTGCTGACACGACCTAACATACCTACTAGTACCACCTCGCTCGCTAGAGAAGATTGAAGGCTCAACGTTGTATGCATACATGAACTTTATAATTTGTTAACATGTTTCTTCACATACTTGCAATATATATGATATTAGATCCATGTTTTACGTTGATTTGGGGGATTTTCTGAACAATCTCCTCTCTTTTGGTTTTAATTTTTTTGGCACAAAAATATTCTGTTAGTGTTTTTGACTTTACAGGAGTTACGAAACTCGAAACGGAGCTAGGTCAACGGGATCTGTTAGATAATTTTCATACGAATCCAACTAGCTAAAGTAGAGCCCAAGGGGCCAGACAGATGAAAATGGGAGCTCATTTACTAGAGGGAACGCCATTGGGGCTATCTCAGCCGTCGACACTCCGATGTCGTCGAGTCCACGGGCATTCTCTTCCACTACAAGGAATATGGCTATATATAACCCTCCATTTTCGTCACAGAATCGTCATAGTAGTCTGTTTATAATGATTCTATGATGATTTTGAGATCGTCGAAAGCTGGGCATCGTAAATGAACTATAATGATGTTTTTGGTAAAATCGTCTAACCGTCTATGACAATTTAAAATTTTCATAACTGTTATGACAATCCAATATCGTCACGGACCATCTAGCCTCGCCAGGTCATATCCTATGTGGCCGATCTGACATGGCAAAACTATGACGGAATGAGATCGTCGTAATATAAATTAAGCCTGGTCCATTATGGTGGTCTATATGGGCTAGCCCGATAATGCTGGCCTTTTTCAGTTTTGGGCCTAGGCCATTTACAATGCATTTCATTTTATGTCGTGCCTATGGGTCGTGGTTTTTTTAAGGTGTATTCCCTTTTGGGACTTTGTTTTTTACAACCGATTTCTTTTTAATTTTTCAATCTTTTTTCCTATTTTATTATTAATTCCACGTGGAATTTTTAGATCTAGTACAAACCCGAATTTACAAACCAGCCCAGCAACATTTCCAAATATATAGTTTACACAACACACCAATATAACATCCAGAATTTAAACATGTCAGCCACGAGGCTAATAAGTAACACTATCACATGACATGATAGCTAGATCATCATAACTAATATAGATAGCTGATACAACAGATATAAACATGAGAGCAGATAGAACAACCAGATTTGAGACACAATAACCAAATAGACAGCAAATACAACAGATGTAAACATGATAGATTCGCTACTAGTTGTCGATGCCTGGAGCGGAGCTCCCTACTACTCCTTATGGCGCCCTTGTTGCTGGCCTAGATATAACACATCCAAGAACTTCCAATATCCTCCTTCGACCTTCTTATTTCTGTCAAATAGAAAAATTAGCATAAGTGATACGAATTGGATAAATAAATAGCAGCATATTACCTATGGTAAATCCATTTCCATAAAAGCTTGGAAGTACCAAAATCCAACTGTCTACTGACTACATATTTTGAATTTATACTGTAAGAAGGCTAGTCAAGGATTTGGATGCTCTACTTGTTGAATTGACTTGACTTTTTACACATGATACAATAACTAATACATGCATTTGTATCACTAGATGATGCATGTCCTACTAGCAGGCTACAAGATAGGCACTCCATAGATCAAATAGGCCAGTGGCGAGACATGATAGATCATTGATGACTTGCAATTTCGCAAACTACTAAAGCAACTAGATTGCTGTAAGCGAAGCAGACCACACGGTATTGAACTGAACATCGGCCAAACCATGCTACGAACATAGTGATATATTAATCTGAATCCCTCACATGTGAGCTCAAAAGGGGACCATGAAGATAAATAGATAGGCATATTATGTTGGAGATATGCCCAAGAGGCAATAATAAAGTGGTTATTATTATATCTTTATGTTTATGATAAATGTTTACATCCCATGCTATAATTGTATTAACCGGAAACATTAATACTTGTGTGTTTTGTAAACATAAAAGAGTCCCTAGTAAGCCTCTTGTTAAACTAGCTTGTTGATTAATGGATGATCATGGTTTCCTGATCATGGACATTGGATGTCATTGATGACAAGATCATATCATTAGGAGAATGATGTGATGGACACACACCCATAGTAAGCATAACATAAGATCAAGTCATTAAGTTCGTTTTGCTACAAGCTTTCAAATGCATAGTAACCTAATCCTTCGACTATGAGGTTATGTTAATCACCATCACCGGATGGGTACTTTGATGACATCAAACGCCGCTTCGTAACTGGGTGGTTATAAAGGTGTCATTGGGTATTCTAAAAGTATGTGTTGAAGCGCATGGACCAAGATTGGGATTTGTCCATCCATATGACGGATAGATATGCTCTGGGCCCTCTCGGTGGAATGTCATCTAGTTAGCTTGCAAGCATGTGACTAGGTCACAAGGGATGACATATCACGGAATGAGTAAAGAGTACTTATTAGTAACGAGGTAGAACTAGGTATGGAGATACCGACGATCAAACCTCGGATAAGTAGAATATCGCGTGACAAAGGGAATTGGTTTCGTATGTTGATGGTTCTATCGATCACGAAGTCATCGTTGAATATGTGGGAGCCATTATGGATCTCCAGATCCCGCTGATGGTTATTGATCGGAGAGGTGTCTTCATCATGTCTGCATATTCACGAACCGTAGGGTGACACACTTAAGGTTCGAAGTTGTTTTAAGTAGATATGGAATGCGTTGGAGACCGAATGTTGAGTCTCGGATTGGATCCGGGACATCACGAGGAGATCCGGAATTGTCCGGAGAATAAGATTCATATATTGGGGATCATTTTCTAAGTTAGGAAATGTTCCGGAGTGTTTGTATGGAGATTCTAGAAGGTTTCGGAATGTTCTGGAAGGTTCTAGAAGATTTCTTGGAGTTTGCTTGAAAACCAAGAAAGGATCAAGGAGTCTTTGTGGGGCAAGACACGGATTCGTGGGGAGGAGGATTCCTCCCTCCCAATCGCCTTGCCAAGGAGGGAGGGGAGTCCTACTAGGACTCCCCCTCCCATGGCGCCTCCCTCCTTTAAATAGAGGGGAGGGGGCGCCACCCCCTAGGCCTCTCCCATAACAAACCCTAGCCGCCGCCTCTCTCCTCCTCCTTCGCTCTGCTCCGGCTTAGGCGAAGCCCTGCAGAATCTCTCCACCACCACCACCACACCGTCGTACTCTTTGGGATTCCGTGGAGAAGATCTACTACCTGCTCATTTGGAACGAGGAGAGGAAGGTGCCTTCGACTCAAGACGTGTGACCATTGAAGCGCTTTAACGCAGCAGTCTTGGAAGGATCGTCCACACGATCTTGAGATCGGCAAGTGATCGACTACATCAACCCTGAGATCTAATCTCGTAACGCTTTTGGATCTACGAGGGTTAGTACAGATCTATCTCGTTGCACATGTCTAATAGATTAGATCTTGGCTTTTATCTAGATTAGATCTGGGTTTTGTTCGTTCTTGCGGTAGAAATTTTTTGTTTTCCATGCTACGAACCTATCAGTGGTATCAGAGCCTTGTCTATGCGTAGATCTGTTGCACGAGTAGAACACAATGGTTTTGTGGGCGTTGGTGCTCGTGCCGTCTTTTGCTTTGTGTACTTTGCATCTTGCGGTATGGTGGGATGAAGCGGTTCGGGCTAACCTTACATGTCATCGCACATGAGACTTGCTCCACGCTTGACATGTAACTTGCTTTGCACAAGTGGCTTTGCGGGTGTCTGTCTCTCCCATCATAGTATAGATCAAATCTACACTTTGCACTTGATAGCACTTGTATCAACGTTGTGGTTCAGTTTCGTAGGTAAGATCCGTTCTTATTCGAAAGCTCCAGACCACGTAAAACATGCAAAGAAAATTAGAGGCGTCTAACTTGTTTTTGCAGGGGTTTTGTGATGTGATATGTCCATCATGTGATTGTGATTATATTTGATGTATGCAATGATCCTTATTGTAATATGGCAACCGGCAGGAGCCTAATGGTTGTCTTTAATTCTGTTAAGACCTGCGTGTCTATTCATCTTGTAATAACTTTATTCCAAGTAGTTGTAATAGTTGCTAGTGATGATGGACAACCATGAAGCGGCGCCACTGACCTTGACGCAATGCTGGTGATGATGGAGATCATGTTCGTGCTTTGGAGATGGAGATCAAAGGCATAAGAAGAAAGGGCCATATCGTATCACACTAATTATGAATTGCATGTGATGTTAATCCTTTATGCATCTTGTATTGCTTAGATCGCGACGGTAGCATTATAAGATGATCCCTCTCACTAAATATCAAGTAATAAAGTGTTCGTCCTTAGTTGGCACCGTTGCTAAGACTCATCGTTTCGAAGCATCTCGTGATGATCGGGTGTGATAGATTCTACGTGTGCATCAACGGGTGCAAGCCAGATATGCACATGCAGAAACTAAGGTTAACCTTGACGAGCCTAGCATGTACAGATATGGTCTCGGAACACGGAATACCGAAAGGTAAATCATGAGTCATATGGATGATATGATGAACATGTTGATTGTTCGCCTTTAAAGCTACATCATCTCACGTGATGATCGGACTTGGTGTAGTGGATTTGGTTCGTGTAATCACTAAAACAACTCGAGGGATGTTGTTTTGAGTGGGAGTTCATTTGTAATTTGGATTAGTCAAACTCAATTTATCATAAACACAATCAAAGTGAATTTGCATAGTTTGTTGTAGTCATTGGCATCCGTTCACCACCTTACGCTTAGTTATAGTTGAGATAGTGGAACTATAGAAATTCTGGATATTTGCTTTACGAACTGGTATCGTATTGTTTTGAGTGTCAATCTAAAGTTTAAAATTCATATTGCAAACTTTCAGCAAACTCCGTTTACTCTGTGAAGTTTAATAAACAGTATTAAATCAAGAGTAACAATTCCAGTGTTAGTATCTAATGTATCATGTTTGCCTCCATGATTCTTGATACTCAAAAGATTGTTTTTAATATCAAGTTTATGTAAGAGCTGAAAGCAATGTTTCAGAAACCATCATATGTGAAAGGTATTGCGATATCTAAAACAATGTGTTGGTTACAACATGATAGAGTATGTGTCCTCATATTTGATGAGAATTTGTGAAGGTTGGAGACGTTGGTCGTCCTAATCCTCCAAAATGTTTTGGAAAAGAAACATTATACTCGCAATTCACCTTTATAAGCTATAGCAGCTTGATCATGAAAGTTGTCATGATAAGGATGAATAGAAGATGTAAGTAAAAAGTTTACTACACTAAAAGATTACTAAAGAATGGAATTTTGAAAGAATGCCAAACATTTGATGAAGGTGATCCACTTCAAAGTGCAAGTCCAAAGGTATTAGTATTTGACTATACACACTTTGTACTATGTGTCATGTGAATGACACCACTATTGATGTTGATAGATTCTTTTAAAAGAAAAGGAATTGTTGAAAGAGAATCTATAAAATATTTGGCAGAAAAGAAAAGATTGGAGATGTTCAACTTAGGTATATAGAATATACATGTTATGGTTGTATTCCTTGGTTGTTAAACAATGTGGTTCTGCGGTATTGGATACCGAATTGGTTGGTATGAAGTGTCATACAGGGCAACACAATTCATGAACCGCAATGGCCTAAGTAACTAGCAAGAGAATATGTGATGATGTTCATCGAAAACAAACAAAGGGTTGTTGTGTTGCTCGTTAACATCAAAGCTTGCCTTCAAGATTTGTTTTAATAATTGTTATTTTGATAAGGTATTATGACGACAAAAGGTTGTTCAAATAATTACCGTATTCCATAAATAGATGGATGATATACAAGTCTGGTTGGAGAAATAACGACCATAAAACTAATGCTGAAATGTCGCAAGAGAAATGATTGAAAGATCACTTGCGAAGTGGCATCACCGTTTAAATTATATTAGGGATACATGAAGAAACTCCATGTTGATGGATTTTTGGAGTCTTTGATTTTGATCAAATGACGCTTGTGATACTTTCCTAGAGATAATTAAAACTCCGTTCATAGGCCAAAAGAGGAACGGGCGACTAATTGATTGGAATTTGTACATATTGATGTATATAGTCCATTATGTATAGTCGTGGGCGACGGATTTCAACTTCATATGCTTTCTCCGAAGATTTGAGTGAGTATATGTATATACTTACTCAATAAGGAAGAAGTATGAAACATTTGAAAATGTTCAAAGACTTTCAAGATGAAGTGGAGAATCATTGTAACAAGAAAATAAAAAAGTTTATGATTGGATCATAAATAAAGATGTTTGAGTTACAAGTTTAGCAAAACACCTAAGATTTGAGGAATCGTTCCATGGATTTGCATTTCTCAAAACACCATAGGAGTATGGAGTGTTTAAGATATGTAATGAAACCTTGTTTGACATGGTAAGATCAAAGGTGTCATTTATAAAACTGCCATTATATTTTAAAGATTAAAGCTTTAGTGACTACCGCTTTTACACTGAAAAGAGCTCCATCGTGATCCGTTGAAATGACACCATATAAGTCATGGTTTGGGATAAAACCCAGGTTGTCCTTTCTTAAATTTTTGGTATGCTAGGCATAAGTAAAATGTTTACAACCAAAGTTGGATGAGCATGTATTTGTAGGTTATTTCGAATAACCATTGGGTATTCCTCCATAACACCGAAGACAAAATTGTTTGTCGCTTAGAATGTCGAGTTTCTTGAGAAGGAATTTTTGGTGAAAAGTTAAGTGGGAGGACAATAGAACTTTGACAAGGTTGTTGAACCTTGGCTAATATGTGCTGAGTTGCGCAACATCGGTAAGTGTCCCGGAGCCAGCAACAATGCTCATGGCTCATGTGCCTCAAAGGTTGTGGTCACGGAGATCTAAGTTCCTATTGAACCAAGTAGGTTGGGTAAGTAATCAAATGCCAAGATTTGAGAGTTAAATCATTGTTGTTTGACAATGATGAACCGACTACATGCAAATAATCAATGATGGGCCCTGACTTTGTTAAGTGGCTTGAAGCCATAAAATCCGTGATAATTCCATACACGAGAAATCAAGCTTTGAATTTGAAAGACCCTCTAGAAAGGTGCAAGACCTTACAGTCGTATATGGATCTATAAAGAAATATACATGGATGTTTCACATCTATGAAATAGTCCACATGTCGGAAAGAGTTTACGACAATGTTCAAGGAATTGACTATGATAAGATTTGATCTTTCATAAGCGATATTTTGGTATATGGTAGTTGAACAAACAAAACAAGTTCTTCTAATAGAATGGTTACCTAGGATGTGTCCATGACACGATCCAAAGGGTTTTGTTAATTCAAAAGGATGCTAAAAGAGTATGCAAAACTTCAATGGTTGAAGTGAGCATCGCGGAGTTGGAATCTTCACCGTGATGAAACCATTAAAAGGTTTAATTTCATCAGAGACGATGAAGATGTTTGCATTTTGCAAGAAATTAAGTGGGAGCGCTAAGACATATTTCTAATACATTATGTGAAAGACATATCGTTGATTAGAAATGATGTATCTTTTATTAACACAGGTTAAGAATTTCATTCAATGAAATACTTAGGCATAACCCAAGAATTTGGCATCAATGTCTATATGGATAGATTGAGGCGCTAATATGGTTTTGCCAAATGTACATAGATAAGATGTTGAATGAGTTCAATATGGAAACAACAAGAAAGGTTCTTGACGCACGTAAAGGACTGAATCAAGATTCAGGTGTGTTGACATGAGATTCAAGTGTTTTGACACTTGGTGAAATCACAAGAATATTTTGATCAATCTTTGAGATGTACACATCCAGATATGTCCTATGCTCTAAATGTTATGAGCATATACCAGAATGACTCATAAGATGATCATTGGACAATAGTAGGGATATTCCTCTGATCTTTGGAAGAACTAAGAATATATTATTTATATAGTGGTGACAAATAGTTCATTGTAAATTGTTGCATTGATACTAGTTTTGTCACAAATTAAGTTTATCTCAATTTAAACTATGGGTGGCACAATGTAATGGAAAGAAAGTTCCATAACGGATTTGGTTGAGTACCAAAGTTAAAACATTGTGACAGATACTACAACAAAAGGCTAAGTATATGACTGCTATTGTAGCAGCAAATGAGGGCATTTGCGTCAAGTAGTTTGTTATCAAACTAGGTGTGGTTCATAGCGGGATAATACTATGAAGATACATTGTACGACAATTGTATCAACATGATTTAATCCCAAGGAACTAAAGGTCTCACCAAAGGACCAAATTTATACAATGCCATCTCACTGGAGAATGAGTAATACGTAGAGACGCAAGGACATGCAAATACACACGGACCTGGAAGTGTCAGATCCGAAGATTATGTTTACCACTAGCAATAGTGTCTATACAACACCAGAAAGCCATAGGTGTTGAATGCACAAGTTTTTAACTAGATTATTGACTCTAGTGCAAGTGGGAGACTGTTGGAGATATGCCCAAGAGGCAATAATAAAGTGGTTATTATTATATCTTTATGTTTATGATAAATGTATTAACCGGAAACATTAATACTTGTATGTTTTGTAAACATAAAAGAGTCCCTAGTAAGCCTCTTGTTAAACTAGCTTGTTGATTAATGGATGATCATGGTTTCCTGATCATGGACATTGGATGTCATTGATGACAAGATCATATCATTAGGAGAATGATGTGATGGACACACACCCATAGTAAGCATAGCATAAGATCAAGTCATTAAGTTCGTTTTGCTACAAGCTTTCAAATGCATAGTAACCTAATCCTTCGACCATGAGGTTATGTTAATCACCATCACCGGATGGGTACTTTGATGACATCAAACGCTCAGAATCGGGTGGTTATAAAGGTGTCATTGGGTATTCTGAAAGTATGTGTTGAAGCGCATGGACCAATATTGGGATTTGTCCATCCATATGACGGATAGATATGCTCTGGGCCCTCTCGGTGGAATGTCATCTAGTTAGCTTGCAAGCATGTGACTAGGTCACAAGGGATGACATATCACGAACAGTAAAGAGTACTTATCAAGAACGAGGTAGAACTAGGTATGGAGATACCGACGATCAAACCTCGGATAAGTAGAATATCGCGTGACAAAGGGAATTGGTTTCGTATGTTAATGGTTCTATCGATCACGAAGTCATCATTGAATATGTGGGAGCCATTATGGATCTCCTGATCCCGCTGATGGTTATTGATCGGAGAGGTGTCTTCATCATGTTCGCATATTCACGAACCGTAGGGTGACACACTTAAGGTTCAAGTTGTTTTAAGTAGATATGGAATATGCGTTGGAGACCGAATGTTGTTGAGTCTCGGATTGGATCCGGACATCACGAGGAGATCCAATTGTCCGGAGAATAAGATTCATATATTGGGGATCATTTTCTAAGTTAGGAAATGTTCCGAGTGTTTGTATGGAGATTCTAGAAGGTTTCGGAATGTTCGAAGGTTCTAGAAGATTTCTTGGAGTTTGCTTGAAAACCAAGAAAGGATCAAGGAGTCTTTGTGGGGCAAGACACGGATTCGTGGGGAGGAGGATTCTCCCTCCCAATTCATCACCAGGAGGGAGGGAGTCCTACTAGGACTCCCTCCCATGGCGCCTCCTCCTTTAAATAGGGAGGGGCGCCACCCCTAGGCCTCTCCATAACAAACCCTAGCCGCCTCTCCTCCTCCTTCGCTCCTCCGGCTTAGGCGAAGCCCTGCAGAAATCTCTACTCCACCACCACCACCACACCGTCAGGTCAGGGATTCCGTGGAGAAGATCTACTACCTCTGCTGCTCATTGAACGAGGAGAGGAAGGTGCTTCGACTCAACACGCAGGACCGATCGGAAGCGCCTGCGAGCAGCGCCGGAAGGATCGTCCACACGATCTTGAGATCGGCAAGTGATCGACTACATCAACCCCGAGATCTAATCTCGTAACGCTTTCAGATCTACGAGGGTTAGTACAGATCTATCTCGTTGCACATGTCTAATAGATTAGATCTTGGTTTTTATCTAGATTAGATCTGGGTTTTGTTCGTTTTTGCGGTAGAAATTTTTTGTTTTCCATGCTACGAACCCATCATATTATACCTTGGAGGTGCGAGTGCGGCGATGTCTACTGACGCCGACGGAGATGTTGAGGACGATCTTATGCACCTTGATCTCTCAAATGGGGTTGAACTGCTTCTTCTCTGTCAACTGCGAGCGCCAAACAAAAAAAGTTTCAGTTTCAAACCTTTGATAGCGCCAAACAGAACTGCTTCTTCTCTGTCGAAACAAGGAGATCTGTTACTAGCAAAGGAAAGAGTTACTTGGCAAACCTTTGATAGTGTATATCGACAAGGCTTTCCTCGCCTAGTTCAAGAATTATCCATTATATCATCAAGAGTTAGGAAATAAGCCTGAAGCTGCACATTTCCCAAAAGAACAATTTCAAAAGACAGTCACACATGGTTTCATCATGCTGAAATCACAGAGGCTCAGCCTTCAGGATGATTAGAAATAATACTAGTTTAGAAAAAGTACAGTTTATTCTTGATATTAAGATAAAATCAACATAGAAACTCTTCCAAGAGATGAACCCTCACATTATGGTTATTCTCTACTTAAAGTACAATCAGGCAGTTTAGCCCATATTTATATACATGAGAATACTTATTATACATGATAGAGGTCTTATATCTATATTGGCTATACATAGACCAGTTGCACTACTACTGCTACTAGAGGAATGCAGGCTGCATAGTAGACCTCTAATGTATAAATCCAAGAATATGAGAACAAGCACACACTAATCCAAGAATACACATCTGGTATGCATAATAACAAGCACACACCAATCCCTTACATTCTATTAGAAAAAGGTGAAGACAATTTAGGATGTAAGCATATATATGAAGACAGAAAAATGCATCTAGTGATGAATCAATAATACCATTGCTCTCCTATTAAGCTTAAGACATGTTTCCCCCAATATTAATAAATCTATTTAGACCATAGCTTCAACATCACAAAGGAACTCTACAAAATATGAGGACCCAAAGATGTATCATATGAGGGCAGCGGCCATATTACAGTCTAACCAAATTAAGGCGATTCAACAAAACAGGGTGCAACACACTAGTCTCAAGGAGGCAAGAACAAATTAGTTATACAAAGTTATGAAACCACACATGCAGAATGACAGAGTAGAAACATAGTGTAGGTTCACAGCTGCATGAAAAATACTATACTTTCCCAGAACCATTTTAATACATCACAAACTGTTAGTTTGATCTACCAAGTAGAAGATCAGCATTTCAGCAAACAAGACAGCTGCATGAAAAATACTCTAGCGTAGGTTCCAGTCAGCCATGCACTGGAGTATGCGCTGCATCTGTAGAGAAGGGGATGAAAATTACCAGTGTTGGAAGGAGGAACACACCATCCCCGAAGGCTCGGAACGCAGGTGGGTGTCGAACGCATCACCAGGGCGGTGGTGGAAGGCGTGATCAGGGACGGAGGAGCCTTTTCGTCCGACCGAGGTCGACCATCACGTCGTGTGGAGACAACTTATTGCGGTCACTGCTTGATAACCCTCATGGGGCGCGCCTTGGCAGCCTCCTGTGCGGTACCTGGGCAGGTCTTCTTGATTTGCTCCTTGTAACACTCCATCTCGGCACCGAGCTTCTGGATCTTCTCGTCTACCGTGTCGCCCCACTTATATATCTGCCATGGGGAGGGGTGAGATGGGAAGGGGATTGAAATCGAGAGGAGGAGGAGGATTAGAAGAGATAGTGATAGGATGCATGCGCGCATTACCCGGTCGATGGTCTCCTAGACGGACGGCAGCTCCCTAGAAAGTGGCGGGTTTGTCCCAATATCCTCCACGACATCAGCATCGACGGGGCAGGCGAAGATCAATAGCCGCCACCATTGTTCCCCTCCTCTCCAAGGTGACGCAATGGAGGAGATGGGGACGGTGGAGGGGCGGAGGGGCGGAGGAGATGGGAACGGTAGGGGAGACAGGGCGGAGGAGATGGGGATGGCAGGGGGATATGGGGCGGCACCAGTGTTAGGGTTAGGGTCGGGGAGGGGACTGACTCGCGTCTAAGCAGAAGAGGCACTACTTGAGAAAGGCTTATAGCCTCTAGGTGGTTAGCGACGGGAAAAACTATGCCTGTCACTAGTAAGTGTGACCAGTGACGGGCAAGGATAAGCTTGTCACTAGCACGAAACACTAGTGACGGATGTATAAAAGTGATTGTCACTAGTATTTTTTGGGAGACCAGCAAAATAAAAAAATTACTTAGTGACGGGCATCTATAAATGCCTGTCGCTGGTAAATATATGATTAGTGACAGCCTTAAAATGCGTCTGTCACTAGTATTTTTCGTGGAGAGGGTTTGAAAGGTTAAATTTCTTAGTGGCAGGCATCTCTAAAGGCACGTCACCGATAATAGGGACATTTTTCGGCTCGTGCCGACTAGACCGGTGCCAGTGCCACCCACTCGCCTCTAGACCGGCCCACCCGGTCGCGCACTTCCCCTACACCTCCTCTCCATGGGCCGGGGTCTAGTGGTTGATCGCTCTTACTCCAGCTCGGTCATTTAGTTATTATGTACTCCCTCCGTCACAAAACAAGTGACTTGATTTTATCTAAATTCGCATGTATCTAGACATGTTTTAGTATAGAGATACATGCGAATTTAGACAAGCCTAGTCATTTATTCTGGGACGGATGGGAGTACATTTGTTTGGAGTGCAAATGAATTTGATATTGAGCACCTACAGTTTTGAACATGGTATTTAAGTTTGATAGAACCCCTCTTATTTTAGCTTGATTCACCGACAAAAGCGGTAGATCTATAATTTCTACAAAACTAGAGTCGATGATAATTTCTAGCCGTATAGCAACACAACAACTATAAATATTCATTGCAATATCCATATTTTCTATTGTATAGATTACAACTACAGATCATAAACTCTGAGGAATCGAAAAAAACAAACATAAATTCTGAGCTCAGCCCATTACCCCAAGAGTCCTTAGGTTAACCCCTAGCCACGATCGCACGCACTCAATCTGTAATCCCAATTCTGTGCCTCCCTCCGCTCCTCCAAGGAGTCTCTCTCATTTTCCCGGCAAGCATTGCCTCCCTCGCCGGCCCCCGGTGACTCACGTCACTTCTGACAACTCCGAGGAGGCACGGTGGAGCAAGGGAATGGCACATGTTTGGGCTCCAGCAAGGTCCAACTTCTCCCTTTCCCCTATCAGATTACTCTCATTTCCCCTTGGTTGTGCATCCTTGCAGATTTCTTCGATCAGCCGCTCATCGTTTGCAATCATTTATAGCTTGTCTAGATTGGTTAGATGCCAAGAACAGTCGCTCACGTGTATTTGTACCTCTCAATATTAGTGCATGGATCAGATCACCAATACCATAAGTACTCTTTTCCCCTAAATCTCCTATGCACTTGTAGATTGCAAAAGGCAGATACTTTTTTACATTATGGTTTGTGTATATCAATGAGTCAGAGAGTATTTAATCATTATGATTTATCTTCAAATCAATGACAGATGAAACTTTGGAGAAAGCCGAACAAGTTATATTTTGCATCAAGAGAAACATCTCGATACATAATAAAGTAAGTTCTGCAACGGAGTATTAACTTTTTGAAACTTCAGCCTTGCCTCTATTTATTTTCATTGTGACTTTTTGGTATGTAATTATGTCAATCCAGTAAAGGAGTACGTACTTATTTTTTGTATGATAATTTCATATATATTCCAGTGGTTCACTTAGTGGGCTAGCTAGAAATCAATAGACATCATATTCACAGGTCTAACAATGAGCAGTATAGGCGTGCAGACGACGTTGGTGTGGGCCTTGTCGACATACGCCGCCGCGAGTGCCGCCTTGCAGGTCCAGTACTGATGCGAGGGCTTGCCTCTGGAAAGGAAGGAGGTCCATTATTTGATTGAATTTGATCTCAGGTTTTCCACACTACTGTACCTGTACAACAATTCTAGAACTGGCAGTAGAGCCATGCCCTGTTATACTGTATGGGACTGTTTCTCTTGAAAAGTGCAGTCAATCAATACACTGTTATTTATGTAAGGTTATTGATTTTGAGCTACTTCTATTATGTCATACACGATATGTGTGATGGCGTTGTAGGTAGTAGAGGGAGTAGCGCAGGTGGCGGCGTAACGAGATGGCACAACACAACAAGAAGCCGCAAGCCAGCTCGGATCATCCATAACAACCAGCAGGAGCACTACTGGCATGTATTAATTCATCCCATTTTGGCGAGTTATATCAAGTCTAAAACTGCTTCTTCTCATGCAATGTTTCAAAGTGACTCTAACTAGAACATTGACGCAAGTTTTCTATTTCTTATATTACTGAATAAGTGTTATGTTTTGCGCCCCATGCAGATGAATGTTGAAAACCTCAAGTTGGGTGGTTCCGCGCATGAGCTATGATCTGAACTAATATGTTGTCTGCCTTCTGCTGCTGATCTGCTTCCTAAATCGATGGCTGCTCCATGTGAGAGTTTGTTTGGGATGCGATTTTCTTGGTAGCTTGGGAAGCAGATGGTAGAAACTTTGACATTTCATAAGATTTGGATGATTTGAATTTGAGGTGTCGGTTGTATTGAAACAATTTACTTGTTTTAAATATTGTGATATCAATGTTAATTCCATTCTGTACTACTGATGATCATATTTTGTTATCTACGAGTGTTGTGATTATACTTTGTTATGGATGTGCGAATGCATTTTATTCCCGAAATATTTACCAGTGACTGGCAAATGACAAGGTATTGCCTGTCATTGGTAAAAACTAAGTAGTGACAAGCACAAATAAACGATTGTCACTAGTAAATAAATACTAGTGACAGGCGCACGACTGTCACTAGTAACCTGTTACCAGTGATACATTACCAGTGACAGGCACCCTACCAGTCACTAATGGCAATTTTAAGCCTGTCACCGGTAGACTATTCTGCAGTAGTGAGGATAGGGTTCGATCGATTAGGGTTTGCATCGGGGGAGGAAGAGGGGATCGAGTTGGGCCGTGGGTGCCGTTGGGACTGCGGAGTAGGGTGTGCTTCTTCCGGTGAGAGGCCAGATGTTGGATCAGAAGTTAACGGTCCAGATCAGGCTGATAGGGATGATCAGTGGGAGGTGGTTTTCTGTGTTTTGATTGGTCGGTTCACAAAACATGTGTATATTGGGATGGAGAACAATGTTGTTTCAAAAATCACGTCATAATTTGTGATAATGATCCCATATTGCACACACATGTGTATCTTGGGATGGAGAACAATGTTGTTGTAGGAAGTTTTCCTTTTCGTCGCATGGAAACGCCATTTTCTATTTTTCGAGTGCCAAAATCGGGGCGTTTTGTGAAGCAACACCAAAGGTGAATACAAAAATGCTACCACCCTATTTAAAAAAAAATACTAGACCACCTTACGTGAACAATGTCCCAACCGGGGATTCGAAAACCTTTTCGTCCACCCCTGGTGAAAAACACAAATGTCTGCCGAATCGGTAGGAAGTGGGTCCGGTTTGAACTACAGATACATGATCTAATGCTCATGATTTGAAAAAAAAAATCATTTTTAGACTCACAATATGATGTTTCTTCAGAGAACCAATTCAAGTTAGCAAGCCTCATCCCATGTCTTCATGCCCGCCGTTTTGACCATAGTTTGAAACAGAAAAATTTGGAAATGGGCATAAGAAATTCAAAAACAGTCCGGACAATGTAAATCCTTCGCGTGGTGTCATATTATGTGATAGTTGCAAGGAAAAATACCAAACTTGGTATATTGATTGCATCTCAAAAAAACCTTCACAGAAATGACCTATCATGTTTGAGGTTTCATGACTTTCAAGCCAAACGACCAATGTTATGGCCAACATCGCGAAATAGTTTATGATAATGTGCATATATTATGCATGCATGTGCATATTGGGATGACGAACAATGTTGTTGTAGGAAGTTTTCCTTTTCGTCATATGGAAAAGCCATTTTCTATTTTTCGAGTGCCAAAATCGAGGCATTTTGTGAAGCAACACTAAACGGTAAATACAAAAATGCTACCACCCTATTTTTCAAAAATACTAGACCACCTTATATGAACAATGTCCCAACCTGGGATTCGAAAACCTACCCATCCATCCTTGGTGAAAAAGACAAATGTTTGCCGAATCAGTAGGAAGTGGGTCCGGTTCGAACTACAGGTACATGATCTAATGCTCATGATTTTTTGAAAAAATCATTTTAGACTCATAATATGATGTTTCTTCAGAGATCCAATGCAAGTTTAGCAAGCCTCATCCCCTATCTTTATGCCCGCCGTTTTGACCATAGTTTGAAATCGGAAAATTTGGAAACGGGCATAAGAAATTCAAAAATGATCCGAACAATGTAAATCCTTCGCGTGGTGTCATATTATGTGACATAGTTATAAGGAAAAATACCAAACTTGGTACATTGATTGCATCTCGAAAAAACCTTCACATAAATGACTTATCATGTTTGAGGTTTCATGGCTTTCAAGCCAAACGATCAATGTTATGACCAGTATCGCGGCATAGTTTATGATAATGAGCCTATATTATGCACGCATGTGCATATTGGGATGGCGAACAATATTTCAGGAGGAAGTTTTCCTTTTCGTCGAATGAAAAAGCCATTTTTTATTTTCTGAGTGCCAAAATCGGGGCTGTTTGTGATGCAACACCAAACGGTGAATACAAAAATACTACCACCCTATTTTTTTAAAATACTATACCACCTAACATGAATAATATCCCAAACAGGGATTCGAAAACCTTCCCGTCTATCCCTGGTGAAAAAGACAAATTTCTGCCGAATCGGTAGGAAGTGGGTCCAGTTTGAACTATATGTACATGATCTAATGTTCATGTTTTTTTGAAAAATTATTTTTAGACTCACAATATGATGTTTCTTCAGAGATATAATACAAGTTTAGAGAGCCTCATCCCCTACCTTCATTCCCGCTGTTTTGACCATAGTTTGAAATGAGAAAAATTGGAAACGGGCATAAGAAATTCAAAAACAGTCCAACCAATGTAAATCCTTAGCGTGGTGTCATATTATGTGATATAGTTTCAAGAAAAAATACAAAACTTGGTAAATTGATTGCATATCAAAAAAACCTTCCCAGAAATGACCTATCATGTTCGAGGTTTCATGGCTTTCAGGCCAAACGACTAGTGTTCTGGTTAGAATTGTGGCATAGTTTGTGATAATTTGCTCATATTGTGCACGTGTGTACATCTTGGGATGAAGAACAATGTTGCAGGAGGAAGTTTTCCTTTTCATCGTATGAAAAAGCCATTTTCTATTTTCCGAGTGCCAAAATCATGGCGTTTTGTGAAGCAACACCAAACAGTCAATACAAAAATGCTACCACCCTATTTAAAAAAAAATACTAGATCACCTTACATGAAAAATGTCCCAACCGGGGATTCAAAAACCTTTCCATCCACCCCTGGTGAAAAAGACAAATTTCTGCCGAATCGGTAGGAAGTGGGTCCGGTTTAAACTACAGGTACATGATCTGATGCTCATGATTTTTTGAAAAAAGCATTTTTAGACTCACAATATGATGTTTCTTGAGAGATCCAATGCAAGTTTAGTGAGGCTTATCCCCTATCTTCATGCCCGCCGTTTTGGCCATAGTTTGAAACAGGAAAATTTGAAAACGGGCATAAGAAATTCAAAAACGGTCCGAACAATGTAAAACCTTCACGTGATGTCATACTATGTGATATAGTTGCAAGCAAAACACCAAACTTGATAAATTGATTGCATATAAAAAAACCTTCCTAGAAATGACCTATCATGTTCGAGGTTTCATGGCTTTCGGGTCAAGCGACCAGTGCAATGGCTAGAATCATGACATAGTTTGTGATAATGTGCCCATATTGTGCACTCATGTGCATCTTGGGATGACGAACAATGTTGCAGGAGGAAGTTTTCCTTTTCATCGCATGGAAAGCCATTTTCTATTTTCCGAGTACCAAAATCGGGGCGTTTTCTGAAGCAAGACCAAACCGTGAATACAAAAATGCTACCAGCCTATTTAAAAAAAATAATAGACCACCTTACATGAATAATGTCCCAACTGGGTATTCGAAAACCTTTCCGTCCACCCCTGGTGAAGAAGACAAATTTCTACCGAATCGGTAGGAAGTGGGTCCGGTTTAAACTATAGGTACATGATCTGATGCTCATGATTTTTTGAAAAAAAATCATTTTTTAACTCACAGTATGATGTTTCTCCAGAGATCCATTGCACTCATCCACAAATTTGAAGAAAAAACCTAATTTCAAAATCATATTTTAAGTTATGATATTGTCCCTACTATGGACTAATGTGGGATTAGTAAATCCACCACTTTAAAAAATTAAAGTATTGATAATTAATACCCTAAGATGACCTACTGAATTTTATAAAAAAAGTAGAGAAAAAATCAATTGTTTTGAACTCTTATGAAAAAGATATAGAAATAAAAAACAGAAAAGAAGAAAAAAGAAAAGAAGAAAAAATACTCTCCTAACCAGACCAACCGAGTTGGACCGGACCTACTCAAGGCCAGCCCAAGCGTAGCCAGGCTCCCTTCCTAGCAACAAAAAACTTAATGAAAAAAAGACGAGAATATGTGTAGTCCATTCGCTATGGCCTAGGCCCAATTTCGAGAACATAAATAATAAGGTTTATGTGATGTACGTTGATAAGAAATATCGAGTGGTGTGGTGGTTAGGCGCGGGGTAGTTCAGGCTGTGGTCATTGGTCTCGGGTTCTATTCCCTGGCCGATTCCTTTTTGCGAAATATTCGCGTGAAGCCAAAAAAAAACTTCTGCTAATCTCAGTTAAGAGATGGGACCCGCAATGTCAGTTTAGAGATGGGACTAACATGTCAGTTTGGTAGGTTCCCTCTTTGATGTCTTGGTAGATTCAAGAAGTGCCACATAAGCAGATATTTGACACATGGATATGGCACGTAGTCAAAACCTGGCACATGGACATGACACGTAGGCGGAATTGCTGATGTGGTCGACAACCCATTTCAACTTATCCTTATTTGGACGCTATGAAGATTTTAAATCATCGTAGTGAGCTACAAATATCGTTGTAGACTACATCTGATAGAGTATGACGATTTTAGCTAATGAAACTATGATATTTCTGAGCAAAATCGTCGTAATTTTCTAAGGTTTTGAACCTCTCGAATGTCTTACGACCATCTAGTGCGAAATCATCATAATCTATGACGATTTTGTTCACGGTCACCATTAGAAGGTCATAGAATAACACATTCCTTGTAGTGTTTGTTTTAACCTAAAACCATCTATAGATACCCCCTGGCGGCCTTTCTCGAGACGCACGGAGGTGGAGATCGAAAACCAAGTAACAGAGAGACAGCAGGCCGCCGCTCGGAGGAAGATTGGAGGGGTAACCGCTGCCGGAATCGCCTTCAGTGGCGTCTCCTCCTTCACCAATGCCTCCTCATCACTCTCCATGATGAGAAGGGAGTAGTCCATCCCTAGACTTTGGGTTTATGGTGATAACTTGACCTAATCTCTCAATGTATGATCAGTGTTGAAGTCCATATGATGTGCCTTGCATGAGTATGGATCTATCTATGTAATTCCTATGGTGGATATTGTGTCATGAGATAGTACGTGTTATTAATTTACCGTTGTGTTGGATCTTGTATGGTTTATCATACTTTAGGGATATTCTATGATGCATATAATGGTTTATATCTATACATAATTCCTTGTTTATCCATATCATGAGGTGATTGACACCACCAAGAGGGGGTAGATGAGAGAGATGTGATAATTGATACGTTGCTAACCTATCTATAATTTTTGATGTTCCATGCTTGTTTCATATCTACTTTCTTATGTTTTGTCCACACTTTGGAGTATTTTTATACACTTTCTTGGACTAACCTATTAACAAGATGTCACAGTGCGAGCTGCCTGTTTTCTGCTGTTTTTGGTTCCAGGAAAGTCAGAAAATGAATATTCTCGGAATTGGACGGGACAAAAGCCAAAGTCAATATTTCACCAAGGGGACACGGAGCCAGAATATGAGACAGAGAGGGGCTAGGGGACGGCCACACCACCTGGCCACACGGCCAGGCCTGGCCTGCACCAGGGGGTGGTGTGGCCGCCTAGGGCACCCCTCGGCCTCCCCTTTTGCCTATAACATGCCTCCGATACAGAAACCCTAAGTACCCAATCAAAATTCCACGAAAGAGTCTGTAGCCACTGTCATCTCCATCCCTAGATCAGGAGGGATCTGAAGCTCTTCCCGGCACCCTGCCAGAGGGGAGAATTCACCCTGGAGGCCTTCTTCATCACCATGCAAGCCTCCGGTGTGATGCGTGAGTAGTTCATTCTTGGACTACGGGTCCATGTAGTAGCTAGATGGTTGGTTCTTCTCCTTTGTGCTACCATGTTTAGATCTTGTGAGCTCTGTTCATGATCAAGATCATCTATATGTAATCCTACATGTTGTGTTTGCGGGGATCCAATGGATATTGATATGCTATTTCAGATTGATTATTGATTCTATCATGTCTTTGTCATTTGTGATCTTGCATGCTCTCCATTTTTAGTAGATATCTTGGCCGAGTAGATGCTAGCAACTCCAAGAGGGAGTATTTATGCTCGATAGTGGGTTCATGCCTCTAGGAATCTAGGGGAGTGACAGAAATCTCTAAGGTACTAGATGTGTTGTTGCTACTAGGGATAAAACAACAATCCTTTGTTCATAGAACAATCATATTGTTTACTTTACATGCAATGCTTAATACAATTATCTGTTGCTTGCAACTTAATACTAGAGGGGGTTCGGATGATAAACTGAAGGTGGATTATTAGTCATAGATGCAGTTGGATTACGGTCTATGTATAATGTTGTAATACCTAATCAAACCTTATAGGAGTCAAGATGATTAGTATATGCTTGTATGCTTTCTCGATGTTTGTCAATTACCCCGCTATAATTTGTTCACCCAACATGTCATCTATCTTAAGGAGAATCACCACTAGTGAACTATGGATCCTAGTCCTTTCTTTTACTATCAATCTACAACTATTTACTATTTTCTATTTACTTTCTGCAAGCTATTACTATCTTCCACACAATACGTTTAATCCTTTATTTTCAGCAAAATCGGTGAGATTGAAAACCTCACTGTAAGTTGGGGGCAAAGTTCTATGGTTGCGTTGTGCAGGATTCCAAGTTGGAAACAACACCTTGGAGGTGTTTCCTTGCTCCTACTGGTTCGATAACCTTGGTTTCATAACTGAGGGAAAACTTGCTACTGTGCTCATCATACCTTCCTCTTGGGGTTCCCCAACGAGCTCGATATATTTTGGGCCATCAAGCTATTTTTCTGGCGCCGTTGCCGAGGAGACAAGGACATCTTCACAAAGGGAGTCCCTCATAACCAATCTCTTTACTTTGTTTTATTTGTTTTGTTTAGTTTATTTCTGCTTTGTTTGCTTGTTTCTTTATCAAAAAAAATAGTTGTACTAGTTTGCTTTCTTTATTAAAAACACAAAAAAATGACTACTCTCAAAAACACTAAGTTGTGTGACTTCACTAGCACCAACAACAATGATTTCATGAGCACACCTATCGCGCCACCTGTTCCTGAAGCTACTTTTTTTGAAATTAAACCTGCTTTACTCAATCTTGTTATGAGAGAACAATTTTCTGGAATTGGTACTGAAGATGTTGCTGCTCATCTAAATAACTTTGTTGAACTTTGTGAGTTGCAAAAGCATACGGATATAGATGGAGATATTATTAAGCTGAAATTGTTTCCTTTCTCTTTGAGAGGAAAAGCTAAAGAATGGTTGCAATCCCTAACTAGAAATAGTATTGATTCTTGGACTAAATGCAAAGATGCTTTCATTGGAAAATACTACCCTCCTGCTAAGATTATATCTATGAGAAGTGAAATAATAAAATTTAAACAATCTGATAATGAACATGTTGCTCAAGCTTGGGAAAGAATGAAATCTTTGGTAAAGAATTGTCCCACTCATGGACTGACTGCTTGGATGATTATCCAAACCTTTTATGCAGGATTGAATTATTCTTCAAGAAATCTACTGGATTCTGCTGCTGGAGTGTCAACACCCGGATTTTTAATCCCAGATGCCCGTTATGCCATACCTCGCAATCCCAGGATTACCATTTTTGCGAGACATAACGGATTGGATATCATAGTACATCATCCATTACAAACCATACATAAGGTTTTACACGAATAAGGATCTCATGATCCAGTCTTTAATACAACAAGCAGCGGAAATAAACGATAGCGTAGCGGTGGGGTCCATCTTCAGGGGCACAGGCAATGCTGACGAAGGCAGATAGTCCTAGTTATCATAGACGTCCTGCTGACCACCATCTTGATAATCTCCTTCATAGTCTGGCCATGATAATAGCCAGGGACAAAAGCCATGAGTACTCTTTAAGTACTCGCAAACTACTACTAGCAAGGGTTATGATTCTACGTTAAAGTACTGAATTGAAAGAATAACTATCAAGTTAAGTTTGAAACCTAAGCTGAGTTCTGAAGCAAGAAAAGATAAAATAAAAGTCTAGAATCACTTAAGTTGGGAAGCTATATTCATCTACACAACTCTGTTGTGGTCAAGTCAAGGTTCATCATTCATTTCAAGTTATTTAGAAAACATCTGACAACGAAACAGTATGGCCATTCCAACTGTCCATAACCGTGGACGCGGCTATTCGAATAGTTTGACACTCTGCAGAGGTGGTACACTTTCACCACAAGATTCAATACATCTGTCAGGGATAACCCTGAATCATCATACTTAGTATGCATATAATCAAACATAACCTTCCCGTTACACACCCTAGTACAAGCACCTCTCCTATGAGCATGGCCTCCCAACCATGACCATCACCATCTTGGGCAATCGATAGGTGGACAACATTGAGAGGTAGCCTCAGCTCAAACCTCTCCCGTGAGGGAACTAATACTAATGCATATAAATTTCCAGCTAAGCCTTACCCAATTCAGGTAATGTGGTTGTACGGTAAATTTGGAATGGTATCGCATCCGAATCCAACCATCAGTTTTATCAAAAGGGTTAAGGCTCATGCCTCATCATTTTCATCATCATAAACCAATTGTGTTTCTCAACACATGTCAAAACATCTCAATAGAATGACTCATCATTCCAAGGTTTTTACAACTCATTTTCACCAAGTGTCCCCATCTAAAGTGACTCAAGTTTGATCTATTCTAAAACACTAGGTTAAGAGTGTTCACTAAGGTGGAAAGGTGGGATCAATCTCATGCCATAGAATGACATCTAAGGGTTTCTAATTAGGTCAAGTTTTATACTCTTTATGCTACCTTCAAAATTAATTAAAGAACTTTGTGTAACTAAGGGGGTGTGATCAAAGTATGCTTAAGGCATCTTTACTAAACTATCTAGTTTTATTCTAGTTTGCTACAATAGCTTACTAAAGCATGTTTGCAAGGGTTAGCTTGCCACTAATAGCTTGCCTTGGTTGGTGCAGTGGTTGAAGTTTTCTTCTTCTTCTTCCTGGTAGAACTCCTCCTCCTCGAAGGCTTGGTCGGTACTATCGTCTAGAAATACATAGGGAGTGCACAATCACCAAACAATCCTTAACTAGGCTAAGTATTATTCTAAACCACACAATTGATGATCTATTATCATCACAAGCATCACAAGTTTAATTCAATAGTTTCAACCTTTTTATTTTGGAAAAGGAATTTCTACTCATTGAAAAATTAACTACAATTTAATATTCACCACCAAAATATGGGATCATGTGGACACATGTCCTCACCACATATTCTAACATGTGGGAATGAGATTTAAAGGTTGGATTACTATTACTTTGGTTTAAGTTTATTATTTAATGATTTAAAGTGACTAGAAATGCCTATATAGCATTATTTTGGTACTAGTCCAAAGTCACTGACTGTAAACCTTAATATTATTACATATTTGGATAGATATGATGAAATGTGATTTTTGAGAGTTGGAATCAACTCAAAAGCTAACTTGGTTGATTTTCTAAAAATGTTTCCAGTTGCAAAAGCTTCTGTCTTCTTATTTTTATTAGGAGAAATCTATAACTCTAAATGAATTAAATCCAACGGGCTTGGATAGAGCTTTTCAATACCTTTCAGACAAAATTAGTTTCATGCAATTTGGATTTGTCGAACTCACAGAATTGAATTTTGAAACACTGGACATAAACTATATTCTAACTAAAAAGAAAAACCTAGATTTGAATCTACGGGCTTGCGCTAAAGGAAATGGGTCGTGGCTCTCTGTTCGACGACGAACGGGTCAGCGAGCTCAAACGCTTAGCGGCTCGGGGCTCACTGGGAGTACCAGGGCTCCAGCGGGGTCGGCGATGCGGGCGAACGAAGTGGAAGACGACGGCGAGGCGAGGCGTGGTCGCGGCGGAGCTTGGGGTGGCCGGAATCAACGGCACCCTTCTTCTCCAGAGGCGGCGGCTCTGGCTCCAATTCCGACGAGCTGCTGCTCCACTTGCTCCGGCGAGAGGTGGGTGAGGTTCAGAGAGGTGAGGGGAGTGGAATGGTGTGGAGAAGAATGGCTGGGGAGGGCTCCTTTTATAGGCCCGACGGTGAGACCGAGCGGGATGGGCGGTCGACGGTGGCGACATGGCTACGGTGAGCTAGTGGCATGGCTGGGGATGGCGATTGATGGGCGGTCCCCTGGCGGTGCTCTAGCGCTTCAATGCGGCCGTAGGGGCGGTGGCATGCGGTCGGGGTGAGGTGGCGCTCTGAGAGGCAGATGCGGCGGTGTCCACGGCGAGCGGTGGCTGTGGGGCTTTGGGCGGCGAACGGGGGTGTCTGGGTGTTCTCTAGGTCGAGGCGGGGCATGGCTGGCTGGTGTCGAGTGGTGGGTTGTGCACGCGGGGACAGTGCGCGCTCTGTGGGCGGCGTCGGCATGGTCTGGTGGCACTGGGCGCGGTTTCTCCTCGGTGGTCCACGACTGCTCTTGGCTTGGGCAAGGGACAGAGAGGGGCGATGCGGCGTTGGCTACCTCCTAGACATGGCGAGGGAAGGGGGAGTGGTCTGCTGCGACGGTTGCAAGGTTGGCCGGCAAGGGTGGTGCTCGGCATGGCTTGGCATTGCCACTAGGGTGTAGGGGATGGGCTGCAATTGGCATGGTTTGATCAAAGGGGGACAGAGGGATTAAATGGAGATCAAATGGGGGCAAAACCCTGTTCAAAACAGTGAGCTAGGATTAGAGTTATGATTCTGCCTGCCAAGTGTTTGATGAAATGGCCGCAAGAGAAAAAGTTTTGAATTTTGAGTTCAAATTTTTTGAGTGATCTCCACTAGTGCTAGGTAGTCTCTGGTTTCAAGGGTTTTGAAATGGAGCTCAAATATATGATTTTTGAAATAGGGGTGATCTATGCATATGCATTGGATTCAATTTTAAACTGTCATTTAAAATAGTTTCCAGAAGGTTTTTAGAAGATCAAAAAGTGGGCCTTGGTACTTCATTATGTGTACTAGCAAGGTGTGCAAAGATCAAGAATTGTTTCTGTTAAGAATTGAGTACTAGGAATAGCCAAAGTAGGCATGAGAGTTAAATTTGTCCAAATGACCATTCCCTCATTTTAATTCTTTTTGATTTGATTTCTTTTAGGAAAAGTTTGGGAATGATGTAGATGATGTTTAAATCACTTAAGAAACATTTTAGAAGCAAAGGATCACACAATCATGGCACTTCAAAACAACTCCTATTTTAAATGCACACACATATGAATGCTTTCATTTTAAATTTGGAAAAGTTTTTGTTAACCCCATTTTTGGATGATTTGATCATGATAAGCTTGGATTGAAGTTTTGGGATGCTACATGGAGGTACCTTTATGACCATTACTTTGGGTGCTGCAACAAAGCTTCTGGATAATATGATGGTTAACTATTCTGAATGGCACACTGAGAGAGCTCCACAAGGTAAGAAGGTAAATTCTGTTGAAGAGACCTCTTCCTTGAGTGATAAAATTGATGTTATTATGTCTATGCTTGTTAATGAGAAAGCTCATATTGATCCAAATCATGTTCCCTTAGCCTCTTTGGTTGCTTAAGAAGAGCAAGGTGATGTGAACTTTATAAGAAATAATAATTTTAGCAACAATGCCTACAAGAATAATTTTAGTAATAATAATTATAGGCCATATCCTCCCAATAATGGTAATGCTTATGGAAATTCCTACAACAATAATAGGAGTCCTCCCTCTGAACTTGAAGTTATGCTTAAATATTTTATTAGCAAACAAACTGTTTTCAATAAAACTATTGAGGAAAAAATTTCTAATGCTGAAAGAAATATATCATCTTTGTCTGAAGCACAATCCTCTTTGATTAATAAAATGGCTGCTAAACCTGAAACTACTGAGAATCCTTTTGCTGCTACTAATGCCATACAAGTTAGAATTGATGAAAATGTTAGACTATTAGCTAAATTGCATGCTAAGTGGGAAAGAGAATATGGAATTGCTAGAAATACTAGTGTTTCTACTATCACTACTACTAATGTTGAAGCTAGTAAACCCAATGGAACCTTTTCTAATAAAAATGCTGAAATTCTTCGAAACATGGGAAACAATAGCTCTACTACTTTAGATGATAATTATGATTTTGATCTTGATGGTTGCAATATCTCTGAAGTAATTAAGTTCCTACAAAAGCTTGCTAAAAGTCCTAATGCTAGTGCTATGAATATGGCCTTTACAAAACACATTACTGATGCTCTCATAAAAATTAAAGAATAAAAGATGAAACATAAAGCTTATATTCCTATGAGATTAGAAGATGGTTGGGAACCCATCATTAATATGAAAGTGAATGATTTTGATCTCAAAGCCTTATGTGATCTTGATAGTAGTGTTTCTATTATGCCTAGAAAGATTTATGATATGCTTGATTTGCCACCATTGGAAGATTGTTATTTAAATGTCCAACTTGATGATAATGCTAAAAAGAAACTCATGGGGTGTATTAATGATATTCTTATTATGGTTAACAATGCCTATGTCCCCATTGATTTCTATGTTTTGGATGTTGAATGCAATGCTTCTTGTTCTATTACTTAGGGAAGACCTTTTCTTAGAACTATTGGTGCCATTATTGATATGAAAGAAGGAACCATTAAATATAATTTCCACTCAAGAAAGGTATAGAACACTTCCCTAAGAAGAGAGAGAATATTCCTTTTGTAGGGGTTCGTAGCATGGAAAACAAAAATTTTCTACCGCATACAAACAAACAAGCCAAGATCTATCTACTAGATTGTAGCAACGAGTCGATGGAATAACTCACCCTCGAAGATTCCAAAGTGTTTAACGAGAGCAGATTCTCGTGGGTGATGTAGTCGATTTCTTCCGATCTCAAGATCGTGAGACGATCCTTCCCAAGCGTTCCATGGCCTCACATCGTTCGGATTTTCGACGAAGACCTTCCTCTCCTTGTTCCAAAGAGGCCGGAGGTTGTAGCACTCTCCTCGCGATTCCGGCAGACACTGTGGCGTGGTACCGGAGGTAGGGAGATCCCGCAGGCTTCGCCTTAAGCGGTGCAGTATGGTGGAGCTTATGAGAGAGGCTATTAGTGGTCTAGTAATTAGACACACCAATTAGAGGGCTCTAAACCAATTAGAAGGCTCTAAACCGAAACAGCTCTAAACCGGGGTCTAGGTCTAGTTTCTAGTTTAGAGGATAGGAACTTGTGTGTCTCTGAGGGAGGCCCTGCCTCCCTTTATAGGTGGGAGGGCTGGCGCCAGGAGGGAGGAGTCCTCCCCAACTCGCCTAGGGCTGGCCGCGGCTTGGGAGGAGGACTCCTCCCCAAGTCGGTTTCAACTTCTCCTCTTCCAAAATTGGCGGTTTGATCAAACTGGCGGTTGACTTTTCCAATTTAGGAATTAAATAAACCCTTTATTTTGGACAGCGAGAACACTTAGTACATGATGCAATCATTCCATCTTGCAATGACACATTCATGTACCCCTTCCCCCCCGGAGTGCCGGACATTCCGGGACCTTCTAGAATGTTCCCGATGAAAACACCGAAACCATTCCCCAACTCCAAAACAGGACTTTCCTTATATGAATCTTATTCTCCGGACCATTCCGGATCACCTCGTGATATCCCGGATCCCATCCGAGACTCCGAACAACATTCGGTCTCTTTCTCATAATACCATAACTACTCAAACAACGTCGAATCCTTAAGTGTGTCTCCCTACGGTTCGTGAATTATGTGGACATGATCGAGACACTTCTCGAACAATAACCAATAGAGGAATCTGGAAATTCATATGGCTACATATTTCTACGATTACTTTGCGATCGAATGAACCACTTACATACGATACCAATTTCCCTTTGTCTCACGATATGTTACTTATCCGAGGTCATGATCGCTATCTCCGCATACCTAGTTCAACCTCATCGATAAGTACTCTTTTCTCGTTCCCGTGATATGTGATCCCTTGTGACCAAGTCACATGCTTGCAAGCTAATTGGATGACATTTCACCGAGAGGGCCCAGAGAATATCTATCCGTCATGTGGATGGACAAATCCCACTCTTGATCCATGTGTTTCAACCAATACTTTCCAACACCCAATGCCACTTTTATAGCCACCACATTACGGTGTGGTGTTTGATGACATCAAAGCATCCATCCAAGAAAGGCAATATGCATGATCTCATGGTCGAAGGAATTAGGTTACTATGTATCGTAAAGCATATAGCAATTGAACTATTGAAATGACTTGATCTTTATGCTACGCTTGTCTATAGGAGTATGTCCACCATATCATTCTCCTAATGATATGATCTTGTTGTTGATAACATCTCAATGTTCATGACAAAGAAACCACATCATCAATCAACCAACAAGCTAGTGAAGTATAGAGGCCATACTAGGGACTTCAAATTAAGTTTACAAATCACACAAGTATTAATGGTTTCCTTGTTAATACTATTATAGCATGAATGTAAACATTTATCATAAACACAAAGATATATAATAATAACTACATTTATTATTACCTCTAGGGCATATCTCCAACAGTCTCCCACTTGCACTAGAGTCATCTAATCTAGATTACGTGGTAATATACCGAACACCCATGGCAGTTTGGTGTTGGTCATGTTTTGCCCTGGAGAGGTTTAGTCAACGGATCCGCCACATTCAGATCTGTGTACTTTGCAAATCTTTATATCCCCATCCCGGATATGTTCTCGAATAGCGTGAAAACGCAGCTTGATATGCTTCACTTCTTGTGTGACCTTGGTTCTTGCGCATTGGCTATGGCGCCCATGTTATCACAAGAGATAGACATTGGGTCCAAAGACTAGGAACCACACCCAGCTGTAATGAACTCTTTCATCCATATCGCTTCTTGTGAAGCCTCCGCAGCCCATGTATTCCGATTCAGTTGAAGATCTCGCCACAACGCTTTGCTTTGCACTCCTCCAGCTAACGCTGCACCATTCAAAATAAATACGTATCCAGATTGTTATTTAGAATCATCCGGATCGGTGTTCCAAATATCATCGGTGTAACCATTAACAACGATCTGTTCATAACATCCATAATAAAGAAACATATCCTTAGTTCTTCTCAAGTACTTAAGGATGTTTTGATCATGTCCAATGATCCACTCGATCACTTTGATATCTGCTAGTTAGACTAACGATATGCGATGTCGGGTCTAGTACATAGCATGGCATACATTAGAGATCCTATGGTGAGGCATAGGAGTCTTACTCATCTTTTCTCTATCTTACGCCGATGTCGGACTTTGAGTTTTAATCAAGGTCATATTGGGCAACATGGGCAAGAACCCTTTCTTGCTATCTTCCATTCCAAACCTCTTTAGAACTTTGTCCAAATATGTACTTTGTGACAATGATATTTGGCGTTTCGATCTATCTCTATAAATCTTTATGCCTAATATGTAAGCTGCTTCGCCAAGATCCTTCATTGAAAACTATTATTCAAATACTCTTTGACACTATTAAGAAGGTCTACATCATTCCCAATCAACAATATGTCATCCACATACAGATTAAGAATGCTACTGAGCTCCCACTCACTTTCTTGTAAATACAAGCTTCTCCATAAGTTTGTATAAAACCAAAACTTTGATTACCTTATCAAAACGTTGATTCCAACTTCGGGATGCTTGCTTCAATCCATAGATGGACCGTTGAAGTTTGCATACCTTGTTAGCATCCTTAGGATCGACAAAACCTTTGGGTTGCATCATATACAACTCTTCATCAATGTCTCCTTTGAGGAATGCTGTTTTGACATCCATCTGCCATATCTCATAATCATAATATGCAGCGATTGCTAACATAATCCTCACAGACTTTTGCTTCGATACCGGTGAGAAAGTCTCATCGTAGTCAACTCCTTTAATTTGTCGAAACCCTTTTGCGACAAGTCGAGCTTTATAGACGATAACATTACCATCAAGATCTGCTTTCTTCTTGAAAATCCATTTGTTCTCGATGACCTTCCTACCATCCTAAGTCCACCAAAGTCCATACTTGGTTTTCGTACATGGATCCAATCTCGATTTCATGGCTTCTTGCCATTTATTGGAATCTGGGCTCATCATTGCTTCCTCATATGTCTCGGGTCATCGGTGTTGTCCACCAACATGACATTCATAACGGAATCATACCAACTGGAGTGGTACGATTTCGTTGACCTCCGAGGCTCAGAGCAACTTCAACCAAGTTTCATGATCACCATCACTAGCTTCCTCTCTTATTGGTGCAGCACCACAGAACTTCTTCCGTCTGCGCTACTCGCAATTTCGAGAGAAGGTTCGACAACCTCGTCGAGTTCTACTTTCCTTCCAGTCACTTCTTTCGAGAAATACCTTCTCTAGAAAGGATCCATTCTGGCAACAAAGATTTTGCCTTCGGATCTATGATAGAAGGTATACCCAATAGTTTCCTTCGGTATCCTATGAAGACGCATTTTTCCGCTTTGGGTTCAAGCTTGTCCTGTAACTTCTTTACATAGGCTTCAGATCCCCAAACTTTAAGGAACGACAATTTAGGTTTCTTCCCAAACCATAATTCATACGGTCGTTTCAGCGGATTTAGACGGTGCCCTATTTAAAGTGAATGCGGTGTTTCTAATGCATAACCCCAAAATGATAGTGGCAAATCTGTAAGTGACATCATAGAACGAACCATATCTAAGAGAGTTCGATTACGACGTTCGGACACACCATTACGCTGGTGTTCCCCGGTGTCAATCAAAAGTATTCCACATTTCTTCAAATGCTCGCCAAACTCGTAACTTAGATATTCACCTCCACGATCGAGCGTAGAGATTTAATCTTCTTGTTACGTTGATTCTCTACCTCACTTTGAAACTCCTTAAACTTCTCGAAAGTTTCGGACTTATGTTTCATGAAATAGATATACCCATATCTACTCAAGTCATCCGTGAAGGTAAGAACATAACGATAACCATCAGCGATGCTACACTCATTGGACCACACATCGGTATGTATGATTTCCAATAAGTCCGTAGCTCGCTCCATCATACCGTAAAATGGAGTCTTAGTCATTTTACCCATCGGACATGCTTCGCATCTTTCAAGTGATTCAAAATCAAGTGATTCAAGAAGTCCATCGAATGGAGTTTCTTCATACGCTTCACTCCAATGTGACCAAGACGACGGCCACATATAGGTCGAGTTATCGCTGATTTCAAACGTTTAGCTTCAATGTTATTAATATGTGTATTTCCACTATCGAGATTCAATATGAATAGACCATCTATCAAAGGTGCATGTGCATGAAACATGTTACTCATATAAATCGAACAACCATTATTCTCGGATTTAAACAAGTAACCGTCTCGCAATACACAAGATCCTGCTATACTGTTCATGCTTAACGCAGACACCAACTACCACTGATTTAAGTATAAAACTAATCCCGATGGTAGATGAAGAGGTAGCGTGCCGACCGCGATCACATCAACCTTTGATCCGTTACCCACGCGCATCGTCACCTCGTTTTTCACTAGCTTCCGTTTATTCTGCAGCTCCTGTTTCGAGTTACAAATATGAGCAACCAACCAAGATCAAATACCGTGCACTACTACGGTACTAGTGAGATACACATCAATAACATGTATATCAGATATACTTTTCTTCTTGATGTTGCTCTTCAAATCCGCCAAGTACTTTGGGCAATTCCGCTTCGATGACCTTCTCCCTTGCGGTAAAGCACTCGGGCCAGGCTTAGGTCCAGCCTTGGTCTTCTTCGTCGTCGTGGTAACTTTCTTACCACCCTTCTTGAAGTGTCCCTTCTGCTTAGACTTGCCTTTCTTGAATTTGGTGGTCTTATTGACCATCAACACTTGGTGCTCTTTCTTGATCTCCACTTCTGCAGATTTCAACATAGCAAATAGTTCTGGCAACTCTTTGTTCATGTTCTCGCATGTTGTAGTTCATCACAAAGTTCTTGTAACTTGGTGGTAGTGATTGGAGGATGCGTAAACTCCCAAAGTATTAGGAATCACTATACCCAAACTTTGAAGTTTATTTATGCGCCTGCACATCTTAAGCACATGCTCACCGACGAGCTACCCTCTTCCATCTTGCGCTTAAAGAACTTTTCGAAGCTTCATAACTTTCAATTGCCGCATGAGTCTCAAAGATTAATTTGAGATCCTCGACAATATCATATGGATCCGACTCTTCAAATCTTTTCAAGCTCTGATTCTAAACCATACAAGATAGCACATGAACTATGGAGTACCGATTCTTCCGAGCGAGGTAAACATTTTTTACTTCATCGGTAGCATCAATTGCAGTGGGTCACCTAGCGGTGCATCCAGACATAGGTCAAATTACCAGTGAGGACAATCCTCAAATTGCGGAACCAATCCGGGTTGCTTCCATTGTTTTTCAACTTTTCTTTCTCTAGGAACGCATTAAAATTGATGGTAGGTGCCATTGATCTACAACATATTTGCAATAGTTTAGACTAAGTTTATGACAAATTGAGTTCATTTTAATTAATGAAATTAAACTAGGTGAACTCCCACTCAAAACAACATCCCTCACATTGTTTTAGTGATCACACGAACCAAATCCACTACATCAACACCGATCATCACGAGAGTTGATATAGTTTCAATGGCGAACAATCATCATGTTCATCATATCTACTATATGATTCATGCTTTGCCTTTCGGCGATCCGTGTTCCTGAGGCCATGTCTGTACATGCTAGGCTCGTCAAGATCAAACCTTAGCTTCCGCATAAGCAAATCTGGCTTGCTTACGTTGTATTCACCGGAATCAAAGACACCCGATCATCACGTGGTGCTTGAAGCGCAAGCTTTAACAGCGGTGCATACTAAGGGTGAACACTTTAGAACTTGAAATTTATGTGCATGAGGGATCATCTTATAATGCTACCGTCGTCTAATAAGCAATACAAGATGCAAAAAGGATTAACATCACATGCAATTCATAATATGTGATATGATATGGCCTTTCTTCTTTGTGCTTCCGATCTCCATCTTCAAGCACGAATATGATCTCCATCATCACCGGCATAGCACCAAGGTCAATGATGCTCCTTCATGGTTGTCGTCCACCAGCTTCAACTATTACAACTATTTTGAATAGACACGCAGGTCTTAACAGTAAATTAAAGACAACCATATGGCTCTCCGGTTGCCAACTTACAATAAGGAACATTGCATACATCAAATATAATCACTATCATGGCCATATCACATCATCAGACACCCTCGCAAAACAAAGTTAGACGCTTCTACTTTCTTTGCATATTTTACGTGGTTTGGGGCTTTCCATAGGTGTCGTTCTAACCTCTGAACAAGAACCACAACATTGATACTAGCATTGTTGATCACCCGTTGTAAATTGGATCTTTACTATGCTAGGAGAAACAGCACCATAAAGCCACTTATGCAATACGAGTTGCATGTCAAGCGTGGAGCAAGTCTCATGAACGATGTCATGTAAGGTTAGCCGGCCGCTTCATCCCAACATACGCAAGATGCAAAGTACACGAAAAGCAATCTACAATAAAGCATCAACGCCCACAATGACCATTGTGTTCTACTCGTCTGTGAGATCTACATATAGACACGGCTCGATACCCTTTGTAGGGGTTCGTAGCATGGAAAACAAAAGATTTCTACCGCATACAAACAAACAAGCCAAGATCTATCTACTAGATTGTAGCAGCGAGTCGATGGAATAACTCACCCTCGAAGATTCCAAAGTGTTTAACGAGAGCAGATTCTCGTGGGTGATGTAGCCGTACTCTTGCCGATCTCAAGATCGCGTGAGCGATCCTTCGGCGCCAGCGTTCCATGGCGCTCCATGATCGGTCACTGCGTTCGACTCGGCGAAGACCTTCCTCTCCCTTGTTCCAGCGAGCGGAGGTTGTAGCACTCTCCTCGCGATTCCGGCTGACTGGCGTGGTCTGGGAGGTAGAGGGAGATCCCAGGGCTTCGCCTTAAGCCGCAGTATGGTGGAGCTTATGAGAGAGGCTATTAGTGGTCTAGTAATTAGACACACCAATTAGAGGGCTCTAAACCAATTAGAAGGCTCTAAACCAAACAGCTCTAAACCGGGGTCTAGGTCTAGTTTCTAGTTTAGAGGATAGGAACTTGTGTGTCTCTAGAGGGAGGCCCTGCCCTCCTTTATAGGTGGGAGGGCTGGCGCGCCAGGGAGGAGGAGTCCCTCCCCAACTCGGACCTAGGGCTGGCCGCCCGGCTTGGGAGGAGGACTCCTCCCCAAGTCGGTTTCAACTTCTCCTCTTTAGAAAATTGGCGGTTTGACCGCTGGCGGTTTGACTTTTCAATTTAGGAATTAAATAAACCCTTTATTTTGGACAGCGAGAACACTTAGTACATGATGCAATCATTCCATCTTGCAATGACACATTCATGTACCCCTTCCCCAGTCTTGGGACATTCAGGACCTTCTAGAATGTTCCCGATGAAAACACGGAACCATTCCCCAACTCCAAACAGGACTTTCCTTATATGAATCTTATTCTCCGGACCATTCCGGATCACCTCGTGATATCCGGATCCCATCCGAGACTCGAACAACATTCGGTCTCTTTCTCATAATACCATAACTACTCAAACAACGTCGAATCCTTAAGTGTGTCTCCCTACGGTTCGTGAATTATGCGGACATGATCGAGACACTTCTCCGAACAATAACCAATAGAGGAATCTGGAAATTCATATGGCTCCCACATATTTCTCGATTACTTTGCGATCGAATGAACCACTTACATACGATACCAATTTCCCTTTGTCTCACGATATATTTACTTATCCGAGGTCATGATCGTCGGTATCTCTGCATACCTAGTTCAACCTCGTTCATCGATAAGTACTCTTTTCTCGTTCCGTGATATGTGATCCCTTGTGACCAAGTCACATGCTTGCAAGCTAATTGGATGACATTTCACCGAGAGGGCCCAGAGAATATCTATCCGTCATGTGGATGGACAAATCCCACTCTTGATCCATGTGTTTCAACCAATACTTTCCGAACACCCAATGCCACTTTTATAGCCACCACACGGTGTGGTGTTTGATGACATCAAAGCATCCATCCAGTAAAGGCAATATGCATGATCTCATGGTCGAAGGAATTAGGTTACTATGTATCAGAAAGCATATAGCAATTGAACTATTGAAATGACTTGATCTTTATGCTACGCTTGTCTATAGGAGTATGTCCACCATATCATTCTCCTAATGATATGATCTTGTTGTTGATAACATCTCAATGTTCATGACAAAGAAACCACATCATCAATCAACCAACAAGCTAGTGAAGTATAGAGGCCATACTAGGGACTTCAAATTAAGTTTACAAATCACACAAGTATTAATGGTTTCCTTGTTAATACTATTATAGCATGAATGTAAACATTTATCATAAACACAAAGATATATAATAATAACTACATTTATTATTACCTCTAGGGCATATCTCCAACACCTTTTGCCTCTCCTATGAAAACAAAATTGCTCTTAATGCTTCTTCATTTGAGAATACTTGATTCTTTTTATTGCTTCTTATGCCTAACTTAAAGGCGTTAAAGAAAAGTACTTATTGGGAGATAACCCAAACGTTTTAGATGAGTCTTGGAAGTTATTACCTCTATAATACCGCTCCTTATCCTTTTTATTTGCTTTTTGTGCCAAGAGTAACCTCTAATGAGAGAGAAGTAATGCTTGGGAAAGTTGCTGTCCCGAAACAGATTTTTGTGCTTCAATGTAAAAATTCGTGTAAAATCTCTGTATGTTGGTTTGAGCTGTAATTTTTTGTGCTTATGCCGCAGGTTGTTATCCAACTTTCGTTAGTTCAACACCTTTCGATTTGAGCAACAGAAGTTCTTCGAAAAAATGGTTTTTACCTGCTAGTCTGTTTTGACAGATTTCTGCCATTATTTGCATTTCCTTCTTGTTGATTCCTTTTTGGGTTCTTTTTGGGGAATTGAGCTTTTTGAGTGAAGTGCTACAGTAGCTTGTGTTTTAGTGGAAGTTTTACTTATGTTGGAACTGAACCCAAAGACTTATTATCTTAAGTACACTAATGTTGCTAATGAAGATTGTGTGAAGTTTTGTATGAAGGAAAATTTTCAGGTGTAAGGAGAGAATGATGTAATGAGATGAAGAATGGACTAAAGCTCAAGTTTGGGGATGCCACCCCGTGTCACCCCAAGAAATATCCAAGAAGTACAAGCGTCAAAGCTTGGGGATGCCCAAGTCATCCCCTTCTTCATTGATAAAAATCTCAGGTTTCTTCTAAACACTTCATTTTTATTGTTTCATGCACATTTGTGTTGTTCTTGGAGCGTCTTCGTTTTTGTTTTTAGTTCTCGTTTGTTTGGTTTTCTTAGTTTGCTTGAATAAATTGGTTGGACCCCCCTCTTTCATACATTAGTTTTCAAATAGGTTGGTTTGGATTGGAAAAGAGTAGGAAAAGTTCATGCTTAAGTGGTAAATGGATTGGAAAAGAGTAGGAAAAGTTCATGCTTAAGTGGTAATAAGGAGTTTGTTTTTGACTGAGGCATATGCTTTGTCATGTCATGCTTAATATTGTTTTGGCTTTATGCTTAGTGATTTTTGTTGTAGCATGACATGTTATAAACAATTGACATTGCTTAATGTCCCTTGAAAGAATCATGCGTTGTTTTAGCATATTAAAGCATAGTATTGTGGTATTCTCCTTTGATGCTTTATTTGGGTTGACTTGCCGCATGCTCACGCCATGTTATGACTATCCCAAGTCACCATAGCGTCGATGATCCTTTAGTTTTCGACTTGTAATATCACTTTATGCTTTAATTAATGATGTTTTGTCGCTTTGCATGATTATGGCCATTATTTCTCTCTTAGTTGGTCGCTCCCAGTCTTTTGCTAGCCTCCATAACCAAGTATGAGTTCCACTCATGCATCCAACTCCAAATAAAACCAAGTTGTTCCAAAAAGTCCACCATACCTACCTATTAACACTTGCTATTTCAAGTATATTCTTGTTTTTATCTACCTTCTGAATTAAACTTGTTATGAGAAAACTAGTATTTAAAGCTCTCATGAACTTGATGGCACACTTTACCTTTCTTGCCCCTAATAAACTTGAACCATTGTGTCATCTATGTTGTATATGCTTGCACTTATATGTTGGGGATTAGCAGAACCATGCTATCATGGGGAATGCTTTCAACATTGCACTTGTACATTATACCTAGTTGATATCATGCTCTTTTGTCTATGGATGTCGTCAGTGTGAAATGAAAGGGGAGCTTGTAAGTCCATGGAGTTATGTATGTGTGTTAGAGAAATGCCTAGGCCGCTGGTCTAATCCATGCCTAATCATGGTGGAAACTTGCAGTGTAACCATAATGAGCAATCTATAAAGCATTCTTCTTATAAAAAAAGAGATAGAGATTGAGAAAAAGAAAAAAAAGATGAGAAAAGAGGAAAGAGAGAAAAAAGCACCATTTTCCCATGGTAAATAAGAAGATTGCTGAGATACTCATTGTCTGCTTGCCTTGTCATTTTTATATGGGGATTCTTTCGTATCATCGAGCAAGGGGTACCCCATTGGCGGTTCTCTATGATACACATGTACTTACTATGATAAGAACTTACCGGTAACTAAACTTGAGTAGCATGAGGAGTGCCCCTCGTATTCAAGGGACATGAGATTTCCATCTTATACTTTGTCAAGCATATACTCCATAGTTTGTTCACTTTAACCTTAATCACTTCAAGATGCTTATGATAGGGGCAATGAGAGATAAAAGCTAATAAGTACCATAATTTTTGGAAGCTCTTTATGAGACTTGAATCCCTGCTTCCTTCTATGAAGGCCTTTCTTTTATGTTCATGTTCAGTCTCCATCTTCTATCTTTATGCACCTATTGAGAGATCATAGTGGCCATTCTTAGTTTAATGTGCATTGTCCCAAGACTGATTGGTTGATGCATAACTTTGATATTGCTTGTTCTTAAACTATTTGTATCTAGTCACCCTTATGAACTTTGAATGTGTCCTATGCATTTATGTTTGCTACTCTATGAGGGACAAGTTGAATACCATTCTCATTATGTTTTCTTTATGTGAAACAAACAAACATCTTGCAAAGCATTGTTATTCATGAATCTTTTGTTTGTTACTTTTCACGTTACAACATAGTTGCTATGTCTTATTGTTAGAACTATATCTTTCATGCTATGTTAAAGTTCTATGATCCTAGCTATCAATGTTTTACAAATACTTTGATCAAGTTTATGATGGTGCATGTCACCTCAAAAATTTATTCTTTCTTTTTATCACTTACCTACTCGAGGACGGGCAGGAGTTAAGCTTGGGGATGTTGATACGTTGTTAACGTATCTATAATTTTTGATGTTCCATGCTTGTTTTATATCTACTTTCTTATGTTTTGTCCACACTTTGGAGTAATTTTATACACTTTCTTGGACTAACCTATTAACAAGATGCCATAGTGCCAACTGCCTGTTTTCTGCTGTTTTTGGTTCCAGGAAAGTCAGAAAATGAATATTCTCGGAATTGGACGGGACAACAGCCAAAGTCAATATTTCACCGAGGGGGACACGGAGCCAGAATACGAGATGGAGAGGGGCCAGGGGCCGGCCACACCACCTAGCCATGCGGCCAGGCCTGGCCCGTGCCAGGGGGTGGTGTGGCCGCCTAGGGCACCCCCTCGGCCTCCCCTTTCTCCTATAAGATTTCTCCGATACAGAAACCTATGTACCCGATCAAAATTCCACGAAAGAGTCTGTAGCCACCATCATCTCCATCCCTAGATCGGGAGGGACAATTCACCCTGGAGGCCTTGATGACCCACAAGTATAGGGGGTGTATCGTAGTATTTTCGATAAGTAAGAGTGTCGAACCCAACGAGGAGCAGAAGGTGCTGGCTAGTGATATGGATCAGGAATTCTCTGCAAATACTTAGCAAACAGATTTTTAGGGGTTTTCGATAAAGCAAGTAAAAAAGTACGAGTAAATAAAAGATAGTAGGAATAAATGCAGCAAGTGGCCTAATCCTTTATGCAGCAAAGGACAAGCCGGTTGTATTACTTAAGATGACCAAACGTTCTCGAGGACACATGGGAAGACTGTCAAGTGCTTTCGCTTCATATAGTTGATTAATATTCTCTAGCTTGCTAAGTGTTGTGTGGGTGAACCTGTGCTAATGTACTGACCTTCCTAGGACTAATACATACTTGTGATTATACCCCTTGCAAACATCCGTAAGTACAAGAAAGTAATTAAGGTAGAAACCTAACCCACGACTTTAAACTCTAAGACCCTTCGTCCCTTGTGCAATGGTTTCCTAATGGGGTTCAGGTTTACATCACTCCGCAACCCCTACGATTAGTAGCCAAATACACAATGCATTCCCCTAGGCCCATATAGGTGAAGTGTCATGTAGTCGGCGTTCACATGACACCACTAGAAGAAGTACACCACAACTTAAATATCAAACTATTGAATCTTTCTCAACACAACTCCACTACTAACAACATGACTTCTCACATGTCCTCAAGAACAAAACGAACTACTCACAAGACATCATATGGATCATGATCAAAGATGGAATAATGATGTATAACAATCTGAACATAAACAATAATTCAATGGTTCACTCAATAGCATCAACTACAAAGAGTAATCAACACCAGGAAAGTTTCCCCTATGAACTATGCAAGATTCAACGCAATTGTTACAACAATATGGAGATGGTGGTGAGGGTGGTGATGGTGATGATGGTGGTGATGATGATGATGTTCCCGATGAAGTCCAGCTTGATGGTGGTGTTGATGGCGATCTCCCTCTCGGAAGGAATTCCCAGCAATCATCTGCCGGAGAGATCTTTCTCTCTCAGTGTTTTCCGCCCCGCAGAGGCGGCGGAATATTTCTATGATCGCTCCCCGAGTCTTAGGGTTTCGGGAGGATAATATGCCATGAGGAGTGCTGGGTGGACCAAGGTGGCCACACCACACAGTGGCGCGACCTAGGCTGGCCCGCCTTGGTAGTGTGGGCCCCTGGCCCATCTCGGCTTCCTTCGTCTTCTGGAAAAATAGGATTTTCCATATATTTTCCTGGATTTTCTGATCTTCGTGAATTTTGCCTCCAAACAGCACCTTTTCCATCAGAATCCTGACTGCAGCGGTCCATGCTCCAAAAGTCATCAACCATGCGAAAACAGATGAAATAACATAAGTATCACCTCTCAATACGAAATATATCAATGAATAACAGTGAATTATGACATAGAATAGTGATGCAAAATGGACGTATCAACTCCCCCAAGCTTAGACTTCGCTTGTCCCCAAGCGAAACTGAGCTCAATAAACATGGCCTCAGGTTTATGGAGTGAAGAGTCGATAAAAGAATATGGACAAGAAGCATCACATTCATCAATACATAGATCATAATAGAAGACAACTCACTATTATATAACTCAACTTGCAATAGGTAAAGGAAACACAACAAAGATACATAAAGTAAATCATAATTGGTAATGGCAAACTTAGCTCTTGGTCGAAGAATAGTTGATAATTTGCTGGAGTTCACAAATAACTGGTTTTTCAATGATAGCTTTCAAAGTAGTAAACATCAAGATAAGAGCAATGTGTAAAACAAGGAACATAAGAAACATGATTGAATAAATCATCATATGAATGAATGAAACACAAGAACTCAAAGTACTTGCTGAGGTGGAAGGGAGTAGGTTTACTGACTCAACTAAAAAGTAAAAGAAAGGCCCTTCGCAGAGGGAAGCAGGGATTGCAAGTTTCATAAAGAGCTCCCAAAAATTATGATACTTACTAGCTTTCAGCTCTCATTGCCCCTATCATAGGCATCTTTAGGTGATTAAGGTTAAAGTGATCAAATATGAGGATATGCATTGACAAGTTGTAAATTGAGAATCTCATGTCCCTTGAATACGAGGGCCGCTCCTCATGCTACTCAAGTTTAGTCACCGGTAAGTACTTGTCATCGTAAGCATGTGTGTATCATAGAGAACCGCCAAAGGGGTACCCCTTGTCCGATGATATAGAAGAATCCCCATATCAAAATGACAAGGCAAGCAGACAACAAGTATCTCAGCAATCTTCTTATTTACCATGGGCATATGGTGCTTTTTTCTCTCTTTCCTCTTTTCATAATATCTTTTTTTTCTTTTCTCTTTTTTCTCAATATCGGACTCTTTTTTTATAAGAAGAATGCTTCATAGATACTCGTTATGGTTACGCTGCAGGTTTCCACCATGTCAGCATGGATTAGACCAGCGGCCCAGGCGTTTCTTTAACACACATGCATAACTCCATGGACTTACAAGCTCCCCTTTCATTTCACACCGACGACATCCATATACAAAAAAAATGACATCAACTTGGTACAAAGTACCAGTGCAATGTTGAAAGCGTTCCCCATGACAGCATGGTTCTGCTAATTCACAACTTACAAAGCACAAGCATATACGCAACATAGGTGAGCACAATGGTTCAAGTTTATTAAGTGCAAGAAAGTAAAGTGTGCCATCAAGTTCGTGAGAGCTTTATTCGCTAATTTTCACATAACAAGTTTAATTTGGAAGGTAGACAAAACAAGAATTTACTTGGAATAGCAATAATGCTACTAGGTAGGTATGGTGGACACAAATGGCAGAGGTTTTGGTTTTAAGGAGTGGATGCACGAGAAGAATTCCCTCTCAGTATAGGTTTTTGGCTAGCAAGGCTGGGTAGCAAGTATAAGAGTTGAAGGAAACAAACAAACATACAGGTGATAAAGACAAACATGCAATCTTCCTTGGAAGCACAAAAGATCTTAACTAGAGAATACTAGACTTATGAGCAAATCAAGAAAGAAAGATGATGAAATTACTTTTCTTTAGAGTACTCTTATCTTTTTCATTCAACTCTCAAAAATAGTGTTGCTACTGACCGAGCCAGGTTTTCCAAAACCAACTAAATTAACTCAATGATCCCAAAGTGCTACCAATACTAACAACAACATCAATCATATAACCACGAATTGAAAACTAATATAAGCTATGCAAAAGAGTAAATGATAGAACTTCTCATTAATATTCCATAACGGAAAATCACACCAAGGGATACATATCTAACGAGAGAGGGGACACTTCCATAATGCAAACCATCCTACATAATAACTTCTCTATTCATGATATGACTCTACTAAAAAGGTAAAAAGTTAGAAGATAGTGATGTGATATCGCGGCACTCCCCCAAGCTTGGAACAACCAAGGGGATGCCAAACCTGATGACGGATTACTCCTTTGGTGGTGGTGGTATCCTCTCGATGAGTTTCTTGACCAGTTTCCCCAAGTCCTCAATCTCGAAATTGAGATTACGAATCAGCTGTGAGTTTTGCTCAATGCGGCTCATGATCATGTCGGGTTGAGAATTCCAGCTCTTGCTATTCTTTCCCCACTCTTCTTCCTTGCGGTCTTCTTTTCCTGCATGGTTATGGATAAAGGTATGGAAGGGACTCTTGGTACTTGGAGAAGGTGACCGTGGAGCCAAGCAGTGATGAGGAGCTTTCCCTCCAGTCTGCATCCGAGCAGTCCTTCTAACCCTAGCAGGTTTTGTCACCACTCCAATGCTTGCGATGGTAGTGCCGGTGTGCAGATGTTGGCCTTGCTCCTCTTCATCTTCACTCTTGATCTCCTTCTCCTGCCCAGGGTCTTGGAGATCCTCTTCCATAGGCTCCTTCCCTTTATCCTTGGCGGACACCATTGTGCTTTGAAGCTTTAAAAGAGTATGTCCTGGCAAGAATAGATAGAAACAAAAACGCGACGAAAACACGATATACAAACCTCAGGGGATCTGGGGGGTTATATATTACGAAGTTTCATATCAAAAGCAAGGTACTGGGAGAAAACGAGTCGGAAGCGGAGTCCGGGGTGGACTCACCACCTGGTGGCGCGGCCAGGGGTGGGCCCGTGCTGGCTCTGTTTCCGTCCCTTTTTCGCTTCGTAGATTTCCTTATTGACTAAAAACTGCAAAAATATAGTTGGATAATATTTTCGCGGAACTTTTCTTACCAGAACTGTTACCTATTTGGAAGCGGACTTTGCAGGTCTCTGAATTTGGTATCTAGTAGATTCTTCCGGAGTCACCACTTGAATAATATCAATATCTTCATCTTCATACACTTATTACTTGAGTCATAAAACCTTCTCTTCCTTATTACACCATTATCTCCACTTCCTGGAAATTTCTTTCACATAAAACTTCACACAGTTCTCATTAGCAACATTAGTATAAGTGAAGTGATAAAACCTTTTGAGTCCAACTTCAACTGAAAAACCATCAAAACATAAGCTACTGTAGCAACTCCTTCCGAAAACCCAAAAAGAATTCAAAAAATAAATCGAATAAAGAAGCAAATGCAAGAGTGGCAAAATCTGTCAAAACAGACCAGCAGGCAAAGATCAATTTTTTCCAAACTCTTCTGTTGCTCAAATCAAAAAGTGCAAAACTAACTAAAGTTAAATAACAACCTGGGGCATAAGCACAAAAAATTACAGCCCAATCCGACATACAGAGATCTCTCACGAATTTTTACGGTGAAGCACAAAAATCTGTTTCGGGAGAGCAACTTCCCCAAATCTTACTTCTCTCTCATTAGAGGTTGATCTTGACACAAAAACCAAACAAAACAGATAAGGAGCGGTTATTACCGAAGTAATAACTTCCAAGACTCAAAGAAACAAAAATAAACTGAAAGCAAAAACAAATTGGGTTGTCTCCCAAAAAGCTCTTTCTTTATAGCCATTAAGATGGGCATGATAATTTCGAAGATGCTCACATAGGAATATGAATTGAAGTGAAAGAGAGCATTAAGAAGCAAAAATACACATGTTTAAGTCTAACCCACTTCCTATGCAAGGGAATTTTGTAAAAAAACAAGTTGTTGAAACCAGAGGCTACAAGCATAGGAAGGCAAAAGAAGTGCAACATAAAAACTTTCAGCATAAAACGAGGAAACTTGATATTATCGAGATGCATAAGAACACTTTTCCCTCTCTCATAGTAACTTTCAGAAACATGCATAAACTTAACAATATAGATATCACAAGGAACATCATAACAATGATCACTTATTCTAACAGAAAACACAGGAATACTAGCTCTCATAACACTACTATGTGAAACAATATTAGAGGTATCCTTAGAAAGGATAGTGTGTCCCTCTTTTCCATATTTAGTGACAAAGTCTTTCACATTTGCTATTATAGGTTCATCGACCTTTTGTTTATCAGGTTCAACAGCTTTATTTGTACTTTCATTAACCATACTAGCTATCATAGAATGTTCCTTTATCTTAATTGGGAAAGGCATTTTCTCAATGTAAGGTTCAGGTAAAACATGATTAGCAGTATAAACTTTAGTATTTCTTGCAGGAACACTGTTAGCAATATCTTTATAAGGTTCATGATACTTATTCCACTTCTTTTTAGGCACTTCAATGTAGGAAGCAAAAGCCTTAAAATAAGAAGCAATATCTTGAGAGTTTAGACCATAAGCATTTTTAATATTTTGAAAGTCATCAGTTCTCATAAAAGATTCAATGCATTCATAATCATAATTTATACCTGACTTTCTACCTTTGTCATTCTCCCAAGCTTCATCATTATCTTGAATACGGTCCAGAAGATCCCATTTAGCTTCTTCTTCCATGCGAGTGAATGATCCAGCACAAGAAGCATCCAATAAATCCTTGTCATGAAGAGAAAGCCTTGCATAAAAGTTATTGATAATAATATTGTTGGGGAGCTCATAAATGGGACATTTGAGAATTAGTAACTTCAATCTCCCCCAAGCTTGAGCTGTACTCTCTCCATCAAGAGGCCAAAAGTTGTATATTTGATTCCGATCTTTATGAATCTCACTAGGAGGATAAAACTTTGAATAAAAGAGAGGCACTATTTCCTCCCATTCTAGAGCTTGACCATTCTTCAGCAACTTATACCATTCCTCAGCTCTTCCTTTCAGCGATAATGAGAATAACTTCTTCTTAACTTGATCTGTAGTAATACCTGCACACTTGAACAACCCGCATAATTCGTGTATAAAGAGCAAATGATCACCGGGATGGACAGTTCCATCCCCAACATAATAGTTATCCATAACATGATCAATAATTCTTGTAGGTATTTTAAAAACATCATTCTCAGCAGGTGGTGGCTTATCTACTACCTTAGCAGTGGTAGTAGCATTACCAAATAAGAAAATCAGAGAATTATCCATAATGAAAATAAAGCAACTAACAGAAGTAAACAATACTCATAGTAGAAGTTTCCTTTACCAGTTCCACTCTCCAATAGCGCTTCACTCCCCGGCAACGGTGCTAGAAAATAGTCTTGATGACCCACAAGTATAGGGGGTGTATCGCAGTATTTTCGATAAGTAAGAGTGTCAAACCCAACGAGGAGCAGAAGGTGCTGTCTAGTGGTATGGATCAGGAATTCTCTGCAAATACTTAGCAAACAGATTTTTAGGGGTTTTCGATAAAGCAAGTAAACAAAGTATGAGTAAATAAAACAGTAGGAATAAATGCAGCAAGTGGCCCAATCCTTTATGCAGCAAAGGACAAGCTGGTTGTATTACTTAAGATGACCAAACGTTCTCGAGGACACATGGGAAGACTGTCAAGTGCTTTCGCTTCATATAGTTGATTAATCTTCTCTAGCTTGCTAAGTGTTGTGTGGGTGAACCTGTGCTAATGTACCGACCTTCCTAGGACTGGTACATACTTGTGATTATACCCCTTGCAAACATCTGTAAGTACAAGAAAGTAATTAAGGTAGAAACCTAACCACAGCTTTAAACTCTAAGACCCTCATGTCCCTTGTGCAATGGTTTCCTAACGGGGGTTCAGGTTTCTGTCACTCCGACAACCCCTACGATTAGTAGCCAAATACATAATGCATTCCCCTAGGCCCATATAGGTGAAGTGTCATGTAGTCGATGTTCACATGACACCACTATAAGAAGTACACCACAACTTAAATATCAAACTATTGAATCTTTCTCAACACAACTCCACTACTAACAACATGACTTCTCCCATGTCCTCAAGAACAAAACGAACTACTCACAAGACATCATATGGATCATGATCAGAGATGGAATAATGATGTATAACAATCTGAACATAAACAATAATTCAATGGTTCACTCAATAGCATCAACTACAAAGAGTAATCAACACCGGGAAAGTTTCCCTTATGAACTATGCAAGATTCAACACAATTGTTACAGCAATATGGAGATGGTGGTGAGGGTGGTGATGGTGATGATGGTGGTGGTGATGATGATGATCCCGATGAAGTCCAGCTTGATGGTGGTGTTGATGGCGATGATCTCCCCTCTCCGGGAAGGAATTCCCCGTAATCTGTCTGGGAGAGATCTTCTCTCTCGGTGTTTTCAGCTTGTGAGGCGGCGAAATCTTTCTGTGGTCGCTCCCCGAGTCTTAGGGTTTCGGGAGGATAATATACGCCAGAGGGGAGTGCTAGGGGTGGACCAGGGAGGCCCCACCACTTGGTGGCGCGGCCTAGGCTGGCCCGCGCTAGGGGGTGGTGTGGGACCCCTGTGGCCCATCTCCAGCTCCCCTTCTGGCTTCCTTCGTCTTCTGGAAAAATAGGATTTTCCGTATATTTTCCCAGATTTTCTGATCTTCGAGAATTTTCCAGCACCTTTTCCATCAGAATCCTGACTGCAGCGGTCCATGCTCCAAAAGTCATCAACCATGCAAAAACAGATGAAATAACATAAGTATCACCTCTCAATACGAAATATATCAATGAATAACAGTGAATTATGACATAGAATAGTGATGCAAAATGGACGTATCAGGCCTTCTTCATCACCATGCAAGCCTTCGGTGTGATGTGTGAGTAGTTCATCCTTGGACTACGGGTCCATGTAGTAGCTATATGGTTGGTTATTCTCCTTTGTCCTACCATGTTTAGATCTTGTGAGCTCCATTCATGATCAAGATCATCTATATGTAATCCTACATGTTGTGTTTGAGGGGATCCAATGGATATTGAGATGCTATTTCAGATTGATTATTGATTCTATCATGTCTTTGTTATTTGTGATCTTTCATGCTCTCTATTCTTAGTAGATATCTTGGCCGAGTAGATGCTAGCAACTCCAAGAGGGAGTATTTATGCTCGATAGTGGGTTCATGCCTCTAGGAATCTGGGGAAGTGACATAAATCTCTAAGGTACTAGATGTGTTGTTGCTACTAGGGAGAAAATATCAATCCTTTGTTCATAGAACAAACATATTGTTTACTTTACACGCAATGCTTAATGCAATTATCTGTTGCTTGCAACTTAATACTGGAGGGGGTTCAAATGATAACCTGAAGGTGAATTATTAGTCATAGATGTAGTTGGATTACGGTCTATGTATAATGTTGTAATGCCCAATCAAATCTCATAGGAGTCAAGATGATTAGTATATGCATGTATGCTTTCTTGATGTTTGTCAATTGCCCCACTATAATTTGTTCACCCAACATGTCATCTATCTTAAGGAGAATCACCACTAGTGAACTATGGATCCCGGTCCTTTCTTTTACTATCAATCTACAACCATTTACTGTTTTCTGTTTACTTTCTGCAAGCTATTACTATCTTCCACACGATACATTTAATCCTTTTTTTCAGCAAAACCGGTGAGATTGACAACCTCACTGTAAGTTGGGTGCAAAGTTCTGTGGTTGTGTTGTGCAGAATTCCAAGTTGGAAACAACACCTTGGAGGTGTATCCTTTCTCCTACTGGTTCGATAACCTTGGTTTCATAACTGAGGGAAAACTTGCTGTTGTGCTCATCATACCTTCCTCTTGGGGTTCCCCAATGAGCTCGATATATTTTGGGCCACCAATAATACTCACAACTTATCACAACATATGAATCATTGCACTAGTATTTAGAATGTTTTCCATTAAGAAGTATGATGTATGTAGGTAATGGGTGGCCGAGTGACAGTGGTATATGTATTGAGTGACAGTAATGCATCCCAACATCTTTATCTAGGGGTAACAAGGGAGAAGTATGATGTGTGGTGTGACAGAAACCAAATGCTAACCTTATTGCAAGGATGACCTAGTAACACAAAGGAATACTTCTTTCACCTATGTGTTTTATGACATATTGCCACCATAAAAGTACCATTAAAACATGACAATTGTGTGTACCTTTACTATCTATAACATGATAATCACCATAGATGGAGAAGAGAGGATTAAGTGAACCCATGAACCCATGTCCATTATTCCTATAAAAGAAAACTCTTTTCTTGTCCTCTTGCATTGAAGAGGATTAGGACACTTTTATATTCTTGTTTTTTACATTAAACTTCCAACCATTAAAACAACCATCCTATTCCTTAAAATTTGTTTAGTGCATAATCAACTAAAACTTGTGACACTTTAGTTGTAGAGAATAGATAGCTTTTCGTTCTTGCTCCTATGGATCGATACCCTACTTCCACATTGATAGGTACTACGGTGATCCCCTGCACTTGGGGGTTATCAAGATATTTTTCTGGCGCCGTTGCCAGGGAGCGTAGTGCTTAAGTTTCTATTCTTGTGTGCACTAGACTTTAGATTTGTTTTAGTTTGTTTTATATCTTGCAATCATCTAAGCTTGGGAAGGTTTGTTTAACTTATTTGGTTGTGAGTTTCTCATTAGATTTAATTTTAGTTTTTCCTTTCCTTATATCAAAATCACATAAAAAATATTACTCCCTCCATTCCTTAATGTAAGGTGTATAGTTTTTGTGAAAAAATCCATAATATAAGGTGTATAGAGAATTTTGGCATTTGTTCCTCTTATTTAGGAGGCAATTAATCTGATCAGGATAGAGAGGATACCCAGATTTCGTATGTTCCCTCTATATCACGTTAATCACCTGGGGTATTCATGTCAATGAAAGTTGGCCTCCCAACCCGTGTGTTAATATTCGTGCAAGAAAACTATATACCTTATATTAAGGAACGGTGGGTGTATAAATTTTACTATGGATGATAAAGATGAACATGTTAATGAAAAAGATATTGCAACTAGTTCTATAGATACGCCTAGTGAAAAGGATATTGCTTTCGCTAAAGCTTTTATGAGTCTTGATCTAGATGACTTGGATAAATTTGAAGAAACCTTGAGTACCTTTTATTTAGGAAACTATTTTCTATTACTAGTAAATGCAATGAACCTGCAATATTCATTAAAGATAAGGATTATGATTTTGAAGTTAACCCTGAAATAATAGAAAGAGTTGAAGCATCTAAGTTATATGGTAAAGAAGAAGAATTTCCCTATGAGCACTTAATTAATCTAGAAGATACTGCTTGCATATTTGGAAAAGCTGAGATACAACAACACTATTATTTCTTAAAACTGTTCCCCTTCTCTTTAGGAGGAGATGCAAAAACTTGGTACAAATCATTAGCTCCTAAGTCCATTACTAGTAAGAAAGCATGCTTGTATTTGTTTTTCCATAAATATATCTCTCACAGTAAAATACATGCTATGAAAATTGAAGTTAGTAGCTTTACACAAAATAAAGAAGAAAGTATCCCCCAAGCTTGGGGGAGATTTTGTGCCATTGGAAGGAGATGTCCTGCGCATGGTTTTAAGGATAATGAATTGCTTGATGCATTTTATAACGGACTAACTAAAAGTTCTAGAACCTATCTAGATAGTGTCGCAGAAAATATTTTTAGGGACATGACTATTGAGGAAGCTAAGGAATTATTGAATACTATTACTCAGAATTATCATGATTGGCATATTGAATAAGAGGATAAGAATGAAGAAGAAGATATGGTCCAACCTAAGCTTGGGGATGTATGGGAACCTCTCGAAAATGACAGTAACACACAAACTCAAAACTCATGCTATGATAATTGTGCAACTAAGAATTCTATGATCATGTTTGATAACCCATGCTATTATGATGAAACTAATAACTCTCCTTCACTTTCTAATAATGCTACTACTGAAATTATTGATGGTAATGAGGAATTTTGTTTAGAGATGCTATATGATAATGCTTTAGATGATGGATCCATGTCTATTAACAACCCTCCACGTATAATACATGAGGATGAAGATGACATACTTGTTGTCCATGATGATACTCTTGTTAGCAAGAGTCCTATAATATTCTTGAATTGTCCTATGTTAACCATAGAGGAGAAATATGCACTTGCTAGAACCTATATATGTGGTTTGCAATTACCTTATGTTGAAAATCATCATTGCAACCATGATATTAAAAATGAAAATAGTACTAGCAACTATTTTGAAATAGGAAAACATGCAAATGAATTCCATGATAGTTATAGTGATCCTATTCACATGGATACTTACAATGCTAGAATCGCTTCTAGTAAATGCAACTATTATGAAAGAGGAGGTGATAGGTGCCCTCATTATGCTTCTATTTATTATATGTTGTGTCCACCTACTGAGGATATGCAAAGGTATGCTTCTACTTGCTGTTATTTAGTCATATAAAATACCAATGCATAGGAAAAATGAGAGACTTTGTTTTTATTGTTTCCATATCTTGTGTTGCTTCTTACCATGTTTTAACTTGAACATTATTTTGATTGGCATGAGCACACCATGGGACCCTGGTATAATGTATGGAACACTTTCCAAGGAAAAAGGAGGTAGCAAAGAAACACAAGCTATCCCATGAATTCCATATCACCTAAACCAAGTAAGTAAAGGCCTAGCTATATGGCTATAAAGAAAGCGCTTTGCGGGAGGCAACCCAATTATTTTCTTTTGGCTTTTTTGTTTTTGAGTAGCAAGAGAGTTTTCTTTTAGTTTGTTTTATGGAGTTCATAATAAAGTACCATGTGGAACCCATTTTGGATGTTAAAAGGTTGTTAAAACATATGGAGTAGCAAATCCCTGCAGAACAGTTTTTAGTGCAAGAATTTTCTATTATTTATGTAACTCCAATTGCACTCATATTTACACAGATTTACAACTTTTCATCCTCTGTATGCACAAAACATTTCTAAAATTGCTGACATGTTTAAGTGGGCGATTTTGTTTTGTTTTGCTGCTGCTAAAAATCTGGACAGATTCTGCCATGTTTTGTTTTAACCATTCCCAAGTATCCTAAAATGATTGTTATGAGTCATATTATATGCTAGGGATATGTAGAAACATTATATTCTTGATGGAATATTTAGAAAGAATTTTGTCTTTGATATATATGCAACAACTATTATACTTCTGTGCCACTAATGTCACCACTCAGAAAAGAGATGGGAGAAAAAGGTTTGTGTTGAAGTTTTTTGACAGGGAATAGAGGAACATCAAACCAAGAGAAATCCAAGGATGGTTTAAACCCTAAGCTTGGGGATTCCCAAGGCACCCTAGTGGACCTATTAAACTCTCGATTTGCAAACCTTTAAAGTTTGTTTTTCGAGCAACATAAAACTATCCTAGAAACTTGGAGCGTATGTTTTTTTGCTTTAAGAATACCACCATCACTATTATTACAAATGTTTATGATTAATCTACTGAAAAGACACTTTGCCTTGATGAAATATTAAAACTGAATATGAATGCCTTGAAATAAAAGAGAAGGGGGTGATACATTGCAAATGTATCTATAATTTTTGATGTTCCATGCTTGGTTTTATCCACTTTCTTGTGTTTTGTTCCAACTTTGGAGTACTTTTCATATGATTTCTTGGACTAACCTATTAACAAGATCCACAGTGCCAGCTGCCTGTTTTCTGCTGTTTTTGGTTCCAGGGAAGTCAGAAAATGAATATTCTCGGAATTGGACGGGACAAAAGCCAAAGTGCCTATTTTTCCGAAAGGGATCAAGTGCCAGAATACGAGACGGAGAGGGGCCAGGGGCCGGCCACACCACCTGGCCACGCGGCTAGGCCTGGCCTGCACCAGGGGGTGGTGTGGTAGCTCCCGGCACCCCCTCGGCCCCTCCTTCCGCCTATATATTACCCTCGGGACGAAAACCCTAAGTACCTGATCAAAAATCCACGAAAGAGTCTGTAGCCGCCGTCATCTCCATCCCTAGATCTGGAGGGATCTGAAGCTCTTCCCGACACCCTGCCGGAGCGGGGAATTCACCCTAGAGGCCTTCTTCATCACCATGCAAGCCTCCGGTGTGATGCGTGAGTAGTTCATCCTTGGACTACGGATCCATGTAGTAGCTAGATCGCTGGTTCTCCTCCTTTTTGCTTTCATGTTTAGATCTTGTGAGCTCCGTTCATGATCAAGATCATCTATTTGTAATCCATACATGTTGTGTTTGCGGGGATCCGATGGATATTGAGATGCTATTTCAGATTGATTATTGATTCTATCATGTCTTTGTTATTTGAGATCTTGCATGCTTTCCGTTGTTAGTAGCTATCTTGGCCAAGTAGATGCTAGCAACTCCAAGAGTTAGTATTTATGCTCGATAGTGGGTTCATGCCTCTGGTAATCTGGGGAAGTGACAGAAATCTCTAAGGTACTAGATGTGCTATTGCTACTAGGGAGAAAACAACGATCCTTTGTTCATAGAACAATCATATTGTTTACTTTACACGATTAAATAAGCAATAATCATTGCTTGCAACTTAATCTTGGAGGGGTTCGGATGATAACCTGAAGGTGGATTATTAGTCATAGATGCAGTTGGATGGCGGTCTATGTATTGTGTTGTAATGCCCAATCAAGTCTCAAAGGAGTCAAGATGATTAGTATATGCATGTATTGCTTTCTTGGTGTTTATCAATTGCCCCGCTGTAATTTGTTCACCCAGCATGTTATCTATCTAAGGAGAGCCACCTCTAGTGAACTATGGATTCCGGTCCTTGTCTTTTACATACAATCTACAATCTTTTACTGCTTTGTGTTTACTTTCTGTAAACTTTTACTTCTTTCCATTCGATACGTTTAATCCTTTGTTTTCGCAAAACACGGTGAGATTGACACCCTCATTGCAAGTTGGGGACAAAGTTCTATGGTTGTGTTGTGCAGGTCTCGACGTTGCTACTAGCACCTTTGAGGTGTTTCCTTGCTCCTACTGGTTCGATTAAACCTTGGTTTCATAACTGAGGGAAACTTGCTGCTGTGCTCATCATATCTTCCTCTTGGGGTTCCCAACGAGCTCTACATCAACCACGAGCCATCAACACTTTTCTGGGCGCCGTGCATTGAGCCATCAGGGGGATAAAAGCAAAAGCTAAAATTAACGTTGTGTCTAGTTCTTAAGCTCAAGAACGTTATATGAAGTATGATCTGTTTGCCTATTAATTTGTATTCTTTGCTTGTATATATTTATGTTCAACATTAAGGAGCAAGGTGAGAAAATAAATGTTGGAATTATAAACTAGATGGCACACTGTTTATATCTCTTTTTGCTAGCCCAAAAATTCCTATACAAGTAAAGCTTGTTTATCCAAATACCCTTAAAACCAATTCCCACAACATACACCATACATACCTATATAGCATCAATACTATTCCAAGTATATTTCTCATGTGCCTTGTTTTATTCAGCTTCCAAATAATATTGCGCTTATGGTTATGGTTGTCATAGAGAAGTTGGTTGTGCGGTGACCATGAACCTGAAGGCACAAAAAAGGGGAAACTTACCTGATGATAAATAAGTTATGTGCTTGACAAACTATGAGTTGATTGTTAGCCCAACCATGCTGACACGGTGAAAGCTTTCAAACAATTAAGGGGAAGGTTTATGCGTGACACTCCCTTGTTGATATAATGTCTTTTGGCTGTGGATGCTTAACATTGTGAAATGAATGGGATAAAATCGAGAATATTCTAGTATGTATATGTATTAGAGGGAGCACTGGGCCGCTAATCTAAGCCATGTTAAAAATTCCTACAAGCCATTATGGTGGAAATTTACAGCATGAATATTCTATGAGGCATTCAAATAAAAAGCTATGTAAATAGTAAATAAAAAGATGCTAAGATGTTTCATTTGTATGTTTGTCTTGTCATCTGAGTATGAATGTCTCTTCCTAGGAGCCTTCATGCAAAGGGGCAAGAGGTACCTCAGTGCACCTCGTTTGGAACTATATGCATATAATGACGAATTTCTTGTGATCTAAACTTGAGTAGCATGCGATACTAAGTACTTGTGGTTAACGGACATGAGACATTCAAGTTGTAGTGGGTCAAGCATATAAAGTATATAAAGATGCTTATGATGGGGGTAAATGGAACCAAATACCAATGATGAACTATTGATCAATCATAAACTTAATGAGATAGAATTTGGAAGCTAAATAGGTCTTTGCACATGTTTAATCCATGCTTACTTTCGGTATGAGATATAAAAATATCTTAAGGCAAGACATAAAACTAAGAAGTGAGTCTTCTAGTCAAGGGCATGAAACTAAGAAGTAGCCCAAAAATAAAGGCATAAAACACTAATGCCAATCATGAAAAGAGTCTCTCATTCTATAGGTTCATCAAAGTGTGCTTGAAGGTTTGTTTTGTTCATCATTTGTTTTATCACACCATTACTTATTGTTTAGCATGTTTATAAATGTGTAAAAGATATAACTTGATAGTACACTTGCATATTATGTTTCACTAAAAGGAATTGAGCCTATGAACTTCGCATGATAATGAAAGAAGCAAAGGTAACAAACTCTAAAGTCCATGTTTAGTTTTCATCACCTTCATGCTCGAGGAAGAGCATAGGTTAAGCTTGGGGATGTTGATGCATGTAAAATGCATACATGAACTTTGTAGTTTGTTAATATGTTTTCCCACATATTTGCAACATATATGATGTTATATCCATGTTTTACATTGATTTTGGGGATTTTCTAAACAATCCCCTCTCTTTTGGTTCTAACTTTTTCTAGCAGAAAAATCTCAACCGTTGAAACTCCGATGTTGTCAATTCCACCACCATTATCTTTATTTTGACCTAAAACCCATCTATATATACCCCCTAGTGGCCTTTCTCGAGACACACCGAGGCGGAGATCGAAAACCAAGTAACAGAGAGCCAGCAGGTCGCCCCTCGGAGGAAGATTGGAGGGGGAACCGCTATCGGAATTGCCTCCAGCCGCATCCCCTCCTTCACCAACGCCTCCTCACCACTCTCGATGATGAGAGGGGAGTAGTCCACCCACTATACTTTGGGTTTATGGTGGTAACTTGATCTAATCTCTCCATGCATGATCATTGTTGAAGTCTATATGATGTGCCTTGCATGAGTATGGATCTATCTATGTAATTCCTATGGTGGATATTGTGCCATGAGATAGTACGTGTTATTCATTTACCATTGTGTTGGATCTTGTATGGTTTGTCATAATTTGGGGATATTCTATGATGCATGTAATGGTTTAGATCTATACATAATGCCTTGTTTATCCATATCGATTGACACCACCAAGTGGGTGTAGATGAGAGAGATGTGATAATACTCACAACTTATCACAACATATGAATGATTGCACTAGTGTTTAGAATGTTTTCCATTAAGAAGTATGATGTATGTAGGTAATGGGTGGCCGAGTGACAGCGGCATATGTATTGATTGACAGCAATGCAGCCCAACATCCTTTATCGAGGGGTAAAAAGGGAGAAGTATGATGCGTGTGAAGGGAACATGCCCTGAGAGGCAATAATAAAGTTATTATTATCGTATTCCAAGTATATGATAGATGTTTATTTTGCATACTATAATTGTATTGATTGGAAACGTTAATACATGTGTGTTTAATAAACAAATAAAGGGTTCCTAGTTATGCCTCTCTTATAAACTAGCTCGTTGATTAAAAAGATGATCAAGGTTTCCTTATCATAGAAATTTGATGTTGTTAATAATGAGGTCACAACATTGGTGGAATGATGTGATGAATATGATCAAAGTCATTGTGTTTAAATTGCTATAACATCATATAGAGTAATTCTAGTCCTTAGACCATTAGATCATGTTAATCACTAACACTAGAAGAGTAACTTGATAACATCAAACGTCACACCGTAACAGGGTGACTATAAAGGTGGGTTCAGATACTCCGAAGGTGTTATGTAGAGGCTCATGGATCAAGAGTGGAATTTGTCCATCCCGATGATGGATAGATATACTCTGGGCCCTCTCAGTGGTATCACATTGAGATAGCTTGCAAGCAAGTGATGTGATCACTAGAATGTTATATCACGGGAACAAGAAAAGAGTGCATGTCGGCAACAAGATCAAACTAGGTATGGATATACCGATGATCGGATCTCGGACAGGTAATATATCGCGAGATAAAGGGATTTAGTTACTAGTGTTAAAGGTTCTCACAATCATAGAAGTCATCGTTGAATGTGTGGGAGTTAGTATGGATCTCCAGGTCCCGCTACTGGTTATTGATCGGAGAAGGGTATCAATCATGTCTGCATTATTCGCGAACCGTAGGGTGACACACTTAAGGGATACCGACACCATTCAGAGCAAATGTGTTCTAGAGAAAAGAATTGCAAAGCACTGGAATTATTTCAATGGACACCAAAATTGTTTAGGGTGAAATTGCTGAAATTGGTTCTGCATGTGATATTGAAATATTGCAGGGGGTTTTATGTGAATGTTAATTACTTAACAAAATTCTAAATAAAATAAATAAAAGTGTTTTATTAAATGAGAGTTGCATTAAATTTGGTGGGAATGTAATGGAGATGAGTGGATTTTTTAGTGGAATGGAAATTGATGTGAGTGGGAGCTCCACCACATGAATGAGGAAGAGGTGGGGGCACCCACCTTGGACGCCGACCATGGGAGGGGCTACCCTCTATCCCCTATAAAAGGCCCCTCACTCCTCCTCTCATCTCACACCTCCTCATGAAGGATCTCTCTCCCCCTCTAGAATTATTCCCCCATGATCTCGGATTAGCGAGATACATGTTACCGGTGGATTTTCGCCTGGAAGGAGTTGCTGCTTCTGCTGCATCGCTGGAGCAAGGAGGCGGAGGTTGTTCGGTGGACCGGACGTGTGTGCGATCACGGATGCGCTGCTGAGTTGCGACGCTAGACTTCCTCTTGATCCTGAGACCGGCAAGCGTACGACTACATCATCCATGAGTCCAACCTCATAACATTTTGTCGGTCTTCAAGGGTATGTTCTCTGTGGATGTATATCCACTCGTTGCTTGTATCTAGGTAGACAGATCTTGGTGCTTAGTAGTTCCCATCGTAGGATTTTTTTTCTATGTTGCGAACCCAATAGTGTGGTGTGACACAAACCAAATGCTAGCCTTATTGTAAGAGTGACCTAGTAACACAAAGGAGTACTTCTTTCACCTATGTGTTTTATGACATGTAGCCACCATAAAAGTACCATTAAAACATGACAATTGTGTGTACCTTAACTATCTATAACATGATGATCACCATAGATGGAGAAGAGGATTAAGTGAACCCATGAACCCATTTCCATTGTTCCTATAAAAGAAAACCCTTGTCTTGTCCTCTTACATTGAAGAGGATTGAGACACTTTTATATTCTTGTTTTGTTACATTAAACTTCCAACCATTAAAACAACCATCTTATTCCTTAAAACTTGTTTAGTGCATAATAAACTAAAACTTGTGACACTTTAGTAGAGAATAGATAGCTTTTCCTTCTTGCTCCCACGGATCGATACCCTACTTCCACATTGAGAGGTACTACTGTGATCCCCTGCACTTGGGGGTTATCAAGCGCTGGCTATAAAAAAGGCCGTGGATGGGGGTGAATCAAAGACAACACCTGACCCTGTGTGAGCACCAACTAGGTTGTATTGGTCATAAAGATAGTAATACACATATTCATATGTAATGATTTAATAAAGATAAAATTTGTGGGCAACACATCGTGATATACTAGAGCCTCTACGAGACACAGGCATACCAATAGTATTTTGATCCAACCATTGTGCCACGAAATACCGGACTACAACAATTATTAAGTGAAAAAACATATGAAAAACTTAAGAAGTGATGTTGCTGTTGTTCCCAAATGGATCGCTAAACGAATATCGTATTCCCCTTTCTGTCACTGGGTTTCCTACGAGATCACCGTTCACCAAGCATCTCACCTCAAGCCTTTATCAATCTCTAAGATCTTGGGTACCTACAAGTCCATAGATAGAGACAAGAGACAAAGACACAAATCTCTATTCAATCAATACACAATACTCCCAAGAATTAGATGCATATAATCAATGTGAAGTTTCACCCCAACCCACGGCCAGTGAGGATTACTCATAACAATAAGATCAAGGATAGAAAACATTGTGCAAAATATTTAGATTGAAATCAAATATTCTTATAAATTGTCACCGAATCGCAAGGAGATCTCCAGTACAAGCTAATGGGTATGGCTATGGAGAGGATGGAGGATGGATAGGATGAACTATGGTGGTGGATCTCCTTCGGTGGTTTTGTGATGCAATCTGAGAATGACGGCCCTCTACACGACGGTTGGTACCTCGAAATATATAGACGTCTTCACGAAAGTTGTAGGGTTTGGCGAGACGAATCCACTGGCACCTGGTACGGGCGGGCTATACAGGCGGACCTTGCCCGTACCAGTGGTCGTTAAGCCTCCAATCAATGGGTTTTCGACCCAGGTTTGCTTGGCTGTGTAAACAACCCGAAAATCTTCATTAATAGCTCCTGATTTCACCTTAAAAGTGTGATTTCATGCACAATAAAATTTAAAGCAAGGGATTGCACATCTTTGCAATAATTAGTAATTAGTAGCAAGGGTAGAGATATTCTTGGTCATTTGTTTGACTAAAATATGATTTAAATGCAGAGAAAGATAGCTATTTTCGTAGCCATCACTGACCATGGTTTTGGTAGCAGGAAGACAAATCATTGGAGTCAGGCGAATCTACCAAGAAGAGTCTTGACTATCACGTGGGTTACTTGCTTACTCACATATTAATAAGAAGTATTATGATCACTTACTCCACTTATTCCATTTGACACATTTACTACCACCATGAACCACATCTCTCCGCGCCTAATCTTTCATCTGCATGAAACTCCAAACAACCTTCGTATTATTTACTTTTGTGTTCTTTAATTTAATCACCATTCAATATACAAAACCCTTTCATTCACACTCACTCTTTTCCACCTCAAATCTTGTAGTCAATTCACTCAATACTAGGGACACCTTGAGTGCGACAGAAACATCGTAGATAAACACTTTCCTAAGTTCCTTCTTGGGATTCAATATTAAAACTGGAAACAATGCTTCTGCGAAAACTTACTCTGACAAACCTGTGCTCTTGCGGGCCATAAAAACTTTCAAGCACTTTTTGGTGAATGGTGGCGATGAGCATTAAGACCTTTACCAATAGCTCTACGTGGTCCGATACTCTTATTTAGAAACTAGCTACAGATGATTTGTGCACTTGTAGTAATCAAGCCTCATCTCCCTAACTCGGCGCCGGGCCAGATGTGAGATCAAGGATACACCACAAACCGGTCAGCCGACCAACTCTAGCGGAGAAGGAGGCCACCACTGCCATGCCCGGGGTTGATGCTCCATATGTCCTCTTTCTATGAGCCTAGTACCAGGAGCGCTCACTGCCAACAACGAAGACGACGAGATGGAGCAGGTGCAGCCGCTGTGGCCCGTCTAGGCCCAAACCTAGATCAGACCTGTCGACAACCACCCTTTGTCGTCTGCCACCTGCCACCGCGATCCGCCAAACCCCGTTGGACACCGCCATGCCGCAACACCGTCGTTGATGAGACCGTGCTAGCGTCGTCGACCTACCAGATCTTCAACCGAGGATCTCCAGCGCCAACACGCCAAAAGAGCATTGCATGGCGACAATCTCGATGGAGGTGAAGGGGGTTCTAAAACGGGGCCCTTCAGTGCAGACCGGCACGCCGCATGGGAGGGGTCCGGAGACGAACAAAAAAAAGGACAAGTGTAAAAATGAAATGCCTTACACACCATGTCGGTGTGACATATTCATGACAAGCTTCTGGAGGCCCTCTCTTAGACTTGCATGCGTTACACAATTATCCATTGTATTCCTATTTGAGATTAGCTGATCACGTGTACCACGCGATGCACTAACCTGTCGAAAGTAAGGTTATAAATCGCTCATGTGTTTTCTGGCCGAGCGATGTGGTACTAATATTACGGTGCATCATCGAGTCTTCCTCTGGTGTACCACGGTACGGGCCCCATTAATCAGCCCACTATCTATTATATACTAAAAGCAATATAAGGGTGTTTTTCAAGGCATCACGTTGATCCACATCACCTAAATTATTTTGATAGTTAGATCTAAAATTTATGGCTAGGATTTAACAAAAGACTAATAGTTACGTAACCCCTTAATCTGGGTTGACACGTTCTGTGTTAGATACACGCGTACGTATACGGCCGTGATTTAACAGAGTCCGGTTTGTTCAACTCATGTGCAGTGCATGCATCTAAAAAACCTCATGCGCACACGAACCATGTCGTGCGAAATACCAACTCGTCAAGCTACTGTTCCCCAAAACTCATAAGGCTAGCTACGCGCTAGGAGTATAAGACGAGCACGCTCCTTTTTTTTTAGAGTTATTATGGCCTGGAATTAAATAGAGTCTGGGAGCGGTACGTGCAAGCTGAAATTATTTTATCTTTTTTTTTTGAAGGGAAGTCTAAGAAAGGTCCAGTAAGAACCTACAAACCTCAGTTGACAATAATAAACTAGGTAAGTCAGTGTGTGAGTCATTACATCAGATCGCATGTTTCAGTTTACGAGTAGCGTTCTACGAGATTTTCTTGAAAACATTCATCAATAGTTCACGGTGTCGGAGACCAAAATTGTTAAGTCGGTCCCAACGTATAGAATTTCCATGACAATTCACAAGTATTTACAAAATTTTGGCAACTCGACAATCATCCACGACATTGAACCATCACAAATAAGTACATGCGCTGTAATAAAGCTATATCATCAAGCATGTAAAAGATCTCTAGATATCATCTTGCAGGAACTAGACAATCATCCATCATGTCCCAAAAACTACATGGAATCATTTGAATCATTGTTGTCTAAGAAAGGTCGACTAAGACTTTATAGCTCAACATGTCAACTAAAAGTGAATCGGTACATATCTATCACAAGGTCAAAAGAAGATAGATTATATCATCTACAGATAATATAGAAACCAAAAACGTCGACCAAGCTGCAAAAGTAGCTAAGCCTGGGACCAATAAAACTTAGGAAAAAACTCAACTAAGGAAAAACTCGGGCGACCAAGAACATAATTGGTTCATAATGTCCAGATTACTAATATACAAATTATTATTACTTTTTATAGTACTTTTTATTTCGTTACATAAGGGACGCTTTATTACTTTAAAGGTTTAAGTATTACATCAAGCTTCTGCATAACAAAGGACGCACACAACGACAACTTGTCCGAAGAGAAGAAAATCAAAAAAAAAAAAGGCGAGATATAGGTACTCATGAAGAAGCTCCAAAACACCTATGGTGATGGGAGGCAATTCGAAGACCACGCTGTCATCCGTATTATATAAAAATATCCTTCGTCGTGTCTTCTAACCGTGGGACACCTCCGTAAATAGGTCTATATTCTCCACATGTTGTATAGACGGCCATAAACGAAGCATATTGGTTCACCAGTAGATAACCTATGGTGATGGGGAACAATTCGAAGATCACGCCGCCAACCATGAAAGTTCTCTTACTATATTACCATAGAGGAAGCTGCCTAACTGATATTAAACATAAACTGATGTACCAAATGAGATTACACCATAGAGGAAAGCAAAAAAATATGGCAAAACTACTACAGATTTTTTGTCTATCTATGACATTAATCAATTGAATCCAATTTTCTCATAAAGTGTTTTGGTAGTATAATACACTACTACTAAAGGAGTGTTGATGGGGTAGAACTTTGTAGTTGTAAAGTGCGATGTTGTGTGGTTATGGTACATGAGACAAAAACTCATTTGATCGAGAATGTTTATGGTTGTTTTCAACAATGGATGATATCAAGGTGATAGTTAACCAGGATAAATATATCAAAAAAATTAGTGTAGACAACGATGTAGATACATACAAGAGATTAGAAGAAATAATTACATTAAGTTTGAGTAGCTATATTCTTGATTTTCTTATTACTTTTATAACATTTTCCTAAACAATATTCAAACTTACATATTACTAACAGTGTTTATGCATAAATTTCAGATGTTTTAATGCAGACTAAGTGTGTCGTGTATTTCAAAACTATGGGGCAAATTGATAAAGAAAAAGAATGCTTATCGCGTGTTGTTTTCCTACCTATTGACATTTTTTCATTGGACTAACAAAGTCATTTTTCATACATATATTGATCTCCTAAACCTTGTCATTAAAAGGCAATAACTATTATTTCTTCACAATCCTCATTAATTATATAGTGTTATACCTTTCATCTTTTGGTTCTTTACTATAGTACACAACAACTAATATATCTTAGTAATTATACCTTACATTATCATCTAATAAGGGAAGTATTATTTAGGCATCATTTTAGGTTTATTTAGGTGAGTCCATCTTATATGCATGAAATATAGTTGGAGGTTGAACCGTGCACCAATGTCACATCAAATAAAAACTATTTTTTTCTTAAACCTTGAGTTAACCATTTTCCCAGAAGTTAACTATGATTATAAGAGGTTTTCCACAAATGTGATATTTTGAGTTAACCATAAAATTGTGGTGACCATATAGGACGGTATTAATTGCAGTCTTAGAGGTTGCCCTCGCAGGTTGATCCACATCATCGGAATTATTTTTAGTTGTTAGATCTGAAATTTACGGTTAAGATTTAGGGTTAAGATTTAGCATGAGATTGTGTAACTTTATTGTAGAGTCCGTGTAGGTCCGTGTATAACAAGTAAGTTCAGCCTAGCTTCCCCTATCCCTGCGATTCCGGTCTAAGTACAAAAGAAATTACCCGTAAAAAAATAATTATACAAAAGGAAAAATCAGGGTTACAGAGTCCTCTGCCCTTCATGTATTCAAGCACGCCGCCGCATTCGCCTTGGTGCTCCACATCGATCGACCAAGCGTCCAGGTTATGTATGCACACCAGCTATCCTCGCCTCATACATGGCCATTTAAGGATTCACCGCCGCAGTGCATGCATATGAGCGGCCACGAGTTAGTTTGAAATTGCCTGATGCATGCAGCAGGAGCTAAGGTAGAAGATGCATCAAGATGGCATGGATATCGGCGCCCTCGGCTTTAATTTTTAAAGTTGCGTGTACAAGACGCGAGACGTATGCATGCAGTAGATACAAGGTCGATCAAAGACGTTCCTTAAGACTAGCCTTGCACATAGTAGATACAAGATCGATCAAAGACGTTCCTCTTGCAAACTTCCTTGAGCTAGGTAAGTAACACGTGATAGGTATATGCAGAGTATTAGGGGCTGTTTGGTTTAGAGGATGTCATTTAGAGAATGAGGATATCCCAACCAGCTGGTTAGGGTAGCCATTTTTTGTGTTTGGCTAAAGTGGGGAAAAAGTGGTTAGGGATAGCCAGTCAAAATCTACAAACACGAAAACACTTCGGAGGAACTATCCAAAAGTGGTTGAGCTCATCCAGCTCCTTTTGTGGGATATGCTCAACCACCATTTTAAGCCAAAAGTGGTTATCCATATCTCCTCCACCCTCTAAACCAAACACTGGATAACCACAAAAAAAAAGTTTACCGCTTCAACTATTTATGAACTCATCCATCCGAAAATAAATGACTCGAATTGTCTAGATTCACGTGTATCTATACACTAAAACTATGTCTTGATATATGCAAATCTAGACAAATCCAAGTTACTTATTTACAGACGAAAGAGAGTATAATGCACTGTACAACATGTGTGATCGCTAAAGTTTTCTTGGCAACATCAATGTACAACAAGAGGTGCTTACATGCATAGGAACATATGCAAGGAACATATGCCGCTTGCAAATTATCTGTTCTTCTGGCTGAAAGCTCTTCGTTTTATTTTCCATGGTATCACAATTTAAGCAGTCAAGTTTATAGCTTTTAATGAGGTTGTTATTATCTCAAAGTCCATATTGCAGTGCATAGGGAGCATGCATAGATTTGGACTGTACAATAATTTATCACGGTGTGACTAAAAGGCGAATTTTTTATAACCACTATCATTATGTCGAGAAGAGTGTGGATTTAGTTTAATAATTTATGGATTTCATTTTGAATTAAGCAAATAAAGAATAAATTCTTACATTGTTGAGTGTCTCTCGGATCCATGAGCAAATAGAAAGTTTACAATAAAAGACCATGCACTCAATTGTTAGAAGGGCCTAATAGATGATATATCCAATATCTAAAGGGATTTACGCATACTTAGCATTTTTGCAACCTTAGGTGTGGCGGGTGCAAAACTCACCTTCATGCAAACCGGAATAAATAGCTCATTTCCCTAATTATATGGCTACAATGATTTTCCTTTTACTTTCTTTTCCATTATAGTCACAACCATAATTTCTCAAGCATGCTCAGGATTGTGAGCTAATAATAATCTTATATATTAGATCAAACCTTTCTATACCAAGTATTTTTTTTATCGAGATATCTCTCTATTTATTACATGCTTACTAACAATAAAATAATCATTTTTTTTGGAAAGTACTATATGTAGTAGATCTATCTTTGTGTTGGCCGACGAGGTAGTGATGAATGGAGTTTACGACATGGACGTCAAACTTGCACTCCCAAGTGTCTTCCTTTTAACCATATTTCTGATAACTTGACTACAATAGCATATTCAGGTACATGCAACTTGCAATTGTAGATTTAATCATGCATTTACCAGATTAGTTTTGCACTTTGCTTCCCAACACATGCATTATTATGGAAACCATTTTTGTTACAAACTCCATATAAGACATCCAAAATATTGAAAAATTGGGTTCTTTCCCTAAGTAAAAGAAAATGTATACAGTGATAATTCTTGAGAAAAATTAAGAAAATGAGTGTGTTCCTACTCAAGATTTTAAATTTCCTTTCATTTTCTAAGGTATACGTACATACAATCACGTTGTTGTTCTTCACTTGATACGAAAATCTATCGGATGGAGTGTCACTGAAATCATCAAAGAAACTATGATAGGGTTAGGCAAGCTTTTTCCAGTAAAATTACCCGTGTTCAAAGAAAATAAAAAGTGTTTTAGGTATCATGTCGTGAAGATACTGAAGTGAATACAACTGTAAAGATAGTTGGTGTGCTCTTCTATTTCTCGTATACATTGTTATTAATCTTATATTTTGCAAGATCTTACAAGTATGTTTAGAACCATCTAATGTTATAAATATTACTGATCTGTTAAAAATTTGGTGCAAAGGGAGGAGTCCTACTATAGCCTTTGATAAGTACATTGCATAAATAATTAATACTAACAACACCTTATTGGAGATAAATATGAAATCAAGGCAGTGCGTTGTGAGTGATGTAGTCTTTGAAAAAGTAAAATATACTTTTTTCCTGATAGTGAAATCACATGGAATTAAGTGGTAAACTAGAATGTACAATATCTTCGTAGTAATTCTAAAGTTATTGTATAATTATATATTGGCTGGTAACATACATTGTTTTTGCTCTTTACCATTTTAGCAGTACTTTGAGTGTGGTATTTCCCTACTTTATTTTAATCCCGGTGTATGTGCACATGCGTGCACACATAAGCATCATTAAAATAGTCGTCCATGTCTCATCTCTATAAAGTTTATAGGAATGACCAATTATGACCATTCCATGAATTTAAGCGAACAAAGTTGTTTTTTCCACAAAAATGATATTTTCAAAGCGTAACATTTGTGGTAGTTATAAAGTTCTATTAGTGTAATAGATAATAAATATTAATATTATGAAAATATAGAATTATTTATCTCACTCTAATAAAGGCAACGCCCTCGCATTTGCGAGGGCCACTATGCTAGTTATTACCTAAACAAAGAAAAGACCTGTTCTAAGAAGTACTATCCGTTCAAAAAAAAAAAGTACTTGAAAAAAATTCTATGAGTGAACCTGTACACCAACTAGCAACAACCATTCATGCACCTAAAAGTCACTTCAGTGACGTAGTGCACAGACAACTTATTTGATTTCTTCCGATAGAGGTTAACATATCGAGTCACTTTTCGGTAGTCGTCTTTCAGTAAGCACGCATGCATGTGATTAAAGTAAGGATGAAGCATTGTAAATGGCACCACTATACCAAGATCAGAAAATTATACTCTCTCCGGTCCATATTAATGTTCTTAACTTTATCTAGATACGAATGCATCTAATCTAAATACTTAACTAGAAACATCCGAATATAGATAAAGTTGAAAACGTTAATATAAATCAGAGTGAGTACATTAATTAATATCCTAAAATAGACCGCCCGCTCAACACCTGAACTAACTCAGCTGCTGACTCCATTCAGAAATATAAGACATTTTAGTTTTGTGAAATGAATGTATCTAGACGCCTTTTAGTGTATAAGTTCACTCTAAACCTCTACGAATCTATATAGTAAAGACATCTAGATATATTTTATTCATAAAGCTAAAACATCTTATAATTCTGAACGGAGAGAGTACCACTCAATCATTGCCTAGTGGCCAGCACCGGTGAGCGCGCACACCATCCTCCATCCCCACGGCTTTCTTTTTCACCACGGCAAAATGCAGTAGACGATTTTATAAGGACAATCTCATGGCCGACTCTGGCGTCACGGTGTCAACAGTGACATGTGTGCTTGCATATAAATATTTGCATGATCAGATTATGCCTCTGCACGGCCAAAACGAAACTAAACTTTCTAACTCATCGCACTCATAGGCACATCATACTTGTTGGTTTTCTTTTGAACACATCATAGGTGGGAAAGCTAACAATGATGATTAACCTTCTTCCTGCATGTTGTGGTTATGCTGTTATGCTTATGGAAAGGCTGCATGGTGAATTGAGGATCTGCATCCAATATGCCCCATTGCATGGGAGGATATTTTGTGTAGTTCGTATTTAACAGTAGCTCGTGTCATATACTTTTTTTTCACCAAAACTTGGACGTGATCAGTAACTATTTTCCTACTTACCTTTTTTTTAAACGAGGCAACATTTTTGAATCCTGATCCTAACGGAGGCGTGGAAAGAATAATTAAACAGACGAGAGTTTCTAGTTTTTTTTTTGAAAAGAGTATATATTAATATCACGAGATACCAATTAGACCCGCCCTCTGCAACAACGCATGTCCTAGTGGTCTTACGGATGCACACAACCCAGAAAAAATAAGAAGAATTACAAAAAGGAAAAGTTTCGCTACAGAGAACGATTTCTCGAAGCAACGACACTAACACCAGCAGAAAAACACCGGTAGTCCAACCACTCCAATAGTGACGCCTTCAAGAAGGAAACAGTGCACAAGCGTCGTCGTTATCCGATCAAAGATCATAGATTTTCACCTTGGCGAAAGTCCTCGCTCACAAAACAATGCCTTTAACAAGGCCATTGCCAGACACAAGGTAAGACTGGTAACTTCTCCTGTGTTGTCGCCCCCACAAATAGTCGTTGTTGCGAGTCACCGATCACATAGCCAGCTCCTTGTCGCCACAAAGACTCAAATCACCATCGCTTCCCTGATGTTCCAGCTTTCCAGACATTCTCTGTCTTGACTTCACCATGGATCGTCGAAGACATGACACATGATGGTAACAGATATCAGAGCTTCACAACGCTCCCGCTGAAACGAAACGACTAGAAAAAACATGGATACGTCCAACTGAATTCAATCTGATCCAGCAATCTCCAAGCATACTCTCCCATGGGAGTTCGCCGACGGAGCCTTCCGGAACTCGCCACTCCATACCAGATCATCGAGGACATGCAGCCAACAGATCTTCATCTTTGTGCGGAAGGAACCCTAGGACCGCCACCATTATTCAGGCCGATCCAGCAGTCCCCACACCGCCGGCCGGCTTCCAGCGAATGGTACGAGCATGTCAGCCATCATCCCTTTCGAAGCCATGGCTGCACCCATAGATCGGTTAGAGAGAGACCGAGATGCAGCGTCGCCGCCTAAGGCAACCACCACACCGCTTCCAAGTCCGCACCCTCGCCCCCATCTTCTCATCCGCACATCCCTTCTAAGCCGCTAGCCAACGCCGCTCGGGTGAGCGCCGCCACCCGCCGCTTGGATCCACCATCACCGCCCCTTGGTGTCTACCCCTGGAGCGAAGAGGATCGACAGGTCCGCGCAGATCGCCCGCCACCTTCGACAGCCTAGGCGTGGCCACCACCGCCGGCGAGGTGACAGCGGCAAGGGAGAGTGACGCGCCGGGCTAGGGTTTGATGGGCGCCAGGGCCGCCTCATGGCGACCCATGAGCGATCTCCGTGGGTGCCCGAGTTTCTAGTTAATTAGAAGAAAAGGGTAAAATCCACTACAAAAGGTCACAAAAAAGAAGACCACAACTCTCAAACCCCAAGGACATTAGTCGAACGGGCATACTTTAAACATAAGAGAATTGTTGTCGTGGCAGATATAGAGGAACTTTGGCGACATCGATAAATCCACTCTCAATGCAAGCTAGTTTTGTCATTTCCACAAGCACTTGATCTCTGATCGGCTAACTTGAAGTGAGCGCGCGATCGCCCGGGACATCGCAACCACCATGTATGGCGGCACGACAAAAATGGTTCTCCCCTTTGCCTTCGTCTCCATCACCGCAGTGGTCACCTCCAGCGCTTTGGCTTCATCATCGTCTCTAGACTTCTACTACACCTATCATCACAACTTCAGCACGATCATCGCCTCCTCACGGTCCTCGTCATGTCCTCACCATGACGGCCGCCCCTCCCTCGTCATATAGATAACATTATATATATTATAAAATAAGTATTTTAAAGTATGATATCTTTCTGTAGTTCCAATTTATGTTTTACTGAGAATACATAATATAAAAAAGAATTGTACTGCTAGCATGTGTGTGCCAACATGTTGTAGAACTATTTTCAAGTCCTTACACATGTAAATATATGGACTAATATTCATGAATTTCGATTACCTCAGATGTTTAGGTTTCTTTTGATAGAACAACCCCTCAAGGTTCATGGCTTAGATGGGCGGAGCTCCTAGTAGGGCAAAGTAGGGAAGCCACACTACCTTGATTTTTGGCAAAAAAAACTTTAGATGTGTATGTTTCTTTTGAACAATTTGAGTGTCCATACGCTGAAAACGGATTTTATTTGAGAAAGTTATGCTTGTTTAGCGAACACTGCGCAAAACTAACTCTGAAATGAAATAAAACTAGGTGTAGTCTAGTTTTAAACCAACTCTTTCTCTTTGCAATAGCTAATCCTCAATCTAATAAAATTTGAATCTAAACAATGTCCTAGATAGGATATCTAAGGAGGACCTGAGGATATTTTTGCCATCTTATGCCGTGTGACAAAAGCCAACTCTAATTATGTGACAGTTTATGTTTTATATTTCTATTTTAGTTTTTTTACAATGAGAATATATTAATATCACGGAGATACCAATTACAGTTAGACTTTGTAACAACACAATGCCCTAATGGAATCACGGATGTACACAACAAAAAAAAGAATTACAAAAAAGAAAAGTCCCGCTACATCGATCCATTGGAGAAAAGTCCTTGCTCACAAAACAATGCCTTCAACAGGCCATTGCGAGACACAACCAATTAAAGCCAGACCTTATATTTTCATCTTGAAAGGTAATACTATGAACTTCTCATGTGATGTCGCCCCCACTTACTATGCCGATGCTACAAGTCACGAAACACCAAGTTAGTTCCTTATCGCCACAAAGTCTCGAACCACCATTACTAGTCCTCTGATTTTGGCCTACATGATTCATCCGTCTCTGACTTCACCATGGACTGAAAGATGTGTCCCATGATGGTAAAAGACAATAGAGCTTTGCAATGCTCCCACTGAAACCAAACGGTCAGAAAAAACACAGGCTCTATTATGAACCTGAGCCTATATAAGATAATCTTGAGATATTTGTTATTCATATGCAGAGAATTAAAGAGTTCAAAGATTATCTTAATATTTGAATAATATGTCATGCTTCATATCATTTATCGCCTTGTTGAGTTGACATTGCTTTTGCTGGTGGCGACAACAACAATTGAAAGGGCTTTCTCGAAGGCAAAGATAATCAAGACCGAATTGGTATTTACTTTTTTTTGGAGTTCGTCCTACCTCAGATTTTTCGGTCGTTAGCCACTTGGCATGGATGCTCCTATTTGTCAAGATTTATTCCAGGATTTGACTGGTAATAATATTCTTGATCTATCTGACATGTTCGTCAATAGGGAGGGGTCTGTAGTGATTTCATCAACATCAAGATCTACTGGCTCTGTCTTTTGGAGGTGCTCATAGGGTCTGTAGTGATTTCATCAACATCAAGATCTACTGGTTCGGTCCTTCGGAGGTGCTCATAGGGGTAAGATTTTGTGTGCTCCCATATGCTTTAGTGTTCCTGTGTGTGTGTTATTAAGTGTCTACATCAGTACTATGTTTCTCTAAAAGGAATTATTAATGAGGAAAGTAGAAATAAATTTCTAACTTTTACGTGAATTATTAAGGATGATAGTGTTTTTAATTAGTATTTCATTTCATTCAGCAAAATTATCTTCATGTCCATTAGAAATATTACTTACGTGGACCGTAGTTATTTACCCAACATAACAAATCTAATTTGAGGTTAACGACAGATAATTGAATCATTATCATCACATAGTTATCCAACATCATATCTTAGATTGAAAATTAATTTAATGTTTTGAGAAAATATTATGTACAATCTACAAAATTTCTTATTAATATAACAGTTTGGAAATGGCAAAAAACTCATTCACTCATGAATTAAAAATGATGTTTCCCACGTAGAATATATTTTGTTTATTTTTAATATGCATCATTTCTTAACATACTAATAATATATGTAGCATATGAGTTAATAGATTTACTATTTTGTGTTTATTTTTGTGTTATAAGAAGTACTAGAAAACAAATCTATGAGTGAACCTGTACACCAACTAACAACAACCATGCGCGCACCTAAATAAAAGTCACTTCAAGTGACATAGTGCACAGGCAACTAATTTGATTTCTTCCGATAGAGGTTAACAAATCGAGTTACTTTTGGTAGTCGCCTTTCAGTAAGCACGCATGGAAGTGATTAAAGTAAGGATAAAGCATATTAAATAGCACCACTATACCAAGATCAGAAAATCATACTACACTAATTAATAGTATCCCAAAATGGACTGCCCGCTCAACACCTGAACTAACTCTAGCTACCACTCAATCATTGTCTAGTGGCTAGCACCGGTGAGCGCGCACACCATCCCCACGCCACATCTTATTCTTTTTCACCACGGCAACATGCACTCAAGCAATTTTATAAAGACTATTTCATGGCCGACTCTGGCGTCACGGTGTCAACAGTGACATATAAATATTTGCATGATCAGGTGATGGCTCTCCACGGCCTACAAAGTGACCAAAAAGAAACTAAACTTTCTAACTCATCCCACTCATAGGCACATCATAGTTTTCTTTTGAACACATCATAGGTGGGAAAGCTAACAATGATGATTAACTTTCTTCTTGTGATGATGTTGTGGTTATGCTCTACCTTGTATGGAAGACTATGGTATGCATCCAATATGCCCCATTGCATGGGAGAATATTTTGTGTAGTTCGTATTTAACGGTAGCTGGTGTCATGTACTTTTTGTACAGCAAAACTGGGAACATTTAAAACGAGGCAAAATATTTGAATCCTGACCCTAACGGAAGGCGTCTGGAAAAAAATAATTAAACGGAAGAGAGTTCATAGTTAATTAGAGGAAAAGGATTAAATCCACTACAAAACGTCACAAATAAAAAGAAGACCACAACTCCCAAACCTCAAGGACCACTTAGTACGAGTACCCTCAAACCGTTTTGGTCCATTCATTTGTGTGAATCCTGAGGTCTAGATTATTTTGTACTAGTACTTAAAATATGAGTTGTATAATTTATACTAGTGTCTAGAACATCGGTAGTATTAGTTGCCGAATGGGCAAATTTGGCAAAATTTGACAGGACCTGCGCCAATTCCGAGCCCATCTGTTGTGATTAAGTCGTATAACAACCCTCATGAACAACACCTTGACAGCATGCCATTGATGCTTCATGGAAGAAGTGTAATTTCCTGAGTGAGATGTTCTTCCATTGTTTAATTCCCTGAACAGAATCACGTCTCCACCAACTGAGACAAGAGGCCATCCCGCGTGACGGCGACAGTGATGTGGTGAGGATCAACCTGGCCGTCGTCTTCGGTGACTCTCTCTTGATACAGGCTTTCATCCTGCTTTGTAAATAAAGGCAAACGGCCAAACCGATACAAGGTGAAGAGGAGATCCTATTACAAGCAGGTCACAAAGATAAACAAAAGAGAAAACAGGAGACGCCACGCCCAACGGGGCAACCTAGACCATCGAACACGTCGAAGTCGAAGAAGTTTGACGCCGAGACGCAGACTCCACGAGCTGCACCCAGATAGAACCTGAGCTCTCCGACGACGCCCCAAGAGGGTACGAGTTCTATTTTCTACGAAATTAACAAGCGTAGAAGGATGAGATTGAGGATCAGTTACCGGGATTTTAGGTTACTTAAATGCCATATTTAGTTGGACTGAGATTAATTGCCACGATTTTCTCCTTAAAATGTCTTGAATAGCCTTTGAAAATCAATGATCAAGATTCACCGCTCGGCAGTAGTAAAAGGTACTGTAAAACGTACCTACTTTAAACAGAAGAGAATTGTTGTCGTGGCAGACATAGAGGAACTTTGGCGACGTCGATCTAGCTAGTGATGCACGCCGGCCACTCACAGACACTGCAACGGAACTGATAAATCCACTCACACTGCAAGCTACTAGCTTTGTCATTTCCGCAAACACTTGATCTCTGCTGGGCTAACTTGAAGCGAGCGCGCAACCATGTACGGCGCCACGACCACAATGGCTCTCCTCTTTGCCTTCGTCTCCGTCACCGCGGTGATCACCTCCGGCGCTTCGGCTTCATCATCGTCCCTACGCTTCCACTACATCTATCCTCGCAACTTCACCACGGTCGCCGCCTCCTCACGGTCCTCGTCATCTCCTCGCCACGACGGCCGCCCCTCCCTCGAGGTGCTGCACCGCGACGCGGTCACCGGCACGACCTACCCATCGCAACGCCATGCCCTGGTCGCGCTCGCGGCAAGGGACGGCGCCCGAGCAGAATACCTCCAGCGGCGCCTGTCCCCGACATATCTACCGACGTTGACGACGGAGGTAGGCTCGGAGGTGGTGTCCGGCATCTCGGAGGGCAGCGGCGAGTACTTCGTACGTCTCGGCGTCGGGTCGCCGCCTAGGGAGCAGTACCTCGTGGTGGACTCCGGGAGCGACGTCATCTGGGTGCAGTGCCGCCCCTGCGCCCAGTGCTACGCGCAGGCCGACCCGCTCTTCGACCCCGCCACGTCGACGTCCTTCGCCGCCGTGCCATGCGACTCGGGCGTCTGCAGGACCCTGCCGGGCGGCTCCCCCGGCTGCGACGCCGGCGACTCGTGCCGCTACGAGGTGTCGTACGGGGACGGGTCGTACACCGAGGGCGTGCTCGCGATGGAAACGCTCACGTTCGGGGATAGCACGCCGGTGCAGGGCGTGGCCATCGGCTGCGGCCACCGCAACCGCGGCCTGTTCATCGGGGCGTCCGGCCTGCTCGGCCTCGGCTGGGGCCCCATGTCCCTTGTCGGGCAGCTCGGTGGAGCCGCCGGTGGCGCCTTCAGCTACTGCCTCGCTTCCCGCGGCCCTGACGCCGGCGCCGGCTCCCTCGTGCTCGGCCGGTCCGACGCCATGCCCGTGGGCGCCGTGTGGGTGCCCCTGCTGCGCAACGCCCAGGCGCCGAGCTTCTACTACGTCGGCCTCACGGGGCTCGGCGTCGGCGGCGAGCGACTCCCCCTCGAGTCCAACCTGTTCGACCTCGCCGAGGACGGCGGCGGCGGCGTGGTGATGGACACCGGCACGGCCGTGACGCGGCTCCCTCCCGACGCCTACGCCGCGCTGCGCGACGCGTTCACGGACGCCGTGGGCGGCGGCCTCCCGCGCGCGCCGGGCGTGTCACTGTTCGACACGTGCTACGACCTGAGCGGGTACGCGAGCGTGCGCGTGCCGACCGTGGCGCTCTACTTCGGCCGCGACGAGGGCACGGCGCTGACGCTGCCGGCGAGGAACCTGCTCGTATCCATGGACGACGAAGGCGTATACTGCCTGGCCTTCGCCGCGTCGGCGTCGGGGCTGTCCATCCTCGGCAACATACAGCAGCAGGGGATACAGGTCACCGTCGACAGCGCCAGTGGGAACGTTGGGTTCGGACCAACTACCTGCTAGCTCTGATACCACGTTCGTACATAGGTATACACAATAGGAGCGTACTGTACGGTATATATATATGTAACGTACAAGTAATTGAGAGCGTACTGTACGGTATTATTGTACGGTATTATTGTGCTTATAAAGTGGATCTATCAAAGTCATATGACAGAGTTGACTGGACTTTCTTGGAGGAAGTAATGCATAAAATGGGCTTCTCTCGCTAGTGGATACAATGGATAATGGTCTCTGTGACCACGTTGAGATACGCCGTCAAATTTAATGGAGCCTTGTTCAAAGCGTTCTCCCCCACTTGAGGTTTAAGACAGGGTGACCCCTTATTCCCTTTTCTTTTCCTTTTGGTTGTTGACGGTCTGTCTGCTCTGTTGAGATCAGAAGTAAATGCGGGAGGTTTATCGCTGGTGAGGATTTGTAGGAGAGCATCGGGAGTTTTTCATCTTCTTTTTGCAGATGGCACTCTTTTATTCTTCAAGGCAGAAGGTGGCCAAGCCACACGTGTGAAGGGCATCATTGATACATATGCTGCGAGCACAGGCCAATTAATTAATCCGGCTAACTGTTCTATTCAATTTAGCAGTAACTGCCCGGAAGAAATTCAAGATTCTGTGAGGCAAAACCTAGATATCGAGCAGGAATATTTTGAGGAAAAATATTTGGGCTTACCTACTCCATAAGGGCGGATGAATCGTGGTAAGTTCCAAAACTTGCAGGCCAAGTTGTGCAAGCGCATCATGTTGTGGGGTGATCTCTCTCAAAGGGGCAAGGAAATTATGATTAAATCTGTAGTTCAAGCGTTGGCAACATATATCATGGGTGTCTTCAAGTTGCCTTTGTCAGTTTGTGATGACTTGACTAAATCTGTGAGAGACTTCTGGTGGGGAGCGGATCATGGTAGAAGGAAGATGCATTGATTAAGCTGGGATAAATTGGTACGGCCAAAACATGAGGGAGGTATTGGGTTTCGTGACATGCGTGTGTTCAATCAGAATCTCTTAGCAAGACAGGCTTGGAGGCTTATAGAGAGGCTGGGCAGTTTATGTGCGCGAGTTCTTAAGGCAAAATACTACCCACAGGGAAATATTGTTGACACTGTTTTCACAGGTAACCCCTCGTCGACTTGGACAACCATAGCTTATGGTCTAGAACTTTTGAAGAAGGGTTTAATTTGGAGAATCGGTGATGGAAAATCGGTCAGAATGTGGAGATATAATTGGACCCCGCGGGAATTTAAACTAAAACCAATTGGCCATCGTGGGAATTCTCGTCTAAACCGCATCTCTAGTCTGCTGAATGAACGTGGTGAACGGAAGGAGGAGGTAGTCCAAAAAAATTCCCCCCATTGATGCAGCAGCTATCCTCAAAATAAAGACACCATGGACGTGGGGCGGATTTTATTGCCTGGCAATCTGAGAAATCAGGTGTATTTTCTGTTCGGAGAGCGTACAAGCTGGCTATATCGATGATGAACCAGCAACAGGACGCTGCCTCATCGAGTAGTGCTCCTGTGGGGAATAAAATCATTTGGAAGAGGATATGGAGCAGCGGAGTTCCTGAAAAAATACGCATTTTTGTCTGGAGGGCAGTGCATGGAGCCCTAGCTACGGAGGAGAATAAATGATGACGCGGTCTGCGTGTGCCTGGTACGTGCATGGTATGTGGACGTGAGCCAGAGCCAGAGGACATTGGGCATATGATTTTCAATTATCCGCATGCTATGGGTCTTTGGAATGTCATGCGCGAGATGTGGCCCATTCCTAGTTGCGATCAGTTGGTGGGCAATCGTGATAGCTGGCTGAGGAGTTTCTATTGCCACTAACAAACGAGGTATTTGACAAGGTCTTGATGGTTATATGGCGCGCATTTGGTTTGTCCGCAATACGGTCACACACTACAAGCCAATGCCACTGATTGAAAGGTCTAGGAGATTCCTATGTAGCTACATGACGTCCCTGGCAATATCAAGAACTTGTCCACAGAGGTGATCATGAAGGAGAAGCAAACGAAAAGCCAATTTTTTTTTTGCGGAAAATTCGGATCTATTTCATGAGTTCTTAAAAAGTACAAAGTATCCTAAACATAATAAAAATTACATCGAGGTATTTGGACCACCTAACGAAAAGCCAGTTTGTGAAGAAGGTGGTGAAAACTCTTGATACACCTAGGCCATGGGCTCGTCCACCAGAAAAATTTGTCAAACTGAACGTGGATGGATCTTTTGTGTCTCGGGATGGAACGGCAGGTGCCGGGATGATACTTAGAAGACATGATGACTCTATTGTGTTTTCTTCATATCGAGTCCTGCTTCGGTGTACTTCAGCACTGGAGGCTAAACTAAGAGCGTTTATGGAGGGTGTTTCTCTGGCTAGTGAGTGGTCTGTTGAACCAATCCTAATTTAAACGGATAGCATTATGATCCTCCAAATGATGAGAAGCAATGATAGGGACCGATCAGAGATGGGAAATCTTGTTGCTGAAGCAAGAGAACTGATGAGAAGGGCTCGCATTGCTGAAATATCAAAGGTGCCGCGGAATCAGAATGTTGCTAGTCATGAATTAGCTAAGTTTGGTAGATTGAATAACCGTACTGTTGTATGGTTAGGGTCTGGGCCAGATTGTATTCTGGATACCCTCCTCAGGGATTGTAATGCCACTAATATTTGATTAATACAATCACTTTACCCCCACCAAAAACAAAGTAATTGAGAGGGCACACAAGAACAAAGCAAAATAATTGCGGATATGTACCGTAGTTACATCTTTTGGTCGAGCTAGTCTGAAGTTGCACAATTTTCTACTCCCTCCGTTTCAAAATATAAGATGTTTTAGGTTTGTAAAGGTAATGTATCTAGACACCTTTTAGTGTGTAGATTTCGAGTGAACCTCGCCGAACCTATACACTAAAAAGTTATCTAAATGCATTTTCTTCACAAAGATAAAACATCTTATATTATAAAACAGAGGGAGTAGTAAGCAGACTTTATAAGTTGAACACAACTAAATGACTATTTGACGACACTGGCTCGTTACTAAATTCACTACACTGGTTCGTACTATTTCACCAAACTTCATACTAATTGCAACTTACTAAGTACTTCCTCCGTTTTAAAATATAAGATGTTTTAGGTTTGTAAAAAAATGTATCTAGACTTTTTAGTGTGTAGATTCACTACAAATCTGAGTGAACCTAGATACTAATAGAAGTCTAGATACATTTGCTCTATAAAACTAAAACATCTTATATTTTAAAACGGAGGGAATACATTTCCAACTTACTAAGAGGGTATAACAGCTTTTTTGGGTGAGATGGCGCAAAAACACAGCTCCAAATTTGGTGGGATTAAGTGGTCCCAATAAAAAAATTAGTGATCACACAAAATTTAGCCCCTCTACCTATTTTGGGTGATCCAACCAATCACCCAAAAAAACAGAAAAAGTGGAGGCGGGAGACCCCAATTGCCTGCGTGGGAATTTCACCCATGACGGGCCGCCCCCGTCGTCGCCGGCTGCGCTCGCCAGCAAGCATCGTCGGCGATGCCTCTAGGCCGCCCCACCCTTCCTCGACCCTTGTGTGCCCCTCTGCTTGCCGCCCCGCTCTCCCCCTGCACCGCCAAAATCCTTCGCCGCCGATGCCCGAGCCACTGACTTCTGCCTCATCCGCGACCACCGCCACCTAGGGAGGCGACCCGTCATCCTAGATTTGGCCGTGGACACCTGGCTATGCTCTATCTCTTCCTCAAGGCGTCGGCACCCGATATCGTCTCTCCCTAGCCCACTACTGCCCCATGCCTCGTCTCTAGCGCGCGGATGGCCTCATCCTGCTTTGTCTCGTCCCCGCCTAGCCCGTCTCCTAGATGGGCTGAAGAGGAGGATCTTGCAATTGAAATGATGATTGAGATGAAGCGAAACAAGCGGCCAAACATAGAGGTGCTCGTGTCAGCGGAAAGTTTCTTCACTAGAAGTGCAGGAAGGACATCAACGGGTAGTGTTGGACTATTTTGGAGTGTTGGGTACTCCCTAGGTCTATGCAGAGCGATACTTCCACCAGCAGTTCCGGATGGATACGGAGTTGTTCCAACTCATAAGAGGGGTGGTTGCTTGATACGATACGTTCTTCCAGTAGAGGAGGAATTACATGGGCTTTTTGGGTCATAGCACATTGCAGAAGGTGTCCATGACAATACGCCTTATAGCCTATGGAATCCCAGCTGATTTGGTCGATGATCATCTTGGAGTGTCTAAGAGAAGGACCATCTATTTCTTGAGGCACTTTGCAAGAGAAATTATCAAATGTTTCGGGGTGCGGTACTTGAGAGCACCCAATGCTCAAGACACCAAGAGGATTTTTGCAATGAACGTTATAAGAGGGTTTCTAGATATGCTTGCCTCAGTTGACTGTATGCACTGAAGGTGAAAGAATTGCCTAATAGCATAGAATGTAAAATTCACCGGACATGTCAAGGATATAACAATAATCCATGAGGATGTTATAGATCAAGAGACATGGTTTTGGCATGCCTACTTTGGATTGCCTAGATCATGCAATAATATCAATGTGCTCAACCGGTCATCATTGTTTCCAAACTTAACCAACATTTTCTCTCACTTATCCATATGCACTTTGCTTACCCAAAATATAGGTAGGCTATTGGAGATGCTCTAATAGTGAGGAATACGATTGATGGTTAGTCCCTTTTGAAAATCTGGGAGGGGTACAAGGGAGTTCGGGCAACTTCGCATGGCATCACCCTTGCCTCCCGCTTGGCAGCGCTTCCCCATCCTGATGGTGATGGGGATGCTGGCCAGTATCTCCCAAATGGCGAGCATGGGAGCAACACGGATGAACTGTGGGGCTAGAGCTGGGCGAACATCGCCAATGAAGAAGATGCAACGACTAAGGAAGCCACGACGGTGGTGAACCGGTGCATCTCGTCGGTTCTCCCAACACTGGCATATTTCTTCCTAGCGTTGCGCATCGCGAGCTCCGCTGGCACACGACGAGACCAACGACAACGACTTCGAGTGGCGCTCGACGCCTCCATGGCTATGCTAGATCCCGGTCATGATGGAGGGATGGAAGGCGGCTCTTTTAGGGGCCTACCTAGCAAGGACAGTCTTGGGCACCTGCACTAGGATAACTCCCTCGCTGGCACTGGCGATGGAATGCTGCCTGCGCAGTGGCACAACCTGTCCTAGCGGCACCTTGTCTACTTGAGGGTGAACGTGTGGTGAACCAAGGCCTGGCCGTTGGTGTAGAACCCATCTTGGGACCCGCCCCATCATGGTCTGGCACAACCAAGATTTCCGAGCTACTGTTGGGCACCTAGTGGGCCATTTGGCCCAAGTTAGGGCGTGTGATAGAGGGAATTAACGGAACACTCGGGAAGATGCAATCCACAAGAGTAGTTTATTAGAGTAAAAAATGCGCAACGGGGAGATACATGGCACAAGAGTTGACCTCAGGCCTCTACCAAGATAGGATGCACACGTCCCAATAACAAAGAAAAAAAGAAACAACAAAATAGTACAAGATAAAGGTAGACTCATGCAACGCATAAGATAGTTAAAGCTATCGTTTGGGAGGGTACTGGATATCCAAATCCACACCCAGTATTACCAATACACATAAGATTTTCATTTTCCATACCCAAAAGAATTAAACTTCTTCCACATGTGTGTGTGCTCTTGGTAATACATCGAATCAAATTGATCTGTTTAGTTGGCAAATTACTGTCCCCATATCCAGACTGCAATAAGACATTTCATTTTATCCACAGACGAACTAAATATTGTGGGTATTGGTTTGGGTGTGGGAGATGGGTACCCAATGAAAGATCTAAAGGTACTATAGCCTCGGTAGCACACTATCATCTCTAGAATCACGCCCTCAACATGGCAAAAAACTATGGCATTTCTCAACCAAAATAGAAAGCCACATATCTAGCTCTGATTGTTTAGTGAGTCCAAAGCCAAAATAAACTAGCAATACGAATTTGTACAAAACACTTTTACTTCTTTTAAGCTCATTGTGACTAAAACCTAAGTTTTGATCGACTATTTTTTTCTATTTTATCTGTAACCATGAACAACATAACTGTGTTCATATTGTTAAAACTCAAAGTTAACATTATATAACTCAAATATCTATCATGAAAAATACACAAATACTGAAGTAGAATAATATTTTCCCTAAATTGTGTTTCTTTAAAGTTTAATTGTAAATTGTTTGTAGTGAACTATTTCCAAATCTAAACAAATGTAGAAACATGGAAAACTCTCATCCATTTACAGAGTATGTTTTTCCAGTTGGGTTATTAGAGGTAGTGTGTCGTTTGACCGTCTATATGTTAATCTATGAATATCTTGATAGAGGGTTCTACTGCACGAGTCTAACAACAATCATCCTCATTGTTTGTAAAGTAGGATTTTGTTTCTAACGAGTATAAAAGTCTACAGTGTGTGAGACGTGAGAAAGTGAATTCTCAATTAGAGACTTCCTTTAGTGCAACTTATATTTTTTCCAATCTGAAAAAATCTTGTTACATACATATACAATTATTATTTTCTTTCCAATCCAACAAACATGTGTTCCAACTAAAATAGTTTTGTGGGGTCGAAAAAGGTTTCCAGTGTAATATATAAATTTGTTTCCAATGGACTTGAAATATGTTTGCACCAAGTATTAAAATGCTTCCACTGGGAGTCAAACCTACCACATAGGTGCCTTGTTCTACCGAGCGGTAACCCCTACATCAGTTCTTTCTACCGCCCAGAAGGGCACGGGTGAAAAAACAAAACCAATAAAAAACTATACAAGACGGAATTGGTAATGTGAACCAGATATTCACTTCTTTCATGGCTTTCCCCCAAAAAAAGTAGTGATTGAGACAAACTTTCCTTTTTCTGATGGTTATCCCTAGTCTATTACGTATTGAATTTCTTGTCTACTGGCTAAAATTTTGAAAGGATTATCACTGAATCGAAGTCACAAGAACTTTTATGATTAGATCATTTCTAATTATATGCTTTTTTTTCATAATACAAATCCAGTGTTTCCATGAACGAAAAATGGTTGTTAAGAACCATGATATGTACACTCTATCCAGGCCATTCGTGTTTGTGTTGAGTTCTGCACGTATTGTTTTTCATTTTGTTTTATCGTGAATGACAATACATATAAACTTCAAACTTTCCAGGTCAACAGAAAATGACTACAGTGTCTAAAAATTCCAATATGTTGGTGCACCTTAAAATTCTCTTATGAGGATTATACAAATAACGTCTATCATTTTAAGTTTTTATGGTCAACAAAAAAATGCAAAGTTTTTCCTAAACATTGTAGTTCTATTCTGTCGCTGCTCTGCAAAGTTTAAGTTCATATGTTTCATAAATAGTTTAGAAGAGACCAAAAATGACAACTTCCTAGTATAAAAGTAAACGCAGATCTTGATGCGCGCCGTAGGGCCTTTGAAAAGGGTGCAGGCGATGAAGTTGTAGAAGATGCTCATCTAGTAATGGAAGCAGGCGATCAATTTTGACAATGGCAACGAGTGGAAACGAACATAAAAAAGCTGGACACCCCATGTCGGAGTGCGAATGCAATGCAGGATGTAAATATCATCGTATATCAAAGTTTGAGATTGCTGACCACCCCTGCCAGGCGGTGTCAACCTTCTCTCGGACGCAGCTTATAAGCAGGTCAGGCCTCTCTTAACCAAGCCGTGTGGTACTATTAGAAAAGGCAAACCAACCTAGGAGATATGGAAGCTATCGTGGTGTGGTGCTGGGCCGTGTTCTGTTCGAGTCCATTAACATGACACGCTCTGACTTATATCTAATAAAACCAGCACATTTTAAACTAAATTTATCTAATGGTATCACCTTTTGTTTTCAGGATTTGGCGGAGTTGTTAGAATAAAACCAGCACATTTCAAACTAAATTTACCTAATGGTATCACCTATGGTTTTCAGGATAAAAACCACCATATTTTGTCGAAGTTGTCGCAAAAGATACTAAGCTCGGATTGAATGCGAATTTACACGAAAACTTTTTTTTTTAGGGATACACGAAAACTGATAGGTGGAAGTGTGGAACCCATTCGCAAGAGGCTATTTACTAGCGTGGACTAGGTCCCACATCTAAGCGCAAAAAAAGAATCAAAGCAACCAAAAATAAAAATAAGGAATCACGGCCGCCTCCCCACCTGATTGTCACTGGTCCACCTCCTCCAGTACGTAGCTCCCTTCTGATCCCGATAGCACCGCAGCCCCAATTCTCCCGCTCTCTGTCACACCCCACTGCCCGTCAGAGAGCACTTCCATCTCACCACCTGTTGATGGCTGAGAGGTGAGCAGCATCCACGATGTCGGTTTGCCGTGGGCCTCCGCGATGTCATGTGTGGTTCTTTGCCGTGGGCCACCACTCTGCCGTGTTGGACTCTTTGCCATGGGGCGCCACGCTGCCCCCTCAAGACAGACCCCTCCCCAGGCCTGCCCAGGTGGATGCCGCGTGGACCTTTGTCGTGTGCATCCACACGGCAAAGAAACCATCATGGCAGAGGCCTGATAATTTCTTTTTTATAATTATTTTTCTTTAATTCCAGCAATTCAAATATAGTTTACATAACAATTGTTCCAAATCAACATATATATCACCAGATAGCCAAACATGTCCATATATCCATAAATATCACCACATAGCAACAAATGTCTCATACAAATTCAAAGTAGCAACACAACCAAGTCCAAATCCATACATAGTGTTCATACAAGTTCAATATAGCCGACAATACAAGTTCAATGCACATAGAGTCCACATGTCATCGAGGAAACGGCGAATATGTACTCCTTCATGCACATCCTCCAAAATCGATAGCAAATACATGAGATGCACATCCTCCAAAATAGATAGCAAAATCAATAGGAAATACATGAGTTCACAGGTCAAGAGAATCTTCCGATATTTGGTTCATTCCCCTAACTTTGGTCTATGGTATCCCAAGAGATCTAATTTCTCTTTATGTGATTATACAGATTCCGATTGGGCTGGTGACAAGGATGATAGGAAGTCAACTTCTAGAGCTTGTCAATTTTGGGGAAGGTCTTTGGTATGTTGGTCTTCGAAAAGGCAAAAATGCATATCTCTCTCCACCACCGAAGGAGAGTATATGGCTGCTACAAGTGCGTGCACTCAATTACTATGGATGAGGCAAATTTTAAAGGAATACGATGTCAATTGTGACAAAGTGCCTCTTTTATGTGACTATGAAAGTGCCATTAAAATTGCGTATAATTCGGTGCAGCACACAAGGGCTAAACATATTGACATCCGCAATCATTTTATTCGCGACCATGTTGCTCATGGAGATATTGACCTATATTTTGTGAGCATGAAAAATCAGCTTGCGGATATTTTCACGAAGCTACTTGATGAAACAAGGTGTAATTATTTGAGGAATGAGCTAAATATCATTGATTTAAGGAGCTTGACTTGATCTCCCTTGCATACTTTCCTATATTTTTTTCCTTTATTTGGTTTAGGTGTGGGCATGGATATAGGGGGGGGTGTGGTCCTAATTATTGGGCTAACCCCCCACCCCATAACACCAAAAGCAAAATAAATAATTTCTCTTAATATCATTTTGTGATATGTGAGTTTATTGATGAGTATTGGCTATGAACTCAATATACATCTTCACGGTGTCATGCCATCTACTCCTACATGGTGGATTCGGCCACCGCCCTCTTCTTTATGAAGAGTTGGTTCTTTGAGGTTCTTTCATTGGTGTTTATTTGCCCATCTTGTGTTCTTATGAAAAAATTGGCTATTCATTCTCCTGGTACGCTAGCATCGCTCTTTTCCCCCCTTTTTGGTGTTTCGATGCCAAAGGGGGAGAAGTAGCTCTATTAGGATGTCGAGGATTTGCATAGGTCAGACAAATGCACATTTGATTTTTCAGTGTTTCCTTTATCCTTGCGTGTGCCCATTTAGCATTGAACTTTTTATTTGCTTTTTGGTTTGTGATTGTTTGAGACTATGTGGTTGTGTGAGATTATGGATCTATCCCGGTTATCATTGGAATTATCTCTATGGATTTATCTCTATATGAGTATGGATTCATCCCCATGCCATGGAATTCCGGTATTATCTTCATGGAAGTCTCAATGGTATTATCCTTAGAAGTCTCAATAAGTGATTATTATAGTGTCTATTGTTATACTATTGAGGACTTCATCTTCTGGTGGTATGATACATTCTTTTCTAACTTATCATTTGATCCTAGCTTCCAACTCATCAAAAGATGTGTACCTTCATGTGTGCATTTGTATTCAAAGTCAAACTTGTAGTATGCACACATCTAGGGGGGGTAGTAGGGATTTTGCAAATCCTGGTATTGTCATCTAACACCAAGAAGGGGAGATTGAAAGAACGTTTCATGATCCCTAGTGTTTTGTGTGTTAGATAACAATACCAAGGATTATTTAATGCGTGTTTAGTGGTGCAGATTAATGTTCACTTGAAAAGCAGCTAAACCAGAGTTTTTGGGAGGTGGATTATTCGCCCCTGGATGATCGAAAAAGGAGGGCAAGGCGCGTCACTCAGTATGGGCGACGGATTTTCTTGCGGATTGTCCGCAAGGGACAGAGCTTTTGCCTGGGCCGGATAATCTGCCCCCAAGGAGTTTTCCAAAGTCCGCTAAGGCGCGACATGTAGAAGAGGGGTGGAGTATTCAACGTATTAACCAGCCAGGGCTAGAGCTTTTGCCCAGGCCGGATAATCTACCCCCAAGGAGTTTTCCAAAGGCAAGCAAGGCGCGTCATGCAGAGAGGGGGCAAACATTTGGCCCGGATTGTCCGACTCCAGGTCAGATGTTTGCCTGTGCTGTTCATCTTGGTCTAAAGAGAGATCTCCACTTTCAACCACCCGAAGACTCTAATCTTTGGGGAATCGAAGGAGGAGGCCTCGATCTACATCAACACAAATCAAGGTCATCAATTCCCCTCCATTCACTTGGAGGATTCTTGATCTAGTGTTTCTTGCAAATATCTAGATCTCATTTTCAGTTATTGATTAACTTGTTCTTGTGGTAGCTTGTTATCATCACAGGAGCCTCCAATTTAGTTGTGGATGTGTGTCCCGTTAGAGTTGTAAAGGAACCGGTTTCCGCCTAGAAGGGTGCCAAATAGTAGAAGGTGGATCAAGCCTTTGGTGCCAAATAGTGAGGTCTATTGTGGCGTGGTGGTCTTAGTACCACACACCCCTTCAACACAGACGTACTTCCCTTAACAAGGAAGGAACTGTGGTAAAACAAATCTTGTGTCTCCGTGTGCTCCACTATGGTTACCTCGTTCCACTCTCTCCACCTTTACTCGCTTAGTAGTTATGTTTACATATAGGAAAATTACTCTTAGTTGCATATCTAGAGAATTTACCTTTGTGTTAAGGTAAAATTGAAAAAGTAATAGAAATTTGGTGTAGCACCTATTCACCCCCCTCTAGGTGCCCATACGATCCATTTCATATGCAACCGGCTTGTACTGTGGGGTGCACTCGGGTTTCGACGGATATTGACTAGTGAAAATGAACGAAGATGGCACGGTTGCCAATGTCACCTATGGCCTCGAGATAGCGTTTCTCCGTGTCCACCCGGTAAAGCACCGTTTACCTTTGGCGAAAACCCCGCCCAACACAAGAAGCAAATCACCTTCTGACTCCACAAGGTAGAACTTGTAGGCTTCCCGTATCTCTTCAAAGACTGGACTTGAAATTATTTGGCCATCTTGATGGTGCTCGCGCGCTGCTTCAACTGGATGTTGGTCGACATGATGTCTCCATCATATACTGCATACACTTCACCACGGAAGGGGGTCATGCATTTCACAAGCACATCATCATACGACGGATAAATTCCTTCTCCAAATACCTCATTGTAATCCCCGGTTGGGGTGCTCTCATCGGCCCAAGCAATAGCCTCCGGCTACCTTGCCGAAAAAAACACCATAATGGGGGGACTTCGTGATGGCGACATATGTCATAATATTCGATGGTATCTGCGCCTGAAACTCGGTGTTGTACTTATGCGTGAGTGGGTTCAAAAGGCGAAACTTGTGCGACTTTTCCCTCTGAGCAATAGCGATGATGCCATGAACAACACCGACGAAATAGAACTTTTGGATGAAGAGAATAGTTAGCCTTAAGATATGTACAATGGAAAATACTACCTCTGTTCACTAATATAAGACATTCTAGTTATTTCAAAATGTACGAGATACATCCTAAAATAAGTGAACCTACATACACGAATGTTTGAAAAAAGCTTAAATGTGAACGGAGGGAGTACAAATAATAAATGAAAGTTAGATTGGATGAATTTTGAACCTGCGTTGAATGTTCATTAGATTCTTCGTGAAGTAATGACCTGTGGCGAGGTTGAGGAACGTGAAGTCACCGATGTCTTGAAGTGTGTGATATATCGGGATCCATTTGTTGAGATGGAACTCGGGCTCTTTTAAAGTCGCGGCGCCAATGGCCATAGACTTCCCGATAAGTAGCGTAGGCGTCGACGTACTCCTCCTTCTCTAGGAAGAAGTCGCCAATCTTGGCAAGGGGTCCATCGGCCAGGAGATCGGACCAGTTCACCTTCATCCAGCTGCTCGCTATGCCTTCCAATCGAGGAAGAAAGAATACCAGGAAACAACGAGCATAACAACAGGGAGAGGAGAAGTCAAAAAGGGAAGCACTGTGCGGGAACAAGGAGGCGAGGAGATGAAGCAGAACTGCAACTACGTGGTCGAGGAACTGCCAATTTTATTTTCTTGTGATTGATAATATATGTATAAGGAAGTGGAAATACAATATCTAACGAACAGAGTTTGGTGATCTAGCGGTTAGAGTAGTGCGCTACAGAATGCGAGGTTGCGGTTTCGATTCCCTCCAACCGCGAGTTCAACAAACCGATTTTTATCTCATTGAATTTCTTCTATGAAACAGACTGACATGTGGGACCGGTCAAAATGATCATGAAGTACAACCTGGCAAACCGCGCTCACAGGTGGAGTCAGTTCACGGATAGCGCATTCGTTGGAAAAAAGAACCAATCATGCGCCCTAACAAAATCTGTGAAGATTAAACATGAGACGAAATAAGAAACTAGGCTTAAGGGCCAGGGACGAAATCCACAATGAATTAAATCACGAAACGTCATGCATGACCGAGCCGAAGGGCCTCCAATCACCTCCTGACGAAATAAACTAAAACGTCACAGATCCGCGACGTTTTTGGAACGTCATAAAAAATCGTCATGAATCATTCTGATTCTTTTAGTGTGACCTTCTTCACATTCAATCGATAACACTTAGTCGATTCCTAGACCTGTTAGGTGGAAATGTCCCGCTGCGAGTATACCGGGGGTTAGAGTGTGCCACGGGGTTTTGAACCTGATTTTCCTTATATCTATGGCCTAAACAAATATAAATCAATGCAAAAGTACATTGGTGGAACCTTGTGCCGAGAAAATGGAGGAAAAATGAGTTGAAAAAATGTGCGTTAAAAGAAAATGGAGGAAAAATGAGTTGAAAAAATGAATTTTTTTTGCCATGTACAAGCACACGACGAAGGTCCATGCTATCTATGCCGTGTACACACATCAAAGCTCCAATATTCGATTTCGTTCGCTATCAAAATTAGAAAAAAATTGCCGGAAAGATTTCGCGCGTTAATAAAATAATATGGCGCGAAAGATTCATGCGTAGAAATTATTTCGAAATTCAAAACTTTATCATGTGTGATGTTTCAACACATGTAGAAGTCCGTTACAACTGCGCCGAGGACATGGGCCCCACCTGACAGTTTGCCGTGTGTATTCTTTGCCGTGGGTCCTGTTGGCTCTATGCCGTGTGTCTTCGTTTGTTGTGTGCCCTTTTTCTGGTCTGTCGTGCCATTTTTCTGTGGCGTGTATCATGTGTGATTTTACCTTGACTCTTTTCTTTGCCGTGTGTATTCCCGCCGGCTTTCACAGCAAAGCAGAAAAAAGTCCAAAACAAATCCTGAACTCGTAGTGGTTTGACGATTTAAACCCTCAAGTCCAAATCCCTGTCGTTTGTACCCTATACTATGTAATCCCGGTCTAAATCGAACCCTGAAGCTCTTTGACCAAATTGACGTACGCCACGTAGGCAAGTTTTTACAAAAAAACCTAGATAAATTATCTATTATAGTATATTAGTCCCTAAATCTATTGTGGTTCTCTCTGTACTCAGCCACAAGCCACGGGAGAAGAAGCGGACGTCCTCGCACCGGTGCCCGTCTACTGCATCTGGTTCACTGCCCACGGCGCATCAACCGTACAACTGACAGGCCAGCGCCTGGGCGTGGAGGGGCGTTCTCTCCCTCATCCTTCTACCACAACGCCATCGCTAAGTGGAACTAGCACCTTGCACATATAACAAATAGCAACAGCACCGGCTAGCACATGGCATTAGCGAGCTAGGCACAACAACTAACGATCAGGAGATCAGGAGCAGCTGAGCGCGCGAGCGTAGTACATGGGAATATCACGTTGTTGTTGCCTCCAACGTTTCCTGCGTCGCTGATATTCCCCAGCGCCGCTCACGGGCGGACAGAGACGAGCAGCGCTTGGTCGCAGGCACACCTCCCCTTGGAAGCACCCCTGCACGCATGGTCAGGCACGCAGCCGTGGAGATCATGGTCACCGAGCACGCGCAGAGCAGCTGAAGCAGCGGCCGTCGGCCATGCGTTTGTCGGGCGCTCGGCCTTCAGGCACGCGGTCGTCAAGCACACGCGAAGCAGCAGCGGCGGTCGTCGAGCACGCGCAGAAGGGGATCGATCGGCACATAGAGAAAATAAAGAAATTGACGATGAAAGCTCTTACAACTGGGGTCCACATGTCAGTGAGAGTAACTCGAAATCCTGGCCAGGAGCACCCCTTTCCCGGTGCACCAAACAGCTCCAGGGTTTTATTTAGACCAGGATTGGATAGTTTAGGGTACAAACGACAGGGATTTCGATTTGAGGGTTTAAATCGTCGAACCACTATGAATTTGGGGTTTGTTTTGGACTTTTTCCCAGCAAAGCATTATTTACCGTGTATTGAACCACGGCAAAGAAGCGGGTCACGGCACCGTCAAATTTTCAGGTAGTGGGCCATGCAGCCCAAGAAGGCACCCACGCCATCGTATATCGATATGATTAGGGGAAGATGAGATCTTCAATTACGGCTAGACCTAGCTAGGTAGCAATAGACCACGACGTCGCATCCGCAGGCTTTTGGTTGAGGATGAAGAAGGCTCGGCGGCTGTTGAACATGGTGACTGAGACGACGTCCGGCGGATTTTCGCTTAGCCGCGTCGACGCTAGCCGCTAGCCGCCATCTCTTCTTCCCGTCCACCGCCCAAGCGCTACGGCATCGTCAGATCGAACGACAACAAATCCAGGCTGCGGCGGCGGAGGAGAAGGCGGCGCCGCAAAAGGAGGACTACGGCAGCGTCTTGCGTCTGCCCCCGCCTAATCGTGGCCCTCGCACATGGCCTGCGACCTCAAGTTCTTCCCCTTCAACCACAGCCACGTCCTGTGCGTCGACGATCACGGCGGCGCCGCGCTTTACGATGCCGACGCCTCAACAGTCCAGATCATGCCCAGCCTAACCGGCAGGCTGCTCGTCCCAGCCTCGTTCGCCGTGTCCCGCGCCGACGCCGACGACCCCGACGTCCACGACGACGACCCCGACTGCCCCGACGCGCTCTACGTCATTGACCGCGTGGGGCACAGCTTCCAGGCCCTCGTCTACGGCCAACGGCCGCGCAGACAGTTCTTGGATAGCGGCAGCTACGCCTGGCACTGGCGCCAGCTCCCTCCGCCGCCGTTCGACGTCAACGGCGACTCCTTCTCCCTCCTGTCCCACGCCCTGCTCCACGGGAGTACCATCTGCGTCTCCTTCCACCGATGGTCCAGTGAACGGCAGCCACTACCCGGCTGCACCTACTGTTTCGAAACTGCAGGCGCCGGCGAGTGGACCAAGGTCGGCGACTGGACTCTGCCATTCTTCTCCAGGGCCCTGCACGTCCCCGAGCTCGACGAGGGGCTGCTGTTCGGCATCTGCGGCCACCACTTTGGCGCCGTCGACATCTCCAGCATCAATGACAGCACGACCAACGGCCCGTCACCAGCTCCGGCGCTGCGGCATAAGTGCGTGGATGTCGACCCGCCGCCGCCGCCGGACTGGCATCTGCAGGGAGAGAGCGTCGCTTACCTGGGTGCCGGCAGGTTCTGCATCCACAGAGGCTTCAACGTCGAGGTCCTAGGGGCGTATGGGGACTGGTACACCGTCGACACCGTGACTATGCTCACCGGCGTGGAGGGTGGTGCGAGAAGCACGGTCGTCCAAGCTCCGGTTGGTCAAGCACAAAACCAAACGTATCGATGATATCCACCATCTGCTCTAAAATACTTTTTTGCTAGCAGCACATATGCTGTGCATGCAGCTTCAGATCGCTACAGTAACATTTGTTTATTTTGATTTAATAATTACTCACATTGCACGTTATTTTTTGTTTTTCTAACTTATTATGTGTATATATTTTACTATTTATATGGAAAGCATTCTAAAAAACCCACTACAATGCTCTACAATGGCGGTCTGCCAGAACAGAGCTCCGGTGCTGCGACACACGTGGTTACATTGATCCGCTCCGGAGTAGAACCCGTCGATTCAGCGTTGTGCCTAAGGTACTATAGATTCTGCAGTCTGCACCCACAATACCACATCATGGCCGAGATCATCTCGGGCTTGGACACCCACAATACCACAATACCACAATAATTCTACGAGTATTGATCTTTTCAACAAATTTTCGGAGTATTAGTTTCGTGAATGCCTGATTGACTGGGAGGCCTTGACTCGTGACATAATGAGCTAGATGCAGCACGTAAAAGTACTTCACCCGTTTAGAAAAAGATGTCGCATATTTGTCTAGATTGGTATGTATCATACATTTTTTCCTATCTATAAACTAAAACGCGTTTCAGATATATGCGAATCTAATGCGATATATGTTTTCCGGCAGAGGGAGTAGAAAAAATGAGTGGCCTCACACATCATGTAGGTGTGAAATTTTCATGACAAGCTTCAAGGCTAGATGCTTGAATTTTTGACTTGCATGGTTTCACAATTATCTATTGTCGTTTGTTTAAGGTAGCTTATTATCATGGGTACCACGTGATGCACTACACGATGCACTTAAGAGATTGAAAATCAGCTTATGAACCGCTAAAATGTGTTCTTGCTGAGCGATGTTGTACTAATATTAGGGTATAACTTGGAATGTGTGGTGCAGCGGCGCGCTCGCCAGCTTGCTGCGATGCTTGCAAGGGACACATAGTGCCAGTGTTAAGTAGTTTTGGTGAGAGGATTTATTGTTACACAATAGTAGGGATTAGTTAGTGGCACTGGCACTAATAGTTATTAGATTTGATCACACAGTTCATGGAGTAGTTCCACAAATATAAGACACAGGAGAAGATATATTTTACTTAGTTTAGTATAGAACACGTTACAGCGTGTCTTCACCAAGGCTAAAGGACTGAGCACAAATTCAATCGGTGGCACTGAGTTTGGATTGCAGGGTGGCCACTCATTTGAGGCTGAGCAACTTGAGTGACAGGCACAACCGACTGAATTGTATCCAGGTGTCACCTATATCATTTCTATCTCCCCACTATTGATCCATTGTTCAAACGATAAAGATAGGTTCTTGTACATGGACATGGATGTGCAATCTTGGGGGAAAAGGCAATAGAAATGCACTGTCATTTAGCAGATTTAGTTGAGAATGGACATGCACATTTCTACAATAAACGGTGAATATCTCTGAATTTCCCCCACATCAAACAGCTTAGGAAGATTTAGCATTCAACATGATCAATCATACAGCTTGTAGATGTAAGATAGTTATGCCTTACCTTGTAGTTATCCCATGAAATTACCGAGCTTTGTTCAAAAAACAGTGCATTTATTGAGGAACCAAGACGAGTCCATTTCGTGAAGATGAATCTTCTTTATGTGGGTATACCAATTTTTGGATATGTGTTTGGACATGGGCTTAGTTAACTATGGGTGATGCGGTTGTACTAGGTCAGGCCTCTTGAAAAAATATAGGTCTAGAAAATATTTCAATTTAATTTTTGTTTAAATTTAAAAATTGTTTGGATTTGAAATATTCATATTTGAAATTTGTTTAAATTTGAAAATTGTTCAGTGTTTAAAAATGTTCAATTTTGAAAGTTATTCGAATTTTAAAAATATTCTGATTTGAAAAAGAAAAGAAAAGAAAAGACAAAGGAAAAGAAAACCAGTCGAGAAAACCAATATAAAAAAACACCTAGAAAACCACGAAAAGCATATAAATCACGCGGAAAACCGACTGCCACTGCGCTAATAGGCCGCGGTCCAGTTTTCCCCCGCGGGATGGAGTGGAAACCATCCAAACTATGAGCGGAGAACAGGGTTTGCCCTCGTTCCTATGAGTTTTTGACCCCGTGGCGTAGCCGCTATCATCGTGTAGATTGCCCATGTAGATTTGCTTTGTGGCGGGACGAAACAAACACCTTCCTGCACCCTTGTGCCTATGCACAGACTTGTTCTTGAATACTACTCCCTCCGTCCTAAAATAAGTGATATGGTTTTGTTTAAATTCGTTCGTATCTATATATAATAAAACATGTCTAGATACATGCGAATCTAGACAAAATCATGTTACTTATTTTAGAAAACGGGAGTAGTATTACTTTGGCTACCCGTGGCCAGACGGTGATGCCTACATGGTTACATGTAAAGCCCAGCACTTCAGTTGCATTTGTTGCATGCGGGCATGCTCCAAACATGAAGAAGGTGCCTGGTGCAGAGTGCGCTCGAATGTATAGGCCTCGCCGCGGCACGCCCGTCAAACAAGACGACACGATGCAGGCCAGACCGCCGGACACAGTGAGCTTTCTGCTTATCATGGGTTAGGCTCAAGCCTGCACATTGGCGATTCACTGCTTTTGGTGTGGGAAGAAGTGTTTGACCTGAAAAAATGGTTGAGTTAGCACTGTTGTGTGGGAAGAGGAGGAATACGAATCACGTCTTTTGTTTTCTTGCGCGTTTTGACTTGTTTTTCTCACCTCAGTTTTCGATCCATATGTTGTATGTTTTGATGCTGTTGTTAGAGCAAGTTCAATAATACTGTCTGATGTTGACTATAAGAAAATGCCATGCCATCTATAGCTAATCCTACAGGTAACAGCATAATAGTTTCGTTATAAAAATCTACTACTTAATAATTACGTCACCCATATTTTATTCTCACAAAATTCCTACGAACACGTGCTAGAGTCGGCTCTTAACTTGCAGCCCAATTATATTCTCTCTCCTCTTCTTTTTCCTCCACTTCACCAATATTATTATATTTTATCTTTTATAGCCAGCTGACTGTATCTTATTGTACTTTGCTCTTAGACTCAGAGAACCTGGTTCCGTCTTCTATGCATGGACCTAAACAAGATAAGATAAAAGAAAATAATAAAGTATATAGTAATTACCGTACAGTAGCCACAGTTAATCGACCCAAATCATGGATACAGAACAATAGTAAGACCACAGATCAACACTGATGTGGTCTCCTTAAAAAGAATATTGTTCTAGTGATCCAGTCTTGTGTACTCATGTGCATGATCAATTTTTTTTTACGAATAAAACTCTAACACTAAAAGCAACACCAAAAATACAAAAGCAGCTCAACAAAAACGAACGTTAAATCAGAATCATTGAGACGCCCTTCATCTTTGATCGCTTAACCTCGTGTGTGATGTCAATCAGCCAAGCCGTGTGATATTATTGATAAGCAGAGAACTGAAAATGGTGAGCATGACTTAACGAGAAAGCGTACTTCCTCCAAACCCTTCGCCGGCGGCCAATCCGGCTCCGGCCTGTTAACAAACGTGGCATGCAATATTATTTTGTGTAACGTTCTTATTACTACCACGGTAGAGGGATAGGACTAATTACCTGTACATGATTTAATCTATTGATAAAGATCAGATTGATCTCCTATGATTCCTCCCGGTCAGATGTAACTCCTCCCGATGGCTATGCCGAGGCCTATATTAACACGCACACAAGCCCGAGGCAAAGGACATTGTTCCACCAAAACATTATATGGTATATATCAGAACCCAAGAGGTCGCAAGTTCAAGACCATGCTCACGCAGTTGACAAAAAGATTCTGTGGCATGCACCGAACTCATGCTAAGGATTAAAATAGCCTAGATGTGAGAGTGAGTGTTAAAAATATAAATATATAGTCTATCCCTTTCCATCAGTTCGAACTTTTGGTTCAGATGGCTAGCGCAACAACTACATACGGCACCCATCTCTCCTTGTAGTCCGTCACTCTGACTACCGCGACCACTCTCCATGGCCTCTCCATGACAACCTGCGTGGCCATGATGACAGGTGGCCGCTGGGGTTGGAGAGATTCCGACTCCAACGAGTCACTATGCACTACAAGGAGGCACTCACGGGTAAGCAACCGACGGAGCGGCGAGAGGAGGCTGGACCCTTGCGTGCGCCACACTCGGATGAGTGCTGCCAGCCATCATCTGCGCGATTGCGCCATCGATGAGCCGGACCTCTCCAATGACCCGCCATTGTGCTGAGAAGAAGGTAGGGTGGCACGTTTACTACGCGAGGTCGAGGCCTACAAAGGTTTGTGCATCCTCTACACAAAACCACGGGCGGTTAGGCGACACAGGAGGCGACCGAAGCCGCGCCACAACTAGACCTTCCCCTCTCATCCTTACCATCTCCCGATGCCACAGGAGGTCATGTCGGGCAGAGCCCGGGCGGTGACGGCGGTGGCAGTTTGTCCGGCGTGACCTCTTGTGGCGGCGGTTGTTAGAATATGTGTACATCTGGGAGTACATAGAGATAGAGTAGGATTTTAGACGGCCTTGTTGTATTCCATGTGTACCTACCTTCGTGTACTCCATTTATACACCATGAGAGTTAGATCACTACACAACAAAATATCATGGTTTGTAATTTTCATATGGTATTAGAGCGGTTAACGTCATGACACCGATCCTAGATCTTCCACCACTCTCGCTCGAGCACCGCTCCTTGGGAGATCAATCTCTTCTCCTCGGAGGTGTAGCACCAGGTCTCGATCAAAGATCAATTGATTGTTTAGATTAGATCTTATATCAATTTTGATTCCAATTTCTATATTAGATCCAATTAGCCGAATAAATACCAATATCATGACCCTGCTATCTGGCGAAATCAAGTAGCAGATCGATCCCACGGTTCCAACTGCAGCATCACCAACGCGTGCACCGGTTGGCGACTCGGCGGCTGAGGCACAAACGTGGTCAGCCACATACACGCAGAAAATGCTCCTTGTACTGTATTGTATAGGAGCACGGTGGAAGACATGGCGACATAACCAGGCGCGTGCAGGAATCGAAGCCATGTAGCCATGTGGTATCACATAAGCTGATATGACATGCAAAATCCCAATTTGCATGAAGGTAATCAAGTATCCTAGGCCATGCAATTCACGACATCGACCACTCTGCCGGCTGCCAACTCCAGACATGCCAAACCGTCGAGACCGACTCGCTCCGCGTAGACCACGGGAGGGCAACCTCCCCCGCCCCCTGTCAGCACCATCAACATCATCATTTCATCGACGCTAGATCTACACCGACATCTATACTTCGTCTGTAACTACAATGGGCTAAACACGACATCAAGTTTTATGACTACATTAGAATAAGAGTCAAGATCATCGTCGAGTACATCTACGAAAAAAATAAACCATACGCATGTCGATGTGAAATACTACTTCGTGGCTTCTCACCAACGGCAAGGCAACGACATCATCGTCGCCACAAATGACGTCTTCATGAGACGCTCTACATCACACCGGCTGAGACGTCACCGACACATCATCGTGATGATCTACATCAATATGGTCTTTATCAACATCTTCGTCGCCACTCCGTCCCCTGCCGTTATACCCGTTCACATAATGGACAAACATCTACGACGCTCTCTAATAGTACATCAATGATATAATATTTATAAGTAATCAGATAAATTATCCAAAAACACATCAAAGGCATATTTTGATCCAAAAAAATAATTATTGAATTAGAAACAGTTATTGTCGGTGGAGTCATGCCCTAAACGATACGATACTGAATGTATGACGATTTTCAAACAAACTATAAATTGGCTACGCTCCGGCTGATTACTTGGTGATTCCAAAGAGCTTAAAAATAAATTCTCAATAGCTATTTATATTAAACTCTTTTATTTAATTACAAGGCATTGTCACTATGACTTAATTACATCATTTAGCATACAAATTTGACTGACTACTACTTTTTGTGTTGTATTTGTCAACATGAACAACATAACCGTGTTGGTAGTGTTAAAACTCGAAGTTAACCATTATTATACAACTCAAATATCTACCATTAAACACACATAAAGGCTAAAGTAGAATAGTTCTTGTTTAGTGGAATCATGTCTATTCTAAATTTTAATTACAAAACCTTTTGAGGTGAATATTTCTAAACATAAACAAAATGTAAAATAGGATAAACTCGCATCCACTTATGGAATAATTTCTGCCACTTAGAAGTATTAATGAGTGTGTGTAATTGTGTGACTGTCAGTCTGTCACTATCTTAATCTATATATATCATGATATAGGGTTCTACAACACAGGTTTAAAAAGTTATCATAATCAAGGTTTGTAAACTAGGGTTTTGTAGCATAGTTTTAACTAGTATGAAATTCTAGAAGGCGCGAGGCGTGAGAAAGTGGCCTCTTAAATAGAGAAATTTCTATACTGCAATTTATCTCGTTTCTATCTCGAAAAACTTTTTACATATATGTATACACATATTTTTCTAACGCAAGAAACATGTGTTTCAATTGATTTTCTTCTGGTATAACTAAAATTGTTTAGATATAACAAGAGAATTGACTCCTAGAAGAACTAAATTTTCTTCTATGGGTTACATAAATGGTTCTTGCGTATTAAATAAAGATGACCCGATTTGATTCAAATTTGTTTCCATCAAGTAATAACATTGGGGCCATTAGTAACAACTAGATTCATTTTGTAATTTCATCCACAATACAAATACAATGTTTCCATGAATGGGAATCTATTGTTCAGCACAATGGTAGGCCCACCCTTTATCTAGGCCATTTTTGTTTATGCCGACATCCGCACAAATTTCCCCTTTTTGTTACTCCTAAATGACAAAACATATAAACTTGAAACTTCGTGGGTCAACAAATGGAAGAACTATAATGATTTAAAATTCCAGATTTTCTGCTGCACCGTGAAATTATAAGATGAGGACCACGTAAACTCTATCATGTTAAGTTTATACGGTCAACGGAAAAAAATCCAAAGGTTTTGGCAAACATATATTGTGGTTCTAATGTACCGTTGGTTGATCTGCAAAGTTTCCAATTTATAGTTTGGAAGATAGGAAAATGGTAAGTTCTTTTTCTAGTATAAAAGTAAAACACAGATGTTATGTGCTTGAAAAGGGTGTAGGGTGCACCTTCGCGACATCTATTTTGAGACGGAGGGAGTAGTAGAAGATGATCCTACTATTCATCTAGATGAGAGTGGCAGTGGTATTTTTCATATAGATTTTGAGAGTTGAACTGATCATAAAAAAGCTGGACACCCCATGTCGGAGTGCGTATGCAATGCAGGATGTAAATATCATCATATATCAAAGTTTGAGATTGCTAACCACCCCTGCCAGGCGGTGACAACCTACCCTCGGACGCAGCTTATAACCAGGTCAGGCCTCTACTAACCAAGCCGTGTGGTACTATTAGAAAACGCAAACCAACCTGGGAGATATGGAAGCTATCGTGGTGTGGTGCTGGGCCGTGTTCTCCTCGAGTCTATTAACAAAACATGGTCAGAATCGGATAGAATCTGATTTGGCTACCTGGATTGGGCGACAACAATTTCAAGCCTGCTTGAAGGCCTCGCGGCCAAGACTGGAAGTTCCTAGCGTGGTTTATTTTCCTAGCTGCCTCCACGCCATGCTATTTATCGCGTGCGCGTTTATAATCTCCGCTCATGCGGACACGCACGTTGGGCCAGCCCATTTGCTGTTTTTATTTTTTTTCTCTCTTTTTCTGGCTTTATTTTCTTTTCCGTTTCTTTCTTTCTTTTTTTTCTGTGTTTGCTGAAACATTTTTAAATATAAACAATTTCCTTTCAAATTTCAACAGTTTTTGAATTTAAACAAATTTCATAATTCAAACAATTTTTAGACATGAACAAATTTCGAATTTGAACTGTTTTTGAATATGAACAGCTTTTGAATATAAATATTTCAAATAGCTGTGAAAATGGTTCAAATTTTAAAACTGTTAAAACTTGAAAACTGTTCAAATTCGGAAAAACCAAAAACAGTATAATTGTTAGTTTGGCCATTTTCAGGACGGCCCATGAAGAGAAGGCTGCGTGCAGAGCTACCATAGCGCTTGAGGCGGAAAATAGCACCTCCCCTACCTCCACCGTGACGATCTTCATCACGTTTCCACGCACTGACGGAAGGAGGTGGACATCTTGTCGGCGTGTTCGGAGAAATCGTCATACCTACATCCTTGTCGTGCATCAGACATTCACCTGGACAGTGCATGAACAAGCATGATCGTTGTACCTACATGGCTACATCCATGTCGTGTTGACGTCGTCACTCTGAACTTTAGACGGGCATCATCAAGTCGACTACGTCAACACACGTAGCAGTACTCCATGGAAGAAAGGAGCGAGCTAACACCAGATGATGCATGAGGCATGCACCTGGACAAGTGCATGAACGAGCCTGATAGTCATGGTGCCAACGAGCACACCGAGACACTTCAAGACGTCCGAGGAGTTCCTTATCGACTGTGAGGAGGATTTTTTTATATTTGCATAATAGTCATGTGTCGTAAGCCTTCGTGATTGTTGAAATTCTTAATCACGGTACATTTATAATGTGAGGAGGGATGTAATTAACAGAATGTTTAGCTAAATATAAGAATTATGTAACTAACTAGATCTTACTACTTTCGTATCTGCATTAGGCATTTTAAATTTCATTCAATTTTTATCAATAAACTGGACGCTCCTTCCAACAACATTTTACTCCAACGAATTATCTGACTGCTCTCACAGAAGGAGTTGATAGCTACCACAACAGGTCCGTTTAGTGAGTCTAGGTCGAGTCTGAATAAAGCGTCATTAGCAATTTATACTAAACATTTTACATGTTTGCAATTTTCATCGTATCGCCGGTCAACAATAATAACATTGCGTTAAAATGAATGATAAAGTAAAATTGTACTTTGCCAGGTAATTGTGTTTTCATAAGCTTTACCTATAAACATATTGCTGAAGTGAGCTATTTCTAAATCTAAAAAAACATAAAAATATGACAAACTCACATCCATTAATGAATGGTTTGTGTCACTTAGAAATATTAGACTTTGTGTGAATACATGTTTGGGACTATGTTCATTTATAAATGCCTTGAGAGGTTGCTACTGGACGAGTGTATCAAATATCATACTCAAGGTTCGTAAAAATAGGATTGTGTAGCTTTGTTTTCAGTAGTATGTCCGTCTAGAGTGTGTGAAGCTTTGAGAAAGTGGTTTCTCATCTATAGAGAAATTGCTTTAGTAAAAGTTTAATTTTTTGATCTAACAAAATGTTGTTAAATATAGTAGACATAATTTGTCTCCTACGTAAAATTTTGTGTTTTATGCAAGGAAAAAATAGCGTGCTATTTAATTTAGTGTAGCTTTTCTCCAGACGATATAAAGGTTATAGCGTGCTAATAATGCGCTACAAAATAGCATTTTGTAAAAATTAAAAAATATAATAGGTATATCATGAATATCAAGGATTTCAGTATCTAATAAATTGCCTAGAGTAATACTTGTACATGCATAATTAATTCCGGCGATATCCAAGTTGGAGGAGAACCTGCAAGGTTGAATCTAGGTACAACGTCGGGTGCTGCAGGAGGAGGAGGCGGCTTGACGCGATCACTGAAGTTTAACAATCAATTTTTTTATCGTATGTTTGCTTACTCGAGACATTCATCATATGCTCTCACTCTACACTCGCCAACAAAAAAATAACTTCCTATACTTAAAATAGCGCTAATGCTATAATGTTTTAGCGCGATATAGCAAGCTATTTAAAAAATAGCGTCATAGCGAGCAAAACCTTGAAAAAATAGCGTGGACTCTCTAAATACGCTATAGCAAGCTAAATAGCATGAAATATCGCGCTATTTTTTCCATGGTTTTATGACAAACTCTAACGATAGACCTAAAAGGTTTTTCAATATAAGGGGATAACGTGCTTGTGATAAAATTAAAAATTTGGTTCCAATGGCTAGAGATATGTTTCCAGTGTAGTGAACATATTTGCTTCTAATGGATCATAAATTTGTTTCCTACAAGTATTACAATGGTGTCATTGTGACCACGAGATTCTTCTTGCTATATAGACTTTTTCTATAATACAAATCCAATGTTCCACGAAAACAATTAGAAGATGCTCATTCTACTCATCTAAACGATGGAGACGTTGTGCGCCAGTTAAGCGTGAACTTTGCCGGGCAGGCAACATCGACAAATGGCAACATGAACATGAGAGGACACTCAAGCACCATTATGGGGACCTCGTCCCAATGCACCGGTGCACACTATAACAGTGTCTAGCATATAGTTATCAATAGTAGCCCGGTGCTAGGACGTTAGAGTTTGGGTGACGTTGACGTGGGTGAGACTATTGGAGTCTAAAGTGGGCGGCGGTGTGGAGATTTGGAGGCAGGGAGGAGAGGGAGATGGAGACGTAGATTTTGGTGCCGGGGAGAAGGAAGGCCATGGCATGGGTGAGAAGAAAATGAAGAGATTTTTTACCCCTTATAATCCTCGTATGTGCCAAGATTAGTGTAAATGCATAAGCGTTGCGCCACATGTCGCGGAAGGAGCAAGGTAACTTTCCCGAGAAGGTTGTGCCGTCTTGATATCCTTGCAAGCATTGAAACGACGCCTCGGTCCCGCACGAAGCAGACCCACCAAGGTTCACACTAGCAAGAATGTCTGCCAGTGACAATCACAACCTCAACTCGCACAGGCAAAACCTCTCTTGTAATATGTACTTCCGACTTTGCCGTATTACGAGATTGCTAGCAGGAGTAGGATCCGTTCACTGCAGGCGGATTTGAACCTGGATAAACCTTGTGTGCTCACCGTCCCGGAACACCGCCGTCTCACACCCCATATTTCTCCATGGCCTGAGGACCCCCTCATGGCGTACTTGTCTTCAATCCGACGACAGTAGTCAAAAAATATCACCGGATATGTGCTCAAAGCTTCGCCACCTGATCCTCGCATCCCGGTGGCTCTCGAAAGCAACAGTGGAGGGAGGCCATGGCTGCGTACAGGTAGGGCGACGGCCTGCTGGGTGAGGAACATGATCCGTGACGAGGCGGCGGAAGTGGCCGGCGGCAGGGCAGGCGGCGGCTATGGCGGCGAGGGAGCGCCGGACTCGAGGCGGGAGAAGTGGCAGTTGGTCGAGCTCAGACGGCGGAAGGGTGGTGGCTATGGTGGCGGCGGAGCACCAGACTCGAGGCGGGAGGAGCGGCGGCGGGGCGAGATCAGGCGGCAGGGAGCGGCGGACTCGAGGGGAGGAGTGGCGGCGGTGTGGTCGCGGTAGAGAAAACATGAAGGAAACCGGTGGTTTGGGGAGGAGATATGGTGGGGCCGTCCAGTGCGGGCCAAGGCGTGCGTGCAGAGCGACCTCTCCTTCGATCCTCCGGAGGATCCGTATTATTTTCCTTTATTTATCTCACTTGGGCAATACTGAAACAATCTGCATAAAGTACCGTTTCTTTGTCCCATTAACGTTCACGTCCCCAACATAACATAATGACCGCAGTTGAATCAGACTCCGCTTGGACTGCATTACACCCCATAGAATCCGGTAGTTCCAGGCCAACTAGCATTGCAAATGCTTCAGCCGTGGCTTCACTTGGAACATGCCCTAGGAACTGACTTGATAGGCTGCCAAAAAAATCTCTCCGCCTGCTCATCAATATCGAAGGCAACATCTAAATTCAACTTGACATATTTCTGACGGGACTTACAACAAGTGCTTTTAACCTGATACGTTAATGGCAAGTAGGGCTTCATATGGTTTGTAACCATAGCTCCTAACGTAATTTATAATTAGTAAGAATGGAAAATCGAAAATCCAATGTACGTATGGATTTGTCTCAAAAACTGTTTTCTAATGTTACTTATCTTGTTTGTACAATATATTCTGTAGAAATTAGTAAACAAAGTTGCCTGTCGAAGACCATTTATATTTCTATGCAAAAAAAAAAGACCATTTATATTATTACTTTTGCAGGGGAAATACCATTTATATATCCAAATACATGATGTTTTGGATATGCCTCTAGTCAGACACTTTTTAACTTTGACTATGCATATAGGTTTCAATTATTAAGATAGGAAATTTAAGTATTTTATGCATAGATTTTCCAAAACATGTTATTAGCCCATAACAGAACTGTCATTTAAAATCATGTTATTGCAAACTTTATTTGAATATATGAATCCAGCGGTATAACTGTTACATCAAATATCACATGTCATGTTGACCAAAATAATGGTCAAAAGTTGAATCTCAAAAAACATATGCGCCATGTAATTGTAGATAGTCTTTTCCATGTCACAAATTGTAGATACTGATAGTCTTTCCCCGTAGAAAAATAAAAAGCTAGCACTCCATGTCGAAGTGATAAGCATGCAATGTGTACAGATGACTGCCACAAGCATGCGTGTGTTCAAAGCTTGATTATATATCAGGTTTTTAATTGCTAACCACGTACACCACGTGGTGACAACAACGTCCGTGAACCTGTATATAAGCTGCTGGAACTTCCGTTCCTCAAGCGATGTGGTACTAAAAGAAAAGAGGTAGTGTTAAAAGAAAGAGGTAGTGTACAACATCCAGATTTGGGGCCGTCTTCTAGCCCAACAGGCCTACAAAAAGAAAGATGAAAAAATATCCGATATCAGCCTTGCCCACACTGGACATTGCTGACCTAGCAGGCGCGCGATCTTTGTATTCCTATGATTTATGAAAAAACAAACCAAAAAAAAAAAACACGCGCGAAGGATACCAGCATCTCCTTTCTGCGAGTTAAAGTTCTAGAGAGAAAAAAACCTGGAGCTGCTAGCGCCAACTAACATTATCATTCAAGGTCCGACACGTGTATTTTCTTTTTCAGATTTCACTATTCTATCATCAAGGGTAGTATAAAGAGTTCTATAATAAGTAATAAAATTACAACTGTTCGTTCGACCACTTAGCGATGACTACGGATATAGCATGAGATAAAGACGCATCATCCTCCTTGTCCGCTGGAGCCATCATAGCTTGACGCCAACTTCACATGCACTTTGTTTGGTTGTCGTCTTGTCACATTTTTTTCTTGGCTGGTATTTCCGGTATCTCGCAGGGTATACAGAATATATCGGCCTGGACTTACCAGCACAAACCAATATACGAAAATATTGGCCGATATTTATCTGCACTTTGTGAAAATTCTTAATTTTAAAAGTTTTTAGTGAATATTGTATTTTTAAGGAATCTCGGACGGTATACCTTGGCTGTCCTTAACATTCCATTCCATGCATTCGGTGGATATTGTGCATCAACCGATCGTATCATGGACACCGAGACACGCACATGTTTCTATGCGCATGCGATTTTTTTTTCATTAATTTTTTGAATATTTAGATCACATAGAAAATATTGCGTAAAGCATATCATTAAAATATAGTTTTGAACTTGATCATGGGTTTAACAAAAAAACAATGAAACTATTTTTATTTTGCGAAACGGCTTCATCCAGAAAAGTATAGCGGAAAAAAAAATCCAAACTCCTCGGAAGATTTTCAGAGGCTCTAGAATAGCTCGTCCTACCATTGCACTTTTACTGTAGGGGTTCGCGTATGGAAACAATAAAAATTTACCCTACGCCCCTGAACCCCCTTTGTTGCCGGAACCTATCTATTATGAATGTAGTAATGGGAGGGGCTTTTCGCGAACTTACCCTTGAAGACCGAAAAAGCGTTGTCAATGCTCAGAGGAGCGTGGTTGATGTAGACGAGCCGAAGCCAACCTCAAGGTCGTGATGAAGTCCTTGCACTCCTGTGCCTCCAACGACTTGTAGTGCCTCAAATGTTGCACCTCGCAGGGAGTTACATGCATCCGGTGCCTGACGATGACTCCTGTTTCCCCGATCTAGCAGCAGTTGCGGAAGTAGATCACTTGGATCCGAATCCCGCAGCGCGACGGTGCTCCGCGGTGAAGATGTCTCTCATTTGCGCAGTCCGGACTTGGGACCACGGTCACGGGTGAGAGAGAGAGAGAGAGAGAGAGAGAGAGAGAGAGAATATCAACTGGAGGTCTCTCCAAAAGTGAGGAAACCTTTATTGAATATTGTGTGTTTTATTTGATCAAAATACCCCACTATGTATAGGGAAAATCCCACCCATGGCTAACTAGCTTAGCCATGTGGGACTAAACGAAGGAGGGGAGAGGGGGGCAGTCGCCGGCTGGCCAAGGAAGCCCAAGTGGGCCCCGTGCGGGTGGCCAAGGCCCAGCCGGCCACCCCCTCCTCCTTCCTCCTTTGGTCTTTCCCTCTTAGGCTTTTTCCCTCCGGATTTGGCCCAATAAGGTATTTTAACCCTTTAATTGATTTTCTCCTTATTAAATAATTATGAATAAATGATTAAATTAATAATTAACATTCATTCACATATTATTCAATCTCCGTGGCCATGGAACACCTTCCACCTCCACTCCGGACATCCTCCGGACTAACCAAAACCCTTCCGGTTTTCTCTCTTCTCTTTCTTCAGTGATTCTACCGATCCTATAAACACTCTCTAAGCATCACCAAGCCTATAAGCGTGATACCCCACGGTTCGGGAACACTCTAGATATGGTCAGGACACTCCCAGACCAATGATCAACAGAGGTAACTGGATGGCCATGTGACCCCTATGCATTCCACAAAATCTTTCATCATTTGAACAATGAACATCATGTCTTATTTCTTTTGTCTCTCGATACTTGTATTGTCCGAGATCTGATCAATTACATCACCATATCGGGTTCAATCTCGTTACCGACAAATGCTACTTGACTCGTTCCGACAAGTGATATCCATGTGATCAAATCACACGCTGCGCAGCTATTGGATATAACTTCTCCGAGTGGGCCCTCGAGTATCTTTCCATCACGCGGATGGACAAATACCGCTCTTGACGTATAATGCCTCTATTATTCCTCCGAATACCTGAACACACCTTTATGATCACCGTTTAACCGTGTGACGTTTTGATGCTATCAAAGTACCCTTGGGAGACAGTGATTGATATAGTCTCACGGTCTAAGAAATAGTTCACTAGGTCTATTCTAATCATCGTAACTTGAACTTCGTGACATGATCGGATCACGATGTTTAGGTTGGGTATTAGTTCATCATCTCATTCTCAGAATGAGGTGACTCCATTTCCAACTGGCATAAATGCCACATGATCAGGAAACCTTGATCATCTGTTGACCAATGAATCAGTGACTAGAGTTTCACCGAGAACCCCTAGTTGTTTATATATCACACGTGTATTGACGTTTCCTTTCAATATAGTTATAGCTTGATATAAAACTTAATCATAAACTTTATGAAATATGATAATAATCCTTCTTACTATTTGTCTCTAGGGCATATTTCCAACATTTACCTCTCTCCGCAGCTCCACTGAGCAGTTGACTTCTTGCAATTGACTTGTCCTGCTTTGTTTGAATATGTGGTGACATATCTTACTATTACCTCGATGAATACTCAGTAGCCACCCAACCCTAATAACCGGATAGGCATATTTATTAGAGAAGCATATTCACTTTCTTGGGCGGGGTGGGGGAAGGTTGGGGGTGCATTGTATTATTTTTCGAACAATCAGAGAGGCATGGCTCACAGCCACGGGCGGTGGTCGTTCAAGACGTGTCCCTAGCATCGGGGTCGAGCTTCCGCTGTCTAACAAAGCTAGAAGTGGATGAAGGTTGTCGAGCATGGCTTCCCATTGTGTCCTCTTGATGACTGGCAGCTCATCTAGATGAATGACAGTGCTTCTGCGGATAAATACCGACGTTAACTTGGTCTAGGAGTTCTAAGAGGAGGTGGGGTATTCCACATAAGATTCTTGGTTCTAGGGACGAGGGTCATTGTCTGACAAGTCGACCATTGGTGTTAAGTTGCATCATGGTGTATTCGACATGTGTAGGATGTATACAGAGCTGAATACAATGACATCAACTCTCTCTCTGCGACCATTGTCGGGGTTATTCTTTACGGGTATACCCTCGGCCAACACTTATCCTCGGAGATCAGGGTGAAACACTTGTGGTTAGAGCTTATGGCTCCATGGGAAGTCTAGTCAACAAGAAGATATACAGAGACCCATCCGACTACGAGAAGGCCTAGAGAAGTTATCGAGTTGGGCCTCAATCCAGAAGACTTGGAGTACAAGATGTAGTAATTGCCCAATATGGTTGTAATCTTCACCGTAGCCGGATAGGATTCTCCCTCTAAACCCTAGACTAGATGACTATATAAGTCGGCCTACGGGCATCCTTTAGGGCAAGAAGCAATAGCACAACTTTCACATGCAAACCTATCTTTGACCCTTTGTAACCTCCGGCTTTGCCGATTATAGTGGATTGACAGGAGTAGGATCTGACCACCACAGTCGGATCTGAACCTAGATGAACTTGTGTGCTCCCGTCCCGGACATCCTAGTCACACCCCGCTTTTACCATGTCTCGAGGACCCCCTCATGGCGTACTTGTTATCAATACAATGACAACCATCCGCCGTATCAGAGGAAGGGAGTGCAAAGGAGGACGAGATCATGTACGCACACAGCGGTTAATCAGCAACAATATTTCCCCGAGCAATAATTGTGTAACCTATGAATATTTTCAAATAAATTCCGAACAAAAGGTACTGCTATTTATTCACAGTGCATAATACAGTTACTGCTGATCCATGTAATATGATGTGACATGTGTAATTTTTCAATGACAAATTCCATGGAACAAACGTTGAAGAGCTAGTGCTGGCCTGGGTGGTATGTGCATGCATAACCCACTCCTATGCACAATTATCGCAAAACCCATGCAAACCATTAGGCCAAAATTCCAGCAACACTTAGAGAGGCAAAAAAACCGTTTATTAGTTTTTTTGAGAGAAAAAATTGTTTATTACTATTGTCTCCTTTGTGTGTATAGTATTTCCAAGTCACAAAAGGAAAAAAGGATAAAACCATGCGCATTTTTTAATCCTAGAGTTGGTCCAATTTAGAGCTATAATTTTGTGGGTTGTAAATTGTTTGATAATTTTAACATATTTTCTTACTGTCCATGTTTTTTGTTTGAAAAAAAAGGTATTGCCATCTACACTGATTTTCACCAGTCCAGCCACTAAGATCCATTAGGTCCTGCTCGGTTTCACGTGGATTGAAGGGAATGACATGGGGTGAGCTGGGTTAAATCCATTCTAAGTAAAAATCCCCTCCAATCCACTTGGGAGATAGATCAACCGAACAAGCCCTTACTAGGTGCAGTACCTGGAAAAGCATTGTTCGGAGATTGCAAACGTTTAAACGTGGCCATATTTGGCGAATTGATAATGGCAGGAACATCAACATCTGGAGGGATCATTGGATCCCAAGTAGTCCATCATGGAAGATAGAAACACAAAGACAGAATGTTTTGGTTAATACTATGGATGAACTCATTGATCCCTTAACTGGTCAATGGGATGTGGAGATGATTGAAAGTATCTTTAATCCAGTTGAGGTTAGGAGAATTCTGCAGATTCCCTTAAGCCCGGACTTAGATGATGATTTCATTGCATGGCATAAAACTAGATTGTTCACCTTCTCGGTACGATCTGCATATTATTCTGAATGGGATCATGAATATGGTGGAAGGGTTAGAAGACAAGATGGCCAAGAACAACGGTTAAAAATCATGTTTGGGAGATATTATGGAAGCTAAAAGTTTTTGCAAAAGTTAAAATCTTTATGTGGCGATGTTTGCATGGACTGGTTCCTGGTATGTGTATACTGGTTGCGAGACACATTAAGGTTTCTCCTCACTATCCTATTTTTGAGAAAGGAGTGGAGGATATTCGTCATCTGGTATTTACATGTAAAAGAGCAAAAGAGGTTTGGAGAGCTCTTGGGATTGATGAGATAGTAACTCAGGCTGTTCTTTTGGACAAGTCTGGCTCGGTGATTCTGGAAGAAATCCTCTGAAGTCCAAGGAGAAAGTCCCCAGTTATTGGTCAGTTGGGCCTGCAGGAGATTGTTGGCGTTGCTTCGTGGTTTATTTGGTGGCAACAACACGAGGCTGTCAAGGGAGAGTATGTGGCACCACCAACGAGATCAGCTTTCTCTATTCCAGCTCTTACTCTGAATTATGGGTTAGCCGAGGCTGCTGCAGAACCAAAGGTGATCACATGGACAAAAACCCCTGTGAAACACTATAAACTAAATGTGGATGCTGCATATTTTGCTTCGTGTATGGGGAAGTTGCAGGAGTAATCCGCAATGATCATGGAGAGGTCATCGCGGGAGGATCTAGGCCTAGAATCAATGTATTACATGCTAATTCGGCTAAGGCGTTGGCGCGGAGACATGGCCTATGATCCTGGAAAAAATTGGGTGCTCACCAACTATGGTTGAATCTGGTAACTTGGAGTTGATCAACTAGTACAATGGCGTTGATGAGATATAGCCCTTATGCTGCAACTTAATTTTGATGGACTGTTTTAATATTGCTCAGAAGATTGGGAACATTACCTTCCAGCATTGTCCTAGAGAGGCAAACAAAACGGCGCACAATTTAGCTAGACTATGTTTTTTTATTCTATTGAAGTTTTAGAGTGGGATGGTATTCCACCCGACTCTGTTAGTCGTGACGCTGTAAATGATCTATCTCTGTTAATTCATCAATAAAGTGTGCCATTTTAAGTTACGAAAAAAAAGTGCAAGCACTCCATGTCGGAGTGTTAAAGCAGCATGTCATGTGTAGAGTAAATAGTACAAACATGAATGCTAATCAACTTTGCTTGAATAAATATTTTTTTAGTTGCTCACCACGTACACCACGTGGTGATAACTGTGTCCATGAACCTGTATATAACCTGCTCCGTTTTCTTTTCCTCAGGCGATGTGGTACTAAAAACAGAGTAAGAGACTATACAGAGCCCGACACTGAGCCTGCGGAACACAATAAAACTTTCAGCAATGGCCCTTAAAAAAGAACTTTCAGCAATGGCCCTTAACAAAGGAACTTTCAGCAACAGTCTAAAGGAATGATCGTTGGCTGGCTAATGACAAGGTCCTTAAAAAAAACTGTTACAGTGGCAATGATCGAAACTTTTGCGTGGGGAGCCAAGAAATAGAAGAAGTAATGCAGTTGGACTAATGGAACCCAACATTGTGGTTTGTGCCGTCTGAAGAGAAATACTATGTCTTTGTGGCTGGGTGATACTAATAGTCAGATATAACATTTGTTTTCCCCAAAAACAAAAAGCTAGCAGCACACTCTATGTCGAAGTGTTAAGCATGCGTGTGTTCAAAGCTTGAATATATATCAGGTTTTAATTGCTAACCACATAGTCCACGTGGTGACAACAACGTCCAGTTGAGCCTGCGGTGTACCATAATTTGGGGCCGTCTTCTAGCCCAACAGGTCAACAAAACGAAAGCTGAATACACCCAACGTCCGTCTTGCCGGCTAGCCTAACAGGCCAACAAAAAGAACATTGATTTAAGTGAGAGGCGATTCTCAGAAAAAACAAAACACGCACGCGAAGGATTCCTCTATTTCCTTGAGGAAACATTTTTATTTTACGGAACGGCTTCATCCGAAAAACTATAACCGAAAACCCCCAACTCAGAGTAAATTTTCAGTGCCCTAAAATCGCTCATCTTACCTTTGCACTTTTACCTCCCTCCGCACCTCCGCTAAGTAGTTGACTTCTTACAATTGACTTGTTGCGCTTTGGTTTGTCCCTATCGCCGGGGTCGAGGTTCGACTGCATAACAAAGTCGGAGGTGGATGAAGGCTCTCGAGCGTGGCTTTACCGCCCCCTCTTGATGATTGACAACATCGAGATGGATGATGGTGCTTCTCCGGAAAAAGACCGGCGTCAACTTGTTGGTCCGCGAGTTCTACGAGGAGGTGGGGTATTCCACATAGGCCTCTCGGTTCCAAGGACAATGTTCATTGTCCATCAAGTTGTCCATTGATGTTAAGTTGCATCATGGGGTATTCGACGTGTGTAGGATGCTTACGAGGTGAAGATGATGACATCTGAAAGATTGCGGAAGTAGAGATTGTATTGATATTGTAAGAGGTGATTACATCGTGAGCCCTTAGACTGTTTATATAGTACTAGAAGACTTGGGGGGCAAGAAGTCTAATAGAGATAGAATTGGATTACAAACTTAAACTACCAAATATAGTCCAAACCGTGACATACTCTAACACCCCCCCGAGTCGGATCCATAGTGACGAGAACAGCCGGAGCGTCGCGGACGGTCTGACTGGAGCATAATCCAAAGGCGCGAACTGTAGAGGATGTCGGTGGATGTCGATGTCGATGTAGCCAGAAGTAGGGTGCTGTAGTCGTGGTCGATGATGCCGTTGGTGGTGTAGTCGTCGTTGATGAAATTGATGATGTTTATGTTGTCGTGGTGTTGTGGTCGATGTCGTCGTTGAGCCTGGAGAATTCGCCGTAGTAGTTGACGTAGATGTAGTTGGATCCGGAGTAGTCGGGGTAGGTGACACGCCTTGCCGAGCTTGCCAAACTCAGGAGCGCGCCGGGGACGAAGGCACGCGTTGGTGTTGCCAATACCGGACGTGCGAAGATAGGGACCATCACGAGCCATGCGAGCCAGAGCCGGTGGGAGTAGCAAAGAAATTCTCCGTGAACGGTCGGTGCGTAGAAGTTGTCCGCCGATTTGTCGGAGTAGATGAAGTAGTTGCAAGAAGAAAATTGATTAAGTAAAAAATAAAAATTAGACTGCGACTCTGGCGGCGAGGTCGTGGTGGACGAAGACGAAGAGGTAGTTGTTGATGGAGATTTGCTGTAGCGGTAGTTGATTTCGGGGATTTAGACCGTATTTTCCGCTTGTGTGAGCGCGACGTCGCTCGTGGAGAAGAACTTGTTGGCGTTGACGATGACCATGATTGGTGATGGCGGCGACGATGTGGCGATGTTGTTGGTGTAGATGATTGTCGGCGATGATGATCACGTGTGATGAAGATGCAGCCCTTTGTTGACGGCGAGGCGCGTACTCAGGGACGTGCGTCCCGGTAGATGTTGGCAAAGACGGGCCGGCGTGGAGACGACGTGAGGACGGAGCAGCCGACGCAGCGCGTGAAGGCGTCTCTTGGGGCGTCGCGCGGAGCCTCCTTGTCACAATCGTTGACGATGATTTGCCAAAGTTGAGTCGATGCCGAGGTTGAAGTAGAGGCGCGCGATGACGACATGCGGCTGTGGACGATGCTTCTGGTGGCTAAAAAGAAAATTAGATCTAATAGGAAAAAGAAATTTGCTAAAACTACTAAACCGATCTAGGGAATTGAAAGAAAAATTAGCTATGAGATTTGGTGCCCCCGGCAGAGATCATGGAGCTCGATCTCGCCGGGGCGGCGCGCGGAAGCAGTGGATAAACCCTAGGCGGAGCGAACCGCTCTGATACCATGAAAGATTGCGGAAGTAGAGATTGTATTGATATTGTAAGAGGTGATTACATCGTGAGCCCTTAGGCTGTTTATATAGTACTAGAAGACTTTGGGGCAAGAAGCCTAATAGAGATAGAATTAGATTGCAAACTTAAACTACCAAATATAGTCCAAACCGTGACATACTCTAACAACATTGACTCTCACACCCTGCCACCATCGACCGTATCAAGACAAGGGGACTGGAAAGGAGAACGAGATCATGCATACACCGGCTAACTAGCAAGAATATTTCCCCGAGTAATAATTTTGTAACATATAAATATTTCCAAATAAATTTCGAACGAAAACATACCGTTATTTTTTCACTTTGAAGAATACAGTTACAGCTGATTCATGTTGTAGGATGTGACATGCGCAAGTTTTCATAATCACAATCCCATGGATCAAACGTGGTAGAGCTACTGCTGGCATCGGTTGAACGTGCATGCAGCCAAGTCCATGCAACCATTTAGCTGAAAATTCCAATCACTTAGAGAGGCAAAAAAAAGATAACCTCATTTATTACTATTGTCTCCTTCGTGTGAATAGTCTTTCAAAGTTCCAAAGGCAAAATATGCAAGCACTCCGTGTCGGAGTGTTAAAGCAGCATGTCATGTTCATGTGTAGAGTTAACAGTACGAACATGAAAGCTAATCATCTATTCTTGATTAAATATTTTTTTAGTTGCTCACCACGTACACCACATGGTGACAACTATGTCCATGGACCTGTATATAAGCTGCTCCGTTTTCTTTTCCTCAAGCGGTGTGGTACTAATGTTTTTTTAAACTGTACAGCATCCGACATTGAGCGTGGGGAGCCTTGGTCCCTTCTCGTAAAAGTTACGATCAGGTAGTATTTGAGACTACTCGGATAGATCCCGAGTTGATTCTCTCGATCACATATAACGCACTTTGCGGTGCCGACATACAAGAGTCCGTATAGGAAACAATACATGAATACCGACCCAACACTAGTCATACACAACTATGACTATATCGTATGTCTAACACCCTCCCTTAATCACAACTTTCTCAAGTTGAGATTACGCTTAAAATTTTCAAAGCTATGAACAGGAAGAGGTTTTGTGAACCCATCAGCAACTTGATCCTTTGAGGGAATAAACCGAATTTCCAGCTGCTTATTCATCACCTTCTCTCTGACAAAATGAAAATCAATTTCAATGTGCTTAGCTCTTGTATGGAAGACAGGATTGGCTGATAGATATGTGGCATCCAGATTATCGCACCACAAACAGGGAGGCTGAGTCAGTTTTATTCCAAGTTCTTCAAGCAAGGACTGAACCCAAATCACCTCCGCTGTGGCATTAGCCACACATTTGTACTCTGTTTCTGTACTGATCTAGACACTGTGGCTTGTTTCTTGGCACTCCAAGAAATCAAATTAGAGCCAAAAAGACTGCAAAACCTACAGTAGAGCGACGATCATCTACACATCCTGCCCAGTCAGCATCAGAAAATGCACTGACTTGTGTAGACTGTGATCTTGTAAACGTGAGTCCAACACCAATGGTATGCTTGACATACCTCATAATGCGTTTTGCAGCGGTCCAATGCATAGTAGTAGGGGCATGTAAAAACTGACAAATTTTGTTGACTGCAAAGGCAATATCAGGCCTGGTGAGAGTGAGATACTGAAGAGCACCTACCATACTTCTGTATTTTGTACTATCTTTAGGACCTAGCAAATCTCCTTCATGTGCTGAAATTTTTTCAGATGATGACAATGGTGTTGGCGAGCCTTTGCAATCTGTCATGCCAACTCGAGAAAGGACATCTTGTGCATACTTTGTTTGACTCAATACCAATCCATCATTAACCTTCTGAACTTCAATTCCTAGAAAGTAGTGAAGATCACCAAGATCCTTCAGCGCAAACTCCTTACTCAAATCCTTGAGAAGTGCATCTGTTGCAGCTTGTGAGGAGCTGGCAACTATGATATCATCCACATATATAAGCATAAATATAGTAACACTGGACTTGCGATAGATAAATAGTGATGTATCAGATTTTGAAGCAACAAAGCCAAAGGAAATCAACTGAGTGCTCAACCGAGAATACCATGCTCGAGGTGCTTGTTTTAGTCCATATATGGCCTTATCAAGTTTGCAAACATAATTTGGCTTGTGTTTGTTTGTATATCCAGGTGGTTGTCTCATGTAGACCTCCTCTTCCAGAACACCATGTAAGAACGCATTCTTGACATCCAACTGTCGCAAACTCCATCCCCTTGAAACTGCAACTGATAGGACTAACCGAATAGTAGCAATTTTAACTACTGGACTGAAGGTATCCTCATAATCTATACCAAAGCGCTGCTTAAAACCTTTGGCTACCAGTCTGGCCTTATATTTATCAATAGAGCCATCTGACTTTCTTTTAATTTTGTAAATCCAACGACAATCAATGACATTGGTACCTCTTCGTGGTGGAACCAAATTCCAAGTTCGATTCTTCAAAAGAGCTTCATATTCTGCATCCGTAGCCTTTCTCCAATTTGAATCACCGAGAGCATCATCAAGATTAGTTGGTTCATCCGTGGACACAGAAAAGCACCAGCGAACTGTCCCATCTTTATATTCTCTTGGTTTGACAATACCTTTGGATGCACGTGTACCTGGGAGATTTTGCACATTTGTTGGTTGTTGCACAGCAGAGCTCACAGGCAGTTGTGGTGAAGAAGATCCACCGTCCCGATCAGTAGCAACAATGGAAGATTCGCTGCCTCCACTAGGTTCCTGTGTGGGCACAAACGAGTCGGTGGCCTCTTGTGTGTCCTGTTGCATGGCCCTAATTAGTCCGCTGGGTTGTTTGCGTGCAGAAGATCCTCCGCTGGTCCCGGCAGGTGACCATGTGCGTGCGGCGTGGGACGTACGGGACGTCTTGGGCGTCTGCGCTTCGTGGGCGTGCGATCCGTCCCCCGTATCAGACGCGCTGCCGCGGGACTGGACCGGCGTGTGATCCGACGTAGTTCGGTTGCCCGATCCCGAGGTAGTTTGCAGCATAGAATCTGCTCTGTGTCCTATGTCCCTGTCTTCTTCTGTTGACTCTTCAGAAGCGCGATTTTCAGCATTTTGAGTGTCGTTTTGAGTAGAATTTTCACCATGTTTCAGTATTCTGCGTCTGGTACCCTGTGAAACACCACAAACAGGTCTAGAGGTAGGATTAGTAGAGGCATTAGTCATATTTGGATCATCAATAAATTCTTCCCCATGCTCAAAATTACGTAGTGTGGGAGGAAGCAAAAGGATTTCTTTGCGAAGAAGCGCCCCAGCATTAGGATGAAGAGATTTGAAGGGAAAAACAGCCTCGTCAAATACTATGTCACGAGAGATATAGACACGCCCGGACGACACCGCAAGGCATTTGACCCCCTTGTGACGAGGACTATAGGCTAGAAAAACACACTGTGTAGAGCGAAAGGCTAATTTGCGTTTATTGTACGGACGAAGATTAGACCAACATGCACATCCAAAAACGCGTATGGAGGAGTAATCTGGTTTAGTGTGAAGAAGGCGATGCACAGGGGTGTCATTGTTTATAGTTCGGCTAGGGAGCATATTAATAAGATAGGTAGCGGCCAAGAAAGCCTCATCCCAAAATTTAAGGGGCATATGAGCATTGGCAAGGAGAGCCAATCCTACTTCAACAATATGACGGTGTTTGCGCTCGGCGGAGCCATTTTGCTGATGCGCATGAGGGCAAGAGACATGATGTGCGATGCCCTGCTTTTGGAAGAAACTGTTAAGTTTAACATACTCACCTCCTCAATCCGACTGAATAGTCAGAATTTTCGTGTCAAGTTTACGCTCAACAAGTGTTTGAAAATTAATAAAAGCATTGAACATATCAAATTTTTTCTTGAGAAGATAGATCCAAGTAAACTTACTATAGTCATCAATAAAGCTTACATAGTAGTCATGGCGACCAACAGAAGTAGTAGCAGGACCCCATACATCAGAAAAGACTAATTGTAGAGGGGCTGTGGATACACTGGTGGACACAGGGTAGGGAAGTTGATGACTTTTAGCCTGCTGACATGAATCACATACCGACTCTAGAATAGGATCCCTAACACATGGAAGTTTATTTTTGCTAATTATTTGGCTAACAATGGTATATAACGGATGACCAAGACGACTATGCCATGTCGCTTGAGAGAGCTTGGTGGCAATAAAAGCATGCTTCTAAGGCTGGGGCGATGAAACCACGGATGATATAAGAGGATAAAGACCGCCAACACATCTCCCTCTATGAATTATTTTCCGCGTGGCCTGATTCTTAATCAAAAAAGAGAAGGGATGAAACTCTATGAAAACATTATTTTCATATGTAAAGCGATGAACAGAGAGAAGATTTTTTGAGGCAATACGTACATGAAGGATATTACGAAGATGAAAATTCTGAACAGGGTTTCGAATTATTGAATGACCAATATGAGTAATTGATACATCCAAAACGTATCTACTTTCCCGAACACTTTTGCTATTGTTTCTCCTCTATACTTGTGTGATTTGGATGCAACTAATGCAAACTGACGCTGTTTTCAGCGGAATTGCCTTGGTGTCTACTTTTTGTGCAGAAAATCAATGATACATTGCAAATGTATCTATAATTTTTGATGTTCCATGCTTGGTTTTATCCACTTTCTTGTGTTTTGTTCCAACTTTGGAGTACTTTTATTATGATTTCTTGGACTAACCTATTAACAAGAGCCACAGTGCCAGCTGCCTGTATTCTGTTGTTTTTGGTTCCAGAAAAGTCAGAAAATGAATATTCTCGGAATTGGACGGGACAAAAGCCAAAGTGCCTATTTTTCCGGAAGGGATAAAGTGCCATAATACGAGACGGAGAAGGGCTGGAGGCCGGCCACACCACCTGGCCGCGCAGCTAGGCCTGGCCCGCGTTAGGGGGTGGACTGGCCGACCCTAGCACCCCCTCGGCCTCTCCTTCCGCCTATAAGTTGCCCTCGGGATGAAAACCCTAGGTACCCGATCAAAAATCCACGAAAGAGTTTGTAGCCGCCGTCATCTCCATCCCTAGATCGGGAGGGATCTGAAGCTCTTCCCGGCACCCTGCTAGAGAGGGGAATTCACCCTGGAGGCCGTCTTCATCACCATGCAAGCCTCCGGTGTGATGCGTGAGTAGTTCATCCTTGGACTACGGATCCATGTAGTAGCTAGATGGCTGGTTTCTCCTCCTTTGTGCTTTCATGTTTAGATCTTGTGAGCTCCGTTCATGATCAAGGTCATCTATTTGTAATTCATACATGTTGTGTTTGCGGGGATCCGATGGATATTGAGATGCTATTTCAGATTGATTATTGATTCTATCATGTCTTTGTTATTTGAGATCTTGCATGCTTTCCGTTGTTAGTAGCTATCTTGTCCAAGTAGATGCTAGCAACTCCAAGATTTAGTATTTATGCTCGATAGTGGGTTCATGCCTTTGGTAATCTAGGGAAGTGTCAGAAATCTCTAAGGTACTAGATGTGTTGTTGCTACTAGGGAGAAAACAACAATCCTTTGTTCATAGAACAATCGTATTGTTTACCTTACACGCAGTTCAGAAGCAATAACTGCTGCTTGCAACTTAATAATCGGAGGGGTTCGATGATAACCTCAAGGTGGATTATTAGTCATAGATGCAGTTGGATGGCGGTCTATGTATTATGTTGTATTGCCCAATCAAGTCTCAAAGGAGTCAAGATGATTAGTATATGCATGTATTTCGGTGTTTGTCAATTGCCCCGCTGTAATTTGTTCACCCAGCATGTTATCTATCTAAGGAGAGCCACCTCTAGTGAACTATGGATCCCGGTCCTTTACTTTACATACAATCTACAATCTTTTACTGCTTTGTGTTTACTTTCTGCAAACTTTTACTTCTTTCCATTCGATACGTTTAATCCTTTGTTTTCCGCAAAACATGGTGAGATTGACAACCTCATCGCAAGTTGGGGACAAAGTTCTGTGGTTGTGTTGTGCATGTCTCCACGTTCCTACTAGCACCGGTAGTGCGCCCTGCCAAAGCTCAGCTAGTAACACCTTTGAGGTGTTTCCTTGCTCCTACTGGTTCGATTAAACCTAGGTTTCATAACTGAGGGAAACTTGCTGCTGTGCTCATCATACCTTCCTCTTGGGGTTCCCAATGAGCTCTACATCAACACCACGCACCAAGCACTTTTCTGGGCGCCGTGTATTGAGCCATCAAGCGATTTTCTGGCGCCATTGCCGGGGAGTCAAGGACATCTTCACAAGGGGAGTCCCTCATAACCAATCTCTTTACTTTGTTGTTTTTGTTTTGCTTAGTTTCTTTTTGCTTTGTTTGCTTGTTTTGTTCTTCAAAAACACAAAAAAATTAGTTTTACTTGTTTGCTTTCTTATTTGAAAACCCAAAAAAAAAATGACTACCCTTGAAAACAGTAAGTTGTGTGACTTCACTAGCACCAACAACAATGATTTTATGAGCACTCGCTCCACCTTTGGCTAGAAATACTTTCTTTAAGATAAAACCTACTTTGCTCAATCTTGTTATGAGAGAGCAATTTTATGGTATTGGTAATGAAGATGCTGCTTCCCATCTAAATAACTTTGTTGAACTTTGTGAGATGCAAAAGCATAGGGATATAGATGGTGATATTATTAAGCTGAATTTTTTTCCTTTCTCTTTGAGAGGAAAAGCTAAAGAGTGGTTGAATTCCTTAACTAGGAATAGTATTGATTCTTGGACTAAGTGCAAAGATGCTTTTATTGGAAAATACTATCCTCCTGCTAAGATTATATCCATGAGAAGTGAAATAATGAAGTTTAAACAACTTGATAATGAGCATGTTGCTCAAGCTTGGGAAAGAATGAAATCTTTGGTAAAGAATTGTCCCACTCATGGACTAACTGCTTGGATGATCATCCAAACTTTTTTTGCAGGATTGAACTATTCTTCAAGGAACCTATTGGATTCAGCTGCTGGAGGTACCTTTATGACCATCACTCTGGGTGCTGCAACAAAACTATTGGATAATATGATGGTTAATTATTCTGAATGGCATACTGAGAGAGCTCCACAAGGTAAGAAGGTAAATTCTGTTGAGGAAACCTCTTCCTTGAGTGATAAGATTGATATTATTATGTCTATGCTTGTTCATGGGAAAGCCCATATTTGATTGAAATAATGTTCCTTTAGCCTCTTTGGTTGCTCAAGAAGAGCAAGTTGATGTGAACTTCATAAGAAATAACAACTTTGGCAACAATGCTTATGGTAATAATGCTTATAGGAACAATTTTGGTAACAACAATTATAAGCCATATCCTCCCAACAATGGTAATGCTTATGGAAATTCTTACAACAATAATAAGAATGCTCCCTCTGAACTTGAAGTTATGATTAAAGAGTTTATTAGTAAACAAACTGCTTTCAATAAAACTATTGAGGAAAACTCTTTAATGCTGAAAGAAATATAGCATCTTTGGCTGAAGCTCAATCTAGTTTGAATAAAATGGCTGCTAAACCTGAAACTAATGAGAATCCCTTTGCAGCTACTAATGCCATACAAGTAAGAATTGATGAAAATGTTAGACTATTAGGTGAATTACATGCTAAGTGGGAAAGAGGAGATGAAATTGCTAGAAACATTAGTGTTTCTACTATTACCACCACTAGTGTTGAGGCCAGTAATAGTTGTACTACTTTAGATGATAAGGTTGATTTTGATCTTGATGGTTGCAATATCTCTGAAGTTATTAAGTTCCTATAAAAGCTTGCTAAAAGTCCTAATGCTAGTGCTATGAACATGGCTTTTACAAAACACATTACTGATGCTCTCATAAAGATTAAAGAAGAAAAGATAAAACATAAAGCTTTTATTCCTATAAAACAAGAAGATGGTTGGGAACCCATCATTAATATGAAAGTGAACGACTTTGATTTCAAAGCTTTGTGTGATCTTGATAGTAGTGTTTCTATTATGCCTAGAAGGATTTATGATATGCTTGATTTGCCTCCTCTTGAAGATTGTTATTTGAATGTCCCACTTGATGCTAATGCTAAAAAGAAACTCATGGGGAGTCTTAATGATGTTCTTATTATGGTTAATGATTCCTATGTCCCCGTTGATTTCTATGTTTTGGATGTTGAATACAATGCTTCTTGTCCTATTACTTTGGGAAGACCTTTTCTTAGAACTGTTGGTGCCATCATTGATATGAAGGAAGGCACCATTAAATATCAACTCCCACTCAAGAAAGGTATAGAACACTTCCCTAAAAAGAGACAAAAGATTTCTTTTGCTTCTCCTATAAAAACAAAATTTGGTTTTATTGCTTCTTCATTTGAGAACACTTGATTCTTTCTTTGCTTCTTATGCCTAACTTAAAGGCGTTAAAGAAAAGTACTTGTTGGGAGATAACCCAAGAGTTTTAGATGAGTCTTGGAAGTTATTACCTCTGTAATAACCTCTCCTTGTCCTTTTTATTTGCTTTTTGTGCCAAGAGTAACCTCTAATGAGAGTGAAGTAATGATTGGGAAAGTTGCTGTCCCGAAACAGATTTCTGTGCTTCACCGTAAAAATTCCTGAGAGAGTTATGTATGTCGGATTGATGAAAGGATCGTATGGGCACCTAGAGGAGGGGGGGTGAATAGGTGCTACTCCAAATTTTACTCTTAATCAAATTAGGGTTTGACACAAAAGGTAAATTCTCTAGATTATGCAACTAAGGTGAATTTACCTATATGTCAACTAGCACAAGAACTAAGGAAGTATGGTAAAGGATAGAGGTAACCAAAGTGGAGCACTCGGAGACACAAGGATTTGTTTCCCGTAGTTCCTTCCTTTTGAGGGGAAGTACGTCTACGTTTGGAGAGGGGGTGGCTCCCTTGTTCTCTGATGAACCTCACCCCAAAGGGTTCGATTCACCTCTTCCACTATACGGCACCCTTCGAGGTGGTAACCGACACCTTTACAACAAGTTCGGGGCACACATCCACAACTTAATTGGAGGCTCCCAAATACAAGCAAGCTGTCAAACAATCAAAGACAAGCTTGTAAGAACCAAATCAAAACCTAGGGTTTCCAAAGAAACACTAGAGCAAAGGGGCCCTCAAGTGAATGAGGGGGAAATGAAGATCTCTCTTGGTGAAGATGTAGATCAAGGCCTCCTCCTTCGATTCTCCAAAGATCAATGACTTTGGATGGTTGGATGAAGAGATCTTGTTGATTTGGTGGCTCAAATGGACATGGTGTTCTTGAGGTGGACGAGCAGCTGTAGGAAGGGGATAAGGTCCCCTATTTATAGCCACATGTCCGAGTGAACCGTTTTCTGCCCGTTGGAGAAGAGTCAGACCGGAGACTCCGGTCCTCACACCGGAGACTCCGGTCAGCACCGGAGACTCCGTCCTGTCTCTGGACCATCCTCCGGACCAGCTCACAGATTGAACCAGCCCACCTGGAAAACAAGTGGGCCGGAGACTTCGGTCCATCGACACCGGAGACTCCGGTCCGCACCGGAGACTCTGGTCCGCTCCGGAGACTCGGGACAATCTCCGGACCAGCCTCCGGACCAGCCCTCAGACTGACCCAGGCCTTCTGCGAGCCAAGTTGACCGGAAACTCTGGTCCTTCTGCACCAGAGACTTCGGTCTGAGGCAAGGACCGGAGACTCCGGACCATCCTCCGGACCACCTCTCCGACTGACCCTGGCAGGAAAGCAGGAGACACACCGGAGACTCCTGGGGAAACTCCGGATCACACCGGAGACTCCAGTCTTGGTAGACCAGAGACTCCGGTCTGGAATCCCAAGCATCATGAAATTATGCAGAGAATGTTCCGCAGGCCAAAGGTCCTTTTCACTTTGTAAAACATCAACCTGTAGACAATAACAAACTATAAAATGATCTACTAGTTGTTAACGAACACCAAAAGTGATTATGACAGTAAATGTCCTTTCAATCTCCCACTTTTTGGTGTTCGATGACAACAAGTGATTTTGCATATAAAATAGTTTGCAATGACTCCCCCTGCATATGTGCACACGTATAAACATGTAATGCAGGCAGGGTAGGTAGAGCATGGATAAAACACATAGTTCTCACACAAGTTACAATAATGTGGGTGTGCCCATAGAGTCACACATAAATTGCAAACAGTATCTCAATAAGCAAATAGAAGTGAAAACGAGATCGAGATAGCAAATAAGAATCAAATAGCCTAAGCCCATGCAAATCCCGATGACAATGTCTTCTCCCCCTTTGGCATCGACACACCAAAAAAGGGAAAAGACCTAAGCTAGCGCCCCAACGGATTAGTAGTCCTCGTCATCCTCCTCCTCGTCCTCCTCACCCATCTCCTGGTCCTCCTCATCATCATCATCATAGTCCTCCTCATCATCATCATCTAGAGCTGTAGGCCCTTTGCCGTGAGGGCGAGAACCGGATGCACCTTGGTGCCCACAACCAGAAGTAACATCAGCAAAGGTCTTCCAATCCACCAAGATATTTTGTTGGGCATTCCATGCCCCAAAGGAAAGAGTGTGATCAGACTCGGTGGATGGCTGGGCGCCATGCTCGTCAGTGTACTCAGCCTCCCCTTCCTCATCATCTTCCTCACCCTGAGCCTTGATCTCCTTCAGTAGTTTCTCGATGCGACGGTTGCTCTTGTAGGAATCATGTTGTTGCTTGCGGATGTCCACATTCATGCAACACAGGGTCCTCTCCTAGAATGAGGCCTTCTTTACCTTCTCACGTACATAGTCACGTGACATGGCAGGAAGAGGGGCATTGGAGGCATTCTTCCTCCGAGCCCTAGGAGGAGAGGGGGCCATGTCTATCTCTGAGATCTCCTCCTCCACATGTGCATAGGAGCGTCTAGGAGGAGCCCTCATTGCCCCTTTCTGCTGGAGAGAGACAAGCGTGTGCCCGGTAAGGTTGGGAGGTATAGCCAGCGGAGAACCATGTTCCTGAGTGTTGATGAGCCTCATGACCAAAGGAGCATATGGAGGGGCCTTCTTGTATAAGATGACATGATACATCTCCTAAAAAATGTAATCCATAACATCAATAGGATTAGCATCAGCATCGGGGCTAGCCATGTAGATCTTGTGAGTATGATGTAGCAAGTTGACAAACCCACACCTGATGGCATCACCATTCCCAGCACTAGGGGAAATGGTCTGGCGGAAGATCCTCAGCATCAGGTTGTAGAGAGGCCTGAGTCCCTTGGACCCCCCCACAACGCCCTCACGACCATATAATGGGGCAAGCTTGCTCTTGTTCACCCCGAGAGCTGCTGAGTGCATGCGAGCTCCAACATGAGTAGAGACCCCCTGAAATGTCTCGAAGATGGCATCAACAAAGTCATAGAAGGTGGCGGAACAGCGGTGGTTGCCATTCAATCCAAGTCATCGTCCTGGCTTGGTCAGTCCCAAACACCACAGTGGCATAGAACTGTTGCACAAGTGCGATGTTGTAGTTTTCACGGATCTCCATCAAATTGAACAGCCCCAACTTCTCACTAATCCATAGTGCATCAGAGAAGTAGGAGCTATTCCGCATCTGGTCAACACTCAAGTATTTCTGAGGGCACACAGGAGATTTCTTGAGAACACTGTAAATGTCTTTCATGAAGACAGCTTGCTCCTTCCTCCAGTAGCAGGGGTCATCGCTGGTGGGCGACAGTGCATAGAAATCGGTCTTCTGCAGCTCACGGAACTCCTTCTTGGACATGCGAGCCACCGACTATAGGTTGTCATATTTTGCCCTCTTGGCACGGTTTGCTTCCTTAGCCTTGTCCTTGTCCCGCCTCATATAGGCTGCATCACGGGCCAGCTGTCTTCGGTTGGATGGGGGCACCACGTACTGACCCTCAGACTCATCATAGCGAGGATCCCCTCTCTTTGCCTTGGACTTGGTGCGGGGAAGACGACGAGAGCTAGAACCTGTGAAAAGCAGCGAGGGAGATAGCATGGAGGTAAGTATATACGTCCCAAGGAGGCAGCACAGGACCCTTGAGACCTTGCAAGATGTGGTGTATTCGATCCACACCGGAGTCTCCGTGGTCAACGCCAGAGTTTCCGGCATAGACCGGAGTCTCCGGTCCGATGGACCGGAGTCTCCGGTTAGGGGCCCGGAGTCTCCGGTCTGGATACTCGGGAGAAGACCAGGAAGGCTTCAATGGGTTCGAATGCAACAGATCGGGCAGGGTGACGAGAGTAAAGTGCTCAGGTGCTCGCAATACATGAGTTCCCGTGGCCAAAACTAGTACCAGTCCTCAAAACCAAATCAAGGGAAGAACCCTAAGTAAAAAATGAGGAGGAGAGGTACCAGATCCGTCCATGGGATGGATTCCACCGCTGGGAATCACCCAAAGGTGTAGAGGAGATGATTGGCCGGCGGCACGGCGGATCCCATGGGCTTCTTGGCCTCTAGGGAGGAGATCTAGAAGAGAGGGCGACGGGGTAGAGAGAGGAGGACGGGGGTGGATGAATGAAACTGCTGTTTCAGTTCATCCCGTCCTCCCTTTAAGTGGACAGAACCCGTCTACACCGGAGACTCCGGTCCCGCTCGACCAAAAGCTCCAAGATATGTGTATGGGGACATGTATTAGATAGAGATAGTTTCCAGGACAGAGAGAAGGCTTGGGTTAAGAAGACATACTGTGAAAAACCAAGGAAAATGTTGATATTCAAGAAGATGTCAACTTAAGTTCCAAATCAAATGAACCAAGAACCAACTCTTCAATAAGAAGAGGACGGTGGCCGAGGCCACCATGTAAGAGTTTGTGGTATGACACCGCGAATAATTATCCTTGGGTTCATAGCCACTACTCATCAATGAAGCTCACATATCACAAAATGATATTAAGAGAATTGAATTTCTTAATGTTGGCATTATGTGGGAGGGATAGTCCAATGTATTAGGACCGCACTCACCCTATCTCCATGCCTGCACCTACACCAAATATGGGTCAAAACATAGGTGAGTATGCAAGGTAATCAAGTCAAGCTCCTAGAATCCACGATATTTAGTTCATTCCTCAAAAAACAAAACCTTGCTTCATCAAGTGGCTTCGTGAAAATGTCAGCAAGTTGGTCTTTGGTTGACACATATGATAGCTCAATATCACCTCGGGCAACATGATCTCTAATGAAGTGATGACGAATCTCAATATTTTTTGTCCTTGTATGATCCACTGGGTTATATGCAATCTTGATAGCACTTTCATTGTCACATAGAAGAGGCACTTTGTCACAATGGACACCGTATTCCTTTAAAGTTTGCCTCATCCACAACAATTGTGTACAAGCTCTAGCAGCTGCCACATACTCGGCTTTGGCGGTGGAAAGAGATATACAATTTTGCTTCTTAGAAGACCAACACACCAAGGACCTCCCAAGGAATTGGCAAGCCCCGGAGGTTGATTTTCTATCATCCTTGTCACCAGCCCAATCCGAATCCGTGTACCCACAAAGAGAGAAAGTGGAGCCCCTAGGATACCAAATACCATAGATTGGGGTATGAACCAAATATCGAAAGATTCTCTTGATCGCCATCAAATGGCTTTCTTTAGGAGCCGCTTGATATCTTGTACACACTCCTACACTCAACACAATATCGGGTCTAGATGTGAAAAGGTAAAGCAAAGAGCCAATCATGGATCGATATACCTTTTGATCCACATCTTTACCATTTGGATTTAGTTCAAGATGAGTCTGTTGCCATCGGGGTGGGAGCTCCATTTAGGTCTTTCATGTTGAATCTTTTGAGCATATCTTGAGTATACTTGGCTTGGTTGAAGAATGTTCCTCCTCTTACTTGCTTGATCTCAAAGCCAAGAAAAACTCTCAATTCACCCATCATAGACATCCTGAACCTGTCAGTCATAAGCTTTGAGAATTCATCATTAAAAGCTTTGTTAGATGAGCCAAAGATAATATCATCTACATAGATTTGGCATACAAAAAGTTCCCCATTGACCTTCTTAGTAAAAAGAGTGGGATCGATTTTCCCAACCTCAAACCCACGATCTAACAACAACTCTCTAAGGTGCTCATACCACGTGCGTGGGGCTTGTTTGAGCCCATAGAGTGCCTTATCGAGTTTGTAGACGTGGTTTGGGAAGTTGGGATCCTCAAACCCCGGGGGTTGTTTCACATATACCAACTCATGCAATGGACCATTAAGAAATGCACTTTCTACATCCATTTGTTGTAGTTTAAATTTATGATGTGCCGCATAAGAAAGAAGGATACGGATGGACTCAAGGCGAGCCACAAGTGCATAAGTCTCTCCATAATCAATGCCTTCAATTTGAGAGAACCCTTGTGCAACCAATCTTGCCTTGTTCCTTATCACAATTCCATGCTCATCTTGCTTGTTCTTGAAAATCCACTTGGTGCCTATGACATTGCGGCAATCTTTTGGCTTCTCCACTAACTTCCATACTTTATTTCTCTCAAAGTTGTTGAGCTCGTTGTGCATAGTGTCCAACCAATCCGAATCTTCAAGAGCTTCCCATACTTTCTTTGGTTCCACCCTAGAAATGTGTGCTTGGTGCTCACCAAAGTTCTTCAATTGTGATCGAGTAGATATCCCTCTTCTTACATCTCCTACCACATTCTCAAGAGTGTGGTCTCTTAATTCCAGAATTCTATCCATTCTATCTTGGCGACGAGTTTCAATTTCCTTGTTGTTTCTTGTGGGAATCACTTCATCATTTTGGTCCTCGTCATGACCATCAACTTGACCTTGATCATCATTGGAGATATCCTCTTCTACAGGAGGCAGAGATTGACCTTGGTCATGATCAAGCCCACGACTGGCTAGGTATTCAGCTGTTCTTATGGCAGTTTGTACAGATCTTCCTTGTGTAATTGCCTTAGCACCACTGGACATTCTAGCAAACGGAGACTCAATCACTTCTTGGTTGGAGGCATCTTCTTGATCAGTGGGTTGAGGGTCCTCAACTTGTTCTTGGTGTGAGTCATTGTCCCCTTCGATCGAAGCTTGTGGATGTTGTGAAGATGAGGGCTCCACTTGAGTAGAGCATAGTTCTTCTCGATCAGCCATAAGGGGTTCCTCAATAGGATGGATGAAACCCGCACCCATTCTTCCTATGGCTTCCTGAGGCATTTCATCATGTACATCACAAACATCAACACGCCCCGCTTGGGGACCATCATATTCTTCAAACACCACACTACAAGATTCTATGACAACTCCAGAGAGCATGTCATAGACTCTATAAGTGTGGGATTCGAGACCATAACCAACAAAAATACCCTCCAATGCTTTGGAATCAAACTTGGACAAACGAATACCCTTAATACGATAGAAGCACTTACAACCGAACACCCGGAAGTATGAAACGTTGGGCTTGTTACCGGTAAGTATTTCATATGGGGTCTTGACCAATTCTTTGCGGAGGTAGAGACGGTTTGAAGCATGTCATGCGGTGGAGATGGCTTCAGCCCAAAAATTGTATGGAGACTTATACTCTGCCAACATGGTCCTTGCCATATCAATAAGAGTCCGGTTCTTCCTCTCAGCTACACCATTTTGTTGAGGGGTATATGCAGCGGAATATTGATGTTTTATTCCCTCATCACTAAGAAATCCATTCAATGTGTTGTTCTTGAATTCGGTACCGTTGTCACTTCTTATTGTCAATACCGGAACATTGTGTTGGCGTTGAACCATGTTGATGAAGTCAATGAAGTTCTCTTGGGTCTCACTTTTTAGCTTGAAGAAATATACCCAAGTGTATCTTGAGTAATCATCAACAATCACCATACAATATTTCTTCCCACCAAGGCTTGCATGAGAGGGAGGACCAAAGAGGTCCACATGAAGGAGCTCCAAGATCCTCTTTGACTTGATGTAGTTCTTTTGCTTGTGGGGAGAGTCATGCATTTTTCCTTCAACACATGCCCTGCAAACACGATCTTTGGCAAAACAAACATTTTCTTTTAGTCCAACAATATGACCATCCTCGTGAAGGCTTTGCAAAGTTCTCATGTTGACATGGGCTAGGCGGCGATGCCATAGCGAACCCACGTCGGCTTTTCCGAATAGGCACATCGGACTTGTAGTGGTTTTCTCGGAGAAGTCCACCACATACAAGTCATCTTCGACGTACCCAACGAAAGCAACCTTTAGAGACTTGCTCCACAAGAGGATCACAATATCAACATCAATAAAGACGGCAAAACCCATCTTTCCTATAGCACGGACTGAAATTAAATTATAACCAAGGGTCTCAACAAGCATGACGTCCACGAGAGTGATATCGTGTGCAACCACAACTTTGCCGAAACCCATTACCTTAGACTTTTACTTGTCGGCATATGTCACGGATATTTGCTCAACATTTGGTCTCAATTCCTTGACACTAGACGCGCTTCCGGTCATATGACTTGTGCATCCACTATCAAGCACCCATTTTGACCCTCCGGAAGCATAGGTCTACAAAAGATCAAACTAGTTCTTAGGTACCCATTTTTCAATGGGTCCTCTTTTGTTAGCAACAAGGGTCTTGGGAAACCAAATAGACCATGCAATATAACCATTAAATGGGCCAACATATTTTTCATACACATCACCATAATAATCACGCATTAAGACATAGTGAGGGTTAGCACTTCCCGCGAAGTCATCACGAGACATATTTTTGCCACTTGTGATCTTACTTCCCACAATGGCCTTGTCCTTTTCTTGGGCGGGCTTGGCCTTCTTCTTCTTATTGTACCTTTTCTTCTTGGCTTTGGAGACAAAGCCAATGCCCCCTTTTTCACCATTTGACCTTTGTTAAGAGGTCATCAATAGACTTGTTTCCTTTGGGAAAGGAGGTCTTAGCTAGCTTCTCCTTCAACCTAGCATGTTCTTCAAGAGTATTTGTACAACTAGAAGGAATGAATGTACTAGGTGAGGGAGCATTGATCAATTGAGTTTGAAGCTTTTCACAAGACTTTGTGAGAGACAAGAGTTCACTTTCCAAGGCCTTGTGAGCCTTGTCAAGTGTCCTAAAATCCTCGGCAAGTTTTCCATGAACAACACCAAACTCAATCTTATCCTTTTTTAGCCTTTTTGTATTTAGCAATAGCATGATCACATTCCTTGATGAGTTTATTAATAATGAGATCATTAGCACTATTAAGGCCCACTAGTTTAGTTTCAAGAGATATTCTAGTTTCTTGTTCTTCTTCTAGAGCATTATTAAGAGCTTCTATCTCAATCATGTGCTCTCTTCCTAATTGACATCTCTCATCTAGAAGTTCTTGTGTGTGTGAAAGTTGATTTAAGAGGTCCACAACATGTTTCTTGTGTTCACCTTGCAAGTTATTTATGAACACATCAAAAGCCACTAGTTCCTTTTTGACCTCAAGAGATAACTCATCATCAAAATCATCATTGATTAAAGAAGTGGAGTGTGATGATGATAATACCTCCGTTCCTCTTGCCATAAGACAAGTGACGTTCTTGTTGGAGAGGTTCTCATTTGGAGAGTCAGAAAGTGAGAATGAAGGAGTAGATGTGGTGGCAAGAGCCGCCACACCACTTGGTGTATCCTCATCTTCCTCTTCTTCATCATCATCGGAGGAGAACTCTTCATGTGTGATCAAAGAAATTTCTCCCGGCTTCTTGTTGGTTGAGTTCCTCTTGACGAAGGGTTTCTTGTAGGGAGCTTTGGAGGTCTTCTTCAACACAAATTTACCACCATGATCTTCTCTTTTCTCATAGGGGCAAGCTGCAACGAAGTGATAGCGGTCACCACAGTTGAAGCAAGTTCTCAACTTGGAACCACTATCTCTTCTCCCATTGGGGTTGTTTCTTCGTTGCATTTCCATCTTGGCTTTGGCGGGATCTTTCCAAAAGTTTCTTGCATAGAAGGCCATGTATTCACCATGAGCTACCTTGACATCTTCGGGGTGGCTCATTGAAAGTCCCTCATCACTTCCTTCATCTTCATCAAAGTCCACAACCTTGTCCTTCAAGGCAAGATTGACACCGCTACTCATTCCAATGGCACGAGCGCGGGCGTCTTTGGCATTCTTGGCAGCGACCTTGAAGGAGGCCATCTCTTGCATCACTTCATTGGAGGTCATGATATGGTAATTGTGTCTTCCTTGGAGACTCTTCAAGTCAGTAGGCTCAAAAGGCATGAGTGCACTCACATACTTCCTCTTGATCCAAGCATCATCAATGTGAGAGGCACCAACATTCCTAAAAGCGGTGGCTGTGGATTTGAGTCTTCGATACATGTCTTCATGATCCTCACCATCCTTCATGAAGAACCCTCCGGCCTCATTGCTTAAGGCATCATATCTATTTCTTCTCATACTCTCATTGCCAACAAACAAGTCAATGAGAGCATCCCAAGCTTCCTTGGCGGTGTTGTAATGCTCAATGTGGGGAAAATCCTTTGGCCTCACTCCAAGTTGGATCATGTGCAAGGCAGTCGCATTGAGTTGGCTATTGACCACTTCTCTTCTAGTCAAGTTGGTTTGATCCTCAATTTTGAGTCCTTCTTCAATAATGTTCCACAAATCAATGCAAGAGCTGCGCACATGAGATTTCATTAAAACTTGCCATTGAGCAAAGGAATGCGCAGCTAACTTAGGTGGGTATCCTCTATTATTTATGTGTGGATGTGGGATAGGAGGGTCGGGAGAGTACCATCCAGGAACCGCATGGAACTCTTCTTTCCCATCACCCTTTTTGGTGGTGGAGTTAGTGGAATTAAGTTCATCCCCCGCCACTTCCTCCAAAGGCTTAGCCTTTGGGTTAGGTGGTGTTTCCTCTAGAGAGGGAGGAGGTGAGGATTGCTTATCCTTAACAAGTTGCTCAACGAGTAGACGCAATTGTTGGATCTTGTTGCCCAAGGTAGAGCTCAAGCTTGTTTCCAACTTCTTGAGATCTACCATGGTCACCGAATGGCTATCCTCACTTTCTCCCTCCCCGGTGGTGGCCATAATCTCTTATGCGGTTAAGCCCGAATAAAGAGCCGAGGCTCTGATACCAATTGAAAGGATCATATGGGCACCTAGAGGGGGGGTGAATAGGTGCTACTCCAAATTTTACTCTTAATCAAATTAGGGTTTGACACAAAAGGTAAATTCTCTAGATTATGCAACTAAGGTGAATTTACCTATATGTCAACTAGCACAAGAACTAAGGAAGTAAAGTGCGGTAAAGGATAGAGGTAACCAAAGTGGAGCACTCGGAGACACAAGGATTTGTTTCCCGTAGTTCCTTCCTTTTGAGGGGAAGTACGTCTACGTTTGGAGAGGGGGTGGCATCAAACCACCAACACCACGAGAGGCCTCCCTTGTTTTCCGATGAACCTCACCCAAAGGGTTCGATTCACCTCTTCCACTATACGGCACCGTTCGGGGTGGTAGCCGGCACCTTTACAACAAGTTCGGGGCACACATCCACAACTTAATTGGAGGCTCCCAAATACAAGCAAGCTGTCAAACAATCAAAGACAAGCTTGTAAGAACCAAATCAAAACCTAGGGTTTCCAAAGAAACACTAGAGCAAAGGGGCCCTCAAGTGAATGAGGGGGAAATGAAGATCTCTCTTGGTGAAGATGTAGATCAAGGCCTCCTCCTTCAATTCTCCAAAGATCAATGACTTTGGATGGTTGGATGAAGAGATCTTGTTGATTTGGTGGCTCAAATGGACATGGTGTTCTTGAGGTGGACGAGCAGCTGTAGGAAGGGGATAAGGTCCCCTATTTATAGCCACATGTCCGAGTGAACCGTTTTCTGCCCGTTGGAGAAGTGTCAGACCGGAGACTCCGGTCCTCACACCGGAGACTCCGGTCAGCACCGGAGACTCCGTCCTGTCTCCGGACCAGCTCACAGATTGACCCAGCCCACCTGGGAAGCAAATGGGCCGGAGACTCCGGTCCATCGACACCAGAGACTCCGGTCACTTTGGAGACTTCGCCAATCTCGAACCAGCCTCGGTGACCCAGCCTTCATGAGCCAAGTTGACCAGAAACTCCGGTCCTTCTGCACCGGAGACTCCGGTCTGAGGCAAGGACCGGAGACTCCGGACCATCCTACGGACCAGCCTCCGGACCACCTCTCCGACAGACCCTGGCAGGAAAGCAGGAGACACACCGGAGACTCCTGGGGAAACTCCGGATCACACCGGAGACTCTGGTCTTGGTAGACCGAAGACTCCGGTCTGGAATCCCAAGCATCATGAAATTACCCAGAGAATGTTCCGCAGGCCAAAGGTCCTTTTCACTTTGTAAAACATCAACCTGTAGACAATAGCAAACTATAAAATGATCTACTAGTTGTTAACAAACACCAAAAGTGATTATGACAGTAAATGTATTTTCAATTGAGCTGTAATTTTTTGTGCTTCTGCCCCAGGTTGTTATCTAACTTTCGTTAGTTCAACACTTTTTGATTTGAGCAACAGAAGGTCTTCGAAAAAGTTCGTCTTTACCTGCTGGTCTGTTTTTGACAGATTTCTGCCATTTTCTCAATTTGCTTCTTGTTGGTTCCTTCTTGAGTTCCTTTGGGGAATTGAGCTTTTTGAGGGAAGTGCTACAGTAGCTAGTGTTCTAATGGAAGTTTAGTTGGTGTTAGAACTGAACTTTGAGACTTATTTATCTTAAGTGCACTAATGTTGCTAATGAGATTGTGTGAAGTTTTGTATGAAGGAAAAATTTCAGGTGTATGGAAGGAATGAGTAACGAGATGAAGGATGGAATAAAGCTCAAGCTTTGGGATGCCACGCATGTCACCCCAAGAAATATCCAAGAAGTACAAGCGTCAAAGCTTGGGGATGCCCAAGGCATCCCCTTCTTCATCAATAAAAATCCCAAGTTTGTTCCAAACGCTTCATTTTTATTGTTTCATGCACAGTTGTGTTTTTCTTGGAGCGTATTCTTTTTCGTTTTTGTTTTGGTTTTTAGTTTGCTTGGTTTGCTTAGTTTTCTGAATAAGTTGGTTGGACCCCCTCTTTCATACATTGGTTTGCAAATAGTTTGGTTTGGTTTGGAAAAGAGTAGGAAAGTTCATGCTTATGTGGTAAAAAGAGCTCGTTTTTAACTGTGGCTATGCTTTGTCATGCCATGCTTGATATTGTTTTGGCTTTATGCTTAGTATTATTTGCTGTAGCATGACTTGTTATAAACAATTGAGATTGCTTAATGTGCCTTGGATGAATCATGCGTTGTTTTAGCATATTAAAGCATAGTATAGTGGTATTCTCCTTTGATGCTTTATTTGGGTTGACTTGGCACATGCTCACACCATGTTATGACTGTCACAAGTCACCATAGCCTTTATGATCCTTTAGTTTTCAACTTGTAGTATCACTTTATGCTTTGATCAATGATGTTGTGTCACTTTAACCTTAACCACTTCAAGATGCTTATGATTGGGGCAATGAGAGCTGAAAGCTACAAGTACCATAATTTTTGGAAGCTCTTTATGAGACTTGAATCCCTAGTTCCTTTTACAAAAGGCCTTTCTTCCACCATTATATTGAGTCTCCACCTTCTATCTTTATGCACCTACTTTGAGAGCATAGTGGCCATTCTTAGTTCTATGTGCATTGTCCCAAGACTAGTTGATTGATGCATAACTTGTTATTGCTTGTTTGAAACTATTGTATCTAGTCACTCTTATGAACTTTGAAGGTGTCCTATGCATTTATATTTGCTACTCTATTGAGGGACAAGCTGAATACTATTATGCTATGTTTTCTTTATGTGAAACAAACAAACGTCTTGCAAAGCATGTTATTCATGAATCTTTTGTTTGTGCCTTTTCATGTTGCATCTTAGTTTCTTTGCTTATTGCTATAACTTTGTCTTTCATGTTATGATTGAAGTACTTTGATCCTAGCTTTGAGTTTTGCAAATACTTTTGATCAAGTTTTTGATGGTGCATGTCACCTCAAAAATTATTCTTTTTATCACTTACCTACTCGAGGACGAGCAGGAGTTAAGCTTGGGGATGTTGATACATTGCAAATGTATCTATAATTTTTGATGTTCCATGCTTGGTTTTATCCACTTTCTTGTGTTTTGTTCCAACTTTGGAGTACTTTTATTATGATTTCTTGGACTAACCTATTAACAAGAGCCACAGTGATTGCTGCTGTTTTGGTTCGGAAAAGTCAGAAAATGAATATTCTCGGAATTGGACGGGACAAAAGCCAAAGTGCCTATTTTTCCGAAAGGGATCAAGTGCCAGAATACAAGACGAAGAAGGGCTGGGGGCCGGCCACACCACCTGGCTGTGTGGCCAGGCCTGGCCTGGCCAGGTGGTCTGGCCGACCCCCCGCTCTCCTTCCGCTTATAAGTTGCCCTCGGGATGAAAACCCTAGGTACCCGATCAAAATCCACGAAGAGTCTCAGAGTCATTCATCTCCATCCCTAGATCGGGAGGATCTGAAGCTCTTCCGGCACCACGGAGAGGGAATTCACCCTGGAGGCCTTCTTCATCACCATGCAAGCCTCCGGTGTGATGCATGAGTAGTTCATCCTTGGACTACGGATCCATGTAGTAGCTAGATGGCTGGTTTCTCCTCCTTTGTGCTTTCATGTTTAGATCTTGTGAGCTCCGTTCATGATGAAGATCATCTATTTGTAATTCATACATGTTGTGTTTGCGGGGATCCGATGGATATTGAGATGCTATTTCAGATTGATTATTGATTCTATCATGTCTTTGTTATTTGAGATCTTGCATGCTTTCCGTTGTTAGTAGCTATCTTGGCCAAGTAGATGCTAGCAACTCCAAGAGTTAGTATTTATGCTCGATAGTGGGTTCATGCCTCTGGTAATCTGGGGAAGTGACAGAAATCTCTAAGGTACTAGATGTGCTGTTGCTACTAGGGAGAAAACAACAATCCTTTGTTCATAGAACAATCGTATTGTTTACCTTACATGCATTTTGTAAAGCAATAATCTGTTGCTTGCAACTTAATACTGGAGGGGGTTCGGATGATAACCTGAAGGTGGATTATTAGTCATAGATGCAGTTGGATGGCGGTCTATGTATTATGTTGTATTGCCCAATCAAGTCTCAAAGGAGTCAAGATGATTAGTATATGCATGTATTGCTTTCTCGGTGTTTGTCAATTGCCCCGCTGTAATTTGTTCACCTAGCATGTTATCTATCTAAGGAGAGCCACCTCTAGTGAACTATTGATCCCGGTCCTCCACTTTACATACAATCTACAATCTTTTACTGCTTTGTGTTTACTTTCTGCAAACTTTTACTTCTTTCCATTCGATACGTTTAATCCTTTGTTTTCCGCAAAACACGGTGAGATTGACAACCTCATCACAAGTTGGGGACAAAGTTCTGTGGTTGTGTTGTGCAGGTCTCCACGTTGCTACTAGCACCGGTAGTCGCCTACCAAAGCTCAGCTAGTAACACCTTTGAGGTGTTTCCTTGCTCCTACTGGTTCGATTAAACCTTGGTTTCATAACTGAGGGAAACTTGTTGCTATGCTCATCATACCTTCCTCTTGGGGTTCCCAACGAGATCTACATCAACACCACGCACCAAGCACTTTTCTGGGTGCCGTGTATTGAGCCATCAATCAACTATCAGGAAAAATCCCGGAAAATATGCCAAAAATCCTATTTCACCCGAAGACTCCAGGAGCCAGAATACGAGACAGAGAAGAGCCTTGCGGTGGCTACACCACACAGTGGCGCGGCCGAGCCAGGCCGCCAGGTGGTGTGGGCCCCCAGGCACCCTCTCGGCCTCTCTCTTCGCCTATAAGGAGCCTTCTGACCTAAAAACTTCGGGGGGGTCGACGTTTTTCCAGAAGGAGTTCCGCTCCGCCGCCACCGCGAGATTCTACGAAACTTCACCGGAAACTCCGTTCTGGCACCCTGCCAGGACGGGGAATTGGAGGAGATCATCGCCATCATCATCACCATCGCTTCTCCATCGACCATCCATGTTTCCCCCATCTATGAGTGAGTAATCCCCCGCTGTAGGCTATGGGGATGGTAGGGATTGGATGAGATCGTTCATGTAATGGCATCAGATTGTTAGGGCATGGTGCCTAGTATCTTTTATTAGTGCTTTATGACTTTGTTGTGACTTGTTGTGCTTAATGCTTGTCACTAGGGCCCGAGTGCCATGATTTCAGATCTGAACGTATTATTGATTCATTGTGATAGTATTGTTCTTGGTCTTATCTGCAAGTTGTATACACACGTCGTTGTCCAGAACCTATGGCCCCGAAGTGACAGAAATCGGGATAACCGGAAGGGAAAGGCTTTGATGTGAGGATCACATGTGTTCACGGAGTGTTAATGTTTTGCTCCGGTGCTCTATTGAAAGGAGCACCTTAATTTCCAATAGTTCCCTAGAGGCCCCGCTGCAAACGGGCTGGCAGGACAAAAGATGTTGTGCAAGTTCTCATTGCGAGCACGTATGACTATATATGGAACACATGCCTAGGATTGTCTAGTACTTGGATGTTTTATCTTATTTATCTGCAACTGCCCTATGTTCTGATTGCTATGTGAATTGTCTTTTCCATGCAACGCTCGTCCATCCATCCCTATACCTACCTTTTCGAATCCCACTTTTTCGCTTTTGTTACTACCGTCTTTGCTTTACTCTTTTACTTTGCTATTCCTACTACAAAACTGTTACTCTTGATAAACTGCTATGAGCAAGATTGTTTCAGTGTGCTGAATTGACAACTCGGTTGTTAAGGCTTATAAATATTCTTTGGCTCCTTTGTCGTCAATCAATAAATTGGGTTTCACTTCCCTCGAAAATACTGCGATACACCCCCTATACTTGTGGGTCATCAAGACTATTTTCTGGCGCCCTTGCCAGGGAGCATAGCTTTATTTATCAAGTTCACTTGGATTCTCTATTGTTCGCTGCTATCCATCCATCATGGGTAAGTATCATGATGGCAATGTTCCTATTTTACCATCCACTACAAGAAGAGGTACGGTTCTAAACACCTCTACTGCTCTTGATTCACCATCTGTTATAAGTAAGCTCGTTACACCACCACATACACATGCTACACACACTGCTACTACTGCTGAATCTGAAACTTCTGATGCTTATGATGCTGCTTCTATTGTGCTTGATAAGAGTGGTTCATTAGGTCCTTTCATAGATGCTACGATTGCTAGAACTATAGCTGGAAATACCGAAACTCCTAATGAAGACACTACCACACCTGTTAGCTCACCTGAGTCTAGTGAGAGTTATGATATTTAAGAAGATTATGTTGAGATGACCGATGAGTTTATTAAAGAATGTAAGAACACCCATGATAGGAGCGCTGCTAAGAGTCTCCTTGAGAGGCGTACTATTAGACCCAAATTGTCTCCTGATGCTAAGTTTGCTGCTTCTCCCATAAACATTATAGATGAAGATTATGATTTCTCTCTCGATCTATCGTACATAGCTATTGTCGAGAAAGAACCTTTTTGTGGGACTAAGAATGAAAGTGCGGTAGCACATATGAATGAACTTTCTACCATAAGTGGTTTGTTTTCTGATGATATTAAGATGCGTACTTACTTTGTTGCTAAGATTTTTCCTTTTTCACTGCAAGGAGAAGCTAAAACTTGGTTTAGTAATTTACCTCCTGGATCTATTGATAGCCCTGAGTGCTTGATTAGTACTTTCCTACATAAATATTTTCCTCCCAGTGCTAGACATGCTATTTTGCAAGAATTTTTTTATTTCAAACAGGGAGAAAAAGAGGTATTGCCCGAATCTTGGGCGAGGTTTTGTGCTCTGATTCATGCACAGGCTGGAAGTCCATTACCTAAGAATGAGCTTCTTGATATATTTTATAATGGACTAACCAAAGAATCTAGGACATACCTGGATAGTTGTGCTGATTGTGTTTTCAGGAATAGGACTCCGAAGGAATCTGAGGAATTAATGGCTATAATAAGCAAGAATTATGAAGATTGGACTCCTCCTAAACAAGCTATACCTGAAGTAATTGTACCTGAACCATCTATTCATGTGCCTATTCCAACATCAAAGAAGAGGGGAGTTATTGAATTAAATGATGAAGTGATGAAGGAAGCTAAGAAATGTCTTAAGGAGAAGGGAATAAAAGCTGCAGATGTCAAGAATTTACCTCCTATAGAAGAATTATGTATGCCTATTCCCTACTCACCCACTATTGAGGTACACTCTCTCCAACACTTTGATGAAGGTGATATCCCTTGAAACCTCCTCATCAATGCTTAGAAAAATTTGATATCTTTATTGTTAAGCAAGATAACTTTAATAAAAGGGTGCAAAATCATCTAATGGAAAACACTAGAGCTATTGTTGAGTTGAAAGATATTGTGGAAAGAACCTCTAATGATGTTAAAATGATTGTTAAACACTTTCAAATGGTTCAAACTCAAATAGATCAACTCGTTAAAGTGCAAAATGACCTGCTAGTTAATGTTGCTAAAGAAAAACATGCTTATGAAATTAGAACTAGAAGTGGTGCTGCTACCCAGGATCCTCTATATCCTGAGGGGCATCCCAAAAGAACTGAGCAGGATTCTCAACAAGCTGAAAATAGTGGTTCTACTCGTAAGAAAAGGAAAAATAAACATAAAACTGTTGTAGAACCCTCTGAACCTGCTATAGATCCTAATAGTATATCTATATCTGATGCTGAAACTAAAAGTGGTAATGAAGAAAATGAAGTGCCTAATGAAGAAAAAGTTGAGCAAGAACCTGAAAACCACACTAAGAATACTAAATACACCAAAGAGGATTTTATAGCTAATAAACATGGTAGTGAAAGAGAACCTTGGGTCCAAAAACCTATGCCATTCCCTGATAAGAAACACAAGTCAAAGGAAGATGAACACTATAATAAGTTTTATGAGTGGATGAAGCCTTTATTCTTGCAAATTCCTTTGACTGATGCTATTAAATTGCCTCCTTACTCAAAGTATATGAAGGACGTTGTCTCGAACAAAAGGAAGATCCCTAATGAAGAAATCTGTACTTTGCTTGCTAATTATTCCTTCAATGGTAAGGTTCCTAAGAAACTTGGAGACCCAGGGATTCCAACTATCCCTTGCTCTATTAAGAACAGTTATGTTAGAACTGCTTTGTGTGATTTGGGAGCTGTAGTTAGTGTTATGCCTTTCTCTCTCTATAAGAGGCTTCAACTTGAAAAATTAATACCAACTAATATATCTTTGCAAATGGCTGATAAATCTACCACCATTCCTGTGGGTATATGTGAGGATGTACCTGTTCAGGTGGCTCACAATTGCTTGATATTAACTGATTTTGTTGTGCCTGAAATGCCTGAAGATGATAATATGTCTATTATTCTTGGGAGACCTTTTCTTAATACTGCAGGAGCTGTTATTAATTGTAATCAAGGAAAGGTGACCTTCAATGTTAATGACAAGGAACATACTGTCTATTTCCCCAAGAAGATTGAAAGGACTTATGGCTTGAATTCAATTGAACATGTTGAAGGCATTCAAGTTGGAGAAATATATTGTCCCATACCAAAAGAAAATTTGAAACTATTATGATTGGGACCATTGCTATCAAGGTTGAGGTAACATAATCATTAGTGGAGTACAAATTTTTGTCTCATATGCAATTGTTTTGGTAGCAAGACTTGATCAACCTTGCTAACAAAAGGATTCCATTGAAGAAAACAATGTTTTCGTTATGATTATCTCCGTTTATTTCTATCCTTTGCATTTTAGTTTTTGCTTTCGTTTAGTTTTATTTGTGTTGTTAGTTGCTTGCATGCTAGAACTTCTGTAGTTCTAGCCTTGTTTTGTCCTTGCATCATGTTTCCAAAAGAAAAATCATGCATCGGAAAAATCATTCTTCTATTTCTGAAAAATGCCCAAATATAAAGTGTCTCGAAAAATTCCAGAAAATTCATATTCAATTTTACGTGAAAAAAGGGGCAGAGGAGTACCTGGTAGGTACCAGGGGGGCCTACCAGGCAGGCACACCATGTGGTGGCGCGGCCAGCCCTGGGTGGCGCCATGCCCTGGTGTGGGCCACCCCTAGCCCCCCACTACTTCTCTCACCTGCCACTTTCTTCTCTCTCCCGAGTAAGCTCTAGTTCATAGCTCAAAATCGCGTTCTTTCTGTGCTTGCTCTCGATTTCTTCGATCTCCTTGCTCATCCCATCTTTCTTGCTGAAATTTGGAGCAATTGTTCCTTGGTATGTGACTCCTCCCCTTGTCCAAGTAGATTTGTGTTTAGTGGATTATATCTTGAGTATTTTGCTGCTATAGGTGACTGGTTATGAGAGCTTGTAAGATTATTTGATGCTTAGAGATATAGTTTTGATACATGTTTAGGCCTCTTGCAAGTCCCTATGAGTAGATTCTTTCATTATATTTACTTTGCAATCACTTGTTTAATAGGTGTTTAAATTTCAGAATACCAAGCATGAACAACCATACTTTTGGAGATATATTTGAGAGTGATGCACCTAGGAGGTCGAGGCCCTCAAGACCAGCCTCTCAAGCTAGGCCATCATACAATGAAGACCTCATTGCAACACGTATTGGCAGTGAAAGGGATGATGGAGATGCTCACCCATCCTGTTTTCCTTGTTTTACTTTCTTGCAAGCTGCAGGTATTCTTGATGATTTCTTGCTACTGATTGAGAGGGTTGATTTGACCTCTTATATGCAAGATGAGAGTGCACAATACGTTGTGCTCACCAAAACTTTTGTTGAGAGATTCTCATTTACTAACACACCCTATCAATCTATTGCCTCTTTTAAGATCTATGATATGCCCTTCACCATGCCTTTGGAGAGATTTTGCAGTATTGTAGGTGTGCGTATGACAGGGACCGTGAAGAAAATTCAAGGGCAACTCGCTGATTTGTTGGAGCTTTACCGAGGGGTGACCAATGATGATGACCGTGGTAAATGACGGAAAGATAAGAAATATCCAACTCCCTGCTCTTAGATACTTTGCATATTATCTTGCCACTAGTGTATTGGGTAGGGAGAACACTAGTAATATCTCTAACTATCACTTAGCTTTCCTTGCTGCTGCGCTCAACAATGATACTCAGTACAATCTTGGCTCGCTTATTGCTCGCCGCCTAGCTGCTAGGGGGGATATCTATGGGGGCATCATTGCCTCACGTGTAGTTAATGCATTAGGTCTTTCAGTGGATCCTGATGATGCTATTCTAACACCACAGAGGCTCGACCTTGTTGCCATGAAAACTCATCACTTTGTCACTGCTACCTCTGATTTGAACAATCTAGTATATAGGATGATTTTCACTGACGGGGATGAAAGGGAGATCCTTCTGCCACAGCCTGCTTTGTTTAGTGTTAACAGGAGACCGTGGTCGCGCTCCAAGGAGGAGGTGGACGAGCAGCTTCGCTTGTTGGGTTTCCACGAGCAGCACCGGGAGGATGCGCCCTCCTATGATTACTCCGCACATTACGGAGGGGCGTACTCGAGCTCGCACCAGGACGAGGGTACCTCCTCGTCATACCCCGGTGACACTTCATCCTGGCCAGCTTGGGATTGATACCCACTTAGGCCAAAAGCCTAAGCTTGGGGGGAGGTACGCCGACACCGCACTCATCTCCATATCATGTTGCATCGGTACTTTGTATATTCATGTTTTCGTTCTCTTTTTTAGTTTTCGTTCTTCTTTGCTTTTGCTTTCTAAAACCACAAAAAGACCAAAAATATTTTTGTTGTTTCTCTTTGGTTTGCTTCTTATTTTTTGCCTTGGTTTGCTTTTCCCTTTTTGCTTTGTTTGAACTATTCGAAAAACCCAAAAATATTTTGCTTTGCTTGTTTTTCTCTTTTGGTTCTTGTTTAAAAATCGAAAACACCAAAAATATTTGTCGTTCTTCTTTGGTTTTTGCGAGTTTGCTACAGGGTTCGGTAGTTCTCAGTGGAATATTGGTTTCATATTATTATTCAAGCCACACAAGTGAAGAGCAATAATGAGGATTAATGACAACTTGAGGCGTGGTAAGAGGCTGGTAACGAACTCTATTTGTCTTCATTTTTGTACATATACTCATCATTGTGAGATTGCTTAGTCCGTTCATGTAGGGTGTATGTTATCTTTGGATGCTTAGTAGTTCTTGCTTTCTTGTGATTAGGTCTAGCCCGCTAATAGTTTGTAGCATGTCTCATGAATGTTTGCTTGCATTACTCTATTCATAAATTGGTATGACATTGTGGTATCCTCCTCTGAATGTTTCATTTGATTGACTTGGCACATGCTCACGCATGCACATGACTGTAATAATCAGTTAAGCCTCGATGAATTATTTTGCCTTGAGGATCTTGAATCACTTTCATGCCATGAGTAGTCCTGTTTTGTTGCAAGCATGATAATGACAGCTATTGCTCTCTCGTTTGTCGCTCCCTTACTATTGCTAGCCTTCACTTCCACTGAGTGTTTTACTCAAGTTTCCAACTCCCTAAACCAAATATTTCCAAAGTGTCCACCATACCTACCCATTAGCATCATTTGCTACTTCCGTGCATATTCAATATGCCTTGTTTTCTTCTGTATAAAATGTTTGCTTGTTATGAGAAAGTTAGTTAGTAAAGCTCTCATGAACTTGATGACACACTTTATTTTCTTGCACTTAATAAACCTGAACCATTGCGTCCTTCTTTGTTGTGCATATGCTTGCGCTTTATGAGTTGAAGTTAGCAGAACCATGTATCATGGGGACCGCTTTCAACGCTTCATAGGTACTCTGTACCTAGTTGATATCATGTTCTTTTGCTTATGGATCCCGACGGTGTGAAATAAAAGTGTAACTTGTAAGATCATGGAGTTTGTATGTATGTAGAGAAACGCCTGGGCCGCTAGCCTAAGCCATGCCTAATCATGGTGGAAACTTGCAGCATAACCATAATGAGCATTCTATGAAGCATCCTCAATAAAAATCTATGCACATAGTAAATAAAAAGATCGTCGAGATGCTCATTGTCTGCTTGCCTTGTATTTTGATTATGGGATAGATCCCGTGTCATGTGCAAGGGGTACACCGTTGACGGTTCTCTATGATACGTATATAGCTACAATGACAAGAGCTTACTTGTGACTGAAGTTGAGTAGCATGAGGATCGGTCTTCGTAAGCAAGGGACATGAGACTTCGATTTATAACTTGTCAAGCATATCCTCTTAGTTGTGTCACTTTCACCTTAACCACATTTAAGATGCTTATGATAGGGGCAATGAGAGCTCAAAGCTAACGAGTACCATACTTTCAGCATTTGGAAGCCTTTCAAAATTATTCAAAACCTTTTTCTTCTACTTGTTGAGTCTCCATATATTCTTTGAGCACCTTATTGAGAGCATAGTTATCATTCTTTGTGTTTGTTCCATTACTTGATTATTTGTGTTATGACTTTGATGCTTGTATCCTTGATATCTTTACTTCTAGTCATCACTTGAACTTCAGAGGTGCCTTGACATTCATAATTAAAGGCAAGCGAGATACCACTCTATCATACCTTTTTATGAGCATTGTAATGTTGCTTATGTTCGTGCTTCGTGCTACTTATTATTCTTGAGTTGGAATCTCTTCATAGCTTGCAATGACTATTAAGTAGACTCAGTTGCATACTCTTTATTATGGATTGTCTAAGCAGTTAATCACATTGCTAAGAATATTTACATCATATGAAGCAAATGTGTTCGTGAAAGTTCTTTTATCGCACTCAGTTTTCAACTGAATTGCTTGAGGACAAGCAATAAGCTAAGCTTGGGGGGAGTTGATACGTCCAAAATGTATCTACTTTCCCAAACACTTTTGCTATTGTTTCTCCTCTATACTTCTGTGATTTGGATGCAACTAATGCGAATCGCTTTTTTTCAGCAGAATTGCCTTGGTGTCTACTTTTTGTGCAGAAAATCAACTATTAGGAAAAATCCCGGAAAATATGCCAAAAATCCTATTTCACCCGAAGACTCCAGGAGCCAGAATACGAGATGGAGAAGAGCCCTGGGGTGACCACACCACCTGGTGGCGTGGGCCAGGCCAGGCCGCGCCGGGGGTGGTGTGGGCCCCCCAGGCACCCCCTCGGCCTCTCTCTTCACCTATAAGGAGCCTTCTAACCTAAAAACTTTGGGGGGTTCGACGTTTTTCCAGAAGGAGTTCCGCTCCGCCGCCACCACGAGATTCCACGAAACAGCACCAAAAACTCCGTTCTGGCACCCTGCCGGGATGGGGAATTGGAGGAGATCATCGCCATCATCATCACCATCGCTTCTCCATCGACCATCCATGTTTCCCCCATCTATGAGTGAGTAATCCCCCGCTGTAGGCTATGGGGATGGTAGGGATTGGATGAGATCGTTCATGTAATGGCATCGCATTGTTAGGGCATGGTGCCTAGTATCTTTTATTAGTGCTTTATGACTTTGTTGCGACTTGTTGTGCTTAATGCTTGTCACTAGGGCCCGATTGCCATGATTTCAGATCTGAATGTATTATTGATTCATTGTGATAGTATTGTTCTTGGTCTTATCTGCAAGTTGTATACACACGTCGTTGTTCGGAACCTATGGCCCCGAAGTGATAGAAATCGGGATAACCGGAAGGGAAAGGCTTTGATGTGAGGATCACATGCGTTCACGGAGTGTTAATGCTTTGCTCCGGTGCTCTATTAAAAGGAGCACCTTAATTGCCAGTAGTTCCCTAGAGGCCCCGCTGCAAACGGGCTGGCAGGACAAAAGATGTTGTGCAAGTTCTCATTGCGAGCATGTATGACTATATATGGAACACATGCCTAGGATTGTCTAGTACTTGGATGCTTTATCTTATTTATCTGCAATTGCCCTATGTTCTGATTGCTATGTGAATTGTCTTGTCCATGCAACGTCAAATCATCATCCATCCCTATACCTACCGCTTTTCGAATCCCAATTTATCGCTTTTGTTACTACTGTATTTGCTTTACTACTACTGTTACTTTGCTATTCCTACTACAAAACTATTGCTACTGATAAACTGCTGTGAGCAAGATTGTTTCCTGGTGCAGCTGAATTGACAACTCAGTTGTTAAGGCTTATAAATATTCTTTGGCTCCCCTTGTGTCGAATCAATAAATTGGGTTTCACTTCTCTCGAAAACACTACGATACACCCCCTATACTTGTGGGTCATCAGTAATATCCATACCTTGCCCACTAGCGGTGTTAACCTTGTCATAGCCCTTGTAGTTGTCACGCATGGTCAAATTGTTGAGTTCACTGGTAATATGATGTGTTGCGCCGGTGTCTGGATACCAATTTGTGTCGACACCATAGGAGGCCACATTAACCTCTTTGTCCTCATATGGTTCGAAGTCCTCATCAAAGCGACGCCAACAATCCTTGGCAGGATGCCCCTCTTTGTAGAAAATTTGGCATGTCACGTCTACCCATGGGGTGGTGCGACGTCGACCACGTCCGCGCCCACGCCCTCCTCCTGGGGACGCACGGCCGCCACCATGGCCTTGGCGAAAAGAGCGGTCATCGCGGCGATCTTCATGCCTCTCATCATGGCGATCGCCGTTATCACCACGGTTAGCACGTGGTTTATTGTTGTAGCGCCCACGTTGTTGGCGTAGGGCGGCGTTGGCGGATGTCTCAAAGACGGCGCCGGTGGAGGTATGTAACATCTCTTGACGCTGGTCATGAGCTTGGAGAATTGCATAGAGAGATGCCAAGGAAATAGGAGGAAGACTAGGGAGTCCAAGAGCAGAGACAACAGAGTCATAGTCTCTATCTAGACCAGCCAGAATAAACGACACATGTTCCCGTGTGGTGATGGTCACCCCTACAGCAGCAAGCTCGTCAATAATGCCTTGCATCTTGGTGAGGAACGTCGGCGTCGACATCTGAAGTTTCTTTGTGTTCGCCAGGGAAATGCGAAGATTGGTAATCTTGGCTTCGCTCTGCGAGGCAAACATTTCCTCCAGACTCCGGAGGTGTGCTCAATCCGTTGTACGTGAGGGAGAACCTCAGAGGAGAGCGATTGGAAAAGGTAGCCGAGTACAATCTGATCCCGGGAGATCCAGGCATCGTACGCGGGGTTGGGGACAGTCTTCGACGTCTTCTCGACAGCCTTGTCTGCTGGTTCAACTTCCAGTACTTCCGGTGGCGCGGCATCAGTGCCATCAAGGAGCCCGAGAAGGCGAGCGCCGCGGATGGGGGGAGAACTTGAGCTCGCCACCCGGTGTAGTTGGTGCGCGTCAATTTGTCGGAGGGAGGCGCACCAAGGTTGATGATGACGGGGGCGGAGGAAGACGTCGCCATGGGATCCGCAAGGATCAGCGATGGGGATGGCGATGATTTGGCGATCAAGCTGTCGGCGGAAGAGGCCAGCCTGATACCATGTAAAAGTTACGATCAGGTAGTATTTGGGACTACTCGGATAGATCCCGAGTTGATTATCTCGATCACATATAACGCACTTTGCGGTGCTGGCATACAAGAGTCCGTATAGGAAACAATATATGAATACCGATCCAAAACTAGCGTACACAAATATGACTGTATCGTATGTCTAACACTTCTAGCCCAACAGGCCGGCTAACAAAGGACTCAAGTAATCGATCGTTTGCTGGCTAAGACAACTTCCTTCAAAACAAAAATGTTCCACTGGCAATGATCGTAACTCTCGCACGGCGAGCCAAGAAATAGAAGAACTAAAAGGAGTAAATTTTACTAAGAGAACAATAGTAGAGCTAGCAGTCGGCTATATAAACTGACCATGTCATCAATAGCTACCTCTATAATCGCTCATACAATAGAGTTGGCTATAAGATTGGTTATTAGGCTTACACTTTTTCTTATTTCTGCTTTTCCTCTTTCCTCACGTTTAATGATTTTGCCTAGGAGCATGCTAAGAGGTCCTCTTTCCTCACGTTTAATAATCTTTATTCCCGAGGGCCTTTGTCAGCAAGTCATTCTCTCTATCCGGACAGAACTTTATTGTCCCCTCTTTAATTCCCTTCACCATTCTCTACCATGTCTTCCGGGGTATCCTAATCCCGTCATTGCAAATAAGGTCCCCTATATTTTTGCCATACTCACTCCCATGCCTAAGGAGCCAATTTCTTGCCCTCAAATCCCATTCTTCGTGTATTGGTTCTAGAGTGATCCCTTTAGCGAGCAACTCATTCTCTTTAGCATCCCACTTTGGCATGGCAGTCGCGTAGCCCCTGGCCCCAGGTGATGGTGATATTTCTTCTTCGTAGCATTTAACTTGTTTTTCTGACTTTTCCTTAGCAGTTTCTGACTCCTTGTACTTCACAAATGCATCCCAGTTAGCCTGATGCTTCGTTAGATAGGCTTCAAATTTAGGAGGAGTCTTCTTCTTCTAATACTTTTACCATAATGATTTCTTCTAGTTCTTGTATAGTTCGACCATCTTCGTAAGAGTCCACTTCTTGACTTTATTCCTCAATGGAGCTGTGTCGGCTTCATCCTCACATTCTGGCAGGGTGAAATGTGTCATGAGGTCATTCCAAAGACCCTCTTTCTACCTGTCGGCGACATACTCACCCTCTCTGCCCCTTGTGTCCTATTCCACTCTCGAATGGTGATCGGGATGCGATCCCTAACCATAACTCTGCATTGTTGTACAAATACACTTTTAGCCTTTTCGGGTCCAATGGTTCACCCCGTGGTGATACCCGTGTAATTGTATAACGCGTAGATGCGTCCAACTTTTTGGTCGGGCCTCGTTTGGAATATTTTTGGCTCGATGTGGAGGCCTAAGAGAAGAAACATTCGTCAATTTATATATATACAACTCAATTAATGCATCTACTCATCACTGGACATCATATATATACCTCGCCGGACTTAGTTAAGGGTCCACCAGAGGCGTCGACTTCTCCATCATCGGAGCCGTCGGCTTCTCCATCATCGGATCCGTCGGCTTCTCCCTGGTCATTTCGGTCGACCTCCTCACCCTCACCGGAGGGGTTCAGATACATCGATGGAGATTCGGGTGGATGAACATGGGAGGCGCCGTTGATCATATTCTCGAGAATTTCTTCTTGTTCCAGGTCTCTGCGGATTGGACTAGGTGGATCCATAGTTTTCTATAAAAATGCACACAATATAAAATAACACTAAATAGTAATATGTACACCTAATTTGCTACAATAAAACTAAACAATAGCAAAATTCTAGTGCACCCTACCACCCTAACCCTAAGTTCGGGGGCCCGCGAGCACCACCACCCTAACCCTAAGTCCGGGTGGCCCGCGAGCACCACCACTCTAACCCTAAGTCCGGGGGCCTGCGAGCACCACCACCCTAACCCTAAGTTCGGTCGCCCGCGAGCACCATCACCCTACCCCTAAGTCCGGGCGGCCCGCGAACACCACCACCCTAACCCTAAGTCCGGGCGGCCAACGAGCACCACCACTATAACCCTTAGTCCGGGGGCCCACGAGCACCACCACTCTAGCCCTAAGTCTGGGGGCCCGCGAGCACCACCACTCTAACCCTAAGTCCCGGGGCCCGCGAGCATATAAATATACTAGTAATAATTATTAACATATAAAAAAGATACAAGAAATAAAAAAACATATATATACTATATCTATATGATCTATTACTATTACACAAACAAATTTATATATACTATATCTATATATACTAGTAATAATTATTAACATATAAAACAATACACGAAATTAAAAAACATATATATATATATACACTATATATATATACTCTATTACTATATATACACAAACATATATATATACTAGTAATAATTCTTAATTAACATATAAAAAATACAAGAAATTAAAAAAAAGTGGCCTGGCCGGGGTGGGTGCCGCCCGGGCTTGCCGGGGCCGGGGACGGAGAGAGGCAGCTGCGCGCGGTGGGGGAGGGAGTTATTACCTCCCTGGCGGCGAGGCGGACGTGCGCGTCTAGAGAGGTGATACGTCCATTTTGCATCACTATTCTATGTCTTAATTCACTATTATTCATTGATATATTTCGTATTGAGAGGTGATACTTATGTTATTTCATCTATTTTTGCATGGTTGATGACTTTTGGAGCATGGACCGCTGCAGTCAGGATTTTGATGGAAAAGGTGCTGTTTGGAGGCAAAATTCGCGAAGATCAGAAAATCCGGGAAAATATACGGAAAATCCTATTTTTCCAGAAGACTCAGGATGCCAGAAGATGGAGTGGAGGTGGGCCACAGGAGGCCCACACCACCCCATGGCGCGGGCAGGCCTAGGCCACGCCTGGGAGTGGTGTGGCCTCCCTGGCGCACTCCAGCCTCTCTCGTCTGGCGTATATCATCCCCACGAAACCCTAAGACTCGGGGAGTGACCACAGAAAGATTCCGCCGCCTCTGCGGGGCGGAAAACACGGAGAGAGAAAGATCTCTCCGGCAAATAGATTTCTGCCGGGGGAATTCCTTCCTGTAGAGGGGAGATCGTCGCCATCAACACCACCATCAAGCTAGACTTCATCGGGATCATCATCATCACCATCATCATCACCATCAGCACCCTCATCACCATCTCCATATTGCTGTAACCATTGAGTTGGATCTTGCATTAGTTCATAGGGGAAACTTTCCCGGTGTTGATTACTCTTTGTAGTTGATGTTATTGAGTGAACCATTGAATTATTGTTTATGTTCAGATTGTTATATATCATTATTCCATCTCTGATCATGATCCATATGATGTCTTGTGAGTAGTTCGTTTTTTTTCTTGAGGACACGGGAGAAGTCTTGTTGTTAGTAGTGGAGTTGTGTTGAGAAAGATTCAATAGATTGTTATTTAAGTTGTGGTGTACTTCTTCTAGTGGTGTCATGTGAACGTCGACTACATGACACTTCACCTATATGGGCCTAGGGGAATGCATTGTGTATTTGGCTACTAATCGTAGGGGTTGCGGAGATGAAACCTGAACCCCCGTTAGGAAACAATTGCACAAGGGACGTATGGGTCTTAGAGTTTAAAGCTGTGGTTAGGTTTCTACCTTAATTACTTTCTTGTACTTACGGATTTTTGCAAGGGGTATCATCACAAGTATGTATTAGTCTTGAATGGGGCGGTGCATTAGCACAGGTTCACCCACACAACACTTAGCAAGCTAAAGAAGATTAATCGACTATATGAAGCGAAAGCACTTGACAGTCTTCCCATGTGTTCTCGAGAACGTTTGGTCATCTATAGAAATACAACCGGCTTGTCCTTTGCTGCATAAAGGATTGGGCCACTTGCTGCATTTATTCCTACTGTCTTTTATTTACTCGTACTTTGTTTACTTGCTTTATCGAAAACCCCTAAAAATCTGTTTGCTAAGTATTTGCAGAGAATTCCTGATCCATACCACTAGCCAGCACCTTCTGCTTCTCGTTGGGTTCGACACTCTTACTTATCGAAAATACTGCGATACACCCCCTATACTTGTGGGTCATCAAGAGGCGGCGGTGCGGACAGGTTGCGAGGCGACGTAGTGCTAGCTCCAAATTTTGGTAGCCTGGCGGCATAGTGCTAGCTCCTCGCGATGTGCTCGTGGTCGATGGATTCGACCGGGGGAAGAATAGTACTATAAATACCCCCCACCCTTTAGTCCCGGTGCGTGGCACAAACCGGGACTAAAGGGGGGGGTCTTTAGTCCCAGTTCCAGCCATGCATCGGGACTAAAGGCTTTGGCTGCCTTTTCGGCTACAGAGCCTTTAGTCCCGGCTGGTGTTTTGGGCAGGGACTAAAGGCCCAAATTTGGGCGCGCTGGGCCTAAGTTAGCGCCAGTTTTTTCAAATATTTCAATTTGTAACTATTATATTTTTTAAACATTTGAATTATAAAGTTTTTGCATACTTATGAATTTGAGAAAATTTTCAACATGAAAAGTTCTTGAATTTGAATAAGTAATCCAAATCTATTTTTTGTTTTATAAAATAAGTATTCTAACTAGTGAAACTATTAACCACTTTGCCATTTTCAATTAAAAAATGCATTAACTATTATATTTTGCATATTTTGAATCTCACTAAACTTTTAACATAAAAAATGCTTGAATTTGAATAAGTAATCCAAATCCATTTTCTGTTAGGTTTAGGGTTTAGGGTTTAGGGTTTTGGGTTAGGGTTAGGGTTTAGTATTTAGAGTTAGGGTTAAGGGTTTAGGGTTTAGGGTTAGGGTTTAGGGTTAGGGTTTAGGGTTTAGTGTTTAGCTATTATATTTTGGGGGCCTTTAATCCCGGTTGGAGTTAATAACCGGGATTTAAGATATTTTCCACCCATCTTAGAGTCATCAAGCAACGCGTCATGCTTTCCTACCAGTTCCCTCCACTTCCCTCCATATTTCCTGCCTTTTCCCTCTATATCTAGGTCGGCCACCATGGCCATCCACACATCCATATATTCCCCTCTCACAACAATGGACACCGCATACTAGGCCATTCTGACCCTCGAGGAGACTGAGGCGCTGTGGGCCTCTAGCTACCCATGGCCGCCAGGCTACCAGCTGCCCGCCGACTGGATGCTGAGCACTGGAGGAGTTCTTGTCCCTCCTATGCCTCAAGGTTCCGCCCGCCAGGTGGCCATCACGAACCACTTCTACCTCGAGCTCACGCCAGAGCAGCGGATGGATCCCCATTGGGATCCCAACAACTACGACACTTGGAATGCCTTCTTCGCTAACCGACAGGAAAGGGAGCTCACCAGGTACGAGGGTGACGACCTGCCCCTGTTGAACCACAATGAGGTTGGTCGTCGCCTGTGGTGGGCAAACCAGACTATCGTCAGTGTGATGCGCTACATCGCCCAGGGAGATCATCCTTGCCTGCGGTGCCCGCACTTTGACCCTCCATAGAGCCACCAGAAGGGTGGGGATGGTGAAGGTCGCAGGCTACATGGCGTTGTCATCCAGGATCCCCCTCCCTCGCGCGTGGTGAATCCGAGGCCTGAGTGGCAGGTACCCCTGGAATATGCCATGGCTAGGATCCAGCCGTGTGCGCCTAGCGACGACGATGATGATGACGAAGATGAAGACGACCCTGAAGCTGTGTAGTATAGGGCTAGATATGAGTATGACTAAAGGGGGCCTTTATTCCCGATTTCTTAGTCCTAGTTTTTTAATAATAATAAATGTCTTGAGTGTTAGTCCCGGTTTGTGGCTGGACCGACGGGACTAAAGGGGGACTTTAGTCCCGATTCTGTAGTCCCAGTTAGAAACTGGGACTAATGAATCGTTTCCTACTAGTGTTGGTCTCTCTACAACTTTCCCGAACTATGAAGATGTTGTTCTATTCTTGTGCCGAGGAGCTAACTAATTTCACATAGTAGGGATTACATCTATGGCCAACTTGTTGGAGATGCCGGAGGACTGGGCTCCAGCGGCATCTCCCTCATGTTGGCTGTAGTGTTGTCCCTGCTCTTGTAGTTCATAACTTCTCTAGCTAGATCAATATGTCGGGGAGGTAACTAATTTCACATATTAGGGAGTCCCTCTATGGCCAGCTTCAGAGAGATGCCTGAGGACTGGATCCTTAGGAATCTCCTTGAAGTTGGCCGTAGTGTGTTGTCCGTGCTCTTTCACATCTTGTTTGTAGTTGATAACTTCATAGGGATGCCTATTTATAGATTAAAACAGCACAACATAGTGTCGACACTCACCCCTGTCATAGTGTCGACACTCACCCCTTAAGTCCTGGTTGGTTTCTTCAACCGGGACTAAAGATGAATCTTTAGTCCCGGTTGGAAACACCAACCGGGGCTAAACATATTTCCCGCCATGTTTTCCCGCCATGTTTTCCTGCCATGTTTTCCCGCCATGTTTTCCCGCCATATGTTTTTCCCGCCACGTTTTCCCGCCCTTTCCCTCTATATATAGGTCGACAACCGTCATGAACACCACACATCCACACATTCCCTAGATTTATGTCTCAAATAAAAGGCTTAATACATTAAATGTCTCAAATAAAAGGTTTAATACATTATTACACATCACCAACATCTAGTGTTGTGGTTTTCTTCTGCACCGTAGCCATGGAGAATCTTCATCATTTAACAGGATGCTTGGGTCAGTTTTCACTTTGAATGGCGAAATTTCATGAAACTTATTGTAATCTTCTGACGTGTCTGTCTTGTCATACACTCCCATGATGTTTCTTTTCCCTGAAAGAACTATGTGGCGCTTTGGCTCATCGTATTCTGTATTCTTTTGCTTATCTTTCCTTTTTCTCGGTTTGGTAGACATGTCCTTCACATAGAAAACCTGAGCCACATCATTGGCTAGGACGAATGGTTCATCCATGTACGCAAGATTGTTGAGATCCACTGTTGTCATGCCATACTTTTGGTCTACATGTACCCCTCCTCCTGTCAGCTTGACCCATTTGCACTGAAACAAAGGGACCTTAAAAGTAGGTCCATAGTCAAGTTCCCATATCTCCTCTATGTACCCATAATATGTGTCCTTCTGCCCATTTTCATCTGTTGCATCAAAGCGGACACCACTGTTTTGGTTGGTGCTCTTTATATCTTGGGCCATCGTGTAAAATGTATTCCCATTTATCTCGTGCCCTTGGAAAGTACATATAGTTGAAGATGGTAACCTGGCCAACAAGTACAACTGATCTCCAACAGTGGTGTTATTCATGAGATGTGTCTGCAACCAACTGCCGAAATTCTTTTCGTGTTCCCCTTTAATCAAGGAGTCAGGCTTCCCCAGGTTTTCGGAGCGTAGAATATTCTTGTGTTTCTCGATATACGGAGCCACCACGGTTGAATTGTGTAGAACTGTGTAGTGTGCTTGAGTGAAAGAATTCCTGTCCCTACATACCATTGATTTCCTTCCTAGTGTGCCTTTTTTCCAGTCAGCCTCCCCTCATACCGAGATTCAGGAACACCAATCGGCTTAAGGTCAGGAAGAAAGTCAACACAAAACTCAGTGACCTCCTCTGTTCCATAGCCCTTGGACATGCTTCCTTCTGGCCTAGCACGCTTATGAACTTATTTCTTTAAGACTCCCATGAACCTCTCGAAGGGGGAACATATTGTGTAGAAACACAGGACCGAGAATTCTAATCTCTTCGACTAGGTGAACTAGGAGGTGCGTCATAATATTGAAGAAGGATGGCAGGAACAACAACTCGAAGCTGGCCAGACATTGGACCACATCAATTTGTAACCCCGATAGACTTTTTGATCGATTACCTTCTAAGAAATTGCATTGAGGAATGCACATACCTTCACAATGGCTAGTCAAACATTTTCTGGTAGAATTCCCCTCAATGCAACCGGAAGCAATTGCGTCATAAGCACATGGCAGTCATGAGACTTTAGGTTTTGGATTTTTTTCTCTTTCATATTTACTATTCCCTTTATATTTGACGAGAAGCCAGACGGGACCTTGATACTGAAAAGGACTTCAAAAAAGATTTCCTTCTATTCTTTGGTAAGAGGGTAGCTGGCAAGCCCTTGAAACTGCGCTAGATGCTTGCCATCTCGTCCTTTATGATGTTGCTGGTCCTCCCATGCTGCCTGGGTTTCTTTTGACTTCCCATACAAGCCTAGGAAGCCTAGAATATTCATGCAAAGATTCTTCGTCAGGTGCATCACGTCGATTGCAGAGCGGACCTCGTGCACTTTCCAATAGGGTAGCTCCCAAAATATAGATTTCTTCTTCCACCTAGGTGTGTCCATCGGCGTCTTTCAGAACAGGTTGTCCTCCAGGACCCTTTCCAAAGATTACATCCAAATCCTTGACCATACCAAATACATTAGCACTGGTACGGAGGACAGGCTTCATCCGGGTTTCTCCCTTGCCATTGAAATGCTTGCCTTTCTTCCTTAATTGATAACTTGGCAGAAGAAAACGACGATTGTACAGGTACACATTCTTCCTACATTTATCCGGATATATACTGTCAGTCTCATCTAAACAGTGCGTGCATGCATTGTATCCTTTGTCCGACTGTCCTAAAATGTTACTAAGAGCAGGCCAACCATTGATGGTTACGAACAGCAACACTTGTAGGTCAAATTCCTGCTGTTTGTGCTCATCCCACACACGTACACCTGGTTTGGCCCGCAACTGTAAAAGTTCATCACCTAATGGCCTTAGGTACACATCAATGTCGTTGCCGGGTTGCTTCGGGCCTTGGATGAGCACTGGCATCATAATGAACTTCCGCTTCATGCACAATAAACGAGGAAGGTTGTAGATACATAGAGTCACGGGCCAGGTGCTGTAACTGCAGTTCTGCTCCCCAAAAGGATTCATGCCATCGGTACTTAGACCAAACCATAAGTTCCTTGCATCACAAGCAAAGTCCGGGAAGTCCCTCTCGATTTTTCTCCACTGCCGACCATCAGGAGGGTGCCTCAACTTCCCGTCTTTCTTACGGTCTTCCATGTGCCATCGCAACAACTTTGCATGCTCTTTGTTTCTAAACAAATGTTTCAACTGTGGTATTATAGGAGCATACCACATCACCTCGGCAAGAAACCTCTTACGAGGTGGCTCGCCCTCAATATCGCTAGGGTCATCTTTTCTGATCTTATACCGCAATGCAGTGCAGACCGGGCATTTATCCATATTCTCGTACTTCTCACCGTGGTATAGGATGCAGTCATTAGGGCATGCATGTATCTTCTGCACGTCTAATCCTAGATGCCAGACAACCTTCTTTGCTTCGTATGTACTGGAGGACAATTTGTTATTTCTTAGAAGCAACTTCTTCATTATTACTAGCAATTTTTCAAATCCCGAGTCAGTCACACCGGTCTCTACCTTCCACTTCAGCAATTCTAGTGTGCTACCCAGCTTCTTCTGGCCATCTTCACAAGTTGGGTACAATAATTTGTTGTGGTCCTGTAACATCTTCTCGAACTGCAACCTCTCCTTTTCTATGTCGCAGTCTCGCTTTGCATTAGAAATGACCTGACCAAGATCATCAGTGTGCTCATCTGGTTCCCATTCTTCTTCATTATCTTCCATTGTGGTATCAGCGTATTCAGGGAACATATATCGGTAGTTGTCATCATCGTTCTCTTCTTTATCGCTGTCTTCCATTATAACCCCTCTTTCTCCGTTCTTGGTCCAAACATTATAGCCGGACATGAAGCCAGACCGAAGCAGGTGGCTCTGAATGACTCTTGAGGAAGTGTGAGCCTGCTCATTTCGACATTCACACATGTACAACACATAAAACCATCTTGCCGCTTGTTCGCCTCGGCCACAAGGCGAAAAGAACGCACGCCTTCTCTGTAAGCGTCAGAGCGTCGGTCACTATACATCCATGGATGACTCATCTGCATCATAGAACCATATATATCAAACGCAATCACGATGATAAAGTTACTATCGCGCAGTCTAAATGAGAAAATACTTGCTAACCTTTTAGGACACCTGGAAACAAAGATGAGAAAACTTAAGTGTGGCTCTGGCACCTCATATCATGTTTTGTCTTGTGTGAACTCAAGTGGCATCACACTATCAGGCATTTCACCGAACACCTCTAGTGCATATGAAGAAAAAAATTAGCACAAAGTTATACCCACCTCACATAGGAAAAAACATGAGAGAGTGGAGGGCTGGGTGCATTATATATAGGGCCAGACTATTAGCCCTGGTTTGAGACACAAACCGGGACTAATGGTTCTGCCAGGACCACGCGGGCGTGCCCAGACCCATTAGCCCCGGTGTGTCCCTTACAGGCCGGGACAAAATACCTTGGCCTCCTCGGGCCGTCTGGTTCGGACCATTAGTCCCGGCCCTAGCCACGGTCAGGACTAGTGGCCCGAACCAAATGCGCATTTTCTACTAATGTATGTCCTAGACTAATGCATCATTGAATCCTTGCAACACTTTTGACTAGTGGCTAAGATAGCCAAGCATGTGAGAGAGGAATTATGTATGTGCGTGTGTGGGGGGGGTGACTACTTTTCTCCATCTAAGTACCTTTTCTTCCTTGATTTTTGAAGTCTTGGGGTAGGGGGGCGATGGCCCCCATCCCCCTTTGACATATGCATAGCTTTTTTGTAAAAGGGCCGGGAAGTATAACCCCGGCCTCTGCATCGGTTAGTGATGGAACACACATGTAAGAAACCGAGTAAACCAGGGGCACAAACATAATGAAACCGCATCGGCTAGTGATATTTCTTCAATTGGTCGATTCGTAGTGGCGCAATCACAATTTCTGAGTGAAATTGGGGATAGAGTCGTAATAAACCCTATTGTTAACATATATTTTTCATGCTTTTCGAACATATTTTACACTCCATTGTACTTTTGTTGTTATGTGATCTGTAATTACTCAAATATATCCACATTTTGTACCAAATCATTTTTTAAACATGCACATGAAAGTATAATGATTACACTCTCGTAAAATTGCAATATAACGGTTTCACCATCCAAACATGAATTGGCATTTGTGGCTCCCTTGATTCTAGTTTCCAAATACATGAACATCCAAACACTATCAATGTCTCATGATATTGGGGATTGATACCAATATAATGCCAAGCCCTTGAATGTCTAAATCTAAACTGGTCCAAGTAAGAATAATACAAGGTATATATCGCGGTGGTGAGTTACAATGAATAGACGGATTTTAGTCAGGGACGCCGTCGTAGGGCACGACTTGGGCAGCCAGAAAAACGAAGCCGTAGGGATAGGACACTCTGGTCCGTGGGCAGCCGTCGGCGTAGAGATAGGTTTCACAGGTACGCTGACGGCAATACCCTCGGCATAGCTATTTTCCCGTTTACCACATTAATCTTAGAAAAATCATAACTAAATCAATCTAAATCGGAAAAATACAAATAATATATCAAAATTTGCATAGAAATAAGAGCTATCTATCTACACTCAAATATTACGCATTTGTGCTGAATAAAAATTAATTAAAATATAAAAACATTACTTATACTTTCATATAACACATTTTAAAAGATATTCAAAATAGAAAATATGGTGGAATACCTCAAAAACTCCTAGTAGGGGCAACCAGAGTGAATCTTGTGGTAAAATGGTCACATCTTTTGTTTCCCATTGCAAGTTTAGCGAGGCCCAGTCCTGAGCTAATAATCTTCATGCCTACCGCCGTTTTGACCATAGTTTGAAATGGGCATAAGAAAATCAGAAATGATCCGAACAATATAAAAACTTTGTATGGTATAATATTATGTGACATAGTTGCAAGGAAAAATACCAAACTTGCAATATTGCAAATATCTCAAAACACTACTAGGAGAAAGCTTATTAGTGGCGCACCTATTTTGCATTTCAGTGGCGCATCCCCACTGTTACGTCGCCACTGATAATATTTCTATGGCACATATTGATATATACCACAGAAATCTCAAAATTTCTCTGGCGCATATTACCAATATATGCCACCGATTTTTTTTCCAAATTTAAAAAAAAGGCGGGATAGATCTGAAATTTCTATGTGCCACATAATTTATTTTCAAATTTCAAAAAAAATGGCAGGCCAGATCTGGATCTAGCACCACCTCGTCCGCCGGAATTTCGCCGGAATTTTTTCACCGGAAGTGGGTGTCACCGGAGGAGTGCTAGGTCGGAGGTTGATGGAGGAAGGGGTCACCGGAGGTGTCGCCGGAGATGGTGGAGGAGGAGGCCACCGGAGGAGGAGGTGGTCATCACCGGAGGATTAGGTCGCCGGAGGAGTTGGAGGAGGTCACCGAAAGAGGTCGCCGGAGTAGGAGTAGGAGGAGGTGGTGGCCATGGCCGAAGGTGGAGGAGGAGTAGGATGCAATGGCCAGAGGTGGAGGAGAAGGAGGAGGGAGGAGAAGTGGAGGGAGGAGAAGTATGGAGGAGAGGAGAACTGGAGAAGTGGAGGAAGGATAAGTGGAGGAAGGAGAAGTATGTGGAGGAAGGAGAAGTAATGGATAAAAAGGAGGGAAAAGGGGCACAGGCGGATTCAAATTTCTTATCCCGCCCAAGAATTATGTGGCGTATATAGGGAGAAATGCGCCACAGAAGTTTCTCCCCCTTTTTAAGTTTTTTGTAGGAAAAAAATCTTCTTCCATAACTTTTTACTCTTTTCAAATTTGCAGAATCTGTTTCCAGCCATTGAAATTGAGTAGGAAATTTCGAGACAATCGTTCTAATAGGTTAAACATTTTTTTCCGACATTGTGTGCAAAAGTTATAGCCGTTTTACCGCGCCATGATTTGTTTTTGCAAAATACATCGAAATTCATGTTTTTCAATTTTCCCTACAAGTACAGACCAAAATATAACTACATCTCAAAGGAATTATTTTTTAAAAGTTTTTATCATTTTTATTTATTTTTTACAAAACTGAAAAGGCGATCCAAAGGGGGGGTATGTTCTGCACTTTCTGAGGCGCATATGTCTGTATGCGCCACATAATAATCACTTTCTGTGGCGCATATAGACATATGCGCCACATAATTGTCTCCCCTCCATTTTTGGTTCTGGATCCTATCAACTTTTTGTGGTGCATATGTCTATATGCGCCACAGAATCATCATTTTCTGTGGTGCATAGAAAAATATGCGCCACAGAAATCCACATTTCTATGACGCATATTGGTTCCATACGCCAGTGAATTGCCAAATTTCAGTGGCATTTTTTTCTATATGCGCCACTGATATTTTTCTGTGGCGCATGGTTTTATATATGCATCACAAAATAGCTTGTCTATCTATAGCTGTTTTCCTCGTAGTGAAACAACCTTCTCAGAAATGAGCTATCATGTTTGAGGTTTCATGGCTTTCATGCCAAACAACCAATATTATCGCTAGAATCATGGCATTGTTTGTGATAATATGCCCATATTATGCACACATGTGTATTTTGGGATGACAAACAATGTTGCATGAGGAAGTTTTTCTTTTTGTTGCACCAAAAAGTCAATTTCCATTTTCTGAGTACCAAAAACGAGATGTTTTGTGAAACAATCACCAAATGGAAGATTCAAAATGGTACCACCCCATTTTTCAAATATATTACCCACTTTCCATGGACAATGTCCCAACTGGGCTATCTTAAACCTTTCCTTCCACACCTTGTGAAAAAGATAAATTTCTGCCAAATCGATAGGAAGTCGGTCAGATTTGAACTACATGTACATGATCTAATTCTCATAATTTTTTGAAGAAATCATTTTTAGGTTCATAAGATGATATGGTTGTCATATTTCGATTCCGCTTGTTTTGTTGATTAATTTAGATATATTATTTGTCGAATTCCAATTTGCGGATTTAAATAGATTAATTATTCCATATTAAATAAAAAAGACAAAAAAATAAAATTATTTTATTTAAATGCAAGATTATTACTATTCATTATTGTTTTCTTAAGTATTTGTTTGGAATTCAAAAAAATACAGAGGTGTGACATCACGGTCCAAGGATAATTGGATTGATATTGTAGTATTATCAATAAGGTATAATTTTCTTTCTTGAAAGCTCATCCGGAAGGAACAGAGAAGTTAAACATGCTGGCGCTTGAGTAGTCTAAGGATTGGTGATCAGGCTAGAAGTTTGACCACGAGGGCAATTTGATCTGAGATTAAGCGTGCTTAGAGTTAAAAATGTCGATTGTGCAATTAATGAGTCAAAAAATTCAAAAAATTCAAAAACAATTTAAAAACAAAAGTTGATTTTTTATTGAAAAAAACTAGGCTGACGGATTTGCCTTCAGCATAGCCGAACAGCCGTGGGACACATCTGGCCTATACGGAGGACAGAGCAGCTGGCATAGGCTGTACCGACAGCAGCTATCGGTGTAGCCTATGCCGATAGTAAAACTGGACGTACTGATCGTTTCCTGTAATGAACGTCGCGGGTTCTGTCCTTTAAACGTTCTGTTCTGATAATTATGAAGACTCTAGGCCTTTATTCGTTAAGTAAAAGGAAGAAAAAAGGCAAAGATTGCTGGAATAGAATAAAGCCGACAACAGTCTTTTAAAAATCAAATTATGCTTTTTAGGTACAGCCGTAGCACAAAATCGTTAAAGCACCCTTCCTTCCTCTTCACAAAATAAATTCTTATCCAAAAACTTGTAGCTTGCTTTAGACAAAATAAATTATAAGAACGGATTCCCAATCAACATAAAACCTCTAAATTTTTATGGCATCTCCAAATGGCGAAGGCAAAAGGAACGCGGTTGTACATTCGCGTCTGCGTGGGTAGAAGGCAAGGTCCAACGGGTAGCACACACGAGGTCGCAGATGAGTGCCAGGCCCCATTTTCAGCCCAAATTTGGACTGCGTTTGCGGTCCACGATGGACCGTCATCATGTCCTCCCGTGTTGGCCTCGGGCCATTGCGTCGATGACCCACCGGCCTCTCACCTACCACGTATGGTCCTTTTTAATGCGGACCAGACGTCGACATCCTCATCCCCTCTCCTACTACCCCACTGCCAGCGCAAACCCTAGCTAAATTTCTCTCCTCGAACCGGCGAGGATGAACAGTTGGTGGAAGAAGCAGGGCCACCACTGCAATGAAACTAGGCCATACTCTAGCCGGTGTACAGGACTGCGCTACATGTCAATGGAGGCCGCCCAAATGTAATGAGAGCCGGGCGAGCCACTTATGTGGCCCGTCATCTACCTCCTGGCTATTTGGCACCTTAACCGGGACTCCATCTTGTTGCCGCCGATACCTGTGTAAAGGCCGGCGCACTGTCGGGAGATAAGCCGGCGCTAGGCATTCCTCCCAGCAGATCTGCACGACGACTCGACCTACGCCATGGACGCCCAGATGTGGGGAAAATGGTTCCTGGTGGAGCATCACGGGTGATGCCTGTCATATTTTGTCGCCTGGGCTCAGGGGCCAGAAGATGACGGAGAAGAGGAGCATGCACCTACAAGGGAGCTGTGGCGATGGCGGCGTCCATCAAGCGGGAGGCAGAGGACTATCTGCCACTGCCTGCACCAAAGATGGAGCAAGAGAAGGAGGTCACGCTCATGACGGCCATGGAGCTGTCTGATTTGGATGAGGTCGTGTAGTGGTCCATCTGGAGTTCGCACTCCACGAGTCAACCATTGCGGCATCTTGACCACCAGCTCTACTAGCGGCTCCTAAGTGGGAGCCGTTGAGCCACATCAGTGTTGTGGGTTTATCAATGCCGCCAACGCCAATGTGGCCACTAGTGGTCTGTGTAGTCACAGTGCCTGTGTGGCCACCCTTCGTCGACAACATCAAGGACGACGACTTAGCCACAAGTGGTGAACAAGTCTAAGGCTACCGTCGGTGAACCCTAGTAGACTAGGGTTTTAGTTTTATTGATTTTTAGTTGAAAATGCGAGCGATTGATGGCAGTAACTCTGACACATGAGCATGATAGATTTTTGTGGAATTTAACAGAGAATAAAGTATTCTCAGTTAAGTCAATGTATGAGGATCTTATGAATGGGCACCCTAGATTCCCCACGAGATATCTATGGAAGATTAGAATTCCCACAAATATTAAAGTCTTCATGTGGTTTCTTAATAACAAGGTTTTGTTAACTAAAGATAACTTAGCTAAAAGAAATTGGAATGGCTGTAAAAAAGTGTTGCTTTTGTGACGAGACGAAACAATTGAACATTTATTTATTATTTGTCCTTTAGCTAAAATTATTTGGCGTATGATCTTTTGTACCTATAATTTACCTCCTCCTACCAATATCACTAATATGTTTGGGAATTGGCTAAATGGAGTTGATAAGGCTAATAAAGATTGGATTCGTATTGTCATTTCGGCCATTTGTTGGTCCATTTAGAAATGTCGGAATAACTTTATCTTTAACAATATGAGGGTTCCAACTTTTTTGCAGGTTATACTTATAACGGCGCATTGGATCCAACTCTGGTCTTTCCTTCTCCCAGAGCATCAGAGGCAACCCATGGTTTCTGGGTGCACCCGTCTTGTGACGGTCACTTCGGATTTTTTCAGCCAGGCTCTGGCGTCATTCTAGTAGATTGACAGATGTCTAGTTATGTTTTGATCTCTTTTGTGAGACATATTGCTTTGTTCAGATGGTTGGTGTTTGTATCAACCGTATCTGACGAATGATTCCCTAGACCTTTTGTACTCAATACTGCTTTTTATTCAATAAATGGCTGTGTGCATCTTATGCAGAGGCCGGGGTTTTCCCCCATTTTGAAAAAAAAAGTTGAAAAGTATGTTTTATTTAATTTCTATGTAAATTAAGTTTTTCAATTACTTGCACTATTTTTTTTGCAATTAATGGGGGTGCCGTTCAGTGCACTGCTCACTCCAGATAGATGAGGGAGAACATGGGACTTTGGTCTATCCGCGAGCCACCTCAAACGGATCAAATCACATACACGGACCGTTGGAGATGTCTTTAGAGAATGACCCTACCAAGTTTTTTCCAGATCATGGAGGATGGCCTTATTATGTGCCTTCTTGAGCACAAGAAGCTTGGCAGGGGTGCCTCATCAGGTCCATGCTTTATCACTTTATCAAAGATTCCTAACCAAAGTGCATCATTAATTCCACTTGGTGGCTGCCTTTTTATTTAGCATGATCCATATATAGGCATATATATGTAGAGGAGAACAAGTGTGCTATAGCCTACAGTTATCATCAAGAATATAATAGTAATAGTAAGACGTACGCACATGTCTGGTGCATGCCAGTTGCCAATGGAGTCGCGTAACGAGGCAAAACTGCTGATGCAGCAGCAACCGGAGCTGCTGATGGCCGCTCGGGAGGGCGATCTGGCACGACTAACTCACCTGCTGGGCAACGGCCACGCGATGCAGCCGGTGCCTGCTGGCCCTGGAGTCGTCGTCAACATCGAGGCCGCAGTCGGCATGGACGCCGTCATGGACGTGGAGCTGAACAAAATCCTCCATGTGGTGGCGTCCAGTGGAGACGGAGCCAACTTCCTGGAGAGCGCGAGGCTCGTCTACGGCAAGGCCAGCCACCTCCTGGACGCATGCAACGGCGAGGGAGACACGCCTTTCCATAGCGCGGCGAGGGCTGGGATGGTGGAGATGGTCTCGCAGCTCATCCGTCTGGCGAGAGATGAGGGCGGCGGCGACAGGGTGAAGGCGGTGCTCGGGAAGCAGAACCAGCAAGGCGAGACGGCCCTTCACGATGCCCTCCGCTTGGCCGACAGGCGGACGGTGGAGGCCATGGTCAGCAGGTTAACGGCGGCGGACGACCAACTGGCCCGGGTTACATCAGCAGACGACACGTCGCCCCTGTACCTGGCCATCTTGCTGGGGCATGATGATATTGCCCAACAGCTGCATCACAAGGACCAGGGGCTCTCCTATTCTGGACCAAATGGACAAAACGCTTTGCATGCCGCTGTTCTCCGGAGCGCCAGTGAGTTACTACTAGATTACTTCCATATATACCCAATATATTGCAAACTTCTTCCTCAGATCTCGCTTCACGTTATGATCGATGCTGTTAGCATTTTTTTAGAGATGCCTTGTACTATATGTTTTTTCATCTGCTCTAGGAGAAAAAGAAAGATTGCATTCTCTTAGCTACTAAGATATATACTGCTCTTTTCTTTATTACTTGCCTTGATCTCGTAATCGCATGTTCTATAGCTTATACTACTAGTCTAAGACTCCTTGTTACTACTAGATCTACATTTAAGTTAACCCTATGTATGTATATAGCGAGAGCCACATCCCTCGTCATGTGTCTAGCCTTATTGTTGTAAATGTAGGGATGACAAATAATCTACTGCAATGGAACGAGGACCTCAGCAAACAAGGGGACAAAACCAATGGAAGTACGCCCCTACATTTCGCCGCAGCATGTGGGTTTGTGAGACAGGTCAGGTCACTTGTGAACGCTGACAAATCTCTAGCACACCGGTGCGACAAGGACGGATCATTCCCCATACACGTGGCAGTTTTTGGAAGGCAGAGCAGTGTGGTTTGTGAATTGCTCAGGAAGTGCCCCGATTGTGCCCAGCTACGAGACGCTAATGGCAGGACTTTCCTCCATATAGCCGCCATGGAAGGCCACGGGAAGATAATCCGTTTTGCACTCCCACTTTTACAAGGAAACCCGAGGTTTGCACCAATCGTAAATATGCAGGACAAAGACGGCAACACTGTGCTGCACCTTGCTGTCCTGGTCGGGGCGTTGCAGCCTTTTTTATCTATGTTGGGTGACAAGGATGTTGTGTTAAATATACCCAACTCTGCGCAGCGAACGGCACTTGATTTTGCACAGGACAACCTACCCTCAGGTGTGATTTTTGGACGGGTACGTAATCTAATAATGTGTCTCGTTAATTTTCTAGAGAAAAATACACGTACCATGCACTTGGCTATATATATTATGTGGCTTGGCAGATTAATCGCATGACAATAATTATGCCTTAATTTGGGTACATCGATCGACTTCTTCTCAGATTATTTATATGCTATAGTATAGTACAGTACAGTAGTAAAAAAGAAGGATTATCTAAGGACGATGTTTTATTGTCATGTCTTGCAGAATACGAGCGATACCATACACTCCCTGCTGAAAGTAGCAGGTGGTCGATATGGGGCTCGCACGGGAAACCCTAACCCTGTCCTAGATGTGCTGCAGCAAGCAGAGCACATCAAGGACTCCACGCCGACCATTGGCGTCGTATCGGCGCTCCTAGTGACGATTACATTCGCAGCAGCCTTCACCGTACCTGGCGGGTACCGCGCCGACGGCACCCCGGTGCTCGCCGCCTCCTACTCTTTCCAGGTCTTCATCATCGCCAACAACATAGCACTGTTCTGCGCCTCCATGGCCACCATCGGCCTCATGTATGCCGGGATCACCACGGTCGACATCCGCACACGGGTGCATGCTTTCGCGATCTCCGTCTTCTTCCTCAATAGCTCGGCCCGGAGCCTGGCCGCTGCATTCGCGTTCGGCATGTACGCCGCGCTGGCCCCAGTCGCCCACGGACCTGCGCTTGTGACATGGGTCTGCATGGCTGCCTCCTTGCTTGACGTTCCTTGGTTCGCCTGTAAGATGTCCACGCCGCAGCTTCTCAATAGGGTGGGATTCCGTAAGTGGATGCGGCTGTTCGCGGCTTCGGTCGTAAGACCAGTCTTTGGGCCACTCTGGCCGTGGCTAGTGGTCGGAGGTTTCTTAGCGTATTACAACATCTACGGAATCCACTGAGTCTTGCCAAAGTACTCGTATTTTTTTATTTTTTGGAGAACCTCGTATGTTTATTGTTGTTGTTGGTAACTAGCTACCATGGTGGCCCTCGCAACTTTTAGTTCGCCCAAAGTATCAATTACTTACTTAAAAAAAATACTTAATTTGTGTATGAGATTTTTATTTCTCCCATTTATATTTTGTTATAAAAAACACATTCTGTACAAATGGATGGTGCCTTAAAGTGTGGAGTTGTCCTTTATTTTAGTCTATTATTGTTATATTAAGAAAAAATAATGAAAAGGAGTAATGAACTATTTATTATGTACTAAAAGCTTAAAAAAGAAAGAAAATCCTACACTAAGAAGACATATGCATTAGTTATTAAAAAACATCTATCCATTGATCTCGTGGACCTTCAAATTTTACAAGTTAGTTCAGAAAAGCAGTTTAAATTTTACTACTGTCAGCATATGTATTAAAAAAATACTTATTGGACATTAAAAGATCTTGAGTACGCCTCTCTGATCACAATCTTCAGTTTGATAACTGAATCGTCAAGGTTTATTCTGTCATGGTATGCAGGATTGCCTAGACATTAAGCATCTTACACAATCTATAAATCACATTGGCAGGATCATCAAACAAGTTTTTCCTAAAACACGCATCATTTCCAGTTTTCCAAAGTGTCCAGCAAACTGTTACTCCATGGCACATCACCAACTTTCTCCGGTTAGTGGGGAATGACCTCAGCTGCTTTCCAACAAGGTCATCAGCGCTATCTGGTGGTCTAGCCAAATGAAAACCACACAACACACCTACCACACAAGCTTGGACAAAGTACACCCAAAAACCATGTGATCAATTGTCTCTCTGTGTGAACAGCATTGGCACAGTCATTTCTAGTCTAGCCTCTCCTAGTCAGGTTAACCTTTGTAAGGATGATATTTTTCAACATCATCCAAAGGAAGATCTTGTATTTAAGAAGTATCTTCAATTTCCAGATGTATTTAGGGCAAGAAACATCAGTAGATCTCAGCTGAAGATACAAATCCTTCATTCTTTACTCTCCACTTCTCTCAATTCTCCATTTCACATTATCTTTATCCGTATACGACAATTTTTCAAATTTCTCCCTCACCAGCTCCCATTGTTGTGTAGTTTCTCCATACAACAACCTTCTAAATCTGACTAATCCAACCCCGTAATCTTTGACATCTCTAAGAGTAACGTCCTTATCAAAGGTGAGGTTGTACAATATTGGGAATTAGACAACCAGAGGAGAATCATTCATCCATAGATCCACCCAAAACAAAGTTTTTCTACCATCATTTGGTATTCTCTCAGATTATTGTTGGATGATTTTATTAACCCCATCAAACTTTGTTCGAAATGTCAACATCCTGGTCCAGTAGCCTGAGCTAGGACATGGTTTTTGCAGATATTTCCTCTTCATCATTACTTGCCAAATACCCTCGGAGTTCTCCAACTTCCATAACCATTTGCATAATAAACTCCTGCTCATAGTTTATAAGTCTAATACTCCCAAACCACCATTGTCCTTAGGTAGGCATACTATCTGCCAGTTTTATTTTGAAAGGAATGCGGTAGGGGAGCCTCTACAGCGAGCTTTTTAAATAATAAGAACCCAAATCTTTGTCCATGAGGATTTGAAGGTAGGTGGCTGGGTTGTACATCATGTTTCCTAACCAAGTGAGCTAGGCTCACTTCATATAGTCTGCCAATTCACTAGATGGTATCTTCTCTTCTCATATAGCTCATGCCATATTATCATCTTCCTGTGGACATCCCATTTGTGTGGAGTAAACCTCTAGGAGATTCCAAAAAGGAAATCATATAGAGAGTAATGCTAGTGAGACATGCATTAACTAGTGTCCCTAGCAGAGAGCATGTTTCCTTTCCAACCTGCTAGTATCTTTGCAAACTTTCCCCAAATGGATCCCATTAACTTTACCATCCTCTTCTCATCAAGTGGCATACCAAGGTACTTCATAGGTAGTTTCTCATAAGGGCATGTGAAAAATTCACAGTATTGAACCTCCCTGTCAAAAGCATTACCTAGACAATAAATTTTGCTCTTGTGAAAGTTAATCTTCAAGTCAGATAGTTTTTTAAATACACACAAGATGAATTTGACATTTCTTGCACTCTCTAGATTACCTTCCAGCAAGAGGCTAGTATCATATTCATACTATAGAATAGCTGCCCCTCCATCAACCAAATGAGGCGCCAAGCCTTTGATGATCCCCTGGTTCAAAGCTTTTTGGATCATTATAGCCAGACAATCACCAACAATCTCAAACAATTTACAAGAAAGTGGATCGACTAACACCAGAGTATGTTGGGAAGTATGGTCGAATCTCATAATTTATCTTGATGGCAACTCTTGCTCCTCTAACAGATATTATTGCCCTTATATCTCTATATACTTATACATAATAACAAAAGGATGACGTTTCCATCAACCAGCTTTTTTGGACACTTTTACCCTTCCACCAAATCACATATAACACAACAATGTCATTGAACCGTTTCGGTTCTTTTCTTCTTTTTTTCTCCTCTCCTCGGTCGACGGTGATGAACACACCAAAGCCCGTTGTACACTGATACGTCCATTTTATATCACTATTCTATGTCATAATTCACTATTATCCATTGATATATTTCAAATTGAGAGGTGATACTTATGTTATTTCATCTATTTTTGCATGGTTGATGACTTTTGGAGCATGGACCACTGCAGTCAGGATTCTGATGGAAAAGGTGTTGTTTGGAGGCAAAATTCACGAAGATCAGAAAATCCGGGAAATATACGGAAAATACTATTTTTCCAGAAGACTAAGGATGCCAGAAGACGGAGTGGAGATGGCCCATAGGGGGACCACACCACCCCCTGGTGCGGGCAGCCCTAGGCCGCGCCAGCAGGTGGTGTGGCCGTCCTGGCCCACCTCTGGCTCTCTCCTCTGGCGTATATTATCCTCCCGAAACCCTAAGACTCGGGGATCGACCACAGAAAGATTTCGCCGCCTCTGCGGGGCGGAAAACACCGAGAGAGAAAGATCTCTCCGGCAGAGAGATTTCTGCCGGGGGAATTCCTTCCCGGAGAGGGGAGTTCGTCGCCATCAACACCACCATCAAGCTGGACTTCATCGGGATCATCATCATCATCACCACCATCATCACCATCAGCACCCTCATCACCATCTCCATATTGCTGTAACAATTGCGTTGAATCTTGCATAGTTCATAGGGGAAACTTTCCCGGTGTTGATTACTCCTTGTAATTGATGCTATTTAGTGAACCATTGAATTATTGTTTATGTTCAGATTATTATACATCATTATTCCATCTCTGATCATGATCCATATGATGTCTTGTGAGTAGTTCGTTTTGTTCTTAAGGACATGGGAGAAGTCATGTTGTTAGTAGTGGAGTTGAATTGAGAAAGATTCAATGGTTTGATATTTAAGTTGTGGTGTACTTCTTCTAGTGGTGTCATGTGAACGTCGACTACATGACACTTCACCTATATGGGCCTAGGGGAATTCATTGTGTATTTGGCTACTAATCGTAGGGGTTGCTGGAGTGACAGAAACCTGAACCCCCGTTAGAAAACCATTGCACAAGGGACGTAAGGGTCTTAGAGTTTAAAGCCATGGTTAGGTTTCTACCTTAATTACTTTCTTGTACTTATGGATGTTTGCAAGGGGTATAATCACGAGTATGTATTAGTCCTAGGAAGGTCGGTACATTAGCACAGGTTCACCCACACAACACTTAGCAAGCTAAAGAAGATTAATCAACTATATGAAGCGAAAGCACTTGACAGTCTTCCCATGTGTCCTTGAGAACTTTTGGTCATCTTAAGTAATACATTCGGCTTGTCCTTTGCTGCATAAAGGATTGGGCCACTTGCTGCATTTATTCCTACTGTTTTTTGTTTACTCGTACTTTGTTTACTTGCTTTATCAAAAGCCCCTAAAAATCCGTTTGCTAAGTATTTGCAGAGAATTCCTGATCCATACCACTAGCCAGCACATTCTGCTCCTCGTTGGGTTCGACACTATTACTTATCGAAAATACTACGATACACCCCCTATACTTGTGGGTCATCATACACCCCAACCACCCCAAATATGTGTCGATTGTATTACCATGACCCTCATGGGTATATAAAGCGGTGCAAGGAGGGAACTGGACTTGGGTAATACAAGAATGTTTTTCAATACTAGTATATTTCTAAATTGTACACAATACCTATTCTAACACTGTACCAGAGTAGGGATTTTAAGAGTTGGGTCCAAGTCAATCACCCCACTGCTCCAAAATGACGGCGGTGTGGGGTGCCTATATTTATTCCCAATGGAAGTCAAGGTAAGTAATTGACATTACCAACATGGAGTTGATAATGCTAAGTTGTGCAACAGAGCTATTGCCGAGGAGATCAGATATGTGCTCAAGTTGAGCCTTTATCTGAAATGGTATGAGTACTACACTATTGTCCTATGCCATAGACCGATACATCCTGGACGATCAGTTTGTCCTACATTATGATTATGGCAACTTCTATGCATGTAAGACATTCTATGATTCGGCAAATGGTTGGCGAAAAAGTATGACACTTACTTTGATGCTTATCTAAAGATTTGGCCTTGAATTCATGTCATTGCATTTCACAAATAAGTTTCATATACCAATAAATATGTCCTATAATAATGCATCATTGAACCCTTGCAACATTTTTGACTAGTGGCTAAGATAGCCAAGCATGTAAGAGGGGAATTATGTATGTGCGTGTGTGTGTGGGTGACTACTTTTCTCATCTAAGTACCTTTCTTCCTTGATTTTTGAACTCTTGGGGTAGGGGAACGATGGCCCCATATCCCATACCCTTTGACTTATGCATAGTTTTTTTGGAAAAGGGAAGTATAACCCTAGCCTCTACATCGGTTGATGGACACAATTTTTTGAGAAAAACGCCAATTTGTTCTATGAACTTGCCACGATTGAGAGGATTGGTCATGAACTTGCAAATCGCGAACCGTAGGTCAGAAAGTTGCCCCGCACGAGTGTTTTGTGTTGGGTCCGCGGCATAGAAAACAAAAAAATTCCTACGATGAGAACTACACGCCAAGATCTATCTACTAGGTACAAAGGAACGGGTGGACATACATCCAACGAGAACTTACCCTCGAAGACAACGAGTTTTGTTAACAAGTAGGAACTCGTGGTTGATGTAGTCATACACTTGCCGATCTCAAGATCGTGAGGAAGTCCAAGCGCCGCAACTCAGCAGCGCATCCGTACTCGCACACACGTTCAAGCCACCGGACAACCTCCACCTCCTCGCTCCAGCGATCCAGCGGAAGCAGCAACTCCTTCCAGACGAAAAGACACCGGGAACATGTATCTCGCTAATCCGAGACCATGGGGGAATAATTCAAGAGGGAGAGAGAGATCCTTCACAAGGAGGTGTGTGGAAGAAGGAGGAAGAGGGTGGCCTTTTATAGGAGGAGGGGGTGCCCCTCCTTCATGGCCGACGCATGGGGGGTGACTCCTCACCTCCCCCATTCATGTGGTGGTAACCCCTCCACATTAAAATGCCTCTTCACATTCCCTTTTAAAGTCCCTACTTTAAATGCATTAAAATTCTCCAAGTTTAATGCTCTCTCATTTAATAAAACTCTTTTATTAAATTTATTCAGAATTTTTTTAATTACTTTAATTAACAAACATTCACATATAACCCCTTGCAATATTTCAATATCACATGCAGAACCACTTTCTGCAAATTTCACCCGAAACAATTCCTGCGCTTTGCAATTCTTTCGTCTGAAACATATGTGCTCTAAAATGCTGTCTAGTAACTCTTAAGTGTGTCACCCTACGGTTCGCGAATAATGCAGACATGATTGAGACTCCTCTTAGATCAATAATCAGAAGCGGGACCTGGAGATCCATACCGACTCCTGCATATTCAACGATGACTTCTGTGATCGTGAGAACCTTTAACGCTTGTAACTAAATCCCTTTGTCTCGCGATATATTACATGTCCGAGATTCGATCATCGGTATCTCCATACCTAGTTTAATCTCGTTGCTGACATGCACTCTTTTCTCGTTCCCATGATATAACATTCTAGTGATCACATCACTTGCTTGCAAGCTATCTTAATGTGATATCACCGAGAGGGCCCAGAGTATATCTATCCATCATCGGGATTGAAAAATTCCACTCTTGATCCATGAGCCTCAACATAACACCTTCGTAGCACTGAACCCATATATATAGTCACCCTGTTACGGTGTGACGTTTGATGTTATCAAGATACTCTTCAGGTGTTAGCAATTAACATGATCTCATGGTCTAAGGATAAAGATTACTTCGTATGATTTTATAGCAATATAAACATAATGACTTGATCGTAATTCTATACTTCGGATGAATGTTCATCACATCATTCAACTAATGTTGTGACCTTGTTATTAACAACATCCAATGTCCATGATCAGGAAACCTTGATCATCTTGTTAATCAACAAGCTAGTCTATAAGAGAGGCATAACTAGAAACCCTTTTTGTTTATTAAACACACATGTATTGATGTTTCCGATCAATACAATTATAGCATGCAAAATAAACATTTATCATAAACATGGAATAATATAATAACCACTTTATTATTGCCTCTCGGGCATATTCCCTTCAGTCTCCCACTTGCACTAGAGTCAATAATATAGTTTGAAAAACTTTGCGTATTGAACACCTATGGCTTTCTGGTGTTGCATATACGCTATTGCTAGTGGTTAACATAATCTCCGGATCTGACAGTTTCAGGTCCGTGTGTATTTGCATGTCTTTGCGTCTCTACGCATCACTCATTCTCAAATGAGATGGCATTGTATAAATTTGGTCCTTTGGTGAGACCTTTAGTTCGTTCGGGTTAAAATATGTTGATATTATTGTCACACAATATATCTTCATAGTATTAGCCCACTTTGAACCACACCTAGTTTGATAACAAACTACTTAACACAAATGTCCTCCTTTGCTGCTACTATAGCAGTTATATACTTAGTCTTTTGTTGTAGTATCCGTCACAATGTCTCAACTTTGGAACTCATCCAAATCCATCATGGAACATCCTTTCCATTACATTGTGCCACCCATAGTCTAAATTGAGATAAATTTAATTTGTATCTTGTGACAAAACTAGTATCAATGTAACACTTTACAATGAACTACCTTTAATTATTTGTCACTTATACATGATATATTCTTAGTTCTTCCAAAGCTCATAGGAATATCTTTACTATCGTCCAATGATCATCTTATGAATCATTCTGGTATGTTCTCATAACATTTAGAGCATAGGACATTCTGGATATATACATATCATGGTATAATCGATCAAAATCTTCATGTGCTTTTACTCACCAAGTGTTGAAACACTTGAATTTTGATACAATCCTTTCCATGCAGCAAGAACCTTTCTTGTTGTTTCCATATTGAACCCTTTCAATATCTCATATATGTATGTCTGGCACAACCATATTAACGCCTCAATCTATCCATATAGATATTGATGCCAAATATTCCAGGTTTGCCCAAGTCTTTCATCGAAATCTCATTTTAATTAAATTCTTAACTTGTGTCAATACAAGATACATCATTTCCAATCAACAATATGTCCTCTACATAATGTATTAGAAATATGTCTCAGCGCTCCCACTTAATTTCTTGCAAATGCAAGCATCTTCATCATATTCGATGAATTTAAACTCTTTTAACAATTTCATCATGGTGAAGATTCCAACTCCGCTATGCTTACTTCAACTATTGAAGTTTGCATGCCCTTTTAGCATCCTTTGAATTAACAAAACCCTTCGGACCGTGTCATGTACATGTCCTAGGTAACCATTCTATTAGAAGAACCTTTTTTGTTTATTCAACTACCATATACCAAATTATATGTATTGGTTGCTACATTAATCCGTCAAGACTAAATATCGCTATGAAAGATCAAATCTTGTCATAGTCAACTCCTTGAACATTGCCGTAAACTTCTTTCCGACATGTCGACTATTTCATAGATGTTAAACATCCATGTCTATTTCTTTCTAGATCCAAACACGACCGACAGGCTTCACGCCTTTCCGGAGGGTCTTCCAAGTTCAGAAACTTGATTTCTCGTGTATGGATACTATCACGGATTCTTTGACTTCTAGTCATTTTGTGGAGTCAGGGCCCATCATCGCTTCTTTGCATGTAGTCGGTTCATCATTGTTAAAACAATAACGACTTGCTTATCAAATCACACTATTTGATTCTTACCGACCCACACGGTTCAATAGGAACTCTAATCTCCGAGATCACACCCTTTGTAATCATGGGAGCCATGAGCATTGTGGCTGCCACCGGGACACTTTCCGGCGCTGCGCTACTTAGCACATATAGCTAAGGTTCAACAACCTTATCAAAGTTCTATTGTCCTCCCACTTAACTTTTCACGAGAAATTCCTTCTCAAGAAACTTGACGTTCGAAGTAACAAACTCTTTTGTCCTTAGTGTTATGGAGAAATTCCCAACAAATTCTTTGGGATAACCTACAAAGACGTGATTATCCGACTTTGGTTGTAAACATTTTACTTATGCATAGCATACCAAAATTTAAGAAAAGACAATTCGGGTTTTATCCCAAACCATAACTTATATGGTGTCATTTCAACAAATCACGATGGTGCTCTTTTCAGTGTAAAAGCGGTAGTCTCTAAAGCTTTAATCCTTAAAACTTAATGGCAGTTTTATGAATGACACCTTTGATCTTACCACGTCAAACATGGTTTGATTTCATCTCTCGAATATGCCATAATCCTATGGTTTATCGGGAAACACAAATCATGGAACAATTCCTCAAATCTTAGGTGTTTTTTGCTAAACATGTAACTCAAATATCTTCCTTTATGATCGAATCATAAACTCTTTATTTTCTTGTTACAATGATTTTCCACTTCATCTTGAAAGTCTTTGAACAATTTTCAAATGTTTCATACTTCTTCCTTATTAAGTAAATATACAGATATATTCACTCAAATTTTCGGAGAAAGCATATGAAGCAAAAAGATCCATCGCATATGGATACACATAATGGACTATGCACATCAGCATGCACAATTTCCAATAAGCTAGTCACCCCTTCCTCTCTGGCCTATGGATGGAGTTTCAATTATCTCGAGGAAAGTCTCACATGTGTCAATTGATCAAAATCAAAGACTCCAAAAATCCATCAACATGGAGTTTCTTCATGTTTTCTTTCCAATGTAATTTAAAACAGCGATTCACTTCATAATTGATATTTTAATTATTTGTCTTGCGACATTTTAGCAATAGTGTTTATGGATGTGATTTCTCCCACTAGACTTGTAAAAAGTTCATCCATCCTTTATGGAATACGGTAATTTATTTGAACAACCATTGTTCTCGTAATACCGGAACAAAATAACAATTATTAAAACAAATCTTGAAGGCTAGGTTTGACGTCAACGAAAAACACAATAACACTTTATTTGTTTTCAATGAACATCATCACTTATTCTCTTGCTAGTTACTTAGGCCATTGTAGTTCATGAATTGCGTTGTCCTGTATGACACTTCATACCAACCAATTCAGTATCCAATACCGGTATCCAATACCTCAGAACCACATTGTTTAACAAGCAAGGAATACAGCCATAACATGTATATCTTCTATATACCTAAGTTGGACATCTCCAACCTTTTCTTTTCTGCCAAATATTTTATAGATTCTCTTTCAACAATTCCTTTTCTTTTAAAAGAATCTATCAACATCAATAGTGGTGTCATTCACATGACACATAGTATAAAGCTTGTATATAGTCAAATACTAATACCTTTGGACTTGCACTTGGAAGTGGATCACCATCATCAAATGTTTGGCATTCTTTCAAAAATCCATTCTTTAGTAATCTCTTAGTGTAGTAAACATTTTACTTACATCTTCTATTCATCCTTATCATGACAACTTTCATGATCAAGCTACTATAGCTTATAAGGAATAATGACGAGTATAATTTTAGTTCCCAAAACCTTTTGGGAGATCCAGATGCTTAGCATCTCCATCCTTCACAAATTCTCATACAGTATGAGAACATGTATTTGCTAAATTATACTCTATCATAATGCAACCAAAAACATTGTTTCAGATATCACAATATCTTTCACACATGATGGTTTCTGAAACAATTTTCAGCTCCAATATAATCTTGATATTAAAACAACTTTTGAATATCAATAATAATGGAGGCAAACATGATACTTTAGATACTAACAATGGAATTCTTACTCTTGATTTAGTACTACTTATTAAACTTCATGGAGTAAATAGAGTTTGCTGAAAGTTTGCAATAGGACTTATAAACTTTAAATTGACATTCAAAATAATACGATACCAGTTCGTAAAGTAAATATCTAGAATTCTATAGTTCTATTATCTCAATTAAAACTAAACATAAGGTAGTAAACAGACGCCAATGACTACAACAAATTATGCAAATTCACTTCGATTTAGCTTATGACAAATTGAGTTCGACTAATCCAAATTAGAAATGAACTCCCACTCAAAAACGACATCCCTCGTGCCTTTTTGGTGATTACATAAACCAAATCCACTACACCAAGTCCGATCATCACGTGAGTCGGTGTAGCTTCAAAGGCGAGCATCAATATGGGCATCATATCAACTATATGACTCATGCTTAACCTTTCGGTCCGTGTTCCGAGGCCATGTCTGTACATGCTAGGCTCGCCAAGTAAGAACCTTAGTACTTGCGTGTGTAAAACTGTCTTACACCCGTTGTATGAAAGCGTAGAGTCGAGTACACCCGATCATCACGTGATGTCTCGAAACACGATCCATAGAACGGTGCATACTTAAGGAAGAACACATTTTATCTTGATATCTAAATGAGGGATCATCTTACAATGCTACCAAAAGCGCCAAACTAGCAGTATAAGATGCTAACATCTAATGTGTAAAGTGAGATGATATGGTCCATGCATTTGATCTCTATTAATTGCATCGTGGTATGATCTCTATCATTCCTTTGTGTGTAAGGCCAAGGTCTATGAAACTTACACGTTGAATGTGTTGTAAGAGTATCTATCATACATCTACTTACAACAATACCATATCAATACACTAGCCCAGCAACGATCTAAACTAGACGCCTCTAATTTATCAATTGCAAGTTTTACGCGGCTTAGGGCTTTTAGAGATAGAACCGTTCTCACCTACGAACATGAACCACAACGAGGATAACCAAGTTATTAGTAACTCGTTGTAAATCAGATATTGACTATAGTAGGAGAGACAGACACCCGCCAGCCACTTATGCAAAGCAAGTTGCATGTCAGTCGTGGAACCGGTCTCATGTACGATGACATGTAATGTTGGTCCGGGCCGCTTCATCCCACTATTCCATCAATATCCAAAATACATGAAAGAAGCAATAACATGATCATCATCGCCCACATATAAACATATGTGTACTACCCGTGCAAAGCACCTACACATAGATCAGGCTCTGATACCACTATTGGGTCTGCAGCATAGAAAACAAAAAATTCCTACGATGAGAACTACATGCCAAGATCTATCTACTAGGTACAAAGCAACGGGTGGACATACATCCAACGAGAACTTACCCTCGAAGACAACGAATTTTGTTAACGAGTAGGAACTCGTGGTTGATGTAGTCGTACACTTGCCAATCTCAAGATCGTGAGGAAGTCCAAGCGCCGCAACCTAGCAGCGCATCCGTACTCGCACACACGTTCAAGCCACCGGACAACCTCCACCTCCTCGCTCCAGCGATCCAGCGGAAGCAGCAACTCCTTCCAGACGAAAAGCCACCGGGAACATGTATCTCGCTAATCCGAGACCATGGGGGAATAATTCTAGAGGGAGAGAGAGATCCTTCATAAGGAGGTGTGTGGAAGAAGGAGGAAGAGGGTGGCCTTTTATAGGAGGAGGGGGGTGCCCCTCCTTCATGGCCGGCGCATGGGGGGTGACTCCTCACCTCCCCCATTCATGTGGTGGTAACCCCTCCACATTAAAATGCCTCTTCACATTCCCCTTTAAAGTCCCTACTTTAAATGCATTAAAATTCTCCAAGTTTAATGCTCTCTCATTTAATAAAACTATTTTATTAAATTTATTCAGAATTTTGTTAGTTACTTTAATTAACAAACATTCATATATAACCCCTTGCAATATTTCAATATCACATGCAGAACCACTTTCTGCAAATTTCACCCGAAACAATTTCCGGTTTCTGTAGAAACAATTCCTACGCTTTGCAATTCTTTCGTCTGAAACATATGTGCTCCAAAATGGTGTCCGGTAACTCTTAAGTGTGTCACCCTACGGTTCACGAATAATGCAGACATGATTGAGACTCCTCTCAGATCAATAATTAGAAGCGGGACCTAGAGATCCATACTGACTCCTGCATATTCAACGATGACTTCTGTGATCGTGAGAACCTTTAACGCTTGTAACTAAATCCCTTTGTCTCGCGATATATTACATGTCCGAGATTCGATCATCGGTATCTCCATACCTAGTTTGATCTCGTTGCCGACATGCACTCTTTTCTCATTCCCGTGATATAACATTCTAGTGATCACATCACTTGCTTGCAAGCTATCTTAATGTGATATCACCAAGAGGGCCTAGAGTATATCTATCCGTCATCGGGATTGACAAATTCCACTCTTGATCCATGAGCCTCAACATAACACCTTCGTAGCACTGAACCCATCTTTATAGTCACCATGTTACGGTGTGACGTTTGATGTGTATCAAGATACTCTTCAGGTGTTAGGAATTAACATGATCTCATGGTCTAAGGATAAAGATTACTTCGTATGATTTTATAACAATATAAACATAATGACTTGATTGTAATGCTATACTTCGGATGAATGTTCATCACATCATTCAACTAATGTTGTGACCTTGTTATTAACAACATCCAACGTCCATGATTAGGAAACCTTGATCATCTTGTTAATCAACAAGTTAGTCTATAAGAGAGGCATAACTAGGAACCCTTTTTGTTTATTAAACAGACATGTATTGATGTTTCCGATCAATACAATTATAGCATGCAAAATAAACATTTATCATAAACATGGAATAAGATAATAACCACTTTATTATTGCCTCTCGGGCATATTCCCTTCATTTTGGTCATTCCGTGATGATGATCGTTAGTTCATTATCATAAGGAACTGACTTTTTGGTCAAAAATTTGGGCAATCGTTCATGAAAACATCCATAAAACAAGAAATCAACGAGTTTTTTTGTCATGCCTCCCAAACATGTATCAAGAGTCTTATGGGCCTTGTGAATAGCTGTGGAGCCCCAAAATTATGGTCAATATCTCATTAAAACAACCATAAAACGTGAAAACGATGAGTTTTTGATCATGCCTCTCAAACATGTCTTGGGTCTTAGGCGTCTTGTAAATTGCAATGGAACCCCAAAACTGTAGGCAATAGCTCATGAAAACAGTTATAAAACATGAAAACGATGAGTATTTGTTCATGCCTCATAAACATGTATCGAGCCTTATGGGCCTTGTGAATTGTCCCGTAACCCCCAAAACTATGAGGAATAGCTTATGAAAATGTCCATAAAACGCGAAAACGACGAGTTTTTGTTCATGCCTCCCAAACATGTATGGAGTCTTATGGGCCTTGTGAATCGTCTCGGAGCCCCAAATCAGTGGGCAATGGCTCATGAAACAACAAGTTTTTGTTCATGTCTCAGAAACATGTATCGAGCCTTATGGGCCTTGTTAATCTTCTTGTAACCCCAAAACTATTGGAAATAGCTCATAAAAATGACCATAAAACGCAAAAACGGCGAATTTTTGTTCATGCCTCCCAAACATGTATGGAGTCTTATGGGCCTTCTGAATCGTCCCGTAACCCCAAAATTATGGGCTATAGCTCATGAAAACAATCATAAAACACGAACACGACAAGATTTGGGTCGTCCCTCCCATACATATATCGAGTCTTGCGGGACTTTTGAATAGTCCCGAAGCCCCAAATATGTGGACAGTGGCTTAGAAAAACAGCCAGAAAATGCAAAAACAGCGAGTTTTTTATTATGCCTCTCAAGCATGTATAGGGTCTTACGTGCCTTGTAAATTGCACTGGAATCCCAAAACTCTAGGTAATAGCTTATGGAAACGGCCATAAAACGTGAAAACGATGAGTTTTTGTTCATGCATCCCAAATATGTATCAAGTCTTATGGGCTTTGTGAATCGTCCCGTAATCCGCATGAAAATGGCCATAAAACGCGAAAACGACGAGTTTTTGGTCGTACCTCCCAAAAATGTATCGAGTCTTATGGTCCTAATGAATCGTGCCGGAGCCCCAAAAATGTGGGCTGTGTCGCATGAAAACATTCATAAAATGCAAAAATGACGAGTTTTTGGTCATGCCTCTCAAGTATGTATCAGGTCTTTTGTGCGTTGTGAATTAGGGTTTAGGGTTTCATATTTAGGGTTTAAAGATTAGGGTTTAGGGTTTATGGTTTTTCAGGTTTAGGATTAGGGTTTTTGGTCAACCTTGTCAAACATTTATCATGTCTCACATGATATGAGAATAGCACCAAAATCCCCAAAATGTGGGAATACCTCATAAAAACGACCATGAAACGCAAAACGATTAGTTTTTGGTCATGACTTCCAAAGGTGTATTAGGTCTTACGTGCCTTGTAAATTTCCCTAGAAACCAAAAACTCTGGGAAATAGATCATGAAAACAGCCATAAAAAGTTTTTTGGTCATGCCTCATAAACCCTAAACCCTAAAACCCTAAACCCAAAACAACAAACCCAAAACAGCCATAAAACGCTAATATGACGAGTTTTTGGTCATGCCTCTCAATCATCTATTGGGTATTACGTGCCTTGTAAATTGCACTGGAACCCCAAAAATCTAGCAATATCTCATGAAAATGGCCATAAAACACGAAAACGATGAGTTTTTAGTCATAACTCCTAAACATGTATCGAGACTTATGGGCCTTGCGAATCGTCCCAGAGCCCCAAATCTATGGACAATGTCTCATGAAAACAGTCATAAAATGCAAAAATGATGAGGTCTTGGTTATGCCTCTCAAGCATGTATCAGGTCTTACATGCCTTGTGAATAAGGGTTTAGGGTTTTTAGGGTTTAGGGTTTCAGAATTAGGGTTTAGGGTTTAAGGTTTTAGGGTTTTGTGTTTTAGGGTTTAGGGTTTAGCGTTTAGGGTTTTTGGTCATGCCTCTCAAACATGTATCAGGTCTCACGGGATGTGTGAATGGCACCAAAACCCTAAAAATGTGGGCAATAGCTCATGAAGACAACCATAAAACGAAAATGACGAGTTTTTGGTCGTGACTATTAAAACATGCATTAGGTCTTACGTGCCTTGTGAATCACCCTAGAACCCCAAAACTCGTGGTAATAGCTCATTAAAACATCCATAAAACACGAAAATAACGAGTTTTCTGGTCCTGCGTCCCAAACATGTATCGAGTCTTATGGGCCTTGTGAATCGCTACGGAGCCCCAAAATTGTCGACAATGTCTCATTAAAACAGCCATAAAACGCGAAAGTGACGAGTTTTTGCTCATGCCTCTCAAACATGTTTTGGGTCTTAGGATTCTTGTAAATTGCAATGGAACCCTAAAACTGTATGCAATAGCTCGTGAAAACAGCCATAAAACATAAAAATGACGAGTTTTTTGGTCATGCCTTCCAAACATGTACTGAGTGTTATGGGCCTTAGGAATCATCCCAGAGCCCCAAATCTGTGGGCAATGTATCATGATAACAATCATAAAATGTGAAAATGACGAGTTTTTGGTCATGCCTCTCAAGCATGTATCGGGTATTACATCCCTTGTGAATCATCCTAGAGCCCCAAAACTATGGTCAATAGCTCATGAAAACGGCCATAAAACGCCAAAATAACGAGTTTTTGGTCATGCCTCTCAAACATGTATCGAGTCTTATGGGACATGTGAATCGTACTGGAGCCCCAAATCTATGGGCAACGTCTCATGAAAATAGTTAGGAAATGCAAAAACGATGAGTTTTTAATTATGCCTCTGAAGCATGATCTTATGCCCCAAAAATTGTGGACAATTAAGAAACAGTAAAATCGAGCGACCTACGCTAAATCATAACGATTTGGCGCTCCTGGCTGCCAGATTGCGCTCATGGATGCTCCGGAACTCTTGATCGTCCCGATGCCAGCGGTTGGGCCTTTTTTACTTTGTGAGTGATGGGATGCGATCCGCTCGGCTCAATGTAATCGGGCAGCTGCTCCAGAGAACTACTTGGACCCCTTCTCGTCAACTGGGCCTACGACGGTGATTCGGCCACTTCGGTGTTTGTGTGGGCTGCCAGTTGTGGTCAGCGTCGATGGAACATCGTGGAGGCACCACGCCGTCATGGCCATTGCTTCATGCAGTTAATGGCATCATGGAAGGTGCACTGCCGTTTCAGCAGTTTTTGGCCTGCCTACTTCATGACGACGTTCCTCTATACTGCTTCATGCGGCAGCCGTGTGTTGCATTGGTTCCCCTTTCATTTTCTTGCAGACATTTAATTTCTCTCAGCGTGTTTCCCTAGATTGCAGAGGTTCTAATTACTGCTATTGTTTTGTTGATTATCTAGGGATCATAGCGACCACTACGGCATGCGATGCGAAGGATGTGTCGGCGGCAGGGCGATGCAGATGACGATATGGATGAATCGGTGACTTCTAGATGGTGAGATAGGCCGAGGATGAGGAGGGGGTAGGGTCATCTGCCGGACTAGCATACTCGATGGGAGAGAATGACAGTCCACAACAGGTAAACTTTATTCATAGCTCTTCATCTCCCATCTCCTAGCCCTCTATAATTCCCCCTTTCTTGCTTCGGTGATATTGTTATTGGTTATCTTTATTAAATTGTAAAATTTATTTCTTTGGTAGGTGGATTACAGCGGACCGAGAGCACTAGGGAGCATTAAGTATTCACCTTCAGCTTTCAAACCGATTACTGTCTGCAAACACACATATGGATAGTGGATCTAGATTTAAGGGGATTTTAATCAACTTATACAGTGTTTAGCTGCCTTAATATCTAATTTTCTTATGCATTGTTGTTCAGAGCGGTCATTTTGGCTGTTCTAGCTCATGCTTGTGGCGATTTCAGGGCAATAGGATATCAGTTTCCCATTTGTTCATTAAATTTCAGTTTTCCCTTGAATTTTTATTACCTTCCACTAGCTTTTGCTTCGAGACTTTAATTTTTCCTAACTTGCATACCACTTTAAATGCTTTAATCTTAAAAAACAAACCATGTTTGATTCAGCTAAGAGCCTGGCATGCCACTCCAATCTGATGCTACCACATTTGCACTTGATGAATAAGTATGGATATATTTGTCCAGGTTTAATATTTGATTCAATACTAGAAGCACATCATTTAATTACTAAGCCTTTAATGATTGATTTTTCTTTCAGAGAAGCAAATCTGACTAACATGACACCCCCATTTTATGTCTTAGCCATCCTAAAATCGCAAATATAACTTTTAGTTGACTGGTCTGCAACCTACAGATCGAGGCTGCCCTTGCTTCTGTAAGAAGTTCCAGATTAGAAAATCTTTGTTTATCTTTCTTCCAGACTAACCCAAGTGCAAAAGTATTTTTACGGGTAATCTGAGTGTAAATTCACTTGCTATTTCCGTTGCATATGAGTTTTCAATACTTGACTATGCCAAAAAATGAATAACAAACCTGCTGAGATCAGAAAGTGGTAGCATAAGCTCAGATTTTACTTGTTCGATGTCCGCATGGTTTAATAAGTTTTTGTTGATTATTCGTTGGTTCTGTTGATATGTTAAACTGAAGTCAACTACAACGTTGGAGTTCATATGGAATCTATGGACGGTTGAAAAAAGTTATGCCCATAATAACAAGATATTGTCTTCCTATTTCTGAGATAATGGTTCCAGTTCTACAGCGAGGGACATCTTCAGTCCGTTGCAGTTCATATTGACATTCAAGTTTAGCCACTAAAACAAAGTGTATTAGTGCTCAAGAATGCAAGACAAGGATTATTCGAGAACGTGTGACCGTCATACCAGAGTTGAACTCTTGCAAGAATAGAAAATGCGAGACTTGGATAGATTTTTTGTAATGTTCTGTTCTACCAGTCTTTTGTACTATGTTCTCATGGATGTGATCTAGAGAATACTCAAAACAAAGATGTTATGTGACTATGTGAGCATATTAGATCTGAATTTATATAAATATGTAACATGTATCGATTATCATCGCATTTTAATCGAAATTGTTCAACTTTTACCAAATTTCTATATTTCACCATTTTTTCAAACATTCTTTCCTGTGAACATGGACGGGCGCGGCAACGCGCACCTTCATGGTCTAGTATTTTAGGAAAATAGCCATAAAATGCTAAAACGACGAGTTTTTGGTCCTGTCTCTCAATCATCTATTGGGTATTACGCGCCTTGTAAATTGCACTGGAAATCAAAAACTCTAGGCAATTAAAAAACAGTATAACTTGGCCACCTAGGAGACTCCACAGCGATTTAGAAGTCTATACCGTCCGATCAAAAAATCTAAAGGTCCGCAGTAATCTGCCTCCCGAAATGTCGTTAGGAGCGATTGCTTCCTTCGCGTTCGCGTGCAGGCTTCCTCTTGGTCATTGGGCTGCTACTCTGTAGAATGAGTCCGGCCTCACTGTGTTTGTCGGGCCGTACAACTACTAATGGGCCTTACAGTACAGCATTTACTTGATTCTCCCGATCGTGTCCTACAGCGAGTAAGTACATCATCAGGCACGGTTGGTAAAAAAACAGGAACGAAAAGGCAATTCCTCTTGTTCCTGGCTGCGCCACCAGTACTCCTCCGGCGGCGCCGACGGATGAATCGGCACAAGAGGACGGTAAAAGGAGGCCATCCATGCAATCGGGTAATCGCTCTACTGCGCATCCTCTATCGATCTAATCCCTTAATTTCGCATCTTTCTTAACAGAGCAGAAGCTTCTTTCCTCTCTTCTCCGGCAACGGCGCCGGCGAGGTTCAGAAGGCGGACAGGCAGTGGACCAATCGCCCTAGGATTCCTCGATCCGCTGGTCCCACCTCATCATTCCTTCAGTTTGTGTTTCCGGCGTCGTATTGATAGCGGCCAAACTGAAACCGTTGGCGTCCTAATTATGGTGGTAAATTGCCGCTTCTCCTCTCTTTCGTATAAATATCTGCAGCATCCGATCCTATCTCCGTGCCCCTCCCAATCTCCTTGCCCCTCCCATACTCTTTATTTGATTCAAGGATTGTCCTCGCTGTTTCTCCGGGATTTATTTGGACTGGATTTTTCTGGGATTTTTATTCTCTGATTACTCATACGACCTGCGGACATGGCTACTGGACAGGTAATCTTGCTCATATATGCTTCCTTTAATATTGCTTACATATATATACATTCCTACTTTAATTGTTTTATGTTCTGTAAAACTTTTTAATTTCAAATCCCAGCAAATAGATGTATTGCTTACATGCATACTATATATATAGAGAGAGAAACCCTATTCAGCACCCAGGGAGCAGAATAGTTATTTTGCACCCCACAATTTTTTATGTTCTCACTTTCAGAAATTTATGTTTTATATACTAATAATTATGTTTATATTTATCATAAACACAAAAATCGATATAAAATACAATTTATGAGTCATTTTAGTGTAAAAAACATAGAAAATACGCATTTTACGTCGTATTTTTATACGGCATGTAAATAATTTTTTTACGACATGTCTAATTTTTCTTATGTTCTTCTTGACTTCCAAGTTAAGAGAAAATTTACGTGACATAAAAATTGTATACGATTTGAAAGATATAGGGTGGGTGTAGAATACCTATTCTACACCCTAAGTGTCAAATAGCGCCAGGTAGTTTGCACATGTACATGATGGTAAACAAAAAACAGCAGGCAACCACATCTATTTGCTGGGAGTTGAAATTAAAAAGTTTTATAGAACACCTTCGGGTTATATATCTCCTCTGTTTCGCGACAATTCACACTTTAGAATAGGCCCCAAATCATTCGCTTCTCTCTGGTGATGGCACCGCCAAGGTTCGGATGCTGCTCCCTCCATGCAAGCCTGGGCTTCTTTGATTCGCCGACCATCCGAGCGATGCCTCCCCTTCGGTCCGTGTAGGCGGCGTCGTAATTATGGTCTGCAAAATAAAACTGCGGCGGCAGCGTAATCATGGTGGTAAAAAATTCATCTCTTTCCCTCTTGAAATTATGGTGATTGATTTCGATGTTATTGTCAGTTTCTTTCTGCCCTTTATATAGATATGTGCAGTGAGCAGTTGTTATTCTTTACTCCTTTAGTGTCGCCTTTGGCCTTCCACTGTTCGGCAATGTTCTGTTCGGCAGCAATGTTCCTTGTATAGGATTGCTTTTGTTTTTGCTGGGCATCCTCCTTCTCTGTAATTTTATGGACACCAACATTAGGTAGCCATATGACTTATTTTTCTCTGTTTCACGGATGTTCTTGTTTGTTTGGATTTCATTCAGGGACTGCTCACTGAAACTTCTTGACCTTCATTTGCAACCATGGCTGCTGAACAGGTACACTCACTCATAGAATTTTACCACTTCTTACTGGTCCATTGTTAATATTGCTAACCTTTATTGTCAGGCATCCTTTGATTCTCAGGATTTCTAAAGGATTGAGATCCTACGAGATTTTTTTCCTTTCACAGCCGTTTGATTCAAGGGATTGTAACCTAAAGGAATAATTCCAGTAGGAAACATGCTATTTTCACAGGAAAATTTGCATGAGGTCTGACCTCATGGTTAGAATCCTTTGCTGTAATCAAACAACATGTGTGAGATTTCCTGTGTTCTTAGGAATCAGTTGCGCAGGATATTCAAATCCTTTGCCTTTCATATTCCTTTGGATTTCCTACCCTATGAATCAAACGAGGCCTAAATTTGATTTCCACTGTCCTCAGGTTGTTCAATTTTTAATCCCAGACAAATACGTATTGAGGTGAGAGGATGCATCCCTGGAGAGTGGAGATGCATGAGGAAGCATTGATACAATAGGAGGCAGCAGTCTAACCAGGAACAGGTAAGGGAGCACAGGAGCACAGATCAACATCCATTCCATCTATAAAATTTTAGTTGTCAGTTTCTGATCTTGTTTGGGTTCTGATTGTTTTGGATAAAGGTCCTGGTCAAAGATCTTCTGTAATATGAAATTTTGTTCATAGAAGCATCTATTTTCTTTTTGTTCCAGTATGTCGGAACTTATTCGCGGCTTATTATTTTGGATAAAGGCCCTGGTCGAAGATCTTCTGTAATGTGAAATTTTGCTCATAGAAGCACCTACTTTCTTTTTGTTCCAGTATGTCGAACTTGTTCGTGGCTTATTGACGTTTCACCTTCTACATTAATAGACGTTAGATGAGTGATGAGAGGAGGATCAGACGATCAGGTAGAGGATGAAATTTATAGGCAATCATAAGAGTGCCCCCATGAAAATAATTTACGGACTGTGTAAACTGCAAGAGTGCTATCACAGATACTTTATGTACTGTTAGGAAAAAACAAAACGACATGGTTGGTTGTACTATTTGAGTGAATAGCTTATGGAACAGTTTATAAATTTCATTGTAACTATCTTATTATAAATTTCATTGTAACTATCTTTGACTTCTCTGATATTTTTCTGAAATAATATACGCTAATGTAGTTGTGGGACTAGATTGTCTCCACGTGGCCCCGTTGGGTGCGCTGTGCTGGAGGATCTTTAGTTCCGGTTCGTAACACGAACCGGGACTATAGTTGTTCTTCCGCGGCAGCGTTTTGCAGCAACCTGCTGCCGCGGCAGGAGATAGGGTTTTAGTGTTTTTTTATGTTTAATTATTTTTCATTTTGTGTTTTCATTTTAAAAAAGTTTCCATATATATATTATTCTACGCTACTACATGCTACTACATGCTGTATACGTTGATGCATATATAATATCATTTCACTCACGATTACATACAGACATATATATATACACAACTTGGTATACGACTGTCAACCGAGACTAGAGCTCGTCTATTTGATTTACACGAAGATCATTACATTACATGGATACTTTAAGGTCTATCCACGTTGTACTGTCCTTTTATATTTATGACATCGTTGAGCAAAAATCCCGACAACTCCTCTTGAATTGCTAGTAGGCGTTCATGTGGTAGGAACTTATCCCGCATCGCATCCAACTATATATAAAGAAGTTGATCATTATGAATGTGTAAACCAAGAATTATGGTATAAAATAAATTGTGAATATATTGTTTACGTACTCGAAGAAAGTCTGTGCCCTGCTCCATACACCCACGAATGAACTCGCATACGTAATATCCACATAAATTAGTCCCCTGTGGCTACGTCGCACACTGTTCGAGAATATAATTCAATTAAATAATAATCAAGCATGATAATTGGATGGAGACTAGAACTGAAGAGATACGAGGACCTAGCTCTCGTACTACTTACCGGGATCGGATGAAAATTCAGCCCTTTACGCCAATCACCCTGAACCTCCTTCGTGAACCTTTTCCAAACCCTGTCCGGCAAAAAAGAAATAAATGAGTTATTAATTACCTGACATCCCAAAGAATGAACAAAAAAGACAGATATAGTGCGATAATGATTGAAATTACTTTTGAAGCATATCAAGTATGCTTTGGTAGTCTTACATCGGCTTTTTAACGAGTCAGAGATTTCAACTTTTGCACAGTCAACGTCAATGTTTAGAAGAATCCAGTGGTAGTTGCGCACGTTTATATACACTTAACAACGAGTAAACAAAAAGTGAATGTGTACAAGACAGTAAGACTCTCACCTGTAGTGGTAAGGAAATAGTATTTGCGTCTTGTAATGTTGCTCCATTAAAAACATTAGCAAGTTATCCTCTGTATCCTCGGGGTACTCCTATAGCATATGTCCATTAACTTTGTTTGGGTCAACGAATCCAATGTTGTAGATTGACTTTATTCTACGTTCCTGAATCATCATTCTGCATATATAATAGCATACAGAAGGGGATATAGTGAGGATAACTACAGACAATGAGTTGAACAAGCTGAGTTAGAGATTTAATTACTTACAGACAATAACAGCTGAGGAGGGACTTGTCGAGGGCGTCTAGGTTAAATAAATGAAATAATTCAGAAAGTTCAATAGAGATAATTTCTGGACGGAAATACTCCTCTCGAATTTTACATAGGAGAAATTGTCGCTCTTCCTTTGTGACTTTCAAGTACTAGATATGCAAAAGTCGCATATATGTTGGAAGATCATCGAATACGTCATCACTGACCTGAGGCTCCCCGTAGACAAATTTCCGTGTTATTGGTGCCTTGGCGACATCTCCACCGCGTAGAAGTAGTTCGACAGGTGAAATGGATCGTATGGGCACCTAGAGGGGGGGGTGAATAGGTGCTACTTCAAATTTTAATGCTTTTTCAATTTTAGGCTTGACACAAAAGGTAAATTCTCTAGATAGACTATTAGTAAGAATTTCCCTATATGCAAACCTAACTACTAGCGAGTAAAATGCGAGTGGAAAGAGGAACGAGTGAACCGTAGTGAAGCACGCGGAGACATAAGATTTGTTTTACCGTAGTTCCTTCCTTGTTAAGGGAAGTACATCTGCGTTGGAGGGGTGGGCGGTACTAAGACCACCACGCCACAATAGGCCTCACCCTGTTCTCCGATGGATCCTGCCACCAAAGCCACCAAAGGCCTGATCCACCTTTCCACTATAGGAACCCTTCGAGGCGGGAACCGGCGCTTTTACACAACTAGCGGGGCACAACTCCACAACCAAATTGGAGGCTCCCGTAATGACAACAAGCTGCCACAAGAACAAGTTATCAATAACAAAACACAAGATTTAGATATTGACAAGAATACTAGATCGGGGATTTCTCCAAATGAATGGAGAGGAGTTGATGCGCTTGATTCGTGATGACGATATAGATTGTCTCCTCTTTCAATTCCCCCAAAGATCGAAGTCTTTGGCTGGTTGAAGTGGGAGATCAAGAGAGAGAGCTCTTGCAATGGGTCTGACACTTTTCGAATGAATCAAGAGTTCTGCCTGAAGGGGGTGAAGGGGCTTTTATACCCCCTTCCCCAACTGAGCCGTTGGAGCCTTTGGGGCTCGGATTATCCGGTCCAAATGAGGGCCGGATTATTCGGCCTGGGAAAACTCCGCCCCAGACTTGGATTATCCGGCAGATAAACCGCCCCCACTCAGAGCGACGCGTCGAGCCTGCCCTTGAGCGCCTCCTGGGGGCCGAATTATCCGGGCAGGGAAGGAAAAACCGCCCCTGACGAGGGTTTAACTCGTCAATGCCCATTGTTATGGACTTGGGTTTTGGAGAAGGAGGGAGCGCTGGAGACATCTATCGGCTAGCAGACAAGCACACAGGAGACAAAGGATTTACCCAGCTCGTGGAATTATCGAGGGAGTCGAAAGTTACAATGGTGCGCAGATGCAGTCTGGCGAGGGTTGTGGAAACTAGGGTTGTGTGTGTTCTCCTCGCTGCCCCCTCCTAGCCTTTATATAGATATGCTAGGTCTCGGGTAGCAGGTCGAGTCGGTTACAAGTTAGGGTTTTCTCCTTCAAACTTTCTATCTTTAGCTTCTTCTTGTTCTTCAAGCAATCGAGAGTCCGCAGGTTACTCGAGTCCTTTTATCCGGGCCTTGGCGACGCCGTGGGCCTGTGCGTATTTGGACCGTATATACCAAGCTCGAGTATCTGTAGGGCATACCCATGTCAGTAGCCCCCGAGTGTCCAGTGGAATCGTAGATTCGACTGGGGACTTTTTAAAGTCTTCAAGTGCCTGAATGAGTACATTTCGACTGCTTTTATTTGTGTCATAGGGATTGTCGACATACGTGCCTGATGTAACCGAAGTATCGGTATCAGTTAACCACCTTAGGGTGAGACAACGCAATCTACTCGAACTTGAGTCCCCGGATTCGAATCCAGAAAAGTGCTGGCGTATTTCGACTCAAGCCGCAGAGGTCTTACAGGAGTCGAATTCCAGTTATATGAGTGTGAGCACTCGACGCGTCCGTCAAGGCATGTTCATCGCACCTGTAGGCACGGATATGTTTCTGGTAGTGCGCAGCTAATGCGTTGTCAGGCCTTATTCAGGTCTTACCTTCACGCTGTAAGCACGGCATCCGAATTTTATCATCGCGGAGACGATTTGGGTGACCCAGGAGACGCAGTCTCTTTGTAGGGAAAAATCATGAGGCGGTGTAGCCATGAGCTGCGAGTGCGGACGTTATCAACACACAATTTCTGTACAAATAATCATAGGGTGCGCGACCAGCGCTCCCTATGGGAGTAGCCCCCGAGTGCCTGGTTGAGTCGAAGACTCAGGCAGGGACTAAATAACGTTTGCGACTGTCGTCGTCTTTTGGTTGCTTGTTTCAGTCAAAATTTTCCAGCGCTCCCTATGGGAGTAACCCATGTCCACAGTCGAATTGTATTTTCGAATGGTTTGGGTTTGTCTTTGATTGTCCTTCTTCCTGCAAAAAGAAAAGAAAATCGTAGGGTGCGCGGCCAGCGCTCCCTATGGGAGTAGCCCCCGAGTGCTTGGTGGAGTCGAAGACTCCAGCAAGGACTAGAGTAGTCGAATTTTTCCATTGCGTAGGTTTGATGACGTCAGTGCTGACGCTTGTATGACCTCAGTTTCCCGCGTGAGCGAGTTTGACGGGACGTGACGAGCGGTGGGTCCCACTTTCTGACTTTGATTTGACTGGGCGTGCGTAATCTTTATTTTAACTGCGCCTCCTCGATTTCCGCGCGTAATGGGAGTAGTGGAGGGACGGTTCGCGCTTCTCCTTCTCCACGTGTCCAACACGATGTGTGCCACGCGTCAAGTAGGGTTTTTCTTAGCCATTGGATTGCATCTTCTAGGGGTTAAGTAGCGATGCTACGACGGTAATTTTCCCATCTGCGTTCTTTCTACCTTGCTGCCATCGCCATTGTCGCTGCTTTGCTCTTACGCTCTTTCTTCGCTTTCCACAACACTGGACCACCTCCGCTCGTTTTTCTGAGCTACTTCCTGCGCTCGCATCGTCGCCATTCAATGGGGAAGAAGAAAGGAGGCGCTGTTGCTGATTCCGTGGCCACCGTCGCCGCGATGAAGAAGAAGGGTAGCTCCGCTGCTGCGGGCACCAGCACCGCCACCGGCGGGAAGAAGAAGGTCGCGGGCACCCGCGTGACAAATGGCGTGTGGCGCCCTTCCATCATCAAGGCGTCGGATCTCCGTCTTCTTCGCCAAGACGGAGTTATCTCCGCAGCAGTCGCCGATGCGCGCGTCCCCAGCGGTGAGACCATTCCTGCTCCTCCCGCTGGTTTCCGAGTGATGTTTCTTGCATTCGTCATTCGCGGTCTTTCCTTGCCTCTCCACCCCTTTCTTAGGGGTCTTCTTTGTTTCTACGGGATCCAGCTCCATCAGCTGTCCCCAAATTCGATTCTCCACATCACCTGCTTCATCACTCTTTGTGAGTGTTGGCTCGGAATCGAGCCACACTTTGGTCTTTTCAAGCGCATTTTTAAATTGAAGCGTCAGTTCGCATCTGGCTCTTTAGTTTATGATGTAGGTGGTTGCGGAATCCATGTCGACCCATCCGCCACCTACTTTGACATCAAGCTCACCAAGTCTGTCCAGGAGTGGAGGGACAAATGGTTCTATGTCCATGATCAAAAGTCCAAAGATGAGCACTTTGGACTCGCGCCCTTTGATCCCGCGACTCCCTGCAAGAAGATGCGTTCCTGGAAGAATGTAGTTATGCCTGGCGAACTCGCAGAGATAGACGTGTTGTATCAACGCGTCTGCGACCTCGAGAATCGCATAGGTGCGGAAGAGGGAGGCTGCGCCCTTATCAGAACTTGGCTGCGTCGTCGCGTCCAGCCTCTCCAAGCCAGAGTCCATCCCATGTTTCAATGGGCTGGCGCTGATGATGCCACTCGCTTGTCTGCCGATGGCATGTCCACGAGTGAGGTGGATAAGAGGGTTCGACTGGTCACGAAGTACACTGGCAAGGATGTGCTTCCGAATGAGCCAGTCGTTCCTCCTTTTGATGCTTCGAACCCTCCTCCTGGGGTACAGTTTGTGCTACGCGGTAGCTTGTTTTCGTGATTGCTTTTTTGTTGCTTACTTGTTCTTTTTTGCTGATCTTCACTGTCTGTGTGTAGGATTGGGCGGTGTCGCCTTGTATGCCCTCTCTCCCTGAGGGGATTATTCCTCGCGAAGCTTTAGAGGAGGACGAGTCTGAGTCGACTGTCCCTTCTGATGTGGAAGAGGAAGCCCCAGTCGAGAGTCGGATACTGCATGGCGTTCAGGCGTGAGGATTCGACACGCCGTCTCCTTCGACTCGGAAGGCTGTTGTTGGAGTCGCCAATTCCTGTTGTTCCTGTGAGAGCTGTGGCACCATCTTCTCGCAAGAAGATGCGACTACCTAAGGAGTCTTCGTCGGAATCGGTGGAGGCCACGTCTGATTTTGACAAGTTTGACTGGTAAGTTTTCGAGTTCATTTCTACTTCTATGTTTTCTTCTTGTTGGCTTTGCCCTGGAGTTTTCCCTTTCTCAATGTGGATTTTGTCTTGTAGTCAAGAGACGTCGTTATCTTCTGGCGACATCGAGTTTTTGAAGGAATCAGGAGTCTTGACCTCAAGGGCCAAGAAAGAGGTCGAGCGCGCTCCTTCCGCTCCTGTGGCGGCCCACTCCAGGCACAATTCTTCGAGCTCTCCTCACGTAAGGGAGCATCGAATGGTTGCTCGGATGACGGTACAGCAAACTTCTTCGGAGTCATTGGAGGACCATGTAAGTATATCTTTCCTTCTTTTTAATGCGACAGTCGACCTTATCCGTTGCTTTCATTGATTCCTTGTTTGTGCGACAGCTCCTTGTAAAGGAAGCCGCGCAAGTGGCAGAATAGGTGATGGCGATGGGTCGCCAGCATGCAATGCTGGAGACGCGTCACCGCGTGGTCGAAAGTGAGTATTCTACACTTATTATTTTTCATCTTCTCCTTCTTTGGTATAGTCGACTGATAGTAAACTTTGAATGCTGTGTAGCTGAACATAACGCTTTACTACGCAACGTAGCCACCTTGGAGAAAACGCTTGCCGCGGCTGTGAAGGGTCGCGACGAGGCACTCGCAGCTCGTGACGAGGCACAGAAGCGTGAAGAGGATCTGCGTGCGTCCTTTGCGGCCAGGGAAAAGTTGTTCGAAGAACAACTGTTCTCAGTCGCCAAGGCTCTCTCAGGTACTTTTGCCTGTGGATATTGATGTCCTTATGTACCCTTAGTGTTTTTTGTTGGTAGCGCTGAAGTTTTTGATCCATGCATGGGTTCATGTGCAGATGCTGGCGATCTGAGCTTTGACCCGCAGGCCCTTCGTCGCGACGATGCTCTGGCAGGTGCTGTGTCTGCAGTCGAGGACCGCAGCGCCGCCGTCCAAGATACACTTTCCAAGGACAAGGTCACTCTCAGTCGCCTCCGGGAGGAGTTGATGCCAAAGGCGGAACTCATCGATAATATGGACGAGCTGGTGGAGTCATTTGCCGGTGGTGTGCCTTCCGCCTTCAAGAACTCCCTCCGCGCGGCTGGCGCGTCCATGACACTCGTGATGGTGCAAGCCCACAGAGCTGATATCGATCCTTCCGCGGTGTCGAAGGCGATGCCTGTTGGCGCGGATGGTCAACAGGTAGTCTTCGCTCCTTTTGCGACTGCCTGTGCTAAATATGGCCATCACTTGATAAATACTATTGCGAAGTACTCGGAGGAGCTTCAACGTGCTAAGAAGGCGGCGAAAGCCTTGGCCTCAGGGGTCGGCGGAAAGTCAGTGACGCCTGATACTGCCACGGACTTGATGAAGACCCCGAAGCCATCAAAGTCGAAGAAGCCAGCTGCTCCGTAGTTATCTTTTGTAATAGTTGATTGATTGTTCTTTTGGTTTGAGAACATGCCTGTTGGCGAGTGTGTCTGTGAATACTTATGCCGATCCTGAATGCATCTATTCCCTTCGCCTTTGTGTTAATTTGGTCACCTTATTTGCCTCTGTCTTGACTTCTGGTAGGGTACATCAAGTGCTCCCGTGGGGGGAACCCAGGACTTGCCATCTCTTGATGATACAGTGGCACCACCGCGCTCTAGGGTAGAGGAGCTATCCTTGCTTTCGCGACTTCGTGATCACGTGAAGCAGCTGGAGCGTGAGTTGCCCGTGATCCGCGGTAGCGCAAACGTGTGGAAGTTGAAGGCGGAAAAAGCCGCCGCCCACGAGCAATATCTGCTTGGCGAGATGACGCAGCTGGGCGACCAGTTTAAGTGTTAGTTTGCTTATTCTCACCTTTTCCTTCGTAGTTACTCGTAGTGGTACGTTGTACTCATGCTATTGATGCTGCTTCGTGTAGTTGTTAGCGCGCGCCATCCGCAGGAGGAGAAGGATAGAATTGCCATTCGCCTCCATGATCTCACCCAGGAGCAACTTCAAGAGAGTGGATACTTCTGGGTAGATCATGATCGTGCGACTGGGTTGGCGACCCTGCAGGATCGTGCGTCGCGAGTGCTGCTCTTCCTGAAGAAGTCACAGTCATGCTTGAAGAATTTTTATCAGGCGATGTTCCCGTTGGATGACGCTCCATCAAGCCTGCTGGCTCTCCTTGCCAAATTTCGAGATATGTCCGCGGTTCACGAGTGCGTGAGGCAGCAGTTGGTGGCTGGTGCCAAGGCTGCCTCTCAATGGTGCGATTGCACAGGCCTGACGTGGATGTTGCCGCCATCGCCTCTGGTCCCCCAGCGCCACCGGCAGGATCTACCTGGAATATGGTACCGCACTATCAGGCGGTGGACCGTCCAGCAGAGGAGATTGTCGACTTCTTTGAGGAACAAACCAACGTTCTCCTGTTGCAAGGGTAGCCAAATTTGTATCCTGCACATAAGTGTACTTGTGTTGTAAAGTTCGTATAAATGTTGTAGATAATTTATTGTCGAATGTGTATAAAGAGCTTTTGTGAGCGTGAGGTGCGTTGCACTATGTGAGTCCTTTTTGTTAGCCTGGCCATCTTTATCTCGGTCCCTTGTCAACCTGTCAGGTGCGTTGCAGCTGGGTTGAGTTTGTGTTCAGGTGTTCGATTGATGTGCCAGCTACTCAGGATATCGCGTTTTTTGTTCGAAGAACAGATGTATGCAGGGTGGCGCAGCCCCCGAGTAGAAAATTGACAAAGTGAAGGAGAACACGGAGTTTTGGGGCACTTAGCTTTTATTTATTCGAAGAACAGTGCGAGGTACAATATGCGGCTAAGTAGCCTTGGATGAGTAGCCTTATTTGCGATGGAAAAGTAAAAAACGACTAGGGGTAGAAGCGTCGCAGTTGTGCGACGTTCCAAGGGTTAGAGTATGCGACTCCTGTCTCTAAATCTTGAAGGCGGTAGGCGCCACCTGGGATTACTTCTATAATCACGTACGGTCCTTCCTAGGGGGGCTCTAGCTTGAGATGCCCCTGCTGCTTCATTCGCAGGACCAGGTCGCCTTCGACGAAGGATCTGGGGCGAAGCCTTCTACTGTGGTAGTTGCGCAGGTTCTGCTGGTAGATCGTGGATCTTTCTACGGTGATCTCTCTTACTTCGTCAAGGAGGTCGACGGAGTCTTCGAGTGCAAGGGATGACTCTTGTTCGCTGTAAGCGACCACGCACGGCGCCTTGTACCGTACTTCGGCGGGTAGTACTGCTTCTGCTCCGTGCACCATGAAGAATGGCGTGTAGCCAGTGGCGCTGTTTGGAGTTGTACGTAGGCTCTAGAGTACGGATTGCAGCTTATCTGGCCAGAAACCCGTGGCTTGTTCGAGTGGTCGGAGGAGTCGCTTCTTGATGCCGTTGTAGACGAGCCCGTTTGCTTTTTCCACCTGACCGTTGGTCTGTGGATGCGCTACTGAGGCGTAGCTGATATTGATCCCCAGGTTCTCGCAAAATTCCTAGAACTCCTTGGATGTGAAGTTCGTCCCGTTGTCGGTGATGATGCTGTGCGGCACGCCGAAGCGATAGACGATGGACTCGAAGAACTTGACTGCGCTGTGCCCTGATTGGTTGGTTACCGGCATGGCCTCGATCCACTTGGTGAATTTGTCGACTGCAACCAAGAGGTAAATGTATCCTCCACGCGAGGACCTTGGAAGCTTGCCAACCATGTCGAGCCCCCACTGTGCGAAGGGCCAGGCCAATGGAATAGGCCGTAGCTCTATGCCTGGTGCGTGTGGCTTGTCCGTGAATCGCTGGCAGGCATTGCATTTTTGGACTATGTCCTTGGCGTCGCGCATGGCCGTGGGCCAGTAAAATCCAGCTCATAGAGCTTTAGCAACGAGGGCGCGACTGCCGGCGTGGTGCCCGAGGTCCCTTCATGGATGTCGAGGAGAACTGCTCTTCCATCGGCCATGGAGACACATCGTTGTAGCACTCCTGTGATGTTGCGTTTATACAGTTCGCCGTTGATAACGGCGAATGCCTTGGAGCGCCGCGTGATGTGCCGTGCATCTGTCGGGTCGTCCGGTAGTCTCTTGCTGAGGAGGTACGTAATGAACGACTGCGTCCAAGATTGCCCGATCATCATGACGCTCATTGGTTCCTCGAGTCCTGTGTCCAGCTCCAAGTCATCGAGTGCCATTGGCTCATTGGGTGGCGTAGCCCCCGAGTCCGTGGCTGCGCTTGTTTTCTTCTCTGCGGCCTTTGGCTTGATGGAGCGTTCGCATATGCGCTCGAGAAATACCCCAGGTGGTATGGGGGCGCAGGTAGATCCTATGTTGGCGAGTGTGTCTGCCTCCTTGTTGCTTTCGCGACCTATGTGTCGCAACTCGCAACCATGAAAGTCTCCCTCGAGTGTATCGTAGAGGTCACGGTACATGATCATGTTGTCGTTCAGTGCGTCGCACTCGTGCATTGTTTGTTTGACGACCAACTTGGAGTCACCATATATGATGAGTCTTTTGGCGCCACAGGCTTTTGCCATCCTCATCCCATGCAACAGGGCCTCATATTCAGCCTCGTTGTTTGAGGCTGTGAACTGCATTCGCAGGATATACTTCAGCTTGTCCCCTTGAGGTGATGTCAGTATGACACCTGCGCCTGCTCCGTATTTCCGCTTGGACCCATCGAAGTGCATTGTCCAGAGGTAGGACATATCTGGCTTGTCCGGGAGCTGGTTCTCCATCCAGTGCATGAGAAAGTCAGGGAGCACTTGCGACTTGATGGCGTCACGTTTTTCGTATGTGATGTCTCATGGAGACAGCTCTATTCCCCAAAGCGCGACTCGCCCCGTGGCGTCGGGGTTGTTGAGGATATGTCCCAATGGGGCGTCCTTGACTACCACGATTTGGTGTTCCTAGAAGTAGTGGCGCAGTCGCCGGGCGGTCATAAAGATGTCGTACGCCAGCTTCTGGTAGTGCGGGTACCGCTGTTTTGTTGGCGTGAGGACCTCGCTGAGGTAGTATACCGGGCGTTGGACACCGTGGACCTTGTTTTCCTCAGCTCGCTCGACAACAAGCACTGTGCTGACCACCTGGTTGGTTGCGGAGATGTACAGCAATAGTGGTTCCCTTTCTCGCAGAGTCACCAGTACTAGCGAAGTGGATAGCAGGCGCTTGAGATCTTCGAAAGCTTCTTGCGCTTCATTGGTCCACTCGAATTTTTCAGCTTTGCGGAGGAGCTGGTAGAAGGGCAGTGCCTTTTCACCCATCCGACTGATAAATCGATTGAGGGCCGCGATTCGTCCGGCCAGTTGCTGGACGCCTCTTATGTTCTTCGGCTTCTCCATGGCCAGTATGGCTTTTATATTCTTCGGGTTTGCCTCGATTCCCCTCGCGGAGATGAGATATCCGAGTAGCTGCCCAGATGGTACGCCGAAGGCGCATTTGTCTGGATTGAGCTTGATCCGGTAGCGATCGAGGTTGGTGAAGGTTTCGCGCAAATCGTCGATTCGAGAGGCTTCCTCCTTGGTCTTGATTACTATGTCGTCGACATAGACTTGGATGTTGCGACCTAGTTATTCCTTGAGGCAAGCCTGCATGCATTGCTGGTAGGTGGCTCCCGTGTTTTTTAGCCCGAAGGGCATTGTGTTGTAGCAGAACACACCAAAGGGCGTTGTAAATGCTGTTTTCTCCTGATCTTCCTCCTTCATTCGAATTTGATTATAGCCCGAGTAGGCGTCGAGGAAGCAGAGGCGCTCGCATCCCGCGGTGGAGTCGATGATCTGGTCGATCCGTGGCAGCGGAAAGTGATCTTTTGGGCAGTGCTTGTTTAAAGAAGTGAAGTCCACACACATCCGTAGGATATCCGTGTCCTTTTTTGGTACCAGCATCGTATTGGCGAGCCAAGTGCTTTCCTTGATCTTGTGTATGAACTTGGCCTCGAGGAGTCTGTTGATTTCCATTCCATTTGCTGCTCGTGGCTTAACGATCGCTGATTGTTTGCTTGACTGGCCTTGCGTCGGGGTTGACGTTGAGTGCGTGCTCAGCGAATTCCCTGGGAACTCCTGGCATGTCCGCAGGACACCAGGGAAAAATTTCCCAGTGCTCACGGAGGAATTCGACGAGCGCGAGTTCCTATGCGGGACTCAAGTTGTTGGCGATGAGGGCCATCTTGGCGAGATCTGATGGATGGACCTGCACCTTCTTTGTGTGCACAGATGAGTCGAAGGAGAGGTCAGGTGAGCTTGGCCTACTCAGAGGAGGCGTATTGTCTGTCTCTTTCGATGTTGCGAGTTCCTCCTGCATGCCAAAGGACCGAGATTCTGTTGAATTCCTGTCATGAATCGCCGATCGCTCAAAGCTCCCGTTGATCATTATGACGCTGTTGGGTCCTGCATTTTCATCTGCAGGTAGGCGTAGTGGGGTACTGCCATGAACCTGGCGAATGCGACGCGCCCAAGGATGCAATGGTATTGTGAGGGCCAGTCGACGACCTCAAAGTCGATGCGTTCGCGCAGGAAGTTCTTCGGTGTGCCGAAGATGACATCGAGGTTGATTTTTCCCAGGGGGTATACGCCTTTCCCTGGGACGATGCCGTGGAATGTTGTGCCCGATGCTTCCAGGCAGGTTAGCGGGATTCTCATTGCTCGCAAGGTACTCGCGAATATAAGGTTGATGTCGCTTCCGCCATCCATGAAGACGCGACTCATGTCGAAACCTCCAATTTGCGCCTCGAGTACGAGGGGGCAATGACCTGGGCGAGGTATCTGAGGCGGGTGGTCGCGTTTGTCGAAGGTGATGCACAACTCGCTGCCGCTGAGGTACTCAGTGGTGGATGGTGGCGAGTGCGTGGCCAAGTTGACTTGATGAGTGATGGCCTTCTGCACCCTGTTGGAGGGACGCCCCTTTTGGATCATCATGGTACCCATGGCCCGTGGGTACGGTTCACCCCCGTGGTGCTGGTCCGGTGCGGCTCCATTCAGGGGTAGCCCAGGTGGTGGTGGTGGTGCACCATGTGCCACAGCGCCTGGAGCGGCTCTGTAGCCTCTTTCGACTGCATTGCGGTTCATCCGAACCAATCCCTCGTGTAGCTTGAGGAACTCACGGAAGTCCTTGAGGAGGTGGCTGGACTTTCTCTTGCCATCATGCTTGTCGATGTAGAAGTGTACCGTGCATGGCCCGGACAGTTTGTCCTCGATGGAGGTCGCGGGTGCCTCATCGCGAGTGCGGCGTTGCCATACTTGCGTGGTTTTCTCGGAGTCGCGGTATCCGCCGCTACGGTATCCGCTGTTGCGGTTGTCGTCGCGTCTATCGGCGTAGCCGGCCGCGACCATGTTGACGTCATCACGGTCATCGTAGATGCGCATGCGGCGTTTGCCTCGGCGGTCGCGCCTGCGCTCGAGTTCTGCCTCCTCGTCAGAGTGAGCATGGTTCTTCACCGAATCTTCTCCATCGGCCCACCGATTCGCGATCTCTATCAGGTCGTCGATGGTCTGGGGCTTTGAGCGGCCTAGCTCCTCCCTGAGTTCCATGCGGCAGACACCACCGTTGAATGCATCAATCGCGCGGTCTTCCGAGATGTTTTCCACGGAGTTCTTGATGATGGACCACCTTTGAATGTAAGAGCGCAGCGATTTGCCAGATCTTTGCTGGCAGCATCTCAGCTCTTCGATTGATGCAGGCCGCTTGTACGTGCCCTTAAAGTTGTGCACGAAGCTGTAAACCAGCTTATCCCAGCTGCGAATGGATCCGCGTGGGAGGTTATTGAGCCATGCTCGGGCGGCGCCCTGCAGCTGTAGCTGCAGGCATTGCATGGCAGTGCTTCGAATGCCTCTGTGGAGTCTGACGGAGGAGATGTGGTCCTCCAGCCAGATCTTGGGGTCCTGCAGACCGTCAAATTTCGGGTTCTCTGATGGGAGTTTGAACCCTTTAGGCATTCGCTTCTGCCTAATGGATATGCTGAAGCATCAGACGCTGCAGAGCTCCCCATCTTCTTCTTCCGTGTCAGTCGACCGAGCATGTCGTGCCCTTGATTTGTCGATCTTGCACTACGTGAGGTCATCGCGAGCATCGTAGTCACGGTCGTGTCGCCGTGGGCGGCGGCGTCGAGATAGGTCGTGACTGCCATCGCTGGATGAGGGCGAGGAGTGGTGCTTTGCTAGCGCTTTGCCCTTCTTTGGGTCTGGTACTGGCTCCTTGTCGAGGGCGGCCTCGATTAACCCCAAACCCGCGATCGTAGATCGGTGCATGGCAGTTTGGGGATCTCCAGCTGGCGGCTGGTTATTGAGGAGGTACATGGTGGTTGCCGTCACCGCAGCCTGCGACGTCCTGGGAACCACGTTGCCTCTCGTGTCGACTGTCATAGATCCGAAGTCGAGGACTTTTGCGGCCTCTATGCGTTCTTGTTCGGTGAGGTGAGCCATCCGCGACTGCCTCTTCTTGGCGAGGTATTCGTTGCCTCTTGAGGAGGATCCTCTGTAGGAGGAGAGCCCATCACGATGAAGGCTCGATTCATCCGCTGCCTTTTTACGCGCCTCAAGTTGCGCGATTGTTTGCAGTTGGCGCTTGAATTCTTCCTCCAGGAGCCAGTGATGTCCCTACAAAGAGACTGTGTCTCCTGGGTCACCCAAATCGTCTCCGTGATGATAAAATTCGGATGCCGCGCTTACAGCGTGAAGGTAAGACCTGAATAAGGCCTGGCAACGCATTAGCTGCGCACTACCAGAAACATATCCGTGCCTACAGGTGCGATGAACATGCCTTGACGGACGCGTCGAGTGCTCACACCCATATAACTGGAATTTGACTCCTGTAAGACCTCCGCGGCTTGAGTCGAATTACGCCAGCACTTTTCCGGATTCGAGTCCGGGGACTCAAGTTCGAGTAGATTGCATTGTCTCACCCTAAGGTGGTTAACTGATACCGATACTTCGGTTACATCAGGCACGTATTTCGACAATCCCTATGACACAAATAAAAGTAGTCGAAATGTACTCATTCAGGCACTCGAAGAGTCCAAAAACTCCCTAGTCGAATCTACGATTCCACTGGACACTCGGGGGGCTACTGACATGGGTATACCCTACAGGTACTCGAGCTTGGTATATACGGTCCAAATACGCACAGGCCCACGGTGTCACCTAGGCCCGGATGAAAGGACTCGAGTAACCTGCGGACTCTCGATTGCTTGAAGAACAAGAAGAAGCTAAAGATAGAAAGTTTGAAGGGGAAAACCCTAACTTGTAACCGACTCGACCCTGCTGCGAGACCTAGCCTATCTATATAAAGGCTAGGAGGGGCCGAGGAGAACACACAACCCTAGTTTCCACAACCCTCGCCAGATTGCATCTGCGCACCATTGTAACTTTCGACTCCTCGATAATTCCACGGATAAGCGCAGAGTAGGGACCTCTACGAGGCCTGAACCTGGGTAAATCCTTTGTCCCCTATGTGCTTGTCTGCTAGCTGATAGATGTCTCCAGCGTCCCTCCTTCTCCAAAACCCAAGTCCATAACAATGGGCATTGACGAGTTAAACCCTCGTCAGCCCCTGTTCGGATTTTCAGGGAGAAAATCCGAACCCACTCCGAGCGTCGTGCCTTGGCTGCCTTTGATCGTTTTCTAGGGGCCGGATTATCCGGTCCCATGCGAAGGCCGGATTATCCGGCCAGGGGAAGAAAAACCGCCCCTGTTCGGATTTTCCGGGAGAAAATCCGAACCCACTCTGAGCATCACGCCATGGCTGCCTTTGATCAATGAGTTAGGCCGGATTATCCGGCCCTTGGTAGGGCGGATAATCCGCCCCCCCAAACACCAGAACATTCCCTGCACACTTAGCACACATGAGGAAACTCCACGGTATTGTTATCTAACACTCAAAACACAGGGAACCATGAAATGTTCTTTCAATCTCCCCCTTTTTGGTGTTAGATGACAATACTAGGATTTGCAGGATAGTTCTCAAGACAACAAGATTTAATCAAAGACAAAGACTCCCCCTCAATGTGTGCATACTAACAATTGCATTTGATTACATATACACACAAGAGGGTAAAAGTCTATTTCATTGGAACATATGTGAAAAACTCATACCACCGGTAGGGAGATACAAGCGTCCTCAACACATTATAAGAATATCCAATGATAGCCATAGAGCACGCCTACCTCGATATAGATATCCAATAGCCATAAGAATATCCAATAAGATAGATGACTCCATATGAATAATCCATAGGATAAATCCACAAATCCATAGACACAAAGTTTCATACAAACCGCAAACCACAAATTAAAGTTCAACGCTAAATGGGCACAAGTGAGAAAACACCGAATATAAAAAGTGCAAATGCTTGTGCCCGACCCATGCAAATCCTCGTAGACCTAATAGAACTACTTCTCCCCCTTTGGTATCGAGACGCCAAAAAAGGAAGAAGAGCAATACTAGCGCCCCAAAGAATCAAATCAACTAAAATCCAAAATTGAGTGTGATTCCCAAAAAAACAAGAGAGGGGCTAAAACCAATCAAGAAGATCCAAATAAATCTAACTCTTCTCATGGAGGAGGGCGGTGGCCGAGGCCACCTTGTTGTAGTGTATGGTATGACACCGCGAAGATATATCTTGGGTTCATGACCAATACTCATCAATACGCTCACATATCACAAAATGATATTAAGAGAAATGATTTAACTTGCTTTTGGCATTATGGGGGGAGGGTTAGCCCAATCAATTAGGACCACACCCCCCCTATATTCATGCCCACATCTAGACCAAATAAGACTGAGATGTACGAGTGAGTGCATGGGTAATCAAGACAAGCTCCTTGAATCAACGATATTTAGCTCATTCCTCAAGTAACAAAACCTTGCTTCATCAAGTGGCTTCGTGAAAATATCAGCAAGTTGGTTCTTCGTGCTCACAAAAGATACATCAATATCGCCTTGAGCAATATGATCCCGAATAAAATGATTCCGAATCTCAATATGCTTTGTCCTTGTGTGTTGTACCGGATTGTACGCAATTTTAATTGCACTTTCATTATCACATAAAAGAGGCACTTTGTCACAATTGACACCGTATTCCTTTAAAGTTTGCCTCATCCATAATAACTGAGTGCAGGCACTAGCAACAACATATTCAGCTTCGGTAGTGGAGAGAGATATACAATTCTGTTTTTTAGAAGACCAACAAACTAGAGACCTTCCCAAGAACTGACAAGCTCCAGAAGTTGATTTCCGATCATCCTAATCACCAGCCCAATCTGAATCAGTATAACCACATAGAGAGAAATTGGAGCCCTTGGGATACCACAGACCAAAGTTGGGGGAATGAACCAAATATCGGAAGATCCTCTTGACCGCCACTAAGTGTCTTTCTTTAGGAGCTGTGATACGTCCATTTTGCATCACTATTCTATATCATAATTTACTGTTATTCATTGATATATTTCATATTAAGAGATGATACTTATGTTATTTCATCTGTTTTTGCATGGTTGATGACTTTTGGAGCATGGACCGCTGTAGTCAGGATTCTGATGGAAAAGGTGCTGTTTGGAGGCAAAATTCGTGAAGATCAGAAAATCCGGGAAAATACATGGAAAATCCTATTTTTTCCAACAGACGAAGGAAGCCGGAAGGGGAGGCTGAGATGGGCCACAGGGGGCCCACACCATGCCTGGCGCGGGCCAGCCAAGGCCGCGCCATCAGTGGTGGTGCCTGTCCACCAGCTCTCCCCTCGTATATTATCCTCCCGAAACCCTAAGACTCGGGGAGCAACCACATAAAGATTCCGCCGCCTCTGCGGGGCAGAAAACACCGAGAGAGAAAGATCTCTCCGGCAGACAGAATTCTGCCGGGGGAATTCCTTCCCACAGAGGGGAGATCATCGCCATCAACACCACCATCAAGCTGGACTTCATCGGGATCATCATCATCACCACCACCATCATCTCCACCAGCACCCTCATCACCATCTCCATATTGCTGTAACAATTGGGTTGAGTCTTGCATAGTTCTTAGGGGAAACTTTCCCGGTGTTGATTACTCTTTGTAGTTGATGCTATTGAGTGGAACCATTGAATTATTGTTTATGTTCAGATTGGTATACATCATTATTCCATCTCTGATCATGATCCATATGATGTCTTGTGAGTAGTTCGTTTTGTTCTTGAGGACATGGGAGAAGTCATGTTGTTAGTAGTGGACTTGTATTGAGAAAGATTCAATAGTTTGATATTTAAGTTGTGGTGTACTTCTTCTAGTGGTGTCATGTGAACATCGACTACATGACACTTCACCTATATGGGCCTAGGGGAATGCGTTGTGTATTTGTCTACTAATCGTAGGGGTTGCCGGAGTGACAGAAACCTGAACCCCCGTTAGGAAACCATTACACAAGGGACGTCAGGGTCTTCGAGTTTAAAGTTGTGGTTAAGTTTCTACCTTAATTACTTTCTTGTACTTGCGGGTTCTTGCAAGGGGTATAATCACAAGTATGTATTAGTCCTAGGAAGGTCAGTACATTAGCACAGGTTCACCCACACAACACTTAGCAAAATAAAGAAGATTAATCAACTATATGAAGCGAAAGCACTTGACGGAATTCCCATGTGTCCTCGAGAATGTTTGTTCATATTAAGTAATACAACTGGCTTGTCCTTTGCTGAATAAAGGATTGGGATACTCACTGCATTTATTCTTATTGTCTTTTATTTACTCGTACTTTATTTACTTGCATTATCAAAAAACCCTAAAAATCCGTTTGCTAAGTATTTGCAGAGAATTCTTGATCCACACCACTAGCCAGCACCTTCTGCTCCTCGTTGGGTTCGACACTCTTACTTATCGAAAATACTACGATACACCCCCCTATACTTGTGGGTTATCAAGACTATTTTCTGGCACCGTTGCCGGGGAGTGAAGCGCTATTGGAGAGTGGAGCTGGTAAAGGAAACTTCTACTGTGAGTATTGTTTACTTCTGTTAGTTGCTTTATTTTCATTATGGATAATTCGCTGAGTTTCTTATTTCATAATGCTACTACCACTGCTAAGGTAGTAGATGAACCACCACCTGCTGAGAATGATACTTTTAAAATACCTACAAGAATTATTGATCGTGTTATGGATAACTACTATGTTGGGGATGGAACAGTCCATCCCGATGATCATTTGCTCTTTATACACGAATTATGCGGGTTGTTCAAGTGTGCAGGTATTACTACAGATCAAATTAAGAAGAAGTTATTCTCATTATCACTGAAAGGAAGAGCTGAGGAATGGTATAAGGTGCTGAAGAATGGTCAAGCTCTTGAATGGGAGGAAATAGTACCTCTCTTTTATTCAAAGTTTTATCCTCCTAGTGAGATTCGTAAAGATCGGAATCAAATATACAACTTTTGGCCTCTTGATGGAGATAGTACAGCTCAAGCTTGGGGGAGAATGAAGTTACTAATGATTAAATGTCCCATTCATGAGCTCCCCAACAATATTATTATCAATAACTTTTATGCATGGCTTTCTCTTCATGATAAGGATTTACTGGATGATTCTTTTTCTGGATCATTCACTCGCATGGAAGAAGAAGCAAAATGGGATCTTCTGGATCGTATTCAAGATAATGCTGAAGCATGGGAGAATGACAAAGGAAGAAAGTCAGGTATAAATTATGATTATGAATGCATTGAATCTTTTATAGGAACTGACAACTTTCAAAATATTAAAAATGCTTATGGTCTAGACTATCAAGCTATTGCAACTTATTTCAAGGCTTTTGCTTCCTACATTGAAGTGCCTAAAAAGAAGTGGAATAAGTATCATGAACCTTATAAAGATATTTCTAAGAGTGTTCCTGCAAGAAACACTGAAGTTTATACTGCTAATCATGTTTTATCTGAACCTTACATTGAGAAAATGCCTTTCCTAGTTAAGATAAAGGAACATTCTATGATAGCTAGTATGGTTAATGAAAGTACAAATAAAGCTGTTAAACCTGATAAACAAATGGATGATGAACCTATAATAGAAAATGTGAAAGACTTTGTCACTAAATATGTACAAGAGGGACACACTATCCTTTGTAAGGATACCTCTAATATTGTTTCACAAAGTAGTATTATGAGAGCTATTGTTCCTATGTTTAATGTTAGGAAAAGTAATCATTGATACCATGGTTCTTGTGATAGTTATATCATTAAATTTATGCATGATACTGAAAGCTATTATGAGAGAGGGAAAAGTGTTCTTATGTATCTCAATAATATCAAGTTTCCTCGTTTTATGCTGAATTTTTTTATGTTGCACTTCTTTTACCTTTCTATGCTTGTAGCCTCTGGTTTTAGCAACTTGTTTGTTTACAAAATTCCCTTGAATAGGAAGTGGTTAGACTTAAACATGCATATTTTTTGCTTCTTAATGCTCTCTTTCACTTCAATTCATATTCTTATGTGAGCATCATTGAAATTATCATGCCCATCTTAATGGCTATAAAGAAAAAGCTTTTTGGGAGACAACCCAGTTTATTCTTGCTTTCAGTTTGTTTTTGTTTCTTTGAGTCTTGGAAGTTATTACTTCGGTAATAACCTCTCCTTATCCTTTTTGTTTGGTTTTTGTGTCAAGATCAACCTCTAATGAGAGAGAAGTAAGATTTGGGGAAGTTGCTGTCCTGAATCAGATTTTTGTGCTTCACTGTAAAAATTCGTGAGAGATCTCTGTACGTCGGATTGAGCTGTAATTTTTTGTGCTTCTGCCCCAGGTTGTTATTTAACTTTTGTTAGTTTTGCACTTTTTGAGTTTAGCAACATAAGATTTTCGAAAAAAATGATCTTTACCTGCTAGTCTGTTTTGACAGATTTTGCCACTCTTGCATTTGCTTCTTTAAATCGATTTCCTTTTTGAATTCTTTTTGGGTTTTCGGAAGGAGTTGCTACAGTAGCATATGTTTTGATGGTTTTCAGTTGAAATTGAGCTCAAAAGGTTTTATCACTTCACTTATACTAATGTTGCTAATAAGAACTGTGTGAAGTTTTGTGTGAAAGAAATTCTTAGGTTAGTTGAGAAAATGATGTAATAAGATAGTGAAAGGTTTCATGACTTCAGCAATATGTGTATGAAGATGAAGATATTGATGTCATTCAAGTGGTGACTCCAGAAGAATCTACTAAATACCAAATTGAGAGACCTGCAGAGTCTGTTTTCGAATACATAACAATTCTAGTAAGAAAAGTTCCGCAAAAGATCTGTTCAGTTATATTTTTTCAGTTTTTAGCCAACAAGGAAAGATACGAAGCTAAAGAGGGACGGAAACGGAGCCAGGGTGGCTCACACCACCCTGTGGCATGGGCCCACCCCTGGCCACGCCACCAGGTGGTGTGGCCACCTCAAACTCCGTCTCCGACCCGTTTTCTCCCAGTACCTTCCTTTTGTTGTGAAACTTCGTAATATATAATCCCCCGGATCCCCCGAGGTTTGTATATCTTGTTCTCATCGTGTTTTTGTTTCGATCTATTTCTGACAGGTAGAGTCCTAGATTTGGAGCCACAATGTCTTCCTCTAGATCAGTCAAGGAAGATTCCTCTGCGGATATCATCAACCCATACATGAGAGAGTTGAAGATTCATCCCAAGGAGTTGTTGCTTGAAGATGGAGAGGTACGGATAAAGGAGGTTCAAGGCCCTAAAGGTGAAGGAAGTCTGGAAGACGGGATGGAAGCACTAGAGCAAGAAGTCTTTAGGTATAAGAAGATGGCGGAGCGCGAAGTGGATATTATCCATAAGATTTGTTCCGAACTCATCGCCGAGCACCAAAAGGAGACTGTTGAGCCCAAGGATGAAGTCCTCTCACTCTGTGAAACAACCAACCAACTGCAAGCACAGCTCTACGACGTTCAAAATCAAAACTGTGAGTACGAGGTTAGGTTTAAACACATAAGTGCTGCTACAAGTTTCAGGATGCTAGAGACCATGATGTACTTTGTTGATGGGGAGCCCTTACCCTGGAAGTCAAACGATGACGAGAGGATACCACCACCACCGAAGGAGTAATTCATCATCAGGTTTTGGAATCCCCTTGGTTTGTTCCAAGATTGGGGAGTGCTGCGATATCACATCACTATCTTCTATTTTTTTACCTTTTTAATAGAGTCATATCATGAATAGAGAAGTTATCATGTAGGATGGTTTGCATTATGGAAGTGTCCCCTCTCTTGTTAGATATGTATCCCTTGGTGTGAGTTGTCGTTATGGAATGTTAATGAGAAGTTCTATCATTTACTCTTTTGCATATCTTATATTAGTTTTCAATTCATGGTTATATGATTGATCTTGTTGTTAGTATTTGTATCACTTTGGGATCATTGAGTTAATTTAGTTGGTTTTGGCAAACCTGGCTTGGTCAGTAGCAACACTATTTTTGAGAGTTGAACGAAAAAGATAAAAAGTACTCTAAAGAAATTAATTTCATCATCTTTCTTTCTTGATTTGCTCATAATCTTAGTATTCTCTGGTTAAGATCTTTTGTGCTTCCAAGGAAGATTGCATATTTGTTTTTATCACTTGTATGTTTGTTTGTTTCCTTCAACTCTTTTACTTGCTACCCAGCCTTGCTAGCCAAAAACCTATACTGAGAGGGAATTCTTCTCGTGCATCAATCCTTAAACCAAAACCTATGCCATTTGTGTCCACCATACCTACCTATTAACACTATTGCTATTCCAAGTAAATTCTTGTTTTTATCTACCTTCCAAATTAAACTTGTTATGTGAAAATTAGTGATTAAAGCTCTCACGAACTTGATGGCACACTTTACTTTTTGCACTTAATAAACTTGAACCATTGTGCCCATCTATGTTGCGTATATGCTTGCTCCTTGTGAGTTGTGAATTAGCAGAGCCATGCTGTCATGGGGAACGCTTTCAACATTGCACCGGTACTTTGTACTTAGTTGATATCATGTTCTTTTGTCTATGGATGTCGTCGGTGCGAAATGAAAGGGGAGCTTGTAAGTCCATGGAGTTATGCTTGTGTGTTAGAGAAACGCCTAGGCCGCCGGTCTAATCCATGATGTCATGGTGGAAACCTGCGGCGTAACCATATTGAGCATCTATGAAGCATTCTTCTTATAAAAAAAGAGATAGAGATTGAGAAAAAGAAAAAAAGATGAGAAAAGAGGAAAGAGAGAAAAAAGCACCATATTCCCATGGTAAATAAGAAGATTGCTGAGATGCTCGTTGTCTGCTTGCCTTGTCATTTTGATATGGGGATTCTTCCGTATCATCGGCCAAGGGGTACCCCGTTGGCGGTTCTCCGTGATACACATGTGCTTACTATGACAAGAACTTACCGGTGACTAAACTTGAGTAGCATGAGGAGCGGCCCTCGTATTCAAGGGACATGAGATTTTAAACTTACAACTTGTCAAGCATATCCTCATATTTGATCACTTTAACCTAAATCACCTAAAAGATTCCTATGATAGGGGCAATGAGATCTGAAAGCTAATAAGTATCATAATTTTTGGGAGCTCTTTATGAAACTTCAAATCCCTGCTTCCCTCTGCGAAGGGCCTTTCTTTTACTTTTTAGTTGAGTCAGTAAACTTATTCCCTTCTATCTCAGCAAGTATTTTGAGTTGTTGTGTTTCATTCATTCATATGATGATTTATTCAATCATGTTTCTTATGTTCCTTGTTTTGCACTTTGCTCTTATCTTGGTGATTACTACTTTGAAAGCTATCATTGAAAATCAGTTATTTGTGAACTTCAGCAAATTATCAACTATTCTTCGACCAAGAGCTAAGTTTACCATTACCAATTATGACTCACTTTATGTATCTTTATTGTGTTTCCTTTACTTATTACAAGTTAAGTTATATAATAGTGAGTTGTCTTCTATTATGATCTATGTATTGATGAATGTGATGCTTCTTGTCCGTATTCTTTTATCGACTCTTCACTCCATAAACCTGAGGTCATGTTTATTGAGCTCAGTTTCGCTTGGGGACAAGCGAAGTCTAAGCTTGGGGGGAGTTGATACGTCCATTTTGTATCACTATTCTATATCATAATTTACTGTTATTCATTGATATATTTCATCTTAAGAGATGATACTTATGTTATTTCATCTATTTTTGCATGGTTGATGACTTTTGGAGCATGGGCCGCTGCAGATTCTGATGGAAAAGGTGCTGTTTGGAGGCAAAATTCGCGAAGAACAGAAAATCCGGGATAATACATGGAAAATCCTATTTTTTCCAACAGACGAAGGAAGCCAGAAGGGGAGGCTGAGATGGGCCACAGGGGGCCCACACCACCCCCTGGCGCGGGCCAGCCTAGGCCGCGCCACCAGGTGGTGTGGCCGCCCTGGTCCACCTCTGACTCTCCCCTCTGGTGTATATTATCCTCCCGAAACCCTAAGACTCGGGGAAGCGACCATAGAAATACTCTGCCGCCTCTACGGGGCAGAAAACACCGAGAGAGAAAGACCTCTCCAGTAGACAGAATTCTGTCAGGCGAATTCCTTCCCGGAGAGGGGAGATCGTCGCCATCAACACCACCATCAAGCTGGACTTCATCGGGATCATCATCATCACCACCATCATCTCCACCAGCACCCTCATCACCATCTCCATATTGTTATAACAATTGGGTTGAATCTTGCATAGTTCTTAGGGGAAACTTTCCCGGTGTTGATTACTCTTTGTAGTTGATGCTATTGAGTGGAACCATTGAATTATTGTTTATGTTCAGATTGTTATACATCATTATTCCATCTCTGATCATGATCCATATGATGTCTTGTGAGTAGTTCATTTTGTTCTTGAGGACAGTGGAGAAGTCATGTTGTTAGTAGTGGAATTGTGTTGAGAAAGATTCAATAGTTTGATATTTAAGTTGTGGTGTACTTCTTCTAGTGGTGTCATGTGAATGTCGACTACATGACACTTCACCTATATGGGCCTAGGGGAATGCATTGTGTATTTGGCTACTAATCGTAGGGGTTGCCGGAGTGACAGAAACCTGAACCCCCGTTTGGAAACCATTGCACAAGGGACGTAAGGGTCTTAGAGTTTAAAGCTGTGGTTAGGTTTCTACCTCAATTACTTTCTTGTACTTGCGGATGCTTGCAAGGGGTATAATCACATGTATGTATTAGTCCTAGGAAGGTCGGTACATTAGCACAGGTTCACTCACACAACACTTAGTAAACTAAAGAAGATTAATCAACTATATGAAGTGAAAGGACTTGATAGAATTCCCATGTGTCCTCGAGAACGTTTGGTCATCTTTAGTAATACAACCGGCTTATCCTTTGCTGAATAAAGGATTGGGCCACTCGCTCCATTTATTCTTATTGTCTTTTATTTACTCGTACTTTATTTACTTGCATTATCAAAAACCCCTAAAAATCCATTTGAAAAGTATTTGTAGAGAATTCCTGATCCATACTACTAGCCAGCACCTTCTGCTCCTCGTTGGGTTCGGCACTCTTACTTATCGAAAATACTGCGATACACCCCCTATACTTGTGGGTCATCAAGCTGCTTGATACCTTGCACACACACCCACACTTAACACAATATTGGGTCTAGATGTGCAGAGGTAAAGAAGAGAGCCGATCATGGACCGGTATACGTTTTGGTCCACATCTTTACCATGGGGGTTAAGTTCTAGGTGACATTTTGTTTGCATCGGAGTGGCGACGCCATTAAGATCCGTCATCTTAAATATCTTGAGCATGTCTTGGATGTATTTAGCTTTATTGATGAAGGTTCCTTCTCTAAGTTGCTTGATCTCGAATCCAAGAAAGAACCGTAACTCCCCCGTCATAGACATCTCAAACCTGCCAGTCATAAGCTTTGAAAATTCATCATTAAAAGCTTTATTAGTAGAGCCAAATATGATGTCGTCTACATATAGTTGGCATACGAAGAGCTCCCCCTTAACTTTCTTAGTAAAAAGAGTGGGATCGATTTGCCCAACTTCGAAGCCACGGTCTAGCAAAAGCTCTTTAAGGTGCTCATACCATGCACGTGGGGCTTGTTTAAGGCCATAGAGTGCTTATCGAGTTTGTAGACATGGTTCAGGAAGTTAGGATCCTCAAATCCCGAGGGTTGCTTTACATATACCAACTCATGTAGAGGGCCATTAAGAAAATCACTCTTAACGTCCATTTGCTGCAATTTAAAATTATTATGGGCAGCATAAGCAAGAAGGATATGGATGGACTCAAGACGAGCCACAAGAGCATAGGTCTCGCCGAAGTCAATGCCCTCAACTTGGGAATAGCCTTGTGCCACGAGTCTCGCCTTGTTCCTCACAACAATGCCATTCTCATCTTGCTTGTTTTTAAATATCCATTTAGTGTCGATAACATTGCGGCAGTCCTTGGGCTTCTCCACTAGTTTCCAAACCTTGTTGCGCTCAAAGTTATTCAACTCTTCATGCATAGCAACAACCCAGTCCAGATCTTCAAGAGCTTCAAACACTTTCTTGGGTTTCACCATTGAGATGTGGGCTTGATGCTCACCAAAACTTGCCAATTCCCTTCTTGTGGAAACTCTTCGTCGAAGATCACCTACAACTTTGTCAAGGGTATGACCCCTTAACTCAAGGTTCCGATTAGCACGAGCCTTGTGACGAAGTTCAATAAGCTTGTTGTCTCTTGGTGGAATAGTTGCATTTCTTGTGTCTTTGTTGGAATCATTTGCTTGACCTTGATTAGTAGTCTGATTGTCAGTAGTAGGAGATGACGAAACTTGTCCTTGAAGTGGATCAACAGCCGTAATAGGAGGCTGCTGATCATCAGGAGTTTTAGGGCCGGATAATCTGGCCGAGGGTGAGGCTGGATAATCCAGCCTGGGAGAACCTGAAACATCTTCACCAGGTTGCCTAGAGCTTGCTTGAATTGGCGAGGGGCCGGATAATCTAGGGTCAGCCGGAAATCCGGCCTGGGTCTTGCATCTGTTTCTTCGATATGATGAGCAGTTTGGTCGTCAGTGGAGTGGTGGCCGTATAATCCGGTGTCGACCGGATAATCCGTCCTGGAGCATTCAGGAGCATGTTGACCTTCAACATTTGGTGGAGTTGGTGTAGAAGTTACTCCCATGGTTGGAGCATGTTGAGTCTGTGTAGATGAGGGCTCTTCATGAGTAGAGCATTGTCCTTCCTGATCCGCCACAAGGGGTTCCTCAATGGGGTGGAAAAATCCCATGCCCATTCTTCTTATGGCATCTTGGGGTATTTCAACATCTACATCACAAACATCAACTTGCCCCGCACGGGAGCCGTCATTTTCCTCGAACACCACACTACAAGATTCTACAACAGTTCTAGAGAGCTTATTGTAGACTCTATAAGTGTGGGATTCGGCACCATAACCAACAAAAATACCTTCTAACGCCTTAGACTCAAATTTAGATAAACGAATTTCCTTGATGAGAAAGAAACACTTACACCCAAATACCCGAAAGTATGAGATGTTTGGCTTGTTACCGGTAAGTATTTCATACGGACTCTTGTCCAAGATTTTACGGAGGTATAACCGGTTGGATGAATGACAAGCGATAGAAATTGCTTCAGCCCAAAAGTTATATGGAGACTTGAATTCAGCTAGCATAGACCTTGCCATATCCATTAGAGTTCGGTTCTTCCTCTCGGCAACACCATTTTGTTGAGGGGTGTACGCAGCGGAATATTGATGTCTTATCCCCTCTTCACTTAGGAATTCATTTAAGGTGTAGTTCTTGAACTCGGAGCCGTTATCACTTCTTATTGCTAGAATAGGGACGTTGTGTTGATGTTGAACCTCGTTGGCGAAGTCGATGACTGTTTGTTGAGTCTCGCTCTTCAGCTTGAAGAAATAGACCCAAGTGTATCTTGAGTAATTATCAACGATCACAAGGCAGTACTTCTTCCCACCGAGGCTTGCATGAGATGGAGGTACAAAGAGGTCCACATGAAGGAGCTCTAAGATCCTTTTTGACGAAATAATAGTCTTCCTTCGATGAGGAGAGCCATGCATTTTCACTTCAACACAAGCCCTGCAAACACGATCTTTGGCAAAGGAAACATTTTCTTTTAGTCCAAGGATGTGGCCACCCTTGTGGAGACTTTGCAAAGTTCTCATATTGACGTGGGCTAGTCGGCAATGCAATAACCAACCCGCGTCAGCCTTTCCGAAAAGACACATCGGGCCTGTAGTGGTTTTTCCCGAAAAGTCCACCATGTATAGGTCATTTTCTACATATCCCACGAAAGAGACTTTTAGAGACTTGCTCCACAAGAGTACCACCAAAACAGTATCAATAAAAACTGCAAAGCCCATCTTACCAAGGGCACGAACTGAAAGTAAATTGTAACTGAGGGTATCAACAAGCATGACGTCCACGAGAGAGATATCGTGAGCCACCACAACTTTGCCGAGACCCAATACCTCAGATTTTGACTTGTCACCATAGGAGACGGTTATATGATCATGATTTGGATGCATCTCCATGATGATCTCCTTGCTTCCAGTCATGTGACTCGTGCATCCGCTATCGAGTACCCATTTAGACCCACCGGAAGCAGAGCCCTACAAGAAAGTTACTTCTTGGTTTTAGGTACCCATTTTTCAATGGGTCCTCTCATGTTAGTGACAAGGGTCTTAGGGACCCAAATAGACCAAGGAATGTAACAATCATAAGGACCTACATATCTATCATAGACATCACGATAATAATCACAATATAACTCAAAGTTAGGATTGGTAGCCCCTGCAAAACCATCATAATTAGACTTGTCATTGGTGGTGGCGCTAGTCTTTGGCTAAGCAGTCTTGCTCTTCTTCTTGTTGTTGTTCTTCTTGTTCTTTGTCTTGGGAATATAACCAAGACCCTCTTTTCCATTGTTTGTCCTTTGCTTGCTAAGTATCTCATCTAGAACTTCTTTACCTTTGTGTTGAGATCCCTTTGCAAGTTCTTCTAATCAATAAGATGGTGTGGACGTGTTGGGCACATCATACTTCCTCAATTGAGCTGGTCATGAGACTCATTTAGAGTAGAATGTTCACTCTCCAATGCCTTGTGAGCAATGTCAAGTTTCTCAAACTTCTCCGCGAGTCTAGCATGAGTAGCCCCAAATTCAATATTTTCCTTCTTTAGTTTCTTTACCTTGGCAAGAGCATTGTCACGTTCTTTGATGAGCTGAGCCACACCTTCTTCATGTGACTCCTCAATTGATTTGAGTCTCTCTTCCAAGGATACTTGAGCTTCCTCTTCTTCTTCCAAGGCATTCTTCAAAGAAGCTATCTCCAAGGCATCTTCTCGTTCAATTCTGCCCTTTTCTTCGAGGAGATCTTAGGCTTGGGTAAGTTGACTCATAAGAGCATCAAAATAAAGTTTGTTCTCACCTTGCAAGTTTGTGAAAAATTTCTCCAAAGCAATAACTTCTTCTTTCATTTTAAGACTAGTATGATCATCCATATTCATATTTATGTTAGTCTTAGGGAATGAAGAACTAGAATATGATACCTCGGATCCTCTTGCCATAAGACAAGTGACGTTGTTGTTGATGATTTTTTTGTTTGGTGAGTAGAAGAGAGATGATGGAGTCGATGTGGTGGCTATAGCAGCCACCTCACGAGAACTATCTTCATCCTCTTCATCTTCACTTGTAGAGGAATATTCTTCTTGTACCACCAATAAAATCTTGGGTTGCTTCTTATAAGGGCCATTCTTTTTGATAAATGGTTTTTTCTTAGGTGCCTTGGATTTTTCTTTAAGGATGAGCCTGCCACCGTTGTCTTCTCTATTTTGATATGGACACTCAGCCACAAAGTGTAGTCTATCTCCACAATTGTAGCATGTTATTAGTTTTGGGCCATTTTGTCTTCTTCCTTTGACCCATTCTTGCGCTCGAGATCCGACTTGGCCTTGGCTGGATCCTTCCAAAAGTTCCTTGTGTAGAACGCCATGTACCCACCATGAGCACGCTTGACTTCATCGGGGCAGTCCATGGAGGCACCCTCGAAAGCTCTTTCGTCCTCATCTTGCTCAACAACGTTTGCCTTTAGAGCAACATTGACCCCTTTTTGCATTCCATTGGCATGGGCATCTTCCGCGTTCTTAGTTGCAACCTTGAATGATGCCATTTCTTGCATGACTTCATTGGACGTCATTTGATGGTAGTTGTATCTACCTTGCAAGCTCTTCAGGTCCGTTGGCTCAAAAGGCATTAGAGCACTCACATATTTCCTTTTTATCCAAGCATCATCTATGTGAGTAGCTCCATGCTTTGTAAAAGTTGTTGCGATGCCCTTGAGTCTTCTATACATGTCTTCATGGTTTTCACCATCCAACATGTAGAATCCTTCAGCTTCATTACTAAGGGCATCATACCTATTTCTTCTCATGCTTTCATTTCCAATAAAGAGGTCGGTGAGAGCATCCCAAGCTTCTTTAGCTATGTTGAGATGTTCAATATGGGGCATGTCCTTGGGACCCACTCCGAGCTGTATCATGTGGAGAGCCGTTGCATTCAATTGGCTATCCACAACTTCTCTTCTTGTCAAGTTGGTGTGATCTCCAATATGAAGACCCTCTTTGATAATCCTCCAAAGTTCAATAGAAGAGCTGCATACATGAGACTTCATTAAGAATTGCCATTGATCAAATGAAGATGCAGTAAGCTTGGGTGGATCACCCCTATTGTTTATATGAGGATGAAGGATAGGTGGGTCGGGGGAATATAAGTGATGAACCTCACTATATTCCTCCTTACCACTTCCCTTCTTAGAGGCGGAACCATTATGTTTTTCACCTACCACTTCATCTTCCTTGGATCCGGTGTTAGCCTTATCCTTGGATGAGGGAGTGGCAGCCTCAGAGGAGGATGGAGATGGGGCTACAGATGATGTGAGGCGAGCAATCATTTGGTGCATATCCTCCATCTTGGACTCAAAGGATTTCAACAAGGTTGTTTCCAACGTCTTGAGGTCATCCATTGAGACCTTTTCCACAGCCTCATTCCCATTCTCCTTGGTACCCATACTTCTCTTAGGTGGTTAAGCCTGAATAAAGAGCCGTGGCTCTGATACCAATTGAAATGGATCGTATGGGCACCTAGAGGGGGAGGGGTGAATAGGTGCTATTTCAAATTTTAATGCTTTTTCAATTTTAGGCTTGACACAAAAGGTAAATTCTCTAGATAGACTATTAGTAAGAATTTCCCTATATGCAAACCTAACTACTAGCGAGTAAAAGGCGAGTGGAAAGAGGAACGAGTGAACCGTAGTGAAGCACGCGGAGACACAGGATTTGTTTTACCGCAGTTCCTTCCTTGTTAAGGGAAGTACATCTGCGTTGGAGGGGTGGGCGGTACTAAGACCACCCCACAATAAACCTCACCCTGTTCTCCGATGGATCCATACCAAAGGCCTGATCCACCTTTCCACTATAGGAACCCTTCGAGGCGGGAACCGGCGCCTTTACACAACTAGCGGGGCACAACTCCACAACCAAATTGGAGGCTCCCGTAATGACAACAAGCTGCCACAAGAACAAGTTATCAATAACAAAACACAAGATCTAGATATTGACAAGAATACTAGATCGGGGATTTCTCCAAATGAATGGAGAGGAGTTGATGCGCTTGATTCGTGATGACGATGTAGATTGTCTCCTCCTTCAATTCCCCCAAAGATCAAAGTCTTCGGGTGGTTGAAGTGGGAGATCGAGAGAGAGAGAGCTCTTGCAATGGGTCTGACACTTTTCGAATGAATCAAGAGTTCTGCCTGAAGAGGATGAAGGGGCTTTTATACCCCCTTCTCCATCTGAGCCGTTGGAGCCTTTGGGGGTCGGATTATCCGGTCCAAATGAGGGCCGGATTATTCGGCCTAGGAAAACTCCGCCCCAGACTCGGATTATCCGGCAGATAAACCGCCCCCACTCAGAGCGACGCGCCGAGCCTGCCCTTGAGCGCCTCCTGAGGGCTGGATTATCCGGCCCCAGGCGAAGGACGGGTTATTCAACCAGGGAAGGAAAAACCGCCCCTGTTCGGATTTTCCCCCGGAAAATCCGAACCCACTCTGAGCGTCGCGCCTTGGCTACCTTTGATTGTTTTCTGGGGGCCGGATAAATGCGAAGGCCGGATTATCCATCTAGGGGAAGAAAAACCGCCCCTGTTCGGATTTTTCGGGAGAAAATCCGAACCCACTCCAAGCGTCGCGCCTTGGCTGCCTTTGATCGATGAGTTAGGCCGGATTATCCGGCCCTTGGTGGGGCGGATAATCTGGCCCCCCAAACACCAGAACATTCCGTACACACTTAGCACACATGAGGAAACTCCACGGTATTGTTATCTAACACTCAAAACATAGGGAACCATGAAATGTTCTTTCAACATGCACGTTACACTCTTTGGATAATTTAATAGCGTCTTCCATAACTATTGCACCTTCAGTGGGCTGGGGTAACACCTCGAGCGGGCGATCAATTGTTTTGCCTGTTTGTCGAGTTGGGAAACTTCTTTTGATCTTCTCCGCTTGCAGTACTACTTGATGACTTCTCTTTTATTGTCTTCGTAAGACAGTGTGTATAGTCATCTTTCCTATTTAACACATGTTGGGGTGGTTGTGCAAGGAATGCCTTGAAGTGCTTCATGACTTTTTGATCAACTTGCACCTGTGGCTCGGGTTGTTTTGGTGCAAAATGGGCCTTCACTTTGGCTTGGGAGATCATCATGCTTTCCTCATTAGTCCGGTGATAGGCTAAATTGGGAGGAGACGGCGGTACTCTTAGCAAGGGCTCTTGTCGTTTTCGGCGTCGGTTATCCCTCGACATAGTGGTGCTATTCTTCCGCTTTCTTCCCTTTGATTCAGTGGGCGGAGGCGGAGGCGGAGGCGTCGGAGATGGAGATGCACTCGCGCTGTGGTCCCTCTCAGGGAGGGGTGGGCTATTGTTTCTCGGTGGAGATGGTAGACTCGGAGGTGATGGTGGCCTCGGAGGTGATGGATTGCTTCTTGAAGGAGAAGATTGCCTTGGCGCCCAGCCAGGAAACACGATGTGCTGCTTTTTCCAAAGAATGATCCCACCCTCCACTTCTCCCCGTGTTTTCTCCCCTTCACCTGCAGGGATGTCAAACTCCAGTGATTGCCATGTCGGTTCAATTTCATCCACATCGACATGAGCATAGCCAGCTGGAATCTGACTTCCATGGTAGGTCGCTTTCGGTGGACAAGGTAAAGCAAAGCCGAGCGCCACCTTCATAGAAATGTTCTTCACTATCACATGTAGCTCACAAGTTTTCCTTGCCTCGACTTGATCCACAGGGTAGCGAACCATCGTTGTACCGGCAGTATCATCTATCACCGGTGCATTATTCTCCATCAGCAGTACATTATTAGCTGGTACCTTCGTGGAAGCCACGCTGCTTCTCCGCTGAGATGGGCCCACCGGACTATCGAATGTAGGATCTTGCTGTCGGGCCAATACTCTAAGTTCATTAATCTTCTCCTGCTGCAGCTTGAACATGGCTTGAAATTCCTCGTTCCTTTTTTCAACCGCCTCCAACCGCGCTGCCTCCAACCGGTTCGTTTTTTTGGATCGGCTTCTATAAGTGTCAATGTCCTGGGGAAACCCAGTATTCCATGGAACAAATGCTCCAAAGCCTCGTGTTCGTCCGACTTTTTCAGGATTCCCGAGGGCATATGTCAGCTCATCATTCTCTCTATCGGGAACGAACTTTCCATCTTGTCTCTCTTTTATCACTTTAACAAGTGCATCTTTGGGTTTAATAATGGCCTTCTTTGTAACAATAATCTCCCCGGGTTCAGTGTCATACGATCCCCCATGCCCAAGTAACCAATTTTTTGACCTCACGGGCCACTGATTTGTAGCTGGAATGACCCCTTTATCACGCATGGCTTTCTCAGCTTTTGCCCACTTAGGCATGGCCATCTTTAGCCACCTATCCCCATAGTATGGTGATATTTCTTTTTGGCCGCATTGTTCTGATTCTTTGCCGACCTTGCCTTAGCTTCTTCTGAGCCCTTGTACGCCACAAATGCGGCCCAGTTATCCCGCTGCATCTCCAGCGGGCCAGTGAATGGCGGAGTCAGCTTCTTCTTGATAAAGTTGTTGTAGAATCTTTTCTTCCAGTCCTTGAATAGTTCGCCCATCTTCCTAAGGGTACACTTTCTGACTGTCAACCTCAATGCATCATTGAGTTCAGGAGTGTCCAATTCAGGTAGAGAGAAGTGTTTCATGAGCGAATTCCAAAGACACTCTTTGGCTCTATCATCGACAAAAGATGCTCCAACTTGATCGCTTTTCTTTCCTGGCTTAATCCACTTCTGAGTGGTGATCGGGATGGTGTCCCTGGCTATCACTCCGCATTGATATACAAATGCACTTGTGGCCTTTGTCGGCTCCAAAGGTTCGTCTAGCTCAGAAACGAGATCAATAGTGAAACACGCACCATCGGCCAACTTTTTGCTCAGTCCTCGTTTCCTTGCAGAAGATTGGCCCGATGCGGAGGTCTAAGGGAAGAAACACTCGTTAGTATATATATATGAATCAACTAATGCATCTACTAGCTTGTGATCAGCAGAGGCTTTATATACCTCGCCGGACTTTGCTATGGTGTCTCCACCGTCGTCTCCATCGTCATCTCCACCAAAGAATTCATCATAGTTGTTTATACCGTCGGCTTCATCCAAGTTGAGGTATTGGGATCCATCATCATCTCCATCGTCGTCTGCTTCATCGTGATGGTAACCTCATGTACCCTCATCTATCATCTTGTACATGCGCTCTTCATCGTCTCTACCGTCCATAACTTAACTAATACACAAGAAAGATAAAACCATTTTACTTAATGCGGTAAATAAAGGAAGATAAAGTAATTCAGCTTAATATACCATATTAAACATTAAAGAACCAATTAAACAATGCGATGAAGAAAGATAAAAGTACCAATTAAACAATAATCTAGCTAGTACAACAATAATAAAAGATCTCTATTACACATCTATCTCAACCAAGACGTCGATCCCTGCGGGAGGTCTCCTTCCAAAGAGTAGGACCATCACCGGAGAATATCTCGAGTAAGGTGCCTGAAGAACCTGCCAGGTATCGGAGACCCTGACTTCCAAAATGTACATGTAACGTCGGACGTGCTCGTCCTCCTTCCTGAGATGACGCTGTACCACCTCGTCGGGGGCCGGCTCCCTCTGCACCGCGCCTGGACCACTCGTCCACCACCACAGAAGATCCGGGTCGATGACGACACCCGGATTCCTCACCAAAGTACGCCCCCCAGCTGGTAGCACCTCCCAGTGCCAGACCGGCGGAGCCTAGTCCTGTGGATGCCAGGCGACAGAGCCTAGTAGTCCTCTGTTGTTCCCGCCGAGTGAAGGAGGATGAGGACGCGGCATGAGTAAACATTTTTATTTTACGAAACGGCTTCATCCGAAAAAGTATAACCGAAAAACCCAAACTCAGAGTAAATTTTCAGTGCCCTAGAATCGCTCATCTTACCTTTCCACTTTTACCTCTCTCCGTACCTCCGCTAAGTAGTTGACTTCTTACAATTGACTTGTCGCGCTTTGGTTTGTCCCTGTCGTCGGGGTCGAGGTTCGACTGCATAACAAAGTCGGAGGTGGATGAAGGCTCTCAAGCGTGGCTTTCCCGCCCCCTCTTGATGACTGACAACTCATCGAGATGGATGACGGTGCTTATCCGGATAAAGACCGGTGTCAACTTGGTCCGAGAGTTCTACGAGGAGGTGGGGTATTCCACATAGGCCTCTCCGTTCTAAGGACAATGTTCATTGTCCAGCATGTTGGCCATTGATGTTAAATTGCATCATGGGGCATTCGACGTGTGTAGGATGCTTACGGAGGTGAAGACGACGACATCGACTCTCGCTCCTTGCCACCATCGACCGTATTGGGAGAAGGGGAGTGGAAAGAAGAATGAGATCATGCATAATTGCATACACCGGCTAACTAGCAAGAATATTTCCCCGAGCAATAATTTTGTAACCTATAAAAATTTCCAAATAATTTTCGAACAAAAATATACTGTTATTTTTTCACAGTGCAGAATACAGTTACCTCTGATCCATGTTCTATGACGTGACATGCGTAAGTTTTCATAAATAAAAAATCTCATGGATCAAACGTTGAAGAGCTAGTGCTGGCCTCGGTGGTATGTGCATGCATAGACCCACTCCTATGCACAATTGCCCCAAAATCCATGTAACCATGTAGCTCAAAATTCTATACTTAGAGAGGCAAAAAATAGATAAATTCGTTTCCCGCCGTTCCTCTCCCTCCTGCCGCCACGTCCGACTAGGAGAGAAAGAGCAACACCCTAAAGCTCACCACTTCGCCACTCCTCCCCGCCTCCTCAGCCGGCCAGGAAGGCTCCCATGGCTTGAAGCTTCAGATGCAGATCTTGGCTCCTACAAAGGCCTTTATTCATGGAGTTGCTGGTGGCTGCCTCACCCATCATCTTCGCCTCCGACCACCAGAGGACCATGAAGAGCAGCAGCAACACCCTCCAGTACGAGATCCCGGCCGAAAGATCCCGCCACCAACCCCCGGCATGACGCCAAACTATTGCAATCTACCAACACCTACCAGATCTACGCCTACCACTACCTCCAGCGCCATCCCATATCCTACTCCGGCCGGATATTCCGGCGAAGAGGACGGCAGGGCGGCCCGGCCGCTGGAGGAGGACTCTCAAGGAGGGAAGGGAGAGGAGGGGAAGGGGATGGTTCGGGAGAGAAGGGAAGTGGATTGTCTCCTTTGTGTGAATAGTATTCCCAAGTTACAAGAGTTGGTCCGATATAGATCCATATAATTTTCTGGGTTATAAAATGTTTTGATAATTTTTAACATATTTTTCTTATTGTACACTTTTTTTTAAAGGTGTTGCCGTCTACACTGATTTTCACCAGTCCAGCCACTAATATCCATTACTAGGTACTCCCTCCGTTTTAAAATATAAGATATTTTTGCTTTATGAAAGGACCGTACTGTGCGTCCCCTCGGACGATGGGAACATCCCATCGTCGTGGTCTCTCCGCGCGACATGTGTCCCCATAAATAGCCCAAAATCCCGCTTTTGCTCCAAACCGTCCTCTTTTTGCTACAAGATGTCCCTTTTTGCTACAAATGTCCCTTTTTGCTGCAGTAGCAAAACACGATTCGGTCTAGAAAATCGCCTTTATCCCGCTTTTGCTGCAAAACATACCTTTTTGCTGCATATGTTCCCGCTTTTGCTTCCAAATAAAAAAGGTTTGTTTTAGAAAATAGAACGTCTCGCCGGAGACCTCGTCGGAGAAGATGCAGCAAAAAATTGTGCTAATGTAGCACAAACGATTTCGCCGGAGACATCGTCGAAACAAGCTCGCTGATGACTCTCGTCGGAGACCTTGTGGCAAAAAGTTGATACTGTTGTAGAAAAACCAAAAGACGGTTGTAGAAACAAAGTTCTTCTAATATAGCAAAAAACCTACTTCACTGGAGACCTCGCCGAATACTTTTCTGGGCACCTCGTCGAAGACCTCATTGGGGATGTCTTAGCGAAAAAATAGGAGAACGATATTTGTACTACTGTAGCAAATCCATTGGTCGTCGGTAGCAACGACACTGACCGTCGATAGCAAAAATCCGTTGCCGTACAAGTAGCAAAAGCATCAGTTGTTGCTAGCAACCCCTCGTACCCCTTGCAGCAGTGCCGTTGGGCGTCGTTAGCAACCATGACTACCGGGAAGGCCGGCATCTCCAACGAGGACAAACTAGGGTGCCGTCGTTCCTTGCAACAACCATTGCCTGTGACTCCCCGTCGGCAGAGCGGGGCACGGAGGAGGGCGCCGAGGAAGGGAGCGAGGCACGGAGGAGGGCGCCAGGGGCGGAGGACGTCAGAGGAGGGCACCGGGGGAGGGAGCAGGGCACGGAGGAGGGTGCCGGGGGCGGAGGACGTCGGAGGAGGGTGCCGGGGGAGGGAGCAGGGCATGGAGGAGGGCACCGGGGGAGGAAGTGGGGCACGGAGGAGGGCGTCGGGGGCGGAGCACGCCGAAGGAGGGAGAGGGGTGCGAAGGAGGGCACTAGGGGAGGGAGCGGGGCGCGGAGGAGGGCGCCGGGGGCGGAGGACGCCGAAGGAGGGAGCGGGGCACGGAGGAGAGCGTCGGGGAAAATGATCCGGTTCCCCCGAACGATGGCGTGATTTCATCGTCCGAGTCGCGGGGCAGCGCGTAACCACACGCTGTGGGTGGGCCCACCTACCTTATCTCAGCATCCCGTAATTTTCTACTTTCTGAGTCCGTTGTTCTTCTCGGCAAAAACCGCACAGCACACATCGACCACCATGCGCCCTCGCCGCCGTGCCGTCCTCCGTCCCCAGTGCTCTCCTCCGCGCCCCGCTCCCTCCTCCGGCATCCTCTGCCCTCGGCGCCCTCCTCCACGCCCTGTTCCCTCCCCCGGCGCCCTCCTCCATGCCCCGCTCCCTCCTCCGGCGTCCTCCGCCCCTCGGCGCCCTCCTCCGCGCCCCGCTCCCTCCTCCGACGTCCTCCGCCCCGACGCCCTCCTCCACGCCCCGCTCCCTTCCCCAGCGCCCTCATCCGTGCCCTGCTCTGCCGATGGGGAGTCACGGATAGTGGTTGCTGCAAGGAACGATGACACCCTAGTATGTCCTCGTTGGAGATGCTGGCCTCCCCGGTAGTCGTGGTTGCTACCGACGGCCCACGGCGCTGCTGCAAGGGTTACGAGGGGTTGCTAGCAACGACTGATGTTTTTGCTACTTGTACGGCAACGGATTTTTGCTACCGACGGTCAGTGTCGTCGCTACCGACGGCCAATGGATTTTCTATAGTAGTACAATTATTTTGCTACAATCGATTCTCCTATTTTTTTGCTAAGACATCCCCAATGAAGTCTTCGACGAGGTGCCCAGAAACGTCTTCGGCGAGGTCTCCGGTGAAGTAGGTTTTTTGCTACATTAGAAGAACTTTGTTGCTACAACCGTCTTTTGGTTTTGCTACAACAGTATCAACTTTTTGCTACAAGGTCTCCGACGAGAGTCATCAGCGAGCTTTTTCCGACGATGTCTTCGGCAAAATCGTTTTTGCTACATTAGCACAATTTTTTGTTGCATGTTCTCCAGCGAGGTCTCCGGCGAGACTTTCTATTTTCTAAAACGAACCATTTTTTTGCTTTGGAAGCAAAATCGGGAACATATGCAGCAAAAAGGTGTGTTTTGCAGCAAAATCGGGATTAAGGCGATTTTCTAGACCGAATCGTGTTTTGGTACTGCAGCAAAAACGGGACATTTGTAGCAAAAAGGGACATTTTGTAGAAAAAATGACGGTTTGCAGCAAAAGCGGGATTTTGGGTTATTTGTGGGGACACGTGTCGCGCGGAGAGACCAGGACGATGGGATGTTCCTATCGTCCGGGGGACGCACAGTACGGTCCTTTTAGTATGTAGGTTCACTCCAAATCTAGATGAACTAAACAAGTAAACACTAAAAGGGATCTAGATTAGGGATGTAAACGGATAGGATAAGTTTCGCACCAAAACCGGCTCCGAACCGTTTTAAGGTATCCATATCCGATTTTATAGAATCCGGCGGATAAGGATATCCGATTCCGAAGTGACGCCCGGCATATGATATGGAAAATAGCATGCGGATATGGATTATTCAAAAATTAATTAGGATTATCTGAGTGTTTCAAATCGGATAATCCGATTTTAGAGTCAAAAGCCAAGAACAATATCGCAAAGCATGTACTTATTTAGTTAACGAGTTCGTTTGGTGAACATGTCTAACTCTGACTTTTAACACCATATCTCTGTAATCTTATCTATTTGATTCATGTAAGGCTGAAAGATTAAATTTCTGTCAAAACTTTGTTAAAAATATAATTATCTACCCATGAGAGTATTTATCCGACTACTTTCATGTCCGGCCCGAGTCCGCTCCGTTTCCGATTCGAATCCGTGGTCTATTATATCCGCATTCGAATCCGTAACCGGTTATCCGCTCCGCTCCGAATCCGAAAAACTAATATGGAAAAGGATATGGTACTATCAAAATCCAATCCGTTTACACCCTTAATATACACTTTATTCACAAAGCTAAAACATCTTATATTTTGAAACGGAGGGAGTACCTTTCAACAAATCCACAAAGTTACGATTACGAAAAAAGTGCAAGCACTCCATGTCGGAGTGTTAAAGCAGATCTTATATTTTGAAACGGAGGTACCTTTCAACAAATCCACAAAGTTACGATTACGAAAAAAGTGCAAGCACTCCATGTCGGAGTGTTAAAGCAGCATGTCATGTCGTAGAGTTAACAGTACGAACATGAATGCTAATCATCTATTCTTGATTAATTAAATTTTTAGTTGCTCACCACGTACACCACATGGTGACAACTATGTCCATGGACCTGTATATAAGCTGCTGCGTTTTCTTTTCCTCAAGCGGTGTGGTACTAAAAAAATTTAGAACTGTACAGAATCCGACATTGAATCTGGTGGAGCACAATAAAACTTGGGGCCTTCTTCTAGCCCAACAGGCCAACAATGGACTCAAGGGATCCATCGTTTGCTGGCTAAGCCAAGTTCCTTCAGGTTCTCCAAAAAAAAAAGGCAATTTCCTTAAAAAAAATGTTCCAGTGGCAATGATCGGATTGCTGGCTAAGCCAAGTTCCTTCAGGTTGCGGAAGTCTCGCATGGCGAGCCAAGAAATAGAAGAAGTAAATAAAAGCAGTAAAATTCACTACTCTCTCTTTTTCTCTATTTTCTCTTGGGTGGAAACGGCAAGCTGCATGCGGGGAAGGCGATGGAATGGCATGCAGGCTCTTGGATTTGAGATCTTAATTAATAGGGCAGTTAAACACTGGTAGCTTATTAGAGGGAGGGAGACTAAGACTGGTCGTAGTGCTAAATAACTTAGATTACTCCCTTCATACCGATTTATTAAGATAACAAGGAGTTTAAGAAATATGTTTGACTACAAATTTGATCAACGATATATAAATTATTCACAAAAACTATGTCACTGAAAAGGTATTTTAGATATGAATCCAATGGTATAAATTTTGCGACATATAATTCATGTTTATTGACCAATTATATGGTCAACTTTTTTTCTTAAACTCCATGTTAGCCCAATAAACCGGGATAGAGCTAGTAGTAATTTTCACACATTACTAGTTCATGTTACTATCTATCTTAATAGTAGGCAATAACATGTGTATATTGTCATGCAAAACCTAATTAATTAGGTTATAGACTCATATAGTCTTGGTTTATGTGATGTTATGGTAACTAGCTAAGTTACTACCTCCATCTTTTTTATTAATTATCATATCATGTTACCAATTTTTTTAGATGGTATTGCATGTACATTCATATTACTACTAGCCAAGTTACTCCCACTATGACTAGCATAAGGAGAAATTTATTGTCCAATCGTTTTTCTTCTTGGTCACGATGCAAATTCTAGTGAGCCTAATACACCGGGACGGAGGGAGTAGCGATGTGCACGGTGTGAAAAGAAATATAAACTATGAATTGCTAGCGATTAGGAAAACACCGATCGACGCCTCCTAATGCCACTAGTAACAAATACTAGTGGCGCCTCGCTAGTGGCGTATCATTGGTGTGCCACCTATACCTAAAAGAAGCACCCAAAAGTAATGCGTCGCTAGCAGGTTTTTTTCTAGTAGTGTCTTCTCGATTGCATGTGTGTTGCACTTATGCTTCACTTCCATGCATGTGGCCACTTCATCGCTCGCCGGCCCAGGACTCCGTCAACTAGAAGTTTCTCCCCTTCTTCTTTTTTTTGCGAAATTTCACCGATCTATTAATAATCATCAACAGCAGTATAAAGAGTCCTAAAAGTAATAAAAATTACAAATAGGTCAATGGACCATCTAGCGACAACTACAAACACTGGCACGAGCCAAAGGCGCGCCGTCGTCCTCGCCCCTCCATCACCGGAGCTGGGCAAAGCTTGTCGTAGTAGAGCTTGTTGTAGTAGACGAACGGGAAGTCGTCGTGCTAAGGTCCCAAAGGACCAGCATACCAGAGCAGCAATCATCGCCGAAGACGACAAACGTAGATAGGAAGAGACTGACCTCAAACCATACCAACGGATACGAAAAACGACCGAATCCCAAGGAATCCGTCGGATACATGACTTCACGCGCCCTCCGCCGATGCTAAGTTTCTTCCCTTCTTCGACCCAAACACCCATGGAAGAGCCTCACACGTTGGACCTGATTGCTTGGGTTGGCACTCTCCGGTGGAGTCTCACCTATCTTGTGAGTATCGTGTAACTCGTAACGCTGATCACAGCAGATGACTGCCACATGCATGCGTGTGTTTAAAGCTTGATTATATATCAGGTTTTAATTACTAACCACATAGGCCACGTGGTGACAGCAATGTCCGTGAACCTGCTTATAAGCTGCTCCAATTTATTTTCCTCCAGCAATGTGGTACTAAAAAGGAATTAAAGGTGTACAGTATACAGAAGTTGAGCCTGCGGTGTACCACAATTTGGGGCCGTATTCTAGCCCAACGGGCCAAAAAAAAGAGATGAAATCACCCATCGTTGGCCTTGCCCGTACCATAATTTGGGCCGTCTGCTCCAGAAAAATATCACTCGAGCTCCTAGCAATTTATCAATGTCATCAAGGGGTCTAACACATGCAGCCCTAGCTGTCTTAGCTTGACTGCATTCTTTGTGTTTCATATCTAGTTGACTTGTACATTCATATATAAGAAACAAGAGGAGTATAAAAGCTAAATATTTGCACATTTAGATTACTGAGAAAATAATAAATGTGTAAAGTACATCATTTAAATAATATAGAATTGAACTCAATCACACGTTCAACTAAAGAGGAATGCATGTAAAAATCAAGATTACAAATGTGCAAACGGAACAATTGCACTATAACAAGTTCTGATTTGGACAAAGAGGATGTCACAATACCACTACTAGATATTAGAAGCAACATTGTACATGGGCTGTACACAACGCGGTAGTAGCACCCCGGAGTCGTCTCATGTCGGATCAAAACAATCGGAGGCAAGCCGCACCGCATAGCTGGTCAGCGAGGACGCGGTAGACCGATCAGAGTTGTGCGAACCCAGGTGGCAGCGCCCTCCCCTGCACCAGACCTAGCGGATCTTGCAAATTCTTAGCCACGATCCAATATTGCTTCACGCACGCACGCACGCACGCACAAAGAACTTGTTAGGGCTTTAATGATTTCTTTATCAAACATACGAGTCTTTTGGGGGAACCTAGATGGGCCCTCTTTTGGGATCGGTTTTTTTCGTGCGTACCCGGAGCATATGGCAAAATGGCGTCATCCAAAAGAAATTACAAGTGTGAAATACACTCCTCGAGAGATTTCCAACTCCTCGAAAGATTTCCAACACCTTTAGAATCACTTCTCTAATGGTCCTACCTATCTTGTCGTCGCTCCTCTAAAGTAGAGCATCGTCGATCAAGTGATGAAAATCCTAGCTGTGGCTGAGTGATACTGATATTAAGATAAAAGATTTGTTTTCCCCCTAGCAAAAATAAAAAGAGCTAGCACTCCATGTCGAAGTGTTAAGCATGTAATGTGAACAGTACAGCAGATGACTGTCACATGCATGCGTGTGTTCAAAGCTTGATTATATATCAGGTTTTAATTGCTAACCACATAGACCACGTGGTGACAAAAACGTCCGTGAACCTGTATATAAGCTGCTCCAATTTCTTTTCCTCAAGCGATGTGGTACTAAAAAGGAATTAAAGGTGTACAGTATCCAGAAGTTGAGCCTGCGGTGTACCATAATTTGGGGCTGTCTTCTAGCCCAACAGACCAGCAAAAAGAAAAATGAAAACACCCAACGTCAGCCTTGCCCAACAGACAACGTTGGCCTTGCCCAAAGCCGGCCTTGCCCAACAGCTAACGTTGGCCTAGCCCAACAGGTCAACAAAAAGAATGATTCCTCTGTCTCCTTGAGCGCCATAGTTTTCTATGAGTCCTAGAGAAAAAAAATCACTCGAGCTGCTAGCAATTTTCTCTTTTCCAAATCCAACTAATCTATTAATAATCATCAACAACATCAGTACAAAGGAGCATAAAAATAATAAAAAATATAAATGGGCAATTGGACAACCTAGCGACGACTACATACACTAACACGAGCAAAAAAACGCGCTACCGTCCTTACACATCCATCACTGGAGCCGGACAAAGTTTGTCCTAATAGAGCTTATTGTAGTAGATAGACGAGAAGTCGCCGTGCTAAGACCAAAGGACCAACACACAAGAGCAACAACCATCACCGAAGATGACAACCCGAAGAGACTGACTTCAAACCACACCAATGAACACGAGAAACGACCGGATCCCAAGAGATTTGTTGGCCACACGACTCCACACACCATCCCCAGGTGCTAGGCGCACCACCAGAGCGAGGATATTGTGGCAACGATCTTATTCCGACTTCAGGATGTCATCACCCGGATGGACGGCCGACAGGTTGCGACGCCGCGGGTTGTAGCACCCGGCGGCGTGCCCGTTCTCCTCATGGGATGTGTCGTCCTAGCGCGAGAGGTATGGATGACCAGCCTTGGCTGGTGGGGCAGGGACCAGTGGATGCCGGATCACGACACAAAGCTCGTCACATGGCTCCAGGGCAGACGCGGTGGCAAGGGACGCGAGCGCGACATCTGGACGGGTATCTCCTTGGTCTGCTGGACGTTTTGGCATCACCGGAACAATATCGCGTTTGAGGGTGCCGTCCCTTCTTCCGTAGTGGTCATCCAAAAGGTCTCCACGGAAGCCGAACTGTGGAGAGCTGCACGGCTCTTCCGTGACTGCTTGAGCTAGGTGGACATGTGGAGATGCCGCGAGTAGTTGGTTAGTGTGTGAGTACTGCCCTTGAGGCAGTGTGGGGTTGCGCTCGAGGAGTCTGTGTCGACGCGTTGTAAAACTTTGGCCTCTTGGCCCTCCTTCTATGAAAACGATACGTCTCCCAGGACGTATCCTTGAAAAACGACGTCTCCACCTCAACATCTGCGAGAGGCCGTGATCCGCTACACCTCTAAGACAGCAAGACCAACAGAGACATAATGAACCGGTGATATTACCAACGAGAGGGATGAAACCCTATATGAGTTCTACGATCACCGCTGTCTCTCGGGCCCTCCTAGGAGTGTACTGGTTCAGAGCTATAATTGACACGCAAAGTTCTTCGAAGAATAGAAATAGGGGCTAGCATGTGACTAGTCGTTAGACCAACTAATAATCATCATTCGGGGTCCAACACATGCGGCCTAATCATAGGATTATAAGATCTTTTGGTAATGATTTCATCATATACCTTGTGGACGATACTCCCAGATCCGTTGCTAAGACTATGCATCTCCAGATGCAGATGATTAGAAAGAAGCTGTCCAAAATAAAATGGACTAGATTCTTTCTAATGGAACTTGAGAATTATCAGAACGACCATATGGTTGTAAACTGGGCTGTAAGTGGGTGTTTAAGAAGAAGTTAAGACCTGATGGTACTATTGAGAAGTACAAGACACGGTTTGTAGCAAAGTGCTACACACAGAAAGAAGGAGAAGATTACTTTAACACCTATACACATGTCGTTAGACTGACCATCATTCGAGTACTACTATCTCTAATTGTCTCTTATAGTTTTTTTAATGGATTAGCCAGATGGATTTGTGGTAAAAGGTGAATTTAACACCTATACACATGTCGTTAGACTGACCATCATTCGAGTACTACTGTCTCTAACTGTCTTTTATGGTTTTTTTTAATGGATTAGTCAGATGGATTTGTGGTAAAGGTGAAGAGACATAGGTGTAGTGTGAACAGTACATCAGATGACTATCACATGCATGCGTGTGTTCAAAGCTTGATTATACATCAGTTTTTAATTGCTAACCACGTACACCACGTGGTGATAACAACCTCCGTGAACCTGGATATAAGCTGCTCCAATTTCTGTTCCTCAAGCGATATGGTACGAAAAAGAAATTAAAGGTGTACAGCCAGAACTTGAGCCTGCGGTGTACCATAATTTGGGGCCGTCTTCTAGCCCAAGAGTCCAGCAAAAAGAAAGATGAAAACACCCAACGTCGCCTTGCCCAACAGACAACGTTGGTCTAGCCCAACAGGCCAACAAAAAGAATGATTCCTCTGTCTCCTAGAGCGTCATAGTTTCTGCGAGTCCTAGAGAAAAAAATCATCCCGGCTGCTAGCAGTTCTTTTTCTCTCCAAATTCCTATGATCTATTAATATCATAAACATCAGTACAAAGAAGCATAATAATAATAATTTTTTTAAATAGGTAATCGGATCAACTAGCGATGACTACATACACTAGCACGAGCCGAAAGGTGCCGTCGTCGTTGCGGCTCCATCACAGTCGCACAAAGTTTCTCGTAGTGGAGTTTGTTGTAGTACATGGACAGGAACTCGTCAAGCTAAGGTCCTAAAAGACCAGTGCACCAGAGCAGCAACCATCATCGAAGAAGAGAACCAGAAGAGATTGATCTCAAACCACACAAACGAATACGAGAAACGACCAGATCCCAGGAGATCCGCCGGACACACAACTCCACGCGTCTTCCGCTGGCGCAAAACGCACCACCAGGGCAAAAATAGGGCGGAAAGGATCTTATTCTGACTTCAGGACGTCGCCACCTCAACATTCCGAAGAAGACACTGAAAACAGTCTAAACAAAGAACGTGAACGTTTTTATCTGTGAAAGGCCGTGATCTGCCACACCTCCAAGACACCAAGATCACCCGAGACAGAGCGAACATGTGATATCGCCAATGAGAGGGATGGAACCCTAGATGTAGGGTGTTAAGTGGGATCTCACCTAAATCCCACTTGAAGTTCATTTTTCAAAATCTAGTTTAAAATTTTGCTTAAAATTTACACTAGATTTTGCCAAATTAACTAGAAGTGGGACTTTGGTGGAATCCAGTTGACACCTTACCTAGATGTACCTAGATGGGTTCTACTCCCGTCGTTTCAAAATATTAGATATTTTAGCTTTACGAATAGATTGTATCTAGACTCCTTTAGTGTAGATGTTTATCTAGATTTAGAGTGAATATACACACTAAAAGAGTCTAAATACACCTCATAAAGCTAAAACATCTTATATTTTGGAACGGAGGAAGTAGCATCATTGCAGTCTCTCTCGTGCCGTCACACGCTTGTACGTCTTCGGAGTTATAGTTGACATGCAAAGTCCTACACAGAATAGAAATAGGGGCTATCATGCAAAGTCCTACACAACAAACTTGGTCCGGGAGTTCTAAGAGGAGGTGGGGTATTCCAGATAGGCTTCTCGGATGTTAGAGAATCATATTCCATTGATGTTAAGTTGCATCACGGGGTATTCGATATGCGTAGGATGCATACGGAGGTGAAGACAGCCACGTCGATTCTTGCTCCCTGCCACCATCAGCCGTATCAGGGGAAGGGGAGTGCAAAGGAGAACGCGATCATGCAGACACTGGTTAACTAGCAATAATATTTCCCCAAGCAATAATTTTATAACCTATGAATATTTCCAAATAAATTCCGAGCAAAAACATGCTGTTATTTTTTCACGATGCATAATACAGTTACCGGTGCTCCATGTGATACTTTTTTAGATGAGCATATATTAATATCACATGGATACCAATTACACCCAACCTCTGCAACAATGCATACCATATTGACAATGCGGATGCACACAGCTGAAAAAAGGAAGAAGAATTATAAAAAAGTAAGGTCCCGCTACAGTAATCAGATCCTTGGCGGCAGCGAGACACTACAACCACCAAAACAACACCAGAAGTCTAACCTCTCCAAAAGCGACTCCTACAAGAAGAAAACAATGCACAAGCGCTGTCATCGTCCGATAAAAAATCTTAGGTTTTCACCCTAGAGAAAGTCCTCGCTAGCAAAACAATGTCTTCTGCAAGACCATTGCTCGGCACAATCAATGAAGGCTAGACCTTGGGGTTTCACCCTGCAAGGTAAGACTGTGAATTCCTCCTGTGATGTCGCCCCCTCTAACAGACGCTACTGTGAGTCATAGATAACCAAACCAGATCCTCATCACCATAAAGACTCAATCCACCATAGCTCATCCACATGTCTCTAACTTCATGACATTCTCCATATCTGACTTGACCATATAAATTATCAAAGACATGTCACATGATGGTAACAGGTAGCAGAGCTTCACCACGCTCCCACTGAAACCAACCGGCCAGCAAAAAACATAGGTGCACATGACCGAATATCTTCCGATCCAGCAAGCTCCAGGCATATGCGCCCATGGGAGTTCGCCGGCGGAGCCTTCCGGAACCAGACACTCTGGCCAGATCAATGAAGACATGCATCAAGTAGATCTTCGTCTTGGTGCGAGAGGCATCCGAGGACCACCCTCTTTATTCAAACCGAGCTGGCAGCCCCCTCGCCACCCGCCGACAACCTGCAAGTTCCACCGCACCAAACCCTACCAGCAGACCTGTGGCTAGGCTAGTAACAAGAGAGATGACAGCAAATCAGGTTCCACCCCCACAGGATCCGGCCCTACCAGCAGCGAAGAGGTCCGAGAAGGTAGCATCGGAGCCCTAGATCGCAAGATCTAGGGTTTCCAACACCAGTCGTCTTGCCCCAGGACTTCCACCGTCGTTCATGGCGCCGCCGGGAGGGTATCCGCTACCACCCCAACCAGGGGCGCTGCCCTAGTCGCTAGTCGTTGTCGATCCCGCCATCTCCGCCCCAGTAGCCATGGCAGCCAACTCTGGCGTCTACCCACCCCAGACCACCTTCGGTGGCTGGGCCTGCCGCCACCGCGGCGAGGCCGGTGACAGTGACAATATGAGGAGCAGCGGCGGCGAGCGGAGCTTTGATGGTGCGCGGCGGCGCCCCCGGTGTCCCTCTGGGGTGCGAGACGCGGTTTTTTTCTAACGATTCTTGATAAGTTTCCATCTAATATGATGGGACATGCATAAGTTTTCATAAATCACAAATCCAATGGATCAAACGTGGAAGAGCTAGTGCTGGCCTCGGTGGTATGTGCATGCATAGACCCACTCCTATGCATAATTGCAGCAAAATCCAAGCAACCATTTAGCTCAAAATTCCATCTACAATTAGAGAGGGAAAAATAGATAAATTGGTTTACTACTATTGTCACCTTTGTGTGAATAGTATTTCCAAGTTACGAAAGAAAAACACTTTTCCTATTTAACAGCTAACTGTTTTGCAATTGAAAAACAGCTACCTTTTCACCCGTTCGATCTCTGTCCGAATCTCAATGGCCTTTCTCTTTCTCCTTTCTCCACCCGAGTCTCTTTTTTCTTTTTATGAATTTTCATTCAGTCGAGGGGTGAACAGCCACACACCGCTCTGTTCATTAGTGTTCCTCACGAGAAAGATAGGCGAGAGACATGGTAGAGATGGCAGCGGTGATGCTGCACCTAGCTCGGCCGGTACCGGTGAGTACGGCGCTTCCACTATAAGGAATGTGCTAACTGGTGACCCCAAATATTGGTCATAGACAGGTCATAGTAAACCATCTATGACCTTTTTATGCAAAAAACAGTAGGTCACATAGCGAGGGTCAATATAGACAACTAAGGACCTTTTTCTTTGAATTGGTCATGGACAGTTATGACCAAAATAGATGGTCATGAAAACTATGACCAAAAATTTTGGTCACAAGCTATCTACCATGTACACGTAAGATCCTACGTGGCCGATCCTACATGGCGAATCCATGACCAAATTAGATGGTCATTGATCAAGTTCAGCCCAGTCCAGCTCACTGATTTACATGGGTCGAGCCCATCAATTCAGCCCGTGTGTGATTTTTTCCTTATCAATTCTAGGCATGTACAAAGGCCAAGACCAAAACTAAAGCCCATAAATTTTTGGTCCATAGAATTTTGTTTGGCCCAACATTTTTTCTCATTTTAATTCACAGCACGCCTTACATTTCAGGTGGGCCCCCTTATCAGTGTCAATTTGCTACATGGTCCCACAGATCAGGTACCAATTCCACTAAAAAAAAGGTACCAGTTCCCCACATGTCCCACTAGTCCGTGTTGGTTTACTTACAGACCCCACTCACGGGATTTCAAAGTCTCACAAGTCCACTCCACATTGTCAGGTTTCAGTTTAAAATTTACAGTAAACAACCAATATTTCAAATAGACAAGGAAATCAAATGAAACATTTCAAATAAAATTAAAATAATTTCTATTACAATCATCCCTTCTTATCAATCACGGCACTGAAGCTATCTAAAACCTAACTCTAAAAATACATAATATTTGTTGTGTGGATCTACAGGAAGGCTTCTTCATACATCAATTTCTATTACAAATTGCTGAGGTGGCAGTCTATCACCCACTTTGTACTTCATAATATATTTTTATTATATGATATGACCATCTAAATTGGTCGTAGTCTTCCAGATAAAAGGATTTAGACTAGTCCTATCCATCTATGACTATTCCGTGTTAGGACAGTATGACCTTTTTAACAAAATTTGTCGTTATTTCTAAAGGTTTGGACCTTCCAAATTCCCTATGACCAACTGGTTTTGAATGGTCATAGATATATGACCAAAAAATCCATGGTCGTTAAGAAAAGGTCACTAGTCAATAGATTTCTTGTAGTGTTCGCGAGGTAGAGATTCAACCGGTGGAGGGGCCCCCCACCCACCCCCACGGAGCCGCCGATAGCAGGGACGGACAGAGCAGCGACCGCGCCTCTTTTCGCCCAACAGAGAAGAGATCGTCGATTCGCGAGCAGGGAAGGCATGTGCGCCACCGTCTCGATGGGTATTCCTCCTGGATTCTCCATGCGACTACTCTGTAGTGTAATTTTGCTCTAATTTCATGTCTCAAGTGGTGCTTCAATTTGGTCTGGGCGTGGGCGTCACTGCAGCGATTTGATGGGCTCGAGATATGAGGATTCATTGATGGATTTTCATTCTGTTTGTGGAGGTAGCTAGTGCGTTCTCAGTTGCAGCTGGCTTCAAAGCTGCGGGGAGTTCTTTGTGTTTTTTGATTTAGGTGTTGTGATGCAGTTGTTTGACCTGTTGTTTAGTTCTAGTTTTAGGCTGGTGTGCTAGCTTTTTGTTTATTACATTAGTCCTTTTCATGTAAATATATCAGTTCTAGTCGATCTGCAAATAATATGATGTTGTGCATATTCATTCATGGGAAGAGGTTGATGTCCAGCCGTCCAGGCTATGCTGTGTTCACTACTACTATATCATGATTTTTTAGAGTATATCCAGGCTATGCTGATGGTTTTTGATCACATGTTTGATTAGCTAAGTTAGTTTTGAGTTTCTCTATTTTTTAGTTTTAACGTTTGATGACCATATAAGGTCTTTTTATTTTGATATCCTGGATAGGCTGATGGTGTGCTCACATGTTTGATTATCTAGGGGCAGTATGCGATACCCGTATTGTTTAATCTCGCTCTTTATAACCCACGAGGAGGTTGGTTGATAGTTTGTCAGTATTGAATTCAATACTTTGTTGTTTGCCAGATTACGACCATGATTGTGAGGTGTCTTATATCGACAATCTTGAATATGGCTCATCATCAAGTGATTTTCTCATTTTCTCATTTCTGTCACTTTGCTCATTTTATCATTAACTTTATTGCTTCTTCATTTATTCTCTCATTCCTTAGATTTTCTTTTAGTATTCTAGTTTGACCATTCACTTTCAGTCCATTATGTTATTCAGTTGTCAGTATCTTCATTCCCACATTGTATTTTATTTTTTCTTCAGCCTCTCAATTACCTAGTTTGCTCATTCTCCTCCTCTTCTTTCTCTCAGTTCTTAGTATTTTATTGTTTCATTTAATCATTATCTTTAGTTCTTAGTCTTTTATTCTCTCATTCCTTCTACCTTTCTTTTAGTATTTCAATTCCCTGTTTTGTCATTCACTTTAAGTCCATTGTGTTCTTCACTTTTCGGTATCTTCATTGGCTCATTCTATCTTCTTTTTACTTCAGCCCCTCAGTTTTTAGCCTCTCAGTTACCTCAGTTTTCTCATTCTCTCCATCTTCTTTATCTCATTTCTTAGTATTGTATTGTTTTAATTTGTTAGTCGACGTTTCTTAGTTTTCGAACGTTTAGTTCCCGATTCTTTCCTATATTTAATACTATTAGTTTCTGATACTTTTTATTCTTTCAGTCGGCTCTTAGTTCACTAACTCTTTCAATCTGTTAGTCTTACTTATTATATCTCAACATTTTATCATTTTGGTTGTTCTTTTTGAATATCATAGTTTATTATTGTCATTCATTATCTCGGCTATTTGTTTCAAGCAATCGTGCCAAGGAATTCTGGTTCATACTTAGTAAAGAATTCCATCTACTAGACCTTTACCCCACTGTCATCTATATCGGTTAGAGAGTGGTGGTGCCAAACACTCGATGAAAGGCCAAGAACACAGTGGTGATCAGTGCTGGGATGCGGATGATCTGGCTAGAACGGGATGCCCGCGTTTTTTAAGGAAGAGTGCAAGCCTTCTTCAAGTAGTTGCAGCAACAGTAGATGAGCTGGCTCTTTGGAAACTAACGAGAGAAGATGCGGGTCATCGAGAGGAGTAAGTATGTGTGAGGAGTGGGGTGGTGTGGACGGTCTATGTAAGGAACTCTGTAAAAACATCCTTTAAATCTTAATGCAAAGACAACAATTTTTGGTTGCTTGTCCTTGAAAAAAAAGGTTATCTTCAGTTTTTTTTCTATTTCTATTAGTCATCATTTCCTTCCAGTTTCTATTGATATAGAAGAGAGAAAGTTATTTTATATTTGAAATGAATATCTGTCAATCACATTCATTCTTTAGTTTGCAGTTTATCAGTTTTTCATGAATATTGTCCCCATTTTATATCAGTTATTTAGTCTTCCTCATTCTTCGGAATGCAGTATGCAATTCTTCTCTGTAATTTATTTTCATGATGAAGATTGTTTGTATCAATCTCTCCGTACTCTGAAATGTTCCTTGGTTTGTCCGTTTATCACTTATGCCATTTTTTGGCCAATCAATGTTATAGAACGCAGTGGCAGAGCTAGATCCCAGTGACCCTGGACAGCTGCCCAGGCTCAGCCGTGTAAGTTTCTTTCAAACTTGATCAAGACATGCAAAGATTTTCACGGTAGATGACATGGCGAAATACTCTCAAGCTTGGTCCGTTTATGCCTTCCCCAGGCTGTAGAATCTGGCTAGAGTGGTTTATGTTCAGTCTCGGAATTTTCATGTGTTGCGGACTTCTTGAGCTCTGTTCTCATCTCTTGGTTTTGGGCCGCAGGTTTCCATGTGAGCCGCAACGTGTCCGTGGAGGCGCCACAACTACATAACCATGGAGAAACCAGAGGCGCGCGTAGTGGAGGCACCGGTTCATGGAGACAGAAGCGGAAGAACAGGAGAAGAGCGGCGAAGGCCAGTTCCTTCAACTATCGGTGAGTTCCTTTCTTTCATTCTTTTCTCAACTTTTTTGATTTTCTCTTCTTGTTCTTAATGTAGTCTTTTTTGTTCTCTCTCATGTGGAAGAGCGAAGAGAGTGGTTTTATGTATACCCTGCTTCGCTGCATGGGTTTTATGACTTTTCAGCTTGAAAATCGTGGTCTGCTTCAGCTATCACATTGCCATTTTTACATTTCCTTGCTGATATTTCCGATAGAGAGTTTGTACCTGCAAGCAAAGGAAATAAATATGTTTTCTGTTTTTGTTTTCAAAGTTCAGTTTTAATAGTGCATACCTAAGGCGATTCGTGAAGCTCTAAACCTCCCTGAAGTGGATTGCAGTTTTTTCAATGCATTATGGAACTAAAATGGAAGCTCTACACTTGCTCTGACAGGAGGGCGAGTTTTAGAACTGTCCGAAATCAGTTTGTTATGATGAATGAACTCAGGCCAGGACTGAATGTGATGATGATGTTCTACATGACTATTATGCGCTACTACTATGTCAAAATATCATTCCACGTGATGTAGGTTCTGATCCTAGGGAGGTCAAAAATGACATGCAGAGAATAGTTTTACATGTGTGTTTTCTACTGTTCGTGCAGGGATCAGTTCCCAATCCAGTTCTTTAAAATAATTCTACGTGTGTAGGAATTTGAACTTATATAGTATCTTTTCAATTTTACTTTTTATTTTCGATGTAATGTGAGTTTTTATCCACAATGGAAGGCATGAGCCATCTATGAACCTTCTTTCTTGTGTTTCTTCTTCAAGTTATCACTCGGTCACTCCTGTAAGGATTTTGCTGGGAGTGTTTTCATCCGTATTCTAATTTTTACAAGGGAATGCTGGTGCTGGAGGTGAATTGCATGATCCTTCCTACAGGTATGATGTCCATGCCCCCTCAATGTAATTCCAATAGGAAATATTGTTCATCAGTTTCTCTATGCACAAGTATTTCGTCTGGCAGAAATTTCTTCCTGCTATAGTATTATCCTTTTCTTCCTCCACCTGAGATCTGATTTGTGTTCCCTTTTCCCCTCTCTTTTTTACTCTAGAGATGCTTGTTCCCCGTATTCACCGACCTCATGCACCGGCAGCTGGAGGGGGGCGTGTGGCATTTGCTTCCTGGAGAAGATGCAATGAGTGTTGCGAGTCCTGAGTGTTGGGCGTGGGACAAACAATATTTTGAATGAAAACTCTATAACGGGACGCTCGCTAAGCCAGACAAGAGATGAAGACCGAAATTTGTCTGTTTTGAGGAATGAAAAACAGACAGTTTTTCTCATTCTTTTCATTCTTTCAGTTCTACAACTGTCAGCCTCTAATTGGATGACAAAAGCTGTCTGTTTTTGAATTGAAAAACAGATAGCTGTTCATTAGTCACTCCCAAGAAAAAAAAGGATAAATCCATGCACATTGTTTTGATTATATCCTAGGGTTGGTCCAGTTTAGATCAAGATAATTTTGTGGCCAGTTTATAACATATTTTTCTTATTGTCCCCGTTTTTTGTTTGGGAAAACGGGTGTTGCCATCTACACTGATTTTCATCGGCCAAGCCACTAACATCAAAAGTTACCAATTTTTTTTTGCAAGCACTCCATGTCATGTGTAAAGTGTTAACAGTACAAACATGAACACTAATCATTGATTCTTGATTAAATAATTTTTCAGTTGCTCACCACGTACACCACATGGTGATAACTATGTCCAGTGGCATGTATATAAGCTGCTCCGTTTTCTTTTCCTTAAGCGATGTGGTACTAAAAAAATAATAAAACTGTACAGAATCCGAAATTGAGCCAGCGGAGCACAATAAAACATGGGCCTTGTTCTAGGCCAACAGGCCTACAAAGAAACTATCTCAGCGTTGGCCAGCCCGCACCTGAAATAGTAGCCAGAACTTCTTTTTAGATAATAGTAGCCAGAACTTGGTACTCTTTTCTTTTACGAAAAATTCCACTGATTATTAATAATCATTAATAGCAGTATGAAGAGGCCTAGAAGTAATACAAATTACAAATAAGTTCATGAACCACCTAGCGACGACTACAGACACTAATGCGAGCCGAAGACACGCCGCTGTCTTCGCCCCTTCATCAGGGCAAAACTTGTCACAGTAGAGCTTGTTGTAGTAGACAGACGGGAAGTTGTCGTGCTAAGACCTTAAAGGAACAACACACCAGAGCAACAATCATCGCTAATGATGATAATCGTAGATCGGAAGCGACTGACCTAAAACCACACTAATGAACACGAAAACCGACCCGATCCCTGGAGATTCGTCAGAGAAACAACTCCACACGACCTTTGTCGGCACTAGACGCACCAACAGAGTGGGGATAGGGCGGAGAGGATTTTATTCTGACTCCAGGATATAGTCGTCGCCTCAGCATCCCGAAGAAGACACGAAAAGTAGTCTAAAAAAGGAAAATCCTTCCGCCGACGAGAGACCGTGGTCCGCCACATCTCCGAGGCTCCAAGGCTCTTAGAGGCGGAGCGGACCAACAACGTCACCTGTGAGAGAAACGGGGAGCCCTAGATGGGTTTTTAGGCAGCTGCCACGATCGCCAGAGCTGCTATTCCAGAACTTGGTACTCTTGATCAGTGAACATTAAAATCTATATATACTAATAATAAAGGACGAAGTATTTCTTGCGGCCTAACACTTTTTAGACAAATTTGCCCTCCCACGAACATAGTAATTACCCTGACCCGCCACAGGTAATGCATTCCGACCGTACATGCCGACTCGGTCCGGTCGTAGTACCAGGCTGCTGGCCTTTCTCTTATGGGTCGTGAGCATGTTCTCCGTCTGAAGCTCAAGCCCCACCGCCTGGCAACCAATGGCCATATTTGGGCCGAGATGCTCACGTTTTTCTTTACCGGTAAACAGAGAGGGATAGATATTTTGTACTCCCTCAGTCCCAAAATAAGTGACTTGAGTTTGTGTAGATTCGTATGTACCTATATACTAAAACGTGTCTAGATACATCCGAACCTAAACAAACCCACATCACTTATTTTAAGACTGAGGGAGTACTATTATATACGCCCTGTATATTGACAGGAATCATTCGATAGCACTAGCACTGTGATTTGAGATCTAACGAATGGATGTATTGGGAGATGGAATGGAAGAGATGGCGGAGCAGTAGAGACGTCCAGAAGAAGGCCGGCCCCGTACACAATCACCGAGAGAACGGAGGAGAAGCACATGCGAGTGTGCTTGCCCCATGGGGGTAACGCTTCTGTTTCTGTTTCTTTCCCATACTTTTTAAGGATTTTTTTTTTCACATTAAGGGGTACTTTTGAATCGTACTAGAGAGAAAACCTAGCTTCCGATTTTACGTCCACACTTTTCAAACTAAAAATAATCAATCAAGGGCTATTTATGAAAAAGGCGGTTCATCCAAAACTATTAGGGTTGTAGGTTTATGAGTAGATCGGCCAGTACAACAAGTTAATTCTGGTTCAGTGATGTGGACGGTCCGTTGTGCTTAACAAACCGCTAAGGTCACTAGTCCCTTTTTCGAGTTCAAGCAAATGATCCTAGCTAACCGATTTCAAAACTATGGCATATGTAGCCTGTGTTGTGATAGAATACGTATTGTGTTAGGTATATTGTACTAGTATTAGACTCCTAACCTAACTCATGTACATGTTTGTAATTGTCTTCTCATATATAAAAGTCTAGACCGGATCCTAGGAGGGTTACCGAGTCTTCCCAATTTCCTCTCGTGTCGATACCCTAGCCGCCGCCCTGGATAGCCCCTCTCGGGCGCCGCCTTCTCTTCCTCTCTGCTAGGTTTTACATGGTATCAGAGCTCTAATCCTGAGCTATGATGCCGTCTTCCGCTGCTACGAGCTCCTCGCTCCTCACCCTCGCTCTCCCGTCGATGCCGTCCTCCTCGATCGGATCCAAGACCTCTGGCCCGATCAACTTCGGAAATCTGCTCACGGTGAAGCTCTCGCCTCAGAACCATCTCTTCTGGCGAGCTCAGGTTGTCTCCCACCTCCGGAGCAATCTGCTACACGGCTACGTCGATGGAACCTTCCCGTGTCCACTGGCCACCATCACCATTGCCGGGGATGGGGGTGCCTCTACTCAGGAGCCCAACCCCGAAGCTGCTACCTGGATTCAACAAGACCAGGCGTTCCTGTCCGCCTTTCTCGGATCTGCTGGTGTGGAGGTTGGAGCGATGATCATGTTCGCCACTACGTCCAGGGAGGCCTGGACAACAATTGAGAGGAGCTTCGCCTCTCAGTCTGATGCACGCTCGATGCAAATTCGCGATCAGATGCATGAATTGGAGAAGCTGGATCAGCCCATCTCCGTCTACTACAACAAGCTCAAGTCTCTCTCGGACACGTTGACCTCATTCGGGCAGCCTCTTCTGCCGGAGGAGTTCCAGTCCTTCGTTCTTTCTAGGCTCGACGAGGAATACGACTCACTGGTGGAGTCTGTCAATATGCGGGACACTGTTATGCCCGCACATGATATATATTCTCGCATGCTTGCCACTGAACAGCGTAGAGCTGGCCAGCGTCGGACCTCATCAATTCACTCTGCGAACGCTGCCAAGTTCAGCGGCTCCAAGGCGCACCGCTCTAGAGGAGGCGTTCCTGGGCAGTACCGCGGTTCTACTGGCGTTGTTCCTCCTGCATATGCACCAACACCTGCTGGGTACCGCCCAACACCTGCTGGGACAATTCCTGCTCAGCGTGGCTTCCAGCCCAAGTCGGGCTATACACCAGCCGGCGGTATTGCAGACTACAGCCGCGGCGGCTCTTCATCAGGCTCGGGTGCACGTCATATCTGTCAGCTATGTGATGAGGCTGGTCATATTGCGTCGAGGTGTTTCAAGCGCTTCAACAAGAACTTCTTGGGAGTCGGTAATGATGGGCGCTTTACGGATTGCCAACTTGCTATGGCGAACCATGTATTCCAGGAACCACAGGGACATACTCCTTCGTTTCCCGTGGTGAATCCATGGTACTTTGACACTGGGGCCTCTGAACATGTCACCAATGAGATGAATAAGCTGAACGTGAAGGAACCTTATCAGGGTACTGACTGTGTCCACACGGCCAACGGTACAGGTATGCGTATTTCTCATATTGGTCATGCAACTATTCCCACTTCATCATCTAGATCTTTACAACTCCGTAATATTCTTCATGTTCCAAGTGTCAAAATAAATCTCCTATCTGTTCCTCGTTTTACCTCTGATAATCAAGTTCTTGTCGAGTTCCATCCTAACAGTGTTTTTGTTAAGGACCTGTATACGAAGGCCATTCTTCTTAGAGGTCGGCGTCGTGGTGGCCTTTACACTCTTGACGCCGTTGATGCTCCTTTTGCCAAGCAAGTTTTCAACGCTCTTAAAGCCTCGTCTGCCCGGTGGCATGCACAGCTAGGCCACCCGTCTCTCCAAGTCGTTCAACATATTCTTAGTCGTCATCAGTTACCATCAGAGTCCAATAAAATAATTAGTGTGCGTGATGCCTGTCAACGGGACAAGAGTCATCAGTTACCTTTTTCTCTCTCAAATCATGTAACAAACGCTCCACTAGAGCTTATTTATTCAGATGTTTGGGGTCCTGCTGAAATCTTTGTTAGTGGTCATTCTTATTATGTGAGTTTTGTGGATGCATATAGTCGGTTTACTTGGCTGTATTTAATCAAGCGTAAGAGTGATGTCTTTGATGTCTTCCTACAGTTTCAAGCACATATAGAGCGTCTTCTTAATCATAAAATTATTCATGTGTAATCTGATTGGGGAGGCGAGTACATTAAGTTAAACTCCTTCTTCCAGAAACTAGACATCTCGCATCGTGTTTCTTGTCCACATGCTCACCAACAAAATTGTAGTGCTGAGCGTAAGCATCGCCATATAGTTGAGACATGCATTACTCTTCTCGTCATGCATCTATTTCTTTTCGTTTTTGGAGTGATGCTTTTACTACTGCGTGCTTCCTTATTAATCGCATGCCCACTCGTGTTATTAACATGGAGACACCACTTCAGCATTTACTTGGAAAAACACCTGATTATACCTTCTTTAAGGTCTTTGGATGTGCTTGTTGGCCCAATCTTCGCCCATATAATAAACACAAACTTCAATTCCGCTCTCAAAAGTGCGTGTTTCTTGGTTATAGTCCCATGCACAAAGGTTATAAGTGTCTCCATGTCCCCACTAATAGAGTATACATTAGTCGTGATGTCGTTTTTGACGAGAATGTTTTTCCATTCTCTAATTCCTCGCCCTCTGAGTCCACCTCCAGTTCTGTTTCTACTCCTGTTGCTATTGACCAATTTGCAGATTGTACGCATGCACCTTCGTTGCTTCCTAATCATGGCGCAGGTACAGGTCGTGGAGCTCGTCTTGAAATTCTGGATGATCCGCTGGACTCCCCCAACTCTTCGCCTATACCTGATCACGTCGACCGCAGCTGCATTGCGTCGCCGATCATGCAGCAGCCTGATGCTGCGTCGCCGCCTCGTGCGTCTGGTCCACTGGACCGGCGCGTGGAGCCCTCCTCTCCGCCTAGTGCCACGTCGTTGTCTCCGCCTGGTGTCACGTCGATGTTGCCCATGCATACCTCCGTGTCGCTGTCTCTTGGCGAGTCTGAGGCCGCGCCCTCTCCTGGCGAGCCTGACGCTGCTGTTTTGCCTCCACTGGTACCACTGCCACCTGATTCTCTACGGCCTGTTACGCGCAGTCTCCGTGGTGTTCACCAGAAAAAGCAGCGCACGGATGGTACGGTTGCCTGGCTCACTGCCTGTATTGCTCAGTCTATTGCTGATCCTACTGCTGAGCCGCGTCATTTTCGTGCTGCTCTTGGTATTCCTCATTGGCGTGCTGCTATGGAGCAAGAGTATAATGCTCTTTTGCAGAATAACACTTGGCGTCTAGTTGCTCCTCGGCATGGTGTTAATATTATCGATTCTAAATGGGTGTTCAAAGTCAAGCGACATGCTAATGGCACTATTGAGAGATACAAAGCTCGGTTGGTTGCTAAGGGGTTCAAGCAACGCTATGGGTTGGACTATGAAGACACATTCAGCCCTGTTGTCAAGCCTACTACTATTCGTCTTCTGCTGTCTTTGGCTGTTCAGCGTGGCTGGTATCTTCGACAGCTTGACATTCAGAATGCCTTTTTGCATGGGGTTCTGGAAGAGGAGGTTTACATGCGTCAGCCTCCTGGTTTTGAGGATCCTGCTCGTCCTCACCATATATGTCACTTGATCAAGGCTCTATATGGTCTCAAACAGGCACCTCGAGCGTGGCATGCTCGTCTTGCATCTGTTCTTTCACAACATGGGTTCTTGGCCTCTACAACTGACACATCACTCTTTATTCTTCAGCGCCCCGATATTACTATCTATCTATTGGTTTATGTTGATGATATTGTTGTGCTGAGCTCCTCCTCTCAGGCAATTGATCAACTTGTCAGTGGTCTTCGACAGGAGTTTGCAGTGAAGGACTTGGGACCCTTACATTTTTTTCCTCGGCCTTGAGGTCTCCCGTCAGCCGAATGGCCTGTCCATCAATCAACATAAGTATGCTGTTGATCTTCTTCGTCGTGTTGGTATGCTCAAGTGTGCTCCTGCTCATACTCCCATGTCCTCCACCACTCGGTTGTTTAATGCTGACAGTCCCATTCTTGGTGATGCGGAGGCTACTACGTATCGTAGTATTGTTGGAGGTTTGCAGTACCTCACCCTTACTCGCCCTGACATATGTTTTGCGGTTAACAAAGTCTGTCAGTTTCTCCATGCTCCTACTGAAGTTCATTGGGCTGCTGTGAAGAGGATTCTACGTTATGTTCATCATACACCCTCCATGCTCCTACTGAAGTTCATTGGGCTGCTGTGAAGAGGATTCTACGTTATGTTCATCATACACGTACTCATGGGTTGCTTCTTCAACCTACGTCCTCGCTTATCTCTGCTTATTCTCTGCTGATTGGGCTGGTGATGTGGAAGACAGGCAATCAACGGGGGGCTATGCTCTCTTCTTTGGAGGTAACTTGATCGCCTGGAGTGCACGAAAACAAGCAACTGTATCTCGCTCTAGCACGGAATCTGAGTATAAGGCTGTTGCAAATGCAACTGCTGAACTTATCTGGGTTGAAGCTTTGCTGAAGGAGCTTGGTATTCAGCAGACTTCTCCGTCAGTCTTATGGTGTGATAACATTGGAGCAACATATCTATCGTCCAATCCAGTGTTCCATGCAAGGACGAAGCATATCGAAGTTGACTATCACTTTGTTCGTGAGCGTGTGGCTCAGAAGTTGCTCCAAGTTCGCTTTGTATCGTCTAAGGATCAGTTAGCTGACATCTTCACTAAACCACTACCTCTTCCCTTGTTTGAAGAGTGTAAGCGCAATCTTGACATGTTCTCCACAGTTAAGATTGAGGGAGGCTGATAGAATACGTATTGTGTTAGGTATATTGTACTAGTATTAGACTCCTAACCTAACTCATGTACATGTTTGTAATTGTCTTCTCATATATAAAAGTCTAGACCGGATCCCAGGAGGGTTACCGAGTCTTCCCAATTTCCTCTCGTGTCGATACCCCAGCCGCCGCCCTGGATAGCCCCTCTCGGGCGCCGCCTTCTCTTCCTCTCTGCTAGGTTTTACATGTTGGACCAAATATGAATCCAAACATCGAACTACCCTTACAATTCGGGTTGATTTAGTCAAATCCACATCTCGGCTCCACCCAACATATTTCTGCTTTCCTGCGATTCTTCTGCTACCTAACACCAACGGTGGCGAAGGTCTTCACAGAGTGGGGTGCGCTAGCTAGCGGTGGGAATCGTAGAGGCACGTCTGAACACTCACCGACATAAATATTTTTTCTTCCGTTGCAACGCACGCCTTTGTTTGGTGTCGACAGCTGGGCCTTGGGCTTCTTGGTCCGGACGGTCTAAGGAAAATCCATTGCTCGTTTTTTCTATCTAAGAAGAGAGGCTAATGTTTGAAAGTTTTGGTCAATCCCGTCGCCTGGCCTCGTGACGTTGCCAATTGGACCCTCGCCAATTCTCCTCTACTCCTCCAACTTCTCCAATGATCGCAAGAACATCTGGACCAACTTGGTCGCATGCGGTGCTTTGCCCCGCTGGTGCGTACTCGTGTACGATGCGCCTACACATTCAATCGATCGAGGAGTGAATGTCACCGAGCAAGTTAAAAAAATGTCTATGATACGATGTGCCCCTCGCATGCGGTGCTTTGCCCCGTCGGTGCGTACTCGTGTACAATGCGCCTACACATTCAATCGATCGAGGAGTGAATGCCACTGAGCAAGTTAAAAAATGTCTATGCTGCGATGTGTCCTATTTTTTTATAAAAACTCACCACTAGTACAACAAAGACTAACTTATTCCGTTGCAACACGTGGGTATTTTGCTAGTCTAAATAAATAGTAAATAATATAATTTTTTTTCACATGTAAAGAATATGTGCATGCATGTGTGTGCCAAGTTTTTCTCATAAATTCGAAAGTAGGTAATCATATGAAAATGACAAATTCCCTAGTGAACAATATGAGTGAGTTTCTTTATTTCTTGTAACTTAAGCTCAAAATAGTTTGTAACTTAATAATGAAGCATGAAACTTACTACATAGTCAAATAACTTAAATTATGAACTTGGGACCTTCTTCAACCCTAGGATGTGATGAGTTGACATTGAGGTGCCAAACAACTCCGGAGTATACAAGTTTTCAAAATTCACTCTATGCTCGCACTCGACATTGTGAGGGGTCGTGGTAGCGTGTCTCTGTGAGTTAAGGGAAACTTCAACATCCCCTCACAAATGAACATAGCCCATTCGATTATGTCCGACCGAAAAGGGGCAAGACCGAACGGTGCCCTACAGATAGGCCGCACCCAGCTGCACATTCTAACCCAAATTTGGACGGGATTTGCGGTCTAGCGGACAACATGCGCATATGGGTCACGCATCTCTTTGTCTAGCTTGTGCCCTACAACCAGCGACACACCAGCCACACCAGCCCTCCCCAACCCCCATTCACATCACACCCCTCCCACCGCCGCCTTTGCCCGCCACCGTCGATTTTGCCACCATTTCTGCTGTTTGGTAGCTATAAATGACCATGCCTCTCACCACCGTTGTAGGGGCGTCTTGCCCCCGTGATGCTTGAAAACCTTCATCCCAGACGCCACCGCCTCGTACGCGCATGTGGTCCGCCCCGCGCACAAACAATTAACCCATTTATTGTGCTGCCCAACATGGTAATTTGTTGGCCCCATAGTCCACTTTTTTTCAGTGAATATACACGAAAATTATTGGTCATAGTGCGTTGTAAATTTCATAGATCATGGCGGATAGTTCAGACAAGTTTTTCTTCAACCATGTCATCAACACATTGTTTGATGATTCCAATGATGACAGCAAGATCCTGGCGTTCGTGGCTCTTCTCGTCCATGACCATGAAGAGAACCAAAGGCCAAGATTCGGGGGCTCGGTGCAAGGTCGGAGCCAAGCTTTCAACCGTAACTAGGAGGCCGTCCATGTTAAACTCTAGTGGGACTACTTTGATCGTATCGATCCATTGTACAAGGCACCTCTTTTAACGCGACACTTTTGGATGTCAAGAAAAATTTCCATGCGTCTTCTGCACAGAGTATGGGCTTATCATGACTACTTCTAGTTAAAGAAGGATGACATATGTAGGCTTGGCTTAATTTCTTATCAGAAATGCACTAAAGTTGTGCGGATGCTCGCGTATGGAGTTGTCAGTGACTTAGTTGATGAGTACATGTACATGAGTGAGTCCACTTGTCTTGGGCCAGTATACAAGTTCTACAAAGAAGTGGTCCAGGTGTTTCCTGGAGATTTTGGGAGAACCAAATGCTGCTGACACTGCCCGACTATTGTCAATCAATGAGTCAATATGATTTCTTGGTATGCTTGAAAGCAACAGATTGCATGCACTAGAAATGGAAGAACTGTCCATTTTTTGGCAAGGGCAATATAAAGGTGGGAGGGTGCACGGTAATACTTGAGGCGGTTGCATCACAAAATCTCTGGATTTGCCACTTTCTTCGGCATAGCAGGTTTTCACACTGACATCAATATGCTTCAACACTCTCCGGTGTTGATGGCCATTCTCCAAAGGTCAAATGTGAGATCAATGGCCACCCTTATGACAAGGGGTACTATACCACCGATGGTATCTATCTTCCATGGACCACATTTGTGAAGATAATCCACACACCTCAAGATAATATAGAGAGTAGGTTTGGTAAAGAGCAAGGACTGCTAGGAAGGATGTGTAGCAGATATTTGGTGTGCTCCAATCTCGTTGGGTTATTGTTCGGTACCTTTGAAAGAACATTTTATGATCCCTAGTATTTTGTGTGTTAGATAACAATGCCAAGGATTGTTTAATTGTGTGTTTAGTGTGCAGAACAACGTTTCCACTCAAATACTGCTAAACTAGAGTTTTGGGGGGCGGATTATCCGCCCCTACCAAAGGTCATGATGGAGGACACAGTAAGGTCATTTTTGCTTCAGACTGTCTTCCATTCATCCAATGAATCAACTCCTCGACAGTGGATAGATCGTCGGTCATTTTGATGGTGGCTGGCATCAAACAGTTGGTGACGAGCTTTACTTAGGTCTCCTTCTACCACATGAAGCGTGTTCTGAATGAAGCGGGCTTAACTTCGGTCTCCAAAGGCTGGATTATCTGCCCCACCAAGTTTTCCAAAGTCAACAAGGTGCGTCATGCGGGAAGGGGGGCGGAGTTTCTCCTCGGATTAACCGGCCAGGGCTGGAGCACTCGCCTAGGCCGGATAATCCGCCCCCAGGAGTTTGCCAACTCCACCAAGGCGCGTCACGTTGTATGGGGGTGGAGTTTATCCTCGGATTAACCGGCCAGGGCCGAAGCATTCGCCCAGGACGGATAATCCGCCCCTCCAGGGGCCGGATAATCCACCCCAAGGGTTTGCGAACTCCACCAAGGCGCGTCACGCTGTATGTGGGGCGGAGTTTCTCCCCAGATTAACCGGCCAGGGCGGAGCATTTTCCCAGGCCAGATAATCCGCCCCTCCAGGGGCACAGATATTCCGCCCCTCCAGGATTTTGGGCAAAGACAACCAAGGCGCGTCACGTAGGGAGGGGACATATTTTTAGTCCGGATTGTCCGAGCTAGGGCTGGATGTTTGCCCCGGCCAGATAATTTGTCCCCCACTTAGGCCAGATAATCCGACCCCCAAATCATCCAACAACAACTTTTCGAGTGGGTCTATAAATAGCCCCTCAGATCCCCATTTCACATTGCTCGGATCCTGTGAAAAATCTCTGCCCAGTTCATATCAATTCAAGCGCAATCTCCATCTTCAACCACTAAAAGGCTCTGAGCTTTGGGAAATCAAAGGAGGAGACTTTGATCTACATCAGCATCGATCAAGATCTTGACTTCCCCTCCATTCACTTGGAGAATTCTTGATCTGGTGTTTCTTGCAAATATCCAAATCTCAATTTCGGTTATTGATTAACTTGTTCTTGTTGCAGCTTATTGTCATCACACGAGCCTCCAATTCAGTTGTGGATGTGTGCCCTGTTAGAGTTGTGGAGGCATCAGTTCCTGCCTAGAAGGGTGCCAAATAGTGGAAGGTGGATCAGGCCTTTGGTGAAGATATCCATCGGAGAACAGGGTGAGGTCTATTGTGGCATGGTGGTCTTAGTACCGCCCACCCCTCCAACGCAGACGTACTTCCCTTAACAAGGAAGGAACTGCGGTAAAACAAATATTGTGTGTTTGCGTGCTTCACTATGGTTACCTCGTTCCACTCTCTCCGCCTTTACTTGCTTAGTAGTTAGGTTTACATATAGGGAAATTTATTGTAGTTGCATATCTAGAGAATTTACCTTTGTGTTAAGCCTAAAATTGAAAAAGAACTAAAAATTTGGTGTAGCACCTATTCACCCCCCTCTAGGTGCCCATACGATCCATTTCAATTGGTATTAGAGCCTTGACTCTTTATTCGGACTTTACCTCCTAAGAGAGTATGGTTACTAAGGGAGATGCTAGTGAGGCCGTGGACAAGGTCACCATGGATGATGTCAAGTCATTGGAAACAACCTTGGTGAAAACCATGGAGACCCAAATGCAAGAGACGAGTGAAATGATAGCGCGCCTCTCGCCACCCACGGTTATTCCTCCATCTACTACTGAGGATTCAACTCCTATTTCTAAGGACAAAGCCAAGGCTAAGTCTGAAGAAAAGGAGTTGGAAGGTGAAGATAAAAATAATGGCTCCTCCTCCAAAAAAGGGAAGTGGTAAGGAGGACTATAGTGAGGTATCTGATGACCCACAAGTATAGGGGGTGTATCACAGTATTTTCGATAAGTAAGAGTGTCGAACCCAACGAGGAGAAGAAGGTGCTGGCTAGTGGTATGGATCAGGAATTCTCTGCAAATACTTAGCAAACGGATTTTTATGGGTTTTCGATAAAGCAAGTAAACAAAGTACGTGTAAGTAAAAGACAGTAGGAATAAATGCAGCAAGTGGCCCAATCCTTTATGCAGCAAAGGACAAGCCAGTTGTATTTCTACAGATGACCAAACATTCTCGAGGACACATGGGAAGACTGTCAAGTGCTTTCGCTTCATACAGTCGATTAATCTTCTCTAGCTTGCTAAGTGTTGTGTGGGTGAACGTGTGCTAATGTACTGTCCCATCCAAGACTTAATACATACTTGTGATTAAACCTCCTTGCAAACATCCGTAAGTACAAGAAAGTAATTAAGGTAAAACCTAACCATAGCTTTAAACTCTAAGACCCTTACATCCCTTGTGCAATGGTTTCCTAACGGGGGTTCAGGTTTCTGTCACTCCGGCAACCCCTACGATTAGTAGCCAAATACACAATGCATTCTCCTAGGCCCATATAGGTGAAGTTTCATGTAGTCGACGTTCACATGACACCACTAGAAGAAGTACACCACAACTTAAATAACAATATATTGAATCTCTCTCAACACAACTCCACTACTAACAACAAGACTTCTCCCATGTCCTCAAGAACAAAACGAACTACTCACAAGACATCATATGGATCATGATCAGAGATGGAATAATGATGTATAACAATCTGAACATAAACAATAATTCAACGATTCACTCAATAGCATCAACTACAAAGAGTAATCAACACCAGGAAAGTTTCCCCTATGAACTATAGCAAGATTCAACACAATTGTTACAACAATATGGAGATGGTGATGAGGGTGCTGATGGTGATGATGGTGGTTATGATGATGATCCCGATGAAGTCTAGCTTGATGGTGGTGTTGATGGCGACGATCTCCCATCTCCGGGAAGGAATTCCCCCAGCAGAAATCTGTCTACCGGAGAGATCTTTCTCTCTCGGTGTTTTCCGCCCCGCAGAGGCGGCGGAATCTTTGTGTGGTCGCTCCCCAAGTCTTAGGGTTTCGGGAGGAAGATATACGCCAGAGGGAAGAGGCTGGAGTGGGCCAGGGTGGCCACACCACTCCCTGGCGCGGCCTAGGCCTGCCCGCGCCATGGGGTGGTGTGGGCCCCTTGTGGCCCACCTCCACTCCATCTTCTGGCATCTTGAGTCTTCTAGAAAAATAGAATTTTCCGTATATTTTCCCGTATTTTCTGATCTTCGCGAGTTTTGCCTCCAAACAACAACTTTTCCATCAGAATCCTGACTGCAGCGGTCCATGCTCCAAAAGTCATCAACCATGCAAAAATAGATGAAATAACATAAGTATCACCTCTCAATATGAAATATATCAATGAATAATAGTGAATTAAGACATAGAATAGTGATGCAAAATGGACGTATCAACTCCCCCCAAGCTTACACTTCGCTTGTCCCCAAGCGAAACTGAGCTCAATAAACATGACCTCAGGTTTATGGAGTGAAGAGTCGATAAAAGAATACGGACAAGAAGCATCACATTCATCAAGTACATAGATCATAATAGAAGACAAATCACTATTATATAACTCAACTTGCAATGAGTAAAGGAAACACAATAAAGACACATAAAGTGAATCATAATTGGTAATGGCAAACTTAGCTCTTGGTCGAAGTATAGTTGATAATTTTCTAGAGTTCACAAATAGCTGGTTTTTCAATGATAGCTTTCAAAGTAGTAAACATCAGGATAAGAGCAATGTGCAAAACAAGGAACATAAGAAACATGATTGAATAAATCAACATATGAATGAATGAAACACAACAACTCAAAATACTTGCTAAGATAGAAGGGAATAGGTTTACTGACTCAACTACAAAGTAAAAGAAAGGGCCCTTCAAAGAGGGAAGCAGGGATTACAAGTCTCATAAAGAGCTCCCAAAAATTATGATACTTACTAGCTTTCAGCTCTCATTGCCCCTATCATAGGCATCTTTTAGGTGATTAAGGTTAAAGTGACACAACCAAGAGGATATGCTTGACAAGTTATAAATTGAAATCTCAAGCCCCTTACTTATGAGTACCAATCCTCATGCTACTCAACTTCAGTCACGAGCAAGCTCTTGTCATTATAAATACATGCGTATCATTGAGAACCGCCAACGGGGTACCCCTTGCACATGACACAGGAGATATCCCATAATCAAAATGACAAGGCAAGCAGACAGTGAGCATCTTAGCGATATTTTTATTTGCTATTTGCATAGGTTTTTATTGAGGATGCTTCATAGAATGCTCACTATAGTTATGCTGCAAGTTTCCACCATGATTAGGCATGGCTTAGGCTAGCGGCCCAAGCGTTTCTCTAACACACATATAAACTCCATGATCTTACAAGTTCCACTTTTATTTCACACCGCCGGGATCCATAAGCAAAAGAACATGATATCAACTAGGTACAAGTACCAACGAAGTGTTGAAAGCGGTCCCCATGATACATGGTTCTGCTAACTTCAACTCATAAAGCAAGCATATCATAACAAAGAAGGACCCAATGGTTCAAGTTTATTAAATGCAAGAAAATAAAGTGTGCCATCAAGTTTGTGAGAGCTTTAAGCACTAATTTTCACATAACAAGTTTAATTTGGGAGGTCGATAAAACAAGAATTTACTTTGAATAGCAATAATGCTAATAGGTAGGTATGGTGGACACAAATGGCAAAGGTTTTGGTTTAAAGGAGGTGGATGCACGAGAAGAATTCCCTCTCAGTACAGGTTTTTGGCTAGCAAGGCTGGGTAGCAAGTATAAGAGTTGAAGGAAACAAACAAACATACAAGTGATAAAAACAAACATGCAATCTTCCTTGGAAGCACAAAAGATCTTAACTAGAGAATACTAGACTTATGAGCAAATCAAGAAAGAAAGTTGATGAAATTATTTTTCTCTAGAGTACTTCTATATTTTCTTTCAACTCTCAAAAATAGTGTGCTACTGACCGAGCCAGGTTTGCCAAAACCAACTAAATTAACTCAATGATCCCAAAGTGCTACCAATACTAAAAACAAGATCAATCATATAACTACGAATTGAAAACTGACATAAGCTAAGCAAAAGAGTGAATGATAGAACTTCTCATTAATATTCCATAACGGAAACTCACACCAAGGGATACAAATCTAACGAGAGAGGGGACACTTCCATAATGAAAACCATACTACACAATAACTCCTCTATTCATAATAAGACTCTACTAATAAGGTAAAAAGATAGAAGATAGTGATATGATACCGCGGCACTCCCCCAAGCTTGGAACAAACCAAGGGGATGCCAAACCTGATGACGAATTACTCCTTCGGTGGTGGTGGTATTCTCTCGATGAGCTCCTTGATCAGTTTCCCCAAGTCCTCAATCTCGAAGGTGAGATTATGAATAAGCTGCGAGTTTTGCTCAATGCGGCTCATGATCATGTCGGGTTGAGAATTCCAGCTCTTGCTATTCTTTCCCCACTCTTCCTCCTTGAAGTCTTATTTTCCTACATGGCTAGAACGAGGCAAATCCCAATTGGAGGGTAATTTCTCCTTGGGCATATTCTGGTATTGATGCTCATGGATAAGGGTATGGAAAGGATTCCTGGTGCGTGGAGGAAGTGACCGTGGAGCCAAACTGTGACGAGGAGCTTTCCCCAGTCTCCGCATGCAGTCCTTCTGATCTTGGCAGGTTTCACCACTCCAATGCTTGCAATGGTGGTGCCTGTATGCGGACGTTGGCCTTGCTCCTCTTCACCTTCACTCTTGATCTCCTTCTCCTTTCCGGGGTCTTGGAGGTCTTCTCCCATGGGATCCTTCCCTTTATCCTTGGCGGACACCATTGTGCTTCTAAGCTCTCAAAGAATATGTCCTGACAGAAATAGATCGAAACAAAAACACGACGAAAACACAATATACGAACCTCGGAAGATCCGGGGGGTTATATATTACGAAGTTTCATATCAAAAAGGAAGGTACTAGGAGAAAACGAGTCGGAGGCGGAGTCCGGTGTGGCCTCACCACCTGGTGGCGCGGCCAGGGGTGGACCCGCGCCATGGGGTGGTGTGGGCCACCCTGGCTCCGGTTCCGCCCCTTTTTCACTTCGTAGCTTTCCTCATTGACTGAAAACTGCAAAAATATAGTTGGATTGTATTTTCGCGGAACTTTTCTTACCAGAATTGTTACCTAGTTGGAAACGGACTCTGCATGTCTCTGAATTTGGTATTAAGTGGATCCTTCTGGAGTAATCACTTGAATATCATCGATATCTTCATCTTCATATACTTATTACTTGAGTCATAAAACCTTTCTCTTTCTTATTACACCATTATCTCCACTTCCTGGAATTTTTTTTCACACAAAACTTCACACAGTTCTCATTAGCAACATTAATATAAGTGAAGTGATAAAACCTTTTGAGTCCAACTTCGACTGAAAACCATCAAAACAAAATTTACTGTAGCAACTCCTTTCGAAACCCAAAAAGAATTCAAAAAGGAAGTCGAATAAAGAAGCAAATGCAAGATTGGCAAAATCTGTCAAAACAGACCAGCAGGTAAAGATCAATTTTTTCGAAAATCTTCTGTTGCTCAAATCAAAAAGTGCAAAACTAAAGAAAGTTAAATAACAACCTGGGGCAGAAGCACAAAAAATTACAGCTCAATCCTACATACAGAGATCTCTCACGAATTTTTACTGTGAAGCACAAAAATCTGTTTCGGGACAGCAACTTCCCCAAATCTTACTTCTCTCTCATTAGAGGTTGATCTTGACACAAAAACCAAACAAAACGGATAAGGAGCGGTTATTACCAAAGTAATAACTTCCAAGACTCAAAGAAACAAAAACAAACTGAAAGCAAAAACAAATTGGGTTGTCTCTCATAAAGCTCTTTCTTTATAGCCATTAAGATGGGCATGATAATTTTGAAGAAGCTCTCATAGGGATATGATTTGAAGTGAAAGAGAGCGTTAAGAAGCAAAAACACACACATTTAAGTCTAACCCACTTCCTATGCAAGGGAATTTTGTAAACAAACAAGTTATTGGAACCAAAGGCAACTTGCATAAGAAGGCAAAAGAAGTGCAACATAAAAACTTCCAGCATAAAACGAGGAAACTTGATATTATTGAGATGCACGAGAACACTTTTCCCTCTCTCATAATAACTTTCAGTATCATGCATAAACTTAACAATATAGCTATCATAAGGACTATCATAGCAATGATCACTTATTCTAACAGAAAACACAGGAATTCTAGCTCTCATAACACTACTTTGTGAAACAATATTAGAGGTATCCTTACAAAGGATAGTGTGTCCCTCTTTTTCATACTTAGCAACAAAGTCTTTCGCATTTGCTATTATAGGTTCATCAACCATTTGTTTATCAAGTTCAATAGCTTTACTCATACTTTCATTAATCATACTAGCTATCATAGAATGTTCCTTTACCTTAACTAGAAAAGGCATTTTCTCAATATAAGGTTTAGGTAAAACATGACTAGCAGTATAAACTTCAGTATTTCTTGCAGGAACACTCTTAGCAATATATTTATAAGGTTTATGATACTTATTCCACTTCTTTTTAGGCACTTCAATATAAGAAGCAAAGGACTTAAAATAAGAAGCAATAGCTTGAGAGTCTAAACCATAAGCATTTTTAATATTTTGAAAGTCATCAGTCCCCATAAAAGATTCAATGCATTCATAATCATTATTTATACCTGACTTTATACCTTTGTCATTTTACCAAGCTTCAGCATTGTCTTGAATACGATCCAGAAGGTCCCATTTAACTTCTTCTTCCATGCGAGTGAATGATCCAGCACAAGAAGCGTCCAATAAATCCTTATCATGTAGAGGGAGGCTTGCATAAAAGTTATTGATGATAATATTGTTGGGGATCTCATGAATGGGACATTTGAGCATTAGTAACTTCAACCTCCCCCAAGATTGAGTTGTACTCTCTCCATCAAGAGGCCAAAAGTTGTATATTTGATTCCGATCTTTATGAATCTCACTAGGAGGATAAAACTTTGAATAAAAGAGAGGAACTATTTCCTCCCATTCCAGAGCTTGACCATTCTTCAGCAGCTTATACCATTCCTCAACTCTTCCTTTCAGTGATAATGAGAATAACTTCTTCTTGACTTGATCTGTAGTAATACCTGCACACTTGAACAACCCGCATAATTCATGTATAAAGAGTAAATGATCATCGGGATGGACAGTTCCATCCCCAACATAATAGTTATCCATAACACGATCAATAATTCTTGTAGGTATTTTGAAAACATCTTTCTCAGCAGGTGGTGGCTTATCTACTACCTTAGCAGTGGTAGTAGCATTACCAAATAAGAAACTCAACGAATTATCCATAATGAAAATAAAGCAACTAGCAGAAGTAAACAGTACTCACAGTAGAAGTTTCCTTTACCAGTTCCACTCTCCAATAACGCTTCACTCCCCGGCAACGGCGCCAGAAAATAGTCTTGATGACCCACAAGTATAGGGGGTGTATCCCAGTATTTTCGATAAGTAAGAGTGTCGAACCCAACAAGGAGCAGAAGGTGCTAGCTAGTGGTATGGATCAGGAATTCTCTGCAAATACTTAGCAAATAGATTTTTAGGGGTTTTCGATAAAGCAAGTAAACAAAGTACGAGTAAGTAAAAGACAGTAGGAATAAATGCAGCAAGTGGCCCAATCCTTTATGCAGCAAAGGACAAGCCGGTTGTATTTCTATAGATGACCAAACGTTCTCGAGGACACATGGGAAGACTGTCAAGTGCTTTCGCTTCATATAGTCGATTAATCTTATCTAGCTTGCTAAGTGTTGTGTGGGTGAACCTGTGCTAATGTACCGTCCCATCCAAGACTTAATACATACTTGTGATTAAACCCCCTTGCAAACATCCATAAGTACAAGAAAGTAATTAAGGTAAAACCTAACCACAACTTTAAACTCTAAGACCCTTACATCCCTTGTGCAATGGTTTCCTAACGGGGGTTCAGGTTTCTGTCACTCCGGCAACCCCTACAATTAGTAGCCAAATACACAATGCATTCTCCTAGGCCCATATAGGTGAAGTGTCATGTAGTCGACGTTCACATGACACCACTAGAAGAAGTACACCACAACTTAAATAACAATCTATTTAATCTCTCTCAACACAACTCCACTACTAACAACAAGACTTCTCCCATGTCCTCAAGAACAAAACAAACTACTCACAAGACATCATATGGATCATGATCAGAGATGGAGTAATGATGTATAACAATCTGAACATAAACAATAATTCAACGGTTCACTCAATAGCATCAACTATAAAGAGTAATCAACACTAGGAAAGTTTCCCCTATGAACTATAGCAAGATTCAACACAATTGTTACAACAATATGGAGATGGTGATGAGGGTGCTGATGGTGATGGTGATGATGATGATGATGATCCCGATGAAGTCCAGCTTGATGGTGGTGTTGATGGCGATGATCTCCCCTCTCCGGGAAGGAATTCCCCCAGCAGAAATCTGTCTACCAGAGAGATCTTTCTCTCTCGGTGTTTTCCGCCCCGCAGAGGCGGCGGAATCTTTCTATGGTCGCTCCCCCAAGTCTTAGGGTTTCGGGAGGAAGATATACGCCAGAGGGGAGAGGCTGGAGTGGTCCAGGGTGGCCACACCACTCCTTGGTGCGGCCTAGGCCTGCCCACGCCATGGGGGTGGTGTGCCCCCCTATGGCCCACCTCCACTACATCTTCTAGCATCTTGAGTCTTCTGGAAAAATAGAATTTTCCGTATATTTTCCCGGATTTTTTGATCTTCACGAATTTTGCCTCCAAACAGCACCTTTTCCATCAGAATCCTGACTGCAGCGGTCCATGCTCCAAAAGTCATCAACCATGCAAAAATAGATGAAATAACATAAGTATCACCTCTCAATACGAAATATATCAATGAATAATAGTGAATTAAGACATATAATAGTGATGCAAAATGGACGTATCAGTCTCTCACTTATATTCACCTGATCCACCAATCCCTCACCCTCATATAAATAATAGGGGTGATCCACCCAAGCTTACTGCATCTTCCTTTAATATATGACAATTCTTGATGAAATCTCATGTGTGCAGTTTGTCCATTGAGATATGGAGGATCACTGAAGGTGGTCTCCATGTTGGGGATCCTAACAACTTGACAAGAAGAGAAGTTGTTGATAGTCAACTCAACGCAACCGCTCTACACATGATTCAGCTTGGTGTGGGTCCGAAGGACATGCCACATATTGAACACCTCAACACCACCAAGGAAGCTTGGGATGCCCTCACCGACCTATTCATTGGAAATGAGATCATGAGAAGAAATAGGTATGATGCTCTAAGCAATGAAGTTGAAGGGTTCTATATCTTGGATGGTGAGGACCACGAAGACATGTATAGAAGGCGCAAGGGCATTGCCACAACCTTTAGTAAGCATGGTGCCACACATGTTGATGATGCATGGATCAATAGGAAATATGTGAGTGCTCTCATGCCATTTTATCCCACCGATTTTAAGAGATTACAAGGTAGACACAACTATCACCAAATGACTTCCAACGAAGTCATGCAAGAAATGGCTGCATTCAAAGTTGCAGCAAAGGACATCGAAGATGCTCGTGCCCGAGTAATTGGAATGCAAAAAGGTGTGAATGTTGCATTGAAGGCCAATGTCATTGAGCAAGATGAAGACGATACGAGCTTTGACATAGTCTCCATGAGTTGTCCCGAGGAGGTTAAGCATGCTCATGGTGAGTACATGGTGTTCTACGCAAGAAATTTTTGGAAGGACCCAGCCAAAGCCAAATCTGAACTTGAGCGCAAGAATGGGTCAAGTGGAAGAAAAGAAAATGGTCGAAAACTGAGGTCTTGGTACAATTGCGGTGACCGTATGCACTTCGTAGCCGAATGCCCCTATCAAAGTAGACAAGACCATGGGGGAAGACTAATTCTCAAAGAAAAGTCAAAGGCTCCTCGCAAGAAGCCATTTGTCAAGAAGAATGGCTCTTACAAGAAACAACCAAAGATTGTATTGGTAGCCCAAGAGGAGTACTCATCCACTAGCAAAGATGAAGAAGGTGATGATAGTTCAAGAGAGGTGGATACAATAGCCACTACGTCTACACCAACCGCTTCACTCTTCGACTCTCCAAATGAGAATATCTACAACAAGAACATCACTTGCCTCATGGTAAGAGGTTCTGAGGTATCACCTACCATCACTTCCTTTCCTAAGACTACCATGAATACCGATATGGATGATGCCACTAGTCTTAAGGTTAAGGAAGAAGTTATTACATTGAATTGTTTTATAAATAACTTGCAAGGTGAATGCAAAATGCATTTTGAGGCTCTCATGAGTCAACTTTCTCACTCGGAAGAACTCCTTGAAGAAAAGGGCAGACCTAAAAGGGAGGATGCAATGAAAATTACATCTTTGAAAAATGCTCTAGAAGAAGAAGAGGAAATTCAAGCCTCTCTTTAAGAGAGACTTGATTCAATTGAGGAGTCCAATGACGAACTCTTGGCCAAACTTGTGAAGGAACGGGATCATGCTATTGCTAAGGTAAAGAAGTTAAAAATAGATAAGGTTGAATTTGGCGCTGCTCATGCTAGACTTTCCAAGAAGTATGAGGCACTTGACATTGCTCACAAGGCTTTGGAGAGTGAATACTCTATTCTCAATGAGTCTCATGACCAGCTCCAAACTCGACTCACCAAGTATGATGTCCCTAGCATCTCTACATCAATGTGCAATCATGAAGACATTCTTCAAGAAAATGCAAGGTTGAAAGTTGAGCTTGCCAATTCATCTCAGCCCAAAGGTAAGGAAGTCTTTGATGAGATCCTGAGCAAGGAAAGGTCAAACAATGGAAAGGAGGGACTTGGTTATGTTCCCAAGACCAAAAATAAGAAGAACAATAAAAGGAATACCAAGAATACTCAAGCAGACAAGCACCATTGAAAAGAACATCACAAAGGACAAGACTAACTATGTTGGTTTTCCAGGGTCTAATAATCCTCATTATGAGTTATTTCGTGATTATTATGGTGGTGTTTATGCTAGTTATGTAGGTCCTTATGATAATTACATTGCTTGGTCTATTTGGGTTCCAAAGACCCTTGTTACTAACATGATAGTACCCATTGAATAATGGGTACCTAAAACCAAGAAGTAATTTTCTTGCAGGGCTATGCTTCCGGTGGGTCGAAATGGGTGCTTGATAGTGGATGCACAAGTCATATGATCGAAAGCAAGGAGATCATCATGGAGATGAGGCCTAATCATGATCAAATAACTATCTCTGATGGTGAGAAGTCCAAATCAAAGGTATTGGGTCTCGGCATAGTTGTGGTTGCCCACGATATCTCTCTCATGCAGGTCATGCTTGTTAAGACCCTTGGTTACAATTTTACTTTCTGTTCGTGCCCTTGGTAAGATGGGGTTTGCAGTTTTCATTGATGATGATATTGTGGTACTCTTGTGGAGCAAGTCACTTAAGGTCGCTTTCGTTGGGTATGTCGAAAATGTCTTATATGTGGTGGACTTTTCAGGGAAAACCACTTCAGGTCTGATGTGCTTATTCAGAAAGACCGATGCGGGCTAGTTGTGGCATCGCCGCCTAGACCATGTCAACATCAGAACTTTGCAAAATCTTCACAAGGGTGGTCACATCCTTGGACTAAAAGATAATGTTTCCTTTGCCAAAGGTCATGTTTGCAGGGATTGTGTTGAAGGAAAGATGCACGACTTCCCATCAAAGGAAGACAATTATTTCATCAAAGAGGATCCTAGAGCTTCTTCATGTGGATCTCTTTGGTCCTCCATCTTATGCAAGCCTACATAGGAACAAGTATTACCTGGTGATTATTGATGACTATTCAAGATACACATGGGTTTACTTCTTCAAGCAAAAAAGTGAAACTCAACAAACCGTCATTGACTTTGCCAATGAGGTGCAACATCGACACACTGTCCCCATATTGGCAATAAGAAGCGACAACGGCTCCGAGTTCAAGAACTACACCCTGAATTAATTCTTGAGTGAAGAGGGGATAAGACATCAATATTCCGCTGCGTATATCCCTCAACAAAATGGTGTAGCTGAGAGGAAGAACCAGACCTTGATGGATATGGCAAGATCTATGTTGGCTGAATTCAAGTCACCATACAACTTTTGGGCTAAAGCCATATCCACCGTGTGTCACTCATCAAACCGGCTCTACCTCCGCAAGCTCTTGGACAAGACCCCATATGAGATACTTACCGGTAACAATCCAAACATTTCATACTTCCGGGTATTTGGTTGTAAGTGTTTCTTTCTCATTAAAGGGGTTCGTTTATGTAAATTCGAGTTTAAGGCTTTATAAGGTATTTTTGTTGGTTATGGTGCCGAATCCCACACTTATAGAGTCTACAACAAGACCAACTAGATTGTTGTGGAATCTTGTAGTGTGGTGTTCAAAGAGAATGACGGCTCCCATGTGGGGCAAGTTGATGTTTGTGATACAGATGTTGAAATGCCCCAAAAGGCCATGAAAAGAATGGTTATGGGATTCTACCACCCCGTTGAGGAATCCCTTGTGGCGGATCGGGAAGGACAATGCTCTACTCAAGTAGAGCCCTCATCTACACAAGATCAACAAAAACCACCTGATGAACCAACTACTACACCGACACAACAATCTTTTGACGATCATCAAGACGGAGCCCCAGGCCGGATTATCCGCCCCTGCATCACCTGCACCACCCAGGAACAACGACAATGTTGCTGAAACTCCTAGGCCTGGTTATCCCGCCCTAGAAGCTCATAACAACACCCTCCTATTATGGGTGCAGATCAAGATCAAGGGCATGCTTCATCTCCAATTGCTAGCACTGAACAATCTGCTGAACAAGCTAATAGTCATTATGATGAGTGATACGTCGTAAACGTATCTATAATTTTTGATGCTCCATGATTGTTTTGTATCAACTATCTTATGTTTTGTCTACACTTTGAGGCATTTTTATACATTTTCTGGAACTAACCTATTGACAAGATGCCGCAGTGCTAGTTGCATGTTTTCTGCTGTTTTTGGTTTTAGAAAATTTAGTAAAGAAATATTCTCGAAATTGGATGAAACAAAAGCCGAAGTTCCTATATTTACTGACACAAGACGGAGTCCAAAGTAGAGACGGAGGAGGGCACCGAGGCGGCCACCGACCTCGCCTCTTCGCCTATATATTCCCCCTCGACCCCCCGAGATGAAAACTCTAAACACAAGATCAGAATTGCACGAAAAGTTCCGCAGCGCCGCCGCCACCGAAGAGGAGATTCAGGGGACAGAAGTGTCTGTTCCAGCACGCTACCGGGATGGGGAAGTGCCCCCGGAGCCATCTCCATCGACTCTATCGCCATCTCCATTGCTGTTGCTGACTCCCATGATGAGGAGGGAGTAGTTCTCTCTCGAGGATAAGGGCTCTACCGGTAGCTATGTGTTCATCTCTCTCTCTCTCTATGCGTGATTTTATTGAGATTATGAGCTTTGTAATATAGTTGAATAAGTAGATCTATTCTTCTACTCAATTGCTTTAATTAATCTCTGCTTATCCCCACGTGTGTGAAGTTGACAGTGTGCACACCGTGTGGCACTTAGGTTAAGGTTACAGAAATACTTATCATGAGTATAATTTGAGTTGGATGTCTCCATGAGATTGTGGTGTTTGTTGGAACCATCTAGCGCTCAAGGTGATAGTGAGGGGTTATCTAGATGGGGAATGCGAACTATATTAAGTATAAATAATAAAGATATTTATTGTCATATCTCAAATATTCATAATAAGTTACCATGCTATAACTATATTAAGCGGAAACATTAGTACACGTGTGGTATGTAAATAAACCAAATCCCTAGTAGCCTCTAGTTAGCTATCTCATTGGTCAACTGATGATCGAGGGTTCCTGATCATAGGCATTTATGTTAACTGACAATTGGGTCATGTCATTAGACGAATGGTGTGATTTACACACACCTAACCAAAGTATTGCCGTGAGATCCAGTCACGAAGTTTAGTATTGCGATATCTAGTAAAACCTAGTAACCCATTCCATTGACCATGAGATCTTGTCTAATCACTATCACTCGAGGCTATCGACTGCATCAACTGTCACACCGTAACATGGTGATCATAAAGGTGTCTCTCAGGTATTCCGAATGGGTAGGTTGAGGCGTATGTATCAAGATCAGATTTTTCCCATCCACGTGACGGATAGATACCCTGGGCGCACTCGGTGAGATTACATCTACAAGTTTTCAAATATGTGACTATGTTACGGGGATATAATATTATGAGAACGAGTAAATATGTTTGTCAGTAACAATATCGAACTAGATATAGAGATACCGAAGATCAAGTCTTGGATAAATTAGGTATCGTATAGCAAAGGGAATGAGACTCGATGTTGAAGGTTTAAGCATCAAGTTAATTCGTGGAATGCATGGGGGCCATCATGGTTTTCAAGACCCCGTTGTTAATCATTGATCTCGGAGATGTCTTGATCATGTCTATGCATTCCCAAACCGTAAGGTGGCACGCTTAAGGGTAGATGATGCTTAGGGATTGATCCGAGATCGTAGGAGAAAAAAGAGAGAATTTCGGAATATTTCCGTGGTGGTACCGGAAAGGTTCCGGGGACAGCCAATAATGATTGGTGGGGTCCAAAAGGTGTTTAGGAGTAAGAGGAATTAAATAATATTTTTTTGAGGAAGGAATTAAATAATATATATTAGATATTAATTAAGTAAATTAATATTAAATATATATTTTAATTGGATTTTAGGGGCAGCCCACCTAAATGGGCCTAACACGGAGGGGAGGCCTATGGTAGGATGCCACCCCAAGGAGGGCCAAGGGGGCAGCCCATGTGGGGCACATATGTGGCCGGGTGCGAATAGTCCCATCCCGCGCGTTCCTCCTTGTGCTCCTCCTCCTCCTATATAAAGAGGGGAGCCCCTCCCCTCAAATCAATCAGTCAATTGGCTTTTGCATCTCCTCTCTCTCCCTCATGTGTCGTTCCCAAGTTGTAACGTGCATACGACGACAAGGGTTTCTCCACCATACGCATGTCGTCGTGCTATTAGAATCTCGGCCCAGATTAATCTTCTTCTGCTGCTTCACTAGACTCTAGCCCATTGGACGTCTCTACACCGGATGTGTGTAGAACTTTGGAGGTGCCGCCAGTTGTGGCACTAGACGCTTGGATGCCTATACGATATTGAGGTCGTCTACACCGTACGACTATATCGGCAAGGTTTGAATATGAACGTAATCCCGTTTTTCGGTCTTCAAAGATATGAACATTAAATCCCTCCATTACCTTACATCTGCATAGAGTAGATCTTGACTATATCATTCTCATTGCTATGATTTTTTTTGTTTTCTGCTGCCGAAACCCTTCAGTGCTGGATAACAGAGAGAGTGGCAGCCGAAAGTGAGGAGGGTTGTGCATCATTACTGGGTAGACGCCACTGAACTTTAGGCATCAAAATAGGGTGGCGATGGAAATTTAGCGGTGTTGGGAGTGGAGAGACAAAGTAGGGTAGGGTAAATGGTTATGTCGTTATTGTGTGGATACCACCTATCAGTATCCTACGTGGCAATGTTTGTCAGGCATGTCCAACACTCCCATGCATGTCGGGGCTGGCGAGGGAGTTTTGGATAGTATGGACCGTGGAATTTTCGGCATGGTATTGGGAGGATGGCTAGGAGCCCATTTTGTGTTCGGTTGCCCAATAGTCTTATTGGAGCACTATTGGTAGCGCCGCATAGCCCATTGTCCCGATATCCTCCCCCACGTGCTCTAGCAACCATAAGCGCCTCCCCTCCTTCAACCGGAACCACAATCGGGCCGCATAAGGTGGACCTTTTATATTTGTGATGCCAAGCTCGATGTAGAGAATAATTTGGAAAAAGGGTACAAATATTACATATGCTTTCGTGAGGTTCTGCAAACATCGTCCGCCCATGCCATATAAACATTTTTTGAATTTGTCTCATTCAATTTGCCGTGGCCAATAGGCTTTTGTTGCTGCAGTGGAATATTTACTGCATACCCACTTTTTCAAGCATTAGTATCTTTGAAATGCTGCAACTTTTTATTGCACAGGTTTTTTATTGTGGTGATGTTGCAATGGTATAAGAATGCATTAGTATTTTGAAATATTGCAACTTTTTATTGCACAGGTTTGACATCTTTGTATAAAAATGGTGCGGTGATGTTGCAATAGTAGAAGAATGTTTCTACTCGGATGGGCGGGATTATATATGTTGCGATTGACGAACAGAGCAAACCGCGCATTTTATGTTGATCCGACGGTTGAAGAGGCGCTTGATCATCCCCCCAGATCGGGTGACCGACTGCTAGCGCTTTCCTAACGATTACTAACATGTTACCGGACGCTAGACCAACTAATCATCATTACTTAATCATCCGAGGTCCAACAGATACGCAGCCTTAGCTAGCTTAGCTTGACGCCCACTTCACATGTATTTTGTTTGGTGGTTCTTGTAACGTTTCACTCCATGGCCCTCCTGTACACCTGCATGCATGGATTTTCTTTGGGTTTAATATCCTGCATATTCTTCTTGTTAGATCCCATAGGATCACCTAGTTCACGATTAGAGCCACAAAAGGGAGATCAGATGTTGTGTACCTTGATCTGGAGGTCCAGCCATGGCCTCCTCTTGCTTCTTCCACTTCTGCCTTCTTGTGCTGGTTCTTCCTAGTGCTTTAGGTGCTGGCTTGATCAGTGAGCAGGGGAGAGTGAGAGAGAGAAGAGCCCCGCTGACGAGGGTTTTGGAGAAGGAGGGAGCGCTGAAGGCATCAATCGGCTAGCAAACAAGCACACATGGACGCAAGGTTTACCCAGGTTCAGGCCTCATAGAGGTCCCTACTCCTGCTTGTCTGCTCTAGAATTATCGAAGGAATCAAAGATTATAGGGGTGCGCCGATGCAGTCTGGCGATGGTCGTGGAAACTAGGGTTGTGATTGTCCTCCTCGCCACCCCTCCTAGCCTTTATATAGATAGGCTAGGTCTCGGGTAGCAGGTCGAGTCGGTTACAGATTAGGGTTTGTCCCTTTGAACTTGCTATCTTAAGCTCCTTCTTGTGCTGCAAGTAATCGAAGAGTCCGTGGGTCACCCGAATCCTGTATTGGGCCTTGGCAACGCCGTGGGCTTCTGCTGTATCTAAAACATATATGCCAAGCTCGAGTACCTATAGGGTATACCCATGTCAGTAGTCCTCGAGTGTCCAGTGGAATCATAGATTCGACTAGAAACTTTATGAAGTCTTTCGAGTGCATGACTGGGCATTTTTTCGAGTGTTTTGTTTATGTCATAGGGATTGTTGATATACGTGCCAGATTTATCCGATGTATCGATATCAGTTAACTACCTTAGGGCAAAATAACGCAATCTACTCAAACTCGAGTCCCTGGACTCGAATTCGAAAAAGTGCTGGCGTAATTCGACTCAGGCCGCGGAGGTCTTATAGGAGTCGGATTCCAGTGTATAAGTGTGAGCACTCGACGCGTCCGTCAAGGCATGTTCATCGTACTGATATGTTGCAAACGTATCTATAATTTTTGATGTTCCATGCTTGTTTTATATCTACTTTCTTATGTTCTGTCCACACTTTGGAGTACTTTTATGCATTTTCTAGGACTAACCTATTAACAAGGTGCTATAGTGCCAGTTGCCTCTTTTCTGCTGTTTTTGGTTCCAGAAAAGTTAGAAAATGAATATTCTCGGAATTGGACCGGACAAAAGCCAAAGTCGATATTTTACCGGAAGACTCACGGAGCCAGAAGACGAGACGGAGAGGGGCCAGGGCTGGCCACACCACCTGGTGGCGCGGGCTAGGCTAGGCCGCGCCAGGGGGTGGTGTGGGCCCCTCCGGCCTCCACCAACCTTGCCCTTTCGCCTATAAGAAGCCTCCGATGAGAAAACCCTAAATCCTGGAGCCTCCAGACACGAAAAGTTCCACAGCACCACTGATACATTGCAAATGTATCTATAATTTTTGATGTTCCATGCTTGGTTTTATCTACTTTCTTGTGTTTTGTTCCAACTTTGGAGTACTTTTCATATGATTTCTTGGACTAACCTACTAACAAGATGCCACAATGCCAGTTGCCTGTTTTCTGCTGTTTTTGGTTCCAGGAAGTCAGAAAATGAATATTCTCGGAATTGGACGGGACAAAAGCCAAAGTTACTATTTTCCCGGAAGACTCACGGAGCCAGAAGGAGAGTCGAAGAGGGGCCATAGGGTGGCCACACCCTCCCTTGGCACGGGCCAGCCTAGGCCGCGCCAGGGCATGGTGTGGGCCCCCTGGCCAGCCACCGACCTTGCCTCCTTCGCCTATAAGAGCCTCCCGATACAGAAACCCTAAGTAGTCAATCAGAAATCCACTAAAAGTTCCGCAGTGCCGCCGCCACCGAAGGGGAGATTCAGGGGACAGAAAGTCTCTGTTCCGGTACCCTGCCAGGACGGGAAAGTGCCCCCGGAGCCATCTCCATCGATCTCCACCGCCATCTCCATCACCATTGCTGATTCCCATGATAAGGAGGGAGTAGTTCTCTCTCGAGGCTAAGAGTTCTACTGGTATCTATGTGTTCATCTCTCTCTCTCTATGCGTGATCATACTGTGATCATGAGCTTGTAATCTATAGATCTACCTTGCTACTCAAGTGCTTTAATAGATCTCTGCTCTCCCCATGTGTGTGAAAGTGACAGCGTGCACACCATGGTGACACTTAGGCTAGAGATTACAAATACTTGTTATGAGTTATATTTGGAGTTGGATCTTTCTATGAAATTGTGGTGTTTGTTGGAACCATCTAGTGCTCAAGGTGACAGTGTGGGGTTTTCTAGATGGGAAAGGCTTACTTTGAGGTGTGCTGTTATAGCCCTACCAACGATTAGTGTCCAATCAAAGAGTAGTTAAGAGTAGTATCATGAAGATAATATATTTATATGAGAGTGTTCACTAGTGAAAGTATGGTCCCTAGGCCTTGTTTCTAAGCACTGAAACACCGTTTGCTATTAGATCTATTACATGTTTGCTTGCTTCCTTCTTTATTTCAGTTTGCCTTTAGTCTTTTCCACGCCATCAAGCTATCTTCTATCACCGTTACCACTTTATAATTATCTATACCACTTGTATTTCACTATCTCTTCACCGAACAAGTGCACCTATACACCTGACAAGTGTATTGGGTGTGTTGGGGACACAAGAGACTTCTTGTATATTGATTGCAGGGTTGCTTGAGAGGGGATACCTTTGACCACTTCCTCCCTGAGTTTGATAAACCTTGGGTGATCCACTTAAGGGAAACTTGTTGCTGTTCTACAAACCTCTGCACTTGGAGGCCCAACAACTGTCTACAAGAATAGAAGTGCGTAGACATCAAGCTATTTTCTGGCGCCGTTGCCGGGGAGGTAAGGTAAAAGGTACTCACATCCTCCGGTGTGAGTGCTCGAAGTTATTTCCTTTAGATTCTGCAATTTTGTCTTTTTGTTTCTTGTTTTCACTAGTTAGGCTTATTGGAAAACAACAAAAAAATTAGAGAGCTTTATAGTATTTATCTTGAATTAGGACATGAAGTGTTTGAAGAGAAAATTAAAAAACCTATGGAACTTTATTTGCATGCTAATAGCAATGTTGTTAGTATGAATTCTTTGGACACCATTATTGCTAATGCTATGGAAAAGTCTAAGCTTGGGGAAGCTAGTTTTTATGAGAATGATCTTTTTAGTCCCCCGAGCATGGAGGAGAAAATTTACTTTGATGATACTCTACCTCCAATATATGATGATTACAATGATAAATATGATATTTTCAGTCCACCTACTATTGAGGAGGAAAGTAAATATGATTACAATATGCCTCCTATATTTGATGATTATGGTGATGAAAATAATAATGATAGCTATTTTGTTGAAATTGCTCCCACTACAATTAATAAAAATGACTATGTTTATGTGGGGAGTGTTAATTCTTTTATGCATGTGGCTCATGATAAGAATGTTTTATGTGATAGTTATATTGTTAATTTTATTCATGATGCTACTGAAAGTTATTATGAGAGAGGGAAACATGGTTTTATGTATCTCAACAATAGTAAGTTTCCCATCATTATGTTGAAATTTTTGAAGTTGCACTTGTTTTTCTTTCCTATGCTTGTTGCTTTGTGGTTTCATGAATTGTTTCTTTACAAGATTCCTATGCATAGGAAGTGGGTTAAACTTAAATGTGCTTTAAATTTGCTTCTTGATGCTCTCTTTTACTTCAATTCATATTTCTTATGTGAGCATCTTCTCAAACTATCATGCCTAACTTAAAGGCGTTAAAGAAAAGTACTTATTATGAGATAACCCAAAAGTTTTAGATGAGTCTTGGAAGTTATTACTTCAGTAATAACAGCTCCTTGTCCTTTTTATTTGCCTTTTGTGCCAAGAGTAACCTCTAATGAGAGAGAAGTAATGATTGGGAAAGTTGCTGTCCTGAAACAGATTTCTGTGCTTCACCGTAAAAAATACGTGTAAAATCTCTAAACGTCTTTTTGAGGCGTGAATTTTTGTGCTTCTGCCCCAGGTTGTTATCTAACTTTCGTTAGTTCTATACTTTTCGATTTGAGCAACAGAAGGTCTTTGAAAAAATTAGTCTTTACCTGCTGGTCTGTTTTGACAGATTTCTCCATTTTCTGCATTTGCTTCTTGTTGGTTCCTTTTTGAGTTCTTTTGGGGAATTGAGCTTTTTGAGGGAAGTGCTTCAGTAGCTAGTGTTCTAATGGAAGTTTATTGGTGTTAGAACTGAACCTTAAGACCTATTATCTTGAGTGCACTAATGTTGCTAATAAAGATTGTGTGAAGTTTTGTATGAAGGAAAAATTTCAGGTGTATGGAAGGAAATGAGTAATGAGATGAAGGATGTACTAAAGCTCAACCTTGGGGATGCCACGCGTGTCACCCCAAGAAATATCCAAGAAGTACAAGCGTCGAAGCTTGGGGATGCCCAAGGCATCCCCTTCTTCATCAATAAAAATTCCAGGTTTCTTCCAAACGCTTTATTTTTATTGTTTCATGCACAGTTGTGTTGTTCTTGGAGCGTCTTCTTTTCGTTTTCGTTTTGGTTTTTCGTTTGCTTTTGTTTGCTTAGTTTTCTGAATAAATTGGTTGGACCCCCTCTTTCATACATTGGTTTGCAAATAGTTTGGTTTGGTTTGGAAAAGAGTAGGAAAGTTCATGCTTAAGTGGTAAAGAGAGCTTGTTTTTGACTGTGGCCTATGCTTTGTCATGTCATGCTTGATATTGTTTTAGCTTTATGCTTAGTATTCTTTGCTGTAGCATGACTTGTTATAAACAATTGAGATTGCTTAATGTGCCTTGGATGAATCATGCGTTGTTTTAGCATATTAGAGCATAGTATAGTGGTATTCTCCTTTGATGCTTTATTTGGGTTGACTTGGCGCATGCTCACACCATGTTATGACTATCTCAAGTCACCATAGCCTTTATGATCCTTTAGTTTTCAACTTGTATGTAAGATCTCACCATAATAAGGTAAGATCCCTGTGATTGCAGTGCTAGTCCCTGGATCGAAAATGCTAGCACCCACAGTTTAAGATGAAGTACACAGAAACAAAGGTCATTATTACATCGCATATCCAGGAATATAATGCTTCTTACAACTCACTTAGCCCAAGGCTAAGACACTTCAAGTTCACATTACATAGCATAATAATAATAGAGTCTTTAGACTTCATGTGCCACAGGCAAGCATGTCGAGTGTAGACCCGCAACCCTACTCATCATCAGAGTATCCTGCAACATAATAAGTTACAGCCACAAGGGTCAATACATTTGGAATTGTATTGGCAAGTGATACCGGAGATACTTAGTATAATCCAACAACTACATGAATATATGGCTAAGTGGGGTTATGGTTGGCTTTGCAAAAAGCTGGTTTAACTTATAGTTTTTGAGGAGTAAGTTTTTCTCATTCTACACTAAGGTACCATTGATAGACATCACTGAACCTCTACCCATGTTCACCCACAAGTTTTTAACTTAGAGAAATTTGGATGAGGAGATTATTGAACTACTTCACTGTCTTGAGGCTCAGAAGTTGTCCATAACCAGGGACACGGCTAAGTACTTAGTTTTACCCTCTCGAGAGGTGGTGCACTTTCCCCACAAGACTCGACATGCATCGAGACAAGACTTTTCAGAAGCAATCCCTTAGACCACACAGACGTGTTCCATCCTATCATATCTACCACCTTCTGTCCGTCTGGCTGAGTTCTTGCAACTTAGTTGGTCAAGGCAGAGCCCATATGCCATGTGGTTGCACTGGAAGCTTCATGACAAGAATGTCTCCAATCTCTTTGTTCCTGGGTGGCCATCCACAAGTGTGATACACCAGCTGACCATAGACATGGCCCTTGGGTAACCACTCAACATAATCCAAGCAAGCCCCATTCCACCCAGGTGTTTCATTAACATTAGTTGTTTTCTTAGTTAAACAAAATAATATATTTCCATACTATCTTATGTGTATATTCCACCCACGAATTCTAATAGCATGGCTGAGCACTCTAGCATACGAAGTCTTTCAACTAGGAGATGCTACCAAGATATAATCTATAGGGTAGTATAGCATAATATAGAACAAGTAAATAATCCTATCATGCTAAGATCTACCAAAATAACACTAGTGCAATAGTGAAAAATAATAGGACATGAGATGAAATATCACTTGCCTTGGTAGCTAGGGGAATAGGTACAATCCTCACAGCAACAAACTTCACAATCCACACAATCTACACAAGAACAATACAACAACAATATTTCAATCAATAAAACATTACAAAAACATGAATGCATGCAAAATGCAAAGATATGATCACAAATCTATAATTTATAGAGTCTACAGTACTGAGGATAGAATACCTCATCTAAATGCATAAGAAATACCCAAAAATAATTTATAGAACAATTTTTGTGAGAAAAAATACTCCTAAAAAGGTTCTGCCTATAATTCCAATTTCTCAGAGGCAAAAGTGTGAAACAAGGCCTCCATAATAAAGGTCTCATTTTTCTGAATCCATAGACACCAAATTTGTATTTTTCTGATTTGTGGATCAAAAGTTATTGAATTTCTAAGTTAAATACTAAATCTATCTATTTTTCTATTTAAACGAAATAGCCTGGCGACGTGGCGCTTTCCTATTGGCCGGTACCGATTCGGCGGATCGATCGCTGTGGGCCGTCAGATCTTAAGTAACTATGGACAGATCTGATTAGCCCGTACCCTTTCGTCCACGATCTAATCTTAGCCACAGATACAAGATCTAATGGTCCCTAGAGACTTGGCCGGAGATGGGCGGCGCCGACCAGCTGCGCGCGGCGGCGGAGCGTCGGCCAATGAGGTTCTGGCGATTCTACAAGGGCTGGGAGACCGTGGACACGTACCAGAGGTTGAGGAGGTCGTGGCGGTCTCGATGGAGGTCACTGCGGTGCGGGGGGTGCTCGGGCTTGGCCTGGATCCCTCGCCGGAGTTGCGCAGACGGCAGAGCTCACGGCTCGGTGTCAGAGACGGTGACCTGGGGCTCGAACCAACCAGCAAAGGGGTCAGTGAGATGCGCAAGGATCTGCACGACCTAGTAAAGACCAAAAGGGGGCGGCGGGAACCCTACCTTTACCGGAAAAGGTAATTGACGGTGGCGGCAGAGGGGTTCACCGGAGTTGGACTGTGTCGTTGTCCTGGTGCAAAAGAAAGCACGCTGCTGGGGTTAAAACACGCGCTAGGTCACGACAAGTATTTCAGAGAAGAGAGGAGGTCACGGCGGGGCCTGGGCTCACCGGAATTCTCGCGGAGTGGCTTCAGACGGTGGCGATTTGAGGTGGCGATTGGGGAGCCTGGGGGCTCTCCAGGGTCAGTGACTGGGGGGAAACGGTCGGGGAGAAGGAGGGGATTAAGAAGGAGTGATCGCCGTGGAGGATTAATGCAAGAAACACTCGAATTTGAGCCGATTCGAAACAGCAGAGGAGGTGGAGGGGACGCCGGCCGTTCGAGTGGAAGACGTTGAGGTGGCGTTGACGTGGTGTTGACATGGCATGGGGCCCAGTGGTAAGTGAGTGGGGGTGGGTTGAAGGGGTGTGCAGAAAAACAGAGAGGGGGAGAGGGAGGCCGGGTGGGCTAGCTGGGCTGGTTTGGGCCAAAAGGGCCAGAACTGCTGCTGCGGTTTAAAAATCCTTTCCCTCCTTTTCTTTTTCTTTTTGAATTTGTTTTCTGATTTTCTTTGAATTTAGCAAAAGTGCTCCAAAAAGCTTCAAAATTTCACCAAATTTTTGGAGGACAAATCTAATGCCAATTAGTTACATGCTATGATGATATGAGTGCAATGATGATGATTTCAGATGAAATTTTGGGATGTTACATTGTAGTATCACTTTATGCTTTGATCAGTGATGTTTTGTCACTCTGCTTGATTATGGCCATTATTGCTCTCTTAGTTTGTCGCTCCCAGTCTTTTGCTAGCCTCCACAACCAAGTATGAGTTCCACTCATGCATCCAACTCCTTAAACCAAGTTATTCCAAAGAGTACACCATACCTACCTACTAGCTTACGCTATTCCAAGTATATTCATGCTTTTGTTTACCTTCCAAATTAAACTTGTTATGAGAAAACTAGTGATTAAAGCTCTCACAAACTTGATGGCACACTTTACTTTTCTTGCCCTTAATAAACTTGAACCATTGTGTCGTCTATGTTGTATATGCTTGCACTTATTTGTTGGGGATTAGCAGAACCATGCTTTCATGGGGAACGCTTTCAACATTGCACTTGGTACTTGTACCTAGTTGATATCATGCTCTTTTGTATATGGATGTCGTCGGTGTGAAATGAAAGGGGAGCTTGTAATTCCATGGAGTTATGTATATGTGTTAGAGAAACGCCTGGGCCGCCGGTCTAATCCATGCTGACATGGTGGAAACCTGCAGCGTAACCATAATGAGCTGTCTATGAAGCATTCTTCTTATAAAAAAAGAGTCCTATATTGTGAAAAAAGAGAAATAAAAAAAATATGAAAAGAGGAAAGAGATAAAAAAGCACCATATTACCATGGTAAATAAGAAGATTGCTGAGATGCTCGTTATCTACTTGCCTTGTCATTTTGATATGGGGATTCTTCCGTATCATCAGGCAAGGGGTACCCCGTTGGCAGTTCTCTATGATACACATGTACGTACGATGACAAGAACTACCGGTGACTAAACTTGAGTAGCATGAGGAGCGTCCCTCGTATACAAGGGACATGAGATTTCTAACTTACTTTGATCAAGTCTTTGATGGTGCATGTCACCTCAAAAATTATTCTTTCTTTTTATCACTTACCTACTCGAGGACGAGCAAGAGTTAAGCTTGGGGATGTTGATACATTACAAATGTATCTATAATTTTTGATGTTCCATGCTTGGTTTTATCTACTTTCTTGTGTTTTGTTCCAACTTTGGAGTACTTTTCATATGATTTCTTGGACTAACCTATTAACAAGATGCCACAGTGCCACTTGCCTGTTTTCTGCTGTTTTTGGTTCCAGGAAGTCAGAAAATGAATATTCTCGGAATTGGATGGGACAAAAGCCAAAGTTACTATTTTCCCGGAAGACTCACGGAGCCAGAAGGAGAGTCGGAGAGGGGCCATAGGGTGGCCACACCCCCCTTGACGCGGGCCGGCCTAGGCCGCGCCAGGGCATGGTGTGGGCCCCCTGGCCGGCCACCGACCTTGCCTCCTTCACCTCTAAGAGCCTCCCGATACAGAAACCCTAAGTAGTCAATCAGAAATCCACGAAAAGTTCCGCAGCACCGTCGCCACCGAAGGGGAGATTCAGGGGACAGAAAGTGTCTGTTCCGGAGCCATCTCCATCGATCTCCACCGCCATCTCCATCACCATTGCTGATTCCCATGATGAGGAGGGAGTAGTTCTCTCTCGAGGCTAATGGTTCTACCGGTATCTATGTGTTCATCTCTCTCTCTATGCGTGATCATACTGTGATCATGAGCTTGTAATCTATAGATCTACCTTGCTACTCAAGTGCTTTAATAGATCTCTGCTCTCCTCATGTGTGTGAAAGTGACAGCGTGCACACCATGGTGGCACTTAGGCTAGAGATTACAAATACTTGTTATGAGTTATATTTGGAGTTGGATCTTTCTATGAAATTGCGGTGTTTGTTGGAACCATCTAGTGCTCAAGGTGACATTGTGGGGTTTTCTAGATGGGAAATGCTTACTTTGAGGTGTGCTGTTATAGCCCTACCAACGATTAGAGTGTCCAACCGGAGAGTAGTTAAGAGTAGTATCATGAAGATAATATATTTATATGAGAGTGTTCACTAGTGAAAGCATGATCCCTAGGCCTTGTTTCTAAGCACTGAAACACCGTTTGCTATTAGATATATTACATGTTTGCTTGCTTCCTTCTTTATTTCAGTTTGCCTTTAGTCTTTTCCACGCCATCAAGCTATCTTCTATCACCGTTACCACTTTATAATTATCTATACCACTTGTATTTCACTATCTCTTCGCCGAACAAGTGCACCTATAGACCTGGCAAGTGTATTGGGTGTGTTGGGGACACAAGAGACTTCTTGTATATTGATTGTAGGGTTGCTTGAGAGGGGATACCTTTGACCACTTCCTCCCTAAGTTCGATAAACCTTGGGTGATCCACTTAAGGGAAAACTTGCTGCTGTTCTACAAACCTCTGCACTTGGAGGCCCAACAACTGTCTACAAGAATAGAAGTGCGTAGACATCAAGCTATTTTCTGGCGCCGTTGCCGGGGAGGTAAGGTAAAAGGTACTCACATCCTCCGGTGTGAGTGCTCGAAGTTATTCCCTTTAGATTATGCAATTTTGTCTTTTTGTTTCTTGTTTTCACTAGTTAGGATTAATGGAAAACAACAACAAAATTAGAGAGCTTTATAGTATTTATCTTGAGTTAGGACATGAAGTGTTTGAAGAGAAAATTAAAAAACCTATGGAACTTTATTTGCGTGCTAATAGCAATATTATTAGTCTGAATTCTTTGAACACCATTATTGCTAATGCTATGGTAATGGCTAAGCTTGCGGAAGCTGGTTTTGATGAGCATGATATTTTTAGTCCCCCAAGCACAGAGGAGAAAATTTACTTTGATGATACTATGCCTCCAATATATGATGATTACAATGATGGATATGATATTTTTAGTCCACCTACTATTGAGGAGAAAACTAATTATGATTACAATATGCCTCCTATATTTGATGATTATGGTGATGAGAATAATAATGATAGCTATTTTGTTGAATTTGCTCCCACTACAATTAATAAGAATGACTATGTTTATGTGGGGAGTATTAATTCTTTTATGCATGTGGCTCATGATAAGAATGTTTTATGTGATAGTTATATTGTTAATTTTATTCATGATGCTACTGAAAGTTATTATGAGAGAGGGAAACATGGTTTTATGTATCTCAACAATAGTAAGTTTCCCATCATTATGTTGAAATTTTTGAAGTTGCACTTGTTTTTCTTTCCTATGCTTGTTGCTTTGTGGTTTCATGAATTGTTTCTTTACAAGATTCCTATGCATAGGAAGTGGGTTAAACTTAAATGTGCTTTAAATTTGCTTCTTGATGCTCTCTTTTACTTCAATTCATATTTCTTATGTGAGCATCTTCTCAAACTATCATGCCTAACTTAAAGGCGTTAAAGAAAAGTACTTATTATGAGATAACCCAAAAGTTTTAGATGAGTCTTGGAAGTTATTACTTCAGTAATAACCGCTCCTTGTCCTTTTTATTTGCTTTTTGTGCCAAGAGTAACCTCTAATGAGAGAGAAGTAATGATTGGGAAAGTTGCTGTCCTGAAACAGATTTCTGTGCTTCACCGTAAAAAATATGTGTAAAATCTCTAAACGTCTTTTTGAGGCGTGAATTTTTGTTCTTCTGCCCCAGGTTGTTATCTAACTTTCGTTAGTTCTATACTTTTCGATTTGAGCAACAGAAGGTCTTCGAAAAAATTAGTCTTTACCTGCTGGTCTGTTTTGACAGATTTCTACATTTTCTGCATTTGCTTCTTGTTGGTTCCTTTTTGAGTTCTTTTGGGGAATTGAGCTTTTTGAGGGAAGTGCTTCAATAGCTAGTGTTCTAATGGAAGTTTATTGGTGTTAGAACTGAACCTTAAGACCTATTATCTTGAGTGCACTAATGTTGCTAATAAAGATTGTGTGAAGGAAAAATTTCAGGTGTATGGAAGGAAATGAGTAATGAGATGAAGGATGGACTAAAGCTCAACCTTGGGGATGCCACGCGTATCACCCCAAGAAATATCCAAGAAGTACAAGCGTCGAAGCTTGGGGATGCCCAAGGCATCCCCTTCTTCATCAATAAAAATTCCAGGTTTCTTCCAAACGCTTCATTTTTATTGTTTCATGCACAGTTGTGTTGTTCTTGGAGCGTCTTCTTTTTGTTTTTGTTTTGGTTTTTTGTTTGCTTTTTTTTGCTTAGTTTTCTGAATAAATTGTTTGGACCCCCTCTTTCATACATTGGTTTGCAAATAGTTTGGTTTGGTTTGGAAAAGAGTAGGAAAGTTCATGCTTAAGTGGTAAAGAGAGCTTGTTTTTGACTGTGGCCTATGCTTTGTCATGTCATGCTTGATATTGTTTTAGCTTTATGCTTAGTATTCTTTTCTGTAGCATGACTTGTTATAAACAATTGAGATTGCTTAATGTGCCTTGGATGAATCATGCGTTGTTTTAGCATATTAAAGCATAGTATAGTGGTATTCTCCTTTGATGCTTTATTTGGGTTGACTTGGCGCATGATCACACCATGTTATGACTATCTCAAGTCACCATAGCCTTTATTATCCTTTAGTTTTCAACTTGTAGTATCACTTTATGCTTTGATCAATGATGTTTTGTCACTCTGCATGATTATGGCCATTATTGCTCTCTTAGTTTGTCGCTCCCAGTCTTTTGCTAGCCTCCACAACCAAGTATGAGTTCCACTCATGCATCCAACTCCTTAAACCAAGTTATTCCAAAGAGTCCACCATACCTACCTACTAGCTTACGCTATTCCAAGTATATTCATGCTTTTGTTTACTTTCCAAATTAAACTTGTTATGAGAAAACTAGTGATTAAAGCTCTCACAAACTTGATGGCACACTTTACTTTTCTTGCCCTTAATAAACTTGAACCATTGTGTCGTCTATGTTGTATATGCTTGCACTTATTTGTTGGGGATTAGCAGAACCATGCTTTCATGGGGAACGCTTTCAACATTGCACTTGGTACTTGTACCTAGTTGATATCATGCTCTTTTGTATATGGATGTCGTCGGTGTGAAATGAAAGTGGAGCTTGTAATTCCATGGAGTTATGTATATGTGTTAGAGAAACGCCTGGGCCGCTGGTCTAATCCATGCTGACATGGTGGAAACCTGCAACGTAACCATAATGAGCTGTCTATGAAGCATTCTTCTTATAAAAAAAGAGTCCTATATTGTGAAAAAAGAGAAAGAAAAAAAGAGATATGAAAAGAGGAAAGAGAGAAAAAAGCACCATATTCCCATGGTAAATAAGAAGATTGCTGAGATGCTCGTTGTCTGCTTGCCTTGTCATTTTGATATGGGGATTCTTCCGTATCATCGGGCAAGGGGTACCCCGTTGGCGGTTCTCTATGATACATATGTACTTACGATGACAAGAACTTACCGGTGTCTAAACTTGAGTAGCATGAGGAGCGGCCCTCGTATACAAGGGACATGAGATTTCTAACTTATAATTCGTCAAGCATATACTCCATAGTTTGTTCACTTTAACCTTAATCACTTCAAGATGCTTATGATAGGGGCAATGAGAGCTGAAAGCTATAAGTACCATAATTTTTGGAAGCTCTTTATGAGACTTGAATCCCTACTTCCTTCTATGAAGGCATTTCTTCTACCATTATATTGAGTCTCCCCCTTCTACCTTTATGCACCTACTTTGAGAGCATAGTGGCCATTCTTAGTTCTATGTGCATTGTCCCAAGACTAGTTGATTGATGCATATCTTGATATTACTTGTTTTAAACTATTTGTATCTAGTCACTCTTATGAACTTTGAAGGTGTCCTATGCATTCATATTTGCTACTCTATGAGGGACAAGCTGAATACTATTATGCTATGTTTTCTTTATGTGAAACAAACAAACGTCTTGCAAAGCATTGTTATTCATGAATCTTTTGTTTGTGCCTTTTCATGTTGCAACATAGTTTCTTTGTCTTATTGCTAGAACTTTGTCTTTCATGTTATGATTGAAGTACTATGATCCCAACTTTGAATGTTTTGCAAATACTTTGATCAAGTCTTTGATGGTGCATGTCACCTCAAAAATTATTCTTTCTTTTTATCACTTACCTACTCGAGGACGAGCAGGAGTTAAGCTTGGGGATGTTCATACATTGCAAATGTATCTATAATTTTTGATGTTCCATGCTTGGTTTTATCTACTTTCTTGTGTTTTTTTCCAACTTTGGAGTACTTTTCATATAATTTCTTGGACTAACCTATTAACAAGATGCCATAGTGCCGGTTACTGTTTTTACGCTGTTTTTGGTTCCAGGAAGTCAGAAAATGAATATTCTCGGAATTGGACGGGACAAAAGCCAAAGTTACTATTTTCCCAGAAGACTCACGGAGCCAGAAGGAGAGTCGGAGAGGGGCCATAGGGTGGCCACACCCCCCTTGGCGCATGCCAGCCTAGGCCGCGCCAGGGCATGGTGTGGGCCCCCTGGCCGGCCACCGACCTTGCCTCCTTCGCCTATAAGAGCCTCCCGATACAGAAACCCTAAGTAGTCAATCAGAAATCCATGAAAAGTTCCACAGCACTGCCGCCACCGAAGGCGAGATTTAGGGGACAGAAAGTCTCTGTTCCGGCACCCTGCCGGGATGGGGAAGTGCCCCTGGAGCCATCTCCATCGATCTCCACCGCCATCTCCATCACCATTGCTGATTCCCATGATGAGGAGGGAGTAGTTCTCTCTCGAGGCTAAGGGTTCCACCGGTATCTATGTGTTCATCTCTCTCTCTCTATGCGTGATCATACTATGATCATGAGCTTGTAATCTATAGATCTACCTTGCTACTCAAGTGCTTTAATAGATCTCTGCTCTCCCAATGTGTGTGAAAGTGACAGCGTGCACACCATGGTGGCACTTAGGATAGAGATTACAAATACTTGTTATGAGTTATATTTTGAGTTGGATCTTTCTATGAAATTGTGGTGTTTGTTGGAACCATCTAGTGCTCAAGGTGACAGTGTGGGGTTTTCTAAATGGGAAAGGCTTACTTTGAGGTGTGCTGTTATAGCCCTACCAACGATTAGAGTGTCCAACCGGAGAGTAGTTAAGAGTAGTATCATGAAGATAATATATTTATATGAGAGTGTTCACTAGTGAAAGCATGATCCCTAGGCCTTGTTTCTAAGCACTGAAACACCATTTGCTATTAGATCTATCACATGTTTGCTTGCTTGCTTCCTTCTTTATTTCAGTTTTCCTTTAGTCTTTTCCATGCCATCAAGCTATCTTCTATCACCGTTACCACTTTATAATTATCTATACCACTTGTATTTCACTATCTCTTCGCCGAACTAGTGCACCTATACACCTGATTAGTGTATTGGGTGTGTTGGGGACACAAGAGACTTCTTGTATCTTCATTGCAGGGTTGCTTGAGAGGGGATACCTTTGACCACTTCCTCCCTGAGTTCGATAAACCTTGGGTGATCCACTTAAGGGAAAACTTGCTGCTGTTCTACAAACCTCTGCACTTGGAGGCCCAACAACTGTGAACAAGAATAGAAGTGCGTAGACATCTCCACCGCCACCGAAGGGGAGATTCGGGGGATAGAAAGTCTCTCTTTCGGCACCCTGCCAGGATGGGGAAGTGCCCCTGGAGCCATCTCAATCGATCTCCACCACCATCTGCATCGTCGTTGTTGATTCCCATGATGAGGAGGGAGTATTTCTCTCTCGAGGCTAAGGGTTCTACCGGTAGCTATGTGTTCATCTCTCTCTATGCATGATCATATTGTGATCATGAGCTTTGTAATCAAGTAGATCTACCTTGCTACTCAAGTGCTTTAATAGATCTCTTCTCTCCCCATGTGTGTGAAAGTGACAGCATGCACACCATGGTGGCACTTAGGCTAGAGATTACAAATACTTGTTATGAGTTATATTTGGAGTTGGATGTCTCTATGAAATTGTGGTGTTTGTTGGAACCATCTAGCGCTCAAGGTGACAGTGTGGGGTTATCTAGATGGGGAAAGCGAACTTTGAGGAGTGTTGGTATAGCCCTACCATGGATTAGAGTGTCCAACCGGAGAGTAGTTCAGAGTAGTATCATGAAGAGAAGATATTTATATGAGAGTGTTCACTAGCGAAAGTATGATCCCTAGGCCTTGTTTCTAAGCATTGAAACACCATTTGCAACTAGATCTTTTACATGTTTGCTTGCTTCCATCTTTATTTCAGTTTACCTTTAGTCTCTTCTTACCTATCAAGCTATTTTCTGGCACCGTTGTCTTATATCCATACCACTTGTATTTTACTATCTCTTCGCCGAACTAGTGCACCTATACACCTGACAAGTGTATTGGGTGTGTTGGGGACACAAGAGACTTCTTGTATCTTGATTGCAGGGTTACTTGAGAGGGATACCTTTGACAACTTCATCCCTGAGTTCGATAAACCTTGGGTAATCCACTTAAGGGAAACTTGTTGCTGTTCTACAAACCTCTGCACTTGGAGGCCCAACAAATGTCTACAAGAATAGAAGTGCGTATACATCAAGCTATTTTCTGGCGCCGTTGCCGGGGAGGTAAGGTAAAAGGTAATCAAATCCTCCGGTGTGAGTGCTCGAAGTATTTCCTTTAGATTCTGCAATTTTGTCTTTTTGTTTCTTGTTTTCACTAGTTAGACTTAATGGAAAACAACAACAAAATTAGAGAGCTTTATAGTATTTACCTTGAGTTAGGACATGAAGTGTTTGAAGAGAAAATTAAAAAACCTATGGAACTTTATTTGCGTGCTAATAGAAATATTATTAGTATGAATTCTTTGAACACCATTATTGCTAATGCTATGGAAATGGATAAACTTGCGGAAGCTGGTTTTGATGAGCATGATATTTTTAGTCCCCCAAGCACAGAGGAGAAAATTAACTTTGATGATACTATGCCTCCAATATATGATGATTACAATGATGGATATGATATTTTTAGTCCACCTACTATTGAGGAGAAAACTAATTATGATTATAATATGCCTCCTATATTTGATGATTTTGGTGATGAGAATAATAATGATAGCTATTTTGTTGAATTTGCTCCCACTACAATTAATAAGAATGACTATGTTTATGTGGAGAGTATTGATTCTGTTATGCATGTGGCTCATGATAAGAATGTTTTATGTGATGGTTATATTGTTAATTTTATTCATGATGCTACTGAAAGTTATTATGAGAGAGGGAAACATGGTTTTATGTATCTCAACAATATTAAGTTTCCCCTCTTTATGTTGAAAGTCTTGAAGTTGCACTTGTTTTGCTTTCCTATGCTTGTTGCTTTGTGCTTTCATGACTTGTTTCTTTACAAGATTATTTTTCATAGGAAGTGGGTTAGACTTAAATGTGTTTTGAATTTGCTTCTTGATGCTCTCTTTTACTTCAATTCATATTTCCTATGTGAGCATCTTCTCAAACTATCATGCCTAACTTAAAGGCGTTAAAGAAAAGTACTTATTGGGAGATAACCCAAAAGTTTTAGTTGAGTCTTGGAAGTTATTGCTTAAGTAATAACCTCTCCTTATCATTTTGTGTGGTTTTTGTGCCAAGAGTAACCTCTAATGAGAGAGAAGTAATGCTTGGGAAAGTTGCTGCCCCGAAACAGATTTTTGTGCTTCACTGTAAAAATTCGTGAAAAATCTCTGTATGTCGGTTTGAGCTGTAATTGATTATGCTTCTGCCCCAGGTTGTTATCCAACTTTCGTTAGTTCAACACTTTTCGATTTGAGCAACAGAAGGTCTTCGAAAGAATTGGTTTTTACCTGCTGGTTTGTTTTGACAGATTTCTGCCATTATTTGCATTTGCCTCTTAATCTCTTTCTCTTTGAGTTCTCTTTGATCATTTGAACTTTTTAAAGGAAGTGCTATAGTAGCTTGTGTTTTAATGGAAATTTTACTTGTGTTGAAACTGAACCAAAAGACTTATTATCTTGGGTACACTAATGTTGCTAATGAAGATTGTGTGAAGTTTTGTATGAAGGAAATTTTCAGGTGTAGGGAAATAATGATGTAATGAGATGAAGAATGGACAAAAGCTCAAGATTGGGGATGCCACTCTGTGTCACCCCAAGAAATATTCAAGAGGTACAAGCGTCAAAGCTTGGGGGTGCCCAAGGCATCCCCTTCTTCATCAATAAAAATCTCAGGTCTTTCTAGACACTTCGTTTTTATTGTTTCATGCACAATTGTGTTGTTCTTGGAGCGTCTTTGTTTTCGTTCATAGTTTTCATTTGCTTAGTTTGCTTGAATAAGTTGGTTGGATCCCAACACACTTCTTTTGGAGAGAGACACACCCCGTTATCCATTGCCTAGAACACTCTAGTTTTCACTGTTATTGTTCTGTGAGTGTTTTCTTTTGCTAGCACTTTGTTTAGCCTTAGTTTTCTTGTGCTTTCAGCTTAGAAATTTTTAGTTCTTCCTTTTGGATTTGTGAGACAAGCTCACTGATCTTTATTTATTATTATCTTTGTGATTTCTTTCAAATAAGTTGGTTTGGATTGGAAAAGAGTAGGAAAAGTTCATGCTTTAGTGGTATAAAAGGAGCTTCTTTTGATTGTGGCCTAGGCTTTGTCACGTCATGCTTGATATTATTTTGGATTTATGCTTAGTGATTTTTTCTGTAGCATGACATGTTATAAACAATTGAGATTGCTTAATGTGCCTTGAAAGAATCATGTCTTGTTTTAGCATATTAAAGCATATTATTGTGGTATTCTCCTCTGATGCTGTATTTGGGTTGACTTGGCGCATGCTCACACCATGTTATGACTATACCAAGTCACCATAGCCTCTATGATCCTTTAGTTTTCGACTTGTAATATCACTTTATGCTTTAATTAATGATGTTTTGTCGCTTTGCATGATTATGGCCATTATTGCTCTCTTAGTTGGTCGCTCCCAGTCTTTTTCTAGTCTCCATACCAAGTATGAGTTCCACTCATGCATCCAACTCCAAATAAAACCAAGTTATTCCAAAGAGTCCACCATACCTACCTATTAGCATTTTCTATTCAAGTATATTCATGTTTTTATCTACCTTCCAAATTAAACTTGTTATGTGAAAACTAGGTGATTAAAGATCTCCGAACTTGATGGCACGCTTTACTTTTCTTGCACTTAATAAAATTGAACCATTGTGTCCATCTTTGTTGTGTATATGCTTGCACTTTATAAGTTGAAGTTAGCAGAACCATGTATCATGTGGAACGCTTTCAACATTGCATTTATTATTCCGTTGATATCATGATTCTTTTGCTTAATGGTCTCGGCGGTGTGAAATAAAAGTGGAACTTGTAAGATCATGGAGTTTGTATGTGTGTTAGAGAAACGCCTGGGTCGCTAGCCTAAGGCATGCCTAATCATGGTGGAAACTTGCAGCATAACCATAATGAGCATTCTATGAAGAACCCTCAATAAAAACCTATGCAAATAGCAAATAAAAAGACCGCTGAGATGCTCATTGTCTGTTTCCTTGTCATTTTGATATGGGATAACTCCTGTGTCATGGGGCAAGGGGTACCCCGTTGGCGGTTCTCTATGATACATATGTACTTACAATGACAAGAGCTTACTTGTGACTGAAGTTGAGTAGCACGAGGTTCGATACTCGTAAGCAAGGGGCATGAGATTTCAACTTATAACTTGTCAAGCATATCCTCTTAGTTGTGTCACTTTAACCTTAATCACTTGAAGATGCTTATGATAGGGGCAATGAGAGCTGAAAGCTAATAAGTACCATAATTTTTGGAAGCTCTTTATGAGACTTGAATCCCTGCTTCCTTCTATGAAGGTCTTTCTTTTACTTTTATGTTGAGTCTCCATCTTCTATCTTTATGCACCTATTGAGAAAGCATAGTGGACATTCTTAGTTTAATGTGCATTGTCCCAAGACTTGTTGATTGATTCATAGCTTTGATATTGCTTGTTCTTAAACTATTTGTATCTCGTCACCCTTATGACTTTCAAGGTGTCCTATGCATTTATGTTTTGCTACACTATGAGGGACAAGCTGAATGCCACTATGCTATGTTTTATATATGTGAAACAAACAAACATCTTTCAATGTATTGTTATTCATGATCTTTGTTTGTATCCTTTCATGTTGCATGCATAGTCACTATGTCTTATTGTTAGAACTTCATCTTGCATGCTCATGTTTAGAGTACTTTGATCCCAGCTTTCAATGCTTACAAATGTCTTGATCAAGATTGTGATGGTGCATGTCACCTCAAAAATTATTCTTTTCTTTTTATCACTTACCTACTCGAGGACGAGCAAGAGTTAAGCTTGGGGATGTTGATACATTGCAAACGTATCAATAATTTTTGATGTTCCATGCTTGTTTTATATCTACTTTCTTATGTTTTATCCACACTTTGGAGTACTTGTATGCATTTTCTAGGACTAACCTATTAACAAGATGCCACAGTGCCAGTTGCCTGTTTTCTGTTGTTTTTGGTTCCAGAAAAGTTAGAAAATGAATATTCTCGGAATTGGACCAGACAAAAGCCAAAGTCGATATTTTACCGGACGACTCACGGAGCCAGAAGACGAGACGGAGAGGGGCCAGGGGCTAGCCACACCACCTGGTGGTGCGGGCTAGGCCAGGCCATGCCAGGGTTGGTGTGGGCCCCTCCGGCCTCCACCGACCTTGCCCTTTCGCCTATAAGAAGCCTCCGATGAGAAAACCCGAAATCCTGGAGCCTCCAGTCACGAAAAGTTCCGCAGCGCCACCTCCACCAAAGGGGAGATTCGGAGGATAGAAAGTTTCTATTCCGGCACCCTGCCGGGATGGGGAAGTGCCCCCGGAGCCATCTCAATCGATCTCCACCACCATCTCCATCGCCGTTGTTGATTCCCATGATAAGGAGGGAGTATTTCTCTCTCGAGGCTAAGGGTTCTACTGGTAGCTATGTGTTCATCTCTCTCTATGCATGATCATATTGTGATCATGAGCTTTGTAATCAAGTAGATCTACCTTGATACTCAAGTGCTTTAATAGATCTCTTCTCTCCCCATGTGTGTGAAAGTGACAACGTGCACACCATGGTGGCACTTAGGCTAGAGATTACAAATACTTGTTATGAGTTATATTTGGAGTTGGTTGTCTCTATGAAATTGTGGTGTTTGTTGGAACCATCTAGCGCTCAAGGTGACGGTGTGGGGTTATCTAGATGGGGAAAGCGAACTTTGAGGAGTGCTGTTATAGCCCTACCATGGATTAGAGTGTCCAACCGGAGAGTAGATCAGAGTAGTATCATGAAGAGAAGATATTTATATGAGAGTGTTCACTAGCAAAAGTATGATCCCTAGGCCTTGTTTCTAAGCATTGAAAAACCGTTTGCAACTAGATCTGTTACATGTTTTCTTGCTTCCATCTTTATTTCAGTTTACCTTTAGTCTCTTCTTACCTATCAAGCTATTTTCTGGCACCGTTGTCTTATATCCATACCACTTGTATTTTACTATCTCTTTGCTGAACTAGTGCACCTATACACCTGACAAGTGTATTGGGTGTGTTGGGGACACAAGAGACTTCTTGTATCTTGATTGCAAGGTTGCTTAAGAGGGATACCTTTGACCACTTCCTCCCTGAGTTTGATAAACCTTGGTTAATCCACTTAAGGGAAACTGGCCGCTGTTCTACAAACCTCTGCACTTGGAGGCTAAGAACTGTCTACAAGAATAGAAGTGCGTAGACATAACGTACCTATAGGCACGGATATATTTCTGGTAGTGCGCAGTAGATGCGTTGCCAGGCCTTGTTTAGGTATTATCTTCACGCTGTAAGCGCGGCATCCAAATTTTTGTCATCGCGGAGATGATCCGGGTGACCCAGGAAACGTAATCTCTTTGTAGGGAAAATATGAGGCGGAGTCACTATAACGCTCGAGTGTCGATGTCATCAGCACACAGTACGATGTACAAGGAAAAATAATCATAGGGTGCGCGACCAGCGCTCCCTATGGGAGTAGCCCCCGGAGTTCCCATTCGAGTCGTAGACTTGAGTGGGGACTAAAATCATTTTGCGACTACTATCGTCTTTTGCTGCTTACTTGAGTCGAATGTGCTTCGGGTGCTCCCTATGGGAGTAACCCGTAGTTCAAAATCGAATCGTTGATTCGAGTGATGGGTTTGTCTTGAATGCTCATACACCTGCATAAAAATTCTTTCGGGTGCACGACCAGCGCTCCCATTAGGAGTAGCCCCCGAGTGTTTGGTTGAGTTGAAGACTCGAGCAAGGACTGAAGTAGTCAAAATGTTCGTCTAGTATAAAATATGACGTCAGTGCTGATGATGTGATGACTTTAGTTGCCCGAGTGAGCGGCTTTGACGGGACGTGATGAGCGGTGTGTCCCACTTTCTGACTTCGATTTGATTGGGCATGCGCAATCTTTCTGTTTTAACTGCGTCTCCTCGATTTCCACGCGTAATGGGCGTAGTGGGGGACTGTTTGTGATTCACCGTCGCCACGCGTCAATGGCGATGTGTGCCGCGTGTCCAATAGGGTTTTCGCTGGCCGTTGGATGACATCCATGAGGAGGTTAAGTAGCAGCGCAGTTGCAGTAATTTTTCCTCATCTCTCTTCTTGCTCGTGCCTCCTTCGCCATTGTTGTTTTCTCTGCTTCCTTGCACGCTTCCTCTTCGTGGCACTGGACCAGCTCCGTGTTTTCCCTAGTTACTTTCTCCGCTCGCATCGCCATCGAAAGATGGGCAATAAGAAGGGAGGCGCCGCCGCTGGATCTGCGGCCACCATTACTTCCGCCAAGAAGAAGGGCGACACCACTGCTATGGGCACCAGCGTCGCCGCTGCTAGGAAGAAGAAGGGCGGCACTCGCGTCACCAACGGCTCCTAGCGCGCGTATATCATCAAGTCCTCTGAGCTGCACCTTCTTCGTCAAGATGGAGCTCTTCCGTCCATGGAAGATGACTTGCGAGTGCCTAGCGATGAGGTAATCCCTCGTCCTCCTCCGGGTTTCCGAGTGATGTTCCTTGCGTTCATCATTTGAGGTCTCTCTCTTCCCCTGCATCCTTTTGTCAGGGGTCTTCTTTGTTTCTATGGGCTCCCGCTGCACCAGCTGTCCCCAAATTCCATTCTCCACATCTCTTGCTTCATCACACTTTGCGAGTGCTAGCTCAGAATCAAGCCACACTATGGCCTCTTCAAGAGGCTTTTTAAGCTCAAACTTCAGTCGGCGTCTAGTTCGGTAGTTTACATCATAGGAGTCTGCAGAATCCACGTCGACTCCTCCACCGTCTACTTCGACATCAAGCTCACCGCATCTGTCCAAGGGTGGAGAGACAAGTGGTTTTACATCCGCGACCAGAAGGCTGACATAGAGCACTACGGACTCGCGCCCTTCGACTATGTGGCAGCTTGTAAGAGGAGGCATTCCTGGAAGAACGTCGTGAAGCCTGACGAGTCTGAGGAAACGAAGGTGCTGTATCAGCGCGTCTGCGACCTCGAAGGCCGCATAGGCAAAGAAGAGGGTGGCGCCGCTCTCATTCGCGTGTGGTTGCGCCGCCGCATTTAGCCTCTGCAGGCAAGAGTCCACCCGATGTACCACTGGGCTGGTGCGAGCGATGTCACTCGCATATCTGCGGAAGGCATTTCTGTGGGTGAGGTAGACAGGAGGTTGCGATTGGTGACCAAGTACACTGCCAAGGAGGATCTCCCAGGCGAGCCAGTTGTGCCTCCTTTCGACGCCTCTAACCCTCCTCCTGAGGTAGAATTATACTGTGAAGTAGTTCTCTTTGTCGATTGCCACCAAGTACTTGATATATAATGATGTATCTTCTGATTGCAGGACTGGAGCGTGGCTGCCAGTTTGCCTCCTCTGCCCGAAGGGATTATTCCTCGCGAAGCGGAGGAGGAGGACGAGTCAGATTCAACCGTCCTAGTTAAAGAAGAGGAGTAAGCCCCCCGAGTCCAGCGGTCATGGCATTCTCAAGCGTACCCGCAGCAAGGCATCTGATGCCTCCTCTCCGACGATGCCGGAGGATCCTCCTACTGCTGCAGAGGAGCCGATTCCCGCCATGCCTGTGCGCGCCATGGCTCCTCCTGCTCAGAAGAAGCTGCGACTGCCGAAGGAGTCGTCGGATGACTCCTTTGATCTCGACAAATTCAATTGGTGAGTCTTAATTTCTGCGACTTTGTCTTGTTTTTCTTTTGGAGTTTCTTTTCTAAAGTGGTGCTAGACGTGTTTTGTAGCCAAGCGACATCATCATCTTCTGATGATGTCCAATTTGTGAAAGAGTTCGGAGTCGTAGACTCCAAGGCCAAGGAGGTGGCCGAACGGTCTCCTTCTCCTCTAGTGGTGGCCCACTCTGGTGCCAATTCTTTGAGTTCCCCACATGCCGGGGAGCATTATATGGTTGCACGGACGACTGCACGACAGTCATCTTTGGAGTCCCTAGAGGAACATGTGAGTGTCCTTTTTGCTGTTTGGCAGTCGAATTTGTATATTGGGCTGTCGTTGAGTTGTTGTTTCCCTTGGTTTAGCTCATTGTGAAGGAAGCTGCGCGCCTTGCGGAGAAAGTCCTTGCTCTGGGTCGACAGCACGCCCTGCTGGACAATCGCCACTGCGCAGTCGAAGGTTAGCTTTTGACTTTGTCTTTGTCTTTGTAGAAATTTGTCAGCTCAAGTGTTGATATGCTCTGTCCTTTTGTAGGTGAACACAATGAACTTCTCCATCGCGTTACGTCCCTCGAGAAGGGGCTTGCCGCGGCAGAGAAAAAGCGCGATGAGGCAGTTGTGGCTTTGGAAGAGTCGCAGAAGCATGACGAAGACCTGCGCTCTTCCAATGCTGAAAGGGAGAAGTTGTTCGAAGAACAACTTTTTTCGATTGCCAAGGCTCTCTCAGGTAACTTTGAGGTTGATTTGCATTGCTCCTTGTTTGTCGTCATGTAGATGCGCTGACACTCTGTGTACATAGATGCTGCTGGCCTGAGGTTTGACGCCCAGTCTCTTTGTCACGCGGATGCTTTGGCTGGCGCCATTGCCGCAGTCGAGGACCACAGCGTTTCCCTTCAGGAGACGCTGGGGAAGGCCAAGGGTGTGCTCAGTCGCATCCATGAGAACCTGACTCCCAAGGCCGGGCTGATCGAAAATTTGGATGACCTGGTGGAATCCCTCCCTGGAGGTATTCCCATGGAATTCAGGAACTCCCAGCAGTCTGTCGGCGCCACCATGGCACTCGCGATGGTGCGAGCCCATGGCGTGGAGTTGGATCCCACCACTATCTCCGAGGCAATGCCTGTCGACGCCAGAGGCCAGTAGGTAGTGTTTGCTCCTTTCGCTAGTAGCTGCGGTAAATACGGGCCTCACCTTATCGAGACAGTCGCCAAATACTCTGAGGAGCGGCGGCGAGTGAAGGCGGTGAAGACCACGACATCTGGGGCTGCCACCGACAAGTCTGTGGCGTCGGAGACTGCCACGGATGCGATGAAGCCCCCGAAGTCAAAGTGGAAGAAGCAGAATGCTCCTTAGTCACCATGTGTAGTAGCTATAGCTAGCCTTTTGTCTGAACCATGCTTTTGTGGGGATGTTCCCTTGACATTTTATCAACTTTTGAATGCAGCACTCTGTTTATCGATGTGTGATTAGTCCCATTTTTCCTCTTGCTTGATTGTACCTAGGGTTCTTCGAGTGGTCCTCATGATTCTTCTCCCACCAATGAAACCTTAGCGCAGTCACGTTCAAAGGTGGAGGAGTTGTCATTGCTTTCGCGACTGCACGACCGCATTAAGAAGTTGGAGCGTGAGTTTCCCATCGTCTGTGGTAACGCGGATGTGTGGAAGTCGAAAGCAGAGAAGGCCGCCGCCCGTGAGAAGTATCTCTTGGAGGAAGTGGCGCAATTGAATGAGCAGTTTAAATGTTAGCCTTCTGTCTTCTCGTCTTGTCGTTTAGTCAGTCGCGACGATGTCTTATCCTTACACTTTGCTGCTTGCTTGGTGTAGTTGTTAGTGCTCGTCATCCGCAGGATGAGAAGGACCGAGTGGCCATTCAGATGAATAACTTGACCCAGGAGCAACTGTAGGCCAGTGGATATTTTTGGGTGGATCATGACCGTGCAGTCGCGTTAGTGACTTTGCAGGACCGTGCTTCTCGAGTGCTTCAATTCTTGAAGAAAGCACAGTCGTTCCTCATGCACATTTATCAGACGATGTTTCCGTTGGACGCCGTCCCTTCAAGCCTGTTGGCCCTTCTAGCGAAGTTTCAAGATATAAGCGTGGTACGCGAGTGCGTGCGGCAGCAGATGGTAGCTGGTGCCAAGGCTACTCTGTCGATGGTGCGACTGCATCATCCAGATGTGGACATAGCGGCTATTGCTGCTGGAACACCGTCGCCGACCTGGAACTGTCGTTGGATTGATGACAAGTACGCCATGAGGGGGTCCTCGAGGCATGTGGAAGAGAGGGGTGTGAGACGTACGGTATTCCGGGACGGTGAGCACACAAGTTTACCCAGGTTCGAATCCGCCGGCTTTGGACGGATCCTACTCCTACTAGCAATCCAGTAATACGGCAGAGCCGGAATATGGGTTACAAGGGTTTCGCCTGTGCGAGTTGAGTTTGTAGACTATTGAGGTTATCTGGTGCCCTAAAGGCTCTCCCTAGGACGGCTTATATAGATATCCGGCCTAGGGTTTACATGAGAGATCTATCCGGCTACGACTAAGAGTCTGTTACAGAGTACATCTTGAACTACAAGTAACATTATGGGCCTAAGTCAGTATGTCTTCTGGGCCTTCCCGTAGCCGGATTGGACTCCGTCTTCTCTCCTCGACCAGCCGCCTGTGAAGCAAAGCTCTAACCCAGTGGGCTACCCAGTCGGAGGAACTATGAGGATACCCGGAAAGTATATCCCCAACAGCAGCCCCCGGAGGCCTCCAAGATCCAAAGTCGGATTTATCATCGTCTAGCTTGATCTTCGGCTTGCAGAATCTTAAAGGGTTCCTAAAACTTCACAACAAAAAGATACAATTTGGGTCTTAAAAATAAGTCGGACCTTATAATTGGTTACTCGGATTTTCCAGCTGGCTTTTAAACTAAGCCAGAATTTGGTCTCTAACGCCCCTGACACAAGCATGGTCAAGTCATGTCATCTGACAGACGTTTCGTCAGCACGACCGTTGGTGGGTCCGCGGTTTGCGGAATCGAGGCCCCGTTTCAATGCGTGCATGGAGATCGAGGCGACGTAATCATCGCGCGGGCCCTCTCCAGTTCTTTCCACGACGCGTGGCGGTTACACTGTAGCGTTTGCACGAATCTTGGCGTAGGTAGGTGGATATAAGGGGTTTAGATTTCTTCTTCTCATCCCCACCAGTCCTTTGCCGTTGCTTTCCTCCCAATCCTCCTGCGTGCACAGAGCCTCCTTGTTCTCCCTCCACAAAGCTCCTAGCGCCGCCCCTTTAAGGTCACCCTTCTATCGGAGAAAATGGCTTCATCTTCTTCCTCCAGTTTGGCGGCAGCAGTGGCGGCGGCGAAGGCGGAAGCAGCAGCAGAGAAAGAAAACTACAGGGGAGTCTGGATCCCCTGCGCTCTAGACGAAGCAGGTCTCAAGAACGTGGAGAAGGAGGGGCTCCTCGCCGCGGGCAACTAGCGGAGCGGCTCTGGCGAGACCATCCCCAATCTGCACGAGGGAGAGCGCGTCCACTTCGGCACCCATCTGGACCAAGGTTTGTCCTTTCCTCCCTCGGAGTTCTTCTCTGAGGTGATTGACCACTATGGAGTTCAACTCCACAATCTTCCTCCCAACTCCCTTCTAGAGATGAGCGCATACGCTGCGCTTTGCGAGGGCTTTCTCGGCATTAGGCCGAGTTTGCTTCTCTTCCGGTTTTACTTTCATGTCCGGAGGAATTCCATCACTGCCGGTGTTCCTTATATCACCGGCACCATTAGTTTTTCGGTTAGACGAGATCGGGCTTATCCCAAAATTTCCGCCAGTGACTCAGTCAAACAATGGCCAGCCACTTTTTTCTACCATAGGGATATTTCGGCTCCCGGCAAAGCTACTGCTTTGCCGGCTTTTGTCGACGGAGCCGCCACGGCCCAGCCTTCCTAGGATGAGGCTGCTCCGGCTCTCACCGACGATCTGATCCTCGCTAAGAGGCGGATCGAATATCTTATCCAGCACAAGGGTCTAAAGGGATCCGACTTAGTCCAATGCTGGGTCTCACGTCGGATCCAGCCACTTCAGTACCACGGGGATAGACTGATGCACTCCATCACGTCTTCCAAAAATGACTCTCTCCGCATCAGCCCCAAAGCCTAAACCACTTAGGGCTACATAACCCAGATCAAGTGGATGATCAAGGAGCGGATCGAGAGGCAGATTCCAGAGGTTTCTCTGGACATCCACACTGCGGAAAACCCCGTGGTTCCGGTAAGCTTTTATCATCACATATTTTATGTGTTTCTATCTTCGAGTTACATTGCAATGCTGATACGTTTTCTTGTTTTTAGCTTGCTGACCTCCCCGAGTCGGAGCTTGCTCCGCTCGAAGGATACCCTCCGGAGTTCTCTCAGGAGGTGGAAGTGGTTCCACTGCTGGATCTTGCGCTCAAGAAGCGCAAAGCTCCGACAGTAGCAGTTGGCACAAAGGAGGTGCCAGTCGTGAAGAGGTAACCTTTTTGTCACAACTTTTCCGCCTTTGTTGTTTACTCAAGTTTCTTTCCGAGATGTAATGTTTCCGACTTTTCTACCTTCTCAGAGCAAAATCAATCATCAAGGGCAAGGGGAAGGGGACTTCTTCGAAGCCCTTGCGCTAGACGAAGCTTACAATAGCTTCCCCTGCCGTGGCTCCTCCGACTCCATCCCCTCAACCTTCTGCAACTCCGGCGATCATCCCTTCTCCGGTGATTGCAGAAGATCCGGCTCCTCAAGCGGAGCCGACGATCCTTGGGTCGTATACTGACGTCACCACCAGTGCGTCAGCTCAAGATAAGGGTGAACCCTCTTCGGGTAATGATCCCTCGGCTGAAGTCTTCGCCGACAACCTCCTCAACAATCCGGGTCTTGCCAAATTTGGCCTGACCCAGAAGTCTGCAGAGGAGATCCAGCGGCTGGCCAGGCAAGTCCTGGACAAAAGCCATCTATCCCCCGAAGAGGAGGCGCAAGAAGCAGAGGACGTCATGTTCTCCGACCTTCTTACTCAAGTCCGCCTTCGCGACGTGAGGATCAGGACTGGCGAGCTTCCAATAGCTCCAGTGATCCCTCTTACTCTCGCCGAGAAGGTGGCAGCTGAAGTGAACACGGGTTTAGACAAACTCACCCACGAGCAATATGTAAGTCGGAATTCGAACTCTTGTTTTTACATTATGTTATATCATATCCTCTAGCCCCCAAGCATGAAGTAGGATATAGAATCCGAGTTTATGCTTTCATTAGGATGCCAAAGAACGAACTAGTGTAGCCCCCAAGGCTCGTGCTGATATTTAGTAAAAATATTAGCCCGAGTCTTAAGTAGCTTTCTGACTTTGGGTATGCTGACTTACACAAAGTATGTTCCTATAACCAGGAATTATTGTCCAATGTCTGTAATAAGCGGAGAGAGATCAAAGCTCTTAAAAATGCTGAGCTCAAGGTAGCCAAGGACGAAGCCGAAGGTAAACATTTCGAGATTCAAACCTTGCCTTTTGCTTTTTAATGTCGAATTTTTCTGAACTGTTGTTCTGTTTTGACTTACAGCGTTGGTGAAACAATCCATCGCTATGATTGGAGAGGCCGAGAACCTCAAGACCTTGGTGGTGGAGAACAAAGGACTTCGCGAAGAGCTGGAAAAGCTCAAGGTGGATCATGAAACGAGCATAGCTCAAGTCCTGGAATCCTCCTCCATGGCCACTGAAGAGCGCGATCGCAAGATTGCCGCTCAAGATAAAGTTATCTCGGACCTCAAGGATGAGGTTGACAGAGAGAAGGATATCTCCCAAGCACTCCGGGCTAAACTCCAGAGCCTCCGGGAGGAGAAAGCCAAGATTGACGACGTCATTCTTGGTAAGTTCCATTTATCTGGCTTATCATTTCCTCGACTTTTATCAATGTAGGTTTTTCCTTATCTTCATTTTGTGTATAGGTCCTCTGAACTTGACGGACTCCTCCTCGTTCGAGCCCCGCACTCACCGGCTTACCCAAGTCGGTGATCTTCTTCATGACTACCACTAATCCCTTGAGGATATTGGCGAGTCTCTCAGGATTCCGGACATGCCAAGCATGTCGGACTTCCAGGTGCGGGAGAAAGCCAAAGAGATGCCGCAGCTCGTTCGGGACTGGAATATGTCCTACGCGCGGACTGCCGCGCAGAATGCCCTCTCCATGGTCATGAGACACCATGGAAACATGGAAATATGGCAAGTGACTAAAGGGTACTGCATGGTAGACGAAGACGGCCAGGAGCAGGACCTTCAAGCCATCATGCACTCCTGCGCCAGATATGGGTGCCATGTAGCTGACCTGACCAGCTACGAGGTGCCCTTCTTCACCCGCGTGGATACTCCGCCACCTCCTCCAGAAGACGCCGAAGAATTTTCCCACGATGAACGCACCAACTCGGATGCGGATATCTCGGAACGATATCAAAGCGGAGTGACCAGCGAGCCAGTAGATCCTTCGTCTCCTCCTGCATCATAAACCAAAGACTTATGTATTATTCTGTGAAAGAACATGATGCGTTTTGTAAATATGAAGTACTATGACTTTTTGTTAGTGCTAAGTTTTTTTTATCTATTCAACACTTTTGTTTTAGACTTTTTGTGTGCTTGAAATGTTTGCACAAGCACTTAGAATTTTTCATCTCTACTTATCGTTTATCTGGCTTTCTGCCTCCTCCCTTTCGTGAGCCGGCTAAACCTTCAGCCGGAAACTTTGCCGAGCAACGGAGCTCAATTGCTAAACCGGTTTAAACTCGGAAACAAAGCCGGCTTCCAGTACCAACAATTCACTACTCGGAAAATACCTGCATCCAGCAATCAGACAAATAACCTAAGTAAAGACTAGATTTTTTTAGAGTTATACCCGAAGGTAGCAGTTTTAGAGTCGAAAATCTAAACCAGAACGAACATGAGCATAAAGTACTTTCAAGCATTCTAGGATTTTCGACTATGACATGATCATTAGGAAATAAGATGGTAAAAACTTCTCAGGAAAACTTTGAGGTAACCAAAACTTTTATTTCTCACAGAACATGTACATATGTATGATTACAAAGAAGGATAAACTAAGAATAAAAGGGACGTAGCTGAGCAATATTCCATGGCCTGTCTAACTCATCTGGATTTGTACTGCCTCCAGCTCTCTTTCTCTTCTTAGTAGAAGGTCTTTCTTTGACTGGCCTCATGTCAGTTAAGTAGTACGATCCATTGTGCAATACTCGACTAACTAAAAAGGGCCCTTCCCATACTGGGGAAAGTTTGTGTTTTCTTTGTTGCACAAGTCGGAGAACCAAATCACCTTTATTAAAAGATCTAGTTCGGACTCTCTAGCTATGATACTTGCGTAACTTCTGCTGATAGGCTGTAGATCTCATTTCAGCAACGACGCGAACTTCTTCGACTAAGTCGAGATCATTTTGTCGAGAAATCTCGGTATCTTCTTCGATATACGCGGCCACTAAAGGAGAAGTATGAATTAAATCACTAGGAAGAACTACTTCTGCGCCATAGGCCAAGAAGAAAGGTGTGTATCCTGTTGACCTGTTCGGAGTTGTTCGCAAACTCCAAATTACAGAGGGTAGTTCCTCTGCCCAAGCCCCCGTAGCACGTCTCAGTGGTGCTTCGAGTCTCGGTTTCAAGCCTTCTAGAATTAAACCATTTGCTCTTTCGACTTGTACGTTAGCCTGTGGATGTGCGACTGATGCAATGTCAAGCCGGATATTTTGCTCATCGCAGAATTCAGCCAGTTCTCCCATAGAAAAGTTACTCCCGTTGTCCATGATAATGCTAAGCGGATAACCATACCGGATTATAACATCCTCAACAAATCTTTTGGCTGTTGCTCCATCACAACTAGTGACAGGTTTAGCCTCGATCCACTCTGTGAATTTGTCCACCATCACTAAGAGGTGCGTGAATCCACTTGGTGCTCGTTTAAAAGGTCCTACCATATCAAGCCCCCAGACCGCAAAAGGCCATGTTATAGGTATTGTTCGTAGCTGATCAGCCGGAACATGAGCTTGCTTGGCGTACTTTTGATAGCCTTTGCATGTCTTGACTAATCGTTCGGCATCTGCCTGAGCTGTAAGCCAGAAAAATCCATGTTGAAAAGCTTTTGCCACTAAAGATCTGGCTGCAGCGTGGTGACCACACTCACCTTCGTGGATTTCTCTTAAGATCTCCACTCCTTCTTCCGGAGATACACAGCGCTGAAAACCCCCGGAAACACTCCGTTTATGGAGCTCACCTTTAACAATAGTATAGGCTTTTGCTCGTCGGATAATCTGCCGGCTCAGCACCTCGTCTTCGGGTAATTTGCCATCTACCAAGTAATCAAGGTAGGGTTGAGTCCAGCTGGGAATTACAGCCAGAACTGCTATTAAAGGTGAGTCGGATTTGGTCGGATATTCCTCATCTACTCCCTTTATCGAGGGAACTTTGAGGTGCTCTAAAATGCGCCATCCGGGACCTCTTTCCGCGCAGAGCGTATTCGAGATAGTGCATCTGCTTCCTCATTTTCTGCTCGAGGGATGTGTTGAACTTCAAACCCTTCGAACGATTTAGATAGATCATCCACGACAGCTTTATATGCTGCCATGTGCTTATTTGCATTACAAATATCCGAGACTTGCTGAGCAACAAGATCCGAATCTTCGTAACACATCAAACGTCGGATGCCAATATCCTTAGCAATCCGGATTCCATGCAGTAGTGCTTCATACTCGGAAATATTGTTTATCGCTGTGAAGTGGATCTGCAACACGTATAATAGTTTATCTCCTTGGGGTGATTTGAGCACCACGCCAGCCCCCGAGCCCCCTCGAGCCTTAGACCCATCAAAAAAGAGGGTCCAATTCCGACTTAGGGAGGGTCATGTTCTCCTTGGTCTCTGTCCAATCAGCGACAAAGTCGGCAAGGATCTGGGATTTGATTGCTGTCCGAGGTTTATACTCAATATCAAAAGCTGAGAGCTCTATGCCCCATTTGGCAACACGTCCTATGGCGTCGCTGTTGTTTATTATGTCTCTCATGGGAGCTTTGCTCACCATGGTAATTGGATGCTCCTAAAAATAGTGTCGTAACTTACGAGATGCTAGGAAAACACCGTAAGCCAACTTTTGATAGTGCGGATATCGCTGTTTTGATTTTGTCAAGACCTCGCTGACAAAATAAGTCGGACGCTGCACCAGGTGTTCCTGATTTTCCTCTAGTCTCTCCACCACCATGATGATACTAACGACCCTATTTGTCGCAGCAATATAAAGCAACATCGGTTCCTGAGGTTCCGGCGCTGCAAGGATAGGAGCAGATGAGAGTACTTTCTTCAGGTCTTGTAGTGCAGCTTCAGCTTCGTCAGTCCAGACAAAATATTTGGTCTTCTTTAGGAGTTTGTATAATGATTCGGCTCTTTCACCAAGCCGGCTTACAAATCGCCTGACCGCAGCAATGCAACAAGTTAATCTTTGGACGTCCTTCAGGCGATTTGGCCTGGAAATATTGAGAATAGCCTTGATCTTGTCGCGGTTCACCTCTATGCCTCTTTGAGACATGATGAAACCTATCAATTTTCTGGCTGGTATTCCAAAGAAGCATTTCTTCGGATTAAGCATGATGTTGTATTTTCGTAGATTGGCGAACGTTTCCTCCAAGTCGGAAATGAGTGTTTCCTTCTTTTTGGACATCACCGCGATATCATCCACGTATGCATGTACATTGAGTCCGAGTTGGTCGTGGAGACAACGCTGCATTGTGCGCTGGCACGTAGCTCCTGCGTTCTTCAGCCCAAAGGGCATTGTAACAAAACAGAAGGTTCCGAAGGGAGTTATGAATGAAGTCTTGACTTTGTCAGATTCCTTCATCCGTATTTGGTGATAACCGGAATATGCGTCGAGAAAACATAGGAGTTCCGAGCCTGCCGTAGAATCGATAACTTGATCAATTCTAGGCAGAGCGAACGAATCTTTTGGACAAGCCTTGTTCAAGGCAGTATAATCAACACAGATCCTTAAATCAGTGGTGTCCTTTTTAGGGACCATTACAGGGTTGGCCGACCAATCGGTATGGATGACCTCTTTTATGAATTCGGCTAACTCGAGCCGTGCTAGTTCCTGAGCTATTGCCTTACGCTTTTCATCACCAAACCGTCGTAAGGACTGTTTGACGGGTTTAGCATTCGGGTTTATATTTAGAGAGTGCTCGGCAAGTTCCCTAGGTACTCCGGTCATGTCAGATGGCTGCCATGCGAAGATATCTTGATTTGCTTGGAGGAACTTGACGAGCGCGCTTTCCTATGCGCTACTTAGGCCTACGCCCATCTGGGTCACCTTGGAGGGGGTCGTCATCCTTCAACGGCGTCGTCTTCGTCTCTTCTGATGCCTTGAACTCCGGATTTGGCTTTGTCACCTCCTTCATCGTCGTAGGCATCTCGGACGGATCTATGCTCTTCTTGATCTCCTGGTACTCCTGGGCGTGCAGCATGGCTTCGGCAAAGGCGGCATTTCCATCCTCGCACTCCCGCGCCTTCTTTGGGTCTCCCCTGATGGTGATTACGCCATTGGGACCTGGAATTTTCATCATATTGTAAATGTAACACAGACGAGCCATAAAAGCCCAGTAAGCCGGACGTCCGAATATAGCGTGGTATGCGCTCTTGAACGGGACCACTTCGAAGGAAAGTGCCTCCGTCCGATAATTCTTCGGTGTTCCAAAAGTAACATCCAAAGTGATCTCTCCCAGGGAATTAGCCTGTCTTCCTGGGACAACTCCGTGAAAGATCACAGAGCTGTGGTTCAGCTGTGTTTCCGAGATCTTCATCCGGCGTAGCGTTTTGACATAGAGAATATTGATGCTGCTAACACCGTCCATGAGGGTCTTGGAGAAACCATAACCATCAATAAGTGGATTGACGATTAAGGCGTATTTTCCTCGCCTATGTAGCTTAGGCGGATGATCAGCACGGTCAAACGTTATTGCCACTTCCGACCAGTCCAGATATTGAGGGACAGCCAGAACTGTTGTGTTGAGCTCGTGGAGAACTGCTTTCTTGACCTTTGCTGGTTGAGATCCGAGGAAGGTGACGTAAGTGTCCTTCTTAGCGGGAAAAGTTTTCTTCCCTTCCGACTTGGGATTTGAAGCATCGGCTTCCTCCATGTTGGAATCTTCCTTGGTCTCTTTGTCTTTTTCGGGATTTTTCTGTCCCTTCTTCTGCTTGGCTTTGTAGCCCACGATATCATCTCTCTTGATGTCGTTGTTAAAACGACATTCAGCGTTGGTGTGGGATGAGCTCCCATTGGCGTCCAAATGATGCACACATGGGTTATTCGCGATGTCGGCCCAAGTGTAGGTTTTTCCTGGTTATTGCTCTCCTCTACCTTGGACCCTTGATGTCCCACGGCCACGCCCGCGGCCTCCGCCACGTCCTCCTCGTCCTCCAGACCCGGAAACAGTAGTGACTACCGCTGTCTCCGCATTGGGTTTTTCTTCCAAGGTATTTTTGCGCTTCTGAGCTTGTTGCTTTGGTTGTTTTGCCGACTAAGGCACAACCAAGGCATTGAGTAATCCCTCTGTATCATCGTCAACATCTGCATACTTGCTCGCTGTTTCTATCATTTCTCCCAGATCAGTAACCTTGTCACACTTCAAGCGATGGCGCAGTAAACCAATTGGGAGACCTGCGATGAAAGCTTCAATCACAGTTTGATCATTTACCCCTTCGCAGGAATTTTTGGTGTCAATCCATCATCCGAGGTAATACCGGCAAGTTTCTCCGGCTTTCTGGGTGCAACGCTGTAGGTCTCCAACCGTACAGGGCCTCCGATATGTGCCTTTGAAATTCCGAAAGAACACACTTTGTAAATCATACCAGTTATGGATGGTGTTTGCCGGAAGTTCATTGAGCCATGATCATGCCGTCTTCCACAACATAAGTGGGAGATATCGGGTTGCAACCAGGCTGTTTCCGCCTTTGGCGATGCAGCAAGCTTGGAAGAAATCCTGTAACCAGGTGTCTGGTCGAGCCATGCCGTTGTAGGCTTGAATATGTCTTGAGATAACAAATCCTTCTGGGAACTTTGTAGCTCTGATGCATGGTCCGAAGCACTTTGGGCCCACGTACACGTCATCGTTTTCATAGCGCCGAGCCTCTATGTTGGAATTGATCCTATGCCTTGCGTCGTTCGGGGATAGGGATCGTCCCGAATGCCAGCTTTGGCTGCGGTGCCTTGGAGCCGGACTTCGACTTCTGCCACCACCTCCTCCGCCATGTCCTCCTTGACCTTAGTGGGGGCCGTTGTGATAACTGCGTGGTGGATAGGGTGGTGCAGCAGGGTAGTTTTCGGCTGATCGCCGGCCTCCGTCCGGAACGTCATTATTTCGATTCCGGGGAGGGTCTTGACTATGACGAGCCCCCTGCCGGCTTGTACCTGCATGGTTTCCGTCGTTCCTTCGTCCGTCGTTCCCACCATGGTGAGGCTCCGTCGGATGGTTATCATGTCTAGGAGGTGGCATCCTTTAATGATCCTCCTCCCGACGTTTCTCTTTATCTTCTCCCCTTCGGGGAGGATTCTTCGGATTCAGTGCAGCGATCGCGTCTTTCTCGGCTACTGGAGCGACGTTGCTCTAGTTATGTGTGGTTCTGTGATGCTGTCCCGACGATCTGGTTCTTGAATAATTGTCTTCCCGTCGTTCGGGGCGATGATACTGCTCCGGAACATAATGGGGTCTTACGCCAGCCCATGCCGGATCCGTGCGACATTGGTCAGCATCCAAGACCAGTTTTTGACTTCAGGACAGGGCGACCTTTTGCTGCTCCAGTCCCTTGTTGAGTAGCTTGATACCCAAACGGATCTCCTCTGGTCCTGGATTAGCCGATAGAATTTCTCGGGCTGCCACGGTATTTTGTACTAGTGTTGGGTATACCCAATCTCCGTTGCTATCTTTCCGTGGCTTCCCCATCTCATCTCCAAAAAGGACGACACGGACACGTGGGAATTGGTTGTCATCTATATGATGCTTCCATGTCTTCTGATGCAGACAAGACATGTACTCCTTGTTCGACATCCGTTTCTTCTCCACCTCGATGTTTTTGGCTTCATCGAGGAGTTGTTGATGATGCGCTTCTAGGGCTTGCGCCCTTTCATCCAGCTCATCTGCAGTAAGTTCTGCAGCTATAGGGATAGGTGTGGTTAATGCGACATCGATGAGTTTACGCGCACCTTCAGTGATCATGTGTCCATCCATCGATGTTTCTTTTTTCAGCTCGTTTGGGATAAGTGCTCCATCCGAGTCTTCTTTGTATTCCTCAGCAATCACCTCCTCTGTCAGAGGGTCTTTTGCCGGGGTCTTGTTCTTCTTGTTCTTCTTCTTTGCCTTCTTGGCAGCGCCGGTAGCAAAGACGGCCTTGGGTCCGTTTCCCGGAGTCAAGCTCTGATCGGTACTTTCGGACATCTGGACTTCAGGATTGTCTCCGACGTCCATGTCATCCTATGCTTTGGGAGAGTGTTCCCCGGATCCTTCATCCATGGCTTCTCCCTCCTCTGCAGCTCTGGAGTTGTACTCCTCTTCATATTCTGCGGAGAACTTTCGGAAATCTACTGACGTCATCGATTCATCCGAGGATGCGGGTACGTCGGTGTTTGTTCCAATTGCCTCCAGCACCGAGTCGGTGTTTTCTCCAGCATCGGCAGAGCTGGATCCGGATCCCACGTATCCGACAAAGTGCGACGCGTGATTCCTGAGGTACCTGCGGCTTTCGTGATCAGCCATATCGAAACTTTTGATGGTCTCGAGGATTGCATCTGCGCTTTCGCCTTGCAGTATCATATTTTTTAGTGTGTACCTTAGGAAAGGCCTGTCTGTTCCGGCATCATCAGAGCCGGAATTAGTGTCGTTGATATGCTCCTCCTGGATTTCGACTTCCACGGGTGGGTCGATTTGGGATTCGGCTCCTCCGGGGAGATCCACTCCAGATTCGACGTTGACCGCTAGGTATTCTTCAGGTTCGGGTTTCTCCACTATCTCCGCAACTGGTGCGGGCTGGGTGGGATTAGGGTTTTCTGAGATCCAGAATTCTGCCGCCTTTGTGGACAAAGGGGACCCAGAAAATTCTTCTGCCTCTATCATCACCGCTGGGGTGGGTTGGGCAGGTTCAGCAAAACCGATGTAAACATCGATCTCGCCAAAAGACATGATTGTGTAGGCAGTCACGGCCTCCCCTACCGGAATCCAAGTCTCGTCATGAACGATGAGAGGACGTCGCTGGCATAGAGGATGTGACCGACGGTGATGGTCTCGCCGATTCCGATTCTTGCAGATTCCGCTCGGAACGCAGATCCATAGCTCACTTGCCCCACGGTGGGCGCCAACTGTCGTAGGATTGATGACAAGTACGCCATGAGGGGGTCCTCGAGGCATGCGGAAGAGAGGGGTGTGAGACGTACGGTATTCCGGGACGGTGAGCACACAAGTTTACCCAGGTTCGAATCTGCCGGCTTTGGACGGATCCTACTCCTGCTAGCAATCCAGTATTATGGCAGAGCCAGAATATGGGTTACAAGGGTTTCGCCTGTGCGAGTTGAGTTTGTAGACTATTGAGGTTATCTGGTGCCCTAAAGGCTCTCCCTAGGACGACTTATATAGATATCCGGCCTAGGGTTTATAGGAGAGATCGATCCGGCTACGACTAAGAGTCTGTTACAGAGTACATCTTGAACTACAAGTAACATTATGGGCCTAAGTCGGTAAGTCTTCTGGGCCTTCCCGTAGCCAGATTGGACTCCGTCTTCTCTCCCTGACTGGGTCGCCCGTGAAGCAAAGCTCTAACCCGAAGTGGGCCACCCTGGTCAGTGAGGAACTGTGAGGATACCCGGAAAGTATATCCCCAACAGGAACATGGTGCCGAACTACCAGGCAGTTGGTCGGCCAGCAGAGGACATCGTCGACTTCTTTGAAGAGCAGATGAATGTGCATTTTTTGCAGTAGTAGCGTAATTTTGTATCCTGCACATAGGTGTAAAAGTGTTGTAAAGTTAGTATAATTGTGTTGGGTGTATTTAATATCCATTGATATGTAAAGAGCTTGCTACCTTGTATATTTTTCGAGTGTAGTGTACTATGCAGTTCCTTTTCGTTAGCCTGACGCGTGTTTATCTCAACACCTTGCCAACCTATCAGGTGCATTGCAATTGAGTTGGTGTTTATCAAGGGTTTGATTGGTATCACGTCAGCTACTCAGGATACTGCGATTTGTTCGTAGAACGGAAGTGCAAAGGATGGCGCAACCCCTGAGTGATGAAATTGCAAGAAAATGGGAAAAGACACAGAGTTTTAGGGAACTTAGCTTTATTTATTCGTAGAGTAGTACGAGGTACAATGTGTGGCTAAGTAACCTGGCTGAATAGCCTTATTTGTAATATAAAAAATGACTAGGGGTAGAAACGACGCAACTGCGCAACATTCCAGGGGTTGGAGTATGCGACTCCGCTCTCGAAATCTTTAAGGTGATAGGCGCCACTTGGGATTACTTCTGTAATCACGTAAGGTCCCTCCCAAGGGTACTCGAGCTTGAGATACCCTTGTTACTTCAGTCGCAGGACCAGGTCTCCTTCAACGAAGGATCTGGGGCATAGCCTTCTGCTATGGTAGTTGTGGAGGCTCTGGTGGTAGATCGTTGATCTCTCCGCTGCTATCTCGCGTGCTTCGTCAAGGAGGTCGACAGAGTCTTTGAGTGCGAGAGTTGACTCCTTATCACTGTATGCAACCACCCATGGGGCTTTGTAGCGTACTTCTGCGGGTAGTACAGCTTCAACACCGTGCACCATGAAGAACGGATTGCAGCTCATCTGGCCAGCATCTAGATGCTATTTGGAGTTGTGTGTAGGCTCCAAAGTACGGATTGCAGCTCATCTGGCCAGCATCCAGATGCTTGTTTGAGTGGCCGGAGGAGTCATTTCTTGATTCCGCCGCAGACGAGGCTATTGGCCTTTTCGACTTGACCGTTGGTCTATGGGTTAGACACCGAGGCATAGCTTATGTTGATTCCTAGGTTTTCGCAGAATTCCTGGAACTCCTTAGAGGTGAAGTTCGTCCCATTGTCCGTGATGATGCTATGTGGCACTCCAAAGCGGTAGACAATGGACTCGAAGAACTTGACAGTGCTGGCTCCTGATTGATTCATCACCGGCATGGCCTCGATCCACTTGGGGAATTTGTCGACTGCGACTAAGAGGTAGACTTAACCTCCTCGCGAGGACTTTGGGAGCTTGCCAACCATGTCGAGTCCCTATTGTGCGAAGGGCCAAGTCAATGGTGTTGGCCTGAGTTCCGCGCCAGGTGCGTGAGGTTTGTCCGTGAATCGCAGGCAAGCGTTGCAGCGTTGGACGATGTCCTTGACGTCGTGCATGGCCATGGGCTAGTAGAATCTAGCTCGCAGAGCTTTAGCAACGAGGGCGCGACTGCCAGCATGATGCCCGCAGGTGCCTTCATGTATGTCGAGGAGGACGACCCTTCCGTCCCCATTAGAGACGCACCGTTGAAGTACCCCTGTAATGCTGCGCTTGTACAGTTCGCCGTTGATGAGGACGAATGCCTTGGATCGTCGTGCGATGTGTCGCGCATCAGTCGGGTCATCTGGCAGCCTCTTGCTGCGTAGATATGTGATGTACGGTTGTGTCCAAGATGGCTCGATCATCATGACCTCCATTGGGCCTTCGAGTCCCATGCCAAGCTCCATGTCATCGAGTGCCATTGGCTCATTGGGTAGCGTCGCCCCCGAGTCCGTTGACATGCTTGCTTTCTTCTCTGGAGGTTTGGGCTTGATGGAGCGCTCGCAGATGCGCTCGAGGAATACCCTAGGTGGTATGGGGGAGCAGGTGGAGCCGATGTTGGTGAGTGTATCCGCCTCTTCATTGCTTTCGCGGCCTACATGTCGCAGCTCGCAGCCATCAAAGTCTCCCTCGAGGGTGTCGTAGAGGTCGCGATAGGCGATCATGTTGTTGCTCAATGCGTCGCACTCATGCATTGTTTGGTTGACCACCAGCTTGGAGTCACCGTAGATGATGAGCCTCTTGGTGCCACAGGCTTTCGCCATCCGCATCCCGTGGATTAAGGCCTCATACTCGGCTTTGTTATTGGAGGCTGTGAACTGCATTCACAGAACATATTTCATCTTGTCTCCTTGGGGCGATGTTAGTACGACACATGCGCCAGCTCCGTCCTTTCGCTTGGATCCATCGAAGTGCATTGTCTAGAGGTAGGACATATCTGGTTTGTCGGGGAGCTGATTCTCCATCCAGTGCACGAGGAAGTCCGAGAGAACCTGCGATTTGATTGCGTCGCATTTCTCGTATGTGATGTCGCGTGGCGACAGCTCTATGCCCCAGAGCGCGACTCGTCCAGTGGCGTCAGGGTTATTGAGTATGTGCCCGAGTGGGGTGTTGTTTACCACCATGATTGAGTGCTCCTAGAAGTAGTGGCGCAGTCGCCTGGCTGTCATGAAGACGCCGTACGCCAGCTTTTGGTAGTGCAGGTACCGCTGCTTTGTTGGCGTGAGCACCTCGCTGAGGTAGTATACTGGGTGTTGGACTCCGTGGACTTTATTTTCTTCGGCTCGTTCCAACACGAGCACCGTGCTGACCACCTGGTTGGTGGCAGAGATGTAGAGCAGTAGTGGTTCCTTTTCGCGAGGAGTCACCAGTACTGGCGAGGTGGATAGTAGACGCTTGAGGTCATCGAATGCGTCTTGTGCCTCGCCTGTCCACTGAAACTTGCCAGCATTGCGGAGGAGTTGGTAGAAGGGCAGTGCCTTTTCGCCCATTCGACTGATGAATCGACTGAGTGCCGTGATTCGCTCAGCCAACTACTGGACGCCTTTTACATTCTTCGGCTTCTCCATGGCCAGTATGGCCTTTATTTTCTTCGGGTCTGCCTCGACCCCCCTCGCAGAGATGAGGTACCCGAGTAGTTTCCCAGATGGCACGCCGAAGGCGCATTTGTCCGGATTGAGCTTGATCCGGTAGTGGTCGAGGTTAGTGAAGGTCTCGCGGATGTTATCGATTAACGTGGCCTCCTCCTTGGTTTTGATGATGATGTCATCAACATAGACTTGGATATTGCGACCAAGTTGGTTTTTTAGGCAAGCCTGCATGCACCGCTGATAGGTAGCTCCTGTGTTTTTTTAGCCCGAAAGGCATTGTGTTGTAGCAGAACACACCGAAGGGCGTTGTAAACGCCGTTTTCTCCTGGTCTTACTCCATCATTCAAATCTGATTGTAGCCTGAGTAGGCGTCGAGGAAGTAGAGGCGCTCGCATCCCGCAGTGGAGTCAATTATTTGATTGATCTATGGCAACGGGAAGTGATCCTTTGGGCAGTGCTTATTTAAGGAGGTGAAGTCCACGCACATCCGCAGGATATCCGTGTATTTTTTGGGCACAAACACTATGTTGGCAAGCCATGTGCTTTCCTTGATCTCGCGTATGAAATTTGCGTCGAGGAGTCTGTTGATCTCCATTCTGACTGCTTTTTCTCTTGGTTCAGACAATCGCCGTATTGTCTGCTTTACTGGCCTTGTGTCTGGGTTCACCATGAGTGAGTGCTCCACGAATTCCCTGGGAACCCCTGGTATATCCGCCGGACACCAGGCGAAGATTTCCCAGTGCTCACGGAGGAATTCAATGAGCGCAAGTTCCTATGCGGAACTCAAGTTGTTGGTGATGAGGGCCGTCTTGGTCGGGTCCGTTGGGAGGACCTGGACTTTCTTTGTGTGCACCGATGAGTCGAACGATAGGTCAGGTGAACTTGGCCTGCTCAGGGGAGGCAGACTGTTGTCTATCGACTCCTTCAGTCTTGCGAGTTCTTCTTGCATGCCAAAGGGGCATGTTCGTCTGCGGTACCAAAGTTCGCAGGCCAACGCATGGAGGTACCTAAGTTGCCTGAAATTACCGCGTTTTGAAAAGTTGGACCGCCAACTACTGAGAGGGGCCATTTCGAGGCAAACTCATCTCACCCCTACGAAATTCAAACATTCTGTTAAACCGCCCCGTGAAGTAGACGGACGGGACCCTCATGTCGGTCATCTGTCCGTGACGCGAGCCCCAATGCGTCAACCTCTTAGGAAAATCGAGCAGCTAAGTGGATTGGATGCGTTGACCAATTTCACAAATCCATTCCCAACTTCACCTAGAACCGACGGCGTCGGAATCCACCCTCTAGGCAGGACGATCCCTTCAGACATTTGACTTCCGGGGCCAAGTTGTTGCGCCTAGTCGCTGATCTCGAGCTCCAATGGCGCATGCCGTAGCCGCCGTTGCGAGGCTCTAGCCCGCCTCCGCCACCGACAAGCCGAGCAGTTCGGAGGATGGCAGATCCTACTATCAAGGAAGAAGAAGTTCTGGATACAAGCGGGTGAGCTACCCTTCTCTTTGCTATTCGCACTAATTATAACTGCTAGTTGGCTACTGAACCTCAAATTGTTTGTTAGCCCAACGCTGACAAACATATTTTGTCCACAGTTTTCTGTCAAGTGGGATCTGCGCAGACCCCCCTTACCTGGTTACAGTAGTCCTCTACAGGTACGACTCTAAGGGTAAGTGGTATGGACACCATTGTTTCACGATGGAAGAAGCGCCTGTGCAGATCTGCACTATATCTGGTATGGTTGCTGCTCTGCATAATCATGTTGAATTATGGCCGAAGCAGATTGCAAAGTTCAGCTTCATGGATGAACGTGGCATCATGGTTCCTATAACGTGTGATAGTCAGCTAATTGGGTTGATGAAAAGGTATGCTTCGGCTACCATGTCTGAGCTGAAATGTGATGTACTGGATGTGGAAGCTGCTGCAACTGGGAGTCGCCCTTCTATTCTTGGACAGGGTGGTTGCTCGAACCCAATTATCTCCTGGTAAGCAAAGGTCGCTTGGGGTTCGCATGTTTGTGCTGAATTGTAATTTTTGTTTTATTTACTCTGTAGATATTGGGCAGTTATGCAACAGTCTTGTTTCTTTGACAGGAAGCATCGCAAGGTTAGAAACATGACCGCCGGGTCAGTCATTTTGCTGCCCGAAGAGATTAAAAACGAGTGGAAAGATGATGATGGACACGATTCTGGTGCCCATTGTCCCGGCGATGCAGAGTACGTGAAGCTAAAAAAATTGGCACCGAGGAAGAGGAAGAAGGTAGGAAATGAAGAAGCCAGTGGACGTGAAGGCTTGGCACCCAGGCTGCGGAAGAAGGCTGCTAGCAATGAAGATGCATAGTAATGTGTTGAACTTGAACCTATATATGTAATTCTGTTAAATTCTGGAGCTCTGTGTGTTGCACGTTGCTGGGCGAAACAATCTACCCACGTTCTCTAAGTAAAATGTACCGCGACTTAGGGTTTGTAAACGCCCCAGTCAGTAGTTGAATCCGAAATTGTGATTGTGCTACTGCTATCTGAAAACAAGGATCCACCGGTTCCACAATTGCTGAGGGACAGGAGGTCTCCAAATACGACGGAATGTAAGTGGCACAGAAATAAATTATTTAAGCTGCCACACTCGATGAAGCAGCAACTTATTTCAGATGCTGCACAATGACGTGGCAACATAAACAACAATGTTCTCACCGATAATGCCCAGATGAGGAGGAAATCGGTATCACTTTATGGCCTAATCTTGAGCCCGTCTATCTCACCGCCTCTCTGCTCCTGCATCCCCTGCATCTGGCGAAGCTCCCGGATCTCCAGTAACCGGGTGTACGTGCTTCCACTTTATAAATTGTGGTTGTGCCATTTGCATGCGGCCAAATCCACGTAGATTACGTTTAAACAAACCACCAATGTCAGAATACACTAGTAGAAAAGGGTTTTTTGGTCCACGATCACGTTCCCAATCCGGGACAGAGATCTAAATCGAGGCAGAAATTGATCTAAATCACAAATTCTTCCACAAATTAATCGAGACAGAGATCTAAACAAATCGAAGCATTTTATTAATTCAACCACAAATTCTTCTAAACAAAGGTGCGATTTCTCATCCTACATTAATTCAACCACTAGTCAACAATTTCACTCCGCTGCCGCTGTCCTCCAAGCCGCCGGCTTCCTCGTCATCGTCGGACGGAACCTCCATGATTTCCGCATTGTTCGCGAGACGGATCACCTCTTCGCGGCGAGCGGCGGCGATGACGGTGTACTTGGTCCGTCCAGGGACGGACCAGAACCTCTCCCGCCCTTCTCGGTTGCGGAGATCCCGGTGCACCACGCGCCCGTAAACGATGCGGTTACCAATCTTGGCCTTCCGCTCCTTCTTGAACAGCACCGGCCAGTATGGGCTGGCCGCCGCGTACCAGGGCCCTCTTCCACGCAGGCATCTGGCGGCGGCGTGCCGCGATTTCGCTCTCCATCACGGCTCCGCCGGGGACGAGGAGTGGAGCCACCGGCATCCCCGCATAGCTGATGCGCCATCCGTGGGGCACCGTCGCGGCCGGCGGCACGAGGATGCCGAAGTGTGCGAACATCATTGCCTCGTAGAAGTTCAGCGATGGCATCTCCATGGCGGCGCGGTGGAGATTGGAGAGGGAGCGAGGGGGTGGACAACGAAGCGACAACGCGGTGGAGATTGGAGAGGGCGAGGGGATGGACGACGAAGCGACGCGCTGTGGCGCCTCCTATTTGTACACGAGGACGACGAAGCGACGGGCGGAATATCCAAGGGTCATGGGTCAGACAAAAGGAAGTAATGCAAGGGTTAAGGCAGATTAACGGCGACCAATTTCTTTACTCCCAGGACTCCGGGGCCAATAGTTCAGACCGTTAGGTCAAGAAGTACAACTATTACAACTTAAAAAAGGCACGGAGCTCAAGCTAAATAGAACTAGTTATCACACATCTCCTTGATCTTCCTAATATTAGCCCGATGTGCATCTTCCTGCGAGAGCAAGGATCGAATCGTCTGCTCCTTCCTTTTAGTATCTTCCTTGCATAGCTTCAATTGTTTCTCCGCATTTTTCCTCATGCACTTGTCAATACTCGTAGTTGTGAACTGCAGGACTTTGGCCTGGTGAAGATCCTTCCTTGCTTGAGTCAGTTCTTGCTCTGCTTTAGCCTTCAGGGCCAATGCCGCATCCCTCTCCTTCTCGACTTTGCTAACCTTGTCTTCCACCCACCTGAGATCTCACTTATGCTTGGTCGTGTCAACTAGTTCCCATAGCTTCATCTCAACACTGTCAAGAAGTGAGCTGAATGCGGATTCTTTCAACTCAACAGTCATTTCCCATAGTTTGTCCAGCGTTTTCAGCATCGATTTGGGCCACTCTAGATCTACCCATTCGACAACACCGCAACTTCCGCCTCGCATCATTGCACGATGTCCTTGACACCGTAGAAACCTTCTGCCTGTGTTTCATCCTTCAAACACTACAAATTTAGCAGGCACATATCCATGTTTACATACCAGAGGACTGTCTTCATCCGCTAAACCGTGATAGTCGGCGTCATACATCGTCTGGTTGGCCTAACACATCATACGCGCATGAGTAAACGGAGTAGATCTGGCTCAAAAAATAGATAACTGGCCACAAATGATAGAGATAGAGATGAGACGACTCACATCTAAATCACCGTCCCTATCATCATGACGCGTTTCCTCGCTGTCTCCCCTTGAACCCATGGCGAGAGGGGAGGGGGGTGGCTGCCAGAGAGGGGATTGGGATGGAGGCGTCGTCGGCTTGCGGCTATAGCAGGATGGGAGTGAAGTGGGGAAAGTGGCTTCGAGGGGAAGGAAGAGAAGTACAGGGAGGAAGAGAAGTACTGGGGACGTGACACTGGAATATGGCCCACTCAACTCGTGAGTCGTGACACTCGCAAAAGGGGAGCCCCCGGTGTTGCCAGTTTGTCCAGAGCAAGCATGGCCAATCATGCCGCAGAACAGACTACTCGCGGATCAATCTCACGAAAACCATCCCAATCGTCCAAGCGCCCCGATCGAACGGTATGTAACAATCGTCAAGCAAAACAACTATGTTTGGGTGTGCCTTCTAGAAGACTCGGTCTAACGCTAAGGTTAGGGCACTCCTAAGGTTAATTAGGATCCAGATGTGGTTTATGAAAAGAACACGCATCCAATGACACTGGTGTATCCATGTGTGGTTTGTGACAAGGACACGCATGCAATGACACTGGTGGATCCATGTGTGGTTCATGGGAAGAACACACATGCAATGACACTGGTGATATGTGGTTTGTGAAAAGAACAAACATGCAATGACTCTAACTGTTTTAATGAAAAGAGCAGACATGCAATGACACTGGTGGATCCATGTGTGGTTAATGAGAAGAACACACATGCAAGGACTCTAGCTGTGGTTCATGGAAAGAACACACATCCAATGACTCTAGATGTGGTTCATGAGAAGAACACACATCCAATGACACTGGTGGATCCATGTGTGGTCTGTGAGAGGATCACACATGCAATGACTCTAACTATGGTTCATGGAAAGAGAAGACATGCAATGACACCGGTGGATCCATGTGTGGTCTGTGGGAGGAACACACATGCAATGACACTGATGGATCATATGTGGTTTGTGAGAAGAACACACATATGGATCCATGTGTGGTCTGTGGGAGGAACACACATGCAATGACACTGATGGATCCATATGTGGTTTGTGAGAAGAACACACATGCAATGACACTGGTGGATCCATGTGTGCTCTGTGGGAAGAACACACATGCAATGACTCTAGATGTGGTTCATGAAAATAGCAGACATGCAATGACACCGGTGGATCCATGTGTGGTCTATGAGAGGAACACACATCCAATGACACTGGTGGATCCTTACATGGTTTGTGAGAAGAACACACATGCAATGACACTGGTGATATGTGGTATGTGAAAAGAACACACATGCAATGACACTGGTGGATCCATGTGTGGTTTGTGAGAAGGACACACATGCAATGACACTGGTGGATCCATGTATGGTCTGTGGGAAGGACACACATGCAATGACACTGGTGACATGTGGTTTGTGAAAAGAACATACATGCAATGACTCTGACTGTGGTTAATGAAAAGAGCAGACATGCAATGACACTGGTGGATCCATGTGTGGTTAATGAGAAGAACACACATGCAATGACACTGTGTGTGGTTCATGATATGGTTTGTGAGAAGAACACACATGCAATGCCTCTAGTTGTGGTTCATGAGAAGAACACACATGCAATGACTCTAGTTGTGGTTCATGAGAAGAACACACATGCAATGACACTAGTGTATCCTTATGTGGTTTGTGAGAACAACACACATGCAAGGACTCTAGCTGTGGTTCATGGGAAGGACACACATCCAATGACTCTAGATGTGGTTCATGAGAAGAACACACATCCAATGTCACTAGTGAATCCATGTGTGGTCTGTGAGAGGATCACACATGCAATGACTCTAACTGTGGTTCATGAAAAGAGCAGACATGCAATGACACCGGTGGATCCATGTGTGGTCTATGGGAGGAACACACTTCCAATGACACTGCTGGATCCATATGTGGTCTGTGAGAAGAACACATGCAATGACACTGGTGGATCCATGTGTGGTCTGTAGGAAGAACACACATGCAATGACTCTAGATGTGGTTCATGAAAAGAGCAGACATGCAATGACACCGGTGGATCCATGTGTGGTCTATGGGAGGAACACATATCCAATGACACCGGTGGATCCTTACGTGGTTTGTGAGAAGACCACACATGCAATGACACTGGTGATATGTGGTCTGAGAAAAGAACACACATGCAATGACACTTGTGGATCCATGTGTGGTTTGTGAGAAGGACAAACATGCAATGACACTAGTGGATCCATGTGTGGTTCATGGGGGAAGAACACACATGCAATGACACTGGTGATATGTGGTTTGTGAAAAGAACAGACATGAAATGACTCTAACTATGGTTAATGAAAAGAGCAGACATGCAATGACACTGGTGGATCCATGTGTGGTTAATGAGAAGAACACACATGCAATGACACTAGATGTGGTTCAAGATATGGTTTGTGAGAGGAACACACATGCAATGACTCTAGCTGTGGTTCAAGAGAAGAACACACATGCAATGACACTGGTGTATCCTTATGTGGTTTGTGAGAAGAACACACATGCAAGGACTCTAGCTGTGGTTCACGAAAAGAACACACATCCAATGACTCTAGTTGTGGTTCATGAGAAGAACACACATCCAATGACACTAGTGGATCCATGTGTGGTCTATGAGAGGATCACACATGCAATGACTCTAACTGTGGTTCATGAAAAGATCAGATATGCAATGACATCGGTGGATCCATGTGTGGTCTGTATGAGGAACACACATTCAATGCCACTGCTGGATCCATATGTGATCTGTGAGAAGAACACATGCATTGACACTGGTGGATCCATGTGTGGTCTGCGGGAAGAACACACATGCAATGACTCTAGATGTGCTTCATGAAAATAGCAGACATGCAATGACACCGGTGGATCCATGTGTGGTCTATGAGAGGAACACACATCCAATGACACCGGTGGATCCTTACGTGGTTTGTGAGAAGAACACACATGCAATGACACTGGTGATATGTGGTCTGTGAAAAGAACACACATGCAATGACACTGGTGGATCCATCTGTGGTTTGTGAGAAGGACAAGCATCCAATGACAATGGTGGATCTATGTGTGGTTCATGGGGGAAGAACACACATGCAATGACACTGGTGATATGTGGTTTGTGAAAAGACCAAACATGAAATGACTCTAACTGCGGTTAATGAAAAGAGCAGACATGCAATGACACTGGTGGATCCATGTGTGGTTAATGAGAAGAACACATATGCAATGACTCTAGCTGTGGTTCATGAGAATAACACACATGCAATGACACTGGTGTATCCTTATGTGGTTTGTGAGAAGAACACACATGCAAGGACTCTAGTTGTGGTTCATGGAAAGAACACACATCCAATGACTCTAGTTGTGGTTCATGAGAAGAACACACATCCAATGTCACTGGTGGATCCATGTGTGGTCTGTGAGAGGATCACACATGTAATGACTCTAACTGTGGTTCATGAAAAGAGCAGACATGCAATGGCATGGTGGATTCATGTGTGGTCCGTGGGACGAACACACATCCAATGACACTGCTGGATCCATATGTGGTCAGTGAGAAGAACACACATGCAATGACACTGGTGGATCCATGTGTGGTCTGTGGGAAGAACACACATGCAATGACTCTAGATGTGGTTCATGAAAAGAGCAGACATGCAATGACACTGGTGGATCCATGTGTGGTCTATGAGAGGAACACACCCAATGACACCGGTGGATCCTTACATGGTTTGTGAGAAAAACACACATGCAATGACACTGGTGATATGTGGCCCTGTGAAAAGAACACACATGCAATGACACTAGTGGATCCATGTGTGGTTTGTGAGAAGGACACACATGCAATGAGACTGGTGGATCCATGTGTGGTTCATGGGGGAAGAACACGCATGCAATGACACTGGTGATATGTGGTTTGTGAAAAGAACATACATGCAATGACTGTAACTGTGGTTAATGAAAAGAGTAGACATGCAATGACATTTATGGATCCATGTGTGGTTAATGAGAAGAACACACATGCAATGACACCGGGTGTGGTTCATGATGTGGTTTGTGAGAAGAACACACATGCAATGACTGTAGCTGTGGTTCATGAGAAGAATACACATGCAATGACACTGGTCTATCCTTATGTGGTTTGTGAGAAGAACACACGTGCAAGGACTCTAGCTGTCGTTCATCGAAAGAACACACATCCAATGACTCTAGGTGTGGTTCATGAGAAGAACACACATCCAATGACACTGGTGGATCCATGTGTGGTCTGTGAGAGCATCACACATGCAATGTCTCTAACTGTGGTTCATGAAAAGAGCAGACATGCAATGACACCGGTGGATCCATGTGTGGTCTGTGGGAGGAACACACATCCAATGACACTACTGGATCCATATGTGGTTCATGAAAAGAGCAGACATGCAATGACACTAGTGGATCCATGTGTGGTACATGAGAGGAACACACATCCAATGACACCGGTGGATCCTTACGTGGTTTGTGAGAAGAACACACATGCAATGACACTGGTGATATGTGGACCTGCGAAAAGAACACACATGCAATGAAACTGGTGGATCCATGTGTGGTTTGTGAGAAGGACACACATGCAATGACACTGGTGGATCCATGTGTGGTTCATGGGCGAAGAACACACATGCAATGACACAGGTGATATGTGGTTTGTGAAAAGAACAGACATGCAATGACTCTAACTGTGGTTAATGAAAAGAGTAGACATGCAATGACACTGGTGGATCCATGTGTGGTTAATGAGAAGAACACACATGCAATGACACTGGGTGTGGTTCATGATGTAGTTTGTGAGAAGAACACGCATTCAATGACTCTAGCTGTGGTTCATGAGAAGAACACACATGCAATGGCACTGGTCTATCCTTATGTGGTTTGTGAGAAGAACACACATTCAAGGACTCTAGCTGTCGTTCATGGAAAGAACACACATCCAATGACTCTAGCTGTGGTTCATGAGAAGAACACACATCCAATGACACTGGTGGATCCATGTGTGGTCTGTGAGAGCATCACACATCCAATGACTCTAACTGTGGTTCATGAAAAGAGCAGACATGCAATGACACCGGTGGATCCATGTGTGGTCTGTGGGAGGAACACACATCCAATGACACTACTGGATCCATATGTGGTTTGTGAGAAGAACACACATGCAATGACACTAGTGGATCCATGTGTGGTCTGTGGGAAGAACACACATGCAATGACTCTAGATGTGGTTCATGAAAATAGCAGACATGCAATGACACCGGTGGATCCATGTGTGGTCTATGAGAGGAACACACATCCAATGACACTGGTGGATCCTTACGTGGTTTGTGAGAAGAACACACATGCAATGACACTGGTGATATGTGGTCTGTGAAAAGAACACACATGCAATGACACTGGTGGATCCATGTGTGGTTTGTGAGAAGGACACACATGCAATGACACTGGTGGATCCATGTGTGGTTCATGGGGAAGAACACACATGCAATGACACTGGTGATATGTGGTTTGTGAAAAGAACAGACATGCAATGACTCTAACTGTGGTTAATGAAAAGAGTAGACATGCAATGACACTGGTGGATCCATGTGTGGTTAATGAGAAGAACACACATGCAATGACACTTGGTGTGGTTCATGATGTGGTTTCTGAGAAGAACACACATGCAATGACTCTAGCTGTGGTTCATGAGAAGAACACACATGCACTGACACTCATCTATCCTTATGTGGTTTGTGAGAAGAACACACATGCAAGGACTCTAGCGTCGTTCATGGAAAGAACACACATCCAATGACTCTACTTGTGGTTCATGAGAAGAACACACATCCAATGACACCGGTGGATCCATGTGTGGTCTGTGGGAGGTACACACATCCAATGACACTTCTGGATCCATATGTGGTTTGTGAGAAGAACACACATGCAATGACACTAGTGGATCCATGTGTGGTCTGTGGGAAGAACACACATGCAATGACTCTAGATGTGGTTCATGAAAAGATTAGACATGTAATGACACCGGTGGATCCATGTGTGGTCTGTGAGAGGAACACACATCCAATGACACCGGTGGATCCTTACGTGGTTTGTGAGAAGAACACACATGCAATGACACTGGTGATATGTGGTCTGTGAAAAGAACACACATGCAATGACACTGGTGGATCCATGTGTGGTTTGTGAGAAGGACACACATGCAATGACACTGGTGGATCCATGTGTGGTTCATGGGGAAGAACACACATGCAATGACACTGGTGATATGTGGTTTGTGAAAAGAACAGACATGCAATGACTCTAACTGTGGTTAATGAAAAGAGTAGACATGCAATGACACTGGTGGATCCATGTGTGGTTAATGAGAAGAACACACATGCAATGACACTTGGTGTGGTTCATGATGTGGTTTCTGAGAAGAACACACATGCAATGACTCTAGCTGTGGTTCATGAGAAGAACACACATGCATTGACACTCATCTATCCTTAGGTGGTTTGTGAGAAGAACACACATGCAAGGACTCTAGCGTCGTTCATGGAAAGAACACACATCCAATGACTCTAGCTGTGGTTCATGAGAAGAACACACATCCAATGTCACTGGTGGATCCATGTGTGGTCTATGAGAGGATCACACGTGCAATGACTCTAACTGTGGTTCATGAAAAGAGAAGACGTGCAATGACACCGGTGGATCCATGTGTGGTCTGTGGGAGGAACACACATCCAATGACACTGCTGGATCCATATGTGGTCTATGAGAAGAACACACATGCAATGACACTGGTGGATCCATGTGTGGTCTTTGTGAACAACACACATGAAATGACTCTAGATGTGGTTCATGAAAAGAATGTACATGCAATGACTCTAACTGTGGTTAATGAAAAGAGTAGACATGCAATGACACCGGTGGATCCATGTGTGGTTAATGAGAAGAACACACATGCAATGACACTGGGTGTGGTTCATGATGTGGTTTGTGAGAAGAACACACATGCAATGACTCTAGCTGTGGTTCATGAGAAGAACACACATGCAATGACACTGGTCTATCCTTATGTGGTTAGAGAGAAGAACACACATGCAATGACTCTAGTCGTTCATGGAAAGAACACACATCCAATGACTCTAGCTGTGGTTCATGAGAAGAACACGCATCCAATGACACTAGTGGATCCATGTGTGGTCTGTGAGAGCATCACACATGTAATGACTCTAACTGTGGTTCATGAAAAGAGCAGACATGCAATGACACCGGTGGATCCATGTGTGGTCTGTGGGAGGAACACACATCCAATGACACCTTTGGATCCATATGTCTGTGAGAAGAACACACATGCAATGACACTAGTGGATCCATGTGGTCTGTGGGAAGAACACACATGCAATGACTCTAGATGTGGTTCATGAAAAGAGCTGACATTCAATTTCTCCTGTTGATCGATGTGTGGTACATGAGAGGAACACACATCCAATGACACCGGTGGATCCTTACGTGGTTTGTGAGAAGAACACACATGCAATGACACTGGTGATATGTGGCCCTGTGAAAAGAACACACATGCAATGACACTAGTGGATCCATGTGTGGTTTGTGAGAAGGACACACATGCAATGACACTGGTGGATCCATGTGTGGTTCATGGGGGCAGAACACACATGCAATGACACTGGTGATATGTGGTTTGTGAAAAGAACAGACATGCAATGACTCTAACTGTGGTTAATGAAAAGAGTAGACATGCAATGACACTGGTGGATCCATGTGTGGTTAATGAGAAGAACACACATGCAATGACACTAGGTGTGGTTCATGATGTGGTTTGTTTGAAGAACACACATGCAATGACTCTGGCTGTGGTTCATGAGAAGAACACACATGTAATGACACTGGTCTATCCTTATGTGGTTTGTGAGAAGAATACACATGCAAGGACTCTAGCTGTCGTTCATGGAAAGAACACACATCCAATGACTCTAGTTGTGGTTCATGAGAAGAACACACATCCAATGACACTGGTGGATCCATGTGTGGTCTGTGAGAGCATCACACATGCAATGACTCTAACTATGGTTCATGAAAAGAGCAGACATGCAATGACACCGGTGGATCCATGTTTGGTATGTGGGAGGAACACACATCCAATGACATTGTTGGATCCATATGTGGTCTGTGAGAAGAACACACATGCAATGACACTAGTGGATCCATCTGTGGTCTGTGGGAAGAACGCACATGCAATGACTCTAGATGTGGTTCATGAAAATAGCAGACATGCAATGACACCGGTGGATCCATGTGTGGTCTATGAGAGGAACACACATCCAATGACACCGGTGGATCCTTACGTGGTTTGTGAGAAGAACACACATGCAATGACACTGGTGATATGTGGTCTGTGAAAAGAACACACATGCAATGACACTGGTGGATCCATGTGTGGTTTGTGAGAAGGACACACATGCAATGACACTGGTGGATCCATGTGTGGTTCATGGGGGAAGAACACACATGCAATGACACTGGTGATATGTGGTTTGTGAAAAGAACATACATGCAATGACTCTAACTATGGTTAATGAAAAGAGCAGACTTGCAATGACACTAGTGGATCCATGTGTGGTTAATGAGAAGAACACACATGCAATGACATTGGGTGTGGTTCATGATGTGGTTTGTGAGAAGAACACACATGCAATGACTCTAGCTGTGGTTCATGAGAAGAACACACATGGAATGACACTGGTGTATCCTTATGTGGTTTGTGAGAAGAACACACATGCAAGGACTCTAGCTGTGGTTCATGGAAAGAACACACAACCAATGACTCTAGCTGTGGTTCATGAGAAGAACACACATCCAATGACACTGGTGGATCCATGTGTGGTCTGTGAGAGGATCACATGCAATGACTCTAACTGTGGTTCATGAAAAGAGACATGCAATGACACCGGTCGATCCATGTGTGGTCTGTGGGAGGAACACACATCCAATGACACTCTGGATCCATATGTGGTCAGAGAAGAACACACATGCAATGACACTGGTGGATCCATGTGTGTGTGGGAAGAACACAAATGCAATGACTCTAGATGTGGTTCATGAAAATAGCAAATGCAATGACACCGTGGATCCATGTGTGGTCTATGAGAGGAACACACATCCAATGACACCGGTGGATCCTTACATGGTTTGTGAGAAGAACACACATGCAATGACCCTGGTGATATGTGGTCTGTGAAAAGAACACACATGCAATGACACTGGTGGATCCATGTGTGGTTTGTGAGAAGGACACACATGCAATGACACTGGTGGATCCATGTGTGGTTCATGGGGGAAGAACACACATGCAATGACACTGGTTATATGTGGTTTGTTAAAAGTACATACATGCAATGACTCTAACTATGGTTAATGAAAAGAGCATATGCAATGACACTAGTGGATCCATGTGTGGTTAATGAGAAGAACACACATGCAATGACATTGGGTGTGGTTCATGATGTGGTTTGTGAGAAGAACACGCATGCAATGACTCTAGCTGTGGTTCATGAGAAGAACACACATGGAATGACACTGGTCTATCCTTATGTGGTTTGTGAGAAGAACACACATGCAAGGACTCTAGCTGTGGTTCATGGAAAGAACACACAACCAATGACTCTAGTTGTGGTTCATGAGAAGAACACACATCCAATGACACTGGTGGATCCATGTGTGGTCTGTGGGAGGATCACACATGCAATGACTCTAACTGTGGTTCATGAAAGAGGAGACATGCAATGACACCGGTGGATCCATGTGTGGTCTGTGGGAGGAACACACATCCAATGACACTACTGGATCCATATGTGGTCTGTGAGAAGAACACACATGCAATGATACTGGTCGATCCATGTGTGGCCTGTGGGAAGAACACAAATGCAATGACTCTAGATGTGGTTCATGAAAATAGCAGACATGCAATGACACCGGTGGATCCATGTGTAGTCTGTGAGAGGAACACACATCCAATGACACTGGTGGATCCTTATGTGGTTTGTGAGATGAACCCACATGCAATGACACTGGTGATATGTGGTTTGTGAAAAGAACAGGCATGCAATGACTCTAACTGTGGTTAATGAAAAGACTAGACATGCAATGACACAGGTGGATCCATGTGTGGTTAATGAGAAGAACACACATGCAATGACACTGGGTGTGGTTCATGATATGGTTTGTGAGGACACAAATGCAATGACTCTAGCTGTGGTTCATGAGAAAAACACACATGCAATGACACTGGTGTATCCTTATCTGGTTTGTGAGAAGAACACACATGCAAGGACACTAGCTGTGGTTCATGAAAAGAACACACATCCAATGACTCTAGCTGTGGTTCATGAGAAGAACACACATCCAATGACACTGGTGGATCCATGTGTGGTCTGTGAGAGCATCACACATGCAATGACTCTAACTGTGGTTCATGAAAAGAGCAGACATGCAATGACACTAGTGGATCCATGTGTGGTTAATGAGAAGAACACACATGCAATGACATTGGGTGTGGTTCATGATGTGGTTTCTGAGAAGAACACGCATGCAATGACTCTAGCTGTGGTTCATGAGAAGAACACACATGCATTGACACTCATCTATCCTTAGGTGGTTTGTGAGAAGAACACACATGCAAGGACTCTAGCGTCGTTCATGGAAAGAACACACATCCAATGACTCTAGCTGTGGTTCATGAGAAGAACACACATCCAATGTCACTGGTGGATCCATGTGTGGTCTATGAGAGGATCACACGTGCAATGACTCTAACTGTGGTTCATGAAAAGAGAAGACGTGCAATGACACCGGTGGATCCATGTGTGGTCTGTGGGAGGAACACACATCCAATGACACTGCTGGATCCATATGTGGTCTATGAGAAGAACACACATGCAATGACACTGGTGGATCCATGTGTGGTCTATGGGCAGAACACACATGCAATGACTCTAGATGTGGTTCATGAAAAGAACAGACATGCAATGAATCTAACTGTGGTTAATGAAAAGAGTAGACATGCAATGACACCGGTGGATCCATGTGTGGTTAATGAGAAGAACACACATGCAATGACACTGGGTGTGGTTCATGATGTGGTTTGTGAGAAGAACACACATGCAATGACTCTAGCTGTGGTTCATGAGAAGAACACACATGCAATGACACTGGTCTATCCTTATGTGGTTTGTGAGAAGAACACACATGCAAGGACTCTAGCTGTCGTTCATGGAAAGAACACACATCCAATGACTCTAGCTGTGGTTCATGAGAAGAACACGCATCCAATGACACTAGTGGATCCATGTGTGGTCTGTGAGAGCATCACACATGTAATGACTCTAACTGTGGTTCATGAAAAGAGCAGACATGCAATGACACCGGTGGATCCATGTGTGGTCTGTGGGAGGAACACACATCCAATGACACTGCTGGATCCATATGTGGTCTGTGAGAAGAACACACATGCAATGACACTAGTGGATCCATGTGTGGTCTGTGGGAAGAACACACATGCAATGACTCTAGATGTGGTTCATGAAAAGAGCAGACATGCAATTTCACCGGTGGATCCATGTGTGGTACATGAGAGGAACACACATCCAATGACACCGGTGGATCCTTACGTGGTTTGTGAGAAGAACACACATGCAATGACACTGGTGATATGTGGCCCTGTGAAAAGAACACACATGCAATGACACTAGTGGATCCATGTGTGGTTTGTGAGAAGGACACACATGCAATGACACTGGTGGATCCATGTGTGGTTCATGGGGGCAGAACACACATGCAATGACACTGGTGATATGTGGTTTGTGAAAAGAACAGACATGCAATGACTCTAACTGTGGTTAATGAAAAGAGTAGACATGCAATGACACTGGTGGATCCATGTGTGGTTAATGAGAAGAACACACATGCAATGACACTAGGTGTGGTTCATGATGTGGTTTGTTTGAAGAACACACATGCAATGACTCTGGCTGTGGTTCATGAGAAGAACACACATGTAATGACACTGGTCTATCCTTATGTGGTTTGTGAGAAGAATACACATGCAAGGACTCTAGCTGTCGTTCATGGAAAGAACACACATCCAATGACTCTAGTTGTGGTTCATGAGAAGAACACACATCCAATGACACTGGTGGATCCATGTGTGGTCTGTGAGAGCATCACACATGCAATGACTCTAACTATGGTTCATGAAAAGAGCAGACATGCAATGACACCGGTGGATCCATGTTTGGTATGTGGGAGGAACACACATCCAATGACATTGTTGGATCCATATGTGGTCTGTGAGAAGAACACACATGCAATGACACTAGTGGATCCATCATGGTGCTGGGAAGAACGCACATGCAATGACTCTAGATGTGGTTCATGAAAATAGCAGACATGCAATGACACCGGTGGATCCATGTGTGGTCTATGAGAGGAACACACATCCAATGACACCGGTGGATCCTTACGTGGTTTGTGAGAAGAACACACATGCAATGACACTGGTGATATGTGGTCTGTGAAAAGAACACACATGCAATGACACTGGTGGATCCATGTGTGGTTTGTGAGAAGGACACACATGCAATGACACTGGTGGATCCATGTGTGGTTCATGGGGGAAGAACACACATGCAATGACACTGGTGATATGTGGTTTGTGAAAAGAACATACATGCAATGACTCTAACTATGGTTAATGAAAAGAGCAGACTTGCAATGACACTAGTGGATCCATGTGTGGTTAATGAGAAGAACACACATGCAATGACATTGGGTGTGGTTCATGATGTGGTTTGTGAGAAGAACACACATGCAATGACTCTAGCTGTGGTTCATGAGAAGAACACACATGGAATGACACTGGTGTATCCTTATGTGGTTTGTGAGAAGAACACACATGCAAGGACTCTAGCTGTGGTTCATGGAAAGAACACACAACCAATGACTCTAGCTGTGGTTCATGAGAAGAACACACATCCAATGACACTGGTGGATCCATGTGTGGTCTGTGAGAGGATCACACATGCAATGACTCTAACTGTGGTTCATGAAAAGAGCAGACATGCAATGACACCGGTCGATCCATGTGTGGTCTGTGGGAGGAACACACATCCAATGACACTACTGGATCCATATGTGGTCTGTGAGAAGAACACACATGCAATGACACTGGTGGATCCATGTGTGGCCTGTGGGAAGAACACAAATGCAATGACTCTAGATGTGGTTCATGAAAATAGCAGAAATGCAATGACACCGGTGGATCCATGTGTGGTCTATGAGAGGAACACACATCCAATGACACCGGTGGATCCTTACATGGTTTGTGAGAAGAACACACATGCAATGACCCTGGTGATATGTGGTCTGTGAAAAGAACACACATGCAATGACACTGGTGGATCCATGTGTGGTTTGTGAGAAGGACACACATGCAATGACACTGGTGGATCCATGTGTGGTTCATGGGGGAAGAACACACATGCAATGACACTGGTGATATGTGGTTTGTGAAAAGAACATACATGCAATGACTCTAACTATGGTTAATGAAAAGAGCAGACATGCAATGACACTAGTGGATCCATGTGTGGTTAATGAGAAGAACACACATGCAATGACATTGGGTGTGGTTCATGATGTGGTTTGTGAGAAGAACACGCATGCAATGACTCTAGCTGTGGTTCATGAGAAGAACACACATGGAATGACACTGGTCTATCCTTATGTGGTTTGTGAGAAGAACACACATGCAAGGACTCTAGCTGTGGTTCATGGAAAGAACACACAACCAATGACTCTAGTTGTGGTTCATGAGAAGAACACACATCCAATGACACTGGTGGATCCATGTGTGGTCTGTGGGAGGATCACACATGCAATGACTCTAACTGTGGTTCATGAAAGAGGAGACATGCAATGACACCGGTGGATCCATGTGTGGTCTGTGGGAGGAACACACATCCAATGACACTACTGGATCCATATGTGGTCTGTGAGAAGAACACACATGCAATGATACTGGTGGATCCATGTGTGGCCTGTGGGAAGAACACAAATGCAATGACTCTAGATGTGGTTCATGAAAATAGCAGACATGCAATGACACCGGTGGATCCATGTGTAGTCTGTGAGAGGAACACACATCCAATGACACTGGTGGATCCTTATGTGGTTTGTGAGATGAACCCACATGCAATGACACTGGTGATATGTGGTTTGTGAAAAGAACAGACATGCAATGACTCTAACTGTGGTTAATGAAAAGACTAGACATGCAATGACACAGGTGGATCCATGTGTGGTTAATGAGAAGAACACACATGCAATGACACTGGGTGTGGTTCATGATATGGTTTGTGAGGACACAAATGCAATGACTCTAGCTGTGGTTCATGAGAAAAACACACATGCAATGACACTGGTGTATCCTTATCTGGTTTGTGAGAAGAACACACATGCAAGGACACTAGCTGTGGTTCATGAAAAGAACACACATCCAATGACTCTAGCTGTGGTTCATGAGAAGAACACACATCCAATGACACTGGTGGATCCATGTGTGGTCTGTGAGAGCATCACACATGCAATGACTCTAACTGTGGTTCATGAAAAGAGCAGACATGCAATGACACCGGTGGATCCATGTTTAGTATGTGGGAGGAACACACATCCAATGACACTGCTGGATCCATATGTGGTCTGTGAGAAGAACACACATGCAATGACACTAGTGGATCCATGTGTGGTCTGTGGGAAGAACACACATGCAATGACTCTAGATGTGGTTCTTGAAAAGAGCAGACACGCAATGACACCGGTGGATCCATGTGTGGTCTATGAGAGGAACACACATCCAATGACACCGGTGGATCCATGTGTGGTTTGTGAGAAGGACAAACATGCAATGACACTAGTGGATCCATGTGTGGTTCATGGGGGAAGAACACACATGCAATGACACTTGTGATATGTGGTTTGTTAAAAGAACAGACATGCAATGACTCTAACTATGGTTAATGAAAAGAGCAGACATGGTGGATCCATGTGTGGTTAATGAGAAGAACACACATGCAATGACACTGGGTGTGGTTCATGATATGTTTTGTGAGAAGAACACACATGCAATGACTCTAGCTGTGGTTCATGAGAAGAACACACATGCAATGACACTGGTGTATCCTTATGTGGTTTGTGAGAAGAACACACATGCAAGGACTCTAGCTATGGTTCATGGAAAGAACACACATCCAATGACTCTAGTTGTGGTTCATGAGAAGAACACACATCCAATGTCACTGGTGGATCCATGTGTGGTCTATGAGAGGATCACACATGCAATGACTCTAACTGTGGTTCATGAAAAGAGAAGACATGCAATGACACCGGTGGATCCATGTGTGGTCTGTGGGAGGAACACACATCCAATGACACTGCTGGATCCATATGTGGTCTATGAGAAGAACACACATGCAATGACACTGGTGGATCCATTTGTCGTCTATGGGAAGAACACACATGCAATGACTCTAGATGTCGTTCATGAAAAGAGCAGACATGCAATGACACCGGTGGATCCATGTGTGGTCTATGAGAGGAACACACATCCAATGACACCGGTGGATCCTTACGTGGTTTGTGAGAAGAACACGCATGCAATGACACTAGTGATATATGGTCTGTCAAAAGAACACACATGCAATGACACTGGTGGATCCATGTGTGGTTTTTGAGAAGGACACACATGCAATGACACTGGTCGATCCATGTTGGTCTGTGGGAAGAACACACATGCAATGACATTGGTGATATGTGGTTTGTGAAAAGAACATACATGCAATGACTCTAACTGTGGTTAATGAAAAGAGTAGACATGCAATGACACTGGTGGATCCATGTGTGGTTAATGAGAAGAACACACATGCAATCACACTGGGTGTGGTTCATGATATGGTTTGTGAGAAGAACACACATGCAATGACTCTAGCTGTGGTTCATGAGAAGAACACACATGCAATGAAACTGGTGTATCCTTATGCCGTTTGTGAGAAGAACACACATGCAAGGACTCTAGCTGTGGTTCATGGAAAGAACACACATCCAATGACTCTAGCTGTGGTTCATGAGAAGAACACACATCCAATGTTACTGGTGGATCCATGTGTGGTCTGTGAGAGAATCACACATGCAATGACTCTAACCGTGGTTCATGAAAAGAGCAGACATGCAATGACACCGGTGGATCCATGTGTGGTCTATGGGAGGAACACACATCCAATGACACTTCTGGATCCATATGTGGTTTGTGAAAAGAACAGACATGCAATGACTCTAACTGTGGTTAATGAAAAGAGCAGACATGCAATGACACTGGTGGATCCATGTGTGGTTAATGAGAAGAACACACATGCAATGACACTGGGTGTGGTTCATGGTGTGGTTTGTGAGAAGAACACACATGCAATGACTCTAGCCGAGGTTCATGAGAAGAACACACATGCAATGACACTGGTGTATCCTTATGTGGTTTGTGAGAAGATCACACATGCAAGGACTCTAGCTGTGGTTCATGGAAAGAACACACATCCAATGACTCTAGCTGTGGTTCATGAGAATAACACACATCCAATGACACTGGTGGATCCATGTGTGGTTTGTAAGAGGATCACACATGCAATGACTCTAACTGTGGTTCATGAAAAGAGCAGACATGCAATGACACCGGTGGATCCATGTGTGGTCTGTGGGAGGTACACACATCCAATGACACTTCTGGATCCATATGTGGTTTGTGAGAAGAACACACATGCAATGACACTAGTGGATCCATGTGTGGTCTGTGGGAAGAACACACATGCAATGACTCTAGATGTGGTTCATGAAAAGATTAGACATGTAATGACACCGGTGGATCCATGTCTGGTCTGTGAGAGGAACACACATCCAATGACACCGGTGGATCCTTACGTGGTTTGTGAGAAGAACACACATGCAATGACACTGGTGATATGTGGTCTGTGAAAAGAACACACATGCAATGACACTGGTGGATCCATGTGTGGTTTGTGAGAAGGACACACATGCAATGACACTGGTGGATCCATGTGTGGTCTGTGGGAAGAACACTCATGCAATGACACTAGTGATATGTGGTTTCTGAAAAGAACAGACATGCAATGACTCTAACTATCGTTAATGAAAAGAGAAGACATGCAATGACACTGGTGGATCCATGTGTGGTTAATGAGAAGAACACACATGCAATGAACTCTAGTGGGTCCATGTGGTTTATGAGAAGAAAACACATCCAATGAACTCTAGTGGATCTATCTTGGCATTATTTGATGTATGCCATTATGTATTTCATTGTACAAGACACTCACTTTCCATTTTTATACTACTCAGTTTTGCCCTTGGTTTTATGTGGTACCACTCAGTTTTGCCCCCCTCTCTCTATCTTTCATAGAAGCCCAAACCTGTCCTCACCCTGTCTGCTACTCCCTGATTGGTTGTCACAGTTTTCACGCGGATCGTGCACACCAACCATTGATTCTGTGCGTTCCAACGATGATTGTTGCACACGTCGTGCCCTTCACAGTACAGCGTGAGACAGCACGGACGTCTCCCTCAGCGAGACTTCTACAAGAAGGAACACGACATCGTCCATGGAAAAAGTCGTCGAGCGGTCATGTCATGTTTAATCAAGTCTGAAAAGCCTACTACTGCTACTACTACGCCACAACGCATGCGTCATCGAGTGCACGGTCGTCGATGGACAGCTGCAATTTATTGCCACTTGATTTTAATAAGACATTTCCCATTTTTTATGCAGCGGCTCTCAATCACCAATTTTAGGACCGTGTCAAACTTCATACATAGAAATTGTGTATGCGCCCTTTGCATGTGGCTCAATACAGAACTGCCATGCATGGCCTGGGAAAAAACATGACGTACAGTTCGCGTGTCACGGTGCATGGTGCGAAGAGATCATGCACTTGCTGTAACGGTGGTGCAGTAAACATGCCTTGCTTCCATCCACCTTAACTATAGAGCCCCTCTCCGCACACCCACTCTCACTCTCGCTCACTGTCCCCACGCAACCCTCTCCACTGTCCCACCAGCATCCGCAAACTCCCGAGAATACCCTGTGCGCGCCGACAATGGCTGAGGAGGATAAGGTGGCCATTGTCGCCTCCGTGGCCGCCGGCGAGGAGGCCCTCGTCTCCTCGCCGATCCCCCTCGACGCGTTGAAAGCAGCCACCGTCCCTGTCCAGGCCCCAGTCGAGTCATCGATGGCAGCCGCCGTTCCCGTCCAGGCCCCCATCTCCACTACCGACGGAGCCGCCGAAGAGGAGCCCCCGCCGGTCACAAGCAGATCAAGCACTTCTTGGGCACCTACGATCCACATAAGTACATCGCTCCACTGAACCCCTACGACACCGGGATCGACGACCCATGGTCAGAGGTAACTAGGGTTTGCTCCCCTCCCCTGGTTCTTCTACCGTTCCATTGTTGGATGCTAGATCTTGGTTTATTAGGATTCGCTTGTTCGCATTTCGATTGCTCGATCTTCTTACATCATCTACTCGCCCATTTTCCTTTTCTTCCAATAGGTTTCCGGAAGCAACGTCTGTGGCAATGACGAGTCCATTCATACCAAGGCTCGTCAGGTGCTAAGGAGGCTGCGGGCCAGCCAGTATGACGCCTTCCTCAGGAACGGCGACTACAGCTGCCCCTTCCGCAAGGGGATCACCTACTGCTTGACGAGTCATGCTGGCGGCACCGACTTGAACACCTTACTAAAGCATGCAGAGGCCGCGGGCTCCGGCATCCACAAAGGCGGCAAGCGCGAGACCGTGAACATCAATGCCTACATAGCTAAACACCGGGCTCTCGGCATTCACCTCCGAAACCTCCAGCGGGTGGCCATCAAAGAGGGTCGCATGCCTCCAATCAGGCCCAAGGCCCCCAAGATCAAGGGACTGGGCATCAAGAAGTGGAGGAAGCGCTGGAGGGAGGAGGCAGAGGCGTGGGCGCTTGCAGATGCGATGGCTGCTGCTACTACTAAGCAGCTTCTTTCTAGCTATATCCTATTTCTGGCTGAATGCATCGAACCTCGTTAAGCAACCTACTTTCTATCGCTATATCCTATTTAGCTGCGCACAGTTATATCTACATTTGTTTTGTTTTCTGAATGAATGTATTCTGCCTGGTGTGATTTGCTGCTCTAGATTTGCTACCTGATCGGAGGCAAAAAGAGGTCCAAAAGGGAACGAATTATCGAAGTGTGAATCTTCTCTAGATTTGCTACCAATTTGGGCAAAATGAAACATATTTGTTTAGCAAGAGAGGAAAATGGCACTCTTTCAAACTGCCAGTTAACAAGCTACCATCTTGACAAGCTACAAGATACATACATAAACATAACACAACGATGGGTTAAATTTATTTTACTAGTATCACTTGAGGCGCTAGACATCTTGACATGCTAACTGAGTTCCAGAAAACAGAAACATAACACTGACAAGTAAAATTTAATTCACTTCTCATCAGACCACTAGAGGCGCTTGCCATTGTTCCTAGGCGACAAACTGTGACCATTCCAGGTACTCCACAGCTCACGAAATGCTTCGTCCCACCTGGGATCTGACTTGGCTTCCCTATCTTCAGTGTCCTGTGGCACAATTAGCGGTGCATCATAGGCCTGATTATTGCCGCTAGAAGATGCCGCCTCTCTGTTTGTTGCTTCAACTGTAGCCTCTCTGTCAGCTGCTTCTGCTTCAGCTGCAAGCTCTCTTTCAGCTGCTTCAGATGCAACCATTTTCTTTGCATATGCAGCTTTAAATTCAGCTATTCTGCATTTTCTACAAAGGGCTCCCCTAAGCTCGTCTTCCCTCTTGCAAATAGCGCAAAACATGAGGTAACATAGAAAAAAATCGATCTTCTTGTACAGCTGGTAGGTCACGTAAGCATCTATGGCTGTATCTTCAGGATTATATCAGACAACAGCCACTCGTCCCAGAAATCGTGCCTAAACGTAGGGAAATCTTCCTTCATTTTGTCGTACGACTCATCGAGGATTCTAGTTGCGAGTGATGCCATTTCATCCTTCCTTGATCCCCCTAGGATCTTGACAAGACTCTGAATATCGATCTAGTTGTGCGCAGGAATTATAATTCCCTCTTGATAAAGTTTCGAAAAATCAGTTGTTTTGTCAACAGTGCAGAAAACAATTCCCTTTTCTACAAGGAACTGCCGCAGCGTCGGACAATTCACATCAGTCCTGAAACTATGTAGTTTGTCATCACCAAAATTTCTAACTAAAAATATTTTGTCAATGCAAGATCATCATCTGAATATAATTTTGAAAAGTTTAGTAAATGCAAGATCAAGACTCTCAACATTGTCTTGTCATAATTTATTCGGTTTTGCTATTTCTCAGTCGACTGAACGAGTTGCACATTTCTTTTAACTACGGTTGCACTTTTCTTAGGTGATTGAGACTAAACAAAATCTCAGTCGATTGAGACATAGGAAAACCCTAATTTATTTGGTCCTAAATAAAATCCAGTAGTTGCAAGATGAGCAAGTGGATAAAGAACAAGAGGAGAAAACCCTAAAAGGGGTTAGCTACAGAGAGCAGATCTACAAACCGGGAGAGGTGGTAGACGAGGACGTGTTTCCGCATGGCCAGTTGAACGACGGCGACTTCACTCCCTTCATATGGGTGCTCCGGGGTGTACTCGAGGTCTAATCCCACAAACTTGTCCTCGTCTATCCCAAGCTAACCCTCCTACATCCTCAGGACAAGCACCACTATCTCCTCCTCGTTGGTGTAGACAATGTCTATCTTCTTATTGTCATGGGTAGTGAAGCTTGTCTCTAGAGTGCGACGACCTTCCATGGCGGCAAGGAGAAGACGGGAAGAAGACAGATGACAGGAAGAAGAAGAGTGGTTTCTGCGAGGCAGGGGAACGGTGGAACCGTCAATGCGCTTTTAAGGTAGTGGTTAACGATGGGGACAGAAGTCCAAGGAGAGACGCATGGTGATGGCTGTTCCAGCTCCTGAGTAAACAAAAAATAATTATAACGCCGATACATGTGCCATGTTTTGTCACGTCAATACACTGTGAAGGGGGTGTTATCCTATCCACTGTGCCAACACTTTAAGCCTACGTGATAGCCACCCCGCCTAAGAGACGGGAGCGACATAACGGCGAGAACTGACAGGGGGGGCAACTTGACGACCGTTAGCCTGATTTTTTTGTATTGAATCGTAAAGTTAAATTTGTGCCGAAAAAGACCCTCTGAGTATTTGGCACACCAACTGTAGTCATCCCGGCTGATTTCAGGGAACTTGGGTACCGCGTTGCCTATACACCCCAACTTTCAGGCCGCAAAATGATATTCTCATGCCAAAGGACTGGGATATTCTGTTAAATTCTCTATCGCAGCTGTCGGACCTCTCAAAGTTTCCATTGATTGTGATGACGCCATTTTGGCCTGGCATCTTCATCTGCAGATAGGCGTAGTGTGGCACTGCCATGAACCTTGCGAACGCGACACGTCTGAGGATGTAGTGGTATTGTGAGGGCCAGTCGACGACTTCAAAGTCGATGCGTTCTCGCTGAAAGTTTTGTGGCATGCCGAAGAGGACGTTGAGGTTGATTTTGTCCAGGGGATATATGCCCTTCCTTGGGACGATGTCGTGGAACGTCATGTCTGAAACCTCCAGGCAAGTCAGAGGGATCCTCATCGCGCGCAAGGTACTTGCGAACATGAGGTTGATGCTGCTCCCGCCGTCCATTAAGACGCGACTCATGTCGAAGTCTCCGATCTGCGCCTCGAGTACGATGGGACAGTGGCTTGGACGAACTTGTTGCGGGTGGTCGCGCTTGTCGAAGGTGATGCAGGACTCGCTTCCACTGAGGTACTTAGTGGTGGAAGGTGGAGAGTTTATCGCCAAATTGACTTGGCGAGTGATTGCCTTTTGCATTCGATTAGAGGGACGCCCTTTTTAGATCATCCCCATGTTGCCCACGGCTCGCGGGTATGGCTCGCCTCCATGATGCTAGACGGGCGCAGCCGCAAGTGGTGGTGGTGGAGGAGGTCCATGTGCCACAGCGCCTGGAGCGGCTCCATAGCCCTGGTTGATCGCGTTGCAATTCATCTGAGCCAGGCCTTCATGGAGCTTGAGGAACACGCGACAGTCCTTTAGGAGGTGGCTGGACTTTTTCTTGCCGTCATGCTTGTCGATGTAGAAGTGCACATTGCATGGTCCAGACAGTTTGTCCTAGATAGATGTTACGGGTGCCTCTTCGCGAGTGCGGCGCTGCCACACCTGTGTGGTTTTCCCCCTGTCGCGGTACCCACTGCTGCGATATCCGTTGTTGTGGTTGTCGTCGCGTTTGTCGGCATAGCCGGATGCGACCATGTTGACCTCGTCGCGGTCCTCGTAGACGCGCATTGGACGCTTTCCTCGGCGGTCGCGTCTACGCCCAAGGTCGTCGTCATCATAGGAGTAGGTACAGTTTTTCACCGAGTCTTCTCCGTCCGCCCACCGATTCACGATTTCCATCAGATGGTCGATCGTTTTGGGCTTCGAGCGGCCTAGTTCCTCCCTGAGCTCTATACGACGAACACCACCATTGAACGTGCTGATTACGCGGTCCTCCGATATGTTTTCTGCGGAGTTCATGATGATGGACCATCTCTGGATGTACGAGCGCAGCGACTCCCTAGATCTTTGTTGACAGCCTCTCAGTTCTTCGATTGATGCGGGCCTTTTGTAAGTTCCCTTGAAGTTGCACACGAAGCTGTAGACTAGCTCTTCCCTGCTACGAATGGATCCACGCGGGAGGTTGTTGAGCCATGCTCGGGAGGTGCCCTACAGCTATAGATGCAAGCATTGCATGGCCATGCTTCGACTCCCGCCGTGAAGCCCAACAGAGGAGATGTGATCTTCGGGTCCCGTAGGCCATCAAATTTTGGGTTCTCCAAGGGGAGTTTGAACCCTTTAGGCATTCGCTTTTTCCTGATGGCTCTGCTGAAGCATCTGGCGCCACAGAGCTCCACATCGTCGTCCTCCAAGTCAGTCGAACGAGCGTGTCTGGCGTGCATCTTGTCGACTTTGCGCTGTGTGATGTCATCGCACTGTGAGCGACGACGTCGAGACAGGTCATGGCTATCATCGCTGGACGAGGGCGAGGAGTAGAGTTTAGCCAGAGTCTTGCTTTTATTTGGCTCTGGCGTTGGCTCTTTATCGAGGTCGGACTCGATTAGCCCCAGGACCATGATCGTGGATCGGTGCATGGAAGCTTCACGGATCTCCAGCCGGTGGCTGCTTGTTGAGGAGGTACATGGCGGCTGATACATTGCAAATGTATCTATAATTTTTGATGTTCCATGCTTGGTTTTATCTATTTTCTTGTGTTTTGTCCACACTTTGGAGTACTTTTCATATGATTTCTTGGACTAACCTATTAACAAGAGCCACAGTTCTAGCTGCCTGTTTTCTGCTGTTTTTGGTTCCAGGAAAGTCAGAAAATGAATATTCTCGGAATTGGACGGGACAAAAGCCAAAGTGCCTATTTTTCGGAAGACATCTGATGCCAGAATACAAGACGGAGAAGGGATAGGGGCCAGCCACACCACCTGGCCGCGCAGCCAGGGGGTGGTCTGGCCGACACCAGCACCCCCTCGGCCTCTCCTTTCGCCTATTAGATGCCTCCGATACCAAAACCCTAAGTACTCGATCAAAAATCCACGAAAGAGTCTCTAGCCGCCGTCGTCTCCATCCCTAGATCGGAGGATCAAGCTCTTCCGCACCTACCGGAAGAGGGAATTCACCCTGGAGGCCTTCTTCATCATCATGCAAGCCTCCGGTGTGATGCGTGAGTAGTTCATCTCTGGACTACGGGTCCATGTAGTAGCTAGATGGCTGGTTCTCCTCCTTTGTGCTTTCATGTCTAGATCTTGTGAGCTCTGTTCATGATCAAGATCATCTATTTGTAATCCATACATGTTGTGTTTGCGGGGATCCGATGGATATTGAGATGCTATTTTAGATTGATTATTGATTCTATCATGTCTTTGTTATTTGTGATTTTGCATGCTTTCCGTTGTTAGTAGCTATCTTGGCCAAGTAGATGCTAGCAACTCCAAGAGTTAGTATTTATGATCGATAGTGGGTTCATGCCTCTGGTAATCTGGGGAAGTGACAGAAATCTCTAAGGTACTAGATGTGCTGTTGCTACTAGGGAGAAAACAACAATCCTTTGTTCATAGAATAATCGTATTGTTTACTTTACACGCAATATGTTGCTTGCAACTTAATACTGGAGGGGGTTTGGATAATAACCTGAAGGTGGATTATTAGTCATAGATGCAGTTGGATGGTAGTCTATGTATAATGTTGTCATGCCCAATCAAGTTTCAAAGGACTCAAGATGATTAGTATATGCATTTATTGCTTTCTCGATGTTTGTCAATTGCCCCGCTGTAATTTGTTCACCCACCATATTATCTATCTTAAGGAGAGCCACCTCTAGTGAACTATGGACCCCTGTCCTTTCTTTTACATACAATCTACAAACTGTTTATTGCTTTGTGTTTACTTTCTGCAAAAACTATTACTTCCTTCCATTCGATACGTTTAATCCTTTTTTTCAGCAAAACCGGTGAGATTGGCAACCACATCGCAAGTTGGGGGCAAAGTTCTGTGGTTGTGTTGTGCAGGTCTCCACGTTGCTACTAGCACCAGTAGTGCGCCCTACCAAGGCTCAACTAGCAACACCTTTGGGGTGTTTCCTTGCTCCTACTAGTTCGATTAAACTTTGGTGTCATAACTGAGGGAAACTTACTGCTGTGCTCATCATACCTTCCTCTTGGGGTTCCCCAACGAGCTCCACATCAACACCGAGCCATCAAGTATTTTTCTGGCGCTGTTGCCGGGGAATCAAGGACATCTTCACAAGGGGAGTCCCTCATAACCAATCTCTTTACTTTGTTATTTTTGTTTTGCTTAGTTTCTTTTTGTTTTGTTTGCTTGTTTCTTTATCAAAAACACACAAAAAAATAGTTTTTACAAGTTCGCTTTCTTTATTGAAAACACAAAAAAATTAGTTCCTATCTTAAGTTGCCATTATGTCTAGCCTAGCACCAATTACTATGTCACCTGAGGAAATGATTTTCACTTTTAAACAAGGAATTGAGGAGAGATTCAAGGAAGCTTGGTCTAGAATCTCTGATCTACATGAAAAAACTGAGCCTAAAATGACTCAAAGCTTGTTCCTTAGCACTTTTTACCTTGGAATTGCTCTTTGCTATATATATGCTTTAGATGCTGTTGTGGGAGGAGATTTCCTCCAATGTAATGAGGATGATGCTATTAAAGCTATAAAGAAATTGATCCTTACTTACAACTTTCCTAGCCAAACTGATATTTCTTTCACAAGAATATTTGCTAGATTGAACACTCTTGAGACTAGCACTACTAGCTTAAAAGATTGCTATAATACGCTTAGGGAGCAACATAATTATGTTCCAATAAATTCTGAACCATCAAAGTGGCTCCCCACAGTAAAGATTGATATAAATACTAAAACTTTTCAAGCCCGCTGTGATATCAAGTCTGAATTTTGTCTTATGCCCAAAGATATTTATGAATCTTTGAATCTTTGGGGGCTTACTAAAGGTGGAAAAGAAATATCTCTTGCTAATAATGCTACCATATTACCTATTGGAATAGCTGAAGGAGTGTTTACAAAGATCCTTCGGAAAATCATTTCTACTGATTATCTTGTTACTGAATGTGCAGGAAAAGGACAAATTACACTTGGAAGGTCCCTATTAGAACTCCTTGGACCAATAATAGATGTGGGAAATGGGACCATGCACCTTTTTTCTCCACCAAACAATCATATTTTCCCCAAGGTTAAGAATAAAAGTAAGAGAGGTAAGGGCAAGAAATTTGGTTTTAATGCTTCTTCATTTGAGAACACTTGATTCTTTTTCTTACTTCTTATGCCTAACTTAAAGGCGTTAAAGAAAAGTACTTATTGGGAGATAAACCAAAAGTTTTAGATGAGTCTTGGAAGTTATTACCTCAGTAATAACCTCTCCTTATCATTTGTATTTGCTTTTTGTGCCAAGAGTAACCTCAAATGAGAGAGAAGTAATGATTGGGAAAGTTGCTGTCCCAGAACAGATTTCTGTGCTTCACCGTAAATATTCGTGTAAAATCTCTGTACGTCCTTTTGAGGCGTGAATTTTTGTGATCCTGCCCCAGGTTGTTATATAACTTTTGTTAGTTCAACACTTTTTGATTTGAGCAACAGAAGGGCTTCGAAATTTTTTGTCTTTACCTGCTGGTCTGTTTTGACAGATTTCTGCCATTTTCTGCATTTGCTTGTTGTTGGTTCCTTTTTGAGTTGTTTTGGGGAATTGAGCTTTCTGAGGGAAGTGCTTCAGTAGCTAGTGTTCTAATGGAATTTTATTGGTGTTATAACTGAACCTAAAGACTTATTTATCTTGAGTGCACTAATGTTGCTAATAAAGATTGTGTGAAGTTTTGTATGAAGGAAAAAATTCAGGTGTATGGAAGGAATGAGTAATGAGATGAAGGATGGACTAAAGCTCAAACTTGGGGATGCCACACGTGTCACCCCAAGAAATATCCAAGAAGTACTAGCGTCAAAGCTTGGGGATGCCCAAGGCATCCCCTTCTTCATCAATAAAAATCGCAGGTTTCTTCCGAACGCTTCATTTTTATTGTTTCATGCACAGTTGTGTTGTTCTTGGAGCATCTTCTTTTTCGTTTTTATTTTGGTTTTTCGTTTGCTTTTGTTTGATTAGTTTGCTAAATAAATTGGTTGTACCCCTCTTTCATACATTGGTTTTCAAATAGTTTGGTTTGGTTTGGAAAAGAGTAGGAAAGCTCATGCTTAAGTGGTAAAAAGAGCATGTTTTTTGACTGTGGCCTATGCTTTGTCATGCCATGCTTGATATTGTTTTGGCTTTATGCTTAGTATTCTTTGCTGTAGCATGACTTGTTATAAACAATTGAGATTGCTTAATGTGCCTTGGATGAATCATGTGTTGTTTTTGCATATTAAAGCATAGTATAGTGGTATTCTCCTTTGATGCTTTATTTGGGTTGACTTGGCGCATGCTCACACCATGTTATGACTATATCAAGTCACCATAAGCCTTTATGATCCTTTAGTTTTCAACTTGTAGTATCACTTTATGCTTTTATCATTGATGTTTTGTCGCTCTGCATGATTATGGCCATTATTTCTCTCTTAGTTTGTCGCTCCCAGTCTTTTGCTAGCCTCCACAACCAAGTATGAGTTCCACTCATGCATCCATCTCCCTAAACCAAGTTATTCCAAAGAGTCCACCATACCTACTAGCTTGTGCTATTCCAAGTATATTCATGCTTTTGTTTACCTTTCAAATTAAACTTGTTATGAGAAAACTAGTGATTAAAGCTCTCACGAACTTGATGGCACACTTTACTTTTCTTGCCCTTAATAAACTTGAATCATTGTGTCGTCTATGTTGTATATGCTTGCACTTATTTGTTGGGAATTAGCAGAACCATGCTGTCATGGGGAACGCTTTCAACATTGCACTTGGTACTTGTACCTAGTTGATATCATGCTATTTTGTCTATGGATGTCGTCGGTGTGAAATGAAAGGGGAGCTTGTAAGTCCATGGAGTTATGTATATGTGTTAGAGAAACGCCTGGGCCGCTGGTCTAATCCATGCTGATATGGTGGAAACCTGCAGCGTAACCATAATGAGTTGTCTATGAAGCATTCTTCTTATAAAAAAAAGAGTCCTATATTGAGAAAAAAAGAGAAAAGGAAAAAAAGATTATGAAAAGAGGAAAGAGAGAAAAAAGCACCATATTCCCATGGTAAATAAGAAGATTGCTGAGATGCTCGTTGTCTGCTTGCCTTGTCAATTTTATATGGGGATTCTTCCGTATCATCGGGCAATGGGTACCCCGTTGGCGGTTCTCTATGATACACATGTACTTACGATGACAAGAACTTACCGATGACTAAACTTGAGTAGCATGAGGAGCGACCCTCGTATTCAAGGGACATGAGATTTCTAACTTATACTTTATCAAGCATGTACACCATAGTTTGTTCACTTTAACCTTAATCACTTCAAGATGCTTATGATAGGGGCAATGAGAGCTGAAAGCTATAAGTACCATAATTTTTGAAAGCTCTTTATGAAACTTGAATCTCTACTTGCTTCTATGAAGGCCTTTCTTCCACCATTATATTGAGTCTCCACCTTCTACCTTTATGCACCTACTTTGAGAGCATAGTGGCCATTCTTAGTTCTATGTGCATTGTCCAAGACTAGTTGATTGATGCATAACTTGATATTGCTTGTTCTAAACTATTTGTATCTAGTCACTCTTATGAACTTTGAAGGTGTCCTATGCATTTATATTTGCTACTCTATGAGGGACAAGCTGAATACTATTATGCTATGTTTTCTTTATGTGAAACAAACAAATGTCTTGCAAAGCAGTGTTATTCATGAAACTTTTGTTTGTGCCTTTTCATCTTGCATCATAGTTTCTTTGTCTTTGTCACATCCCAAGATTTCCAAATCTTGTAATGTGAAAAAATAAATAAACAAAATAAACTTTTGTTGAAAATCAGGGTGAAAAGAAACTTTTGTTTCTAAAAGGAGACTTAAAATCTCATCTTGAACAAACTTTGGTAGAAGTTTGAATTCAACAAATTCAAATCAAGGGAAATGCATTCCTCAATGAATGTATCTGGAAATTTGAACACTTGGAAAGTAAATCCAAAATCCAAAACCCTAAGCCCTAATGGAAGGAAATCATTTTCCAAAGTATCTCCAAATCTATGGATTTGATCCATACCAAATTTGATCAACAAATTTCCACAAAGGATCAAGAAAGACCTTAGAGATTGGTTTCACTTAGTTTGGAACCATAGACAAAATCTTGTGAATATAATAAGATAAGGAAATTGAATTTCCAAAGCCAATAAAGCCCTCACCAAAAGCCCATACCAATTGGTGAACAATTATAATCCTAAAGGGATTAAAAAAAGATAAGCATTTATCAAAGGAAAATAAATTGTTTTGGAAACACTGTTTTAGATCTTTTAATAAAAGACTTTGGTTTCAAATGAAAGGGTGAGCCAAATTAATTTTGGCCAAGCTTTTGTAATAAAATATTTTGTTTTGATAAAATGAGTAAAGGTTTATTTAAATAAAATAATAAGGATTTAAATATCCAATTTTATTTAAGTAAAGGCTTTTCCCATTTTAAATGAACACCAAGTATTTTATTACTACTTTGAAATCTTTTATTAAAAGGTTTTGTTTTGATTAAAATGAGTAAAGAATTATTTAAATAAAATAATAAGGATTTAAATATCCAATTTTATTTAAGTAAAGGCTTTCCCATTTTAATTAAACACCAAAACTTATTTTAATAAGTTTCCAAGTATTCTGTTATTTTTCAAATAAAACCTTCTGGTTTGGTTTTGAAAATAATTGGAATTCAAATGGAAATATTATTAAATAAATCAAACCCTAATAACTAAAGATCCATTTTATTTAATTATTAAATGGATCTTAAAATAAATAAAAATATTATTTTATTTTAAATTTGGTTTATGTCTTAAACAGAACCAAATTCAAATGAAAAGTTGAGTGTGATTGAATTGTTTGAACCTTGTTTGAAATTGTTTGAATAATTGTTTGAAATTCAAAACAGAAAAAGAATTAGAAAAGAATAAAACAAACAGACAGAAAAAAAAGGGAAAGAAACCAGCCCAGCCGGCCAGCCCAGTAGGCCCAACAACAGCCCACCTAGCCCAGATTCTCCCCCTTGAAAACGTTTGAACCAAATAATTAACCCTTGAGACTAACAATGTGGACCTCCCTCCTTTCTATTCCCACCGACCACTGGACCCCTTTCCAATTCTCCTTCCCCACCCCGCGACCAGTTCTTCCTCCTCTCGTCGCCGTTTTCTGCTTTGATTCCTCCGGCTTAATTCGCAGTAAAGCCGTGCATTAAAACTCGCCGTGACTTCGCCCTTATAAGCGCCAGCGTTCCCTCCTCCTTTCCCCTCACACGCCACTCCCTCTCTGCCCCGAGGCTGCCGTAATTCGAGCTTGCATCGCCATAGCTCCGACCACCGTCTCCGGCCGATTCCAGCCAGCACACGCCCCTCCTGCCTCCTCGAGCACGCAGTGGTGCTCAGCATTCCTCAGAGGACTCTTCTGCAACCGCAGCTCACCCGTGGGCGCCCCGGAACGCCGTCTACGACAAGCACAGAGCGCTGCCGTCTGCCTCCGCTCCGACGAGTTCCACTGGTAAGACCAGACCGCCCCTTCACTCCTCGATCACGCACACGACTTTGCCTGAGTCCTGCGCATCTAACCGTGCCGTCATTTCACTTCGAGGTGATCCCCAGCGACGCCAACGACGACAACCCGAGAGCACCGCCGCTTGATAACTCGACGAGCAATCCATCCGTGCGGTCGCCTCGTCGAACCGCGAGTACCTTGAGCATCGCCGTGACCCCCTGAGCCCGGTGAGCATCTTCTTTTCCTCCCTCGTTTCCTGCATCGTCGCCTCCGTCGACGACCGATCGTTTCGCCGCCGGTAGCCACCGCTCCGCCGCCAGTTTTTGGCCAAACGATAGGAACCGTTGGATGCAGATCCATCGGCTTGGATAGATTGACTAAGCGAAAGGGTATCTGTTGATCTGCACCGTGCGTAGCCACTTAGATCTGACGGTCCAGGAAGCTGATCCATGCGAACCGATATGGACCAATAGGATACAGACACGTGGCCAGGTCTGTTTTAAAAACAGAAATTGAAACAGATTTAAGTGCCATTTTCAAACCCTTGTACCTTTTGATCCACACGTCCAAATTTTACAAATTTGATGTCGTTGGAATCAGCAAGACAAGCTCTAACCAATCCTGCCCTTAGTTTAGCATATAGTAACTGTTAGCTTGTTTAACTTTGCAGGAACTTTTGATTGCTTGTTTAGATTAGAAAAATCATTTAAAAATGATATTTAGGTTAAAACCTTTGCCAATTGGTTTGTTGTGACCTTGCTGACCCTAGGAACCAACCCATGGAGTTAAAATGATTTTGGAAAGTTTAGAATGGATTAATTAGTTTAGTCCATTTCTAGCTAATTAAGAACCATTGTTTTGTTTATGAAAATGCTTTCATAAAGAAAACCTTGGAAAAATGTTTTGGACCAAACCTACTGACCCAAAACACCAAGTTTTGCAATAGCAACTCATTTGGTGAAAAACATAAAGTTTTGCCTTGATAGAATTATTTTCCACCACATCAAATGATGGATGGATTTAAAAATAGTTTTTGAGCAAAACCCTCTAACCAATGACTTTGCCATTTTGGTAAATGACCAATTTGGAACTTACAAAGTTAGAAGCCTAGTGAAGACCATCCTTACAATAGGACCATCCTTTGCATGCTTATGCATGACTTAGCTCCCATTGTCTTGTGTGTGAATTTGTTTGAGTGATTCTTGGTATGGAATGTTAGTTGATTGGTGTTTGCTTGATTGACTTGTAGTGAAGTGTGAGACTAGCAAGATCAAGGAGTGAACCATCATTCCCTACCCAAAAAGGCAAGTTGCACTATCATACAAAAGTCCTACTATTTTCATTATACTTAGTGGATTTTGAGAACATGCATGAAAACAATTTTATACTTATGCTATGCTAAATCCTAATAGGATTCCCTCACCTTACTTAGTGAAAACCTTGTAGTTGTAGTATGCTTAGCCATGCTATATTTTGAAAAGAGATACATGTTGAGATTTTTACAAAAATTGAGAAAAGGACTTGTGTTTTATATAATAAAACAAAGACTCAATGAACCACCTGGGTGGCCAAGGATACTTTGAGTTTTGGAGAAGGTGGCAACAAAAGGAACCATTCTATGGCAATCTCTTTGTGTTGTGCTCCAAAAGAAAACCACCCAGGAAACTTAGAGATCGAACATGTTTCTCGTACAGTGGCTTCCGTGTACAGCCACATGCTAAATGGGCTCTGGCTTAGTCAACTACATAGTGGAAGACCCATGCATTGGCATCTCCAGGTTAACTAGATTTGTGTAAGGGAGTAACCCTACATTTGTGCCTGGTAGACAAGCTTGCATTGTGTATTGGGAGGACTCCTATGGAAAGACTTTGTCACATTCTCGATCTGCCGGTACTCCATTTTGGTGAGTACTTATCCAGCGGACCCTTTGGTGGCGTCAAGACGAGAATGTGTCATGTGGGTAAAGTGTACAACTTCTAGAAGATAATAAAATCTAAGTACTTAGCCGTGTCCCCGGTTATGGACAATCTTGAGCAACTAAGGCCTGAAGCTATGGAAGATCTCGACATTCTAATTTCTAAAAGAAAACTTTTAAAACTTGATGCACTTGGATTTACCAAGGTGCTCAAGAGTTTTGACAAGGACTTGAACACTTGGGTTTTTACCAAGGAGTTCAAGAGATTTATGCAAGGAGATTTGACAAAGGACCAAAAACCATTTTTGAAAAGTTAGGATAAAATATTGCTTTATGCAAATGAGCCTGAAACTCCACTTAGCCAAATTTGCATATAGTGATAGGATCCACCTATATTACACATAGAAGTGAAACTTGCCAATACAATTCAAATGTATTGACCCTTGTGGCTGTAACTTATTATGTTGCAGGTTTGATTGTTTTTAGTGAAGATTGATTGATTAGGATTACAAAGTCTACAACCAACATACACTTTGTGGCACTTTGAAGATGAAGGACCCATGACTATAGTTATTCCGCTGCAATGTAATGTAAATAGCCAATGAGATATGTTTGATGTAATAAAATTATTTTATTCCTGGTTATAAAGTTGTATTATGACCTTTGTTTCTCGATATTACATCTGAACTGTGGATGCTAGCTATTGATCCAGGGACTAGCATTGTAAACACAGGGGACTCAATCTTTTTAAAGGTTGGGGACCTTACAGATGGTATCAGAGCATTGTGTTGCCTGTAGGATTTGTAACCCTAGGATTGGACAAAAACCCTTAGACAATAGGAGTTGTCTTATTCCAAAACTTATTTACAAAACAAATCTTGTAAACTCTTTCCTCAATCATTTTTGGTTTCAACACTACTTCTCTTCTATTTCAACTTAATGGAAAGCCTACCCTATGACCCAAGACGACACTTTGTGCAAAGGACTTCTTCAGCATTTTCAACTCTAATGACTTCAACTTCTTCATGTGACTTCAACATCTTCATCATGTTCACCAAAGACTTCAACTTGGATATCATTAAAGACTACAAGTCTTGAGTAACATTTCACTTGAAGGCTAAGGAAACACAACATAGAAGGAGCCATCAACATCTTGAAGTATTTGTGACCAAGACACAATAATTTTCCAAGGAAACCATGATCTCATTCAAGAAGAATCAACTAAGAAGGATGGAAAGATTTCAAGTGAACCATATAGATGGACCACCATATTTAGTTTAAGTCAAACCCACCAACTTATGTGGTGTAACAAAAATATTTTTGGTTGCCTAAAAATATGCTTGAAACTTGTTGTTTACTTCAACTCATGAGTTAAGCTCATAAGTTGTTAAGTGATTGGTTGCTTGTTGAATGTTTGATGGTTTGATTGTTTGATTGAACTTGATTGTTTTGAGTTGTGTGTTAGGACTTCTTAAAAACCTATCCACAAATACTTATCCCTATCAAACCAACAGATGCCTCCCCGTCGTGCCAACCCCAACCAAAACAACAACAACATCACTCCTGAGATGCAACAGATGATGGCGGCTCAGACACAGTTGATGCAGCAGATGACCACATTCATACAGAATTTGAATAACAACAACAACAACAATCCTCCAGCCCTAGACATGCTCACCAAATTTCTGAAACTTAGGCCTGCAAGGTTCTCTGGAACAACTGATCCAATGGAAGCTGATGATTGGTTACGTTCAGTGAACAAAGACTTAGTGACTATTGGCTGCACCGATGGAGAAAAAGTTAGGTTTGCAGCATTTTTACTTGAAGGACCAGCAGCAACATGGTGGGACAACTTTCAAATCACCACTCCCCTTGAAGATGTAACTTGGGCTATTTTTGAGGATGGATTCAGAACCACTCACATCTCACAGAGTAATGTACTTGAAGAAAAAGGAGTTTCACAATCTGAAACAACATCACCTTAGTGTGGCTGAGTACATTGAAGAATTCAACAATCTGGCACGCTATGCACCGGACGAAGTTGATACAGATGCTAAGAGAAAATAAAAATTTCTTGAAGGACTTAATGATGAGTTGAACCTACAGCTAGTGGTTGCCTATGTCCCAACTTATCAATCACTCTGTGACAAAGCCATCATTTTGGAAAACAAGATGAATCAAGTTGAGAACAAAAAGAGGCGTAAACTCAAGAACTATTCAGGATCATCAAAGAAGAAGCATTCATTCAAAAGAGCAATGAAGATTCGAATCACATCGAGATCACCACAACAACAATGGAAGTGATAATGATGGAGATGATATTGACAATGGAGATGATCTTGGTCAGAACCAACATAACACTTACGGGAAGAAGGACATTAGCCATTGCTTGCATATAACGCAAGGAACTTGGACACTATGCATCAGACTGTCCTGAGAAGAAAAAGAAAAAGGATGCTAGAAGAGCCAATGGAAATGACTCCAATGTGACCCAGAAAGGACATGTGAACCACATTGACATGCATGGAAACATTGAAGAGATAGAAGAAGTGGATGTCAGTATTTAGATAACTCAGTTGAGTCAAATAAGGATTCCTTGTCTGAATATCAAGTGTTGAACCTATAGTCAAGAGAACCATCAATGTAACCCTATGAGATTTATTTTAAGGGTGGTAGTACCCTAGTTGCCTTGAAGCCAACTTGTAAACCCTAGCCTTCCCAAATCTCGGGACGAGATTTATTTTAAGGGTGGTAGCCTGTCACATCCCAAGATTTCCAAATCTTGTAATGTGAAAAAATAAATAAACAAAATAAACTTTTGTTGAAAATCAGGGTGAAAAGAAACTTTTGTTTCTAAAAGGAGACTTAAAATCTCATCTTGAACAAACTTTGGTAGAAGTTTGAATTCAACAAATTCAAATCAAGGGAAATGCATTCCTCAATGAATGTATCTGGAAATTTGAACACTTGGAAAGTAAATCCAAAATCCAAAACCCTAAGCCCTAATGGAAGGAAATCATTTTCCAAAGTATCTCCAAATCTATGGATTTGATCCATACCAAATTTGATCAACAAATTTCCACAAAGGATCAAGAAAGACCTTAGAGATTGGTTTCACTTAGTTTGGAACCATAGACAAAATCTTGTGAATATAATAAGATAAGGAAATTGAATTTCCAAAGCCAATAAAGCCCTCACCAAAAGCCCATACCAATTGGTGAACAATTATAATCCTAAAGGGATTAAAAAAAGATAAGCATTTATCAAAGGAAAATAAATTGTTTTGGAAACACTGTTTTAGATCTTTTAATAAAAGACTTTGGTTTCAAATGAAAGGGTGAGCCAAATTAATTTTGGCCAAGCTTTTGTAATAAAATATTTTGTTTTGATAAAATGAGTAAAGGTTTATTTAAATAAAATAATAAGGATTTAAATATCCAATTTTATTTAAGTAAAGGCTTTTCCCATTTTAAATGAACACCAAGTATTTTATTACTACTTTGAAATCTTTTATTAAAAGGTTTTGTTTTGATTAAAATGAGTAAAGAATTATTTAAATAAAATAATAAGGATTTAAATATCCAATTTTATTTAAGTAAAGGCTTTCCCATTTTAATTAAACACCAAAACTTATTTTAATAAGTTTCCAAGTATTCTGTTATTTTTCAAATAAAACCTTCTGGTTTGGTTTTGAAAATAATTGGAATTCAAATGGAAATATTATTAAATAAATCAAACCCTAATAACTAAAGATCCATTTTATTTAATTATTAAATGGATCTTAAAATAAATAAAAATATTATTTTATTTTAAATTTGGTTTATGTCTTAAACAGAACCAAATTCAAATGAAAAGTTGAGTGTGATTGAATTGTTTGAACCTTGTTTGAAATTGTTTGAATAATTGTTTGAAATTCAAAACAGAAAAAGAATTAGAAAAGAATAAAACAAACAGACAGAAAAAAAAGGGAAAGAAACTAGCCCAGCCGGCCAGCCCAGTAGGCCCAACAACAGCCCACCTAGCCCAGTATTCCCTCCCCGCAGAAAACGTTTTGAACCAAATAATTAACCCACGCAGAGACTAACAGGTGGACCTCCCCCTCCTTTCTATTCCCACTGACCACTGGACCCCCTTTCCACTGTTCTCCTTCCCCACCCCGCGACCAGTTCTTCCTCCTCTCATCGCCGTTTTCTGCTTTGATTCCTCCGGCTTAATTCGCAGTAAAGCCGTGCATTAAAACTCGCCGTGACTTCGCCCTTATAAGCGCCAGCGTTCCCTCCTCCTTTCCCCTCACACGCCACTCCCTCTCTGCCCCGAGGCTGCCGTAATTCGAGCTCGCATCGCCATAGCTCCGACCACCGCCTCCGCCGATTCCAGCACACGCCCCTCCTGCCTCCTCGAGCACGCAGCGGTGCTCAGCATTCCTCAGAGGACTCTTCTGCAACCGCAGCTCACCCGTGGGCGCCCCGGAACGCCGTCTACGACAAGCACAGAGCGCCGCCGTCTGCCTCCGCTCCGACGAGTTCCACCGGTAAGACCAGACCGCCCCTTCACTCCTCGATCACGCACACGACTTTGCCTGAGTCCTGCGCATCTAACCGTGCCGTCATTTCACTTCGAGGTGATCCCCAGCGACAACCGAGAGCACCGCCGCCCTTGATCCGACGAGACAATCCATCCCGTGCCGTCGCCTTCTCGAACCGCGAAAGTACCTTGAGCATCGCTGTGACTCCCAAGCCTGTGAGCATCTTCTTTTCCTCCCTCGTTTCCTGCATCGTCGCCTCCGTCGACGACCGATCGTTTCGCCGCCGGTAGCCACCGCTCCGCCGCCAGTTTTTGGCCAAACGATAGGAACCGTTGGATGCAGATCCATCGGCTTGGATAGATTGACTAAGCGAAAGGGTATCTGTTGATCTGCACCGTGCGTAGCCACTTAGATCTGACGGTCCAGGAAGCTGATCCATGCGAACCGGTATGGACCAATAGGATACAGACACGTGGCCAGGTCTGTTTTAAAAACAGAAATTGAAACAGATTTAAGTGCCATTTTCAAACCCTTGTACCTTTTGATCCACACGTCCAAATTTTACAAATTTGATGTCGTTGGAATCAGCAAGACAAGCTCTAACCAACCCTGCCCTTAGTTTAGCATATAGTAACTGTTAGCTTGTTTAACTTTGCAGGAACTTTTGATTGCTTGTTTAGATTAGAAAAATCATTTAAAAATGATATTTAGGTTAAAACCTTTGCCAATTGGTTTGTTGTGACCTTGCTGACCCTAGGAACCAACCCATGGAGTTAAAATGATTTTGGAAAAGTTTAGAATGGATTAATTAGTTTAGTCCATTTCTAGCTAATTAAGAACCATTGTTTTGTTTATGAAAATGCTTTCATAAAGAAAACCTTGGAAAAATGTTTTGGACCAAACCTACTGACCCAAAACACCAAGGTTTGCAATAGCAACTCATTTGGTGAAAAACATAAAGTTTTGCCTTGATAGAATTATTTTCCACCACATCAAATGATGGATGGATTTAAAAATAGTTTTTGAGCAAAACCCTCTAACCAATGACTTTGCCATTTTGGTAAATGACCAATTTGGAACTTACAAAGTTAGAAGCCTAGTGAAGACCATCCTTACAATAGGACCATCCTTTGCATGCTTATGCATGACTTAGCTCCCATTGTCTTGTGTGTGAATTTGTTTGAGTGATTCTTGGTATGGAATGTTAGTTGATTGGTGTTTGCTTGATTGACTTGTAGTGAAGTGTGAGACTAGCAAGATCAAGGAGTGAACCATCATTCCCTACCCAAAAAGGCAAGTTGCACTATCATACAAAAGTCCTACTATTTTCATTATACTTAGTGGATTTTGAGAACATGCATGAAAACAATTTTATACTTATGCTATGCTAAATCCTAATAGGATTCCCTCACCTTACTTAGTGAAAACCTTGTAGTTGTAGTATGCTTAGCCATGCTATATTTTGAAAAGAGATACATGTTGAGATTTTTACAAAAATTGAGAAAAGGACTTGTGTTTTATATAATAAAACAAAGACTCAATGAACCACCTGGGTGGCCAAGGATACTTTGAGTTTTGGAGAAGGTGGCAACAAAAGGAACCATTCTATGGCAATCTCTTTGTGTTGTGCTCCAAAAGAAAACCACCCAGGAAACTTAGAGATCGAACATGTTTCTCGTACAGTGGCTTCCGTGTACAGCCACATGCTAAATGGGCTCTGGCTTAGTCAACTACATAGTGGAAGACCCATGCATTGGCATCTCCAGGTTAACTAGATTTGTGTAAGGGAGTAACCCTACATTTGTGCCTGGTAGACAAGCTTGCATTGTGTATTGGGAGGACTCCTATGGAAAGACTTTGTCACATTCTCGATCTGCCGGTACTCCATTTTGGTGAGTACTTATCCAGCGGCCACTGGTGGCGTCAAGACGAGAATGTGTCATGTGGGTAAAGTGTACAACTTCTGCAGAAGATAATAAAATCTAAGTACTTAGCCGTGTCCCCGGTTATGGACAATACTGAGCAACTAAGGCCTGAAGCTATGGAAGATCTCGACATTCTAATTTCTAAAAGAAAACTTTTAAAACTTGATGCACTTGGATTTACCAAGGTGCTCAAGAGTTTTGACAAGGACTTGAACACTTGGGTTTTTACCAAGGAGTTCAAGAGATTTATGCAAGGAGATTTGACAAAGGACCAAAAACCATTTTTGAAAAGTTAGGATAAAATATTGCTTTATGCAAATGAGCCTGAAACTCCACTTAGCCAAATTTGCATATAGTGATAGGATCCACCTATATTACACATAGAAGTGAAACTTGCCAATACAATTCAAATGTATTGACCCTTGTGGCTGTAACTTATTATGTTGCAGGTTTGATTGTTTTTAGTGAAGATTGATTGATTAGGATTACAAAGTCTACAACCAACATCTGCCTGTGGCACTTTGAAGATGAAGGACCCATGACTATAGTTATTCCGCTGCAATGTAATGTAAATAGCCAATGAGCTATGTTTGATGTAATAAAATTATTTTATTCCTGGTTATAAAGTTGTATTATGACCTTTGTTTCTCGATATTACATCTGAACTGTGGATGCTAGCTATTGATCCAGGGACTAGCATTGTAAACACAGGGGACTCAATCTTTTTAAAGGTTGGGGACCTTACAGTCTTATTGCTAGAACTTTGTCTTTCATGTTATGATTGAAGTACTATGATCCCAGCTTTGAATGTTTTACAAATACTTTGATCAAGTCTTTGATGGTGCATGTCACCTCAAAAATTATTCTTTCTTTTTATCACTTACCTACTCGAGGACGAGCAGGAGTTAAGCTTGGGGATGTTGATACATTGCAAATGTATCTATAATTTTTGATGTTCCATGCTTGGTTTTATCTACTTTCTTGTGTTTTGTCCACACTTTGGAGTACTTTTCATATGATTTCTTGGACTAACCTATTAACAAGAGCCACAGTGCCAGCTGCCTGTTTTCTGCTATTTTTGGTTCCAGGAAAGTCAGAAAATGAATATTCTCGGAATTGGACGGGACAAAAGCTAAAGTGCCTATTTTTCCGGAAGACATCTGATGCCATAATACGAGACGGATAAGGGTTAGGGGCCGTCCACACCACCTGGCCGCGCGGCCAGGCCTGGCCCGCGCCAGGGGTGGTCTAGCCGAGCCCAGCACCCCCTCGGCCTCTCCTTCCGCCTATAATATGCCTCCGATACCAAAACCCTAAGTAGCCGATCAAAAATCCACGAAAGAGTCTATAGCCGCCGTCGTCTCCATCCCTAGATCGGGAGGGATCTTAAGCTCTTCCCGGCACCCTACCGGGAAGAGGGGAATTCACCCTGTAGGCCTTCTTCATCATCATGCAAGCCTTCGGTGTGATGCGTGAGTAGTTCATCTCTGGACTACGAGTCCATGTAGTAGCTAGATGGCTGGTTCTCCTCCTTTGTGCTTTCATGTCTAGATCTTGTGAGCTCCGTTCATGATCAAGATCATCTATTTGTAATCCATACATGTTGTGTTTGCGGGGATCCGATGGATATTGAGATGCTGTTTCAGATTGATTATTGATTCTATCATGTCTTTGTTATTTGTGATCTTGCATGCTTTCCGTTGTTAGTAGCTATCTTGGCCAAGTAGATGCTAGTAACTCCAAGAGTTAGTATTTATGCTCGATAGTGGGTTCATGCCTCTGGTAATCTGTGGAAGTGATAGAAATCTCTAAGGTACTAGATGTGATGTTGTTACTAGGGAGAAAACAACAATCCTTTGTGCATAGAACAATCATATTGTTTACTTTACACGCAATTCGTAAAGCAATAATCTATTGATTGCAACTTAATACTAGAGGGGGTTCGGATGATAACCGGAAGGTGGATTATTAGTCATAGATGCAGTTGGATGGCGGTCTATGTATAATGTTGTAATGCCCAATCAAGTTTCAAAGGAGTCAAGATGATTAGTATATGCATGTATTGCTTTCTCGATGTTTGTCAATTTCCCCGCTGTAGTTTGTTCACCGAGCATATTATCTATCTGAAGGAGATCCACCTCTAGTGAACTATGGACCCCTGTCCTTTCTTTTACATACAATCTACAAACTGTTTACTGCTTTGTGTTTAATTTCTGCAAACTATTACTTCCTTCCATTCGATACGTTTAATCCTTTGTTTTCAGCAAAACCGGTGAGATTGACAACCTCATCGCAAGTTGGGGGCAAAGTTCTGTGGTTGTGTTGTGCAGGTCTCCACGTTGCTACTAGCACCGGTAGTGCGCCCTGCCAAGGCTCAGCTAGCAACACCTTTGGGGTGTTTCCTTGCTCCTACTGGTTCGATTAAACCTTGGTTTCATAACTGAGGGAAACTTACTGCTGTGCTCACCATACCTTCCTGTTGGGGTTCCCCAACGAGCTCCACATCAACACCGAGCCATCAGTGGCCACCGTCACCGCGGCTTGTGGCGTATTCGGGAGTACGTTACCTTGCGTATCCACCATCATGGGGCTGAAGTTGAGGACTTCCGTGGCTTCTACGGGCTCTTGTTCGGTGAGGTGGGCCAGTCGAGATCGCCTTTTGTTGGTCAGGTACTTGTTGCCCTTGGAAGAGGATCCTCCGTGGGAGGACTGCCCAGCTCGCCGAAGGCTCGACTCATCCGCCGCCTTTCTATGTGCCTCGAGTTGCGCGATTACTTGTTGTTGGCGCTTGAATTCTTCCTTTAGCAGCCAATGGTAGCCCATCAGCATGTCCTGTGAGGTGTTGGTAGTAGAGGATTGCCCCATAGAGCTTCTCGATAGCGGGCCCACTCATTGTCATTGAGCTTGATCAGCATGCGCTCTCCAGTGTTTTCATTTGTCGTGAGCGACAGTTCTCCTCATGTCCCATTATTGGTGGGCGCGCCGTTGGTGGGCCCACCATTGGGTGTACCGCCGTTGGGTGGTCTGGTGCTAGATCCGGTGCCGGCGTTTTCGCGATTGACGCCGGTATCACCTGCGTTGATGATGACACACATGAAGTGATTGGGGAAGCTGTTGCTCCCACAACTTTCAGATCCAGAGCCGTAGGCTCCATCTTCTGTGGCTAGGTCACCCAGATCGGATCCGCGACTGTTGTCGCTGTCCGTGCTCCCAGATGTTGCCGGGTTGTTGAGCTCGCTGAGGGTGCCGATTGGTGGCGGGAACCATGATGCTGGAGAAATCACGGGTGCCGTTGGTTGATCCGGGTGCTCAGTTGACCGACCTGGAAGCAGAAGCTCCCGATCGCCAGCCTGATCCCATTGCCTACGGACTCGAAAGCTGGGCGAGTGGTTAGTGTGTGGACGATGAAGTTGAAAGCGCCGAAGAGCTGGCGAATATCCGTTGTTGCAGAGTTGTAGATCACGGTTGACGGGGCCGAAGAAGCCACGACATTAGCACTCCCAATTCCCACAGACGGCGCCAATTGACGAGGGTTTTGGAGAAGGAGGGAGCGCTGGAGGCATCAATCGGCTAGCAAACAAGCACACAGGGACGCAAGGTTTACCCAAGTTCAGGCCTCGTAGAGGTCCCTACTCCTGCTTGTGTGCTCTTGGAATTATCAAAGGAATCAAAGATTACAGGGGTGCGCAGATGCAGTTTGGCGATGGTCATGGAAACTAGGGCTGTGATTGTCCTCCTCGCCACCCCTCCTAGCCTTTATATAGATAGGCTAGGTATCGGGTAGCAGGTCGATTCGGTTACAGATTAGGGTTCGTCCCTTTGAACTTTCTATCTTAAGCTCCTTCTTGCGCTGCAAGTAATCGAAGAGTCCATGGGTCACCAGAATCCTATATTGGGCCTTGGCAACGCCATGGGCTTCTGCTGTATCTGGACCGTATATGCCAAGCTCGAGTACCTGTACGGTATACCCATGTCACCAGCCGAATGGATTGGGTCAATCCAGCTTAAACCCTAGGATCCCTATTTATAGCACTTGCACTAGGGGAACCTGCACCCCAAAATGGAAGGTCAGGATGCCCCTGATCAGGGCATCCAATGGCTGTCATTAAACAACCCCTAAAAGCCATTATATTGACTTAGTTTGATCACAGAAAACTGCAGATCACTAATATCCAACATTCTCCTCCTTGATCGTAAGGATAAACTTATAAGCCCATTTCTCAACAAAACAACATACAAGACAACAGAATTACAACGGTCATAGAGTGCCGCAGAACCCAGTTACTACAATATACCACTTTATTTCAAAATAGAACTCCTTTAACTTAAGAGCTCCATAAACTTATACTTATTACAAACTTATGAGGTCAACTCTTTGTTAAAACTTATACAGAGACAATAAGTTGCAATGGTCAGTTAAGTACCATTGAACTAATTGACTATAATACATTGTTCCATCAAAGAGAACAACCCTTCTTAGACTTATGGGGAGATGGTGTCATAATGGTCCCAATTCCAGGATCAAAAGCCTTCTGCCAATCCCATGCTAGCAACATGTTCTTTGAACACACTGGGTGGCAGGTCTTTTGTGAGTGGATCCGCTAACATTGCGTTAGTACTTATATGCTTAATACTTATTATCAGATCCTGGATTCTATCTTTCACAACATGATACTTCATGTCAATGTGTTTGGCAGCACCACTTGACTTGTTGTTACTCGAATAGATCACTGCGGGTTGATTATCGCAGAAAAGAGTGAATGGCTCAGATATACTGTCAATCACCCTTAAACCCAGAATGAAATTCTTCAGCCATACTGCCTGCCCGGTTGCCTCATAACATGCCACAAACTCTGCCTGCATTGTTGACGATGTAGTAACACTTTACTTGGTGCTTTTCTAAGAAATAGATCCTTCTGCTCGGGTGAAAATATAACCCGATGTGGATTTCTTAGTTTCAACACACCCCGCAAAATCAGCATCTGAATAACCCACCACCTCGAGGTTATCAGTTCTCTTATATATGAGCATGAGGCCTTTAGTGCCTTGCAAATAGCAAAGCTTTCTTAGCAGCCTTCTAGTGATCCAACCCTGGATTAGACTGATATCTGCCAAGCATCCCGGTTATAAAAGCTAAGTCAGGGCGAGTGCACACTTGTGCATACATCATACTTCCAATAATTGAAGCATAAGGAACTGACTTCATTTTCGCAGATTCATAATCATTACTTGGGCACTAGAAAGTCCCAAACTTATCACCCTTGACAATAGGAGCAGGCGAGGCTAAGCACTCATGCATATTGAAATTTTTGAGTACATTCTCAATGTACGCTCTTTGTGATAGCCCCAAGATTCCTATGGATCTATCTCGGTGAATTTGAATGCCTAAGACATAAGCGGCTTCACCAAGATCCTTCATATCAAACTTTGAGGAGAGAAACCTTTTAGTTTCCAGCAGCATATTCTTATCGCTATTGGTTAAGAGTATGTCATCGACATATAGTATCAGGAGGACAAAATTGCTCCCCCTGAACTTCACATAAATGCAATTGTCCACTTCATTCTCTTTGAAACCAAAATTCTTTATCAATTGATCAAATTTGAAGTACCATTTCCTTGAGGCTTGCTTTAATCCATAAATGGATTTCTTAAGACGACATCCTAAGTGTTCCTTCCCTCCCATAACAAAACCTTCTGGTTGAGACATGTAAACATCCTCATGTAAGTCACCATTCAGAAATGTCCTTTTGACATCCATCTGATGCAACTCCAAATCATAATGAGCCACAAGTGCCATAATAATTATGAATGAGTCCTTAGAAGAGACAGGTGAAAAAGTCTCATTATACTCAATACCTTCTCTTTGACTCAAGCCCTTAGACACAAGCCTTGCTTTGAACTTTTCGCTATCACCTTTGGAGTCACGTTTGGTCTTATAGACCCATCTACTACCCACGGTTTTGGCTCCTTTAGGGATTTCTACTAAGTCCCATACATCATTAATGCTCATGGACTTCATTTCATCTTTCATAGCATCAAGCCATTCGAACGAATAATCACTTTGTATGGCTTCCTTAAACGATGCAGGATCATCATCCAACATCGACTCATTCATATCCTCACTCATATAAGTGACATAATCACCAGAAATGGCGGACTTTGTAGCCCTCTTAGACCTTCTGAGCGGTACATTATTTGGTAGCTCAACCACAACTTCAGGTTGCTGAGCATCTTCCGTAGAAGTAACATTAGGTATTGTCTCTGGCGGAGTCACTGGTATCTCAGCAGGGGTAGGATTAGCAGTCCTTTCAACTAGAGGTATAACCTCAACATGAATAGGAAACACTGGCTCTTGGATCACAGGGATCGGAACATAATCCCGTTTCTCCTCCAAGATTATTTCCCTAGGAGTCATACTCCCCCTCATCATATCACTTTCCAAGAACACCGCGTGCCTTATTTACTAGGGTCCATAATTCATATGGTGTTTTCGGCACCAATTTACTGGGGACCTTATTAAGAATATGTGCAGCTGTCTTTAGACCTTTTATCCATAAACCAAGCGGAAAAGTGGAGTGACTTAACATACTTCTTATCATATCCATAAGAGTACGATTCGGCCTTTCAGCGACTCCATTTTGTTGAGGTTCGCCTGGTGCTGAATACTGAGCAACAATACCATTTTCCTGGAGGAACTTAGCAAAAGGTCTAGGATTTTGGCCATAAGAAGTGTGTCTACCATAGTACTCACCACCACGATTAGACCTTACAACTTTGATCTTTTGACCAACTTGATTCTCAACTTCAGCTTTAAATATCTTGAACTTTTCTAATGCCTCAGATCTTTCTTTGCTAGGATAGATGTATCCAAAGCGGGAGAAGTCATCAGTGAATGTTATGAAGGAATCAAAACCATCCACTGATCTCACATTGAATAGACCACAGATATCTGTGTGAACGATTTCTAAAACTCCCGTGCTTCGATTTGCACCTTTCTTGATTCTGTTAGTGTATTTCCCTTTGATGCAATCAATACAATGATCCAGATCCGCATCCGAGAAATCCAAAGGATGAAGGACTGGCTCCTTAATGAGACGCTCAATTCTCCCCCTCGAAATATGGCCCAAACGATAGTGCCATAGTTTCGAAGAAGTCTCATCATCATCTTGCTTACGCTTGGTACTAACATTCACATTAGAAGAGGCATCAACTTCATTTACAGAATCAATTAAGTAAAAGATAAAGTTTGTCTTGTCGGAAGGCAAGACCAACATTATTATTCTCAAACATAATTATACATCTCTTGTTCCCAAAGTCACAGTGAAAACCATCATCATCTAAGCATGAGACAGACACAAGGTTTCGTGTCATAGAGGGTACATAAAGTACATTACATAAACGAAGCATAAAGCCGCTATGGAGCATAAGTGTGAACTCTCCAATAGCCTCAGCCTCAACACCATTAGCAACTCTAATGGTTCTTTCCCCTCTTCTTAGGGTCCTCTTCGTATCGAATCCCTATAAGGAGTTTGCAACATGAATTGTTGCACCTGAGTCAACCCACCATCTATTGGTGGCATAATTAACATAAAGGGATTCGTCAACAAAGGTTATAACATTAGTACCTTTCTTATTGAGCCATTTCATGAACCCAATACAATCCCTCTGGACATGTCCACTTTTTCCACAAAAGCGACATCCATTAGGATCTTTACCATCAACATTAGGGTGTGCATCTACATTAGGAGCTTTGTTAGGATTCATTTGTTGAAAGAACTTAGAAGATTGCCCTTTATCCTTAAACTGAGTAGACTTAGGCTTCATGAACTTTTGATTTTTCTTCTTCTTGTACACATCTAGCCATCATTTAATCCATACCCCTTTTAGAATCCATCGCATTGTAATTGATGGTAAACGGAGAGAACTCCGTGGGCAAGGATGACATAATAAAATGGACAAGGAAACCTTCAGAGATTTCCATTTCCATTGTCTTAAGTTTAGTGGCCATGTTGATTTTCCTGATGATATGTTCTCTCGGACTCCCAGTTGGATCATACCTTTCATCAATAAGCCTTCTAATGAGACTTGTTGCATAAATTTTGGATGATCCCCTAAACTGCTCCTCAATCTTTCCAAGGTAACCCTTGGTAGTTTGAGAGTCTAGAACAGAGCCCCTCATACTCTGAGTGATGGAGCCCTTACTGATCATGAGACACTTACGATTTGAATCCTCCCACTTAGTTTTCTCATCATCATAAACCCTTTTAAGGGGATCATAATTCTCATCACCTTCAGTAGGTGTTATAGGAGGATCCTTAAGGAGGGCATAATCAATATTCAGCAAAGCTAAAGTGATCTTAAGCTTTTCCTTCCATGTACCAAAATTGCTACCAGTCAACTGTTCTATGCCATTAATAATTCCGGCAATTTGAGAGGCATTAGATGCTGCAAAAGAAAACAAATGCTTTGAATAAGCATAACCATTTTGAACTTCTTTTATTAACCTAGTCCACATCAGCTTTGGCCAGAAATAGACATGATCAATAAAATTATGCGGTCAAAATACCTGTCAATCAACGTTGGCAGAATGACAGATATAAGCCACACTTAATTAAATCCTTCCACATATAAAATTCTATTCATCAGTCTGGAAGACATCAACTTTGGCCATAAGTGAACCAGACTAATAAAAAAATCCATGGTCAAAAAGTCCATCAATCAGCTTTGGCTAGAATGATAGACATAAGCCATGCTTAATTTGAGGATTTCAAACTTTATTTTGCAGCAAAAACATTATTACCACAATTTATTTGAAAAACAACACAAAAGAAACAACTAACTATAATAAACACATTAGAAAGAATTAACTTATCATAATAAAACACATCAAACTTACTTAAGTGTGATACAAAATTGCATGACAAAAGAATAACTTGTCACATAATTGACTTCCATAATTGACATAATAAAATATGCCAAAACATTTAGCCCCAAAAACCATTCATATAAACCCTAACTTATAAACATTATTTCTTGAATATTATCTTATTCATTATCTTGGCCCAAAAAATTTGGCCCACAAAACCTTTAAAACCCCCTTTATTATTTAAATTTTAAAGAAAATACTTCTAGACTGGGCCGAATCTGGCCCAACCCATCTCCCCTTAGCCCTTTTAGTGGCTCACTGGGCCCGTTCAGCAGCTGAGGCTGCGGGGGCCATTGGATGTAATCCAACGGAGGAGGACACACCCGCGTGGATCAAAACCAGCGTGCGGCGATGCCCCCGGCCCCAACCCTAGCCCCCATTATTTCCCCCTCCCCTTCCTCTGCTTCCTCCACAGCGAGCGAGAGAGAGCGAGCAGAGGAGGCGACGAGCGCTAGCAGCCAGAGGAGAAGGCATGACAGCAACGTCGGCCAGGCCCCCTCGCCAGAGCTGCGTGCGGCTTTGGCTAGCGCGCACCTCTGTCGAGTGGCTCTGGGAGGCACCCTTTGCGAGGAGACCGCGTGCGCGTAGGCGTCCCTGTATCGGCGTCGACAACCTCGCGTCTAGCACCATGGAGACCCCCGACAATGACGAGCGCCAGCAGGAGCACCGCCATGGCCCGGTGTGGTGGATGGAGAGATCGCACGGGCCAAGCCCTAGCGGTTCTACCAACTTAGAAGGTTGGCTCCAGCGCCGCCGTGGCCAACGACGGCAATGAGGCCCATAAGGTAAGCTCTGACCACCCTTTAGATCATCAAATTAGGGTCAGGGTTCCCTAATTTAGGAAATTAGGATTAGGGTTCGTATGATTTGGGAATTAGTGTTAGGGTTCATTAGTAATTGGGGAAATTAGGGTTAGGGTTCATCGATATCTCAAATCCCCACATAAAAATTGCATAAAAGCAACCCTAGCACCTGTTCTTTATCGGACAGAACTTACACTTAGTGATTTTAGGGCTAAAACAACAACTTTGTACTATTCTGAAGCAACAGAACCTTGATCTTGATCAAAAACAGCAAGAACAAGCTCACTTAAGAATAAAACCTTAATAAAGAGGGCTCAAACTTGCAGCTAGGTGCTCTGATACCACTATTAGATCCCATAGGATCACCTAGCTCAAGATTAGAGACACAAAAGGGAGATCAGATGTTGTGTACCTTGATCTGGAGGTCCAGCCATGGCCTCCTCTTGCTTACTACACTTCTGCCTTCTTGTGTTGGTTCTTCCTAGTGCTTTAGGTGCTGGCTTGATCAGTGAGCAGGGGAGAGTGAGAGAGAGAAGAGCCCGGCCGAATGGATTGGGTCAATCTAGCTCAAACCCTAGGATCCCTATTTATAGCATTTGCACTAGGGGAACCTGCACCCCAAAATGGATGGTCAGGATGCCCCTGATCAGGGCATCCAACGGTGTCATTAAAGAGCCCCTAAAAGCCATTATATTGACTTAGTTTGATCATAGAAAACTGCAGATCACTAATATCCGACACTTCTATCTAAACATTTGAGAAGTTGAGCTAGCAGCTAACACTAGTAGAAAACGGGCCTTTGGTCCAGGGGTATTAGCCCCGGTTTTGCTACAAACTGGGACTTATGCCCCGGTCCCAACGGCTAGATCTGGCCCCAGGGAGTGGCAGGCACTAGTCCCGGTTCGAACGGGACCTTTAGTCCCGGTTCGTGTAACAAACAGGACTAAAGGGTTTCAGGCAGGCTGGGTCGGGCACTAGACCCTTTAGTCCCGGTTTGTTATACGAACCGGGACTAAAGGTGGACCTTTAGTCCCGGTTCTAGACACGAACCGGGACTAAAGATCTGGCTATATCTTCTTCCCCCACCTGCCCGAGCCACCATTTCAATATGGTGGCTCCTCTCTCTCTTTCTTGCTTCAAGCTTGAGTTCATGCCCAATTTTTTCTCAAGATTTGTCTATATTCTGTGGTGCCCCATCTATCCAAAGGTTCTAAAAGGTGAGCAACTTCATCCTTTGAACTCTCATTGCTATATTATCTCATTTCATGCTCTATCTTGTAGATGGATTTGTGGATTTAGTTTGGTAGTAATTTTTGCAATGATAACATGAGATCAATGTTTAGATTCGATCTATATTGTATTAATGTAAGGAACTCTAAGGTAAATATCACAATATGTGGATTCTATCTATATCTTGTTTTGGCACATAGTCTCGAAATTTGATTTTAGAAGCACACACATGTGTGAGTTCATCATTATAACTAGCTGGGCAAAATATCCTTCTTCGTCTACCTGCGTTCACCAAACTGAAAAAATTGTAACAAAGATAGGGTTAATTCATAAAAGCTTGATAAGAAGACATCACAGTACATCTTCGAGAAGCTCCTCTATGGCGAGCTCCTCGAAGATGTTTGAGGATAGGATCCTAAGACATCTTCGAGAGAAGCTTTGTCATAGTGGTGTCCCTCTCGCACCATCTTGGAGTTAATAACTTCTCTAGCTATAGATTAATACGCCAGGTAACTAAAACAATTCACATATTAGGGAGTGCCTCTATGGCGAACTCCTAGAAGATGTCTGAGGACGGGATCCTAAGACATCTTCGAGAAGCTCTGCCATAGTGGTGTCCCTGCTCTCGCACACCATCTTTCAGTTTATATCTTCTCTAGCTAGATCAGTATTGTTGGGTCCGCAACATAGAAAACAAAAATTTCTTACGATGAGAACTACACGCCAGGATCTATCTACTAGGTACAGAGCAACGGGTGGACATACATCCATCGAGAACTTACCCTCGAAGACAACGAGTTTTGTTAACGAGTAGGAACTCGTGGTTGATGTAGTCGTACACTTGCCGATCTCAAGATTGTGAGGAAGTCTGAGGGCCACAACTCAGCAGTGCATCCATACTCGCACACACGTTCAAGCCACCGGACAACCTCCACCTCCTCGCTCCAGTGATCCAGCGGAAGCAGCAACTCCTTCCAGACCAAATGCCACCGGGAACATGTATCTCGCTAATCCGAGACCATGGGGGAATAATTCTAGAGGGGGAGAGAGATCCTTCACAAGGATGTGTGAGGAAGAAGGACGAAGAGGGGGGCCTTTTATAGGAGGAGGGGTGCCTCCCATGGCAGCGATGGGGTGACCCCTCACCTTCCCCATTCATGTGGTGGTAACCCCTCCACATTAAAATGCCTCTTCACATTCCCTTTTAAAGTCCCCACTTTAAATGCATTAAAATTCTCTAAGTTTAATGCTCTCTCATTTAATAAAACTCTTTTATTCAATTTATTCAGAAATTTGTTAATTACTTTAATTAACAAACATTCAAATATAACCCCTTGCAATATTTCAATATCACATGCAAAACCACTTTCTGCAATTTCACCCGAAACAATTTCCGGTTTCTATCGAAACAATTCCTTCGCTTTGCAATTCTTTCGTCTGAAACATATGTGCTCCAAAATGCTGTCCAGTAACTCTTAAGTGTGTCACCCTACGGTTCGCGAATAATGCAGACATGATTGAGACTCCTCTCAGATCAATAATCAGAAGCGGGACCTAGAGATCCATATTGATTCCTGCATATTCAACGATGACTTCTGTGATCGTGAGAACCTTTAACACTTGTAATTTAATCCCTTTGTCTCTTGATATAATACATGTCCGAGATTTGATCATCGGTATCCAAATACCTAGTTTGATCTTGTTACCTACATCCACTCTTTTCTCGTTCCCGTGATATAACATTCTAGTGATCACATCACTTGCTTGCAAGCTATCTCAATGTGATATCACCGAGAGGGCCCAGAGTATATATATCCGTCATCGGGATTGAAAAATTCCACTGTTGATCCATGAGCCTCAACATAACACCTTCGTAGCACTGAACCCATCTTTATATTCACCCTCTTACGATGTGACGTTTGATGTTATCAAGATACTCTTCCGGTGTTAGCAATTAACATGATCTCATGGTCTAAGGATAAAGATTACTTCGTATGATGTTATAGCAATGTAAACATAATGACTTGATCGTAATGCCATACTTCAGATGAATGTTCATCACATCATTTCACAAATGCTGTGACCTTGTTATTAACAACATCCAATGTCCATGATCAGGAAACCTTGATCATCTTGTTAATCAACAAGCTAGTCTATAAGAGAGGCATAACTAGGAACCCTTTTTGTTTATTAAGCACACATGTATTGATGTTTCCGATCAATACAATTCTAGCATGCAAAATAAACATCTATCATATATAAGGAATACATAATAACAACTTTAGTATTGCCTCTCAGGGCATATTTCCTTCAAGTATGCTGGTGGATCTAACTAATTTCACATATTAGAGAGTGCCTCTACGGCAAGCTCCTCGAAGATGTCTGAGGACGAGGTCCTAAGACATCTTCGAGAAGCTCCGCCGTAGTGGTGTCCCTGGTCTCGCACACCATCTTGCAGTTCTTCACAAGAATGCATACCTATTTATAGATTAAGCAACACGACATAGTGTTGGGCATTGATGACATAATGTCGACACACTCACCCCTGGCATAGTTCTGCCACCCACCCAAAAGAGTGTCGTCATTTAATTTACTGGCTTAGTGCTTCCCACTGAGGACATAGTGTCGACATGTTGTCTCCACATCCACATTTAGTCCCGGTTGGTGCCTCCAATCGAGACTAAAGGTTCATCATATCTTTAGTCCCAGTTGTTGGCTTTAATTTTGTTTTTAGATTAGTACTAATTAATAATGATTATGTTTGATGTACTTAATTAATTATATAATACAGATGAGCCGGCAATGGATGTACGCTGACCGACTCTCTAGCGAGTTCATTAAAGGCGTGCATTCTTTTCTCCTTGTGGCCGAGGCAAACAAGCGGAATGGTTTTGTGTCTTGTCCATGTGGTGTCTGTCGGAATCATAAGGAATACTCTTCCTCAAGTGTCCTTCACAGCCACCTATTTCGGTCAGGTTTCATGACCGGCTATAATTGTTGGACCAAGCACGGAGAAAGAGGGGTTATGATGGAAGACAACGAAGAAGATGAGAATGATAATGACTACCCTACTATGTCCCCTGAATACGATGGAACTACAATGGAAGACATTGATGAAGAAAAAGATGAAGAACGGGCATCAGATCTGCTCGATGATGATCTTAGTTGGGCCATTGCTAATGCCTAGGAAGAATGTGTAACTGAAAGGGAGAGGTTGAAGTTCAAGCAGATGTTAGAGGATCACAACAAATTGTTGTACCCAAATTGTGAAGATGGGCACAAAAAACTGGTTAGCACACTGGAATTGCTGCAATGGAAGGCAGAGAACGGTGTGATTAACAAAGGATTTGAAAAGTTGCTGAAAATAATGAAGAAGTTGCTTCCAAAGGATAACAAACTGCCCGCCAGTACCTACGAAGCAAAGAAGGTTGTCTGCCCTCTAGGATTAGAGGTGTAGAAGATACATGCATGCATTAATGACTGCATCCTCTACCGCGTCCAGGAGTATGAGAATTTGGATGCATGCCCAGTATGCACTGCATTGCGGTATAAGATAAGACAAGATGACCCTGGTGATGTTGAGGGTGAATGCCGCATGAAGAGGGTTCCTGCCAAGGTGATGTGGTATGCTCTTATAATACCACGGTTGAAACGTTTTTTCAGGAACAAAGAGCATGCCAAGTTGTTGCGATGGCACATGGAAGACCGTAAGAAAGACGAGATGTTGAGACAACCCGCTGATGGGTCGTAGTGGAGAAAAATCGAGAGAGAGTTTCCGGACTTTGCAGGTGATGCGAGGAACTTATGGTTTGGTCTAAGTACAGATGGCATGAATCCTTTTGGGGAGCAGAGATGCAATCATAGCACCTGGCCTGTGACTCTGTGTATCTATAACCTTCCTCCTTGGTTGTGCATGAAGTGGAAGTTCATTATGATGCCAGTGCTCATCCAAGGCCCGAAGCAACCCGTCAACGACATTGATGTGTACCTAAGGCCATTAGTTGAAGAACTCTTACAGTTGTGGCACGGAGAAGGTGTACGTGTGTGGGATGAGAACAAGAAGGAGGAATTTGACCTACGAGCATTGTTGTTCATAACAATTAATGATTGGCCTGCTCTTAGTAACATTTTAGGACAGACAAACAAGGGATACAATGCATGCACACACTGTTTAAATGAGACTGAAAGTATATATTTGGATAAATGTAAGAAGAATATGTATTCGGGGAATCGTTGTTTCTTCCGCCCACGCACACCCTAAGAAAGAAAGGTAAGCATTTCAATGGAGAGGCAGACAGCCGGTGTAAGCCTATCCACCGTACTAGTGATGATGTATTTGATATGGTGAAGGATTTAAAAGTAATCTTTGGAAAGGGTCCTGGTAGACAATATGTGCTGAAGGACGATGTCGGACATGCACCCATGTGGAAAAATAAATCTATATTTCGGGAGCTACCCTATTGGCAAGTCCTAGAGGTCCGCTCTGCAATTGACGTGATGCACCCGATGAAGAATCTTTGCGTGACGCTGCTAGGCTTCTTGGGCGTGTATGGTAAGAGCAAAGATACACCTGAAGCACGGCAGGACCAACAACGTATGAAAGACCGAGACGGCATGCATCTAGAGCTGTTTGATGGTACTGCTAGCTACGCTCTTACCAAAGAAGAGAAGGAAATCTTTTTTGAAGTCCTTTACAGTATCAAGGTCCCGTCTGGTTTCTCATCGAACATAAAGGGAATAATAAATATGGCAGAGAAAAAATTTCAAAACCTAAAGTCTCATGACTGCCACGTGCTTATGACCCAGCTACTTCCGATTGCATTGAGGGGACTCCTGCCGGAAAATGTTCGAGTACCCATTGTGAAGCTATGTGCGTTTCTCAATGCAATTTCTTAGAAGGTAATCAGTCTAGATAGTCTACCAAGGTTATAGAAAGATGTTGTCCAATGTCTTGTCAGCTTCGAGTTGGTGTTCCCACCATCCTTCTTCAATATTATGACGCACCTCCTAGTTCACCTAGTCGACGAGATTAACATTCTTGGTCCTGTATTTCTACACAATATGTTCCCCTTTGAGAGGTTCATGGGAGTGTTAAAGAAATATGTTCATAACCGTGCTAGGCCAGAAGGAAGCATCTCAAAGGGATATGTAACAGAGGAGGTCATTGATTTTTGTGTTGACTTTATTCCTGACCTTAAGCCCATCAGTGTTCCTAAATCATAGCATGAGGGTAGACTTAGTGGAGAAGGCACTCTAGGAAAGAAAGCAAGGATATGTATGGACGGACATTCTCTCACTAAAGCACACTACACAGTTCTGCAAAGTTCCACCTTGGTGGCTCCGTATATCGAGGAACACAAGAATATTGTACACTCCAACAACCCGGGGAAGCCTGGCTCCTGGATTAGAGATGAACACATGAGGACTTTTGGCGGTTGGTTGCAGACACATCTCATGAATGACATAAATGTTGGAGAGTAGTTGTACTTGTTGGCCAGGTCACCATCTTCGACTATATTGACTTTCCAAGGGTACGAGATAAATGGGAATACATTTTACACGATCGCCCAAGATAAAAAGAGCACCAATCAAAACAGTGGTGTCCGATTTGATGCAACAGATGAGAATGGGCAAAAGAATACATATTATGGTTACATAGAGGAGATATGTGAACTTGACTATGGACCTTATTTTAAGGTCCCTTTGTTTCGGTGCAAATGGGTCAAGCTGACAGGAGGTGGGGTTGAGGTAGACAAGAAATACGGAATGACAACAGTGGATCTCAACAACCTTGCGTATAGAAATGAACCATTTGTCCTAGCCAATGATGTGGCTCAGGTTTTTTATGTGAAGGACATGTCTACCAAACCGAGAAAAAGGAAAGATAAGCAAAAGAATATAGCATACGATGATCCAAAGCGCCACATAGTTCTTTCAAGAAAAAGAAACATCGTGGGGTGGAGGATAAGACAGACATGTCAGAAGATTATGATAAGTTTCATGAAATTCCGCCCTTCACTGTGAAGGATGACCCAAGCATCCCGTTAAGTAAGGAAGATCCTCCATGGTTACGGATTAGAAGAAAACCCTAACAATAGAGATGTGTGGAAGTTGGTGATGTACAATATTATTAAACCTTTATTTTTAATGATCTGCTTATATATATGGATATGAACTATCTCGATCTCAATAGTATTGCAACTTGTTGTGGCCAGACATGTATTAATACTAAAACGTAAAAATTAGTCATAATCATATCTAGCCTGGATCATCGTCGCTCGTAGCACGTAGCACGCGGCTGGATCCTCAGCCCTTCCCCAGCTTGTGCACGGGGGAACGGGAGAAGGGGCACCTGCCACTCCGGCCTCGAATTCACGATGCGCAGGGGAGGGGGCTCCCGGATGACAACCCCAGTACGCCCTAGGGCTTCACCACCACCACCATTCTTGTGGCTATGTAGCTGGTGAAAGTTCGGGTACCTCGGGCGAGGAAGGTCTCCCATGGCGATGTAGCACATCACGCCGGCGATAGTCCGGTTCGCCCACCACAAGTGGCGACCGGCCTCGTTGTGGTTCACTAGGGGCGGGCTGTCACCCTCGTACCTGGCGAGCTCCTTTCCCGCTGGTTTGCGAAGAAGGCATTCCAGGTGTCGAGGTTGTCGGGATCCCAATGGGGATCCATCCGCTGCTCCGGCGTGAGCTCGAGGTAGAAGTGGTTCGTGATGGCCGCCTGGCAGGCTGAACCTTGAGGCACAGGAGGAACAGGAACCCCTCCAGTGATCAGCATCCAGCCGGCGGGCAGGCGGTACCCCGGCGGGCATGGGTAGCCGCGCCTCGGTCTCCTCGAGCGTCAGAAAGGCCCAGTAAGCGGTGTCCATTGTTGTGAGAGAGAAGGTGTGGATGTGTGGATGGACATGGCGGTCGGCCTAGATATAGAGGGAAATGGCGGGAAAACATGGCGGGAAGCGGGGGAAATGGCGGGAAAACATGGCGGGAAGCGGTGGAAATGGCGGGAAAACATGGCGGGAAGCGGTGGAAATGGCAGGAAAACATTGCGGGAAGCGGCGGAAATGGCGAGAAAACATGGCAGGAAGCGGGGGAAATATGTTTTAGTCCTAGTTACTAGTTTTTGTATTAAATATTATATTTCTAATGAGTATATTATGTTTTGAGAATATTTTGGTATATTATATGTATTTTTCTGTTTTTAAATAATAAACTATATTTTTCCAACATTTGTACTAAATATAGTACTTATTAAATAATAGATAATTTCATTTAATATTTATAATAAAGTATGATAATAGATTTAAATTATAGATCTTCTTTTTCTAAAAAATTTGATATATAATACATAATTTTCTGAAAACTATAAACCATTTTGCGCGCAGGAAGAGCGGCGGGCGAAAACACCTTTAGCCCCGGTTTCTATTACAACCCGGGGCTAAAGGGGGGTATAAATAACCCCACCCCCACCCCGGGTCATGCCACGACTCGGAGAGGCGTTTTCACCTTCCTAGAGCTCGCCACCCACGCCACCATCCGCCCTGCCGCCGCCCGCGCCTGTGGAGAGGAGCTCACCACGGGTCGTGTCCGCGTCGTCCGCACCATCTCCGCGCCATACCGTCTCCGCCCGCCGCGCCGCCCCGCGCCCGCACTGTCTCCAACCCCGTTAATTTTGGTTAGTATTAATTAGGTTAGTATTAATTAGTATTATAGGTTAGTATTTAGTATTAGTATTAGGTTAGTATTTAGTATTAGTATTAGAATTAGTATTAGTTAGTATTAGTATTAGGTTAGTATTTAGTATTATTATTAGTATTAGTATTAGGTTAGTATTAGTATTAGGTTAATTTGGTATTACTATTAGTATTAGTATTAGTATTTAGTAGTTAGTATTTAGTATTAGTATTTAGTATTAGTATTAGTTAGTATTAGTATTAGGTTAGTATTTAGTTAGTATTAGTATTAGGTTAGTATTTAGTATTAGTATTACTATTAGTTAGTATTAGTATTAGGTTAATTGTATAGGTTAGTATTATCTAGCGTTAGTTAGGGTTAGTTAGAATACTTAGTTAATTAGGTTTAGTTTAGTTAGTGTTAGGTTTAGGCTTAGTGTTATTAAGGCAATACTTAGTGATTTAGTAACTCTTTATGTTTTATGATTGTTTATTGCTATTATTTAGTTATGTCGCGTCCTCCTCGTCCGAGCCTACTGCGTCGGTTCCGGAGATGTCCGAGCCTGGGCTCCGCCAGGTTGGCACTGGGAGGTGCTACCTGTATTAGGTTAGTATTAGTATTAGGTTAATTTGGTATTAGTATTAGTATTTAGTAGTTAGTATTAGTATTTAGTATTAGTATTAGGTTAGTATTTAGTTAGTATTAGTATTAGGTTAGTATTTAGTATTAGTATTAGTATTAGGTTAATTGTATAGGTTAGTATTATTTAGGGTTAGTTAGGGTTAGTTAGAATACTTAGTTAATAAGGTTTAGTTTAGTTAGTGTTAGGTTTAGGGTTAGTGTTATTAGGGCAATACTTAGTGATTTAGTAACTGTTTATGTTTTATGATTGTTTATTGCTATTATTTAGTTATGCCACGTCCTCCTCGTCGAGCTCTCTGGACTCCGGTTCTGGGATGTCCGAACTGGGCTCCACTGGTTGGCACTGGGAGGTGCTACCTGTCGGGACTCGTACCTTGGTGAGGAATCCGGGTATCATCATCGACCCGGAGCTTCTTTGGTGGTGTCCACGAGGTCCAGGAGCGGTGCAGAGGGAGCCGCCCCCGAGGAGGTGGTACATCGTCGTATCAAGGAGGAGGACGAGCATGTACGGCAATATATGTATCTTTTGGAGACTAGGTTCTCCAATATCTGGTAGGTTCACGGATCTCACCCGAGCTATTCTCCGGTGATGGTTCCTCTTCTTTGGCTGCAGAGCTCCCGTAGCACAGAACGCGGCAGCCGAGTTCGCTAGTTTGATATGAGCGGGATATGAGCGAGATATATTAATAATGTACTTTATATTATGAGCAAGATATGAGCGAGATGTATTAATAATGTACTTTATCTTATATTATTGTACTTTATCTTAATGCAAAATTGTTTCATTATTAGTACGTAATCTTTTTTCTGTATCCGAGTTGTCGCAATTGTAATATTCTTTTACTTAATGCAATATTCTTTTTTTGTATTAGTTAAGATATGGATGGTAGACAGAATGAAGAGGAGCTTCTCGACATGATAGATGAGGGTACTGGGGGTTCTTATTACGATGATGGCTCCCAGTATCTTAATTTGTCTGGAGGAGACGAGGGTGGAGATGATAGTAGAGACGATGGTGCTGACCATGGTGGAGACCATGGTGAAGACACCATAATAATAATAAACTCCGTCGAGGTATATAAAGCCTCTACCGATCGATCACTAGTATAGATGCACTAATTGATTCGTATATATGTACTGACGAATGTTTGTTCCCTTAGACCTCCGCTTCTGGCCAATCTTCTACAAGGACAAGAGGCTCGGCACAAAAGTTGTCCGCTGATGTCCATTTCAGCATTGACTTAGTCTCTCCGCTGGGTCAACCATTGGAGCCCAAAGAATCTGTGAATGCATTTATAACTCAATGCGGAGTGATTATTAGAGACACCGTCCCGATCACTACGCGGAATTGGAATAAGCCAGGAAAGAAAAAGGATCCAGTTGGGGCTAGTTTTGTAGATGACAGAACGAGAGATGCGATGTGGAATTCTCTCATGACACATTTCACCCTACCAGTCTTGGAGACTGATGAGGTCACACAGCAAATGACGAGGAAAGTCGAGCACTTTGCTCTTAAGAAGATGGGCGAACTATATAAGGAATGGAAGAAAAGATTGTACCACAAGTATGTCTTGAAGAAAAAAACTCCTCCATTCACTGGCCCACTAGAGATGCAGCAGGATAACTGGGTCGTATTTGTGGAATACAAGAACTCGGCACCAGCTAAGGCAATGTCAGAAAAGAATAAGATAAATGCAGCCGAAAAGAAATATAACCATCATATGGGCACAGGTGGCTACAGGAGTGCCATGCCAAGGTGGGATAAAGCTGAGGCTGACCTGGAGGCTAAAGGGGTCACTCCAGCTATGTCTTGTTGGCCCAGGAGGTCAAGATTTTGGGTACTCGGGCATGGGGCATCGTATGACCCAGAAACAAGCGAGATTGTTGCAGCCAAAGAAGTTTCTTCACCCAAGAATGAACTTATTAAAGTGATAAAAGAGGTTGAAGAGGGAAAGTTTGTTCCTGACAGAGAGAACGATGAGCTGACAAAGGCTCTCTGGAATCCTGAAAAGGCTAGACAAACAAGAGGGTTTGGACCTTCTTGTCCATGGGTTATCGGGTTTCCCGAGGACCTTGACACGTACAGAAGCCGATCGAGAAAAACAAAGCGGCAAAAAGAGGAGGATGCAGAGCGGTTCGCGAGGTTTGAAGCCATGCTACAGGAGCATCGCCAAGAGCTTAATGAACTTAAAGGACTCCGACAGCAAGATCCTACACTAGACAGTATGGTCGGCCCATCGCAACGGAAAAGCAGCATGGCTTCCACGGAGGGCCACGGTAATGATGCAACGATGGATGTGTACCCCATGGATGAAATTAAGGAGAAGACTAGTTGTGAGTTGCAACGATGGAGAAGACTAGTAATGATGCAACGATGGATGTGTACCTCGGATCAATAAGGATCCTAAGTCCTTGTGATTAACATGCTAGTCCCTGGATCAATAGCTAGCACTTCACAGTCGATGAATATCATGTAAAACACAAGTCATTATTACACGAATAATCTAGAGTATATTTATTACAACTTGCATATCTTATAGCTAGCTCAAATAAAACAGCGGAAACTAAGTAAAACTTGAGTCCATCAACGCCTCAGGCTAGTTACGTGAAGACCCGCGATCCCTACGCACCTTTCAATCTTCGGATTCTGCATATAAGACGTGTAGCCAACAAGTTGGGTCAATACTTTGAATGTATTGGCAAATTACACCAAGGAAAGAGTAAGACTATCACTACATGCAAGGCTAAGAGTAGGCTCTGGGTTTATTTGCGTAAAGCCAATTTTCTTAATGTAAGAAGAAAAGAGGAAGAAAGTTTTCCCTACTTTGTAAACTTTGATAAATAGTATAGGGTCGAATGGAACACGTGGATATTACTCACCATGTGCCCAATCAACCTAACACTTGGATACTACGCACCAAGTTCCCAAAATCCCACCCAATGGCGATATTACTCACGCCTTGGGGTTTATAAAACGTTAGGTTTGGAAAAGAGAGAGGAAGATCTTTCAGAGGCTCCATCCTTCAGATGCTCAATGTTGTTCTGTTTCCGTAAACACGGCTGATCGATCAGTTTGCAATACTCTCGAGAGTTTGTGCACTTTCCCCACAATCCACGATCAAGTCCTTTTACAGACAAGACCATGGCGAAGCCTTCCCTTAGTAGCCCCTCTACCAGCTGGATCCAACCGCGCCAAGAACCTCCAAATGTTGGTACCCCGGTGAGGTTTCCCACTAAGTACTAAGCCAAGACAGAGCCCATATGTATTGTGGTTGCACGGGAAGCTTCTGAATTCCGAAACATGGCAGACTTCTTTGATTCCTCGGCGGCCGTCCTCCACCAAAATCCCACTCATTGTCCCGGCAACCATTTCGCCCAGAAGAAAACTTAGTTTTATTTTGAAGGGGGTTTTGAGAGGAAAAGGTTCGCTCGAGAGAGATCTTTTACTTAGAAAATTTTGAGTCTTTCAAACCCTCCCAATGGTACTTGATATAGATAAGTATATAGCATAGCAAGCATAACTTAAAAAAACAGGGTAACCTATTGGGATAGAAAATCCTAAGCATAGCGCTACTCATGGCATACTACAAAACCGCACTTGCAAAATAGTACTAAGAAATTCTACCAAAATCCTACACATGCATACTATAGAATTTGAAGAGTAAAACATGCATAGTCAAAACTGGGACATAAATATGAACAAGTGGTGTAACTTGCTTTGATCCGAGCAGCAATCTACACAACATTACTCCTCAGGGCACTCTGAGCAATCTAACGAAACAAACATGGACCCAATCACAATTTGCACAAAACAAAGTCACGAAGTTGAATATGCATGCATGCAACATGGTAATATGCAAGGATGGATTCTATTTCGGCCAAGGGTTCTAATCAGGGGTGTTGTTGAGTTGGGGATGTCATTAGAATCGATTCCCCACAGATTTGAAGTATTTCGGGTTAAACCCTAAATATCCAAGCTTAAAACTAGATCTACAACTCCAATCTATCTCGAGACAGATCTGAACACCCTAAGCATGTTGAGACAATTTTCTATAGAAGGTCTCGTCGATACAAAGCCAACGCAACAAGAATCAACTAAAACGGAGCTACGGATAATTTTCTACAATTAAAATACTCTAATCTAAACTTTAAATCCTACTGCAAGATTGCTGCGGAAAAACAGCAATATTATTGTAGATCTGTGTTCTACTCAAAATTACGAATCCAACGGTATATAATACGCAATTTTTGGAATAATACTCGAATTACTATGGATTTTACAAGATTGGAGTAATTCTGCTTATTTTGAAAGAAAAACAGAAAGGTGGCCTGCGACGTGGTGACACGTGGCTGCAATGACGCTGGTGCCACGCGTGTGATCGCGATTCGCCGGTACCGGCTCGATCGATTGGGGCCGATGGATCTAGATCCGAGGGTCGAAGGGGGGCTTACTGACGGCGGCGACGATGGGCGGCGGTGGTGTGTCGACGGCGAGGTACGGCGGCGTGGCGGTGCTCCTCTGGCCCGACGAAGAAGTCGACAGTGACCGGCTCCTCGCCAAGGTTGCGTTCCCGGGGGCGGCTGCGGCTCCTCCTTCCCGAGGTGGCGGCGGGCGGCGAAGTCCGGCGGAGCTCCGGCGAGCGATTGGCGGCGGCTCGGTGGCGGTTAGCGAAAGAAAAACTAGGGATTTATGGGAGGCGTGCCGGGGCTTTATAAAGGCGCGATTTGTTGGCGTGGGGACTACGGATTCGTTCCGAATCGGCCGGAGGTGGTTGGCACCGACGCGGAGACGGCAGCGTGTTCGTCCTGGACTCGGACGGGGAAGGCGGTGACGGTGGGTTTGCCCGTCATGGCGGCGTCAGCGCTGGCGGCGACGACGGTGTTGGGCCCAGCCGGGTGTTCATGTAGGCGCTTCGCTGGCGGGCGCGGTGAATAGGAAGCGGGCTGGCTTCGGCTGGCCCGCCTAGTTTAGACTTTTTTTATTCTTTTTTTATTTAATTCTGTTTCACCAAAATTTGCCAAACTTTCGCAAACGGACTCCTAATTTAGTGAAATTGGTTTCTAAAATTTTGTAAAAATAAGAGGGTTATAGTAGGACTATAAAATAACACTTTTGCAAGGGTTTTGGTGGATTGATATTGTTTAACCCTTTTAGTCTTTTATATGACTATGGGTTTTTGGAAAATACCTGATGCAGTTTTTGATATGTGATGCCATGATGCAATGGTATGATGCATGCTTCTAGTAACATCTGTAATTGTAGAATTTGGGATGTTACAAACCTACCCCCCTTAAGAAGAATCTCGTCCCCGATATTCAGGTTGGTTAGCAAATAGGTGTGGGTGTTCTTTCTTCAGGTCTTCTTCACGCTCCCACGTGGCCTCTTCCTCAGAATGGTGATTCCATTGAACTTTGCAAAACCTGATAGTCTTGGTACGAGTGATTCTCTCGGCTGTCTCCAGAATCCTGGTGGGTTTTTCCTCATAGGTGAGATTGTTTTCCAATTGAACCTCGTCCAACGGAACCGTATCCTTTAGTGGCGTTTCAGCCATTTCCGGGTGACACTTCTTTAGTTGCGACACATGGAAAACATCATGAACCGTTAGTACTTCGGGTAATTTCAACTGATAGGCAACTTCCCCTCTACGACCCAAGATTTTGTAGGGCCCTATGAATCGGGGTGCTAATTTACCCTTGATTCCAAATCTCTTAACTCCCCATAGTGGCGAAACTCGAAGATATGCACGATCTCCCACGTCATAGGTCACATCCCTGCGCTTGGAATCAGCATAACTCTTTTGTCTGGATTGGGCTATTTTTAGCCTGTCTTGGATCTGTCTCACCTTTTCTTCGGCATCCTTGATCAGTTCAGGTCCAAATAAACTCCGTTCTCCAACTCCAACTCCACTCCATAGCAGCGGAGTTCTACATTTTCTGCCATATAGAACTTCAAATGGGGCCATCTTGATGCTTGTTTGGTAGCTGTTATTGTATGAGAATTCCGCATATGGCAAATTATCATCCCAACTAGACCCATAGTCTAGTGCACAGGCTCTTAACATGTCCTCCAATATTTGATTAACTCTTTCCGTCTGTCCATCTGTTTGTGGGTGGAAGGCGATTAAACTCCAAATGTGTCCCTAGAGTCTCGTGTAGTTGTCGCCAAAACTTAGAGGTGAATTGGGTACCTCTATCAGAGACAATCCCCTTGGGTACACCATGAAGGCTTACGATCCTTGACATATAAATCTTGGCAAGTTTAGCACTCGTATAGGTGGTCTTTACGGGAATAAAGTGGGCCACCTTTGTGAAGTGGTCGACCACTACCCAGATGGAGTCATACCCAGAACGAGTCCGCGATAGTCCTGTGATAAAATCCATGCCTACCTTGTCCCACTTCCAATCAGGCACAGGTAATGGCTGCAGCAGTCCGGCTGGCTTTTGATGTTCGGCCTTGACCCTGTTGCACACGTCACATAGGGAGATATATTCAGCAATTTCTCTTTTCATGTTGTTCCACCAGAACCTATCTTTCACATCCATGTACATCTTTGTATTACAGGGGTGAATTGAGTAAGGCAAATCGTGAGCTTCCTGAAGGATTAACTTTTTGATATCAGGGTCATCGGGAACGCACAGACGCTTCTCATACCAAAGCGTCCCCTGTTCATCCGTATGAAACCCTTTTGCTTTGCCGTTGCTTATATTAGCTCTTATCTCTTCCAACTCTTTGTCCCCCTTCAGGGCCTCTTTGATTTGGTCCAGAAGCGTTGGCACTATCTCCATAGCTGCTAAGTATCCCTCCGGAACTATTTCCAACCTGAGGTCCTTGAATTGTTCACACAAATCATTTGGGAGTTCTCCCACGGTAAGTCCATTTACATAGACTTCCGACTTAAGGCGTCATCCACAACGTTGGCCTTTCTAGGATGGTACTGCAGGTCCAAGTCATAGTCCTTGATGAGTTCAAGCCATCTCCTTTGCCTCATGTTTAATTCCTTTTGAGTGAAGATGTATTTACGGCTTTTGTGATCCATGAATACATCACAATGTTTGCCCATTAGGTAATGTCTCCATACCTTGAGCGCATGCACAACTGATGCTAGTTCCAAATCGTGCGTGGGATAGTTATTCTCATGGTTCTTAAGTTGCTGAGAGGCGTAAGACACTACTTTTCCATCTTGCATCAGTACACTACCAAGTCCTTGTCGAGAAGCGTCGCAATAGACTTGGAAGTCCTTTTGTATGTCAGGGAGACACAAAACTGGTGCTGTTACTAGGCGCTTCTTCAACTCTTGAAAACTTGCTTCACATGCCTCGGTCCATTGGAACTTCTTCTCTTTCTTCAACAATTCTGTCATAGGCTTTGCTATCTTGGAAAAGTTTTCAATGAACCTTCGGTAATATCCTGCAAGGCCCAGGAAACTCCTAATATCACCCACATTCTTAGGAGACTCCCATTCTGTCACGGAGGCTACCTTACTTGGGTCCACGGCAACACCTTTAGCTGACACAATATAGCCAAGGAATCCCACTTATTTCAACCAGAACTCACATTTGCTAAACTTGGCATACAACTTGTGTTCCCTTAACTTTTCCATAATCAGGCGCAGATGCCGCTCATGTTCCTTCTCGTCCTTGGAGTATATGAGTATGTCATCAATGAATACTACGATAAACTTATCCAAGTATTCCATGAACACCTTGTTCATCATAGTCATGAAGTATGATGGGGTGTTGGTTAAGCCAAACGACATCACAATGTATTCATACAATCCGTATCTCGTGGTGAAAGCTATCTTGGGTACATCCTGTTCCCGGATCTTTAGCTGGAAATATCCTGATTGGAGATCAATCTTAGAGAATACACTAGCTCCCTTTAATTGATCGAACAGGTCATTAATATTGGGTAGAGGGTATTTGTTCTTGATTGTTACTTCATTTAACGACCGATAGTCCACGACTAGTCTCTTGGTTTTATCCTTCTTCTCCACGAATAAGACAGGTGCTCCCCAAGATGATGCACTTGGTTGAATGAAGCCTTTGTCCAATTGCTCTCTAAGCTGTTTCTTAAGTTCCTTCAACTCATCCACATCCATCTTGTACGGTCTCTTTGCTATTGGTCCAGTACCTGGCATCAAATCAATGAGAAACTTGATGTCTCGGTCGGGAGGCATCCCTGGTAATTCTTCCGGAAACACATCTGGGTACTCCTTCGCAATTGGTACATCCTCCAAGATAACCCCCTTAAGAGAATTGACCATACTTCCTTTGAGTGCGAAAGCTGACTTAAAGTGGATCCTTTTCTTATCCGGAGTCGTGAGTGCGATAGTCCTTTTGGCACAATCTATGACTCCCTCATATTCGGTCATCCAGTTCATGCCCAAAATTATGTCTAAGCCTTGTGATTCCAGAACGACTAGGCTGGTGGGAAAGGTGTGTGCCCCAATCCTTAATTCTAACCCACGGCATCCAGAGTTTGCCACTATTTCTCCTCCAGGAGAACTTACCCTTAGGGGAGTACTAATAGTCTCCGTAGGTATCTTGCCTCTATCCACAAATACCCTTGATATGAATGAATGCGATGCACCAGTATCAAAAAGAACAACTGCAGGGGTGGAGTTAAGCTTGAACTTACCAATCACGGTGTCAGGTGCCTCACGAGCATCCTCCACGGAGACATGATTCATCGTGGCTTTGACGAACGGATTCGGCTTCTTCCCATTCCCATTACCATTGCCATGGTTGTGTCCATTGCCATTTCCATTACCATTACCATTCTTAATCCTTTCGGGGCAAGTAGTTGCATAGTGCCCTGTCTTGTTACACTCGAAGCATGTCACTACACTCAAATCCTTCCCATTGCCATTACCATTGCGGTGTTTATGGCCATTGTGGTTATGTCCTCCATGACGATGACCATTGTGGTTGTGGCCATTGTGGTTGTGGGGTGGTGGTGACGAAGTGCGTTGCTTCTGATATGGGGCAGAGTTGTGCTTGTGTGAGGTGGACTTTCTCTTTCGGTTCTCTATACTCATTTGCTTTGCTTCATCCACAACTGCCCTGTCCAGAAGTTCCTGATAGTTATCAAACTTTAGATCTACAAGCTAAATGGATATTTCATCATTAAGTCCCCTTAAGAACTCCTCCTGTCTCTTGGCATCCGTGGATACATCATCAGGTGCATAACGTGCCAGCTTGTTGAAAAGGTCCCCATACTCGGAGACAGAGCGGTGCAGTTGTTTCAAGTCGCGGAACTCACGTCTCTTAAGTGACATGACTCCAGCGGCTACGTGATGAGTACGAAAAGCCACCTCGAACTGGTTCCAGGTGATAGCTTCAATATCGGGGTGGGTGACCCGGTAATTATCCCACCATTCAGCAGCTGGTCCCTCAAGTTGGTGCACGGCGAAACGCACCCTATCAGCTCCAACAACTTGGACGGTGTCTAACTTCTTGTTGGTGGTGCGGAGCCAGTCATCTGCCACAATTGGCTCAGAACTACTTGAGAAAACTGGAGGGTTCAGCCTCAGGAACCGAGTCAAGCGATCATGTTGGGGCGGTGGAGGTGGCGGAGGCGGCAGGTTGTTGTTGTTGTTTTGCATGTTTTGAGTGAGGAGTTGGATCAACTGATTCTAGGAGTTCAGAAGTTGTGCTATCTCTGGGGGCATGTTGTTATTGTTGTTTCCACGTCTGGCCATCTGGAGGGTTTGGGAGACAAGTTAAGAAACAGATAGAAAGCCTAAGGAATAAACTCCTACCCTTATGTAAACAAGAGAAAAACACACGAAAAGCAAGGCACACAAGGCACATAGTTCCACACACTCAACCAAGTTTAACTAAACCAATATAATTTTTGGTACTCATTACAATCGCGAACAACGTTTGACTATAGAACTAAAGGTGGTCCAACTACTCTACTCATCATCCACTTCCTCATCCTCAATGATGAAGCCTTTCTTTTCCAGCAGAGACTTGTATAACTCCATGTCCCTCGTCGTGGCTTCAAGCTTCTCCTGAAGTTCCTTCACCTCCTGTGGCTCCGTTGTAGCAGCTTCGAGCCTCTCTTGAAGTTCCTTCACCTCTCGCAGCTCCTGGGTAGCAGCTCCCAGTCTCTCTTGGAGTTCCTTCTTCTCCTTCTGTAACTTCTTGATCAAACTTGACCCCATAGTCACGGGCGTGATCTTCTCCTCCAAGCTCCTCTTGGCTGCTCGCAGGTCCTTCAACATGGTGGCAAAGTTCTTGAACTCCATCTCATTCTTTGCGAGCACAAGACTTTGCTCCCTAATCTTCTTGTTCTTATCTTGCACCCTCTTCTCTTGATTAGCGAACCTCTTGTCTTGGGCAGTGAGCTCCCCTCCTAGGGACTTGATCTTCTCTTCCAGCTCCTCGATCTTCTCGTCCTTCTCCTTGACTAGGGCACAAAGCTCGTCATTCCTCACGATCTCAAGGCAGCTCCCCTTCTGAAGGTCATTGATGTGGAACTCCAAGTCTTGATATTGGATCCTTCGACGCTTGCATGTCTTCCTTTCTTCCGGGTTTAACTCGATTGGAACTCCCTTCTCATCACGTCTTCCAAAGAGTTTGATGTAGTGGCCTTCAACCTCTTCATGGTGGTGTCCGCAAAGGCGTCCAATGAGCTCCTGCAAGCTGGTGCTAAGTCCTTTCTCCTTGGAGTCGCTGGTGACGTTGAGTACAATGGCCTCTGTCTTGGGTTCATCGATTGCGCTACCGTTGGATGACTTCAATTGCCTAGCATCCTTCCTTGTGCATCCTCCTCAACTCGCTTCCCTTGATTGATGGCATGGGTAACTGTAATGTCTTGATGATGTCCAGAAGGCATTCCCCGAAGCGCAGACACTTGATGTCTTCAGCGGTGTCATAGTAGAAGGCCGTCATCTTTAGGTTAGGAGAAAGAAAATTAGGCACAGGGTGATAAGGAAGAGAAATACTAGAAGAGTGCAAATAACTTAGAAGAATATACAAAGCAAAAACACACATGGTAAAGGTGGTTTCCAATCCTAGGGTCACGTCCTACAGGCAACTTTGTGCTCTGATACCATCTGTTGCGACCTCGGATCAATAAGGATCCTAAGTCCCTGTGATTAACATTCTAGTCCCTGGATCAATAGCTAGCACTTCACAGTCGATAAATATCATGTAAAACACAAGTCATTATTACACGAATAATCCAGAGTATATTTATTACAACTTGCATAGCTTATAGCTAGCTCAAATCAAACAGCGGAAACTAAGTAAAACTTGAGTCCATCAACGCCAAAGTTAGTTGCGTGAAGACCCGCGATCCCTACGCACCTTTCAATCTTCGGATTCTGCACATAAGACGTGCAGCCAACAAGTTGGGTCAATACTTTAAATGTATTGGCAAATTACACCAAGGAAAGAGTAAGACTATCACTACATGCAAGGCTAAGAGTAGGCTCTGGGGTTTATTTGCGTAAAGCCAATTTTCTTAATGTAAGAAGAAAAGAGGAAGAAAGTTTTCCCTACTTTATAAGCTTTGATAAATAGTATAGGGTCGAATGGAACACGTGGATATTACTCACCATGTGCCCAATCAACCTAACACTTGGATACTACGCACCAAGTTCCCAAAATCCCACCCAATGGTGATATTACTCACGCCTTGGGGTTTATAAAACGTTAGGTTTGGAAAAGAGAGAGGAAGATCTTTCAGAGGCTCCATCCTTCAGATGCTCAATGTTGTTCTGTTTCCGTAAACACGGCTGATCGATCAGTTTGCAATACTCTCGAGAGTTTGTGCACTTTCCCCACAATCCACGATCAAGTCCTTTTACAGACAAGACCATGGCGAAGCCTTCCCTTAGTAGCCCCTCTACCAGCTGGATCGAACCGCGCCAAGAACCTCCAAATGTTGGTACCCCGGTGAGGTTTCCCACTAAGTACTAAGCCAAGACAGAGCCCATATGTATTGTGGTTGCACGGGAAGCTTCAATTCAAACATGGCGACTTCTTTGATTCCTCGGCCGTCCTCCACCAAAATCCCACTCATTGTCCCTAAAACCATTTCATGTAAGAAAACTTAGTTTTATTTTGAAGGGGGTTTTGAGAGGAAAAGGTTCGCTCGAGAGAGCTCTTTCACTTAGAAAATTTTGAGTCTTTTGAACCCTCCCAACGGTACTTGATATAGATAAGTATATAGCATAACAAGCATAACTTAAAAAAAACAGGGTAACCTATTGGGATAGAAAATCCTAAGCATAGCGCTACTCATGGCATACTACAAAACCGCACTTGCAAAATAGTACTAAGAAATTCTACCAAAATCCTACACATGCATACTATAGAATTTGAAGAGTAAAACATGCATAGTCAAAACTGGGACATAAACATGAACAAGTGGTGTAACTTGCCTTGATCCGAGCAGCAATCTACACAACAGTACTCCTCAGCGCACTCCGAGCAATCTAACAAAACAAACATGGATCCAATCACAATTTGCACAAAACAAAGTCACGAAGTTGAATATGCATGCATGCAACATGGTAATATGCAAGGATGGATTCGATTTCGACCAAGGGTTCTAATCAGGGGTGTTGTTGAGTTGGGGATGTCATTAGAATCGATTCCCCACAGATTTGAAGTATTTTGGGTTAAACCCTAAATATCCAAGCTCAAAACTAGATCTACAACTCCAATCTATCTCGAGACATATCTGAACACCCTAAGCGTGATGAGACAATTTTCTACAGAAGGTCTCGTCGATACAAACCCAACGCGACAAGAATCAACTAAAACGAAGCTACGGATAATTTTCTAGAATTAAAATACTCTAATCTAAACTCAAAATCCTACTGCAAGATTGCTGTGGCAAAACAGCAATATTATTGTAGATCTGTGTTCTACTCAAAATTACGAATCCAACAGTATATAATATGCAATTTTTGGAATAATACTCGAATTACTATGGATTTTACAAGATTGGATTAATTCTGCCTATTTTAAAAGAAAAACAGAAAGGTGGCCTGCGACGTGGTGACACGTGGTGGCTCGCGATTGGCCAGCGACGCGCGTGTGACGCCGACGCGGTGACAACACGGCGATGACGCGGCGGGTGCCACGTGTCGGCTCACGATTCGCCGGTACGGGCTCGATTGATTGGGGCCGTTGGATCTAGATCCGAGGGTCGGAGGGGGGGGGCTTACCGACGGCGGCGACGACGAGCGGCGGTGGTGCGTCGGCGGCGAGGTACGGCGGCGTGGCGGTGCTCCTCCGGCCCGACGAAGAGGTCGACGGCGACCGGCTCCTCGCCGAGGTTGCGTTCCCGGGGACGGCTGCGGCTCCTCCTTCCTGAGGTGGCGGCGGGCGGCGACCGGAGGCGGCGAAGTCCGGCGGAGCTCCGGCGAGCAATTGGTGGCGGCTCGGTGGCAGTTAGCGAAAGAAAAACTAGGGCTTTTGGGGAGGCGTGTCGGGGCTTTATAAAGGCACGATTTCTTGGCGTGGGGACTACGGGTTCGTTCCGAATGGGCCGAAGGTGGTTGGCGCCGACGCGGAGACGGCGGCGTGTTCGTCCTAGACTCGGATGGGGAAGGCGGCTGACGGGTGGGACCCACATCGGGCGGCTGCAGCGTGGCGGGCTGGCGGATCGACGGCTGTGTTGGCCAGCCCAGCGGCGTTCTCATATATCGCCGCGCTCGCTTGCGCATTGTGTGAATAGGAAGCAGGCTGTCTTCGGCTGGCCCGCCTAGGTTAGACTTTTTTTTATTCTTTTTTTTATTTAATTCTGTTTCACCAAAATTTGCCTAACTTTCGCAAACGGACTCCGAATTTAGTGAAACTGGTTTCTAAAAATTTGTAAAAATAAGAGGGTTATAGTAGGACTATAAAATAACACTTTTGCAAGGGTTCTGGTGGATTGATATTGTTTAACCCTTTTAGTCTTTTATATGACTATGGGATTTTGGAAAATACCTGATGCAATTTTTGATATGTGATGCCATGATGCAATGGTATGATGCATGCTTCTAGTAACATCTGTAATTGTAGAATTTGGGATGTTACAACCTGACCGATGAGGAGACCGATGCGGTCATACGGGCCGAAGTGGATGCTCATTTTAAAAAGAAACAACCTGAGCCAGAGGTCCAAATAAAACCAGAAACCAAGGAGCACTTTAGGAAATTACTCACGCAGCCAACCCAAGCTCAGTTAAATGCGCTAAATGACTATACACGATGTCTTTAGAAGACACTGAAATATAAGAGATCAAGCGCTAGAGGAAGCATCACAAATGAGGTTCCCCAGCAGGGGGAACAAGCAAAAAAATCGAGTGATAGCGGAAGCATCAGAAAGGACGTCCCCCAACTGGGGAAACAAGCAAAACAATCGAGTGATAGCCGAAGAACCAAAAGAGACGTTCCCCAGCTGGGGAAACACGCAAATCAATCGCTTCCCCACTTCAAGTGAACATAACCGAACCTCAACTATATGAGGTTGAACCTATGGATCCGGAAACGGCTAAGATATTGGCTGAGCAATGTAATATGTCTATTCATGACATTATTCACGGCGATATGTCCAAGGCTGAGGTAGCACCCAAATTTGTTCACGGGGAGCCTCTGGTCAGTTCTGAGAGGCTTCGGGATATGCCAACAAAAATGCGACGATTCCATAAATGGTACATGAAAGCATCAAAAGAACAGCAATATTGGCTCGTACTGAAAGTTCGAAAATCACATTACTTCGCTGAAGACGAGGTCCTTGTTGAATTTACAGAATTCTTTTAGTTATTCAATCTAAAGGAACTCGACAAATCTATCCTCAGTTGCTATTGTCTGTAAGTGATTACTTTATTTATGTAATTAAGTCTCTATCTCAGCTTGTTCAATTCATTGCCGGTAAGTATACTCACTATATTCTTTTGTACTCTATATATAATGATGCAAAATGAAGATTCTCGAATTAAAAGAAAGGCTATCGATGGATTTGGGTTCATTGACCCACATCGAGTTAATGGAGCTATGCTAAAGGATAAGACACTGGAGACCGAGCAAAACTTGCTCCGGTTTCTCACGAACCAGCATTTTTGTAATGAAATACGATTTCCTTGCCACGACGGCAAGTGAGTTCTTGTACACATTAACTTTTGCTTAGTCGATGTTCAGTGTAAATGATGAGTTACTGACGTATGTAAATCTTGCGTAGGTATCACTGGATTCTTCTAAGCATTTCAGTTGACTTGGAAAGAGTTCACATCATGGACTTACTAAACAAAGACATTGAAGACTACCGTAGCATTATCGATATGCTCCAGAGGTAATTTCAACCATTATCGCACTATATCGGTTTCTTTCGTTCATTTTCTAGGATATCAAGTAGTTATTAACTCATACATTCATTTTGTTTGTCGGGTAGGGTTTGGACACGGTTCAAGAACAAGGTCCGCGGTCAATGGCGTGAGGAACTATTTTTTAAGTCGGTCTCGATAAGTAGTACGAGCTAAGTCCGCGCATCTATTTAATTCTAGTTTATGTGCATTTATCATGCTAGAGTTATTATTTGATTGAATTCTATTCTTGTAATATGAGCGAGGCAGCCACGGGGACTAATCTATGTGGATTCTACGTGTGCGAGTTCATTCACATCACTACTGAGAAGCCCTTGAAAACTGTTCGAGTAAGTAAACAATATATTCACCCTTTATTTTTATTATAAAAAGTTGTGTTGAGTCTAATTCATACGATCTTCTTCTTTATAGTTGGACGCGATGCGGGACAAGCTCCTACCAGAAGACCGCCTAATAGCAATCCAAGACGAATTTGCTGGATTTTTTGTCGATGAGGTCATAGACCCACGCGGAGAATTCTCTCTACGTAGACCGTAAAGCATCCATGTAATGAACTCCATGTAATCAAATAGACAGGCTCTGGACCCGGTTGGGACTCCATGTACGCTTGTAAGAGAAATTATATTATATATTGCATGTACAAGTATGGTGTAGTAGCGTTCTGTATGTATATGAAAACTTACTTCTAATGAAAACACATAATAAAAAATAATTAAACACAAAACACAAAATAAAAAGAAAAACACAAAACCCTAAAACCCATCTCCTGCTGCGGCAGCCAAATGGCCCAAAACGCTGCCGCGGCAGGGAACCTTTAATCCCTGTTCATGAATCGGGACTAAATGTCCTCCAGGCTAGCGCGGCTCGTGGGACCACGTGGTTGGACCTCTAGTCCCGGTTCTTAACAGAACCAGGACTCAAGACATGACCTTTAGTCCCACTTTTGCAGTCCCGGATCGCATTCCAGAACTAAAGGTTCTTACGAACCGGGGGTAATAGCCTGGTTTCTACTGGTGTAATTAATTAACTAGATCGACGGAGTCGAATGCATCATAGCATCGAACGTGCAAGCACCGTACTATGATCACTAGAATTAAGGGCACATCATATCAACTATTTAGTGATACTATGTTTTCTCCGTGCTGGTTAGCTTTTCCGTGCAGATCAAGCGAGAGATCGAGACGATTGTTTATAGCCGCGTAAGGTGGCATGTCACCTTTACCGTCACCAAACCATAAGAACCTTAAGAGACTCATGAGCTGGAAAACGCTTACATTCACACGTTTATCCAACCTATGCGTGTAACAACTAACAACACATTTTTCTGCCCTCTGCTTTTGATCAACAACTCTATTTTCGTGTAGACTGCGCAGTGCTAATCGTGAAATGCAAGAAATATATTGCAAAGGAGAGCAGCTGGCATATCTGGCATCTTGTCACTATCCCCATCACTCCATCAGGCCAATGCCACCGTCTGGAAGATCTGCCACAGGCCACGGCACTACAGGGACCATTCATCAATTGGTGGATCACATTTCGCATCAGCACATCGCCAATCGACAGCTAGCTGATTTTGTTTGGCCACATAATTAAGATTGATTTTGATCAATGATTACATGGAAAATAGCTTCTGTTGAACCACATGTGATTCCATATGTGATGATCGTCTTGACGAAGAGACGAGATTAAGGACATTTGTCGATCGTAAGAGGATTCGTCGGTTCAGTCTGTCAATAGGAATAAGTCCGTGTGCATGTGTATTGTGTTTCTCAAAAAGGAAAATCGAGTGGAGGAACACTAGAATAGAAATAAAACACAAGATCATTTTGATTTCAATGAGTAAATGCACCTATTTTTTTTAAAAAAAGCATATATTAATATCATGGAGATACTAATTACACTCAGCATATTCAATAATGCATGCCCTAGCAGTCTTACGAATGCACACAGCCTAAAAAAAAAGAAGAATTATAAAAAAAAATACCGCTACAGAGAACGACTCCTTAGAGCATCTCCACTCGTTGGCCGTTCCCAGGCCGAAATCCGGATGTAAATAACGTCGTTCGGCCTGGAACGGCCGGTTTTCCAGTCGCGTTCCCGGGCCGAACTCCCAGTTTTGAATAAATTTTAATAAAATTCAGCGAAATTTGGGCGAATATAGGAGGATTTCATTGATAGATGGGCGATTCATAAATATTACATCTAATTCCGGCAGGCACCCGAATTCTTACTTCACTTAGGCTAAAAAAACTAAAAAAATAACTAGAAAAGACAATGCCGATGCTGAGGCCGATGCCGATGCAAACGATGCCAGTGGACGCCGTCTACATGTCGAAGTTGCGGTAGAAACTGGTGTAGTCCGGACCCGCATTGCTATCATCGTCGTCGCCGTCGTCATCGCCTTCGTCGCTCGGCGTCTGCGAGGGGCATGAGCTGCCCTGGCCTGCATTTTCGTAGCTCCACGGCTGGTAGGATGGGCCAACGTCGTCGTCGTCTAGGACGATGAGAGGCGCGCCCTGGTAGGCGGGCTCACGGCGCGCTCTGGCCTGGCGCTCGGCCGCCTCCTTCAGGCACTGGAAGCGCCGTGCCTCCTACTGCTCCTAGTCCGCCCTAGACCAGGCGAGGATGTTTGGCTCGGGGATCGGCAACGGTGGCGCGGCGTCGTGCAGAAAACGCTCGATCGCCATTTCATGACGAAGGCGTCCTCGTCGACAGCAATGCCCCACTCCGCCGGCTCCGACTTCGGTTTTCGCAGGCGGAGCCGGCCTGTCGGCGGTGGCACCGTGCGGGGCTCGTTGATGACGATGCCTCGGGCGCGTGTCCTTGGCGGCGAGCTCCTGGGCATGTCGGCCTCGCGTTTGGGAGACCGAAAGAAATCACTGCTGCTCACCGGCGACTGCACATGCGCCATCCCGGACGAGCGTGACACGGCGGAGGAGGAAGAGGTCAGGCTGCCCATTCTCATGGGCATCCAGTTTGCCGAAGGTCGGCTCCCGCGGCGACGTGCTGGCGTCGGAGAGCGCGGGAAGCCGAGGCGGGGGTTGTTGCTGGCGTGGATGTGTTGGAGGACGTATGGGAGGGTGCGTCCTGGCACACTCCACCACCGACGACGCCCCTCCGAGTTGTTGCGCTTCGGTGGCGTGTTGTGTTGGGGATATACTTTCCGGGTATCCTCACATTTCCTTACTGACCAGGGTGGCCCACTTCGGGTTAGAGATTTGCTTCACGGGCGGCCCAGTCAGGGAGAAGAGACGGAGTCCAGTCCGGCTATGGGAAGGCCCAGAAGACTTACCGACTTAGGCCCATAGTGTTACTTGTAGTTCAAGATGTACTCTGTAACCGACTCTTAGTCGTAGCCGGATAGATCTCTCTTGTAAATCGTAGGACAGATATCTATATAAGCCGTCCTAGGTAGAGCCTTTAGGGCAACACCCTCAATAGTCTACAACCTCAACTCGCACAGGCGAACCCTTGTAACCCATATTCCGGCTCTGCCGTATTACTAGATTACTAGCAGGAGTAGGATCTGTCCAAATCCGGCGGATTCGAACCTGGGTCAACTTGTGTACTCACCGTCCCGGAACAACGTACGTCTCACACCCATTTCTTCCGCACGCCTCGAGGACCCCCTCATGGCGTACTTGTCATCAATCCGACGACATGTTGGGCGGACCCTCATGGGCGGCGAGCTCGTGCAGCCGCTGTTTGGGGAAGAACTGCTCCCAGTGGAGCAGGTTGTCGGGGTCTTCAGCGAGTTCAGGGTCCTCCATCACAATGATGGCCTCCTGGATCGCCTCGACCATTTGGTCGCCCTCCGGCACCAGCGGTATCGGTATGCCGCCGGCGCCGAGCTTCCTGCCGGGCGGGCAGCGGAAATCCGGTGGCACCATGTACCCGGCTTCATATAGCATCTACCCCTCCCACGATTGCAGAGTGCGCCGGCCGAAGCCGTTCGCCACCGCGGGGTCGTCTGGGTACCTTTCTGCCATGGGTGGTTCGCCGAGGTCTACTGTTCGCCGGAGCTGGAGAGGGGTTGGGGAGAGTATGAGCCGTGAGCCGTGCGGTGGCTGGCTTTTATAGGCCGAAGTGGGCCGCGAAGGCGAGAGGGGTGTAGATGCTTCAACGGGAAAAGAGGAATCAGCGGGAAGCCAAGGCGGCGGTGCCGAGCCATTATGGCGCCGCGTGGCCGACAGGACACACCATCAATTGCCCGGCGGTCCTTCGCGGGAGCCGAGGCAGAAAGATGACGACGAGGCGATTTCGATCACTGACTGGGCGGGTCCACGCGCTAAGGCATTTTTTCGCGCTGAATTCGCTTTGTATGGTGTTCTCAACGCGTGCCTAACACAGCAGGGTCGGCCTGGGAACGTCGGATGTATTTTGTGCCAAATCCGGACGAAACCGGCGTCCTGGGAACGCGACTGGGCGAAAAATCACCGTCCGGATGGAAAAAATGTCCTGGGAACGGCCTGCTAGGAACCTTAGTGGAGATGCTCTTATAGCAACGACACTAACACCACCAAAACAACACCAGTAGTCCAAACATTCCAATAGTGATGCCTTCAAAAGGAAACATTGAACAAGTGTTGTTGTCGCCCGAACAAAGATCATAGGTTCTCACCTTGGAGAAAATTCTCGCCCACAAAATAATGCCTTCAACAAGGTCATTACCAGTCACAACCAAGTAAGGTCGGACCTTGGATTTCCACTCTGGAAGGTAGGACTGTGAACTTCTCCCTTGTTGTCGCCCTCACAAATACTCATTGCTGCGAGTCACAGATCACGTAGCCAGTTCCTCATCACCATAAAGACTCAAATCACCATTTACTAGCCCTCATGTTCCTGCATTCATGACATTCTCCGTATCTGACTTACCATGGAACGTTAAGACATGACACATGATGGTAACACATAGTAGAGCTTCACCACACTCCCTTTGAAACCAAATGTCCCGAAAAAAGCATGGGTATGCATGACCGAATACCGTCCTACCCAGCAATCTCCAGTCATGATACGCCCATGGGAGCTCGCCGGCGGAGCCTTCCGGAACTCGCATCTCCAGGCCAGAACAACGAGGGCATAAATCAAAAAGATCTTCGTCTTCGCGTATAACAAATTCTAGGACCACCTACTTTATTGATGCTGATGTAGCGGAACCCACACCGTCTGCCGGCTTTCGGTGATCGGAACTAGTATATCGATCCTGAGTCCACAAGATTATGAATAGCAATGCCACCGCCTAGGGATGGCCTAGCCTCCACCATGGCCATGCCATCGCAATAGGCCTTCAGCCAGGTCCAATCCATCTGCCTCCTCACCTCCCAGCACGAGTCAGCGAGCCCCCCCTCCCCGCATCGGTGAGCACCGCCTTCCCGCATGACGCCCACCGTCCGCGCCGCCTCGGTCCCAACCTTCCCGCGTGATAGAAGGCCGACAAGGCGCATGAAGGGAATATCAATGCTCACCGCCTTCGGAGGCGAGGCATGGCTGCCACCGCCGGCGCCGCGGCGGCAGCGGCCGGAGAGGACTGCCGGAGGGAGTTCTATAGGTTAGACTGGCACCTCCAGAGTTCTGGCGGCTAGGGTTGGTGACAAGGGTTTAACTCGTCAATGCCCATTGTTATGGACTTAGGTTTTGGAGAAGGAGGGAGCGCTGGAGGCATCAATCGGCTAGCAAACAAGCACACATGGACGCAAGGTTTACCCAGGTTCAGGCCTCGTAGAGGTACCTACTCCTGTTTGTCTGCTCTTGGATTTATCAAGGGAATCGAAGATTTCAGGGGTGTGCAGATGTAATCTGGCGATAGTTGTGGAAACTAGGGTTGTGATTGTCCTCCTCGCCGCCCCCTCCTAGCTTTTATATAGATAGGCTAGAACTCGGGTAGCAGGTCGAGTCGGTTACAGATTAGGGTTCGTCCCTTTGAATTTTCTATCTTAAGTTTCTTCATATGTTGCAAGCAATCGGAGAGTCCGTGGGTCACCCGAATTCTGCATTAGGCCTTGGCAACTCCGTGGACTTCTGTTGTATTCGTATCTGGACCATATATGCTAAACTCGAGTACCTGTAGGGTATATCCATGTCTGTTGGTGTCGGGAGCTCTCCAACTCCCGAGATCTTTTTGATCTCAGCTTCTAGGAATGCTACCTGCTCTTCGTTATCTCAAGTTAATGGTTGAATACAGCGTCTTCAGTAGATGCACACCGGCCTGTTGATAATGGAAATATTATCATTTCGCTCAATTTTAAAAATCGCAGCATGTAACCGCAACCGACAACGTTTTATTATGGGAAAAGGGAAAAACAAGCGAATGCTAAATGGCAGGAGGTGGGAAAATGTAACACTTGATGGCAGGAGGTGGGAAAATGTAACACTTGATTTCACGTTTGGTCATACAATGGAAGGAAGTAGTAAAAGATTTGGAGGCAATATCTGCACAGGGGGGTTCGTTGCGGCGTCCCCTTTGTGGCAGTCGCGTCGGGCGCACCCACCCGGCCCCGGCTCCCTTCACTCCCAATCCATCCACGATCGACGACCCAACCAACGTACACCATGCACGCGATCGCGTACGCATATATACTCGCCCACTCAGATCCGGCAGACAGCAGCACAGAGCACACGGAGCATCAGCCAGAGATCGCATAGCAGAGTTCGTGCACGTCGAGCAACAGCAGCCATCATGGCGCCGCAGCAGCTTCGGCCATGGCGCCGCCTCCTGGTGCTCGCGGCCCTCCTCGCGGCGGCCTCAGCGCAGACATCGCCAACTGCGGCGCCAGCCACGCCCATTCCCGTACCAGTTCCGACAGCGCCAGCACAGGCACCTCCAGTTCCGACAGCGCCAGCACAGGCCCCTCCGGTGCCTGCGACGCCCGCTCCCACCACCACCCCCGTCGCCCCGGCCAAGCCGCCTCCAGCGATCGCCCCCGCCAAGCCACCTCCGGCGGTCGCCCCAGTCAAGCCTCCACCGGCCGTCGCGCCAGTGTCGCCGCCTCCGGTTGTCACGCCCCCGCCTGTCACTCCCCCACCGGTCACGCCGCCGCCTGTCACTCCCCCGCCCGTGGCCGCGCCGCCTCCCGTGACGCCACCGCCGGCGACTCTACCGCCGGCGACGCTGCCGCCGGTTGCCGCCCCAGCCCAAGCTCCCGCTGTGCTACCCCCGGTGGCGGCGACTCCGCCCGCGGCCTTGGCGCCCGCCGTGCTGCCTCCCGCGGAGGCCCCGTCCAAGAGCAAGAACAAGCACAAGAGGAAGAAGCAGAGCGGCAAGAAGAAGGCGCCCGCCCCCGCTCCCGAGCCACTCAGCCCGCCCGCGCCAGTCGCGCCGGAGCCCACCGTGGAGGACGTGTCCGGCCCCGCACCCTCCGCCAGCGATCTGGTAACGCGTCTCGATCAACTTTTTTCCATTTCTTACCGACAAAACGAATGAACCAACGAAAGATCGTGCAACTGATGTCAAACGATTTTTTGAATCCCTTCTTGATGCAGAGCGGGAGCAGCAGGCAGTTCGTGCAATGGGGGATCGTCGTGCAGACAGCCATGGCTGCGATTTTGCTATCACTAGCGTGGTGAAAGTGAAATGTTAGAGAGATCCATCCACCAACCGCGTCCATCGATTTTATTCATGTATCACCTCGATTATTCGAGCATTATTCATCTTGCTTGTTGTAGGGAATCATCATTTGTTCACGGCTTGTAATAAACAGTATTTTTGGCATGATTTTTGCACGAGTTTTCTCAATCAACGACCCGCACCATTTTGTTTGGGACGCACGGTTGGAAGTGAAATGTGAGGTCGCCGGCCATATCTTAGCCTATAATGACAATCATATCACGATGATGGTGGGACGATCTATATATAATGCGCTTATTTCTTGACGATCTATATATAATCCGCCTGACGAGGATGTAGCGATTTTCGACACCGCCCCTCACTACAAGAAATGTTTTCACTAGCGATCTTTTCTTAACGACCATGAGCCATTTTGAATGGTCATAAGGTATTTAGGAGGGTACAAACCTTAAAAAAAAGGAATTTGGGAGGGTACGCCCCTCACTACAATCATATCACTATGATGGTGGGACGATCTATATATAATGCGCTTATTTCTCGACGATCTATATATAATCCGCCACAACGGGGATGCAACGATTTTCAACGACGCCACCTCACTACAAGAAATGTGCTCACTAGCGTTCTTTTCTTAGCGACCATTTCGTAAGGTATTTGGGAGGGTACAACCTTTAAGAAGGAATTCTAGTTTGCTCTGTATGACACGCAGTGCTGCATGACGGACCCCCACCCCCACACCCACACCCATTCTCTACAAGGATGTGAGTTGTCCACTTGCACCTCATTTCAGTTTGGGTAAAAAGCAATATCCCTCCTCTAAAGAGATGGAAAAGGAAAAGAAAGTTTCTTATGCTTCAGCTGTGGAGGGTTTGATGTTTGCTACGGTGTCCACACAGTCTAACTTTGCTCAAGTGGTTAGTACTGTGAGTAGATTTATGTCCAATGCAGAAACACTACATTTGGTAGTCGTGAAGTGGATTTTGACGTATCTTTAGGGAAACACTAATATGAAGTTTTGATTTGATGGTAGTGAGCCCATACTGTTACATATTCAGATTCAGAATTGGCTAGAGATGTCGATGGCAGGAAGTCCACTTCAGGTTATTTGATTATCCATTGAGGGGAGCTGTCGTGGTATTACTAATGGTACACCATAGGAGATCCTCACAGCATTCTTAGAGTATCGGGGGGTGCAGGTAACGAGTTAGCGGGTGCGAGGTAACACATCTTACGCAGGTTCAGATCCCACGATGGTGGCGGGACCCTACTCCTTCTTGCAATCACTATAAGATAAAATACGCCGAGTTATAAAGATTGTAGGGTTCAGTATGCGAGGTTGTGGAAGAATTTCTTGTGCCCAAACGGCTCCCGTAGGTCCAGCTTATAAATGTGCCCGAACCTAGAGTTACAGGGTAAAGATCATACCGGATATGTTATAGAGTCCTACACTAATACAAACTACTACTCCCTCTGATCCATATTACTTGTCGCTAAAATAGATGTATCTAGTACTAAAACATGTCTAGATACGTCCATTTCGGCGACAAGTAATATGGATTGAGGGTGATGAGGGTTTAACTCGTTAATGCCCATTGTTATGGACTTAGGTTTTGGAGAAGGGGAGAGCGCTGGAGGCATCAATGGGCTAGCAAATAAGCACATAGAGACGCAAGTTTTACCTAGGTTCAGGCCTCGTAGAAAGGGAGGCGCAGCCCCCCGAGTGATATAATTGCTAGAAAACAGAAAAACACAGAGTTTTGGGGCACTTAGATTTATTCAATTGTAGGAGAGTACGAGGTACAATGTGTGGCTTAGTAGCCTGGCTGAATAGCCTTATTTGTAAAGTAAAAACGTCTAAGGGTAGAAACAACGCAGCTGCGCGACGTTCTAGGGGTTGGAGTATGCGACTCCGCTTTCTAGGTCTTTAACACGATAGGCGCCACCTGGGATTACTTCGGTAATCACATAAGGTCCTTCCCAAGGGGACTCGAGTTTGAGGTGCCCTTGCTGCTTCAGTCGCAGGATCAGGTCTCCTTCGACGAAGGATCTGGGGCGTAGCCTTCTGATGTGGTAGTAGCGGAGGTTCTGCTGGTAGATCATTGATCTCTCTGCTGCGATCTCGCGTGCCTCATCGAGGAGGTCGACAGAGTCTTCGAGTGTGAGAGTTGACTCCTGCTCGCTGTATGCAACCACTCGCAGGGCTTTGTAGTTCTGCGGGTAGAACCGTTTTGGTGCCATGCACCATGAAAAACGGAGTGTAGCCTGTGGCGCTGTTTGGAGTTGTGCACAGGGTTCAAAGTACTGATTGCAGCTCATCTGGCCAGCCACCGGCGGCTTGTTTAAGTGGCTGGAGGAGCCTTTTCTTGATTTCACCGCAGACGAGGCCGTTGGCCTTTTCGACTTGATCATTGGTCTGAGGGTGGGCCACCGAGACGTAGCTGATGCTTATTCCCAGGTTTTTGCAGAATTCTTGAAACTCTTTAGAGGTGAAGTTTGTCTCATTGTCCCATTGTCCAGTTACATTTTGTGAAAGCTAATACAATATATCCGTGGCAACGCACGGGCATTCAGCTAATATTCATAACTACGACACTTTGTTCGCTCATTAATATTGCACACTAACAGGATCAGAAGAATACATTATTTTACGGAGTATATTGTATCTGCTCGATGACTATGTCCGTATGTCGGTTTGCCCTCAAATCAGTTCGACTTGTCCTCAGATCCTAACACCGTAAGTGACTATGTGCGGACACGTTCCCGAACAGAATACATATCAGTATATCGCTAAACAATAAGGTAAAAGATAGGGCCAGCTTCGTCTTCGTTGGCTGCTGCACCACGTAGATCCATGGCGGAACCGACGACATCATCTTCCTCGTCTCCTAGGTAATATATATAAGCTGCCAACTATCCATCCCAGTTTCTCTTGTTCGGCTGTGTACGTACCGTTTCTATTTTCGAGAACAGCAAACCATGGAGAGATCGAGCCCTAATCTTGTCCGGTCTTCGAACCTGACCGCCAATCCTCATGGCACCTCCATCGTTCGTCTCCCAGTGATCGCGTTTCATTGTTGTACACAGCTCCTGTGTTTTCCTCTAAGCAGATTTTAAAAGCCTCAAAACCTAAGAGTTGCCGGGTTAATTAACTGGGCAGAAATCGGGCCCCAACCGGTTCTACTATTTATTCCTCTGGCACACAATTAGTTCTATCAGGATGGTAGACGTATACATATGATGATTTTTACAAATTACAATGCATCATCTACTAAGATAGGATAGATATACATTGGTGTTCATCTGCTACTCATCCAGCCCATGCTTGCTTGTTTGTTCAACTTCAGATGTAACGAGGAGCACTTGTCCTCGAGGGATTCGCACGGCACCACCACAGAGGTATCGGCGCCGTCAGGGCGCTGCCTTTCCTCGTCACCCATCTGGATGCAGCGTGACTTCGACTGGGGAATCACATTTCACACCGTCAAAGATGTCAGCGGATGTTTCCGCACATTTCCTCATGTGGGTGGACCGTTTCGGAGCAAAGATGAAGCTGACGAGGGTATTGAGCGCTACCTCACTGACCGCACCGATTTGACAATGTATGGTTTTTCTGAACTTGTTTATATATTTCTTGCTTCGTTTGCGTAGCTGCAATTGAACATACTCAGATAGGGTGTGTATGATGTAGGGCACAAAAGATTATCACATGAATCAGGAAACGAACCGATGACCCTAAGTTAGCATTAGTTTGTTGAAAAAATAGGACCAGCCTAGATTAATTAATTTAGTATTCCTACTTGGGAATTATGTCATTTTCTGCTCTTGTTTTGTTTCTTATTATTACTATGAGCTGTATTTAATTATGTGATTTCGGGGCTGTTTGGTTCCTGTTTTTTCCACATAAACCAATTCACTCTAAGCCTGTGTTGGTCTGATAACATCGATCACACCGTATTCTTCCATTTTTCAAAAGGAACAGTTAGCTAATCATATAGACTGCTCTATATCTGAACAGGGGCATTGGGCTTTCTGAAGTGGATAGGCTTATACAGGACTGTCGTTACTATCCTGATGGCACAAAGAGGCGTTTGAAAGAAGGACAACCAATTGATCAAAGGCGTGATCAAAATTACCAGTTGGCCCGAGCTGTGGTTCACAAGTACAATGACCATCACAATCTTTCTGGGGTTTGCTCTCTATTCTCCCTGCCTCAAGCACTGTATTGCCCATTTATGTAACAATTTTAATCACAGTCACTGATCAGATTCACGATTCTGATGATAGGATCTCGCATTTGAAGCCGTAGATGCTCTGGATAGGCCGTCATTTTGGGAGGAACAAAACGATATGACGTACTGGCATATGAATTTCACTGCAAAGACCAAAGGATCTGATGGTTTTGACACTTGCAATGGTAATGTATTCTTTGTTGAGCTCACAAATGTGAGCGGAGTTGGTGAATTAACGGTGAACTGTTGCTGCATGGTCGAACCTTCTGATAATGGTATTATATACTCTTTCTCATAACTTATGTACTGTTTGAATACATTTTGTGATTTGTAGTAAGTTGAACTTACAAGTTAGGCGATTTTGTTATTTTCTTTCCCGTCTCTAGTAAATGATCATTAATGCATTGTCCTGTTTGTTTTCCCCTGTTTCATCTTGCCTATTACGCCTGAGCTTAATATTTTTAGTATTTCGAAACGGTTGATGCACAGACATATGCAAACATCCAACAGCTCCCGAGCTCCAAGGCTCTCTATATTTGGAAATTTCGAATAACACATTTCTAGCACTCTAAAAAATCTGCAGACAAATAATCACATACATATATACATTCAGAAGACGCTATAGAAATTTTAGGTGAAAATACTTTTATACTTCGGGGGAAAATACATTGTTATTATTATGTGTTTGTGCCTGGTTGGTTATCTGTCTATTAATTGACGATCTCCCCCTGTTTTAAATACAGGTCCCTGCTTTGGTTGTAGAAGTACTATGAAGCACCCCAACGATAGTAATGCATACACCGGCGGTCGTGTGGCTGGCTCATATGGCCTACCATTTGGCGATGTTCCACCACATAATCCGCTCTCCGACGAAGACGTACGTATAAGTTTTTATTTCCTTGCAAGCTACTATATACTCCCTCTGTTTCAAAATATAAGATGTTTTAGATTTGTGAAAGTAGTGTATGTATACCCCTTTTAGTGTGTAGGTTTATTCAGGTTTAAAGTAAATCTACACACTAAAAGGGTCTAGATACACTTTATTCACAAAACTAAAATATCTAACATCTTATATTTTAAAACGGAGGGAGTAGTTTTTAATCGTTCTTATTGTTTCAATGTTCATGGCTAAATACACATACACGCCTTTTTCAGTCAGATGAAGAGGTGGAAAGACTGAGGTTCCTGTTCGGGGTAATGGCATATTCTTTTGCACTATGAGTTCCATCTATCTATTCGTGGTTACTCGTGGATTGATATTATTCACTGCTTGTGTATTAATTTTCAGTAGGGAGCTCCAGCCACTGCCGGTACCTCTTGACGATTAACTGTTCGAAGGAAAACTTAGACAGGCGCTTCTGGCCAATAAATAAAGGTGCTCTTGCATTTTCTAATGACTAACCTATAGTTTGATATGATTGGTTAGTTTCCATGCCAACCTGCCAAGTTTGAGCTATTTTTGTCGCCAAGACATTGAAGATATTGTTTTTTGGCCTTTTGAGATATACCTAGTCATAACAAGCAACACTATGTGACAAAGCTGATATATTTATGTATTTATATCATCTGACAGAAACCCATTTTGTCCCAAGTAAATGGACAGCTGGATGCGCACCCACATATAACTTGATTAATTGTCCCTTTTATATTTCTAGATAGAAGTTAGCTGCTTTTACAACTAGGGAAACTAATTTTAAACCAAATCATGCAAAAAAAAACAAGCAACAAATCAATAGTAATTTTCTCCCAACAGATATATATCACCGTATGGACCTAAAAGATTTACTAGAAACCTGTATAGACAAACTGAATATTTATGGATAATAGCGTAGGAAATCCTTAAATCGTGGTGGGCATATCCTTGTGGCTTACGTTCACTGTGGCTCCCGTTCCTCCGCGTCATCGAGCGGTGCCACGACCCAGGGACGGTCCATAGATTTTGAGGACTCTAGGTCAACACGACACCAAGGGCCTCTTGTTTAAAGTGGTAGAGCTTCCCTGGGATGAAGGGAAGAATGGCCTACCTAGTCTAGAATTTGTTTTAAAGTATCTTTAATATTTGTGCAAAAAGATTTAAAGATTACTCAAATTTTATGCACGATTAGCATTCTTGGGCCTCTCGACATCACATGTCAAGCTTCGCCACTTGCTCACACGTGAAACATTTAAATATATTTGTATTCCCTAAGATAAATATTACTGTAATACAATAGCAAATTAAATAATCCGTATATTTGATAGATCCATGGTTTTTGAAATCTCGGTGAAGATATTCAAAACTATTTATTTCTACTGATCGAGAAAACTATATACCAAGATTCTCATATCTATGAATTGCTTTGTGTGTCCATGTAGACGTCTTATATATATGTACCTCTAGAATTAAACACAGAAAGAAATTATGGGGGTAATAGATTCATATGCCGCGCAAAAAATGAATACAAGAGTAGACATATTAGGCATTAAATTAATAAGAAGATGCAATGGTCTCTCAAATATGTATGGCGGGGACAAATAGAACCGCTAGAAATCAGAGAGGTGCTTGGGGAATGGTATAGTTATTTTGATTTCGTCATTAGTCTCCACTAACGAATACTCACAACCTTGTAAAGGTACAGAGGCACAATGTCGTTCTGCATATTTATAGAGCCCAGGGAAATCATAGCATGAGCAAAAATGTTCAAAAATGTTGGAGTATTGCTTACCGCCTCATGGGAGATCAGGTGGCATACTGGTTGGCATTAATAATTCTACCTTACAAGTGAAAAAAGTTGAAACTGGTGATTTTATGGTTAAGGTTAAAGTGAGATGTAAATCGATGGTTTTGAATGGGTCTTTCTTCCTGTCTATCGGGCTGCTCAAGACGAACATAAGGCGGCATTTCTTGCAGAATTGGTTAGAATGTGTGAATCTGAGCCACTTTCTATGTTGGTAGGGGATGATTTTAATATTCTACGGCAAAAGGAAGAAGAAATAATGAAAGTTTTAATGCGCATTGGCCATTTGTCCTTAATGTAGTTATTGTGAGTCTAGACCTGAGAGAGATTGCCCACTAGTGGAAAAAGAGCCTCTAGTCCCGGTTCATAAGGGCCATTGGTCCCGGTTCCCGAACCGGGACCAATCACTCGGGACTAATGCTGGTCCTGATTCGTCATTTAACCGGGACCAATGGGCCTCACGCATGGACGCGCTGACGAGGGGTGATCATTGGTCCCGGTTCGTGGAACAAACCGGGACCAATGGGTCTCCACGTGGGAGTGCGAGAGACGAGCGGGGGTGGATCATTGGTCTCGGTTCTTGGCACGAACCGGGATCGTCGGTCTCTGTGTCGCGGCAGGATTTTCGGGCTATTTTTGTGCCACGATAGGATTTTTTTATCAATTTAATGGTACTACATATATACAGCAATAATGAAACCACGATATATATATTACACATCATGCATGATCATAAATATATTATACACCGTCTCATCCGTCTTCTTGGTCGAAACATATTATAATTACAAACGATACTCTCACACGAATTTGATCTAATTTACATCTTCTTTTTTACACTTCACCCTTCCAAATGAAGTGGGTAATATTATTCTCCTTTCGGATCTATGACTTATTCTAACAAGAATCCGGCAATTTCCTCTTGAATTGGTTGCACGCGTTCTTGTGATAGATGTCCGTCCCGCATCCGTTCGATCTAATATAAAGAAGGGGATCAATATATATGAATGAAACTAAACACAATTGGTGGTAATAAAATAAAGTTGTGATTATTGTTTATCGTACTTCAATTTTTTTGATGTTCCGGTCTGCGCCCTTCTCTTTGGTCGTCTAGCGAATGAACTCGCAGACATAGTATCCACATAAGTTATTCCCAGCTTCCTGCCTCAAACACTTTACGAGAACGGAGTTTAATCAAAATAATAATCAAGCATGATAATGGTGGTATTGAAACTAGAATCAAAGAGATGCGTAGATCTAGCAAGTAGTACTTACAGTCAATTGTTAAAACTTAAGCTCTGGCTTCCAAACAACCCTAGTTTTGGCGGTGAACCGTTTCCAAGCCTTCTAGAGGCATTCCTGCATGTCCGCCCACTTTTCTAATGGTGTGCGTTTTGAGTCCAGGACTTTTACTACTCCGGTGTCAACAGCAATGATTAACAGAATATAGTGGAAGTTGGACACACTAACAAAATATAACACGAGTCAATTATACGCTTAACATCGAGTAAGCGAAAATAGAATGTGTACAAGACAGTAGCACTCACCCAGCGTTGTAAGGAAATAGTATTTCCGTTCTGTTGCTGAAATGCTTCAACGCTTGTACCAAGTTATCCTCTGTTGCATTCGAGAATCTTCATTCTGCATATATAATTAGTATATTGATGAGTAACATTATACAAGCAACGAATGAGCTTAGCTAGAAAGACTTAATTACAGAAATTAATAATACTTACAAACAATAGGCATTAACGATAGTTTTGTCGAGGACGTCTTGTTGGTAAAACTGAAATAATTCTGGAAATTCGATTAGTAGGAAGCCATCTCCTGACCGTAATGGTGGTATTTATATGCAGCATAGATCCAGTTTTTGGATTCAGCACAGGCTTGGATGTACCAGTTATGCAATCTTCGCATTTTTGTTGGTAGATCTTTGACTAATTCGGGTTTGACGAGAGGAGCCCCGTACTGGTACACGTATGCTGTTTCTTGGTACCCGTCGAACTCATCCATACGGCTCATGTACTCAGTAATAGACAGTCCATATAATTGGGCCTTTTCTCCGTACAGTCGAACAAACTCCGGATCAATGATCGGATCAGGCCGCTCCTGGGCTCTCTATTCATTGATATCGTACACTTTGAGCGGTTCGATCGATTGATTTTTCTGTTGTCCGAGCTGGGCAACTTCTTTCCCGACTCTCCGCTCTTTTGCCTCAGCCGACTTGGTAATAGAGCGATTATAGTCTGATGTGAGCGCTATGGGTTGGTGAAGCTGAATCTTAAGCGCGGCTGCTTTGGCTTTATCTTCTGCGGTGACCGGGAAGAATGTCTTTATCGCCTTTTTCTTGTTAGCCATGTCAATCTTCCACTTTTCATAACGGGCAGCTACGGTCGCAGCAGTTTCCTCATCTCTCTTCTCGCAAGGTAGCTTCTTCATATTCTGATGAGGTACTTTTGGGAGGGGCGATAGCTTACGTTTCGGTGATCGGAACGTGCTCTTGCTGCTGCTGGTGGTGCTGCCCCTCTTAGTATACTTCCGTTTTTGTCTCTGAGGCTCAAGGGACGGAGACGACTGAGGCGGCGGCGGAGACGGCTGAGGCAGCGATGGAGACAGTTGCGCTGAGTGGTGAGGAGGTGAAGGCGACGGTTGTGTTGGAGAATGGTGAGGTGGCGGCGAAGGTGGATTGTGTTGGGCCACACAGAGAAAAACAAAACTTTTTTCTACGTGCTGATCCCAAGATCTAGCTGAGGTAGTAGGCCACGAGAATTACCACTAGACGCTCGGTTGCGGAATCGATGAAGCACGTCGCTTGGTACAGTGCAGTCCTCACGATCCGTTCTGATTCACGATCGTCGAAGTGTTGAACGTACAACACCTCCGCCAGTATCCACATGTACGAGGAGGAGCGCCAACGATGGACTGCTAGGTCCGGTACGGCGGCGACAAGACAGGACTGGACTGGAGCTAGGGTTTCCAACACATAGAGTGACCTAACCCCCTGCTCTAAGCACCTGATCCCCAGCTTATATAGGGAGTGAAAGTGGGCTCCACTCACTTGTGGCCAATTCACTAAAAGGCCTATATTAGTCACTACGAGTCCAACTCATTGACTCTGTCCGTTTCCTTTTTGGGTCCAACCCAAGTATGCTCCTGCTCTTAAGTGTGTGACCCGACAGGCTCATGGTGACCCGGACACGATCCGAGTCTCACTCGTGACCGATCAGTTGGTAGAGGCTCCTAGTAGAACGTGCCAACTCCCAAGTACTGAAGAGTCATGACGACATACCTTCCAATGCGACTTTCGTCTGAGTCCCTTTTGCCTCACGATATACCTTGTCAGACTATAGGCGAATGATCGTCATCCCTTGAATAGTCCGACTCTCTTTCTCGATCCAAGATAAGTGATTCATCCGACTAACTCTTAGTCGGTTGCCTCGGTTAACACTTAACCGAGTCACGCATGGCCATGCTTTCCGAATCATATCTTCCGAGGGGCCTAGAGAATATCTCTCCATACGGAGGGGCAAAATCCCATCTCGGTTATTCACATCACGCAGCTTGAGTCTCAGTCGACTCGAACTCCGCCTTTATAACTGCCCAGTGACGGAATAGCGTTTGACAGAACCTAAGTTGGTGATCCTCAACTCGGGTTGTGCAATAACCTCAGGTCTAAGGATTACATTGATTAAGACATGCAAATGATGACTTGTTTGTTGCGTCTCAATATGGGTCAGTCCGGAATCCGTGTAAGTCAGAATAGCATCTCCATGCCCATGACAAGTGGAACCTAGTCATCTGCCGACTTTCACATTGGTCTAAGTTGTGTGTCCAGCACAACCTCAATGACCAAGGACAATTAGTATGAACAACATGAATATATAGTTCCACAATCAAATCACATATTCGATGATACATATCAGCAGTTCATACATGGACCATAAGCTTATGAATACATTGGGAATAACATCATACATGATTGCCTCTAGGGCATATTCCCAACAGTCTCCCACTTGCACTAGAGTCAATCATCCGACATCACATGTCTAGGCATCTAATGCCCATAGCTCTCAGGTGCGCCTCATGCTTCACCCGTGGAAGTGGCTTTGTCAACGGATCCGCAATGTTTGCATCCGTGTGTACCTTGCATAACTTGATATCACCTTGTTCCACGAACTGGCGAATAAGGTGGTACCGCATGAGTATATGTTTGTTCTTCTGGTGTTGTCTAGGTTCCTTGGCTTGTGCAATAACACCATTGTTGTCACAATACACGTCTAACGGATTGGACGAGCCCTGAACCACACCAAGATCCATGAGGAAATTCCTCATCCAAACGGCTTCTTTTGCCGCCTCTGAGGCAGCAATATACTCAGCCTCTGTCGTAGACGCAGACACCGTCTCTTGCTTGGAACTCTTCCAGCTCACTGCCCCTCCGTTTATCACAAACACATATCCGGATTGCGAACGAGAATCATCCGAGTTAGTGAGATAACTCGCATCCGTGTAACCCCTTACACTGAGTTCATTCTCACCTCCATAAACCAGGAACATATCCTTAGTCCTTCTCAAGTACTTGAGGATATTTTTAGCTGCTGCCCAGTGGATTTCTCTAGGGTCAGCCTGGTACCTGCTCACAACACTTAGAGCATAGGAAACATCCGGCCTAGTACAAATCATAGCGTACATGATGGATCCAACTGCAGAAGCATACGGAATCGCACTCATCCGACTTCGCTCATCAGTTGTCGAAGGACACTGAGTCTTGCTAAGTTTTACACCATGGGACATCAGTAAGAACCCCTTCTTAAACGATTCCGTGTTGAACTTCTTCAACACTTTGTCCAAATATGTACTCTGACTCAATCCAATGAGCCGCCTTGATCTATCTCTATAGATCCGGATTCCTAGTATGTAAGTCGCCTCACCCAAGTCTTTCATCGAAAAACTCTTTTCCAATGATTCCTTGGTCTCTTGCAACATCTGGACATCATTTCCAATCAGTAATATGTCATCCACATATAAGATCAGAAAGTTTACTTTGCTCCCACTAAACTTCTTGTATAAACAAGAATCATGATCACTCTTGATGAAGCCAAATGTTTTGACTACCTCATCAAAACGAATGTTCCAACTCCGAGATGCTTGCTTCAACCCATAAATGGATTTCCGAAGTTTGCATACCTTGTCAGCATTAGCCGAATCGACAAAACCCTCGGGCTGTATCATATACACGTCCTCGGTTAAATTTCCATTAAGGAAAGCTGTCTTGACATCCATCTGCCATATCTCATAGTCAAAATAGGCTGCTATAGCTAACATGATCCGAACTGATTTAAGCATCGCCACGGGAGAGAAAGTCTCATCGTAGTCAACTCCTTGAACTTGTCGGAACCCCTTCGCGACAAGTCGTGCTTTATAGATAGAAACATTTCCATCCATATCAGTTTTCTTCTTGAAGACCCATTTGCACTCGACGGGTCTTGCACCGTCTGGCAGATCAACCAAGTTCCAAACTTGATTTTCATCCATGGACTTTAACTCGGATCTCATGGCTCCAAGCCATGACTCGGAATCAGAACCCACCATCGCTTCCGAATAAGTTGCTGGCTCATCACTGTCTAACAGTAACACATCATGAACACTTCGCAATCTGGCCGATCTTTGCAGTGTCGGTGCTGTTTCCGGCTCAGGTACCACGACCGGCTCAACCTCCAAGGCATTTGCCGACTCGCTACTGGCCGGTACCTCTCGAATTTCTTCGAGTTGTATCGTGCTCCCACTGACTCCCCGACTGAGAAACCCTTTATCAAGGAAGACACCGTTCCGAGCGACAAACACTTTGCCCTCTTCTCGGTTGTAGAAGTAGTAACCCAAGGTTTCCCTCGGATATCCTACGAAAATACACTTATCCGACTTAGCTGTAAGCTTGTCCGACTGAAGTTGCTTGACAAAAGCTTCACAACCCCAAATCTTAAGAAAAGACAAACTCGGCTTCTTGCCAGTCCACATCTCATGCGGTGTCTTCTCTACCGACATTGATGGTACTATGTTTAGTGTGAACGCTGCAGTTTCTAGACAATAACCCCAAAATGATAAAGGCAGATCTGTCCGACTCATCATTTATCGTACCATGTCCAACAAGGTCCGATTCCTCCTTTCCGATACACTGTTTCTTTGCGGCGTTCCTGGAGGAGTGAGCTAGGGAACTATTCCACAACTCTTCAGATGGTCATCAAACTCATGGCTCATGTACTTGACTCCTCGGTCCGATCGAAGAAACTTTATTTTCTTGCCAAGTTGATTTTGTACCTCATTCTGGAATTCCTTGAACTTTTCAAAGGCTTCCGACTTATGTATCATCAAGTAGATGTATCCATATCTACTCAAATCATTAGTGAAGGTAATGAAGTACTCATAACCACCTCTGGCTGTCTTGCTCATTGGGCCACATACATCACTATGTACTAGTCCCAATAAGTCGGACGCCCTTTCAAAACTCTTTGCAAAAGGTGTCTTGGTCATCTTGCCGAGTAGGCAGGATTCACATGTCTCGAACGACTCCAAGTCAAATGAAGTTAGGAGTCCATCATCATGGAGCTTCTTCATGCATTTCCAACTTATATGACCAAGCCGACAATGCCAAAAGTAAGTCATATTCAGATCATTTCGTTTTAACCTTTTCACATTTATGTTATAGACAGATTCACTATCAAGATTCAAAATAAATAATCCATCCTGGACGGGTGCAAAGCCGTGAAACATATCATTCAAATATAAAGAACAACCATTATTCTTAATATTCGACTCATAGCCTTGTCTCATCAAACATGAGGCAGAAATAACGTTTCGACTAAGCACTGGAACATAATAACAATTATTCAGCTCCATTAAGAATCTGGAAGGTAAATGAAGTTGCATTGCGCCAACTTCCAATGCAGCGACTCTCGCTTTGTTGCCGATTCGAATGTCAACCTCGCCTCTCGCCACGCTCCTAGTTCTTACCAGTCCCTGCAACGAGTTGCAGATGTGAATAACTGATCCGGTATCATATACCCAAGAACTACCAAGTGCGTCAACAAGATAAATGTCTATAACATTGCAAACAAGCGTACCTGAGCCGAAAGTCACACCTCCACTCTTGGCTTTATCAGCCAGATACTTGCTGCAATTCCTCTTCCAGTGGCCATCCGCCTTGCAGTAGAAGCAAGTGGATCCGGCTGCAGGAGATGGCTTAGTCCCCGAGGAAGCGCTTTGGACCGGGTCCTCATCCTTACCTCCCAACTTAGCCTTCTTCTTCTTAGTCCAAGAACTCTTCTTGAACTTAGCCTTATTCGGTACCATCAACACTTGACTAGCACCTTTCTTGAGATCCGCCTCAGCCTGCTTGAGCATCCCATGTAATTCAGTGAGCTTCTTATCCATACCATGCATGTGGTAGTTCGATATGAACTGACCATACGCACTTGGAAGAGAGTTCAGAATTATGTCTGTAGCGAACTCTTCGCTAATGGGGTAGCCCAGCCTTTCCAGAGACTGCACGTAACCAACCATCTTGATCACATGCGGACTCAGTGGATCACCATCCTTAAGCTTGCAGCTCAACAAAGCCTGAGAGACTTGATACCTCTCAGTTTTGCTGAGCACGAACATACTTTTGAGGCTTTCGATCATATCGTAGGCCTCAACATTCTCGAACTGCTGCTGCAAGTCCGGTTCCATGTGAGCAAGCATAAGACAGCTAATCTCTGTGGATTCATCACAAATCCGAAAGTAGGCATTGGTGGCTGCGACAGTCGCATTCTCAATCGGCTCATCTGGAAGTGGGTTGTCTAGGACATGGTCCCTTTTTTCTTGCTTGAGAACAATTCTCAGATTACGATACCAGTTGGTGAAGTTAGTTCCATTTAGCTTATCTTTTTCTAAGATGGTTCTCAAAGCAAAACTGGAAATCTGAGGGAGACTGCTAGGTGCCATTGATCTACAATAGAAAATATGCAAAACACTTAAGACATGTATCCATAAAAGAGCAAGCATATTAAACACTTTAATACTTATGCTCCCACTAGAACCAACACCCCCCGATGGTTACTTAGTGATTCAGGACCCTAAATAAGCAAGTCGACTAGTGAGCTTTAGCATCACCGTTAGCCGTCAAGTGATCTAGGTAGACAACTCCTTGCCAATCGTATCTCATACGACTCTTGTTGGATGGGTGGCATCACATGCCCTGGCTCCCATCCGACTTTTCCCCGAGTCCCACAACCGTTGTGATAGACCTGTCTAGATTACCAAGTGCTTCCGCTGTAAGAGTCCGACTCGAACCCACCTGGTCGGAAAGAATTGATAGCACCTCAATTTTATGAGCCCACTACCAAAAATGTCCGACTTGTGATGGTGCAGCACTAGCGGGGAAACCGACTAGACCTTCTTTGAGGGATTACTTTCTACCAACTATCTAATAGAGGTAAAACAGAGACATAACAATAACACAAAATAAAGCAATTATAATGTGAAATGGTATGACTCTCTTCATGGCGATCTCCATCTCCACAAAACCTGTAATCCAACTCGTGTCAACTCTTGTCACGTGCTGTCTTACACCATGTAGCCGACTTGTACACCGACTTGCATGTCATCCGGGTTCTCCAAACAGCTACACTAGCTAGTAATGTAAATTACATAGAGAATCCGACATGCAGGTCGTTATACAATAAGATGATAGCACCTAGGCTCCAGCCGGCTGACAAAAACCGTGATACGCAGATCACGTATGGATTACACACATCACATGCACATAAGCCACAACATTCACAACATCATCCTGCAAAATCAAGTTATGCATAGATACGATATCTACCGGCGTTGTGAAACTCGCAATGACATCTAAGGCGCTACGACAGGGCGAAGCCGGCGGTCCCGAAAAACGCATATCTCATCCGGACTCCGATTCGACCAAACTCTTTGATCTACGATCACCGCATCTGGGTTTACGTGTCACAGTCTACCCCGATGGTGGAAGCCGACCAGTAGGGGTATATCGTTCCACGACCATAGCAGTTAGATCACGGAAACCAGATCATCCATTCCCCCGAGTACAGTTGAACCAATCAACTTTGTACAAAACCGATCTATCTCATAGATCGACCACCAAAACTGCAATTAGATCCAATCTAACGCCAACCGCATATCACATATGCACGATCTCGAGCCTAAAACCAGAAGCCAATGCTCTGATACCACTATTGGGCCATGCAGAGAAAAACAGAACTTTTTCCTACGTGGTGATCCTAAGATCTAGCTGAGGTAGTAGGCCACGAGAATTACCACTAGACGGGCGGTTGCGGAATCGATGAAGCACGTCGCTTGATGCAGTGCAGTCCTCACGATCTGTTCTGATTCACGATCGTCGAAGTGCTGAACATACATCACCTCCGCCAGTATCCACACGTACGAGGAGGAGCGCTGGCGATGGACTGCTAGGTCCGGTACGGCGGCGACAGGACAGGACAGGACTGGAGCTAGGGTTTCCAACACATGGAGTGACCTAACCCCCTGCTCTAAGCACATGTTCCCCAGCTTATATAGGGAGTGAAAGTGGGCTCCACTCACTTGTGGCCCATTCACTAAAAGGCCTATATTAGTCAGTACGAGTCCAACTCACTGACTCTGTCTGTTTCCTTTTTGGGTCCAACCCAAATATTCTCCCGCTCTTAAGTGTGTGACCCGACAGGCTCATGGTGACCTGGACACGATCCGAGTCTCACTCGTGACCGATCAGTTGGTAGCGGCTCCTAGTAGAATGTGCCAACTCCCAAGTACTGAAGAGTCATGACGACATACCTTCCAATGCGACTTTCGTCTGAGTCCCTTTTGCCTCACGATATACCTTGTCGGACTATAGGCGAATGATCGTCATCCCTTGAATCGTCCGACTCTCTTTCTCGATCCGAGATAAGTGATTCATCCGACTAACTCTTAGTCGGTTGCCTCGGTTAACACTTAACCGAGTCACGCATGGCCATGCTTTCTGAATCATATCTTCCGAGGGGCCCAGAGAATATCTCTCCAGACAGAGGGGCAAAATCCCATCTCGGTTATTCACATCACGCATCTTGATTCTCAGTCGACCCGAACTCCGCCTTTATAAGCGCCAAAGGATTTAAACATCGTTTGACAGAACCTAAGTCGGTGATCCTCAACTCGGATTGTGCAATAACCTCAGGTCTAAGGATTACATTGATTGAGACATGCAAATGACGACTTGTTCGTTGCGTCTCAATATGGGTCAGTCCGACTCGCTAAACTCTTTAGCTGAATCCGTGTAAGTCGGAATAGCATCTCCATGCCCATGACAAGTGGAACCTAGTCATCTGCCGACTTTCACATTGGTCTAAGTTGTGTGTCCAACACAACCTCAATGACCAAGTACAATTAGTATGAACAACATGAATATATAGTTCCACAATCAAATCACATATTCGATGATACATATCAGCAGTTCATACATGGACCATAAGCTTATGAATACATTGGGAATAACATCATACATGATTGCCTCTAGGGCATATTCCCAACAGATTGCTACTCTGACGAGTGGGTGGCCTTGCCGGCACATAATTTGGAAGCATGATGCGCTCCTTTGCCCATAGAATAGTCCCCCCTTTGGCTTCTTCTAGTTGAGTCAGCTCCATATCTTCCCCTGCAGGGTGGACTAGCTTCAGCTCCTCAAAATATTCCTTCACCTCATCCACCGTGACGACAGCGTACCCTTTTGGAACCGGTCTGCAATGCCAAGTTGGGTTAGGCGCAATTGGTACTGCCATGATGACCACCGCCATCACCCTTAAGTTCATAACCTGCACCTTTAGCTCACAAGCAGTGGTCTCCGTGATATCATCCATTGGGTAGCGTTTAGGAGGAGATGTCGTCGGTGCATCATCAGCAACATCATGGAGCTGCGTGGAAGCGATGCTGCTTTTCTTATTTGATAGGGCGCCGGTACCCTCGAATGTAGGTTCTACCACGTGCCGCTGAGATTGGCCGCTAGTACCTTGCTGGCTAAGTCTGTCGAGTTGATCCTGGTGCCACTTTAATGCTTCTTCTACATTACGCAGCCGGTCTGCAGTGGTCGCTTTCTCAGCTGCCTCCCTTTCCTTTCTCCTCTGATGGCTTTTATCGGGATATCTCTTCATTTCTGGGGGGAAGGCAACCTTCCACGGCTTGGAGCCTGGTGTGCCTCGTGCTCTTCCGTCGTGTTCAAGATTTTTAAGGGCGTGTGTGAGCTTGTCGTTCTCTCTATCTGGAACAAACCGTCCCGCTGCAACATCATCTACTGCATTTCTAATATCGTCGATGGGCAGTAGGGGATCATCTTTGTGTTTCAAATTATATATTGCCCTCCCTTCTTTGTCCAACGTGCCCCCATGGCCGTAAAACCAGTTTCTCGCCCGTGGTGTCCATGTTGCGGGCTCTGGTCTGATGCCGGCAACTATGTAATCGACCTCAAGTGCATCCCACTTAGGCATGCAACCGGCGTAGCCAGCAGGCCCCATGTTATGATGGTATACTTTCTTAGCGGCATTCTCCGTATTTATTTTAGACCTTTCCTAAGCTTTCTCCGATGTCTTGTACTTCACAAAATCCTCCCACTGGTGTCTTAACTTAGCATAGCCGCCTTGAGTGAAATCCGGAGTCTTCTCTACCTTGACAAAGTTATTGTACAGATTCTTCTTCTAGTTCTAGAATGCATCGGCCATCTTGATGAGAGCAAACTTCTTGACTCTTTGCACAAGCTCCATTCTTGCTCTCTCCTCCTCATCTAGATTCACATTTAGCATCGGCAGGAGGAAATTAATCATGAGCTTGTCAAAAAGCTTATCTTTGGCGGTGTCGCCGACATACGGGACTCTACCGCCGCTTGGCCGATTCCATTCTTGAACGGTGATCGGGATGTAGTCCCTCACAAGAACTCCGCATTGCTTGACAAATTTTCTTGCGACATCGACGGGAGCTTGCGGTTCGCCATCTACACTGACCACGTCGATCCTATACCTCACAGTGTCATCCAACTTTTTTGTTGGGCCTCGTTTCGTTCTTACGGAAGAAGTTCTCGATCCGGAGTGCTAAAAGAAGAAAGAGTGTTAATATATGCATGTATATATATGGACAGCAGCATTTTAATTACAAAAATACATATATACACCTCGACGGTGTTTGTGAGATTTAAGGTTCCGCCGGAGACGTCGCCTTCTCCCTCATCGGCTTCTCCCCTGTCCCAGGCTTTGGCTTCTACCTCACCGGAGCCGTCTCCTCGGTTGAGAGACTCATCTCCCTGATCGGAATCGTTCAAAAACTCACTAGTGACATCGATATCGATATCTTCATTTTTGCAGATCATTCCGTGGAGGATGTTTTCCTGATGTTCTAGAATCATAGTATCTTGATGTGTTGGATCCATATTATCTACAAAGATGATGATATGACAAGTTAATTAGTATTGTAATGAAACCCTATAGCATGCTTGAAAATTTAAGCGGGATCCAAGGGGTCCAAACCCTAATATAGGAGAGACCCTCGAATCACCTACGGGGGTTCATTTGTTCTTCTAATTAAACTTGTGATTAAAGTTGTTGAACAACGCATGATATTGATGGTAAAGTGTAGATCTCATTTTTCTGAACATTTTGATATATTATTTGTATTTTTCTGACTTATAAATAATTACATATTAAGTTTATAAGATTTATCCTTTTTCTTAAATTATTAAAACAATTATTAAACTTTTATTGCGTCAGCATAGGTAAAGGCTGACGTCACCTAACGCTGGGGAACCTTTTCTCACTGATGCAACGCCTAACCATAGTGACTGATTAGTGGGGCCAGGGCCACGTCGGGCTGCCACGCTGGCAGAGCTTGCTCGACGCCCACGTCAGGGACACATGAGCGCCACCTTGGCGCCACATGGGCTCGCCGGAGGGCACATCGGCTGGCGGTGGTTAGTGGCACTGGAGTGCTTGCTGGAATGCGCAGAAGGTCGGGTTCGAATGAGCTCGTTGCGAGGAAGATAACGGTGGTCGCGCCGGCCCTTATTGGTCATCGGAGCGTCGTCTGCGACGGTGTCTGACGGCGGCGGATAGTGGCGCTCGGCGACAGAAGGAAACGGAGCGAGAGAGAGAGAAAGGAGAGGTCCTGGAGGACCAGCGGCTCAGCACGAAGACGATGGACGGGTCGACGAGGCCGGAGGAGCTCGGAAGCAGCGGCAATGGCGACGGCCGAAGTCGGAGCAGATGGTGACCGTGGCGTCGATTTCTAGCGTGCGCGGTTGATTCCTCAGACGGTGGTGGCGATGCGACGGCGGGCATCGACGGCGTGAAGCGGTCGCTCTGGATTTGGGCAGCCTGACGGCATGATTTTGCTCCGCCGCAAATGTTCCTTAGCCGCGCGTCGTTGTGCTCTGTGATTTGGGGGAGTTGGGGAGGAGGAAGGGCCAGGACTGTTAACTATACAGGCCTTTGGTCCCGGTTCGTCCCACCAACCAGGACCGTTGAACCTTTGGTCCCGGTTGGTGGGACGAACCGGGACCAATGGTCTGGGCAGGAGCGTTGCTGTGCTGCCACGTCCGCGGGTCTTTGGTCCCGGTTTGTCCCAACAACCGGGACCAAAGGATCAACGGTCCCGGTTGGTGGGACGAACCGGGACCAAAGGCATGTTGATGGCAGCACGCGCACCCAGAATCATCGGTCCCGGTTGGTGGGACGAACCGGGATCGTCGACCCGTTTTTCAGATTTTGGCAAACCTTTTGGTCTTCCCGCCATTTTCAAATTTGTTTTCCTCTTTAATTAATAAGATGTTTCAATTTAAGATGATTATTTATTTGGAATTTCAAAAAACTTTTAACAGAAAAAGTGCTTCAATTTAAATAACTAATCAAAAACCATTTTCTGTTTTCAAATATTTTTATTTGAACTATACAATTTTACTATTTTCAATTAAAATTGCATTACAAAATATTTATTGCATAATTTGGAATTTCAAAAAACTTTCAACAGGAAAAGTGCTTCTATTTAAATAAATAATCAAAAACCATTTTCTGTTTTCAAATATTTTTATTTGAACTATACAATTTTACTATTTTCAATTAAAATTGCATTAACAAATATTTATTACATAATTTGGAATTTCAAAAAACTTTTAACAAGAAAAGTGCTTCAATTTAAATAAATAATCAAAAACCATTTTCTCTTTTCAAATATTTTTATTTGAACTATACAATTTTACTATTTTCAATTAAAATTGTATTAATAAAATATTTATTGCATAATTTGGAATTTTAAAAAACTTTTCAAGATTTGAACTACAAGTACATGATATAATGCTTGTGAATTTTTAAAAAAATCATTTATAGGTTCACAACATGCTATTTCATCATAGATCCACTTCAAGTTCAGCGAGGCTTAGCCCCGGGCTAAGAAGCTTCATGCCCGCCGTTTTGGATATTGTTTGAAATGGGCATAAGAAATTCAAAAATGATCCAAACAATGTGATACCTTCGCGTGTTGTCAAATTATGTGTCACAGTTGCAAGGAAAAATATTGAACTTGAAAAATTGCAAACATCATAAAAAATCCTTCACAAAATGACCTATCATGTTCGAGGTTTCATGGCATTTAGGTCAAACCACCAATGTTATGGCTAGAATCAGGGCATAGTTTATGATAATGTTCCCATATTGTGCACACATGTGCATCTTGGGATGGCTTACGGTGTTGCAGGAGGAAGTTTTTCTTTTTGACGCACAAAAAGCCAATTTCCATTTTTGAGGTGCCGAAATCGGGGTGTTCTGTGAAGCAACCACCAAATTAAAGTTTAGCATTGGTACCAACCCGTTTTTCAAAAATACTAGACTACCTTATATGGATAATTTCCCAACCGGTGTATCCGGAACCTTTCCGTCCATCCCTCATGAAAAAGAGAAATTCCTGCCGAATCGGTAGGAGGTTGCCAAGATTTGAACTACAAGTACATGATATAATGCTTGTGAATTTTTAAAAAAATCATTTATAGGTTCACAACATGCTATTTCATCAGAGATACACTTCAAGTTCAGCGAGGCTTAGCCCCGGGCTAAGAAGCTTCATGCCCGCCGTTTTGGATATAGTTTGAAACGGGCATAAGAAATTCAAAAATGATCCAAAAAATGTGATACCTTCGCGTGTTGTCATATTATGTGTCACAGTTGCAAGGAAAAATATTGAACTTGAAAAATTGCAAACATCATAAAAAATCCTTCACAAAATTACCTATCATGTTCGAGGTTTCATGGCATTTAGGTCAAACCACCAATGTTATGGCTAGAATCAGGGCATAGTTTATGATAATGTGCCCATATTGTGCACACATGTGCATCTTGGGATGGCTTACGATGTTGCAGGAGGAAGTTTTTCTTTTCGACGCACGAAAAAGCCAATTTCCATTTTTGAGGTGCCGAAATCGGGGTGTTCTGTGAAGCAACCACCAAATTAAAGTTTGGCATTGGTACCAACCCATTTTTCAAAAATACTAGACTACCTTATATGGATAATTTCCCAACCAGTGTATCCGGAACCTTTCCGTCCATCCCTCATGAAAAAGAGAAATTCCTGCCGAATCGGTAGGAGGTTGCCAAGATTTGAACTACAAGTACATGATATAATGCTTGTGAATTTTTTTAAAAAATCATTTATAGGTACACAACATGCTATTTCATCAGATATCCACTTCAAGTTCAGCGAGGCTCAGCCCCGAGCTAAGAAGCTTCATGCCCGTCGTTTTGAATATAGTTTGAAACGGGCATAAGAAATTCAAAAATGATCCAAACAATGTGAAACCTTCGTGTGGTGTCATATTATGTTTCGCAGTTGTAAGAAAAAATAGTGAACTAGAAAAATTGCAAACATCATAAAAAATCCTTCACAAAATGACCTATCATGTTCGAGGTTTCATGGCATTTAGGTCAAACCACCAATGTTATGGCTAGAATCAGGGCATAGTTTGTGATAATGTGCCCATATTGTGTACACACGTGCATCTTGGGATGGCTTACAATGTTGCAGGAGGAAGTTTTCCTTTTCGACGCACGAAAAAGCCAATTTCCATTTTGGAGGTGCCGAAATCGGTGTGTTCTGTGAAGCAACCACCAAATTAAAGTTTGGCATTGGTACCAACCCATTTTTTAAAAATACTAGACCACCTTATATGGACAATTTACCAACCGGTGTATCTGTAACCTTTCCGTCCATCTCTCATGAAAAAGACAAATTCCTGCTGAATCGGTAGGAGGTTGCCAAGATTTGAACTACAAGTACATGATATAATGCTTGTGAATTTTTTTAAAAATCATTTATAGGTTCACAACGTGCTATTTCATCAGAGATCCACTTCAAGTTCAGCGAGGCTCAACCCCAGGATAAGAAGCTTCATGCCCGCCGTTTTGAAGATAGTTTGAAATGGGCATAAGAAATTCAAAAATGATCCAAACAATGTGAACCCTTCGCGTGGTGTCATATTATGTGTCACGGTTGCAAGCAAAAAATATTGAACTTGAAAAATTGCAAATATCATAAAAAATCCTTCAAAAAATGACCTATCATGTTCGAGGTTTCATGGCATTTAGGTCAAACCACCAATGTTATGGCTAGAATCAGGGCATAGAAGCTTTAGTCCCGGCTGGTGGGTGCAACCGAGACTAAAGTTGTCGGTGGAATAAGGACGCGTGGGTAACCTTTAGTCCCGGCTGGTAGGTGCAACCGAGACTAAAGCTATCGGCGGGATAAGGACGTGTGGGTGGACACACTGCTCGATGAGATAAAGCATGTAGCGCACGACGCCCTATCAGAGGAATAAGACAAAGTAGAAGCGACGTCGTTCCTATAAAAGGAGCATCGATACGCCATGGCAAGCAGCTCAACAAGCCAACATAGGTAGAGAGAGTTTCATCCCCATGGATGGAGGGTTGGGAAATCTCCCGTGGCGGAGCTTCTCGAAGATGTCGTTGGTGCACACGCCCTACGTCATCTTCGGAAGCTCCGCCTTGGAAAAATTTCCCTACAAGCCCATGAAAGACTCCATCTCCTCTAACAGTGTTGGGGAAAGGGTTGGGAAATCTCCCGTGGCGGAGCTTCTCCAAGATTTCGTTGGTGCACACGCCCTACGACATCTTCGGAAGCTCCGCCTCAGAAAAATTTCCCTGCAAGCCCGTGAAAGACTCCATCTCCTCTAACAGTGTTGGGGAAAGGGTTGGAAAATCTCCCGTGGTGGAGCTTCTCAAAGATGTCGTTGGTGCACACGCCCTATGACATCTTCGGAAGCTCCACCTCGGAAAAATTTCCCTACAAGCCCGTGAAAGACTCCATCTCCTCTAACAGTGTTGGGGAAAGGGTTGGGAAATCTCCTATGGCGGAGCTTCTCGAAGATGTCATTGGTGCACACGCCCTACGGCATCTTTGGAAGCTCCGCCTCGGAAAAATTTCCTTGCAAGCCCGTGAAAGACTCCATCTCCTCTAACAGTGTTGGGGAAAGGGTTGGGAAATATCCCGTGGCGAAGCTTCTCGAAGATGTCGTTGGTGCACACGCCCTACGACATCTTCGGAAGCTCCACCTCGGAAAATTTTCCCTGCAAGCCCGTGAAAGACTCCATCTCCTCTAACAGTGTTGGGGAAAGGGTTGGGAAATCTCCCGTGGCGGAGCTTCACAAAATAATCTATCATGTTCGAGGTTCTCATATAAAGTTTTCATACATCACATAAAGTTTCCATACATTACATAGATTTACATAGGGTTTAGGGTTTAGGGAATGAATCCTTCGTCGCGTATGTTGATCCCTTGCCTATGATCACTTCTTAGGCCGTAACCATGGAGCATCTTCTTTGCTTAACGGGATGCTTGGGTCAGTTTTCATGGTGAAGGGCGGAATTTCATCAAACTTATCATAATCTGCTGACATGTCTGTCTTGTCCTCGACTCCCGGGATGTTTCTTTTCCCTGAAAGAACTATGTGACGCCTGGGCTCATCGTCTGAAGTATTGTTTCCTTATTTTTTCTTTTTTTCAGTCTAGAGGACATGTCCTTCACATAAAAAACCTGAGCCACATCATTGGCTAGGACGAATGGTTCGTCTCTGTAACCAAGATTCTTGAGATCCACTGTTGTCATTCCATATAGCTGGTCTACCTTTACCCCTTCTCCATTCATGTTGACCCAACTACACCAAAACAAAGGGACCTTAAAAGTAGGTCCATAGTCAAGTTCCCATATCTCCTCTATGTAACCATAATATGTGTCCTTTTTCCCATTCTCGCATGTTGCATCAAAGCGGACACCACTGTTTTGGTTGGTGCTCTTTTTATCTTGGGCAATCGTGTAAAATGTATTCCCATTTATCTCGTACCCTTGGAAAGTCAATACAGTCGCAGATGGTGTCACGGCCAACAAGTAGAGCCGATCTCCCATAGTGGTGTCATTCATGAGATGTAATTGCAACCAAGTGCCAAAAGTCTCCATGTGATTTTCTTTAATCCAGTAGTCATCCTTCCCCGGGAACTTGGAGCGTACAACATTCATGTGTTCCTCGATATACGGAGCCACAAAGGTAGAACTTTGTAGAACTATGTAGTGTGCTTGATTCAAAGAATGTCCGTCCCTAAATATCATTGATTTCTTTCCTAGCATGCCTTTTCCACTCAGTCTCCCCTCATACCGTGATTCAGGAACACCAATCGGCTTAAGGTCAGGAAGAAAGTCTACACAGAACCAAATGACCTCCTCTGTTCCATAGCCCTTGGAGATGCATCCTTCTGGCCTAGCACGGTTACGAACATATTTATTTAAGACTCCCATGGACCTCTCGAAGGGGAACATATTATGCAGAAATACAGGACCGAGAATGGAAATCTCTTCGACTAGGTGAACTAAGAGATGCGTCATAATATTGAAGAAGGACGGGGGGAACACCAACTCAAAACTGACAAGACATTGGACCACATCCTTCTGTAGCCTTTCCAGACTTTCTCGATCGATTAACTTCTGAGATATTGCATTGAGGAATGCACATAGCTTCACAATGGCTAATCGAACATTTTCTGGTAGAAGCCCCCTCAATGCAACCGTAAGCAACTGTGTCATAATCACGTGGCAATCATGAGACTTCAGGTTCTGAAATTTTTTCTCTGTCATATTTATTATTCCCTTTATATTTGACGAGAAGCCAGCCGGGACCTTGATACTGTAAAGGACTTCAAAAAAGATTTCCTTCTCTGCTTTGGTAAGAGTGTAGCTGCTTAAGTATTCACGTCCTTTATCAGTATGCTTGTTGTATGGGTCTTTGATACGTTGCTGGTCCTCCCGTGCTTCTGGTGTATCTTTTGTCTTCCCATACACGCCCAGGAAGCCTAGCAGGTTCACGCAAAGATTCTTCGTCACGTGCATCACGTTGATTGAAGAACGGACCTCTAGGTCTTTCCAATACTCAAGCTCCCAAAATATAGATTTCAGTTTCCAAAGATTGACCGCCAGGACCCTTTCCAAAGATTACTTCTAGGTCCTTCACCATACCAAATACATCAGCACCTTAAGGGAGCTTAGGCTTCTTCCGGTAATCTGCCTCACCGTTGAAATGCTTCTTTCTTACTTGATGATTGGTCAGAAGAAATTTACGACACCCCAGGTACACAACCTTCTTACATTTATCCAAATATGTACCTTTAGTCTTATCTAAACAGTGCGTGCATGCATTGTATCCCTTGTTTGACTGTCCTGAAATGTTACTAAGAGCAGGACAATCATTGATGGTTACGAACAACTGCAAAAGTTCATCCCACAAGAGCAGGACAACGCTCGTAGGTCAAATGGCTCCTGTTTGTGCTCATCCACACCTTTACACCTGGTTCTGCCCACAACTGCAAAAGTTCATCGACTAATGGCCTTAGGTACACATCAATGTCGTTGCCGGGTTGATTCGGTCCTTGGATGAGCACTGGCATCATAATGAACTTCCTGTTGGGTCCACAGCATAGAAAACAAAAAATTTCCTACGGTGTGAACTACAAACCAAGATCTATCTACTAGGTACAAAGCAACGGGTGGACATACATCCAACGAGAACTTACCCTCGAAGACAACGAGTTTTGTTAACGAGTAGGAACTCGTGGTTGATGTAGTCGTACACTTGCCGATCTCAAGATCGTGAGGAAGTCCGAGCGCCGCAACTTAGCAGCGCATCCATACTCGCACACATGTTCAAGCCACCGGACAACCTCCGCCTCCTCGCTCCAGCGATCCAGCGAAATAAGCAACTCCTTCCAGACGAAATGCCACCGGGAGCATGTATCTCGCAAATCTGAGACCATGGGCGAATAATTCTAGAGGGGGAGAGAGACCCTTCACAAGGAGGTGTGAGGATGAAGGAGGGAATGGGTGGCCTTTTATAGGAGGAGGGGGGTGCCCCTCTCTCCATGGCCGGCGCATGGGGGGTGACCCCTCACCTTCCCCATTCATGTGGTGGTAACCCCTCCACATTAAAATGCCTCTTCACATTCCCTTTTAAAATCTCCACTTTAAATGCATTAAATTTCTCCAAATTTAATGCTCTCTCATTTAATAAAACTCTTTTATTAAATTTATTCAGAATTTTGTTAATTACTTTAATTAACAAACATTCACATATAGCCCCTTGCAATATTTCAATATCACATGCAGAACCTCTTTCTGCAATTTCACCCGAAACAATTTCCGGTTTCTATTGAAACAATTCCTGCGCTTTGCAATTCTTTCGTCTGAAACATATGTGCTCCAAAATGGTGTTCGGTAACTCTTGGTGTGCCACCCTACGGTTCATGAATAATGCAGACATGATCGAGACCCTTCTACGGTCAATAGTCAGCAGCGGGACCTGGAGATCCGTACTGACTCCTACATATTCAACGATGACTTCTGTGATCGTGAGAACCTTTAACGCTTGTAACTAAATCCCTTTGTCTCTCAATATATTATATGTCCGAGATTCGATCATTGGTATCTCCATACCTAGTTTGATCTCGTTACCGACATGCACTCTTTTCTTGTTCCCGTGATATAACATTCTAGTGATCACATCACTTGCTTGCAAGCTATCTTAATGTGATATCACCGAGAGGGCCCAGAGTATATCTAACCATCATCGGGATTGACAAATTCCACTCTTGATCCATGAGCCTCAACATAACACCTTCGTAGTACTGAACCCATCTTTATAGTCACCATGTTACAGTGTGATGTTTGATGTTATCAAGATACTCTTCCGGTGTTAGCAATTAACATGATCTCATGGTCTAAGGATAAAGATTACTTCGTATGATGTTATAGCAATATAAACATAATGACTTGATCGTAATGCTATACTTCGGATGAATGTTCATCACATCATTCCACCAATGGTGTGATCTTGTTATTAACAACATCCAATGTCCATGATCAGGAAACCTTGATCATCTTGTTAATCAACAAGCTAGTCTATAAGAGAGGCATAACTAGGAACCCTTTTTGTTTATTAAACACACATGTATTGATGTTTCCTGATCAATACAATTCTAGCATGTAAAATAAACATCTATCATATATAAGGAATATATAATAACAACTTTATTATTGCCTCTCAGGGCATATTTCCTTCAGTCTCCCACTTGCACTAGAGACAATAATCTAGTTCACATAGTGATAAATCTAACACCCATGGAGTTCTGGTGTTGATCATGTTTTGCCCTAGGGAGAACTTTAGTCAACGGATCTGCTACATTTAGGTCCGTGTGTACTTTACAAATCTTTATATCTCCATCCTTGACATGCTCGCGGATGGAGTGAAACCGGCGCTTAATATGCTTGGAATTCTTGTGAGACCTCGGTTCCTTTGCGTTGGCTATGGCTCCATTGTTGTCACAATAGATCACCATTGGGTCCAACGCACTAGGAACCACACCTAGTTCCGTAATGAACTCTTTCATCCAAACCGCCTCCTGCGCCGCTTCTGAAGCAGCAACATATTCCGCCTCCGTCGTTGATCCAGCCACCACAGGTTGTTTGGAACTCCTCCAACTAACTGCTGCTCAGTTCAAATGAAATACGTATCCGGATTGAGACTAAGAGTCATCCAGATCAGTGTCAAAGCTAGCATCGACATAACACTTAGTGACTAGCTCTTCTTCACCTCCGTATATAAGAAACATATCCTTAGTTCTTCTCAAGTACTTGAGGATGTTCTTTACCCCTATCCAGTGTTCCGAACCTGGATCAGATTGGTACGTACTAGTCAAACTAATAGCATGTGCTACATCCGGTCTTGTACATAGCATGGCATACATAATAGAGCCTATGGACGAGGCATAGGGGATCTTATCCATCATCTCTCTTTCTTCTGCCATAGCCGGACTTTGAGTCTTACTCAATGTCTTGCCTTGCAACATAGGTAAGAACCCCTTCTTATTTTCGTCCATATCAAACTTCTTTAATATCTTATCAAGGTATGTACTTTGCGATACCCCAATTAGGCGCCTTGATCTATCTCTATAGATTTTAATGCCTAATATATATGACGCTTCACCAAGGTCTTTCATCGAAAATTTGCTGTTTAGATAACTTTTAACACTGTTTAAAAGATCTATATCATTTCCAATCAATAATATGTCATCCACATATAATATCAGAAATGCCACATTGCTCCCACTCACTTTCTTGTAAATACAAGCCTCTCCATAAGTCTGGACAAATCCAAACTCTTTGATCACCTCATCAAAGCGGAGATTCCAACTCCGGGATGCTTGCTTCAGTCCATAGATGGATCGCTGAAGTTTGCATACCTTATTAGCATCCTTAGGATCGACAAAATCCTTAGGTTGTATCATATACAACTCTTCTTCAATATTACCATTGAGGAACGCAGTTTTGACATCCATCTGCCATATTTCATAATCGAAATATGCAGCAATTGCTAACATAATCCTAACCGACTTAAGCATCGCTACGGGAGAGAATGTCTCATCGTAGTCAACTCCTTGAATTTGTCAAAACCCCTTTGAGACAAGTCGAGCCTTATAGATGGTCACATTACCATCAGCATCAGTTTTTCATTTGAAAATCCATTTATTCTCAATGGCCTTTCGATCATGAGGTAAGTCCACCAAGTTCCAAACTTGGTTCTCGTACATGGATTCCATCTCGGATTTCATGGCTTCCAGCCATTTGTTGGAATCCGGGCTCATCATCGCTTCTTCATACGTCGCAGGGTCATCCATTTCATCAACCATGAAATTCACAACAGGATTGCCATATAGTTCAGGAGCTGCACGTGTCCTGCTTGACCTGCGAGGTTCGGTAGTGTCCTCTTTTGGAGTTTCATGATCATTATCATTAGCTCTCTCTTCACCAGGTGAAGTCAACTCCGAAACAACTTCCGGTGCTGCGCCACTCGCCATTCCATGAAGAGAAGGTTCAATAACCTCTTCGAGTTCTACCTTCCGACTACTCACACCTTTCGTGAGAAACTCCTTCTCAAGAAAGGATCCATTCCTGGCAACAAAAACCTTGCCCTCGGATCTATGATAGAAGGTATACCCAATTGTTTCCTTAGGGTATCCTATGAAGACGCATTTTTCCACTTTGGGTTCGAGTTTATCTGGTTGAAGTTTCTTCACATAAACATCGCATCCCCAAACTTAAGAATGATGACTTAGGTTTGTTTCCAAACCATAATTCATACGGTGTCGTTTCAACGGATTTAGATGGTGCCCGATTTAAAGTGAATGCAGCTGTTTCCAGTGCATAACCCCAAAATGACAGTGGCAAGTCAGTCAGAGACATCATAGATCGAACCATATCCAATAAGGTACGATTACGACGTTCCAACACACCATTACGTTGTGGTGTTCTGGCAGGCGTGAGTTGTGAAACTATTCCACACTCTTTCATGTGTGTGCTAAATTCGTAACTTAGATACTCTCCTCCACGGTCAGACCGTAGAAATTTGATCTTTCTATTATGATGATTTTCCACTTCATTCTGAAATTCCTTGAACTTATCAAAAGTTTCATACTTGTGTTTCATCAAATAGATATACCCGTATCTACTCAAATCATCCGTGAAAGTAACAAAATAACGATATCCACCTCGCGTCGACACACTCATTGGTCCACACACATCAGTATGTATGATTTCCAATAGATCCGTCGCCCGTTCCATTGAACCGGAAAACGGCGTTCTAGTCATCTTGCCCATAAGGCATGGCTCACATGTATCAAATGATTCAAAATTAAGTGATTACAAAAGTCCATCAGAATGGAGTTTCTTCATGCGTTTAACGCCAATATGACTTAGACGGCAGTGCCACATATATGTAGACATATCATCATCAAGTTTAATCTTTTTAGCATTAACATTATGAATGTGTGTAATATTACTATCGAGATCTATGAGAAATAAACCATTCAACATAGGTGCATGACCATAAAATATATCATTCTTATAAATCGAACAACCATTGTTTTCAGATTTAAAGGAATGACCACTTTGCATCAAACACGATCCAGATACAATGTTCATGCTCAGTGCAGGCACTAAATAACAATTATTTAGGTTTATAGCTAATCCCGATGGCAAAAGGAGAGGTAGCGTCCCGACGACGATCACATCAACTTTTGATCCATTGCCAAGATCCTCGACCTCATCCCTTGCTAGTTGTCGCTTGTTCCGTAGCCCCTGAACCGAGTTACATATATTAGCAACCGATCCCGTATCAAATACCCAGGTGCTACTGCGAGTACTAGTAAAGTACACATCAATAACATGTATATCACATATACCTTTGTTTGCCTTGCTGGACTTCTTGTCCGCCAAATACTTGGGGCAGTTGCGCTTCCAATGGCCAGTCCCCTTGCAATAGTAGCACTCGGTATCAGACTTAGGGCCAGCTCGGAGTTTCTTTTCAGGCGCGGCAATAGAATTGCCACCCTTCTTTCCCTTGTGCTTGCCTTTCTTGAAACCGGTGGTCCTATTGATCATCAACACTTGATGTTCTTTCCTAATCTCCACTTCTGCAGTCTTAAGCATTGTGAAGCTCGAAGAGACTTCTTCATGCCCTGCATATTATAGTTCATCACGAAGCTCTTGTAGCTAGGTGGCAGAGATTGGAGAACATGATGTATGCCTAAGTCAATGGGAATCGTTATTCCCAAGGACACAAGCTTATCGGCGTACCCAGACATTTTGAGTACGTGCTCACTAACAGAGTTGTTTTCCTCCATCATGCAGCTAAAGAACTTTTCTGTAGCATTATAACTCTCTACGGCAGCATGGGTATCGAAAATCATTTTCAATTCTCTCATGGTATCAAAGGCATTGCCATTTTCGAAACGCTTTCGAAGTTCTGGCTCTAGCCCATACAGTATGCCGCAATGAACTAAGTTGTGGTCCTCCTGACGAGTCACATAGACATTCTTTTCCTTGTCAGGGGCATCAGGATCTGGTGGGGGGCCTAGTGGCGCACCTAGCACATATTGCTTTTGTGCAGGAGTGAGGAGAATCCTCAAATTCATAGCCCAGTTGGTGAAGTTGCTACCATTCGCAGCAAGTTTCTCTTTCTCCATGAACACATTGAAATTAAAAGCAGGTGGTGCCATCTACAACAGAATTTGTAAAGTTTATTTAGACTAAGTTTATGATAGATTGAGTTCAACTAATCCAAATTACTAATGAACACCCACTCAAAAACGACATCCCTCGTGTCCTTTTGGTGATTACATGAACCAAATCCACTACCCCAAGTCTGATCATCACGTGAGTTGATGTAGCTTCAAAGGCGAGCATCTATATGGGCATCATATCAACTATATGACTCATGCTTAATCTTTTGGTCCGTGTTCCGAGGCCATGTCCGTACATGCTAGGCTCGCCAGGTAAGAACCTTAGTATTCGCGTGTGTAAAACTGTCTTACACCCGTTCCTATGAAAGCATAGATTCGAGTACACCCGATTATCACGTGATGTCTCGAAACACGATCCACAGAACGGTGCATACTTAAGGAAGAACACATTTTTATCTTGATATCTAAATGAGGGATCATCTTACAATGCTGAGACGTAAAGCCAAACTAGCAGTATAAGATGCTAACATCTAGTGTGTAAAGTGAGATGATATGGTCCATGCATTTGATCTCTATCACTTGCATCGTGGTATGATCTCTATCATTCCTTTGTGTGTAAGGCCAAGGTCTATGGAACTTACACGTTGAGTGTGTTGTAAGAGTATCTATCATACATCTACTTACACCAATACCATATCAATACACTAGCCCAACAACGATCTAAACTAGACGCCTCTAATTTATCAATTGCAAGTTTTATGTGGCTTAGGGCTTTCGGAGATAGAACCGTTCTCACCTACGAACATGAACCACAACGAGGATAACTAAGTTATTAGCAACTCGTTGTAAATCAGATATTGACTATAGTAGGAGAGACAGACACCCGCTAGCCACTTATGCAAAACAAGTTGTATGTCAGTCGTGGAACCGGTCTCATGTACGATGACATGTAAGGTTGGTCCGGGCCGCTTCATCCCACTATGCCACAATATCCAAAATACATATAAGATGCAATAACATGATCATCATCGCCCACATATAAACATATGTGTACTACCCGTGCAAAGCACCTACGCATAGATCAGGCTCTGATACCACTGTTGGGTCCGCATCATAGAAAACAAAAATTTTCCTACGGTGTGAACTAAACGCCAAGATCTATCTACTAGGTACAAAGCAACGGGTGGACATACATCTAACGAGAACTTACCCTCGAAGACAACGATTTTTGTTAATGAGTAGGAACTCGTGGTTGATGTAGTCGTACACTTGCCGATCTCAAGATCGTGAGGAAGTCCGAGCGTCGCAACTCAGCAGCGCATCCGTACTCGCACACGTGTTCAAGCCACTGGACAACCTCCACCTCCTTGCTCCAGCTATCCAGCGGAAGCAGCAACTCCTTCCAGACGAAATTCCACCGGGAACATGTATCTCGCTAATCCGAGACTATGGGGGAATAATTCTAGAGGGGGAGAGAGATCCTTCACAAGGAGGTGTGAGGATGAAGGAGGGAATGTGTGGCCTTTTATAGGAGGAGGGAGGGGTGCCCCCTCTCTCCATGGCCGGCGCATGGGGGGTGACCCCTCACCTCCCCCATTCATGTGGTGGTAACCCCTCCACATTAAAATGCCTCTTCATATTCCCTTTTAAAGTCTCCACTTTAAATGCATTAAATTTCTCCAAATTTAATGCTCTCTCATTTAATAAAACTCTTTTATTAAATTTATTCAGAATTTTGTTAATTACTTTAATTAACAAACATTCACATATAGCCCCTTGCAATATTTCAATATCATATGCAGAATCTCTTTCTGCAATTTCACCCGAAACAATTTCCGGTTTCTATTGAAACAATTCCTGCGCTTTGCAATTCTTTCGCCTGAAACATATGTGCTCCAAAATGGTGTCTGGTAACTCATAAGTGTGCCACCCTACGGTTCGCGAATAATGCAGACATGATCGAGACCCTTCTCCGATCAATAATCAGCAACGGGACCTGGAGATTCGTACTGACTCCTACATATTCAACGATGACTTCTGTGCTCGTGAGAACCTTTAACGCTTGTAACTAAATCCCTTTGTCTCTCGATATATTACATGTCCGAGATTCGATCATCGGTATCTCCATACCTAGTTTGATCTCGTTACCGACATGCACTCTTTTCTCGTTCCCGTGATATAACATTCTAGTGATCACATCACTTGCTTGCAAGCTATCTTAATGTGATATCACCGAGAGGGCCCAGAGTATATCTATCCGTCATCGGGATTGACAAATTCCACTCTTGATCCATGAGCCTCAACATCACACGTTCGTAGTACTGAACCCATCTTTATAGTCACCCTGTTACGGTGTGACGTTTGATGTTATGAAGATACTCTTCCGGTGTTAGCAATTAAGATGATCTCATGGTCTAAGGATAAAGATTACTTCGTATGATGTTATAGCAATATAAACATAATGACTTGATCGTAATGCTATACTTCGGATGAATGTTCATCACATCATTCCACCAATGGTGTGACCTTGTTATTAACAACATCCAATGTCCATGATCAGGAAACCTTGATCATCTTGTTAATCAACAAGCTAGTCTATAAGAGAGGCATAACTAGGAACCCTTTTTGTTTATTAAACACACATGTATTGATGTTTCCTGATCAATACAATTCTAGCATGTAAAATAAACATCTATCATATATAAGGAATATATAATAACAACTTTATTATTGCCTCTCAGGGCATATTTCCTTCACTTCCGCTTCATGCACAACCAAGGAGGAAGGTTGTAGATACATAGAGTCACTGGCCAGGTGCTATGACTACAGCTCTGCTCCCCAAAAGGATTCATGCCGTCTGTACTTAGACCAAACCATAAGTTCCTCACATCACCTGCAAAAGTTCGAGTACTTTCTCTGGATCTTTCTCCACTGCAACCCATCGGCGGGGTGTCTTAGTTTCCCGTCTTTCTTACGCTCTTATTTGTGCCATCGCAACAACCTGGCATGCTCTTTATTTCTGAACAGACGTTTCAACCGTGGTATTATAGGAGCATACCACATAGGCTTAGCAGGAACCCTCTTCCCGGGGCTCGTCATCGCCCTCATCACCAGGGTCATCTTGTCTGATCTTGTATCGACATGCAGTGCATACCGGGCATTTATCCATATTCTCGTACTTCTCACCGCGGTACAGGATGCAGTCATTAATGCATGCATGTATCTTCTCCACATCTAATCCTAGAGGGCAGATAGTCTTCTTTGCTTCGTATGTTGTCTCGGGCAGCTCGTTATCCTTTGGAAGCTTCGGCTTCATTATTTTCAGTAACTTCTCAAATCCCTTGTCAGATAAGCCAATCTCTGCCTTCCATTTCAGCAGTTCAAGTGTGGTACCGAGCTTTGTGCTGCCATCTTTGCAATTTGGGTACAACAACTTTTTGTGATCCTTTTGCATGGCCTCCAACTTAAGCTTCTCCCTTTTTGTATCACATTGTTGCTTTGCATCAGAAATGACCCGACCAAGACCATCAGCGGGCTCATCCGATGCCTGTTCTTCTTCTTCATTGCCGCCTCCCTCTTCTTCATTATATTCCATTGCAGTATCACCGTATTCTTCAGGGGACATAGGATAGCTGTCATCATCCTCCTCTTCTTCATTTTCTTCCAGCCTAACCCCTCTTTCTCCGTGCATGGCCCAACAATAATATCCGGGAATGAAACCTCTCCGAAGCAGATGGCTTTGAAGGATTCTCGGCGAGTGCTCATACGTTCAAATGATCGGCGAGGACAAGGCATAAAATTATCCACTTTGTTTGCCTTAGCCAAATCGATAAATTTATGCAGGCCTGCAATAAAATCGGAATCGCGTCGGTCGCCATACATCCATCGTATCCGTGCATCGATCTGCGTCATAATAATTAACCATTACAATAACATCGTGAATAGTAAAATGACCACCCTACATGGACACATGCAATATTTTTGTATCAGTTACAGATAAAGAAGATAAGGTTGCTAACCTCAGCCGAGGATACCGTGTTGTGCGAACTAAAGTGTGGCTCGGACATTTCGTCGAACACCTTGTGTGCAATCAAAGAAAAAAAAGCTAGCACCCACACCTAAAACACAATCCAGCAAAATTTGGTGGCAAGGGGCAGAGGGCTGGGCTTATATATAGCCAGGGGAGGGTTTTTGGTCCCGGTTAATGCCACGAACCGGGACCAAAGCCCCTCCCGCGCGACACATGGCGGCCCAGCAGCGCACCCCCACATAGGTCATTAGTCCCGGTTAATGGCACGACCCGGGACCAATGACCTTGGTGGGGGGCGCGTTGCTGGTGATGGGTTCGTAGCATGTAAAACAAAAAATTTCTACCGCAAGAACGAACAAAACCCAGATCTAATCTAGATAAAAGCCAAGATCTAATCTATTAGACATGTGCAACGAGATAGATCTGTACTAACCCTCGTAGTTTCCAAAGCCTTGTTCGAGATCGGATCTCGTGGTTGATGTAGTCGATCACTTGCCAATCTCAAGATCGAGCGTACGATCCTTCCGGCGCCGCGTTCCGGCAGCGCTTCCGCAGTTGGTCAGACGTGCGGAGTCAAAGCAGACCTTCCTCTCCCCGTTCCAGCGAGCAGCAGAGGTAGTAGATCTTCTCCACGGAATCCTAGCAGCACGACGGTGTGGTGGTGCTGGTGGAGTAGAGAATTCTGCAGGGCTTCGCCTAAGCCGGAGTAGAGGGAAGGAGGAGGAGAGAGGCGGTGGCTAGGGCTTGTTATGGAAGAGCACAAGGGGGTGGTGCCCCCTCCCTTCTATTTAAAGGAGGGAGGCGCCATGGGAGGGGGAGTCCTAGTAGGACTCCCCTCCCTTCCTTGGCCGGCGGATTGGGAGGGGGGGAGGAATCCTCCTCCCCCACGAATCCGTGTCTTGCTCCACAAGGACTCCTTGATCCTTTCTTGGTTTTCAAGCAAACTCCAAGAAATCTCCTAGAACCTTCTAGAACATTCCGAAACCTTCTAGAATCCCCATACAAACACTCCGGAACATTTCCTAACTTAGAAAATGATCCCCACTATATGAATCTCATTCTCCGGACAATTCCGGATCTCCTCGTGATGTCCCGGATCCAATCCGAGACTCTGAACAACATTCGGTATCCAACGCACATTCCATATCTACTTAAATCAACTTCGAACCTTAAGTGTGTCACCCTACGGTTCGTGAATATGCAGACATGATGGAGACACTTCTCCGATCAATAACCATCAGCGGGATCTGGAGAACCATTAACATACGAAACCAATTCCCTTTGTCACGCGATATTCTACTTATCCGAGGTTTGATCGTCGGTATCTACATACCTAGTTCTACCTCGTTACTGATAAGTACTCTTTACTCGTTCCATGTTATGTCATCCCTTGTGACCTAGTCACATGCTTGCAAGCTAACTAGATGACATTCCACCGAGAGGGCCCAGAGCATATCTATCCGTTATATGGATGGACAAATCCCAATCTTGGTCCATGCGCTTCAACACATACTTTCAGAATACCCAATGTCTCCTTTATAACCACCCAGTTACGAAGCAACGTTTGATGTGATCAAAGTATCCTTCCGGTGATGGTGATTAACATAACCTCATGGTCGAAGGATTAGGTTACTATGCATTTGAAAAGCTTGTAGCAAAACGAACTTAATGACTTGATCTTATGCTATGCTTACTATGGGTGTGTGTCCATCACATCATTCTCCTAATGATATAACCTTGTTATTAATGACATCCAATGTCCATGATCAGGAAACCATGATCATCTATTAATCAACAAGCTAGTTTAACAAGAGGCTTACTAGGGACTCTTTTGTGTTTACAAAACACACAAGTATTAATGTTTCTGGTTAATACAATTATAGCATGGGATGTAAACATTTATCATAAACATAAAGATATAATAATAACCACTTTATTATTGCCTCTTGGGCATATCTCCAACAGTCTCCCACTTGCACTAGAGTCAATAATCTAGTTAAAAACTTGTGCTTTCAACACCTATGGCTTTCTGGTGTTGTATAGACACTATTGCTAGTGGTAAACATAATCTTCGGATCTGACACTTCTAGGCCCGTGTGTATTTGCATGTCCTTGCGTCTCTACGCATTACTCATTCTCCAATGAGATGGCATTGTATAAATTTGGTCCTTTGGTGAGACGTTTAGTTCATTGGGATTAAATCATGTTTATACAATTGTCATACAATGTATCTTCATAGTATTATCCCGCTATGAATCACACCTAGTTTGATAACAAACTACTTGACGCAAATGCCCTCATTTGCTGCTACAATAGCAGTCATATACTTAGCCTTTTGTTGTAGTATCTATCACAATGTTTTAACTTTGGTACTCAACCAAATCCGTTATGGAACTTCCTTTCCATTACATTGTGCCACCCATAGTTTAAATTGAGATAAACTTAATTTGTGACAAAACTAGTATCAATGCAACAATTTACAATGAACTATTTGTCACCACTATATAAACAATATATTCTTAGTTCTTCCAAAGATCATAGGAATATCCCTACTATTGTCCAATGATCATCTTATGAGTCATTCTGTTATATGCTCATAACATTTAGAGCATAGGACATATCTGGATGTGTACATCTCAAATAATGATTGGTCAAAATATTCTTGTGATTTCACCAAGTGTCAAAACACTTGAATCTCGTGTCAACACACTTGAATCTTGATTCAGTCCTTTTCGTGCGTCAAGAACCTTTCTTGTTGTTTCCATATTGAACTGATTCAACATCTTATCTATGTACATTTGACAAAACCATATTAGCGCCTCAATCTATCCATATAGACATTGATGCCTAATTCTTGGGTTATGCCCAAGTCTTTCATCGAAATGAAATTCTTAACCTGTGTCAATAAAAATACATCATTTCTAATCAACAATATGTCTTTCACATAATGTATTAGAAATATGTCTTAGCGCTCCCACTTAATTTCTTGCAAAATGCAAACATCTTCATCGTCTCTGATGAAATCAAACCTTTTAACGGTTTCATCACGGTGAAGATTCCAACTCCGCGATGCTCACTTCAACCATTGAAGTTTTGCATACTTTTTTAGCATCCTTTGAATTAACAAAACCCTTTAGATCGTGTCATGTACATGTCCTAGGTAACCATTCTATTAGAAGAACTTTTTTTGTTTGTTCAACTACCATATACCAAAATATATGTAGTGGTTGCTACATTAATCCGTCCAGACTAAATATCGCTATAAAAGATCAAATCTTATCATAGTCAATTCCTTGAACATTGTCGTAAACTCTTTCCGACATGTCGACTATTTCATAGATGTGAAACATCCATGTCTATTTCTTTATAGATTCATATACGACTGTAAGGTCTTGCACCTTTCCAGAGGGTCTTTCAAATTCAAAGCTTGATTTCTCGTGTATGGAATTATCACGGATTTTATGGCTTCAAGCCACTTAACGAAGTCAGGGCCCATCATTGATTATTTGCATGTAGTCAGTTCATCATTGTCAAACAACAATGATTTAACTCACAAATCTTGGCATTTGATTACTTATCCGACCTACTTGGTTCAATAGTAACTTAGATCTCCGTGACCACAACCTTTGAGGCACGTGAGCCATGAGCATTGTTGCTGCCTCCGGGACACTTACCGATGCTGCGCAACTCAGCACATATTAGCCAAGGTTCAACAACCTTGTCAAAGTTCTATTGTCCTCCCACTTGATTTTTCACCAAAAATTCCTTCTCAAGAAACTCGACATTCTATGCGACAAACACTTTTGTCTTCGGTGTTATGGAGGAATACCCAATGGTTATTCGAAATAACCCACAAAGACATGCTCATCCGACTTTGGTTGTAAACACTTTACTTATGCCTAGCATACCAAAAATTTAAGAAAGGACAACCTAGGTTTTATCCCAAACCATGACTTATATGGTGTCATTTCAACAGATCACGATGGAGCTCTTTTCAGTGTAAAAGCGGTAGTCACTAAAGCTTTAATCTTTAAAATATAATGGCAGTTTTATAAATGACACCTTTGATCTTACCATGTCAAACAAGGTTTCATTACATAACTTGAACACTCCATACTCCTATGGTGTTTTGGGAAATGCAAATCCATGGAACAATTCCACAAATCTTAGGTGTTTTGCTAAACTTGTAACTCAAAACATCTTTCTTTATGATCCAATCATAAAGTTTTTATTTTCTTGTTACAATAATTTTCCACTTCATCTTGAAAGTCTTTGAACATTTTCAAATGTTTCATACTTCTTCCTTATTGAGTAAGTATATACATATACTCACTAAAATCTTCGGAAAAAGCATATGAAGTTAAAATCCATCGCCCACGACTACACATAATGGACTATGTACATCAATATGTACAAATTCCAATCAGTTAGTCGTCCGTTCCTCTTTTGGCCTACAAACGGAGTTTTAATTATCTCCAGGAAAGTATCACAAGCGTCATTTGATCAAAATCAAAGACTCCAAAAATCCATCAACATGGAGTTTCTTCATGTATCTCTTTCAATATAATTTAAACGGCGATGTCACTTCGCAAGTGATCTTTCAATCATTTTTCTTGCGACATTTTAGCATTAGTTTTAGGGTCGTTATTTCTCCAAACAGACTTGTATATCATCCATCTATTATGGAATACGGTAATTATTTGAACAACCTTTTGTCGTCATAATACCTGATCAATAATAACAATTATTGAAACAAATCTTGAAGGCAAGCTTTGATGTTAACGAGCAACACAACAACCCTTTGTTTGTTTTCGATGAACATCATCACATATTCTCTTGCTAGTTACTTAGGCCATTGTAGTTCATGAATTGTGTTGTCCTGTATGACACTTCATACCAACCAATTCGGTATCCAATACCGCAGAACTACATTGTTTAACAAGCAAGGAATACAGCCATAACATGTATCTTTTATATACCTAAGTTGGACATCTCCAATCTTTTCTTTTCTGCCAAATATTTTTTATAGATTCTCTTTCAACAATTCCTTTTCTTTTAAAAGAATCTATCAACATCAATAGTGGTGTCATTCACATGACACATAGTACAAAGTGTGTATAGTCAAATACTAATACCTTTGAACTTGCACTTTGAAGTGGATCACCTTCATCAAATGTTTGGCATTCTTTCAAAAATCCATTCTTTAGTAATGTTTTAGTGTAGTAAACATTTTACTTACATCTTCTATTCATCCTTATCATGACAACTTTCATGATCAAGCTGCTATAGCTTATAAAGGTGAATTGCGAGTATAATGTTTCTTTTCCAAAACCTTTTGGAGGATTAGGACGACTAGCGCCTCCAACCTTCACAAATTCTCATCAAATATGAGGACATATACTCTATCATGTTGTAACCAACACATTGTTTTAGATATCGCAATACCTTTCACATATGATGGTTTCTGAAACATTGCTTTCAGCTCTTAGATAAACTTGATATTAAAAACAATCTTTTGAGTATCAAGAATCATGGAGGCAAACATGATACATTAGATACTAACACTGGTATTGTTACTCTTGATTTAATACTGTTTATTAAACTTCAAAGAGTAAACGGAGTTTGCTAAAAGTTTGCAACAGGACTTTTAAACTTTAGATTGACACTCAAAACAATACGATACCAGTTCGTAAAGTAAATATCCAGAATTTCTATAGTTCCACTACCTCAACTATAACTAAGCGTAAGGTGGTGAACGGATGCCAATGACTATAACAAACTATGCAAATTCACTTTGATTTTGTTTATGATAAATTGTGTTCAACTTAATCATATTACTATATGAACTCCCACTCAAAACAACATCCCTCGATTTGTTTTAGTGATTACACAAACCAAATCCACTACACCAAGTCCGATCATCACGTGAGATGATGTAGTTTCAATGGCGAACAATCATCATGTTCATCATATCATATATATGACTCATGCTCTACCTTTCGGTATTCCGTGTTCCGAGACCATGTCTGTACATGCTAGGATCGTCAAGATTAACCTTAGTTTCCGCATGTGCAAATCTGGCTTGCACCCGTCGTATGCACACGTAGAATCTATCACACCCGATCATCACGAGATGCTTCGAAACGACGAGTCTTAGCAACGGTGCCAACTAAGGACGAACACTTTATTACTTGATATTTAGTGAGAGGGATCATCTTATAATGCTACCGTCGCGATCTAAGCAATACAAGATGCATAAAGGATTAACATCATAGGCAATTCATAATTAGTGTGATATGATATGGCCCTTTCTTCTTATGCCTTTGATCTCCATCTCCAAAGCACGGACATGATCTCCATCATCACCAGCATTGCGTCAAGGTCAGTGGCGCCGCTTCATGGTTGTCCATCAACACTAGCAACTATTACAACTACTTGGAATAAAGCTATTACAAGATGAATAGACATGCAGGTCTTAACAGAATTAAAGACAACCATTAGGCTCCTGCCGGTTGCCATATTACAACAAGGATCATTGCATACATCAAATATAATCACAATCACATGATGGCCATATCACATCACAAAACCCCTGCAAAAACAAGTTAGACGCCTCTAATTTTCTTTGCATGTTTTACATGGTTTGGGGCTTTCGAATAAGAACGGATCTTACCTACGAAACTGAACCACAACGTTGATACAAGTGCTTTCAAGTGCAAAGTGTAGATTGGATCTATACTATGGTGAGAGAGACAGACACGCGCAAAGCCACTTGTGCAAAGCAAGTTACATGTCAAGAGTGGAGCAAGACTCATGTGCGATGACATGTAAGGTTAGCCCGAGCCGCTTCATCCCACCATACCGCAAGATGCAAAGTACACAAAGCAAAAGACGGCACGAGCACCAACGCCCAAAAAAACATTGTGTTCTACTCGTGCAACAGATCTACGCATAGACACGGCTCTGATACCACTGATGGGTTCGTAGCATGTAAAACAAAAAATTTCTACCGCAAGAACGAACAAAACCCAGATCTAATCTAGATAAAAGCCAAGATCTAATCTATTAGACATGTGCAACGAGATAGATCTGTACTAACCCTCGTAGTTTCCAAAGCCTTGTTCGAGATCGGATCTCGTGGTTGATGTAGTCGATCACTTGCCGATCTCAAGATCGAGTGGACGATCCTTCCGGCACCGTGTTCCGGTAGCGCTTCCATGATCGGTCACACGCGAGTCGGGCAGACCTTCCTCTCCCCGTTCCAGCGAGCAGCAGAGGTAGTAGATCTTCTCCACGGAATCCCAGCAGCACGACGGTGTGGTGGTGGGGGTGGAGTAGAGAATTCTGCAGGGCTTCGCCTAAGCCGGAGCAGAGGGAAGGAGGAGGAGAGAGGCGGCGGCTAGGGCTTGTTATGGAAGAGCACAAGGGGGGTGGCGCCCCCTCCCTTCTATTTAAAGGAGGGAGGCGCCATGGGAGGGGGAGTCCTAGTAGGACTCCCCTCCCTTCCTTGGCCGGCGGATTGGGAGGGGGGAGGAATCCTCCTCCCCCATGAATCCGTGTCTTGCCCCACAAGGACTCCTGGATCCTTTCTTGGTTTTCAAGCAAACTCCAAGAAATCTCCGAGAACCTTCCGCAACATTCCGAAACCTTCTAGAATCCCCATACAAACACTCCAGAACATTTCCTAACTTAGAAAATGATCCCCAATATATGAATCTCATTCTCCGGACAATTCCGGATCTCCTCGTGATGTCCCGGATCCAATCCGAGACTCCGAACAACATTCGGTCTCCAACGCACATTCCATATCTACTTAAAACAACTTCGAACCTTAAGTGTGTCACCCTACGGTTCGTGAATATGCAGACATGATGGAGACACTTCTCTGATCAATAACCATCAGTGGGATCTGGAGATCCATAACGGCTCCCACATACTCAACGATGACTTCGTGATCGATACAACCATTAACATACGAAACCAATTCCCTTTGTCACGCGATATTCTACTTATCCGAGGTTTGATCGTCGGTATCTCCATACCTAGTTCTACCTCGTTACTGATAAGTACTCTTTACTCGTTAAATGTTATGTCATCCCTTGTGACCTAGTCACATGCTTGCAAGCTAACTAGATGACATTCCACCGAGAGGGCCCAGAGCATATCTATCCGTCATATGGATGGACAAATCCCAATCTTGGTCCATGCGCTTCAAAACATACTTTCAGAATACCCAATGTCACCTTTATAACCACCCAGTTACGAAGCGGCGTTTGATGTCATCAAAGTATCCATCCGGTGATGGTGATTAACATAACCTCATGGTCGAAGGATTAGGTTACTATGCATTTGAAAAGCTTGTAGCAAAACGAACTTAATGACTTGATCTTATGCTATTCTTACTATGGGTGTGTGTCCATCACATCATTCTCCTAATGATATAACCTTGTTATTAATGACATCCAATGTCCATGATCAGGAAACCATGATCATCTATTAATCAACAAGCTAGTTCAACAAGAGGCTTAATAGGGACTCTTTTGTGTTTACAAAACACACAAGTATTAATGTTTCCGGTTAATATAATTATAGCATGGGATGTAAACATTTATCATAAACATAAAGATATAATAATATCCACTTTATTATTGCCTCTTGGGCATATCTCCAACAGCTGGGCCACCACGTGTCGTGCGGGAGGGGCTTTGGTCCCGGTTCGTGGCATTAACCGGGACCAATGCCCACTGTCGCTTTGTCGTCCCCGTGTATAAATATGAGGCCACAGCGTGTCGCTTTCGCCATCGCCTCGGCCTCTCTGCAGTCGATCTCCACCCACCCCTTTCGCCATCGCCTCTCCACCGCGCCGTCGTCTCGCCGCCATGGAGGTGCCCACACTCAACTTCTATGAGGCGGCGATGTTTGCGTACTACGGCATCCTCGCGCCACCGCGCGCGACCGTGCCCGCCGGATTTCGCATCAGCGAGGCGGGTGTGCCGGTGGCTCCGCTCCTCGTCCCCGGCGGATACGAGATGAAGTGTGTCATCACGGAGCGTCACCGCCAGATGCCCGCGTGGATGAGGGCGATGCCTCGGTACGCGGCGACCAGCGAGTACCGGCCCCGACTGTTCAAGAAGGAGCGGAAGGCCAAGCTTGGCAACCGCATCGTGGACGGGCGCGTGGTGCACCCGGATCTCTACAACCGAGAAGGGTGGGAGATGTTCTGGTCCGTCCCTGGACGAACCATCTATACCGCCATCGACGCTGCTAGCCGCGCAGAGGAGCTTCGTCTCCCGAACAACACCGAAATCGTGGAGAGTTCGTTCGACGACGACAAGGAAGCCGGCGGCTCAGAGGACAGCGACAGCGGAAGTGTTATCGACTAGGAAAATTTGTAAAGTCGCACCTTTGTTTGGAAAGAATTTGTGGTCAAATAATAAAATGTCTCCATTTAGATCTTTGTCTCGATTAATTTGTGGAAGATTTTTTCAAAAATACTGATCAATTCAATTTCTACCTCAAATTAATTTCTGCCTCGAATTAATTTCTGCCCCGAATTAATTTACATTAATTGTCCCGGATTGCGGACCGTCGCGAGGTTTTTGGTCCCAGTTTGTGGCATGAACCGGGACCAATGCTCCGCAGAGCGCCACGTGTGCGTCGCAGGGGCATTGGTCCCGGTTCATGCCACGAACCGGGACCAATGCTTAGAGATGAACCGGGACCAATGCCCAGGCGGCATGAACCGGGACCGGTGCCTGGCATTGATCCCGATTAAGGAAACGAACCGGGACCAATGGAATTTGGACGCTGGACCAAAAATCCTTTTTCTACCAGTGGCCCTATCACGAAGATAATTTACTTGGGTCAATCGAAGAGAGATTCCGACGTATGAAAAGTTGGATCATATCCTAACTAGTGTTGAATGGCAACAAAAATAGCCTTTGGTATCGGTAAGGGCTCTAATAAAGTCTAGGTTCGGATCATACCCTGTTACTGGCTGATTATCGTAACCATGCACATCTCGGAAATAAGCCACCATTTTCATTTAAATTATCTTGGTTGAGACAAGACATTTTTATAAATGGTTGAAAGTCGGGTGGGAGGCAGTGGATCGTGGTGGGACACCTTTAGAGAGGTGGCAAAACAAATAAGACATATTAGATGCTTTTTTAAAGGATGGAAAAATATTAAGTGAAAATTATAAGAAGGAGAAAGAATAGTATTTTGGCCATTATGGATGGTTTGGACCTCAAGGCCGAAACAACCCCCTTGAACACATTTGAGCGGTACGCTTAAAGATCATCTCTAACCCATCCCCTTTCGGTTGTTAGAGAAATATTTTCTCCTCTAACGGCCGGAACCGACTCTAACCCATCCCCAAACGGCTTTAGAGGAGAATAACTTTTAGGAATCTGTCTCGGCGACTCATAAATATACGCGCTAAAGGCCACGATTCGCATATTTTTTCTCCTCCACCCCATCGCCACTGCCCTGCCGCACCATTCTCACCGTTGTTTCCCCCGCCGGCCACCTTTTTCCCTCCGCCGCCTTCCTGAAACACCGCAACCCCATTTCCCCCATCCGTCCCTGTCTCGGCTCCTCGCCGTCATCGGAATCGCCCCATAGAGCTGCCACATCGAGGTGGATCCCGCCTCTGGTCGAAACCGAAAGAAAGCTCATCTCCGGCCATGGAGAGGTTGATTTCGGTCGGGAAAAGCCTTGGGAGAGGAAGGAGGCGGTGTAGAGCGACTATAGGTGTCGAGTTGGTGGCCGTGGCTGAGGTTCGTGGCCGGATTCCGACAAACTTCTCCCGGCTACAGAGACGTTGGTTCATGGTCGTCCGGTCGTCGCACAGCCGCCAGGAGGGCGTTTGTCGGCAACGACCTTGCCGTCCGTCCGTCCTCTAGCCCGCCCGGTCGTCGAGCCCCTTCTGGCCACGATCTTCCCCTCCACCGCACAAGGTACTCAACCGAATTCCCCTATAATATTTAGGTTTGTTTTTCGGCTTTGTTCGTGACCGATAGCATTTATTACATTTATTTGGATTTATAATAATGAATAATTTGATTTATTACACTTATTTTGGTTTGTAATAGTAATACTTTTGTTCAAAAGTTTTGATTTGCAAAAAATAAAATTTTACTCCTCTAAACTTTTTAGGGATCGATTCTGCGGCGCTGTTATAGGAGCAAATTTGCTCCTCTAAAGGAAAGGAGGCCGTTTTCTCGTGTAAAGGAAAGAGGATGGGTTAGAGATGCTCTAGGGGAGGCAAGCGAAAAAAATAACTCTATTAAGAAGAGACGAGGAATCAAAATAGGCTAAAAGAGCAAAAGTTAAGCATATCATGAAGGAGGTAACAACACTAAATATTTCCATCTGATTGCAGGAAACATAGAAAAAAAAATTCAATAGAGCCAACGAAAATACTCATTATGCTAGCCTGCCACGAGCGAGAGAGCCCGCTGTGAAGCTGTGGCGGAGGATGCATCTGGAACAGCGTGTGGAAAGGGACAGAAAAGGACGCGCGGCCGCAACCGTGTCATGTGGACACTAGGATGATGTCACGCTCCATAACGCGACCACGTCTTGCTTGATCTGATGCTCAGGTCGGTTACAGCACTTTCCTTTCTATCGATCACGTACCACGCACCCCTCACCGAAATTTCTTCTCTTGTTCTGTTTGGTTGCTTGACAATCACGGAAAAGGAATTCGTCGCTTGAACGTGGACTAAAAAGAGCGCAAGTATCTATCTATCTATCTATCTATCTATCTATCTATCTATCTATAATTTGGCTAGCGGTAGGTTCGTCATCTCCAGTATTTCCGTCCGACAATTTTAGGACCCTTTTACCACTGGGAGTTGGGAGAAACTACAGCCACCGCCACCGTCAAGTGACGGTCGCTGGTTCGCCCTTTTTTCCTTCTCCTACGCCCGTGGTCAACAAGGTTGGGTGGCGAGAGCGGCGTGCACGGTGCCGCCGCAGAGGTCCCTATGAACGGCACACCAGCCAAGGCGGAGATAAGCCTAGATGCCAGCGTGCTCGGCCTCGAAGCGAACGGGAAGAAGGTCGTTGGCAGGGCCAAACCGAAGTAGTGCTGCACGGGCGCGTTCGAGATGGCCGACGGTGAAGACGCGGATGGTGCGTGGGGCCATAGGCTGCGAAGCTGATTGGACTCGTTCGGTGCGGGCGACGGTGCTGCAGCCGAAGGACGGCGAGGTCGTGCGGCACACTGCAGGAACAGTGGTGGTCGAACTCCCCCATGGAGCGGCGGCGCGGGCGGAGTGGCGCAGAGGGAGGGGCACGGCCTCGGGCTGGAGCGGGTGCAGGCGCCGTCGGAGAAGGAGGCTGGGTCGAGGAGATTCGAGCAGGACGGTGGTCTCGACCGGGAGGAAGGAGATGGGGGTTGGTGGCGAGTAGGGGAGATGACGTGCTTCGTGTGCGCGTGTGAATTGTGTGGTGTCTCGCGTGTGTGTGTTGTATGTGGCCGCTGATGCCTCCGTCGGTCGTGCAGATCAGTATACGATCGGTGCTGAACATCAGAAATTCTCGAACGGAGATTGTTGCCATAGCTGTTGTGATGGCTGACCGGACCTGATAAAGCAACATATAACAGATAGAAGATAGATGCGGTGCAGCAGAATTCGCGGGCAATTAAGTACTGATTCAATGTTTGCGGATTAAGTTAACATGATCCACATTGTGCGTGGCCATGGCTTTCTTCCCCTGCCCCGCCTCGCGCCGGGGTGTCGCCAATGTAACACCCTCGAATCGGCCCTATGCAAGTTTTAGCGATTTCCGCCAAACCCGTATAGAAACGATCCAAAGATGCCCACCAGGCACTTGCGTGCGGGTGGAAAACGAAGTAATAACATTACACAATAGTCCACGATGGAACCTACAGAACATATATATATATATATAACAACGACTCAAAGAGTCAAGAATACAGATATACAATACAAAGATCCAAATCACCTTGAAAACGAAACAACATCCGAGTACGGAAAGATGCAAATGGGGCTAAGAGCCCTGAAGAATAATCAATGGCGTCCATAACCCTGCCCAGGCCAAGCCGGAAGGGTAACCCTGCTAACGACGTCGAACTCATACCTGCTAAAACAAAAGGGGTGCCGACAAAGGGCAAAGGAAAAAGAGGAGCGTCAGTACTGAGGCCAGTACACGGCGAGGCTAGAATTCGGCGGCTCTCGCCTACATAGGTATGGTGGACTGAAGCGGCAGCGCAACATGCACTATACAACCTATAGAGACTCGATATAACTGACGGCTACTAGAGAGGGGTAAGAAAGATCTATTCGGATCCAACCTGATACTAACACCAATCATACATATTCTGGTATTCCCCCTCGATACCAAACGAGGAAGTCAAACCGAGGAACTCACACAGTTGACAGTTTTATTCATTCCGTTATAGTTGCAGCAATTACTAGTCAGATATAGATAGCATGAGTCATCCTGATAGCATAAGTAGTGGGCAGTTTTAGTTAACCATACAGTTGTAGTTGCAGTACTTACTAGTCAGATACAATTAGCATGTGACATCCCAAACCCAATAGTTGTTGGCACTTTTATTTCATTCCATTGGAGTTGCGATACTTACTAGGCAGGTATAACATGAACCGATACATCCTAATTTCAGTAGTTGTTGGCACTTTTATTATCCATTCCATTGTAGTGAAGCTGATTACTAGTCACATATTAAGTCAAATTTATAGCACTACTTTAGTTATGCTTGTCTATGATCGAGATACTGTGCTTCAAGTCGTCCATAACCGCGGACACGGCTTTTAGAAAGATTTACCCTGCAGGGGTGCACAAATAGCAACACACACACGATCAACCTCGGAAAAACCAAATTAAAACCCAACGAGGCTTTCACGACAAACCAATCACAGGATTCATAAATTATTTCAGGGGGCCACCCCACTAAGCTACCCGCAACGAAGTTGGCCGGCTCCGAGACGGACCCAGGGTTTGTGTCAATGGATGTAAACGACCGGGAACCCGAAAGTGTGACTAGGCTTGTCGATACCGCGAAAACATTCCATGTTCCAAAACAGTACATGTGCTCCACGCACAATCGTAAATAAAGCATTAAAGCATGGCATAAGTACAGGATAGTAATAAAGCCCCAAACTAGTTTGTGGCCCCAAGAAATAAGAAATGAATCAAGCTCTGGCTAAGGGGGATTCATAGACTCTCCCGTATGTGGATAGTGCGAATAGTCAAGGAACAGGTATCAAGTACTCGGGGCCTACGGGACACACGTGAGCATGGAATAACCAAATATTAGCTATTGGCCACCGATGCCTCTGCATTAGTTATATCTATTCCCAGCAATTTAATAGTTGTATTTAAAGTCATGATCCTCTCCACCGTAAAGCATATGACAAGATTCCAACAACTGTGTGGTACTTCACGACACGGGATCGCACCTGAGCAAGCGACTAAGACTCGCAATACCATATATCTACCAAACAACAGGTGATAGGAGGTGTCCAAGGCAATATAAAGGCTGCACGAAATATATCTGGTATGGAACACTAAAGCATCACGACACGGATAACAATAGATCAACAGGAGGAAATAAAGACTACAAATGCAAAATAGGTAGAAAGGGGAGAGAATGCTCGCCTAGGAAACACTGCCGAAGGTTCATAATCCGAAGGACTTGTCGATACTCGCACCCACTCAACGGCCTAATCCGCGAAGAAGCAAATCACTAGAAGAAACACCAAATGCACTATTTAATACTATGGCAGAAGATCGGGCATGATGCAGGTATGGTGCATGACATGGCAAAGATACAGTGCAACTAGGTAATATTAAGCAGAACCGGGGTCCTGACAATTAAATAGAAGGTTCAAGTTGTTAGATACCCCGCAATTTAAATGTTGTTTTAACAAGGCAAAACATGACACGGGTTCGCTACTCAAATTTATATGGAGTCATTATAAGACTAAAATAGCCTGCATATGGAGTCCATATTTAATTTAGGTGAATTATCGAAATAGACCCAAACACCCACAATATGTATGCGAGTATGAGCAATTTAATATGCAACAAGATAGATGTGATATATTATAAAAATAGGGGTCTCAGAAAGGGGATCACATTAGGGTTTGGCGAACTTGGTTCGATGTGGTTCGGGTTCGGTCTTCGGGTCCTCAGGATCGGGGCTTTGGGGTCTCGGCCATCGGATCCGTGACGGAGCACTTGTCGTCCATGATGGAGTTCTTGTCGATGGTTCTAGACCGAAGAGCTTGGCGGTGGCCGTTGTCCAACTTGTCCCCCGGAAGGCCTCGATCAACAAAACAGTACCCATCGGGCATAACTTGCAGAGCCCACTCACATCACAGATACCTCGGTACACCACCATCAGGTATCTACACAGTCGTTGCTCTTATTCCAGGAAGATCTCCACGGTCGTAGCTTCACATCGCCACCACATCTTCTCACACGCGAGCAGACAACCACAACAAAAGGACCCAGGATACCACACTTGTTTGGGGTCGGGTTGCTACAGAAGACAAGGGAGAGGAGTGACGCGGCGCGCTGCTATGGCCGGCGACAGCCAGATAGGAAGGCGAAAGAACGCCCCTGGCGGCGGCAGGCTTGGCGCGGGGATGAAGGGCGGCAGAGCAGGTCGAGCATGGGGCTCTGCGAGGGGAACGGCGCAGGGTCGAGGTGCAGGAGGAGGGCAACGCCACTAGGAGGTGCGGGCCGAGGCAAACAGCAGCAGCGCTACAGGGGCTCACGAGGGGAAGGAGGCCAGCGGGCTCGGGAGGACGAGGCGTGAGTAGCTCCTGGGCGTGGAGGACGGCGATGGACGCGCTGGCGTCGGCGCGGTGACGAGGCTGAACGGAGCAGAGGCAGACAGAGATGGCAGGGAGGTGGCTGACGGCGACCTTGGGGGCGCGCGCGGCGGCGCTAGGAACACACGGGCCTCCGGCGGCGTCGCGCGCGGCAGAGCCAGGCGAGGCCGAGGCAGCGGCGAGCATGGCGCGGGACAGAGGCGGCTCAGGGCAGAGCTCCTGCGGCGAGGATGGCGGCCGGAACGGGCCAGGTCGCAGAGGCATGGAGAGGCGAGCGGTCGTTGTGGGAGGCGGCTGGATCGAGGCGGCGGGGTTCGCGCGATGCAGAGAGGAGAGCGGCGACGGGATGCAGAGAGGATCATGAGGGGGAGAGGAGGGGGTCGCGAGCGAGACCGACGTGGGCGGGTTGGTGGTTGACCGTGTTGGGCGGATCGGTGCGGGGATTAGCGGGTGGGACCATGGGTTCAGTAGGGTGGTGGTTTGGTGGGGACACGAAGCGAGCAGAGGGTCGGGGTGGGCGCGCACTGCGGTGCACACGAGGTGGCATGCGGCACGAGAGGCAGGGTGGCATACGACAGGGACAAGTGAGGCTGGAGGCGGGGTGTGGTGCGGCGGTAGGTGGGGTTTGGTAGGTGTGGATGGTTTGGCAAGATTAGGGTTTGGGGTGAGATGGCCCTGGGGTTGTAGGCTGGCTGGCTGGCTGGCTGGGCCTTTCGTCCTGGCCGGCTGCCTCCTCGAGATTTTATAAAATATCTTTTTTTATTTAATTTGTTTTAAATATTCTTTCGGTAAATAGTTTAGCAAACAAAAGATTCGGAAGAGACCGGGTTTTACATTTGAAATACAAAAGGGGTATTTAGAAAACACAGATAGGCTTTTGGAAAATAGTTTTAGGCAACAAATACATGATGTCATGATGATGCTCAAATGCAATGTGGCATGATGACATGAGCATGCGGTCATGATGATGCACAAAATAAAAACAACAAGCGATTTTCCAGTAGTGATTTTATCTGGGTGCTACAATTCGACACCACTAACAATGGATCTCGGCCTCGAGATCTGCCTCATGGTAGGGGGAAGAAGGCCGATGATCAGATGCTTTTCACTTCATGTAGATCGTCGTGACACCACTAACAAAAATCCTTGCTCCATCTTGAAATCGATGACACCACCAACAATGGTCGCTGCTCACGATCATCGAGAGAACCCTCCGGAGAACAAAGGACGAAGATAAAGGTATCAAAAGATAAGGCCACCTTTAACTTTCATGAGAGGAGAGAATAAGTGCAATCTAATCCACTTCAATGTACGGGAGCGAATAGAATGAGTAGTCGGTTTGGGGGCCAATCCATCACGCACCCAAACTATTACTCCGCACACTCAGTAGAAAATCATGCGACCCATTCTCGGAATTTAGACTGAAGATCTCGACAAACGAGGTTCAAAAACAAAGGAGTGATGTAGAATCTTCATCAGATCTGATGTAGACGATGTTCTCATGTTGGAACACAATAGAAGATGCAAAGAAAGATTTCAGTGGGTTTTGATCCACCAAAACATACAACAGATGAAGGTTGCCCAAATAGCACGAAGACCGGATGTGGAAACACCGTTGCAAGAGGAAGGAACCTAAACCCTGAAGGTACGACGGAAACCCAACCAAGAGAAATCCTGGACTCGAAGACAAGATAAGAGTAGATTCAAAACACGTCGCGGTAAGAGGAGAATAACAATAGGGGTAAGGAGTAAAAACATACCTAATCAGATCTATCCAACCAATTTTGCAAAATAGTTTTGACACTCTACATCGACCGTTAGCTAGGTTATCCTAAAGACTGGACCAGTGGGGTATCGCAACTGCTGAGCTCTGATACCACTTTGTAACACCCTCAAATCGGTCCTATGCAAGTTTCAGCGATTTCCGCCAAACCCCCATAGAAACGATCCAAAGATGCCCACCAGGCACTTGCGTGCAGGTAGAAAACGAAGTAATAACATTACACAATAGTCCATGATGGAACCCATAGAACATATATATAACAACGACTCAAAGAGTCAAAAAATACAGATATACAATACAAAGATCCAAATCACCTTGAAAACGATACAACATCTGAGTACGGATAAGATGCAAATGGGGCTAAGAGCCCTGAAGAATAATCAATGACGTCCATAACCCTGCCCAGGCCAAGCCGGAAGGGTAACCCTGCTAACAACGTCGAACTCATACCTGCTAAAACAAAAGGGGTGCCGACAAAGGGCAAAGGAAAAAGAGGAGCGTCGATCGAGGCCAAGACACGATGAGGCTAGATTTCGGCTCGCCACATAGGTATGGTGGATCAGCGGCAATAAAGCATGCACTATACAACCTATAGAGACTCGATATAACTGGCGGCTATTAGAGAGGGGTAAGAAAGACCTATTCGGATCCAACCTGATACTAACACCAATCATACACATCTTGGTATTCCTCCTCAATACCAAACAAGGAAGTCAAACCGAGGAACTCACACAGTTAACAATTTTATTCATTCTGTTATAGTTGTAGCACTTACTAGTCAGATATAGATAGCATGAGTCATCCTGATAGCATAAGTAGTGGGCAGTTTTAGTTAACCATTCAGTTGTAGTTGCAGTACTTACTAGTCAGATACAATTAGCATGTGACATCCCAAACCCAGTAGTTGTTGGCAGTTTTATTTCATTCCATTGGAGTTGCGATACTTACTAGGCAGGTATAACATGACACGATACATCCCAATTCCAGCAGTTGTTGGCACTTTTATTATCCATTCCATTGTAGCGAAGCTGATTACTAGTCACATATTAAGTCAAATTTATAGCACTACTTTAGTTATGCTTGTCTATGATCGAGATACTGTGCTCCAAGTCGTCCATAACCGCGGACACGGCTTTCAGAAAGATTTACCCTGTAGGGGTGCACAAATAGCAACACACACACGATCAACCTCGAAAAAACCAAATCAAAACCCAACGAGGCTTTCACGACAAAGCAATCACAGGATTCATAAATTATTTCAGGGAGCCACCCCACTAAGCTACCCGCAACGAAGTTGGCCGGCTCCGAGACAGACCTAGGGTTTGTGTCAATGGTTGTAAACGACTGGGAACCCGAAAGTGTGACTAGGCTTGTCGATACCGCGAAAACATTCCATGTTCCAAAACAGTACAGGTGCTCCACGCATAATCGTAAATAAAGCAGTAAAGCATGGCATAAGTACAGGATAGTAATAAAGCCCCAAACTAGTTTGTAGCCCCAAGAAATAAGAAATGAATCAAGCTCTGGCTAAGGGGGATTCATAGACTCTCCCATATGTGGATAGTGCGAATAGTCAAGGAACATGTATCAAGTACTCGGGGCGTATGGGCCACAAGTGAGCATGGAAGAACCAAATATTAGCTATTGGCCACCGATGCCTCTGCATTAGTTATATCTATTCCCAGCAATTTAATAGTTGTATTTAAAGTCATGATCCTCTCCACCATAAAGCATATGACAACATTCCAACAAATATGTGGTGCTTCACGACATGGGATCGCACCTGAGCAAGCGACTACGACTCGTAAGACCATCTATCTACCAAACAACAGGTGATAGGAGGTGTCCAAGGCAATATAAAGGCTGCACGAAATATATTTGGTACGGAACATTAAAGCATCGCGACACAGATAGCAATAGATCAACAGGAGGAAATAAAGACTACAAATGCAAAATAGGTAGAAAGGGGAGAGAATGCTCCCCTGGGAAACACTGCCGAAGGTTCATAATCCAAAGTACTTGTCGATACTCGCACCCACTCAACGGCCTAATCCGCGAAGAAGCAAATCACTAGAAGAAACACCTAATGCACTATTTAATACTACGGCAGAAGATCGGGCATGATGCAGGTATGGTGCATGACATGGCAAAGATACAGTGCAACTAGGCAATATTAAGCGGAACCGGGGTCCCGACAATTAAATAGAAAGTTCAACTTGTTAGATACCCTGCAATTTAAATGTTGTTTTAACAAGGCAAAACATGGCACGGGTTCGCTACTCAAATTTAAATGGAGTCATTATAAGACTAAAATAGCCTGCATATGGAGTCCATATTTAATTTAGGTGAATTATCGAAATAGCCCCAAACACCCACAATATGTATGCGAGTATGAGCAATTTAATATGCAACAAGATAGATGTGATATATTATAAAAATAGGGGTCTCGAAAAGGGGATCACATTAGGGTTCGGCGAACTTGGTTCGATGTGGTTCGGGTTCGGTCTTCGGGTCCTCAGGATCGGGGCTTTGGGGTCTCGGCTATCGGATCCATGATGGAGCACTTGTCGTCCGTGATGGAGTTCTTGTCGATGGTTCTAGACCGAAGAGCTTGGCGGTGGCTGTTGTCCAACTTGTCCCCCGAAAGGCCTCGATCAACAAAACAGTACCCATCGGGCATAACTTGCAGAGCCCACTGACATCACAGATTCCTCGGTACACCACCATCAGGTATCTACACAGTCGCTGCTCTTATTCCAGGAAGATCTCCACGGTCGTAGCTTCACATCGCCACCACATCTTCTCACGCGCGAGCAGACAACCACAAGAAAAGGACCCAGGATACCACACTGGTTTGGGGTCGAGTTGCTAGAGAAGACAAGGGAGAGGAGTGATGCGGCGCGCTGCTGTGGTCGGCGACAGCCAGATAGGAAGGCGAGAGAACGCCCCTGGCGGCGGCAGGCTTGGCGCGGGGCCGAAGGGCGGCAGAGCAGCTCGAGCATGGGGCTCTACGAGGGGAACGGCACAGGGTCGAGGTGCAGGAGGAGGGCGGCGCCACTAGGAGATGCTGGCCAGGGCAAATGGCAGCAGCGCTACAGGAGCTCGCGAGGGGAAGGAGGCCAGCGGGCTCGGGAGGATGAGGCGGTGAGGAGCTCCTGGGCGTGGAGGACGGCGACGGACGCGGTAGCGTTGGCGCGGTGACGAGGCTAAACAGAGCGGAGGCAGACAGAGGTGGCAGGGAGGTGGCCGACGACCTTGGCAAGCGGCGCTGGGATCACACGGCCTCCGGGCGGCGTCATGGTGAGCCAAAGCGAGGCCGAGGCAGCAGCGAGCATGGCGTGGGACAGAGGCGGCTCGCGGCAGAGCTCCTGCGGCGAGGATGGCGGTCGGAACGGGCCAGGTTGCGGAGGCATGGAGAGGTGAGCGGCCGCTGCGGGAGACGGCTGGATCGAGGTGGCGGGGTTCGCGCGATGCAGAGAGGAGAGCGGCGATGGGATGCAGAGAGGATCATGAGGGGGAGAGGAGGGGGTCGCGAGCGAGAGCGACGTGGGCGGGTTGGTGGTTGACCGCGTTGGGCGGATCGGTGCAGGGCTTAGCGGGTGGGACCATGGGTTCGGTCGGGTGGTGGTTTGGTGGGGACACAAAGCAAGCAGAGGGTCGGGGTGGGCGCGCACTGTGGTGCACGCGAGGTGGCATGCGGCACGAGAGGCGGGGTGGCATACGGCAGGGACAGGTGAGGCTGGAGGCGGGGTGTGGTGCGGCGGTAGGTGGGGTTAGGTAGGTGTGGATGGTTTGGCAAGATTAGGGTTTGGGGTGAGATGGCCCTGGGGTTGTAGGCTGGCTGGCTGGGCCTCTCGGCCTGGCCGTCTGCCTCACCGAGATTTTATAAAATATCTTTTTTTATTTAATTTGTTTTAAATATTATTTTGGTAAATAGTTTAGCAAATAAAAGATTCAGAAGAGACCGGGTTTTACATTTCAAATACAAAAGGGATATTTAGAAAACACAGATAGGCTTCTCGAAAATAGTTTTAGGCAACAAATGCATGATGTCATGATGATGCTCAAATGCAATGTGGCATGATGACATGAGCATGCGGTCATGATGATGCACAAAATAAAAACAACAAGCGATTTTTTAGTAGTGATTTTATCGGGGTGCTACAGCTTTGAACCTGAGCCATGGTCCGACGCCCCGATCCCGGCCTCCCGCACCGCTGGAGACCCAAGGACAGCTACAGTTTAGCATCAATTTTTGATATATGAATACATCATGTGATCGTTCCTGCAGCAGAGATGAAGACGTATCCAACGTATTAGTTTAAGATAAATCAGTAAGTCGGCGCAATCGGTGAGGCGATGGCTGAGTTATTTAGTTGTTCAACCAATTTTGACATTGTTCGTGTTTTTTGTCTGCAGATACTGAACCGACCCATTGAATACATGGTTAGGAACTAGATCTTTTTTTACTCATAAACTTGAACTTTACCTCTAATACCATGTGTAAAGTTTATTAACTTTCATCATACTTATTATGATTCCGTTTTTTGGTCTTGAGTTGAAGCTTGCTGACACTTGAGTTATCATGTTAAAAATGCAGTGCATACCTCTAGTTGTATTCTCTGTCTGTCATAATACCGTGGCTGCCTTTCAAAATTGGTCTTGTTGTGTTTTCGGTCGAGGTTAAAACAATAGCTATAGTGGTCTAGCTGACAAAAGAATCGTTAGTGAAATATGTTTCTGTTTAGATTTTTTTCTGGAAAATTTGTTTCTTTATTTGATAAGAAGAAATATGTTTGGTGGACCTGAAGTGGTGATTGTACACAAGCAATATTATGAAGAATGGATAAACGATGTTAGATGCAGCTGTCTTAGAACCGAGGTTGAGCAAGGTGCCGGACAGCCTGAGGCTAGAGCTGAGCTCAAACCTCTGTCAAGATTTTTTTTTTAGCAGAACACGTGCATCCTATTAAACTGACTACGATGTAGTATCAGTTCTACCAAATCCTAGCAGGCTGACCCCCTGTAGTAGTAGTTTGGCCCAGATCCGATGGGCGGGGAGGCGAATTTTTTTTAGTAGTAGTTTGGCCCAGAGCCGTATAATCAATCGATGGTTATTTCTTGGAGTGGAACACATGCAGGGAGAGAGAATCTCTATCACCGCCGTTAGCCTGAGACAGAGGCAACAGAATCATACTCCTGCCATGGCTAGGCACGGAAGATGCAGTTGTTCTTGAGCAGCTGTAGAAATTGAATTTTAAAATTTTCGATATTTTTGAAGGTATACATAATCTCATACTAAGTGGAGATGATAATAATATGAAGCCCACGTGGTATTTCAAGATGAGCATTCGTTTCTTCATCTTGACCTACTATTACCAATCCTTTTATTTTGTATTCATATTTGGAGTTTCTAGATTAAAGGGATCAAGGGTACCAAAATTCTTTTAGATCAAAGTGAAGCCCATGGCGAATATAACCATCTCCTGAAATTCTAGATTCAATAAATGTTTAGAGTTGGACGCGGACTTTGTTATGCAATCTGGTATTCCCATTTCACTTTTTAGATGGTGAGAAGTTCATGTTGTTCCTTATCTTGTGCTAATTATTCAGGTTTGCTAGGTTTTCAAAATTATGAGGAATCATGTTCAGCAAGATACATTTGGAAGTCAAATAGAGTAGTCATAGATATGCACAAGTAGATTTCTAAATTTAGCTGTTCTATCGAATATTTTGAAATCTTTTAGACATGCATTGCCATATTAATATTTTCTTCCTTGCAGTTTCCCTATATTCTACCATATTAAATATTGCAAGAAGAGAGGATTTCAGTCTTAGTGTTCGCTTGATGGAGTTGGGTGTTCTTCTTGGCAACTGCCACAAGCTTCAACTTCTAATGCTTATGGAGGCAGCTCCCTGTAGTACTCAACAGATCACGATCCAATTTTTCTTCTCTCAAGACCATCTAAGTGATGAAATAAGTATTAGACATGGTTTATACTTACACTTTTGTGATAAATGAAAATATTAGGAAAGACATCTTACTGACGATAAAATTAGTAATACATGATCTCTATTTCCACGAATTAATGGACGTAATGAATAAAACATCTAAATTTGGACCCGTTGCAACACACGGGCATTCTGCTAGTAGTACTAGAAGATGTTATAGTAGATCTGGTGAGAGCGAATAAGCCGGGTCGAAGTGGAAGTACTCGAAGCCGGGTCGAGCGAAATAGCATTTTAGCAAGCTAAAGCTTTTTAGCTAAAAAAAGACTTATATTCTAAAACCGAGGGAGTAATACATAATGTATTACTATTATACATCTCGGCGTTAGAAAAAATAATATGTTTCTCACTTGATTTCACCACTCGTGGAAGAAGACTCACTTTAACTAAACATGTTCTATCTGCATTACTGGTGTATCTCATGTCTTGTATCAAGTTGTTGCAGTGGGTAATTGATGAGATTGAGAGGCTACTAGTAAATGTGATGTGAAGGGTAGTGATTGCTTGGTAGCATGAGATTATGTGTGCAGAGATTTCACCCAAGGAGGATTAGGTATTAAAAACTAGTAGATCCAAAATATATGTCTGCTAACAAAATTTGTTCACCGTATCGTTACTCAACCAGACTCGCCGTGGGCTAGATGGGTGATGATGGCACACATGAATGGCAAAATTTTTGGTGACAACTCATGCACTCAAACTAGAGCATGGAGGCAGATTAGCGAGCCCATTGAGACCTACAGAAATGCAACTTGTGTTCAGATCGGAGATGGAGTGAGCGCATGCCTTTGAAAAGATAAATGGGCTACCTACGGCCCCCTATGTACTCAATTCCCTGCATTTTTTTCACACACGACCAGGCCGAACATCTCAGTTGTAGACTATTGTGTTGGTTGTGAATGGATAGTTCCATTAAATCACATTATATCGGACCAAGCAGAGAGAGATAAAGAAGACTTTTATCCTTTCTTGGAACATCCGTACTTAATAGTTTGGAACAAGATAAAAGGGGCTGGAGAATGGATTTGACAGACACCTTCTCGGTTAGGAATCTATATAACATCATGAATTGGGGAGGGATTAAATACATCAGCGCATATACAGTGTGGAAATGAGCGGCACAAAAAATGGAAATTCTTCGCATGGCCAATGATTAGAGGAAGAATCAAGATCAGATCAGTGTTGTGCCGCTAACATATTGTGAAAGATCAAAGTTGACCTTTTGGTTGCAACACAAGATTTTTCACCCGCGTGGAAAACAAAAGGAGGAGAAAACTCTTGGACGGCTGGGATACGTGCGGGGAGTTTCTAATCGGGGGGCACGATCGTCCTTCAGAAATTGTCAAAGTTGCTATGAAAAAAAAGGAGCCGCCCGCATAGAAGTCCGTATGGCACGTTCTGCGGCGCGTATTATACACGTATACACGCGAGTGCCGAACCGTCAGCTTCTTTAAGTAGCAAAGTCGGCCGGTGGACCATTTTCCATCCACTTCGAAAAATCTCCAAACCAGGAAGCAAACCCTAGCGAGCCGTCTCTCCACGCACTCTCGATCATGGCAGACATCCAGGGGAAGCAGGTGGCGGCAGCCGCTGACCACGTGGAGAAGGGGAAACAAGTGGTGCGGCTGCTGACCATGCAGAGAAGGGGAAGCAGGTGGCGGATGCAGAGGGCAGAAATGGGAGCTCCGGCTGGAATCGATCGGCCCTCTACTCAGGGGTGGCTCAACCGAAGCAGAAGTTTAAGATGGAGGCGCAAATCAGGCGGAAGAAGAAGAACCTGAAGAATAGGCTGCGTTAGGAGAGGAGGGAGAAGGGGAGAAGATCCATTCGTCTGCCGACGTCCGTACCTTCCGCGAGTCCGACAACGGTGACACCGATGAGGTAAGTCCAGATCTCACTCCTAGTGTTCTTGTCGCCGATGTCTGCCTCGTCCTGTTCTTGCTAGGGTTTGTTGTGCTTAGGGATGGCAATGGGTACCCATAATCCGCGTACCTGCTGGGTAAAAACCCATTAAGAGTACGGGTATGGGATAAAAAATAACCCATGGATATGTAAACGGGAAAATTCCATACCCATCGGGTAGAGAGGGTATGGGTACGGGATCGTAGAACCCATACCCGCATACCCATCTACCCGTTGAAGTAGAGTCTCTGTAATATTCTAATGTAGTTCATTTTTACCTTATCATGCATTGCCACTAGTTAGATCATCTCGTGCTTCCTACTCTCACGATTGCTCGTAGGTTAGTTAGGATCGCTTCACCTCCCGCCACGTGAGTACCGCGGTCCATATCTCTTTTTATGTGATCACATCCTAATTTTGAGTGATCAATATCAATCTCGTATTTCTCCTATCCATCGCATCTTTGTGTGTCGGTGCCAGGGTTACCGGCTTCTATTATAGGTTTGGCCAATGTTTACAATGTTTTGATGTTTATAATGCCCCTATATTGTTTCTAGATCTAGATTTGATGCGTTGTATACACGGGTATTTTTACCCACGGGTACCCATTTACCCTGGCAGGTGACGGGTATGGAAAAAACGTGTACCCATTGACGGGTATGGGTACGGGTGATGGGTAAGATCGAAGGGGACGGGTAAGGGTATGGGATGGCTCCACCCGCACCCATACCCTGCGGGTGCCATCCCTAGTCGTGCTAGGGTTAGATGCACCTAGAAATGCTAGTTTGTGCCAGGGTTAGATGCGCCATAGATTAGCTACTGATGTCCCATGAAGCCATGTGGCGACATTCTGATAGATTGAGGATCAAGTAGGCTTCTGTTTGGGAAGGCAAGGTCTTTGAGTGGTTCCTCATGTTTTGAATGTTATGATGTCTTAGGTTTGTACCAGGGTTAGATGTGCCTAGCTGTTGTTTGGTTTTCTATGGTAGTTTTTGCTTGGCCTTTGCCTGAGTATTTGGTCTTGAACGATCACTGAGATGTAAGAACCTGACATTTCTTTTTCAGTGAGAAAGGAATGGGTTTGCAACCTATTGATCTAAAAAGATTAGCTACTGATGTGTTCTTCCTTGGTGCCAGAAGTATAATTGAGTTATGGGTTCGACTTGCGACCTCTCTGAGATTGTAAATTTTGGCAATGTGACCATGGATAGTTCAAGTTCATATTAGGTGTTACTTTCTAAAATTTCTTAGTATTTTAGCAATGCTAGTTTGTGAATTTGAGCGTAAAAGTTAAGCAGAAGACATGGGAATGTTTAATTAGGACTGATGCATTTATCCAATGAGATATATTTCAGCACAGCCCAATGTAACGTAGCAATGTGTTGTGTAGTATTTTAGATAATTTAATTGGTGGTTCATAGCAATCAGTACCAGGTGCTTGTCGATATATTGTTGTGTAGCATGTATTTGGTGTCACTTACTTTTCTTATGAATTTTGTTCATTAGCATCATCTGATCAGTTTATAATAAGCTTAATAAACCTAGTCTATGTACCCCTAGTCAGAGTGTGTGCCTTGGTCATTTGCTAGTCTTTTGAAATGCTTGTCTGACATAGAATATTTGGTTCTAGTACATTCATGATACTTGATAAACTCAATATATATAGCATATTGAAGAAGGTTTTTTTGTGGTACTACTGTAATCTTGTGTTTTGTGTTTCTAAAATATTGAAAATATAGTAAACATTTATGTAGTTGCAGTTCTGGTGCTGAAAGCTTATGTGTTTTGTTACAGAGACATAAATTTTTGGTTATAGTATTGCTAGTAACAATTGTTGTTCTTGCTTCATAGGTTTATTATTTTTGTTGCACTACTGCTTCCAGCAGCTATTTTCTTATGCTCCACACATAAGTTGGTAGTTAATGCTGTCGTGATCTAGCTTAAATTTAATACGTGCAATAGATCAATCTGCTTTATAGGCTTATCTTTTTTTTGCACTAATGCTTCAAGCATATGTTTTGTCCTGATGCACACATAAGTTGGTAGTTAACGCTACAGTGATACAACTTAAGATTAATACGTGTGATAGATCAATCTGCTTCACAGGATTATCTTTTTTGTTGCACTAATGGTTCCAGCAGATGTTTTGTTTTGCTGCACACATATGATTTATACATAATGCTGCTCTTATCTAACTTCATATGTGTGACATATCAACTATTTTGTTATGATTTTTAAATGTTCAATTCAAAAGCAATTGTCCTGAGTTTTCCATTATATAATATGTGGCACATATAGTCTGATTTTATGGTGTAACTATTATATGCGTTATTTCATTTCACATATTTCCACAGTAGTCAAACGGTGTCCGTAGTGACATGGAGGACAGGGACCGCAAGAGTTGTGTTGTGATGAAGAAGCTCAGGGCTGGCGACATCCCCTATCTTATTGGCCCAGGGGAGTACAAGTGCCCGTGGTGCTTTCGAGAGGAGATGACAAAGGATTACCTGGAAATGCTACAACATGCTACCTACTATGGAGCTGACAGCGTGAAGCATCAGCCGCACCTGAAGGCCAAACACGTCGCTTATGGTGTGTTCCTGCTGAAGCACCCCCCCCAGCTGTAGAGGAAGTTTGATGATGTTTAATGAAGTAGATTGTGTCATGTGTGTCTCTCTTCTACTCTGGTTATTATGTTTGGACTATCTTTATCTGTGTTGTGTTGAACTTGATCCAGTTTGTGCCTGTGGTTGAACTACAATGGCTTAGTGTTTGACCAAAATAATGTTTGTGCTTAAGAAGGTTGTTTCGTGTTTAACCTGGTTTGGTCCTGATATGTTTAACGCTAGGCATATGTTCCATGGGAGTGTAGTTGCGGGAATGGTTGCATTACATTGATGAAAGTTTCATGTACTTAGGAATGGCTCTTTTAGTTTGGCATCAACGGTGCATTTCTAGTCAAATCTTCTGCCCGAAGAATGTGAGACTCTAGATGAGAGTAAGAGTAGCCGGTGGCGGTTGCCATGGTTTACGGAGATCTACGTCGTTGCAGGGCTAGCGCTAGGTTATGTCGAGTACGTTATAAGAGGAATAGAACTATGAAGGCCGGCCCAATAAGACACCTAGAAAATATGGCCTGGCTTTTTATTGCATACACCATTTTCCATAATGAAACAGAAACCCTAACGTCCTCAAACCTAATCGCAAATAAATTGATGCACTGCTGCCAGAGCCTAGGGAGCCACCATGTTTGTTTCAAGGTCGTCCCGCGCGTCACAGAATTGGCACCGTCCGCCCTACATTCCCCTGGTTTATTTCGTGCTTCGATTGCGACGTTGTCATCAATCGGCATGTCTCCGGCACTGATGACCATGATGGCTGGGTCTTTCACAAGTGCAAAAATCATGGCGTAAGCATTCATTTAAATTGGTTTGATTTTAATGCAATCGGTGGCGCATGTAGCTAAAATATGAGCAATGTTCATACAAAATTCAATGTTTGATGTCCAATATTACTAATTTTGACTGAATGCAATTTTTGGCGGTGGGAGCTAAAGTACGTGGAGTACTTGTGTGAGAATGGTATTCTAACTAGTGATGCAGCAATAGATGCTTATGGATGGGCAGAGGTGAGGAGGTAAAATCTGGAGCTAAGGAAAAAAAGATCAGCATTCGATCTAGGGTAGTAGGGGATAACACGTCTACTCTGACCGACTAGCAGGAAGACAATTGAGGAATGACTTCAAACTTGGCACAATGGCTCACGATGATATACCAAACACTTATATCACTACCATGAGCAATGATGGTACGCTTGGGCATGCCTTTGGTATGGTAGACGACTAAAATCTAGTGTTTTAGGATAGTTTTGGACAACTACGGACGGATCATCAGACTAAGTGGTCAAGGAATGTGTTTTCCTTTTCCACATTGCTCCACCATGCCTTCATAAACACTCACATCCCTTGTTTTCCAAATAAGTTGGTGCTTGGCTATGTACTTCCCACACTGACCATCTTCAGTCTAGGGTAGTAGGGGTAACACGTCTACCCCGACCGACTAGCGGCAAGACAATTGAGGAATGGATTCAAACTTGGCACAATGGCTTAGGATGATATACTAAACACTTATATCACTGCCATGAGCAATGATGCCATGCTTGGGCATGCCTTTGGTACGGTAGACGGCTAAAATTTAGGGTTTTGGGGCAGTTTTGGACAAGTACGGACTGAGGCCAAGTGGTCAAGGAATGTGTTTTCCTTTTGCACATTGCTCCACCATGCCTTCACAAATACTCACATTCCTTGTTTTCCAAACAAGTTAGTTCTTGGCCATGCACTTCCCACATTGGCCAGTTTCGATCTAGGGTAGTAGGCGGTAACACGTCTACCCTGACTGACTTTCGGCAAGAAAATTTAGAAATGTCTTCAAACTTGGCACAATGGCTCACCATGACATACCAAACAAGTATATCAATTCCATGAGCAATGATGGCACACTTGGGCATATTTTTGATACGGTAGACTGCTAAAATCTAGGGTTTAGGGTAGTTTTGGACAAGTACGGATGGATCGTCAGGCCAAGTGGTTAAGGAATGTGTTTTTTTTTGCACATTGCTCCACCATGCCTTCATAAACACTCACATCCCTTGTTTTCCAAACAAGTTGGTGCTTGGACACGCACTTCCCACACAGGTCAGCTTCGGTCTAGGGTAGTAGGGGGTAACAAGTCTACCCTCACCAACTAGCGGCAAGAAAATTGAGAAATGGCTTCAAACTTAGCGAAGTGGCTCACCATGACATAAAAACACTTATATCACTTCCACGAGCAATAATGTCACGCTTGGGCATGCCTTTGGTACGGTAGATGGCTAAAATCTAGGTTTTAGGGTAGTTTTGGACAAGTACGGACATATCGTCTAGCCAAGTGGTCAAGAAATGTGTTTTCCTTTTGCACATTGCTCCACCATGCCTTCACAAACACTCACATACCTTGTTTTCCAAACAAGTTGGTGCTTGGCCATGCACTTTCCACACTAGCTAGCTTCGGTCTAGGTTGTAGGGGATAACACGTCTATCCTAACCGACTAGCGGCATGACAATTGAGTAATGACTTCAAACTTGGCACAATGGCTCACCATGACATAGAAAACACTTATATCACTGCCATGAGCAATGATGGCGCGCTTGGTCATGCCTTTGGTATGGTAGACAGCTAAAATCTAGGGTTTTAGGGCAGTTTTGGACCAGTAGGGATGAATCGTCAAGCCAAGTGGTCAAAGAATGTGTTTTCCTTTTACACATTGCTCTAACATGCCTTAATAAACACTCACATACCTTGTTTTCCAAATAAGTTGGTGCTTGGTCATGCACTTTCTACACTGACCAACTTCGGTCTAGGGTAGTAAGGGGTAACACGTCTATCCTTACTGACTAGCGGCAAGACAATTTAGGAATGCCTTAACTTGGCACAATGGCTGACCATGACATAGAAAATACTTATATCAGTGCCATGAGCAATGATGGCACGCTTGGGCATGCCTTTGGTACGATAGATGGCTAAAATCTAAGATTTTATGACAGTTTTGGACAAGTACGGATCGTCAGGCCAAGTGGTCAAGGAATGTGTTCTCGTTTCGCATATTTCTCCACCAAGCCTTCAAAAATATGTACTACAAAATTGAGGATATTTTAAGAATGTCGAAAAAATCACATGTCTATAAAATAGACTATTTATTGGTACCTAAGAGATCTATTTCTAATAGGTCAAGTTTTTCAACTATTTTTAAATATTCTTAAAAAATACTCTAAGATGTTCGTAATATTAGAAACACAACCGTATATTTTTGTGTCATTTTCAAACCGCATGTACACGTTCGTCCCCATTAGATCTACTCGTCACCTCATCACATCGCCTCCTCTCATCTGAAACTGGACGGGAGAGAGCTTCGTCAATGACGGTCGTTAGGAGGTAGTTTCAGAAATCCTCGGTCGCCATGGAGCAGCTACGTAAACTCGTAACCTTGTCAACGATCTATATTTAGGTTAACGTACTGTCCGCGGCACACCACGGATACACGATAGATCTAAGAGGACGTAGATCTAATCCTTGCAAGTTTTGTTTCGTCGTGAAATTTTCCAATTTAGAACTACCCGATATGTTTGAAAATACGGATCTACATGTGTTCGTCGTAGATCTAATCTGGGTTGATCACGCTGGCACGTCTGAGCATCGGCGCAAATTGAGTTGCCGGCTGCTCCATCTCCTTTTCCACATAGGCAAACAGCCAGTGTTATCGCATGCGGGCTGTGCAAACGGGGTAGAAAACAATTTATGTTTAGTGTCTTGGTTAGCGCATGTGTTGGGCGATGGGATGCTCGGCTACTTTTGATTTTCAGTTCGTATCGTTTGTATCTCTTATGCACCCATGTAAACGTCTAGCATTATACATGCCGTAATATGACATGTACATTTGATTTTAATTATTCTTCTATATTACGATTAGGTTCCATTACGTGTTACCGTCGGTGAGCTTCGCACTTTAGTCAAAAGGAAGAAAAAGGTGGTTTTTATCAGGGGTAAGCATTTTGTGCCAATTTTATTTTATATGCAATTGATATATTGGATGTCGCTAATATGTACAAATATTACAATAAGGTCCTGGAATAAATAGCGAGCATGATTTTGAAGCTTTCCTTAAGTTTGGCAATCGCGTGAAGATGACTGATGAAGAATTTGATTCACGACTAGCCGAGGCTCACATGCCAATAAACCTCTTTTATGTTTGCACCAACAAAAAATCCAACATAGTGAAAAATAAAGCTAATATGGTAAACTATTCTGTACACACGAACTTTTCACATTTATTTGTTTGCGTAAATATGAAATCATTTGTATAACCAGTTGTCAAATCTATGTGCAGTACTTTTCAAGGATCTTCACCATGAAGCATATTGTTACAAACGTTTAATTTCCAGTAGTTATAAAAGTCCATTCCAAAGATGGCAAACTTGCACACGTTAAGTTGATGATGATAGGGATGCAGAAGTGGGACAAGTGGGATCCTAATTTTAGACTCCTAAACTAACTCTAAATTAAGTGGGAGAAGTGGGACAAGTAGGATTTAACAAATCTCACTTATCCCGCTTATCCCACTTAGTTCAGTGTTATTCTAGATGTCTAAAAGAGGAATCCCACTTGTACCACCTCTGCATCCTTAGGTGATGAACAAGTCAATGGTGAATGGAGTACCTAAAGAAGATGCCATGAGTACAACAAACTGGATGGACATTGCGAGGCAGAATGGTATGAGTGTTAACCAGAAATTCATGTTCTGGTTCTGTCGTAACAATGATGGTACTACAAAACTACTGGTTGACCAAGTGTGAAATCAACCTCAAATTCGTATTCTGGTTCTATATTATGCTTATGTACTCTCATGTTTGTGCAACACTTATGTAACGATTATGTCTTACTTAGTTCAGTCTTTATGAAATTATTAAGTAATCATTATTTCACGTTATGTTCACATATGTTAATGTTTCATTTGGGTTTCTCACCGTGAACACATGTTATGGTTTTGCATCTTGGGTAGAACATGTCAATCTGGACTAGGAAACCAAGGCCCAAACCTTTGCTTATGTCAGTGATATTCGGTACGACTCGTGTGCGCCATACACATCCTTTGCGACGTAGTAAAAGTTCTCCAAAGATAGGAACAACACTCCCATTATATGAAGTTGAAAATGTCTAAATTTAATTAAATTCCATATTCTAAAGATCAAATTCGAATAAACCCTAAATCTGGTACAACATTAAAGAATATAAAAAAGTACAAAAAAGATACGAAAAACTGCATAAAAATGGGGAAAACAAAACCACGTAAAAGGAATAACCCTGTAGGCCTCAGTTAACGGTTAAAGGCGGACCACGCACTTCCAAATCTAAATCAACGTCTAATTAATTGCGGAGGCCGTAGTTATCGGCACATCCATTGTCCCTTACAACCCACGACTAAACCTAGGTATCGACACCGCCTCTCACCGCTACCTCCATTCGTAGCACCCCGTCGCCGTCTCTCATTGCCACCTCCCTTCTCCACCCATTCTCATTTGTCGTCCAGGTATCGACGCCGCCTCTCACCACTGCCTCCATTCGTAGGACCCTTTCGCCGTCTCTCATTGCCGCCTCCCTTCCCCGCCTCTTCTCATCTGTCGTCCATGTACTGATACTATGTCTCATCGATTGTTTGTCGTGTACACAAGATGTTCATATAGGTGTTAGGGAAACTGCTATAGATTTAGATGGCGAAACATTAACACATTCTCTAAATGATTCGTACAACATGGAAAATTTAGATGGGGAGATATTTTGTGACTATACAAGATGGGCAGATTTGGTAGCCGGTTTTACAAGCGCGCAACATGTGAGATTTACCAACACTACTTTGTGGTCGATGTTGGACTTGCCACGAATCACGATGCGGGAAAACTTAATCAGATTAATCATTGAGTTGTTCAATCCAGCATCTGGCACCTTCGTCATAAAAGAAGGATTAGGAGAAATAGTAGGTACTTCAAATTATAAAGCAAGGTTACGTTTACGTTTACGTTTTACGTTACCAAGGTTATAAAGCAAATAGTTGTTCAATGAGGACGTAGAATACATTTACGTTTTACGTTACCAAGGTTATTCTGCATTTCAAATTATAAAGCAAGATGGTGAAACTAGTATGCAGAACATACCCGCATGTTCTCTCAGCAATTCAAGTAGTAATATAGTGATAAGAGATTGATTAATGATATAAAGGTAGAGAAGGCGTCTGATGACAACTTCGTCTGCAAAACGGTGCTTGTGCTAATTGGTCTTGTTATAGCCCCATCGACTAATGGAACTATACCTAAGACGTTCTACTGTTTTGTGGAAGACGTTCCTCATAGTTTTCAGATTAACTGGAATTACTTCACACTGAAGTTTCTCATCGATAGTTTGAAGGATAACTTTGTAGGATCTACTATGAGAGCATGGCCCAAAGAAAAACTTGGTCTCTCAAGGTATATATGTTAGTCAAAAAATCATCTGTTTTTTTGCAGTTCCTTTACTGAGAGAAGTTGGTGATCGTTGATGATCCTACTTATATTCCCCATGTGTCTATTCGGCCACTAATGAAGAACTGGACAGAAGAGGAAACAGAAAGGATATGTTCCTATGATTATAAGAATGGTCGAGACCTCCGAAACAACGCTAAAGTGATGGTAGTCAGTTTAATTATTCATTTGATATGCCACCGTACATAGCTTGTTGTTGTATTTATAATTTATATCATTTGTTCATTTTTGTCACATGCAGATCCGTAATAATATTACGGAGCAATATAAAAAAGAGTGTGCAAAAAAATATCAAGGAATGGTGAATAGTCTAGTTCAAACAAACGGGCCAGTAACATGGACATCACATTCGAATCGCATGAGGACATATTTGAAAATTCACATGGACATAAAGATAACACTTATACCCAAGATATGTGTAGAGGTGAGACGACCAATATTTTATGTGTTATTTTGTGTTGATGATCAGGATACTACATTATGAATGAAAACTCAGTACTTAATAATTTTTGTTATGCAAGAGGTTCTAAAAGTGTTAAATAGAAATGGTGTCATATACAAAACAACTAAAGCATCACAGTCGAACAAATGAGGAGATGGTGAAGATGTAAAATCTATTCCCAGTGAATCACAATCAGACAAAGATTCCGTCTATAAACAGGGTAATAAAGAAGCCAAGCTTGAAGACATACTGCGAAAAACGTCGGCTAATTCCGAAGCAGCCCTTGCGGATGATCCTTTTGCAGTTGAAAGTTACATCACACTCTTAAAGGACAAATGTATGCAGAAGACTAAAGTTGACATGTCAATGCATAACACACCAGACCATCTTCAGAAGATGTAGGATACAGAGGAGACTCCATGGGTCATAAATGAAAATGTCAAATCTGCACTGTCATCGGATTTTTGGTACTCAAAAGGACACGCCAAATGGTCCACAGAGCGGTGTCGTACAGAACAATGCACGCAATGATATGACTCCAACCGCGGGGAAGGAAGATGCAACAAAGTGTGCTAATTCTATTGATAGCGGTAAAAAGGAAAAGGACAATAGTCTAAGCAAAAGGAAACGCGTACCCAAGGGTAATAGTAAGTACGGATCCCATTATTTGAGCGACAGAAACAAGTGAAATGTAAAACAAAAAGTATGAAAGGTATAATATTTTATAGATTTCATTACTTATTTTTAGTCAGCAAACAAAATGGTTCAACGCGGTAACTTGTGTGTTTTCATAAATGTTGTGCAGCGATGTTATTTGAACACCATGATATTGGGGAATATTATACTATGTTAACACCTGCTGAAATAGAAGGTGCTGTGAAATATGTTTCAACATTGGCGAAGATCCCCAAAGAAATTGTAAAAAGGGCATACCAGAACACAGATGAGGTCATCTTGTCTTCGTAAGCTCTTAACAACGTTCTTATAAAAGAATGGCTTAGTACTGCTGTAAGTACTACACAAACCTATTATTGTTATTTTACAGCAAAGCAGTATGAACATGCGATCATTGTACAACTATTGTTTTCAGATACTTGATGCCTACATTCTAGAGTTGGCTCCCCGTCTTGACTATGATCGATACATATGTGGACCATTGAGGTCAAACTATCTTATCAATGAAGCCATTAAAATAAACAAAACGAAAAAATACTTGAAAACTTGGAATGTAGAGGATGTGCCAAGACCATGAGCTATATGAAGGGTTATGAATGAATATTTCGCGCGTGACAAGGTAAAGAGTGTTTTTTATAAAGTTAATGTTGTTGTTAACTATTGAAGTGCGACATGTCACATGCTAGTGATCTTATCTTGTTGGCATATTTCCCGCTAAATATACGCGGACAACATTATGTGACAGTTGTAATGCATAACATCAAGAAGGAGTTGTGGATGACTTGGTATTATCTACTCGCATTCAGTTGTGGATGACTTGGTATTATCTACTTTATCATCAAAATCGTGTTCTCTTTTGGTGTTTCACTTACTCTTATTCTTTTGCAGAAAGGACAAGTTGCACTATACATATGGTAGACAAATAAAATTACACCCAAACAATTTCTGACGTCGATTCTTGACCTATTTAACAATATGAAATTAGAAAGCAAGATGATGGGTAAGTACTTGTCAATCATATCACTTTCGTAGTACTGATGTCGTACTTGAATTTTATTTCGTCGTATGGCAGCAACTCATGCGGATTATGGATATTACAATGTATAGAGCGTTGGAACAAAGATCGTATGATTAAGAATATTTCATAGGTTCAGTAAACTATTTTTTGTATAGTCGCAAAAATCAATATGATTACAACTCAATTTATAAACTCTTCTAAATGGTACTACAGACAACAATCAAAAAATCAAGAGGACCTATCGTTGCAACGATTCTTATGTCTAGAAGAAATAAGCTAGAGTCTATGAAAAGGAAAGTCAGATCAGGGATTAATAATAGTACCATGAGAATTTACTAGTGCTTGTAGGTTTCCATACCTGGTGAACTCATATAAGGTTTGTAAAACAGTTTATTGTTTCCATTTTTCGACAACAGTCCGTACTACTTATCATTTATTGTTTTTTAACTATGACATATCGTGTTGTGTCAGGGCTGAAAGTGAAATTATCGATATATGTAGAGTGTGCATTTGGTCCAGACAGGTTTGATTCACACACACATCATCGATATATGTAGAGCGTGCATACGAGGTTTTTTGCACCCCACTCAGGACGGCACACAACATGCATCTATTTCGGTGCACAAGAAAACTTCGGTGAACCCAAAACTATGATATTGTTTGGTTGTTTAACTTGTTTGTTTTGACCCAAATTAGTTGTTCACGTTGAAAAAATTGTTTGTTCTGACCAAGCACCTTTTGAAGTTATTTACCTCATTTCTTACTACATTTTAATATATTTAGCTTGATCTGCATATTTTGGCCAAATCAAACGAGAGTGGCACGAACAACAAACGTATAAGCACGAAAAACGACATAGATATAATATAGAGGCATCCCTTACAACATATAAAACATACATAAAGAGGGGCATATATGCCCACCAAGCAAAAAACATTAAAAACACGGTAAATAATAGTGAACCCTAACACAACAGGGGTTCACTACTTGGACTCTCTCCTCCCTCTTGCTCCCCTCCTCCTCTTTCTCCTCGGTGTTGCCCTCTCTCTTGCTCCATGTTGTACGGGAGAGTGTGCATCCCGTTGGTGGTGGGGAAGATGTTGTCGAAGTTCGTGAAGATGTTGAAGGTGGTGAAGAAGATGGACTCGCACCCACACCAGTAGACCTTGCCGAGGAGACGGTATGCATCGTAGAGGTTGGTGAAGTGCACCATGAGCCATACCACAAGGCCGCCATAGTGATATGGAGGCGGAACATGGCCGGAGAGTCGGGTAGGAGGTGGCGATAGCCAGTGCTAAGGAAGGCGTGGGACAACTCCCTTGAGGACCTCCACCTTGATGTCACACATACTCGGAGGGACCCCTCAACAATGACCCCAGCGGGGTAGGTCATCTCCGGCACGGTGCGAGGCGGACGGAACGTAGGACCATTGAACTGCATGGCAGCAGTGGGCAATGGATCTTGCTTGGCGGTGGGCGATGGATCTTGGTGAAGAAGAAGGGCTTGGCATATTGATGTGATGGATTGTGGGAAAGGATGTTGTGGAGTTTGGGTAGTTTAAGTAGCCGTGGCGCATCGCTTGAACTAGATTGGGCAGTAACTACACGACATGTCGTAGACTAGAAGGCCTTGAACATGTGTTTTGGTGCGAAATGACGCGTGGCCGTATCCATCACACGCATCGTCTCGGTTTCCATGGTCTCTGAATCACTGCTTCGTTAAATTGATGCACTGATTCGGCGAGTCTGAATCAAGCGTAGTCAATGCGTCGCAAATTCTGAAACGAGGACTGCATGCTACGTCGACGTGTCTGCTCAGCTGCGTGCGCATGCATGCATGGTGAGGACAGGGCCTAATATATGAGCCACGGCCCAACGGTCCGTGACCACCGCTCCCAAACAAATCACATGCATGTGTGTAGGAAAAAAAGGTTCATCCAATCAGGTGCAAGATTTCATGTGCCGCGGATCACCAGGAGCTAGCCATCGATAAAATATCTAGCTCACATTATTATTCAGAGGCCGTAAATTCAGGAATCGGCATTATATTTCCTCATATTACTGTATAAGATTTGTAAAACAGTTTATTACCATATAATATTTTGTTTTTATCGTGTTTATTTCGTTTTCTATTTTTTATCTATGTGGTATCGTGTTGTGTCATGGCTGAAAGTGGACTTATATATGTATCGGTGCAACTCGAAGAAACATTAGCAGACTATAAATGTACATCGCAAATTTTCAAATTAACAAATTGTAATTCGAAAGTACTGTCAAAGGACAAACATCAGCAGACATTATATGGCCTCATATTACCCGTACACACACATCACAAATACTTATTTTCACACGAACTACCTAAAAATTAGTTTCGATGGATGATACTTGAAAAATGACTATCCTTGCTGCTGTAGGACATTCCTGCACGAGATGACATACAATGTTAGATAATAAAGTCTAACAAAAATGCAAGCAATATATTAAGCAATTTTTCAAAACCGTACATGGCACTACAATAAAAGTTGGCTTTTACAATGGACGATTTTCGTGGTTGAAGGCCTGTTTTTCGTGGTCAAAGAGTTTTCCGCGACGGATGGCCTTCGTTGTAAAAGCCCGTCACAAATGAATTAACCACGATTTTTTCGACCGTGGTGGATCGCACCCTTCAGCCACGAAAACATGTTCCGTCGTTGATTTGTTCATAGCTGCGCTGACTGCTGACATCATGCAAACTGCCACTTGGCCGCCGCCGTTAGCGGCCGGTTACCACCGTTAACGGTCATAGAAACCATGGAAGAAGTCAGGCCCAGCCAAGGCCTGCTAAATACTAACTGGGCCGGCCATCAGGGGAGCCCAATAAGAAAATGGCCTGTTACTGTTTTGTCCTACACTGTTTGAAATGGGCCTAAAAATGCAGCCACAAGCGGCCCGCGAACTTTCAGGCCCGATTCTATTTTCGGTCTACAGAAGGCCCATGTTGGTCCAACACTATGCAACCCATTAGGAGTCTGCGCCAAGTCGCTCCTGTAAACATAAGGCTTGTGGTCACCATCATCAAGTATCGTAGCCTATCGATCGCCATGGCGGCCCTTCTCGAGATGGCCTACATCGTTTCGCCTATTACTATTCTGGCCTTTTACTGTTCTGGTCTTTATCTATTCAGGCCCACAAACGGCACTTTACTGTTCTAGCCTGATAAATTTGTCGGCTTATTACTATCCTCGTCTGGAAATTTCTCGGCCCGTACTATTTAGGTTCCTCACTATTCTGGCCTTTTACTGTTGCGGTCCTTTACTATTGAGGCCCGCTACTATTTTGGCCTATTACTGTTCTATGATTTTTGTAGTTTCTTGCCTATTACTGTAATGGGCTGTTTCTGTTCTGGCCTGCTACTGTTATGGCATGTTACTGTTACGGCCTATTACTATTATGGCATATTACTATTACGGCATGTTAGGCCTGTTACATTTACGGCATGTTACACATGCGGGTTGGCCCGTTACGTTTATGACCTTTTACAGTTTCATCATTTCTAAAGCCCATGCCAATATCATAAAACGTGTATAATAATCCAGCATTTTTTACTGTTCGTCGTTGGCAGAATACACGATAGGCTAATAACAAAGCACGGTAATGTTTCCTAATTGACCCGCCTGGCGTAGTTACCATAACGACTACCGCAATGTGTGGATGGTATCAACTAAATGTCTATATGGCCTACGCGAGTTATCTAGATATTACATCAGCTACAAACTTCTTAAAATTATTACATATTATCAACTCAGTGGAAAGAAAAATCGGCATTTCAGTTGACAATGAACTTGATAGAAGAGTCCTCAATTTTCTTTCTCAATCGATCACCTGCATCTTCCATTGATTGTGACAACTACATTGGAGGAGACATGATCTTGCATCCCCCTCTTTGGGGGGGGCTAGCAATAATTGCAGTCTAAAACTAAGTAATAACAAGTTAATACATCAAACAAGACAAACTACTCATTTGACTGATATGACAGGAGCTATGAACTAGAGTTCACAACTAGTCAATGGTTCAATTATTGACCAACGCGTCAAACAAACATGAAAAGCAAGCGCGCATTAAACAAGTGCGACTACCGTGAAACGAGCAATCAAAAAATGTGTGTGTGTGGCTTAGAATTTCAGCAGATATAAACTAGCCAGGTCATTTTGAACAAATATATATGGAAGCAGTTTTATACCCTAAAATGAAAGAGACGTTGGATGATTTGGAATTTGCGCTGAGCTACAAAATGGCATGCAGTTACTATCATAGCGAATAATGAACCAGATAGAAATTATAACCGCATCATACGTGAACCTGTAGAGCAGGAATGTAAACCACAAAGGAACTATATATTGTAGAGGATAGTTATGTCGTGACTTAGGATGAACCAGACCCAAAACCAGATGTAAGATATAATGGCGTCGCTCGTGAACCTATAGAACGGGATAAACAAGCATTAGACAAGTGTGCCTAGAATGAAATGAGCAATCAAACAAAATGTTTCTTAGAATTTTAGCAAATATATATGAAAGCAGTGGCATCTCGTGGAATTCATAGAGTCGTTGGGTGACTCAGAATTTGCGGTGAGCTACACAATGACATGTAGTTACTGTCATAGCTAAAAATTAACCAGATAGAAATTATAATGGAATCATAAGAGAAATTCTAGAGCAGGAATGCAAACCACGAGTGAGCTACGTAGTAGAGGATAGTTATGTTGTTTCTCAGGACAAACCAACGCCAGATAAGGAAGTAATGGAATCCCTTATGAACCTGTAGAATAGGCTATGCAAACCAACATGTTCATTGTTCCATTTTGAGCTCTATGCAAGAAAAAGGAAATAGTTCGTGATGCATCTTTTCAAAGAACCAGATGGCATTACGGTAACAACAAAATTATAATCGAATTAGTACAAAGAGTTTAAACGGCTACTACAGGATAGTAGAACGATGCCAATGAGGAAATAATAGTAGGAACTGATCTCATGACGAACTAGATAGATTCAGCAACTGTATAGCAGGGAATCCACACTAACATTTTCCACTGACTACATATTTTGCTTGAATTACACGGTAGTAGGCAATTACTATTGTATGGAGTAGCTAAGAACATGTGCATGACAAAATAACACATATGTGCATGACTTGAAATTTGTAGAGCAGCGAATGCAAACCAACATGTCTAATGACCTTGCATGTACTAGCACGAAGAACAGGCATGCCCAGTGACTTGTATGTACTAGCAAAACACAAAGACCAGCCATACCGCTGACAAAACAAAAACGGAGTGGAGATTTGGTTAACATTGGTCGGAGAGGCGTCTAAGCATCGTCGGTACCATGCGAGTGGCATCCAGGTCACTGAGGGTGCTGCGGTTGCGGTGGCTGTTGGCGTCAGGGAAGCAGATCTTGGGCGGTCGATGCCGGCTTGAATGCGGTGGATGAGAGCATCGCTGAGGTAGATCCGGTGCAGTGAACGGCGACGGTTGTGCAGCTGGTCTGGAGCGGTGGACATGGAACTCTTTGAACTAGATCACGCCTGGTGGACACCGGTGAAACGGATCCAGTACGGTTGGGTAGCTTTCGGAAGCGAAGAAGCAGAGCTTGGGCGGTCGATGACACCATCGGTATGGTGAAAGACACTGCAGCTCCTAGATCTGGTGGGTGAGCGTCGGCGAAGCGGCTGGGCGGCGGTGCACGAGACCGCAGCTCAAGCCAGTGCGCGTGGTGGTCGTGGAGGGGACAAAGGAGCTTGGGATTTTTGGGAGGACCAGCAGGAAAAATTGGGGGAATCGGGTCCATAGAGGTGACAAAAAAATTACGATCGTGCCCCCGAGCTACCGTCTTTGGCATGCCCATTTGTCGTATGAACAATGGGTAGATTTGCAATTTTAAATTCTAAGGTTTTTGAAACGGAAGGGCGCGAAATGCTTCAATGTTGGTGTGTGGTTTTGCCGCTCGATTGAGAATTTGAATTTGGCTAGCACCCATCTAATAATAATAATAGAGAATTGGTACTCCCCCGATCGGTGGGATAGTTTGGCTCAAAGTTTTTGAAATGGTGGGACGGGAAATGCTTGGTAGGTGGGTGATTTTGCCGCTCGATTGAGATTTTGAATTTGGCTAGCCTCCATCTACTAATAGAAAAAAGGTAGTATACCGTACGCTATTTGTCCAGGAATTCAAGGCCGAGAGTCACATCAACTGATCATCCATAAATAATTTTTCGCACAGAAACTTGGATACCTTCCATTGACACAGCATAGGCGGTAAATTTTGTCGCTTGACTCAGATTTTAAATTTGGCTAGCCTCCATGTAATAATATAAAAATGGTACTACCTCGGTGGGTGATTTTGCCTGAAAGTGTTTGAGACAGAGGGGTGCGAAATGCTTCGGGGTTGGTGGGTTATTTCCCGCTCGATTATGATTTTGAATTTGGCTGCCGGCCAAGTTTTTATTACTAGAAAAAGGTTGTGTAGGTCGAACGCCATCTGGTCAGGAATTTAAGGCTAGACTCACATCAACTGATGCCTCCGATTCAAACGGGGTAGGCGGTAGGTTTTGGCGGTCGACAGTGATTTTGAATTTAGAGATTGTCCAAAGAATAATTAAAAAATAGGCCATTCTCCCTCTATTTCAGGGATCCAAGTCAGGGAGAGTGATTATCAACCACGCGTATGAAAATGTAGATCTCCGATACAAGAATATTTTATTAACATAACAACAAACAAATGTCTGAAGTAGCTCTGATTCAAGCATGTGAAAATGGTGTGCAACCAAGGTCTACTAATTATTTAGGTGTCGGCATAGACTCTTCTACAGGAAGCACTAACTAAATGGCAGTACTAATTCAGATCAAATAAAAAGCCTACTGCGAAACAAATACTCCTACTACAACAAACTATCAAAACACAAAGACCAACTAAAGTATATGTAAAACACATAAAACAAGATTTTATCACGCATACACTACTATATAGAGAACACCATTTCATCATATAAAACAATGTTTTATCAGACACACATAGGCCCCCAAAATGAATAGACAACTCTAATATTCCAGCCCCTGCCGCTGTGACTGCAGCACAAACAGAGGTGCCGCCATAGTTCGACCAGCTACCAAAACAAACAAATATCAGACTGTAGGTCCAAATAACACAACCTGGGCAAACACATGCTTGCCAAACAAGCCTTGCTTGTTCATCCGAGTGTTATTTTCATCTCCTTGATGTTGTAGTCTGAATCAGTTATGTTGGTGACAAGACTTCCTTTTCGTTTCTTTGATTTAGCACTCTCAATCACGTCGGTTGCTGAAGGAAATGAACAAAATGATCAGCAAAATCATAGGTGTAAAAAAATGCAAGGGTTGCACATGAATGACTGCACTAACTAGGTGTCATAATGTAGGGAAGTAAAGTACACCAACGTTTACGAGATCTGGTCTTCTTAGACTTCATGTTGCTGAGATCTAATTCGAATACTCCCTCCTTCGCCCATATAACCACAATTTCTCTATCCTCAATTGCGCAGAGTCACCTTACTGCATCTTTCCCACCATATGCCCATGATTTCTCAAGGCCAAGGAGAGTATCCAACTCAACCTTTATATGAGGCACACAAGCTTCCCATTTGCATGTTGATAATCTTGCACTAGACCACGTGTTTAGAGTGAAGTCTCTTATAACTGCAAGGGCAACATCTCATTATACCCCTTAGCGAGGACAAAATTGCTTCTGGAAATATCACATGTCTCATGGGGGCACTCAATATAACACAATTTTGTTGTCACGTTTTTGAAGGCAATTATATATCTGGAGTTCATTATTGGCCAGTACAAAATGTCCCCTATGAGAGTTGACGGCCTGCGATCAATCTTAGCTAGCATCTCAGCAGGTTCAAGCCCGTCCTCCCATTTTCCTAACTCTGATGAGTACCTCTGCACCAATGTTTGGTTACCATTGGTTACTATCCAAACAACCCAGAAAATTGCTGCAATAGTGTGAAGACAATTGCCCATGATTTCTCGAATAGAGAATTGTGCCGCTATCATACTCACATCTCTGCCAAATTGGTGGTTCTGGTATCACCCTTTCACTTCCACTGATTGGATCAAAGGCCTTTATCATGTTAGACCCTTACGGATAATGAAGTAGCACACTACCATTGTGGCATCCGAGTACATATGGTTTGTAGGCTTTATGTACTTCCACCAGCCTGTTCAGCTTCTGGAAGATGGATTGGTCAAGATGATGATCTGTTAATAATCGAGCGTCCTTGGAGCTGTTGGTGAAAAACCCAAATAACAGCATTCCTCTGTTGTGTGACAGGGTTAGACTTTTGAAATCGTTGCTTCCCATGAAGTCCATCCAACATTTATGGGCGACTGATGCCCTCAGTATGCAGGATGGGTGGGGAGGAAGCCCAACAAAAATATGACCAAATACATCGCCTGGCAAGTCATTGATTGTTGCATATGTTCTTCCACCGAAGCTGGTAGGATGATGCAAATAGCACAAGTGCATCATCAGAATTAAGTAAACAACACAATGCACAATGCACAACCCTCAAAAAATAATTAAGTAAACACCACAATGCATCATATAATTTGACGGAAAAATTTATCATCGAAATTTCCTAAACTGCACGCATCTGAAAAACTACCTAAAAAGCAGAGTATGTCAGCAAAATAACCTAAACAGCACAAGGAATCAACCAGAGTAGTACGAAAGCACCGCAAAATGCTTCAGCATGTCGGAACTGGGCAAAGGGAATGAAGAACTTTTTTTAGGTCACCGGCGAGGATAGAAAGGCCCCTACCTGAATTTTCTGGTTTTATCATAAAGAAGGAGAGAAAAAACGGATGCAGCTTCAGTGACTTGGTGAACCCAAGTCTCATGGTGACTTGCCCTAGGATCCACCTTCCATCTTAGATCAAACGTATGATAGTAGCTCAGATTTTGAACTAAAAAGTAAAACTATTCGAAAAAATTGACAAAAAATCAGTAAATCATCGGTGCCTAGGTTTGAATCCTATGAAAGTTTCATCCCATTCGATCACTAGTTTGTGATTAAATAGATTTTTGTGTTCCCAGTACTACTAGTTTAAACTAATATCCACCGTGTTTAGAAAAAACCCTGGAGTAGAATACACAAAAGAGGGAGGAAGTCAGGGAGACAAAATCCAACGCAGAACTTACAATGGGGTCGACGAGTTCTGAGCAGCTAGAGAATACGCCACGGACGAATGACGAGCCACAACCGTTGATGCTGAAGAAGCATGACCACGAGCTGGCGCACTCCGAGCATTCCACGCAGCTGTCACTTTGGCAGCGGTAGCCAACATAGCCAAATTTGTCTGAGCAGCAGCCGATGAGGATTTCGACTGCGCCTCCACCGCTTTCCAAGAATCACTCAACACTGCCCAAGACTCTGATGCGGTACAAGCATCGGCCTCCGCATCCGCTTCACATGTATCCGCTGGTGCTGCTTCAGCATCCACCTCTGCTTTACAAGCATCCGCCGACGCAGCAAATGCATCCGCCAATGCTGATTCCATTTTTTGTAAATGGCACCATCTTATTTAGCTCGCAATGCCCAAAAATAAATGCATTCTATCCATCAGAAAGCCCGTAATGGCTAGAGGTTGGGGACGTACATACCAGCGAACGGCGGTGTGGTGGTGTTCAATGGTGGAGCGGCGGGAACGGTCCGGACAAGGGAGGGTGATGTCTACGCACTTTTATTCTTGTAGACAGTTGTTGGGCCTCCAAGTGCATAGGTTTGTAGAACAGCAGCAAGTTTTCCCTTAAGTGGATCACCCAAGGTTTATCGAACTCAGGGAGGAAGTGGTCAAAGGTATCCCTCTCAAGCAACCCTGCAATCAAGATATAAGAAGTCTCTTGTGTCCCCAACACACCCAATACACTTGTCAGGTGTATAGGTGAACTAGTTCGGCGAAGAGATAGTGAAATACAAGTGGTATGGATAATTATAAGTGGTAACGGTGCCAGAAAATAGCTTTGATGGCGTGTGGTTGACGTCGGAAGAGACTAAAGGCAATCTAAAATAAAGATGGAAGCAAGCAAACATGTAACAAATCTAGTTGCAAACGGTGTTTCAATGCTTAGAAACAAGGCCTAGGGATCATACTTTCACTAGTGAACACTCTCATATAAATATCTTCTCTTTATGATACTACTCTGAACTACTCTCCGGTTGGACACTCTAATCCATGGTAGGGCTATAACAGCACTCCTCAAAGTCCGCTTTCCCCATCTAGGTAACCCCAGACTGTCACCTTGAGCGCTAGATGGTTCCAACAAAGACCACAATTTCATAGAGACAACCAACTCAAAATATAACTCATAACAAGTATTTGTAATCTCTAGCCTAAGTGCCACCAGGGTGTGCATGCTGTCACTTTCACACACATGGGGAGAGCAGAGATCTGTTAAAGCACTTGAGTAGCAAGGTAGATCTACTTGATTACAAAGCTCATGATCACAATACGATCATGCATAGAGAGAGAGATGAACACATAGCTACCGGTAGAACCCTTAACCTCGAGGAAGAACTACTCCCGCATCATCATGGGAATCAGCAACGGCGATGGAGATGGTGGTGGAGATCGATGGAGATGGCTCCGGGGGCACTTCCCCGTCCCGGTAGGGTGCCGGAACATAGACTTGTTGTCCCCCGAATCTCCCTTTCGGTGGTGGCGGCGCTACGGAACTTTTCGTGGCTGGAGGCTAGATTATTTAGGGTTTCTGCATCAGAGGCTTCTTATAGGCGAAAGGGCAAGGTCGGTGGGCGCCCGAGGGGCCCACACCACCTGGTGGCGTGGCCAGGGGGACCCACGCCACCCTATGGTGTGGCCAGCCCCTGGCCCCTCTCGTCTCGTCTTCTGGCTCTGTGAGTCTTCCGGTAAAATATTGACTTTGGCTTTTATCCGGTCCAATTCCAAGAATATTTCTTTGTTGGCTTTTCTGGAACCAAAAACAGCAGAAAACTGGCAACTAGCACTGTGGCATCTTGTTAATAGGTTAGTTCCAGAAAATGTGTAAAAATACTCCAAAGTGTGGAAAAAACATAAGAAAGTAGATATAAAACAAGCATGGAACATGAAAAATTATAGATACGTTAGCAACGTATCAGAGGGAAGCCAGCCGGAGAAGATGACGATGGGGTCGAGGGGCACACAACTGAGCTTCCTCGAACTCGAAACTAACTTTCGCCCCACTATATATTTTTTTCACGAACCCCGCTTTTTTAGGGGAAACCCCCGCTGTATTAATAGTAGAAACCCCACGACTAATACAAGTTTGTGCACTTGTGTTGCTCAGTTTCCCGCCTATAGACATCAAGTTTGTGCACTTATTAGTGTGATACAATGAATTGCTGGGTAAAATATTCTAGGTGGTAGAAGCCTGCCCTTTCTATGACATCAAGATCTAGAGTTCAAACATCAACCTGAAATTCCACAATCTACAACTACAAGTTTTGGTTTACTACCAGAAACATGATAACAAATCACTTGCAACTTGCATTAAAATCATCATTAATAGATCTCAGAAGGAAAAATTGAAAGATAAAAGACCACTGCAAGTTCGAATAAGATGACTGTTGTTGCCAAATATAGTCACATAAAGCCAGGTCCAATATATATGTCATAATAGTACATCAAATATATATAGATTTGTGGACACCACACACCAGCAGAGCAAGAAAAATAGTTATAGTACCTGACTTAACAAACAGTCATCCTCACAAGAGACCCAAACCCTTCAAAAATGAAAGTAGAGCGGTCAATATGGTTTACAGATTTCCTCATCTTTTGCAGGATCAGGATTGTATGGGCATGGATAATCTATAATTTATGTCAGGGTCTCATCTACTTCTAGAGTCGAATTGAAAAGATTGTCAGCTGGCATTCCCACCTGTTCCAAGATCCGGTCGTACACCTGGCTAAGCAGCTCGTCACCATCCACATCAGGCAACTCGGGAACTAAGTTGTTAGTCATGAACTTTTGAAAATCAACAGCAGCATCATGAGCAACTGAAATTGATGTATTCCATCCTGCAGTCAAATCAGCTATCTGCTTAGTGGATGTGGACACTTCTTCCTTCAGGTGCCTAATCTGTTCGTCCGGGTGTTTCACTTTCTCTTAAAGGCACGAAATCATGTGTCTATGAGCTTTGTATTTCTCTCGAGACAGGAAATTGTCAAATCCTTGTAGTGACCAGCACCATTACACCATGAGCAATATGAGTAAGGTGGAAACTACAGATAATAAATCCAAAATTAAACCAGATTCTCATTTCAAAAAAAAATAAACCAAATTCTCGTTTCACAAAAAAATCCAAATTCAGCTGCACACATCGTGCAAGCTCCACAGTGGTACCATAGAGGCATATTGCCCAAACATGGGAAACAGAACCGACATGAAAAGGGCCGTACTTTAGGGTTTGCCTTCTTAGCTGGCATATGAGCAGTCCTGGCCTTAGTAAGTGGCAACATATCATAATGACTTTGTTTCTGCAAATCATGATGCAACAAAAATGATCAGTATATTTTAGGGGACATTTTAAGTAATAAAGCGCTCTTTATCAAAAAAAATGTTTTCGGGGACAAAGCATAGGTTACTGAAATTCCATTAAAGCAGCTGGATACATAAAAACACTTGTCACTCGATAATGCCTCCTCTACGGGTGGGACATGCGCATGATGCTAAATGAAATGCAGCAAAACCAGTAAATTTTAGGAAAGAACAAATCAACTTCGCAATGCAAAGAAGGTTACATGCATTAATCTAATGTCAAGGATTGGGCGTGCTCCCCTTTAACAAAAAATATAATTTAAAGAACTCAGCAATGCAGGACACCAGCAAACAACAATCTGTTTATGAACGATATTGATACATTGCAAATGTATCTATAATTTTTGATGTTCCATGCTTGGTTTTATCCACTTTCTTGTGTTTTGTACACACTTTGGAGTACTTTTCATATGATTTCTTGGACTAACCTATTAACAAGAGCCACAAAGATTGCTCCTGTTTTAGCTGTTTTTGGTTCCAGGAAAGTCAAAAAATGAATATTCTCGGAATTGGATGGGACAAAAGCCAAAGTGCCTATTTTTCCAGAAGTCATCAGATGCTAGAATACGAGACAGAGAAGGGCTGGGGGCTGGCCACACCACCTGGCCACGCGGCCAGGCCTGGCCCACGCCAGGGGGTGGTCTGGCCGACCCCAGCACCCCCTCAGCCTCTCCTTCTTCCTATATATTGCCCTCGGAATGAAAATCCTAAGTACCCAATCAAAAATCCACGAAAGAGTCTGTTGCCGCTGTCATCTCCATCCCTAGATCGGGAGGGATCTGAAGCTCTTCCCGGCATCCTGCCGGAGAGGGGAATTCACCCTGGAGTCCTTCTTCATCATCATGCAAGCCTCCGTGTGATGCGTGAGTAGTTCATCTTTGGACTACGGGTCCATGTAGTAGCTAGATGGCTGGTTCTCCTCCTTTGTGCTTTCATGTCTAGATTTTGTGAGCTCCGTTCATGATTAAGATCATCTATTTGTAATTCTGCATGTTGTGTTTGCGGGGATCCGATGGATATTGAGATGCTATTTCAGATTGATTATTGATTCTATCATGTCTTTGTTATTTGTTATCATGCATGCTTTCCGTTGTTAGTAGCTATCTTGGCCAAGTAGATGCTAGCAACTCCAATAGTTTGTATTTATGCTCGATAGTGGGTTCATGCCTCTGTAACTGGGAAGTGATGTAAATCTCTAAGGTACTAGATGTGCTGTTGCTACTAGGGAGAAAACAACAATCCTTTGTTCATAGAACAATTGTATTGTTTACTTTATACGCAATTCGTAAAGCAATGCTTGCAACTTAATACTGGAGGGGGTTCGGATGATAACCTAAAGGTGGATTATTAGTCATAGATGCAGTTGGATGGCGGTCTATGTATAATGTTGTAATGCCCAATCAAGATCCAAAGGAGTCAAGATGATTAGTATATTCATGTATTGCTTTCTCGATGTTTGTCAATTGCCCCGCTGTAATTTGTTCACCCAGCATGTTATCTATCTTAAGGAGAGCCACCTCTAGTGAACTATGGACCCTGGTCCTTTCTTTTACATACAATCTACAAACTGTTTACGGCTTTGTGTTTACTTTCTGCAAACTATTACTTCTTTCCATTCGATACATTCAATCCTTTGTTTTCAGCAAAACTGGTGAGATTGACAACCCCATCGCAAGTTGGGGATAGAGTTCTGTGGTTGTGTTGTGCAGGTCTCCACGTTCTGTCAGCTGCACCGGTAGCGCCTTCACGCTCAAGCTACACCTTTGGGGTGTTTCCTTGCTCCTACTGGATTGATAACCTTAGTTTCGTACTGAGGGAAAACTTGCTGTTGTGCTTATCATACCTTCCTCTTGGGGTTCCCCAACGAGCTCGATATATTTTGGGCCATCAAGCATATTTTCTGGCGCCGTTGCCGGGGAGTCAAGGACATCTTCACAAGGGGAGTCCCTCATAACCAATCTCTTTAATTTGTTATTTTTGTTTTGCTTAGTTTATTTTTTTCTTTGTTTGCTTGTTTTGTTATCAAAAACTCAAAAAAACTAGTTTTACTAGATTGCTTTCTTATTTGAAAACACAAAAAATGTCTACTCTTGAAAACACTAAGTTGTGTGACTTCACTAGCACCAACAACAATGATTTTATGAGCACACCTATTGCTCCACCTGTGCCTGAAGATACTTTCTTTGAGATAAAACCTGCTTTACTCAATCTTGTTATGAGAGAACAATTTTCTGGTAATGGTAATGAAGATGCTGCTGCCCATCTAAATAACTTTGTTGAACTTTGTGAGATGCAAAAGCATAGGTATGTAGATGGTGATATTATTAAGCTGAAATTGTTTCCTTTCTCTTAGAGAGGAAAAGCTAAAGAATGGTTGAATTCCTTAACTAGGCATAGTATTGATTCTTGGACTAAATGCAAAGATGCTTTCATTGGAAAATACTATCCTCCTGCTAAGATTATATCTATGAGAAGTGAAATAATGAAGTTTAAAAAATCTGATAATGAACATGTTGCTCAAGCTTGGGAAAGAATGAAATCTTTGGTTAAGAATTGTCCCACTCATGGACTAACTGCTTGGATGATCATCCAAACTTTTTATGCAGGATTGAATTATTCTTCAAGGAACCTATTGGACTCTGCTGCTGGAGGTACCTTTATGACCATCACTTTGGGTGCTGCAACAAAACTTCTGGACAATATGATGGTTAATTATTCTGAATGGCATACTGAGAGACCTCCACCAGGTAGGAAGGTAAATTATGTTGAGGAAACTTCCTCCTTGAGTGATAAGATTGATATTATTATGTCTATGCTTGTGAATGGGAAAGCTCATATTGATCCAAATAATGTTCCTTTAGCCTCTTTGGTTGCTCAAGAAGAGCAAGTTGATGTGAACTTCATAAGAAATAACAATTTTGGCAATAATGCTTATAGGAACAATTTTGGTAACAACAATTATAAGCCATATCCTCCCAACAATGGTAATGCTTATGGAAATTCCTACAACAATAATAGGAGTGCACCCTCTGAACTTGAAGTTATGCTTAAAGACTTTATTAGTAAACAAACTGCTTTCAATAAAACTATTGAGGAAAAACTCTTTAATGCTGAAAGAAATATAGCATCTTTGGCTAAAGCTCAATCTTCTTTGAATAAAATGGCTGCTAAACCTGAAACTAATGATAATCCCTTTGCAGCTACTAATGCTATTGATACACTGCAAATGTATCTATAATTTTTGATGCTCCCTCCTTGGTTTTATCCACTTTCTTGTGTTTTGTCCACACTTTGGAGTACTTTTCATATGATTTCTTGGACTAACCTATTAACAAGAGCCACAGTGCCAGCTACCTGTTTTCTGCTGTTTTTGGTTCTAGGAAAGTCAGAAAATGAATATTCTCGGAATTGGACGGGACAAAAGCCAAAGTGCCTATTTTTCCAGAAGACTCCAGGAGCCAGGATACGAGACGGAGGAGGGCCAGGGGCTGCCACACCCCCTCCCCCCCTCCCAGGCGCGGGCTGGGCCTGGCCGCACCAGGGCATGGTGTGGTAGCCCCAGGCACACCCTCAGTCTCCCTCTTCGCCTATAAGAAGCATTCTGACCTAAAAACTTTGGGGGGGTCGATGTTTTACCATGAAAAGTTCCGCTGTGCCGCCGCCACCGAAGGGGAGATTCAGGGGACAGAAAGTCTCTGTTCCGGCACCTTGCCGGCACGAGGAAGTGCCCCCAGAGCCATCTCCATCGATCTCCACCATCATCTCCATTGACGATCCATGTTTCCTCCATCTATGAGTGAGTAATCCCCTGCTATAGGCTATGGGGATGGTAGGGATTGGATGAGATCGTTCATGTAATGGCATCAGATTGTTAGGGCATGGTGCCTAGTATCTTTTATTAGTGCTTTATGATTTTGTTGCGACTTGTTGTGCTTAATGCTTGTCACTAGGGCCCGAGTGCCATGATTTCAGATCTGAACATGTTATTGATTCATTATGATAGTATTTTTCTTAGTCTTATCTACAAGTTGTATACACACGTTGTTGTCTGGAACCTATGGCCCCGAAGTGACAGAAATCGGGATAACCAGAAGGGAAAGGCTTTGATGTGAGGATCACATGTGTTCATGGAGTGTTAATGCTTTGCTCCGGTGCTCTATTAAAAGGAGCACCTTAATTGCCAGTAGTTCCCTAGAGGCCCCGCTGCAAACGGGCTGGTAGGACAAAAGATGTTGTGCAAGTTCTCATTGCGAGCACGTATGACTATATATGGAACACATGCCTAGGATTGTCTAGTACTTGGATGCTTTATCTTATTTATCTGCAATTGCCCTATGTTCTGATTGCTATGTGAATTGTCTTGTCCATGCAACGCCCGTCCATCCATCCCTATGCTTACCGAACTCGAATCCCACTGTTACTACTTTTGTTACTACTGTCTTTGCTTTACTACTGCTGTTACTTTGCTATTCCTACTACAAAACTGTTGCTACTGATAAATTGCTGTGAGCAAGATTGTTTCCAGGTGCAGCTGAATTGACAACTCAGTTGTTAAGGCTTATAAATATTCTTTGGCTCCCCTTGTGTCGAATCAATAAATTGGGTTTCACTTCCCTCGAAAATACTGCGATACACCCCCTATACTTGTGAGTCATCAAGACTATTTTCTGGGGCCGTTGCCGGGGAGCATAGCTTTATTTATCAAGTTCACTTGGATTCACTATTATTCAAGCTAAGTTTATCTTTCTCCTTGTTTGCTTGTTTCTTTATCCAAAATACAAAAAAATTAGTTCCTACTCTAGTTGTTATTTTCGTTGGTCTGTTATTGTCTTGCTTTATCATGCTTGTTGGCAATGGTTGGTTTCTTTGAAACTGAAGCTTATTGGCAAGGTGGGTTCACAGAAGATCAAAAATATTATTATAAGGAACACCGCTTGTCACAAAAAGGGGAACACTTATGGGAACAAATTGATAGATTGTATACCATTGCTAGAAACGTGTGCTCTACTTATAATGTTACTTATTGTTGTGATGAGTCTTATTGCAGAAAGAGGTATAAACACCTCCCTTTTCAATGTGAGTATAGTGATAATGATACCATATCTTCCTATGCTAAAGGAATTTATGACTTTTATGATGCGGAACAAATTGAAGAATTTATTGCTTGAAAGGGTGCTTTTGAACTTTCTAGTTTGCTTGAAAATATTGATGATTCACCTTATAAGTATGAGGTTTATGGTATACTTAAATTTTGCTTTGATAATTACAAGGAAGAAAATAGCTATATTCTTGAATATATGAATATATGCTTTCCACAAATGGAAGATACTAATGCCTTGCAGGATCCCATGGAAGAAGAAATTGATGAACCTGAAATCTCATTAGATGAAAAAGAGGAGGAGAGTGATGAACAAAAGGAGGAATAATGGATTAGCTACCCATGCCTACCTTCTAATGAGAGTAACTCTTTATCCCTTACATTATTTGATTGTCCTCCATGCTTACCAAAGGAGGATGAATGTTATGTTCCTGAGGATTCTTTTGAAAATGTTTATGATAAAGCTCTAGTGCTTGTAGATCATGAAAAGCATGCTTTATGTGATAGTTATATTGTTGAGTTTATTCATGAGGCTACTGAAAATTATTTTGAGAGAGGAAAATATGGTGGTAGATGTTTTCCTGGTATTGAAACACCTCTCTATGTGCTGAAAGTTTTGAAGTTACTCTTGTTTCATCTTCCTATGCCTGTCACTTTGTTATTTGCTTACATGATTCCTATGCATAGGAAGTGGGTTAGACTTAAATGTGTTTTGAATTTGCTTCTTGATGCTCTCTTTTACTTCAACTCATATTTCTTATGAGAGCATTCTCTCAAACTTTTATGCCTGAAGATGATAATATGTCTATTATTCTTGGGAGACCTTTTCTTAAATACTGCAGGAGCTGTTATTAATTGTAATCAAGGGAAGGTGACCTTCAATGAACACATTGTCTATTTCCTCAAGAAGATTGAAAGGACTTATGGTTTGAATTCAATTGAACATGTTGAGGGCATTCAAGTTGGAGAAATATATTGTCCCATACGAAGAGAAAAAATTTGAAACTATTATGATTGGGACCATTGCTATCAAGGTTGAGGTAACATAATCATTAGTGGGATACAAAGTTTTGTATCCTATGGAATTTTTTTGGTAACAAGACCTGATCAACCTTGTTATCAAAATGATTTCATTGAACAAAACAATGTTTTCACCATGATTATCTCCGCTTACTTTGATTCTATCCATTTTTAGTTTTTGCTTACGCCTAACTTAAAGGCGTTAAAGAAACGTACTTATTGGGAGATAACCCAAAAGTTTTAGATGAGTCTTGGAAGTTATTACTTCTGTAATAACCACTCCTTATCCTTTTTTTTGGTTTTTGTGCCAAGAGTAACCTCTAATGAGAGAGAAGTAATGATTGGGAAAGTTGCTGTCCCGAAACAGATTTCTATGCTTCACCGTACAAATTCGTGTAAAATCTCTGAACGTCGTTTTGAGGCGTGAATTTTTGTGCTTCTGCCCCAGGTTGTTATCTAACTTTCGTTAATTCAACACTTTTTGATTTGAGCAACAGAAGGTCTTCGAAAAAATTCGTCTTTACCAGCTGGTCTGTTTTGACAGATTTCTGCCATTTTCTGCATTTGCTTCTTGTTGGTTCCTTCTTGAGTTCTTTTGGGGAATTGAGCTTTTTGAGGGAAGTGCTACAGTATCTAGTGTTCTAATGGAAGTTTATTTGGTATTAGAACTGAACCTTAAGACTTATTTATCTTGAATGCACTAATGTTGCTAATAAAGATTGTGTGAAATTTTGTATATAGGAAAATTTTCAGGTGTATGGAAGGAATGAGTAATGAGATGAAGGATGGACTAAAGCTCAAGCTTGGGGATGCCACGCGTGTCACCCCAAGAAATATCCAAGAAGTAAAAGCGTGAAAGCTTGGGGATGCCCAAGGCATCCCCTTCTTCATCAATAAAAATCCCAGGTTTCTTCCAAACATTTCATTTTTATTGTTTCATGCACCGTTGTGTTGTTCTTGGAGCGTCTTATTTTTCATTTTGGTTTTGTTTTTTAGTTTGCATGGTTTTCTTAGTTTGCTGAATAAATTGGTTGGACCTCCTCTTTCATACTTTGGTGTTCAAATAGTTTGGTTTGGTTTGGTTTGGAAAAGAGTAGGAAAGTTCATGCTTAAGTGGTAAAGAGAGCATGTTTTTGACTATGGCCTATGCTTTGTCATGCCATGCTTGATATTGTTTTGGCTTTATGCTTAGTATTCTTTGATGTAGCATGACTTGTTATAAACAATTGAGATTGCTTAATGTGCCTTGGATGAATCATGCGTTGTTTTAGCATATTAAAGCATAGTATAGTGGTATTCTCCTTTGATGCTTTATTTGGGTTGACTTGGCGCATGCTCACACCATGTTATGACTATCTCAAGTCACCATAAGCCTTTATGATCCTTTAGTCTTCAACTTGTAGTATCACTTTATGCTTTTGATTAATGATGTTTTGTCGCTCTGCATGATTATGGCCATTATTGCTCTCTCGTTTGTCGCTCCCTTACTATTGCTAGCCTTCACTTACACTGAGTATGTTTTACTCAACTTTCCAACTCCCTTAAACCAAATATTGCCAAAGTGTCCACCATACCTACCTATTAGCATCATTTGCTACTTCCGTGCATATTTAATATGCCTTGTTTTCTTCCGAATAAATGTTTGCTTGTTATGGGAAAATTAGTTAGTAAAGCTCTCACGAACTTGATGGCACACTTTATTTCCTGCACTTAATAAACCTGAACCATTGTGAACTCTCCATGAAAGTTATATGCTTGCAAATTATAGGCTGGGGATTAGTAGAACCGTGCTGTCACGGGGAACGCTCTCAACACTTGTAAATATATACCCAGTTGATACCTTGCTCTTTTGTTTGCGGATGTCGTCGGTGTGAAATAAAAGGGGAGCTTGTAAGTCCATGGAGTTATGTATGTGTGTTAGAGAAACGCCTGGGCCGCTGGTCTAATCCATGCTGACATGGTGGAAACCTACAGCGTAACCATAATGATATCTATGAAGCATTCTTCTTATAAAAAAGAGAAAGATAGCTATTGAGAAAAAGAAAAAAGAGAGTTATGAAAAGAGGAAAGAGAGAAAAAAGCACCATTTTCCCATGGTAAATAAGAAGATTGTTGAGATACTCATTGTCTGCTTGCCTTGTCATTTTGATATGGGGATTCTTTCGTATCATCGGGCAAGGGGTACCCCGTTGGCGGTTCTCAATGATACGCACATACTTACGGTGACAAGAACTTACCGGTAACTAAAGTTGAGTAGCATGAGGAGCGGCCCTCGTACTCAAGGGACTTGGGATCTTCAGTTTATAGTCTGTCAAGCATATAACTCAGATTGGACCTCACTTTCACCTTAACCACATTAAAGATGCTTATGATAGGGGCAATGAGAGCTCAAAGCTAATGAGTACCATACTTTCAGCATTTGGAAGCCTTTCAAACTATTCAAAACCTTTTCATTTCCTTGTTGAGTCTCCACACATTCTTTGAGCACTTTCTTGAGAGCATACTGGCCATTCTTAGTTCTATGTGCATTGTCCCAAGACTTGCTGATTGATGCATACCTTGATATTGCTTGTTTTAAACTACTTGTATCTAGTCACACTTGTAAACTTTGAAAGTGTCCTATGCATTTATGTTTGCCACTCTATGAGGGACAAGATGAATGCCACTATGCTATTTTTTCTTTATGTGAAACAAACAAACATCTTGCAAAGCACTGTTATTCATGAATCTTTTGTTTGTGCCTTTTCATGTTGCATCATAGTTTCTTTGTCTTATTGCTAGAACTTTGTCTTTCATGTTATGATTGAAGTACTATGATCCCAGCTTTGAATGTTTACAAATACTTTGGTCAAGTCTTTGATGGTGCATGTCACCTCAAAAATTATTATTTCTTTTTATCACTTACCTACTCGAGGACGAGCAAGAGTTAAGCTTGGGGATGTTGATACATTGCAAATGTATCTATAATTTTTGATGCTCCATGCTTGGTTTTATCCACTTTCTTGTGTTTTGTCCACACTTTGGAGTACTTTTCATATGATTTCTTGGACTAACCTATTAACAAGAGCCATAGTGCCATCTGCCTGTTTTCTGCTGTTTTTGGTTCCAAGAAAGTCAGAAAATGAATATTTTCAGAATTGGACGGGACAAAAGCCAAAGTGCCTATTTTCGAAGACTCTGGGAGCCGAGAGCGGAGGAGGGCCAGGTGGCTAACCCTCCCCCTAGGCGCGGGCTGGGCCTGGCCGCGCTAGGGCATGGTGTGGTGGCCCCAGGCACCCCCTCGGTCTCCCTCTTCGCCTATAAGAAGCCTTTTGACCTAAAAACTTCGGGGGGTTCGACGTTTTTCGACAAAAAGTTCCGCTTGCCACCACCAAGGGGAGATTCGGGGACAGAAGTCTGTTCGCACCCTCACCGACGGGAAGTGCCCCCGGAGCCATCTCCATCGATCTCCACCATCATCTCCATCGACCATCCATGTTTCCTCCATCTATGAGTGAGTAATCCCCTGCTGTAGGCTATGGGGATGGTCGCGATTGGATGAGATCGTTCATGTAATGGCATCAGATTGTTAGGGTATGGTGCCTAGTATCTTTTATTAGTGCTTTATGACTTTGTTGCGACTTGTTGTGCTTAATGCTTGTCACTAGGGCCCGAGTGCCATGATTTCATATCTGAACATGTTATTGATTCATTATGATAGTATTGTTCTTGGTCTTATCTACAAGTTGTATACACACGTTGTTGTCCGGAACCTATGGCCCCGAAGTGACAGAAATCGGGATAACCGGAAGGGAAAGGCTTTGATGTGAGGATCACATGTGTTCATGGAGTGTTAATGCTTTTCTCCGGTGCTCTATTAAAAGGAGCACCTTAATTGCTAGTAGTTCCCTAGAGGCCCCTCTGCAAACGGGCTGGCAGGACAAAAGATGTTGTGCAAGTTCTCATTGCGAGCACATATGACTATATATGGAACACATGCCTAGGATTGTCTAGTACTTGGATGCTTTATCTTATTTATCTGCAATTGCCCTATGTTCTTATTGCTATGTGAATTGTCTTGTCCATGCAACGCCCGTCCATCCATCCCTATGCCTACCGTGACAATCCCAATCATATCGCTTTTGTTACTACCGCCTTTGCTTTACTACTGTTACTTTGCTATTCCTACTACAAAACTCTTGATAAACTGCTGTGAGCAAGATTGTTTCCAGGTGCAGCTGAATTGACAACTCAGTTGTTAAGGCTTATAAATATTCTTTGGATCCCCTTGTGTCGAATCAATAAATTGGGTTTCACTTCCCTCGAAAATACTGCGATACACCCCCTATACTTGTGGGTCATCAGCTATACAAGTAAAAATTGATGAAAATGTTAGACTATTAGCTGAATTACATGCTAAGTGGGAAAGAGAAGATGAAATTGCTAGAAACATTAGTGTTTCTACTATCACCACCACCAGTATTGAGGCTAGTAATAGTTCTACTACTCTAGATGATAAATTTGATTTTGATCTTGATGGTTGTAATATCTCTGAAGTTATTAAATTCCTACAAAAGCTTGCAAAAAAGTCCTAATGCTAGTGCTATGAACATGGCCTTTACAAAACACATTACTGATGCTCTCATAAAGATTAAAGAAGAAAAGATGAAACATAAAGCTTCTACTCCTATAAAACAAGAAGATGGTTGGGAACCCATAATTAATATGAAAGTGAATGACTTTGACTTCAAAGCTTTATGTGATCTTGATAGTAGTGTTTCTATTATGCCTAGAAGGATTTATGATATGCTTGATTTGCCTCCACTTGAAGATTGTTATTTGAATGTCCCACTTGATGATAATGCTAAAAAGAAACTCATGGGGAGTCTTAATGATGTTCTCATTATGGTTAATAATGCTTATGTCCCCGTTGATTTCTATGTTTTGGATGTTGAATGCAATGCTTCCTGTCCTATTACTTTGGGAAGACCTTTTCTTAGAATTGTTGGTGCCATTATTGATATGAAAGAAGGCACCATTAAATATCAACTCCCACTCAAGAAAGGTATAGAACACTTCCCTAAGAAGAGAGAGAATATTTCTTTTGCCTCTCCTATGAAAACAAAATTGTGTCTTAATGCTTCTTCATTTGAGAACACTTGATTCTTCTTTTTGCTTCTTTTGCCTAACTTAAAGGCGTTAAAGAAAAGTACTTATTGGGAGATAACCCAAAAGTTTTAGATGAGTCTTGGAAGTTATTACTTCGGTAATAACTGCTCCTTATCCTTTTTATTTGCTTTTTGTGCCAAGAATAACCTCTAATGAGAGAGAAGTAATGATTGGGAAAGTTGCTATCACGAAATAGATTTCTGTGCTTCACCGTAAAAATTCGTGTAAAATCTCTGAACGTCTTTTTGAGGCTTGCATTTTTGTGCTTCTGCCCCAGGTTGTTATCTAACTTTCTTTAGTTCAACACTTTTTTATTTGAGCAACATAAGGTCTTCGAAAAAATTTGTCTTTACCTGCTGATCTGTTTTGACATATTTCTGCCATTTTCTGCATTTGCTTCTTGTTGGTTCCTTTTTGAGTTCTTTTGGGGAATTGAGCTTTTTGAGGGAAGTGCTTCAGTAGCTAGTGTTCTAATGGAAGTTTATTTGGTGTTAGAACTGAACCTTAAGACTTATTTATCTTGAGTGCACTAATGTTGCTAATAAAGATTGTGTGAAATTTTGTATGAAGAAAAAATTTCAGGTGTATGGAAGGAATGAGTAATGAGATGAGGGATGTACTAAAGCTCAAGCTTGGGGATGCTATGTGTGTAACCCCAAGAAATATCCAAGAAGTACAAGCGTCAAAGCTTGGGGATGCCCAAGGCATCCCCCTCTTCATCAATAAAAATCCCAGGTTTCTTCCAAACGCTTCATTTTTATTGTTTCATGCACGGTTGTGTTGTTCTTGGAGCGTCTTCTTTTTCATTTTCGTTTTGGTTTTTTGTTTGCTTTGGTTTTATTAGTTTGCTGAATAAATTGGTTGGACCCCCTCTTTCATGCATTGGTTTTCAAATAGTTTGGTTTGGATTGGAAAAGAGTAGGAAAAGTTCATGCTTAAGTGGTAAAAAGAGCTTGTTTTTGACTGTGGCCTATGCTTTGTCATGCCATGCTTGATATTGTTTTGTCTTTATGCTTAGTATTCTTTGCTGTAGCATGACTTGTTATAAATAATTGAGATTGCTTAATGTGCCTTGGATGAATCATGCGTTGTTTTAGCATATTAAAGCATAGTATAGTGGTATTCTCCTTTGATGCTTTATTAGGTTTGACTTGGCACATGCTCACACCATGTTATGACTATCTCAAGTCACCATAGCCATTATGATCCTTTAGTTTTCAACTTGTAGTATCACTTTATGCTTTGATCAATGATGTTTTGTCGCTCTGCATGATTATGGCCATTATTGCTCTCTTAGTTTGTCGCTCCCAGTCTTTTGCTAGCCTCCGTAACCAAGTATGAGTTCCACTCATGCATCCAACTCCTTAAACCAAGTTATCCAAAGATTCCACCATACCTACCTACTAACTTATGCTATTCCAAGTATATTCATGTTTTTGTTTACCTTCCAAATTAAACTTGTTATGAGAAAACTAGTGATTAAAGCTCTCACGAACTTGATGGCACACTTTACTTTTCTTGCCCTTAATAAACTTGAACCATTGTGTCGTCTATGTTGTATATGCTTGCACTTATTTGTTGGGGATTAGCAGAACCATGCTTTCATGGGGAACGCTTTCAACATTGCACTTGGTACTTGTACCTAGTTGATATCATGCTCTTTTGTATATGGATGTCGTCGGTGTGAAATGAAAGGGGAGCTTGTAAATCCATGGAGTTATGTATATGTGTTAGAGAAACGCCTGGGCCGCTGGTCTAATCCATGCTGACATGGTGGAAACCTGCAGCGTAACCATAATGAGCTTTCCATGAAGCATTCTTCTTATAAAAAAAGAGTCCTATATTGAGAAAAAAGTGAAAAATACAAAAAAAGTGATTATGAAGAGAGGAAAGAGAGAAAAAAGCACCATATTCCCATGGTAAATAAGAAGATTGCTGAGATGCTCGTTGTCTGCTTACCTTGTCATTTTGATATGGGGATTCTTCCGTATCATCGGGAAAGGGATACCCCGTTGGCGGTTCTCTATGATACACATGTACTTACGATGACAAGAACTTACCGGTGACTAAACTTGAGTAGCATGAGGAGCGGCCCTCGTATACAAGGGACATGAGATTCCTGACTTATACTTCGCCAAGCATGTACACCATAGTTTGTTCACTTTAACCTTAATCACTTCAAGATGCTTATGATAGGGGCAATAAGAGCTGAAAGCTATAAGTACCATAATTTTTGGAAGCTCTTTATGAGACTTGAATCCCTACTTCCTTCTATGAAGGCCTTTCTTCCACTATATATATTGAGTCTCCACCTTCTACCTTTATGCACTTACTTTGAGAGCATAGTGGCCATTCTTAGTTCTATGTGCATTGTCCCAAGACTTGTTGATTGATGCATACCTTGATATTGCTTGTTTTAAACTATTTGTATCTAGTCACTCTTATGAACTTTGAAGGTGTCCTATGCATTTATATTTGCTACTCTATGAGGGACAAGTTGAATACTATTATGCTATGTTTTCTTTATGTGAAACAAACAAACATCTTGCAAAGCATTGTTATTCATGAATCTTTTGTCTGTGCCTTCTCATGTTGCATCATAGTTTCTTTGTCTTATTGCTAGAACTTTGTCTTTCATGTTATCATTTAAGTACTATGATCCTAGCTTTGAATGTTTTACAACTACTTTGATCAAGTTTATGATGGTGCATGTCACCTCAAAAATTATTCTTTCTTTTTATCACTTACCTACTCGAGGACGAGCAGGAGTTAAGCTTGGGGATGTTGATACATTGCAAATGTATCTATAATTTTTGATGTTCCATGCTTGGTTTTATTCACTTTCTTGTGTTTTGTCCACACTTTGGAGTACTTTTCATATGATTTCTTGGACTAACCTATTAACAAGAGCCACGGTGCCAGCTGCCTGTTTTCTGCTGTTTTTGGTTCCAGGAAAGTCAGAAAATGAATATTCTCGGAATTGGACGGGACAAAAGCCAAAGTGCCTATTTTTCCGGAGGACTCATGGAGCCAGAATACGAGACGGAGGAGGGCCAGGGGCTGGCCACACCCCCCCCAGGCGCGGGCTGGGCCTGGCCGCGCCAGAGCATGGTGTGGGCCCCCCAGGCACCCCCTCGGTCTCCATCTTCGCCTATAAGAAGCCTTATGACCTAAAAAGTCCGGGGGGGGGGTCGACGTTTTTCCAGGAGGAGTTCCGCTCCACCGCCACCACCAGATTCCACGAAATAGCACCAGAAACTCCATTCTGGCACCCTGCCGGGACGGGGAATTGGAGGAGATCATCGCCATCATCATCACCATCGCTTCTCCATCGATCATCCATGTTTCCCCCATCTATGAGTGAGTAATCCCCCGCTGTAGGCTATGGGGATGGTAGGGGTTGGATGAGATCGTTCATGTAATGGCATCAGATTGTTAGGGCATTATGCCTAGTATCTTTTATTAGTGCTTTATGACTTTGTTGTGAATTGTTGTGTTTAATGCTTGTCACTAGGGCCCGAGTGCCATGATTTCAGATCTGAACATGTTATTGATTCATTATGATAGTATTGTTTCTGGTCTTATCTACAAGTTGTATACACACGTTGTTGTCCGGAACTAATGGCCCCGAAGTGACAGAAATCGGGATAACCGGACGGAATAGCTTTGATGTGAGGATCACATGTGTTCACGGAATGTTAATGCTTTGCTCCGGTGCTCTATTAAAAGGAGTACCTTAATTGCCAGTAGTTCCCTTGAGGCCCCACTGCAAACGGGCTGGCAGGACAAAAGATGTTGTGCAAGTTCTCATTGCAAGCACGTATGACTATATATGGAACACATGCCTAGGATTATCGAGTACTTGGATGCTTTATCTTATTTATCTGCAATTGCCCTATGTTCTGATTGCTATGTGAATTGTCGTGTCCATGCAACGCCCGTCCATCCAGCCCTATGCCTACCACACTCGAATCCTACATTTCGCTATTGTTATTCTTGATGTCTTTACTTTACTCTACTGTTACTTTACTATTCCTACTACAAAACTCTTGATAAAATGCTGTGAGCAAGATTGTTTCAGTGTGACTGAATTGACAACTCAGTTGTTAAGGCTTATAAATATTCTTGGGCTCCCCTTGTGTCGAATCAATAAATTGGGTTTCACTTCCCTCGAAAATACTGCGATACACCCCCTATACTTGTGGGTCATCAGTACCCCTTGGCGGTTCTTTATGATACATATGTACTTACGATGACAAGAGCTTACTCATGACTAAAGTTGAGTAGCATGAGGTTCGGTCTTCGTAAGTAAGGGGCATGAGATTTCGGTTTATAACTTGTCAAGCATATCCTCTTAGTTGTGTCACTTTAACCTTAATCACCTTCAAGATGCTTATGATAGGGGCCATGAGAGCTGAAAACTATAAGTACCATAATTTTTGGAAGCTCTTTATGAGACTTGAATCCCTACTTCCTTCTATGAAGGCCTTTCTTCCACCATTATATTGAGTCTCCACCTTCTACCTTTATGCACCTACTTTGAGAGCATAGTGGCCATTCTTAGTTCTATGTGCATTGTCCCAAGACTAGTTGATTGATGCATAACTTGATATTGCTTGTTTTAAACTATTTGTATCTAGTCACACTTATCAACTTTGAAGGTGTCCTATGCATTTATATTCGCTACTCTATGAGGGACCAGCTGAATGTTATTATGCTATGTTTTCTTTATGTGAAACAAACAAACGTCTTGCAAAGCATTGATATTCATGAATCTTTTGTTTGTGCCTTTTCATGTTGCATCATAGTTTCTTTGTCTTATTGCTAGAACTTTGTCTTTCATGTTATGATTAAAGTACTATGATCCTAGCTTTGAATGTTTTACAAATACTTTGATCAAGTCTTTGATGGTGCATGTCACCTCAAAAATTATTCTTTCTTTTTATCACTTACCTACTCAAGGACGAGCAGGAGTTAAGCTTGGGGATGTTGATACATTACAAATGTATCTATAATTTTATATGTTCCATGCTTGGTTTTATCCACTTTCTTGTGTTTTGTCCACACTTTGGAGTACTTTTCATATGATTTCTTGGACTAACCTATTAACAAGAGCCATAGTGCCAGTTGCCTGTTTTCTGCTGTTTTTGCTTCCAGGAAAGTCAGAAAATGAATATTCTCGGAATTGGACGGGACAAAAGCCAAAGTGCCTATTTTCCGGAAGTCATCAGATGCCAGAATATGAGACGGAGAAGGGCTGGGGGCCGGCCACACCACCTGGCCGTGCGGCCAGGCCTGGCCCGCGCCAGGGGGTGGTCCGGCCGACCCCAGCACCCCCTCGGCCTGTCCTTCTACCTATATATTGCCTAGGTACGAAAACCCTAAGTACCCGATCAAAAATCCACGAAAGAGTCTATAGCCTCTGTCATCTCCATCCCTAGATTGGGAGGGATCTGAAGCTCTTCCCGGCACCCTGCCAGAGAGGGGAAATTCACCCTGGAGGCCTTCTTCATCATCATGCAAGCCTCCGGTGTGATGCGTGAGTAGTTCATCTTTGCACTACGGGTACATGTAGTAGCTAGATGGCTGGTTCTCCTCCTTTGTGCTTTCATGTCTAGATCTTGTGAGCTCCGTTCATGATCAAGATCATCTATTTGTAATTTTGCATGTTGTGTTTGCGGGGATCCGATGGATATTGAGATGCTAGTTCAGATTGATTATTGATTCTATCATGTCTTTGTTATTTGTGATCTTGCATGCTTTCCGTTGTTAGTAGCTATCTTGGCCAAGTAGATCCTAGCAACTCCAAGAGTTAGTATTTATGCTCAATAGTGGGTTCATGCCTCTGGTAATCTAGGGAAGTGACAGAAATCTCTAAGGTACTAGATGTGATGTTGCTACTAGGGAGAAAAAAAACAATCCTTTGTTCATAGTACAATCGTATTGTTTACTTTATATGCAATTCGTAAAGCAATAATCTGTTGCTTGCAACTTAATACTGGAGGGGGTTCAGATGATAACCTGAAGGTGGATTATTAGTCATAGATGCAGTTGGATGGCGGTCTATGTATAATGTTGTAATGCCCAATCAAGTTCCAAAGAAGTCAAGATGATTAGTATATGCATGTATTGCTTTCTCGATGTTTGTTAATTGCCCCGCTGTAATTTGTTCACCCAGCATGTTATCTATCTTAAGGAGAGCCACCTCTAGTGAACTATGGACCCCGGTCCTTTCTTTTACATACAATCTACAAACTGTTTACTGCTTTGTGTTTACTTTCTGCAAACTATTACTTCTTTCTATTTGATATGTTTAATCCGTTGTTTTCAGCAAAACCGGTGAGATTGAAAACCTCATCGCAAGTTGGGGACAGAGTTCTGTGGTTGTGTTGTGCAGGTCTCCACGTTCTTTGGTGGCACCGATGAGTGCCCTCTGACGTTCAGCTAGCTACACCTTTGGGGTGTTTCCTTGCTCCTACTGGATTGATAACCTTGGTTTCGTACTGAGGGAAAACTTGCTGTTGTGCTCGTCATACCTTCCTCTTGGGGTTCCCCAACGAGCTCGATATATTTTGGGCCATCAGATATGCAGCAAATTACATCTGCATTATTCAGTAGAGGACCGTTCGGTGAAATAAAGCCATGGGGCAAGCTTCCCATCCTCATAAGACTCTACTTGGTAGCATATACTTACAAATTTTAAGTGGACCTTATAACTAATTCCATGGCTACATCCATGGTGATCCCAACTTCCTAATGTGGCATATAGATCTACTATTTCAAATAGCAATCACCTAAACAACTATCCGGATGGTTGCGGACTCACCGGAGATTGCACTCATTCGATGGAAAGGTGGACGCTACTGGGTAAAGAAGGTGCGCAACGGGGGAGGTGCACAAATGTGCAAAAAATGTAGCGATACTCGTATATAGATAGAGATAGCAGTAACACATAAACCAGATCAATTAGGAGTAACCACAAACTCGCAGTAGCAGAAGATATCAACTACTCCCATATTAATTAACCAAGTGTAATTTAACGTGGCAGTACTATGAGATGGTGAGTACTAGTAAACAAAAGGGGATTACTTAATTATTAGTGGAATCTACAGCCAGCCACCAAAAGCATCATGAGCATGTGATACATTGTAAATGTATCTATTTTGATGTTCCATGCTTGGTTTTATCTACTTTCTTATGTTTTGTTCCAACTTTGGAGTACTTTTTATACACTTTCTTGGACTAACCTATTAACAAGATGCCACAGTGCTAGTTACTGTTTTTCGCTGTTTTGGTTCCAGGAAAGTCAGAAAATGAATATTCTCGGAATTGGACGGGACAAAAGCCAAAGTTCCTATTTTACCGGAAGACTCACGGAGCCAGAATACGAGACGGAGGAGGGCCAGGGCCTGGCCACACCCCCCCAGGCGGGGGTCACCCCAGGCCGCGCTAGGGCATGGTGTGGGCCCCCTGGCACCCCCTAGGTCTCCCCCCTTGCCTATAAGAGCCTCCCGATACGAAAACCCTAAATCATCAATCCGAAATCCACGAAAAGTTCCGCAGCGCCGCCGCCACCGAACGGGAGATTTGGGGGACAGAAAGTCTCTATTCCGGCACCCTGCCGGGAAGGGGAAGTGCCCCCGGAGCCATCTCCATCAATCTCAACCACCATCTCCATCACCATTGCTGATTCCCATGATGAGGAGGGAGTAGTTCTCTCTCGAGGCTAAGGGTTCTACCGGTAGCTATGTGTTCATCTCTCTCTCTATGCATGATCTTATTGAGATCATGAGCTTGTAATCTATAGATCTACCTTGGTACTCAAGTGCTTTAATAGATCTCTTCTCTCCCCATGTGTGTGAAAGTGACAGCATGCACACCATGGTGGCACTTAGGCTAGAGATTACAAATACTTGTTATGAGTTATATTTGGAGTTGGATCTTTCTATGAAATTGTGGTGTTTGTTGGAACCATCTAGTGCTCAAGGTGACAGTGTGGGGTTTTCTAGATGGGAAAGGCTTATTTTGAGGTGTGCAGTTATAGCCCTACCATCGATTAGAGTGTCCAACTGGAGAGTAGTTAAGAGTAGTATCATGAAGATAATATATCTATATGAGAGTATTCACTAGTGAAAGTATGATCCCTAGGCCTTGTTTCTAAGCACTGAAACACCATTTGCTATTAGATCTGTTACATGTTTGCTTGCTTCCATCTTTATTTCAGTTTGCCTTTAGTCTCTTCCACGCCATCAAGCTATTCTCTATCACCATTACCACTTATAATTATCCATACCACTTGTATTTCACTATCTCTTCGCCGAACTAGTGCACCTATACACCTGACAAGTGTATTAGGTGTGTTGGGGACACAAGAGACTTCTTGTATCTTGATTGCAGGGTTGCTTGAGAGGGGATACCTTTGACCACTTCCTCCCTGAGTTCGATAAACCTTGGGTGATCCACTTAAGGGAAAACTTGCTGCTGTTCTACAAACCTCTGCACTTGGAGGCCCAACAACTGTCTACAAAAATAGAAGTGTGTAGACATCAGCATGCTAAATATCTAGATTACATACCATACTTGGTTAAGAACTTAATGTCCAGCTCTAATTACCCAAATCTAAGAGCATCTATCCTATTTACGACTGAGTGCAGTGAGTTGGAGACATCCTTAACTCTGTAGCCATCTCCTCGGCATGCATCTGATGATGCTCCTGCTCCTCCTCTTCGAGGTCATCGCGGATCTCGAGCTATAACCACAGCTATATCATCGTGCACTACAGCGAAAGTGAGTGCGGTAGATCTACCCAATGGACGAACGTGCAGCGATCACATTCGTAGTTACAACCCAAGAACCTGCGGCTGAATTTCGTTCCCTCGAATGTGACATGGCGAAGGGGCGCCAGGGTGCAGTCGCACCAGAGCCGGAGATCCGCATCAGTAATGAGGCCATACTACTCCACGTCTACCATCCGTGCCGGCATCTGAACCCAGGAAACATCATCGATCGAGACAGGTAGAATAGTGGAAAAAAAACAAAAGGAGAGAACCCATAAGCTGAATTCGAGAAAATAAACTGAGACCGTGAACTCTGGTGTACTTACCATAACTCGGACGCCTTGCGCATCAAGATCCCCCGTCGTTCGCTGAACCGGCATGACTGAATCTGCCAACATTGCTCGACAAAAGAGCATGCCTTCAAAGCCTAGCGTAGAGGATTCATGGAGAAGGAAGAGGTAGGGGAGCCAGTCCTCACATTCGCTGGCTACTACTCCGTATTGGATTTAACTAGACCACTGATAACTGGGGCCCGTGCTATAGAGCTCATGGGCCCCCAAACATCACTCACCTAGTTTGACTTGCATTACATGGAGTACTTTTGGAAAACAGATCAAAACTCAATAAATAAATAAACCAAAGTCCCCCCTCTCTTTTTGTGAAAACCCATTACAAAATGGAGACGCTCACAAATGCGTACACACACTCACCCCTATGAATGCAGGTACCCACATCCTACACCTATGAGCACTTCAGAAAGACTGGATCTTGAGACTGATCCCGCAAGGCTTGATCTTGACGAAGTCACCATAGGCACCTTGCTATATACTGACGGGAACGTCGCCTCTCACTACCCTCATAACCATCCTTCAAAGTCGAGCGCCAAGGCTTCATGGCAAAGGAAGTGCTAGGGGGTCAGATCTCACATTCGTTGGCTGCTATGGGATGTAACTGAACCATTAATAATGTGGCTCCCGGTAGTTATCTCATAGACCCTAGACACTAGTGTGCATTACAATTACTTTGGGAAAACCGAGCAAAACATAATACAAACAGAAGGCCCATCTCTCTCATTTTTTGTGAAAATTCACTACAAAATGCACACGCTCACAAATGCATACACACACTCACCCCTATGAACGCATGAATGTACATCCTACCCTATGAGCACCTCCGAAAGATTGTGTCTTCAGACTGTCCGGTGGGGGCTTGAGCTTGACGAAGTTACCATAGGAACCTCGCTATCGACGGGAACGTCGCCTCCTACTGCCCTCATAACCATCCTTCAAATCCGAGAGTTGAGGCTTCATCGAGAAGGAAGAGCTAGAGGAGTCAGAGCTAACATTTGTTGGCTGCTATAGGATATAACTAGACCACTAATAACAACGGGGCCCCACGGTAGTGAGCCCATTGGCCCCAGACATCAGAGCAAGCACGGTGTCCAGTCTTAAACATATATCTTAACGGTGGAGTGGGTAGTGCTAATAAAAATATTCTTCAAGGTGATTCTAGTGCTAGACTTATGTCTAAGAGAATCAATTGGGAGGGTCCACTGAGCCACTATTCAGTGGATAACAGTCTGTTTTTCTTTTTAGCATGGTTGTGTGGACCCACTTCAGTTCTAAACGCTGGACCAAAAGTAGTTTTCATAGCTACTTCTAGACACTGCACACGCCCTTACTATACGTAGCTTAGAAATTTACTAGCCTCATATCTAAGAAAATTGTAGGTTGCTTTGTAAGTTTTTCGAAAAAGCTTTTGGAGGTACCATCGGGGGGTTAATTAATATATCAGAAAACACCAAGAGTTTTGACAACAGGTTTAACTTATTGCTAAGATAGCTTTTGCATCTTGACAATTTAACAAAATTAGGTCAAACTTGAGCTACAAGTAAGCGCGATATAGATTACTCTTGAATTAAATGTCTTTTCGGAGGTCTATATGTGCATATTGTTGTAGTAAACAATTCCATCAGTATGAGTTTCCTACTATCTCAGGAAAAAACATTCTCAATTTTCTGAGTGTGATGACAAGATTGTTCTTTCCCGTAAAGCAAGTCTGGAGAATATGGATCTGAATGACACACGAGGCAAGTTTTTAGACATATATTGTGGACCAACATGTTGTACTTATGATTTCCCATGTTTTATGAGTTCTCAAACTTCCTAGATAACTTCGCCCACTTTATTGATTTTATGCCGATTTATCGAAATTATTAGATACAAGTTGAACTGCCACAAGTAAATTGTAGGTTGCTTTGAAAGTTTGACGAAAGATCTCTCTTGGAGGTACCCATATATCGAGGGAGGGGGTCAATTAATATATGGGAAACCACCAAGAGTTTTGATGATATATAGGTACAGTTCAACTTCTTGCTCTGGTTTTGCATCAATTTAATGAAATTAAGTTAGACTTGAGCTACAAGTAAGCGTGATAGACTACTCTTGAATTAAATGTCTTTTCAGAGGTAGATGGGTGCATCTTCTTGTAGTAAACAATGTCGTCAGTGTGAGTTTCCAACTACCAGGAAAGGACATTCTCAATTTTCCGAGTGATGTCAAGATCATTCTCTACCGTAAAGGAAGTTCGAAGAATATTGATATAAATAAATGCCACAAGCCAAAGTTTTCACACGCACACACACACACACAGGCACGTGCCACACTCGTATATACTGTATGAAATGTGATTTAACGAACATTAAGTTGTTATTAACCAATAGTCTTGTTAGAGAAAAAGGCATACATTAAGTATATTAATAATAACTATCTACACATATTTAGAATACAACCTACTGTGTTATCAATTTTTTTTGCCGGGGGGGGGGGGGGGGGGGGGGTTAAGGGGGACATTATGATTCTCGAACATGGTGGAGTTTTCTCTAGGTACTACTCTGAACCATTGGATCTAACATCCCAACGGTCACGATTGGTTTTATGGATCCAATTCAAAACTGCCTACCTAACTCCACCCAATTGAATGACTTTATGTTGATTTATCGAAAATAGGTCAAATTTGAACTAGTATAAGTAAAATATAGGTTACTGTGAAAGTTCTACGGAAAAGCTTTTGGAGGTACCCATCGGGGGTTGCAATTAAAATATGAGAAACCATCCAACAAGAGTTTTGACGCAAGTTGGATCAAGACTCGCAAATCCAAACATTTTGCTAACCATTGGATCTTCTTTTCCATTCTTAGCATCTAGAAATATTCTACTAATATAATAGTCTTGGTGAGAACAATGAACGCTAGTATGCGCAAACCTCAAAACACACACTTCATTGCTCAATTTTAGGGTCCTTGTGCTAAATGCATGGACTTGGATGCAATTTTCATTTTTTTACGAGGTCCTTGATATGTAACTTGTACTTCCACTGACCGTGTTCACTCTCAAGCACATCGCACCTACGAGACCAACCATTAGATCGACCATTCGTAGTAATTCTTATTATCTTATCTTTACTTGTCTTATCTCTTACAATACTGTACCATACCATGCACTACATATAGTGTACGGATTAACTTTGAACATTGACCGTTGGATCAAGACTGGCAAATCCAAGCATTGCTAACCGTTGGATCTTCTTTTCCATTCTTAGCATCTAGAAAGATTCTACTAATAGTCTTTAGCACGATGACCGCTAGTATGCGTAAACCTCTAGCTCAAAACACACACTTCATTGCTCAGTTTCAAGGTCATCCTTGTGCTAAATGCATGGACTTGGATGCAATTTTCATTTTTTTATGAGGTCCTTGATGTAAAAGCACCTCGCTCCTACGAGACCTACCATTAGATCAGCCATTCGTAGTACTTCTTATCTTACCTTTATCTTCTCTCGTATGTCTTATAATACCATGCATACCACCACTACATAGTGTAGGGATTGACTTATTTGAACATTGACCGTTGGATCAAGACTAGCAAATCCAAATATTTCTAACCATTGGATCTTCTTTTCCATTCTTAGCATCTAGAAAGATTCTACAGATAGTCTTTAGCACGATGAACACTAGTATGCATAAACCTCAAAACACATAGTACTTCATTACTCGGTTTAAGAGTCCTTGTGCTAAATGCACGGACTTGTTGGATGCAATTTTCATTTTTATGAGGTAGTTAATGTAACTTGTACTTCCACCAGCCGTGTTAACTCTCAAGAACCTCGCTCTTATGAGACCTACCATTAGATCGGCCATTCATAGTACTTCTTATCTTATCTTTATCTTGTCTCTTATCTCTTACAATACCATACCACTACATATAGTGTGGAGATTAACTTTGAACATTAACAGTTGGATCAAGACTGGCAAATCCAAACATTGCTAACCATTGGATCTTCTTTTCCATTCTTAGCATCTAGAAAGATTCTACTGATAGTCTTTAGCACGATGAACACTAGTATGCGCAAACCTGAAAACACATAGTACTTCATTAATCGGTTTAAGAGTCCTTGTGCTAAATGCACGGACTTGTTGGATGGAATTTTCATTTTTTATGAGGTCCTTAATGTAACTTGTAATTCTACCGACCGTGTTAACTCTCAAGCACCTCGCTCTTACGAGACCTACCATTAGATAGGCCATTTGCAGTACTTCTTATCTTATCTTTATCTTGTCTCTTATCTCTTACAATACCATACCACTACATATAGTGTAGAGATTAACTTTAAACATTAATAGTTGGATCAAGACTGGCAAATCCAAACATTGCTAACCGTTGGATCTTATTTTCCATTCTTAGCATCTAGAAAGATTCTACTGATAGTCTTTAGCACGATGAACACTAGTATGCGCAAACCTCTAAACACATAGTAATTCATTAATTGGTTTAAGGGTCCTTGTGCTAAATGCACGGACTTGTTGGATGCAATTTTGATTTTTATGAGGTCCTTAATGTAACTTGTAGTTCCACTGACCGTGTTAACTATCAAGCACCTCGATCTTACGAGACCTACCATTAGATTGGCCATTCGCAGTACTTCTTATCTTATCTTTATCTTGTCTCTTATCTCTTACAATACCATACCACTACATATAGTGTAGAGATTAACTTTGAACATTAATAGTTGGATCAAGACTGGCAAATCCAAACATTGCTAACCATTGGATCTTTTTTCCATTCTTAGCATCTAGAAAGATTCTACTGATAGTCTTTATCATGATGAACACTAATATGCGCAAACCTCAAAACACAGTACTTCATTGCTCAGTTTCAAGGTCCTTGTGCTAAATGCATGGACTTGGATGCAATTTTCATTCATTATGAGGTCCTTGATGTAACTTGTACTTCCACCTACCGTGTTAACTATCAAGCACCTCGCTCCTATGAGACCTACCAAGGTTAAAAGAAAATGCAACTGCCCCAATTATCACACAAACTGGACCATGGTTTCTTATACGTAATACCCAAGTTTTTAGTACTAGGATTCCTAGCTAACTTTGCACACTTCAGTGACTTATTACCAATTTAACGAAATTAAGTCAAACTTAGCTTCTAGACATATTATCTAGGTGGACCAATGTGTTTTACTTACGATTCCCCTGTTTTATGAGTTTTCAAGGTTCCTAGTTGACCTTGTCCACTTGTTGAATGACTTTATGTCGATGTATCGAAATAAAAGGTCAAATTTGAACTACAAGCAATAAATTGTATGTTGGTTTGAAATTTTTATGTAAAAAGCTTTTGGGGGTACCCATCGAGCGGTCAATTAATATATCAGTTGAGACTGTTCGACTTCTAGCTACTAAGATTTTGCATCTTGAAAATTTTGAAACCCTTTTAAAAATGATCACATGAAATAAGGAGAGAGGGGAAATGATTTTTCTATTATCTATGGTAAAAGCACAAGCTTGAGGTGCACCTTAGGCTTAAAGATACTTTATAATTTCCACTATGTATAAGGTGAACCTTAGTGGATGCCACATAGTAGGCCTTATTAAGGTGTGATTTTTATCTACTACTATAATGGGGCAATTTTGAATTGGATTCATAGCACTAATCCTGACCGTTGGGCTGTTAGATCCAATGGTTCAGAGCAGCTGGATTCGTGTTGAATAGTACCTAGAGAAGACTCCACCATGTTCTAGAACCATCATGTCACCAACCCCAAAATTTCAAAGCATAGTAGGTTATATTCTCAATATGTGTAGATAGTTATTATTAGACTTAATTTATGCATTCTGGGGTGGTGACATGATAGTTCTAGAACATGATGGAGTTTGCTCTAGGTCTGTACTCCCTCCGTCCCAAAATATAAGGCGCCTAAGGATTGGTGACTTTGACCAAATATTTAGAAAAAAATAACTACATCTACAATATTGAATGGACATATTAAGAAAATATACTTTATGGTGAATCTATTGATATTAATTTAGTATTATAAATTTTTATATTTTTGCGTATAATCATGGTCAAACTTAAAAAATGTTGACTTTTGACTAATCCTTAGGCGCCTTATATTTTGGCAGAGGGAGTACTATTCAACACGAATCCATATGTTATGAACCATTGGATCTAACAGCCCAACGGTCATGATTGGTGCTATGGATCCAATTCAAAACTGCTCCACTATAGTAGTAGAGAGAATACAGTTTACTATGCTATGAAATTTTGGGGGTGGTGACATGATGGTTCTAGAACATGCATGGTGGAGTTTGCTCTAGGTACTATTCAACACGAATCCAGCTTCTCTGAACCATTAGATCCAACAACCCAACGGTCAGGATTGGTGCTATGGATCCAATTCAAAACGGCTCCACTATAGTAGTAGAGATAGAGCTATCTTATCTTACCACTATAAAGTGTATGAATAACTTTGAATATTGACCGTTGGATCGAGACTCGTGAATCTCAACATTTCTAGCCGTTAGATCTTCTTTTCCACTCTAGCATCTAGAAGATTCTATTGATAGTCTTCAGCATAATGAATGATATGCACAAACCTCAAAACACACTTCTCCATCATACTAGAATCTTCTCCATCATAGCTAATAATTGTTCACTTCTACATGATCTTATCGTATCTTATCTTATCTTACCACTATATAGTGTACGGATAACTTTGAATGTTGACTGTTGGATCAAGCTTCGTGAATCCCAGCATTTCTAGCCGTTGGATCTTATTTTCCATTCTAGCATCTAGAAGATTCTATTGATAGTCTTCGGCATAATGAATGCTATGCACAATCCTCAAAACAAATCATACTAGAATCTTCTCCCTTGTTTCTCTAGAACATGTTATCAAAAATTTCATGTGTTAGGTAGCTAATAATCGTTGACTTCTACATGATGATACAAAGTACAAGGACCAAATATACACCCATACTTTATAGATGTTAATCAAATTTATATTTTTTTGTCCTTTACCAATTATAATTTTATATAGTGATGATATGGCATACGTCTACTATCTGAGTCTCACGTGCAAGGCACGTGCAACTTACTAGTTTACACAATGTGGGAGTAGTATATTTCTTTGCTTAGACATATGGTCACCTCTGTCTACGTGTTGTACATGCTGAGAGAATAAAACGTTGGCAGGGGAAGCGGGCAACAGCGAAGACAAGTTGAAGGCGGTTCCATGTCAGAGCAAAGCTATGATGGGTTTCTGACACAAGGTACTCCTGCGGCCTTACAGTGTACATTCTACTAGTAGTAAATTTCATGACCTATGCACGCAAAACAAATCGTGTGTGTTTTCTCTCTCCTTCCCTATGCTCCATCTCTCCTCCCCTTTCCCTTCGCGCACCGGTCCGGCTGATCTCTCTCCGCTCGTCCACAGCTTGGCGATGCGCACGTGTGCCTTGGTACGGCGGCTATGTGTCTTTGACGTGTTCGGCAGCCGCGCGTTGGTGTGGAGTAGGGACGAGGAGTACATAGGAAGGAAACCACTTTGGTCCTTGGCGGTACAAAAATTCAAAGTTTTCCGATTTTTGAAATTTTCACTTGCTTCCCAAACATCGGGAGGGAAGGTTATTCAAAAGATCGGCCAAACATCAGGAGGGAAGGAAATTTTGAACCCGTTTTGAACATTGACCGTTGGATCCAGACTGGAAATCCAAACTTTGCTAACTGTTGGATCTTCTTTTCCATTATTAGCATCTAGAAAGATTCTATCGATAGTCTTTAGCACAATGGACGCTAGTATGCGCAAACCTCAAAACACACACACTTCATTGCTTAGTTTCAGGGTCCTTGTGCTAAATGCATGCATGGACTTGGATGCAATTGTCATTTTTTATGAAGTCCTTTATGTAACTTGTACTTCCACCGACCGTATTAACTCTCAAGAACCTCGCTCCTATGAGACCAACCATTAGATCGGCCATTCGCGGTACTTCTTATCTTATCTTTATCTTATCTTATCTGTTACAATACCATACCGCCATTGTATAGTGTATGAATTAACTTCAAACATTGACCGCTGGATCAAGACTGTCAAATCCAAACATTGCTAACCGTTAGATCTTCTATTTTCCCTTATCATCGAGAAAGATTCTATTGATAGTCTTTAGCATGATGAACGCTAGTATGTGCAAACCTCAAAACACACACACACTTCATTATTCAGTTTTAGGGTCATTGTGTTAAATGGATGGACTTGGATGCAATTTTCATTTTTTATGAGGTCCTTGATGTAAGTTGTACTTCCATCGATCGTGTTAACCCTTAAGCACCTCTCTCCGACGAGACCTACCATAGTTAAAATAAAATGCAACCACCCCAATTATCACACAAACTGGACCAATGGTTTCTTATACGTAATGCCCAAGTTTTTAGTACTAGGATTTTTCAAGCTTCCTAGCAAACTTTGCACACTTCAGTGACTTCTTGTCGATTTAACGAAATTAGGTTAAACTTGAGCTACAAGTAAGCGCGGTAGGTTGCTCTTGAATTAAATGTATTTTCGTAGGTAGATGGGGGCATCTTCTTCTAGTAAACAATGTCGTCGGTGTTAGTTTCTAACTATGAGGAAAGAAAATCCTCAGTTTTCCGAGTGATGAGGAGATGGTTCTTTTCTGTAAAGAAAGTCTGAAGAATATGGATCTCAATACCATAAGCCAAGCTTTTAGACATATTAAGTGGACCAACGTGTTTTACTTACGATTCCCATGTTTTATAAGTTTTCAAACTCCCTAAATAGCTAATTAACTTTGCCCCACTTGAATGACTTCATGCCTATATTTACCGAAATTTGGTCAAACTTGAACTACAACAACTAAATTTTAGGTTGCTTCTAAAGAATTACAAAAAACTTTTGGAGGTGTACCCATTGGGGGCTCAGTTAATATATCAGAAACCACCCGAGAGTTTTGACAATAGGTTTTTAACTCCTTTCTAATTAAGATTTTGCATCTTGACAATTTAACAAAAATTAGCTCAAACTTGAGCTACAAGTAAGCGCGATAGATTTTTCTTTAATTAAATGCCTCTTTGGAGGTAGATGGATGCATCTTCTTGTAGTAATCAGTACCGTTGGTGTGAGTTTCCAACTATCATGAAAGAACATTCTCAATTTTCTGAGTGACGATGAGATTATTGTTTGTTTTCATAAACAAAGTCCGAAGGATATGGATCTGAACGCCACAAGCCAAGCTTTGAGACATATATAGTGGACCGTCATGTGGTACTTATGATTCCCACGTTTTATGAGTTTTCAAACTTATTCCTATAGCTAACTTTGCCCACTTGAAAGTGATTTTATGTCGATTTATTGAAATTAGGTCAATTTTGAACTACAAGTAAATTGTAGGTTACATTGAAAGTTTTACGTTTTTTGGAGGTAACCATTGGGGGCTGATTTAATATATCACAAACCACCACCGATAGTTTTTACAACAAGTTCAACTTCTTGGTAAGATTTTGCATCTTGACAATTTAACGAAATTAGATCAAACTTGAGCTACAAGTAAATGCGATAGATTGCTCTTGAATTAATTGTCTTTTCGGAGGTAGACGGGTGCATCTTCTTGTAGTAAACAATATCGTCGATGTGAGTTTCCAAATATCTGGAAATATCATTCTTAATTTTCCGAGTGATGACAAGATTGTTCCTTTCTATAAAGACAGTCTGAAGAGTATGGATCTGAATGCCACAAGCCATGTTTTTAGACATGCTACCACTATATAGTGTATGAATAACTTTGAATATTGACTGTTGGATCAAGACTCGCGAATCCAAACATTTCCAGCCATTAGATCTTCTTTTCCATTCTATCATCTAGAAGATTCTATTGATAGTCTTGAACACAATGAATGCACTATGCATAAACCTCTCAAAACACACTTCTCCATCATACTAGAATCTTCTCCCTCATTTCTCTAGACCATGTTACCAAAAATTTCAAGTGTTAGGTAGCTAATAATCTTTGACTTCTACACATGATGATACAAAGTAGAAGAACCAAATATACACCCATATTTTATAGATGTTGATCAAATTTATAATTTTCCACTTTACCTATTATAATTTTATATAGTGATGATATGTCAGACGTTTATTATCTAAGCCTCACGTGCAGGGCACGTGCAACTTAATAGTATCTTATCTTACCACTATATAGTGTATGAATAACTTTGAATGTTGACTGTTGGATCAATACTCACGAATCCCTGCATTTCTAGCCGTTGGATCTTCTTTTCCATTCTAGCATCTAGAAGATTCTATTGATAGTCTTCGGCATAATGAATGCTATGCACAAACCTTAAAACACACTTCTCCGTCATACTAGAAGCTTCTCCCTTGTTTCTCTAGATCATGTTATCAAAAATTTCATGTGTTAGGTAGCTAATAATCTTTGACTTCTACATGATGATACAAAGTACAAGGACCAAATATACACCCATACTTTATAGACGTTGATCAAATTTATAATTTTTTGTGCTTTACCAATTATAATTGTATATAGTGATGATATGTCATACGTCTACTATCTGACTCTCACGTGCAACTTACTAGTAGCTAATAATTGTTGACTTCTACATGATCTTACCACTATATAGTGTACAAACAACTTTGAATATTAACCGTTGGATCAAGACTCGCGAATCCCAACATTTCCAGTCGTTGGATCTTCTTTTCCATTCTAGCATCTTGAATATTCTATTGATAGTCTTTATTACAAACCACTATATAGTGTACGAATAACTTTGAATGTTGACCGTTGGATCAAGACTCGTGAATCCAAGCATTTCTAGCCATTGGATCCTCTTTTTTATTCTAGCATCTAGAAGATTCTATTGATAGTCTTTGGCATAATGAATGCTATGCACAAACCTCAAAACACACTTCTCCATCATACTAGAATCTTATCCCTTGATTCTCTAGAACATGTTATCAAAAATTTCATGTGTTAGATAGCTAATAGTGTTTGACTTCTACATGATGATACAAAGTACAAGGACCAAATATACACCCATACTTTATAGATGTTGATCAAATATATAATTTTTTGTGCTTTACCAATTATAATTTTATATAGTGATGATATGTCATATGTCTACTATCTGAGTCTCACGTGCAAGGCACGTGCAACTTACTTGTATATATAGTGGACCAACATGTTGTACTAACGATTCCTATGTTTTATGAGTTTTCAAACTTCCTAGCTAACTCCGCCACTTGAATGACTCTATGTAGATTCATCAAAATTAGGTCAAATTTGAACTACAAGTAAATTGTAGGTTGCTTTGAAATTTTTAAGAAAAAGCTTTTGGAGGCACCCAACGGACAATCAATTAATATACTCTGTATCATAAACCACAGAGAGTTTTGACAAGAGGTTCAACTTCTTCCTAAGATTTTGCATCTTGACAAACTTGAACTACAAGTAAACGTACATACTTGTCTTGAATTAAATATCTTTTTAGAGTTAATTAATGAAAAAAGAAAGTGATGTAATAACTTAGCTAGTTACCATAACATCACACATACCAAGACTAGTAGTATATGATTCTACTCCCTCTGTTCAGAAATATAAGACGTTTTAGCTTTGTGAAATGAATGTATCTAGACGCCTTTTAGTGTATGGGTTCACTCTGAATCTCTATGAACCCATACACTAAAAGACGTCTAGATACATTTGATTCACAAAGTTAAAATGTCTTATATTTCTAAACGGAGGGAGTACAACCTAATTAAGTAGGCCTTTGCATGACACTACACACATGTTGTTACCCACTATGAAGGTACATGTGCAAGTTACTAGTCTAAGTTATTTAGCACTATGTTACCATCCTAAATCAGAACAGAGGTGTATGTACTGTATTCCTTAAAGGCACATGTTCCGGTATGCTTTAAGTTGTTCACCACTCGTGTCGGCTCTCACTGGTCAGACGGATAAAGCCACTGACTTGTTGACTTGGTACTGTATATCGTCGATCTTCTTCCGTCATTTATAGAGAATAAATTCTTCTGCCGCTTCCAGGTACGTGCTTTCGTGGAGCTACAACCAGTAGCTCAGACGACTAATACTCCCGTGCGGCGCTCGAGAAATTGAGACCGTCCGTTCATAATGAAAGGGAAGCATTAGACAATGGATTTTCTTTTGGTGGATGGTTGATTTTTTTGACAGATTGTCGAATTTTTTTCTTTATTGAACTAAGAGATGTTTGATTTGGGGTCCGGTAACGGGGACATAGAGGCCAATAGGGGAGAGGAAATTGGCGGTGTGGCAGGAAAGCTTATTTGAGGTGGCAGCGTGTGGGTGTATAGATGGTATTGGTAGCCCATTTTGTGAGCATTTTGTTGTTGTACTACACAAGAGTTCGAGAGTAGTAGGATTCCAATTTTGGATCCTTAATTACCGGTGGAACCTTTATGTGTTTATTAGTTACAGTAGTATTACAGTAGTACTTGTTCCAAATGTGCCTGCACAAGATGATGAATGTAGAAGATCCAAGGATTATTACGTTTGGCAAGAGGAGCTCCGAGTATACTCCAAACCATCTCTCTGCCATGACCATTTATTTGAGAGGACAGTACAGCTCCATCCCGTGCTAGGCTAGCTATGTTGTACTACTCCTAGAAATGCCTGAGCTATTTACTCAATAGGCACCAGGAAACGCAGAGAAGAGAAAAAACCACGCCCGGTAGGAGGTACGATTTGAATCGATTTATTCTATTTTCCTTTGCTCTCCGTCCTCTTCATCTCCATCTTCTCGCTGATCCCCACTCGCCCACCTTTAGCACACGCCAACACCGCCATGCCGCTTTCGGAGCATCTTCGTAGCCCAGTTCGATAGGCATAGTAGATTTAGCAGAGAGAAAGAAGGCATGCTTGGTTTTATTACATTCCGTATTTCTCTTTGCCTCGATCTCCATCCTCACTTCACCTCCAGCGTCCCGGCGACGGCCATTACCACTCGCACACCAATACAGGCACACGCCAATGCCGCCATGTTGCTTTAGGATCAGCTCCGGCGCCCAGTTTGATAGACTGTTTTATGTCTTTCCCTGCCAAGTGTCGCTCTCTCTCTCCTCCAAAACCCCCAATCAAAACCAAATGCCATCGCCCCCACTTTCTTGAGCTCTTCCTTGCGATGGCCCAATTGATCGATGATAGTGACACTTCTAGGGTCATTTCCGATGCCCCCTTGGAAGAAATATCAGCTTGATGTGACGTCATCACCATCGCGAGCCTCGTCGCCTGCTGCAAACATTATCTTTACTCAGCAACACATAGTGCATCCCTGTCGAAATCTCATCCGTTTGGTCTGTGTTCTTCACTCTCACCCAACTGAGGTACCACGTGACAATGTCTTCTACCGCGACAATCGCATGAAGCAGTTCTACAGGGGCAGCTACTATTGCGGCAGGGGCAAGCAGAAGCTACAGAAGAAGTTCGGGTGGACCTTGTGCGAGCTGAAACCGCTGGACATGTCCTCCTCCAATGTTGTGATGCCAGATTGTGAGGGTAAGAAGTGGGGAGGCGCCCATGGAGATTAGATCGCCACTGTTGGCCTCGCCTGCAACTAGGAGCTTGTGAATGTGTTCACTCGTTGCCGGATTCCTCTACCAGCGATCTTCGATTTTGAGGCCACACCCGAGGTACTTAAGTTTATCGCGGCTGGTCAGCCTACTAATCTACTGAAGATAGCCATTTGCCGAGTTCTCACAACTACTGGGAACTATAAGGATTTCTCTGTACTGGCCATCTTCGACATGGTAATTTCCTTCCTTGATGGTTCTCATGGTATGTGGATGGTTCTTGAGATCTAGTTCAGCATGTTTAGCTACCGCGATGCAATTATCCACAAGGGAGTTGTCTATGATGTAACTCAGATTGGCAATGTTTATGCATGGGATCCTCAGGCATGGGGTAAAATTTCCATCCTTAAACTTTCAAGCTTCATCATTCAAAATTTGCTCAGCTGGCCTCTGAATGTGCTTTCCTTGCAAGGTCCTATGCGTCTTCCGGGGCCACCTAAATTAGACAGTAATCGTGAGTACAGTCCTGATCTGTGGTGGTTAGCAAGATCTCCTGATGGTGATAGCCTTATTCTGATCAATACTATGGGCGTTAGTGCTAGGCGGTATGACACTACTTATGGTGGTTATCCTGTGGCTGAAAATGTTGGTTATCATCACGGCCACAATATTCACACCTATTCGACTTGGTTTTGTTGCCATGTGTTCTCGATTGACACTAGTAGGTTACTTCCACCGAGGCAATGGCGGAGGGTTTTAGACCTTGGAGCATTCTCTATCTTCCTTGGAATGAACTATCTGATTACCATTCTAGTTGGCGCGGCAGGACTTGGCCCTAGAGATCTAACAAGGAGCAACTGTGTATACACCTCGCCGTATGCAGTTAGTCTCGGTGGATTTAATCTTTGTCCTGAAAATGCTGCATCAGTATGAATGCTCAAGATGCCGCTGTTGGTTTCTCAACCAACATTGGCTAAAATTTCCCTCAAAAAAAACATTGGCTGGAATTGGCAGCAGACTCCGTTGTGGTTCGTCCCAAGCTTGGCCAACACGAAGGATTGGAACCGGCATAATTAACGGTTCAAGGGAGATCATATGGAATAGGAATTTGCGTATCTTGAATTATTTCCTTCGCCTTATTTGTATCGTATGGCATCAGTCGTTAACTTGTTGTACTCTAACACTCATTTCGCCGCAATGTAGTGCAAGGCCTGCGATTTGATCAAACTCCTTCTGTATGCAAGCCATAGTTTTAGTCACTGCGGGTTGAATATTCTGCAACTCATTGCACCCGCATCCCTTTATTATTTATTGCACTTTCGAGTTCTCAAAAAATGTGAAATAAATCTGGAACATTGGCTATGTTGTATCTTGTGCATCTACAATATTCGGTCCCACAATAAGATCTTATGTGACATATGTCAATGAAAAAGAAAAAACCTAAACGAACAATATCTTGTGTTCATTTTGTGGTGGCCAGGCCATGTACTAGTAATATTTTTGGGATGGAAATTTATAGATGAACTATATAAATATGATCTATGTTCAATATAAATATGATCTATATTCATGATTTATTTCACATTTTCTGAGAACCTGGAAGTGCCACATGCAATAGCTTGTTGCCGGTGCAACTAGTTGCAAATTGTAATTTCCGTCGTGGACGTACCTAGTGGCTCCAAGCGCATGGTGCATGCAGATTCTCACTGGCAGGTGGGGCCTACCTAAACAGGACCCACATGTTAGTGAATCAGAGCCACACAAAATCATGCACGTTGCCTGACTTGAGCGAAATCTGGTGTCCGTGCACGTCTCTCATTTTGCTGCACAGTTGCATGCTGTACATGTGTAATTCCATGTACCTTGTACTAGAACATATATGAACACATGCAACATGCCAAAAATACCACGAATACACCCATACTATGCATTATATCCGGTGTATATATTTTTGGTTATGTGCTACGAGTTCTGCATGTAGGGGAACAAGATGAAAGTACATGTGTCCATGTCGCGGCTACTACTACTAGTAGTAGTTTGCCCTCCTATTTTCTGCTGAAAATACTAGTACACTATGTTGAAATGAAAGCTGTAAAAAGAAAACCCTCTGGTTAAACTGATGTGACTTGACAATACTGCACCTATGATACATAGTAGTAAGTAGGAGTATTGTCACATTACTAGCTGCGTGGCGTGCTAGTCTAACATACAGTGAAGTCTAGGCGGTGGTGTCATCGATGCTATTGTTGACTAGACAGAGCAAGCAAGTAAAATCTCCTCCCTTGTTTTTTTCTTTGCCTCTCCATCTTATTCCCTGGTCCCCACTCCGCCCATGATCTCCCCCCAGGCTCTCTCTTCTCACCCATTCCTAACGCTCCCCTCCTCCTGCAGAAAACCCTAGCCGCACTTGGCATCCACCTAAATCCATCCGACTATGATGGCCGATTTGAAGCTCAGCGGGCGCTGCAAGTGGGATCAACTCAGCGTGGATGATATTGACCTCATCATTCACCGTCTGGATATTTTCAGCACCGTTAGGCTAGCCGCATGCTGCAAGCTGCTGTACGATCGTATCGCCAACAACAAAGGTACGAAATGGACTTTTCACCATTGGAATGAACCCTGCCTACTGATGCCTCAGCCTTCTTATTGGTTCGACGAGCACTATGACGGTGCGAGGGTACATCGTATGTACGACACGGTGTATGATGGGGTGCCCCTCGACCATCCTCGGTGCACTGTCATCCTGCCCTTCATGCACGAAAAATTCTGGCTTGGCATGAACGGCGACTGGCTTGCCGCCGTGGACCAGCACGGGGCCTGGTGCCTAGCAAACATCTACACCTATCGAGTAATCGACCTTCCATCGACGGATACTTGTGGCATTGAGGCCACCTCACATCCAGTATATAACCTGCAATGCCACTAGCCAGCCAGGGTTCCCCCAGTTACATGTAGTCATTTCTGAACTCATTCACAATTCAAAAGTTTTTTGGCGAAACTGCAGGGATGGAGAAAAGTTCAATAAGTCATGGGATGGATCTCTTGAGCTGCTGAAGATCGTAATTTGCAGAGTGCCCATAGAAGCTGGGGGTTACATAGACTATAAGCTCCTCGTGTTGTTCGACGGTGAAATCGCCTACCTGGAAGGCGGTAGCCAAGTTTGGAGATGTCTGGAGCATTCAGGTCATGGAAGACGACAGTACTATGATGCCAATGAACACGGTGGCCTCATTTTTGCGGTCGCAAGTCAAGGCTGCACCTACTGCTGGGATCCCACATCAGAAGGTAATTCTAGTTCCATAATGATACATTGTGAGTGATTCAGTGAAGTTGTTCTTTAACTACCTTGTTTATGTTTTAGCTTTCATATGACTGAATGAGCACATGCTTTATGTCTTAAAAAATGAATGAACCATTGCCAGTAATGAATTAGTACCAGTAATATGCCTTCCAAAAATATAGTGTATGACGGCGTCCCTGCACTAGTAAGTTTGTTCATTGTCAGAATATGAAAGGTATTATTAACGAGCATCTCAATTCTGAGTGCAACACAGTGAAGCCGGGTTTCTTTATCTATTTGTACTTTCAGGCCCTCCTCGGATTGTAGGAATCACATAGGATTTTTGTAGGACACCAATCTTTCCTTTTTGGATTTTTCCTTGGGATTCAGAGGAATTGTGTAGGATTTTTGTAGGATTTGGATCCTTAGGATTTTTTTCTATAAAATGTTGTTTGATACGAAAGAGTATAATCCTTAGGAATTCCTTCAAAGGATTACTTTGCACTCTATTTTGGAGTAAAATTTCCATCCACTCCAACCTCTTTGTACAATTCCTTTGGTTTTCCTATGCAATCAAACACCACTTGATCCAAAATACTGTAGGCATCTAATCCTATAGGATTTGGATATGCCTCTATATCAAAAAAAAGTGGCGCTATCTCTTTTGAAACTTACAACAACTAGGAAACTAAGATAAGCAAGAAATCCAAATATTTGGAATAGCTGATGACCCACAAGTATAGGGGGTGTATTGTAGTATTTTCGATAAGTAAGAGTGTCGAACCCAATGAGGAGCAGAAGGTGTTGACGAGTGGCTTGGAGCAGGTATTCTCTATAAATACTTGGCAAACGGATTTTGAGGGGTTTTTGATAATGCAGATAAATAAAGTACGAGTAAATAAAAGACAATAATAATAGATGCAGCAAGTGGCCCAATCCTTTCTTTAGCAAAGGAAAAGCAGATTGTATTGCTTAAGATGACCAAACGTTCTCGAGGACACATGGGAATATCGTCAAGTGCTTTTGCTTCATATAGTTGATTAATCTTCTTTAGTTGGATAAGTGTTGTGTGGGTGAACATGTGCTAATGTACTGACCTTCCTAGGACTAATACATACTTGTGATTATACCCCTTGCAAGCATCCGCAAGTACAAGAAAGTAATAAAGATAAAAAAACCTAACCACAGGTTTAAACTCAGAGATCCTACACTCCCTTGCGCAAAGGTTTCCTAATGGGGTTTCAGGTTTCTGTCACTCCGGCAACCCCTACGATTAGTAGCCAAATACACAATGCATTCTCCTAGGCCCATAAAGGTGAAGTATCATGTAGTCGACGTTCACATGACACCACTAGAAGAATAACACCACAACTTAAGTATCAAACTATTGAATCTTTCTCAACACAATTCCACTACTAACAACATGACTTCTCCCATGTCCTCAAGAACTAAACGAACTACTCACAAGACATCATATGGATCAAGATCAGAGATGGAATAATGATAAGTAACAATCTGAACATGAATGATAATACAATGGTTCCACTCAATAGCATCAACTACAACAAGTAATCAACACCGGGAAAGTTTCCCCTAAGAACTATGCAAGATTCAACCCAATTGTTACAACGGTATGGAGTGGTGATGATGGTGCTGGTGGAGATGATGATGATCCCGATGAAATCCAGCTTGATGGTGGTGTTGATGGCGACGATCTCCCCTCTCCGGGAAGGAATTTCCCCGGCAGATTTCTGCCTGCCGGAGAGCTCTTTCTCTCTACAGTTTTTTGCCCTGTAGAGGCGGCGGAATCTTTCTGTGGTTGCTCCCTGAGTCTAAGGGTTTCGGGAGGATTATATATGCCAAAGAGCAGAGCCAGAGGTGGGCCAGGGTGGCCACACCACCTGGTGGCGCGGCCTAGGGTGGCTCGTGCCGGGGGTGGTGTGGGCCCCTGTGGCCCATCTCCGCTCCCCCTTCTGGCATCCTTCGTCTTCTGGAAAAATAGATTTTCCATATATTTTCTAGGATTTTCTGATCTTCGCGAATTTCGCCTCCAAACAGTGCCTTTTCCATCAGAATCCTGACTTCAGTGGTCCATCCTCCAAAATTCATCAACCATGCAAAAACAAATGAAATAACATAAGTATCATCTCTTAATATGAAATATATCAATGAATAATAGTAAATTATGATATAGAATAGTGATGCAAAATGGACGTATCAACTCCCCCAAGCTTAGACTTAGCTTGTCCCCAAGCGAAAACTGAGATCAATAAACATGACCTCAGGTTTATGGAGTGAAGTGTCGATAAAATAATATGGACAAGAAGAACCACATTCATCGATACATAAATCATAATAGAAGACAACTCACTATTATATAACTTAATTTGCAATAAGTAAAGGAAACACAATAAAGATACACAAAGTAAATCATAATTGGTAATGGCAAACTTTGTTCTTGGTCAAAGAACAGTTAACAATTCGCAGGAGTTCAAACATAATGGGGTTTTCAATGATAGCTTTCAAAGTAATATTCATTAAGATAAGAGTAGTGTGCAAAACAAAGAACATAAGAAACATGATTGAATAAATCATCATATGAATGAATGAAACACAACAACTCAAAAAAAATGCTTGAGATAGAAAGGAATAGGTTTACTGACTCAACTAAAAAGTAAAAGATAGGCCCTTCGCAGTGGGAAGTAGGGATTTCAAGTTTCATAAAGAGTTTCCAAAAATTATGGTACTTATTAGCTTTCAGCTCTCATTGCCCCTATCATAAGCATCTTTAGGTGATTAAGGTTAAAGTGAACAAATATGAGTATATGCTTGACAAGTTATAAGCTGAAAATCTCATGCCCCTTGCTTACGAGTACCGTTCCTCATGCTATTCAACTTTAGTCACAGGTAAGTTCTTATCATTGTAAGTACATGTGTATCATAGAGAACCGCCAACGGGGTACCCCTTGCTCGATGATACAGAAGATTCCCCATATCAAAATGACAAGGCAAGAAGATAATGAGCATCTCAGCGATCCTTTTATTTTCTATTTGCATAGGCTTCTCTCTTTCTTTTTTCTTTCCTATTTGCATAGGGTTTTTTTCTTTTTTTTATTGAGGATGCTTCACAGATTGCTCACTATGGTTATGCTACAGGTTTCCACCATGATTAGGCATGGCTTAGACCAGCCGCCCAGGCGTTTCTTAAACACATATACGAACTCCATGAGCCTTACAAGCCCCCCTTTCATTTCACACCGCCGGGATCCATAAGCAAAAGAACATGATACCAACTAAATAAAGTGCAATGTTGAAAGCGTTCCCCATGGTAACATGGTTCTGCTAATTCACAACTTACAAAACGCAAGCATATGCGCAACATAGATGGGCACAATGGTTCAAGTTTATTAAGTGCAAGAAAGTAAAGTGTTCCATCAAGTTCGTGAGAGCTTTAATCACTAATTTTCACATAACAAGTTTAATTTGGAAGGTAGATAAAAACATGAATTTACTTGGAATAGCAATAATGCTAATAGGTAGGTATGGTGGACACAAATGGCATAGGTTTTGGTTTAAGTATTGGATGCACGAGAAGCATTCCTTCTCAGTACAGGTTTTTGGCTAGCAAGGCTAGGTAGCAAGCATAAGAGTTGAAGGAAACAAACAAACATACAAGTGATAGAAAAAAACATGCAATCTTCCTTGGAAGTACAAAAGATCTTAACTAGAGAATACTAAGCTTATGAGCCAATCAAGAAAGAAAGATGATGAAATTATATTTCTTAAGAGTACTTTTATCTTTTTCATTCAATTCTCAAAATAGTGTAGCTACTGACTGAGCCAGTTTTGCCAAAACCAATCTAAATTTACTTAATGATCCCAAAGTGATACCAATACTAACAACAAGATCAAACATATAACAGAAATTGCAAACTAAAATAAGATATGCAAAAGAGTAAATGATAGAACTTCTCATTAATATTCCATAACGGCAAATCACACCAAAGGATACAAAGATAACTAACTAGAGGGGGATACTTCCATAATGTAAACCATCCTATATGATAACTTCTCTATTCATGATAAGACTCTACTGAAAAGGTAAAAAGGTAAAAGATAATGATATGATATCGCGGCACTCCCCCAATCTTGGAACAAACCAAGGGGATGCCAAAACCTGATGACGAATTACTCCGTTGGTGGTGGTGGTGTTCTCTCGATGAGCTTTTCAATCAATTCCCGCAAGTCCACAATCTCGAAGGTGAGAGTATGAATCAACTCCGAATTGTGCTCAATGTGGTTCATGATCATGTCGGGTTGTGAATCCCAGCTCTTGCGATTCTTTCCCCACTCTTCCTCCTTGAAGTCTTCTTTTCCTCCATGGTTAGAACGAGGCATATCCCAATTGGAGGGTAATTTTTCCTTGGGCATGTTCTGGAATTGCTGCTCATGAATAAGGGTATGGAAGGGATTCTTGGTGCGTGGAGGAGCTGACCGTGAAGCCAAGCAATGATGCAGAACCTTCCCTCCGGTGGACATCCGTGTAGTCCTTTTCAACTTGGTGGGATTTGCCACTACTCCAATGCTTGCAATGGTGGTGCTGGTGTGCGGATGCTGGTCTTCCTTTGCCTCCTCTTCAACTTCACTCTCTATCTCCTCCTCCTGCTCAGAGTCTTGGAGATCCTCTTCTGCAGGCTCCTTGCCCTTATCATTGGCGGAGACCATTGTGCTTCTAAACTTTAAGAATAGTTCCTGACAGAAACAGATCGAAACAAAAACATGACGAGAACATGATATACAAACCTCGGGGGATCCGGGGGATTATATATTAAGAAGTTTATCAACAAAAGGAAAGTACTGGGAGAAAACGGGTCGGAGACGGGCCCCAGGGTGGCCACACCCCTGGTGGCGCGGCCAGGTGGGCCCACGCCACAGATTGGTGTGATCCACCCGGGCTCCGTTTCTGTCCCTCATTCGACTCATTGCTTTCCATGTTATATAAAAACTGCAAAAATATAATTTGATAGATTTTTCGTGGACCTTTTCTTACCAGAACTATTACCTATTCAAAAACAGACTCTGCATGTCTCTGAACTTGGTCTTTAATAAAATTTTCCGGAGTTACCATTTGAATAGCATCAATATCTTCATCCTTGTAAACATATTGCTTGAGTCTTTTAACTATTCACCATCTTATTACACCATTTTATCCTACAACCTAGAAATTTATTTCACCCAAAACTTCACACAATTCTCATTAGCAACATTAGTGCATGCAAGGTAATAAACCTTTTTAAGTTCAATTTCAACTGAAATCTATCAAAGCATAAGCTATTGAAACATCTCCTCTCTAAATCCCAAAAAGGAATTCAAAAAGGAAAACGATTTAAGAGGCAAATGCAGAAATGGCAGAAATCTGTAAAAATAGACCAGAAGGTAAAGATCAATTTTTTCGAAAACCTTCTGTTGCTCAAATCAAAAAGTGAAAAACTAACGAAAGTTAAATAATATCTTGGGGCATGCACACAAAACATTACAGCTCAATAGATGTTCTGGAATTTTTAACGATTTTTTATACTAAAGCACAAAAATCTGTTTTGGGACAGTAACTTCCCCACATATTACTTCTCTCTCATTAGAGGCTGATCTTGACAAAAAAAACCAAACAAAAGGATAAGGTGAGGTTATTGCATAAGCAATAACTTCTAAGACTCAAATAAACAAAAACAAACTGAAAGCAACAATATATTGGGTTGTCGCCCAAAAAGCTCTTTCTTTATAGCCATTAAGATGGGCATGATAATTTCAATGATGCTCACATAAGAATATGCATTGAAGTAAAAGAGAGCATCAAGAAGCAAAAATACACATGTTTAAGTCTAACCCACTTCCTATGCAAGGGAATTTTGTAAGAAAATAAATTGTTGAAACTAGAGGCTTCTAGCATAGGAAGGCAAAACAAGTGCAACATAAAGACTTTCAGCATAAAGCGAGGAAACTTAATATTATTGGGATGCGTAAGAACAATTTTTCCTCTCTCATAATAACTTTCAGTATCGTGCATAAATTTAACGATATAACTATCACATGAACCATTGTAGCAATGATCACTTATTCTAACAGAAAAAATAGGGACACTAGCTCTCCTAACTCTACTTTGTGAAACAATATTAGAAGTATTATTACAAAGTATAGTGTGTCCATCTTCTACATATTTAGTGACAAAGTCTTTCACATTTGCTATTACAGGTTCATCATCTATTTGTTCATTGGGTTCTACAGCTTTCTTTGTACTTCCGTTAACCATACTAGCTGTCATAGAATGTTCCTTTATCTTAACTGGGAAAGGCATTTTCTCGATGTAAGGTTCAGGTAAAATATGATTAGCAGTATAAACTTCAGTATCTCTTGCAGGAACACAATTAACAATATCTTTATATGGCTCATGATACTTATTCCATTTCTTCTTAGGAATTTCAATATAAGAAGCAAAAGCCTTAAAATAATTTGCAATACTTTGAGAATCAAGACCATAAGCATTACTAATATTATGAAAGTCATCGGTTCCCATAAAAGATTTAATGCATTCATAATCATAATTTATACATGACTTTCTTCCTTTATCATTCTCCCATGCTTTAGCATTGTCTTGAATACGGTCTAGAAGATCCCATTTAGCTTCTTCTTCCATGCGTGTAAATGATCCAGCACAAGAAGCATCCAATAGATCCTTATCATGAATAGAAAGCCTTGCATAAAAGTTATTGATAATAATATTGTTGGGGAGCTCATGAATAGGACATTTGAGCATTAGTAACTTCAATATCCCCAAGCTTGAGTTGTACTCTCTCCATCACGAGGCCAAAAAATTGTATATTTGATTCCGATATTTATGAATCTCACTAGGAGGATAAAATTTTGAATAAAAGAGAGGTACTACTTCCTCCCATTCAAGAGCTTGACCATTCTTCAGCAGCTTGTACCATTCCTTAGCTCTTCCTTTCAGTGATAATGAGATAATTTCTTGTTGACTTGATCTGTTGTAATACCTGCACACTTGAACAACCCGCATAATTCGTGTATAAAGAGCAAATGATCACCGGGATGGATAGTTCCATCTCCAAAATAGTAGTTATCCATAACACGGTCAATAATTCTAGTAGGTATCTTAAAAGTATCATTTTCAGCAGGTGGTGATTCATCTACTACCTTAGCAGTGGTAGTAGCATTACGAAATAAAAAACTAACTGAATTATCCATATTGAAATAAAGTAACTAACAGAAGTGAACAATACTCACAGTAGAAGTTTCCTTTACCAGTTCCACTCTCCAATAGCGCTTCACTCAAGAACGGCGCTAAAATAGTCTTGATGGCCCACAAGTATAGGGGGTGTATCGCAGTATTTTCGATAAGTAAGAGTGTCAAACCCAACGAGGAGCAGAAGGTGTTGACGAGTGGCTTGGAGCATGAATTCTCTATAAATACTTGGCAAACGGATTTTTAGGGGTTTTTGATAATGCAGATAAATAAAGTACGAGTAAATAAAAGACAATAATAATAGATTCAACAAGTGGCCCAATCCTTTCTTTAGCAAAGGACAATCTGGTTGTATTACTTAAGATGACCAAACGTTTTCGAGGACACATGGGAATATCGTCAAGTGCTTTCGCTTAATATAGTTGATTAATCTTGTTTGGTTGGGTAAGTGTTGTGTGGGTGAACCTGTGCTAATGTACTGACCTTCCAAGGACTAATACATACTTGTGATTATACCCCTTGCAAGCATCCGCAAGTACAAGAAAGTAATAAATATAGAAACCTAACCGTAGCTTTAAACTCTGAGATCCTACACTCACTTGTGCAAGGGTTTCCTAATGGGGGTTCAGGTTTCTGTCACTCCGGCAACCCCTACGATTAGTAGCCAAATATACAATGCATTCCCCTAGGCCCATAAAGGTGAAGTATCATGTAGTCGACATTCACATGACACCACTAGAAGAATAACAACACAACTTAAGTATCAAACTATTGAATCTTTCTCAACCCAATTCCACTACTAACAACATGACTTCTCCCATGTCCTCAAGAACTAAACGAACTACTCACAAGACATCATATGGATCAAGATCAAAGATGGAATAATGATAAGTAACAATCTGAACATTAACGATAATTTAATGGTTCCACTCAATAGCATCAACTACAATAAGTAATCAACACCGGGAAAGTTTCCCCTAAGAACTATGCAAGATTCAGCCCAATTGTTATAGCGGTATGGAGTGGTGATGATGGTGCTGGTGGAGATAATGATGGTGATGATGATGATGATCCCGATGAAGTCCAGCTTGATGGTGGTGTTGATGGCGACAATCTCCCCCTCTAGGAAGGAATTTCCCTGGCAGATTTCTGCCTGCCGGAGAGCTCTTTCTCTTTCTACAGTTTTCTGCCCCGCAGAGGTGGCGGAATCTTTCTGTGGTCGCTCCCCGAGTCTTAGGGTTTTAGGAGGATTATATACGCCAAAGAGCAGAGCTAGAGGTAGGCCAGGGTGGCCACACCACCTGGTGGTGCAGCCTAGGGTGGCCCACGCCAGGGGGTGGTGTGGGCACCCTGTGGCCCATCTCCGCTCCCTCTTCTGGCATCCTTCGTCTTCTAGAAAAATAGGATTTTCCATATATTTTCTGGGATTTTTTGATCTTCGCGAATTTCGCCTCCAAACAGTGCCTTTTCCATCAGAATCCTGACTTCAGCGGTCCATCCTCCAAAAGTCATCAACCATGCAAAAAAGATGAAATAACATAAGTATCATCTCTTAATATGAAATATATCAATGAATAATAGTAAATTATGATATAGAATAGTGATGAAAATGGATGTATCAATAGCAGAGTAAGAAATGCAATTCCTAATGTTGTTAATTTATTGAGTAATATTATTGTCAGGATTTTCCTATTCACACTATTAGCATGAACAATGAAGAATGCTAGCATTAGAATATGTATGCTAGTAATGCACTTTTTGTCTCGAATTGGGATGTTACAGGAAACAAGGAGCTTCCGTTTGTAATCCCAGCACCTATTCGAAATGATCGGCCAGGCATGTGGTTCCTCGCTCGATCGGCTGGTGGTGAACGCTTTATGATCATAATTACAACGTATGGCATGGGGGTTACCCATGGCGAAGAGGGTGAAATCATTCCTCATTCTCAAAATAGGACTAACCTACGCCTATATCTTGCCTCTCATGTCTACATTTTTGAAGAGGATCCTAGCTCTGCTGGACCTCGAGGGGTCATTGTTTGGAGGCAGGTTGACAGCCTGAGGGACAACTCTCTGTTTCTTGGTCTCAATTATCCAATCATTGACAATATGATGAAGAAACACGGATGCAAGGCTGCTGATGGCACATTGTTCCCATTCATGAGGAAAAACTATGTGTACACAAAATACAGGAGCTTTCGTGGAATACAATTCCCTCAGATTAAACATTGCAACCTACAGCCAACTGTAGGTGAGCCTGTGGCAGTTATCAGCCTTCCCAAAGATGGTTGGAACTGACATTCGGCAATTTGGTTTAAGCCTAGTTTAGGTGTGGTATGCTCATTGTGCCATCCCTAGACTGAGTTGTGGATCTTTCTGGTGTATCGTTGTGTCATCTTTTTTTGCATCGTGGTTCAACAGTTGACTGTTAGTACACTGGTTTTAGTGTCCAGCTTGAATAAGTTTATATGAGCCCTGTCATGCTTTTGTATTTAGTATTGCCTTCCACAGTATAATCCATGTAGTGGTGCTTATTTCGTAGCGTGATTTCTGTATTATAGTTTTCAGTACTGTTATTGGCTTGTATATACGCGACTCGTGCAGCTTTTTTTTGAACCATCGCACCTCGTGCAACTTTGTGTTTTGAGAGGAATATTCCTTCTTTCCTCTTAGCAAACAGGGAAAAGTAGGTCACTGCTTCTTATAGGGCCACGAAATAGGCCTTAAGTGGGCCGTAATTGATCTTGGCTCGGTACACCAAAGCAGGCCGAGACGTCCTAGGATGATAGCCGCAAATGTTTATGCCGATATTCTAAAAAAAGAGTTAATGCACACCCTTCCAAAAAAATTGTTTACGCAGACCCCATATTGTCTCTGATACATGGCATACTTTTGGCGCTACCGTGAAATTACTTGATCAATACAGTATGTATCCTTGCTCACTCTTTTGTATGTGAAATGAACAAGTCAAGCTCAAATGTGATATGAACAAGTCAAGCTCTAATGTGTTGATATTGTAATGCCTGTGCTAGTGTACAAACTGGTTATATTATTATGTTCGGAACTGTGAACTAAATGTACGAATTCTGAGCCCTTTTGCATGATGACAATGCCACATGTTGGCGCTAATTGTGGCATGTACTAATTTCATCGTATGGAAGCATACAACTTTGAGTGATCAGTTTAAGCTGGTGCTTACCCGAGCTATCTGCGGCTGGGCAAGTCAAGGCTACCGTGTGTCAATCGCTAATAGTTTATATTGCATGATTACAAGGTTTTGAGTACATCAAATCGATTGGGCACTTAGGACGATTCAAAGCCACACAAACCATCTCGAAATATATCCTTTGCTGAAAAGATGATTGCGTGCTGTAAGACTTGATATGACACGATTTTATGTCAATCGGTCAAACTCCCTCCAGTACTTTCCATGTTTGAATCCTGCACTGCCCAAGTTCTTCGCTATGTTTGCTATGTATAATAAGGCGCAATATCGGTCACTTTTCTCCATTTCCAACTTCATTCTTTTGGATCCGGTGTAGGTATAGCCAGGTCAGGTGGACCATCGACCTTCAGTACAATATATTTTTACTACTCAGCCTATGAAAACGAATATTTCAACCCCACTTCGAACAAAAAACTTCCCATATTCTTGTTTCAAAAAACCCTTAATTAGCCTTTCGTGGTGAGCAGAGTATATATTTTTTAGGGTACCAACTGCATTTTTTTAGGATGGGGTAGGAAATAGATTGAATTTTCACTAAGGACCTAGCGAAAAGATTGCACATTCGACCCAACACTGGCCCAAAACCTTGCAAATTTAGCCTGACGGGTCAGGTGGACTGCCGACCCCCGACATATTGAGTACATTGAATTTTCAGTGAGGAGGTTATTAGAAAATAGTACTACATTCTACCCAACTGTGGCCCAAAACCTCGCTAATTTATCCTACCGGGTTCAGGTTGGCCGTGGGCCGCCAACCCTCAACACATTGCTACTTGGTTTTTTAAGCATGAACCACCCTGAAGAAGTTTCGATAAGGAGCCCATGATAAGAAGCCTATTGGTTCACAAGATTGGATCCAAGTTATTTTTTTATTGCCCAAAATCATCTAAATTTAGTATTTTCGTGCCATTCTAATAAAGTATAGGACAAGCTTCTCCTACCCATGTTGTATTTGTACAGAGCAATTAGAATTTTTTTATGGCAAGTCATCAGGGTCGCTGCCTTTTTATTTTAAGTGATTTCAACATTTCTAAATGTAATCTTTTCCAGTAGTGGCATAGATGGTTCTGGCGTAGTGGAAGCACATGCGGTTCCCATTTGTTGAAGTCTTCAGTTAGATTCCTAGTTTTTTCAATATAAATATATAATATATAGTATAATCTATGTCGTTCTTTTACATTTTTTCCAGCATACACACGTTTCTTACACAGAGAAGGCTGACATCTGGGACCCAGCAACATTGCCAAGTTCAAAACAGCGGAGTCCATCATACACACGTTGTATTTGTAGAGACGCTGACATATTGGACCCAACAGAGACCTTATACAGATGTTGCATCGAGCAATCAATGTTTCATTTACAGAGAGGCTGATATGTGGGAGCCAGCAGCACGACCTTATACAGATGTTGCATCGAGCAACGTTGCCAGTTCGAAATAGGGAGGCGCAAGCGAGAAAAAAGTTCAGCATGCACACGTTTCTTGTAATGAGAGGCTAAAATGGGGGACCCAGCAGCGTGAGCAAACAGAAGATTCGTCGAGCAACGCTATCTAGTTTGGAACAGGGTAGTGCTAGAGAAGAAAAAATTCTATCATACCCACGATTCTTCTAATATGAGGCTGACATAAGACCCACCAGCCTGAATAAACGGCTGATGCAACGAGCAACGCTATCAAGTTCGAAACACGAAGGCGCGACAGAGGGTAAAAATCCATCATATATACGTTTCTTCTAATGAGAGGATGACATGTGGGGCCCAGCAGTGTGATTAAACGGTAGATGCATCAAACAACGCTATCAAGTTCAGAACAGGGTAGCGCGAGCCAAGGAAAAAAATTCCATCATACACACGTTTCTTCTAATAAGAGGATGACATGCGGAGCTCAGGAGGTTGGTTAAACGGTAGATGCGTCAAGCAGCGCTATCAACATCGGAACGGGGTAGCCAGCGAAGGAAAAATTCCATCATACATACATTTCTTCTAATGAGAGGATGACATGTGGGTCCCAGGAGGTTGATTAAACGGTAGATGCATCGAGCAACGCTATCAACTTCGGAACAGGGTAGCACGAGCGAAGGAAAAAAATTCATTATACACACGATCCTTCTAATGAGAGGTTGACATGTGGGTCCTAGCAGCCTGACTAAACGACAGACGCATCGAGCAACGTTATCAAGTTCAAATCAGGGAGACACGACCAAAAAGTATGGTCCTCTAGAGACACTGACGTCCGGGACCCACACGCCTCAAAAGAGTTTGGCGAGTCAACATCACGCGAGGAAACAAAAATCTTACTTCTGCCATACGCTGGACGAGCTTCCTCCATGTTTTTAGCAGATCCGTCATAGTAGAGGGCCGCAAAACCAGAAAAAAAGTTTTACATTAGCCACGGTCGAGCCGAGAATTTCGTCGCGAAAGATGCGCCTTCTACGACGACCGTCGGGCCAAGTCGTTGAAGAAGGAAACTTTTCTTGTAGTGTGGGATGATATACGCATTTTGGGTTCTTCCTGTTATGCCCCTCCTATTGGCAAGTGCTGCACACCCGCTTCTTTCGCTCTTTGTCTCCTAGTGGTCGGCCGTTTTTGGTCATGCGAGATTGTTTCTCGACTGGAACTTTCTGGTTTTGCTTAGGAGCACCCTTGGTGGACACTTTTTGAAGATCACCAATATCAAACTAGCTTGCTTGATTTGCATCTGCATTTTCATTAACTGAACTACGAGGACCATATGCTCTGCATTTATCATACAGCTGTCTTCTAGAAATAATTCCATCGATGGTACTCTCAGAAGATCGTACTCCGTTGTGTCATTGCATGCAATATGCATAGCTTGTGAGGCCAACACATTTATACGATTGTATTTTTTCTGCTCCTCTAGCCCATACCAACCCCAACCAAACATATCGCTCTTGCGTCTCGCAGGCAACCCAAACCTGACATTTTTAGTGAAACGCCATAGAGCACAGCAGTTTGGTATTACAGTAAGTTTTAAGTGACTGAGCATGTGCAGTATGTGCTTACATGGGATCCCTTTGCAAATCATCCTTCAGCAGTTGCACCTAATAATTTCTGACGAGTTGGGAGTGTATTCCACGTAAAACTTGCTCTCAAGATTATTTTTCCATGCGACGACAAAGGTGTATGAGTCAGATCACAGTTTTCTTTCTAAAATCTGTATGTCACCAATCTTCAAAATGTCACCTTGCAAAATATAGAACATAACTGGAGTGAAGACTATCATAGCAGCTACCTCTAGTGCTCTAAAATTAGTAACTGGCACCGGAAAAGTCTGTGAAGTCGTGTAGTCATCTTGGGCCTCCTTCTTACGGAGATGTGTGATGGCATTCTCGTAGTGACTAACCATGTCCACCAAGTTCATTTCCCCATCAAGGTGAAGGTGAAGAGACGAGTTTAAACTTTCACGCATTTGGTTGCTTTTCATACACAGCCAGAACCCTTCTGAAAGATACGAAGTGGCCCATAATATCTTCTTCGTGTACATTCTCTTAAGACAAGTTTTAGTTTGGGTGACATCCACTTCCTAACAAAAGTGTGTTATCGCTGCTCGAATACTTGCTCCGAGGTGGTGTAATATAGAAGAGTCCTAAACTCATTCAGTGACTTGTTAGGTAGGTGCATCTCCATATTTTTTTCAACGTGAAAGCTGCAAATATGATGGTATATATCAGTAAATACTTCATCCGTAGTGTTGATCATTGCGGCATCCGCATCCGTGATTATTTCCTTTGGCTTCTGCTGGCACATTGCTTTCAGGAAAGTCCGGAGCAGCCAGACATATGTTTCTTCGGTCTCATTTGATAGGATGGCACAACCAAATACCGTTGTTTTACAGTGATTGTTCAAATTGATAAAGGGAACAAATGACATTCTATACTTATTAATCTTGTATGTGTTGTCGAACACAATGACGTCGTCGTAGTCCTAGTAGTCCTGATGTGATAGAGAATCGCACCAGAACAAGTGCTGCAAACGGTCTTCATGTAGCTTGTAATCATTAAAAAAATAAGGGTCTCTCTTCTTTCTCTCCACCATGATACCCAATGTTGTGTTAGCATCACCCTTGTAAAGCATCTTCCTCTTCTACTTTGAGCACATGTTGTACATATTCTTCCTTGTAAATCCCACACCGGCAGATGAACCACCAGATTTGCTAATCAATGATCGCATGTAAGATGCTTCCTAACCCCCATGTTTCCGAGTGATAATATCTCAGCTCTTTGGGAGTCGTTGATCTTCCTATGGGACCAAACAAATGGGACTTCATCCGGTCTCGCTAACACATGATTGTGAGTGTCATCAAAACTCTGAAAAATCTAAAGATCAGTTTTTCCATCAAACTTCACCACCATACGTGCCTTACACTTGCACCTAGACTCAGCTCTGAGCCTATATTTTCAGCCTTCTATTATTAGTAACTTCCTGTCACGTTTCCCTTTCCTACAACACACAAAGCGCCTAAGACGAACCCATGATCTTTGGCATATCTGTTGTAGAAAGAATAGCCTGCTGCTTCGCAAACAAATGTCATTTCCATTATCTTGCAGTACAATTTTCGCTTATCATCAGGATACCTAGTGTCATTGCTACATTTATTTGAACTCTCAGTCTGACTACATGGTGCCTGCTGCAAATTCAAAACCTAGCCATTAGAACTATAGTTGTATGCATGTCAGTTCGTTGATTGCTAAAAATGACCAAGAAATAATACCTCACTGATGTCAACGAACATATCAGAATTTGGTGCATCTTCACAATAATCAAATTTACCCATCTCCAAGTCTGATTTACCAAATAGTCATACTCCATACCAGAGTCATTTAGTACCTGAACAATTTAGCAATATTTAGTAACCTTTATACAATTGCATCATCATGTGCATGACATATAAAACTTTACACCACTACACATACCTCACTATCGACAAACATGTCCGTTTCTTCATGGTTGTTAAGGCCATTATGGAAATCGTCGTCATAGACAATCTAAATAAATCAAGCCATGAGATATCATATATTATTTAATATAACATTAAAGTATCAAAGAAGAAGCTAATGTGTACTCATATCAAACTCTTCTTCACTCCAGTCGTCTTCGGGATGCCTATTGCCGGAAATAGAATCATCATCATCGACATACCCGGTTTGATCATCGTTCATACTAGATCTAGAGTCCTCCATCTCCTCTATGATTGCGCCATATTGTTAGAATCACCAATGCTACGTGTGTCTAAGAATTACTAGAGAGGAAGCATGATCATGAGATGAACTTACACAAATCGAAAGATGCAGCCGACGATTTGGATTAGAAACCCTAGTGACGAAGACGTCGAGCCGCTGGCGAGCCTTCTACCTTCGAGGATCTGCGGCGACGGGCGCGGGGTAGATCGGCGGCGCCGACAGGAAGAAGATTCGCGGGGTACGAGCGACCGAGTTTTACCAGGCGGTGAAGTATTAGCCATGAGACCGAGTTTTACCAGGGGAAAAAGATACATAGTATATTAAGTTTTACTTGAGTATTAGTCATGAGATTAGTTATTTACACTACACGGTGAAGTATTAGTAATTGCTTTGTTAGTAAGAATGGAGTGTTAGTGTGCGCCATCGACCAAACAAAGTCCCACAAGCACCTGACCAATCCGTTTTTCAGTCTACTCAAATGTGTTTTTTTTCGAGTTTTAACCCTTTGACCATCAATTTAGCCAAAAATATGTGTTATTTTTTATAAAGATTATACCATAAAAAAATTTATGAATTCCATGGTATAATTTTTGTGGCATATATATATATATATATACACTATATGTTTCATTGGTCATGATGGTCAAACTTATTGTTTGATTGACGCGCGTCACCTAAATGAGGAAGCAGAGCCACAATCGGACACAAAAATATGAAAGCATCATCTTTTTTTTTCGCGGAAAGAAAGCATCATCCTTGATAGGCGTGGGAATCGGCACATTTGTACCTACCAACGGAAAGTGCAAAAATGTACGGGGACGTGAAATTTTGGCTCATGGCAACCAGCGTCCCTGAATTATTCTCTAAAAACTTGGTCAAACTTTAGTTGGTTTAACTTTTGAAAAAAATTAGATGACTTAAGCCTTGGGATGGAGGTAGTAGGTGAGAGCTTTGAGATCCGTGGACAAAGTAATAGGAAAATAGGTACTAGGTAAATCGAAAACCTGTGTATACTTGAGATAAGTCCAGAATACGGAAAAAATGGCCGGTGCGGCATGTGCATCGCGTTGAGGACAGTGAATGCACCAGGCTATGCTTTTGTTAGATTGGGGTTGTAAAGACCCAAACCAGGTTTGGTTTGAATCCCTGTGATTACAGTGCTAGTCCCTGGATCGAATAGCTAGCACCCACAGTTTAAGATGTAATATCAAAATACAAAGATCATATTACATCGCATGATCCAGAATATAAATACTTTATTACAAACTCATAGCCATAGGCTATCTTATTACAAAGCAGCAGAATACAAGTAAAGCATGGAGTCCTTCATTTTCATGTGCCACAGGCAAACATGTTGGGTGCAGACTCATAACCTCTATCATCAATCCATACTCATCAATAGAATAACCTGCAACATGATAGGTTGCAGCCATAAAGGGTCAATACTTTGAATGTATTGGCAAGTGTCACAAGTTGGCGAATATAAGTTGGACTATCACTACATGCATATTTGGCTAAGTAGATCTAGGCTCATTTGCAGAAAGCAACATGGTTTTATCCTATCTTTGCAAAATAGTTTTGATCTTTCAACAACTTTCTGAACTCCTTGGCAAACTCCAAGTTCTTCTAATCTCTTGTTGTCACCATTAAGTTTTACTTTGAGAAATTAGAGTGTCGAGATCTTCCATAGCTTCAGGCCTTAGTTGCTCAGAGTTGTCCATAACCGGGGACACGGCTAAGTACTTAGAATTTAATCTTCTGCAGAAGTTGTACACTTTACCCACAAGACACAATCTCGTCTTGACGCCACCAGTGGCCGCTGGATTAGTACTCACCAAGATGGACTACCGGCAGATCGAGAATGTGACAAAGTCTTTCCATAGAAGTCCTCCCAATACATAATGCCAGCACATCTACCAAGCACCAATGCAAGGATAAACCTCCAATACATAATTCTAGTTAACCTAAAGAGGTACCAATGCATGGGTCTTACACTATGTAATTGACTAGGCCAGAGCCCATTTGGCATGTGGCTGTACACGAAAGCCACTGTACGAGAAACATGTTCAATCTCTAAGTTCCTGGGTGGTATTCTTCTAGTGCACACATGAAAGAGATAGCCATAGACATGGTTCCCTTCGTTGCCACCTTATTCTCAACTGAGTATCCACACTCCACCCAGGTGATTTATTGAGTACTTGTTTTATTATTCAAAACATATATTTTCCAACTCTTCATATAATCACAATATGGTATATTCCACCCTGAATCTATAGCAGGGCTAAGCATACTACCACTATGGTATTTCCACTAAGGAATATATAAAGGATATCCTAATAGGATATAGCATAGCATAGTATCATAGTAATCCTATCATGCATACTACAAAAACCCACTAAGTGTAATGAAAATAGTAGGACATGGATGATAGTGCCACTTGCCTTAGTAGTTGGTGGTGTTGGTGCACTCTTTGCAGTAACACACTTGGCAATCCACACAATCTATCAAACAAAACAAACAAGACAAAACATGCACAAAGTCAACACTAATGGCAATACAAAAATCATGCAAAATATGCAAGCATGCAAGAAGGCAATTTTTATTGCACAAATTGTTACAACAAAGATTTTGAACACTACTAAGTGTTTTCTGAACATTTTACAATTGCAAGGTTACAAATGCAACCATTTGTGCAATTGTAACAATTAGCAATAATTTCTATCATTTGGAAAGGCTAGACTCACTAAATAATTTCCATGCTATTAGGCATAGCCAACCAAACCTATATTTTGGTCTCACTGGACAGAGGGTTCAATTTGCAATCCATAGCAAAAAGATTCACCCAAAAATAATTTACAAAACAATTTTTATGGGTAAAATACTCCTAAAAGGGTTATGCCTAAAACTTCTATTTTACAGAAGCTAAAGGGTGAAATAAGTCCTCAGCAGTGAAGCTCTCATTTTTCTGAATCCATAGACACCAAATTTGTATTTTTCTGATTTGTGGATCAAAAGTTATTGAATTTCTAAGTTTAAGATTTATTCTGTCTATTTTCTAATTTAAACAAATAGCCTGGGCGACGTGGCGTGTTCTTATTGGCCGGTACCGGTTCGGGCGGATCGACTGCTGCGGGCCGTTGGATTTTAAGTGATAACGAGCGGATCAGATCGACCGGTACCTGTTCGATTAGTGATCTAATCTCAACCGCTGGTAATGGATCGGACGGCACTCGCTGGCCGTCGACTACAGATCGGTGGTGTCATGGCGCGCTGGCGGCGGCAAGGCCGGTGGGTGGCGCTCCGGTGGTTCTAGAGGGGTAGGGGAAGCGGCAACCTTACCAGCGGGTTACGGTGGTTTCGGTGATCTCGATGGTGGTCGTGGTGGAGGGAGGGGTGCTCTACTTCGCTCGGTATTCCTCGCCGGAGTTGCTTCCGACGGCGGAGGTCACGGCCTCGAGACGGAGATGATGACCTGGGGCTCAAACCAGCCAACAAAGGGGTCACTGCGGTGTGTCTGGTCGTGTAGAATCTTGCGGTGACCAAAGTAGGGCGGCGGGAACCCTACCTTCACCAGAACAAGCGAGGGACGGCGGCGGCAGAGGAGCTTGCCGGACTTGGTCCGTGTCGTCGATCTGGGGCAAATGAAAACACGTGGCTTGGTCAGTAGGTGCGCTAGGGCATGGTGAAATATATGGGACAGAGAGGAGGGCGTCGGGCGGCCTGGGTTCACCGGAATCTTCGCCGGAGCTCGTCGGTGGCCGCAGTGGTTCGAGGTCGAATTCGGAGGGCCTGAGGGTTCTCTGATGGTGGGGTCTGAGGGGAAAACGGAGAGGAGGGGGTGAGGATTAAGAGGGCGTCGTCGGAGTGGAGAATCATCCGCAGTAACGCTCGAATTTAATCGAACCGAATCGACACAGAAACGGTCGGGAGGGGGGGTTGTTCGTCGTTCGGTGGAAGAAGGTGAGGTGGAGGTGACGTGGAGGTGGGACCCATGTGTCGAGAGGTGGGGGGGGCGAGGGGGTCAGGGGTGAGAAATAAAGGGGAGAGGAAGTGCCGGTGGGCTGGTTGTTGGGGGGGCTGGGGTTATGCTGCTGTTTTTTTTTTCATGCCTTTTCTTTTCTTTTTCTATTTTCTTAAATATCTTTTGATTTAAAGATCCAATTTGAATCAAGCAAATTTCTAAAAATTTGTAAAACTCAAATTAGGTTTTTAGGGTATTATGGAACACATTTACTTTCCAACTCAAAATTTTCTAACCAAATTTATTCACTTTGGTTTTAATAGCTAATATTGCCTTTATTAAATATATTCTCAAAATAATTCATATCTTTTTATCCATGGCTCCAAATTGAATGAAACCAATTTCTATTTTTTTATTATTTTGTCCTTTATCTTTTTAGCCCTCATAGGAGTTCTTTTGTTTAATATACATATGGAGCATATCCAAAGTATTGTGTTGTTCTTAGTGTTAACAAATAATTAGAGTTTTAGGGTTTGAGATATTTTTCACTTCTCTTGGGTTTTTAAAATGCAACCAAGATGCTCATGCAAGCTTCATGATTTGGATTTTAAAACATGCACACCACTTCACAAACAAAAACATTTTGTTTGGCTTGGGTTTGGAGGCATTATATTTAAATGTTCCAAAAGTTTTTGTTCCTTCTGAATTTCAAAAGAACTTGGTTCTTCATTTTGTTTAAAGTTTTTCACATTCAAAAATTTGGAAAATTTTGGGATGTGACAGACTACCACCCTTAAAAGGAATCTCGTCCCGAGATTCGAGAAGGCTAGAAAGAATAGGTTGGGTTTTAGGATACTTGGGTGCTACCACCCTTAAAAGGAAACTTTGTTGGGTTGCACTTGATTCACTTGGCTAAGGGTCCAAAAGATTGATATCCAAGGTTGTTAACATTTCTTCATCTTGAGATTCTTATACCACTGAATTAAGTTAGCTAAAGCTTACCTTCCACACCATCTAGTTCTTCAAGGGTTCCATACATGTTGATGTGGTTCACATGTCCTTTCTGGGTCACATTGGAATTGCTCCCATTAGAGTCTCCAACTTTCTCATTCTTCTTCTCGTGCTTCTTTTAAAGTGTCCAAGTTGCCTACAATTGTAACACTGCAACTGGCTAATGTCTTTCTTGGGATCATTATGTTGATTCTGACCAAGGTTATCTCCATTGTTAGTACCATTCATATTTTTACTACCACTTCCATTATTGATGTGATGATTCTAATGATGGTGATTATGTCCATTTCCTTCATGCTGATGTGATCCAGAATTCCCATTGTCCTTTCTAAATGAACGCATCTTCTGTGATGGTCCTGAGTGATATTTTTCAAAGCTATGCTTCCTCTTCCTGTTCTCAACTTTGTCCTTCTTACTCTCTAAAATTCTAGCTTTGTCACACAGTGATTGATAAGTTGGAACATAAGCGACTGATAATTGCATGGAAAGTTCATCATTCAGTCCATCTAGGAACTTTTCCTTTCTCTTAGCATCAGTATCAGTATCATCTGGAGCATAACGTGATAGATTGTTGAATTCCTCAATATATTCAGCAATGCTGCGGTGACACTATTTAAGGTTGTGAAACTCCTTCTTCTTTAGGCTCATCATGCCTGAAGAGATATGATTAGTGCGGAAACCATCTTCAAATATTTCCCAAGTCACTTCTTCAATGGGGTGAGTGACTTGAAAGTTGTCCCACCATGTAGTTGCAGGGCCTTCAAGCAAGTGCGCTGCAAATCTCACTTTCTCAGCATCAGAGCATCCAACAGTCACTAGGTCTGCTCAATCGAACGTAACCAGTCATCAGCTACCATTGGATCAGAAGTACCAGAGAACTTTGCAGGTCTCAACCTCAGAAATCTAGTGAGCATATCTAGAGGTGGTGGATTGTTGTTGTTATTGTTGTTGTTCTGATTCTGATTGTTGATGGTTGCCATGAATTGTGTCATCATCTGCATTAGCTGAGTCTGTGCAGTCATCATCTGTTGCATCTCATTTTCATTGTTGTTGTTGTCTCCATTGTTATCATGGTCGTTGGCGCGTCTTGGAGGCATCTATTGGTTTAATAGGGATAAGTAAGGATAGATAGACAGATAGATAGATAGGTTTTAAGGGAGTTCTAACACACTCAACCCAAAACAACCCAGTTTAATCAAAACATTCATCAAGCAACCAATCACTTAGCAACTTAACTCATTATAGAAGAAAACAACAAGTTTTCTCGAAACAAGCAACCTAGTATAGTCATACCACATAGGTCGGCATGATCCATACGCTAACACGATATCGATAACTCGAACATGATAATTGGTAGGCAATCTAATGTCTCATGGTTCGCACTATGATAACATCAGTGGGAGCTCTCTTTCGAGTTCGGCAATCATCGGTGAAGTGTCCTATCTTCCGGCAGCGATGGCAAAACGCTTTTGTCATGTCTCGAGTACTTTTTCTTGAAGTGTTGCTGTGGTTTTCTTGAACTTCCTTCTCTGGGCATTCATTGATATTGTGTCCTTCTTTCTTGCATTTGGAGCAGGTGATATGGCTAAGGTTTTCTTCTTTCTTCCCAAGAGCTTGATACGTCCCATCCTTCACTTGTTCTTTCACTTGTTGCACTATGAAGTCGAGATGGCACTTGGCAGGAATGTGGTTAGTTCCTTCACATAGGTAACAAGTAACTTGAGATGTGGGGCATTCTCCAACTGGATGGTTGTGATCACAAAAGGGACATTGATCTTGATATTCCTTAGAGGTGTGGCCTACTTCTCCACATATTTTGCAAGCTCTAGGACTTGTCACAACTTGCATCTTGAACTTCTTGTTGGCATGATCCATCCTTAAGGTCCTTAGAGAAAGCAAAGGTTGGTTCCTCTACATGTTTGAAGGAGAAGAGATTCAGTAAAGAATGATCAAGGTATACGATAAAACCTACTAAGTATAAAATTAGTTCATTCCTAACAAGGCGTTTGTCCAATTCCTAGGGTTACGAACCTACAGGCAACACAATGCTCTGATACCATCTGTAAAGACCCAAACCAGGTTTGGTTTGAATCCCTGTGATTACAGTGCTAGTCCCTGGATCGAATAGCTAGCACCCACAGTTTAAGATGTAATATCAAGATACAAAGGTCATATTACATCGCATGATCCAGAATATAAATACTTTATTACAAACTCATAGCCATAGGCTATCTTATTACAAAGCAGCAGAATACAAGTAAAGCATGGAGTCCTTCATCTTCATGTGCCACAGGCAAACATGTTAGGTGCAGACTCATAACCTCTATCATCAATCCATACTCATCAATAGAATAACCTGCAACATGATAGGTTGCAGCCACAAAGGGTCAATACTTTGAATGTTTTGGCAAGTGTCACAAGTTGGCGAATATAAGTTGGACTATCACTACATGCATATTTGGCTAAGTAGATCTAGGCTCATTTGCAGAAAGCAACATGGTTTTATCCTATCTTTGCAAAATAGTTTTGATCTTTCAACAACTTTCTGAACTCCTTGGCAAACTCCAAGTTCTTCTAATCTCTTGTTGTCACCATTAAGTTTTACTTTGAGAAATTAGAGTGTCGAGATCTTCCATAGCTTCAGGCCTTAGTTTCTTAGAGTTGTCCATAACCGGGGACACAGCTAAGTACTTAGAATTTAATCTTCTGCAGAAGTTGTACACTTTACCCACAAGACACAATCTCGTCTTGACGCCACCAGTGGCCGCTGGATTAGTACTCACCAAGATGGAGTACCGGCAGATCGAGAATGTGACAAAGTCTTTCCATAGAAGTCCTCCCAATACATAATGCCAGCACATCTACCAAGCACCAATGCAAGGATAAACCTCCAATGCATAATTCTAGTTAACCTGAAGAGGTACCAATGCATGGGTCTTCCACTATGTAATTGACTAGGCCAGAGCCCATTTGGCATGTGGCTGTACACGAAAGCCACTGTACAAGAAACATGTTCAATCTCTAAGTTCCTGGGTGGTATTCTTCTAGTGTACACACGAAAGAGATAGCCATAGACATGGTTCCCTTCGTTGCCACCTTATTCTCAACTGAGTATCCACACTCCACCCAGGTGATTCATTGAGTACTTGTTTTATTATTCAAAACATATATTTTCCAACTCTTCATATAATCACAATATGGTATATTCCACCCTGAATCTATAGCAGGGCTAAGCATACTACAACTATGGTATTTCCACTAAGGAATATATAAAGGATATCCTAATAGGATATAGCATAGCATAGTATCATAGTAATCCTATCATGCATACTACAAAAACCCACTAAGTGTAATGAAAATAGTAGGACATGGATGATAGTGCCACTTTCCTTAGTAGTTGGTGGTGTTGGTGCACTCTTTGCAGTAACACACTTGGCAATCCACACAATCTATCAAACAAAACAAACAAGACAAAACATGCACAAAGTCAACACTAATGGCAATACAAAAATCATGCAAAATATGCAAGCATGCAAGAAGGCAATTTTTATTGCACAAATTGTTACAACAAAGGTTTTGAACACTACTAAGTGTTTTCTGAACATTTTACAATTGCAAGGTTACAAACGCAACCATTTGTGCAATTGTAACAATTAGCAATAATTTCTATGATTTGGAAAGGCTAGACTCACTAAATAATTTCCATGCTATTAGGCATAGCCAACCAAACCTATATTTTGGTCTCACTGGACAGAGGGTTCAATTTGCAATCCATAGCAAAAAGATTCACCCAAAAATAATTTACAAAACAATTTTTATGGGTAAAATACTCCTAAAAGGGTTATGCCTAAAACTTCTATTTTACAGAAGCTAAAGGGTGAAATAAGTCCTCAGCAGTGAAGCTCTCATTTTTCTGAATCCATAGACACCAAATTTGTATTTTTCTGATTTGTGGATCAAAAGTTATTGAATTTCTAAGTTTAAGATTTATTCTGTCTATTTTCTAATTTAAACAAATAGCCTGGGCGACGTATGTTGTTCTTATTGGCCGTACCGGTTCGGGCGGATCGACCTGCGGCCGTTGATTTAAGTGATAACGAGCGGATCAGATCGACCGGTACCTGTTCGATTAGTGATCTAATCTCAACCGCTGGTAATGGATCGGACGGCCAAGGCGTCAATTACCACAGGTGCGAAGCGACGCGCGGCGGCGTAAGGCCGGGTGGGTGGCGCTCCGGTGGTTCTAGAGGGGTAGGGGAAGCGGCAACCTTACCAGCGGGTTGCGGTGGTTTCGGTGATCTCGATGGTGGTCGTGGTGGAGGGAGGGGTGCTCTACTTCGCTCGGTATTCCTCGCCGGAGTTGGTACCGACGACGGAGGTCACGGCCTCGAGACGGAGATGATGACCTGGGGCTCAAACCAGCCAACAAAGGGGTCACTGCGGTGTGTCTGGTCGTGTAGAATCTTGCGGTGACCAAAGTAGGGCGGCGGGAACCCTACCTTCACCAGAACAAGCGAGGGACGGCGACGGCAGAGGAGCTTGCCGGACTTGGTCCGTGTCGTCGATCTGGGGCAAATGAAAACACGTGGCTTGGTCAGTAGGTGCGCTAGGGCATGGTGAAATAGATGGGACAGAGAGGAGGGCGCCGGGCGGCCTGGGTTCACCGGAATCTTTGCCGGAGCTCGTCGGTGGCCGCAGTGGTTCGAGGTCGAATTCGGAGGGCCTGAGGGTTCTCTGATGGTGGGGTCTGAGGGGAAAATAGAGAGGAGGGGGTGAGGATTAAGAGGGCGTCGTCGGAGTGGAGAATCATCCGCAGTAACGCTCGAATTTAATCGAACCGAATCGACACAGAAACGGCCGGGAGGGGGGGTTGTTCGTCGTTCGGTGGAAGAAGGTGAGGTGGAGGTGACGTGGAGGTGGGACCGCGGTGTCAGCGAGAGGGGGTAAGAAGGGGGTCGGTGAGGAAATAAAGCAGCGGGGAGAAGGGGAAGTGCCGGGTGGGCTGGTTGTTGGGCTGGGGGTTTGGGCCGAGCTGCTGCTGTGTTTTTTTTTCTACAGCTTTTCTTTTTCTTTTTCTGTTTTCTTAAATATCTTTTGATTTAAAGATCCAATTTGAATCAAGCAAATTTCTAAAAATTTGTAAAACTCAAATTAGGTTTTTAGGGTATTATGAAACACATTTACTTTCCAACTCAAAATTTTCTAACCAAATTTATTCACTTTGGTTTTAATAGCTAATATTGCCTTTATTAAATATATTCTCAAAATAATTCATATCTTTTTATCCATGGCTCCAAATTGAATGAAACCAATTTCTATTGTTTTATTATTTTGTCCTTTATCTTTTTAGCCATCATAGGAGTTCTTTTGTTTAATATACATATGGAGCATATCCAAAGTATTGTGTTGTTCTTAGTGTTAACAAATAATTAGAGTTTTAGGGTTTGAGATATTTTTCACTTCTCTTGGGTTTTTAAAATGCAACCAAGATGCTCATGCAAGCTTCATGATTTGGATTTTAAAACATGCACACCACTTCACAAACAAAAACATTTTGTTTGGCTTGGGTTTGGAGGCATTATATTTAAATGTTCCAAAAGTTTTTGTTCCTTCTGAATTTCAAAAGAACTTGGTTCTTCATTTTGTTTAAAGTTTTTCACATTCAAAAATTTGGAAAATTTTGGGATGTGACAGGGGTTGGCCTTAGCCACGGCCGGCTTGGAGCAGCTGTGGAAGAACAAGCAGAATAGTATAGGTAGATGAAGGCAAGATTTGTTGAAGATGATGTCGATGGTGGAGAGCAGCTCCGGAGGATACATGCAAGGGTACACGTGAGCTCTTATTCGCAGGTCGTATTGAGTATATTTCCTTTCATTAGATCTGAGCAAGTGGATTCATTCTTTTCTGATGTTTGTGCAGAGGGGACGAACTCGTACCGAACAGAAACAATGCTCTTGAGACGGTGCCTAAATGCAGAGAGCGAAACTTTGGATGAAGTTTTGAGCCCAGGCAAAGAATTACAGAATGGAACCTCCCGAGCTGCTCTCATCCATTACACAGGAGGGGTGCATCCCTGGGTAATTCTCCCGCATGTCGTAACTAGTTATAGCAAGGGAAGCGTGTCACCAGAGATGCCCAAGCCCGTCAACGTAAATGACACGTAAAAGGTGTAGCAGAGGGACAGCTGAACTGGTACACGTATCAAGAAATTGGGCATATGAGATGGGAGTCATTGATTACATCTAGTTTTTCAAAACTTGTAAATATGATCTCATATTCATTTTAAAATAAATGTTCAGGAGCAAAATAGAGTTTTTTACATGTCGCACGGCAACTGGTTGATTAAAGCGAATAAGCCAGGTCAAATGCTAACAGGATCAGAGAAAGCTAACAAGCAAAAATTGCAGAAACAACTGTCACGGGGATGTAATATCACGGTAACAAGAAAACATAACTTGTTGTGAACGAGATTGAACAAAGGTATGAGATACCAGTGATCGGATCTCGGACAAGTTGTATCGAGAAACAAAAGGAAGAGGATGCTACATTTAGACGGTTCAAACGACATTGTCATCAGGAATGCATAGGGGTCACATGGATATCCCTGGTCCCTCTATTGATCATTGATACAGATCATGTCTAGAGCATTCCCGAGCCGTGAGAGGATACACTTAAGGGTACGATGTGAGCGATCATTCATAAGACGGAATCATAGTAGAGAAAGAGAGAAAGCCGGAATCGTTCCGCGGAGAGATCCGAAGTTCTTCGGAGAAAGAATAAAGGAAAAGCTCCGAAATTGTTTTCGGATAAATGGGAATTTAAATATAAATTTATTATATGTTAATTATGAATTAATATATTATAAATAATATTTGGATTAAGATTTATAAAGTCAACTTTTATATTAGGCTAAATCCCGGAGGGAAATAGTCTAGAATAAAAGGTGCAGACTAAATAAAGAGAAAAAGAAAAGAAACAGCCCACGTGGGCGGTTTTTATTAACCGTCGCGCAGAGGGCTGTCCACAGCTACCAGCCACCACCGGGGCCTGCTCGACCTGGCCCACGCGGGCGCCAGGGAGCTGGGCCGCCAGGGCAGGCCGGCCCACCCGGGCCAGGCGAGGCGGGGCGGGGCGCTGGGCCGCCGCTGTCCAGCCGGCCCACCCGGGGCGGGGCGGGGTAGGGTGCTAGGCCGCCGTGGGCAAGCCAGCCCACCCGGGGCTCTCCCTTTTCCAGGACACTGCGGCGCGAGCTGGGCCGCCGGTGGGCAGGCTGGCCCACCCGGCTGGCTGGCTGCTGCTGCCTTTTTCTTTTTCCTTTTTATTTAGTATTTTTTGTTTGCTAGTTGGGCTGAGTATTTTTGGCCCATTTGGCAGTCTGAATTTCTGTTGCCTTTTTCCTTTAGTATTAGTCCCACATGGCTTAGCCTTTGAGAAAGGTACACCCTGTTAGCCTATATAAAGGGGTGCCCATGGGAGGACAAAAGACACACCAATATTTGGAGAAGTCCTTTGGTTGACTTCCTCCTTCCCTCCCTCTCTCTATACCTTGTGACCATGGCCCCAAGTCTGGGCTGTGCGATCGAGGCACACCTATAGTACGTCGTTGCGCTGCAGGGATTCCTAGCCGGATATCAACTTCCGCACTCCCGGCGTGATCGAGGAGCCGGAGGTCTCATCGTGCACCGGATGTGTACGAAGACACGAGGCGCAACACTTGGGGCGGTAGAATGTCGTGAGCCGGAGCTGTTGCACGATGAAGATGATGAAGATCAAGAAGGAGAAAGGGGTGACCTGCGAGGAGCTTCACGACCTTGAGGTCGGCTTCGAGTACGACTACATCAACCACGTTCCCCAAGGAACGTTAACCGCGTACGGTCTACAAGGGTATGTATTCTCTATGCTCCAGTCGTTACCGCATTACTATATAGATAGATCCTAGGCAGTTTCTGGGGTTTCAACGTAGGAAATTTTTTGTTTTCCGCACCGATCCCCTACAGTGGCATCAGAGCCGATCTATGCGTAGGAGTGCTGTACGGCCAGTACGCACAAGTATTGTGTGGGCATTGATCCCTTAGTTGTTACCCTCTAACGTGTACTTGTTTATATCACGGTATTGTTTGATGAAGCGGCCCGGACCGACCTTACACTTATTCGTACGCGAGACTGGTTCCATGCTCAACATATGACTTGTAGCGTATAAGTGGCTAGCGGGTGTCTGTCTCTCATTCGATAGTTGATATAGCATTTACAACGAAGGGCCCTGAAAGGGGTGTAATAGAGACAACTGTTGGATCCATGTTGTGGTTGGAAAGTTCGTAGTTTAGAAACGGTTCTAGTGCGAAAGCCCTAACAACCACGTAAAACTTGCAATAGATAAAGTAGAGGCGTCTAACTTTATTTTGCAGGGGGCATGTGATTATGATATGGCATTGGTCGTTACGAAGGTAAAGTAGTTTAATTTTCTATTACTAAGTAGTATAGTGATAGTCATTGTTCCGATGAACGACCTGGTGGAGGCGTCGTGGACTTGGCGTCAAACCAAGGGCAAGATGGAGATCATGCCGGAGCGCTCGATGGAGATCAAGGCGCAACAAGAAAGACCATATCATATCGCATTATACATATGATGTTGATACCAGTTTTTACATCTTATTGTGTGCTAGTATTTAGATACACAACGGTAGCAAATAAGATAATCCCTATTTAATTCCAATGTTCTGTGTTCCCCTTGTGTGTGCACCACCAAGAAAGTTCTTCGGTATGAGGCAATCCAGGGTTACAGGCCTGGGTGTCAAACATATCTACATTCGCATACAGTGGGTGTAAGCCATGTTGCACAACGAATACACACAAGTTAGATTTTGCGAGCCTAGCACGCTAGAGAAGCATGGCCTCAGAACACAAGAGATCGAAAGATCGATCATGAGTCACATGGATGATGTGATTGGCATTATTGAATGTCTACCTTTGATACTGCACTGATGGCCGTGACGATCGGGGGAGGTGCAGAGTATAGGGATCATGCGATCACTAAAATCGTCCAGGGGATGACCGCTTTAGTGGAGACCAATTATAAATTGATCTCTTATTATAAACTTAGTCTAGATGTCTGTTTGCAAATATCTTATTAGATCTTAGCATATCCCATTGAGGTCCTTTGCGACCATGGGAATATATTGCTTAATTTGGAACTTAGCAAAAGGGTCCAACTTCATAGATTAATACCCACGCCCGAGGGATATCCTCGTAAAAGTTGATCTTCTCTTCTTGACATAATAACCATTAGGAGATAATCCGATGACTCCATAATGTTTGGAAAAACACTTAGCGATCTTGCGTAAGAGTTGAGAACTCTTAGAAGGGCTTGATTGCAAATGGAGTCTTGGATGAAAAGGTATATGTTAGATATACAAATTATAAATGTGGTTCTTGCAAAACTCGTTGCAAATTGCAAAGTATTTGATACTTGTCCCTTTTTGTGAAAACAGGATGATCTGCTTGAGAATTGCTGGATTAGAGGCAATGTGACTCGATGACAGCAAGCAAAACAGTTGATGGCCGACATCACTTCTTCCCTCAAAGTTTATCATTTGGATTAGTGGACTTGAATATAATTTGTAATCCTAGTTTGTGTGTCTTGCTTTTGGCGAGACAATTATTCATATGAACAAGTTACAAACCAGTTTGTACTATTCTTATGAACAATACCTTATAGTCACATTACGATTACAAATAAGTTATTCTCATCACTATGTTAATGATAATAGTTTAAACATTTATAAAGGATTAGAATGCTAAAAGATATCCAGAGTTTAATAATGAAATGGCGCTACAGTTTAAGTCATTTTGGTTATTGCAGGTTCTTTACGAAAGATCGGGGTCCTAGATGCTTAATCTAGAGACTTTGCAAAACCATGCCTCTTGGGAAGAATGACTAAAACTCCGCATTCTGGTAAAACGGTGATATGCGAAGAAATGTTGAATCTTATACATAATGATGTATCATATCTTCAACAAGTAGTGGAAATCATATGTTGATTCTGGACTTAAGTGAATAAGCGTATTTACTTAATGAAACTTGAAGTTTTGAAATGATTTGAATTGTTCAAATGAGTTCACAATGATAGGAGGATATTGAAATTAACAAGAATACGAAGTCTCTTCGATTTGATCGACATGACTGAAGTATTCAAGTTAAGTTTAGCATAAAAAGAACTTGTGAAAGACGTTTCACAAATTATGATAATTGGGCGAATTCAAACTTGTTGAAGTCTCTAAACATCATAATCATTTTTTATTAGATACATATTATCTCTTATTGGGGTTACAGTTGTCGTTTAGAGTTAAAGATCAAAATAAGCAAACACTCATTTGAAATACAATGGAACATCTAAAGATTCATGCAAACAACACCATAAGTGTTATGGCATGTTCGAGTTTCTGGAGATTTCGATAAGTCGAAATCGTGGCGAATAAACAAGTCTTTGTAGAACATTCTTAGGAAGCTAAGAATGCATCTTCCACAAAGGGGCAAACATGTTGTTGTCCAAAGTTGATATGTCTTGATGAAGATACAGGTGGAAGAAAGTAAAATATCAAAAAACAAGGTATTTGACCTTGCCTCCGAATTATTGAGTGGCGCAGCGGAATTTGTTTCGTGAATCCAAACTCTACAAATAGAGGAGAAACTGATGATAATGATCATAAAGTATCAGTGAATACTTTTACTAAAGAAAGTAGGATTCAACTATATATTCTACAAGTTTGTGGAATTATATTATTGATTCACTTGTAATGTTTTGAACAAGACATACCTACAAATTACAAAGAAGCGTGATGGACCTAAGTACGAGAAATAAATGGTCATTGAAATCTCGTTAGTAGAATTCTCGATTTGATAGTGATCAAAGAATTTTGGAATGTCCAAGATTATCGAGAGGACCTAGATTTGAGTGGGAGCAAATCAGCTTGGCTAATTCATAAATATGTAACTGACATATTTTGAGTTGGAGCTAAGTGAAATCCCTAGATCTCAAACATGAATGTCATATTTGAGTGGGAGCTAAGTGAAATCCCTGGATCTCAAACATGAATGTCATATTTGAGTGGGAGCGTAAAATCATTCTAGGATATGCGGACGACATATGTGAATGATGTGATTGGTGTTAATAGTATTTAATTTAGGATGAAGTTGAAGTTATTAGACAATAAAATCTATCGAGACAGTTTTGTGAGTTTAATAAACACTGAATGTCGAATGCTTCCTGGACTTGATTCTGAAAGATGTTCAGAATGTCCTAAGCAAGATTCCGAAGTATCTCAGAATGGAACAAGGCAAGAAAAAAGTTCTTACTGTATGAAGCATTGAGTACTGCAACTATGGTTGAAAGAAAAATATGTGTTGCATCTCCCGTGCCTCAGTCATAGGTTCTTCCATATAACCATGTTGTATACTCGACATAAAGTGACCCGAAGTTCTGGTTGGTAAGACAAAGTCTTAACTGTAAGAACATGTCTTTAAGTGATTCCTGAGTTGATCACTAAACCGGAATTGAGTTTGTACTTAAGTAGCAAGAAGCAATGTAAGTGGCATAGTTGCATTCCATGCACTAGGATCTACATAGATGTAGAAGTATAAAGGCTACATCTGATGTGATGTATAATGTTATGGCGGGTCTAGTTCGCTTTTAACGTAGAATGATGTGTCCCAAGGCCCAGTGCCCATGAGAAATCCCTCGAGGTTGATCTAACGTCACTGTAAGCTCCTGGAATCCGGCCTCGTTCTGCTGCCATGACTATAGTATATACACAAAGGATAGCAAAGTGTGTTTCGAAGTTTACATGACAACAGTGAAAACGACCGTCATCATAAACACTAGAAACAAAAGTCTCACTTTGTTGCCAAACAAATACTTCGACCCATTATACGATAATGGAGTGAATGTCAGATTAGGAAGACATTAACGATTTGCAAAAGACATAATGATCTGGTAAAACAGAACATGGACATGACGTTTCCCATGAGCATGCATGATATGTAAACACATATGGTATATGGTTTATATGACTAAAATGCAAGCTAGTTTATTTGTACTCTAGTGCAAGTGGGAGACTGAAGGAGATATGCCCTAGAGGCAAATAATAAATAGGTTTTTATTGTCATATCTCAATTAGTTTATAATAGTTTCATATTGTGCTATAACTGTGCCAAGTAGAAACATTGGTACAGGTGTGGTATGAAACAACAAAGTCCCTAGTAGCCTCTATTCATACTAGTTCGTTGGTCACGAAGATGATCTGGGTTTCAAGATCATGGGCATTTATGCCGACTGACAACGAGATCATATCATTGGAGAATGATGTGATTGGACATTCCTCGAAGGATTGCATCACGATCAAGTCATCTAGTGCATTGTTGCAACAGCTATACCTAGACTCCTTGTCCTTAGACCGTGAGCTCATATTACTCACGGTTTCCCTAGGCTGCTTAGACCGCATCAATCGTCATCTGGTAATACGGTGGCCATAAAGGTGTATGTTGGGTATTCCGAAGGAACAGTAGATGACATGTGACTGCAAGACTGGGATTTGTTCACCCACATGACGGGTAAAGATACATACGGCCGACTTGGTGAGATTACATCTATAAATGCTGCAACATGTGACTAGGTCACGGGGATGTAATATCACGGTAACAAGAAAACATAACTTTTTGTGAATGAGATTGAACAAAGGTATGGGATACCAGTGATCGGATCTCGGACAAGTTGTATCGAGAAACAAAAGGAAGTGGATGCTACATTTAGACGGTTCAAACGACATTGTCATTAGGAATGCATAGGGGTGACATGGATATCCCTGGCCCCTCTGTTGATCATTGATACAGATCATATCTAGAGCATTCCCGAGCCATGAGAGGATACACTTAAGGGTACGATGAGAGCGATCATTCGTAGACGGAATCATAGTAGAGAAAGAGAGAAAGCCGGAATCGTTCCACGGAGAGATCCGAAGTTGTTCGGAGAAAGAATAAAGGAAAAGCCCTGAAAAGTGTTTTTGGATAAATGGGAATTTAAATATATATTTATTATATGTTAATTATGAATTAATATATTATAAATAATATTTGGATTAAGATTTATAAAGTCAACTTTTATATTAGGCTAAATCTCGGAGGGAAATAGTCTAGAATAAAAGGTGTAGAATAAATAAAGAGAAAAAGAAAAGAAATAGCCCACGTGGGAGGTTTTTTTTAACACTCATGACGGACGCATGTCCCGCCACGGGCTGCTGTGGCAGTCCGCCTACCCGGCCAAAGCGAGGCGGGCGGGCGCCGCCATTGCCAGTGGCCCACCCGGGCTGGGTGGGTGCTAGGCGCGCTTGGCAAGCCAGCCCGGGCTCTCCTTTCCAGACATCATGCTGGCTGGGTCACTGGTAAGGCTGCCCACCCTGGCCGGCTGCCAGCTGCTGCTTTTTCCTTTTATTTACTTTTTTTTGCTAGTTGGCTGAGTATTTTGGCCCATTTGGCAGTCAATTTCTGCTTTTTTCCTTTAGTATTAGTCCCACATGGCTTAGCCTTTGAGAAAGGTACACCCCTTAGCCTATATAAAGGTGCCCATGGGAGGACAAAAGACACACCAATATTTGAGAAGTCCTTGGTTGACTTCCTTCCTCCTCCCCTCTCTATACCTTGTGACCATGGCCCCAAGTCCTGGTTAGCGATCGAGGCACACGCAAGACGCTGCTATACCGCAAGGATTCCTAGCCGGATATCAACTTCCGCACTCCCGGCGGGATCGGGGAGCCAGAGGTCTCATCATGCACCGGATGTGTACGAACACACGAGGCACAACAGTTGGGGCGCTAGAATGTCGTGAGCCGGAGCTGTTGCACGATGAAGATGATGAAGATCAAGAAGGAGCAAGGGGTGACCTACGAGGAGCTTCGCGACCTTGAGGTCGGCTTCGAGTACGACCACATCAACCACGTTCCCCGTGGAACGTTAACCGCGTACGGTCTACAAGGGTATGTATTCTCTACGCTCCGGCCGTTACTGCATTACTACATAGATAGATCCTAGGCAGTTTCTGGGGTTTCAACGTAGGAAATTTTTTGTTTTCCGCACCGATCCCCTACACAAAGTTCCATCCTTCAAGAACTGGAATATGGGCAGTGCCCAAGCTGGTATAGCTCGCACTAGAAATACCTCCTAGTCAATTTCCATTTGATCCACCGACATAACCTCTGCTGGGTCAAGCTGCGCAGTCCCCGGGTTCTACGAAGCAGTCCCCGGGTTTCCTGAACCACTTCCCACATCAATGTCCATGGGCACAGCTTCCGACTCCGGATTTTCCGGGATATAGATTGACTCGGATTTTGGGGATGGCCTGATAGATGGCTTTCTGAGGTGCTCTAGTGCTACACCCGGTGGAATCGCTTGTCGGGTCGATCCGAGTTTCTATAGTATGTCCGCAGCCTCATTTTCCAGCCGGGGTACATGATGGAACTCGCATCCCTTGAAGTATCCCAATATTTTCTGCACATGAAATCTGTACAATGCCATGTTTGCATCCAAAGCATCCCATTGCCCTGAGACTTGCTGAACTACCAGATCTGAGTCACCAAAGCACTGGATCTGACGTATTCCAATTTCTTTTGCCACTTTGAGCCCATGCACAAGTGCTTCATACTCTTGGACATTGTTTGATGCTGCGAAGTGGATCTACAGCACATACTTCAGCTGGTCTTTCTTGGGAGAGGTAAGAACAACTGTGGCAGCTAACCTGGTTTTCGCTTTTGATCCGTCAAAATGCATCCTCCAGTAGTTCGGATCTGGCAACAATGGCTCATATTGCATCTCGGCCCAATCCACGAAAAATTCGGCCACAACCTGAGAATTGATCGCATCTTTCCTGTCGAATTGTGGAGCATAAGGGGCTAGCTTGATTGCCCATTTTGCGATCTGGCCGCTTGCATCCTTGTTGCTCATTATCTCAGATATGGGGGCTTCACATCTCACTTTGATGGGGTGCTCTTCGAAATAGTTCTTCAGCTTCTTTGCCGCCATATACACACCATATGCCATCTTCTGATAGTGAGGATAGTTTTGTTTTGACACTAATAGTACCTCACTCTGGTAATAGACTGGCCTTTTCACCGACTTACCCTCTTTGTCGCGCTCCACCACTATCACTGCACGTACAACTCGGTTGGTTGCGGCTACGTAGAGCAACATTGGCTCTTTTGATAGTGGAGAGGCTAATACTGGTGCAGTGGCTAACATTTTCTTTAACTAAATGAAGGCTTCATTGGCCTGTGGCATCCATACTAACTTGTCTGACTTTCTCATTAGTTGATAGAGAGGTAATGCCTTTTTTGCCAACCGACATACAAACCGACTTAAGGATGCCAGGCAACCAGTGAATTTATGGACATCGTTAAGACACTTCGGCAATTCCATTCGCTCTATGGCTCGGATTTTAGTTGGGTTAGCTTCGATACCTCGGCTAGAGACAAGAAATCCGAGTAATTTTCCAGTCGGGACACCGAAGGTACACTTCTCCAAGTTAAGCTTCATTCGGAACCTCCTTAGGTTTGCGAATGTTTGCCTGATATCATCAAGGAGCGTTTGGCTTTCCTTGGTTTTTATAACCACATCGTCCACATACACTTGCACATTTCGACCAATTTTGTCGTGTAAACATTTTTGCATACATCTTTGGTATGTTGCCCCTACATTACATAAACCGAAAGGCATGGTGCGATAGCAATAAGCCCCGTACGGGGTAATAAACGCAATCTTTATTTGATCATTCGGGTTCAGAGGTATCTGGTGGAAACCAGAATATGCATCTATGAATGACAACAGTTCACACCCAGCAGTAGAATCTATGACCTGATCTATCCTTGGCAGTGGGAATGGATCTTTTGGGCACGCCTTATTTAGGTTCGTGTAATCGATGCACATACGCTATACCACTGCCACATTCAGATCATCTTTCTTCTTCTCCACAAGCACCGGATTAGATAACCAATCCGGATAAAGCACTTCCATGATGAACCCGGCTGCAAGGAGCCGAGCTATCTCATCTCCAATGACTTTTCTCCTGTCTTCGGCGAAGCGGCGGAGAGGTTGCTTCACCGGCTTTGCTCCGGGTCTCACATTCAAAGAGTGCTCGGCCAACTCCCGCGGAACACCTTGCAGGTCCTGTATGGACCAAGCAAAGATATCCCGATTCTCACAGAGGAAGTTGACGAGCTCACTTTCCTATTTGTCAGTTAACCTGGCACCAATTGTTACGGTGCGCTCTGGGAACAGATCATCAACAGGCACTTTCTTTGTATCCTTTGTTGCTTGAAATGAGACACTTCCATGCGGGTTACTCAGCGCCGACATATACTGCTGTGCGGACTGAGCCAATGCCGCTACTTCCTGGATCTTTCTCTTTTCTTGTGCAATCACAAGTGATTCGGCCAGGTTAGACCCGGCTGACGTGCACTCAATGGAACGTCAGAAATCCCCGGCTATGGTAATTACTCCATTTGGCCCAGGTAACTTCATCTTCAGGTAACTGATGTGAGTACTTTACATGAATTTGTTTAGGGCTGGCCTGCCGAGTAACGCGTGATATGCGCTTTCTAAGTTCACAACCTCAAACTCCAAATTTTCAGTTTGGCAGTTATCTCTTGTGCCGAATAACACGTCAACCCGGACTTTGCCAATGGGTTCACAGGAGATACCAGGCAAAATGCCATGGAAAGTTGTCCTCGTAGCTTGGAGGATGTTCTCTGAGATACCCAACTTGCACATTGTATCCACGTACATAATATTGATGCTGCTGCCATTGCTAATCAGCACCTTAGAGAACCTCACCTTGATATTTGGCCCGATGAACGTTGGGTCCAGCACTAATCCATACGAACCAGGACTCGGCATGAGCTTGGGATGGTCCTTCATACTCCAGGTAATTTCCTGATCCGACCAAGGCATGTACCTCGTCACTGCCGGCATAACCGCATTCACCTCCATATGTCGGCATTGCAAGCTCTTTCTATATGTTTCCTCCATGGTAAACACACAGTAACTCTGGTGATGCTCTCTGTACTCATTTCTCCCATCATTGCCGGGGTACCTTTGATCTGGCTTATGCTGGTTTTCCACCTGATGCACTTCATCCCTTCTCTCATGATTCTCATACCTCGGCGGAGGTGGTGGTAACTGATACATTGCAAATGTATCTATAATTTTTGATGTTCCATGCTTGGTTTTATCTACTTTCTTATGTTTTGTCCACACTTTGGAGTACTTTTCATATGATTTCTTGTACTAACCTATTAACAAGAGCCACAGTGCCAGTTGCCTGTTTTCTGCTGTTTTTGGTTCCAGGAAGTCAGAAAATGAATATTCTCGGAATTGTACGGGACAAAAGCCAAAGTTACTATTTTCCCGGAAGATTCACGGAGGAAGGAGAGTTTGAGGGGGCCACAGGTGGCCACACCACCCCTAGGCTGGTCCACCTAGGCCGCCAGGCATGGTGGGCCCCGCCCACTGACCTTGCCCTCTGGCCTATAAGAAGCCTCCCGAGGCGTAAAACCTAAGTCGTCAATCAGAAATCCACGAAAAGTTCCGCTGCACCGCCACCACCAAAGGGGAGATTCGGGGGACAGAAAGTCTCTGTTCCAGCACCCTGCCGGGACGAGGAAGTGCCCCCGGAGCCATCTCCATCGATCTCCACCACCATCTCCATCACCATTGTTGATTCCCATGATGTGGAGGGAGTAGTTCTCTCTCGAGGCTAAGGGTTCTACCGATAGCTATGTGTTCATCTCTCTCTCTCTCTATGCATGATCATATTGTGATCATGAGCTTATAATCTATAGATCTACTTTGCTACTCAAGTGCTTTAATAGATCTCTGCTCTCCCCATGTGTGTGAAAGTGACAGCGTGCACACCATGGTGGCACTTAGGCTAGAGATTACAAATACTTGTTATGAGTTATATTTGGAGTTGGATGTTTCTATGAAATTGTGGTGTTTGTTGGAACCATCTAGTACTCAAGGTGACAGTGTGGGGTTTTCTAGATGGGAAAGACTTACTTTGAGGTGTGCTGTTATAGCCCTACCAACGATTAGAGTGTCCAACCGGAGAGTAGTTCAGCGTAGTATCATAAAGAGAATATATTTATATGAGAGTGTTCACTAGTGAAAGTATGATCCATAGGCCTTGTTTCTAAGCATTGAAACACTGTTTGCTACTAGATCTGTTACATGTTTGATTGCTTTCATCTTTATTTCAATTTGCCTTTAGTCTCTTCCACGCCATCAAGCTATTCTCTATCACCGTTACCACTTATAATTATCTATACCACTTGTATTTCACTATCTCTTCGCCGAACTAGTGCACCTATACACTAGACAAGTGTATCGGGTGTGTTGGGGACACAAGAGACTTCTTGTATCTTGATTGCAGGGTTGCTTGAGAGGGGATACCTTTGACCACTTCATCCCTGAGTTCGATAAACCTTGGGTGATCCACTTAAGGGAAAACTTGCTGCTATTCTACAAACCTCTGCACTTGGAGGCCCAACAACTGTCTACAAGAATAGAAGTGCGTAGACATCCGTAACATTAACTGTTGCGTGTTTGTTCCGGAGAGCAACTGCTGCCAAGGTAAGTCCTGCCGAGGTTGATCGTTCCGAGGTGCCTGAGCATTCCCCGAGCCACTTTGTTCTATCTTCCTCATCCACTCACATTGCCGGGTTGTATGACCCGCTGGGTTACTCGGATTTGGCGTGTGAAATTTGCACGGCTGATCCAGCATTGCCTCATACGTATACCTCGGCCATTCTTTCTTTTCTTGCCACTGTCTCTTTTGCTCGGGCGTCCAAGTTTTCTTGCCATCATTTCTTGGAGTCCACTGTTGCCCTCCAGTTTTCTGACGCTGATTACTCCCTGCTCCGGGTTGATCTTGATTTACAGCAGCAACTTGTTGCGAACTGTACCTGTAATCCGGTCTATCATCTCTTCTCTTACCCCGGTAATCATTTTGCCGGGATGATCCGGCTCCATCTCGCTGGTAGTACTCCTCAGTTGACTCGTTTGACATAAGCCAGGGTTGAGTCGGATCATCCAAAGCATACGAATCAGCAATTCAGATTGTCTCTGCCAGTGTAGTTGGCATATCCCTTTGTAACCTTTGCCATAGCATGCTTGCATATCTACACCCTTTTGCAAACCAAGCTATGGCCTGAGACTCAATCACGCCTTCACATGAGTTTCTCATGTTGCACCAGCGGGTTAGGAACTCCCGGTCTATTTCATTTGGTCTATGCTTGCACATTGCTAGGGTCTGTGGCCTATTCGGCCTCTAATACGTGCTCGAAAAGTTACTGACGAACATTTCTTCAAAATCCAGCCAGCAGTTGATACTACCGGGTGGTAAATTGTTTAGCCATACCTCACCGGGCGCCTCCAAAGATCCGAGGTACGATTCACTACCCATCTCAAATTGCCTGTCGCAATTTTCGTTGCTGTTGCGTAGTTGATCAACCAATCCTCCGGCTTGGTGCTGCCATCATATGTTTTCGTGCCTCTGGGTAACTTGAAGTTAGGTACCGGAGGCTCTTTCATGATCCGGGGCCAAAAGCACGCTGGACCCGGAAGACCTTGCCCCTCAATTTGCTCCGACCTATAGAGCCGATCTAGCTTTAACCTGGCATCGTCAGGCATCAAGTTCCTACTTCCCAACCTTGACCCTATCACATGATGATCCGGCCTATGGTATCCTGCATTCACCATTTCCAAATCACTGTCGTTGTATCTGTCTTGCTCTTGTTGAGCGCAATTTTGCCGCATACCCTGGCCGGCATTCTGCTCTTGCCAAGGTACACTCCGTTGCTGCTATTGCCGAGGTAGGTTTTGCCCTGCACCCGCCGAGTTACGCTGTCTGGCATTGCCATTTTCAGCGTTTCTCTAACCGACATTGTCTTGGTCGCGGTTACCTCGGCCAGCTTCACCTCGGCTGACACTTTGTCGACCCTCATTTCCCTGTACTGCTTTTCCTTTCCCTGCCCTTGCCGGGTCATATGGAACTATATATTTGTTTCTCCTTGCCGAGGTTACCACTTCCTCTCTTCTAGGGCCACCATGAGGTGATGATGCAGCCCCAGCGGATTTCTCCGGGTTTCCCACTACCGAATAAATGACCTTGGAAACCCCAGCTCTTGCCGGGTTAGCCCTGAGCAAGTCCTCATTCTGTCTGCTAGTGATCCGAACTAACTCGTTGACCCTCTCCTGCTGTCTTTGCTAGGCTTCACCTGTCAAACCTTCTAACTCGGATGCAGCCGCATCCCTGCTCTGAGGTTCTTTGCCGGGGTGCTGTACTTCGGCAACCCCATAGACAAAAGGTTCTCTGATTCCTCAACTCTATTGTCACCCTCTTTGTTCATCTCACTAATGAGGTTCCTCCCTTTTACTTTTACAGCATCTACCTTATTCGCTCTTGCGTACTCACGCAGCATCATGTTCAATGACTGCTGAGCCGCGGCTATCTTTTTCGCACCCTCTAATATTTTCTGCCTAGTTTCCTCTAACTCGGCCTGTGCCTGAGCCGGATCTACCACAGGTGCTATGCGGCTTGCCAAGCTATCTATTGCCTGCTGCAGCACATTCTCTGGCCTCTCTAGCGGAGGACCTCTACTTTTCCTGGGCGCCTTGGGTGTTACCTCTGGATCTGGTGCCGGGTCTTTGCTTGCGCCAGCATCATGCGCTATCATCATTACCTCAGCGCTTAGGGGAGCGAGTGATACCCGCACCGTGATCCGCGCTAAGGGGTGGCTCGCCTCCCTCGACGAGGTGCCGCGGGTGAACGCAAGACACATCGACGCTGACGTAGATCCTGTGGGCACTAAGCTTGACGAAGAAGCCATTGCACGGTGGAGGCCGCTTGCCGAAGATGCCGGCATTGTCGCTGACATAGTCCAGCGCTCCAAAGCGCTGAACGAGTGCAGAGACGATGCGCTCGCCGGTGCCGATGATACTTCCCGTCCGGATCTTCACTCCTGCTAGAGCTGCTAGCCCCATGGTGGGCGCCAACTGTCGTGGTGGTGTCACGGCAGATGTCATGGATAGGCTAAAGGTGGGGCCAATATACACTAGAGGTATCCAGGGAGGGATAGTGTGGTGATTCGACACACAGATGCTTTGTATTCTCCAAGTGCACAAGGTTTACAGATGCTCCTTGAGTTGTATTGGGGAGAGGAGGAACAAGAAGCTCTCTTACTCTCACCACTACCTATCTCTCAATGAACAAACTACTCATGCGCCAGCCAGCCCCCTCTATAGAGGCCCTAGAGCCCCTTATAAAGGGGAGGCTAGGTATCCAATTAGGGCATATGTGGAGGCATATTCCTGGAAATATGCCTCCCTCAAAATAGCAAACCGACCGGGTCTCCTTTTGCCATTGTAAGCCATGCAGAGGCTACGTAAGCCTCTATGGCGCCAACGTCAGTCGACATAGGCTGTGTCATCTTTGTTGGCCAAGCCTCGCTGGTCCCTCCCTCTGTTCGCTTCGCTCACGCTCCAGTGCACAGAGATCACCTTTTGACCAGCGAGATACCTTCCTTCTCTTGCAAGCCTGGTATAACCCGGATCAGGCCGGGTTAATCCGGCCTCGTGGGTACCTGCGTACAAGTTACAAAAAGCCTGCCGGCATACGACATACGTCGGCCTGGACACAGCCAGGTGGACATCCTCCGGTCTAGGTCATTTCGTAAGTCGGCCTGCCTTGAGGTGACTCGGCCAGCATACGCTTTGACCTTGCCGTACCTCGGCTAACTCAACCTCTATACCACGGCGTGACCCTACCCGGGGGTATCCCCCCAACACCTGCGGTGCCATCCGCCACATGGCATCGTTCATGACGAAATAAAAATGTCATGAAGGACCGGGCCTGGGCTGGGCAACTCCAGTTTGCCGCGACGAAATTGGAGGAACGTCACGGACGGGCCATGCCATTTTTAGACAGACAAAACGTCACGAATTGAATTATGACGTGAGGTTCGTGACCTATTTTTTCGTCGCAGAATTCATCGCGGATGGCCATCTATGACGTTTTGGCCCTCATCCACGATGATATCAGATTGTCATGAACCACCCATATTCTTGCCTATTGTACTAGTTCATGACTCTAAGTCATTTCTTGTACTCAGGTCCATCAAACTTTCTTTGTAGTTCATAGGTATGTCTAATTTTAATAATAAGTCAAGTAAATCAAGAATCTGCAAGTGGCAGAAAGTATTAGATGAAACATTTATGATCAAATCATTACAGTTTCCCTCTTTTTGTAAAGTTTGTCTCCCGAAACATGTTCTCTTCTACATACTTAACGGTTCAGAGGTTAGGTCAAACCTTTGCTTACACTTATACCTTTCCACTAACACTTCTATCAGAAGACACTTTCTCAAAGAAGTACCATGCCAACATAATACCAACTTTGTCTTATTCAGGTATTAGTTTGGAATTTGTATTCATAGTCTTACTATAAATGCACCACAAAGACTTACTATTTGCAGCGATCTCGAACTATCGATATCTCTAGAAACTCGATCTTTCCATATCTCATATGGTGCTGTTTCCGTGAATCTTTAGATGTTCCTTATATTTTATTGAGTGTTCACTATTTTAATCTATAACCGTAATATCTAACTTTTAGACCCGGTGGAAATTCATTTTAGACCACATGTATCTTATACACTATGATTATGATGTATTAGACATATCAATACTATTTCATTTGTCCAATCACCGTAACTTGTGAAACTTTTTCCACAAGTCCTCATATGACAGTTTGCTATTAACTTAAATCACTACAAGAAAAGTTTCCTTCCGCAAAGAATTGGCCCGGCGGTCATCGTAGAAGGCGCGTCTTCTGCGACAAAATTCTTGGCTCAACCATGGCCGATGTAAAATTTTTTTTTCCGGTTTCGCGGGCCTCTACTATGGCGAATCTGCTAAAAACATGGAGGAAGCTCGGCTAGCACATGGCAGAAGCATGATTTTCGTTTCCTCGCACGATGTTGACTCGCCGAAGGCTTTTGAGGCGTGTGGGTCCCAGACGTCAGTGTCTTTAGCGGACCATACTTTTCGGTCACGCCTCCTGATTTGAACACGATAACATAGCTCGAGGCGTCTGCCGTTTAGTCAGGCTGCTAGGTCCCACATGTCAGCCTCTCATTAGAAGGATCGTGTGTATGATTGTCGAGGGGATGACCCTCGGCTAGGCCAAGACGGGACCAACCGACCGACTCCAAGGAGCTCTGGCCGTCTAGGCCCATAACAAGGAACCACAGCCGGGTGGTATCTCCCACCCAGTCCACATCCAAGTTTCCCCGGCTGGCCCGTCTAGCCGGGTAGCCAGAAGAACCGACTGGGAGGACGCTCCTAGCCGGCCGCCTCGGATCTGCTGGCGGTAGTACGGTGGGGATGACGCTCCTTGCGGAGCGCACCTTGGACCGGACAGGCTGGCTAGCCTGGCCGGCGCTACCAGACAACTGCGCCAAAGCTAGAGGCTAACGAGCAAAGTAAGGGCTGACGAGTAAAGCTCCGGCTTATGCATAAAGAGCCGGATGACGAGTAAAGCAGGGGCGTTGGACATTGTGGCACCGTCCTTCCCTGTACTGGAGGCTTGACTGGACCTGGGCCTACCGTTTGGCCCTATCTAGCCGGCCCACTTTGTAAAGCCTAGATCCAAACAGTAAACTCTAGAACCCATCTTGTAAGCTTCCTCCTCAACCAGTATATAAGGGGGGTAGTGCTAGGGTTCTAGGTAGAAAACTACAAGTTAGAAGTTCTCCACATTGGACAAGTTGAGTAGTTCCTCCTTCTTCTTCTTCTAGCAAGGAGTAGCTAGGAAAACAGCTCAAGGAGCATCTGTATTGGGCATTCGCCCCTTGATAGTAGGTCCTTGCAGGAGTAGGAGTTTTACCTCACCAAGAGGGCTCTGAACCTGGCTACATCACTGTGTTTGCAGTATCTATGCCCAACCTAATGCGAATAGCCACCGATAGCATCCTGATTGTCCCCTTCATGCCATCCCCGATGGCACTGTCGTGTTCCACACCACGACAGCTGGCGCCCATCGTGGGGCACAACGCTTCGGCTGGGATCATCTTTCACGCGGGACTTCTGCTCGTCGCCGGTGAGAGAGTCACCTCTAGCGTAGTCCTCACTTTCGGTTCCTTTGACTGCATCCTCGACAACGCATCCTGTTTCGCTGGGGGAACCTTCCCAGGCGGCGGCTCCATCATGCACTTCGGCGAGCATCGCGTCTATGTTGCCACCATCACCGAGGCCTTCCTTCGTGAGATCGTCACCGTGTCCAGTGCGCCTCCAGGCTACTCCGCTTCGTGCATCGCCAGTGGCAGCGTCGAGGTCATGATGGTGGGCTCGGGCGAGAACTGTCGCCCACCTCTGGAGCGCAACGAGGAAAGTCGCTCTGCTAACTCGCACATCCCGAACCAGGACCTGCTCAATGCGTCCATCGAGCACCTCCGCAACCCCATCACCCCCATCGAGGCAGATCCCGCTGTAGCTGCGGCAGCGCTGGAGGCTACCCGCCAGAGCCTTATGGAAGAAGCTGGCAAAGTGGCAGCCGCCCATCGGTGGATGAACACGACCATGCATGAGTACAACATCATGCACGGCTTTGCCCGCTTACCCGGCACTAGCCGCCTGGCCCAACCTCAAGGCCGAAACCTCGGTTCGGAGATGGATCACGCTGCTGATCCGTGTACGCTCGCGGTGCAGCCGGTTTACAACACTCCTGCCAAAAACATGAGGGCCACGGAGGTGGCAGTCGCAGAACTAAGCCACCTGGAGGGCGAGGAGCTGCTCCGTCAGTAAGCACGTGTTCAGCTCCTCGTGGTCACGTCAAACAAGCAGTAGGCTAAAGCAGAACTCATCATGGCCGACAATAGCAGGACCCAACCGGCTCGCCGGATGGCGGATCCGGCTGCAGGCGGCAGCAAGGCATCTTCCCTAAATGGAGCAAGGCCAAGCAACCGCCCACACGGTGGATCTGCAGGCCATGGGCACAACACCAGTGAAACAGCAGCCGTTACCACAAAAAATCGCAAGCGAGCCGACCAAGCCGGAAAAGGCCAAGCGCTGCCCAAGTCCCGCCTATCCGGCCGACCGCTCGAGCCGGAAGAACCACAAGATGTGCGCACACACATCGACCTGCTGGTCCAGTCACGCGCGCTGGAAGAAGAAAGCCCAACTGGCCCGAGATGCTTCGGACCGCGAATCCAGAATGAACCATTTCCAAAGGGATTTTCGCTCCCAAGAGATAAGCCAAAGTACAACGGCTCGGTCAAACCGGAGGACTGGCTGGTGGAGTACATGACCATGGTGGGCATCGCAAACGGCAATCGCCAGGTGGCTGTGCGCTACGCCCCCCTCATGCTCCTCGACTCAGCCAGGACATGGCTCAACAGCCTCCTCGACAAAAGCATCAATGCCTGGAATGATTTCGAGCAGGCGTTCATCCGCAAATTCACTAGCACCTACAAGCGTCCAGGTTGACCCGGCGAGCTCACTCTGTCAAATCTTATTCAAAAACTTTATGGGGTGGCATCCATGCTGAAAAAGATAGAAGATTGGTTTGAATGTCAACTACTGATTGCTCTATCCAAGTCATTCCATCTAAATACGAGGCCCACTGCTGGCGCTAATTCACTTCTTTCATTGAGCTGTGCTATATCACGATTCCTCCAACAATAGGACCTTAGGTTGACTGATCTAACCTATATGCAACAACTTTAGAGTCAAACTCGTCTAGTAAAAATGGTTATCCTGCACCTCTAACATGTAGTTCTTTCTAGCAATCCGTCTTCCGGGCTACTATCTCTTGTAACACGAGACTTCGGATTTGTGAAGTTAGCAAACAATCCATACTGTGCAAGGGCCGGATGGATCTGATCGCTCCTACATCACCCGGTGGACGAGCATGCACAACTCTTGTGAAGGGGTGCGGTTGACTTCTTCATCAACGGCTGCAGAGACGACACTATGCTCAAGCACAAGCTTCGTCGGGTGGAGCCCACCACCATGGCGCAGACCATAGCCATCACGGACAAGTACGCCACCGTTGACGCGGCAATGAAAAGATCCATCCGTGTGGACGACCAAGGGAAAATCATCATCGACATCGCCGTGGATCGGCGCTAGCCGGAAGGGAATGGCCATAACTCCAGGCGACATGACAACCGCCAAGGCAAAAGAAAGGACGACCAGCTGGATAACCAATATGGTTCTAGGCAGGTAGCAGCAGTGCAGGAGGATCCAGCTACAGGCAGAAGCCGGAGATAGAAGCCTAATGACCGGCCTCCGAGGCCCAAGTACACCATCGAGTCAATGCTTGATGGGCCATGCAAGTTCCACAATGGAGGCAACAAACCAGCGACACATACCACACGCCAAAGCACCTGGATGAAGAAGATGGCGGAAATCCCTGACGCCGGCCGCACAGGCTCCACCGCCCCTAGCCGGTGGGCCGCCAGGCGATCGCGATAACCAGCACCGAAGGGAAGATGACAATAACAACTACCCCTACCAGGTGGGAAACTACCACATCTTCACGACGGAGCCAGATATCAAGCACAACAAGAGACGCCGCGAGGCGGAGGTGAACGCAATCGTTCCTCCCGTCCCCCAGTACCTAAACTGGTCGGAGCAAGAAGTTGCATGGAGCCAGAAGGACTGGCCAGCTGAGCTGCCTCACCCAGGCAATTACACAATGGTTTTGGATCCCATCATTCTCTCCCAGAAGCATTCCTGTAGATTCTCCCGCGTCCTCGTAGACGGAGAGAGCAGCATCAACCTCCTGTACCGTAGCTCGCTAGACCGGCTCGGTATCAGCGAGTCGCAGCTGGAACCGTCAAGCACCTCCTTCCATGGAGCCATCCCGGGCCCGTCGCATTCGCCCATCAGAAAGATCCAGCTGAACGTCATCTTCGGCATGGAGGATCACTTCCGCCGCGAGCCCATCTGGTTTGAGGTGGTCAACTTCTGCAGCATGTACCACGCAATCCTGGGGCGCCTAGCTCTCACCAAGTTCATGGCGGTACCGCACTACGCGTACCTCAATATGAAGTTACCTGGGCCCAAGGGTGTCATCACCATGGCTGGTTGCTACAGGCGGTCTATGGAGTGTGCCATAGACGGGACCAAGATAGCAGAGGCCATGATCATCACGGAAGAGAAGTGCATTATCATGTAGAATGTGGCAGCCCTGTAGAAGGACATGCCGGCTGGCGAACCTAAGCTGGCCGGAGATGCAAAGTTCAATCCGTCCAAGGGCACGAAAAAGATCCTATTGGACGAGAACGAGCCAGACAAGTTCGTCCTAGTCGGAGACAGCCTTGACAGCAAATAGGAAAGTGCTCTCGTCGACTTCCTCTATGAGAATCGGGATATCTTCGCATGGTCCCCCAAGGACATGACAAGTGTTCCGAGGGAGGTCGCTGAGCACTCTTTACATGTCAGGACGGATGCAAAGCCGGTTAAACAGTCACTATGCTGCTTCGTGGAAGAAAAAAGAAGAACCATCGGTGAAGAGATCACCCGGCTGCTCACAGCCGGATTCATCATGGAGGTTTTCCACCTAGAATGGCTGGCAAACCCCGTACTGGTGCTGAAGAAGAACAAGACTTGGCACATGTGTGTTGACTACACTAGTCTCAACAAAGCATGCCCCAAAGACCCATTCACCCTGCGAAGGATAGACCAAGTGATGGATTCCACGACCGGCTGCGAGCTATTGTCGTTTCTGCACGCGTATTCCGGCTACCACCAGATCCAGCTGAACCCTGCTGATCAAATAAAGACAGCATTCATCACTCCCTATGGAGCCTACTGGTACACCACCATGCCGTTGGAGTGAAGAACGCTGGGGCAACATACCAGCGCTACATGCAAAAATGTCTGCAAACTCAGATCAACAGAAATGTACACGCCTACATCGATGATGTAGTTGGCAAGACCAAGGAGCACCAAACACTCCTTGAAGATCTGAAGGAAACATTCACCAACCTCCGCTGGTTCCAGATGAAGCTGAACCCAGAGAAATGCGTGTTTGGCGTCCTAGCCGGGTAGCTACTCGGTTTTCTCGTATCAGAACAGGGAATCGAGGCGAACCCAGAGAAGATTGGTGCAATCGAGCGCATGCAGCCACCTAAGAACTTGCGATACATCTAGAAGTTCACCGGATGCCTGGCCTCCCTCAGCCGATTCATCAGCCGGCTAGGCGAAAAAGCAGTCCCGCTGTACCAACTCATGAAGAAGACGGACAAGTTCGTCTAGACATCGCAGGCGGATGAAGCCTTCCGCGACCTCAAGCGCATGCTCACCTCACCACCTATACTGGCAGCACCAGCGGCAAAAGAGCCCATGTTGATGTATATCGCAGCAACCAACCGGGTCGTCAGTGTGGTGCTGGTAGTGGAGAGGCCAGAAGAAGGAAAGGCACAGCCGGTGCAGCGACCTGTGTACTACTTGAGCGAGTTACTCTCGCTCTCGCTGCAGAATTACCCTCATTACCAAAAGCTGGTGTACGGCGTGTACATGGCCGCCAAGAAATTAAAGCACTACTTCCAAAAACATTCCATCCGGGTGGTGGTGCTAGCGCCACTTTCGGACATCATCGACAACAGAGATGCCACAGGCCGGGTGGCGAAATGGGCCATAGAGCTCGCCGCCCACAACATACAGTAGGAGACAAGAACAGCAATCAAGTCTCAGGCCTTGGCGGATTTCCTCGTTGATTGGGCAGAGACGCAGTACCTGCCGCCTTACCCTGACTCCATGCATTGGAAGCTGCATTTTGACGGCTCCAAGATGTATGGAGGGCTCGGAGCCGAAGTGGTCATCACCTCTCCAAAGGAGACCGGCTGGAATATATGCTGCAGATCCACATCCACGCGTCCAACAACGTCGCTGAATACGAGGCGCTCGTCCACGGCCTCAAGATGGCAAAAGAGATCGGCATCCGGCGCATTCTATACTTCGGCGACTTGGATCTAGTGGTGCAGCAAGTATTAGGTGATTGGGACGCTAGGGACGCAAACATGGCTCTGTACCGCTTCTTTGTACATCAGCTATCTGCCTGTTTCGAAGGGTGCGAGTTTCACCATGTCCCCAGAATAAACAACGAAGCCACGGACACCCTCGCCCACATCGGGTCAACAAGACAGGAAATCCCACCCGGAGTCTCCCTCGAGCACCTGCGCAAGCCGTCAATTACGCCGTCTCTGGAATCCGACTCCATCATACTGGAAGCGAACCCGAGGACTGCTGGCTCCAAGACTCCCGCGACGGCTTCACCACACCCGGGGACTGCCTCGCCGCACCCGGGGACTGTCGGTTCCAAGACCTCCACGACGGCTCCACCACACCCGGTGTCGTTGTATTGGGAACGATAGTACCTAAGGAGGTTAGATAGAGGTGTGGGGACTAGCAGGGAAGCTATCGACGGCATCCGCAGGCGGGATTGGATACAAGCGAGCGTAGCTGGACGCAGGAAGTACCTAGGTTCGGAGCCCTCGTGATGAGGTAAAGCTCCTACTCCTGCCGGATCTGACTATGTGGGATATAGAAACTACAAGTACTCCTCGACCTGTATTCTCTAGCTACTATCTTAAATGCACTGAGACCAACCGACTGTCTAACTGAGCTAGTGTGTGTGTACGCCAGAGTGAGAGAGCTATCAGGGAGAGCTAGCTCCCTATGAATGATCGATGGGTGTGGTGGCTCTGTGTCTGAATGTCCCTCCTGTGAGTGAGTCCCTCCCTTACCTTATAAAGGTGGCCAATGGGACATGGTGGCACCCACTCAGCCTAACTACTACTATAGATGGTGTCATGCATGATGTAGTGCATAGTGGCACACTAGTGATTACATCATCTGATAAAGTAGCATGGGTTTAGTATTGTTCGTTGTCTTCTCGCTGTCCAGTCCTTGTCCTCCTGCCTGCCTTTACGTACGTGGTCGGTCTGGTACCTGGTGACCTTGGTCTGATCATAGCTGCTGGGGTAGCCGGTATTTGGAGGGAGGTCATCCGTCCAGGAGGGAACGACCGACCAGGCCCCATCGCTGCTGGCGGTAGTCGGACCAGAGGGGAAGATCGAGTGGATCGATCCGGCTGCGGCGCTGGGGACGAGCCGGCCTGGAGGGCGGCCACGGCGATGAGCCCCCGAGAAACTTGGCAAAGTGGAGTCGGTGACAATGGCGCGGAGGCGGCGAGCCCCCGAGCGACCTGAGACGGTGTCGGTGCCGATGAAGATGAAGTGGTCCCGTGCAGAACGGAACTCCGACCGAAGCTATACTTGCCCCACAGTGGGCGCCAGCTGTCTTTGTATTGGGAACGGCAGTACCTAAGGAGGTTAGATAGAGGTGTGGGGACTAGCAGGGAAGCTATCGACGGCGTCCATAGGCGGGATTGGATACAAACGAGCGTAGCTGGACGCAGGAAGTAGCCAGGTTCGGAGCCCTCGTGATGAGGTAAAGCTCCTACTCCTGCCGGAGCTGACTATGGGGGATATACGAACTACAAGTGCTCCTCGAGCTGTATTCTCTAGCTACTGTCTTAAATGCACTAAGACCAACTGACTGTCTAACTGAGCTAGTGCGTGTGTACGCCAGAGTGAGAGAGCTAGCAGGGAGAGCTAGCTCCCTGTGAATGATCGATGGGTGTGGTGGCTCTGTGTGAATGTCCCCCCTGTGAGTGAGAGAGCTAGCAGGGAGAGCTAGCTCCCTATGAATGATCGATGGGTGTGGTGGCTCTGTGTGTGAATGTCCCTCCTGTGAGTGAGTCCCTCCCTTGCCTTATAAAGGTGGCCAAGGGGACATGGTGGGACCCACTCAGCCTAACTACTACTATACATGGTGTCATGCATGATGTAGTGCATAGTGGCACACTAGTGATTACATCATCTGATAAAGTAGCATGGGTTTAGTCTTGTCCGTTGTCTTCTCGCTGTCCATTCCTTGTCCTTCTGCCTGCCTTTACGTACGTGGTCGGTCTGGTACCTGGTGACCTTGGTCTGATTATAGCTGCTGGGGTAGCCGGTGTTTGGAGGGAGGTCATCCGTCCAGGAGGGAACGACCGACCAGGCCCCATCGCTGCTGGCGGTAGTCGGACCACAGGGGAAGATCGAGTGGATCGATCCCCAGCAAACCACCAACGGTCGATCCGGCTGCGGCGCTGGGGACGAGCCGGCCTGGAGGGAGGCGCGGGGCACTGTTGCGGACCCTCCGGGCGAATAGGGCCCAGCCGGTGGTGCTTACCCGGCCCGGGGCGAGGTGGAGACGTGGGGAGGCCCAGCCGGGGCGACGCCAGGTGGAGCGAGGTGGAGCGAGGCGGAGCGAGGCGCGGGAGCTGGATGGGCCGGCCGAGGTGCCCCAGCCGGGAAGCAGGGCGACGCGGCAGGGGGGAGGGCCCACCCGGGGACATCCAGGTGGGACAGGACGCTGGCGAGCCGGCTGGGGCGGCCCATCCGGAAGGAGAGCGCCTGGCCCAGTTGGAAGTGGTGTACCAGGCCGACTGGGCGTTTCTAGTCGGCCCAGGATGCCCGGGACTTCTGTCTCCTCTTTGACTTTTTCCTGTTTTGCCTTTTTTATCCGTCTTGAGTGCTTCTTTGGGGTACCCCGGGATAATCCCCCCGACACTATCCCCCGAGCGTGCGCTGATTTCCCCCGAAGAGGGAAATTTGCACGAGCTCCAAAAACTTGACGTTGTTGTTGTAGATGAAGTTCTTGAGTGGCGTCCGGTTGGACACCTCCAGCCCGAGAAGCAACACAACTACCGCAGGGGCGTGCGAGCGCACCCGCGGGATGTAGCCCCCGAGATTCGGAGTAGTTGATGAAGACAGGTGCTGCGAATCTTCTCCATCTTGCCCTTTTCGACACCTCGAACTTGCTATCCGGTTGAACTCCTTCAGCCAGACTGGAGCACTTGATTACACCGGGGGTGCGCGAGCGCACCGGTGGGTGTAGCCCCCGAGATTCGAAGTAGCTGGCGACACCAGGTGCTTTGAATCTTCAAATGCCCTTGAAATCCGACTCGGTGCAGTCGTGCCAAAACAAACAAACAGAAGTGAACTTGTTGTCAGTACATCAACAAATAGTACACATGCTATCGACCGGATAACGGTTTTATTTTTCAAAAACTAGCTCGTGCTTCTCTGAACACGTAGTCACTTTCTCGTGTGCTCTGTTGTTTACGCTGTGTCCTTGCCGGCCAGCCGGGTTGCGGTCTGGAGCCGGAACCGAAGGGGAAGCAGACAGTACATTGCACACGGTACTGGGGGCTCAGCAGCCGGAAAATACCAACTAGGCACAAGGCCGGAATGTCCGATCTGTCGCACCCTTCGCCGTTTTTCATGTGGGATGCCTCGGGCTTTTGCTCTTGCTAGCCGGACAGCCGGGTTGCGGTCTGTAGCTGAGACGAAGAGTGGGCCTCTCACACCGTCGTACACTACTCAGTCATTTACGGGTTTAGCAGGCCGGGCCAACCGGCGAGCCCCCGGGTAGGGGTTGCCGGTGCCAGAAAACTGAAAGCAGGAAGGGAAACAACATCTGGCGAGATCTCGAGGGTTGCTCGAGGTCGGAAAAACACTGAGATTGTGGCTGTAAGTGTAGTAGGGTCGAAGACGTGATTCCGCAGGCGTTGCGACTGCTGAAACGGTCCAACTGGTGTTCTAGCCAGAGAGCCTGGCTCCAGCCGGACAGGTGACCAAACGCGGCGTAGCCGGACTCGGTCCCTAGCCGGCCAGACAACCAAACACGCTAGGATGCGCCGAGCCGGCCTGGCCTAGCCGGGACGGGTCCAGCTGGCCGAACCGGCAAGCAAGCGGGATGAAGACACGCAGAGTCGGCCCGATTTAGCCAGAACGGGACCGAACCAGACGAATCACACATGCAAATGAAGTCAGCCGGACTGATGTAGCCAGATTTTCTTCTTCTAGCTGGATTTCTCTCTATTTTTCTCTTACTTTTTTCTCTAACTTTTTCTAGCCAGCCGGACTGACGTCTGCTCTAACCGGATTTTTTCTTTTTCCTCTCCTTTTTTTTCAATCGGCCGCGTCTCTCTTTCTTTTAACCGGCCCATCTCCACCTGCTTTCCTTCTTTTTCTTTCCATGTTTTCTTCTGACCGACTAACAGCCAGCCGGTTGACTCTCCTCTCCTCACTTTTTTCTTCTTTCACTCATTTTTTTTTCACTCCCTTTTCCAACCGGTAGACCCACCACTACTTCTATTTTCCTTTTAATTTTTCTAATCGGTCAATGCCACAACTTTTCCTCCTCACCCGGCTGGCCCCAGCCGGCCTCTCCTCTTCCTCTCTCCTCCTTTCTTTTATCTCTGTACCTTTTCTCTTCCAAATGACTGAGAGTTAGACGGACACGTCTCTTCCTGGTGGCTGCCCGTGCGCGCGGCTGGCAGTAGCTCGGCCGGCTAGGGGTGAGGCTTCCTGGCGCAGTGGCGCGGAGGGGCAGTGCTGCGAGGCGGGAGGCATGCGAGCACGCGAGGACGGCGGCGGTGCTGCTCGGGATTTGCGGCGGAGACAGCCGCGGACACGCGGGCGGACGCGGCGACGACCTCCTCCGGCGCGGGACACCAGCCCAGAGGTGCGGACACGGTCGGGCCCGGGCGCGAGGACAGGCGTCGCAGGCGCGGGGACGTGCCGGTTGGCCGGCCGCTTGTCGCTGGAGTCCTGTAGCGGGCGCGGAGACAGCGAGGACGACGAGGATGATGACGGCGCAGCAGCGGCGGTGAGCCCCCGAGCCTCACGGTGAAAGCAACGCGGTGGAGGCGAGCCCTCAAGCTTCACGGCGACGGCAGCACGGTGGCGGCGAGCCCCCGAGCCTTACGGGGAGGGCGGCCACGGCGATGAGCCCCCGAGAAACTTGGCAAAGTGGAGTCGATGACAATGGCACAGAGGCGGCGAGCCCCCGAGCGACCTGAGACGGTGTCGGTGCCGATGAAGATGAAGTGGTCCCGTGCGGAACGGAACGCCGACCGAAGCTATACTTGCCCCACAGTGGGTGTCAGCTGTCTTTGTATTGGGAACGGCAGTACCTAAGGAGGTTAGATAGAGGTGTGGGGACTAGCAGGGAAGCTATCGACGGCGTCCATAGGCGGGATTGGATACAAACAAGCGTAGCTGGACGCAGGAAGTACCCAGGTTCGGAGCCCTCGTGATGAGGTAAAGCTCCTACTCCTGCCGGAGCTGACTATGGGGGATATACGAACTACAAGTGTTCCTCGAGCTGTATTCTCTAGCTACTGTCTTAAATGCACTAAGACCAACCGACTGTCTAACTGAGCTAGTGTGTGTGTACGCCAGAGTGAGAGAGCTAGCAGGGAGAGCTAGCTCCCTGTGAATGATCGATGGGTGTGGTGGCTCTGTGTGTGAATGTCCCCCCTGTGAGTGAGAGAGCTAGCAGGGAGAGCTAGCTCCCTGTGAATGATCGATGGGTGTGGTGGCTCTGTGTGTGAATGTCCCCCCTGTGAGTGATTCCCTCCCTTGCCTTATAAAGATGGCCAAGGGGACATGGTGGGACCCACTCAGCCTAACTACTACTATACATGGTGTCATGCATGATGTAGTACATAGTGGCACACTAGTGATTACATCATCTGATAAAGTAGCATGGGTTTAGTCTTGTCCGTTGTCTTCTTGCTGTCCAGTCCTTGTCCTTCTGCCTGCCTTTACGTACGTGGTCGGTCTGGTACCTGGTGACCTTGGTCTGATTGTAGCTACTGGGGTAGCCGGTGTTTGGAGGGAGCTCATCCGGCAAGGAGGGAACGACCGACCAGGCCCCATCGCTGCTGGCGGTAGTCGGACTACAGGGGAAGATGGAGTGGATCGATCCCCAGCAAACCACCAGCGGTCGATCCGGCTGCGGCGCTGGGGATGAGCCGGACTGGAGGGAGGTGCGGGGCACTGCTGTGGACCAACCGGGCCAACAGGGCCCAGTTGGTGGTGCTTAGCCGGTCCGGGGCGAGGTGGCGACATGGGGAGGCCCAGCCGGGGCGACGCCAGCGGAGGGAGAGCCAGGAAGCAGGGCGACGCGGCAGGGGAGAGGGCCCAGCCGGGGACGTCCAGGTGGGACGGGGTGTTGGCGGGCCGGCTGGGGCGGCCCATCCGGAAGGAGAGCGCCTGGCCTAGCCGGAAGTGGTGTAGCAGGCCGGCTCGGGGTTTCTAGTCGGCCCAGGATGCCCGGGACTGCTGTCTCCTCTTTGTCTTTTTCCTGTTTTGCCTTTTTTATCCGTCTTGAGGGCTTATTTGGGGTACCCGGGGATAATCCCCCCGACACCTAGGGACTGCCTCGCCGCACCTAGGGACTGCCTCGCCGCACCCGGGAACTTCCGCATCCAGCCTAGAAGCTGCCGGCTCCACTACCACCCGGTCGGCCTCCAGACGAGCCCAACCCGGCTATCTGCCCAGAAGTAAATCTTCTCATGCAGGCGGTATGCGCCATCCGAGAAACCCCAACATGGGCCAAGCCGTTCAGGGATTTCCTAGCCAGAGGAGAACTGCCCGAAGAAGAGGTAGATGCAAGGCAAGTGAAGCACAGAGCTAGCGCATACACTATCATCAACAACGAGCTCTACAAGCACAGCTTTGGGGGCATTTATCAGCGATGCATGATCTAGGAGGAAGGGATCCGGCTGCTGGTCGACATCCACCAAGGCGAATGCAGACACCACGCGTCATCATGAGCCATAGTGGCAAAGGCGTTCCGCCATGGGTTCTACTGGCCCACAACGCTCGAGGATGTTGAACAAAAGTCAACGCTTCCAACGGTTGCCAGCGGTTCAGCCAGTAGAAGCACACTCCGTCTGCGGCAGTCAAGACGATTCCCATCACTTGGCCCTTTGTTGTCTGGGGGCTAGATATGGTCGGCCCTTTCAAAACAGCCCGATCCGGCATGACACACCTACTGGTGGCAGTGGACAAGTTCACCAAGTGGATAGAGGCAAAGCCAATAAAGAAGTTGGATGGACCAACAGTGGTCAAGTTCTTCATGGACATAATCACACGCTTCGGCTACCCCAACAACATCATAACATACAATAGGAAAAATTTCGCCAAGGGAGCTTTCACACGTTTTTGCAGAGACAAGGGCATCTGCCTGGACCTTGCATCTGTGGCACATTCCCAGTCCAACAGACAGTGCGAGCGAGCAAACGGCCTAGTCCTAGCCGGAATCAACTCCCGGCTGATCGAGCCACTGATGTGATCCCCCGGCTACTGGATTGAGGAGCTACTGGCTATGCTTTGGAGCCTCCGCACCACGCCAAACCGGTCCACCGGCTACACCCCTTTCTTCCTCGTCTACGGGGCAGAGGCGGTCTTGCATATAGATATCGAGTTCGATGCACCTCGCAAGTTTCTGTACTCAGAGCAGCAAGCCAAAGAAGCATGGGAGGATAGCGTCGATCTCCTCGAAGAAGCATGCGAGCTGGCCTTGTCCAGATCTTCCATCTACCAGCAGAACTTACGCCGTTACCACTCCAGCCAGATCCGCAATGTTTCATTCCGTGAGGGCGATCTGGTACTCAGGCTAGTACAGGACACCAAGGGGAGGCACAAGTTGTCTCCGCCTTGGGAGGACCCATTCATCATCAGCCGGGCACTACAGAACAACTCATACTATCTCATCGACACCCCCCAGCCAGAAAAGAACAAGATGGACCGTTCAGGCGAAGAAACTGAGCACCCATGGAACACGAGCCCGCTTCGCCCCTTTTACACTTGAATAAGAAGTGTATGTATCTTACCTTTATGTAATGAACAAGCATGGGTGCCTCGACACAGTCTCGGGGACTCCGCAATAAATTAGCAAGTCATGCTGCACAATTTGGTTTTTTCGGCTGCATTATTCTAACCCCGGAGCCGGCGATCCGCCTCAGGGACTCGCCGGTTGGACCAGACGGATGTGCAATCCACACGGCAAATTACTGTATGCGGCTCCTAGGGCTTCCTCTTCGGTTCCGGCTGCAGACCGCAAGCCGGCTGACAGATCTGGCAAGAGGAGAACGCTCGAAGACCCTTACAGGAAAACACTACGAGGAAAACAAAGACGTCTAGACGTTCCGGTCGCGCTCGGTCGCCCAAGGCCAATGACCCAAACTCGAAGTATCGTGCACTACGCCTACTAAGCTACCCCTTCGACTCCGGCTCGAAGCCGGCAAGGGCACAACATTAAATTGGCCAATGCTCACTGAGAAAAGGGAGTCATTGGCTATGTGCAAAACAGAAAAATCTCAAGACTAGCGAATCTTAGATTACAATTCAACTTGCATCTGTTTAACCAAGCAAACAACTTGTTTGTTTTTCATCTTTGCATGAGCAAAAGTTCCACGACGAACAACCAAGCCGGAGGCTAGTAGCTTCCAGGCGACAGCAAAGGAGGTCAAGGATATTCAAACCGGCTGTATTCTCCAGCCGGCCCGAACCTCGGGGACTACACCCTATGGGTGCGCTTGCGCACCCCCACACAGAAACCTGCAAACAGACAACATTATAAACGAGCTTCGACCCGGCTATATTCTCCAGCCGCCCCGAACCTTGGGGACTACACCTTGTGGGTGCATTCGTCTGCCCCAACACGGAAACAAGCAAGCAACAAATGCAAAACAGAAAGTGCAAATGAAAAAGCATGAGCAAAAATCCAAAGGGAGGCGATGCTCCCAACTGAGTTCAATAACAAGAACAGAGACAATTGTTCAACAACGCAAAAGCACAAGTTCTTCATCTACAAATACGCCCGACATATTGAGGATCAAGTTGACTGGTTGGCAGAAGGGCCAGAGACATGGGCTGGAGCCTGGCTGCTGGAGGCGACGTCGGCCGAGGCGGTCCGGGGCATAGCAGGAGCCTCAGTGCGTGGCGCGTCCGGACTGTGATGATACGGCTCCGTGCCAGCCGGGTCGCTGAAGTCTCGGTCCAGCGCGACGAAGCTCCCAATCTTCACGCCACAGGAGCGGATGTTAGGAACCTCGGCGCGAAGCTGGTCATAGCTGGTCCCTTGGTGAAATGCACGGGAAAGGCTTTGCAGATCAACGTCCGGGTGCGGGGACTTTAGCAGCGCCAGCACCATCTCCGTGCCGCCGTAAGCCTCCCACTCCCGAGCCACGTTCATGAGTCCGGAGCACCCCAAAGCCGCTCAGCCAAGGCATCTGATGTCCACGCACTTCTATTCTTGTAGACAGTTGTTGGGCCTCCAAGTGCAGAGGTTTGTAGAACAGCAGCAAGTTTCCCTTAAGTGGATTACCCAAGGTTTATCGAACTCAGGAAGGAAGTGGTCAAAGGTATTCCCTCTCAAGCAACCCTGCAATCAAGATACAAGAAGTCTCTTGTGTCCCCAACAACGGCGATGGAGATGGTGGTGGAGATCGATGGAGATGGCTCCGGGGGCACTTCCCCATCCCGGCAGGTTGCCGAAACAGAGAATTTCTATCCCCCGAATCTCCCCTTTGGTGGCAGCGGCGCTGCGGAACTTTTCGTGGCTGGAGGCTGGATTCTTTAGGGTTTCTGCATCAGAGGCTTCTTATAGGCGAAAGGGCAAGGTCGGTGGAGGTCTGAGGGGCTCACAGCACCTGGTGGCGCGGCCAGGGGTTACCCGCGCCACCATATGGTGTGGCCAGGCCCTGGACCTCCTCCGTCTCGTCTTTTGGCTCCGTGAGTATTCCGGTGAAATATCGACTTTGGCTTTTGTCCGGTCCAATTCCGAGAATATTCATTTTCTGGCTTTTTTGGAACGAAAAACAGAAGAAAACAGGCAACTGGTACTATGGAATCTTGTTAATAGGTTAGTTCCATAAAATGTGTAAAAGTACTCGAAAGTGTGGACAAAACACAAGACAAATGATATAAAACAAGCATGGAGCATAAAAAATTATAGATACGTTTGCAACGTATCAACATCCCCAAGCTTAACTCCTGGTCGTCCTTGAGTAGGTAAGTGATAAAAAGAAGAATAATTTTTGAGGTGACATGCACCATCACAATATCAAACCATTTGCAAGCATTGAAAGCTAGGATCAAATTACTCTAAACATGAGCATGAAAGATGAAGTTCTAACAATAATACATAGTGACTATGCATGCAACATGAAAGGATACAAACAAAGATCATGAATAACAATGCATTGAAATTCGTTTGTTTGTTTCACATATAGAAAACATAGCATAGTGGCATTCACCTTGTCCCTCATGGCGTAGAAAAACATAAATGCATAGGACACCTTCAAAGTTCATAAGGGTGACTAGATACAAATAGTTTAAGAACAAGCAATATCAAAGTTATGAATCAATCAACAAGTCTTGGGACAATGCACATTAAACTAAGAATGGACATTATGCTATATCAATAGGTGCATAAAGATAGAAGATGGAGACTCAACATAAAAGTAAAAGAAAGGCCTTCATAGAAGGAAGCAGGGATTCAAGTCTCATAAAGAGCTTCCAAAAATTATGATACTTATTAGCTTTCAGCTCTCATTGCCCCTATCATAAGCATCTTGAAGTGATTAAGGTTAAAGTGAACAAACTATGGAGTATATGCTTGACAAAGTATAAGTTGGTAATCTCATGTCCCTTGAATACGAGGGCCGCTTCTCATGCTACTCAAGTTTAGTTACCGGTAAGTTCTTGTCATAGTAAGTACATGTGTATCATAGAGAACCGCCAACGAGGTACCCCTTGCCCGATGATAAGGAAGAATCCCCATATCAAAATGACAAGGCAAGCAGACAATAAGCATCTCAGCATCTTCTTATTTACCATGGGAAATGGTGTTTTTTCTCTCTTTCCTCTTTTCTCATCTTTTTTTTCTTTTTTCTCAATCTCTATCTCTTTTTTTATAAGAAGAATGCTTCATAGATTTCTCATTATGCTTACGCTGCTGGTTTCCCCCATGATTAGGCATGGATTAGACCAGCGGCCCAGGCGTTTCTCTAACACACATACATAACTCCATGGACTTACAAGCTCCCCTTTCATTTCACACCGACGACATCCATAAACAAAAGAGCATGATATCAACTAGGTACAATGTACAAGTGCAATGTTGAAAGCGTTCCCCATGACAACATGGTTCTGCTAATCCCCAACATATAAGTGCAAGCATATAAAACATAGATGACACAATGGTTCAATTTTATTAGGGGCAAGAAAAATAAAGTGTGCCATCAAGTTCGTGAGAGCTTTAGTCACTAATTTTCACATAACAAGTTTAATTCGGAAGGTAGACAAAAACATGAATATACTTGAAATAGAAATGCTAATAGGTAGGTATGGTGGACTCTTTTGGAATAACTTGGTTTTATTTGGAGTTGGATGCATGAGTGGAACTCATACTTGGTTATGGAGGCTAGCAAAAGACTAGGAGCGACCAACTAAGAGAGCAATAAAGTCCATAATCATGCAAAGCGACAAAACATCATTAATTAAAGCATAACGTGATATTACAAGTCAAAAACTAAATGATCATAGAGGCTATGGTGACTTGGTATAGTCTTAACATGGTGTGAGCATGCGCCAAGTCAACCCAAATAAAGCATTTAAAGGAGAATACCACAATATTATGCTTTTAATATGCTAAAACAACGCATGATTCTTTCAAGGCACATTAAGCAATCTCAATTGTTTATAACATGTCATGCTACAGCAAAAATCACTAAGCATAAAGCCAAAACAATATCAAGCATGACATAATAAAGTCTAAGTCACAGTCAAAAACAAGCTCCTTTTATACCACTTAAGCATGAACTTTCCAACTCTTTTTCAATCCAAATCAACCTATTTGAAAGAACTAACAAAGATAATAATAAATAAAGATCAATGAGCTTGTTTCACAAATCCAAAAAGAAGAACTAAAAAGTTCTAAGCTGAAAGCACAAGAAAACTAAGGCTAAACATAGTGCTAGCAAAAAAGAACACTCACAAAACAATAAGAATGAAAACTAGAGTGTTCTAGGAAATGAATAACGGGGTGTGTCTCTCTCCAAGAGAAGTGTGTTGGGATCCAACCAACTTATTTAAGCAAACTGATACATTGCAAATGTATTTATAATTTTTGATGTTCCATGCTTGGTTTTATCTACTTTCTTGTGTTTTGTTCCAACTTTGGAGTACTTTTCATATGATTTCTTGGACTAACCTATTAACAAGATGCCACAGTGCCAGTTGCCTGTTTTAAGCTGTTTTTGGTTCCAGAAAGTCAGAAAATGAATATTCTCGGAATTGGACGGGACAAAAGCCAATATGCCTATTTTTCCTGGAGACTCACGGATCCAGAATACGAGACGGAGAGGGGCTACAGGGTGGCCACACCACCCCTAGGCACGGGTCCGCCTTGGCCGCACGAGGGCATGGTGTGGGCCCCTTGGCCAGCCACCGACCTTGCCTCTTTCGCCTATATATCTCCCTCGAGGCAAAAACCCTACATCGTCAATCTTAAATCCACGAAAAGTTCCACAGCACCGCCGTCACCGTAGGGGAGATTCGGGGGATAGAAAGTCTCTGTTCCGGCACCCCGCCGGGATGGGGAAGTGCCCCCGGAGCCATCTCCATCGATCTCCACCACCATCTCCATCGCCATTGCTGATTCCCATGATGAGGAAGGAGTAGTTCTCTCTCGAGGCTAAGGGTTCTACCGGTAGCTATGTGTTCATCTCTCTCTATGCATGATCTTATTGAGATCATGAGCTTGTAATCTATAGATCTACCTTGCTACTCAAGTGCTTTAATAGATCTGTGCTCTCCCCATGTGTGTGAAAGTGAAAGTGTGCACACCATGGTGGCACTTATGCTAGAGATTTCAAATACTAGTTATGAGTTATATTTGGAGTTGGATGTCTTTATAAAATTGTGGTGTTTGTTGGAACCATCTAGTGCTCAAGGTGACAGTGTGGGGTTATCTAGATGGGAAAGGCTTACTTTCAGGAGTGTTGTTGTAGCCCTACCATGGATTAGAGTGTCCAACCAGAGAGTACTTCAGCGTAGTATCATAAAGAAGAATATATTTATATGAGAGTGTTCACTAGTGAAAGTATGATCCCTAGGCCTTGTTTCTAAGCACTGAAACACCGCTTGCTATTAGATCTATTACATGTTTGCTTGCTTCCATCTTTATTTCAGTTTGCCTTTAGTCTCTTCCACGCCATCAAGTCTTTTCTATCACCGTTACCACTTATAATTATCCATACCACTTGTATTTCACTATCTCTTTGCCAAACTAGTGCACCTATACACCTGACACGTGTATTGGGTGTGTTGGGGACACAAGAGACTTCTTGTATCTTGATTGCAGGGTTGCTTGAGAGGGAATACTTTTGACCACATCCTACCTGAGTTCGATAAACCTTGGGTGATCCACTTAAGGGAAAACTTGCTGTTGTTCTACAAATCTCTGCACTTGGAGGCCCAACAACTGTCTACAAGAACAGAAGTGCGTAGACATCAAGCTATTTTCTAGCGCCGTTCCCGGGGAGGTAAGGTAAAAGGTACTCCCATCCTCCGGTGTGAGTGCTTGAAGTTATTTCCTTTAGATTCTGCAATTTTGTCTTTTTGTTTCTTGTTTTCACTAGTTAGGCTTAATGGAAAACAACAACAAAATTAGAGACCTTTTTAGTATTTTCCCTAAGATAGGACTTGAATTGTCTGAAAAGAAAATTAAAAAACCTATGGAACTTTCTTTGCATACTAATAGCAATGTTATTAGTATGAATCTTGTGAACACCTTTGTTACTAATGCTATGGAAACGTCTAAGCTTGGGGAAGTTAGTTTTTATGAAAATGATCTTTTTAGTTCCCCAGCTTTGAAGAAGAAAATTTTCTTTCATGATACTTTATCTACCATATGTGGTAATTCTAATGATACTTGTGATATGTTAAATCCACATACTGAAAGCATCCCTTTTAAAATACCTATAAAAATTGTTGAACGTGTTATGAATAACTGCTATTTTGGAGATGGAACTGTCCATCCTGGTGATCATTTACTCTTCATACATGAATTATGCGAGTTGTTCAAGTGTGCAGGTATTTCAATGAACCAAGTTAAGAGGAAGCTATTCCCTATTTCACTTAAGGGCAAAGCAAGGTAGTGGTATTAGCTACTAGATGATCCTCATCATTTGGAGTGGAAGGAACTTGAATCTCTCTTTTACTCTAAATTTTATCCTCCTCATGAAATTCATAAAGATAGGAGTTATATTTATAATTTTCATCCTCATGATGGAGAAAGTATTGCCCAAGCATGGGGGAGATTGAAGTCACTAATGCTCAAATGTCCCATTCATGAGCTCCCCAGTAATATTGTTATTAATATTTTCTATGAAAGGCTTTCAGGACATTACAAGGACTATCTAGATACTTGTTTAGAGGCATCCTTCACAAGTAAGGAGGTCAAAGCTAAGTGGGATCTTCTTGAAACAATTCAAAGCAGTACCGAAGATTGGGATAACAATAAAGGTAAAGAACCAGGTATAAACTATGAGTATGATTGCATTAAGTCTGTCGCTGAAACTACTGATTTTCAAGAGCTTAGTGCTAAATATGGTCTTGATCCTCAAATTCTTATTGATTGTTTTAGATCCTTTGCTTCTCATATTAATGCTCCTAAAGAAAAATGGGACATGTATCATGAGCCTTTTAAAGACACTTGTATGGAAAATGAAATTGTTATTAATGATAGCAATAAACATGCTCAAACCTCTGAAAGTACTATTTCTTATAAGCATGTTAATTTTTGCGGAATACATAGACCTTGTGAGAATAATCAAATTGAAGAAGAATATTGTATCACCCACAGGAATGAAAAAACTAGAACGTGGTATAGGGCTCTAAATGATCTTGGTAAAAAAGTTTGTGCCCTCTATCCTTTTATTTGTGAACTTTGCTTTGAAGTGGGTCATTTCAGTTTTCAATGCTCATGTCATAATAATAGCCCTTCTAATCCAATGAGTACTGCAAGTTTGTATTGTGATGACATGATCACTAGTTATCAGCATGATTAACTTACATTATTTTGGGGTGTGAAGAGTTATCAAGAAAACCCTATTTGGTAGATATGGGTGCTTTTGATATGAATTGTGTCATGCATGGTTGTCATCTTTATTGTGTTGATAATTTCCACACAAATACTTACATGAAAAATATTATAAAATATGAGATCTTACCAAAATATGACATGACAAATATGTGTTTTGGTCTTATTAATGAAAAGGAGGAATCCTCCAAAGTTTCTTCTATTGTCTCTAACAATGAACCAGGGTATATGGAGAAGCTTCCTTTCAAGCCTCTCCCTCCTAAAGAGGAGAAGAAAGAGAAGAAAAGGAGGAGTAAAAGGAGAGAGGAAACAGTATTTTCCCCTAAGCATGTTGCTCCTATTATAGTTTTTGATGAGTCTGAACTCGATGATGTTCTTATGCCTATTACCTATAGTAGTTATCATGATTGGGAAAAGCACACTACCTTTGATATTGAAAATTTCTTCGGTACCAATTATGAAAATGATGGTATTAATAATTGCTATACTATTAGTGCTATCCATGATCCTTCCAATGATGATATGTTTACAAATGAACATACTTTAGAAGATAACTATTCTATTGCTTATGATGATACTATACCTCCAATATATGATGATTGTAATGATGAATATGATACTTTCAGTCCACCTACTATTGAGGAGGAAATTAGTTATGATTACAATATGCCTCCTATATTTGATGATTATGGTGATCAAAATAATAATGATAGCTATTTTGTTGAATTTGCTCCCACTACAATTAATAAGAATGACTATGTTTATGTGGGGAGTATAATTCTTTTATGCATGTGGCTCATGATAGAATGTTTCATGTGATTGTTATATTGTTAATTTTATTCATGATGCTACTGAAAGTTATTATGAGAGAGGGAAACATGGTTTTATGTGTCTCAACAATATTAAGTTTCCACTCTTTATGTTGAAAATTTTGAAGTTGCACTTGTTTTGCTTTCCTATGCTTGTTGCTTTGTGCTTTCATGACTTGTTTCTTTACAAGACTCCTATGCATAGGAAGTGAGTTAGCCTTAAATGTGTTTTTAATTTGCTTCTTTATGCTCTCTTTTACTTCAATTCATGTTTCTTATGTGAGCATCTTCTCAAACTATCAAGCCTAACTTAAAGGTGCTAAAGAAAACTACTAATTGGGAGATAACCCAAAAGTTTTAGGTGAGTCTTGGAAGTTATTAATTCAGTAATAACCGCTCTTTATCCTTTTTATTTGTTTTTTGTGCCAAGAGTAACCTCTAATGAGATAGAAGTAATCATTGGGAAAGTTGCTGTCCCGAAACAGATTTCAGTGCTTCACCGTAAAAATTCGTGCAAAATCCCCGTACGTCCTTTTGGAGCGTCAATTTTCGTGCTTCTGACCCAGGTTGTTATCTAACTTTATTTAGTTCAACACTTTTTTATTTGAGCAAAATAAGGTCTTCTAAAAAATTCGTCTTTACCTGCTGTTTTGTTTTGACAGATTTCTGCCATTTTCTGCATTTGCTTCTTGTTGGTTCCTTTTTGAGTTCTTTTGGGGAATTGAGCATTTTGAGGGAAGTGATACATTAGCTTGTGTTTTAATGGAAGTTTTATTGGTGGTATAACTGAACCTATAGACCTATTATCTTGAGTGCACTAATGTTGCTAATAAAGATTGTGTGAAGTTTTGTACGAAGGAAAAATTTCAGGTGTATGGAAGGAATGAGTAATGAGATGAAGAATGGACTAAAGCTCAAGCTTGGGGATGCCACGCGTGTCACCCCAAGAAATATCCAAGAAGTACAAGCGTCAAAGCTTGGGGATGCCCAAGGCATCCCCCTCTTCATCAATAAAAATCCCAGGTTTCTTCCAAACGCTTCATTTTTATTGTTTCATGCACAGTTGTGTTGTTTTTGGAGCGTCTTCTTTTTTGTTTTCGTTTTGGTTTTTTGTTTGCTTTGTTTGCTTAGTTTTCTGAATAAATTGGTTGGACCCCCTCTTTCATACATTGGTTTTCAAATAGTTTGTTTGGTTTAGAAAAGAGTAGGGAAGTTCATGCTTAAGTGGTAAAGAGAGCTTGTTTTTGACTGTGGCCTATGCTTTGTCATGCCATGCTTGATATTGTTTTGTCTTTATGCTTAGTATTCTTTGCTGTAGCATGACTTGTTATAAAAAATTGAGATTGCTTAATGTGCCTTGGAAGAATCATGCGTTGTTTTAGCATATTAAAGCATAGTATTGTGGTATTCTCCTTTGATGCTTTATTTTGGGTTAACTTGGCACATGCTCACACCATGTTATGACTATATCCCAAGTCACCATAGCCTTTATGATCCTTTAGTTTTCAACTTGTAGTATCACTTTATGCTTTGATCAATGATGTTTTGTCGCTCTGCATGATTATGTCCATTATTGCTATCTTAGTTTGTCGCTCTCAGTCTTTTGCTAGCCTACACAACCAAGTATGAGTTCCACTCATGCATCCAACTCCAAATAAAACCAAGTTATTCCAAAGAGTCCACCATACCTACCTATTAGCATTTGCTATTCCAAGTATATTCGTGTTTTTATCTACCTTCCTAATTAAACTTGTTATGAGAAAACTAGTGATTAAAGCTCTCACGAACTTCATGGCACACTTTACTTTTCTTGCCCTTAATAAACTTGAACCATTGTGTCATCTATGTTGTATATGCTTGCACTTATATGTTGGGGGTTAGCAGAACCATGCTATCATGGGGAACGCTTTCAACATTGCACTTGTACTTTGTACCTAGTTGATATCATGCTCTTTTGTCTATGGATGTCGTCGGTGTGAAATGAAAGGGGAGCTTGTAAGTCCATGGAGTTATGTATATGTGTTAGAGAAACGCCTGGGTCGCTGGTCTAATCCATGCTGACATGGTGGAAACCTGCAGCATAACCACAATGAGCTGTCTATGAAGCATTCTTCTTATAAAAAAAGAGTCCTATATTGGGAAAAAAGAGAAAAAGAGAAAAAAAAGAGATTGTGAAAAGAGGAAAGAGAGAAAAAAGCACCATATTTCCATGGTAAATAAGAAGATTGCTGAGATGCTCGTTGTCATTTTGATATGGGGATTCTTCCGTATCATCGGGCAAGGGGTACCTCGTTGGCGGTTCTTTATGATACACATGTACTTATGATGACAAGAAATTACCGGTGACTAAACTTGACTAGCATGAGGAGCGGCCCTCGTATTCTAGGGACATGAGATTTCTAACTTATACTTCGTCAAGCATGTACACCATAGTTTGTTCACTTTAACCTTAATCACTTCAAGATGCTTATGATAGGGGCAATGAGAGCTGAAAGCTATTAAGTACCATAATTTTTGGAAGCTCTTTATGAACCTTGAATCCCTGCTTCCTTCTATGAAGGCCTTTCTTTTACCTTTATGTTGAGTCTACACCTTCTATCTTTATGCACCTACTTTGAGAACATAGTGGTCATTCTTAGTTCTATGTGCATTGTCCCAAGACTAGTTGATTGATGCATACCTTGATATTGCTTGTTTTAAACTATTTGTATCTAGTCACTCTTATGAACTTTGAACGTGTCCTATGCATTTATATTTGCTACTCTATGAGGGACAAGATGAATACTACTATGCTATGTTTTCTTTATGTGAAACAAACAAACGTCATGCAAAGCATTATTATTCATGAATCTTTTGTTTGTGCCCTTTCATGTTGCATGCATAGTTGCTATATCTTATTGCTAGAACCTTGTCTTTCATGTTATGATTGAAGTACTATGATCCCAGCTTTGAATGTTTTACAAACACTTTGATAAAGTTTATGATGGTGCATGTAACCTCAAAAATTATTCTTTCTTTTTATCACTTACCTACTCGAGGACGAGCAGGAGTTCAGCTTGGGGATGTTGATACATTGCAAATGTATCTCTAATTTTTGATGTTCCATGCTTGGTTTTATCTACTTTCTTGTGTTTTGTTCCAACTTTGGAGTACTTTTCATATGATTTCTTGGACTAACCTATTAACAAGATGTCGCAGTGTCAGTTGCCTGTTTTCTGCTATTTTTGGTTCCAGAAAGTCAGAAAATGAATATTCTCGGAATTGGACGGGACAAAAGCCAATATGCCTATTTTTCCCGGAGACTCGCGGAGCCAGAATACGAGACGGAGAGGGCCACAGGGTGGCCACACCACCCATAGGCACGGGTCCCCCTTGGCCGCGCCAGGGCATGGTGTGGGCCCCCTGGCCGGCCACCGACCTTGCCTCTTTTGCCTATATATCTCCCCTGAGGCAAAAACCCTAGATCGTCAATCAGAAATCCACGAAAAGTTCCACAGCGCCGCCGCCACCGAAGGGGAGATTCGGGGGACAGAAAGTCTCTGTTTCGGCACCCTGTCGGGACGGGGAAGTGCCCCCGAATCCATCTCCATCGATCTCCACCACCATCTCCATCGCCACTACTGATTCCCATAATGAGGAGGGAGTAGTTCTCTCTCGAGGCTAAGGGTTCTAACGGTAGCTATGTGTTCATCTCTCTCTCTATGCATGATCTTATTGAGATCATGAGCTTGTAATCTAAAGATCTACCTTGCTACTCAAGTGCTTTAATAGATCTCTGCTCTCCCCATGTGTGTGAAAGTGACAGCGTGCACACCATGGTGGCACTTAGGCTAGAGATTTCAAATACTTGTTATGAGTTATATTTGGAGTTGGATGTCTTTATGAAATTGTGGTGTTTGTTGGAACCATATAGTGCTCAAGGTGACAGTGTGGGGTTATCTAGATGGGAAAGGCTTACTTTGAGGAGTGCTGTTAGCCCTACCATGGATTAGAGTGTCCAACCGGAGAGTAGTTCAGCGTAGTATCATAAAGACGAATATATTTATATGAGAGTGTTCACTAGTGAAAGTATGATCCCTAGGCCTTGTTTCTAAGCACTGAAACACCGTTTGCTATTAGATCTATTACATGTTTGCTTGCTTCCATCTTTATTTCAGTTTGCCTTTAGTCTCTTCCATGCCATCAAGGTATTTTCTATCAAAGTTACCACTTATAATTATCAATACCACTTGTATTTCACTATCTCTTCGTCGAACTAGTGCACCTATACACCTGACAAGTGTATTGGGTGTGTTGGGGACACAAGAGACTTCTTGTATCTTGATTGCAGGGTTGCTTGAGAGGGAATACCTTTGACCACTTCCTCCCTGAGTTCGATAAACCTTGGGTGATCCACTTACGGGAAAACTTGCTGCTGTTCTACAAACCTCTGCACTTGGAGGCCCAACAACTGTCTACAAGAATAGAAGTGCGTATACATCACAAACCAAACAAAATAAAACTAAAAACAAAAACAAAGATGCTCCAAGAACAACACAACAGTGCATGAAACAATAAAAGCGAAGTGTCTAGAAAGACCTGAGATTTTTATTGATGAAGAAGGGGATGCCTTGGGCATCCTCAAGCTTTGACGCTTGTACTTCTTGGATATTTCTTGGTGTGACACGGGTGGCATCCCCAAGCATGAGATTTTGTCCATTCTTCATCTCAGTACATTATCCTTTCCCTACACCTGAAAATTTCCTTCATACATAACTTCACACAATCTTCATTAGCAACATTAGTGCACTCAAGATAATAAGTCTTTTGGTTCAATTTCAACACAAGTAAAACTTCCATTAAAACACAACCTACTTTAGCACTTCCTTTAAAATGTTCAAATGATCAAAGAGAACTCAAAGAGAAAGAGATTAAGAGGCAAATGCAAATAATGTCAGAAACCTGTCAAAACAGACCAGCAGGTAAAAACCAATTTTTTCTAAGACCTTATGTTGCTCAAATTCAAAAGTGTTGAACTAACGAAAGTAGGATAACAACCTGGGGCAGAAGCACAAAATATTACAGCTCAAACCGACGTATAGAGATTTTTCACGAATTTTTACAGCGAAGCACAAAAATCTGTTTTGGAACAGCACCTCCCCAAATCTTACTTACCTCTCATTAGAGGTTATTCTTGGCACAAAAATCAAATAAAAAGGATAAGGAGAGGTTATTACAGAAGTAATAACTTCTAATACTCAAGAAAACTATTGGGTTATCTCCCAAGAAGTACTTTTCTTTAACGCCTTTAAGTTAGGCATGATAGTTTGAGAAGATGCTCACATAAGAAATATGAATTGAAGTAAAAGAGAGCATCAAGAAGCAAATTCAGAGCACATTTAAGACTAACCCACTTCCTATGCATAGGAATCTTGTAAAGAAACAAGTCATGAAAGCACAAAGCAATAATCATAGTAAAACAAAACAAGTGCAATTTCAAGACTTTCAACATAAAGAGGGGAAACTTAATATTATTGAGATACATAAAACCATGTTTCCCTCTCTCATAATAACTTTCAGTAGCATCATGAATAAAATTAACAATATAACTATCACATAAAACATTCTTATCATGAGCCATATGCATAAAATGATTATCACTCTCCACATAAGTATAGTCATTCTTATTAATTGTGGTGGGAGCAAATTCAACAAAATAGCTATCTTTATTATTCTCATCACCATAATCATCAAATATAGGAGGCATATTGTAATCATTAATTTTCTCCTCAATAGTAGGTGGACTGAAAATCATATTCATCATTGTAATCATCATATATTTGAGGTTTGGTATCATCATAAGCAATAGAATAGCTATCTTCCAAAGTTGGGGAACTAAAAAGATCATTTTCATAAAAACTAGCTTCCCCAAGCTTAGACTTTTCCATAGCATTAGCAATAATGGTGTCCAAAGAATTCGTACTAACAACAATGCTATTAGCATGCAATAAAGTTCCATAGGTTTTTAATTTTCTCTTCAAACACTTCGTGTCCTAAATCAAGATAAATACTATAAAGTTCTCTAATTTTGTTGTTGTTTTCCATTAAGACTATCTAGTGAAAACAAGAAACAAAAAGACAAAATTGCAGAATCTAAAGGAAATAAGTTCGAGCACTCACACCAGAGGATGTGAGTACCTTTTACCTTACCTCCTTGGTAACAGCGCCAGAAAATAGCTTGATGTCTACGCACTTCTATTATTGTAGACAGTTGTTGGGCCTCCAATTGAAGAGGTTTGTAGAATAGTAGCAAGTTTCCCTTAATTGGATTACCCAAGGTTTATCGAACTCAGGGAGGAAGTGGTCAAAGATATTCCCTCTCAAGCAACCTTGCAATTAGATACAAGAAGTCTCTTGTGTCCCCAACACACCCAATACACTTGTCAGGTGTATAGGTGCCCTAGTTCGGCGAAGAGATAGTGAAATACAAATGGTATGGATAATTATAAGTGGTAACAGTGCCAGAAAATAGCTTTGATGGCGCGTGGTTGAGACTAAAGGCAATCTAAAATAAAGATGGAAGCTAGCAAACATTTAACAGATCTAGTTGCAAACGGTGTTTCAATGCTTAGAAACAAGGCCTAGGGATCATACTTTCGCTAGTGAACACTCTCATATACATATCTTCTCTTCATGATACTACTCTGAACTACTCTCCGGTTGGACACTCTAATCCATGGTAGGGCTATAACAGCACTCCTCAAAGTTCTCTTTCCCCATTTAGGTAACCCCACACTATCACCTTGAGCGTTAGATGGTTACAACAAACACCACAATTTCATAGAGACATCTAACTCCAAATATAACTCATAACAAGTATTTGTAATCTCTAGCCTAAGTGCCACCGTGGTGTGCACGCTGTCACTTTCACACACATGGGGATAGTAGAGATCTGTTAAAGCACTTGAGTAGCAAGGTAGATATAGTTGATTACAAACCTCATGATCACAATATGATCATGCATAGAGAGAGAGATCAACACATAGCTACCGGTAGAACCCTTAGCCTCGAGGAGGAACTACTCCCTCGTCATCATGGGAATCATCAACGGCGATGGAGATGGCGGTGGAGATCGATGGAGATGGCTCCGGGGGTAATTCCCCGTCCCGGCAGGGTGTCGGAACAGAGACTTTCTGTCCCCCGAATCTCCCCTTCGGTGGAGGCGGCACTGCGGAACTTTTCGTGGCTGGAGGCTAGATTATTTAGGGTTTCTGCATCGGAGGCTTTTTATAGGAAAAAGGGCGATGTTAGAGGGTGGACCAGGGGCCACACCACCTGGTGGCGTGGCCAGGGTGAGCCGCGCCACCACATGGTGTGGCCAGCCCCTGGCCCCTCTCCGTCTCGTCTTCTAGCTCCGTGAGTCTTCCTGTAAAATATCGACTTTGGCTTTTGTCTGGTCCAATTCCGAGAATATTCATTTTCTGGATTTTCTGGAACCAAAAACAGAAGAAATCAGGCAACTGGCACTATGGCATCTTGTTAATAGGTTAGTTCCAATAAATGTGTAAAATTACTCCAAAATGTGGAAAAAACATAGGACAAATGATATAAAACAAGCATCGAGCATCAAAAATTATAGATACGTTTGCAACGTATCAGCATCCATGGTGGCTGGCTGGACGGTGTCAGGCCAGACATAGTCATAGACCTCAAGAGCGGCGGCATGAAGCCGGTTCGCCTCCTTTCTAACAACCGCTGCCAGCTCCCCCGGGTGGAGATCCCGCTCCGGATCCATCTCGGGAATGCGGGACAGCGCCTAATCAGTCGACTCAGGATATTGAGCGGCACCCGGGAAAAGAGACAGTAATCAATATGGGCTATAGAAGGAAAAACTGCAACACTGGCTGGGATTGAGAGCACTTACTGACGACAATCTCGGGGATCTAGCAAAGCTCTCCCAGCGTCGCTGCCTCCTTGGCCTTGGAGACCTTGAGGGCATCCTCCTGGGTGGTGTAAAGCACCTCCAGATTCTTCAGCGCCTCTGTCCGAGTGTCCGCCACCTTATTGGCCTAGCCAGCCTTGACCTCCACCTGCTGCTGATGCGTAAGCAGCTGGGCGATCTATTCCTGGCGAGCCTTGTTGGACTCCTCCAGCCGGGCCACCTCCCCCGTCAGCCGGGCCAACTCACGGTCCTGGTCCGCTAGCAGAGTTGCAGGAGGGTAACCAATATTCAACAAGAAACATGAGAAATCGTGCAATCGGGAAGATACAGCAGAGCAAGCGATCTTACGGCCCAGGTCCTGCGAGGTCTTGGCGGTATCGACAAGAGCCCTCTGCGTAAAAGAGAGAAGTAAGAACTAAAAGAGCCGGCTGCGGCGCGAGATGGTGAAAAAACGTCAAAATCAGCAAAAGGACAAATACCTCGACGGAGGCCCCCAGCGCCTTGGCCTGGCCAAGCCCCTGCTCCAGTGCCTCCACCAACTGACTGGCCTGGCCAATGGCCAAGGGCACCGTCCCCGACTGCTGCGCCAAGGTGGCGTCCAGCGGTGGTGCATCCCGAGCAGGCGTCTAGCCGGTGACCTGAAGGTCATCGTCGTTCCCCAGGGCCGCAAAGGGCCCACTCGCCAGATGAGCAGCGACCTCTAGCGGTGGCACCTCCACCGGCTCCTCCACCCGATAGGCACCGGAGTCAGCACCCACCGTTGGGCCAGAGGGTGGTGTGGCCGTGCCACCACGCCTAGGTAGGAGAGCCTCGGCATGGCGGGAGATGGCGCCGACCTAGCGCAGCATCACGGATGCAGATGGTGGCGCCATCTCCGTCGCACCCACATCGGCCCCAGTCCGCACGGCTGATGCCGCCTCGGGCGTCGCAGCTGGTGCCACCTCGGGCATCACGGCCGGTGCCGCCTCGGGCATCACAGCTGGCCTAGCCTCAGGCGTCGCAGCAGGTGCACCTCCGTCCCTGGCAGGCAGAGGGGCGAACATGGTGGCGATGGTCGTGGAGCCGGGCAAAGACATCGCCTCGTTGCGGAGAAGACAAGGGCGAGTTAAGCAAGTGCGAGCCCATCAGTACAAGTATAAGGAGTAAAAGAGCACCTACCCGGCGACACTCGGCATGGTGGTCGTGGCTCTGGGGCGGCGTCTCTTCTTGGAGGCACCTCCAGCCGGTGCGGTGCTGGTCGGGACGGCATGCTTCCCCCTGGCCCTGGGCGCGGCGGCCTCGGCCAGATCCACATCCTCGCCGTGCGCAGCTGTTCCAACAAAAGCAAAATATCAAGTTCGTGGCCAGAAGGCAGCGGGAGAAATGGTCGGCAAGGACAAGGAAAAAACTCTCACCGGGTGGGAACTTGCAGCCCTCGCCGGCCCGCATGGGGAACCGCTCCGGCTCCACCGGCGGCACCTTGGTGGGCTTGTGGTCTGCAGCGAAGTTGGGCACCTTGGCGGGCTTGTGGTCTACAGCGAAGTTGGGGAGCTCATTGTCTCTCATACCACTTATAATTATCTATACCACTTGTATTTCACCATCTCATCGCCTAACTAGTGCACCTATACACCTGACAAGTGTATTGGGTGTGTTGGGGACACAAGCGACTTCTTGTATCTTGATTGCAGGATTGCTTGAGAGGGGATACCTTTGAACACTTCCTCCCTGAGTTCGATAAACCTTGGGTGATCCACTTAAGGGAAAACTGGCTGCTGTTCTACAAACCTCTGCACTTGGAGGCCCAATAACTATCTAAAAGAATAGAAGTGCGTAGACATCAAGCTATTTTAAAAGCCCGTTCTTGGGAGGTAAGGTAAAAGGTACTCACATCCTCCGATTTGAGTGCTCGAAGTTATTTCCTTTAGATTCTGCAATTTTGCCTTTTTGTTTCTTGTTTTCACTAGTTAGGCTTAATGGAAAACAACAACAAAAAATTGAGAGCTTTTTAGTATTTTTCCTAAGATAGAACTTGAATTGTCTAAAAAGAAAATTAAAAAACCCATGGAACTTTCTTTGCATGCTAATAGCAATGTTATTAGTATGAATCTTTTGAACACCTTTGTTACTAATGCTATGGAAACGTCCAAGCTTCGGGAAGTTAGTTTTTATGAAAATGATCTTTTTAGTTCCCTAGCTTTAAAGAAGAAAATTTGCTCTGATGATACTTTATCTCCCATGTGTGGTAATTCTGATGATACTTGTGATATTTTAAATCCACATACTGAAAGCATCCCTTTTAAAATACCTATAAAAATTGTTCAACGTGTTATGAATAATTGCTATTTTGGAGATGGAACTGTCCATCCTGGTGATCATTTACTCCTTATACATGAATTATGCGAGTTGTTCAAGTGTGCAGGTATTTCATTGAACCAAGTTAAGAGGAAGCTATTCCCCGTTTCACTTAAGGGCAAAGCAAGGGAGTGGTATGAGGTACTATATGATCCTCATCATTTGGAGTGGAAGGAACTTGAATCTCTCTTTTACTCTAAATTTTATCCTCCTCATGAAATTCATAAAGATAGGAATTACATTTATAATTTTCATCCACATGATGGAGAAAGTATTGCCCAAGCATGGGGGATATTGAAGTCACTAATGCTCAAATGTCCCATTCATGAGCTCCCCAGTAATATTGTTATTAATAATTTCTATGCATGGCTTTCAGGACATTACAAGGACTATCTAGATACTTGTTTAGAGGGATCCTTCACAAGTAAGGAGGTCAAAGCTAAGTGGGATCTTCTTGAAACAATTCAAAGCAATACCGAAGATTGGGATAACAACAAAGGTAAAGAACCAGGTAGAAACTATGAGTATGTTTGCTTTAAATCTTTTGCTGAAACTATTGATTTTCAAGAGCTTAGTGCTAAATATGGTCTTGATCCTCAAATTCTTGTTGATTGTTATAGAACCTTTGCTTCTCATATTAATGCTCCTAAAGAAAAATGGGACATGTATCATGAGCCTTATAAAGATACTTGCATGGAAAATGAAATTGTTATTAATGATAGCAATAAACATGCTCAAACCTCTGAAACTACTACTTCTTATAAGCATGTTAATTTTTGTGGAATACATATACCTTGTGAGAATAATCAAATTGAAGAAGAATATTGTATCACCCACAGGAATGAAAAAACTAGAACGTGGTATAGGGCTCTAAATGATCTTGGTAAAAAAGTTTGTGCCCTCTATCCTTTTATTTGTGAACTTTGCTTTGATGTGGGTCATTTCAATTTTCAATGCTCAGGCCATAATAATAGCCCTTCTAATCCAATGAGTATTGCAAGTTTGTATTGTGATGACATGATCACTCCTAATCAGCATGATGAACTTACATTATTTTTGGGGTGTGAAGAGTTATCAAGAAAAACCTCTTTGGTAGATATGGGTGCTTTTGATATGAATAGTGTCATGCATGGTTGTCATATTTATTGTGTTGATAATTGCCACATAAATACTTACATACAAAATATTATAAAAGATGAGATCTTACCAAAATATGACATAACTAATATGTGTTTTCGTCTTATTAATGAAAAGGAGGAATCCTCCAAAGTTTCTTCTATTTTCTCTAGCAATGAACCAGGGTATATGGAGAAGCTTCCTTTCAAGCCTCTCCCTCCTAAATAGGAGAAGAAAAGGAAGAAAAGGAGGAGTAAAAGGAGAGAGGAAACGGTATTTTCCCCTAAGCATGTTGCTCCTATTATAGTTTTTGATGAGTCTGAACTCGATGATGTTCCTATGCCTATTACCTATAGTAGTGATCGTGATTGGGAAAAGCACACTACCTTTGATATTGAAAATCTCTTTGGTACCAATTCTGAAAATGATGATATTAATAATTGCTATACTATTAGTGCTATCCATGATCCTTCCAATGATGATATGTTTACAAATGAACACACTTTGGAAGATAACTATTCTATTGCTTATGATGATACTATACCTCCAATATATGATGATTGCAATGATGAATATGATATTTTCAGTCCACCTACTATTGAGTAGGAAATTAATTATGACTAGAATATGCCTCCTATATTTGATGATTATGGTGATGAGAATAATAATGATAGCTATTTTGTTGAATTTGCTCCCACTATAATTAATAAGAATAACTATGCTTATGTGGAGAGTAATAATGATTATATGCATGTGGCTCATGATAAGAATGTTTTATGTGATAGTTATGTTGTTAATTTCATTCACGATGCTACTGAAAGTTATTATGAGAGAGGGAAGCATGGTTTTATGCATCTCAATAATATTAAGTTTCACCTCTTTATGTTGAAAGTCTTGAAGTTGCACTTGTTTTGCTTTACTACGCTTGCTGCTTTGTGCTTTCATGACTTGTTTCTTTACAAGATTCCTATGCATAGGAAGTGGGTTAGACTTAAATGTTCTTTGAATTTTCTTCTTGATGCTCTCTTTTACTTCAATTCATATTTCCTATGTGAGCATCTTCTCAAACTATCATGCCTAACTTAAAGGCGTTAAAGAAAAGTACTTATTGGGAGATAACCCAAAAGTTTTAGATGAGTCTTGGAAGTTATTACCTCTGTAATAACTTCTCCTTGTCCTTTTTATTTGCTTTTTGTGCCAAGAGTAACCTCTAATGAGAGAGAAGTAATGATTGGGAAAGTTGCTGTCCCGAAACAGATATTTGTGCTTCACCGTAAAAATTCGTGTAAAATCTCTGAACGTCTTCTTGAGGCGTGATTTTTTTTGCTTCTGCCCCAGGTTGTTATCTAACTTTCGTTAGTTCAACATGTTTTGATTTGAGCAACAGAAGGTCTTCGAAAAAATTCGTCTTACCTGCTGGTCTGTTTTGACAGATTTCTGCCATTTTCTGCATTTGCTTCTTGTTGATTCCTTTTTTAGTCTTTTGGGGAATTGAGCTTTTTGAGGGAAGTGATTCACTAGCTAGTGCTCAAATAGAAGTTTATTGGTGTTAGAACTGAACCTTAAGACTTATTTATCTTAAGTGCACTAATGTTGCTAATAAAGATTGTGTGAAGTTTTGTATGAAGGAAAAATTTCAGGTGTATGGAAGGAATGAGTAATGAGATGAAGGATGGACTAAAGCTCAAGATTGGGGATGCCACGCGTGTCAACCCAAGAAATATCCAAGAAGTACAAGCGTCAAAGCTTGGGGATGCCAAAGGCATCCCCTTCTTCATCAATAAAAATCCCAGGTTTCTTCCAAACGCTTCATTTTTATTGTTTCATGCACAGTTGTGTTGTTCTTGGAGCATCTTATTTTTCGTTTTAATTTTGGTTTTTGTTTGCTTTTGTTTGCTTAGTTTTCTGAATAAATTGGTTGGACCCCCTCTTTCATACATTGGTTTTCAAATAGTTTGGTTTGGTTTGGAAAAGAGTAGGAAAGTTCATGCTTAAGTGTTAAAGAGAGTTTGTTTTTGACTTTGGCCTATGCTTTGTCATTCCATGCTTGATATTATTTTGGCTTTATGCTTAGTATTCTTTGCTGTAGCATGACTTGTTATGCGCGTAGTTACCAAAAACTGCCGCAGCAGACCAAGAGGTCAAACTGATGCGATGCGCGCCAGAAATGGCAGGCATGGCTAACGCGGGCAGCGACGTCGGCAAACTGGCGATCCCTCTCTCGGCTGGGTGCGGCAGCCAGTCCAGAAGATCACCGCTCACACCCTGTGGGTGGGGCTATCGGCTGGGAAACGGCAAAGAATCTCTAGCCGGTACAAGACAAAGGCTACAAGACAAAAGCTATGAGACAAAGGAAAAACGACAAGTTTCCTACATCATCAATCATTTCAAGTGAGCACGCAAGAACTTCCCTACAGGGCGAAGTCCTAACACGCTCAGGGACTAGTGTCGGGGGATGACCCCTGGGTAGGCCAAGACGGGACCAACCGACCGACTCCAAGGATCTCTGGCCGTCTGGGCCTAGAACAAGGAACCACAGCTAGGTGGAATCTCCCACCCGGTCCACATCCAAGTTTCCCCGACTGGCCCATCTAGCCGGGTAGCCAGAAGAACCGTCTAGGAGGCTGCTCCTAGCCGACTGCCTTGGATCCGCTGGTGGTAGTACGGTGGGGATGATGCTCCTTACTGAGCGCACCTTGGACCGGACAGGCTGGCTAGCCTGGCCGGCGCTACCAGACAACTGTGCCAAAGCTGGAGGCTGACAAGCAAAGCAAGGGCTGACGAGTAAAGCTCCGGCTTACGCATAAAGAGCCGGCTGACGGATAAAGAGCCGACTGACAAGTAAAGCAGGGTCACTGGACACTGTGGCGCTGTCCTTCCCTGTACTGGAGGCTTGACTGGACCCGGGCCTACCGTTTGGCCCTGTCCAGCCGGCCCACTTTGTAAAGCCTAGATCCAAATATTAAACCCTAGAACCCATCTTGTAAGCTACCTCCTCAACCATTATATAAGGGGGGTAGTGCTAGGGTTCTAGGTAGACAATTACAAGTTAGAAGTTCTCCACATTGGACAAGTTGAGTAGTTCCTCCTTCTTCTTCTATGAAGGAGTAGCTAGGAAAACAACTCAAGGAGCATCTGTATTGGGCATTCACCCCTTGATAGTAGGTCCTTGCAGGAGTAGGAGTTTTACCTCGCCAAGAGGGCTCCGAACCTGGGTACATCGATGTGTTTACAGTATCTGTGCCCAACCCGTTGCGAGTAGCCACCGATAGCATCCTGATTGTCCCCTTCATGCCATCCCCGATGGCACTGCCATGTTCCACACCACGACAATGATGGAATTTTTTCCTTCGCTCGCGCTACCTTGTTTCGAAGTTGATAGCGCCGCTCGATGCATCTACTGTCTAATCAACCTCCTGGGACCTACATGTCATCCTCTCATTAGAAGACACGTGTGTATGATGGAATTTTTTCCTTCGCTGGTGCTACCCCGTTCCGAGTTGATAGCGCTGCTCGATGCATCTATCGTTTAACCAACCTCCTGAGCCCCACATGTCATCCTCTCATTAGAAGAAATGTGTGTATGATGGATTTTTTTCCTTGGCTCGTGCTACCCTGTTCCGAACTTGATAGCGTTGTTCGATGCATCTACTGTTTATTCACGATGCTAGGCCCCACATGTCATCCTCTCATTAGAAGAAACGTGTGTATGGTGGATTTTTTACCCTCTATCGTGCATTCGTGTTCCATACTTGATAGCCTTGCTCGTTGCATCAGACGTGTAATCAAACTCCTGGTCCCCACATGTCATCCTCTTATTAGAAGAAACATGTGTATGATAGAATTTTTTCCTTCGGTCGCGCCTCCGTGTTCCAAACTTGATAGCGTTGCTCGCTACATCTACCGTTTAATCATGATGATGGCCCCACCCCTACATGTCATACACTCATTATAAGAAACATGTGTATGATGGAATTTTTGCTCTCGGTCGCGCTTCCTTGTTTCGAACCTTATAGCATTGCTCGATGCATCAGCCATTTTTCTAGGCTGCTAAGTCCCCCATGTGACCCTCTCATTAGAAGAAAGGTGTGCATGCTAGACTTTTTTCTCGCTCACGCCTCCCTGTTTCGAACTTGGCAACGTCGCTCGAGGAAGAACCTGTATAAGGCCGCGCTACTGGGTCCCACATGCCGGTGTCTTTGTATATCAAACCTACGTATGATGGACTTTTTTCCGGCCGCGTCCGCTGTTTTGAACTTGGCAACGCTGCTCGATGTGGCAACCGTGTATGGTCTTGCTGCTGAGGCCCCCATTTCACCCTCTCTGGTATGTTCTGGCCAGTGGGTCCCTAATGCCAGCCTCTCTGTAATGCGATATTAAAAAGTAAACCCTTTCTCAAAAAAAAGTAAACCCAAGATATATATAAATATGTACACGTAGTGGATTTGAACTAAAGACCTTCAAATCAAATCAAATAGACATAAACTGAGTGTTTTGCCACAATACCAAAGATACTAATAGAAATTGAATCATTAAACATGTATTAGTACTACAACTTATGTATCGGTCTTCTAAAAAATATTGTTGTGTTTCCATGTTATCTCTCTTAAAATAAAAGAGCAGCGCTACTGGAACCTCAATTTATAAAAATCCACATAATGAGTTAGTTTCTTAATAACATGGGTAGGCAGAGTTTTTTTAGAGGTGGGGGGCACTGCCAAAAAGGCCAAATTAAAAAGTTTTTGGGCTATGGTCAATGGGCTCCTATCTCAAATTTCACTGGGTTGTGTCTCGCCAGATTCAAACACAGACCACTTCGAGGGAGGAAAAATGCAATAATTCCTTTGACAGATATTCATGTAAAAATATCTAATGAACACACACCACATGCGCCAAAACAGGGCTGGTATCCAATGACTTCACTTGGTGAAATCAGGTTGTATATATTTACCGTCTCATCTCTGTCCAAAGTGCATCCAACGGTTCCGATGAAACAAAGGCAAAAGCTCTAGAGCAAGCAGCCAGTAGCAACAACAGAACTTTTGACAAATTCAATACCATTTAAAAAATCGACAGATTCCTAGTTCATATTCAGCAACACTTGACCAATTCAGAAGCATTTCAAAGTGACTGATTGAACAATACAAACACTGAAATTCAATATCACTACAGAGAGAGACAGTTCTTGTTTCAGCTCTAAAAACCATGCCACGCGATCAGTTTGCCCTTTTCTCCAAACACACTCGATCATTGAACAACACAATCATTGTCATAATATTTTCTCATGTAGGGAACCGTCATATAGATACAGATATACCATACCAATACGTACTAGTCATAGCTCCAATCCAGCAAAAGGTTATCACAGTTTTACCACCCATATATGATTAGTGGAGATAAGACAACCATACAATTAATTACAATAGCATGTGGCCAAACAGCTAGATAGCTAGAATGTTCATGAACAACATGCCGTATTCAGGGCTGCGAGATACATCAACCTTGACCGTTCTTCCAATAGTAAGTTTGGCTGCTTTTCGGAACTTGATCCACCTAGTAGTAGCTGCCAAGCGCCCATCAGTCGAGTTAATGGCGTAACATCCCTCGATAAGCAATCCTTCGCTCTGCATCGTGAAGACTATTGTGCCCTTTCGTCTGGCCTAGAGTTGCTTTGTGGCACTCTTAGGCAAGTCAAAGCAAGATATAGACGCATAATTACTAAGAGCTATGCACTGAATCATGTGAAACTTGAAAAGACATTCAGAACAGTTTATCTGCCGCCATATACTCACAAACATAATCTGGTGCGACCTTGTGATGACACGTGTGTAGGATATGGTCTGACAAGGTGCTGCCCAGGGTGATGAAGGAGCTTGTGCCGGTGCATGTGCTGGGGCTGGTGCTCGTGCAGGTGATGGTGCCACTAATTGTAGAGGGGCTGGTGCAGGAGCCAGAAGGCCCAGAACCGGTACCGGCGCCAGCTGCTTGATGCTAGATTCCTTCTGAGGGGTAGCTAAGCTGACTGCAGGGATGGTAGGGGTAGATGATAAGTGTACAAGCAAAATAGTCTCTTATACAACAGTTACTCACAAGACAGTGATCAGAGGATATGATGAGTATACAAGCAAATTAAGTTACTACCTCCATTCTTTCTTCTTAGGTCAATAGGTGCCGGTGTTGGGGATATACTTTCCAGGTATGCACACAGTTCCTCATTGACCAGGGTGGCCTACTTCGGGTTAGAGCTTTGCTTCACGGGCGGCCCAGTCAGGGAGAAGAGGCGGAGTCCAGTCCGGCTACGGGGAGGCCTAGAAAACTTACCGATATAGGCCCATAGTGTTACTTGTAGTTCAAGATGTATTCTGTAACCGACTCTTAGTCGTAGCCGGATAGATCTCTCCTGTAAACCCTAGGCCGGATATCTATATAAGCCGTCCTAGCGAGAGCCTTTAGGGCGACCCAATAGTCTACAATCTCAACTCGCACAGGCGAACCCTTGTAACCCATATTCCGGCTCTGCCGTATTACTGGATTGCTAGCAGGAGTAGGATCCGTCCAAAGCCGGCATATTCGAACCTGGGTAAACTTATGTTCTCACCATACCGGAACACCATACGCCTCACACCCCTCTCTTCTGCATGCCTCGAGGACCCCCTCATGGCGTAATTGTCATCAATCCGACGACAGTTGGCGCCCACCGTGGGGCAAGTGACCTTCGGATGTGCGTTCCGAGCGGAATTTGCAAGAATCGGAATAGGCAAAACTATCACTGTCGGTCACATCCTCTACGCTAGTGACGTCCCTCTCATCGTCCTCGACGAGACTTGGATTCCGGCTAGGGAAGTCGTGACCACCTACACCATCATGTCTTTTGGTGAGATCGATGTTCACATCGGCTTTGCTGAACCTGTCCCACCCACCCCAGCGGTGATGATAGAGGCAGAAGAAATTTCTGGGTCCCCTTTGTCCACGGAGGCGGTAGAGTTCCGGATCTCAGAAAATCCTAATCCCACCCAGCCCACACTAGTTGCGGAGATAGTGGAGAAATCCGAGCCTGAAGCAGACCTGGCGGTCCAAGTTGAATCTGGAGTGGATCTCCCTGGAGAGACCGAATCCCAGATCAACCCACCCGCTGAAGTCAAAATCCAGGAGGAGCATAGCAACAATGCTGGTTCCAGCTCTGATGACGCTGGGACAGACAGGCCTTTCCTGAGATACACACTAAGACGCATGATGATGCAAAACTCAGGCGTAGATGCAATTATCGAGACCATCAAACATTTCGATGAAGCCTACTATGAAGACCGCAGTTATCTCAAGAGGGTTGCATCGCACTTTGTCAGATATGTGGGATCCGGATCCGGCTCCTTCGATGCTCGAGACAACACCGACTCTGTGCTGGACGCTATTGGAACAAGCGTCGAATTACCGGCATCTTCGGATGACTCCATGACGTCGGCAAATTTCCGGAAGTTCTCCATAGAATACGAAGAGGAGGTTAACTCCACAGCTGCGGCAGAAGGAGAAGACATGGATGAAGGATCTGGAGAAAGCTCTCCCAAAGCACAAGACAATATGGATCTCGGAGACAATCGTGAGAACCAAATGGTCGAAAGTACCAATCAAAGTTTGACTCCGGGAAATGGGCCCAAAGCCGTCTTTGCTAGTAGCGCTGCAAAGAAGGCAAAGAAGAAGAACAAGACCCCAGCGAAAGACCCTCCGGCAGAGGAGGTGATTGCCGAATAATATGAAGAAGACTCGGATGGAGCACTTATCCCAGACGAGCCCAAAGAAGAGTTGGTGGATGGACACATGATCACCGAAGGTGCGTGAAAACTCATCGATGCTGCATTAACCACACCTATTCTTACAGCTGCAGAAGTTACTGCTGAAGAGCTGGACGAAAGGGCCCAGGCCCTAGAAGCGCATCGCCAAGTACTCCTCGATGAAGCCAAAAACCTTGTGGAGGAAAAGAAACACATGGCAATTGCGGAGAAGTACAACTCCAGGCAACATCAGAAGACTAGGAAACATCATACTCATGAGGACCAATTCCCGCAGATTCACAAAGTCCTTTTTGGAGGAGAACATGGGATGCCTCGACGCAATAGCAACAGGGATTGGGTGTATCCGACACCAGTAAAGAACACCGTTGCAGCTCGAGAAATCCTAACTGCTAATCTGGGCCCAGAACAGATTCGATTGGGAATTAAGCTACTCAACAAGGGCCTGGAGCAGCAAAAGGTCGCCCTGTCCGGAAGCAAAAAGCTGGTCTCCCATTCTGACCAATGTCGCACGGATCCGGCTTGGGCTGACGTAAGACCCCAACGTGTTCCGGAACAGCATCATCGTTCCGACCGTCGGGAAGACAACTACTCAAGAACCGGATCTTCAGGACAGCACCACAAAGCTGCCCATGACTGGCGTAACGTTAACCCAGTTGTGGAGCAAGAGGCAATTGCTGCACTCAATCCGAGGAATCCTCCCCGGTGAGAGTCGAAGGATCGCAAGGACGAAGATAAGGAGAAACGTCGGGAGGATGACCGACAAAGAATGCCACCTCCTAGACATGCAAGCCGTCTGGCTGACGGAGGAAGGAACAACGGACACCGTGCCGAGTCAAACCGGCAGGGGGCTCGTCACAATGAAGATCCTCCCCGGAACCGGAATAATGATGCTCCGGACGGCCAAGACGGGACCAACCGACCGGCTCCAAGGAGCTCTGGCCGTCTAGGCCCAGAACAAGGAACCACAGCCGGGTGGTATCTCCCACCCGGTCCACATCCAAGTTTCCCTGGCTGGCCCGTCTAGCCGGGTAGCCAGAAGAACCGACTGGGAGGCCGCTCCTAGCCGGCCGCCTCAGATCCGCTGGTGGTAGTACGGTGGGGATGACGCTCCTTGCGGAGAGAACCTTGGACCGGACATGCTGGCTAGCCTGGCCGGCGCTACCAGACAACTGCGCCAAAGCTGGAGGCTAACGAGCAAAGCAAGGGTTGACGAGTAAAGCTCCGGCTTATGCATAAAGAGCCGGCTGGTGGATAAAGATCCGGATGACGAATAAAGCAGGGGCGATGAACACTGTGGTGCTGTCCTTCCCTGTACTGGAGGCTTGACTGGACCTGGGCCTACCGTTTGGCCCTATCTAGCCAGCCCACTTTGTAAAGCCCAGATCCAAATAGTAAACCCTAGAACCCATCTTGTAAGCTGCCTCCTCAACCAGTATATAAGGGGGGTAGTGCTAGGGTTCTAGGTAGAAAATTACAAGTTAGAAGTTCTCCACATTGGACAAGTTGAGTAGTTCCTCCTTCTTCTTCTAGCAAGGAGTAGCTAGGAAAACAGCTCAAGGAGCATCTATATTGGGCATTCGCCCCTTGATAGTAGGTCCTTGCAGGAGTAGGAGTTTTACCTCACCAAGAGGGCTCTGAACCTGGGTACATCGCTGTGTTTGCAGTATCTGTGCCCAACCCGTTGCGAGTAGCCACCGATAGCATCCTGATTATCCCCTTCATGCCATCCCCAATGGCACTGTCGTGTTCCACACCACGACAGTTGGCGCCCATCATGGGGCACAGCGCTTCGGCTGGGATCATCTTTCGCAGGGGACTTCCGCTCGTCGCCGGTGAGACAGTTGCCTCTGGCCTAGTCCTCACTTTCGGTTCCTTTGACTGCGTCCTCAACAACGCATCCGGTTTCGCTGGGGGAACCTTCCCAGGCGGCGGCTCCATCGTGCACTTCGGCGAGCATCACGTCTACATTGCCACCATCGATGAGGCCTTCCCTCGTGAGATCGTCACCGTGTCCAGTGCGCTTCCAGGCTACTCCGCTTCGTGCATCGCCAGTGGCAGCATCGAGGTCATGATGGTGGGCTCGGGCGAGAACCGCCGCCCACCTCTAGAGCGCAATGGGGAAAGTCGCGCTGCTAACTCGCACATCCCAAACAAGGACCTGCTCAATGCGTCCATCGAGCACCTCCGCAACCCCATCACCCCCATCGAGGCAGATCCAGCTGCAGCTGCGGCAGCGCTGGAGGCTACCCGCCAGAGCCTTATGGAAGAAGCTGGGAAAGTGGCAGCCGCCCATCGGTGGATGAACGTGACCATGCACGAGTACAACATCGTGCACGGCTTCGCCCGCTTACCCGGCACCAGCCGCCTGGCCCAACCTCGAGGACGAAACCTCGGTTCAGAGATGGATCGTGCTGCTGATCCGCGTACGCCTGCGGTGCAGCCGGTTTACAACACTTCTGCCAAAAACATGAGCGCCACGGAGGCGGTAGTGGCACAACTAAGCCACCTAGAGGGCGAGGAGTTGCTCCGTCAGCAAGCACGTGTTCAGCTCCTCATGGTCACGTCAAACAAGTAGTAGGCTAAAGCAGAACTCAGCATGGCCGCCAACAACAGGACCCAACTAGCTCGGTGGAGGGCGGATCCGGCTACAGGCGGTAGCAAGGAATCTTCCCTAAACGGATCAAGGCCAAGCAACCGCCCATGCGGTGGATCTGCAGGCCATGGGCACAACACCAGTGAAGAAGCAACCATTACCAGTAAAAACGGTTATCCTGCGCCTCTAACATGTAGTTCTTTCTAGCAATCCGTCTTCCGGGCTACTATCTCTTGTAACACTAGACTTTGGATCTGTGAAGTTAGCAAACAATCCATACTGTGCAAGGGCCGGATGGATCTGATCGCTCCTACATCACCTAGTGGACGAGCATGCACAACTCCTGTGAAGGGCTGCGCGAGCACCAGGCGGTTGACTTCTTCATCAACGGCTGCAGATATGACACTATGTTCAAGCACAAGCTTCGCCGGGTGGAGCCCACCACCATGGCGCAGACCATGGCCATCATGGACAAGTACGCCACCACTGATGCGGCAATGAAAAGATCCATCCGTGTGGACGACCAGGGACAAATCATCGTCGACATCGTCGTGGATCGGCGCCAGCCGGAAGGGAATGGCCATAACTCCAGGCGGCATGACAACTGCCACGGCAAAAGAAAGGACGACTAGCCGGATAACCAATATGGTTCTAGGAAGGTAGCAGCAGTGCAGGAGGATCCATCTGCAGGCAGAAGCCGGAGATAGAAGCCTAATGACCAGCCTCCGAGGCCCAAGTACACCATCGAGTCAATGCTTGATGGGCCATGCAAGTTCCACAATGGAGGCAACAAACCGGCGACACATACCACACTCCAATGCACCTAGACGAAAAATATGGCGGAAATCGTTGGCGCGCCGGCCGCGCAGGCCCCACCGCCCCTAGCGGGTGGGCCGCCAGGCGACCGTGATAACCAGCGCGTAAGGGAAGATGACAATAACAACTACCCCCGCTAGGTGGGAAACTACCACATCTTCACGACGGAGCCAGAGACCAAGCACAACAAGAGATGCCGCAAGGCGGAGGTGAACGCAATCGTTCCTCCCGTTCCCCAGTACCTAAACTGGTCGGAGCAAGAAGTTGCATGGAGCCGGATGGACCAGCCAGCTGAGCTGCCTCACCCAGGAAATTACACAATAGTTTTGGATCCCATAATTGTCTCCCAGAAGCATTCCTGCAGATTCTCCCGCGTCCTCGTAGACGGAGGGAGCAGCATCAACCTCCTGTACCGTAGCTCGCTAGACCGGCTTGGTATCAGCGAGTCGCAGCTGGAACCGTTAAGCACCTCCTTCCACGGAGCCGTCCCGGGCCCATCGCATTCGCCCATCGGAAAGATCCGGCTGAACGTAATCTTCGGCATGGAGGATAACTTCCGCCGCGAGCCCATCTGGTTTGAGGTGGTCAACTTCTGTAGCATGTACCACGCAATCCTGGGGCGCCTAGCGCTCACCAAGTTCATGGCGGTACCGCACTACGCGTACCTCAAGATGAAGTTACCTGGGCCCAAGGGTGTCACCACCATGGCTGGTTGGTACAGGCGGTCTGTGGAGTGCATCACAGACGGGTCCAAGATAGAAGAGGCCATGATCATCACGGAAGAGAAGCGCATTATCATGCAGAATGTGGCAGCCCTGTAGAAGGACATGCCGGCTAGCGAACCCAAGCCGGCCGGAGATGCAAAGTTCAAGCCGTCCAAGGGCACGAGAAAGATCTTGTTGGACGAGAATGAGCCAGCCAAGTTCGTCCTGGTCGCAGACAGCCTTGACAGCAAATAGGAAAGTGCTCTCGTCGACTTCCTCTGTGAGAATCAGGATATCTTCGCATGGTCCCCCAAGGACATGCCAGGTGTTCCGAGGGAGCTCGCTGAGCACTCTTTACATGTCAGGCCGGATGCAAATCCGGTCAAATAGTCACTATGCTGCTTCGTGGAAGAAACAAGAAGAACCATCGGTGAAGAGATCACCCGGCTACTCGCAGCCGGATTCATCATGGAGGTTTTCCACTCAGAATGGCTGGCAAACCCCGTACTGGTGCTAAAGAAGAACAAGACTTGGTACATGTGTGTTGACTACACCAGTCTCAACAAAGCATGCCCCAAAGACCCATTCGCCCTGCCAAGGATAGACCAAGTGATCGATTCCACGGCCGGCTGCGAGCTATTGTCATTTCTGGACGTGTATTCTGGCTACCACCAGATCCGGCTGAACCTTGCTGATCAAATAAAGACAACATTCACCACTCCCTATGGATCCTACTGCTACACCACCATGCCGTTTGGACTAAAGAACGCTGGGGCAACGTACCAGCGCCGCATGCAAAAATGTCTGCAAACTCAGATCGGCAGAAACGTACACGCCTACGTTGATGATGTAGTGGTCAAGACCAACGAGCACCAAACCCTCCTTGAAGATCTGAAGGAAACATTCGCCAACCTCCGCCGGTTCCAGATGAAGCTGAACCTAGAGAAATGCGTGTTTGGCGTCCTAGCCGGCCAGCTACTCGGTTTTCTCGTCTCAGAATAGGGAATCGAGGCGAACCCGGAGTAGATTGGCACAATCGAGCGCATGCAGCCACCTAAGAACTTGCGAGACATCTAGAAGTTCACCGGATGCTGGCCTCCCTCAGCCGGTTCATCAGCTGGCTGGGCGAAAAAGTAGTCCCGTTGTACCAACTCATGAAGAAGACGGACAAGTTCGTCTGGACATCATAGGCGGATGAAGCCTTCCGTGACCTCAAGCGCATGCTCACCTCACCACCTATACTGGCAACACCAGTGGCAAACGAGCCCATGTTGATGTATATCGCAACAACCAACCGGGTCGTCAGTGTGGTGCTGGTAGTGGAGAGGCCAGAAGAAGGAAAGGCACAGCCGGTGCAGCGACATGTGTACTACTTGAGCGAGGTACTCTCTCTCGAAGAAGAAGAATTACCCTCATTACCAGAAGCTGGTGTACGGCGTGTACATGACCGCCAAGAAATTGAAGCACTACTTCCAAGAACATTCCATCCGGGTGGTGGCCCTAGCGCAACTTTCGAAGATCATCGACAATAGAGATGCCATAGGCCGGGTGGCGAAATGGGACATAGAGCTCGCCGCCCACAACATACAGTATGAGCCAAGAATAGCGATCAAGTCTCAGCCCTTGGCGGATTTCCTCGTTGATTGGGCAGAGACGCAGTACCTGCCACCTTGCCCTGACTCCACGCATTGGAAGGTGCATTTCGACGGCTCCAAGATGTATGGAGGGCTCGGAGCCGAAGTGGTCATCACCTCTCCAAAGGAGACCGGCTGGAATATATGCTATAGATCCACTTCCACGCGTCCAACAACGTCGCTGAATACGAGGCGATCGTCCACGGCCTCAAGATGGCAAAAGAGATCGGCATCCAGCGCATTCTATGCTTAGGCGACTCGGATCTGATGGTGCAGCAAGTATCAGGTGATTGGGACGCCAGGGACGCAAACATGGCTCTGTACCGCTTCTTTGTACATCAGCTATGTGCCTGTTTCGAAGGGTGCAAGTTTCACCATGTCCCTAGAATAAACAACGAAGCCACGGACACCCTCGCTCACATCGGGTCAACAAGACAGGCAATCCCACCCAGAGTCTCCCTCGAGCACCTGCGCAAGCCGTCAATTACACCGTCTCTAGAATCCGACTCCATCATACTGGACGCGAACCCGGGGACTGCTGGCTCCAAGACTCCTGCGACGGCCTCACCACACCCAGGGACTTCCTCGCCGCACCTGGGGACTGCCGGCTCCAAGACCTCCACGACGGCTCCACCGCACCTAGGGACTGCCTCGCCGCACCCAGGAACTGCCGCATCCAGCCTAGAAGCTGCCGGCTCCACTACCACCCGGTCGGCCTCTAGACGAGCCCAGTCCGGCTATCCGCGCAGAAGTAAATCTTCTCATGTAGGTGGTATGCGCCATCCGAGAAACCCCAACATGGGCCAAGCCGTTCAGGGATTTCCTAGCCAGAGGAGAATTGCCCGAAGAAGAGGTAGAGGCAAGGCAAGTGAAGCACAGAGCTAGCACATACACTATCATCAACAACGAGCTCTACAAGTGCAGCGTTGGGGGCATTTATCAGTGATGCGTGATCCAGGAGGAAGGGAACCGGCTGCTGGTCGACATCCACCAAGGCGAATGCAGACACCACGCATCATCACGAGCCATAGTGGCAAAGGCGTTCCGCCATGGGTTCTACTGGCCCACAGTGCTGGAGGATGTTGAACAAATAGTCAAGGCTTGCAACGGTTGCCAGCAGTTCAGCCAGCAAAAATACACTCCGTCTGCGGCACTCAAGACGATTCCCATCACTTGGCCCTTTGCTGTCTGGGGGCTAGATATGGTCGGCCCTTTCAAAACAGCCCAATCTAGCATGACACACCTACTAGTGGCAGTGGACAAGTTCACCAAGTGGATAGAGGCAAAGCCAATAAAGAAGCTGGATGGACAAACAGTGGTCAAGTTCTTCACGGACATAAACACACGCTTCGGCTACCCCAACAACATCACAATAGACAATAGGACAAATTTCGCCAAGGGAGCTTTCGCACGTTTTTGCGGAGACAAGGGCATCCGCCTGGACCTTGCATCTGTGGCACACCCCCAGTCGAACGGACAGTGCAAGCAAGCAAACGGCCTAGTCCTAGCCGGAATCAACCCCTCGCCGATCGAGCACTGATGTGATCCCCCGACTGCTGGATTGAGGAGCTCCCGGCTGTGCTTTGGAGCCTCCGTACCACGCCAAACCGGTCCACCGGCTACACCCCTTTCTTCCTCGTCTACGGGGCGGAGGCGGTCTTGCCTATAGACATCGAGTTCGATGCACCTCGCAAGTTGCTATACTTAGAGCAGCAAGCCAAATAAGCATGGGAGGATAGCGTTGATCTCCTCGAAGAAGAATGTGAGCTGGCCTTGTCCATATCCGCCATCTACCAGTAGAACTTATGCCATTACCACTCCAGCCGGATCCGCAACATTTCATTCCGCGAGGGCGATCTGGTACTCAGGCTGGTACAGGACACCAAGGGAGGCACAAGTTGTCTCTACCTTGGGAGGGCCCATTCATCATCAGCCGGGCACTACAGAACAACTCATACTATCTCATGGACACCCGCCAGCCATAAAAGAACAAGATGGACCGTTCAGGTGAAGAAACTGAGCACCCATGGAACACGAGCCTGCTTTGCCCCTTTTACACTTGAACAAGAAGTGTATGTATCTTAACTTTATGTAATGAACAAGCATGGGAGCCTCGACATAGTCTCGGGGACTCCGCAATAAATTAGCAAGTTATGTTGCACAATTTGGTTTTTTTGGCTGCATTATTATAACCCCGGAGCCGGCGATCCGCCTCGGGGACTCGCCGGTTGGACCAGACGGCCGTGCAATCCACACGACAAAGTACTGTACGCGGATCCTAGGGCTTCCTCTTCGGTTCCGGCTGTAGACCGCAAGCCGGCTGATAGATCTGGCAAGAGGAGAACACTCGAAGACCCTTACACGAAAAAACTACGAGGAAAACAAAGACGTATGGATGTTCCGGTCGCGCTCGCTCGCCCAAGGCCAATGACCCAAACTCGAAGTATCATGCACTATGCCTACTAAGCTACCCCTTCGACTCTGGCTCGAAGCCGGCAAGGGCACAACATCAAATTGGCCAGTTCTCACTGAGAAAAGGGTAAATTCATTAGCTACCTGCAAAACAGCAAAATCTCAAGACTAGCGAGTCTCAGATTACAATTCAACTTGCATCTGTTTAACCAAGCAAACAACTTGTTTGTTTTTCATCTTTGCATGAGCCAAAGTTCCACGACGAACAACCAAGCCGGAGGCTAGTAGCTTCTAGGAGACAACAAAGGAGGTCAAGGAGATTCGACCCGGCTGTATTCTCTAGCCGGCCCGAACCTCAGGGACTACACCCTGTGGGTGCTCTTGTGCACCCCCACATAGAAACCTGCAAACAGACAACATTATAAAAGAGCTTCGACCTGGCTGTATTCTCCATCCGGCCCGAACCTCGGGGACTACACCTTGTGGGTGCGTTCGCGTTCCCCAACACAGAAACAAGCATGCAACAAATGCAAAACAGAAAGTGCAAATGAAAAAGCACGAGCAAATATCCAAAGGGAGGCGATGCTCCCAACAGAGTTCAATAACAAGAACAGAGACAATTGTTCAACAACGCAAAAGCACAAGTTCTTCATCTACAAATACGCCCGACATACTAGGGATCAAGTTGAGTGGTTGGAAGAAGGGCCAGAGACATGGGCTGGAGCCTGGCTGCTGGAGGCATCGTCGGCCGAGGCGGTCTGGGGCGCAGCCGGAGCCTCAGTGTGCGGCGCATCCGGACTGTGATGATACGGCTCCGTGCCAACCGGTTCGCTGAAGTCCCGGTCTATCCCGATGAAGCTCCCAATCTTCACGCCACAGGAGCGGACGTTAGGAACCTCGGCACGAAGCTGGTCATAACTGGTCCCTTGGTGAAATCCATGGGAAAGGCTCTGCAGATCAACGTCCGAGAGCAAGACTTTAGCAGTGCTAGCACCATCACTGCGCTGCCGTGAGCCACCCACTCCCGAGCCATGTTCATGAGGTCCGGAGCACCCCAAAGCCGCTCGGCCAAGGCATCTGATGTCTACGCACTTCTATTCTTGTAGACAGTTGTTGGGCCTCCAAGTGCAGAGGTTTGCAGAACAGCAACAAGTTTCCCTTAAGTGGATTACCCAAGGTTTATCGAACTCATGGAGGAAGTGGTCAAAGGTATTCCCTCTCAAGCAACACTACAATCAAGATATAAGAAGTCTCTTGTGTCCCTAACAACGGCGATGGAGATGGTGGTGGAGATCGATGGAGATGGCTCTGGGGGCACTTCCCCATTCCGGCAGGGTGCCGAAACAGAGACATTCTATCCGCCGAATATCCCCTTTGGTGGCGGCGGAGCTGCGGAACTTTTCGTGGCTGGAGGCTGGATTCTTTAGGGTTTCTGCATCGGAGGCTTCTTATAGGCGAAAGGGCAAGGTCGATGGAGGCCTGAGGGGCCCACACCACCTGTTGCGCGGCCAGGGGTGACCCGTGCCGCCATATGGTGTGGCCAGGCCCTGGACCTCCTCCATCTCGTCTTCTGGCTCCGTGAGTCTTCCGGTGAAATATCGACTTTGGCTTTTGTCCGGTCCAATTTCAAGAATATTAATTTTCTGCATTTTCTGGAACGAAAAACCGAAGAAAACAGGCAATTGGCACTATGGAATCTTGATAATAGGTTAGTTCTAGAAAATGTGTAAAAGTACTCCAAATTGTGGACAAAACACAGGACAAATGATATAAAACAAGCATGGAGCATCAAAAATTATAGATACGTTTGCGACGTATCAACATCCCCAAGCTTAACTCCTGCTCGTCCTCGAGTAGGTAAGTGATAAAAAGAAGAATAATTTTTGAGGTGACATGCACCATCACAATATCAAACCATTTGCAAGCATTGAAAGCTAGGATCAAATTACTCTAAACATGAGCATGAAAGATGAAGTTCTAACAATAATACATAGTGACTATGCATGCAACATGAAAGGATAACAAACAAAGATCATGAATAACAATGCATTGAAATACGTTTGTTTGTTTCACATATAGAAAACATAGCATAGTGGCATTCAGCTTGTCCCTCATGGAGTAGAAAAACATAAATGCATAGGACACCTTCAAAGTTCATAAGGATGACTAGATACAAATAGTTTAAGAACAAGCAATATCAAAGTTATGAATTAATCAACAAGTCTTGAGACAATGCACATTAAACTAAGAATGGCCACTATGCTATCTCAATAGGTGCATAAAGATAGAAGATGGAGACTCAACATAAAAGTAAAAGAAAGGCCTTCATAGAAGGAAGTAGGGATTCAAGTCTCATAAAGAGCTTCCAAAAATTATGATACTTATTAGCTTTCAGCTCTCATTGCCCCTATCATAAGCATCTTGAAGTGATTAAGGTTAAAGTGAGCAAACTATGGAGTATATGCTTGACAAAGTATAAGTTGGCAATCTCATGTCCCTTGAATACGAGGGCCGCTCCTCATGCTACTCAAGTTTAGTTATCGGTAAGTTCTTGTCATAGTAAGTACATGTGTATCATAGAGAACAGCCAACGAGGTACCCCTTTCCCGATGATACGGAAGAATCCCCATATCAAAATGACAAGGCAAGCAGACAATAAGCATCTCAGCATCTTCTTATTTACCATGGGAAAATGGTATTTTTTTCTCTATTTCCTCTTTTCTCATCTTTTTTTCTTTTTTCTCAATCTCTATCTCTTTTTTATAAGAAGAATGCTTCATAGATTTCTCATAATGGTTACGCTGCAGGTTTCCCCCATGATTAGGCATGGATTAGATCAGCGGCCCAGGAGTTTCTCTAACACACATACATAACTCCATGGACTTACAAGCTCCCCTTTCATTTAACACCGACGACGTCCATAAACAAAAGAGCATGATATCAACTGGTACAATGTACAAGTGCAATTTTGAAAGCGTTCTCCATGACAGCATGGTTCCGCTAATCCCCAACGTATAAGTGCAAGCATATACAACATAGATGACACAATGGTTCAATTTTATTAGGGGCAAGAAAAATAAAGTGTGCCATCAAGTTCGTGAGAGATTTAGTCACAAATTTTCACATAACAAGTTTAATTCAGAACGTAGACAAAAACATGAATATACTTGAAATAGCAAATGCTAATAGGTAGGTATGGTGGACTATTTTGGAATAACTTGGTTTTATTTGGAGTTGGATGCATGAGTGGAACTCATACTTGGTTATGGAGGCTAGCAAAAGTCTAGGAGCGACCAACTAAGAGAGCAATAATGGCCATAATCATGCAAAGCGACAAAACATCATTAATTAAAGCATAAAGTGATATTACAAGTCGAAAACTAAATGATCATAGAGGCTATGGTGACTTGGTATAGTCTTAACATGGTGTGAGCATGCGCCAAGTCAACCTAAATAAAGCATTTAAAGGAGAATACCACAATATTATGCTTTTAATATGCTAAAACAACACATGATTCTTTCAAGGAACATTAAGAAATCTCAATTGTTTATAACATGTCATGCTACAGCAGAAATCACTAAGCATAAAGCCAAAACAATATCAAGCATGACATGATAAGGTCTAAGTCACAGTCAAAAACAAGCTCCTTTTATACCACTTAAGCATGAACTTTCCTACTCTTTTCTAATCCAAATCAACCTATTTGAAAGAACTAACAAAGATAATAATAAATAAAGATCAGTGAGCTTGTCTCACAAATCCAAAAAGAAGAACTTAAAAGTTCTAAGCTGAAAGGATAAGAAAACTAAGGCTAAACACAGTGCTAGCAAAATAGAACACTCACAAAACAATAAGAATGAAAACTACAGTGTTCTAGGCAATGAATAACGGGGTGTGTCTCTCTCCAAGAGAAGTGTGTTGGGATCCAACCAACTTATTTAAGCAAACCAAACAAAAGAAAACTAAAAGCCAAAACAAAGACGCTCCAAGAACAACACAATAGTGCATGAAACAATAAAAACAAAGTGTCTAGAAAGACCTGAGATTTTTATTGATGAAGAAGGGGATGCCTTGGGCATCCTCAAGCTTTGACGCTTGTACTTCTTGGATATTTCTTGGGGTGACACGGGTAGCATCCCCAAGCTTGAGCTTTTTTCCACTCTTAATCTCATTACATTATTCTTTCCCTACACCTGAAAATTTCCTTCATACAAAACTTCACACAATCTTCATTAGCAACATTAGTGCACTCAAGATAATAAGTCTTTTGGTTCAGTTTCAACACAAGTAAAACTTCCATTAAAACACAAGCTACTGTAGCACTTCCTTTAAAACGTTCAAATGATCAAAGAGAACTCAAAGAGAAAGAGATTAAGAGGCAAATGCAAATAGTGGCAGAAATCTGTCAAAACAGACAAGCAGGTAAAAACCATTTTTTTCTAAGACCTTCTGTTCCTCAAATCGAAAAGTTTTGACCTATAGAAAGTTGGATAACAACCTGGGGCAGAAGCACAAAAAATTAGAGCTCAAACCGATGTATAGAGATTTTTTACGAATTTTTACAGCGATGCACGAATTTTCAGAACAGCACCTCCCCAAATCTTACTTACCTCTCATTAGAGGTTATTCTTGGCACAAAAATCAAATAAAAAGGATAAGGAGAGATTATTACAGAATTAATAATTTCCAATACTCAAGAAAACTATTGGGTTATCTCCCAAGAAGTACTTTTCTTTAACGCCTTTAAGTTAGGCATGATAGTTTGAGAAGATGCTCACATAAGAAATATGAATTGAAGTAAAAGAGAGCATCAAGAAGCAAATTCAAAGCGCATTTAAGACTAACCCACTTCATATGCATAGGAATCTTGTAAAGAAACAAGTCATGAAAGCACAAAGCAATAAGCATAGTAAAACAGAACAAGTGCAATTTCAAGACTTTCAAGATAAAGAGGGGAAACTTAATATTATTGAGATACATAAAACCATGTTTCCCTCTCTCATAATAACTTTCAGTAGCATCATGAATAAAATTAACAATATAACTATCACATAAAACATTCTTATCATGATATGCATAAAATGATTATCACTCTCCACATAAGTATAGTCATTCTTATTAATTGTGGTGGGAGCAAATTCAACAAAATAGCTATATTTATTATTCTCATCACCATAATCATCAAATATGGAAGGCATATTGTAATCATTAATTTTGTCCTCAATAGTTGGTGGACTGGAAATATCATATTCATCATTGTAATCATCATATATTGGAGGTTTGGTATCATCATAAGCAATAGAATAGCTATCTTCCAAAGCTGGGGAACTAAAAAGATCATTTTCATAAAAACTAGCTTCCCCAAGCTTAGACTTTTCCATAGCATTAGTAATAATGGTGTCCAAAGAATTCATACTAACAACAATGCTATTAGCATGCAATAAAGTTCCATAGGTTTTTAATTTTATCTTCAAACACTTCGTGTCCTAACTCAAGATAAATACTATAAAGTTCTCTAATTTTGTTGTTGTTTTCCATTAAGCCTAACTAGTGAAAACAAGAAACAAAAAGACAAAATTGCAGAATCTAAAGGAAATAACTTCGAGCACTCACACCAGAGGATGTGAGTACCTTTTACCTTACCTCCCCGGTAACGGCGCCAGAAAATAGCTTGATGTCTATGCACTTCTATTCTTGTAGACAGTTGTTGGGCCTCCAAGTGCAGAGGTTTCTAGAACAGTAGCAAGTTTCCCTTAAGTGGATTACCCAAGGTTTATCGAACTCAGGGAGGAAGTGGTCAAAGGTATTCCCTCTCAAGCAACCCTGCAATTAAGATACAAGAAGTCTCTTGTGTCCCTGACACACCCAATACACTTGTCAGGTGTATAGGTGCACTAGTTCGGCGAAGAGATAGTGAAATACAAGTGGTATATATAATTATAAGTGGTAATGGTGATTGAAAATAGCTTAAGAACAAGCAATATCAAAGTTATGAATCAATCACAAAGTCTTGAGACAATGCACATTAAACTAAGAATGGCCACTATGCTATCTCAATAGGTGCATCAAAAATTTTAGATACGTTTGCAATGTATCAGCATCCATGGTGGCCGGCTGGACGATGTCAGGACAGACATAGTCGTAGACCTCAAGAGCGGCAGCACGAAGCTGGTTCGCCTCCTTGCTGACAACCACCGCCAGCTCCCCCGGGTGGAGATCCCGCTCCGGATCTGTCTCGGGAATGCGGGCCAGCGCCAGATCAGTCGACTCAGGATACTGAGCTGCACCCGGGAAAAGAGACAATAATCAATATGGGCTATAGAAGGAAAAATTGCAACACTAGCTGGGATTGAGAGCACTTACTGACGACAATCTCGGGGATCTAGCAAAGCTCTCCCAGCGCCGCTGCCTCCTTGGCCTTGGAGACCTTGAGGGTATCCTCCTGGGTGGTGTAAAGCACCTCCAGATTCTTCAGCGCCTCTGTCCGAGTGTCCGCCACCTTATTGGCCTAGCCAGCCTTAGGCGTCGCAGCAGACGCACCTCCGTCCCCAGCAGGCAGAGGGGCAGACGTCGTGTCGATGGTCATGGAGCCGTGCAAAGCCATCGCCTCGTTGCGGAGAAGACAAGGGCGAGCTAAGCAAGTGCGAGCCCATCATTACAAGTATAAGGAGTAAAAGAGAACCTACCCGGCGACACTCGACATGGTGGTCGTGGCTCTGGGGCGGCGTCTCTTCTTGGAGGCACCTCCAGCTGGCGTGGTGCTGGTCGGGGCGGCACGCTTCCCCCTGGCCCTGGGCGCGGCGGCCTCGGCCAGGTCCACATCCTCGCCGTGCGCAGCTTTTCCAACGAAAGAAAAATATCAAGTTCGTTGCCAGAAGGCAGCGGGAGAAATGGTCAGCAAGGACAAGGAAAAAATTCTCACTGGGTGGGAACTTGCAGCCCTCGTCGGCCCGCATGGGGAACCGCTCCGGCTCCACCGGCGCCACCTTGGCGGGCTTGTGGTCGGCAGCGAAGTTGGGGAGATCATTGTCTCCCATGCCGTCTTTCTCTAGCTGCACCATAAATAGCTACTCAACAAGGGAAGATAAGAGGCACGAAACAGGAATCCCTCGGGAAAATCCAGCCAGAAAAGAGGAGAAAGGACATACCTTCGGCGGAAGCCGTATGTGGTGGTACGGCCAGCAGGAGAACTCCCAGTTCTCCTCCAGCGCCTCCTTGGAGATGGTGGCAAGCACTCGCGGAGGGCAGCATATGGCACGTCTAGCTGGGAGACCCGGGTGGGATCCAGATGGCCGGAGAGGTGGCACATCTTGTGCGACCGGTGCTACAGCGGAAGCACGTGTCTTGCCATCTAGGACAGTAGAATGTCCCGGGCGGTGAGCCGCTCCTTCTCCACGAGGACCGCCAGCCGGGCGGCCATCCGGTTGATGTCGCCTTGGGCGTGCAAGTGCTAGACGCTCCAGGCCTTCCAGGTGGAAGGGAAGTTTGCGAAGACCGGAATCTTGATCCAGTCCACCTCGGTGTTGTTTTGCACGTAGAAATACGAGCGCTGCCAGAGCTTGACGGTGCTCGGGAGCTCCAAGCACGGCATCGCCGCTGACGGCCGAGGGTAGATGGCGCAGCAGCCCGTTTCTATCACGGGGCCACCCTTCCCCACCACCTGAACTTTGAAGTAGAAGAACTTCAAAAAATTCACGGCGTCAGGGCGGACGCCAAGATATGCCTCACAAGAGGCCGCGTGATGCGTAAGCATCGCCACAGCATTGGCTCCGAGGTGGTGGAGCTGGAGGTCGAAGGAGACGAGAAGCTTCAAGACGAACCGGCTCAGCGGCAGCCCGAGGCCATGAGTGAAGTGGGCGAGGAAGACGACGACCTTGCCGGGCTGGGGTTAGGCACCTGCTCACCCTCCGGCACGAAGCGATGCCTCACCAGGCGCTCCAACGGCAGGAACCTCCCCTGCTGATACTTCCGCACCAGTTCCTCCGTGACGTAAGAGCCACACCACCCACCAGTGACGTCCGGCGGCATGTTGTTAGGGAAAGTAGCCGTGTTGGAAGCACGGGGGCCCGTCGTCGCGGCAAGATAAGAGCGGCACCGGCGACCAAGAAGCAGCGGCGCAAGAAAGAAGAGGAAGTCTAAGGAGCAATGAAAGGCAAGAGAAACAGGCGCAAGAAGAAGATGTGAGGAAACCCCGCTCCCTGGCATCCCTATTTATCGAGAAAAAGAACTACGGCGGTTGTCCTCCTTCTCCGCCATGTGGCAAGCAACTACCCCACCTCCACATGACGGGTTGGGGCGGATCGTGTGCGCCCACACAAGATGCACAGAAGATCCCGCAGGCATTACTGCAGGAGGCAAACCGCGCCCACGATCTCCAACAAACTGCAATGATGAAGGCGTGCGCACAGTTACCAAAAACTGCCGCAGCAGACCAAGAGGTCAAACTGATGCGACACACGCCAGAAATGGTAGGCGTGGCTGACACGGGCAGCGACATCAAAAATTGGCGATCCCTCTCTCGGCCGGGTGTGGCAGCCAGTCCAGAAGATCACTGCTCACACCACATGGTGGTGGGCCAGAGTCAAACCCCAAACCCGGTAAAACGGCAAAGAATCTCAAGCCGGTACAAGACAAAGGCTACAAGACAAAAGTTATGAGACAAAGGAAAAACGACAAGATCCCTACATCATCAATCATTTCAAGTGAGCATGCAAGAACTTCCCTACGGGGCGAAGTCCTAACGCTCTCGGGGACTAGTGTCGGGGGGATGACCCCTGGGTAGGCCAAGACGGGACCAACCGACCGGCTCCAAGGAGCTCTGGCCATCTGGGCCCAAAACAAGGAACCACAACTAGGTGGAATCTCCCACCCGGTCCACATCCAAGTTTCCCCGGCTGGCCCGTCTAGCCGGGTAGCCAGAAGAACCATCTGGGAGGCCGCTCCTAGATGGACACCTCGGATCCGCTGGTGGTAGTAAGATGGGGATGATGCTCCATGCTGAGCACACCTTGAACCAGACAGGCTAGCTAGCCTGGCCGGCGCTACCAGACAACTGCGCCAAAGCTGGAGGCTGACAAGCAAAGCAAGGGCTGACGAGTAAAGCTCCGGCTTACGCATAAAGAGCCGGCTGACGGATAAAGAGCCGACTGATAAGTAAAGCAGGGGAGCTGTACACTATGGCACTGTCCTTCCCTGTACTAGAGGCTTGAATGGACCCGGGCCTACCGTTTGGCCCTGTCTAGCCAGCCCACTTTGTAAAGCCTAGATCCAAATAGTAAACCCTAGAACCCATCTTGTAAGCTGCCTCCTCAACCAGTATATAAGAGGGGTAGTGCTAGGGTTCTAGGTAGACAATTACAAGTTAGAAGTTCTCCACATTGGATAAGTTGAGTAGTTCCTTCTTCTTCTTCTTCTAGCAAGGAGTAGCTAGGAAAAAAACTCAAGGAGCATCTGTATTGGGAATTCACCCCTTGATAGTAGGTCGTTGCAGGAGTAGGAGTTTTACCTCGCCAAGAGGGCTCCAAACCTGGGTACATCGCTATGTTTACAGTATCTATGCCTAACCCATTGCGAGTAGCCACCGATAGCGTCCTGATTGTCCCCTTCATGCCATCCCCGATGGCACTACCGTGTTCCACACCACGACAATGACGGAATTTTTTTCCTTTGCTCGCGCTACCCTGTTCCGAAGTTGATAGCGTTGCTCGATGCATCTACCGTCTAATCAACCTCCTGGGACCTACATGTCATCCTCTAATTAGAAGACATGTGTGTATGATGGAATTTTTCCTTCGCTGGCGCTACCTCGTTCGGAGTTGATAGCGCTGATCGATGCATCTACCGTTTAACCAACCTCCAAAGCCCCACACGTCATCCTCTCATTAGAAGAAACGTGTGTATGATGGATTTTTTTCCTTGGCTCGCGCTACCCTGTTCCGAACTTGATAGCGCTGTTCGATGCATCTACCGTTTAATCACGATGTTGGGCCCCACATGTCATCCTCTCATTAGAAGAAACGTGTGTGTGATGGATTTTTTATCCTCTATCGCACATTTGTGTTCCATACTTGATAGCGTTGCTCGCTGCATCAGCCGTTTAATCATACTCCTGGTCCCCACATGTCATCCTCTCATTAGAAGAAATGTGTGTATGATAGAATTTTTTCCTTCGGTCGCGCCTCCGTGTTCCGAACTTGATAGCATTGCTCGCTGCATCTACCGTTTAATCATGATGAAGGGCCCCACCCCTACATGTCATACACTCATTAGAAGAAACGTGTATATGATGGAATTTTTGCTCTCAGTCGCGCCTCCATGTTTCGAACTTGATAGCATTGCTCGATGCATCAGCCGTTTTTCCAGGCTACTAAGTCTCCAATGTGAGCCTCTCATTAGAAGAAAGGTGTGCATGCTAGACTTTTTTCTCGCTCACGCCTCCCTGTTTCGAACATGGCAACGTCGCTCGAGGCAGAACCTGTATAAGGCCGCGCTACTGGGTCGCACATGCCGGTCTCTCTGTATATCAAACCTACGTATGACGGACTTTTTTTCGGCTGCGTCCGCTGTTTTTACCTTGGGAACGTTGCTCGATGTGGCAGCCGTGTATGGTCTTGCTGCTGAGGCCCCCATGTCACCCTCTCTGGTATGTTCTGCCTAGTGGGTCCCTGATGCCAGCCTCTCTGTAATGCGATATTAAAAAGTAAACCCTTTCTCAACAAAAAAGTAAACCCAAGATATATAAAAATATGTACACATAGTGGATTCGAACTAAAGACCTTCAAATCAAATCAAATCAAATAGACATAAACTAAGTGTTTTGCCACAATACCAACGATACTAATAGAAATTGAATCATTAAACATGTATTACTACTACAACTTATGTATCAGTCTTCTAAAAAATATTGTTGTGTTTCCGTGTTATCTCTCTTAAAATAAAAGAGCGGTGCTACTGCAACCTCGATTTATAAAAAGCCACATAATGGATTAGTTTCTTAATAACTTGGGTAGACAGAGTTTTTTTAGAGGTGGGGGGACTGCCAAAAAGGCCAAATTAAAAAGTTTTTGGGCTATGGTCAATGGGCTCCTATCTCAAATTTCACTAGGTTGTGTCTCGCCAGATTCAAACACAGACATCTTCGAGGGAGGAAAAAAAGCAATAATTCCTTTGACAGATATTCATGTAAAAATATCTAATGAACTCACATCACATGCGCCAAAACAGGACTGGTATCCAATGACTTGACTTGGTGAAATCAGGCTGTATATATTTACCCTCTCATCTCTGTACAAAGTGCATCCAACGGTTCCGATGACACAAAGGCAAAATCTCTAGAGCAAGCAGCCAGTAGCAGCAACAGAACTTTTGACAAATTCAATACCATTTGAAAGATTAAGGAGTATAGAATAATAAGACATAAAAAATCGACAGATTCCTAGTTCATATTCAGCAACACTTGACCAATTCAGAAGCATTTCAAAGTGAATGATTCAGCAATACAAACACTGAAATTCAATATCACTACAGAGAGAGACAGTTCTTGTTTCAGCTCTAAAAACCATGTCACGCGATCGGTTTGCCCTTTTCTCCAAACACACTCGATCATTGAACAACACAATCATTGTCATAATATTTTCTCATATAGGGAACCGTCATATAGATACAGATATACCATACCAGTACGTACTAGTCATAGCTCCAATCCAGCAAAAGGTTATCACAATTTTACCACCCACATATGATCAATGGAGATAAGACAACCATATAATTAATTACAATAGCATGTGGCCAAATAGCTAGATAGCTAGGAAGTTCATGAACAACATGCCATATTCAGGGCAGCGAGATACATCAACCTTGACCGTTCTTGCAATAGTAAGTTTCCCTGCTTTTTGGAACATGATCCACCTAGAAGTAGCTGCCAAGCGCCCATCAGTCGAGTTAATGGCGTAGAATCCCTCGATAAGCAATCCTTCGCTCTGCATCATGAAGACTATTGTGCCCTTTCGTCTGGCCTGGAGTTGCTTTGTGGCACTCTTAGGCAAGTCAAAGCAAGAGATAGACACATAATTACTAAGAGCGATGCACTGAATCATGTAAAACTTGATAAGACATTCAGAACAGTTTATCTGCTGCCATATACTCACAAACATAATCTGGTGCAACCTTGTGATGACACATTTGTAGGATATGGTCTGAGAAGGTGCTGCCCAGGGTGATGGAGGAGCTTGTGCCGGTGCCTGTGATGGGGCTGGTGCTGGTGCAGGAGATGGTGCCACTAATTGTAGAGGGGCTAGTGCAGGATTCAGAAGGCCCAGAACCGGTGTCGGCGCCAGCTGCTTGATGCTAGATCCCTTCTAAGGGGTAGCTAAGCTGACTGCAGGGATGGTAGAGGCAGATGAGAAGTGTACAAGAAAAATGGTCTCTTATACAACAATTACTCACAAGATAGTGATCAGAGGATATGATGAGTATACAAGCAAATTCAGTTACTACCTCCATTCTTTCTACTTAGGTCAACAGGTGCCGGTGTTGGGGATATACTTTCCGGGTATCCTCACAGTTCCTCATTGACCAGGGTGGCCTACTTCGGGCTAGAGCTTTGCTTCACGGGCGGCCCAGTTAGGGAGAAGAGACGGAGTCTAGTCCGGCTACAGGAAGGCCTAGAAGACTTACTGACATAGGCCCATAGTGTTACTTGTAGTTCAAGATGTACTCTGTAACCGACTCTTAGTCGTAGCCAGATAGATATCTCCTGTAAACCCCAGGCCGGATATCTATATAAGCCATCCTAGGGAGAGCCCTTAGGGCGACCCAATAGTCTACAATCTCAACTCGCACAGGCGAACCCTTGTAACCCATATTCCGGCTCTGCCGTATTACTGGATTGCTAGCAGGAGTAGGATCCGTCCAAAGCCGGCGGATTCGAACCTGGGTAAACTTGTGTGCTCACCGTCCCGAAACACCGTACACCTCACACCCCTCTCTTCCACACGCCTCGTGGACCCCCTCATGGCGTACTTGTCATCAATCCTACGAAAGTTTGCGCCCACCGTGGGGCAAGTGAGCTTCGGATCTGCGTTTCGAGTGGAATCTGCAAGAATCAGAATCGGCGAAACCATCGCCGTCGGTCACATCCTCTACGCAAGTGACGTCCCTCTCATCGTCCTCGAGGAGACTTGGATTCCGCCTAGGGAAGCCGTGACCACCTACACCATCATGTCTTTTGGTGAGATCGATGTTTACATCGACTTTGCTAAACCAGTCCCACCCACCCTAGCGGTGATGATAGAGGCAGAAGAAATTTATGGGTCCCCTTTGTCCGCGGAGGCGGCAGAGTTCCGGATCTCAGAAAATCCTAATCCCACCCAGCCTGCACCAGTTGCGTAGATAGTGGAGAAATCCGAGCCTGAAGCAGACCTGGCGGTCCAAGTTGAATCTGGAGTGGATCTCCCTGGAGAGACCAAATCCCAGATCAACCCACCCGTTGAAGTCGAAATCCAGGAGGAGCATAGCAACAATGCTGGTTCCGGCACTGATGACGCCGGGATGGACAGGCCTTTCCTGAGATACACACTAAGACACATGATGATGCAAAACTCAAGTGTAGATGCAATTCTCGAGACCATCAAACGTTTCGACGAAGTCTACTATGAAGACCGCAGTTATATCAGGAGGGGTGCATCACACTTTATCGGATATGTGGGATCTGGATCCGGCTCCGCCGATGCTGGAGACAACACCGACTCTGTGCTAGAGGCTATTGGAACAAGTGTCGAATTACCGGCATCTTCGGATGACTCCATGATGTCGGCAGATTTCTGGAAGTTCTCCATGGAATACGAAGAGGAGGTTAACTCCACAGCTGCTACAGAAGGAGAAGACATGGACGAAGGATCCGGAGAAAGCTCTCCCAAAGCACAAGACAATATGGATCTCGGATACGATCCCGAGAACCAAATGGCCGAAAGTACCAATCAAAGTTTGACTCGGGGAAACGGACCAAAAGCCGTCTTTGCTACCGGCGCTGCAAAGAAGGCAAAGATGAAGAACAAGACCCCGGTGAAAGAACCTCCGACAGAGGAGGTGATTGCCGAAGAATATGAAGAAGACTCGGAAGGCTATCCTAGACGAGCCCAAAGAAGAGTCGGTGGATGGACACGTGATCACTAAAGGTGCGTGTAAACTCATCGATGCTGCATTAACCACACCTATTCCTACAGCTGCAGAACTTACTGCTGAAGAGCTAGACGAAAGGGACCAGGCCCTAGAAGCGCGTCGCCAAGTACTCCTCGATGAAGCCAAAAACCTCGAGGAGGAAAAGAAACGCATGGCAACTGCGGATAAGTACAACTCTAGGCAACATCGGAAGACCAAGAAACGTCATACTCATGACGACCAATTCCCGCAGATTCACAAAGTCCTTTTTGAAGGAGAACATGGGATGTCTCGACACGACAGCAACAGGGATTGCGTGTATCTGACACCAGTATAGAACACCGTTGCAGCTCGAGAAATCCTATGTGCTAATCCGGGCCCAGAACAGATTCGATTGGGCATTAAGCTACTCAACAAGGGCCTGGAGCAGCAAAAGGTCGCCCTGTCCGGAAGCGAAAAGCTGGTCTCCCATTCTGACCAATGTCGCACGGATCCGGCCTAGGATGACGTAAGACCCCAATGTGTTTCGGAACAGCATCATCGTTCCAACCGTCGGGAAGACAACTACTCAAGAACCGGACCTTCAGGACAGCACCACAAAGCTGCCCATAACTGGCGTAACGTTAACCCAGTTGTGGAGCAAGAGGCAATTGCTGCACTGAATCCGAGGAATCCTCCCCGGCGAGAGTCGAAGGATCACAGGGACGAAGATAAGGAGAAACGTCGGGAGGATGACCGACAAAGAATGCCACCTCCTAGACATGCAAGCCGTCCGGCTGATGGACGAAGGAACGACGGACACCGTGCTGAGTCAAACCGGCAGGGGGCTCATCACAATGAAGATCCTCCCCAGAACCGGAATAATGACGCTCCGGACCAAGGCCGGCGATCAGCCGAAAACAACCTAGCTGCTCCACCTTCCCCACCAAGTAGACATCATAACGGCCCCCAAGGAGGCCAAGGAGGACGTCATGGTGGGGGAGGTGGTAGCAGAAGCCGAAGTCCGGCTCCAAGGCACCGCAACCGCAACTGTCATTCGGGACGATCTCTATCCCCAAGTGACGCAAGGCACATGATTAATTCCAACATAGAGGCCCGGCGCTACGAAAATGATGATATATACGTGGGCCCAAAGTGCTTCGGACCACGCATAAGAGCTACAAAATTCTCGGAAGGACTTGCCATCTCAAGACACATTCAAGCCTATGACGGTATAGCTCGGACAGATACTTGGCTCTAGGATTTCTTCCAAGCTTGATGTATCGCCAAAGGCGGAAACAGCCTGGTCGCAACCCGATATCTCCCACTCATGTTGCGGAAGACAGCACGATCATGGCTCAATGAACTTCTGGAGAACACCATCCACAACTGGTATGATTTGCAAAGTGCATTCTTTCGGAATTTCGAAGGCACATACCGGAGGCCCTGTATGGTAGGAGACCTATAGCGTTGCACCCAGAAAGCCGGAGAAACTTGCTGGGATTATCTCAGATGATGGATCAACACCAAGAACTCTTGTGAAGGAGTAAATGACCAAACTGCGATTGAAGCTTTCATTGCAGGTCTTATAATTGGTTTACTACGTCATCTCTTGAAGTGTGACAAAGTCACTGATTTGGGAGAGATGATAGAAACAGCGAGCAAGTATGCAGATGCTGATGACGATGCAGAGGGATTACTGAACGCCCTGTCTGTGCCACAGTCGGCAAAACAACCAAAGCAATAAGCTTAGAAGCGCAAGAATACCTCAGAAGAAAATCCCAACACGGAAACGGTAGTGGTCACTGCTACTTTCGGGTCTGGAGGATGAGGAGGACGTGGCGGTGGCCATGGACGCGGTCGTGGGACGTCAAGAGTTCAAGGTAGAGGATACCAGCAACCTGGCAAAACCTACTCATGGGCCGACATTGCCAATAACCCATGTCTGCATCACCTAGACGCCAATGGGGGCTCGTCCCACACAAACACCGTGTGTCGTTTTAATGACGACATTAAGAGAGATGATACCGCTGGCTATAGGTCCAAGCAGAAGAAGGGAAAGAAGAATCCCGAAAAGGACAAAGAGACCAAGTAAGATTCTGACATGGAGGAAGCTGATGCTTCAAATCCCAAGCCGGAAGGGAAGAAAAATTTTCCGACCAAGAAAGACACTTACGTCACCTTCCTCAGATCTCAACCAACAAAGGTCAAGAAAGCAGTTCTACATGAGCCCAACGCAACGGTTCCTGCTGTCCCTCAATTCTTGGACTGGTCGGAAGTGGCAATCACATTTGACCGTGCTGATCATCTGACTAAGTTACACAGGAGAGGAAAATACGCCTTAGTCGTCAATCCACTTATTGTCGGCTATGGTTTCTCCAAGACTCTCATGGACGGGGCAGCAGCATTAATATTCTGTATGTCAAAACGCTATGCCGGATGAAGATCTCGGAGACCCCGCTAAACCACAGCTCTGTGATCTTCCACGGGTTTGTCCCAGGAAGACAAGCAAACTCCCTGGGGGAAATCACTTTGGATGTTACCTTTGGAACTCCAAAGAACTACCGGACGGAGGCACTTTCCTTTGAAGTGGTCCCGTTCAAGAGCGCATAACACGCTATATTCGGACGTCCGGCTTACTGGGCTTTTATGGCTCGTCCGTGTTACATTTACAATATGATGAAAATTCCAGGTCCCAACGGCGTGATCACCATCAGGGGAGACCCGAAGAAAGCGCGAGAGTGTGCGGATGGAAATGCTGCCTTTGTTGAAGTCGTGCTGCACGCCCAGGAGTACTAGGAGATCAAGAAGAGCATAGATCCGTCCGAGATGCCCGCAACGAAGAAGGAGGTGACAAAGACAAATCCAGAATTCAAGGCATCAGAAGAGACGAAGAAGACGCCGTTGAAGGATGATGACCCCTCCAAGGTGACATAGATAGGCGCAGGCCTAGATAGCGCATAGGAAAGCGTGCTCGTCAAGTTCCTCAAAGCAAATCAAGATATGTTCGCATGGCAGCCATCTGATATGACCGGAGTACCTAGGGAACTTGCCGAGCACTCTTTAAATGTAAACCCGAACGCTAAACCCGTCAAACAGTCCTTATGACGTTTTGACGATGAAAAGCGTAAGGTAATAGCTAAGGAACTAGCATGGCTCGAGTTAGCCGGATTCATAGAAGAGGTCATCCACACTGAGTGGTTGGCCAATCCTGTAATGGTCCCTAAAAAGGACACCACTGATTTAAGGATGTGTGTTGATTATACTACCTTGAACAAGGCTTGCCCCAAAGATCCGTTTGCTCTGCCTATGATTGATCAAGTTATCGATTCTACGGCAGGCTCGGAACTCCTCTGTTTTCTCGACGCATATTCCGGTTATCACCAAATCCGGATGAAGGAATCTGACAAAGTCAAAACTTCATTCATAACCCCCTTCGGAACCTTCTGTTTCGTTACAATGCCCTTTGGGCTGAAAAACGCAGGAGCTACGTACCAACGCACAATGCAGCGTTGCCTCCACGATCAAATCGGACGCAATGTACATGCATATGTGGATGATATTGCGGTGATGTCCAAAAAGAAGGAAACATGATTTCCGACTTGGAGGAAACGTTCGCCAATCTACGAAAATACAACATAATGCTTAATCTGAAGAAATGTTTCTTTGGAATGCCAGCTGGAAAATTGTTAGGTTTTATCGTGTCTCAAAGAGGCATAGAGGTAAACCGGAACAAAATCAAGGCTATACTCAATATTTCCAGGTTAACTCGCCTGAAGGACGTACAAAGACTAACTGGTTGCATCGCTGCAGTCAGTAGGTTTGTAAGCTGGCTCGGTGAAAGAGCCGCACCACTATACAAACTCCTGAAAAAGACCAAGGATTTTTTATGGACCGACGAAGCTGAAGCTGCACTACAAGACCTGAAAGCAGTACCCTCATCTGCTCCCATCCTTGCTGCCCCGGAACCACAGGAACCGATGTTGCTCTATCTTGCTGCGATAAACAGAGTCGTCAGTATTGTCATGGTAGTGGAGAGACTGAAGGAAAATTAGGAACACTTGGTGCAGCGTCCCACTTACTTTCTCAGCGAGGTCTTAACAGAATCGAAACAACGGTATCCGCACTATCAAAAGCTAGCTTATGGTGTGTTATAGCATCTCGTAAGCTACGACATTATTTTCAGGAACATCCAATTACCATGGTGAGCACAGCTCCCATGAGAGATATAATCAATAACAGTGACGCCACAGGACGCGTCGCCAAATAGGGCATAGAGCTCTCTGCTTTCGATATTGAGTATAAACCTCGGACAACAATCAAATCCCAAATCCTTGCTAACTTTGTTGCTGATTGGACAGAGACAAAGGAGAATATGACCCTCCCTGAGTCGAAATATTTGACCCTATATTTTTATGGATCTAAGGCTCGCGGGGGCTCGGGGGCTGGCGTGGTGCTCAAATCACCCTAAGGAGATAACCTTCTATATGTGTTGTAGATCCACTTCACAGCGACAAATAATATTGCCGAGTATGAAGCACTGCTGCATGGAATCCATATTGCTAAGGATATCGGCATCCGACGTTTGATGTGTTAGGAGATCTAGACCTTGTTGCTCAGCAAGTGTCGGATATTTGTAATGCAAATAAGCACATGGAAGCATATAAAGCTGTTGTGGACAATTTATCTAAATCATTCGAAGGGTTTGAGGTTCAACACATCCCTCAAGCAGAAAATGAGGAAGCAGATGCATTATCTCGAATAAGCTCTGCACGGAAAGAGGTCCCGGATGGCGCTTTTTTAGATAACCTCAAAGTTCCCTCAATAAAGGGAGTAGACGAGGAATATCCAACCAAATCCGACTCACCTTTGATAGCAGTTCTGGCTGTAATTCCCAACTGGACTCAACCCTACCTTGACTATTTGGTAGATGGCAAATTACCCGAAGACGAAGTGCTGAGCCGGCAGATCATCCGACGAGCAAAAGCCTATACTATAGTTAGTGGTGAGCTCTATAAGCGGGGTGTGTCTGGGGTCTTTCAGCGCTGCGTATCTCTGGAAGAAGGAGCGGAAATCTTAAGAGAAATCCATGAAGGCAAGTGTGGTCACCATGCTGCAGCCAAATCTTTAGTGGCAAAAGCTTTCCGACATGGTTTTTTCTGGCTTACAGCCAAGGCAGATGCCGAACGACTGGTCAAGACGTGTAAGTGCTGCCAAAAGTACACCAAACAAGCTCATGTTCCGGCTGATTAGCTGCGAAAAATACCTATAACATGGCCTTTCGCAGTCTGGGGGCTCACCTCTTAGTGATGGTGGATAAATTCACCAAATGGATTGAGGCTAAACCCGTCACTAGTTGTGATGGAGCAACAGCCAAAAGATTTGTCGAGGATGTTATAATCCGGTATGGTTATCCGCATAGTATTATCACGGACAACGGGAGTTATTTTTCTATGGGAGAACTTGCTAAATTCTGCAACAAACAAAATATCCGGCTTGACATTGCGTAAGTCGCACATCCGCAGGCTAATGGGCAAGTCAAAAGAGCAAATGGTTTAATCCTACAAGGCCTAAAACCGAGACTCCAAGCACCACTACGACATGCTGCGGGGGCTTGGACAGAGGAATTACCTTCTGTAATATGGAGTTTACGAACAACTCTGAACATGTCAACCGGATACACACCTTTCTTCTTGGTCTATGGCACAAAAGCAGTTCTTCCTAGTGATTTGATTCACACTTCTCCTGGAGTGGCCGCATATATCTAAGAGGATGCCGAGGTTTCTCGACAAAATGATCTTGATTTAGTCGAAGAAGTTCACGTCGTTGCTGAAATGAGATCAACAGCCTATCAGCATAAGTTACGTAAGTATCATAGCGAAAGAGTCAAAAACAGATCTTTCAATAAAGGCGGTTTGGTTCTCCGGCTTGTGCAACAAAGAAAGCACAAACTTTCCCCGATATGGGAAGGGCCCTTCTTGGTTCGTCGAGTATTGCACAATGGTTCATACTACCTAACTGACATGCGGCCAGTCAAAGAAAGACCTGCTACTAAGAAGAGAAAGAGAGCTAGAGGCATCAGTTAGACAGACCATGGAATATTGCTCAGCTACGTCCCTTTTATTCTTAGTTTATTCTTCTTTGTAATCATATATATGTGTACATGTTCTGTGAGAAATAAAAGTTTTGGTTGCCTCAAGTTTTCTGAGAAGTTTTTACCATCTTATTTCTGAATGATCATGTCACAAAGTCAAAAATCCCAGAATACTTGAAAGTACTTTATGCTCATGTTTGTTCTGGTTTAGATTTCCGATTCTAAAATTGCTACCCTCGGGTATAAATCTAAATTTTCTAGTCTATACTTTGGTTATTTGTCTGATTTCCGGATGCGGGTATTTTCCGAGTAGTGAATTGTTGGTACTGGAAGTCAGCTTTGTTTCCGAGTTTAAACTGGTTTAGCAATTGAGCTCCGTTGCTCGGCAAAGTTTCTGTGTTGAAAGTTTAGCCGACTCACGAAAGGGACGAGGCGGAAAGCCAGATAAACGATAAGTGCTGGCAAAACAAAATACAAGTGCTTATGCAAGCGTTTCAGGCACACAAAAATTTAAGCCAAAAGTACTGAATAGATAAAAACTTAGCACTATCAAAAGTATTACACTACTTATTTACAGATCCATAATGTTTTCAGAATAACATATCTGTTTCTTTTTGATGACTTATGATGCAGGAGGAGAGGTAGGAGCTGACGGCTCGCTGGACACATCAGCCGCACCTTGATAACGATCCGAGATGTCCAAATCCGATATGGTTTGGTCATCATCGGAAACTTCGGTTGCTTGTTCGGAAGGCGGAGGCTGTGTGTCCACGCAGGTGAAGAAGGGAGTATCGTAGCTGGTTAAATCAGCTACGTGGCACCCATATCCGGCACAGGTGTCCATGATGGCTTTGATATCTTGCTTCTGGACGTCTTCGTCCACAGTAGAATACCCCCAGGTCACTTGCCAGATTTCCATGCTTCCATGGTGGCTCATGACCATTGTGAGAGCGTTCTACGCTGCGGATCACGCATAGGACATGTTCCTGTCCTGGACAAGCTGCGGCATATCCATGGCCTTGTATCGCACCTGAAAGCTGGACATGCTATGCATATCCGGAACCTTGAGAGCTTCGCCAATATCCTCGAGGGATTGGCGGAAGTCATGAAGCAATCATCGACTTGGGTAAGCCGGTGGGTGTGAGGCTCGGCAAAGGTGGAGTCCGTCAAGTTCAGAGGACCTATGCATATAATGCAAAACGGTTAAATAAATCCGACATCGAAAGAGTTGAAGAATGTAGATAAGTCAGAAAGATGGAAACATACCAAAGATGACATCATCCACTTTGGTTTTATCCTCATGAAGACTCTGGAGTTCATCCCAGAGCGCCTCGGAAAGGTCCTTCTCTCTGAATAGCTCGTCAATGAGATCCGAGATTTTCTAATCGTGAAGTGCAATCTTGCGATCATGCTCCACGGTGTCCATGGAGGAGGATTCGAGAACTTGAGCAATGCTCTTCTCATGATCCGCCTTAAGCTGGTCTAGCTCTCGGCGGAGATCTTTGTTTTCCACCACCAAGGTTTTCAGATTCTCGGCCTCTTCGATCATAGCACAGGACTGCTTCACCAGTGCTGTAAGTCAAAAGAACAACAGTTCAACAAAAATATTCGATTATGAAAATGCAAGACAAGGTTTGAGTCTCGGAATGTTTACCTTCGGCCTCATCCTTAGAAACTTTTAGCTCAGTATTTTCAAGTCGGAGAGTTCTGATCTCTCTCCGCTTGTTGCAGATATTATTCAACAATTCCTGGTTATCTGAATTAACTTTCTGTAAGTCAGAATACCTAGAGTCAGAAGTCTACTAAAGGTTTGTGCTAATATTGTAGCTAATATTAGCACGAGCCTTGGGGGCTACACTAGTTCATTCTTTGGCATCCTAAGGAAGCATAAACCCGAATTGTTTATCCAACTTCATGCTTGGGGCTAGAGGATATGATATAAAGTACCATAAAGAAAAACGTGAGTTGGAATTACGACTTACATGATGTTCATGTGTGAGCTTGCTCAGGCACATGTTCACCTCAGTGGTAACCTTCTCGGCGAGGGTGAGTGGAATAACCGGAGGTGGTGGAAGCACACCAGCTCTAAACCCCTCGTCGTGAAGGCGGACTTGTTCAAGAAGTTGGGAGTACTTGACGTCCTCCGCTTCTTGTGCTTCTTCTACGGCAGAAATGGTTCGGCTTTCAAGGCATTCCTTGGCCAACCGTTGGATCTCCTCTACAGATTTCCGAGATAAGCCAAATTTGGCAAGTCCCGGATTGCTCAGGAGGTTGTCGGTGAAAACTTCTGCCGAGGGATCATTACCCAAAGAGGGTTCAGCCTTATCAAAACATGAGTCACCCATGGTGACGTCAGTCTACGACTCAAGGATCGCTGGCCCTGTTGAGGGAGCCAGATCTTCTACAATGATCGGAGATGGAGTAATCTCCGGCGCTGCAAAAGGTTGAGGGGCAGGAGTCGGAGGAGCCACGGCAGACGAAGCCAAAGTTAGCTTCATCTGACGCAGGGGCTTCGAGGTAGTTCTCTTCCCCTTGATCCTTTATGAGTTGCTTAGCTCTGAGAAGGTAATAGAATGAAGAACATTATATCTCGGAAGAAATCATGAGTAAAGTACAAAGGCGGAAGTTGTGTGGAAAGTTACCTCTTCATAACTGGCACTTCATTTGTGCCGATGGCCACTGTCGGAGCTTTGCACTTTCTAGGCACAACGTCCGGCAGTGGGACCAATTCCTCCTCTTGAGAAAACTCGGGAGGATATCCCTCGATAGGAGCTAATTCTGACTCGGGGAGGTCGGCAAGATGAAAAGAAGATAGTATCTAAGTGTTGCAAAATAATTTAAAGGTGAAACACATAAAAAGGGTTTATTACTAAAGCTTACTAGCACTACAGGGTCTTCCGCTGTATGCATGTCCAGGGACAAATCCAGAATCTTTCTCTCGATCCTCTCCTTTATGAGCCATTTGATTTGGCTTATATAATCTTGTGGCTTTAAGGCCTTGGGGATGATGCGGAGGGAGTCATTTTTTGACGCTGTGATGGAATGCATCAGTCGGTCGCCGTGGTGCTGGAGAGGCTGGATCCGGCGTGCCACCCAGCTCTGGACCAAGTCGGACCCTTTTAGGTCCTTGTGCCTCATCAGGTATTCGATCCGTCTCTTGGCGAGAATCAGATCGTCACTGAGAGCCGGAGCAGCCTCGTCCCAAGACGCTCGGGGCGTGGCGGCTCCATCGAGGAAAGCCGGCAAAGAAGTGGCTTTGCCAGGAGTGGGAATATCCTTATGATTGAAAAAGGTAGTCGACCACTATTTGACTGACTCACTAGCTAAAATCTGAGGATAAACACGCTCACGCCTAACTAAAAGACTAATCGTACCGGTAATGTAAGGATTACCGGTGGTGATGGAATTTCTCCGGACATGAAAATAGTACCGGAAGAGAGTGAGACTCGGCCTAATACCAAGATACCCCTCGCACAATGCCGCATAGGCACTCATCTCTAAGATGGAGTTCGGGGGGAGATGGTGAAGTTGAACGCCGTAGTGATCTATCACCTCAGAAAAGAAATCGGAGGGAGGAAAGGAGAAACCTCTGTCCAGGTGAGTGCCGAAGTGCACTCGCTCGCTGTTGCGAGGGTTGGGGACGGCTTCACCGAAGCCGCTCCGCCAATCACCTGCGTGGAGGAGCCCTTCTTCTTCTACGCCGCAGAGCTTGTCGTCGTCGAGGATGCATGGGATCCAAACCCCGCGATTTCTCTCCTTTTCCGCCGCCGCTGCCGTCGTTGTTGCGCCGGAAGATGAAGTGGAAATCATTTTCCTGGTGTGCCGGTGACCTTGGTTGGGCGGCACTGGGAATTTTTGGGGGCAAGGAAGATCTCTGCGTGTGGGAGAAGTGGAGGAGAAGGAAACGACGCTGGAATAGGTGAAGAAGATGAGGAAAAGGAATCCTCACCCCTTATAACCGCCGAACCGCGGCAAGATTCATGCAAATGACACAGCACACATGCCACGAGTCGTGGAAAGAACTGGGAAGTCCCCACGCGATGATTACGCCGCCTCGATCTCCACGCGTGCATTGAAACGGCGCCTCGGTTCCGCGAACGGCGGGCCCACCAATGGTCGTGCTGATAGGAAACGTCTGTCAGAGACATGACTTGACCCTGACTGGTGTCAGATGACGTCAGACACCAAGTTCTAGCTTAGTTTGAATATCAAGCTGGAAATCCGAATAACGTACTGATAGGTCCGACTTATTTTTGAGACCCGGATCGTATCTTTTGTTTTGAAGTGTCAGGAACCCTTCAAGATTCTGCAAACCGAAGATCAAGCTAGGCGATGATGAATCTGACTTTGGATCTTGGAGACTTCCGGGGTCTGTTGTTGGGGATATACTTTTCGGGTATCCTCGCAGTTCCTCACTGACCAGGGTGGCGCACTTCAGGTTATAGCTTTGCTTCACGGGCGCCCCAGTCAGGGAGAAGAGACGGAGTCCAGTCCACTTACGAGAAGGCCCAAAAAACTTACCGACATAGGCCCATAGTGTTACTTGTAGTTCAAGATGTACTCTGTAACCGACTCTTAGTCGTAGCCGGATAGATCTCTCCTGTAAACGCTAGGCCAGATATCTATATAAGACGTCCTAGGGAGAGCCTTTAGGGCGACCCAATAGTATACAATCTCAATTCGCACAGGCGAACCCTTGTAACCCATATTCCGGCTCTGCCGTATTACTGGATTGCTAGCAGGAGTAGGATCCGTCCAAAGCCGACGGATTCGAACCTGGGTAAACATGTGTGCTCACCGTCCCGGAACACCGTACACCTCACACCCCTCTCTTCCGCACGCCTCGAGGACCCCCTCATGGTGTACTTGTCATCAATCCAACGACAGCCGGAGCAGGAACTAGGGCCAGTGCCGTTGGGGGTGCCAGCACCTTGGTGCTGGTTACTTTCTGAGGGGTAGGTAAGGGGACTACAGGAGTGGTCAGAGAGGCATATGAGATGTGGACAAGCAAAATGGTTTCTTATACAATAGTAACTCCTAGACAAAGATGAGAGTATACAAGCGAATTAAGTTACTACCTCTATTCTTTCTCCTACTAAGGTCAACTGTTGCCGTTGCAGGAACTGGGGCCGGTGCTAGTGCTGGTGCCAGCAGCTTGATGTTGGCACCCTTCTGGGTGGTACATAAGGGGAAGCAGACTGCAGAAGTGGTCAGGGTCATATGATGAGTAAACACAATGGTGCATTATCAAATTAGAGGTTGTGATGAGTACATTATCAAATTAATTAGTAATACATTTGTTCTTGGTCCTTCGGTCAATAGGTGTACGATGGCGTGCAAGTATTTGCCCAGGCTTGCTAAAATCGAATGTTACCTCGTCCCCCTACTTCAGACCATTCTCAGGGACATACTTGGACCAACCTCGGCCACCCAAATAGGTGGTGGCCATCATCTGGGAGACATCCACATCATATAGTTGCCGCATGCCTTTAGGTCCCTCGCTATACAGAGTTTGAAACTTGTCGTTTCCGAATATCTTGTTTATAATGGGGCGAGTGACACAAGGGACAACCTTCATAAGAAAATTGATAGAGAAGTAAGGCGACAGCAAAAAAAGTGAGATACAAGATCTTACATCAAGTCGATCTAAAACACTTGGAATCCATACCTGATACCATGGGTACCCTTTGCGAAGGGTGCCATGCACCATTTTTCATCCCTCTGCCTTTGGAATGGCATACAGGGGCCCCCTTTCATTCCACAAGCTTGACAAGAGGGTAGCAGAAAGGGATGAGTAGCTGATGCGTGGTACAAATTGAAATTGAGTGGAAAGGTTAAATTATGTAAAGAGCAAGTAAATCTAATAATATAAGACAAAACCATTGCCTGTAAAGCAAACAGATTTTATTTTTGGGAACTTCTAATGAGCGTAAACATATAGTACTAGCTGATAAAAATAACATGGAAAATTCATAACATGTGAAATTGTGGATTTCCAAATTATACCCACTTCTTAGAGAGGTCAGTGCCCACCTGGGTACTGTGTTGGCGCTTCCTCGTTGTGTAGAGGATGTCCTCTTTTGGTGTGGGCATCAGAAATCTACTAGCCTCTACATCAGCCTCAGCCTCCGTAGCAGCACCTTCAATCTGCATAAATAGCAATAGAGCTCAACAGTTCAATAATATGCAAAGTTTGGTCAAACTTTCCGTCGCTTGACTTTTCAAAAAATATAGTATATGCCTAAGCGTTGGGACTGAGGGGGTACAGTACATAGTAGTCATATACTGACTGTATGAGATAGTCTGACAGATCTAGATCTGGATACACATAAACATAGTGCCGGAAATAATAAAATCACACATATGTTTCTGAACATATGATAAGCATGCATCACACCAAGCGGGTAATACTTAAATCTGTCTGCACCATGGTAATAAGGGTATTAAGAACAAATACCTTTCTCTTTAAGCTAGGCCCTCCCAGCTGGTCGGTGACCTTGCGCTTGTTTTTTGGTGAGTAGTGGTACTCGCCGGATCCTGCGGCATGTGGGGGTACCATCCTGTTTGCCGCACCTGGAGCACCACACGTTCGGAGGTATGTACCACCGTGCTACAGTAAATGAAGAAGAGATGGTGTCACAGAGGCTTCCACCAAAACAAGATGCAGACAGAGACAACATTTAGCATAGGGATACATCCAGGTTGCAGCGAACCACTTTCAGCATTGGAAAGAATGGAAGAACACAACGAATATACTGCTACATTACCTTTTTTAGGCAACTTTAAAGGGAACTGATGGGACCATCCCTATCCGTAGTGGCCATGCGCGCCACTGACCCATAGTTCTCCATATAGAATCTGACGCAAAATCCATTACACATTACGAGTAGCAACTAAGGTTACAGAAGTGAAGAACACCGAAATTGAACCTGACCAAATGCCCCAATCAAAACAGCGGTGACCATGCCGTGATCTGGAATCTATACGAAATCAGTACCACATCCCCACACCCCCACCCCCACCCCCCATTCCCACCAGCACGCCCACCCCACCCAAATGACCCAATCGATTAGAGAAGAGGAAAAATATCCGGATTAGGTGATTCCGAGGTGAGCAATAAGCAAGAGCTCCATAATCAAAGTATACCGAATACTACTACTCCTAGTACTAATAGTACCCTCAATGGTCCAATCGGAAGCAAATTAAGCAAAGCCAGATTTCAAGGTGAGCAAATACACCCACCTATTTCAACAAGAACTCCCCAATCGGAGGTTGCACCAGTTCCAACAGTTGCTTGCTGGATGTGAGCTAGCTAGTGATGGTTTCTTGTCTTGTCGTCGGTAGAAAGGCATGGGAAGGGGAGTAGTAGTACTAGCAGTAGTGGGGCTAGGCAGTACACTTCTTTCTATAGTATTTTTAAGTGGCAGTGGCGGGAACATTTTGCCGGGAGAGAATCCCAAATTTTTGATCCCGGCTATCACGTGGTGGCCTATAGCTGTTTCAAGCGGGACCCATGTCAGGAGTGAGTTAAAGCAGGTCCCACATCAAGTGGGTGAGATAATTGACCGAGCCAACCTCCTCCTTCCCTTGGTACCAGTACTAGTTCTCCCGGGTTCCTCTCCAAGGACAGAGAAAATCGACCCTCTTCGAATCAAATTGGTCCCAGCTTATTATCCTTCTGCTAATTTGTCTCACGGAGCAGTGGACAAGACGGCAGTAGTTGCAGCATAGGGCACCAGCGCTGGGGCCTCAAAAATATATTAGGAACCGATAAAATGATAAGCTCGGATTTCAGACTAGAAACACACACAAACACACATATACTCCATATATACTAATATACGGAATAGTTTCCAATTACAGTTCTGCTAACAAAGGCCTAGAAATCATAATAAGGTACCTCCATATTACAGAACTACGATAGTTGCGAACCAATCATGGGATAGCTCTACACCCCAAGAGTTTTGCAGCTGGGCTAGTGGTCATGAACGACACCAAAAGTACACCCCTGATGATTAGTAGCCCTGCATCAAATCCATCCAGACGCAGTGTACGCGATCCACAGCCTCAGGTACAGGCTCATCAATGAACAGGTCATCGTCATTACCATCAAAGTCCTCTTCAGTCGTCTGCTTCTGCAATTAGTAGATTAATAGATACGTTTATAGACAAACATCAAAGACACACAACCTGAACATTTGTCATTCTACAGATATACCTTGTCATCTGGCATAGTGGTAGTACCAGGAATGAAACCTGTTTCATGCAGCTTGCGCTTTTTCTCTCCTCCCCCTTCTCCAAGTTGATCTAGATGCTCAGGAGCTGCCTCTGTCATTTGATCTAGTTGATCAACATCTGCTTCCCCTACTTGATCTTAATGATAAATATGTGCTTCCCCCGGTTCATATGGGGGATCATATGGTTCACCATGAAATACCCATCTACATATGTGCTAAGCATCCCAAATGTAAAAATATGGTCTTCCACTATACTTTGAGGCAGCACCCTACGATTCACACACAACCGGCAGGGGCAATGTACTTTTGAGTTGTCATAATGAGCTCTAACAAATCCCATAAATCATAGAACATCAAGGATACGTTTAGCGTTGCCTAATGGAGCAATATCTATCCAAAATCTGCCCATTTGTTTAATTATGACATACAAGGTTAGTTATTATTAAAATAAAAGCACGAAACATATAGATGAAGTACAAAAACTATATATGCCTATGCGTTTTAGCAAACATATTGACAACAAAAATTGCTGAAGGTATTTAGGAACACAGATCCAACACAGAATAAACTATGACCATGCAGATTGAGGACAAATTAAACTATGCATGAGTATTTGAAAGGGCAATAAAAATGCCAACCAGATCGAGCTAGAGATAGAAGGACTACCGTGGGATCGACGTGCCCAGCGGTGCGTCTCAAGAAGACCGACGGGTAGGGAAAGCTTCTTCGCACACGTTGGTGATGAGGAACGGTCGTAAGCACATCTGTTTTGTGGGGAAGGGGGTGAGGCCTAGGCGGCGGAGGGTGGAAGTTAAAACATAGCGCGAAGGGGTGCGGAGGGATAACTTTGGAAATTCTGACCTACCCTGCTTTGGGCACCACCATATACGTGGCCCACCTGCCAGTCACCATAGATCAAAATTGATCCAAAACTTGTCAAAATACAAGTTTATGTTTTACCATCGAAACTAATGCACATATAATTGCACTTTGTGAACGAATGGCTTTATGTCAAAAAGTTATTTAATTTCAGCATATTCAGCTAGGAAGTTTGGAAACTCATGAAAGTAGGGCATTATCCATCAAATCTGGAATCTCCTTTGTAAACAATTGCTTGAAATGCCAAGATGCACCGATCTACCAAATATGGCCAGGTTTGTAAGCTTGGTTGGCGAAGATGCTTCAATGTACGGAGTAGTAAAAAAGATGAAGAAGGTACAGAAACTATGCTTCTTACCTTGCTCCTCTTGTTTGAAAGCCTTGAATTAATGTTCATTAATTTCGGCATATGTCTATAAAATCATTAAATGCTGGAAAGCATACAGGCCTGTGGGTCTATCTGACGGGGACATCATCCCAAGCGGGAGTAGCGTACCTTAGAAGCTTCAACTTCAAAATTTCGGCAGAGTGCTGAAATATCCCGCCCACCCATTCAAACATCCAGCCCCAAATATTATTTTATTTCACAAATTAAGCCTGGAAGCTTGAAACGGCGTTATACATTGTGTGAAAAAAGAGGGCAGTGGCATTTTGAGCCATCATCTTTGTAGTTGCTTCACAATAAAACACATTGTTTTTACTTGGAAATTCGAAAAGAAACTTCAAGTTTGGAAGCAGACATATTGGTTGATTTGCAAAGATGCACCGATCTACCAAGTACGGACACGTCATTATAAACTATTTCCATGACCTTGGTCACCTTTTTTTTGGACGATGGTCATCTTCTAGAAAGCCTTAAATTGTTCTTTAGCAAATGCCTAGAAACTCGTTTAAATGTGGGGAAGCAACTCTCGCTGGCGTGTGGGCCTAGACGGTGACAGCGCGTTTGAGAGGCCCCAAGCCGGAGTAGAGTATGCTAGAAGCTTCGACCTCAAAATTTGGTACGACAACCAAACATCACACTCATCCATTAAAATATCCCGCGCATCCATTCAAACATGCTTCACCTCTTTCTAGAATGCAAAATTCCTCTTCTATCCCTGCTTCGAAAACAAGAATCCGAGGGAGCACTGCAATAATAGAGGCATATAGGTGGTAAATTTGCGTTCTCCCAAGTGCATCACCCCATCCATGTTTCCCAGCCCTTCTTCAATATTTACCTGCCCGCCCACTCCGACCTACACCGACTTTTTAGACCCACTATGCAAGTGACCCACATGCCAGTGAGCCAGAATTAAGGGAAGTAGAGATTCCCATCGCTTATTGTTCAAAATTCGAACATTTTTCGCTAAACCGAGATAAAATCGTTAAAACCATCCAACCTGGCTTGTACTATCATTCCACTATGTCAGAGTAAAAGCTAAAAAACAAAGCCAAAAACATGTTCGTAGCTTTATAAGCCAAAAATCAAAAGCCAGAATTCGAACCCAACCAAACAACGCCTAAATCTCAAGGAACTCTTCCTGTTTCTCCCTTGTTTTAGTACCCATGTACCTTCAATTTTATTTAACAAAAAGTATGACCATGCAGGATATCATCGACTTGTACATCAATTTTTGAGATACTTTCATTAAATTGCGGTAACACCATTCTGTTCCACGAATATATATAACCATAAAGTTTGAAAATATTATTGAGAATTCACGGAATCCTAAACCATAAAATCTAAACCCCTAAGTCGTGACCAAGCATGTATCGTGCAACTATAGATCAAAAATTGAGATACTTTCGTTAAATAAGGTAACGCCATTTTATTAGACGAATATAAGCATAAATCCTGAGCATTACCAAAAATTCTCTGGACCCAAAACCAGAAACAACCCATAAAACTAAACTACAAAACCCTAAATCCACGGCCCATAAACCCTAATCAAGCAGGTATCGTGCACTTATATATCAAAATTTGAGATACTTTCATTAAATTGCGGTAACGCCATTCTATTCCATGAATATAAGCATAAAGCTTGAACATTATTTAAAATTCCCGAAACCCTAAAATCTAAACACTAAACCCTAAATCCTTACCAAACACGTAGCATGCACTTATCGATCAAAATTTGATATATTTTCATTGAACTGGTAACTCCATTATATTTGATGAATATAAGCATAAATCTTGGGTATTATCGCAAATACCCTAAACCCTAAACAACCCCTAATAAAACCTAAACATAAAACCCCAAACCCTCAACCCATAAACCCTAACAGATCAGGTATCATGCACTTATAGATCAAGTTTGAAGATACTTTCAATGATCGAGTTAGGTAACGCCATATATATTCCATTCGACGAATATAAGCATAAAGCTTGAGTATTATTGAAAATTCGATAAACCCCCTAAACCCTATTCAGTCCATAAAACCTAAACCCTAAACCCTAAACCCCTAAACCCCTAAACCCCTAAACCCTCGACCCATATAAACCCTAACCAAGCAGGTATCATGGACTTATAGATCAAAATCTGAGATTTGGTCTTTCATTAAATTGCGGTAACACCATTCTATTCCACGAATATAACAATAAAGTTTTAACATTATTGGAAATGCCCTAAACCCTAAAACCCTAAACCCTCAACACCGCATGTAGCATGCAATTATCGATAAAAATTGATATATTTTCATTAAACTGGCAACTCCATTCTATTTGATGAATATAAGCAAATTTTGAGCATTATGGAAAATACCCTAAGTAACCCCTAAAAAAACCTAAACCTAAAACCCCAAACCCTCAACCCATAAACCCTAACCAATCAGGTATCATGCACTTAAAGATCAAATTTTGAGATACTTTCATTGAGTTAGGTAATGCCATATTCTATTCAACGAATATAAGCATAAAGCTCAAGTATTATTCAAAATTCGATAAACCCCCTAAACCCTATTTAGTCCATAAAACCTAAACCATAAAACCATAAAACCCTAAACCCTCGACCCATATAAACCCTAACCAAGCATGTATCGTGGACTTATAGATCAAAATCTGAGATTCGATAGTTCATTAAATTGTGGTAATGCCATTCTATTACACGAATATAACAATAAAGTTTGAACATTATAAAAAATGCCCTAAACCCTAAAACCCAAAACCCTCAACCCCACATAAATGACATTGGCAAATGAGGTATCACATGCACTTGGAGATCAAAATTTCAGATAAACTTTCCTCAGATTATGCTAATGCTATTCAATTCCATGAATATAAGCATATAAAAGCAGCTTGAACATTATCAAAAATTCCCAAAAAAACTAAACCCTAAACACCTAAACCCCCCAAACCATAAAACCCCTAAACCCTCAACCCCTTACCAAGCAGGTATGATGCACTCATATATCAAAATCCGAGATACTTTCATAAAATTGCGATAACACGAGTAAATTCCACAAATATATATAAGCATATATATATAAGCTTAACCGTTATTATTGAAAATTCATAAACCCTAAAACCAAGAAAACCCTAAAACCCTAAACCCTAAATACCAACCTTAAACTCCTAAGCCCTAAACCCTAAAATCCTAAATCATATACCATAAACCCTAAACCCCTAAACCCTTAACCCAAAAGCACGAACCCTAAACCCCAGGCTATATATATCTTGTGTGGAAACTAGGGCAATGGGATTTTGAGCCCTACTTATTTGTAGTTTCTTCATGACAAAATCCATTGTCGTCGCTTGAAAAATTGAAAATAACTTCAAATTCAGAAGCTTCCTTTGTAAATAATATTTTAAATGCCAATAATACAGACCAATCTACGAAATACAAACATGTTGTTATAAACTATAGCAAAGGTGTGGCCATGACCTTGGTCACCTGGTTTGAAAGCCATGCTAATTCATACATGGTACGCCATATATCATATGACAAAATTAAAGCCATTATTATCGATTGGAGCTTTTAAAATAACTCCAAATATGGAAGCTCTTTTTCTAAACAATGTTGAAATAACAATATGCACCAATCTACCAAACATGGTTACATTATCATAAAGTATGGTAACACTTATGACCTTGACATTGGTCATCTATTTTTTGATAGCCATGAATGTTCAAAGATGCATCGTATGCCATATTGTGAAACGAGTTTTTCAAGAGTTATCAAATTTTATATATTTTCGTGTAAACTATCCAATGCACACAGTGAGACACCAACGGAGAAATGAATGGTTGTATTTAGTTTTATATTTTGTTTCTTTATTTTTTTAAAAACTGGCCCAAATTTGGTGCCATTACTATTCATATCAAAAAATTGAAATCTTGCAAAACTCTCGGTGGTTCTCCAATATTTGACTAATTTGGTACCTTTAAACTATTTTTAAAAAGTCAAGATCAAGCTATATCACACACTTTGTAGTTTGTAAATATACTTACTTTCAATCGTCAAAAAGTTATTTAATTTCAGCATCTTCAGCTAGGAAGTTTGGAAACTCATGAAAGTAGGGCATTATCCATCAAATCTGGAATCTCCTTTGTAAACAGTTGCTTGAAATGCCAAGATGCACTGATCTACCAAATATGGCTAGGTTTGTAAGCTTGGTTGGCGAAGATGCTTCAATGTATGGAGCAATACAAAAGATGAAAAAGGTACAAAAACTATGGTTGTGACCTTGCTCCTCTTGTTTGAAAGCCTTGAATTAATGTTCATTAATTTCGGCAGATGTCTATAAACTCATTAAATGCTGGAAAGCAGATAGGCCTGTGGGTCTATCTGACGGGGATAGCATCCCAAGTGGGACTAGCGTACCTTAGAAGCTTCAACTTCAAAATTTCGCCAGAGCGCCGAAATATCCCGCCCACCCATTCAAACATCCCACCCATCCATTCAAACATCCAGCCCCAAAAATACATCCAGCCCCAAAAATTATTTTATTGCACAAATTTAGCCTAGAAGCTTGAAAGGGAGTTAACATTGTGTGAAAAAAGGGGGCGGCGGCATTTTGAGCCATCATCTTTGTAGTTGCTTCACAACAAAACACATTGTTGTTACATGGAAATTCAAAAACAAACTTCAAATTTGGAAGAAGACATATTGGTTGATTTGCAAAGATGCACCGATCTACCAAGTATGGACACGTCATCATAAACTATTTCCATGACCTTGGTCACCTTTTTTTGGATGATGGTCATCTTCTCGAAAGCCTTAAATTGTTTGAAAATTTCAGCAAATGCCTAGACACTCGTTTAAATGCTAGGAATCAACTCTCGCTGGCGTGTGGGCCTGGACGGTGACAGCGCGTCTAAGAGGCCCCACGCCGGAGTAGCGTATGCTAGAAGCTTCGACCTCAAAATTTGGTACAGCGCCCAAACATCGCGCTCATCCATTAAAATATAGATCAAAAATTGACCAAGCATGTATCGTGCAACTATAGATCAAAAACCCCTAAACCCTGACCAAGCATTTATCGTGCAACTATAGATCAAAAATTGAGATAGTCTCGTTAAATCAGGTAATGCCATTCTATTAGACGAATATAAGCATAAATCCTGAGCATTACCAAAAATTCTCTGAACCCAAAACCGGAAACAACCCATAAAACTAAAATGTAAAACCCTAAACCCTCGACCCATAAACCCTAATCAAGCAGGTATCGTGCACTTCTATATCAAAATTTGAGATACTTCCATTAAATTGCAGTAATGCCATTCTATTCCACGAATATAAGCATAAAGCTTGAACATTATTTAAAATTCCTGAAACCCTGAAATCTAAACACTAAACCCTATATCCTTACCAAACACGTAGCATGCACTTATTATCGATCAAAATTGATATATTTTCATTAAACTGTTAATTCCATTCTATTCGATGAATATAAGGATAAATCTTGATCATTATCCAAAATACCCTAAACCCTAAACAACCCCTAATAAACCTAAACCTAAAACCCCAAACCCTCAACCCATAAACCCTAACAGATCCGGTATCTTGCACTTATAGATCAAATTTGGAGATACTTTCAATGAGTTAGGTAACACCATATATATTCTATTCAACGAATATAAGCATAAAGCTTGAGTATTATTGAAAATTCGATAAAACCCCTAAACCCTATTCAGTCCATAAAACCTAAACTGTAAAACCCTAAAACCCTAAACCCTCGACCCATATAAACCCTAACCAAGAAGGTATCGTGGACTTATAGATCAATATCTAAGATTCGATATTTCATTAAATTGCGGTAACGCCATTCTATTCCACGAATATAACAATAAAGTTTGAAGATTATTGAAAATTCCTGAAAACCATAAAACCCAAATCCTAAAACCATAGCCCTATAACCCTAAACCCTCACCAAGCACGTATCATGCACTTATAGATCAAAATTTAAGATAATTTCATTAAATTGGGTAACACCATTCTATTTGACGAATATCAGCATAAATCCTGAGTAATATCAAAAATTTCGTAAACCCTAAACAACCCCTAAAACTTAAACCCTAAACCCTCAGCCATAAACCCTAACCAAGCATGTGCCATGCACACATTAATCAAAATTTGAGTTACTTTCATTAAATCAGCTAACACCCATTCTGTTCTATGAGTATAAGCATAAATCTTGCATTATTGAAAATTCGCTAAACCCTAAACCCTAAACAACCCATAAACTAAACCGTAAAAACCTATAACCCTAAACCCTAAACCCTTGACCCATAAACCCTAACCAAAGCAGGTATTGTGCAACCACTTGAAGATTGTTATTTGAATGTCCCACTTGATGATAATGCTAAAAAGAAACTCATGGGGAGTATTAATGATGTTCTTATTATGGTTAACAATGCATATGTCCCCGTTGATTTCTATGTTTTGGATGTTGAATGCAATGCTTCTTGTCCTATTACTTTGGAAAGACCTTTTCTTAGAACTGGTGGTGCCATTATTGATATGAAAGAAGGCACCATTAAATATCAAATCCCACTCAAGAAAGGTATAGAACACTTCCCTCAGAAGAGAGAGAAGTCTTATTTTGCTTCTCCTGTGAAAACAAAATTTGGTTTTAATGCTTCTTCATTTGAGAACACTTGATTCCTTCTTGCTTCTTATTTCTAACTTAAAGGTGTTAAAGAAAAGTACTTATTGGGAGATAACCCAAAAGTTTTAGATGAGTCTTGGAAGTTATTACTTCAGTAATAACCGCTCCTTATCCTTTTTATTTGCTTTTTGTGCCAAGAGTAACCTCTAATGAGAGAGAAGTAATGATTGGAAAAGTTGCTGTCCTGAAACAGATTTCTGTGCTTCACCGTAAAAATTCGTGTAAAATCTCTGAACGTATTTTTGAGGCGTGCATTTTTGTGCTTCTGCCCCAGCTTGTTATCTAATTTTAGTTAGTTCAACACTTTTTGATTTGAGCAACATAAGATCTTCGAAAAAATTCGTCTTTACCTGCTGGTCTCTTTTGACAGATTTCTGCCATTTTCTGCATTTGCTTCTTGTTGGTTCCTTTTTGAGTTCTTTTGGGGAATTGAGCTTTTTGAGGGAAGTGCTTAAGTATCTAGTGTTCTAATGGAAGTTTTATTGGTGTTATAACTGAACCTACACACCTATTATCTTGAGTACACTAATGTTGTTAATAAAGATTGTGTGAAGTTTTGTATGAAGGAAAAATTTCAGGTGTATGGAAGGAATGAGTAATGATGAAGGATGGACTAAAGCTCAAGATTGGGGATGCCATTCGTGTCACCCCAAGAAATATCCAAGAGTACAAGCATCAAATCTTGGGGATGCCCAAGGCATCCCCCTCTTCATCAATAAAAATCCTAGGTTTCCTCCAAACGCTTCATTTTTATTGTTTCATGCACAATTGTGTTGTTCTTGGAGCGTCTTCTTTTTCGTTTTTGTTTTGGTTTTTCATTTGCTTGGTTTGCTTAGTTTTCTGAATAAATTGGTTGGACCCCCTCTTTCATACATTGGTTTTCAAATAGTTTGGTTTGGTTTGGAAAAGAGTAGGAAAGTTCATGCTTAAGTGTTAAAGAGAGCTTGTTTTTGACTATGGCCTATCCTTTGTCATGTCATGCTTGATATTGTTTTGGCTTTATGCTTAGTATTCTTTGCTGTAGCATGACTTGTTATAAACAATTGAGATTGCTTAATGTGCCTTGGATGAATCATGCGTTGTTTTAGCATATTAAAGCATAGTATTGTGGTATTCTCCTTTCATGCTTTATTTGGGTTGACTTGGCACATGCTCACACCATGTATGACTATCTCAAGTCACCATAGCCTTTATGATCCTTTAGTTTTAAACTTGTAGTATCACTTTATGCTTTGATCAATGATGTTTTGTCGCTCTGCATGATTATGGCCATTATTGCTCTCTTAGTTTGCCGCTCCCAGTCTTTTGCTAGCCTCCACAACCAAGTATGAGTTCCACTCATGCATCCAACTCCTTAAACCAAGTTATTCCAAAGAGTCCACCATACCTACCTACTATCTTATGCTATTCCAAGTATATTCATGTTTTTATTTACCTTCCGAATTAAACTTGTTATGAGAAAACTAGTGATTAAAGCTCTCACGAACTTGATGGCACACTTTACTTTTCTTTCCATTAATAAACTTGAACCATTGTGTCGTCTATGTTGTATATGCTTGCACTTATGTGTTGGGAATTAGCAGAACCATGCTGTCATGGGGAACGCTTTCAACATTGCACTTAGTACTTGTACCTAGTTGATATCATGCTCTTTTGTATATGGATGTTGTCGGTGTGAAATGAAAGGGGAGCTCGTAAGTCCATGGAGTTATGTATATGTGTCAGAGAAACGCCTGGGCCGCTGGTCTAATCCATGCTGACATGGTGGAAACCTGCAGCGTAACCATAATGAGCTATCTATGAAGCATTCTTCCTATAAAAAAAGAGTCCTATATTGAGAAAAAAAGAGAAAAAGAAAAAAAAGATTATGAAAAGAGGAAAGAGAGAAAAAAGCACCATATTCCCATGGTAAATAAGAAGATTGCTGAGATGCTCCTTGTCTGCTTGCCTTGTCATTTTGATATGGGGATTCTTCCGTATCATCGGGCAAGGGGTACCCCGTTGGCGGTTCTCTATGATACACATGTACTTATGATGACAAGAACTTACCGGTGACTAAACTTGAGTAGCATGAGGAGCGGCCCTCGTATTCAAGGGACATGAGATTTCTAACTTATACTTCATCAAGCATGTACACCATAGCTTGTTCAGTTTAACCTTAATGACTTCAAGATGCTTATGATAGGGGCAATGAGAGCTGAAAGCTATAAGTACCATAATTTTTGGAATCTCTTTATGAAACTTGAATCCCTACTTCCTTCTATGAATGCCTTTCTTCCACCATTATATTGAGTCTCCACCTTCTACCTTTATTCACCTACTTAGAGAGCATAGTGGCCATTCTTAGTTCTATGTGCACTGTCCCAAGACTACTTGATTGATGCATAACTTGATATTGCTTGTTTTAAACTATTTGTATCTAGTCACTCTTATGAACTTTGAAGGTGTCCTATGCATTTATATTTGCTACTCTATGAGGGACAAGCTGAATACTATTATGCTATGTTTTCTTTATATGAAACAAACAAACGTCTTGCAAAGCATTGTTATTCATGAATGTTTTGTTTGTGCCTTTTCATGTTGCATCATAGTTTATTTGTCTTATTGCTAGAACCTTATCTTTCATGTTATGATTAAAGTACTATGATCCCAGCTTTGAATGTTTTACAAACACTTTGATCAAGTCTTTGATGGTGCATGTCACCTCAAAAATTATCCTTTCTTTTTATCACTTACCTACTCGAGGATGAGCAGGAGTTAAGCTTGGGGATGTTGATACATTGCAAATGTACCTATAATTTTTGATGTTCCATGCTTGGTTTTATCTACTTTCTTGTGTTTTGTCCACACTTTGGAGTACTTTTCATATTATTTCTTGGACTAACCTATTAACAAGAGCCGTAGTGCCAGCTGCCTATTTTCTGATGTTTTTGTTCCAGGAAAGTCAGAAAATGAATATTCTCGGAATTGGACGAGACAAAAGCCAAAGTGCCTATTTTCCCCGAAGACATCTGATGCCAGAATACGAGACGGAGAAGGGGCAGCCACACCACACTGCCACGTGGCGGCACGCCAGGGGTGGTCTGGCACCCCCAGCACCTCGCCCTCCTTCCGCCTATATATTACCCTCGGGACCAAAACCCTAAGTACCTGATCAAAAATCCATGAAAGAGTCTATAGCCGCCGTCATCTCCATCCCTAGATCGGGAGGGATCTGAAGCTCTTCCCGGCACCCTGCCGGAGAGGGGAATTCACCCTGGAGGCCTTCTTCATCATCATGCAAGCCTCCGGTGTGATGCGTGAGTAGTTCATCTCTGGACTACGGGTCCATGTAGTAGCTAGATGGCTGGTTCTCCTCCTTTGTGCTTTCATGTTTAGATCTTGTGAGCTCCATTCATGATCAAGATCATCTATTTGTAATTCTGCATGTTGTGTTTGCGGGGATCCGATGGATATTGAGATGCTATTTCAGATTGATTATTGATTCTATCATGTCTTTGTTATTTGTGATCTTGCATGCTTTCCATTGTTAGTAGCTATCTTGGCCAAGTAGATGCTAGCAACTCCAAGAGTTAGTATTTATGCTCGATAGTGGGTTCATGCCTCTGGTAATCTGGGGAAGTGATAGAAATCTCTAAGGTACTAGATGTGCTGTTGCTACTAGGGAGAAAACGACAATCCTTTGTTCATAGAACAATCATATTGTTTACACTACACGCAATGCATAAAGCAATAATCTGTTGCTTGCAACTTAATACTGGAGGGGGTTCGGATGATAACCTGAAGGTGGATTATTAGTCATAGATGTAGTTGGATGGCGGTCTATGTATAATGTTGTAATGCCCAATCAAGTTCCAAAGGAGTCAAGATGATTAGTATATGCATGTATTGCTTTCTCGATGTTTGTCAATTGCCCTGCTGTAATTTGTTCACCCGGCATGTTATCTATCTTAAGGAGAGCCACCTCTAGTGAACTATGGATCCCGGTGCTTTCTTTTACATACAATCTACAAATTGTTTACTGCTTTGTGTTTACTTTCTGCAAACTATTACTTCCTTCCATTCGATACGTTTAATCCTTTGTTTTCAGCAAAACCGGTGAGATTGACAAGCTCATCGCAAGTTGGGGGCAAAGTTCTGTGGTTGTGTTGTGCAGGTATCCACGTTGCTGCTGGCACCGGTAGTGCGCCCTGCCAACGGACAGCTAGCTACACCTTTGGGGTGTTTCCTTGCTCCTACTAGTTCGATTAAACCTTGGTTTTTTACTGAGGGAAAACTTACTACTGTGCTCATCATACCTTCCTCTTGGGGTTCCCCAACGAGCTCGATATATTTTGGTCCATCATGCAGCCTCTTTGTTTGCTGCTTCAGATGCAGCCTTTTTCTTTGCATATGAAGAGTCACGCTCAGCTATACTGCATTTCGTACAAAGGGCTCCCCTAAGCTCGTCTTCCATCTTGCAACTGGGGCAAAACACGAGGAAACATAGAAAGAAATGGATCTTAACGTACAACTGGTAGGTCACATAAGCATCTATGGCTGCATACTTTAGGTTTATCTCAGACAATGACCTCTCCTCCCAGAAATTGTGCCTATCCTTAGGGAAATCTTCCTTCATTCTATCATATGACTCATCGTGGATTCTAGTGGCGAGTGTAGCCATTCGGTCCCTCCTAGAGCCCCTATGATCTTGATAAGACTCTGAATATCGATCCACTTGTGAGCAAGAATTGTAATTCCCTCTTGACGAAATTTTTAAAAAATCAGTTCTTTTGTCGATAGTGCAGAAAACAATTCCTTTTTCTACAAGGAATTGTCGTGGCGCTGGATGCTCCTTGTCTGTCCTGAAAGTATGTAGTTTGTCATCATAAAATGGTGACCAAAATTTGTTACTACAAATGTTTTGTCAATGCAAGATCATCATCTGAATATAATTTTAAGCTCCAAAAGTTTAGTAAATGCAAGATCAAGACTCTCAACATTGGCTCGTCATAATTTATTTGGTCCTAATAAAATTTAGTAGTTGTGACATGAGAAAATGGATAAAGAACAAGAGAAGAAAACCCTAAAAGCGGTTAACTACAGAGAGAAGATCTACAAACCAGGAGAAGTGGTAGATGAGGACGTGTTTCCTCATGGCCAGTTGAACGACGGCGAGTTCATTATCAAACTCTGGGTCCTCCGGGGTGTACTCGAGGTCCAATCCCACAAACTTGTCCTCGTCTTTCTCAAGCCAATCCTCGTACATCCTCAGGACTTGCACCACCATCTCCTCCTCGTTGGTGTAGACGACGTCTATCTTCTTATTGCCATGGGCAATGAAGCTTGTCTCTAGAGTGTGTCCTTCCATGGCGGCAAGGAGAAGACGGAAAGAAGACGGTGGGGGAAGCAGAAGACATAGGACATGAAGAAGAAGAGTGGTTTCTATGAGACAGGGGAATGGTGGAACCGTCAATGCGCTTATGACATAGTGGTTAACAACGGGGACAAAAGTCCAAGGAGAGACGCGTGGTGGCGACCGTTCCGGCTTGTGAGTAAACAAAGATTAAAAATAGTAATAACGAGGATATATGCGCCCTATATTGTCACGTCAGTACACCCTATCGTTCATGTTGTCCTATCCACTGCGCTATCACTTCAAGCCTACATGACAGCCATGACGCCTCCACGACGGCAGAGACATAACGGAAAAAACTGACAGGGGGCCAACTTGATGGGCGTTAGCCTAATAATTTGTATTGAAATGTTATGTTGAATTCGTCCTGAAAAAGACCCTTTGAGTATTTGGCATGCCAACTATGGGTAACACGGCCGATTACAAGCAACTTGGGTACTGCTTTGCCTTGGTGCTTCAACTCCCGGGCCGCAAAATTATTTCCTCATAGGATGATGCCCTAATGTCATCTGCAATGTGTAAAAAGGCACACCTTAAGGCCTATGTGGAATCCGCTAATTAAGGTTCACCTTATATAGTGTGGATAAAATAAAGTTATCTTTAAGCCTAAGGTGCAACTCAAAAGGTTATGGGTTACCCATAGAAAATAGAAAAATAATTTCCCCTCTCTCATTATTTCTCATGTGATCATTTCCAAAAGGGGTTCAAAATTTTCAAGATTCTAAATCTTAGCTAGAAGTCGAACCAGTCGTCAAATCTCTCTATGGTTTCTAATATATTAACTGACCGCTCCCTGGGTACCTCCAAAAGCTTTTTCATAAAACTTTCAAAGCAACCTACAATTTATTACTTGTAGTTCAAATTCAACCTTATTTTGATACATCAACATAAAGTCATTCAAGTGAGTGGAGTTATATAGCTAGGAAGCTTGAAAACTCCTAAAACATGGGAATATCAAGTACGACATGCTGTTGATCCCCTATATATGTTCGAAAACTTGGCTTGTGGCATTCAAATCCACTATACTTCGCACTAGCATTATGGAAAAGAACGATCTCATCATCACTTTGAAAATTGAGAATGTTCTTTCCTCGTAGTTGGACACACACACCCACAACACTGCTTACTACCAGAAGATGCACCCATCTACCTCTGAAATGACATTTAATTCAAGAGCAATCTATCGTGCTTACTTGTAGCTCAAGTTTGACCTAATTTTGTTAAATTGTCAAGATGCAAAATCTTAGCAAGAAGTTGAACCTATCATCAAAACTCTTGTTGTTTTATGATATATTAATTGTGACCCCTCGATGGGTACCCCCAAATTAAAAGCTTTTTCATAAAACTTTCAAAGCAAAACCTACAATTTACTTATAGTTTCAAATTTGACCTAATTTTGATAAATCGACATAAAGTCATTAAAATGGGCAGAGTTAGCTAGGAAGTTTGAAAGCTCATAAAACATGGGAATCGTTGGTACAAGATGTTGGTCCACTATATATGTCTGTAAACTTGGCTTGTCGCATTCACATGCAATATTCTTCAGACTTTTTTACGGAAAAGAACAACCTCGCTTGTCTTCATATGAAAAATATAGAATTGAATGGTCTTTCCCGATAGTTGGAAACTCACACTAACGGTATTGTTTACTACAAGAAGATGCACCGATCTACCTCTAAAAATACATTTAATTCAAGAGCAATCTATCGTGCTTACTTGTAGCTCAAGTTTGACCTAATTTTGTTAAATTGTCAAGATGCAAAATATTAGCAAGAAGTTGAACCTATCGTCAAAACTCTCGGTTTTTTCTGATATATTAATTGTGACCCCTAGATGGGTACCTCCAAACGATTTTTTCGTAGAACTATCAAAGCAACCTACAATTTACTTGTAGTTTCAAATTTGACCTAATTTTGGTAAATCGACATAAATTCATTCAGTCAAATGGGCAGAGTTAGCTAGGAAGTTTGAAAACTCATAAAACATGGGAATCATTGGTACAACATGTTGGCCAACTATATATGTCGGTAAACTTGGCTTCTGGCATTTAGATCCAATATTTTTCGTACATTTCTTTATGAAAAAGAACAACCTCGCTCGTCGTCACTTGGAAAATTGAGAATTAAATGTTCTTTCCTGATAGTTGGAAAATCACACCTATGACACTATTGTGTACAAGAAAATGCACCCATCTACCCCTAAAAAGTCATATATTTCAAGAACAATCTATCGCGCTTACTTGTAGCTCAAGTTTGAATCAATTTCATTAAATAGTGTCATGATGCAAAATCTTAGCAAGAAGTTAAACCTGTTGTCAAAACTCTCAGTTTTTTCTCATATATTGATTGTGACCCCCCGATGGGTACCTCCAAAAGCTTTTTGTAAAACTTTCAGAGCAACCTATAATTTAGTTATAGTTCAAGTTTGACCTAATTTCTATAAATAGGCATGTAGTCATTGAAGTGGGCAGAGTTAATTAGCTAGGGTGTTTGAAAACTCAAAAAACATATGGGAATCGTAAGTAAAACACGTTGGTACACTTAATTTTACTAGAAGCTTAACTTATGGCATTGAGATCCATATTCTTCGGACTTTATTTACGGAAAAGAAACATCTCATCATCACTCAGAAAACTGAGAATTTTATTTCCTAATAGTTGGAAATTCACACGGATGACATTGTTTACTACAAAAATATGCACCCATCTACCTCCGAAAATACATTTAATTCAAGAGCAATCTATCATGCTTACTTGTAGCTCAAGTTTGAGCTAATTTCATTAACTCAACAAGAAGTCACTAAAGTGTGCGAAGTTAGCTAGGAATCTTGAAAAATCCTAGTACTAAAAATTTGGGTATTACATATAAGAAACTGTGGTCCAGTTTGTGTGATAATTGGGGTGGTTGCATTTTCTTTTAACTATGGTAGGTCTCATAGGAGCGAGGTGCTTGAAAGTTAACACGGTCGGTGGAAGTATAAGTTACATCAAGGACCTCATAAAAATGAAAATTGCACCCAAGTCCATCCATTTAGCACAAGGACCCTGAAACTGAGCAATGAAGTGTGTGTTTTGAGGTTTGCGCATACTAGCGTTCATCGTGTTAAAGACTATCAGCAGAATCTTTGTAGATGCTAAGAATGGAAAAGAAGATCCAACGGTTAGCAATGTTTGGATTTGCCAGTCTTGATCCAACGGTCAATGTTTGAAGTTATCCGTACACTATATAGTGGTATGGTATTGTAAGAGATAAGACAAGATAAAGATAAGATAAGAAGTACTGCGAATGGCCGATCTTTTGAGTAACCTTCCCTCCCGATGTTTGGGAAGCAAGTGAAAATTTTGAAAACCAGAAAAGTTTGAATTTTTTTGCCGCCAAGGACCAAAGTGGTTTCCTTCCTATGTACTCCTCATCCCTACTCCACACCAACGCAGCTTCCGAACATGCTAAAGACAGAGAGTCGACGTACCAAGGCACACATGCGCAGCACCACGCTATGGACGAGGGAGAGATCAGCCGGGCTGGTGCGCGAGGGGAAAGAGGAGGATATAGGGAGGACGAATGGTGAGAGGCAGCAAAGGAGAGAGAAAACACACAATTTGTTTTGCGTGCATAGGTCTTGAAATTTACTACTAATAGAGTGGCCGCAGGAGTACCTCGTGTCAGGAACCCATCATAACTTTCCTCCGACATCGAACTTCCTTCAACTCCTCTTCGCTGCTGCCCTCTTCCCTTGCCTATGTTTTATTCTCTCAACATGTACAGCGCATGGACAGAGGTGAGCTTATGTCACTACTAGGAAACACCTCTTCAGTGGCGCATGGAAATACCTCTTCTGTGGCGGATATGTGATGTGCCACTGTTACGTTGCCACTTATATCTTCTTTCTGTGGCACATATAGATATGCGCCACAGAAATCTTAGACTTCCGTGGCGCATTTCTTAATATGCACCACAGGAATATGTTTAGTGGCGCATGCAACCCAATGCGCCACAGAATGTATATGTGCCACAGATACTTTTTCTATATGCGCCACAGAATGTATATGTGCCACAGATACTTTTTCTATATGCGCCACTGACTATATTAAATGTATTCAAAATAGAATACATTCCTGATGTATAATCAGGTATTTATATAGGATTTACATAGTATTTATCCAGATCAGTATAAACAGTACATTGCACATATAGTAGATGAGAACCGACATATAATACAAACACAAGTATAATGTCATAACACTTAGAACCCGATCGAGATACATATATAGTGTCAAGTGCCGAATTTTTACGCAAGTGCCAAATACAAAGTTCATATCATCTCACATTACAAATATGAAGTGGTCACTGCCTACACTAGGATAAAATAGAATACAGCTGTGATAATGGTGAGCAAGAGCATGAGCCCGACCAATATCTTCATCTGGTTCTTCCTCCACAGGTGGTTCCTCCACTTGGCCACTGCATTCTCTCTAGTCGTGTATCCTTTGTAGCTGTTGCCGCTGAACTTGTTCACTTGTTTGTGACAGTCCTCCCACTCCTCGTAGATTCGTGGAACCCTACCCATGTACACAACATACTACCTCGTCTCCATCTCTATAGACGACAAGGCATATTAGTAAAACATACAACAAAAAGAATTAATAAAGGGTTCACATGCATATATATATGTTCACAAAATATAAAACAAAGGATCTATAAACCTAAAATATAGCATCACGATCATCATAGAAGTAATAAGTTCAACGACAACACGACCACAATATAGTTTAAGTCTAACAACAACGACCATTTTAACCACAAGATAGTAAAGTTTATGACACACACACTACAACAGGCGTCCATCGAGAATATACACACACTCGATCATGCTAGGAACACATCAACCATTAAGATTTCTTCTTCTCGCTCGGCTTCAGGAACGGTTGATAGCCCTCTTTCGTCATCCACGTCCGTGTGTCACCCTGCTTACGGAGGCGTTCTTTGATCTCCCTCTTACTCAACCCTCTGGCTTATTGTAGCCCCCCATGAGTTGACATCTTCAATGATGATTTGTGACACCTTCATCTATATGCGATGGAAGTCTTCTCTAAGATCATCATCGTTGCTCTGTGCGAAAGTTTCGGCCCATCCTCGGAGACTAGATGGCAGCGTTAGGTTCTGGCAATCCCGAACATAGCCTTTAAGGTGATGGAGGACGTAGAAGGCATCCTTGGTGCTACCAGTAGCCGGCTTCTTGACGCAGGGGAACTCAAGCACGTGCTTGAACACGTGTTTGCCAGCCTTGATACATTCCCCCTTATCTATGAAGGTGCATCCCTTCTTGGCGTAGCCCTCGAGAGCCTCATTGAGAACACCCCTTATTCTGGTGTAGTCTTTCTTCTTCATCAAACTCCCCGAGTCAAAATACGTGGCTAGCGAATACCTCAGGGCAAGGATGATGAGTGTGCAATATTTGTCTCTGCGCAACACAATTGGAACGGAATGTTGGGAAAAGAGCAAAGGAAGAAATCTATAAGAAATGCATAAGTTACAGCAACGATGAGCGAGTGTGTACTTACTTGGGAAAGAAAGGCAAAAGAAGTGTGTCCTTCCTCTTATTGTCCACCATGAACTTCTCGAGGTACGCCGTCGCCTTGGTCCATGTCTCTGATCCTTCGACCAACAGGCTGTCCCGCATGTAGTAGGGATCCACTATCACGACTTCCGGGGTACTCTCTCTCTCTCTTGATCTTGATCGCCAGATTGAGCGCGTATAGGCAGACCAAGTTATAGTCCAGCCGTTTCGAGAGAAACAACTTGAAGCCCACGTCCAATGGCACCTTGGCCATGAAAACCAGGTAATTTGGATATTTGTCTTTAAGAAGGATGCCCTCTAGTGTCTTAACACCCTCGTGCAAAGTTAACATGGGTCCAACCGCGATGTGGAGCAGATCCGGAGTCAATATCGGAAAACCAGCTACATGCACTCGGGGCAAGCCATATTGTTTGGATGGTACAACGACGGGGTCCTAAGCCTGGATCCTCTTTGGAGGAGGCTGGCTTGCAGCCTTCTTATTATTATTACCTCTCTTCCTGGGCTTCTTCTTCGCAACAGTGTCCTCTACTGCCATCTCCTCATCGGCTACCTTTCAGAGTATGCGAGGGCTGAAAACCAATCCCGGTTTCTCTCATGGTGGATCAGTGGCCGGATGCGTCTCTTGATAAAAACCATGGAAGACCAGGCGATGCGTGCATGTATTGGGCCGACCAGCTTGATGGTCACGAGCTATGAAGGGTTCTTCATTCATAGAAGGCATATACAATCCTCTGTCGGTGTCGGTGTTGATGAAATCGTCAATGTTGACCAATTCATCATCATCTTCATGGGTGCCATCATGTGGTGGTGGTAGTGGGGGCGACGGCGGTTGAGGCATAACGTCTTTGCCATGGGACGATACACACGTTGCCAAGAGTTGCTGGTGACGGCTAGTGGTGGTGACGATGGCGGCTGCTGGCTTCCGAGGTGGTGGTCGGGCGATCTATCGAGAGGTGGCGCCGGTGCTCGCCCCTGCAAGATGAATCTAGGTCTTCGGCCATGTCAAGGGACAGTTCTAGCATTCTCCAAGGGTCTTGTGTTCGTCGTCTCCCTGAGGTTGAAAGGGGGGTCCATGTCGTCGCACCCTGGCAACACCCGAGCCAACCTTACCCTCATCACGTCATCATCCATTGGAATTTTGTGCATCGTGCGGCTCGCCGGTTGTATGAGAGTGCCCTTGGCAACATCCTTCAACTCACAGCCGACATCTTTAAGCAGGAGTACGCAAGAAGTGTCCTATGGCAAAACATGTTGTTGGGCATCATGATATGGCAACAGTCATGCATCAAAGGCATAAAGGAGATGACGTGCACTAACTAATTAGTTACCTTGGTGATGGCGTTGATCTCGGCTAATGTAGAGACACGGTCGATGTCGGTGGCCGGCCTATCATCATATGTATTCTCCCGCTCGGTCTCCTCATGAAGCACCAACGCCGTCGGCTGCGCCTTCGTATCTTTGGCGGGAGGGGGCATCGGTGTGACCAAAACGAGCGATTGCGTCCCGGTGTTGACGGTCAGCGGGGTCACCAGGTCCAGCAACACGTTAACGTTGATGCCCGAGTTGCTTCCACTTAAGCTGGGCAGATGTATCGGCCCCTGTCGACCTCCCGCATTCCAAGAAGTTAGCCCCTCGAAAAACTCAGGGGGGATCATCGCGCGGAGCTTCTCTTCCACTAACTTGTCCACTGTTTTCTCATCCACCGCCTTATCCTCCAGCGTCTGCACCTTCATCTTCAGCTCTTCAACAACGGCTTTATCCTTAGCCGCTGACTAGTTCTTCCTCTCCATTATTTTCTTGGCATCCTATTTATAGTACTCCTTGAACTTCATCCTCGTACCGAAGCCGGACACACGACCAGCTGAGGATGGTGGCAACCCCTTGTCCCTCTTCTTGTAAGCATTCGTCACACGGTTGAAAACCGTGTCCCACAGCTCCGTCGAATCCTGGGATGACTCTTTGGCAGGACCGTTTAGTTCATCCTACTGTAGAGACAAGGAAAGGTGAACCTATTTAGATTCTTGGCTTCATTATTTTAATTAGAACGCAATAGACTTGAGATCGGCGATAAATTCCTTACCATTTTCTTCTTGAATTCCTTCACCTCAGGATCATCGATGATGAACTCCCATGTTTCCTTGTCTAGGTAGTAGAGGGCCCGGACAAAGTGCCTAAGCTGCAAGTCCGTGATTTTAAGCCAAGGGTTGTGTTTACCTAGGCGTTCAAGCTCGGCATCCTCCTTGTCCCAAATGGCATGTTTCCCTCTGTAACCGTTGCTTCCAAGCCGGTGGTTACCTATGTTCTGTTCCCGCATAGTCCTGCCCCAGCAAGTCCAATGTATAGCGTCAGCGGTAGCTATATCCGCCTTGAATATCTTAAACTCCTCTTCATCGAGAATCATATTTTTCTTACTAATAACCTCCCAGCTTTCACCTTTGTCAATGTTATTCTTTACCTGGGTTTTCTAGCTGCAAAAGGCTTTGCTCATCTTCGTGAGGGCTAGTTTGTTCACCGGGTTCTTTCTCTCCAGGTTTCTAAACCGCTCTGGGAATCTGTATGACTTGTGAAGCTTCTTAAGGAGGTTATCGACCAAAGCTCCATTGTTAGCATGTCTGATGTACTTCGTGTTGATCGACATGCTTTCTCGGATGATGAACCCGAGTTGCAGGCCGTACCCTTTGGCAAACGCCCCTGGCGCAATGGGTAGGCCACTTTATGTGACTTCAATGAACGCATCACAGACGGTGGCGAGCACTAGCACCTTCCAATCCTTCTTTTCCTTCTTCTTCTTCTTTTGAGTAGCGATCGGGTTGCCGCTACCGCCATTCGTGCGCTCACCGCCATCGGTGGCGTCATCCTCTTTGCCGCCACCTTCACTAGTTTCATCGTAGTCATATTCGTCCCCCTCGCAATCAGCATCTCCTCCCTCATTGCCCCCAGCAGCGATCACCTCCTCCTCCGGTGGTGGTGTCATCCTCATCTCCTCCTCCTCTTGCTGCTATTGGGACCCTCGCCAGAATGACTCGTTGGCCTGTCTAGCTTGTTCTTCGATGCTTTGCTTAGAAGGGCCAACCTCGTTGTTTCCCGACATGTTTGCACTCAATTAAAAAGAGGCAAAAGGTTAGCACAAATCTCGACCGAAAAATTCGGATGACCTTTGCTATTTTTTGACCTAGGAGTGCCCATTTCTCAACCGAAACGGAAGTGAATCGACACTTTGGGAGAAACGGGCAACTCAATTGAAGAAATATATCCCTGCAAGACAAAACACCCCATCCCCATATTGACAGCCCCATGCATTGACCCCAGCATCCATCATCCAAGCAGCCCCATCCATCATTCACGCAACAGTATAACATATACATGCATAAGAAGAACCTAAAAAAGTTAAAAAGGTACAGAAAATAATATATAAGCAGTATATATTAGACATGTGCTTCTACTGGAAGAAAACTGAGTAGCAGTTATAGTACACAGAGACACACACAGGCTCTCTTCTTCTTGCACACACACAGGCTATCAAGTTATAGTACACACACCTCACCTTGCATAGTTCAGTAAAGGGGAATTTTTTATCTAGCGACAATACATGTAACACCCCAGCATTTAGGAACCAACAAAGGATAGAAATAGGAATTTGTGCATATGCATACATTCATCTGTAAAATCGGGGTAAAATTTTCACCAAACAAAAAACCTAAAGAGATCAAAGTTTCTTTCGCTGTCTAGAGGTATGAATAGCTCTATGAAGTGATTGCTATAAATTTTGACATGACCTTTAGGCATTATTGTGCTTTGGGGGGAAACATTTTGAATTCACATTTGAAATTTAAATCATTTTAATAATATTTTAAAATGAGAAGTTAGAGTCATTAACTGGTTTTCCAAAATAGGTATTAATATTGTTTGATTATATTATAGATATATTAAACAACAATATGAATTTAAGATAAGTAAATTCAAACAAGAAATGAATTCTTATTATTTTCTTTATTCCATAATCAATATTACAAATAGAGATCATTACATCAAGACAAATAGTTACATGGAAGAAATTCCAATAAAATGAATCTTTATTAAATCATAGAAATATTTTTACAAGATTCTTTACAAAAAGAATAAAGGGAAATTACAACACAACCTATCTATCTATTCCTATACTATATCTTGACAATCCAGGCTTTGTTCCTGCAAAATAAGATAAATCACTAAAACAAAGAAAGAAAGAAAGAAAAGATTAGTGATTAGTTTTACTCTCAGTGGTGAACAGTGAAGTACACTGTTCATATTACATCATAGAATAATTTGAAGGGGCAAGTTTCACCAAGTGTAGTATCTATTCTTTTAAATAAACAGTTCCAATATCACAATACAAGCCAAATAGACAAGTGGTAAGTTTCACCAGGGTAAGTAATCAGTTAAAGGGTAGACAGTAAAAGTCCAATTACATGATCTCATCCACAGCCAAAGCAAGTAGAGAAGCAGCTTACACACCTAAATGCATGCATTGAGGTGTCAACAACAAGGAGCAAAGGGACAACTCAAGTTACAGCTGTATAGAGCAAAGCAAGATCTACTACTCACTTCACAGCAAGCTCAACAATAGCTTCTCACCAGCACAAACCAGAACAGCCAAAGAACAACACCAGATCTTACCATAATAGCATTAGATCAGACCACCACAGAAAACCCAGGCATCACCATCCAAGATGGTAACTTGAGGAGGGGGAAGCATTTGGTGGACAACAAGGTCACAGGAGCAACAACACCAGGATGAGCAAGTCAAGAACAAAGGGGAAGACAACAACATGCCAACACAAGGCTACCAAGGGTAATCCCCAACATTTTCAATCCAATAGTGCATCTGGAGCATATTCATATGAGTAATCATGTTTATATATGGATCTGATCATGCAAGTACGTGATACATCGAAATAAGCCATCAAGTAAAAACAAGGGGTTTCTACTTGAGGATGGTCTTAGTCCAGCATCATAGACCAGGGGATCTAGTTTTAACTAGATGATACTCATCATAGCTGCTGGTACAGGGCATATCCCCAATTGGGTAGCACCTCTGTACCAACAGGTTCATCACTTCTTGAGAACAAGCCTAAGCCTCATCTTTTAAAAACAAATGATTAAGGAATCATCTATAACAACATTCAACATCTATCATAAGGCAGAGCCTTTGATCATAAAGGTTTTACACTAAAAGCATCAGACAAAGCTATATCAGCCAGCAGTAAGGCATCATCACTCAAAAAGAGTGAGCTCACAATCATAGTCACACAGATAGCCACACTAATTTAAACTTGATCAACCAAGTGTTCTCTGACAGAGAACATGGTAACACCAATAAGATCAGCAGAGTGCTAACTAACAAAGATAGAGCAACAGATCATGCTCAATAGAGAGTATCGCATGCACCACTAGCAGTTCAACATCCAGGAGATTAACACAATCATATTAACCCTAGGAACTTAACCGAACATCACTACAAGGAGGGTCAAACCCTAGAAATTTAGGGATGAACCCTAAATGGGGAATCCATCACTAGTGACCACATGGCAAGGACTAGAGGTAAGAGAGAGCACAAAGGGGAGAAGTAGAAGAACTTACTCGAGGTCCTCGTAATTTTATTTGAAGAGGAAGCAAAGAGGAGGTCGGCAGCAGAGGGGTGGCAGCACGGGGAGCACCCGAGGGGGCGCTGCAACCCGCGCCTGCACATAGCAGTGGCTGTCATAGAGGAGAAGCGCCACGAGCACCACGAGCACCACAGCATCAGCGGGGAAGCGCAAGAGAACGGCAAACCCTAACCCTAGCCTCGTGCAGAGGGCAGCGCAGCTAGAGAAGAGGGCACCAGCGACGAATCGGCTTGAACAGCGATGTGCAGCGGTGTCGTATTGGTCGTCCTACACCGTGGCGGCCGGACTTGGCGGGAATCGAGCATAGCAGCAGCGGCGGCATCAAGCGCCAGAGAGTGTCGCGAGAGATAGGGGTGAGATAGAGAGTATGTGCGTGGGGATACTGGGCTGGTGGGTTGCCCAGTACAGCCCCGGTGGTCTTTGACCAGGCCGGGTGGGCCGAGTATGGTTGGGCCGGGCCAGCCTAATAGGTCGGGCCCGTATCCCAAAAGATATATGTAAAAATAAATATTTACAAATTACCTTCTAAGAAATTGCATTGAGGGATGCACATACCTTCACAATGGCTAGTCGAACATTTTCTGGTAGAATTCCCCTCAATGCAACCGAAAGCAATTGCGTCATAAGCACGTGACAGTCAAGAGACTTTAGGTTTTGAATTTTTTTCTCTTTCATATTTACTATTCCCTTTATATTCGACGAGAAGCTAGACGGGACCTTGATACTGAAAAGGACTTCAAAAAAGATTTCCTTCTCTTCTTTGGTAAGAGCGTAGCTGGCAAGCCCTTGAAAGTGCTCTGGATTCTTGATGTCTCATCCTTTATGATGTTGCTGGTCCTCCCGTGCTACCTGGGTATCTTTTGACTTCCCATACAAGCCCAGGAAGCCTAGAATATTCACGCAAAGATTCTTTGTCGGGTGCATCATGTCGATTGCAGAGTGGACCTCATGCACTTTCCAATAGGGTAGCTCCCAAAATATAGATTTCTTCTTCCACATGGGTGCGTGTCTGTCGGCGTCTTTCGGAACAGGTTGTCCTCCAGGACCCTTTCCAAAGATTACATCCAAATCCTTGACCATACCAAATACATCAGCACCAGTACGGGGGACAGGCTTTGTCTGGGTTTTTGCCTTGCCATTGAAATGCTTGACTTTCTTCCTTAAGGGATGACTGAGCAGAAGAAAACAACGATTGTACGGGTACACATTCTTCCTACATTTATCCAGATATATACTTTCAGTCTTATCTAAACAGTGTGTGCATGCATTGTATCCTTTGTTCGTCTGTCCTAAAATGTTACTAAGAGCAGGCCAATCATTGATGGTTATGAACAACAACGCGTGTAGGTAAAATTCCTGTTGTTTGTGCTCATCCCAGACACGTACACCTTGTTTAGACCACAATTGTAAAAGTTTATCAACTAATGGCCTTAGCTACACATCAATGTCGTTGCCGGGTTGCTTCGGGCCTTGGATGAGCACTGGCATCATAATGAACTTCTGCTTCATGCACAGCCAAGGAGGAAGGTTGTAGATACATAGAGTCACGAGCCAGGTGTTGTGACTGCATTTCTTCTCCCCAAAAGGATTCATGCCATCGGTACTTAGACCAAACCATAAGTTCCTTTCGTCACCAGCAAAGTCCGGGAAATCTCTCTCGATTTTTCTCCACTGCTGACCATCAGCAGGGTGCCTCAACTTCCCGTCTTTCTTACGGTCTTCCATGTGCCATCGCAACAACTTGGCATGCTCTTTGTTTCTAAACAAACATTTCAACTGTGCTATTATAGGAGCATACCACATCACCTTGGCAGGAACCCTCTTCCTGGGTGGCTCGCCCTCAACATCGCCAGGGTCATCTTTTCTGATCTTATACCACAATGTATTGCATACTAGGCATTTATTCATATTCTCGTACTTCTCGCCGCGGTAGAGGATGCAGTCATTAGGGCATGGATGTATCTTTTGCACGTCTAATCCTAGAGGGCATATAAGCTTCTCTGCATCATACGTACTAGAGGGCAATTTGTTATTTCTTGGAAGCAGCTTCTTCATTATTACACACACAACCCTAGTTTCCACAACTCTCGCCAGATTGCATCTGTGCACCCCTATAATCCTCGATTCTTTCGTTAATTCCAAGAGCAGACAAGCAGGAGTAGGGACCTCTACGAGGCCTGAACCTGGGTAAATCTTGTGTCCCTGTGTGCTTGTTTGCTAGCCGACTGATGCCTCCAGCGCTCCCTCCTTCTCCAAAACCCGAGCCCATAACAATGGCATTGACGAGTTAAACCCTTGTCAACTGGCGTCGTCTGTGGGAATTGGGAGTGCTGATGTCGCGGCTTCTTCGGCCCCATCAACCGTGATCTACAACTCCGCAACAGTGGAGATTCACCAGCTCTTCAGCGCGTTCGACTTCACCGTCCACACGCTGGCCACTCGCGCGGCTTTCGAGTCCGTGGGCGATGGAATCAGTTTGGCGATTGGGAGCTTCCGCTTCTAGATTGGTCAGATGGGCACGCTTCGCTTGCTTGACCAGACAACGACACCCGCGATTGCCCCAGCATCGTGGTTCCCGCCACCAATCGGCACCCTCGGCGAGCTTAATGCCTTAGCAACAGCTAGGAGCACGGACAGCGACAGTAGTCGCGGATCCGATCTGGGCGACCTGGCCACTGAAGATGGAGCCTACGGCTCTGGATCTGAAAGTTACGGGAGCAACAGCTTCCCCAACCACTTCATGTGCGCAGTCATCAATACAGGCAAAACTACCACCAATCGCGAAAACACTAGCACCGGACCGCCTAACGGCAGCACGCCCAACGGCACCGGACCACCCGATGGCAGTATGCCCAACGGCGGCCCCACCAACGGTGGCAACAGTGCGCCTGTCAATAATGGAGTGGCAGGAGAACCGCCGACCATAGTGAATGAGCACACTGGAGAGCGTGTGGTGATCAAGCTCAACGACAACGAGTGGGCCCGCTATCGAGAAGCTCTGTGAGGCAATCCTCTTCCCCTCAATTCCCCGCAAGACATGCTGATGGGCTACCATTGGCTACTGAAGGAGGAATACAGATGACAGCTACATGCAATCGCGCAACTCGAAGCGCGCAAAAAGGCGGCGGACGAATCAAGCCTTCGGCGAGTCGGGCTCTCCTCCCACAGAGGATCCTCCTCCAAAGGCAATGAGTACATGATCAACAAAAGAAGATCTCGACTGGCCCACCTCACCGAGGAGGAACGCGTGGAGGCCATGAAAGTCCTCGACTTCGGCTCCATGACGGTGGATACACGGGGCAACGTGCTCCCAAAGACGCCGCAAGCCGCGGTAACGGCGGCCACCATGTACCTTCTCAACAACCAGCTGCTAGCTGGAGATCCACGAGTCGCCATGCACCGATCTACAATCACGGGCTTGGGGCTAGTCGAAGCAGCCCTCGACAAAGAGCCCATACTAGAGCCAAAGTAAAGCAAGGCTCTGGTAAAACGCTACTCCTCGCCCTCGTCCAGCGACGATAGCCACGACCTGTCTCGACGTCGCCGCTCACGGCGGCATGATCGCGATTACGATGCGCGTGATGACCTCACACAGTGCAAAGTCGACAAGATGCGGGCAAGACGCGCTCGTTTGGCTGACTCATAAGAGGATGAGACTGAGCTCTATGGCGCCAGATGCTTCAGCAGGGCCATCAGGTAGAAGCGAATGCCTAAAGGGTTTAAACTACCGTCAGAAAACCCAAAGTTCGACGGTCTACGGGACCCGAAAATATGGTTGGAGGACCACATCTCCTCCGTCCGACTACATGGCGGGAGCCGAAGCACGACCATGCAATGCCTGAAACTACAGCTACAGGGCGCCGCCCGCGCATGGCTCAACAATCTCCCACATGGATCCATCGCAACTGGGAAGAGCTAGTCTACAGCTTCGTGCGCAATTTCAAGGGCACCTACAAAAGGCCCGCATCAATCGAAGAGCTGAGAAGCTGCCAGCAAAGGTTGGGCAAACCGCTACGCTTGTACACCCAGAGGTGGTCCATCATCAAGAATTCCGCAGAAGACATCTCGGAGGACCACGCAATCGACGTATTCAATGGCGGCGTTCGCCGCATAGAGCTCAGGGAAGAGCTGGGCCGCTCGAAGCCCAAAATGATTGACCACCTGATGGAAATCGCGAATCGGTGGGCTGACGGAGAAGACTCGGTGAAGAACCGCACCTACTGTGATGACGACAACAACCTTGGGCGCAGACGCGATCGCCGAAGCAAACGTCGAATGCGCGTCTACGATGACCGCGACGAGGTCAACATGGTCGCAGCCGGCTACACCGACAAACGCGACGACAACCGTAGTGGTGGATACCGTGATAGTGGAAAAACCACGCAGGTGTGGCAACACCGCACTCGCGAAGAGGCACCTGCAACATCTATCGAGGACAAGCTATCTGGGCCCTAAAACGTTCACTTCTACATCGACAAGAACGATGGCAAGAAGAAATCTAGCCACCTTCTCAAAGACTGCCGCGAGTTCCTCAAACTCCACGAAGGTTTGGCCCGGATGAATCGCGACGCAGTCAACAGGGGCTATGGAGCCGCCCCAGGCGTTGTGGCACATGGAGCTCCTCCACCACCACCCGCGCCCGCACTAGTCCAGCATCACGAAGGCGAACCATACCCACGAGCCGTGGGCAACATGGGGATGATCCAAAAAGGATGTTCCTCAAATCGAGTGCAGAAGGCCATCACTCGCCAAGTAAACTTGACGATAAACTCTCCACCTTCCACCACTAAGTACCTCAGTGGAAGCGACTCCTGCATCACCTTCGACAGGCGCGACCACCCGCGCCAAGTTCCTCGTCCAGGCCACTGTCCCCTTGTACTCGAGGCGCAGATTGGGGGTTTCGACATGAGTCGCGTCTTCATGGATGGCGGCAGTGGCATTAACCTCATGTTCACGAGTACCTTAGGGGCGATGAGGATCCCTCTGATGTGCCTAGAAGTTTCAGACACGACGTTCCACGGCATCGTTCTAGGGAAAGGCATATATCCCCTGGGCAAAATCAACCTCGACGTCATCTTTGGCATGCCGCAAAACTTTTGGCAAGAGCGCATCGACTTTGAGGTCGTCGACTGGCCTTCACAATATCACTGCATCCTCGGACATGTCGCGTTCACGAGGTTCATGGCAGTGCCACACTACGCCTACCTGCAGATCAAGATGCCGGGTCCAAATGGCATAATCGCAATCAACGGCAACTTAGAGAGGTCCGACAGCTGCGATAGGGAATTCAACAGAATCTCCTAGTCCTTCGGCATGCAGGAGGAACTCGCGAGATTAAAAGAGTCGACAGACAATAGTCTACCTCCCCTGAGCAGGCCAAGTTCACCCGACCTGTCCTTCGACTTGTCGGTGCACACGAAGAAAGTCTAGGTCCACCCAACGGACCCAACCAAGATGGCCCTCATTGCTAACAACTTGAGTTCCGCATAGGAACTCGCGCTCGTTGAATTCCTCCGTGAGCACTGGGAGATCTTCGCCTAGTGTCCAGCGGACATGCCAGGAGTTCCCAGGGAATTCGCCGAGCACTCACTCAACGTAAATCCAGACGCAAGGCCAGTCAAGCAGACAATTTGGCGACTGTCTAAACCAAGAGCAAAGGCAGTCGGAATGGAGATCAACAGACTCCTCGACGCCAAATTCATACACGAGATCAAGGAAAGAACTTGGCTCGCCAACACGATGCTTGTGCCTAAAAAAGACACAGATATCCTGCGGATGTATGTGGACTTTACCCCCTTGAACAAGCACTGCCCAAAGGACCACTTCACATTGCCGCGAATTGACCAGATCATCGCCTCCACCGTAGGATGTGAGCATCTCTGCTTCCTCGATGCCTACTCAGGCTACAATCAGATTCGAATGAAGGAGGAAGACCAGGAGAAAACGGCGTTTACAACACCCTTTGGTGTGTTTTGCTACAACACGATAACCTTTGGGCTAAAAAACGTAGGAGCCAGCTATCAGCGGTGCATGTAGGCCTGCCTCAAGAATCAACTTGGTCGCAACATTCAAGTCTATGTTGATGGCATCGTCATCAAAACAAAAGAGGAAGCTTCGCTAATCGATGATCTACGCGAGACCTTTGCCAACCTCGACCGCTACCGAATCATGCTCAATTCGGACAAATGCGCCTTTGGCGTACCATCTGGGAAGTTACTCGGGTATCTCATCTCCGCGAGAGGGATCAAAGCAAACCCCACGAAAATAAAAGCTGTACTGGCCATGGAGAAGCCAAAAAACGTAAGAGGCGTCCAGGAGCTGGCTGGGCGAATCGCGGCGCTCAGTCGATTCATCAGTCGAATGGGCGAAAAGGCACTGCCCTTCTACCAACTTCTCCGCAAAGCTGACAAGTTCGAGTGGATAGACGAGGCGCAAGAAGCATTCGAAGACCTCAAACGTCTACTATCCACCTCGCAAGTACTGGTGACCCCACGCGAAAAGGAGCCGTTGTTTATCTACATCTCCGCCACCAACCAGGTGGACAGCATGGTTCTTGTGGTGGAACGAGCCGCAGAAAATAAGGTCCACGGGGTCCAGCGCCAAGTCTACTACCTCAGTGAGGTGCTCACGCCAATAAAACAGCGATACCTGCACTACCAGAAGCTAGCGTACGGCGTCTTCATGAAAGCCAGGCGACTGCGCCACTACTTCCAGGAGCACCCAAAAGTGGTGGTCAACGACGCCCCGCTCGGGCACATCCTGAATAACCCTGATGCCACCAGGAGTGTTGCACTTTGGGGAATCGAATTGTCTCCACGAGACATCACATACGAAAAGCGCGATGCGATCAAGTCGCAAGTCCTCCCTGATTTCCTCGTGCACTGGATGGAGAACCAGCTCCCTGAAAAGCCATATATGTCCTATCTCTGGACAATGCACTTCGATGGGTCCAAACAAAAGGACGGATCTGGCGTAGGTGTCATACTCACATCGCCCCAGGGAGACAAGCTGAAATACATTCTGCGAATGCAGTTCACTGCCTCCAACAATGAAGCTGAGTACGAGGCTCTAATCCATGGGATGCTGATAGCGAAAGCCTGCGGCACCAAGAGGCTCATCATCTATGGTGAATCCAAGCTGGTGGTCAACCAAACGATGCACGAGTGCGATGCACTGAGAGATAACATGATCACCTATCGCGACCTCTACGACACACTTGAAGGGGACTTCGACGGCTGTGAGCTGCGGTACGTAGGCCGCGAAAGCAACGAAGAGGAGGACACACTCGCCAACATTGGCTCCACCTGCGCCCCCATACCACCTAGGGTATTTCTCCAGCGCATGTGCGAACGCTCCATCAAGCCAAAGGCTCCAGATAAGAAAGCAAGCGTGTCAACGGAATCGGGGGCTACGCCACCCAATGAGCCAATGGCACTCGATGACCTGGAGCTTGACACTGGACTCGAAGGACCAATGGGCGTCATGATGATCGAGCCATCTTGGACACAACCCTACATCACATATCTACTCAGCAAGAGGCTTCCAGATGATCCGACTAACACGCGACACATTGCTCGATGATCCAAGGCATTCGCCATCATCAACGGTGAACTATACAAGCGCAACATCACAGGAGTGCTCCAATGGTGCGTCTCTAACAGGGACGGAAGGGTTGTCCTCCTCGACATACATGAAGGGACCTGCGGGCACCATGCTGGCAGTCACGCCCTTGTCGCCAAAGCTCTACGAGCTGGATTTTACTGGCCCACGGCCATGCGCGATGCCAAGGACATCGTCCAGCGCTACAACATTTGCCAGCGATTCGCGGACAAACCGCACGCGCCTGGCGCGGAACTCCGGCCAATACCATTGGCTTGGCCCTTCATGCAATGGGGACTCGACATTGTCGGCAAGCTCCTGAAATCCTCATGAGGAAGTTACGTCTACCTCTTGGTCGCAGTCGACAAATTCACCAAGTGGATCGAGGCAATGCCGGTGACAAACCAATTAGGAGTCAGCGCCATCAAGTTCTTCGAGTCCATTGTCTACCGCTTCGGGGTGCAACACAACATCATCACGGACAACGGGACAAACTTCACCTCCAAGGAGTTCTAGGAATTCTGCGAAAACCTAGGAATCAACATAAGCTATGCCTTGGTGGCTCACCCGTAGACCAACGGTCAAGTCGAAAAGGCCAACGGCCTCGTCTACGGCGGAATCAAGAAGCGACTCCTCCGACCACTCGAACAGTCTGCCGGATGGTAGCTAGACGAGCTGCAATCTGTACTCTGGAGCCTGCACACAACTCCAAACAATGCCACGGGATATACCCGATTCTTCATGGTGCATGGTGCTGAAGCGGTGCTACCCGCAGAAGTATGCTACAAAGCCCTGCGGGTGGTCACCTACAGCGAGCAGGAGTCAACGCTTGCACTCGAAGACTCCATCGATCTTCTTGACGAGGCGCGAGAAATGGAAGTGGAAAGATCAACGATCTACCAGCAGAGCCTCCGCAACTACCACAGCAGAAGGCTACACCCAAGTTCCTTCGTCGAAGGAGACTTGGTCCTGCGAATCAAGCAACAAGGGCATCTCAAGCTCGAGTATCCCTAGGAGGGACCTTATGTGATTACAGAAGTAATCCCAGGTGGCGCCTATCACCTTAAAGATTTCAAGACAGGAGTCGCATACTCCAACCCCTAGAACGTCGCACAGTTGTGTCGTTTCTACCCCTAGTCATTTTTACATTATAAATAATGCTATTCAGCCAGGCTACTTAGCCACACATTGTACCTCATACTATTCTACGAATAAATAAAGCTAAGTGCCCTGAAACCCTCTGTTTTCCCTTATTTTTTCGACAATCTTATCACTCGGGGGCTGCGCCACACTTCACATCCTTGTTCTACGAACAAATCGCAGTATCCCGAGTAGCTGACACAACATTAATCGAACCCTTGATAAACACCAACCCAGTTGCAACGCACCTTGACAGGTTGGCAAGGCGCTGAGATAACACAAGTCAGGCTAACGAAAAGCAACTGCAGAGTACAATACACTCGCAAAATATATCAGCTAGCAAGCTCTTCACATATCAATAGGAATTAATTACATCCAACATATCCATATGAACTTTACAACACTTGTACAATTATGCGCAGGATACAAGTCAAAGCTACTGCTGCAACAGAAGAACGTTCGTTTGCTCCTCGAAGAAGTCGACGATTTCTTCGGTTGGGCGATCAGCTGCCTGGTAATGCGGAACCATGTTCCAGGTCATACCTTCCGGCGGGGTCAGCGGCCCAGCAGCAACAGCTGCAATGTCCACATCTGGCCTATGCAGTCGCACCAGTGACAAAGTAGCCTTGGCACCAGCCACTAACTGCTGTCGCACACACTCGCAAACTACACTCAGATCTTGGAACTTCGCCAGAAGGGCCAACAAGCTTGAAGGGACGGCGTCCAGTGGAAACATCATTTGATAGATATGCCTAAGGCACGACTGCGCTTTCTTCAAAAAGTGAAGGACTCGAGAAGCACGATCCTACAGGGTCGCAAGTGCAATCGCACGATCATGGTCCACCCAAAAGTACCCACTCGCCTGAAGTTGCTCCTGGGTCAGGTCATTCATTCGAATGGAAATCCGGTCTTTCTCATCCTGCGGATGACGAGCACTGACAACTACACCAAGCAAAAAAGGGCAAAGTATGAAAACAAGGTGTTGCTGCGACTAACTAAAAGAAAAGATAAGAGGGCAGAAAGCTAACATTTGGATTGCTCACTTAGCTGCGCCACCTCCTCCAAGAGATACTTCTCGCGGGCGGTGGCCTTCTTCGCCTTCGACTTCCATACATCTGCGCTACCACGGAGGATGGGCAATTCACACTCCAATTGCTTAATGTGATCGCGCAGTCGTGAAAGCAAAGACAACTCCTCCACCTTTGAGCATGGCTGCGCCAAGGTTTCATCGGTGGATGCAGGATCAAGAGGACCACTCGAAGGACCACTCGACGTACCCTATGACGAACCAAGCAAAAGCAAATAAGAGATCAGGAATACATTGACAAAAGGCATAGATGCGTTCAAGCATAGCAAAAGTTTCGACTGGGACACTTCCACAAAAGCATTGTTCCAACACAAAAGCTAAACACTGCAGCTATTACATATACAGACTAAGGAGCAACGTGTTTCTTCGACTTTGACTTTGGCTTCGTGGGCTTCATCGCATCCGTGGCAGTCTCCGACGCCACGGACTTGCCGGCGCCACCCCTAGACGTCGCAGCCTTCGCCGCCTTCACTCGCCGCCGCTCCTCGGAATACTTGGAGAGTGTCTCGATGAGTTGAGGATCATATTTAGCACAGCTGCCAGCGAAGGAACCAAATGCTACCTGCTGGCCTCCGGCGTCAACATGCATCGCCTCAGAAACAACAGCGGGGTCCATCTCCATGCCATGGGCTTGCACCATCGCAAGTGCCATGGTGGCACCGACAGAGCGCTGCGAGTTCTTGAAGTCCGCGGGAATACCTCCAACAAGGGATTCCACTAGGTCTCCAAAGTTGTCGATTAGCCCGGCCTTGGGAGTTAAATCCTCGCGGATGCGACTGAGCACATCCTTGGCCTTCCCCAGCATCTCCTAGAGGGAAACACTACGGTTTTTGACTGCAGCGATTGCGCCTGCCAACGCATCCGCGCGGCGTAGAGACTGGGCATCAAAACTCAAGCCACTGGCATCTATATACTCACAAGTGTTAGTACAACTACCACACGTCAAAGCAGAAAGAACAACACAGCATCCAGTTGAAAGGATACCTGAGAGGGACTTGGCAATTGACAAAAGTTGCTCTTGGAACAACTTCTCCCTCTCAATAGTGGAGGCACGGAGATCCGCTTCCTACTTTCGCGACTCCTCCAGGGCTGTGATTGCCTCGTTGAGACTCTTCATCGCCGCGGCAAGCGTCTTCTCGAGTGCAGTGGCATGGTGAAGTAATTCATTGTGTTCAACTGCAACGTGAAGAGCGTATCATCACTCGAATTCATACAATTCACAAAGACAAAGACGAAGTCAAAAACTCACCTTCGACGATGCGGTGGCGATTGTCCAACAGGGCATGCTGCCGACCCATGGCAAGGACTTGCTCTGCCAGACGAGCAGCTTTCTTCACAATGAGATGCCGTAGAAGAAAACAAAAAGATCGGCAAACAGCACCAAGTGTAAATTCGACTGCCAAACCAAACAAAAGGGCGCTTACGTGGTCCTCCAGAGACTCCGAAGATGACTTCCGCGCAGTCGTCCGGGTAACAATATGGTGTTCCCAAACATGCGTAGAACTCGACGAATTGTGCCCGGAGTGGGCCGCCTATGGAGGAGAAGAAGACCGTTCGGCCACCTCTTTGGCCTTGGAGTCTGCGACTCCGGACTCCTTCACAAACTGGACATCGCTAGAAGAGGATGACGCCGCTCGGCTAGAAAACACATCAAACAAAAACTTCAGGGAAAAAGCAACTCCAAGAAGAAATCACAACAAGGATGCGAACATAGAACTTACTAGCTAAATTTATCAAGGTCAAAGGATTGCTCCTCTGACTCCGAAGATTCCTTCGGCAGTCGCGGCTTCTTCCGGGTAGGAGGAGCCATGGAGCGCACAGGAACGGCGGGGATCGGCTCCTCTACAACAGCAGAACGGCCTTCTGGCGTTGACGGTGACGAGGCATCCGAGTCCTCACTGCGGGACCTCTTGCGAGTGTCCTGGCTGCTGGACTCGGGGGCTCCCTCCTCCTCTTCGATTCGGACGGTCGACTCCCACTCATCCTCTTCATCCACTTCGTGGGGGATAATCCCTTCAGGTTGAGGCTGCAAGTTGGGAGACACCTTCTAGTCCTACATTCAAAAGATACAACATTATATATCAAAACATCATAAAGGCATTCGCAAAAAGGAAACTACTTCGCAGAATAATTCTACCTCAGGAGGAGGATTAGAAGCATCGAAAGGAGGCACGACGGGTTCACCTGGGAGAACCTCCTTGGCGGTGTATTTGGTCACCAGTCGTACCCTCTTATCCACCTCACCCGCAGATATGCCTTCGGCAGACACACGAGTGACATCGTTAGCACCGGTCCAGCAGTACATCGGGTGAACCCTGGCCTGTAGAGGCTAAACGTGGCAGCGCATCCACGTACGAATGAGGGCGGTGCCACCCTCTTATTTACCTATGTGACTTTCGAGGTCGCAGACGCGCTTGTACAACACCTCCGTTTCCTCGTACTCGCTAGGCATAACTATGTTCTTCCAGGAATGCCTCCTCTTGCAAGTTGCTGCGGCATCAAAGGGCACGAGTCTGTAGTGGTCTCCGTCGGCCTTCTGGTCGCGCATATAAAACCACTTGTCCCTCCACCCTTGGACGGACGCGGTGAGCTTGATGGCAAAATAGGTGACAGAGGAGTCGACGTGGATTCTGCAGCCTCCTACGTCCTAGACTACGGAGCCGGACGCCGACTGGTGTTTCAGCTTAAAAAGCCTCTTAAAGAGGCCAAAGTGTGGCTCGACTCCAAGCCAGCACTCGCAAAGAGTAATGAAGCAGGAGATATGGAGAATAGAATTTGGGGACAGCTGATGCAGCTAGAGCCCGTAGAAGCAAAGGAGGCCCCTGAAGAAAGGATGCAGGGGCAGAGAAAGACCTCGGTTGATGAACACAAGGAACATCACCAGAAGCCAGGAGGAGGACATGGGATTACCTCCTCGCCGGGCACTCGCAAATCACCCTCCGTGGGTGGAAGAACTCCATCTTGATGATGAAGATGAAGCTCGGAGGATTTGATGATAGACGCTCGCCAAGCGCCATTGGTGATTGATACGTCCATTTTTCATCACTATTCTATGTCATAATTCACTGTTATTCATTGATATATTTCGTATTGAGAGGTGATACTTATGTTATTTCATCTGTTTTTGCATGGTTGATGACTTTTGGAGCATGGACCGCTGCAGTCAGGATTCTGATGGAAAAGGTGTTGTTTGGAGGCAAAATTCGCGAAGATCAGAAAATCCGGGAAAATACATAGAAAATCCTATTTTTCTAGAAGACAAAGGAAGCCAGAAGGGGGCTGGAGATGGGCCACAAGGGGCCCACACTACCCCCTGGCGCGGGCCAGCCTAGGCCGCGCCACCTGGTGGTGTGGCTGCCCTGGTCCACCCCTGGCACTCCCCTCTGGCGTATATTATCCTCCCGAAACCCTAAGACTCGGAGAGAGACCACAAAAAGATTCCGCTGCCTCTGTGGGGCGGAAAACACCAAGAGAGACAGATCTCTCCGGCAAACAAATTTCTGCCGGGGGAATTCCTTCCCGGAGAGGGGAGATCATTGCCATCAACACCACCATCAAGCTAGACTTCATCGGGATCATCATCATCATCATCATCACCACCATCACCATCAGCACCCTTATCACCATCTCCATATTACTGTAACAATTGCGTTGAATCTTGCATAGTTCATAGGGGAAACTTTCCCGGTGTTGATTACTCTTTGTAGTTGATGCTATTGAGTGAACCATTGAATTATTGTTTATGTTCAGGTTGTTATACATCATTATTCCATCTCTGATCATGATCCATATGATGTCTTGTGAGTAGTTCGTTTTGTTCTTGAGGACATGGGAGAAGTCATGTTGTTAGTAGTGGAGTTATGTTGAGAAAGATTCAATAGTTTGATAATTACGTTGTGGTGTACTTCTTCTAGTGGTGTCATGTGAACGTCGACTACATGACACTTCACCTATATGGGCCTGGGGGAATGCATTGTGTATTTGGCTACTAATAGTAGGGGTTGTCGGTGTGACAGAAACCTGAACCCCCGTTAGGAAACCATTGCACAAGGGATGTAAGGGTCTTAGAGTTTAAAGCTGTGGTTAGGTTTCTACCTTAATTACTTTCTTGTACTTATGGATGTTTGAAAGGGGTATAATCACAAGTATGTATTAGTCCTAGGAAGGTCGGTACATTAGCACAGGTTCACCCACACAACACTTAGCAAGCTAAAGAAGATTAATCAACTATATAAAGCGAAAGCACTTGACAGTCTTCCCATGTGTCCTCGAGAACGTTTGGTCATCTTAAGTAATACAACCGGCTTGTCCTTTGCTGCATAAAGGATTGGGCCACTTGCATTTATTTACTCGTCTTTTATTTACTCATTTACTTGCTTTACCGAAAACCCCTAAAAATCCGTTTGCTAAGTATTTGCAGAGAATTCCTGATCCATACCACTAGCCAGCACCTTCTGCTCCTCGTTGGGTTCGACACTCTTACTTATTGAAAATACTGCGATACACCCCCTATACTTGTGGGTCATCAGTGATGTGGGTACCCGTACCCTTCTTCTTCCCAGCGTCGGCGGCGCTGGTGCCCATAGTGGCGGAGCCGCCCTTCTTCTTGGTGGCGGCAATGGTGGCGGCAGACCTAGTGGAGGAGCCTCCCTTCTTCTTGCCCATCTTCCGATGGCGGTGAGAACGGAGGAAGTAGCTGGGAAAGACGCGGAGCTGGTCTAGCACCGCAACGAGAAAGTGCGCAAGGAAGCAGAGAGCAGCAGCAATTGCAATGGAGGCAAGAACAATGAAGACAGATGGGGAAATTATCGCAGCTATGCTGCTACTTAACCTCATCGCAGACACCATCCAATGGCCAGCAGAAACCCTACTACATGCATGGCACGCATCTCCATCGACACGTGGCGAAGCTGAAGCACGAACCGTCCCCCCCCCCCCCCATTATTCCCATTACGCGCGGAATCAAGGAGACGCAGTTAAAATAGAAGATTACGCACACCTGGTCAAATCAAAGTTAGAAAGTGGGACCCACCACTCGTCACTTCCCGTCAAAGCTGCTCACGCGGGCAACCGAGGTCATCACATCGTCAGCACTGACTTCATCGATTTTTAGCAGCAGAAGATTTTGACTACTTTAGTCCCCGCTCGAGTATTCGACTCAATCGAGCACTCGGGGGCTACTCCCATAGGGAGTGCTGGTCTCGCACCCTACGATTTATCTTTATGTAGGTATATGAACATTCAGGGCATACCCACCACTCGACTCTACGATTTGATTCAAGACTATGGGTAACTCCCATAGGGAGCGCTGCAAGCAAATTCGACTGAAACAAGTAGCAAAAGACGACAGCAGTCGCAAAAAGTCTTTAGTCCCCGCTTGAGTCTTCGACTCAACCAGGCACTCGGGGGCTACTCCCATAAGGAGCACTGGTCATGCACCCTATGATTATTTGTACATCATACTGTGTGTTGATAACATCCACACGCGAATGCTATGGCGATTTCGCCTCATATTTTCCCTAAGAAGAGATTACGACTCCTGGGCCACCCGAATCATCTCCGCGATGACAAAAATTCGGATGTCGCGCTTACAGCATGAAGATAAGACCTGAATAAGGCTTGGAAATGCATCTGCTGCACACTACCAGAAATATATCCGTGCCTGCAGGTGCAATGAACATGCCTTGACGGACGTGTCGACTGCTCACACTTATACACTAGAATTCGACTCTTGTAATACCTCTGCGGCCTAAGTCAAATTGCACCAGCACTTTTCCGAATTCGAGTCCGGTGACTCAAATTTGAGTAGATTGCGTTGTTTTGCCCTAAGGCAGTTAACTGATACCGATACATCGGATAAATCAGGCACGCATATCAACTATCCCTATGACCTAAACAAAACACTCGAAAATTCTCAGTCATGCACTCGAAAGACTTCATAACGTCCCCAGTCGAATCTGCGATTCCACTGGACACTCGGGGGCTACTGACATGGGTATACCCTACAGGTACTCGAGTTTGGTATATACGGTCTAGATACGGCAGAATCCCATGGCGTTACAAAGGCCTAGTGGAGAATTCGAGTGGCCCACAGACTCTTGATTGCTTGCGAGACAAGAAGAAGTTTAAGATAGAAAGTTCAAAGGGAAAACCCTAATCTGTAACCGACTCGACCTGCTACCCGAGACCTAGCCTATCTATATAAAGGCTAGGAGGGGGCGACGAGGAGGACACACACAACCCTAGTTTCCACAACTCTTGCCAGATTGCATCTGTGCACCCCTATAATCCTCGATTCCTTCGTTAATTCCAAGAGCAGACAAGCAGGATTAGGGACCTCTACAAGGGCTGAACCTGGGTAAATCTTGCGTCCCTGTGTGCTTGTTTGCTAGCCGACTGATGCCTCCAGCGCTTCCTCCTTCTCCAAAACCCAAGCCCATAACAATGGGCATTGACGAGTTAAACCCTCGTCAATTTGCGCCGTCTGTGGGCATTGGGAGTGTTGATGTCGCGGCTTCTTCGGCCCCATCAACCGTGATCTACAACTCCACAACAGCGGAGATTCGCCAGCTCTTCGGCGCGTTGGACTTCACCGTCGACATGCCGGCCACTCGCCCGACTTTCGAGTCCGTGGGCGGTGGTTCAGGAGGGACAATGGAGAGGGCGTGGGGCAGAAAGGGGGCTTCAGAAGAGTGAGGAGGAAACTAGGAGAAGGGTCTAGCCATGGGTCATAAAGAAGAGAATTCGAACCCTCCAGATAATAACCGAACGTCCGGGTAAAATGCCTTTTTTGGATTACTTCAATTTTCATCTATTTGTTTTATGATAAATGTTGTGTTAAATGCATGTCAATTCATATTTTATTACTTGCGCATATTAATTTGTTTTATTTTGCAGATGGATCGTGGGTGGATGTACCTAGGGAATCATGTGACCGATGTGTACCTTGACGGTGTCAAGGAGTTTTTGAACACAGCTGAAATGAAAGCAGTTCATACAGAGAACCCATGGATACGTTTCCCATGTTGTGACTATAATAACATCCAGAGTTTTATAAGGATTTCACAAATTCAGACACATTTGATCAAAAGGGAATTCATGGCGGGGTATGATTGTTGGCTCTAGCACGGAGAAGTACGACAAAGTACATATGAGGAGGGTGATGCTAATGAGGGGGTGATTCTAATGAGGATGCCAACATGGATGATGTTGAGATTACCACCATATTTCCATCAACTGATGACGAGGTTGGTCAAAAAACGACATGGGCAATATATCGTCGCAAGAGGACATGGCAGATGTTGAAGAAGACAATGTGAGTCAGATGTTGCGAGAGTTGAAACAAAACTATGAGGACCAGAAAATGCACGATAAATATGCTTGCATGATCAAAGACTCGGAGTCACCAATGTATCATGGGTGTAAGCCACACTACACAAAGTTAGCTACTGTGCTAGAACTGATGCAGATGAAGCAAATGTTTGGATGGTCATATAAGAGTGTAACCAAGTTGTTAAGTTTCTTACAAGACTTTCTTCCTAAAGGAAACCACATGCCAGATAGTTTTTACAAATCTAAGAGGATTGTGTGTCTGTTGGGAATGGAGGTTCAGAGAATACATGCATGTAAAAATGATTGTATTTTGTACTGCGGTGATGACTACATTAATTTGCGTGAATGTCCAGTGTGCAAATTTCCAAGGTTCAAGGTTCCCAAGGTTGAGACAACTAATATGGCAAATGACAGCAATGGTGAGGATGACCTGGACACTAATCAGACGAACAAGAAGAAACATAAAAAACCGGGTAGGAAGGACATCTCGGTAAAAGTGTGTCGGTACCTGCCTATTATCCCCCGTTTGACACGCATATATGCAAACCCGGATATGGCAAAATTGATGCGTTGTCATGCAGAGGAGCGCATTTAGGACGACATGCTCAGACACCCTGCCGACTCTCCAAAGTGGAGGAACATCAATAGGTTAAAGCCTTTGGGTCCAGATGGTGATCATTTTGGAGATGATCCTAGAAATGTGAGGTTTGCACTAAGCACCGATGGAATGAACCAGTTCGGCAACTATAGTACCACCCACAGCATCTGGCCCATGAATCTTAGCATTTACAACCTTCCTCCATGGTTATGCATGAAGCGAAAGTATATCATGCCCGCAATACAAATCCAGGGACCCAAGCAACCTGGTGACGACATTGATGTGTACCTTGCACCTTTGGTGGAAGATTTGAAACTTCTTTGGACTGAAGGAGTAAAAATATATGATGCACATGTGAAGGAAAACTTTACCCTGAGATGCATGTTATTCATAAGCATCAATGATTATCCATCCTATGGGAACTCTTCCAGCCAGGCTATAAAACGGACCTATATGTGTGTCCAGTGCCTAGACAAGACAACAAGTAGGTATTTGCATGAGTGTAAGAAAATGGTGTACATGCGGACTCGATGGTTTTTGCCAAAGTGTCATAAATATCAAACTCTAAAGAAAAAGTTTGATAACACTTGTGAGAACGATTTGGCTCCTCCAATTTTAAATGACAGTCAGATCTATGATCAGCTTAAACACTTGAGATTTCTACATGGAAAAGGACAACGATTCAAACGCAGGGGTAGAGGCATAGGCAAAGGCAAAGACAAGTACAAAGAAATAGATATAGATGACCAGCCTCACAAAATAAAACTAGTCTGGAAGAGGAGATCGATACTATGGGACTTACCTTACTAGGAGCATCTCTATGTTCGACATTCCATCGATGTGATGCATGTTGAGAAGAATGTGTTAGAAAGCATAATAGGGACATTGCTCAACATGAAGGACAAAAACTAAAGATAGTGCAAATGCACGACTTGAAGCTGCCAAACTCAGAGGGGAAAACCCACCTGAGGTTGATGCTCAAGGAAAGCCAGCCCCTGTGTGTTATGTTTGCGACAAAGTAGAGGGAAAAAGTTTGTGTGATTCTCTATATGCATGCATTTTCCAACAGGCTATGTCGCAATAATGCAAAGGATTGTTTCAAAGAAAGAAAACAGAGTAACGGGTATGAAGTCACATGATTGCCATGTTCTGATGACACAGACGCTCCCTGTCGCGATAAGGAATGTCTTGACATCACATGTTTGAGACACTCTAACGCGTTTGTGTGATTTTTTAACACAATTTCTCGGAAGGTGATTGACCCTGGCAAGTTGGATGAGATACAAACGGAAGTGGTGGAGACTCTGTGCAATTTGGAGACGATATTCCTTCCGTCATTCTTCGATATCATGGTATATCTTATTGTCCACCTTGTGCATGAGATAAAGATGTGTGGTCCCGTATATCTTCGAAGCAAGTACCCGTTTGAACGCTACATGGGAATTCGTAAGCACTATGTCAGGAATCGAGCACATCCAAAGGGGAGCATCATTGAGGGCTATGTTACCTAGATGTCATTGAGTTCTGTCTTGATTACATGGCACGTCTTGACCCGGTAGGGGTGCCTAGGTCTGGCCATGAGGGGAAGCTTACTGGTGTCGGAACGAGTGGAAAGATCAAGTTCAGGCTAACTCACACTAAATATAATCAGGCACACTATGTTGTGATGAAGCACATAGACGAAATTACTCCGTACATAGAAGAACACCATGAAAGTCTATGAGCAATGCATCCCCATCAATGTTCGATCGAGACACTCCATGTCGAGGAGTTCAACACCTAGTTCAGTGATTGACTACATGATTTTGAAGCAAAAGATCCCACAATTGCTGCTCTTGCAAGATTCCCTACATGGGAGGTCAGACAGTTTCAGGTGTACAAGATCAACAGGTACATATTTTCTACAAAGAAAAAATATAGCACAACAATGATGCAAAACAGTGGTGTAGTTTTAGAGGCAATTGAAGAAATGACACAACTCTACTATAGATACATAGAAGAGATTTGGGAGCTAGACTATGTGAATTTCAAGTTTCCATTGTTCCGTTGTTGTTGGGCTCATAGGAATCAGGTGGATCCAAATGATGATGGCCAAACTACCATGAACCTCAATCGTGATGCTTACAAGAACGAGACATTCATACTAGCTAACATGGTTCATTAAGTCTTCTACATCGTAGAACCGAGGAATAAGAAGAGACATGTAGTTATGCCATCAAAAAAGAGTATCATCGGTGTGGATGGCGTGTTCTCCGAGGAAGATTACAACAATCTCGATGATGTTCCTGGCCCTTCATGCTCGGTCAAGCAAAGATACCAACAAGATGAGGTTCTTCTAGAAGAACCGTACATTTGCGATCAAGAATCTGGAGAATGAATTTGTACGAATAATCCAAACATTTGTATGAAGTTGTAATAAATTTCTAAGAAGTTATTAAGAATATTTAGAATAATCCAAACATGTTATGATATATTATCGACATTTACTATATCCAGGGCGTTTATCAGGCCGGTAGTAGATTTCTAGAGTGGCTGGGGATTCGAATATGGCACAACACAGAGGCGATCATGTGTTTAACAAACATGTCTAGTAAACGTTTAGAGGCTGTTAGGAAAACAGCTCGTCTGATGTAGCTGGTTTAGAGGCGGTTTTTAAAAAAATATGTCCGAGATAGCAACTGTTAGAGGTGGTTATTAAAATAACCCGTCTGAGGTGTGACTAGGAGGCCATGATGGAGCATGGCCGGCGGCGACCCAAAGACACAGTAGGGTCCGCTCCTCCGCCGTTATAGAACACGCATTACAAATAATAGCATTAGACAAAAATATATAGCTAGATGATGATATATTAATAATATTGTGTTGTAAACATTACGAACAAACAACATTGAGAAATACAAATATATACAACTAGAACCAAAGGTTAGCTAGCTAGCAGGGATAATATATTAAATAGCCAACAGGTGCATCCACCGGCTAGATCAGTCAAAAGCAAACATACTAGTGATCACCAGTTGTTGCCATGCCCCCAGCCATCGTCTCCCTGCTCCCACATGTTCTACCCCCAGCCATCGCCTCCCTACTCCCACTTGTGCTGTCCCTAGCCATCACCTCTCTACTTCCACCTCTTCTGTCCCCAGCCATCGCCTCCCTAATCCGACCGGTTTTGTCCCCATCCATCACCGCCCTGCTTCCACATGTTCTGTCCCTAGCCATGCCCTCCTTCCTGCTGGACTTTCTTCACATGTTTGGAACTCCTATAATCCTCACCTGTCTTGCATCTCGGACATAGATTATCATTGAAAATTGGCTTGCCTAGACCTATCCCTACCTTCATATTCAAGATCTTCTTGTAAATCTCGTAGCTCACATAGCCATCAATTGCAGCATACTTCAGCTGATCTGGGCTAAGCATTTGATGCCATATCTTTTGCATATACTCTGTACTCTTATCCTTCATATCCAGGTAGAAGTCGTCAATGGTGTCCACCGCAACATAACCCATGCCAGCCCTGGGTCCCTGGTCAATCATCTTGTACACTTCTTGATGTCGACATAGTACTCTGCAGTACTCAACAGGTATATGTATATTTTCGACCCAGAGGATATCCTTGTCTCTTCTTATATCAACACTAGAAAAAGTAATCTGCTTCTTCTCCAAGAACTGGCGAATCGCTCGATGCCCATCACCACTCCTGTGGAAATAATAGACTAGCACATGTTGTCACAAATCTAGATGCACCATTGTGACTGTCTGCGGATCATCACTACCACGAGGAGGGTAGGTGTACTTGAGGTCCAACCCAACAATCCGATCCTTTTCTGATTCAAGCCAAGCCTCGTACATGACAAGAGTTTCTTGGACATTCGAGTCCTCATTGGTGTACACCACCGTCAGCGCGGTGGTGCCATGCGCAGTGATGGAGACTATCTCCGTGAATCTCTGTCCGTCATCGACTGGTAGGCGGTCAGCCAAGGCAAAAAGCAAGAGGAGTGGTTCCGCCGGAGTGAGGAAGAGGAATTAGGGTGCGGGTGTTGCAAAAATAAGGAAGAGGAATGGGGGCGGGGGTATTGCAAAAATGAGGAAGAGGAATGGGGGCACCAGAGAGAGGGAAGAGGAAGTGGTCGGAACAATGCCGCGGATGATTTACAGAACTGGCGCGGGTGATTTTGGCGGTGGAATAGGAAGAGGGAGCAGTGGGGAAGAGGAAGAGGAACTGCTCGTAGTAGTGTCGTAGTGCAGTTTCTTGAATTGGCTAGGGATCAAGGCGACGAACAGAGGATAGTACAACAGATCAACGGTTCCCGATAAAACAGGGGCACGGGAGGTTGTTGTGTCCCATCATTTTGACTCGTAGAGGCACCCATAATTACTAACTGTCTCCTAGGAAGTTGTCGCGTGTACCCGGCGTTTTTAGAGACGGTTCTTTTAGGCGGCCATCTGAGTATGACTATGAGAGGCGCTTAGGAATAATGCCCGTCTGAGGGGGTATCATCGGCGACGACAAATTGGCATGACGGTGTCCGTTTCTCTGCCATCGGGGACGTTGTGATCTTGCCAGTTCTAAAGTATATATAGCTCATACTCCATAATATATGGTAGCAGTTCAAAATTTAATAAAAGCTACTAATTAAACCCATCTCTATGATAAATATAAGCAGTTCAAAAGTACTCTAGAACGAGCACAAAATCACCCCGGCATATATACAACAAAGTTTGATGAATGAAGATGCAATATCTAGAACGACGGATCATCGTCGACTTCATCATCATCATTGACTTCATCGTCAACAGGAGGTCGTGTCGATATTGCATATTCTACATCATCACTAGGTGCAAATACAACATATTCATTAGAAAGATCACTCCTCTTCTCCTCGAACCCAGCTGGAGTCGGCATATCAATTTTGTTGTGTCTGATTAATGCTTTCAACATCTTGTTGTTCTCTTTTAGTCGAGCACAATCCCTATGATGCTTGTTCTGATCTTCCATGTATATGACATGCCACATTCGTAGCCCTTTAATGAGCTGCTCTTGCGTCTTGTTGTTCTCGTAGGTAGATGATCCAGGAATATCCAGATACTCCACATCTCTCGGATCCCTATTCCACTATGATTTATTGGTCACACCTTTGATAGGATTGTCAAGGGGGTTCTGTGAATACAATGCTTCTTGTAGCACATGCCAGAGTTGTACTGTAGTCTGGTGACATGCTGAATGAATGCATGAATGTATGGACCATACACTAGTGACCTACGACGATCGACCATGTTAATCCTTATATCTTGATACAAGAGATCCATAACATCAATCTTTCCTTCCTTTGTAGGATGAACCAGATGAGGTTTTTTGCATATCCACATATGCTAGAGGAGTCTCCCGACTTTGGGAACAAGGTCCAACAAAAAAGCTTGTGTAGCGTGTCAAAGAAGGGCAAGAGGCCACCAATTTGCCCATGCACAACATCATTACCCTCAAGATGGGAAACTGGATGATAGTAGTCATTCAGTTCATTAGGCTTCTTTGTGAGATCATAATGGAGATGAATGAAATGAGTATCATCTGGATCAACCATATTGATTCCAAGAGCTGTAGCAAATTCACTAAGTGGGGCACAGTATTCTTTGTCATTGGTCATCCACCGAAAATGCCTAGAATCATCCTTCTCAAGAAAGAGGGTACAATTGAATTGTATGACCACTTGTTCGTTGTAGTGACACCTGAACTCCATGACCTTCACTAAGCCTAGGCGATCACATGTTTCAAATATGTTGACAAATCTTTCCTTGTTTTTCTTGATGTGCTCAAAGTTGATTGCCCTTTGAGGAGCAACCTTAGTTTTAAGTAGGACAATCATCTCAAAGACCTTTTGTTGATTTAATGTGTGGAACTATTTGCCGGTACCTTTCTCTCTTAGCCTCATACTGATTTTCATCCCAACAAAGAGCTTCGTATTAGCGCTTCGGCAATTTCACCAAGCTTCTACTTTTTTCAGGCAATGCTACTTTGGGAGCTGCGATTATGACCTTCTTTGCAACGGAGTTTGATGAGATGCCCTCCATATTAGTTGCATCTCTCTTCATAGCAGTTCTTTTAGTATTTGTCCTCCTATTCACCTCAGTCGTCGCAACCACGTTCCTATTCCCTTTTTTCTTCGCAACCTCATTCCTTTTCCCTTTCTTCTTCGCAACCTCATGCTCACTTGAACCTATGGTGTAAGATAAAAATTATAGAAGATATGAACTCTAGGAAATATGAACAGATCTATTATGTATACTTTATTCAAGTGTGAGTTGGATAAATATATTAAGATGCAATAGCTGACTATCCTAACTCTGACGAAACTGAATCGTAGTTAACAGCTAACTCCTGAAACTAAATCATGTGTTGAATCAGTACGTGATCTACTAACAGTATGAGAGATTTCATCACGAAATATAATGGTACTATGAGAGGGATTTCAAGAAATCAATCAGTGAAGTTTGTACCTGATTCATCTGACATCTTCGTTCGATGAGATTGCGACCATGCTTCCGACAAGGTAGCTGCAGGGAGGCGTGGGATAGCAAGGAGGGCGGTGGAGGCGTTGGCTGGCAAGGAAGGCGGTGGAGGCGTGGGCTATCAAGGATAGGGGCTACAGCAGCGTTGCGGTCACACGAGAGGCGGAGGAGACATTAGGATAGGGTTTGAGTGGCGACGGCTGGCGGGATTGGGTTTAAGTGGTGGCGGCCGGCAGGATAGGGTTTGACTGGCGGCGGCCGGCAGGATAGGGTTTGACCGGCGGTGGACGATGGGATAGGAAATATTAACACCGATCTGTTCCCTGAAGAATAGGTAGGTAGTGAGTGATGACAGCCCAAGGGAGATCCAACGCAGGAGATAAATCCGGAGTTGGTTCCAATCCGGAGTGTCTGGATAAATCCAGAGGTCCGACTTTAGTTTAATAGTATTTTCAATAAATATTTGTCTAAACTTGGGAATTGTAATCATATAACTTAACATACCACGTAATGTTGGAAATGTGATTTTTCAGAATATGAAAAAATATTTCCTATTTGTTCATGAAACTTGCCATTTATTGATTTCTATTTTTAATAAAGTCAAAAAAAATACTCAAATAATTATGAAAAATTCTATTTGTTCATTTATGGTACCTAGATTATGTGGTAAAAATATTAGTTAATTCTAAAACACTTGCACCGATGTTTCTTTGTAATGAGTACATCAACAGCACAAGTATCATACCTACAAGGGTGAACTCCAAAGTTTGTACTACGTCGCATACTTTCTTCAGCGTATCAACTCATTTGTTGGCATAGGAATTCATTTCACGCTACTAATCACATATTCAACTTTTATTACCTTTTAATTTCGAATAATTTGCATGATTTAGACTTTTTTCTAACCTAGAGTGTCCGAATAAATCCGGGGTGTCCAAACTTTGCTCTTTCACAGTAGGCGGAGCTTCCTTTTAGAGATGGTTAGAAATTTTGACAGCCTACGAGGTCCTGGATCCAAATATTGTGAAGCTGTGGCGGCAAAACCAAAATTTTGGGCAAAACGGTGGGACATGGCATCTTTTCCTCATTCCTCCCTGCCCGTCCGGCCCGACCCGAAGTGTTCAAACCCTCGCCTCCGCCGCTCTTCCCCTTCCACTCCTCCCCGCCGCCTTCCTTCCGCTTGTGCTCCTCCCCGCCGCCTTCGTTCCGTCATTGTTCCACCCCGCCATCATCCTCCCCACCCATCCTCCCTATCGCAGTCCAATCTCTCGCACCCACATATCTAGCGGCTCCCACACCGTCCATTCCACCCCCTTCTCCACCACCGCCAGCGGGGCTTCTCAACGAGACCGCGCATGTGCTGCTCCATGTCGCTACCCTACTCCTCCTCGATGTCGGGCTCCCCAGTGCCCTCGCCGCTCCGGTGTTCTCACCGCTTAGCGGATGCCACCGCTGACGATACCGAGGACACCACGAAGGGCCCGAGTCGCTGTCATGCCTAACACAGTGAGTCTTTGAATTTTTTGTTTTTAGTTATCTTCAGGACCTTTTCCTTTAAAAATAGGATATATTGTAAGTATGTGCACATTCTTAATTGTATGTACATTGTCCTGTTACAGTTTAGTAGTAATAAATGGTTTAGTCCCAAGTACTAAGAGCGCCTAATATAAGTCTTACACAATGAAGTGCATTTTTTAGTTAGTATACTATTATTTTGTGTGTTATCTCATATCTATATTGATTTTCTACATAAGAAGGAATGATTCTGACCCAGTGTCGTCGATATCTACACGAACCAGAAGGGAGAAAAACTGAAAAGGTGACAGGTGTGGGAAAACAAGTAGACCGGAGTGTAAGTTCACCGGGACACATATCAATCCAAAAATAGTGTTACGTTAAAGCCGGATAATGCAAGAAAAAAGTTCTCAAGGATTTGTAGGGTTGTGGCACGAGAACGAGTGTCCATCACCTTTATAGGATGGAGGAAAATATCGAACATCTCTCATGATAATGTCAAGGCAGAGATTCTCAAGTATTTCACCATCCGGCCGAAGGACTTGCCGCATGTTGAGACAGCGGCTATAATGCTCGCATGCAAGTCCTGGAAGAAATGGAAGTCCAGGCTCGTGATGGAGTTCGTGGATACAAACAATAGCCCCTTGATCTATACCCACATATCACCCAAGAGGCTTGGGATGAGTTTGTGGCGCAGAAAAAATCTGCGAAGTTTAAAATAGAGTCAAAAGGCAAGAGAGTGCGCCCTATTTTTCAAGAACCACCATAGAATGGGAACTGCTGGGTATGCGGGCATGACCCATAAATGGAAAGGACAAGATTTATAGACAGAGGCACTAGGACAGCAGAAACCATTTGGAGATATTTTTTTGAAGTAATTACTGTGAGGGAGCCCCCCACAGCCTCATTTTATTAACAAGCAAAATATTTACAGAGGAGAGAAACCTATTTACAAAGGAAGAAAAAATACAGGGAATTACAATAGATTGTCAATCCATCTAGCTAGAAGGGGAATATCTGAGGGTTTCACTCTATGCTTAAGCAAGGTGACTTCTTGCAAGAAAGTGGCCTTCCATCCCCAGAAGGTGGGCCTAATTCCTTTGAAGATCTAGCCATTCCTTTGTTTCTAAATACACCAGAAAGTGATGATAATCACCACAAAGAAACAAGGTCCTTTGAAGCTTTTCTTAGCCCAATAGATGGTCTCCTCAAGGTCACCAGGGTACCATGGAATCTGTAGGTAATTCCAAATACGGGTATTGTATACACAGTTAAAGAACAGGTGCCTCCAGTCCTCTAACACAAGATCGTTGCAGAGGACACAGCTGTGATCATTTGTCACCTGCCAATTCCTTCTGATTAGCATATCCTTTGTATTGATTGTATCGTGTAAAATGAGCCAGGCAAAAAACTTAAGCTTCGAAGTGCATTTGCTTTTCCAGATCCAAACAGATGAGGATGGTTATCAATATGCTCAAAGTGTTCTTTGTAAATAATACTTGGTTTAAATTCACCTTTGCCAAGTGTACAAATCCACTTGTCACTCAAGTGCTCATTCATAGTAATAGACTGGACCATCTTCTGCATTTCTGATAATTCCTGGTGACCCTAAATGGAAAGAGGGAGACGAAAGCCATCCAAAACATTGCCTAAATGTTTATATTCCATGACCGATTGGAATTTGTCCTTAGCATAAGAGAAAAGCCTCGGGAATCTCAAAGACAAATGTTGTCGTGACAAAGATCAGACCACAGCAGGATCAAAGAGCCAGAACCCACCTCACATCTAGTGATGGCCCTATAATTATCAGTCAATTTAGAGACATCTTTCCACCAAAAGGAACCAACTAATCTTGTAGCATGAGGCACACTATTGTAATAGTAGGAGTTTCTAACCAACTGCCCCCAAGGTGTATCATCATTATTATAAAACTTATGGAGGTGCTTCATGAGAAGAGCAGTATTTTGAACCTTCAGGTCAATAATTCCCAGGCCACCTTTAGACTTAGGTTAAATCATGTCCCAAGCCGCCAAAGAGTGAGTCTTATCTTTATCTTTCTTTCTCCATAAACAGTGCCTTCTTCCTCTATCCACAACATTAATTACTCCAATAGGTAGCTGAAGGGTGAGCATGAAGTAGGTGGGTAAAGAGGAAAGAACTGAGTTAACCAGGACTAATCTGTCTCCATAAGAGAGGAAGGAGGAGGTAGCATTCAATCTTCTTTCAACTCTATCAATTAAAGGAGAAAGGTCTTTGATTATGGGTCTTGTGGTTCCCATAGGGAGACCCAAATAAGTGAAAGGCATTTTGCTCAAATTGCACTCAAACTCAGTGGCATACTGGGTTGCCTCCTCATTAGACAGATTAATGGGTATCATGGAGGATTTATGAAAGTTGACCTTTAGTCCAGTGAAAGCAGCATATTGTTGTAGGATTTCCTTGAAAGCATAGATCTGTCCAGAATCAGCAGGCAAGACAATGATGGTGTCATTAGCATATTGTATTATAGGATAGTCACCCTCAATAGGGATAGGCCTCTGAAGGATACCACTTTGATAGGCAGAATTGACCAAAACTTGTAGCAGGTCAGCTCCTTGAACAAAAAGGAGAGGGGATAGAGGATCACCTTGCCTCACCCCCCTTACAGTGGAAAACTCTTCCAGGTACCCCATTTAATAGAGCAGAAGAGGAACCAGAGGATAAAACTTCTCTTACCCAGGAGAGGAAAAGCTCAGGGTACCCCTTAGCTCTCATAATTTGAATAATGGCATCATGATCCAAAGTATCAAAAGCCTTTTCAAAGTCAATTTTGAGAATCACAATTTTCCTCTTGGATTGATGGCATTGATGAATAAATTCAAAAGACCAGGCAAGGCAATCTTGGATGGTTCTGTCTTTAATGAACCCATATTGATTAGCATGAATAGTCTTTTTAATGAACCCCTGCAATCTATTAGCAGCCAACTTGGTAAGGAGTTTAAGGATAGTGTTGGTTAGAGAGATGGGTCTGAAGTCACTGATGGATTCAGGGTTCTGCCCTTTGGGAACCAAGGTAATGGAGGAACCATTAATATTGTGAAGAGAAGCCTTCCCCGAATGAAAATCATGACAAAGATTAATGAAATCATCCTTCACAATGTGCCAACATTTTTTGAGGAAAAGTCCATTAAAACCATCAGGTCAAAGGGCTCTATTAATCTTCATGAATTTAATAATATTATCAATTTCCTCAATAGAAAAAGGAGCAACCAGAGGATCCATTATACTAGAATCTTCCACAGGATGAAGAATGGAGTTGAGATCAAAAGGAGAGGCAGTAGGTATACACATTCCCATCCTTCTCTTGAAACTTAACCAAAAAGCATTAGCCTTATCATGGTGTTGCACAAGTGTATCACCATTCTCATCCTTGATAGAGGAAATGACATTGTTCCTAAACCATTTAGTAGCCTTAGAGTGAAAAAATTTGGTGTTTTTGCCCCCAAGCTTGAACCATCTTATGGTACACCTAGATTTCCAATAATTAGACTGAATGAGAAGGATTTTTTTCAGGTGTAATTTAACCATGTTTCTGAAGTTGAACTCTGGGGAACTCAAGTCCCTTTCCTCTTCAAGTTGATCCAGGAGAAGTATCACATGGTTGCATTTATCAATGATGGTCTTTATATGTGAGATGTTCTTCCCCCATCTTTTCAATTCAAACCTCAGACTTTTAAGTTTAGCAGTAATTATTGCGGCAGAAGAGAAAGCTTTAACAGGTCCTTTCCAAACCTTTCCCACAAGATCAAGGAACCCAGGCTGCTGAATCCAATGATTCTCAAACCTAAAGATTTTTGTCTTTCGGATTTTTGTAGCAATTGACACAACACAAGGCACATGGTCAGAGGTTGATTTACCTAGGGGGTGAACCATGGTGTTGGGGTAGCTAAGAGTCCATTTACAACTAGTGAGAAACCAGTCCAATTGTTCCAGAATTGGCTGAGATTGCATATTGGACCAGGTGAAAGCCCTGCCTTTGAGAGAAAGTTCCATGAGCCCTAGATAACTAATAATCTCATTAAAGACAAAGATATCATTCATATCATCCCCCTCCTTGTTCCTGTTTTCCACAGATCTCATGAAGTTAAAATCCCCCAAAAGAAGCCAGTTCTCATGCGGAGGGATGTCAAGATTATGTAACAATTGAACAAAAAATTCCCTCTCCAAGCCCTGACAAGGACCATAAACATTAACCAGAGTCTAGGATTTATTGGAGTGTCTAGAGGTAAAACAAACTCTAATAGCAGATCTATGAATTTCCAGGAGATGCCCCTCAAAATTGCACTATTCCACGGAACAATCAAACCCCAGAGGCACCCACAGAAGGAGAAAAGACAAATCTTTCAAATCTTTTGGGGCAAAAACATCTGATAAAAGAGTGATCAAAACTTTCACACTTAGTTTCTTGCAGGAAAACTATAGCATAGTTACTTTCATCAATTTTATTATAAACTACCATACTTTTGTGTTTGTCATTCAATCCTCTAATATTCCAGTCCAACACAAGCCAATCAAAAAGCCATTGGGGTGAACTATCCATTGAGAGACATGAAAACGGAGTATTATGGGAGGAGCAAAGCAAGACCCATAAGTAACCAGATATACCCAAATATCATATAGCAAGGTAGCAAGCATAGATCCGACATATTACATAGTCTCTTGATAAGCAAACACACCAATAACAGGACAGGGTTCAGTATAGTGACAGATAAAAGATAGTGCAGGTCCCAACAAGTGACCAGGAGAACATAAAAAGGAAAATTAATCATTAAGCCTTGGAGGGTTTTGCAGCATCCGGATTAGCCATAAGCTTCTCCATAGTGAGGTCTTCCTCAGGCATCTCCAGCTCAGCACCAACCTTCTGTAGTGTTTTGATTGGAGTAAAGGGAGTGACTTGATCCTTGGACCTGGGCTTCTTCTTTGGAGTAGGCTTGTCCCTCATTGGCTCCAACCTGTGCCCATCTCTGAGGGCAGACAGCCTAGTGCTCCTCCTAACTTCAGCTTTAGAAGAAGGTCCCACTTTCTTGGATCTGCCTTTCCTTTTATTGCACTGTGAGCTCTGACCAATAGTGGGATCAAGTACAATAGCTGCAGATTCAGACTGTGAACCATCATTTTCCAACATAGAGGAGCCTAACCCTTGGGGAGCCAACTGAACCACACTATCAATGACAACCTTGAACAAAGTGAAAGGAAAAGTGGGCTCAGTGTAAGGAACAATTGCAAGAGATTGGTCAGCAGCCAAGTCAGCCCCAGGATTGCCAATAAAGAGAGGAGCCATCTCCCCCTCCACAGGGTCATCAGTGATATCTTCAATGAGAATCAGCTCAACACTTCCAGCATTCTGTTGAACAAATATCTCTTGCATAGGACCAGCTCCAGGAATCACCTGAACAGAGGAAGAAGAACTGGCAGAGAACTGAAAGGAGACAGTGGATTGAGGTTGTTGAGGATGAGCATGTAAATTCTACAGGGGTGGGGCACCCCAGCCAGGAGCCACATCATGAACCACATTGTCAGCAGCCTATTCATTATGCCAAGCACCCTAGTTCCCATGATCAGTAGGTGGACCCCAGTTGTCAGCAGGAGGGACCAAATTGTTAGGGAGAGGGATAGGGCCAACCATGAACTGAGGGTGTGGGTTCCCATTAGCAGGTTCAGGTGACTCATCGCCAGGTAGCATATCAGCAGGATCACTTGTAAGTATATAGACCGGCACACTCTAGGAAACAACCGTGCCCCCATACCTCTGCGGTTCCCTGATGACAATGGACCTAGGCACATCGCTTGTTCCCCCATACGCACAGCGGATAAGAGTACGCGCATGCGTGGGATCATCCCGGATCCATCCACACATTTTACCAAATTTGGCGACCACTTCACGAAGGAACTCCTCGTTTCTGTAATTCATGTGCAGATTCAGCAGCATGATCCAACTGAGCCTAGTGTGAACAGTTGCATGAAAGTTCTCACCCTCATCATGCCTAACAAAAGTCAGAACTCTACCCTGTCCCAGATGGTGTTCAGGCTGTGCAACAAGCAGATCTCTAACCGCACTATCAGCCATGCAGAAAAGCCCCAAACCGACACCACTTTCAGCGAAATTTTGAACTTGTAACTGCAGAGTCTGTTCAATGTGATCATGTACCTGGTTAAGCACATTGTCAATGTCCTCTGCATCCGGGCACGGATTTACTTGCGCAATGGCCCAGGATTCATGTCGACGCGGCAGAGCAACCGCCGCTGTGACATACATGTGTGGAGGACATTCATCAGCGCCCCAAGGCTCCAGAATCTCGAAGCCAGCCGGAGTGAAGCGGTGCAGATTGACCACAAAGTTTGTCATGGTGGTGGGCAGGAGGGAGGAAGGCGGAGAATCGAAGGAGGCAGGGGATGGCAATTGTTCTTGGTCTGGTGGAAGGAAATCAGAGGAAGCGGTAGCGGTCAGGCAAATTTCCTTAGAGGCGCGTGGAACGAGGGTGTTGGGGTAGGGAATATTTTTTACCACCCATCGCATTGAAGACGCTCACTTCGCCTTAAGGCAGTTCGATTTTTCGTGACCATAACAGAAACAGAATTTGCAGCGAAACGTGTCCGTGCAGACATTTGTTATGTGCGACATACTTAGGCAACGATCACAAATCCAGACACGATCGGCCATATCCTCAATCATGGCGACAAAATCGGGATCGTTCTCAGGAAAATTAATTGGGCCCGAGGAAACCGGGCTAGATTGATGGGCCGAAACTACAGCCTTTGAATTTGAAATTGGAGCTCCTTCGACCTGGACCTGCCCGTGACCAACACCTGAAACCGGTAAGTTCAGTTTACCAATCTGAAGCTTGACTGAATTTGAGGGAAGAGCCTGAGGGAAAACCAACCCAGCTTTTTTGCGAATTTGAGGGCAATCATAACCAACATCAAGAGCAGTGGTGGCCTCTTCAACAGTAGCAGGATATTCATAACCAGAGCAAGCATCATAAGTTTGAAACATTGCAAAAGAAAGCTTTCTTTTTGCTCGAAAGGAAGAATTGTTAACCTTGATAGATGGCCTACAAGGTTTAATCCTAAGAGCACAGAGGGCTTTGTCAGTTCTTCTTTTGTAAGGACTGAGAAGAATCCATTCTTCCTTGCATTCAGATTGGCATTCTGAAATTCTCTCATCCAAAGTGGTCCACCATTGTGCCAGAGATTGAAATAACATTTAAAGGCATCACAAGAGACTGATCTGAGCCTATAAACCATGAAACCCACAGCCCTAGACGATACAGAGAACCTGGAAACTCTGTCAGAAAGTTGCAGGACATGGAGATCATCACAAATCCCTCCAATGCAGGACTCAAGAGCCAGGCTAACTGAATCAGAGTTAAGATTAAAATTGGATCGCCCAAATGAAACCACCATCAGAAAATGATTAGCCTTTCCTAGAGGATGAACCGTGGATCTAAAGGAACGTTTGACCTCAGTCTTGATGGAGCTACCCAAAGAGACTAGACTAGAGCAAGGGATAAATGTGACAAAAAAATGGGCGCTGTGCCAACTTTAGTTAGAAATGAGGACATCGAAGCAAACGGGCTAGAATTGATAATTATTTTATCAACAAATTCACCCTTTGGTCTAAAGGCTTCATTAATTTGTTTTATAGGTTGCGAAGGATGCTGAGAAGGAAGCAGGCGTCTTCAAGGGAGATGTCCTTGTAGCGGTTTTGGGCCCAGAGCACCATGGTCGCACGAGGGGGGTAAGTTCCATTGCCCCGTGGAAAACAGGACACGATTGGAAGTTGGAGGACAAGCGTTCTTGCAAAAAAGCTAAGAAGGAGCTTTATGAAAAAGAGATGTGAGAAAAAATGAAAGCTGAAATACTTATAGAGTTAAGAATGGAATTGGAGTTGACAGGTCATCCCATTCCACCATCTCTTAACCTGTAGCCTCCTCCAGTTTTGAGCAATTGTGCTTCTTCCCAACTCTTCATTGGTTATGGTACAGACGCTAGTACGGATGCTAACGTGATCAACTGTCCTTGTGATCACATAGAGGTAATTAAACCCATTGATAATGCAAGGCATGTATTACATCAAATGAATTATGCATTGTCATATGTCATGCTCATTGACCTAATACTTCTTTGTAGGTAGCCACCATCTGCCAGCTACGATCAAGGAAAGTCGGCTTGGATCGACCCTAGCCGGCTGCCTGGGTGCTAGTGCATCCACCAACCAAAGGGCGGAAGGTACACAACTGTCCTCTTCGCGATGGTTTTGCCAGGGTCAACATTGATGATGTCCAACAGGGGTGCAATGAGATTGCTTTACCGGTCCCTCCCAATGAAGAAATCATGACTCTGATTGAGGCGAAGGGCACTTTCGTCCAGTGGCCAAAGAAAGATATCCTTCTTGAAATGCTAACTATCCTGGCCTCGACACACCTATCACCGACAACACTGACTCCCAACATCAAGGAAGCACTGTTTTTCAAGATGATGATGATCATTTAGAAACCGAAGCAATCGGTACCCCGCCCAAGAGTGTGCCTACCAAGACCTCAATCAGTGTTGTTGTGCCAGCTCCAACAAATATGGTGCACTCCTCACAAGAAGCTCCACCCCTAGAAAAGAAGTTGCCCCCAATACGCCGTTGCCCGGCCCCCAGAATATGCCCCCTCCAAATATGCCGCCCCACCGGAATGTGCCGCTCCCCCAGTATATTATATCATAAACAGTACGGGCTACTGTTGATACCCCCGCTAGTGTGCCCAAGGCTAAAGAAACTGAAGAGGCTGCCCCCACCAGTGTGGCCACCAAGACCAAGGTTGACATGCCAATTACTCCAACGAATAAGGCGTTGCTGTCACAAGTGCCCCTATAGCCCCAAAGATAGCATAGAAACTAGTGTCTGCATCTGTCGTAAAAGACACCATGCCTATTTTGGCTACCAAGGGGGTGCCACCAGCTCCATCTAGGATCACGCGCTCAAATGTGCATTCCAAGCCCATAGGGAATCCTCGAGCTCCTGTGAAAACCAAAGCTGCCACGAGCAAGGCCAAAAATAATGCCAGAACTTCTACAAAAAATGCGAAGACCAAGAAGCATTCACAGGCTAATCATACTGATGTGGACCTCAGTCAAATGGACACCCAGCAGTTGCATTCATTCTTTGAGGGGGCGGTAAGGTGGGGAGGCCTAGATACATGACATGTTTTATAATCCTGGGGGAAAACTAATAAAAGGTGGTTTTAGTAATATTGAGGCTGAGTTTGGCAAATACATTGCATTGTTGCACAAGCACTATGTGGATAATTTAAAGAAGCCAAAGAGCATGCAAGAAATTAGAATATTCGGTCGCTTACCTATTGAAACCTTTCACCATCATGACAGCATGAGTGATGGTTCCTATTTCCCCGTGACGTGGAAGTACTTGTACCTGGCTATGAATATGGACAGCTTCGATATCTTCACAATGAGATGCGTACAATTGTGAGTATTTAACAATCAATGTGTCAGTATATATCTATGCATGCATGGTTCTAGCTACCAGCTATCTATAGAGTTTTAAAATTGTTCATATATATGTGTGTTTGCATGTAGGTTATTTTTTGTGAGAGCCAGGACCTATAAGCATAAAATATTGTTCGTCGACCCCGCTATTTCTTCGCAAGCGTGCATGGACATTAACGAAAGGAATGTCGAGGATTAAATCATCAACATGTTGGAGAAGAGCAAAGATCAGGAACTAATTCTATTGCCTTTTCATAAAGAGTAAGCTAGCTTAATTACTATTACATCCTCGTTTACGAATTTGAGTGATTTCACCCAACTAATAATTGGTTCAACTTTTAGTTTTCACTGGATTCTTCTCGCTATCTCACTTCTGGATGGCCATGTCCATTATCTCGATCCTTATGGTAATAAAAATAATGCAAATTATGATGATGTATAGAGGCTTATTAATAGGTGATTTAACACTTTCATCTGCATAATAAAAGTGATATACATCCTGGTTTCATAATGATATACTTTTTTTTCTTCCTGCTTTTAGATCATCTAAAGTAGTTCATTCGAAAGAAGGAAATGCAAGGAAGAACTACAAAGAGCTAGTCCATCACATGGGTGAACCGGTTAGTTTCTACCATCACTTGTACACATATATATGCATGCATGTTAAATATATTGTCTGGGTAATATGGTTATTTCCACATATGCTCTGTTTTAGTGTCACCAGCAGCCTCCATCGATGCATCTTTGCGGCTACTATGTTTTCCATCATATGAGCATCATGGTTCGGGGATACCCCTGGGTAGGGTAACACCAGGGTATAAGGGCTGAGTTAGCCGGGGTACGATGCGATCAAAGCAAGTTCTAACCGGTCACCTCAAGGCAGGCCAAATCACGGTGTGACCGGCCCATGGAGCATCTCCTTGACTATGGTCCGGCTCGCATAAGATATATGCAGGCCATGTCTATCTATTTTGTAGGTGACTTGGTAAGCCGGATTAGCTATATGCTAGCACAATTATCCTGGCTTACAAGAGAAGGAATCCCCCGCTGGTCAAAAGGTGGCTTTATTAGCTGAGCATGAGCAAAGTAAAGTAAAGAAGAGGACCAGCGGGTCAGGGGCGACCAAGGTGACTCGGGCAAAGCCGGATGACAGTAGCCCGTGTCTGGTGACGCCGAAAGACAAGGATGACGCTGTGGATTACGTCCAAAGCCTGGACGAGCCGTTAAAGAGAATAAAGAAGCATCTGCTTTAGGAAAGGAGCATATTCATAGAATATGCTGCCACCTGTGCCCTAGAATTGTAACCCGGGCTCCCCTATATAAGGAGCACCGGGGCCTCCATAGAAGGGGATCGCTCATTTTCTCTGTCTAAGGTAGAACTCTAGGGCTAGTAGGTAGGGAGTAAGAGACATCGTCTCCTTCTTGCTGAGGGCCTCACGAGCACTTGTAAACACCATTGATAGAGAGAATACAAGAACTTCTGCGCGTGGAATCACCATGTTCTCCCTCCCTGGATTCCCCTAGCACTCATTGGCCCCATCTTTAGCCTATCCATGGCATCTGTCGTGCCACCACCACGACAGTTGGAGCCCATCTTGGGGCTAGAGGTGCCAGCAGGGGTGAAAATTTAGATGAGAAACTTCTCCAGCACCGGCGAGCGTGTCATCTCAGGCTTGGTTCAGCGCTTTGGAGCACTGGATTACGTCAGTGATAATGCAGGAAGCTTCGGCAGGAACCCTCCACCGCGCAACAGCGTCTTCATCAAGCTTGGCGGGCACAAGATCTACGTCAGCATGGACGAGTCCTGCGTTCATCCGCGGCACATCATCGAGGGAGGCGAGCCACCTCTTAGCGCAGCTCGTGGAGTGCGTATCACTCGCCCCACTAGCAGTGTTGAGGTCCTGATGACCGTGCCAGACACGGAACCGAGCAAGGGTCCGACGCCAGAGCCAGAGGTAACACCAAAACAGACCAGGTCTAGGTTTCCTCCGCTAGAAAGGCCAGAGAATGTGCTCCAGCAAGCAATAGATAGCCTAGCAACGCCAATAGCACATGTCGTAGATCCGGCTCAAGCACAGGCTGAGTTAGAGGAAACTAGGCGGAAAATGTTAGTTGGGGCAAAGAAGGTAGCAGAGCTACATCAGTCTTTGAACATCACCTTGAGGGAATATGCTAAGGCAAACCGCATAGATGGAGTGAAAATCCAGGGCAGGAACCTGATCACTGAGATTGACAAGGAGTACGAGCCTAGGCCGGGTCAGACCGCCATGATAATAACAGGAGGGTTGGATCGGTACAGTACCCCGGCAAAGAACCTCAGGGCAGCAAATGTGGCCACGTCCGAGTTAGAAGGTTTAACCGGAGAGGCCCGGCAGAGGCAGCAAGAGAGGGTAAACCACTTGTTGAGAGTTGCTTGCCAGCAAAATGAAGAAATAAACAAGGAAAAGCCGGCGCCACCAGGATACTCACAGGTGGTGCATTCGGCCAAAAATAACCCGGCAAGATCCAGAGGAGCCGTGTCATCTCCGGGTCATAATCCCAGGAGAAGAGATAGTGGACTCCGGAAGAAGAGGCAAACACATGGTTCCTTATGACACGGTAAGGACTGGAAAAGGCAAAGCAGTGCAAGTTGATGAAGATCGGCACAGTACCAGCCGAGGTGTGGCCGCCCGAGGTAACCGTGAACAAGGCAATGACGGTCAAAGAAATGCTGCCAACGGTAATGCCGGACAGCGTGATCTCGTGGGAACAGGGCAAAATTTACCTCGGACACAGCAGCAGCGCGCACCTCGACAAGAGGGGAGCGTGGGACAAGCAGCAGCACAACAAAATGCTCGTCCGGATCAAGAAAGATACAATGATGGTTATTCGGCTATGGTCAATGACGGATACCCCAGACCGGATCACCACATAATGCGGTCAAGGCTAGGAAGCAGGAACTTGCAGCCAGATGATCCAAGGCTGAAATTGGATGGGATTTGTAGGTCAGAGAAAATTGAGATACAAGGTCCACCGGGTCCAGCAAGCTTTGGGCCCCGGATCATGAACGAGCCACCAGTGCCGAACTTTCAGCTAGCCAGAGGAACCCGAACTTATGATGGTAGTACTAGGCCAGAGGATTGGCTGATTGACTACGCCACAGCGGTCATGATCGCAATAGGAAATTTGAGATGGGTGGTAAGGTATGTGCCATAGATGCTGGAAGGACCAGCGCAAGTTTGGCTGAACAATTTGACACTAGAGAGTGTCAATTGTTGGTTGGATTTCCAGGAGCTGTTCGTTAGTAACTTCTCAAGCACGTACAAGAGACCCAATAGGCCGCAGACTCTTGCGTTATGCCGATAGAGACCGAATGAGCCAGATAGAGATTTCCTAACTCGGTGGTGCAATGTGCGAAACTCGTGCGAAGGAGTAATTGAATCACAAGCTATTGCGTGGTTCGCTCAGGGATGCAGATATGGAAGTATGTTGTGGCAGAGGTTACAGCGAGATATGCCAACTACCTTGGCTGAGACGATCCGGATCACGGATTCGTATGCCTTGGGAGATCCAACGCAACCCCGGCTAATGTCGAGCGAGGCAAACGAGGAGTATTACGGCCGAGATGGCTCTGGATCATCAAGGAGGAATGATTTTTGAGGAAAGAGAAGGGATGAACATCCGGATTACTGGTATGACTCGCAACAGGTTGCAGCAGTAGACCGGGATCATTCCAATGTCGGAGCCAGCCAACGCCAAAAAACTGGAGGGCAAAACTGGCAGCAGAAAAATGAGGGGAAAAAACCTTGGACCCCGGAGCAGAAGAAGCAATGGCAAGAACGAAAGGATAGGCCGAGGTATACGTTTGAGTCCATGCTGGATCAACCTTGCAAGTTCCATATGCCAAGCCCGAATAGCCCGGCGAATCATACAACCCGGCAATGTGAATGGATGAGGAAGTTAGAACAGGGAAGTTCGGGGAATGCTCAGGCACCTCAGAACGAAGCACCTAGAAATGAAGCACCACGGCCACCATTATTGACAGGGGGAAATGGACAGCAACTGATGCTACCGCCACCTCCTCCGTGGTATGAAAATCTAGAAAGAAGGGATGCGGTACATCAAGTGGGCAATAGCCAGCAACAAGGTCAAGGTTACAACGAGAACGAAGGACGAAATGAGTACAGGGAACATCATCAAAGTTACTGTGTGTTCACCACGGAAGATAATGACCGGAAAAGCTTGCAGCGCCGGCATATGGAGGTGAATGCAGTAATGCCAACAGTGGTGAGGTATATGCCTTGGGCCGATCAAGAGATTACATGGAGTGTCAAGGATCACCCAAAGATCATGCCAAGCCCGGGAACCTATGGACTGGTCCTGGATCCGACGTTCATCGGGCCGAATCTCAATGTAAGGTTTTCCAAGGTACTGATTGACAATGGCAGCAGTATCAACATTATGTACAAGGATACCATGCACAAGTTGGGAACAATAGAGAACATGTTGCAAGCAACGAGGACCACCTTTCATGACATTGTACCGGGTATCTCCTGTGAGCCAATTGGTAAAGTCCGGGTTGACGTGTTATTCGGCACAAGAGACAATTGCCGTACTGAGAACTTGGAATTCGAAGTGGTGAATCTGGAGAGCGCTTATCACGCATTACTTGGCAGACCAGCTCTAAACAAATTCATGGCAACAACCCACATCAGCTACCTTAAGATGAAGTTGCCTGGGCTAAGGGGCGTGATAACTGTATCAGGGGACTTCTGGCGTTCGATCGAGTGCGCCTTAGCCGGATCAAATTTATCCGAGTCACTCGTGATAGCTCAATAAAAAAGGAAGATACTGGAAGTGGCAGCGTTGGCTCAATCCGCACAGCAACATATGCCGGCTCTGACCAACCTGCACGGGAGTGTATCATTCCAAGCAACTAAGGACACGAAGAAAATGCCAATCGATGATCAGTTCCCAGAGCACACAGTGACCATTGGTGCCGGGTTAAGAAGCAAATAGGAAAGCGAGCTCGTCAACTTCTTCCGTGAGAATCGGGATATCTTTGCTTGGTCTACTCAGGATCTGCAAGGTGTACCGAGGGAGTTGGCTGAGCACTCATTGAACATGAGACCCGGGGCTAAGCCAGTGAAGCAACCACTCCGGCGGTTCGCCGAAGATAGAAGGAAATTCATTGGAGACAAGATATCTAGGCTCCTAGCAGCCGGATTTATCATGGAAGTACTCTATCTAGATTGGCTCTCTAATCCGGTGCTGGTGGAGAAAAAGAAAGATGATCCGAACGTAGTTGTGGTATGGCGCATGTGCATTGATTACACGAACTTGAATAAGGAGTGTCCCAAAGATCCATTTCCACTCCCTAGAATAGATCAAGTCATAGACTCAACGGCCGGATGTGAGCTACTGTCATTCATTGATGCGTATTCTGGTTTCCTCTAGATACCCCTGAATCCGGATGATCAAATAAAGACTGCGTTTATTACCCCGTACAGGGCTTATTGCTATCGCACTATGTCATTTGGGTTACGTAATGCAGGAGCAACGTACCAGCGATGCATGCAAAAATGCTTACATGGTCAGATAGGTCGGAATGTGCAAGTCTATGTGGATGATGTGGTAATAAAAACCAAGGAAAGCAATACGCTCCTTGATGATATCCGGCAGACATTCGCGAACTTGAGAAGGTTCCGAATGAAGCTGAACCCGAAGAAGTGTACCTTTGGCGTACCCGCCGAAAAGTTACTCGGTTTTTTGGTGTCTAGCCGTGGCATTGAAGCTAACCCGATGAAAATCTGGGCCACAGAAAGAATGGAACTGCCAATATGTCTTAACGATGTGTAGAAGTTCACTGGTTGCTGGCATCATTAAGTTGGTTCGTGTGTCGGTTGGGAGAGAAGGCCTTGCCCCTCTACCAGCTAGTGAAAAAGGCAGACAAGTTTACATGGACGCCACGGGAGGATCTTGCATTTCGAGAGTTGAAAAAGATGGTATCTACCGCACCAATCCTAGCTGCACCACTACCTAAGGAGCCAATGTTGCTCTACGTCGCCGCGACCAACCGAGTCATAAGTGCGGTAATCGTAGTGGAGCGTGAAGAGAAAGGAAAGTCCGTGCAAAGGCCGGTGTACTACCTGAGCGAGGTATTGTTAGCCTCGAAACAGAACTATCCTCACTATCAGAAGATGGTGTACGGTGTATATATGTCGGCCAAGAAACTCAAACACTATTTTGAGGAACACCCCATCAAGGTGATATGTGAGGCACCCATTTCGGAAATCATGAGTAACAAAGACGCAAGCGGTCGGATAGCAAAGTGGGCAATTGAGTTAGCTCCCTATGCACCACAATTTGACAGAAGGGATGCGATCAAGTCACAAGCCATGGCGGATTTCTTTGTGGACTGGGCTGAAATGCAATACGAGCCACCCTTGCCAGACTCCAATTATTGGCAAATGCACTTTGATGGATCGAAACTGAAAGATGGGTTGGGCACCGTAGTAGTGCTTACCTCGCCCAAGAAGGGTCAATTGAAATATGTTCTTCAAATCCACTTCAGTGCCTCGAATAATGTGGCGGAGTACGAAGCATTGGTGCATGGACTCAAAGTGGCGAAAGAAATAGGGATCCGTCGAATACAATGCTTTGGAGATTCTGATTTCTTGGTGCAGCAAGTATCTGGAAATTGGGATGCCTTGGATGCTAACATGGCCCTGTACAGGTTCCATGTTCAAAAGATAAGTGGGTTTTTTCAGGGATGTGAGTTCCATCACATACCCCGGATTGAAAACGAGGCGGCAGATACGCTGTCCAAGTTAGGCTCGTCCCGGCAGCCAATCCAGCCAAATGTTGCCTTAGAGCACCTCAGAAAACCAGCCATCACGCCCTCACCCGAATCAGATTCCATTTACATCCCGGCGCTCTCCGGATCAGGAGCTGCACCTATGGAGATAGAGTGGGGGAGCACCTCAGCAAACCCGGGGACTGCTTCAGAAGACTCGAGGACTGACTCGGTAAACCTAGGGACTGTTCAGTCTAATCCGACGGGAGTTATGTCGGTGGATGCAATGGAAGTTGATGAGGAACCATTGATGGCCCAAATATATCGAGCTCGTTGGGGAACCCCAAGAGGAAGGTATGATGAGCACAACAGCAAGTTTTCCCTCAGTAAGAAACCAAGGTTATCAATCCAGTAGGAGCAAGGAAACACCCCAAAGGTGTAGCTAGATGAACATTGGCAGAGCGCACTACCGGTGCCAGCAGCAACGTGGAGACCTGCACAACACTACCAGGGAACTTTGCCCCCAACTTGCGATGAGGTTGTCAATCTCACCAGTTTACCTGAAAACAAAGGATTAAACGCATTGAATGGAAGGAAGTAATAGTTTGTAGAAAGTAAACACAAAGCAGTAAACAATTTGTAGATTGAATGTAAAATAAAGGACTGGGGTCCATAGTTCACTAGAGGTGGCTCTCCTTAAGATAGATAACATGTTGGGTGAACAAATTACAGTGGGGCAATTGAAAAACATCGAGGAAGCATACAAGCATATACTAATCATCTTGACTCCTTTGAGACTTGATTGGGCATTACAACATTATATATAGACCGCCATCCAATTGCATCTATGACTAATAATCCACCTTCAGGTTATCATCCGAACCCCCTCCAGTATTAAGTTGCAAGAAACAGATTATTGCTTTACGAATTGCGTGTAAATTAAACAATACGATTGTTCTATGAACAAATGATTGTTGTTTTCTCCGTAGTAGCAACAACACATCTAGTACCTTAGAAATTTCTGTCACTTCCCCAGATTACCAGAGGCATGAACCCACTATCGAGCATAAATACTAACTCTTGGAGTTGCTAGCATCTACTTGGCCAAGATAGCTACTAACAACGGAAAGCATGCAAGATCACAAATAACAAAGACATGATAGAATCAATAATCAATCTGAAATAGCATCTCAGTATCCATCGGATCCCCGCAAACACAACATGTATGGATTACAAATAGATGATCTTGATCATGAACGGAGCTCACAAGATCTAGACATGAAAGCACAATGGAGGAGCACCAGCCATCTAGCTACTACATGGACCCATAGTCCAGAGATGAACTACTCACGCATCACACCGGAGGCTTGCATGATGATGAAGAAGGCCTCTAGGGTGAATTCCCCTCTCCGGCAGGGTGCCAGGAAGAGCTTCAGATCCCTCCCGATCTAGGGATGGAGATGACGTGACTCTGCACTCTTTCGTGGATTTTTTGATCGGGTACTTAGGGTTTTGGTATCGGAGGCAATATATAGGCGGAAGGAGAGGCCGAGGGGGTGCTGGGGTCGGCCAGTCCACCCCCTAGCACGGGCCAGGCCTGGCCGCGTGGCCAGGTGGTGTGGCCAGGCCCCAGCCCTTCTCCGTCTCGTATTCTGGCTCCAGATGTCTTGCGGTAAAATAGCGACATTGGCTTTTGTCCTGTCCAATTCCGAGAACATTCATTTTCTGACTTCCTGGAACCAAAAACAGGAGAAAACAAGCAGCTGGCACTGTGGCTCTTGTTAATAGGTTAGTCCAAGAAATCATATGAAAAGTACTCCAAAGTGAGGACAAAACATAAGAAACTAGATAAAACCAAGCATGGAACATCAAAAATTATAGATACATTTGCAATGTATCAACATCCCCAAGCTTAACTCCTGCTCGTCCTTGAGTAGGTAAGTGATAAAAAGAAAGAATAATTTTTGAGGTGACATGCACCATCATAAACTTGATCAAAGTATTTGTAAAATATTCAAAGCTAGGATCATAGTACTTCAATCATAACATGAAAGACAAGGTTCTAGCAATAAGACAAAGCAACTATGATGCAACATGAAAAGGCATAAACAAAAGATTCATGAATAACAATCTTTGCAAGACGTTTGTTTGTTTCACATAAAGAAAACATAGCATAATAGTATTCAGCTTGTCCCTCATAGAGTAGCAAATATAAATGCATAGGACACCTTCAAAGTTCATAAGAGTGACTAGATACAAATAGTTTAAAACAAGTAATATCAAGGTATGCATCAATGAACTAGTCTTGGGACAATGCACATAGAACTAAGATTGGCCACTATGCTCTCAAAGTAGGTGCATAAAGGTAGAAGGTGGAGACTCAATATATAAGTGGAAGAAAGCCCTTCATAAAAGGAAGTAGGGATTCAAGTCTCATAAAGAGCTTCCAAAAATTATGGTACTTATAGCTTTCAGCTCTCATTGCCCCTGTCATAAGCATCTTGAAGGTGATGAAGGTTAAAGTGACACAACTAAGAGGATATGCTTGACAAGTTATAAACCGAAATCTCATGCCCCTTACTTACGAAGACCGAACCTCATGCTACTCAACTTTAGTCACAAGTAAGCTCTTGTCATTGTAAGTACATATGTATCATAAAGAACCACCAACGGGGTACCCCTTGCACATGATACAGGAGCTATCCCATAATCAAAATGATAAGGCAAGTAGACAATGAGCATCTCAGTGATCTTTTTATTTGCTATTTGCATAGGTTTTTATTGAGGATGCTTCATAGAGTGCTCATTATGGTTATGCTGCAAGTTTCCACCATGATTAGGCATGGCTTAGGCTAGCAGCCCAGACGTTTCTCTAACACACATACAAACTCTATGATCTTACAAGTTCCACTTTTATTTCACACCGCCGGGATCCATAAGCAAAAGAACATGATATCAACTGGGTACAAAGTACAGGTGCAATGTTGAAAGTGTTCCCCATGATACATGGTTCTGCTAATTTCGACTTATAAAGCACAAGCATATACGCAACAAAGAAGGACCCAATGGTTCAGGTTTATTAAATGCAAAAAAGTAAAGTGTGCCATCAAGTTCGTGAGAGCTTTAATCACTAGTTTTCTCATAACAAGTTTAATTTGGAAGATAGACAAAACATGAATATACTTGGAATAGCATATGCTAGTAGGTAGGTATGGTGGACTTTTTGGAATAACTTGGTTTAAGGAGTTGGATGCATGAGTGGAAGTCATACTTGGTTGCGGAGGCTAGCAAAAGAATGGGAGCGACAAACTAAGAGAGCAATAATGGCCATAATCATGCAGAGCGACAAAACATCATTGATCAAAGCATAAAGTGATACTACAAGTTGAAAACTAAAGGATCATAAAGTCTATGGTGACTTGAGATAGTCATAACATGGTGTGAGCATGTGCCAAGTCAACCCATATAAAGCATCAAAGGAGAATACCACTATACTATGTTTTAATATGCTAAAACAACGCATGATTCATCCAAGGCACATTAAGCAATCTCAATTGTTTATAAAAATTCATGCTACAGCAAAGAATACTAAGCATAAAGCAAAAACAATATCAAGCATGGCATGAAAAAGCATAGGCCACAGTCAAAAACAAACTCTCTTTACCACTTAAGCATGAACTTTCCTACTCTTTTCCAAACCAAACCAAGCTATTTGAAAACTAATGTATGAAAGAGGGGGTCCAACCAACTTATTCAGCAAACTAAGAAAAAACCAAAACAAAAACAAAAAAGAAGACGCTCCAAGAACAACACAACTGTGCATGAAACAATAAAAATGAAGCGTTTGGAAGAAACCTAGGATTTTTATTGATGAAGAGGGGGATGCCTTGGGCATCCCCAAGCTTTGACGCTTGTACTTCTTGGATATTTCTTGGGGTGACACGTGTGGCATACCCAAGCTTAAGCTTTAGTCCATCCTTCATCTCATTACTCATTCCTTCCATACACCTAAAATTTTTCCTTCATACAAAACTTCACACAATCTTTATTAGCAATATTAGTGCACTCAAGATAATAAGTCTTTAGGTTCAGTTCTAACACCAATAAAACTTCCACTAAAACACTAGCTACTGTAGCACTTCCCTCATAAAGCTCAATTCCCCAAAAGAACTGAAAAAGGAACCAACAAGAAGCAAATGTAGAAAATGGTAGAAATCTGTCAAAACAGACCAACAAGTAAAGACGAATTTTTTCGAAGACCTTCTGTTGCTCAAATCAAAAAGTGTTGAACTAACGAAACTTATATAACAACCTGAGGCAGAAGCACAAAATTTCACGCCTCAAAAGGACGTTCAGAGATTTTACACGAATTTTTACGGTGAAGCACAGAAATCTGTTCCGGGACAGCAACTTTCCCAATCATTACTTCTCTCTCGTTAGAGGTTACTCTTGGCACAAAAAGCAAATAAAAAGGATAAGAAGAGTTTATTACTAAAGTAATAACTTCCAAGACTCATCTAAAACTTTTGGGTTATCTCCCAATAAGTACTTTTTTAATGCCTTTAAGTTAGGCATAAGAAGCAAGAAAAAGAATCAAGTGTTCTCAAATGAAGAAGCATTAAAGGCAAATTTTGTTTTCATATGAGAGGCAAAAGAAATATTCTCTCTCTTCTTAGGGAAGTGTTCTATACCTTTCTTGTGTGGTATTTGATATTTAATGGTGCCTTCTTTCATATCAATAATGGCACCAACAGTTCTAAGAAAAGGTCTTCCCAAAGTAATAGGACAAGAAGCATTGTATTCAACATCCAAAACGTAGAAATCAATAGGGACATAGGCATTGTTAACTATAATAAGAACATCATTAATTCTCCCCATGAGTTTCATTTTAGCATTATCATCAAGTGGGACATTCAAATAACAATCTTCAAGTGGTGGCAAATCAAGCATATCATAAATCCTTCTAGGCATAATAGAAACACTACTATCAAGATCACATAAAGCTTTGAAATCAAAGTCATTCACTTTCATATTAATGATGGGTTTCCAACCATCTTCTTGTTTTATAGGAATAGAAGCTTTATGTTTCATCTTTTCTTCTTTAATCTTTATGAGAGCATCAGTAATGTGTTTTGTAAAGGCCATGTTCATAGCACTAGCATTAGGACTTTTAGCAAGCTTTTGTAGGAACTTAATAACTTCAGAGATATTGCAACCATCAAGATCAAAATCAAAATTATCATCTAAAGTAGTAGAACTATTACTAGCCTTAACACTAGTGGTGGTGATAGTAGAAACACTAATGTTTCTAGCAATTTCATCTTCTCTTTCCCACTTAGCATGTAATTCACCTAATACTCTAACATTTTCATCAATTCTTACTTGTATGGCATTAGTAGCTGCAAAGGGATTATCATTAGTTTGAGGTTTAGCAGCCATTTTATTAATCAATGAGGATTGAGCTTCAGACAAAGATGATATATTCCTTTCAGCATTAGAAAGTTTCAATTGTAAAACTAGGAATTTCCCTATTTAGACTCTCAAGTTGATGGCTAATGTTCTTCAAAATGATAGATTGTTCCTCCATAGTTTTAGTAAATAGTTGATTTTGCTCATATTGCATTTGCATGAAGTTCTTAGTGGCTTTTTCAACTTCTAAAATTCTTCCTTCACTAGGTAATCCAGGTTTACCATTATAACCATAAGTATTATTAGGAGGGTAGGGCCTATAATTGTTGTTACCAAAATTATTCCTATAGGAATTGTTGCTAAAATTGTTATTTCTGATAAAGTTCACATCAACTTGCTCTTCTTGAGCAACCAAAGAGGCCAAAGGAACATTATTTGGATCAATATGGGCTTTCCCATTAACAAGCATAGACATAATAATATCAATCTTATCACTCAAGGAGGAGGTTTCCTCAACATAATTTACCTTCTTACCTTGTGGAGCTCTCTCAGTATGCCATTCAGAGTAGTTAACCATCATATTATCCAGAAGCTTTGTTACAGCACCCAAAGTAATGGTCATAAAGGTACCTCCAACAGCAGAATGCAATAGGTTCCTTGAAGAATAGTTCAATCCTGCATAAAAAGTTTGGATGATCATCCAAGCAGTCAGTCCATGAGTGGGACAATTCTTAACCAAAGATTTCATTCTTTCCCAAGTTTGAGCAACATGTTCATTATCAGATTGTTTAAACTTCATTATTTCACTTCTCATAGATATAATCTTAGCAGGAGGATAGTACTTTCCAATGAAAGCATCTTTGCATTTAGTCCAAGAATCAATACTATTCCTAGTTAAGGAATTCAACCACTCTTTGGCTTTTCCTCTCAAAGAGAAAGGAAACAATTTAAGCTTAATAATATCTCCATCTATATCCCTATGCTTTTGAATCTCACAAAGTTCAACAAAGTTATTTAGATGGGCAACAGCATCTTCATTACCAATACCAGAAAATTGTTCTCTCATAACAAGATTGAGTAAAGCAGGTGTTATATCAAAGAAAGTAGCTTCAAGGATAGGTGGAGCAATAGGTGTGCTCATAAAATCATTGTTGTTGGTGCTAGTGAAGTCACACAACTTAGTGTTTTCAAGAGTAGTCATTTTTTGTGTTTTTGATAAAGAAACAAGCAAACTAAGCAAAAGTAAACTAAGCAAAACAAAAATAACAAAGTAAAGAGATTGGTTATGAAGGACTCCCCTTGTGAAGATGTCCTTGACTCCCCGGCAACGGCGCCAGAAAAACTTGTTGATGGCCCAAATATATCGAGCTCGTTGGGGAACCCCAAGGGGAAGGTATGATAAGCGCAGCAGCAAGTTTTCTCCCAGTAAGAAACCAAGGTTATCAATCTAGTAGGAGCAAGGAAACACCCCAAAGGTGTAGCTAGCTAAATGTTGGCAGGGCGCACTACCGGTGCCAGCAGCAACGTGGAGACCTGCACAACACAACCACAGAACTTTGCCCCCAACTTGCGATGAGGTTGTCAATCTCACCGGTTTTGCTAAAAACAAAGGATTAAACATATCGAATGGAAGGAAGTAATAGTTTACAGAAAATAAACACAAAGCAGTAAACAGTTTGTAGATTGAATGTAAAAGAAAGGACCGGGGTCCATAGTTCACTAGAGGTGGATCCCCTTAAGATAGATAACATGTTGGGTGAACAAATTACAGTGGGGCAATTGACAAACATCGAGAAAGCATACAAGCATGTACTAATCATCTTGACTCCTTTGAGACTTGATTGGGCATTACAACATTATACATAGACCTCCATCCAACTGCATCTATGACTAATAATCCACCTTCAGGTTATCATCCGAACCCCCTCCAGTATTAAGTTGCAAGCAACATATTATTGCTTTATGAATTGCGTGTAGAGTAAACAATACTATTGTTGTATGAACAAAGGATTGTTGTTTTCTCCCTAGTAGCAACAGCACATCTAGTACCTTAGAAATTTCTGTCACTTCCCCAGATTACCAGAGGCATGAACCCACTATCGAGCATAAATACTAACTCTTGGAGTTACTAGCATCTACTTGGCCAAGATAGCTACTAACAACAGAAAGCATGCAAGATCACAAATAACAAATACATGATAGAATCATTAATAAATTTGAAATAGCATCTCAATATCCATCGGATCCCCGCAAATAGTTTGTATGGATTACAAATAGATGATCTTGATCATGAACGGAGCTCACAAGATCTAGACATGAAAGCACAAAGGAGGAGAACCAGCCATCTAGCTACTACATGGACCCGTAGTCCAGAGATGAACTACTCACGCATCACACCGAAGGCTTGCATGATGATGAAGAAGGCCTCCAGGGTGAATTCCCCTCTCCGGTAGGGTACCGGGAAGACCTTCAGATCCCTCCCGATCTAGGGATGGAGATGACGGCGGCTACAGACTCTTTCATGGATTTTTTGATTGGGTACGTAGGGTTTTGGTATCGAAGGTAATATATAGGCGAAAGGAGAGGCCGAGGGGGTGCTGGGGTCGGCCAGACCACCCCTTGGCACGGGTCAGGCCTGGCCGCGCGACCAGGTGGTGTGGCCAGGCCCTAGCCCTTCTCTGTCTCGTATTCTGGCTCTAGATGTCTTCTGGTAAAATAGCGACTTTGGCTTTTGTCCCGTCCAATTCCGAGAATATTCACTTCCTGACTGCCTGGAACCAAAAACAGCAGAAAACAAGCAGTGGCACTGTGGCTCTTGTTAATAGGTTAGTCCAAGAAATCATATGAAAAGTACTCCAAAGTGTGGACAAAACACAAGAAAGTAGATAAAACCAAGTATGGAACATCAAAAATTATAGATACATTTGCAATGTATCAACCATTTCCCGTCCGGACTGTGCCAACTTGGGCCAAGCCAATTTTCGATTTTCTGAAAGAGGGAATCTTGCCGAACGACGAAATAACTTCAAGGCAGATTCAGAGAAGGGCAAAGTCCTATACAATTATCAACGCCGAACTATACAAAAGGAGTGTGACAGTAGTACTGCAGAGGTGTGTTAACCCGGAGGAAGGACTTGACATACTCTGGGATATTCACCAAGGAGAATGTGGCCACCATGCCTCCTCAAGGGCCTTAGTAGCAAAAGCTTTTTCGGCATGGATTTCATTGGCCCAGTGCTTTGGAGCAAGCAGAGGACTTGGTGAGAAAATGCAATGGTTGTCAAAGATACGCCACGAAAACTCACCTACCAATGTCGGATCTGAAAACTGTCCCCATTACATGGCCATTCGCTGTATGGTGCCTAGATATGGTAGGACCATTTAAGCCGGCCAAAGGAGGGATGACCCATATTCTGGTCATGGTGGAAAAGTTCACCAAATGGATTGAAGTGAAACCAATCCGGAAATGTGATGGGGCAACAGCAGTAAAATTCCTCAAGGATATAATCTTAAGGTACGGCTATCCCCATAGCATCATAACTGATAATGGAACAAATTTCGCTGAAGGAGCATTTGCAAGATTCTGCCAAGAAAAGAAGATCTGGTTAGATATCGCCTCAGTCGCCCACCCCGCATCGAACGGGCAAGTGAAAAGATCCAACAGACTAGTATTGTCCGGGATAAAACCCCGGCTCATAGAGCCGCTGCAAAGATCAGCGGGGTGCTGGATAGAAGAACTACCAGTGGTACTGTGGAGTTTAAGAACAACTCCAAATCGATCAACAGGCTATACGCAATTCTTTCTGGTATATGGGGCAGAAGCTGTATTACCAGCCGACATAGAGCATGATTCGCCAAGAGTCACCCAATACACAGAAGCCGAAGTGTGCAAAGCCCAGCAAAATGATTTTGATATGCTGGAAGAAGCGAGAGAATTGGACTTGTACAGATCTGCCATATATCAGCAAAATATCCGACGCTATCATAGCTAGAAAGTAAACCCTCGAGTTTTCTGGGAAGGTGATTTGGTACTACGGCTAATACAGCGCACTGCTGGCATGCATAAGTTATCCCCTCCATGGGAAGGACCTTTCATTGTGAGCAAAGCCTTGCGCAATGACTCCTACTATCTTATTGATGCATAGCCCCAGGAAAAGAACAAGGCGGACAGGTCCGGAGAGGAGTCCAAACGACCGTGGAACGTAGCACTACTTCGTTCTTTCTACACCTAAGAGGTGAATGTATCCGAGCTATTCATATGTCGGTATGTATGTCGGCGATGAGATTATCAATAAAAACTTTGCCACCCCGAGCAGAGACTCGGGGACTGCTATAATACTTGTTTCATGTCTTCGTATTTATATGTCGGCTGGGTTAAGTAGCTTTTATCTTAGTTGGATTAGTAATGTGTAAGCATGAAAAACCTAACTCTTCGACTTTGCTGCTTTTCAACACGAGTTGGCTTCATGGAAAGCAAGAGAACAAGTTTGGAATGGCAAAGCACATGAAAAATGACTAAGGGAAAGAACTTAAGCGGGCCGACATTGGTTTTTGGCTAACCTCGGTTTATTTGTCACTAAAACATCAGATCATTTTGAGCTAATCTCAAGGTTTCATGTATTGTTAAGTCAATTTTTTGAACCTCGGACTCGTCAGTCGAAAAACCGAATCAAGGTAGACGCGAGTCGAGTCAAAAATTGAGGGAACAAGAAAATGAAACTCGGGGACTTCGCCCATGATAATCCGGCAATAAAACTTGGTTCAGAACATAAAATTGTAGCACAACCAAACCAGAGTATTTAAATACATCTATGCCCAGCATTCCGGGGATCTGATAAACATGGACAATGTTTTTAAGAAGTAGGAGTAGCAGGCAAATCATCCGTTGATGAAGAGGGTACTTCGGAGTGTGGGGCGGGCGCTAGCCTCGGCTTCATCCTCCGGGCTAACCTCGCTATCCTCTGGGTCTTCAGCCTCATCGCCTAGTTCGGGGTCCTCACTCTCACTCCCTTCCTCTTCAGCTCTAGAGACAACTTCTTCATCAACAACATCAAGATAACTCGGCCCCTCATTCCAAGCATGGCAGAAGGGGTACTGGATAAGCTTGTTGGCACAAGCTTTCTGGCGCACGATCCACTCCGGATCCTCGCACCACTTAGACCCGGTGTGCATGCGAGTGAGCAACGCCAGATCAATTCCTTCGTACCATGAGAGGGCAAATTTCAGAGCAATGTCGGCCCTAGCTCATGCGGCAGATTCGCGCCACAGATGCAGCTATGTGTCACACTCCATTAACTTGGCTATGAAAGCCGAGCCTTTCTTTGGAATGGTTTCACTGGGCCAGAGGCAGCTGAACATCCGTGTTTCCGCTGGGATAATATCCGCGCCATGATTCTTCACTACCTCAATACGAACGATGAGACTCGCCAGGAGATCCTCTGTAGTATAAGGGATTGGCTCGGCACCAGGGGTGGCAAGAATGCCATGCTGTTCGCGGGATTGGCGTACAGTAGCTGCACCGAGCGTATCGCTCTCTGGAAACTTGCCTAAGGATAAGAAGAAAAATAGTGAACAAAAGGACCAAATCCGGAGGGAAGAAGATCAAGGAAGGGTAGAAAACTCACGCGCAATCTGGAAGAGGAGTCGCTGAAGCTCGGAATCAACGTCGGCACTATGGGCCCGGAGTTTCTCGTATTCGGTGGTCACCGACGTAAGCTTGACATCGGCTTCCTCCAACTGGCTCTTATCCTTGGAGATTTGCGTGGTTAAACACTCTTTCTCCTCGGCAAACTCCTGGTCGGCCTTCTCCAACTCGGACTTATGGAGGCTCTTAAGCCTCTGGATTTCGGCATTCAGCCGAGTGATCTCCGAGTCCTGGTGTTGGAGCCGAGCTATCTCGGCATCTTTCTTTCAGCTCAGCCTCATGCTTCCCTGCTTGTTCGAGAAAATGAGTCATCATTTCAGGCATGGTGACGCTATCCTCGAGAGCAACTGCAACAACATAATGATCCGGAGGACCCAAAATATAAGTGTCCACCGGATAAAGGAAGGAAAATACAATGATCATGTGGAGGGATAAATTTACCTTTGATTTCAGCAAGGTTCTTCCGCATGACTATGTTTTCAGCTTCCACCTCGGCTACATGATTCGGACAGCAAATTCATATGGATCCTAAGGAGTTCGAATAAATACGGAAGAGGAAGAATGGAAAATTACCCCTCTTCTGGTACTCCACCAGGACTTTACCATAACGCGCGTGAATGTCTTTATAGGAGTCCAGCAGGCGCTAGAACTCAGCGGATTGGTGGTTAGTGGTAATCTGAAATAAGCAAGGCAATGGCAAAGTTCAAAGGCAGAAAAAGACAATTCGAAGTCTAAAACACCCGGGCCAAGTGGAACTTAACCCGGCTCTAGGTGTGTGGATATTCGAAGTCTACAAGACCCGGGCCAAGTGGAACTTAACCCGGCTCTAGATGTGTGGATATTCGAAGTCTACAAGACCCAGGCCAAGTGGAACTTAACCTAGCTCTAGGTGTGTGGATATTCGAAGTCTACAAGACCTAGGCCAAGTGGAACTTAACCCGGCTCTAGGTGTGTGGATATTCGAAGTATACAAGACCCGGGCCAAGTGGAACTTAACCCGGCTCTAGGTGTGTGGATATTTGAAGTATACAAGACCTGGGCCAAGTGGAACTTAACCTGGCTCTAGGTGTGTGGATATTTGAAGTATACAAGATCCGGGCCAAGTGGAACTTAACCCAGCTATAGGTGTGTGGATATTTGAGGTGCATAAGATACGGGCCAAGGGAACTAGACCCGGCTCTAACTATACTAAAATTTGATGTCATTATGAACAAAATCTAAGTTCTATGAGAAGCATCCGACCGAATAACAAGTTATTCCCTCGGAGGCTCGGGGACTAGGGGCTATATCTACAAGTGCTCAGTTATGTAAAACATCACCAGCAGAGAAGAAGAATTACCTCCATCATCCGGCCAGCTAAGGAGATAGCCTTGGTAGCGGAGTTCATCTGGGCGCTGAACTCGGCTGGGCCGAACTTCTCTAGCAGATCATCTTGAGGATCGACGAATTCGGTGTTGTTCCAGTTCTTCACATACTCAAGGAGTAGTGGACTATAGCTTTCGCCGCTCAGAGAATAGTTTGCCACAAGACCCTTCACATGGGCCTCTCGCCTGGCGGATTGAGCTACAGCGGGGCTGGTATGCAAAACCAACTGTCGGCTGGCCTCTGACCCAGAGGCGGTAGACCCGGAAGAAGTTCTGTTTGTTGACCCGGAAGTCTTCTTGACTACACCGGATGAAGGTGGAGGAACTGATTGAAAAATATCTGCCATAGAAGGGGTAGACCCGGATGGAGCCGATGGAGCTTTTCCCTTGGGAGGCTTGGTGGACATTTTTGCTGCTGTTGGTGTTGTTGGTGCTGCTGCTGCTGGTGCTGATGTTGCTGGTGTTGCTGCTGGTGCTGCTGGTGCTGGTGCTGCTGCTAGTGGTGTTGTGGGCACTAAATCAAAAGGACTTGCTAGGGGCAGCACCGATGAAGCTGGCACCTCAGGATCTGGCGTTGAGGCCGAGGAACCGGGGAGATCCAGCATCGCCGTATCCAGAGGCGCCCCACTACCCCCCGCGCTAACATTGCCCTCCTCTTGGCGAGGTGGGCTCTGGTCAGGCGCAGCCGCGGAGCCCTCTTGAATAGGGATGAGCGGGTGATAATCGTTGTTGCGGGGGGAAGAGGGACTGCTCCGGAGTAGGGAGGCAATGCCAGAGCCGCTCTGAGGGATATCCCTAGGAGCTCTGAGAAAAAGAAAAGGCACAGAGTCAAAAAGAGAGAATCAACAAGAAGCAAAAGCAAGCAAAGGAAAAATCCCAAGTAGCCGTATTAAAGGACTTACTCATCCGCGGTAGGAGGAGCCCGAGGTTTGGGCGCCCTCCGAACCGTGCTCTTGGCGGCTAGCTTGGACGAGGGTTTAACCCCAAATTTCTTCTGCCTCTTCTTGGGCGGCGGCACCTCCGAAGCTGCGGCCGAGGTAGCCGCGCGCTTCTGGGATGGAGCAGGGGCAGGGCCACTAGTGGCAAGGGGAGGAACCTCGTGGACCTGATCGTCGGGGTTAGCTGAACATTCAAACATAGCCGGGTGTGCGTAAGAGATGGGAACCGGATCAAATACCTCCAGGACCTCAACGTTTGAGTCATCATCGTCTGGCCAATCCCTTAGAGAAGAGGTATTACCAGCGCTGCGTCTGACGATGTCCAGGGTAGGCAGGAAGGCCTCTGGATCAGGATCCTCCTCGTCCTCTTCGGTGCGGTCCGGCAACCACATGCTCGCCAGCACCTCGCCATCCTCCAGTGGCTGCTGGAGGAATCACTGAGAACAAAGCAATAGTTGACAAGTTACAAAAGTGAATCAACATATAGAGAAGATTCGGAAAACAAGAACAGGAAAATTCACCTTTGGAGGAGGGTTGACCCGGGTGAAGGGCTCAAGTCCCCACTACCAATCCTCGAAGAACTCCTTCTCTACATTGAATATGGACTTAACCCGGTGGTAAACCGCCGAGTTATCCAGCTCGATGGAAGAAGTCCGGTGAGGGTCGAGAGGGCTTCTCAAGTAGCAGATCTTGTGGGCTCGCTTCTGGAGGGGGGAGACCCAGCTGCAGAGGAAAGTAATCATAATATCCTCCCCCCGGAGATGCTCCTTGAGCAGCTCCTTGATCTGGCGCTCCAATTGATTCGCCAGGGCCGTGGGCCGCTTCGGAATGCTCTCCCAACGCGAGGTGTCAGGAGGGCCAAGTTTGAAGGGGAGCAGCCGGATCAAGTCCTCCTTGGTGGTGTTACGGACATAAAAGAAAGTCTGGGCCTAGCCCTTGCAGGACTCAAGCCCGGTGACCCGGGGGAACACGGAGGTTTTTCGGGGAGAAATAGAGGCGGCACCGCACTGGGTCAAGTGTTTGTCCTCCGGGGCACGCTCCTTGTCCGGAACTACATTCCTTCGGAGACCAAAGAACTTGATCCGAAGTTCTTTGGTTGGCCAGAGACTGATGTACCCCTCAATGCCAGAAGCAAAGGAGGACAAAGAGGTAATGGCATTTGCGGGGAGATGATGCGGTTGCAACTTGTATGTGGAAATGAAATCAAATAAAAAATTGGATGTGGGAAGGTCGAAGCCACGCTGGAAATGCGAAAGAAAGACAACATACTCCCCAGATTTGGGGGAAGGAGTGACTTCACCAGAGGCGAGGCGGCAGGCGACGCCAGCGGGGATGCGTCGCCTGGCGTGGAGCCAATCCAGGTCCTCCTCGCGGACGATGGAGTCGTCCCAATAGCCGCGCTCGCGGCCCTCTGCTCCTTCTTTCTGCTGTGCCACCACCGCTGCCTCCGCCTCTGACATGGTGGATTCGAGGTCTTCAAGGGAGTAATCGGAGTAGAGGTAACTGGAAGAAGGAAAACAAGAAGCGTAAGGCCCCGTGATGGAAACCTTGAATAGGAACGGCGGTGCAGGTGCGAGTGGCTACCTGAGCATGGTCGCGGTGGCACTCGTGTAGCAAAAAACTGGCGGCGGCGGTGAGGTTGCTGTGAAAGAGAGAGAGGCTGGGAAGCAAATAGAAAATGGGGGAACTTCCCCTGAAATCGCCCCACGCCTCCTACTTAACCGCACTGCACACGCGTCATGGGATCTTTTGTGGGCGTCACGCCACATGCAGCGGGCGTGTACGCGACCAGAACAGCCAGTCAGAACAAGGCCACAGGAGGGGCTACAGGAGCGAATGATCCCATGACGTGATGTAATGTTACGGTTAACGAGGCACTGCAGTGAAGGGATGTTTACAGCGGTTATTCCTGACATTGCGACAGTAATCGGCGCATTAAATGCGCGTGGCCCTTAAAATGAGGCAAAATGATGATTACCCTCCACGTAGGATGTGGAGAAGCATACAATAGAAGGAAAGGTAATCAGGATAAGCGAGCAAAAGACCTGGCCAACGAGGAATAACTCGGAATGATCCAAAGGGTCGCAAGATGAGAAACTCCGGGCTACAAGGTAACTCGGCCTAAGGAGCAAAAGATCCAGATATGGGAACCTGCTGTGGCCTTAACAACTAAAAGTTGCTAAGACCGCACCAGCTTCGGGGACTAATTTTGGGGGATACCCCCGGGTAAGGTAACACCGGGGTATAAGGGCCGAGTTAGCCGGGGTACGACGCGGTCAAAGCAAGTGCTGACCGGGTCACCTCAAGGCAGGCCGAATCACGGTGTGACCCGGCCCATGGAGCATCTCCTTGACTATGGTCCGGTCGGCATAAGATATATGCCGGCCATGTCTATCTGTTTTGCAGGTGACTTGGTAAGCCGGATTAGATATATGCTAGCCGAATTATCCTGGCTTACAAGAGAAGGAATCCCCCGCTGGTCAAAAGGTGTCTTTATTAGCTGTAGCATGAGCAAAGTAAAGTAAAGAAGAGGACCAGCGGGTCAGGGGCGACCAAGGTGACGCGGGCAAAGCCGAATGACAGTAGCCCGTGTCTGGTGACGCCGAAAGACAAGGATGACGCTGTGGATTACGTCCAAAGCCCGGATGAGCCGTTAAAGAGAATAAAGAAGCATATGCTTTAGGAAAGGAGCATATTCATAGAATATGCTGCCACCTATGCCCTAGAATTGTAACCCGGGCTCCCCTATATAAGGAGCACCGGGGCCTCCATAGAAGGGGATCGATCATTTTCTTTGTCTAAGGTAGAACTCTAGGGCTAGTGGGTAGGGAGTAAGAGACATCATCTCCTTCTTGCTGAGAGCCTCACAAGCACTTGTAAACACCATTGATAGAGAGAATACAAGAACTTCTGCGCGTGGAATCACCACGTTCTCCCTCCCTGGATTCCCCTAGCACTCATTGGCCCCATCTTTAGCCTATCCATGGCATCTGTCGTGCCACCACCACGACATTGGCCCCATCTTTGGCCCCATCCATTGGCCCCATCATATGAGCATCATGATGGCCAACCTAGTTGTTCCTAGACCAGAAAAACTAGTATGCAAACATTATCTTTTTTGTCTTATTGAAATATTCTTCTTATTGATGGTTTTGATCATGATTTAATTTACATAGTATCCGCAAATTGAAGAGACCGTACTGCCGATGGCCAAGTTAAAAATGATCTGCATGGAGCTTGCTGAATTTCTTGCTCAACAGGTGTTGAAAGGTGACAGAGAGTTCCACGGTGAATCCTTTTGAGAGCAAGTATATGCCAAACATTGTTATACTATAGTTGATTGTCAGGGTTCTTGAAACTGTAATACTTACCATGCCTTGCTAGCTATGTCAATGCTAGTGTTTACATTGATTTGGGGTGTGTACTACGGTGTACATTGATTTGTGTGACATATTAGCTATGTCAGGGTTCTTGAGACTTCTCTTGACAATAAATATAATATTTATATTCCAGTTGTATTTCGAATTATTCTAGACCATCCGGATATTATGCTCTCTGGTAAACAGTAGCCTAAAGCTGCCTAATATAGGTATAAATCACTAGAGGTGGTTGCTTAAAAATGTCGTCTCGGTGCGAACTTAACCTAGAGACTATCAGGGAAAAAGGCCGACTCCCCCTAGGAAACTCTAAGAGACGTTGTAGGTTAACTCCATCTTAGATTGTAGAGGCGGCTACTATAATAACCAGTCTCAAAGGGGAAATGTATTAGAGATGGACAAAACATGGAGCCGTGTCAGGTCTGAAACTTATGGAGGTGGCTTATCATAATAGCCAAATCAGGTCTCCTGACTATTGGAGATGGTCCCTAGTATAGACCATCTCCATCTCGTACATGTTAGAGGCGTTTTCCTTTTTGCACCGTCTGAGGTCTCGTATCTTAGAGCCACAAAGAAAAACCGACCCAAGTGGTGTGCTCTTAGAAGCTATGCGCTTGAGCCGGAACGATAAACCGGCTGAGGCCCATGGGAAATTAATGTCTCTAAGTAACGCGGTTGTACTAGTGAGAAACCCCGCCTTCCGCCTAGAGTCATGCGCGCACCGCCGCCAGGTCGAGCCGGTTCGCGCCTCCGCCCGCCGCTATGCCGAGGCCCTTTGCGTCGCCCTGTACCTTCTCGCGCACCAGCAAGGTCGCGTCGCTCGCTGCCAGGGCGCAGCGTCCCTCCAGGTCGTACCCGGCGACGGGTAAATAGCTCCTGTGCGACATGTTTCCTTGGAATTGGACAGAACAAGACATCGTTGAAGGAAATGGCTAGCATGCGACATTTCTCAGGTAGAAAATAGCCCAGGGCCACACGGTCCATAAAACGGTCGTTAAGGACACATTTAACTTAGTTCCAAGATTAGGTTAAGACAGACCGGTCAGTTGGGACAGCCAGTCAAACGAACCGCTTTTGACAGAGCGCACGCGTCACACGTACTGTAGCTTCCCCGACGGCGGCGGCAGACCTCACCCATCGTTCTCGACTTCAGCGGTGGCGGTAGAACAATATTCTTTGAGGCGGTAGCGCTTTCATTCGACGGCAAAGGTGGTGAGTGCCATTTGAAACCTAATTCCTCTCCCATTCTTCTCAAATCGAGATCTGAGCGTGCCCATTGATGCTAGATTGTGGAGGCCAGGTGTGCTGAACGAGGTGAACAAGATGGATCCGTGAGAGGGGACTTCTAGTCGGTATATCCCAATCTCTGACACTTAATTCCTATTTGGTTTGGCTCCTTGTTCGCTTCCGCTAGCTCACAGTGGCTGCCAAAAATAGGGGAGACAATGTTGCGCGGCACACCTTCGAATTTTGCATCAAATTCTTTCCCTCTAGGGATGTGTTAGTTGATGGCAGCACGCAGGTCATTGAGAGAGACACGGTTGTTAAATGGGAGGTGGAATTGGCAGATGTTGATCCCCAAGAGCTACAAAGCATGGGAGAGGAGGCGGTGAGGAATATGGTGGACAAAATTGGGGAGAGTATGGTTTGGGGGCCAGAGCAGGAAGTTTTTTTGTTACGATTTGATGATTGGAAAGGTGAGTATGTTAGGATTGAGATAGGGGAACAGATAGTTGATGAAATCGATGAGCGAGACGGTTTGACAAGCAAAAGTGCTATGTTTTTAGCAGAGCTCATTGATCTAAAATCTGATTCGAGGGTTGGATATGTGCCCTCGAAGTTGGATTCTCAGATGGTCAAGGATGATTGGGTTGCACAAAGGCAAATGATGCCTATAGTTACTGAGTTGGCAGTGTTAACAGTGGAGGCTGATGCTAATGCACAAGGGGAGGTTGCAGATGCTAATGCATAAGGGGAGGCTAAAAAGATTGTAACTGTTGATTGAAATTCAGTTCAGATAAGATCCCGGAGTGATTTGGTTATTGGACCAATGTCTAACATTGAAATGGCAAAGCTTTTTGGCATTCCTATAGATGATAGAGACAAGGAGAAGGAGAGGGATGAAGCTGCAAATGATGGTGACAACCATTCAATAGATGAAGAGGCAGATACAGATCCAGAGTTGTTGCAAAATGCTGCAGTTCATGTAGATGATGCACATGATGATGAGCTAGTAATAGTTTATGACAAAGAGAACCTAGTTATTGAAGTTGGGAGATTGTTTCCAAGCATGGATGAATTCAGGATGTGCTTCAGGACATATGCAGTAAAACGTGAGTTTGCTACCAAGAATTTGTGGACTGATAAAAAGAAGTTCTATGCAAAATGCATAGGTTATGATGGTGGTGCCAAGCCTTGCAAGTGGTATATATCTGCTAGACGCCAACATGATGGAAGGACAATAAGAGTGAATAAAATTCCAAAAGCTCATACTTGTATTACAACTTCTCAAAAAGTTACAAAGATGACATCACAATTATGGGTTGCAGAAAAAATCAAGCCTATTTTAGCCACAACACCAAACAACACTGCAAAGAGACTGAAAACAAACTTGGAAAAACAGTACCCCATTAAGCTGAATTATACTACAGTGTGGAAGGCAAAGCAAAGGGCAATGTAGGAGCTATATGGTGATTAGGAAAATACCTTTCGAATGTTGTATAACTTCAAAGAAAAATAGAGAAGAGGTCACCTGGCAATGTTGTGGAGATAGATACTGAGGTAACAGCTAATGGGAAAGTCTTCTTCTCTAAATTCTTCATGCCTTTAAAGCCTTGCATCGATGGCTTCAAAGCAGGGTGTCGTCCATATTTGAGTATAGACTCGTCATTCTTGACTGGCAAGTGGAATGGTCAACTAGCAGCATGCAATGCTTTAGATGGACACAATTGGATGTTCCGTGTAGCTATTGGCATGTTTTTGTTTGAGTCAGAGGCATCATGGACGTGGTTCATGATGCAGTTGAAAAGATGCATAGGGTCAGTCTCTCCTTTGGCAGTGCACACAGATGCATGTAAAGGTTTAGAAAATGTAGTGAAGATTGTTTTCCCTCATGCTGAGTAGAGGGTGTGCCTCAGACATATGTGGGTGAATTTGATCAAAAATTCAGAGGAGATGATTTTGGGCGCATGTGGCCAGCAGCAAGATCTTACAACAGACGGACACATTCATATCACCTTGAGAAGATTAAGGATGCATGCTCTAAGGAGGATAGGGTCAAGTTTTGTACATGGTTGGACACCTACCATTCTCTTTTATGGTACATGTCAGGTTTTAACACTGCCATCAAATGTGATCATATCAACAATAATTTGGCAGAAAATTTCAACAACAAAATGAAGGAGTTAAAAGACTTGCCTGTCCATGACATGGTTGACCAGATCAGGATCATGATCATGAGGTTGTGGGAATTGAGAAAAAGGCTTGGTGATGTTCTTCAAGGAGATAAGCTTCCTGATGTAGTGCAGCAGGTGGTCAACAGGAGCAGAAATCTTGCACATTTGTGTGTTGAGAAATCCTCAATGTGGGGTGCTGAAGTCAGAGATACAAAGACTGGTAGGAGGCATGTTGTTGACACTCAGTTGCATTAATGCACATGCCTTGAGTGGCAACACACTAGGAAGCCTTATGACTTTATGAGCATGCCTTACTTTTCTTGGCCTCCAAACACAAGCTAAATATGCACCCATATTTGCATGAGTATTATTTTGTAGAAAAATTCAAGGCTACATATGCAACACCAATTCTAGCACTTACAGACCAGTCTCAGTGGCCTGAAGTGGAGATTCGGTTCTCCTTGTGTCCTCCTTTAATGAAAAGGAAGGCTGGCTGGCCCAAGCATAGTAGATTCAAGGCTTGGTTTGAGAAAGGTGGGAGCAGCAAGAAGGGGAAGAAAGATGAAAATAAATATGGCAAGACAAAAAGGGCCCAAAAAGGTAACAAGAATAGATGCAAACTCTGTGAAGAACTTGGACACCGAGTTGGCTCTACCAAGTGCAGATACACTGCTGAAAAGCCAAAGTATGTTCATCCAAAATCTCTGTATTTCTTGTTGATGATTTTTCTCCCCCAACTGACTTGCTTGTTTTCAGGAGGAAGCGCGGAGAAAAAGGCCCCACCTCTTTTTGTTGAAGAATGTTGGCCAGTGAAAAAGGCAAGAATCAATGGCTCAAGAAAGAAGAGAACTAATCAGATCATGTTTGGTGCTGCTGAGGTGCAAATTGAACCCGTTAATGTTGTTGAGGTGCAATTTGAACTTGTTTTGGAGGATGAAGTGCAAACTGTTGAGGTGCAAAGTGAAAGTGTTACTGCTAAACATGAGTTAACTGAACATGCTTTGGACGATGTGGTGCATACTGGAACTGTTGATGAGGCTTTAGGGCACACTGATTCTGATTTGGAATCTCTAGTGCAAAATGAGACTACTGATGAGGTTGTGGTGCGAACTGAATTAGTGCCAGCTCTTGAGTTGCAGGTTGTTGCACAATCTGAACTAGATTCTGCTCTTAAGGAGGTGCAGGAGGTGAAGCAGACTCTTGGACATGTTGTGGGGAGGCCATTTGGTTATGGTAAGAAAAGGAAGAGTATAAACATGTTGTGTGGTGTGAAACTTGAGAAGGAGAAGAAATCCGAGGGGTAAGAAGAGCCAAAAGAAATAGACTTTGAATGATGTGTGAACATTTGTTGTTGTAATAATTTGAATTTCAACCAATGTAGCTATGTGTACTTTTCTATGTTTGTATGAGCTTCCAACGAGTTTTCTCATATGTGAAGTACAACTCATCCTCACCCTGATCTCTTTTGTGAACTACAACTCACCCTCATCCAAAATGTGGTAGAAATGGGCTCCAAACCTATGGTAAACGCCCCCATTTCTAACCAAGTTAATTTTTGACCTTGTCCAAATCAGCTAAATAAATTTCCTTAGCATCTATTCTACCTATATAGTATCTATACGAAGTCTCACCATTTATTAAATTATTATTCATATTATTAATTTTATTTTTTTAAAAATGCTTTAATACAAAAATATTATTAAAACACGTTTAAAATATGAAAAATGGAAAATAGGTTTAGATTCTGCTTAATCAATCTAAAATGAAGCTAGGGTGTTGTTTGTTGATATTTTACATGTTCAAATCCCTGAACACCTTCTCAATAATTTAAACTCTCTGCATACTGGGTTGAAATGGGACTGTTGGATCTTTCTTCCATTTAAATATGTGCAGATCAAATTTATCACTTCTACTCACAACTATGTCACATAAGACGACTATGAGCGCAGGTTTTTGATTTTTTTTATTTTTTTCAATTAATTATGCTCATTTTGTAAATACCATGTTTTAACCCTAAATCATTAAAAAACACGTTTAAAATATGAAAATGCAAAATTAAGTTCAAATCATGTGTACTTGCAACAAAATGAAGCTAATGTGAGGTTTTTGATTTTTTCAATTTTCAAAACTTCCAAACCTCTACTCTCTCCTTCAACTCTGTGCAACATCGTTCGAGGTAGCTCACTTTGTGAAGGTTTTTTCATGCCATGTTATGCAACATAACACGACTATGTGCGCACGTTTTTTTAGTTTTTTGATTTATTTTGAATTAGTTATGCACATTTGAATGTTTGGTCGAACCTCTCAAAATCTAGTTGACTGCCTCCAAAACCCTAGCACCAAACGTGTACCGTCCATCTAACACGGGTGCTATACTCCAACCGTCCGATCGGGCTTCTAGAAGGAATCCGCGGGATGGCTTTGGGTGCGATCCGTGGGAGGCCGGGTTCTCGAATCTCATTGGCTAAGGGCGCGATCTGTGGGATGGCTAAGGGCGCGATACGGTGGGCTGGGTGAGGGCTCGCTCGTGCGACTGTTGGGCCAAGGCGTGCATGCGCGCTGCCGGACGCGGCTCTAGTGATGATGTCCATTATGACATTCTATCGCTTACACGTGGGGACAACAGGTGTTGGACCCACCAGTTAGCGACCAGGAGTCAAGGCACGGCAGGGTCAGCCATAGCCCTTGGATCCCTCTCCCCGCGCAGCCATAGCAGTCCCATGCATGAGACCCAGCTCTGCCCCGCTCTCCACCGTTCCATGCATGCCATGCAGCCCGTGACGAGCCCCTCCATGCAGCAGAGATGTCGCAGCCTATCTATTTAGTGCATGCCGCAGCGTCGCAGTAAAGCATGCCCTCGCACCAGGCTATCCCGGCTATCCATGCAGTGCAAAGCGGCTAGGTCAAACACGTCCGGGTTCACACGCACACGCGGATCTAGCTTTATCTTCACACGCCGAATGAAGTCAAACACGTTCGGATTCCGTGCGCCGCTTTGGATGCCATCGTGCGTCGTTGCCCTTTTATGTGCATTTAGTGGATTATTATACGAAGCCACTCTTCCCTCTACTTAAGGACACCCTCTACCTCACCCTCTCTCACACTCATCTAAGCCATCTCACACTCTTCTCTGCCCCTCAGCCACCGCTTCTTCTTCTCGGCGACCACAAGCCACCACTCTCCCCTCCCTAGCCACCATGCAGTTCTACGGGCCAACCTACTGTCGCCCTACCATGGTGCGCGAGAGGCTCTACCCGTCCGGCGTGGTTGTGGAGAACCAGTTGCACGTCTGGGCCATGTCGATGTGGAGGGGCGCGGCGGATCTAGTCCGCTTCTTCCTCTCGGCGGGCTACAGACACCTCCCTCCGGGCTCGCCGCAGATTTTCCATATCAACGAGTTCCGTGACGGCAACAACGGCTTGGTGATCGGTCTCTATGTCACCTTCACCAACCCGTTCGACGCCCAGTTCCTCCTCGGCCAGGTCTTCTTTGGTGGATGCGAGTTCATTTCATTCACCACCTACAATATCTACACCAACTTCTACAACATCTTCGGCGCCACCAACACCGTGCACGCTCTTCCCTACGACTTGGAGGATGAGAATGAGGAGTGAGTGGGCCAAGGATTGGTGGCACCAAGGAGACGCCAGCCAAGGAGGGGCAATTGAGTCGTGTCGTGTCGTCTAGGTTGTGTCGTGTCGTGCCCGTCGTGTTCTATGTTAATTAGTTTATATTTTATGCACTATATATTATAAGGGGATGCCCACCATATTGCCCCTTTATATCTATATGTACCGTTTGTTCGTGCCACTATATAATATATTAATGTTTGTTCGTGTAAAACTTGTTTATTGTATTTTATCTATGTGGTTGTGTCAAGTAAAAAATGCACATTTCGATCTATGTGTCCAAAACATGTAAATCAATTAACATCTAATATAAAAGAGAAATAAATGGGTACCAACGAGAAATAAGCACTACACAAGTACTAAAATATATAAAAATGACGACTCTCTCTCACTCTGAAATATGGTGCATTAACATCACTAAAGGAAGATGGTGCATTCACATCCTTCTTGTTCAATGTACCCAAAATATAGCAAAATATAGAACCGACATTGCACATGGTCCAAAATAACAAATAAACAAGAAAATTAATTAAATACAACGAAAACCCCAAACTACTTAAAAATTTATGTGCAGAAATGGCTAAAACAAGTTTTCAAATGGGTTCTTTGAATTATGGTGAGTGCAATAAGCTAAAAAGAGTGAAATGTGTGGGCAACCAAGTTTAAATAATTTCAATATGCAGCCCACCTGTGGCGTACCTTGGGCCGACATCCGGGGGGGCAAAATATGGGCTTCAGGCTAATTTTCAAAATCTGCATGGGCTGGGGGGAGACGGCCCCTTTTGACCTCCACTATGGTCCGCCTCTGACCTGGCTATCGTTTGCTTTAAGGTTACGATAGCGGGCCTGGCCTAGGCCGCTTCTCCCTTGCTAAACTATTTTTTCCTTCTCTTTTCTTTTTCTTTTTCATTTCTTTTTTCTATTTTTGTGTCTTCACAATTTCGACTCCATGTTATTTTCAAATACTTCAAATTTGAATCTTTAACTGATTTTTCAAATCTTTATAATTTGTCCTTCTTGGGCTAGAACCATTCAAGGCTACTGAATACTGCAATTTGTATTACTGAAAATTGCACCACAGTCACACGAACAACACAAAAGAAAATCTTGTTATTCTTGTTTGTCATCCACATTGACATCGAACAACAGCTGCTGACATGGGTATACCCTATAGGTACTCGAGTTCAGCATATACGGTCCAGATACAGCAGAAGCCCACGGCGTTGCCAAGGCCCAATCAAGAATTCGAGTGACCCACGGACTCTATACTTGCTTGCAACGCAAGAAGAAGTTTAAGATACAAAGTTCGAAGGGACGAACCCTAATCTGTAATCGACTCGACCTGTTATCCGAGACCTAGCCTATCTATATAAAGGCTAGGAGGGGGCGGCGAGGAGGACAATCACAACCCTAGTTTTCACCATCATCGCCAGATTGCATCTGCGCACCCTTGTAATCTTCGATTCCTTCGATAATTCCAAGAGCAGACAAGCAGGAGTAGGGACCTCTACGAGGCCTGAACCTGGGTAAATCTTGCGTCCCCGTGTGCCTGTTTGCTAGTCGACTGATGCCTCCAGCGCTCCCTCCTTCTCTAAAACCCAAGTCCATAACAATGGGTATTGACGAGTTAAACCCACGTCAGCTGCATTTCCCCATTGTCTAAGGGCGCCCATTTTCTAACGGCTAATGAGCACATAAACAATACCAAGAACAATTACACAGAAATTAAAAATTGCAGCCACGAGATTGTCCTGCTTCTTCAGATGCACAAGTTTCTTTAGCTGTTTGTTGATCTGCTTCAACTCCTTCAACTCAGCTGCCTTCACTTCCGCCCCGTTCCCAATAGTAGAAGCAAGCACGCCACGGGTGGAAGATCCTGAATGCTCCACCGTCGATGGTAAGGTTTGCCCCAGGGATATGCCTTCACCTCGAATCCTGTCGGTGTACTCATGCAACCACTCAAAATGCTTGCATTTGCGCAGAACCTAAAATTGGGAATATGAATGATGAACCCTAATTCCCAAATCGGTACAAAAAACAGAAATTCCCAGAAATTGGAGAGGGAAACAACAAATTGGGAGAGGGATAACACGGATATCACCTTCCCCACCTCTGGCTTGCTCTCGCATTTGACAAACTCGCGGCCCAGATTGTCGTGCTCGTCGGTCGTCGTGACCAACCGCTTCAGGAGAGCCGTACGGGGGCAATCATGGCACCTAGTCATCGGCACTGGACCATACTGCGGCCATTTGGAGTGGGAGGTTGAAGTGGATCTCGACATCTTAAGCTAGCGTTGCCCCGCCGTCGCCGGAGAAGAAGGGGGAGGATGCAACGGTCAGAATGGGGGGCTCATGGGGATGGCTTCGGCGCGGAGACGGCTTTGTCTCTGCTGGGAGTTGTGGGTCCCATGTCGTGAGGTGGACAAGTTGTGGGTCCAGCGCTGGAGGAAGACAAGAGGTGGGTCCTTTAGCTGATGTGGATAAGTTGTGGGCCTTTTGCTGATGTGGATAAGTTGTGGGTCCCGCCATGATCAAGTAATCCATCTGCTAACCTGCATTAGAGAGCTCGTCGCACAGGAGCTATTTTTGCTAGCAGAAACATCACACACCTGCTATTTTCACGAAAGGCGTCGCTTTCCGTCCAATTCCACTAAAAGATGTCGCACGAGAGCTATTGACCCCCCGGCGACGAAGCTTGAGCCCCGCCGCCCCCTTCATTGGCGGCGCGCACGGCTTTCCGGCGGCCGTCTCTGGGGACGACGAGGGGGGAGGGGTGGTGAGGGAGGGGGGCGGCGGAGGGGCGCTAGGGTTTGGCTCCCCCGTCGCCCTAGAGGTGGCGACGCGAGGGAGCGGGTCTGTTTTCTGGACACGTTTTTTCACCGTAGATGTTCTCGCAGTTTGGGTCCTTGTGCTGTAGATGTTCTCGCCGTTCCAAGTGTGAACCCTTTCACACTACTCTCTGTAAAGTGTTAAGCTAATGGAATGCAAGTTTCTAACCTTTGCCACTAGCCATTTTAAAATGATATACTTCGCCTCTCCGCTATGTGGCGCGTTGCATCCTAGCTGGCTTGGCTGCCTCCCCGCCGCCGCCCCCCCCGCACCCGTCGCCGCCGACCTCCAGCTCTCCTCTGCTCGTCGACGCACCACAATCTGCACCACCCTCCTCCGCTTTCTTCTCGACGAGACACGAATTGCAGAGGTGAGTTATAATTTCCTCTCATCCTCCTCTCCAACCATGCGTATCTGAATTCGGCGACTTGTTAGCGTTTGCTTGCACCGATTGTGGATTTGTGCTAATGATCTCACGAAGGGCGAGTTTTGATGGCTGGTGAAGCGGATGGATAGACAGTGCTGGTCTTCTTTCGGTTGCCCATATGGTCAAAGGCGGGGAGCAGCTCTGGTGGATGGACGCCCGGACGGCCGGCCGGAATCGGGGAAATAGGAGGACACCGGGCCGCAGCATCAGAGTGCCGGCAGCCAGGAGGCGTCAAGGCGTGGAGGTTTAGGTCGTTGGGGAGAGTCAGAGCAGACGTACGCTTGCGTATAAAAAACATGAAAAGGTTTTGTTTTATCACATGACAGCATCTGTCCAAAAGTGGATAGATGTCTGTTTGCTTTTGTTGACAAGTTTTGAGTTCGATGTAACGGCACCTGTTTTTAATTTCACATGTCTTGGATCCCTCATATCATTCCTGCATTTGCCACTACGCCCTAGCCTTTGAAGAGACCATGTTTGATGATTGCTTTTGTTTAAATCCACAGGGAACAGCGATGAATAATCAAGGCCCTGATCGTAATTATGTCCTGGTAGACATATTCTCACTTGTTCAATAGTACTGTTTTAACTTGAAGAGACCCTGTTTGATGATCACTCCTTTTTTTTGGCGTGTTGATGATCACTATTGTTTATGTTCACAGAAAGCAATGATGGACAAACAAGGAAAATGGGTTATTCTTCAGCTCTCCAGAGTTCGGCTTAAAGAGGGGCATTCCTACGCCTTCAACGCAATCGCCTACCAGAAGGGATTTCTGACCAATGTCAAATCCTTTGTGGACAACTTCCATCGAAATTCCCAGGTAATCACACATATGGACATCTTACATAATGAGGGCATGACCGCATGATGTCTAATCAAATTAGCCATTAAAAAGTGATTGCACGTATTAATCACTGCGATTGACACTCAGTACACGCTTGTGTTTGGAGATGCCTTGTTTGATGATAGCTTTTGTTTATGTTCACAGGAAGCAGCTATGAATAATCAAGTTCCAGATGACAATTGTTTCGTGGTAGACATATCTTCACTTGTAAGTTAGGTCCTCTTACATCAGTTCCTGCCTTGCCACTTGATCAATACTACTGTCTGAACCTTGAGGAGACCCTATTTGATGATCACTCCTTTTTTGTTGGGTGATGATTACTCTTGTTTATGTTCACAGGAAAAAATGATGGATAAAGAAGGAAAATGGATTTTTCTTGATCTCCCCACAATTCGGCCTCAAGTGGGGCACTCGGACGCCTTGACCGCAATTGCCTACGTGAAGGGAGTTGTGACCAATGTCAAATCCTGCGTGGACACCTGCATAAAAAAGCTCAAGGTATCGCTTCGCTTCCATCGATATTCCCAGGTAATCATAGATTTCCTACGTGAAGCGATCTGCACATATATTATTTAGTGCCATTGACACTCAGTGCACGCTAGCGTTTAGAGAGACCTTGTTGCATATAATCGCTCTTGTTTACGTTCGCAGGAAGCTTATTCCAAGAAAAGCAGTTCACACGAAGCCACGTTGATTAATCATCACCGTGGCTATGCAACGGCAGATATATTTTACCTTGTAAGAGTTGGTCCCCCAACCCCCACCCGCCGCTACTAGGTGAGCACTAGCGTCTGAAGAGACCCTGCTTGAAGTTTGCTCTTGTTTATGTTTGTAGGAACCAGCGATTAATGATGAAGTCCATGACTACGAACATGTTACTCTTGAGTTCCAGCTCCCCAAAGTTCGTACTCAACAGGGGCCGACCTGCATCTTGAACGCAATCGCGTACATGGTGGAGTTGCAATCGAAGGGACTTGTGGTCAATGTAGAGTCATTTGTCAACGATTACAAAAAAGAGCTCATGGCGCCGCTTGGCAACAAACGAAATTCCCGAGTAATCACAGCTCTCGAGATGATCCGGAATCAGGGCGTGATTGCTAGCTACAATGGGCAAGAGGTACGAGTGCGCATATCCAAGTACGAGTGTCGTCGCTTTATGTATGACTATGAAGTGTTCGACATGCTCGAGTCTGGCACCCCACTTATGGGCACTTTCCCGGTCGGAAAAGAATTCGACAATCTTGGCTCTGACATCTACGAGCTAAACCCCACTGTCAGAGATGATGGACCTCCATCGCCGACCCACATCGTCATGTTCGTCGGGCACGGGGAGAGAAATGGACGCCCATATCTTGTTTTTCTCAACGCTTATGGAGCCCAATGGGGAACGCAGGGACTAGGCCGCGTCTACTTTGATCAAGTGTATCAGTTGTCTGATAAGGCATTTCGGTTCATCACGGTTGAAGTAGTTAGTCCGCTTGCCGAGGCTCTATCACCATCGTTCCCTACTCTTGGGCTCCAAGATTCAACAAGTTGCAATGCGTCGTTCAGCGACAGGAGGGATGGGGATCTCATCTCCCCAGACCATTCCTATGACGAGCCAGCTCCACGATTCGGAATGTAAAGCTACAAACCGAGAGATGCATCGCTTCCGCATTTTGTATTGATTTGTTTCCTGCCCTTAATTAACTGCTTATATTTTTGCAGTCCATTCAGATCTGATCCCGGGCAGGCCTACGCGAACCTAGCAGAGCACTGGTAATTTTTCGCATTTCTGATTGTAGTCCATATATTGGGGAAACGGATCCGCTGTGTTTCCAATCATGCATGTACTGATCTGATTTGGGATACCGGATCATTCTCATCATAGGTCTGCTCCGGATGCTGAGAGGAGTATGGTCACCAAGAATGTCAAATACGAGACTGGGTGCGGCTGACAGTGTGCTCTTTAATTGCAGATTCCTTGCACTATCCATAATCTTTTATTCTGTATATTCCCTTGCATTGACACAACTTAAACTATGATTGATTAGCATAAGAAGGCACAACTTTCATAATGAAGTATTCACTTCTGACGCCAACACAACCCGTAATGCAACGAAAGAAGCTGCAGCAACAAACAATGAGCTTCTAAAGTCATCTAAAGCATGTCAGGTATTTCTTTTCTTTAGGTGCCAATAATACTACTACAAGTTTGGCATATAGTATTGTTTGTATGGTTCGTGTTTCATCTATATTAGAAAATCAAGCTAGCTGATTTCACTGTCTTGTTTATCCAACAAACACGAAATTTGAATAAGCTGAAGTTTGTATCATGCTCATCATTAGGATTCAGAAATTTGTAAGATGTATGTCCCGTTTGATGCGATTACCAAAGGCTTCCATGAGGAGGAGTATTTCAGAAACAGGTACGGTAAAAACACCTTATATTGATCTTTTCTAATTGACCCATTTGCTTTTGTTTCATGAGTGATGACACAATTTTCCAATTACCTCTGTTTCGAGCTAGAAATCAAGCGACTCTGTTCTCTGAAATTTCCTGGCCAAAGGATCTCTTCAAAGTAAAGCAAATACATTCACTTCTTATGCCAGAATCAAAGCTTATCTCCTTCAGGTACTATCGATGAGCTTATATGGACGTGAACATGATGCCATCTACAAGTATATCATCTTATTAACACCTTATTATCTTGTGCAGTAGTGTCATTACCACATACTACAGAGAGGCTGTACTTTATAGCATGTCAGAGCTGTGTGGAGAGAAAGAAGATGCCATTTCTATAATCTCCTGTCTTCAAAAAGTTCATCCAGGTAATATTATAATTAATGAAGGTTCTTGTCTTTGAACAAAGCCATGTCGTTGTAGCTTGTTTTCCTATTTCTCTTGGAGCTCATTGCTTTTGAGTTCTAGTTCAGATAATTATCCATTAATTGTGAGTTGTTGGTGTGCAAGTGTGTGACACATAAAGATTTTCTAGGTAACAAGGAAAATTCCTATTTATTTGGGAAAATAAATGTGCGGTAGACGATAATAGTGGTCCCAGTGATTCGTTGGAAGAGTCCTCCATTCTGCCGCAGATATTTTCTTACTGTTATTTTGATCTCATGGCTTGTATAGTTCCGGTTTATTAGGGCTTATTTATATGTAGATGTTCTTCTGGCTATGTTGCAAGCAAAACTGTGTATCGACTCCATGCTTTGAAACATCTATTTTTTGTGGGAAAAATAGTCTTACTTAGTTAAAAAATTGCTTCCTAAGTTGACCTTGTAGAAACCAGATCATAACAAAACCATTTCCTTTCAATTATAGGTTTCTAAGCTACCTTGTTGGTTCACTTTCTTCACTTTATCTTCTGTCCTGCCATTTTATTGTTCTCAACGGAAACTTGACAACAATGAGGGGCTTTGGGAAATATTGTTAAACCTAAGTATCTTAATTGGAAAATTGTGGCTACTGTTAAGCCCAAACTCGATGTCCCCCTTGCTGGAAAGCTATTTTGAAGGTGAAGAAAAAATGCCCTGCTGGCAGAAAAATTGTTTTGCATTTTGGAGATGTTGTGAGATTGTGGAAATTTTATACTGGTGATTCCTTGCCTTTATGTGATCAATCCACATGTTTGATGTATGTAAAGATCATAGTTGTACTGTGAAGGATTCTGTAGATAAACCATTTAATCTACGGAGTACCATATAGGAGAAATTTACATAGTAATTTGCTTGCTCGGTGGAATAGTGTTATTCTGAACAGTAATTATTTACATTTTGATGATGATCCTGATGACATAACATAGGTAATGAGTAAGACTGAAAATTATTCTACTAAATCCATGTACAAGTGGCATGAGTATAACTTGGCTGAAGCTCATTATAAATGGATTTGGAAGGCTAAAATTCTTCTTAAAATTCAAAATTTCATGTGGTGGCCGTTTCAACATGATGTCTTAACCAGAGATAAAAACCCTTTAGCTATGAGTTGTGAGTGTGTCACATCAATATTTTCTAGCTAATTTATTTTGGCAAGGGGATGAGTAGAAAATATTTCCGTATGTTGCATTATATTGCAGAGAAAGTATTGTGACTTGGTAATTTGGTATATATGCATTATATTGCAGAGATTGTGTCCTGTTCCATATGTTGTTTTATGTAAAATTTATTTTTCTAAAATTTCCCTGAAGAAGTCACCTTTATTAGAGCATTACTTTCGAAGAAAACCTTCAAGGAACAATACATGCTTGTTTACTGAAACCTTCCTGTTAACTTACCAATAGGTGGTTACTCAACTTTTGGATTATTTTCGGAACAAACTGTTGTTTTCAAATGAAACCTGTCCTTAATTGCTATTGGCTAATGTCATGGATTTTCATTTCCTTTGCAGGTAAATTGGTAAACATTTTAGAACAAATTGGCCACGGAGAATCATCAGAAGATTATTTGAAGGAGAGTCCAAGGGACACCTTAGAACTGTTGGTTTGGGTATCATACTATGGCCACACATTGGCAAGGATAGGTTAGTTTGTTGTTTCATTTCCTTTGTTTACTACAAAATGCTCATGTCATAGCAGAATACATTCATATTACAACATGTTGTTCCAGAAGCTTTGTACTGATACCCAACTGCATCCTTTTTACCAGGCACTGTGGATGACTATTCTACAGCTGTACATAATGATATTCATGGAAAAGATCAAGTAAGTGCAGTTTCTTAAATTTCTTTGATTAACCTCTTACACATAACATGGTGAATTTTTCTTACCTATTTAAAATCAATAACGGTCTCTGTACCCATCCACCATTCATATCAAGTTATGTAGTATATCTTCATTTTTTGCTGATTGTATCAGCTAGTTCAGCCGAGCCAAGTTAGGATTGCTTTCTTTGCGGCACTTGGATCTTGTAAAACTTCATTAAGTTACAGATGACCTGATAATCCAAAAAAAAATCCCCTTCTGATCCCATAAATCATGTTGTAAGCCTAAGATTTTTTACATTAGTTCACATGTTTTCATCCCTTTGAGACATGTGATCAAAGTTTAATGAATTTGTGATTACTATTATCGAAATGAAGGACAGAAAATCTGGATGCTTCAAACCTTTAATTTGAGCTGGATTCAGCTACATCCTTTCTATGGCATGATAAATAGTGAATGTGTTATCTCATTTTCCTTTCTATGTTGACTGTTTTGTCTCGTTTGTTTTCAGGAAAAAACTTGTGGAGGATGAAGGATATATATCTTGTATTCTGGAAAAAAATAAACCTTGTGAAAGACGTTTTGTTTCCTTAATGTTGGTTTGTGTAATAATGTACACATATGCTCCAGGGTTGCTGTAACACTAATAGGTTTTTGCCCCGTAGTTGGTGGTCGAGGACGAACACGAGCAGCGGGTTTCCTATTACCGTACTCTTTCCTTTTTTTTGTAATTCCTTTGTATCGAACTCTGTATTTCCGTTATTCGAAAGATTGTTTGGAAGGACTGTTAGTCGAGACTGCTGGAAAGGTGTGTTCTGTTTTTTAGTTGGAGAGGTGTATGTTTCTACATCCAACTTTATTTGGGCAGCTGATCATATGGCCCCATACTATTTTGGCTTTGATCATTTGTCCACACTTTTCGACTTCTTGATGATTACATATTTCTTTTATCATTTCTGACTAATGGGCTCTTTTTTCCATGTGAAATGACCGGTTTTCCCTCTCTTTCCCCCAAATCCGCCCATACTTTGAAGAATTCAATATCTGCAAAATCCCATCCGCACGCTGGATTCCTCTTGGTTTTTTTTTTTCGGGATTCTTCTTGGTGTTGTGAAGAGAATGGACGTGGTGGTGCTGCTGCTCCTCTGTTTGTCCGCCTTCGCTAAATGTTGCTGCCGGTGTGCAGCTACATGTGCAGTCTTCTGCGTGCTGCTGCTGCTGCCGTCGGCAAGCTCGCCAGCGCCAGCATGGAGCTCAACTACGATGACCCATCCCGGGTACCTCCAACTATGTTTAGCTCGGTTAAGTGAAGAGGAGGTGGTGTTGTACACGAAGTGATTGAGCTGGGAATCTCACACCAGAAATTGGACGGAGCAGGGAAATTCAGTGTTAGCTGCAGGTAGTCTATCGCTGCGCGTTTCCTCAGTTCCGTCAGGTTTCAGTTAGTGCCGTTTCTTCAGTTTCATCAGAACAAACAGCTAGCGTTTTTCGCGTTTAATTTGAACTAGCACGGTGGCCCTCGCAAATGCGAGGGCACCACCTTTAGTTTTCTCACGGGAGTATCATCTTTAGTCTGTCAAAATTGATGAGAAAATACCTTCATAAATTCATGGACTTAACATTACGTGATTGAAAGTAATACATTATATAGCCATCATATATATACCTATATATATATATATATATCCGATATAAACATATGTATGTATATGATATATTCATACTACACCCACCAGGTGTAGTTACACACGCGTGTTTCACACAATTTAGACAGTATCTACCATACCGGAGACTATGTATGGGTAATATGAAGTATATAAAAATATTTAGCAGCATATATATATATTTGTTAGTATGTTAATTTTTTACACATACTCCTTTTGTACGTATAAATATGATGATGTTTTACATATATAGTGCAAACTATGAGTGCACTTGCAATTTTTTCACCTAACTTGCTTGGAAGTATATTAGATATACTATATAAACATATTCAAGAAGATAAAGTATTACAAATAATTTCATAAGGTAGTATATGAGACATGGGTGTAGTTACATCAAAGAGTAAGAAGTATTTTTTTCTATTTATATATGCTAAATGGATATCACCTGTGTAGACAGATCTTTAATATTATTTAAGTGAAAGATTATTCAGATACATAAAAAATACTACGTGACTGAATATATTTGAAATATGTGCATCACATCATATCTGTGTGTGCAATTGGAGTTTAAACCGTGAGGCAACTGGTACCTTTTATGTGATGTTAGAAAAATATGTACGGCTATAACATTTGGATTGTGAAATAATTAGGTTTTACTTGTTCAATGATCACATGATACTTCGTCCATTTGGATGGAACACTAAACCGAATGTTTTTATCCTCATTAACAATATATAGGTCGATTAAACAGTAAGGATTTTAATTATAATTTTATCTGATCTTTTTTACCTCTTGTCCCTTTATTTGTGGTAAGTTACAGGGCATTCTCATATTGTTTTGAAATACATGACATCTTCAAAATGGTCGGTCTAACATGTAGTACTTGATTCATTAGTTATGTTACTAAAAAAGTAAGGAAATACTTTTTATCTCAAACATATGTTTTCTATACCAATAACAATAACATATATTTTATTTTTTCAATGGATGCATAATTAGGTTTAACTATTTTAGTTCTCTCCATATGAGCCATACTATTAAATCAAGTCATTATGGGCTCTCTCACACTTCTATTTGTGTTGTCATATCACGGATGATATAGTTTTGGCATCTTAATCGATCGTTGTGTATTCTCCATGCATCATTGCAAATTCGAGTGACATAAATTTTAAGGATAAGAAAGCACATAAATTTACTCATGAATTTTTTAAATGTATTTTATATTTTATTTAATCGCGTACATCATATGCAACCATAGAATCTCATTGTACATAAATAGTTTTCAAAATTTCTACTTGAAGCAAAATTTATGTCCAATTGACTGTGATTTATACAAATACTAAATGAGATGTATGATCCTGGGAAGTAAACAATCTTGTTTGGTGGAATTCCTAAGAATTAAATTTTTAAGATGACTTAGAAATTATCTTGAAAAAATTCAGCATATGTATTTTATTATGGAGCACATATTATCGCTAAAATCTTTTGACAACAACCTAATTTGTTGGTATTTATAATTATATAGAGGAATCGTTTCTATACCTCAAGCAACCACATGCTTAATAATTGGACCACCGATTCTCCACCTCCATGCACATCTTAACCCAATACCACTATATTTCTCTTACTTCAATGTGCCAATCGGTTATCACTGACTATGTCCTAGAGCTCAAATACAATTACAAAAATCTCTAGTTCACCTTTTGACACTTAATCGTAATGTTATACAGAGAAACCCACATGTTCCTTATATCATCTGCAAAAGGTAAGGTGATGTTTATATATGACATTTATGTAAACTACAATATATTTGTCTTGTAAATATTTTAGGCTATTTATAATTAATTGTTAAAAACTTGATATACTTTAGGAATATCTATTTTTAATTATTAAACTTGATGCATTTTAGGAACACCTATCGATTGCGATATGTTCAAGTGCAATCATGATGATCTACTAACTCTGGTTTATTATTGAGTGTGATTTGTTTCAATTAAGTTATGAAAAGATGTTAGTTTTATCTTGTTTACACATAGTTATGACCATTTGTTATCTATGATCTATTAATAAAATAGAGTATGCTTGATTGAGGTTTTGCTTCTCTGAGAACTTCTGTGTCTCTTTATCTACCATATTGTACTTTCCTATCGTTTTTATGGTAAAGTAGTCTTCCTTTGTGATACAGATAGTTAAAATTATGATGATGCATTAATAATTATATTTTTAAAGGCTGGTACATCTCACTTTTTTGTATTGTGATTTTATTGATAATTGATAAATATGACTATTTATTGATTATGGAAGATTGAAGCCAGGGACTTTTAGCAATTTTCTGCAAAATTATTATAACCTTGAGTAAGTGCCTATATGGACAAACCACGAATCTAAGTTTTCATGAGTTTGTACTATCGATGGAGTTTGTGAGGATTTTATTTTTCTTATGCCAGGTCCAAAGTCTCTGCCTTCTCTCGTAAAAATAGTTTGTGGGTATTTTTTTTCAAAATGGCATCATTCCAGAACCATAACCACAAAGGTGCCTAGCCACTTCTTTGTCTATGGAAATAGCTTCACCTCAAATCTTCTATGTAGGCTTTCCCTTTTCATTGCAAAGAACTTATTCCAGTATTTCATGTTTGGGCTGACCTTGAACAAATGTTAAAGACTACAGGAAGTGAGGGAAGCACTAATCAATCTCTAAAATTTTAGGTTACATATTGTTTGCTAGTGTGCATTTTGCACCAATGTATTTGTGGTTGATATTATGTTGTCTAGAATAAAGGTATATTGTATTTGTTTAATTCTTGGTATTCCTATACATATCAACTTTTATCGTGGAGTAGTTCATGGAACCGGTGGTACTCATTGCTTGTATTTTCGATTTTCTCGTTGTAGTTTGGTGATTTGATAAAAGAGTGGGTAGATAGTCTGTTTTGCGAGGATCATCTCTCTAGGATCACCGTGCATCCAACAATTTAAGTCCTTCTCTCCGAAGTCAATTGATTTTTCAGAACCTTCAAGGTTAAGGTTTACATGTATTCCATGTTATACATATATATTGCGAACTGTCAATTGATCATCAAAAGTCAATCTATTGTTAGAGCCTCTCGTATATCTTCTCTTGCGAACTGTCAATGGAACTCCTAGGTACCCTCCGTTCCAAAATATAAGACGCCTAAGGATTAGCTAAAAGTAAAATCTTACTAAATTTGTGCAAATATTTAAGAAAAAATACTACATATACAATTGAGTGAACATATTAAGGAAATATATTTTATGGTGAATCTATTGATATTGTTTCATATTGTAAATGTTCATATTTTTGTATATAATCTTCATCAAACTTAGAAAATATTGACTTTTGATTAATCCTTAGCCTCCTTATATTTTAGAATGGAGAGTGTATGTCCTAACATACATGCACCTTTATGTATGTACCAATCAATTTAGCATTATTTTTCTTGAACGATCTTCTTTCGAGTTAACTCCCTTTGCATTGTACCGGGTCCACGTGCTAAGCTAGCTGGTGGATCTTGTGTTGCAGGCTTGCAGCGAGGTGCTAACCAAGCTACCAGCTAGCTAATCCACGTAATAAGCAAACTGATCAATTTTGGGATGATCGATCCGGTCATCACAAGCTAGCTCTAGCTAGCTAGATGGAATAGATCGCTATCAATTTTGATGATCGATCCGGTATCTAGTCTAGATGGACACGGACCAGCACCTCTCCGTGAGTTTTTTTTTTTGGCACGACTACACGATTTACGCAACATGGTCGGTCTGTCACGTTTAAGGTGTTACGTAATGTACAACTCTGTTTAAATCCTAACCATACGTTTTAGATCTACCTGTCTATATTAATTCAGATGATGTGGATCAACCTGGTGTCTCGAAAAACACCCTTATATTGTTTTTAATATATAACTAGCACGGTGGCCCTCGCAAATGCGACGGCACCACCTTTAGTTTTCTCAGGGGAGTATCATCTTTAGTCTGTCAAAATTGATGAGAAAATACCTTCATAAATTCATGGACTTAACATTACGTGATTGAAAGTAATACATTATATAGCCATCATATATATATACCCCTATATATATCCGATATAAACATATGTATGTATATGATATATTCATACTACACCCACCAGGTGTAGTTACACTCACGCGTGTTTCACACAATTTAGACAGTATCTACCATACCGAGACTATGTATGGGTAATATGAAGTATATAAAAATATTTAGCAGCATATATATATATATATATATATATATATTTGTTAGTATGTTAATTTTTTACACATACTCCTTTTGTACGTACAAATATGATGATGTTTTACATATATAGTGCAAACTATGAGTGCACTTGCAATTTTTTTACCTAACTTGCTTGGAAATATATTAGATATACTATATAAACATATTCAAGAAGATAAAGTATTACAAATAATTTCATAAGGTAGTATATGAGACATGGGTGTAGTTACATCAAAGAGTAAGAAGTATTTTTTTCTATTTATATATGCTAAATGGATATCACCTGTGTAGACAGATCTTTAATATTATTTAAGTGAAAGATTATTCAGATACATAAAAAATACTACGTGACTGAATATATTTGAAATATGTGCATCACATTATATCTGTGTGTGCAATTGGAGTTTAAACCGTGAGGCAACTGGTACCTTTTATGTGATGTTAGAAAAATATGTACGGCTATAATATTTGGATTGTGAAATAATTAGGTTTTACTTGTTCAATGATCACATGATACTTCGTCTATTTGGATGGAACACTAAACCGAATGTTTTTATCCTCATTAACAATATATAGGTCGATTAAACAGTAAGGATTTTAATTATAATTTTATCTGATCTTTTTTACCTCTTGTCCCTTTATTTGTGGTAAGTTACAGGGCATTCTCATATTGTTTTGAAATACATGACATCTTCAAAATGGTCAGTCTAACATGTAGTACTTGATTCATTAGTTATGTTACTAAAAAAGTAAGGAAATACTTTTTATCTCAAACATATATTTTCTATACCAATAACAATAACATATATTTTATTTTTTCAATGGATGCATAATTAGGTTTAACTATTTTAGTTCTCTCCGTATGAGCCATACTATTAAATCAAGTCATTATGGGCTCTCTCACACTTCTATTTGTGTTGTCATATCACGGATGATATAGTTTTGGCATCTTAATCGATCGCTGTGTTTCGAGAGAGAGGAAGCACATCCCAGGATACTTCGGCCACGCAGTGTATTTGTCTGCTTAGGCGTTTGGAAAGCCAACGACGAAGTCGAGCCGTTTGATTCCGTGGCTTCTTTCCGTGCAAAGCTGCAAAAAGGCCAAACAAACAACCCCTAAGTCTATCTCTATTTTAGGCTTCTTGTCCCCAAGTCTTTTTTTTTTAAACTGTCCCCAAGTCTTTTTTTTTTAAACTGTCCTCAAGTCTTCTAGTAGTAATATATAAACAGCCCAATGACTCTCAATGTAATCAATCAGTATCAAGACAATCTACATTTTCACAATCTTTCAATCAGTACTTCCACAATCCTTCGCCACGCAGCTGAAGAAAGATCGGACGGCCGGAAGGCCTACCAGATGCAATCAATTGGAAAAAACCTTGATGGCCTGAGAGGTCTCGGAGGTGTCCGAGTTATAATATCCTTAATAATTAATGGCTTTATTGATTAAGCAACACAAATTTAATTTACACGTACGTAGAGGAAGAAGCAGCACACGGAAAGTACAGAGATCTACATCGTCCAACTAACGTAGTACCAGTCCATAGCCCGAAATCATAGACCAAGTCATCCTTGGCTCATAGGGTCATCATCGTTGCGGTCGTCCAAACTCAAGTCAGTGACGACACGAGCAGCGAGCTCGTCGGCCCTGACTCTGGTCCTGTACCACTCCGGCAAGAAGGCGTTGAACCCGGCGAGGAGGTCGGGGTGGCTATCCCGGAAAAGCGCTGTCACCCTCGACACCACCTCGGCGACGCTCCTGCAGCTAGCAAGGATGGAACAGCATGTTAGTACACAGTACATTAATTGCTACCTCGATCGATCGATCGATCCGTTAATTTGTCCATGAATGATGCACGAACGCGCCTGTGGTTCTTGAAGTCCATCAAGACGTGGAAGAACTCGTCGTGCTTGGCAGGGTCGTCTTTCTCCAACACGGCCCTCACTGTCTCGACATAGTTCATGGCCTTGTCCGCCTTTTCTTTTTTCTCCCTCTGATTCATCGCTGCTTGGGTTGCCGACCTAGATTGTCTCAGACATAAAAAGACATCAGAACGTATCCCCAAATAGTCATTGTGTCTCGTCACCGATCGAGATCGGAACACAGCTAGAGACTAGAGTGTATATGCACGCAATACTCGCTTACTATACCTGTGGCTTGTTGGAGGAAAAGGTAACCCCATGATTCGAAGTCCTCTCTGTAACACAATCGTAATACAAGGTCACGACCTGTGCCTGTGTATATGTACGTACATAATCACCAGGGTGTTAGGACTCACATCGGACTATAGGATGTGTACCAGCTAACGTACGTATTGCTGACACTGAATCGACACCAAATCTGGTCTAAACCTACACGAGCACGGAGAGCTATAACGACACACGTATACACGACCAACTACAACTCATAGCCGGACAAAAGTTTCAAACATAGTCAGTTCCCAAGACCAAGCCTCATCGATCTGTCAGAGTTCTACATTCTGATCCAATGGTTACAGATCGACCTACAGTCAGCTATATGTATGTGCATGCATATGTGATCCGTATGCACCCATGCCTCTATTCAGTTCGCGAGTTATGTGGTAATGACTAATGAGATGCATCGGCATGCTCACTTCCATCCGTTTTTTGTATCACCGTGTAGCGTCGGGCGGGTGTGGTCGAAACCTCACTCGTCCCCGCACCCAACCCTAGCGCCGCCGCCACCACCTCCAACTCCGGTGAGCAATTGCGCGCACCTCGCTAGTAGATCGAGCCTGATGTCTCTGTGCAGCAGACGGTTGGGCCTTGGGGGAGGGAGGTGCGGAGGCAGGGGCGGCGGCGACCGCCCTCCAGGCAGCCTCGCCAATGACGCGCACGCCAAGTTCATGCGGTCCAAGGGGGTGAAGAAGCGGGACGTCCTCAAATGGGTGAACCGCGACAAGTCCTCGCCGCCGTCCGTGCATGCCTACGAGCCGGCGTGGTGGCGGGAGGTGAGCGATTAGAGCGCAAGGAGCAGCGCCGGGCCATCGCGCTCGTCCGGCTCCGCGAGGCCAGGGAGAGGAAGGAGGCGCGCGCGTGAAGCTGGAGCTCGCCGACCTCACCGACGCATGAGATCCTCGGTCGCCACATCGCCTCCGCGCCCAGCAGTTGCCGACGACGCTCATTTTTGGTCTAGGATGCAGGCGGCACCCCGCAGTAGTAAATCGTGCAGCTTTTGATCCGCTGCTTTCATGTAAATTATGTAGTGTAATATGCCGTGAAGAACCATGATCACACTCTAGTTCTTCGTCCTCGAATTTACCCGCGTGATTTAAATTTCAAATTTTTAGTTCGTATTTACGGGTTCTATTCTGCGCCGTGTCGTTTTGAACTATGAATACGATTTTACGGTCCGTCCCGTTTAAGGGCTTGACTAGAGATGCTCTAATGAGATGCTTCGGCATGCTCACTTTCATCCGTGTTTTTGTCACGGTGTAGATATATTTGGTGATGAAAAAAGGCGTCGCCTACACCCCCGTGGTGTATGGCCATCCCCTCGTGGTCGTTGTGGACAAAACACATTCTTGTGAGTAGATTCCTTGATTCGTTGGTTTCTGCGACTACCGTAGCGCAAGTTTTTAAACCTTCTGCAAATAAAACTGTTCCCAACTAATTAGCTATATCTTATTTTTTGTATAAATTGCATCATTTAGTTCAAACTTGCTTTGCAATCCCTAGCTTGCTAGGTACAATTGGCATTCATATCTTTTTTTTTTTTTTGAAATTTCACCTATCTATTAATAATCATCAATAGTAGTACAAAGAGGTCTAAAAGTAATCAAAATTACAAATAGGTCGATGGACCAATAATATTTCATTTTTATTCATGTATACTACAAGATGGGAACTAGAATCACCCTCGCTCTGTAGCACGGGTGGTTTTGTCTAGTTTTTATAGAAGGGGGGTCAACAAATTTACAACATTTCTGATTCCAAACTGCGGAAAGCCAATTCAGTTACACCACACCACAAAAGATGCTACTCGCACGTTACATTATCTCTCCCTCTGGCAGCAACTAATCACCATACGTTCAGTTCCTCATGATGCGGCTCATAAGTTTGATCTCTCAATTTCCTGAAAACTCACATTTTTTTCCAAAGATCAGCCAGCTGCTAATTTCCATAGCTTCCGTTCAGTTGTTACATAGTAGCTTGGACAGATCACCAGCAGAAGTCGCAGTTAAGATCTTCGACAGATGCTGCAGGATACGGGCTTTGATGAAGAACTAACCTGAATATGCTTGATGGACTGGTTTTGTGGCGAGTTACGGTTATAGATTGTTAAATAGCCTCGATTTTCATGCACACGCACAATTTCTCTTTAATTAAGGAAAAAGGCACAATGGTGTGTGAATGTGTGATACAGAAAAATGTCCCGCAAATTATTATTTCTCCAACTCTGACCCAAGATCTAAATCAAACACATAGTTGGAGGGCCTATTCATCTCTAGACGGATCAACGACTTGCCCCGCAAAGACAATTGCGCGGGTCGCCTCTTCCACTATGAAGTAGGCAAACGGATGGTCAGCCACAAAATCCACACGAGGAGGTGGCGGCGACGACGACATCCTTGAACGTCCCTTGATATGCTTCACGGTGACAGCCGCGGCTTGGGTGCCTTGCTCATTCACCTCAATGACCGCCTTGTGGATCACCTCACTCAAGACGACCATTGGCGAGCCTGCAGACTCATCGTTCTCCACCATGCCAGACAAATCGGCTTGACCACTGAACGGTAGTTGAAGACCCAGCTGTTAGGCTGCTGTTGACCGGTGAGGCTACACGAAGTTTAGTCCCACCTCGCATACGGAAGGAGGCCACACCCACCTTATAAGGGAGAGATTCCTTCCTTCTTTCAGTCCGGGCTTTTGGAATGGAGTGGGCTCTCTTCTTATAGTTAGGCCGTGAGCGCATGAACGTCTAGAACGTAGGCTGAGTGCTGGGCTGGGCCAAGTGAACGCTAACACCAGCTTCTTGAGAACGGTGACGAGGCTGCTCTCGAAAGACAGCTTCAACTTGGGCACCTGGAACTTGCCCACATCGATTTTCTTCTTGGGCAAGTGGTCGTGTAAGAAGCCATGCCGGGTGGCTATCATGTCGACCAGGTTCGGCAAGCCGTCGCAGGCATCTGGCAGGAAGATGCACATCGAGAATTGTATAGTACGATCAGAGGTCACCTGCTTCAGATAGCCTGTAAACAGGTCAGAAGAAGTAACTGAGATTGGAAAAATATATGGTAAAGCCCCGAGAATATGGGAAGAATGTGTATATAGGAGGACTGACCAGCAGGATTAAAAGGATCTTGCGCCTGTGCCATCTGGTACCGGAGCTTGAGCACCTTAAACCCGTCGTGCACGGCGACGAACTGGGGATCCGAACTCCGCATGAAGGGCACGTCGACGGCGCCGCCGTCGAGCCGGTAGAAAAGCTCCCTCGTGGTGCGCTTCTCGTCGAAGGGCTTCTCCCACTTGCCCTTGAAGTAGACGGCGTTGCCGAGCACGACGCGGGTGCCCGGCTTGATCGATCCCGGACCGAGCACGGAATCGACCAGACCGCCCGTGGCCCGCGCGACCCACGCGTTGATCTGTCCCCGCGCCGCCTCGGGGTCGTTGGCGAAGTCGACGGCGCCGTCCTCGGCCTTGTACGCGCCCACGACGGCGTCCCGGAAGGCCGCGCTCAGCGGGCACGTCGTGAGGTCGCTCCAGACGCCGGACGCGAACGCGACGCGCGGGCCGCCGGAGTCGGAGTGGTCCTTGAGCGTGGCCCACGCCGCGCGGGCGACGAGGGCCTCGAGCTCGCCGTGTGACCGCGCGCCGACCACGCGGAGGATCTCGTCGAGGGTGGAGCCCCGGGCGCCGGCGGCGAGGAGCGCCAGCGCGGCGTAGATGGAGAGCGGGGAGAACACCAGGTTGGTGTAGGCGGTCTCCTCGGCCAGGCACCTAGCGAGCCCGCCAGAGAGCGCCGCCAGGCCGCCATAGTCAGCCTGCGCCATCACTTCCATCGCTGGATCTCGACAGGGTGAGCAAATCTCGAGGAGAAACGATGATCGGTTTTTCCAACTGAAACACGCTAGTAATAAGAATCGGCTTTATTTACGCTGATTGCTAAACCTTGGTCGGCTATCGAGAGGGAAAAAATCGGGAGTAAATGGAAACATTTTAACTTTGTAGGATTCGTTAGCCTTTTTTTCTTTTGTGCACCTGCTTTTACCAGAATCTGCATTTTTTCCCATGTGTCAAGGGGCACAGCAAATCTGCGAAACCACACGGAATATAGTCTACTACACCCAATTTTAGGGCGTGATAGACTGCAGCCAATTTTAGGCTCTGGGGGCATGGCCACGTAGAAACGGATCAAAATCATATTGTCCACTTTGTTTGGTTGCCCATGTAGAAAAGACCTGCATCAAAAAGTATAATTAGGGCACCCTCTAGCTGGCTCCTTAGCGATTAAGGCTTTCTAGCCATCAGATCAATCCCCCAACAAAAGGCATTCTAAAAGTATAATAGGAACACCCTCTGGCTGGGTCCTTAGCGATTAAGACTTTCTAGCCATCAGATCACCCCCCAAAAAGCATTCTAAATGTATAATATGGGCACCCTCTGGCTGGCTCCTTAGCGATTAAGGCTTTCTAGCCATCAGATCAAACCCCCAAAAGGCATCTCAACCGTGCATTTCGTGATATGACTTATTTAGCCTTCTAAACAGTGTTTCAACCTGCTGCTTCGTGCACCCAGATCTGGTGTATGTTGGTGGGTCGAACCTCAGAAAACCCGCTCTTCAGAGTCACGTTTAATTATTATCGCGGGGACGTCGGGCTATAAGGCGGGATCGAAGACATCATTGCCCCTGACTCGTTCCCTAATTCGTGCACCGATTTGCTAGCCACAACGCAACCCCACGCCCAGCGCTGCCTCCCACACTCGTGCCCCTCCCTAATCCCCTCTGCTCCTGTCACCGCCTGGCCGTGCTCTGGCTCTTCACGCTAGCCGATGGGCGGACACGAGAGGGCGTAGCCAGGCCCTGGGAGGGCCGCTCCCTCAACCTCTCCTCGTTTCCCACCTGGCTCGCCTCCCCTTTGCCGCCACTCTACGAGGAGACGTGATACGTTGGAAACGTATCTACTGTTTTTGATGTTCCATGCTTGTTTAGTATCTACTTTCTTATGTTTTGTCCACACTTTGGAGTATTTTTACACATTTTTCGTAACTAACCTATTAACAAGATGCCACAGTGCCAACTGCCTGTTTTCTGTTGTTTTTGTTTCAGAAAAACTAGTAAGGAAATATTCTTGTAATTGGACCGGACAAAAGCCAAAGTCAATATTTTATCCGAAGCAACACGGAGTCCGGAGGGGAGACGAAATGGCGCACCAGGGCAGCCACACCTGGTGGCGGCGCGGCCAGGGGGCACACCACCAGGGGTGTGGCCCCCCTGGCGCTCCACCAACCTTGCCCCTTCGCCTATAAAGACCCCTCGGGACGAAAACCCTAAGTACCCGACCAAAATTCCACGAAAGTGTCTGTAGCCGCCGTCATGTCCATCCCTAGATCAGGAGGGATCTTAAGCTCTTCCTGGCACCCTGCCGGATGGGAGAGATCACCCTGGAGGCCTTCTTCATCACCATGCCTGCCTCCGGTATGATGCGTGAGTAGTTCATCCCTGGACTACGGGTCCATGTAGTAGCTAGATGGTTGGTTCTTCTCCTTTGTGCTACCATGCTTAGATTTTGTGAGCTCCGTTCATGATCAAGATCATCTATTTGTAATCCTACATGTTGTGTTTACGGGGATCCGATGGATATTGAGATGCTATTTTAGATTGATTATTGATTTTATCATATCTTTGTTATTTGTGATCTTGCATGCTTTCTGTTGTTGGTAGCTATCTTAGCTGAGTAGATGCTAGCAACTCCAAGAGGGAGTATTTATGCCCGATAGTGGGTTCATGCCTCTAGTAATCTGGGGAAGTGACAGAAATCTCTAAGGTACTAGATGTCTTGTTGCTACTAGGGAGAAAACAGCAATCCTTTGTTCATAGAACAATCATATTGTTTACTTTACACACTTTGCTTAATACAATTATCTGTTGCTTGCAACTTAATACTGGAGGGGTTTCGGATGATAACCTGAAGGTGGATTATTAGTCATAGATGCAGTTAGATTACGGTCTATGTATAATATTGTAATGCCCAATCAAATCTCATAGGAGTCAAGATGATTAGTATATGCGTGTATGCTTTCTCGATGTTTGTCAATTGCCCCGCTGTAATTTGTTCACCCAACATGTCAACTATCTTAAGGAGAATCATCTCTAGTGAACTATGGACCCCGGTCCATTCTTTTACCATCAATCTACAATCTACTATTTACTGTTTTTTTTTCCTTTCTGCAAGCAATTACTATCTTCCACACAATACATTTAATCCTTTGTTTTCAGCAAAACCGGTGAGATTGACAACCTCACTGTAAGTTGGGGGCAAAGTTCTGTGGTTGTGTTGTGCGGGATTCCAAGTTGGAAACAACACCTTGGAGGTGTTTCCTTGCTCCTACTGGTTCGATAACCTTGGTTTCATAACTGTGGGAAAACTTGCTTCTGTGCTCATCATACCTTCCTCTTGGGGTTCCCCAACGAGCTCGATATTTTTTGAGCCATCAAGCCTATTTTCTGGCGCCATTGCCGAGGAGTCAAGGACATCTTCACAAGGGGAGTCCCTCATAACCAATCTCTTTACTTTGTTTTTTTTGTTTTGCTTACTTTATTTCCGCTTTGTTTGTTTGTTTCTTTTTTATCAAAAACACACAAAAAATTAGTTCCTGCTATAGTTGTTATTTCTGTTGGTCTGTTATGTCTTGCTTTATCATGCTTTGTATCAATGGTGGGTTTCTTTGAAACTAGATCTTATCGGCAAGATGGGTTCATGGAACAACAAAATATTATGAGGAACACCGCTTGTCACAAAAAGGGAAACTCTTATGGGAAGAAATTGATAAATTGTGTACCATTGCTAGAAACATGAGCTCTACTTATAATGTTACTTATTGCTTTGATAAATCTTGTTGTTGTAGGAGGTATAAACACCTCCCTTTTCAATGTGAGTATAATAATGATGTTACCATATCTTCTTATGTTAAGGGAAATTATGACTTTTATGATGTGGAACAAATTGAAGAATTTATTGCTTAGAAGGGTGCATTCGAACTTGCTTATTTGCTTGAAAATACTGATGATGCACCTTATAAATATGAGGTTTATGATGTACTTAAATTTTTCTTTGATAATTACAAGGTAGAAAATGGATATATTCCTGAATATCTTAATAGATGCTCTCCACCAACGGAAGAGACTAATGCCTTGTAGGAGCCTATGGAAGAAGAAACTACTGAAACTAGAAGCTCATTGGATGAAAAAGAGGAGGAGAGTGATGATCAAGAGGAGGAAGAATGGATCTACCCATTCCTACCTTCTAATGAGAGTAACTCTTTACCCATTACATTATTTGATTGTCCTCCATGCTTACCAAAGGAGGATGAATGTTATGTTCCTATGGATTCTTTTGAAAAAAATATAATAAAGCTCTAGATGATGGTCATATATTGGTTGATAATATTAATTGTACTACTATTGAAAATGAGATTGATCAGTCATCTTGTTATAAAATTGTTAAAAGTGGGTCTGAAGGTTGTAATCCCACTATTTTTGAGCTTGATAAAAATTATGTGTTTGTAGATCATGAAAAGCATGCTTTATGTGATAGTTATATTGTTGAGTTTATTCATGAGGCTACTTAAAATTATTATTAGAGAGGAAAATATGGTTGTAAAAGTTTCCATGGTATTAAAACACCTCACTATTTGCTGAAAGTTTTGAAGTTACTCTCGTTTTATCTTCCTATGCCTGTCACTTTGTTCTTTGTGAATTTATTTGCGTATAAGATTCCTATCCATAGGAAGTGGGTTAGACTTAAATGTTTTTTGAATTTGCTTCTTGATGCTCTCTTTTACTTCAATTCATATTTCTTATGTGAGCATCATCGAAATTCTTATGCCTAGCTCAAAGGCATTAAAGAAAAGCACTTATTGGGAGATAATCCAAATTTTAGTCAATAAATTTTATTTTGCTAAGTCTTGGAAGTTATTGCCTCTGTAATAACCTCTCCTTATATTTTTTTGTGTGGTTTTTGTGCCAAGAGTAACCTCTAATAAGAGATAAATAACGGTTGGGAAAGTTGTTGTCCCGGAACAGATTTTTGTGCTTCGCTGTAAAAATTCGTGAAAAATCTCTGTATGTCGGATTGAGCTGTAATTTTTTGTGCTTCTTCCCCAGGTTGTTATCCAACTTTCGTTAGTTCAAACACTTTTCGATTTGAGCAACAGAAGGTCTTTGAAAAAAATTGGTTTTTACCTGCTGGTCTGTTTTGACAGATTTCCTCCATTATTTGCATTTGCTTCTTAATGTCTTTCTCTTTGAGTTCTCTTTGATCACTTGAAATTTTTAAAGGAAGTGCTACAGTAGCTTGTGTTTTAATGAAAGTTTTACTTGTGTTGAAACTAAACCAAAAGACTTATTATCTTGAGTACACTAATGTTGCTAATGAAGATTGTGTGAAGTTTTGTATGAAGAAAATTTTAAAGTGTAGGGAAGAGTAATGTGATAAGATGAAGTATGGACAAAAGCTCAACCTTGGGGATGCCACCCGTGTAACCCCAATAAATATTCAAGAAGTACAAGCATCAAAGCTTGGGGATGCCCAAGGCATCCCCTTCTTCATCAATAAAAATCCCAGGTTTCTTCCAAACATTTCATTTTTATTGTTTCATGCACAGTTGTGTTGTTCTTGGAGCGTCTTCGTTCTTGTTTTTAGTTTTCATTTGCTTAGTTTACTTGAATAAATTGGTTGGACCCCCTAATTCATATATGATAGTTTTCAAATAAGTTGATTTTGATTGGAAAAGAGTAGGAAAGTTCATTCTTATAAGTGGTATAAAAGGAGCTTGTTTTTGATTGTGGTCTAGGCTTTATCATGTCATGTTTGATATTGTTTTTGTTGGAAATATGCCCTAGAGTCAAATAGTAGTAAGGACTATTATCATATTTCATATAATTTATGATTAAGTTTTATATCATGCTATAACTGTATTGAGTGGAAACATCAATACACGTGTGATATACAAACAAACCAGGGGTTCCCTATGAAACTCTAGTCACTGGTTCATTGGTCAATAGATGATCATGTTTCTTGATCATGTGGCATTTATGCCAGTTGGAAATGGAGTCATCTCATTCTAAGAATGAGATGATGAACCGATACCCAAGCTAAACATCGTGACCCAATCATGTCACGAAGTTCAAGTTATGATGATTAGAAAAGGATCCTCGTAGACTATTCCTTAGACCGTGAGGCTATATCAATCATTGTCTCCCGAGAGTGCTTAGATAGCACCAAACGCCATCTGGTAAAATGGTGGTTATAAAGGTGTGTTCAGGTACTCAGAGGAAACCGTAGAGGCAATATATGTCAAGAGCGGGATTTGTCCGTCCATGTGACGGGAAGATACTCAAGGACCCACTCAGAGAGGTTATATCCAATAGCTGCGCAGCATGTGATTTGATCACGGGGATATCACTTGTCGGAACGAGTCAAATAGCATTATTCGGTAACAAGATTGAACATGACATGGTGATGTCATTTATCAGATCTCATGCAATGCAAGTATCAAGAGACAAAGGGAATAAGACACGACTGTCTCGGTTCAAACGACGAAAGATCTTCGTGGAACGCACAGGGGTCACATGGCCATCCAGGTCCCTCCGTTGATCATTGGTGCGGGAGTGTCCCGACCATGTCTGGAGTGTTCCCGAACCGTGGGGTATCACGCTTAAGGGTTTGATGATGCTTAGAGAGTGTTTATAGGATCGCTAGAATCACCGAAGAAGAGAAGGGAGAAAACCAGAAGGGTTTCGGTAAGTCCGGAGGATGTCCGGAGTGGAGGTGGAAGGTGTTCCATGGCCAAGGAGGTTGAATAATATGTGAATGAATGTTAAATATTGATTTAATCATTTATTCATAATTATTTAATAAAGAGAAAATCAATTAAACGTCAAAAAGGCTTAATGGGCCAATTTCCGGAGGGAGAGGGCCCATTAGGGAAAGGCAAGAGGGGGAAGGGGCCAAGGGGGTGGCCAGTGGCCCTATTGGGACAGCCCCCCACGTGGGGCCCATGAGGGGGTGGCCGGTGGCGCCTCCCCCACCCCTCCTCTCCTTTAGTCCCACCCCGGGACTTTGAGGGAGGGTGTACTGATGGCTCAATGCGCGGCGCCCAGAAAATTGCTTGATGGAGGTGTTGATGTAGAGCTCGTTGGGAACCCCAAGAGGAAGGTATGGTGAGCACAACAGCAAGTTTCCCTCAGTTATGAAACCAAGGTTTAATCGAACCAGTAGGAGCAAGGAAACACCCCAAAGGTGTTACTAGTTGAGCTTTGGCAAGGCGCACTACCGGTGCTAGTAGCAACATGGAGACCTGCACAACACAACCACAGAACTTTGTCCCCAACTTGCGATGAGGTTGTCAATCTCACTGTGTTTTGTGGAAAACAAAGGATTAAACGTATCGAATGGAAAGAAATAAAAGTTTGTAGAAAGTAAACACAAAGCAGTAAAATATTGTAGATTGTATGTAAAAGACAAGGACCGGGATCCATAGTTCACTAGAGGTGGCTCTCCTTAAGATAGATAACATGCTGGGTGAACAAATTATAGCGGGGCAATTGACAAACACCGAGAAAGCAATACATGCATATACTAATCATCTTGACTCCTTTGAGACTTGATTGGGCATTACAACATAATACATAGACCGCCATCCAACTGCATCTATGACTAATAATCCACCTTCAGTTATCATCCTAACCCCTCCAAGATTAAGTTGCAAGCAACAGATTATTGCTTTACGAACTGCGTGTAAAGTAAACAATACGATTGTTCTATGAACAAAGGATTGTTGTTTTCTCCCTAGTAGCAACAGCACATCTAGTACCTTAGAGATTTCTGCCACTTCTCCAGATTACCAGAGGCATGAACCCACTACCGAGCATAAATACTAACTCTTGGAGTTGCTAGCATCTACTTGGCCAATATAGCTACTAACAACGGAAAGCATGCAAGATCACAAATAACAAAGAAATGATAGAATCAATAATCAATCTGAAATAGCATCTCAATATCCATCGGATCCCCACAAACACAACATGCAGAATTACAAATAGATGATCTTGATCATGAACGGAGCTCACAAGATCTAGACATGAAAGCACAAAGGAGGAGAACCAGCCATCTAGCTACTACATGGATCCGTAGTCCAAGGATGAACTACTCACGCATCACACCAGAGGCTTGCATGGTGATGAAGAAAGCCTCCAGGGTGAATTCCCCTCTCCGGCAGGGTGCCAGGAAGAGCTTGATATCCCTCCCGATCTAGGGATGGAGATGACAACGGCTACAGACTCTTTCGTGGATTTTTGATCGGGCACTTAGGGTTTTCGTCCTGAGGGCAATATATAGTCGGAAGGAGAGGCCGAGGGGGTGCCGGGAGCGGCCACACCACCTCCCGCGCGACCAGGTGGTGTGGTGGCTCCCTGGCCCTTCTCCATCTCGTATTCTGGCACTTGATCACTTCCGGAAAAATAGGCACTTTGTCTTTTGTCCCGTCCAATTCCGAGAATATTCATTTTCTGCCTTTCCTGGAACCAAAAATAGCAGAAAACAGGCAGCTGACACTGTGGCTCTTGTTAATAGGTTAGTCCAAGAAATCATGTGAAAAGTACTCCAAAGTTGGAACAAAACACAAGAAAGTGGAAAAAACCAAGCATGGAACATCAAAAATTATAGATACATTTGCAATGTATCAACATCCCCAAGCTTAACTCCTGCTCGTCCTCGAGTAGGTAAGTGATAAAAAGAAAGAATAATTTTTGAGGTGACATGCACCATCAAAGACTTGATCAAAGTATTTACAAAACATTCAAAGCTGGGATCATAGTACTTCAATCATAACATGAAAGACAAAGTTCTAGCAATAAGCAAAGAAACTATGATGCAACATGAAAAGGCACAAACAAAAGATTCATGAATAACAATGCTTTGCAAGACGTTTGTTTGTTTCACATAAAGAAAACATGGCATAATAGTATTCATCTTGTCCCTCATAGAGTAGCAAATATAAATGCATAGGACACCTTCAAATTTCATAAGAGTGACTAGATACAATAGTTTAAAACAAGCAATAACAAGTTATGCATCAATCAACTAGTCTTGGGACAATGCACATAGAACTAAGAATGGCCACTATGCTCTCAAAGTAGGTGCATAAAGATAGAAGATGGAGACTCAATATAATGGTGGAAGAAAGGCCTTTTGTAAAAGGAAGTAGGGATTCAATTCTCATAAAGAGCTTCCAAAAATTATGGTACTTATAGCTTTCAGATCTCATTGCCCCTATCATAAGCATCTTGAAGTGATTAAGGTTAAAGTGAACAAACTATGGTGTACATTCTTGACGAAGTATAAGTCATAAATCTCATGTCCCTTGTATACGAGGGCCGCTCCTCATGCTACTCAAGTTTAGTCACCGGTAAGTTCTTGTCATCGTAAGTATATGTGTATCCTTGAGAACCGCCAACGGGGTACCCCTTGCCCGATGATACGGAAGAATCCCCATATCAAAATGACAAGGCAAGCAGACAACAAGTATCTCAGCATTCTTCTTATTTACCATGGGAATATGGTGCTTTTTTCTCTCTTTCCTCTTTTCATAGTATCTATTTTTTTCTTTTCTCTTTTTTCTCAATATAGGACTCTTTTTTTATAAGAAGAATGCTTCATAGACAGCTCATTATGGTTATGCTGCAGGTTTCCACCATGTCAGCATGGATTAGACCAGCGGCCCAGGAGTTTCTCTAACACATTTACATAACTCCACCGACTTACAAGCTCCATGGACTTACAAGCTCCCCTTTTACCAAGTGCAATGTTGAAAGCGTTCCCCATGAAAGCATGGTTCTGCTAATTCCCAACAAATAAGTGCAACCATATACAACATAAAAGACACAATGGTTCAAGTTTATTAAGGGCAGGTAAAGTGAAGTTGTCCATCAAGTTCGTGAGAGCTTTAATCACTAGTTTTCTCATAACAAGTTTAATTTGGAAGGTAAACAAAAGCATGAATATACTTGGAATAGCATAAGCTAGTAGGTAGGTATGGTGGACTCTTTGGAATAACTTGGTTTAGGGAGTTGGATGCATGAGTGGAACTCATACTTTGTTCTGGAGGCTAGCAAAAGACTGGGAGCGACAAACTAAGAGAGCAATAATGGCTATAATCATGCAGAGCGACAAAACATCATTGATCAAAGCATAAAGTGATACTACAAGTTGAAAACTAAAGGATCATAAATGCTATGGTGACTTGAGATAGTCATAACATGGCGTGAGCATGTGCCAAGTCAACCCAAATAAAGCATCGAAGGAGAATACCACTATACTATGCTTTAATATGCTAAAACAACGCATGATTCATCCAAGGAACATTAAGCAATCTCAATTGTTTATAACAAGTCATGCTACAACAAAGAATACTAAGCATAAAGCCAAAACAATATCAAGAATGGCATGACAAAGCATAGGCCACCGTCAAAAACAAGCTCTCTTTACCACTTAAGCATGAACTTTCCTACTCTTTTCCAAACCAAACCAAACTATTTGCAAACCAATGTATGAAATAGGGGGTCCAACCAATTTATTCAGAAAACCAAGCAAACTAAAAACCAAAACAAAAACGAAAAAGAAGACGCTCCAAGAACAACACAACTGTGTATGAAACAATAAAAATGAAGCGTTTGGAAGAAACCTGGAATTTTTATTGATGAAGAAGGGGGGTGCCTTGGGCATCCCCAAGCTTTGAGGCTTGTACTTCTTGGATATTTCTTGGGGTGACACGCGTGGCATCCCCAAGCTTGAGCTTTAGTCCATCCTTCATCTCATTACTCATTCCTTCCATACACATGAAATTTTTCCTTCATACAAAACTTCACACAATCTTTATTAGCAACATTAGTGCACTCAAGATAAATAAGTCTTAAGGTTCAGTTCTAACACCCAATAAACTTCCATTAGAACACTAGATACTGTAGCACTTCCCTCAAAAAGCTCAATTCTCCAAAAGAACTCAGAAAGGAACCAACAAGAAGCAAATGCAGAAAATGGCAGAAATCTGTCAAAACAGACCAGCAGGTAAAGACAAAATTTTTTGAAAACCTTCTGTTGCTAAAATCAAAACGTGTTGAACTAACGAAAGTTAGATAACAACCTGGGGCAGAAGCACAACAAATTACAGCTCAATCCGACATACAGATATCTCTCACGAATTTTTACGGTGAAGCACAAAAATCTGTTTCGCGATAGCAACTTTCCCAATCATTACTTCTCTCTCATTAGAGGTTACTCTTGGCACAAAAAGCAAATAAAAATGATAAGGAGAGGTTATTACAGAGGTAATAACTTACAAGACTCATCTAAAACTTTTGGGTTATCTCCCAATAAGTACTTTTCTTTAACGCCTTTAAGTTAGGCATAAGAAGCAAGAAAAAGGATCAAGTGTTCTCAAATGAAGAAGCATTAAGACCAATTTTTTTTTTCATAGGAGAAGAAAAAGAAATATTTTCTCTCTTTTTAGGGAAGTGCTCTATACCATTCTTGAGTGGGAGTTGATATTTAATGGTGCCTTCTTTCATATCAATGATGGCGCCAACAGTTCTAAGAAAAGGTCTTCCCAAAGTAATAGGACAAGAAGCATTGCATTCAACATCCAAAACATAGAAATCAACGGGGACATAGAAATTGTTAACCATAATAAGAACATCATTAAGTCTCCCCATGAGTTTCTTTTTAGCACTATCATCAAGTGGGACATTCAAATAACAATCTTCAAGAGGAGGCAAATCAAGCATATCATAAATCCTTCTAGGCATAATGGAAACACTACTATCAAGATCACATAAAGCTTTGAAATCAAAGTCATCCACTTTCATATTAATGATGGGTTCCCAACCATCTTCTTGTTTTATAGGAATAGAATCTTTATGTTTCATCTTTTCTTCTTTAATCTTTATGAGAGCATCAATAATGTGTTTTGTAAAGGCCATGTTCATAGCACTAGCATTAGGACTTTTAGTAAGCTTTTGTAGGAACTTAATAACTTCAGAGATGTTGCAACCATCAAGATCAAGATCAAATTTATCATCTAAAGTAGTAGAACTATTACTAGCCTCAACACTAGTGGTGTTAATAGTAGAAACACTAATGTTTCTAGCAATTTCATCTTCTCTTTCCCACTTAGCATGTAATTCTGCTAATAGTCTAACATTTTCATCAATTTTTACTTGTATAGCATTAGTAGCTGCAAAGGGATTCTCATTAGTTTCAGGTTTAGCAGCCATTTTATTAATCAATGAAGATTGAGCTTCAGACAAAGATGATATATTTCTTTTAGCATTAGAGAGTTTCAATTGTAAACTAGGAATTTCCCTATTTAGACTCTCAAGTTGATGGCTAATGTTCTTCAAAATGGTAGATTGTTCCTCCATAGTTTTAGTAAATAGTTTATTTTGCTCATATTGCATTTGCATGAAGTTTTTAGTGGCTCTTTCAACTTCTAAAATTCTTCCTTCACCAGGTGATCCAAGTTTACCATTATAGCCATAAGTATTATTGCCAAAGTTATTATTTTTTATGAAGTTCACATCAACTTGTCTTCTTGAGCAACAAAATAAGCTAAAGGAACATTATTTGGATCAATATGGGCTTTCCATTAACAAACATAAACATAAAAATTTCAGTTTCTTTTTGCTTTTTTCTGGCGCCGTTGCCGGGGAGTTAAGGACATCTTCACAAGGGGAGTCCCTCATAACCAATCTCTTTACCTATTTGTTTTTGTTTTGCTTAGTTTCTTTTTGCTTTGTTTGCTTGTTTTGTTCTTCAAAAACACAAAAAAAATAGTTTTACTAGTTTGCTTTCTTATTTGAAAACCCAAAAAAATGACTACTCTTGAAAACACTAAGTTGTGTGACTTCACTAGCACCAACAACAATGATTTTATGAGCACACCTATTGCTCCACTTGTGGCTGAAAATACTTTCTTTGAGATAAAACCTACTTTGCTCAATCTTGTTATGAGAGAACAATTTTCTGGTATTGGTAATGCAGATGCTGCTTCCCATCTAAATAACTTTGTTGAACTTTGTGAGATGCAAAAGCATAGGGATATAGATGGTGATATTATTAAGCTGAAATTGTTTCCTTTCTCTTTGAGAGGAAAAGCTAAAGATTGGTTGAATTCCTTAACTAAGAATAGTATTGATTCTTGGACTAAGTGCAAAGATGCTTTTATTGGAAAATACTATCCTCCTGCTAAGATTATATCCATGATAAGTGAAATAATGAAGTTTAAACAACTTGATAATGAGCATGTTGCTCAAGCTTGGGAAAGAATAAAATCTTTGGTAAAGAATTGTCCCACTCATGGACTGACTGCTTGGATGATCATCCAAACTTTTTATGCAGGATTGAACTATTCTTCAAGGAACCTATTGGATTCTGCTGCTGGAGGTACCTTTATGACCATCACTTTGGGTGCTGCAACAAAACTTCTAGACAATATGATGGTTAATTATTCTGAATGGCATACTGAGAGAGCTCCACAAGGTAGGAAGGTAAATTCTGTTGAGGAAACTTCCTCCTTGAGTGATAAGATTGATATTATTATGTCTATGCTTGTTAATGGGAAAGCCCATATTGATCCAAATAATGTTCCTTTAGCCTCTTTGGTTGCTCAAGAAGATCAAGTTGATGTGAACTTCATAAGAAATAACAACTTTGGCAACAATGCTTATGGTAATAATGCTTATAGGAACAATTTTGGTAACAACAATTATAAGCCATATCCTCCCAACAATGGTAATGCTTATGGAAATTCTTACAACAGTAATAAGAGTGCTCCCTCTAAACTTGAAGTTATGCTTAAAGAGTTTATTAGTAAACAAACTGCTTTCAATAAAACTATTGAGGAAAAACTCTCTAATGCCGAAAGAAATATAGCATCTTTGGCTGAAGCTCAATCTTCTTTGAATAAAATGGCTGCTAAACCTGAAACTAATGATAATCCCTTTGCAGCTACTAATGCTATACAAGTAAGAATTGATGAAAATGTTAGACTATTAGTTGAATTACATGCTAAGTGGGAAAGAGAAGATGAAATTGCTAGAAACATTAGTGTTTCTACTATCACCACCTCTAGTGTTGAGGCTAGTAATAGTTCTACTACTTTGGATGATAAAGTTGATTTTTATCTTGATGGTTGCAATATCTCTGAAGTTATTAAGTTCCTACAAAAGCTTGCTAAAAGTTCTAATGCTAGTGCTATGAACATGGCCTTTAGAAAACACATTACCGATGCTCTCATAAAGATTAAAGAAGAAAAGATGAAACATAAATCTTCTATTCCTATAAAACAAGAGGATGGTTGGGAACCCATCATTAATATGAAATTGAATGACTTTGATTTCAAAGCTTTGTGTGATCTTGATAGTAGTGTTTCTATTATGCCTAGAAGGATTTATGATATGCTTGATTTTTGCCTCCTCTTGAAGATTGTTATTTGAATGTCCCACTTAATGATAATGATAAAAAGAAACTCATGGGGAGTCTTAATGATGTTCTTATTATGGTTAACGATTCCTATGTCCCCGTTGATTTCTATGTTTTGGATGTTGAATACAATGCTTCTTGTCCTATTACTTTGGGAAGACCTTTTCTTAGAACTGTTGGCGCCATCATTGATATGAAAGAAGGCACCATTAAATATCAACTCCCACTCAAGAAAGTTATAGAGCACTTCCCTAAAAATATAGAAAAGATTTCTTTTTGTTCTCCTATGAAACCAAAAATTGGTCTTAATGCTTCTTCATTTGAGAACACTTGATTCTTTCTTTGCTTCTTATGCCTAACTTAAAGGCGTTAAAGAAAAGTACTTATTGGGAGATAACCCAAAAGTTGTAGATGAGTCTTGGAAGTTATTACTTCAGTAATAACCTCTCCTTATCCTTTTTTTTGCTTTTTGTGCCAAGAGTAACCTCTAAAGAGAGTGAAGTAATGATTGGGAAAGTTGCTGTCCCGAAACAGATTTTTGTGCTTCACTGTAAAAATTCGTGAGAGAGCTCTGTATATTGTCTTCAGCTGTAATTTTTTGTGCTTCCGCCCCAGGTTGTTATCTAACTTTCGTTAGTTCAGCACTTTTTGATTTGAGCAACAGAAGGTCTTCGAAAAAATTCGTCTTTACCTGCTGGTCTGTTTTGACAGATTTCTGCCATTTTCTGCATTTGCTTCTTGTTGGTTCCTTTTTGAGTTCTTTTGAGGAGTTGAGCTTTTTGAGGGAATTGCTACAGTAGCTAGTGTTCTAATGGAAGTTTATTGGGTGTTATAACTGAATCTTAAGACTTATTTATCTTGAGTGCACTAATGTTGCTAATAAAGATTGTGTGAAGTTTTGTATGAAGGAAAAATTTCAGGTGTATGGAAGGAATAAGTAATGAGATGAAGGATGGACTAAAGCTCAAGCTTGGGGATGCCATGCGTGTCACCCCAAGAAATATCCAAGAAGTACAAGCGTCAAAGCTTGGGGATGCCCAAGGCATCCCCCTTCTTCATCAATAAAAATTCCAGGTTTCTTTCAAACGCTTCATTTTTATTGTTTCATGCACAGTTGTGTTGTTCTTGGAGCGTCTTCTTTTTTGTTTTTGTTTTGGTTTTTAGTTTGATTGGTTTGCTTGGTTTGCTTAGTTTTCTGAATAAATTGGTTGGACCCCCTCTTTCATACATTGGTTTGCAAATAGTTTGGTTTGGTTTGGAAAAGAGTACGAAAGTTCATGCTTAAGTTGTAAAGAGAGCTTGTTTTTGACTGTGGCCTATGCTTTGTCATGCCATGCTTGATATTGTTTTGGCTTTATGCTTAGTATTCTTTGCTGTAGCATGACTTGTTATAAACAATTGAGATTGCTTAATGTGCCTTGGATGAATCATGCGTTGTTTTAGCATATTAAAGCATAGTATAGTGGTATTCTCCTTTGATGCTTTATTTGGGTTGACTTGGCGCATGCTCACACCATGTTATGACTATCTCAAGTCACCATAGCCTTTACGATCCTTTAGTTTTCAACTTGTAGTATCACTTTATGCTTTGATCAATGATGTTTTGTCGCTCTGCATGATTATGGCCATTATTGCTCTCTTAGTTTGTCGCTCCCAGTCTTTTGCTAGCCTCCACAACCAAGTATGAGTTCCACTCAGGCATCCAACTCCCTAAACCAAGTTATTCCAAAGAGTCCGCCATACCTACCTACTAGCTTATGCTATTCCAAGTATATTCATGCTTTTGTTTACCTTCCAAATTAAACTTGTTATGAGAAAACTAGTGATTAAAGCTCTCACAAACTTGATGGCACACTTTACATTACTTGCCCTTAATAAACTTGAACCATTGTGTCTTCTATGTTGTATATGCTTGCACTTATTTGTTGGGAATTAGGAGAACCATGCTTTCATGGGGAACGCTTTCAACATTGCACTTGGTACTTGTACCTAGTTGATATCATGCTCTTTTGTATATGGATGTCGTCGGTGTGAAATGAAAGGGGAGCTTGTAAGTCCATGGAGTTATGTATATGTATTAGAGAAATGCCTGGGCCGCTGGTCTAATCCATGCTGACATGGTGGAAACCTGTAGTGTAACCATAATGAGCTGTCTATGAAGCATTCTTCTTATAAAAAAAAGAGTCCTATATTGAGAAAAAAAGAGAAAATAAAAAAAAGAGATACTATGAAAAGAGGAAAGAGAGAAAAGGCACCATATTCCCATGGTAAATAAGAAGAATGCTGAGATGCTCGTTGTCTGCTTACCTTGTCATTTTGATATGGGGATTCTTCCATATCATCGGGCAAGGGGTACCCTGTTGGCGGTTCTCTATGATACACATGTACTTACAATGACAAGAACTTACCGGTGACTAAACTTGACTAGCATGAGGAGCGGCCCTCGTATACAAGGGACATGAGATTTCTGACTTATACTTCGTCAAGCATGTACACCATATTTTGTTCACTTTAACCTTAATCACTTCAAGATGCTTATGATAGGGGCAATGAGAGCTGAAAACTATAAGTACCATAATTTTTGGAAGCTCTTTATGAGACTTGAATCCCTACTTCCTTTTACAAATGTTGGGGGGATAACCCTGGGTAGGGTCACTCCGGGGTATAAGGGCCGAGTTAGCCGAGGTTCGGCAAGGTCAAAGCGGATGCTGGCCGAGTCACCTCAAGGCAGGACAGATCACGGAGTAACCCGGACCAGGGGTTCGCATAACATTGTCTCGTCCGACTTAAGGAGTAAGTCGGAAATGCTTGTCTAGCTTATATGCAGGAACAGGTGTGGCCGGATCAACTGTGATCTGGATCCTCGCTTGGCTTCTAGGAGAAGGAAGGAATCTCTCTGGTCAAAAAAGAAGGTCCGATGCGTACTGGATGAGCAAATAAAGCGAGGGCAGGACCACCGGATCGTGGCCGACAAGGGTGACGACACTCACGTCGGCTGACGCGGGCGCCGCAGAGGCTACGTCGCTAAAGCAAGTGTGACGCGGGGGAAAATCACCCCTGTCGGGTTACTACTTTGGGAGGGGGCATATTCTTAGGAATATGCCTCCACGTATGCCCTAGGCCAGGACCAAACCACCTCTATATAAGGGGGGGTTAGGGTTCTGGTAGGGGATGGGGTTTTTTCTGATACAGAGTTGGGAGAATTCTAGTTGGTTGAGCACTAGTGGATCTAGGGTTCTTGGGCTAGTTGGTAGGCAAGAGTAAGAGAGTTTCTTCTTCCTCCTCTTGTCAATACAGCTCAAGGAGCACTTGTAATCTGGGAGATAGAACATCAATACAAAGCTTCTATGTAGAGAATCACTCTACTATCCCTCCCTGGATTCCCCTAGCGCATATTAGTCCCCACCTTCAGCCTATCCATGGCATCTTCCGTGACACCACCATGACAGTTGGCGCCCACCGTGGGGCTAGCGGCGCTAGCAGGGGTGAAGATCCGGACGGGAAACTTCATCGGCACCGGCGAACACATCTTCTCTGGGCTCGTTCAGCGCTTTGGAGCGCTGGACTACGTCAGCGACAACGCTGGCCGCTTTGGCACGCGCCCCCTTCCACGCAACGGCATCTTCGTCAAGCTCAGTGAGCACAAGGTCTACGTTGCTGTGGACGTGTCTTGCGTTCATCCGCGTCGCGTCGTCGATGCAGGAGAACCACCCCTCACTGTGGCTCGCGGGCCAGACGCTCGCTCCCCGGACCATGCAGAGGTGATGATGACTGCGCCAGGCGCGGGCATGAGCAAGGATCCAGCGCCAGACCCGGAGGTAACGCCTAAGGCACCGAGGTAAGCTAGGGGTCCTCCGCTAGAGAGGCCTGAGAACATGCTGAGAGAAGCTATGGATAGCTTGGCAAACCCGGTGGCAGCAGTGGTAGATCTGGCTCAGGCACAGACCGAGCTAGAGGAGACCCGGCAAAAGATACTGGAGGGTGCAAAGAAAATAGCAGCGGCTCAGCAGTCGTTGAACATGACGCTGCGTGAGTACGCGAAGGCAAACAAGGTTGATGCAGTAAGGGTAAAAGGGAAAAATCTCATGAGTGAGATGAACAGAGAAGGTGATGATGGACCAGAAGGGTCGGAAAACTATATGTCCGTGGGGTTGCCGAAGTATAGTACCCTGGCGAAGAACCTCAGAGCAGCAGATGCCGCGGTGTCCGAGCTAGAGGGTCTGACCGGTGAGGCCCGTCAGAGGCAGCAAGACTGGGTTAACGAGCTGGTTCGGATCGCGAACAGGCAGAACGAAGAACTGCTGAGAGGTAACCCGGAGAGAGTTGGAGCTTCAAAGATCGTCCATTCGGCGATGGGTAACCCGGAGAAATCCGCTAGAGCCGCATCGTCGCCTCATGGTGGCCCAAGGAGAGAAGAGGTAGTAACCTCGGCCAGACGGAACAAGCAGATCATTCTGTACGACCCAACGCGTGCGGGAAAAGAATAAGAGATGCGGAAAAACGACGATCGTCGAAGTGTGAGCCGAGGTGAAGCGGGCCGAGGTAATCACGACCAAGGCAATGCCGGTCAAGGGAATGCTGCCAACGGCAATGCCGGACAGCGAAACTCGGCAGGAGCAGGTCAACCGCAGCAGCGGAATATACCAAGGCAAGAGCAAAGTGTCGGCCGTGGTATGCAACAGAGAGGAGCACAACGAGAGCAAGACCGATACAATGACGAAGACTCGGAGATGATGAATGCGGGATACGCAAGACCAGACTATCATGTGATAGGGTCGAGATTGGGAAGCGGGGATTTGATGCCGGATGACGCCAGGTGAAAGCTGGATCGCCTGTATAGGTCGGAACAGATCGAATGTCAAGGTCCTCCGGGTCCAGCGTGTTTTGGACCCCGGATCATGAAGGAACCGCCAATACCCAATTTCCAATTACCCAGGGGCACGAAGACGTATTACGGCAGTACAAAGCCGGAGGATTGGCTGATAAACTATGCAACAGCTGTGAAAATTGCGACTGGCAACTTGAGATGGGTTGTACGATACGTACCCCAAATGTTGGAAGGTCCGGCTAGGGTATGGCTGAATAATTTGCCACCCGGAAGCATCAATTGCTGGATAGATTTTGAAGAAATGTTTATCAGCAACTTCTCAAGTACATATCAGAGAGCGAATAGACCGCAGACCCTGGCGATGTGCAAGCGGAGATCTAACGAAACGGATCGTGAATTCTTGACCCGGTGGTGTACCGTGAGAAACTCGTGTGAGGGAGTCATAGAGTCACAGGCTATAGCATGGTTCGCACAAGGGTGCAGATATGGCAGCAAGTTGTGGATGAAATTGCAAAGGAAAATGCCAGTCACGTTGGCAGAGATGATCCAGATTGCGGATTCTTATGCTTTGGGTGATCCGACTCAACCTAGGATCGCGTCGAACGAGTCAAATGAGGAGTACTATCCGAGGGACGGAGCCGGGTCATCCCGGAGGAACGATTACAGGGGGAAAAGGAGAGACGATAGATCGAATCATCGGTATAGTTCGCAACAAGTTGCAGCTGTGAATCAAGATCAACCCGGAGCAGGGAGCAACCAACGCCAGAAAACGGGAGGGCAATGGACTCCTTGAAACGATGGCAAGAAAACGTGGACTCCGGAGCAGAAGAAGCAATGGCAAGAAAAGAAAGATCGTCCGAGGTATACCTATGAGTCAATTTTGGACCAGCCGTGTAAATTTCACACGCCAAATCCGAACAGTCCGGTGGGTCACACAACGAGGCAATGTGAGTGGATGCGTAAGATAGAACAAGGTGGTTCGGGGAATGCTCAGGCACCCCGGAATGATCAACCTCGGCAGGAGTTACCCCGGCAGCAACTGCTCTCCGGAGCAAACACGCAACAACTGATGTTGCGTCCCCCTCCGCCGAGGTATGACAAAAGTGAGAGAAGGGATGCAGTGCATCAGGTTGAAAACCAGCAACAACCGGATCAGAGGTACTCCGGAAATGAGGGAAGGAATGAGTACAGGGAACATCACCAGAGCTATTGTGTGTTCACAACAGAGGAAACAGATAGGAAGAGCTTGCAGCACCGACATATGGAGGTTAACACGGTTATGCCTGCAGTGACGAGGTACATGTCTTGGTCAGACCAGGAAATTACCTGGAGCGTCAAAGATCATCCCAAGCTTATGCCAAGTCCGGGCTCGTATGCACTAGTGTTAGATCCGATGTTCATTGGACCAAACATTAATGTGAGGTTCTCCAAGGTACTGATCGACAATGGCAGTAGCATTAACATCATGTATGCGGATACGATGCGCAAGTTGGGCATCTCGGAGAACATGCTCTAGGCTACAAGAACAACTTTCCATGGTATCGTACCAGGCATATCTTGTGAGCCCATAGGCAAAGTCCGGATCGACGTGCTATTCAGTACGAGGGATAACTACCGAACTGAGAATCTGGAGTTTGAGGTGGTGAACATGGAGAGCGTGTATCATGCATTACTCGGGAGACCAGCACTGAGCAAATTCATGGAAAGTTGCCACGTTAGTTATCTGAAGATGAAGTTGCCCGGGCCAAATGGAGCAATTACTATCGCTGGGGATTTCCGACGTTCTATTGAGTGCGCCTCAGCCGGGTCTAACCTAGCCGAGTCACTCGTGATTGCGCAAGAGAAAAGAAAAATCCAAGAGGTGGCAGCATTAGCTCAGTCCACGCAGCAGTATATGCCGGCGCTAAGTAACCCGCATGGAAGCGTTTCATTTCAAGCCGCGAAGGACACCAAGAAGATTCCCGTGGATAACATGTTTCCGGAGCGTACCGTAACAATTGGTGCCGGGTTAACTGACAAATAGGAAAGCGAGCTCGTCAACTTCCTTCGTGAGAATCGGGATATTTTTGCTTGGTCCACACAGGACTTGCAAGGTGTTCCTAGGGAGTTGGCCGAGCATTCTTTGAACGTAAGACCCGGAGCAAGGCCGGTGAAGCAGCCTCTCCGACGCTTCGCCGAGGATAGGAGAAAGGTCATTGGTGACGAGATAGCTCGGTTGCTAGCAGCAGGATTTATCATGGAAGTGCTGTATCCGGATTGGCTCTCTAATCCGATGCTGGTAGAAAATAAGAAGGATGATCCGAACGTGGTAGTGGTTTGGCGTATGTGTATCGATTACACGAACCTGAACAAGGCATGTCCAAAAGATCCATTTCCACTGCTGAGGATAGATCAGGTCATCGACTCTACCGCGGGATGTGAACTGTTGTCATTCATTGACGCCTATTCTGGTTTCCACCAGATACCTCTGAACCCGGATGATCAAATAAAAACTGCCTTTATTACCCCGTACGGGGCTTATTGCTATCGCACTATGCCGTTCGGTTTACGAAATGCAGGAGCAACGTACCAAAGATGTATGCAAAAATGTTTGCACGATCAAATAGGTCAAAATGTACAAGTCTACGTGGATGATGTGGTTATTAAGACCAAGGAAAGCGCAACGCTCCTTGACGACATAAGGCAAACATTCGCGAAGTTGAGGAGATTCCAGATGAAGCTTAACCCGGAGAAATGTACCTTCGGTGTCCCGGCTGGGAAATTACTCGGATTTCTTGTCTCCAGCCGAGGTATCGAGGTTAATCCAACTAAGATCCGAGCCATCGAACGAATGGAGCTGCCGAAGTGTCTCAACGATGTCCAGAAGTTCACTGGATGCCTGGCGTCGTTGAGTCGGTTTGTATGTCGGTTAGGGGAAAAGGCACTGCCTCTCTACCAACTCATGAAAAAGTCAGATAAATTCGTTTGGACGCCGCAGGCCGATGAAGCTTTTGCCCACTTAAAAAAGATGTTGGCCACTGCACCAGTGTTAGCTTCTCCACTGTCAAAGGGGCCAATGTTGCTCTACATAGTCGTAACCAACCGAGTTGTAAGTGCAGTGATTGTAGTGGAGCGTGATGAAGAGGGTAAGTCGGTGCAGAGGCCAGTGTATTACTTGAGCGAGGTATTGTCTGCCTCAAACAGAACTACCCGCATTTTCAAAAGGTGGCATACGGTGTTTATATGGCGGCAAAGAAGTTAAAGCACTACTTTGAGGAGCATCCCATCAAAGTGATATGCGAAGCCCCCATATCCGAGATAATGGGTAACAAAGATGTGAATGGCAGAATTGCGAAATGGGCGATTGAGCTAGCACCTTACGCACCCTAGTATGATAGGAGAGAAGCGATCAAGTCCCAGGCTGTGGCGGACTTTTTCGTGGATTAGGCCGAGGTACAATACGAACCGCTGCCACCAGATCCGAACTACTGGAGGATGTACTTTGACGGATCGAAAACCAAAACCGGGTTAGGTGCCGGGGTTGTGCTTACCTCGCCAAAGAAGGATCAGCTCAAGTACGTATTGCAGATCCATTTCGCGGCATCAAACAATGTCGCTGAGTACGAGGCTCTTGTGCATGGTCTCAAAGTGGCAAAGGAGATTGGCATACGTCGGATAATATGCTTTGGCGACTCGGATCTAGTAATACAGCAAGTGTCCGGAGTGTGGGACGCCCTGGATCCAAGCATGGCACTATACAGATTTCATGTGCAGAAGATCTCGGGTTACTTTGAGGGATGCGAATTTCACCATGTACCTCGCGTGGAAAACGAAGCTGCCGACATGCTGTCAAAGCTCGGATCGACCCAACAGGCAATTCCACCGGGCGTAGCATTGGAGCACCTCAGAAAACCATCTATCAGGCCGTCCCTAGGAACCGATTCAATCTATGTCCCGGAAAACGCGGAATCCGGAGCTAAGCCCATGGACATTGACATGGGAGGTAGCACGCCGAACCCGGGGACTACCTCAGCAAACCCGGGGACTATCTCGCTAGACCCGGGGACTGTTCAACGTGATCCGGCTGAAGTTATGTCGGTGGATCGGATGGAAATTGACGAGGAGATGTTCCCTGCGCAAGCGATACCAGCTTGGGCACTGCCTATATACCAATTCTTGAAAGATGGAACGTTACCCACTGAGGAAGTGCTAGCCAGGCAAACTCAGAGGAGAGCCAAAGCTTACACAATCATCAACTCCGAGTTGTACAAACGGAGTGTAACCAATGTCCTCCAGTGGTGTGTTGACCCGGAAGAAGGACTTGACATCCTCTGAGATATACACCAAGGAGAATGCGGGCATCATGCCTCATCCCGGGCCTTAGTGGCAAAGGCGTTCCGGCATGGATTATACTGGCCAAGTGCCTTGGAGCAAGCAGAAGATCTGGTGAGAAAATGCAATGGTTGTCAAAGGTACGCCACCAAGACACATACGCCTATGTCGGAACTCAAAACCATACCAATTACATGGCCATTTGCTGTGTGGTGCTTGGATATGGTTGGCCTGTTCAAACCAGCAAGAGGAAACATGACACACATTCTGGTCATGGTGGACAAGTTTACAAAATGGATCAAAGTGAAGCCTATAAGAAAATGTGATGGAGCTACGGCCGTGACGTTTCTCAAAGACATCATCTTGAGGTACGGTTATCCACACAACATTATAACTGACAATGGAACAAATTTCGCCGAAGGAGCATTTGCGCGCTTTTGCCGAGACAAGAAAATCCGACTCAACGTAGCCTAGGTAGCCCACCCCGCATCGAACGGACAAGTGGAAAGATCCAACGGATTAGTGCTATCCGGGATAAAACCCCGGCTCATTGAGCCGCTGCAAAGATTAGCGGGGTGCTGGATAGAAGAACTACCAGCGGTATTGTGGAGTTTAAGAACAACTCCGAATTGATCAACAGGCTACACGCTGTTCTTTCTGGTATATGGGGCAGAAGCTGTATTACCATCCGACATAGAGCATGATTCGCCTAGGGTCACCCAATACAGAGAAGCCGAAGTGCAAGAAGCCCGGCAAAATGATGCTGATCTGCTGGAAGAAGCGAGAGAACTGGCACTGTCCAGATCCGCCATATATCAGCAAAATCTCCGACGCTATCATAGCCGGAAAGTGTGCCCCCGAGTCTTCCGGGAAGGCGATCTGGTGCTCCGGTTGGTACAGCGTACCACTGGCATGCATAAATTATCCCCCCCATGGGAAGGGCCATTCATTGTGAGCAAAGCATTGCACAATGACTCTTATTATCTCATAGATGCAAAGCCACAGGAAAAGAACAAGGCGGACAGGTCCGGAGAGGAATCTAAGCGACCGTGGAATGTAGCACTACTTCGTCCCTTCTACACTTAGCTAAGAAGTGTATGTATCCGAGTCGTCTCATATGTCGGTATGTATGTCGGCAATGAGCTTATCAATGAAATAGCAGAGCCTTGAGCAGTAACTCGGGGACTGCCTTAATAAACAGTTGTTGTTACTTTTTATGCGCTAGCTGGAATGACTTGTTTCGCTTAACCCGGATTAGGTGAGCACCAGAAACCCAACCCTTCGACTTGCTGCTGTCCAACAAGAATTGGCTTCATGGCTAACGTTTGCTTTTTCGGACTAACGTTTGCGTAGCACATGAAAAACCACTAAGGAAACGATCTTATTCCAGCTAACGTTTGCTTTTTTGGACTAACACCGTATTTACTTTCAAGTTATTATGTTGAATTATTTTGAGCCAAGCCTCAAAGTTTCTCAGTATTGTTAAAACGATTCTTGAGGCTCGGATTCGTAAGTCGTAAAACCGAATCAAGGTAGACACGGATCGAGCCGGAGAATTGGATGAACAAGAAAATGAAACTCGGGGACTACACCCAAGTTAATCTGGCATACAAGCATAGTAGCAAAATATCATGTTTTTAGCATACAATGGCACCCGGCATACCGGGGATCTGATAAATTTTCAAGTTTTTTCCACTAAGGAGCAGCAGGAGGAGGAAGTTCGGCGTCATCATCAGTGTCTTCAATATCTAAAGCAGCATCTTCTCCATCCTCGCCCGACCCATCCTCCACGTTCTCCATCTACTCCTCCTCGCCGGACTCCAAAAAGCTCGTCCCCTCAACCCAGTCATGGATGGGAGAATATTCAACAAGGCTGTAGGCGCAAGCCTGGCGCTGAGCTACCCACTCCGGATCATCGGTCCATTTGGATCCAGTGCGCCGGCGTGTGAGGAGGGTATCTGCTGCGGCACGCCCGGCGGATTCTCTCCAGAGATCAAGCTGTGTCTCGATTTCCAATAGCTTCTCAGCAAGGAGTGTGATCCTTTTCGGAGCGCTCTCGCTTGGCCAGAAAGTGTTGAAGATCCGGAGCGCAACATCGAGGAGATCTTTCCCATAGTTCTTGATGGTTTCCACCAGAGCTGACACGCTGACCAACAGGTCATCCATGTCTAAGGGGATGCTCTCACCATCAGGAGCGACGGGAGTACCCCTCTCTCGGCGGAATTTGGCAACGGCAGCACTGGCGATGGGAGTACCCTCCATAAAGTTATCTGAAAATAAGGAAAGGGAAGATGCTGAAGCAAAGGCATATGAGCTAACCGGGAAAACTATGTCGGACAAGGGGAAGAAACTTACGTGAGATATGACGATGGATCCGGGTCAACTCCTTGAAACAACCGCTGGCGTCTCTGGCGAAGTTGTTCAAGCTCAGCGAGCGCCGACCCAAGCTGGACCTCGGATTCCTTAAGCAGGTCCTGGTCCTTGGAGATCTGAAGGGTAAAGCACTCACGCTCTTCGGTGAAGTTCTGGCCAACTTTTTGGAGTTCGGTTTTGTGTTGGGCCTTCATCTTCTCCATCTTGGCCTTGAGTTTGGCTATTTCGTCGTCCTTGGTCCGGAGGAGGGCAGGCTCATCGTTCTTCTTCTTCAGCTCGGCTTGATGCTGTCCTGCTTGTTCGAGAAAATGCAGCATCATATCAGGCACGGGCACACTATCCTCAAGCGATGCTGAAATAGTGTGTTGACCCGGCAAAGCCGAGGAGTGAATGTTTGCCGAGCCAAGGAGAAGAAGGAATGGAAAACACAACGACGTTGGCCGAAAGAGGACATACCTCGGATTTCCTCCAAGTTCTTCCGCATAATTTTGTTTTCAGCCTCCACCCCAGCTGCAAAAAACCGAATAAGGAGGTTAGTCCGGCAGAAACAAATGAAACGGAGAGGTGTTAAGAGAGGAAATTACCCCTCTTTTCATGCTCCGCGCCAAGTGCAACATGTTTTTGATGGGTTCGTAGCATGGAAAACAAAAAAATTCTACCGCAAGAACGAACAAAACCCAGATCTAATCTAGATAAAAGCCAAGATCTCAAGATAGATCTGTACTAACCCTCGTAGATCCGAAAGCGTTACGAGATTGGATCTCGGGGTTGATGTAGTCGATCACTTGCCGATCTCAAGATCGTGTGGACGATCCTTCCGGCAGCGCTTCAGCAATGGTCACACGCAAGGAGTCGGCAGACCTTCCTCTCCTGCTCCAATGCAGCGGAGGTAGTAGATCTTCTCCACGGAATCCCAGCAGCACGACGGTGTGGTGGTGGTGGTGGAGTAGAGAATTCTGCAGGGCTTCACCTAAGCCTGAGCAGAGGGAAGGAGGAGGAGAGAGGCGGCGGCTAGGGCTTCAAGTGGAGGGGGCAAGGGGGTGGCGCCCCCACCCCTCTATTTAAAGGAGGGAGGCGCCATGGGAGGGGGAGTCCTAGTAGGACTCCCCTCCCTTCCTTGGTCGGCGGATTGGGAGGGGGGGAGGAGTCCTCCTCCCCCACGACTCCTTGTCTTGCCCCACAAGGACTCCTTGATCCTTTGGTTTTCAATCAAACTCCAAGAAATCTCCTAGAACCTTCCGGAACATTCTGAAAACCTTCTAGAATCCTCATACAAATACTCCGGAACATTTCCTAACTTAGAAAATGATCCCCAATATATGAATCTCATTCTCCGGACAATTCCGGATCTCCTCGTGATGTCCTGGATCCAATCCGAGACTCCGAACAACATTCGGTCTCCAATGCACATTCCATATCTACTTAAAACAACTTCGAACCTTAAGTGTGTCACCCTACGATTCGTGAATATGCAGACATGATGAAGACACCTCTCCGATCAATAACCATCAGCGGGATCTGGAGATCCATAATGGCTCCCACATACTCAATGATGACTTCATGATCGATAGAACCATTAACATACGAAACCAATTCCCTTTGTCACGCGATATTCTACTTATCCGAGGTTTGATCGTCGGTATCTCCATACCTAGTTCTACCTCACATCTTGATAAGTACTCTTTACTTGTTCCATGTTATGTCATCCCTTGTGACCTAGTCACATGCTTGCAAGCTAACTAGATGACATTCCACCGAGAGGGCCCACAGCATATCTATCCATCACATGGATGGACAAATCCCAATCTTGGTCCATGCGCTTCAACACATACTTTCAGAATATCCAATGACACCTTTATAACCACCTAGTTACGAAGCGGTGTTTGATGTCATCAAAGTACCCATCCGGTGATGGTGATTAACATAACCTCATGGTCAAAGGATTAGGTTACTATGCATTTGAAATCTTATAGCAATACGAACTAAATGACTTGATCTTATGCTACGCTTACTATGGGTGTGTGTCTATCACATCATTCTCCTAATGATATAACCTTGTTATTAATGACATCCAATGTCCATGATCAGGAAACCATGATCATCATTTAATCAACAAGCTAGTTCCACAAGAGGCTTACTAGGGACTCTTTTATGTTTACAAAACACACATGTATCAGTGTTTCCTTATAATACAATTATAGCATGGGATGTAAACATTCATCATAAACACAAAGATATAATAATAACCACTTTTATTATTGCCTCTTGGGCATATCTCCAACAATCTCCCACTTGCACTAGAGTCAATAATCTAGATTACATGGTAATATACCTAACACCCATGGCGTTCTGGTGTTGGTCATGCTTTGCTCTAGGGAGAGGTTTAGTCAACGGATCTTCCACATTCAGATCAGTGTGTACTTTGCAAATCTTTATGTCACCATCTCGGACATACTCGTGAATAGCGTGGAAACGTAGCTTGATGTGCTTCATCTTGCTATGTGACCTTGCCTCATGTGCATTATCTATGGCACCTGTGTTGTCACAGTAGATGGCCATCGGGTCCAATGCACTGGGAACCACGCCAAGTTCAGTAATGAACTCCTTCATCCATATGGCTTCTTGTGCAGCCTCCGAAGCAGCTATGTATTCCGATTCAGTTGAAGATTTCACCACAACGCTTTGCTTGGCACTCCTCCAGCTCACTGCAGCACCATTCAAAATAAATACGTATCCGCAGTGACTTGAGTCATCTGGATCGGTGTTCCAACTAGCATCAGTGTAACCATTTACAACAAGCTGTTCATCACCTCCATAAGAAAGAACCATATCCTTAGTCCTATTCAGGTACTTTAGGATATTCTTGACCGCTGTCCAGTGTTCCATTCCAGGATCACTTTGATATCTGCTAGTCAAACTAACAGCATGTGCTATATCTGGTCTTGTACACAACATGGCATACATGATAGAACCTATGGCCGAGGCATAGGGAATATTATTCATCTTTTCTCTATCTTCTGCCGTAGCCGGACTTTGAGTCTTACTCAAGGTCTTACCTGACAACATGGGCACGAACCCTTTCTTGCTCTCTTTCATTCTAAACTTCTTTAGAACTTTGTCTAAGTATGTACTTTGTGAAAGCGCTATTAGGCGTCTTGATCTATCTCTATAAATCTTGATGCCTAGAATATATGCCGCTTCGCCAAGATCCTGTTGGAGATATGCCCTAGAGGTAATAATAAATGTAGTTATTATTATATATCTTTGTGTTTATGATAAATGTTTACATTCATGCTATAATAGTATTAACAAGGAAACCATTAATACTTGTGTGATTTGTAAACTTAATTTGAAGTCCCTAGTATGGCCTCTATACTTCACTAGCTTGTTGGTTGATTGATGATGTGGTTTCTTTGTCATGAACATTGAGATGTTATCAACAACAAGATCATATCATTAGGAGAATGATATGGTGGACATACTCCTATAGACAAGCGTAGCATAAAGATCAAGTCATTTCAATAGTTCAATTGCTATATGCTTTCTGATACATAGTAACCTAATTCCTTCGACCATGAGATCATGCATATTGCCTTTACTGGATGGATGCTTTGATGTCATCAAACACCACACCGTAACAGGGTGGCTATAAAAGTGGCATTGGGTGTTCGGAAAGTATTGGTTGAAACACATGGATCAAGAGTGGGATTTGTCCATCCACATGACGGATAGATATTCTCTGGGCCCTCTCGGTGAAATGTCATCCAATTAGCTTGCAAGCATGTGACTTGGTCACAAGGGATCACATATCACGGGAACGAGAAAAGAGTACTTATCGATACGAGGTTGAACTAGGTATGCGTAGATACCGGCGATCATGACCTCGGATAAGTAACATATCGTGAGACAAAGGGAAATTGGTATCGTATGTAAGTGGTTCATTCGATCAAAGTAATCGTAGAAATATGTGGAGCCATATGAATTTCCAGATTCCTCTATTGGTTATTGTTCGAGAAGTGTCTCGATCATGTCCGCATAATTCACGAACCGTAGGGAGACACACTTAAGGATTCGACGTTGTTTGAGTAGTTATGGTATTATGAGAAAGAGACCGAATGTTGTTGAGTCTCGGATGGGATCCGGGATATCACGAGGTGATCCGAATGGTCGGAGAATAAGATTCATATAAGGAAAGTCCTGTTTGGAGTTGGGGAATGGTTCCGTGTTTTCATCGGAACATTCTAGAAGGTCCCGGAATGTCCGCACTCGGGGAAGGGTACATGAATGTGTCATTGCAAGATGGAATGATTGCATCATGTACTAAGTGTTCTCGCTGTCCAAAATAAAGGGTTTATTTAATTCCTAAATTGGAAAAGTCAACCGCCGCTTTTCAAACCGCCAATTTTCGAAAGAGGAGAAGTTGAAACCGACTTGGGGAGAGTCCTCCTCCCAAGCCGCGGCCAGCCTAGGCCGAGTTGGGAGGGACTCCTCCCTCCCACAGCCAGCCCTCCCACCTATAAAGGGAGGCAGGGCCTCCCTCTAGAGACACACAAGTTCCTATCCTCTAAACTAGAAACTAGACCTAGACCCCGGTTTAGAGCTGTTTGGTTTAGAGCCTTCTAATTGGTTTAGAGCCCTCTAATTGGTGTGTCTAATTACTAGACCACTAATAGCCTCTCTCATAAGCTCCACCATACTCGCACCGGCTTAAGCGAAGCCTGCGGGATCTCCCTCTACCTCCGGTACCACGCCGTTGTCTTGCCGAATCGCGAGGAGAGTGCTACAACCTCCGCTTTCTTTGGAACAAGGGAGAGGAAGGTCTTCGTCAGTACCGAACGTGTGACCCGACTGAGGCGCTATGGAACGCTGCGCCGGAAGGATCGTCTACGCGATCTTGAGATCGGAAAGAATGCGACTACATCACCCACGAATCTGCTCGTTAAACACTTTGGAATCTTGAGGTGAGTTATTCCATCGACTCGTTGCTACAATCTAGTAGATAGATCTTGGCTTGTTTGTTTGTATGCGGTAGAAAATTTTGTTTTCCATGCTACGAACCCCTGATGGTATCGAGCCGTGTCTATATGTAGATCTGTTGCAGAGTAGAACACAATGGTCATTGTGGGCGTTGATGCTTTTATTGTAGATTGCTTTTACTGTACTTTGCATCTTGCGGTATGTTGGGATGAAGCGGCCGGGCTAACCTTACATGACATCGTTCATGAGACTTGCTCCACGCTTGACATGCAACTCGTATTGCATAAGTGGCTTTATGGTGCTGTTTCTCCCATAGTAAAGATCCAATTTACAACGGTGATCAACAATGCTAGTATCAATGTTGTGGTTCTTGTTAGTAGGTTAGAACGACACCTATGGAAAGCACCAAACCACGAAAAAAATGCAAAGAAAGAATAAGCGTCTAACTTTGATTTGCAGGGGTGTGCAGTGATGTGATATGGCCATGATAGTGATTATATTTGATGTATGCAATGTTCCTTATTGTAAGTTGGCAACCGGCAGGAGCCATATGGTTGTCTTTAATTTCTGTTAAGACCTGCGTGTCTATTCAAAATAGTTGTAATAGTTGAAGCTGGTGGACGACAACCATGAAGGAGCATCATTGACCTTGGTGCTATGCCGGTGATGATGGAGATCATATTCGTGCTTGAAGATGGAGATCGGAAGCACAAAGAAGAAAGGCCATATCATATCACATATTATGAATTGCATGTGATGTTAATCCTTTTTGCATCTTGTATTGCTTATTAGACGACGGTAGCATTATAAGATAATCCCTCATGCACATAAATTTCAAGTTCTAAAGTGTTCACCCTTAGTATGCACCGTTGCCAAAGCTTGCGCTTCAAAGCACCACGTGATGATCGGGTGTCTTTGATTCCGCGGGTGAATACAACGTAAGCAAGCCAGATTTGCTTATGCGGAAGCTAAGGTTTGATCTTGAGCCTAGCATGTACGGACATGGCCTCGGGAACACGGATGCCGAAGGCAAAGCATGAATCATATAGTAGATATGATGAACATGATGATTGTTCGCCATTGAAACTATATCAACTCTCGTGATGATCGGTGTTGATGTAGTGGATTTGGTTCGTGTGATCACTAAAACAATGTGAGGGATGTTGTTTTGAGTGGGAGTTCACCTAGTTTAATTTCATTAATTAAAATGAACTCAATTTGTCATAAACTTAGTCTAAACTATTGCAAATATGTTGTAGATCAATGGCAGCCCCTACCATCAATTTTAATGCGTTCCTAGAGAAAGAAAAGTTGAAAAACAATGGAAGCAACTTCGCGGATTGGTTCCGCAATTTGAGGATTGTCCTCACAGCTGGTAATTTGACCTATGTCTGGATGCACCGCTAGGTGACCCACTGCGGTGATGCTACCGATGAAGTAAAAATGTTTACCTCGCTCGGAAGAATCAAGACTCCATAGTTCAGTGTGCTATCTTGTATGGTTTAGAATCGAGACTTGAAAAGATTTGAAGAGTCGATCCATATGATATTGTCGAGGATCTCAAATTAATCTTTGAGACTCATGCGGCAATTGAAAGTTATGAAGCTTGAAAAGTTCTTTAAGCGCAAGATGGAAGAGGGTAGCTCTCGGTGAGCATGTGCTTAAGATGTGCAGCATAAAATAAACTTCAAAGTTTGGGTATAGTGATTCCTAATACTTTGGGAGTTTACATCCTCAATCACTACCACCAAGTTACAAGAACTTTGTGATGAACTACAACATGCAGAACATGAACAAAGAGTTGCGAACTATTTGCTATGTTGAAATCTGCGAAGTGGAGATCAAGAAAGAGCACCAAGTGTTGATGGTCAATAAGACCACCAAATTCAAGAAAGGCAAGTCTAAGCGGAAGGACACTTCAAGAAGGGTGGTAAGAAAGTTACCACGCCCGAAGAAGACCAAGGCTGGACCTAAGCCTGAAACCAGTGCTTTTCTTGCAAGGGAGAAGGTCATTTGAGCGGAATTGCCCAAAGTACTTGGCGGATTTGAAGAACGGCAACATCAAGAAGAAAGGTATATCTGATATACATGTTATTGATGTGTATCTCACTAGTACTGTAGTAGTGCCAGGTATTTGATCTTGGTTCGGTTGCTCATATTTGTAACTCGAAGCAGAGCTGCGAATAAACGGAAGCTAGTGAAAAACGAGGTGACGATGCGGCGTGGTAACGGATCAAAGGTTGATGTGATCGCGTCGACGCTACCTCTTCATCTACCATCGGGATTAGTTTTATACTTAAATAATTGTTACTTGGTGCCTGCGTTAAGCATGAACATTATATCGAGGATCTTGTTTATTGCGAGGCGGTTACTTGTTTAAATCCGAGAATAATGGTTGTTCGATTTATATGAGTAACATGTTTCATGCACATGCACCTTTGATAGATGGTCTATTCATATTGAATCTCGATAGTGGAAATACATATTAATAACATTGAAGCTAAGCGTTTGAAATCAGCGATAACTCGACCTATATGTGGTAATCGTCGTCTTGGTCACATTGGGTGAAGCGTATGAAGAAACTCCATTCGATGGACTTCTTGAATCACTTGATTTTGAATCACTTGAAAGATCTGAAGCATGTCGATGGGTAAAATGACTAAGACTCCATTTTACGGTATGATGGAGCGAGCTACGGACTTATTGGAAATCATACATACCGATGTGTGTGGTCCAATGAGTGTAGCATCATGCGATGGTTATCGTTGTGTTCTTACCTTCACGGATGACTTGAGTAGATATGGGTATATCTATTTCATGAAACATAAGTCCGAAACTTTCGAGAAGTTTAAGGAGTTTCAAAGTGAGGTAGAGAATCAACGTAACAAGAAGATTAAATTTCTACGTTACGATCGTGAGGTGAATATCTAAGTTCTGAGTTTGGCGAGCATTTGAAGAAATGTGGAATACTTTCAGATTGACACCGCCGGGAACACCACAAATAATGGTGTGTCTGAGCGTCGTAATCGAACTCTCTTAGATATGGTTCGTTCTATGATGTCACTTACAGATTTGCCACTATCATTTTGGGGTTATGCATTAGAAACAGCCGCATTCACTTTAAATAGGGCACCGTCTAAATCCGTTAAACGACACCGTATGAATTATGGTTTGGGAAGAAACCTAAATTGTCGTTCCTTAAAGTTTGGGGATCGAAGCCTATGTAAAGAAGTTACAGCCGGACAAGCTTGAACCCAAAGCGGAAAATCGTCTTCATAGGATGCGAAGGAAACTAATGGGTATACCTTCTATAATATATACGAAAGCAAAAAATTAGTTTCCAACAAAGGATCCTTTCTAGAGAAGGTATTTCTCTCGAAAGAAGTGACTTGAAGGAAAGTATAAATCGACGAGGTTGTCCAACATTCTCTCGAAATTGCGATTAGCGCACCACCGGAAGAAGTTCCTGTGGTGCACCAATAAGAGAGGAAGCTAGTGATGGTGATCATGAAACTTGGTTGAAGTTGCTCTGAGCCTCGGAGGTCAGAGAAATCGTACCACTCCAGTTGGTATGATTCCGTTATGAATGTCATGTTGGTGGACAACACCGATGACCCCGAGACATATGAGGAAGCAATGATGAGCCCAGATTCCAATAAATGGCAAGAAGCCATGAAATCCGAGATTGGATCCATGTACGAAAACCAAGTATGGACTTTGGTGGACTTACGGATGGCGGAAGGCATCGAGAACAAATGGATTTTCAAGAAGAAAGCAGATCTTGATGGTAATGTTATCGTCTATAAAGCTCGACTTGTCGCAAAAGGGTTCGACAAATTCAAGGAGTTGACTACGATGAGACTTTCTCACCGTAGCGAAGCTAAAGTCTGTGAGGATTATGTTAGCAATCGCTGCATATTATGATTATGAGATATGGCAGATGGATGTCAAAACAGCATTCCTCAATGGAGACATTGATGAAGAGTTGTATATGATGCAACCCAAAGGTTTTGTCGATCCTAAAGATGCTAACAAGGTATGCAAACTTCAACGGTCCATCTATGGATTGAAGCAAGCATCCGAAGTTGGAATCAACGTTTGATAAGGTAATCAAAGTTTTGGTTTTATACAAACTTATGGAGAAGCTTGTATTTACAAGAAAGTGAGTGGGAGCTGTAGCATTCTTAATACTGTATGTGGATGACATATTGTTGATTGGGAATGATGTAGACCTTCTTAATAGTGTCAAAGAGTATTTGAATAATAGTTTTTCAATGAAGGATCTTGGCGAAGCAGCTTACATATTAGGCATAAAGATTTATAGAGAGATCGAAGCATGAAATATCATTGTCACAAAGTACATATTTGGACAAAGTTCTAAAGAGGTTTGGAATGGAAGATAGCAAGAAAGGGTTCTTGCCCATGTTGCCCAATATGACCTTGAGTAAAACTCAAAGTCCGACATCGGCGTAAGATAGAGAAAGATGAGTAAGACTCCCTATGCCTCGGTCATAGGATCTCTAATGTATGCCATGCTATGTACTAGACCCGACATCGCATATCTTGTTAGTCTAACTAGCAGATATCAAAGTGATCCGAGTGGATCATTGGACAGATGATCAAAAACATCCTTAAGTACTTGAGAAGAACTAAGGATATGGTTCTTTCTTATGGAGGTGATGAACAGCTCGTTGTTAATGGTTACACCGATGCTAGTTGGAACACCGATCGGATGATTCTAAATCACAATCTGGATACGTATTTATTTTGAATGAATGGTGCAGCTTAGCTGGAGGAGTGCAAAGCAAAGCGTTGTGGCGAGATCTTCAACTGAATCGGAATACATGGCTGCGGAGGCTTCACAAGAAGCGATATGGATGAAAGAGTTCATTACTGAGCTGGGTGTGGTTCCTAGTCGCTGGACCCAATGTCTATCTCGTGATAACATGGGCGCCATAGCCAATGCGCAGAACCAAGGTCACACAAGAAGTGAAGCATATCAAGCTGCGTTTTCACGCTATTCGAGAACATATCCAGATGGGGATATAAAGATTTGCAAAGTACACAGATCTGAATGTGGCGGATCCGTTGACTAAACCTCTCCGAGGGCAAAAACACCAACACCAAGCGCCATGGGTGTTGGTATATTACCATGTAATCTAGATTAGATGACTCTAGTGCAAGTGGGAGGTTGGAGATATGCCCTAGAGGTACTAATAAATGTAGTTATTATTATATATCTTTGTGTTTATGATAAATGTTTACATTCATGCTATAATAGTATTACCAAGGAAACCATGAATACTTGTGTGATTTGTAAACTTAATTTGAAGTCCCTAGTATGGCCTCTATACTTCACGAGCTTGTTGGTTGATTGATGATGTGGTTTCTTTGTCATGAACATTGAGATGTTATCAACAACAAGATCATATCATTAGGAGAATGATATGGTGGACATACTCCTATAGACAAGCGTAGCATAAAGATCAAGTCATTTCAATAGTTCAATTGCTATATGCTTTACGATACATAGTAACCTAATTCCTTCGACCATGAGATCATGCATATTGCCTTTCTTGGATGGATGCTTTGATGTCATCAAACACCACACCGTAACAGGTGGCTATAAAAGTGGCATTGGGTGTTGGAAAGTATTGGTTGAAACACATGGATCAAGAGTGGGATTTGTCCATCCACATGACGGATAGATATTCTGGGCCCTCTCGGTGAAATGTCATCCAATTAGCTTGCAAGCATGTGACTTGGTCACAAGGGATCACATATATCAGGAGCGAGAAAAGAGTACTTATCGATGCGAGGTTGAACTAGGTATGCGAGATCCGACGATCATGACCTCGGATAAGTAACATATCGTGAGACAAAGGGAAATTGGTATCGTATGTAAGTGGTTCATTCGATGCAAAGTAATCGTAGAAATATGTGGGAACCATATGAATTTCAGATTCCTCTATTGGTTATTGTTCGAGAAGTGTCTCGATCATGTCGCATAATTCACGAACCGTGGAGACACATAAGGATTGACGTTGTTTGAGTAGTTATGGTATTATGAGAAAGAGACCGAATGTTGTTGGTCTCGGATGGGATCCGGGATATCACGAGGTGATCCGGAATGGTCCGGAGAATAAGATTCATATAAGGAAAGTCCCGTTTGGAGTTGGGGAATGGTTAGGTGTTTTCATCGGGAACATTCTAGAAGATCCCGGAATGTCCGGCACTCCGGGAAGGGTACATGAATGTGTCATTGCAAGATGGAATGATTGCATCATGTACTAAGTGTTCTCGCTGTCCAAAATAAAGGGTTTATTTAATTCCTAAATTGGAAAAGTCAAGCGCCGTTTCGGTCAAACCGCCAATTTTGGAAGAGGAGAAGTTGGAAACCGACTTGGGGAGGAGTCCTCCTCCCAAGCCGTGACCAGCCCTAGGCCGAGTTGGGAGGGACTCCTCCCTGGCGCCAGCCCTCCCACCTATAAAGGGAGGCAGGGCCTCCCTCTAGAGACACACAAGTTCCTATCCTCTAAACTAGAAACTAGACCTAGACCCCGGTTTAGAGCTGTTTGGTTTAGAGCCTTCTAATTGGTTTAGAGCCCTCTAATTGGTGTGTCTAATTACTAGACCACTAATAGCCTCTCTCATAAGCTCCACCATACTGCACCGGCTTAAGGCGAAGCCTGCAGGATCTCCCTCTACCTCCGGTACCACGCCAGTTGTCTTTGCGGAATCGCGAGGAGAGTGCTACAACCTCCGCTTTCTTTGGAACAAGGAGAGGAAGGTCTTCGTCAGTAGGCGATGTGACCGATTGCGGGGCGCTGCTTGAGGCAGCGCCGAAGGATCGTCTGCGATCTTGAGATCGGAAGAAATGCGACTACATCACCCACGAGAATCTGCTCTCGTTAAACACTTTGGAATCTTGGTGAGTTATTCCATCGACTCGTTGCTACAATCTAGTAGATAGATCTTGGCTTGTTTGTTTGTATCACGGTGAAAATTTTTGTTTTCCATGCTGAACCCCTCTGATCCTTCATTGAAAACTATTATTCAAATAGGTTTTGGCCTTATTAAGAAGTTCTATATCATTCCCAATCAACAATATGTCATCTACATATAGTACTAGGAATGCTCTGAGCTCCCACTCACTTTCTTGTAAATACAAGCTTCTCCATAAGTTTGTATAAATCCAAAGTTTTGATTACTTTATCAAAATGTTGATTCCAACTCCGGGATGCTTGCTTGATCCATAAATGGGCGGAAGTTTGCATACCTTGTCAGCATCACTAGGATCGACAAAACCCTTGGGTTGTACCATATACAACTCTTCCTCAATGTCACCATTAAGGAACGCCGTTTTGACATCCATCTGCCAAATTTCATAATCGAAATATGCAGCGATTGCTAACAAAATACTCACAGACTTTAGCTTCGCTACTGGTGAGAAAGTCTCATCGTAGTCAACTCCTTGAATTTGTCGGAACCCTTTCGCGACAAGTCGAGCTTTATAGACGGTAACATTACCATCAAGATCTGTTTACTTTTGAAAATCCATTTGTTCTCGACAGCCTTACGGCCATCCGGTAAGTCCACCAAAGTCCACACTTGGTTTTCGTACATGGATCCCATCTCGGATTTCATGGCTTCTAGCCATTTGTCGGAATCTAGGCTCACCATAGCTTCTTCATACGTCGCAGGGTCATCAGTGTTGTCCACCAATATGACGTTCAAGGAAGAGTCATACCAATCAGGAGTGGTACGAACCCTCGTTGACCTGCGAGGTTCTGCGATAACCGTTCAAGTTTCATGATCACCATCATTAGCTTCCTATCCAATTGGTGCGGCGGCACAAAAACATCTTCCGGTCTTGCTACTCTCAACTCCGAGAAGGTTCAATAACCTCGTTGAGTTCTACTTTCCTTCAGTCACTTCCTTGAGAGAAACTCCTTCTCAAGAAAGGATCCATTCTTAACACGAAAACTTTGCCTTCGGATCTATGATAGAAGGTATACCCAATTGTTTCTTTAGGGTATCCTATGAAGACGCATTTCTCCGCTTTGGGTTCAAGCTAATCAGGTTGTAACTTCTTTACATACGCTTCGCAACCCTAAACTTTAAGGAACGACAACTTAGGTTTCTTACCAAACCACAATTCATACAGTGTCGTTTCAACGGATTTAGATGGTGCCCTATTTAAAGTGAATGCGGCTGTCTCTAATGCATAGCCCCAAAACGATAGTGGTAAATCTGTAAGAGACATCATACACCGAACCATATCTAAGAGAGTTCGATTACGACGTTCGGACACACCATTACGCTGTGGTGTTCCTGGCGGTGTCAATTGCGAAAGTATTCCACATTTCTTTAAATGCATGCCAAACTCAGAACTTAGATATTCACCTCCACGGTCAGAACGCAGAAACTTAATCTTCTTGTTATGATGATTTTCCACTTCACTTTGAAATTCCTTAAACTTCTCGAAAGTTTCGGACTTATGTTTCATAAAGTAGACATACCCATATCTACTTAAGTCATCCGTGAAAGTGAGAACATAACGATATCCACCACGCGATGCTACACTCATTGGACCGCACACATCGGTATGTATTATTTCCAATAAGTCTGTAGCTCGCTCCATTATTCCAGAGAATGGAGTCTTAGTCATTTTTCCAATTACACATGCTTCGCATCTTTCAAGTGATTCAAAATCAAGTGATTCAAGAAGTCCATCAGAATGGAGTTTCTTCATACGCTTCACTCCAATGTGACCAAGACGACAGTGCCACATGTATATAGAATTATCATTCAATTTTATTCATTTAGCATCTATGCTGTGAACATGTGTATCACTACTATCGAGATTCAATAAGAATAAACCATTCATCTCAGGTGCATTACCATAAAAGATATTACTCATATAAATCGAACAACCTTTATTCTCAGACTGAAAAGAGTAACCGTCTCGCAATAAACAAGATCCAGATATAATGTTCATGCTTAACGCAAGCACCAAATAACAATTATTTAAATTTAAAACTAATCCCGAAGGTAGATGTAGAGGGAGCATGCCGACGGCGATCACATCAACCTTGGAGCCATTTCCAACGCGCATCATCACCTCGTCTCTCGCCAGTCTTCGTTTATTCCGCAGCTCCTATTTCGAGTTACAAATATGAGCAACCGAACCAGTATCAAATACCCAGGCACTACTAAGATTACTAGTAAGATACACATCAATAACATGTATATCGAATATACCTTTCTTCTTGATGTTGCCGTTCTTCAGATCCTCTAGGTACTTGGGGCATTTACGCTTCCAGTGACCAGCACCCTTGCAGTAGAAGCATTCAGTTTCAGGCTTAGGACCAGCCTTGGGCTTCTTAGCAGGTGCGGCAACTTTCTTGCCGTCCTTCTTGAAGTTGCCCTTTTTCTTAGGCTTGCCCTGTTTCTTGAAATTGGTGGTCTTATTGACCATCAAAACTTGGTGCTCCTTCTTGATCTCCACTTCAGCAGTTTTCAGCATGGACGATAGTTCAGGCAACGTCTTGTTCATGCAGTGCATATTGTAGTTCATCACAAAGTTCTTATAACTCGGTGGCAGTGATTGGAGGACACGGTGAATCCCTAACTCATTAGGAATCGTTATCCCCAACTCTTGGAGCTTGTTTGCGTGCCCAGACATGGTGAGCACGTGCTCGCTAATGGAGCTTCCCTCTTCCATCTTACAGGTAAAGAACTTTTCGGAGGCCTCATAGCTCTCCACGGCCGCGTGAGTCTCAAAAATGAGCTTGAGCTCCTTAATGATCTCGAACGGGTCATGGTGCTCAAAACGCTTCTGGAGCTCCATTTCTAAATCTGTGTGATGGCACAACTGTGGAGTAATGATTTTTCCGAGTGGCGTAAACATTCTTTACGTCATCGGTGGCATCTTCTGCAGGTGGGTCACCTAGTGGTGCTTCGAGCACATAGGTCATCTGACCAGCTCTGAGGACAATCTTCAGACCACGGAGCTAGTCCGTGAAGTTGCTTCCATTGTTCTTAAGCTTTTCTTTCTCTAGGAACGCATTGAAATTGATGGAGAGATTCGCCATAATCTACAACAAATTTGCAAGTGGTTTAGACTAAGTTTATGATAAATTGAGTTCAATTTTAATTCTTAAATTAACTAGGTGAACTCCCACTCAAAACAACATCCCTCACATTGTCTTAGTGATTACACAAACCAAGTCCACTACACCAAGTCCGATCATCACGAGAGAAGATGTAGTTTCATCGGTGAACAATCTTCATGTTCATCATATCACTTATATGATTCATGCTCTACCTTTCGGTATTCCGTGTTCCGAGACCATGTCTGTACATGCTAGGCTCATCAAGATTAACCTTAGTTTCCGCATGTGCAAATCTGGCTTGCACCCGTTGAATGCACACGTAGAATCTATCACATCCGATCATCATGAGATGCTTCGAGACAACGAGTCTTAGCAACGGTGCCAACTAAGGACGAACACTTTATTACTTGAAATTTAGTGAGAGGGATCATCTTATAATGCTACCGTCACGATCTAAGCAATACAAGATGCATAAAGGATTAACATCACAGGCAATTCATAATTAGTGTGATATGATATGGACCTTTCTTCTTATGCCTTTGAACTCCATCTCCAAAGCACGAACATGATCTCCATCATCACCAGCATTGCGTCAAGGACAGTGGCGCCGCTTCATGGTTGTCCATCATCACCAGCAACTATTACAACTACTTGGAATAAAGCTATTACAAGATGAATAGACACGCAGGTCTTAACAGAATTAAAGACAACCATTAGGCTCCTGCCGGTTGCCATATTACAACAAGGATCATTGCATACATCAAATATAATCACAATCACATGATGGCCATATCACATCACAAAACCCCTGCAAAAACAAGTTAGACGCCTCTAATTTTCTTTGCATGTTTTACGTGGTTTGGGGCTTTCGAATAAGAACGGATCTTACCTATGAAACTGAACCACAACGTTGATACAAGTGCTATCGAGTGCAAAGTGTAAATTGGATCTATACTATGGTGGGAGAGACAGACACCCGCAAAGCCACTTGTGCAAAGCAAGTTACACGTCAAGCATGGAGCAAGTCTCATGTGCGATGACATGTAAGGTTAGCCCGAGCCGCTTCATCCCACCATACCGCAAGATGCAAAGTACACAAAGCAAAAGACGGCACGAGCACCAACGCCCATAAAACCATTGTGTTCTACTCGTGCAACAGATCTACGCATAGATATGGCTCTGATACCACTGATGGGTTCGTAGCATGGAAAACAAAAAAATTCTACCGCAAGAACGAACAAAACCCAGATCTAATCTAGATAAAAGCCAAGATCTTATCTATTAGACATGTGCAACGAGATAGATCTGTACTAACCCTCGTAGATCCGAAAGCGTTACGAGATTGGATCTCGGGGTTGATGTAGTCGATCACTTGCCGATCTCAAGATCGTGTGGACGATCCTTCCGGCACCGTGTTCCGGCAGCGCTTCCATGATCGGTCACGTCTTGGTCGCAGACCTTCCACTCCCGGTTCCAGCGAGCAGCAGAGGTAGTAGATCTTCTCCACGGAATCCCAGCAGCACGACGGTGTGGTGGTGGTGGTGGAGTAGAGAATTCTGCAGGGCTTCGCCTAAGCCTGAGCAGAGGGAAGGAGGAGGAGAGAGGCGGCGGCTAGGGCTTCAAGTGGAGGGGGCAAGGGGGTGGCGCCCCCACCCCTCTATTTAAAGGAGGGAGGCGCCATGGGAGGGGGAGTCCTAGTAGGACTCCCCTCCCTTCCTTGGTCGGCGGATTGGGAGGGGGGAGGAGTCCTCCTCCCCCACGACTCCTTGTCTTGCCCCACAAGGACTCCTTGATCCTTTGGTTTTCAAGCAAACTCCAAGAAATCTCCTAGAACCTTCCGAAACATTCCGAAAACCTTCTAGAATCCTCATACAAATACTCCGGAACATTTCCTAACTTAGAAAATGATCCCCAATATATGAATCTCATTCTCCGGACAATTCCGGATCTCCTCGTGATGTCCTGGATCCAATACGAGACTCCGAACAACATTCGGTCTCGAATGCACATTCCATATCTACTTAAAACAACTTCGAACCTTAAGTGTGTCACCCTACGGTTCGTGAATATGCAGACATGATGAAGACACCTCTCCGATCAATAACCATCAGTAGGATCTGGAGATCCATAATGGCTCCCACATACTCAACGATGACTTCGTGATCGATAGAACCATTAACATACGAAACCAATTCCCTTTGTCACGCGATATTCTACTTATCTGAGGTTTGATCGTCGGTATCTCCATACCTAGTTCTACCTCGTTACTGATAAGTACTCTTTACTCATTCCATGTTATGTCATCCCTTGTGACCTAGTCACATGCTTGCAAGCTAACTAGATGACATTCCACCGAGGGCCTGACATATCTATCCATCATATGGATGGACAAATCCCAATCTTTGTCCATGCGCTTCAACACATACTTTCAGAATACCCAATGACACCTTTATAACAACCCAGTTATGAAGCGGTGTTTGATGTCATCAAAGTACCCATCCGGTGATGGTGATTAACATAACCTCATGGTCGAAGGATTAGGTTACTATGCATTTGAAAGCTTATAGCAATACGAACTAAATGACTTGATCTTATGCTACGCTTACTATGGGTGTGTGTCCATCACATCATTCTCCTAATGATATAACCTTGTTATTAATGACATCCAATGTCCATGATCAGGAAACCATGATCATCATTTAATCAACAAGCTAGTTCCACAAGAGGCTTACTAGGGACTCTTTTTATGTTTACAAAACACACATGTACCAGTGTTTCCTTATAATACAATTATAGCATGGGATGTAAACATTCATCATAAACACAAAGATATAATAATAACCACTTTTATTATTGCCTCTTGGGCATATCTCCAACAGTTTTGCACGCAAGATCTTGTGGGTATCAAGCAGGCGCTGAAATTCGGCACTCCGGCGATTGGTAGTTACCTGACAAAGGTACAAGAGTGTAAAATTAGTTCGTTGCATATTTGAAGTATACGAGATCCGGGCCAAGCGGAACTTAACCCGGCTCTAGGTGTGTGCATATTTGAAGTATACAAGATCCGGGCCAAGCGGAACTTAACCCGGCTCTAGGTGTGTGCATATTCGAAGTGTGCAAGATCCGGGCCAAGTGGAACTTAACCCGGCTCTAGGTGTGTGCATATTTGAAGTGTACAAGATCCGGGCCAAGCGGAACTTAACCCGGCTCTAGGTGTGTGCATATTCGAAGTATACGAGATCCGGGCCAAGTGGAACTTAACCCGGCTCTAGGTGTGTGCATATTCGAAGTATACGAGATCCGCCAGCGGAACTTAACCCGGCTCTAGGTGTGTGCATATTCGAAGTGTGCAAGATCCGGGCCAAGTGGAACTTAACCTGGCTCTAGGTGTGTGCATATTTGAAGTTTACATGCAGCTACGTTGATCTTGTAATGAGCATCCGGCCGAGTAACAAGTTACTCCACCGGAGGCTCGGGGACTAATGGTTATTATCTACAGCATGTAAAGAAGAAACAACGTACCTCCATCATTCGCCCAGCGAGGTTAATGGCCTTGGCGGCGGTATTCATCTGAGCGGAAAATTCAGCGGGGCCGAACTTTTCCGGGAGATCGTTGTTGTAGACGAACTCTGCCTTATTCCAGTTCATGACGAACTCGATGAGGCTCGGAGGGTACCGTTCGCCAGTGGGCATGTGGGGTGCCACCAAGCCCTTTGCATGAGCTTCTTTCCTTTCAATCAGGGCAAGAGCTGGGCTAGTGTGAAGAACCATCTGCTGCGAGTCGGTTGGCTCTGCAGGAGGATCCGTCGCTGCCGGTGACTTCTTCGGAAGCATTGATGACAAGGTTCGCTGCCCGGCCTTGACGGAGGTAGACTTGCCTTTGGCTTGCTGGGAGGATGTGACCATAGTGGATTTGCCCTTGGAAGCCGCTAGAGTGGTTCCTTGCCGAGCTTGGGATGACTCGGACGAGGCAGACGAACTTGGCACGGGAGCTTTGGTGGCAGGACTGGGAGCTGTTGTTGGTTTCTTCGGAGCCGGGACAGGCGCTGGTTCGGTGGCTGGTGCTGGAGCTGCTGCTGGTGCTGGAGTTGTGGTAGACTTGGTGGTTGCTGGTTGCGGCAATGCCGAAGTGACGGACGCCGTTGCCTCGGCCGATCCGACCCCTCCCGATCCGAGGTCGCGTTCCTCTGAAGGAGGTACTGCGGAACCCGGAGCGGCCGCAGAGCCCTCCGGAATAGGGCTCAGCGGGCGTGACTCGTCGTCACGAGGAGGGGAAGGACCGGACCGAAGGGGAGAGGAGATGCTCGATCCTCTCTAAGGGACCTCCACAGGAGCCCTGCAAAAGAAAATAATGTCAGGAGTGAAATTACCCCGATGCAGGGAGAAGTGTGTTGCGTAGTGAAAAATGACTTACGCATCCGAGGTCTCGGCCTCCTTAGGTTTCTGGGCCCTCCGTGCCGGGGCTTTGCCTGCCCGTTTGGAGGCAGTCTTGTCTCCGGCCTTCTTTTGCCTTTTGGTAGGCTGAGAAGGTTCGGAAGAAGAACTTGACGCGGATCCGCGCTTCTTCTTTGACGCCACCAGAACAGGCTCGCCCGTGGCAAGTGGAGGATCCTCGTGGATGTGCCCACCGGGGTTAGCTGATGTCGGGAAGGCAAAAGAAAGAGGGACAGCCTCAACGGGTTCAATCATGTCGATATCCGAGTCATCCTCATCGTCGGGCCAATCTCTAAGAGAAGAGAATTTACCGCTGGGTCGTTTGGTGGCGTCGGTTGTGGGGAGGAACATCTCCTGGTCCGGCTCCTCCTCATCCAGGATTTCTCGGTTCGGGGCCCACTTAAGGGTCAGATCAGTACCATCCTCGAGGGTTTGCTGGAGAAACAACTGAGAAAAAAGCACAAGGAGCAGAGTCAAAAATATGAGAAGAACCGACACGTAATTGATCCAAAATAAGTTTACCCCGCGAAGCTTACCGCGGGAGGGAGCCTGTCATGGCAGTAATGCTCGATTCCCCACGTCCATTCAGCGGAAAATCCTTATGGGTGGTGAAAAGAGCCTTGACCCGGCGGAAGATCTCCGTATTGCTCAACTCGAACGAGGAGGTTCGGTTGGGGTCGCGGCTGAAGCTCATATGGCACAATGTGTGAGTGCGCCGCTGGAGGGGAGAGATTCGGTTGTGCACGAATGTGATCATGGCATCTTCGTTGCGCAATCCGAGCTTCTTCAGCTCCGCGAACCTTTTATGGACTTGGTTGGCCAGAGCTATAGGTTTTTTGGCGACCTCCTCCCAGAAATCCATGTCCGGGGGACCCGGAGCATAGGGCAGCAACCGGATCAAGTCTTCGGTGCCTTTGTTCCGGACGTAGAAGAAGGTCCGGGCCCATCCTTTGCAGGAGTCAAGCCCAGTGACCCGAGGAAAGATTGAAAATCTCCGGGGCGAGATCGAGGCAGCTCCGAACTGAGTGAGCTGCTTGTCCTCCGACTCGACGTGGATGTTGGGGACGACGTTGCGACGGAGGCCAAAGGACCGGAGCCACAGCTCCTTCGTGGGCCATAGTCCGGTGTAGCCCTCGATCGAAGAGACGAAAGCAGACAGAGAGGTGATGGCGTTCGCCGGGAGATGATGTGGTTGCAGGTGATAGGTCCGGACCCAGTCTCGGAAGAAATCACTCACAGGAAGACCAAATCCCCGTTGGAAATGGGATAGGAAAACAACAAACTCACCCGGATTGGGTGAGGGGGCCAATTCCGAGGAGGGGAGACGAGCGGCGACGCCGGAGGGAATACGCCGGGTCCGGTAGAGCCAGTCGATGTCGTCCTGGCAGACCCACGAACCGGCCCACGCGCCGCGGTCCGCCGCGCCGGCGTCCTCCTCCATCTCCTGCTCGACGACGATGAGCTCCTCCTCCGTCATCTCGAATCCGCTGTCCTTGCTGGAGCTGGCGGCAGCGGGGCTCTGCGGTCTAGATTGACGAGGACCCATGGCTAAGCAGTGGTGCAGTGGTGGCTGCGGTGCGGAGGCACGGAGAAGGTGCGGCGGCGCCACTGTGAACGCTGGCGGCGGCACGGTCGCGAGGAAGAAGAAGAGGAACGGGCGAAGGGGCGCGGAGATGGAAAAGTGCTAAGGGGCGCTCCCCTCCCCTATTTAACTGCCCCTAGTAATCGATAAGTGGGATTGCGCTGCGCTGGAGAGCCACACGATGTGGCCGTGTATCACCGGCATTAGCCAATCAGAGAGAAGCCACAGCGGAGGCCAGAGAGTAAATATGATCCCATGACACGACGTGCAGTTGCGGTAAACGAGGTGACAGACGTGATGTAACCCGCAGTAATCAGCGGCGATTCTGCGGCGATTCTGATGCAGGCCCTTAAAATGAGGCAACGTAATGATTAACCTTTACGTGGGTTGGCGTATGAGAGAAGGAAGCAAGGCCCGGATCCGAACCTCCATGGTAACCCGGCCGACAAGTGAAAACTTGAAATATGCAGAGGGAAAGTAAAACCATAGGATCCGAGCTACAATGGTAACCCGGCCGGCAAGTGAAAACTTGGAACGTGCGAAGGGAACAAAAATCCATATAATCCGAGACAAGAAGTTAACCCGGAACTAAACGTCCGAGGCTCGAATACGAATGAACCTGATGTGGCCTTACCGACCAAGGCCGCTAAGGCCGCACCAGCTTCGAGGACTAATGTTGGGGGGATAACCCCGGGTAGGGTCACTCCGGGGTATAAGGGCCGAGTTAGCCGAGGTTCGGCAAGGTCAAAACGGATGCTGGCCGAGTCACCTCAAGGCAGGCCGGATCATGGAGTAACCCGGACCAGGGGGTCGCCTAACATTGTCTCGTCCGACTTAAGGAGTAAGTCGGAAATGCTTGTCTAGCTTATATGCAGGAACAGGTGTCGCCAGATCAACTGTGATCCCGATCCTCGCTTGGCTTCTAGGAGAAGGAAGGAATCTCTCTGGTCAAAAAAGAAGGTCCGGTGCGTACTGGATGAGCGAATAAAGCAAGGGCAGGACCACCGGATCGTGGCCGACAAGGGTGACGACGCTCACGTCGGCTGACGCGGGCACCGCAGAGGCTACGTCGCTAAAGCAAGTGTGACGCGGGGGAAAAGCACCCCTATCGGGTTGCTACTTTGGGAGGGGGCATATTCTTAGGAATATGCCTCCACGTATGCCCTAGGCCAGGACCGAACCACCTCTATATAAGGGGGGTTAGGGTTCTGGTAGGGGGTGGGGTTTTTTCTGATACAGAGTTGGGAGAATTCTAGTTGGTTGAGCACTAGTGGATCTAGGGTTCTTGGGCTAGTTGGTAGGCAAGAGTAAGAGAGTTTCTTCTTCCTCCTCTTGTCAATACAGCTCAAGGAGCACTTGTAATCTGGGAGATAGAACATCAATACAAAGCTTCTGTGTAGAGAATCACTCTACTATCCCTCCCTGGATTCCCCTAGCGCATATTAGTCCCCACCTTCAGCCTATCCATGGCATCTGCCGTGACACCACCACGACAACAAAGGCCTTTCTTCCACCATTTTATTGAGTCTCCACCTTCTATCTTTATGCACCTACTTTGAGAGCATAGTGGCCATTCTGAGTTCTATGTGCATTGTCCCAAGACTAGTTGATTGATGGATAACTTGATATTGCTTGTTTTAAACTATTGTATCTAGTCACTCTTATGAACTTTGAAGGTGTCCTATGCATTTATATTTGCTACTCTATTGAGGGACAAGTTGAATACTATTATGGTATGTTTTCTTTATGTGAAACAAACAAACGTCTTGCAAAGCATTGTTATTCATGAATCTTTTGTTTGTGCCTTTTCATGTTGCATCATAGTTTCTTTGCTTATTGCTAGAACTTTGTCTTTCATGTTATGATTGAAGTACTATGATCCCAGCTTTGAATGTTTTGCAAATTCTTTGATCAAGACTTTGATGGTGCATGTCACCTCAAAAATTATTCTTTCTTTTTATCACTTACCTACTCGAGGACGAGCAGGAGTTAAGCTTGGGGATGTTGATACATTGCAAATCTATCTATAATTTTTTATGTTCCATGCTTCGTTTTATCCACTTTCTTGTGTTTTGTTCCAACTTTGGAGTACTTTTCATATGATTTCTTGGACTAACCTATTAACAAGAGCCACAGTGCCTGCTGCCTTTTTTCTGCTGTTTTTGGTTCCAGGAAAGTCAGAAAATGATTATTCTCGGAATTGGATGGGACAAAAGCCAAAGTGCCTATTTTTTCGGAAGAGATCAAGTGCCAGAATACGAGACGGAGAAGGGCCAGGGAGCCACCACACCACCTGGTCGCGCGGCTGGCTGCGCCGAGGTGGTGGTGTGGCGCTCTGCACCCTCGGCCTCTCCTTCCGCCTATATATTGCCCTCGGGACGAAAACCCTAAGTACCTGATCAAAAATCCATGAAAGAGTCTGTAGCCGTCGTCATCTCCATCCCTAGATCGGGAGGGATCTGAAGCTCTTCCGGCACCACGAGAGGGAATTCACCACAGGCCTTCTTCATCACCATGCAAGCCTCCGGTGTGATGAGTGAGTAGTTCATCCTTGGACTACGGATCCATGTAGTAGCTAGATGGATGGTTCTCCTCCTTTGTGCTTTAATGTTTAGATCTTGTGAGCTCCGTTCATGATCAAGATCATCTATTTGTAATTCATACATGTTGTGTTTGCGGGGATCCGATGGATATTGAGATGCTATTTCAGATTGATTATTGATTCTATCATGTCTTTGTTATTTGTGATCTTGCATGCTTTCCGTTGTTAGTAGCTATCTTGGCCAAGTAGATGTTAGCAACTCCAAGAGTTAGTATTTATGCTCGATAGTGGGTTCATGCCTCTGTTAATCTGGGGAAGTGACATAAATCTCTAAGGTACTAGATGTGTTGTTGCTACTAGGGAGAAAACAACAATCCTTTGTTCATAGAACAATCGTATTGTTTACTTTAGATGCAGTTCGTAAAGCAATAATCTGTTGCTTGCAACTTAATACTGGAGGGGGTTCGGATGATAACCTGAAGGTGGATTATTAGTCATAGATGCAGTTGGATGGCAGTCTATGTATTATGTTGTAATGCCCAATCAAGTCTCAAAGGAGTCAAGATGATTAGTATATGCATGTATTGCTTTCTCGGTGTTTGTCAATTGCCCCACTGTAATTTGTTTACCCAGCATGTTATCTATCTAAGGAGAGCCACCTCTAGTGAACTATGGATCCCGGTCCTTTCTCTTTACATCCAATCTACAACTGTTTACTGCTTTGTGTTTACTTTCTGCAAACTTTTACTTATTTCCATTAGATATGTTTAATCCTTTGTATTCCGCAAAACACGGTGAGATTGACAACCTCATCGCAAGTTGGGGACAAAGTTCTGTGGTTGTCTCGTGTAGGTCTCCATGTTGCTACTAGCACCGGTAGTGCGCCCTGCCAAAGCTCAGCTAGTAACACCTTTGGGGTGTTTCCTTGCTCCTACTGGTTCGATTAAACCTTGGTTTCATAACTGAGGGAAAACTTGCTGTTGTGCTCATCATACCTTCCTCTTGGGGTTCCCAACGAGCTCTACGTCAAACGACGAGCACATCATTACCCTCCCACGTGTACTTGTGTATACCGCAGTAATGCTTGATGAAGCGGCCCCCAACCAACTTTACGCGTTCATTCGCGAGACTGGTCCACGCTTGACATATGGCTTGTACCGTATAAAGTGGCTTAGGGGGTGTCTGTCTGTCTTGCATTAGTTGGTATACCATTTGCAACGGAGGGCCCCGAAAGGGGTGTAGTATAGACAACTACTTGATCAGCATTGTGCTGAAAGTTCGTAGGTAAGAACGGTTCTTGTGCGAAAGCCCATTCAGCCACGTAAAACATGCAAAGATAAAGTAGAGGCGTCTAACTTTGTTTTGCAGGGGGCGTTGCTTTATGATATGATTGTGGCAAAGGTAAAGTGATTACCTTTTGTTACGTAGTAGTAGATAGTCACGGAGGTGACGAACTACCACGCCGGAATGACACCGGTACTCTGGTGTCTACGGTGCCGGAACCCTGGCACCGGCACCCGGTGACGGCCAATGGAGATCACGACGTGAAGGACCATATCACATAGCATTTACATTCAATGTTATTGTTTGTATGTATTATTGTGTGCTAGTATTAGATACTCGACGGTAGCCTAATAAGATGATCCCTATTAAAATTACCAACGATTGTGTTCCCCCTTAGTGTGCACCACCAAGAAAGTTCTCGGTATGAGGCGATCCAGGGTTACAGGCCTGGGTGTCAGACATATCTACGTTCGCATACAGTGGGAGTAAGCCATGTTGCACAGCAAATACACTAAAGTTGAGTTGGCGATCCTAGCATGTTAGAGAAGCGTGGCCTCGGAACAAGGATGGTCGAAAGATCGAGCACGAGTCGCATGCATGATGTGACCGACGTTTAGCGTCCACCCTTGAACCCACATTGATGGATGTGACGATCGGGGGAGATGTGGCTGATAGGGGTCATGTTATCACTAGGAACCCTTTTGGGGATAGGTGTTTCTGAGTGGAGTTATTATTAACTCATTTACTTATAAACTTAGTCTAAATTCCTTTTGCAATTATAAATGTAGAAAATGGTTCTTCCCGAGATTACATTTCCTGTCGACGATTGGTTAAAAGGAGAAAAGCTCAAGTTAGATGGATCCAACTTTTCTGCATGGGTCATACGCCTGTTTGATCTCCTTGGGGATAACAATGTAGCTGACTACATGACATGCGAGATGTATTTGGAGCCACCCTATTCTCATGAGACCCAGGAGCAGCGGGATCTGCGTTATCGTCATCGTGTGATGGCCACATTTATATCAGTGACCATGCGCCTCGGAATGGAGGATGGGCTATGGCCAATGGTGGGAAGTCTCAAGCCCCGAATGGTCATGGCACATCTGAGAGCACATTTCGTGGAACAAGTGCGCATGTGGGAGTACGAGCTGATGGGGGACTTCCTCTCCATAAAGATGGAGGAGGGCTCCTCACTAGATGAGCACTTATTGTGCATCTATGATGCGTACATGAGTCTGGCATATTACCTGGACAACTAGTCCTCAAGCTCATTTGCGATGGGAGTTGTGCTACAGTCGCTTCCTCCAAGCTTCCAAGCACAAGTCGGGATCTGCATTATGAGAGGCGTCACGGAAACACTAGATTTCCTCGAGTTCATATCACATTTTAGAAATGTGGTAGATGAACCCAACGTCGTTGGAGTCGTCAACGACAAAGGTATATATTTGATATACAGTTTTATAAATGTTATAATCTTGCAAACACATTTTTAGTGTTAAGTATATCTGATACTTGTTCTGTTTTGCTGAAAATAGGTCCTTCTGCATGAGAGGTGCTTGATGGAGAGGAGGTGACGTTGCGTGTTGATGGCGAGCATGATGATGACGGCCAACGACACTCTCCCTCGACTCATTTAGTTTATGTTTTAGGATGATTATTGTAATCAAGAGATTGTGAACCTATTTAGTGTGTCTCACACTTCGTGAGACGGTTATTCATATGAGTTTGTAACAAACAGTTGTTCCACTTTTATGAATGATTTCTATTCGTGTTCATATCTTGTTTGATTACTTGTGAATTATCCTTATTGTTTGAAACTAATTGATAATGCATGAACATTTGTAAAACACTAAAAACGCCTTGCTTAAAATACCCAATTTAATGATATGTTCATTAATGAATGAAAAACCATTGTTTAAATTCAAAGTTATGTGATAATATGTGAAATTTATTCGATATCTTATCACATATGAATCATGCCTAAGTTCGGCAAAATAACTTGAACACCGTGTATTACTTGAATACAAAGTGTTTAAAGAATTGTTAAAAGTCAATACATATTCGATGTATTGTGTTTTAACGAAAATGGTAATTATCATTAAATGATTGCTTAAATGTGTAAAGTAAGTTTACCAAAGGAAACATGAATATGAAACTATTTGATTTGATCAAAGTGTTTCATCAAGAAAGGGTATGAATGTAAAAGAGAGTCTAATTACTATGATTTGATCAATAGTAATGAAATTCAAATTTATAAGATGGCATAAAAGAAATTGTGGAATGCAAAGCGTTTTGAAACATCAAAATGCAAAGCATCACAATGTGATATTGGATATCAAAGGGGTTGAATAGAAGGCACCAAATAAATCGTTGTAGTCTAGATGTAGAGACCATTAGTTAGAAATAGTTAGCACTCAATTAGAATGTAGTGAACCATTTGAATTCGTGAAAGTTCTAGGGTTATTTGATATAACCAAAACAATAGCGAATAAGTCCTTGTAGAGTATTCATTGGAAACTTTGAATACAAAATACATAGCTAAACCAAAAAGAGAAGCAAAACTTGTATTGCTTGGATTTTGGTACATTTTTGAGAAAGCTCACTTCTAGTGATGTTTCTCAATTATGAAGCAAATGGAAATTGGTGAAAAATACGATGAGGATTCAAAACCCTACATCAGAGTGTTGAGAAGCGCAATGGACAACGTTCCTGGACGATTCTCTTCATAGAAGGAAAGAATCAATGATTTTGATCATTGTGTTTTCCCCACTAGTGTTTTCACTACATGAAGTAGGATTCAAAAAGTAACATGTATCTTGTATGGAGACATTTGTGAATCACTTGTCATGATTTTTGGAATATGACATACCTACGGACTACTAAGGAAATAATGGTAAACTAGAATTATGAGAAATCCTAGAAGTAAAATTCCCTTGAGATTAGAAAGCAATTTGTTGCTAAATCTCACAAGTAAAAGGAGTTACTTGAATTTTTCCAAATGACTGCAAAGCCATAGTAGGAAAAAGGGGTAAATGACAAAAGCACAATTTATCAAGTATTGGATAAATTCAGATGAATTTGATTCATGTGTGCTAAATGTCTAGTGGATTTAAAACTAGTAAAGTACTAGTATCTCATAGTAAATCTCCAAGTTTGATATTTGATCAAAGGATTTTTAAATTGTTCAAAATAGTGGGAGGATATGCAATTTGCATAAAATTGAGTGGGAGCTATGAAAGTCTTCCTGAAACAATATGTGATTGACATATTTTTAAGTGGGAGCAATATAAGTCTCAAATTCAAATATGTAGGAGCATATTTTGAGTGGGATCTTATAAGAGTGATTCTTAAGTATGTTAAGAATGAAGGCACAAATACTTATAAATAATGATTTATAAGATGTAGAAGTTGATAATAAGTGTATTGTGATATTATGTAGTATTCCTTAAGGGATTCTGAAAAGTGTTTCAGAATAGAAGTTAATTAAGGAACTGATCCTTAATAACTCAAATTAGGAATAGTATTAAGTTTAACATCTATGGTTGAAAGAAAGAAAAGGATGATCATCATCCATTATGTTGAGACATAGTTTCTATCTTAGTAAATCATGATGATAACTTAGCATAATATGTGATCCAAATAAGGAACGTTTGAAAGTGATTAAGTTTGAATCACAGAATGTTGAGCTGAGTTTTGTCCGCAGTGTCTAATAGAGAACAGTAGACATGTTTTCCAAATCCATAAAGGATGACATATCTTAAAGCATAAAGGGTTATGTTATAAAGGAATATGTTGGAAACTCCTGCAGATACCAATTAAAGTCAAGTAGGAAGCGAGGTGAACAAAAAAACATCGAAAGTTGCACAGAGTGCACTAGTGTTTCGATGAATACATTTATAATAATAGATAAGGGTACCATCTAAAGTGTTGCATAAAGTTATGGCGGGGCTAGTTCTCTTTTAACGTAGAATGATGTGTCCCAGGGCATAGTGCCCATGAGAAAGCCCTCGAGGTTGATCTAACATCACTGTAGGCTCCTGGAATCAGGCCTTGTTCTGCTGCCATAGCGACGATGCATACACACAGATGATGTCATGTGATGATATAATATTAATGTCAATCAAGGTGACATTAGTAAGTTGCAAAGGATTTGGGACTTTAAAGTACAGACCCAAGACTCAACCTCTTCCATGAGCAAGCATGTTCAAGGTACCGGTTATATGGTGCCAATAATTGAGAACAAATGCGGCTAGTGTATTTGTACTCTAGTGCAAGTGGGAGACTGTTGGAAATATGCCCTAGAGTCAAATAGTAGTAAGGACTATTATCATATTTCATATAGTTTATGATTAAGTTTTATATCATGCTATAACTGTATTGAGTGGAAACATCAATACACGTGTGATACACAAACAAACCAGGGGTTCCAAGTGAAACTCTAGTCACTGGTTCATTGGTCAACAGATGATCATGTTTCCTGATCATGTGGCATTTATGCCAGTTGGAAATGGAGTCATCTCATTCTGAGAATGAGATGATGAACTGATACCCAAGCTAAACATCATGACCCGATCATGTCACAAAGTTCAAGTTACGATGATTAGAAAAGGATCCTCGTAGACTATTCCTTAGACCGTGAGGCTATATCAATCATTGTCTCCCGAGAGTGCTTAGATAGCATCAAACGCCATCTGGTAAAACGGTGGTTATAAAGGTGTGTTCAGGTACTCGGAGGAAACCGTAGAGGCAATATATGTCAAGAGCGGGATTTGTCCGTCCATGTGACGGGAAGATACTCAAGGGGCCACTCGGAGAGATTATATCCAATAGCTGCGCAGCATGTGATTTGATCACGGGGATATCACTTGTCGGAACGAGTCAAATAGCATTATTCGGTAACGAGATTGAACACGACATGGTGATGTCATTGATCAGATCTCGGTCAATGCAAGTATCGAGAGACAAAGGGAATAAGACACGACTGTCCTGGTTCAAACAGCGAAAGATCTCCGTGGAACGCACAGGGGTCACATGGCCATCCAGGTCCCTCTGTTGATCATTGGTGCGGGAGTGTCCCGACCATGTCTGGAGTGTTTCCGAACCGTGGGGTATCATTCTTAAGGGCTTGATGATGCTTAGATAGTGTTTATAAGATCGGTAGAATCACCGAAGGAGAAAAGGGAGAAAACCGGAAGGGTTTTGGTAAGTCCGGAGGATGTCCGGAGTGGAGGTGGAAGGTGTTCCATGGCCACGGAGGTTGAATAATATGTGAATGAATGTTAAATATTGATTTAATCATTGATTCATAATTATTTAATAAAGAGAAAATCAATTAAAGGTCAAAAAGGCTTAATGGGCCAATTTCCGGAGGGAGAGGGCCCATTAGGGAAAGGCAAGAGGGGGAAGGGGCCAAGGGGTGGCTGGTGGCCCTATTGGGCCAGCCCCCCACGTGGAGCCCATGAGAGGGTGGCCGGTAGCGCCTTCCCCACCCCTCCTCTCCTTTAGTCCCACCCCGGGACTTTGAGGGAGGGTGTACCCCCTCCTCCCCCTATATATAGTGGGGTATTTGGCCAAGATAAAGACACCAATAATCAATAAAGGTCTCCCCACTTTTGGGAGGACCTCTAATTGATATTTTCTCTCTCCCTCTCTCTCTCTCTCTCTCTCTCTCTCTCTCTCTCTCTCTCTCTCTCTCGTGACCGTGGTACCAAGTCTGGACTACGTGAGCGAGAGACATCTTCACCGCGGAGCACTGTCACGTTGCAGGATTCGGATCCGGGAGCTCTACTTCCGCAACTACTGCTGGATCAGGGAAGCGGGAGTCATCGTCAGGCACCGGACATGTGTAACTCCCCACGAGGTGTCGCACTTGAGGCACTCAAGTCGTTGGAGCCAGAAGGAGCGCAAGGACTTCATCACGACCTTGAGGTCGGCTTCGGCTCGTCTACATCAACCATGCTCTCCTGAGCGTTGACAACGCTTTTCAGTCTTCAAGGGTAAGTTCACGAAAAGCCCCTCCCGATACTGTATTACTAATAGATTGGTCCTGGCAGCTTCAGGGGTTCAAGGGCGTAGAGTAAAATTTATTGTTTTCATACGCGAAACCCCTACAGTTTTGACTTTATGCTTAGTGATTATTGTTGTAGCATGACTTGTTACAAACAATTGAGATTGCTTAATGTGCCTTGAAAGAATCATGCGTTGTTTTAGCATATAAAAGCACAATATTGTGGTATTCTCCTTTAATGCTTTATTTGGGTTGACTTGGCGTATGCTCACACCATGTTAAGACTACACCAAGTCACCATAGCCTCTATGATCATTTAGTTTTCGACTTGTAATATCACTTTATGCTTTAATTAATGATATTTTGTCGCTTTGCATGATTATTGCCATTATTGCTCTCTTAGTTGGTCGCTCCCAGTCTTTTGCTAGCCTCCATACCAAGTATGAGTTCCACTCATGCATCCAACTCCAAATAAAACCAAGTTATTCCAAAGAGTCCACCATACCTACCTATTAGCATTTGCTATTCCAAGTATATTCATGTTTTTATCTATCTTCCGAATTAAACTTGTTATGTGAAAATTAGTGATTAAAGCTCTCACGTACTTGATGGCACACTTTACTTTTCTTGCACTTAATAAACTTGTACCATTGTGCCCATCTATGTTGCATATATTCTTGCGTTTTGTAAGTTGTGAATTAGCAAAACCATTCTATCATGGGGAACGCTTTCAACATTGCACATTATTTAGTTGATATCATGTTCTTTTGCTTATGGATCCCGGTGGTGAGAAATGAAAGGGGAGCTTGTAAGGCTCATGGAGTTCGTATTTGTGTTAGACAAACGCCTAGGCGGCTGGTCTAAGCCATGCCTAATCATGGTCGAAACCTGTAGCGTAACCATAATGAGCAATCTATGAAGCATCCTCTATAAAAAAACCTATGCAAATAGGAAAGAAAAAAAGAGAGAAAAAAAGAAAAAAAAGCCTATGCAAATAGGAAATAAAAGGATTGCTGAGATGCTCATTTTCGTCTTGCCTTGTCATTTTGATATGGGGATTCTTCTGTATCATCGGGCAAGGGGTACCCCATTGGTGGTTCTCTATGATACACATGTACTTACAATGACAAGAACTTACCTGTGACTAAACTTGAGTAGCATGAGGAACGGTACTCGTAAGTAAGGGGCATGAGATTTTCAGCTAATAACTGGTCAAGCATATCCTCATATTTTTTTCACTTTAACCTTAATCACCTAAAGATGCTTATGATAGGGGCAATGAGATCTGAAAGCTAATAAGTACCATAATTTTTGGAAGCTCTTTATGAGACTTGAATCCCTGCTTCCTTCTATGAAGGGCCTTTCTTTTACTTTTATGTTGAGTCTCCATCTTCTATCTTTATGCACCTATTGAGAGAGCATAGTGTCCATTCTTAGTTTAATGTGCATTGTCCCAAAACTTGTTGATTGATTCATAACTTTGATATTGCTTTTTCTTAAACTGTTTGTATCTAGTCACCCTTATGAACTTTGAAGGTGTCCTATGCATTTATGTTTTCTATATGTGAAACAATAAAAAGTCTTTCAAAGCATTGTTATTCATGAATCTTTTGTTTGTACCTTTTCGTGTTACAACATAGTTGTTATGTCTTATTGTTAGAACTATATCTTTCATGCTATGATAAAGTACTATGATCCTAGCTATCAATGTGTTACAAATACCTTGATCAAGATTATGATGGTGCATGTCACCTTAAAAATTATTCTTTTTTATCACTTACCTACTCGAGGACGAGCAGGATTTAAGCTTGGGGATGTTGATACGTTGGAAACGTATCTACATTTTTTGATGTTCCATGCTTGTTTCGTATCTACTTTCTTATGTTTTGTCCACACTTTGGAGTATTTTTACACATTTTCTGGAACTAACCTATTAACAAGATGCCACAGTGCCAGTTGCCTGTTTTCTGCTGTTTTTGGTTTTAGAAAAGCTAGTAAGGAAATATTCTCAGAATTGGACCGGACAAAAGCCAAGTCATATTTTACCCGAAGCAACACGGAGTCCGGAGGGGAGACGAAGTGGCGCGCCAGGGTGGCCACACCTCGTGGCGGCGCGGCCTGTGGGGTGTGCCACCAGGGGTGTGGGCCCCCTAGCGCTCCACCAACCTTGCCCCCTTCGCCTATAAAGACCCCTCGGGACGAAAGCCCTAAGTACCCGATCAAAATTCCACAAAAGAGTCTGTAGCCGCCGCCATCTCCATCCCTATATCGGGAGGGATCTGAAGCTCTTCCCCGCACCCTGCCGAAGGGGAGAGATCACCCTAGAGGCCTTCTTCATCACCATGCCTGCCTCCGCTATGATGTGTGAGTAGTTCATCCCTGGACTACGGGTCCATGTAGTAGCTAGATGGTTGGTTCTTCTCCTTTCTACTACCATGTTTAGATCTTGTGAGCTCCGTTCATGATCAGTATCATCGATTTGTAGTCTTACATGTTGTGTTTGCGGGGATCCGATGGATATTGATATGCTATTTCAGATTGATTATTGATTCTATCATGTCTTTGTTATTTGTGATCTTGCATGCTTTCCGTTGTTAGTAGCTACCTTGGCCGAGTAGATGCTACCAACTCCAAGAGGGAGTATTTATGATCGATAGTGGGTTCATGTCTCTAGTAATCTGTGGAAGTGCCAGCAATCTCTAAGGTACTATATGTGCTATTGCTACTAGGGAGAAAACAACAATCCTTTGTTCATAGAACCATCGTATTGTTTACTTTACACACTTTGCTTAATGCAATTATCTATTGCTTGCAACTTAATACTGGAGGGGGTTCGGATGATAACCTGAAGGTGGATTATTAGTTATAGATGAAGTTGGATTACGGTCTATGTATAATGTTGTAATGCCCAATCAAATCTCATAGGAGTCAAGATGATTAGTATATGCATGTATGCTTTCTCGGTGTCTGTCAATTGCCCCGCTGTAATTTGTTCACCCAATATGTCAACTATCTTAAGGAGAATCACCTCTAGTGAACTATGGACCCCGGTCCATTCTTTTACCATCAATCTACAATTGTTTACTGTTTTCTGTTTACTTTCTGCAAGCTTTTACTTTCTTCCACACAATACGTTTAATCCTTTGTTTTCAGCAAAATCGGTGAGATTGACAACCTCACTATAAGTTGGGGCAAAGTTCTGTGGTTGTGATGTGCAGGATCCCAAGTTGGAAACAACACCTTGGAGGTGTTTCCTTGCTCCTACTGGTTCGATAACCTTGGTTTCATAACTGAGGGAAAACTTGCTGATGTGCTCATCACACCTTCCTCTTGGGGTTCCCCAACGAGCTCGATATATTTTGGGCCATCACTCCTCACTAGACGATCACTCGTTGAGCATATATGATGCATACATGAGTATAGCATACTTCTTGGACAACTGGTTCGCAAGCTCTTTTGCAATAGGTGTTGTGCTTCGGTCGCTGCCACCAAGCTACCAAACACAAGTCAGGACTTGCATTATGAGAGGCGACACGAAAACACAGGATTTCCACGAGTTCATATCACATTTCAGAGATGTGGTGGTTGAACCTGTTGTCGCTAAGGTCATCGATGACAAAGGTATATATTTGATATACAATTTTATAAATGTTATAATCTTGCAAACACATTTGCAGTGTTAAGTATATTTGATACTTTTTTGTTTTATTGAAAACAGGTCCTTTTGCATAGAGGTGCTTGCTGGAGAGGAGGTGACATTGTGTGTTGATGGCGAGCATGATGATGATGGCCAATGATGTCTACGCACTTCTATTCTTGTAGACAGTTGTTGGGCCTCCAAGTGCAGAGGTTTGTAGAACAGCAGCAAGTTTCCCTTAAGTGGATCACCCAAGGTTTATCGAACTCAGGGAGGAAGTGGTCAAAGGTATCCCTCTCAAGCAACCCTGCAATCAAGATACAAGAAGTCTCATGTGTCCCCAACACACCCAATACACTTGTCAGGTGTATAGGTGCACTAGTTCGGCGAAGAGATAGTGAAATACAAGTGGTATGGATAAAAGACAACGGTGCCAGAAAATAGCTTGATGGCGTGGAAGATACTAAAGGCAAACTGAAATAAAGATGGAAGCAAGCAAACATGTAACAGATCTAGTTGCAAACGGTGTTTCAATGTTTAGAAACAAGGCATAGGGATCATACTTTCACTAGTGAACACTCTCATATAAATATCTTCTCTTTATGATACTACTCTGAACTACTCTCCGGTTGGACACTCTAATCCATGGTAGGGCTATAACAGCACTCCTCAAAGTTCGCTTTCCCCATCTAGGTAACCTCACACTGTCACCTTGAGCTCTAGATGGTTCCAACAAACACCACAATTTCATAGAAACATCCAACTCCAAATATAACTCATAACAAGTATTTGTAATCTCTAGCCTAAGTGCCACCATGGTGTGCACGCTGTCACTTTCACACACATGGGGAGAGTAGAGATTCATTAAAGCACTTGAGTAGCAAGGTAGATCTACTTGATTACAAAGCTCATGATCACAATATGATCATGCATAGAGAGAGAGAGATGAACACATGGCTACCGGTAGAACCCTTAGCCCCGAGGAAGAACTACTCCCTCATCATCATGGGAATCAGCAACGGCGATGGAGATGGTGGTGGAGATCGGTGGAGATGGCTCTGGGGGCACTTCCCCATCCCGGCAGGGTGCCGGAACAGAGACTTCATGTCCCCTGAATCTCCCCTTCGGTGGCGGTGGCGCTGCGGAACTTTTTGTGGCTGGAGGCTTGATGACTTAGGGTTTTTGCATCGGGAGGCATATTATAGGCGAAGAGGCAAGGTCAGTGGCCGTCCAGGGGGCCCACACCATGCCCTGGCGCGACCTAGGGCTGTCCACGCCAAGGGGTGGTGTGGCCGCCCTGTGGCCCCCCTCCATCTCGTCTTCTGGCTTCGTGACTCTTCCGGTAAAATATCAACATTGGCTTTTGTCCCGTCCAATTCCGAGAATATTCAGTTTCTGACTTTTCTGGAACCAAAAACAGAAGAAAACAGGCAACTGAAACTGTGGTATCTTATTAATAGGTTAGTCCAAGAAAGTGTATAAAAATTACACCAAAGTCTGGACAAAACATAAGAAAGTAGATAAAAACCAAGTGATACATTGCAAATGTATCTATAATTTTTGATGTTCCATGCTTGGTTTTATCCACTTTCTTGTGTTTTGTTCCAACTTTGGAGTACTTTTCATATGATTTCGTGGACTAACCTATTAACAAGAGCCACAAGTTACCGCCTGCTTTTTGCTGTTTTGGTTCCAGGAAAGTCAGAAAATGAATATTCTCGGAATTGGACGGGACAAAAGCCAAAGTGCCTATTTTTCCGGAAGGGATCAAGTGCCAGAATACGAGACGGAGAAGGGCCAGGGAGCCACCACACCACATGGTCGCGCGGCCAGGCCTGGCCCGTGCCAGGAGGTGGTGTGGCCGCTCCCGGCACCCCCTCGGCCTCTCCTTCCGCCTATATATTTCCCTCGAGACGAAAACCCTAAGTGCCCAAAAAAATCCATGAAAGAGTCTGTACCGCCGTCATCTCCATCCCTAGATCGGGAGGGATCTGAAGCTCTTCCCGGCACCCTGCTGGAGAGGGGAATTCACCCTGGAGGCCTTCTTCATCACCATGCAAGCCTCCGGTGTGATGCGTGAGTAGTTCATCCTTGGACTACGGATCCATGTAGTAGCTAGATGGTTGGCTCTCCTCCTTTGTGCTTTCATATTTAGATCTTGTGAGCTCCGTTCATGATCAAGATCATCTATTTGTAATTCATACATGTTGTGTTTGCGGGGATCCGATGGATATTTGAGATGCTATTTCAGATTGATTATTGATTCTATCATGTCTTTGTTATTTGTGATCTTGCATGCTTTCCATTGTTAGTAGCTATCTTGGCCAAGTAGATGCTAGCAACTCCAAGAGTTAGTATTAATGCTCGATAGTGGGTTCATGCCTCCGTAACTGGGAAGTGACAGAAATCTCTAAGGTACTAGATGTGTTGTTGCTACTAGGGAGAAAACAACAATCCTTTGTTCATAGAACAATCGTATTGTTTACTTTACACGCAGTTCATAAAGAAATAATCTTTTGCTTGCAACTTAATACTAGAGGGGGTTCGGATGATAACCTGAAGGTGGATTATTAGTCATAGATGCAGTTGGATGGCGGTCTATGTATTATGTTGTAATGCCCAATCAAGTCTCAAAGGAGTCAAGATGATTAGTATATGCATGTATTGCTTTCTCGGTGTTTGTCAATTGCCCCGCTGTAATTTGTTCACCCAGCATGTTATCTATCTAAGGAGAGCCACCTCTAGTGAACTATGGATACCGGTCCTTTCTCTTTACATACAATCTACAACTGTTTACTGCTTTGTGTTTTCTTTCTGCAAACTTTTACTTCTTTCCATTCGATACGTTTAATCCTTTGTTTTCCGCAAAACACGGTGAGATTGACAACCTCATCGCAAGTTGGGGACAAAGTTCTATGGTTGTGTTGTGCAGGTCTCCACGTTGCTACTACCACCGGTAGTGCGCCCTGCCAAAGCTCAGCTAGTAACACCTTTGGGGTGTTTCCTTGCTCCTACTGGTTCGATTAAACCTTGGTTTCATAACTGAGGGAAAACTTGCTGCTGTGCTCATCATACCTTCCTCTTGGGGTTCCCAACGAGCTCTACGTCGAACGACGAGCACATCAAGATCTTTTCTGGCGCCGTTGCCGGGGAGTCAAGGACATCTTCACAAGGGAGTCCCTCATAACCAATCTCTTCACTTTGTTGTTTTTGTTTTGCTTAGTTTCTTTTTGCTTTGTTTGCTTGTTTTGTTCTTCAAAAACACAAAAAAAAAATAGTTTTACTAGTTTGCTTTCTTATTTGAAAAACACAAAAAAATTAGTTCCTATCTTAAGTTGCCTTCATGTCTAGCCTTGCTCCAATCACTATGTCACCCGAGGAAATGATTTTCACTTTTAAACAAGGAATTGAGGAAAGTTTTAAGGAAGCTTGGTCTAGAATCTCTGATCTACATGAAAAAACTGAGCCTAAAATGACTCAAAGCTTGTTCCTTAGCAGTTTTTACCTTGGGATTGCTCTTTGCTATAGATATGCTTTAGATGCTATTGTGGGAGGAGATTTCCTCCAATGTAATGAGAATTTTGCTATTAATGCTATAAAGAAATTGATCCTCACTTACAACATGCCTAGCCAAACTGATATTTCTTTCACAAAAATATTTGCTAGGTTGAACACTCTTGAGGCTAGCACTACTAGTTTAGAAAGTTGCTATAATAACCTTAGGGAGAATCACAATTATGTCCCAATAAATTCTGAACCATCAAAGTGGCTCCCTACAGTAAAGATTGAGATAAACACTGAAACTTTTCAAGCCCGCTGCGATATCATGTCTAAATTTTGTCTTATGCCCAAAGATATTTATGAATCTTTGAATCTTTGGGGGCTTACTGATGGAGGAAAAGAAATATCTCTTGCTAATAATGCTAACATATTACCTATTGGAATAGCTGAAGGAGTATTTACAAATATCCTTGGGAAAACGATTTCTATTGATTATCTTGTTATTGAATGTGCAGGAAAAGGACAAATTACACTTGGAAGGTCCCTATTAGAACTCCTTGGAGCAATAATAGATGTGGGAAAGGGGACCATGCACCTTTCTTCTCCACCAAACAATCACATTTTCCCAAAGGTTAAGAATAAAAATAAGAGAGGTAAGGGCAAGAAAGTTGATTTAATGCGTCTTCATTTGAGAACACTTGATTCTTTCTTTGCTTCTTATGCCTAACTTAAAGGCGTTAAAGAAAAGTACTTATTGGGAGTTAACCCAAAAGTTTTAGATGAGTCTTGGAAGTTATTATCTCAGTAATAACCTCTCCTTATCCTTTTTATTTGCTTTTTGTGCCAAGAATAACCTCTAATGAGAGTGAAGTAATGATTGGGAAAGTTGATGTCCCGAAACAGATTTCTGTGCTTCACCGTACAAATTTTTGAGAGAGCTATGTATGTCGCATTGAGCTGTAATTTGTTGTGCTTCTGCCCCAGGTTGTTATCTAACTTTCGTTAGTTCAACACTTTTTGATTTGAGCAACAGAAGATCTTCGCAAAAATTCGTCTTTACCTGCTGGTCTGTTTTGACAGATTTCTGCCATTTTCTGCATTTGCTTCTTGTGGGTTCCTTTTTGAGTTCTTTTGGGGAATTGAGATTTTTGAGGGAAGTGCTACAGTATCTAGTGTTCTAGTGGAAGTTTATTTGGTGTTAGAACTGAACCTTAAGACTTATTTATCTTGAGTGCACTAATGTTGCTAATAAAGATTGTGTGAAGTTTTGTATGAAGGAAAATTTTCAGGTGTATGGAAGGAATGAGTAATGAGATGAAGGATGGACTAAAGATCAAGCTTGGGGATTCCACGCGTGTCACCCCAAGAAATATCCAAGAAGTACAAGCATCAAAGCTTGGGGATTCCCAAGGCATCCCTTTCTTCCACAATAAAAATTACAGGTTTTTTCTAAACGCTTCATTTTTATTGTTTCATGCACAGTTGTGTTTTTCTTGGAGCGTCATCTTTTTCGTTTTAGTTTTGGTTTTTAGTGTGCTTGGTTTGCTTAGTTTTCTGAATAAATTGGTTGGACCCCCTCTTTCATATATTGGTTTGCAATTGGTTTGGTTTGCTTTGGAAAAGAGTAGGAAAGTTCATGCTTATGTGGTAAAAAGAGTTTGTTTTTGACTGTGGCCTGTGCTTTTTCATGCCATGCTTGATATTGTTTTGGCTTTATGCTTAGTATTATTTGCTGTAGCATGACTTTTTATAAACAATTGAGATTGCTTAATGTGCCTTGGATGCATCATGCGTTGTTTTAGCATATTAAAGCATAGTATAGTGGTATTCTCCTTTAATGCTTTATTTAGGTTGACTTGGCGCATGCTCACACCATGTTATGACCGTCACAAGTCACCATAGCCTTTATGATCCTTTAGTTTTCAACTTGTAGTATCACTTTATGCTTTGATCAATGATGTTTTGTCGCTCTACATGATTATGGCCATTATTGCTCTCTTAGTTTGTCGCTTCCAGTCTTTTGCTAGCCTCCACAACCAAGTATGAGTTCCACTCATGCATCCAACTACCTAAACCAAGTTATTCCAAAGTGTCCACCATACCTACCTACTAGCTTATGCTATTCCAAGTATATTCATGCTTTTGTTTACCTTACAAATTAAACTTGTTATGAGAAAACTAGTGATTAAAGCTCTCACGAACTTGATGGCACACTTTACTTTACTTGCCCTTAATAAACTTGAACCATTGTGTCGTCTATGTTGTATATGCTTGCACTTATTTGTCGGGAATTAGCAGAACCATGCTTTCATGGGGAACGCTTTCAACATTGCACTTGGTACTTGTATCTAGTTGATATCATGCTCTTTTGTACATGGATATCGTCGATGTGAAATGAAAGGGGGGCTTGTAAGTCCATGGAGTTATGTATATGTGTTAGAGAAACGCCTGGGCCGCTGGTCTAATCCATGCTGACATGGTGGAAACCTGCAGCCTAACCATAATGAGCTGTCTATGAAGCATTCTTCTTATAAAAAAAAGAGTCCTATATTGAAAAAAAAAGAGAAAGGAAAAAAAAGATACTATGAAAAGAGGAAAGAGAGAAAAAAGCACCATATTCCCATGGTAAATAAGAAGAATGCTGAGATGCTCGTTGTCTGCTTGCCTTGTCATTTTGATATGGGGATTCTTCCGTATCATCGGGCAAGGTACCCTGCCATGGTTCTCTATGATACACATGTACTTACAATGACAAGAACTTACCGTGACTAAAGTTGAGTAGCATGAGGAGCTACCTCAGATACAAGGGACATGAGAATTCTGACTTATACTTCGTCAAGCATGTACACCATAGTTTGTTCACTTTAACCTTAATCACTTCAAGATGCTTATGATAGGGGAAATGAGAGCTGAAAACTATAAGTACCATAATTTTTGGAAGCTCTTTATGAGACTTGAATCCCTACTTCCTTTTACAAAGGCCTTTCTTCCACCATTATATTGAGTCTCCACCTTCTATCTTTATGCACTTACTTTGAGAGCATAGTGGCCATTCTTAGTTCTATGTGCATTGTCCCAAGACTAGTTGATTGATGCATAACTTGATATTGCTTGTTTTAAACTATTGTATCTAGTCACTCTTATGAACTTTGAAGGTGTCCTATGCATTTATATTTGCTACTCTATTGAGGGACAAGCTGAATACTATTATGCCATGTTTTCTTTATGTGAAACAAACAAATGTCTTGCAAAGCATGTTATTCATGAATCTTTTGTTTGTGCCTTTTCATGTTGCATCATAGTTCCTTTGCTTATTGCTAGAACTTTGGCTTTCATGTTATGATTGAAGTACTATGATCCCAGCTTTTAATGTTTTGCAAATACTTTGATCAAGTCTTTGATGGTGCATGTCACCTCAAAGATTATTCTTCTTTTTATCACTTACCTACTCGAGGACGAGCAGGAGTTAAGCTTGGGGATGTTGATACATTGCAAATCTATCTATAATTTTTGATGTTCCATGCTTGGTTTTATCCACTTTCTTGTGTTTTGTTCCAACTTTGGAGTACTTCTCATATGATTTCTTGGACTAGCCTATTAACAAGAGCCACAAGCTGCACTGCATTTCTGCTGTTTTTGGTTCAAGGAAAGTCAGAAAATGAATATTCTCGGAATTGGACGGGACAAAAGCCAAAGTGCCTATTTTTTGGAAGGGATCAAGTGCCAGAATACGAGACGGAGAAGGGCCAGGGAGCCACCACACCACCTGGTCGCGCGGCCAGGCCTGGCCCGTGCCAGGAGGTGGTGTGGCCGCTCCCGGCACCCCCTCGGCCTCTCCTTCCGCCTATATATTGCCCTTGGGACGAAAACCCTTAGTGCCCGAAAAAATCCACGAAAGAGTCTGTAGCCGCCGTCATCTCCATCCCTAGATCGAGAGGGATTTGAAGCTCTTCCCGGCACCACAGAGAGGGAATTCACCACGAGGCCTTCTTCATCACCATGCAAGCCTCCGGTGTGATGCGTGAGTAGTTCATCCTTGGACTACGGATCCATGTAGTAGCTAGATGGCTGGTTCTCCTCCTTTGTGCTTTCATGTTTAGATCTTGTGAGCTCCGTTCATGATCAAGATCATCTATTTGTAATTCATACATGTTGTGTTTGCGGGGATCCGATGGATATTGAGATGCTATTTCAGATTGATTATTGATTCTATCATTTCTTTGTTATTTGTGATCTTGCATGCTTTCCGTTGTTAGTAGCTATCTTGGCCACGTAGATGCTAGCAACTCCAAGAGTTAGTATTTATGCTCGATAGTGGGTTCATGCCTCTGGTAATCTGGGGTAGTGACAGAAATCTCTTAAGGTACTAGATGTGCTGTTGCTACTAGGGAGAAAACAACAATCCTTTGTTCATAGAACAATCGTATTGTTTACTTTAGATGCAGTTCGTAAAGCAATAATCTGTTGCTTGCAACTTAATACTGGAGGGGGGTCGGATGATAATCTGAAGGTGGATTATTAGTCATAGATGCAGTTGGATGGCGGTCTATGTATTATGTTGTAATGCCCAATAAAGTCTCAAAGGAGTCAAGATGATTAGTATATGCATGTATTGCTTTCTCGGTGTTTGTCAATTGCCCCGCTATAATTTGTTCACCCAACATGTTATCTATCTAAGGAGAGCCACCTCTAGTGAACTATGGATCCCGGTCCTTTCTCTTTACATACAATCTACAACTGTTTACTGTTTTGTGTTTACTTTCTGCAAACTTTTACTTCTTTCCATTCGATACGTTTAATCCTTTGTTTTCCGCAAAACACGGTGAGATTGACAACCTCATCGCAAGTTGGGGACAAAGTTCTGTGATTGTGTTGTGCAGGTCTCCACGTTGCTACTAGCACCGGTAGTGCGCCCTGCCAAAGCTCAGCTAGTAACGCCTTTGGGGTGTTTCCTTGCTCCTACTGGTTCGATTAAACCTTGGTTTCATAACTAAGGGAAAACTTGTTGCTGTGCTCATCATACCTTCCTCTTGGGGTTCCCAACGAGCTCTACGTCGAATGACGAGCACATCACCAAGCATGGAACATCAAAAATTATAGATACGTTTGCAACGTATCAGCCAACGACACTCTCCCTCAACATTTATCATTTAGTTTATGTTTTGGATAGTTATTGTAATCAAAAGATTGTGAACTTCTTTAGTGTGTCTCACACTTTGTGAGACGGTTATTCACATCAGTTTACCACTTTTATGAATGATTTCTATTCGTGTTCATATCTTTTTCGATTACATGTGAATTATCTTTGCTTTGAAACTAATTGATAATACATGAACATTTGTAAAATATTGAAATGCCTTTAAAAATACCCAATTGAATGGTAAGTTCATTAATGAATGAAACCATTGTTTGAATTCCAAGTTATATTGATAATATGTGAAAGACATTCGATTTCTTATCACATATAAATCATGCCTAAGTTCGGCAAAATAACTTGAACATCGTGTATTACTTGAATACAAAGTGTTTGATGAATTGTTGAAAGTAATACATATTCGATGTATTGTGTTTTAACGAAAAATGGTAATCATCATTATATGATTGTTTAAATGTGTAAAGTAGTTTACCGAAGGAAACATGAATATGAAACTATTTGATATGATCAAAGTGTTTCATCAATAAAGGGTATGAATATAAAAGAGAATCTAATTTCTACGATTTGATCAATAGTAATGAAATTTAACTTTATAAGATTGGCATAGAAGAAATTGTGGAATGCAAAGCGTTTTGAAACATCAAAATTCAAAGCATCACAATGTGATATTAGATATCAAAATGGGCGAATAGATGGTACCAAATAAATCGTTGTAGTGTAGATGTAGAGACCATTAGTTAGAAATAGTTAGCACTCAATTAGAATATATAGTGAACCATTTGAATTCATGAAAGTGGCTCCATAACTAGTATGGATAGTCGTGAAAGTTTTGGGGTTATTCGATATAACCAAAACAATAGCGAATAAGTCCTTATAGAGTATTGATTGGAAACTTTGAATACAAAATCCATAGCTGAAACCAAAAGAGAAGCAAAACTAGTATTGCTTGGATTTTGGTACATTTTTGAGAAATTTCACATTCAGTGATATTTCTCGATTATGGAGCAAATGGAAGATAGTGAAAAACATGATGAGGATTCAAATCCCTGCACCAGAGTGTTGAGAAGCGCAACGGACAACGTTCCTGAACGATTCTCTTCATAGAAGGAAAGAATCAATGATAATGATCATTGTGCTTTCTGAAGGGTTTCGCAGCATAGTAAATCAAAATTTTCTACGGAAGCGAACAGAGGGAAAGCCAAGATCTAATCTAGGAGATGCAAACAACAAGAGAGATTGGATTAGATCTTCATACCCTTGAAGATTCGCGCTGGCCGGAGCGTTAAATCGGAACGTGGGTGATGTAGTCGTACTCGCTTCTCCTCCTCGCGATCCGATCCGATCTAGCACCACAAGTGGCGGTGCCTCCGTGAGATGCACACGTGCAGCACCTCGACGTCTCCTCCTTCCTCGGACCAGCAAGTATGGTGGAGAGATGGATTGGATCTACAGCACGACGGCGTGGTGTATATGGTGGAGAATTTCTGCTGCAGGGCTTCGCCTACAAACAGTCGGGAGGGAGAGAGGAAGGCAACAGGGCTACTAGGGCTTGGAGGAAGGTGTGTGTAGGGGGGAGGGGGCACCAGCCCTCTATATATAGAGGGGGTGGCGGCGGCCAGCCCTAGCCCCTCCTCCAAGCCTATCTCTAGTTTAAACGATTTAAACTTATCCCCTTATCTAGAAATTCTATCTCTAGTTTAAACGAGTTTAAACTTATCTAGGATCAGCTGGGCCCTATGGGGCCTTGTGCCCCTGGCCCAATGCGGCCAGGACACTCCCTCATAGGCCCATGCCCCCTTCCGGAAGGTTCTAGAAGCTTCCGGTACAATACCGATTAACCCGGAACAATTCCGAACTCCAAAAACTGCACTGCCTTATATGAATCTTATTCTCCGGACCATTCCGGAACCTCTCGTGATATCCCGGATCCCATCCGAGACTCCGAACAAAAAATTCATAAACCAAGTATCCAATCTATCCTAGCGTCGAGACACGTTAAGTGTGTGACCCTGCGGGTTCGAGAATATGCGAACATGATCTTCTATCAATAATCAACAGTGAAGTGCAGGCACCCATATTGACTCCACACATTCATCGATGATCATATCGGATGAACCACGATGCCGAGATTCAATCAATCCCATATATATATTCCCTTCGTCTCGCGATATTTTACTTGCGAGATTCGATCGTCGGTATCGTCATACCTAGTTCAATCTCGTTCACGGCAAGTACTTTACTGTTCAGTAATCCGATATCACTTTGTGATTAACTCCTTAACCACATGCTTGCAAGCGGTGTTGATATCGATTACCGAGTGGGCCCAGTATATCTCTCCGACTTGGGAGGACAAATTCCATCTCGATACATACAACCCAATGATACTTTCCGATCACGAGAGACACCTTTATGATCACCCTTTCATAGGATGACGTTTGATGACCTCAAAGCTTTCTTCCGATACCAGGGAGTTGTATTATCTCATGGTCTAAGGAATACAATATTTGACATAGGAAAAGCTTCGCAAAGATGAACACAATGACACGATCTAATTGCTTCGCTTAGTTTGGGTCTGTCCACCATATCATTCTCCCAATGATATGATCTCATTATCAATTAACAACTCATGTCTATGGTTAGGAAACCTTAACCATCATTGATCAATGAGCTAGTCCATAGAGGCGTACTAGGGACACGGTGTTGTTCACAAACCACACAAGTATTAATGTTTCCGCTTAATACAATTCTAGCATGGAATATAAACTTTATCATGAACAAGAATTATAATAACAACATCTTTATTATTGCCTCTAGGGCATAATTCCAACAGTCTCTCACTTGCACTAGAGTCAATAATCTAGTTTACATTTGGCAACAATCTCACACCCATGGCACTGAGGTGTTGATCATGTTTTACACGTGGAAGAGGTTTAGTCAATGGATCTGCGACATTCAGATCTGTATGTACTTTGCTGATCTTCAGATCTCCATCTGCTATATAATCTCGGATTATATGAAACTTGCGGTTGATATGCTTGGTCTTTGGATGATATCTTGGTTCCTTAGCGAGTGCTATGGCGCCAGTGTTGTCACACAATATCTCCAGTGGGTCCAATGCACTTGGAACCACGCCAAGCTTAGTGATGAAGTTTCTGATCCAAACTCCTTCACTTGACGCTTGCGGCAGCCATGTATTCGCTTCTCATGTAGATCCCGCGATCACGCTTTGCTTGCAGCTTCTCCATCTCACAGCTCCTCCATTCAAAATATACACGTATCATCATGCGAGATTTAGAATCATCCTTGTCGATTGTCGAAACTAGCATCGACGTAACCTTTCTGACAGTGTTCATCACCCCATAGACTAAGAACATTTCTTTAGTCCTATTTAGGTACCTTAGGATGTTCTTCACGGCTGTCGAGGTTCCACTCTGGATCACTTTGATATCTACTCGTCAAACTAAGAGCATTGGACACATCCGTCTAGTACGGCATGGCATACATGATGGAACCTATGTCGAGGCATAAGGCACTTTGCTCATAGCTTCCCTATCATTTACCGTAGCTGGACACTGAGCCTTGCTCAATATCTTACCTGACAACATAGGCACTGAACCTTTCAATGCCTTATCCATTCTGAACCTTTTCAGAACTTTGTCTAGGTATGTACTCTGGCTTAAAGCTATCAGGCGTCTTTGTCTATCTCTATAGATTTTGATGCCCAATATATAAGCAGCTTCACCTAGGTCTTTCATTGAAAAACACTTGTTCAAATAACTCTTCACATCGTTAAGCATGTTGATGTCATTTCCAATAATCAATATGTCATCCACATATAGTACCAGAAACGTCACCGAGCTCCCACTCACTTTCTTGTAGATGCAAGCTTCGTAGCAATTTGGAACAAATCCAAAGCTCTTGATCACTTGATCAAATCTAAGGTTCCAACTCGAGACGCTTTCTTGATCCATAAATGGAACGCTGAAGTTTGCATACTTTATTAGCATCCTTAGGATCGACAAAACCTTCGGTTGCATCATATACAACTCTTCATCAATGTTGCCATTGAGGAAAGCAGTCTTGACATCCATTTGCCATATTTCACAATCATGAAACGCAGCAATTGCTAATAAAATCCGAATGGACTTAAACATCGCTACGGGAGAGAAAGTCTCATCGTAGTCAACACCTTGAACTTGTCGAAAACCTTTCGCAACAAGCCGTGCTTTATAGACGGTAACATTACCATCCGCGTCCGTTTTCTTCTTGAAGATCCATTTGCACTCAACGGCCTTTCGATTGCTAGGAGGTCCACCAAAGTCCATACTTGGTTTTCGCTCATGGATCCCAATTGGTTCATGGCTTCTAGCCATTTCTCGAGTCTGGGCTCATCATCGCTTCCTCATAGTTCGTGGGTTCACATCTTCTACTAACAAGTCAAAGACAGGTTGCCGTACCACTCAGAGGGGCACGCGACCTTGTCGACTGACGTTCAAGATGCGAGATCGTCCAAGCTTCATGATCCTTGTCATTTGCTTCCTCTATTGTTGGTGCAAAGCGACCTTTGGAACAATTTCAGGTGCTGCGCTACTCTCCAATTCAAGAGAAGGTTCAATAACCTCGTCTAGCTCTACTTTCCTCCCACTCACTTCTTTCGAGAGAAACTCCTTCTCAAGAAAGGAACCGTTCTTTGCGACAAACACTTTGCCTTCGGTTCTGTGATAGAAGGTATACCCAATAGTTTCCTTAGGGTATCCTATGAAGACGCATTTCTCCGCTTTGGGTTCGAGCTTGTCCGGCATCAACTTTTTGACGTAAGCTTCGCATCCCCAAACTTTAAGAAACGACAACTTAGGTTTAGCACCAAACCACAGTTCATACGGTGTCGTCTCTACGGATTTAGATGGAGCCCTATTTAAAGTGAATGCAGCGGTTTCTAATGCATAACCCCAAAATGATAACGGCAAATCAGTAAGAGACATCATCGATCGGACCATATCTAATAGGGTTCAATTCCGGCGTTCAGACACACCATTCGCTGTGGTGTTCCGGGTGGCGTGAGTTGTGAAACGATTCCACTTGCTTTGAGATGCGTGAGAAAATCATAACTCAAATATTCGCCCCCACGATCGGATCGTAGAAACTTAATCTTTCTGTTACGATGGTTCTCCACTTCATTCTGAAATTCTTTGAACTTTTCAAACGTTTCAGATTTATGTTTCATTAAATAGACATACCCATATCTACTTAAGTCATCGGTAAAAGTGAGAAAATAGTGATATCCACCGCGCGTCGAAACACTCATCGGTCCGCATACATCGGTATGTATGATTTCCAACAAGTCCGTTGCTCGCTCCATCATACCGGAGAACGGGGTTTTGATCATCTTGCCCATGAGGCATGGTTCGCATGTGTCAAATGATTCAAAATCAAGAGACTCCAAAAGTCCATCAGAATGGAGTTTCTTCATGCGCTTTACACCAATATGACCTGAGCAGCGATTCCACAAATAAGTAGTATTATCACTATCCACTTTGCATCTCTTAGCCTCAATGTTATGGATGTGTGTTTCATCCCTTTAAGATTTAGAAGAAATAAACCATTCACAAGAGGTGCATGACCATAAAAGATGTTACTCATATAAATAGAACAACCATTATTCTCCGATTTAAATGAATAACCGTCTTGCAATAAACACGATCCAGAAATAATGTTCATGCTCAACGCAGGCACATAATAACATTTATTAAGGTTTAAAACTAATCCCGAAGGTAAAACTAAGGAGGCGTGCCACGGCCATCACATCAACTCTTGATCCGTTGCCAACGCATCGTCACCTCATCCCTCGCAAACGCCGTCTATTCCGTAGCTCTGTTTGAGTTACAAATATTAGCAACTAAACGGTATCAAATACCCGAGCACTACAACGAGGGCTAGTAAGGAAAACATCAATAACATGTATATCAAATATACCTTTGATGGTGCCAGCCTTCTTGTCCGCTAAGTACTTGGACGATTCGCTTCGAGGACCCTTGTCCTTGCAATAGAAGCACTCGATGTCCGGCTTGGGACCGGACTGAGCTTCTTCTCAGCGAGGGCATTAACTTGCCGCGCCTTCTTGAAGGGCTTCTTTGCACCTTTACCTTTCTTAAAGGAGGGCTTGTTGACCATCAACACATGATTATCCTTCTTGATGTCCACCTCCGCAGCCTTCACTTTGCGAAGAGCTCGGTGATCGTATCGATGGAACCAATCTGATTATGAGTCACTACAAAACTTTTGTAGCTGGGAGGGAGTGATTGCAGAACCTGTCAATCTTGAGCTCCTCTAGAATCTTGCAGTCCGATTGCTCAAAGGCGTTGAGTGTAGCCCGACATCTTAATGGCGTGCTCACTAACGGAACTCCCTTCCTCCATCTTGCGGTTAAAGAACTTCTCGGAGATCTCATATCTCTCGAGCGGGCTGAGTCGAAACATGGTTTCAGCTCTTGAGAATCTCAAAGGGCCGGGATAGTTTTCAAAAGCGATTTTGAAGTTCGGTTCCATAGCAAACAACATGGTGCTCTTAATCACACCATAATCATCTTTCTTGTTGATAGACAGCTTTCTCATCAGTAGCCATGATTGCAGGGGGGTTACCTACGCTTTCTCAAGGACATAGTCCTTTTTGTCCGCCCAGAATGATTCTCAGATTATGGAACCGGTTGGTGAAGTTAGACCCATTGTTTCTAAGCTTTTCTTTCTCAGCAAAAAGCGTTGAAGTTGAAGTTGGACTTGGCCATGTGATCTACAGTATTTGCAAGTACAATTTAGACTATGTTCATGATAAATAGTTCAACTTAATCAAATTACTAGATGAACTCCCACTAAATTCAACATCCCTCAAGTTGTTTAGTGAACACGATCCAAATTCACCACACCTAATCCGATCATCACGAGAAGAGATGTGGTTTCAATGGTGGACAACGAAGTGTCGATCATATCATTCATATGACTCATGCTTAACCTTTGGTTCTTGTGTTCGAGGCCATGTGCATACATGCTAGGCTCGTCAAGTTAGACCAAGTATTTCAGCGTGTGCAAAATCTGGCTTGCACCCGTTGTATGTGGCGTGAGTCTATAGCACCCGATCATCACGTGATGCTTGGACACGATTTAACTTTCATAGCGGTGCATACTTGGGGAGAACACAGTTTTATCTTGATCTTTAAGTGAGGAATCATCTTATAATGCTACCGCGATCTAAGCATAATAAGATACATAAAAGGATAAACATCACATGCATATAACTTTATGTGACATGGTATAGCCAATCTTCGCAATGATCTCCATCTTGTGCGTTCGGCATGATCTCCATCACTCCACCATGATTGCCTCCACCACGAATAGCAACTACAACTATTGCTAACTACTTAGCGATAAAGTAAAGCTATTACATGGCGTATAAGAAGTTGACTACAGGTCATACACAATTATAAAGACAACCATATATCCACGCCGTTGTGTACTCATCGACATGCAAGTCGTGAAACATTACAAAACATGATCATCGCCATACATTATACACATCACATCTTGGGCCATACCATATCACAGAACACTCCGCAAAAACAAGTTAGACGCCTCTACTTTGTTGTTGCATGTTTTACGTGGCTTATGGGAGTAGATGCTAAGAACGATTCTTACCTAAAAGCCACAACGGTGATATTATGGTTGCCAAACTCCGTGTTAATCCCATGACAACTATAGTGAGAGAAACCGACATCCACCACCGCATGTGTGGTACAAGCCACACGCCAAGTGCGGAGCCGGTCTCGCGAACGACGTCGCGTAAGGTTGGCTGGACCGCTTCAATCTCACTATCCCGTCATAAGAAGAACACAAACAAGAGGCTTGCAACAGAAAACATCGACGCCGCAACAACCATGTTGCGTTCTACTCGTGAATCACATCTACGCATAGATCTAGCTCTGATACCACTGAAGGGTTTCGCAGCATAGTAAATCAAAATTTTCTACGGAAGCGAACAGAGGGAAAGCCAAGATCTAATCTAGGAGATGCAAAAAACAAGAGAGATTGGATTAGATCTTCATACCCTTGAAGATTCGCACAGTGAACGTTAAATCGGAACGTGGGTGATGTAGTCGATTTCGCTTCTCCTCCTCGCGATCCGATCCGATCTAGCAACACAAGTGGCGGTGCCTCCGTGAGATGCACACGCAAAGACCTCGGCGTCTCCTCCTTCCTCGGACCAGCAAGTATGGTGGAGAGATGGATTGGATCTACAACACAAGGCGTGTATATGGTGGAGAATTTCTGCTGCAGGGCTTCGCCTACAAACAGTCGGGAGGGAGAGAGGAAGGCAGCAGGGCTACTAGGGCTTGGAGGAAGGTGTGTGTAGGGGGGAGGGGGCGCACCAGCCCTCTATATATAGATGGGGTGGCGGCGGCCAGCCCTAGCCCCTCCTCCAAGCCTATCTCTAGTTTAAACGATTTAAACTTATCCCCTTATCTAGAAATTCTATCTCTAGTTTAAACGAGTTTAAACTTATCTAGGATCGGCTGGGCCCTATGGGGCCTTGTGCCCCTGGCCCAATGCGGCCAGGACACTCCCTCATAGGCCCATGCCCCCTCCCGGAAGGTGGGACCACGTTGGCCCCTTCCGAAGGTTCTAGAAGCTTCCGACAATACCGATTAACCGGAACAATTCAACTCCAAAACTGCACCGCCTTTATATGAATCTTATTCTCCGGACCATTCCGAACCTCTCGTGATATCCGGATCCCATCCGAGACCAACAAAAATTCATAAACCAAGTATCCAATCTATCCTAGCGTCGAGACACGTTAAGTGTGTGACCCTGCGGGTTCGAGAATATGCAGACATGATCTTCTATCAATAATCAACAGCGGGGTCTGGGCACCCATATTGACTACCACACATTCATCAATGATCATATCGGATGAACCACGATGCCAGGATTCAATCAATCCCATATATATATTCCCTTCGTCTCGCGATATTTTACTTGCCCGAGATTCGATCGTTGGTATCGTCATACCTAGTTCAATCTCGTTCACAGCAAGTACTTTACTCGTTCCGTAATCCGATATCACTTTGTGATTAACTCCTTAACCACATGCTTGCAAGCGGTGTTGATATCGATTACCGAGTGGGCCCGAAGTATATCTCTCCGACTTGGGAGGGACAAATTCCATCTCGATACATACAACCCAACAGATACTTTCTGATCACCTGAGAGACACCTTTATGATCACCCTTTCATAGGATGACGTTTGATGACCTCAAAGCTTTCTTCCAATACCAGGGAGTTGTATTATCTCATGGTCTAAGGAATACAATATTTGACATAGGAAAAGCTTCGCAAAGATGAACACAATGACACGATCTAATTGCTTCGCTTAGTTTGGGTCTGTCCACCATATCATTCTCCCAATGATATGATCTCATTATCAATTAACAACTCATGTCTATGGTTAGGAAACCTTAACCATCATTGATCAATGAGCTAGTCCATAGAGGCGTACTAGGGACACGGTGTTGTTCACAAACCACACAAGTATTAATGTTTCCGCTTAATACAATTCTAGCATGGAATATAAACTTTATCATGAACAAGAATTATAATAACAACATCTTTATTATTGCCTCTAGGGCATAATTCCAACACTTTCCCCACTGGTGTTTTCACTACATGAAGTAGGATTCAAAATGTAACCCATATCTTGTATGGAGACATTTGTGAATCGTCTGTCATGATTCTTGGAATATGACATACCTACAAACTACTAAGGAAATAATGGTAAACTAAAAGTTATGAGAAATACCATAGCAAAATTCACTTGAGATTAGAAAGCAATTCGTTGCAGAATCTCACAAGTAAAAAGGGTTACTTGAATTTTCCCAAATGACTGCAAAGCCATATTGGAAAAGGGGTGAATGACAAAAGCACAATTTGTCAAATATTGGACGAATTCAAATTTGATTCAAGTATGCTAAATGTCTAGTGGATTTAAAACTAGTAAAAGTACTAGTATCTCATAGTAAATCTCCAAGTTTGATATTTGATCAAAGGATTTTGAAATCATTCAAAATAGTGAGTGGATATGCAATTTGCATGAAATTGATTGGGAGCTATGAAAGTCTTCCTAAACAATATGTGAATGACATATTTTTGAGTGGGAGCAATATAAGTCTCAAATTCAAATATGTTGGAGTATAGTTTGAGTAAGAGTAGTGACTCATAACCAAATATGTTAGGAACATATTTTGAGTGGGAGCTAATAGAGTGATTCTTAAGTGTGTTAAGAATAAAAGCGCAAGTACCAATAAATAATGATTTATAAGGTGTAGAAGTTGATAATAAATGTATCATGATATTATGTAGTATTCCTTAAGGGATTCTAAAAAGGTTTTCAGAATAGATGTTAATTAAGGAACTGGTCCTTAATAACTCAAGTTAGGAATAGTATTAAGTTTAACATCAATGGTTGAAAGAAAGAAAAGGATGATCATCATCCACTATGTTGAGACATAGGTTCTATATTAGAAAACCATGATGATAACTTAACATAATATATGATCCAAGAAGGAACGTTTAAAAGTGATTAAGTTTGAATCACATAACATTGAGCTAGGTTTGTCCACAGTGTCTAATAGAGAACTGTAGACATGTTTTTCAAAATCCATGAAGGATGACATATCTTAAAGCATAAAGGGTTATGCTATAAGGTAATATGTTGGAAACTCATGTAAATACCGATTAAAGTCGAGTAGGAAGCAAGGTGAACAAAACATCGAAAGTTGCACAAGGTGCACTCGTGTTTCGATGATTACATTTATAATAATAGATAAGGGTACCATCTAAAGTGTTGTATAATGTTATGGTGGGGCTAGTTTGCTTTTAACGTAGAATGATGTGTCCCAGGGCATAGTGCCATGAGAAAGCCCTCGAGGTTTATCTAAAGTCACTGTAGGCTCCTGGAATCAGGCCTTGTTCGGCTGCCATAGCGACGATGCATACACACAGATGTTATCATGTGATGATAAAGTATTAATGTCAATCAAGGTGACATTAGTAAGTTGCAAAGGATTTGGGACTGTAATGTACAGACCCAAGACTCAACCTCTTCCATGAGCAAGCATGTTCAGTGTACCGGATATGGTGCCAATGATTAACAACAAATGCAGCTAGTTTATTTGTACTCTAGTGCAAGTGGGAGACTATTGGAAATATGCCCTAGAGACAAATAGTAATAAGGACTATTATAATATTTCATAAAGTTTATGATTAAGTTTTATATCATGCTATAACTATATTGAGTGGAAACATCAATACACGTGTGATATATCAACAACTAGGGGTTCCCAGTGAAACTCTAGTCACTGGTTCATTGGTCAACAGATGATCAAGTTTCCTAATCATGTGGCATTTATGCTAGTTGGAAATGGAGTCAACTCATTCTGAGAATGAGATGATGAACCAATACCCAACCTAAACATCGTGACCCGATCATGTCACGAAGTTCAAGTTAGATGATTAGAAATGGATCCTCGTAGACTATTCCTTAGACCGTGAGGCTATATCAATCACTGTCTCCCGAGAGTGCTTAGATAGCATCAAGTGCCACTTGGTAATACAATGGTTATAAAGGTGTGTTCAGGTACTCGGAGGAAACCGTAGAGGCAATATATGTCAAGAGCGGGATTTGTCCGTCCACGTGACAGTACTCAAGGGCCCACTCGGAGAAGTTATATCCAATAGATGCGCAGCGTGTGATTTGATCACAGGGATATCACTTGTCGGAACGAGTCAAGTAGCATTGTTCGGTAACGAGATTGAACACGACATGATAATTTCATTGGTCAGATCTCGGGCAATGCAAGTATCAATATACAAAAGGAATAAGACACGACCGTCCCGGTTCAAATGATGAAAGATCTTCGTGGAACGCATAGGGGTCACATGGCCATCTAGGTCCCTCTGTCGATCATTGGTCTGGGATTGTCCCGACCATGTCTGGAGTGTTCCTGAACCGTAGGATATCACGCTTAAGGGTTTGATGATGCTTAGAGAGTGTTTATAGGATCAGTAGAATCACCGAAGAATAGTAGAGAGAAAACCGGAAGGGTTTCGGTAAGTCTGGAGGATGTCCGGAGTGGAGGTGGAAGGTGTTCCATAGCCACGGAGATTGAATAATATATGAATGAATGTTAAATATTGATTTAGTCATTTATTCATAATTATTTAATAAAAGAGAAAATCAATTTAAATGTCAAAAGGCTTAATGGACCAATTCTAGAGGGAAGAGGACCCATTAGGGAAAGGCAAGAGGGGAGAAGGGGCAAGGGGGTGGCCGGGTGGTCCAAGCCCTCCCCCCTATGGGGCCCACTAGGGACGGCCGGTGGCTAGCCCCCTCCCCCCTCTCCCTCTCCTTTAGTCCCACCCCGGGACTTTGAGGGAGGTAGTACCCCCCCTCCCCCTATATATAATAGGGGTATTTGGCCAGATAAAGACACACAATATTCAATAAAGGTCTTCTCACTTTTGGGAAGACATCCAATTGATATTCTCTCTCTCTCTCTCTCTCTCTCTCTCTCTCGTGACCGTGGTCCCAAGTTCGGACTGCACGAACAAGAGACATCTTCACCGCGGAGCGCCGTCGCGCTGCGGGATTCGGATCCAGGAGATCTACTTCCACAACTGCTGCTGGATCGGGGAAGCGGGAGTCATCGTCAGGCACCAGACGTGTGTAACTCCCCGCGAGGTATCACACTTGAGGCACTCAATTCGTTGGAGCCACAGGAGTGCAAGGACTTTATCACGACGTTGAGGTCGGCTTCGGCTCGTTTACATCAACCACGCTCTCCTGAGCGTTGATAACGCTTTTCGGTCTTCAAGGGTAAGTTCGCGAAAAGCCACTCACGTTACTGTATTACTAATAGATAGGTCCTAGCAACATCAGGGAGTTCAGGGGCATAGGGTAAAAATTTATTATTTTCATACGCGGAACCCCTACACCAATAACATGCTGGACCGCAGAGTTGAAAACATGCGATTTTGGGCCTCTGTATTTCCGTTGGGAAAGATGTCCATTTCTTTTTTTCAGCACCACCATACGAATAGTATTAGTAATAAGTAACCATGACATTCTTTGCCAAAAAAGGCATTCATTCGGGATAAAAAGGTGGTGGATGCTTTCCATTTTTTTCTAGGAGCAGAGACGAAATGAAAATACAAAACAACCAAAACGGCCCCGTGGCGTAGCCTTTTTTACATCGGACGCCTAAAGGTCACGAACAGAAATCACGAGTCTTAATGGAATATAAGTATTCCATATAAAAAAAGCACAGGGTCGTCCGCCCGCGCACCCTTGGCACACCTTTTGTCACGACTTAGGGTTTAGGTTTTACCATTGTTCCTGGCAAGTTTGTGCTCACATCTCATCACAATGTAAATGTTTTTTCTCTGTCCGGTGTTTACCATCACAACATACGAGGTAAATTAAGATGAAGATTACGGGGTCGTGCGCCAAGGCGCACACTTAAATCTAGTATGTGTGGTAGCTCTGGCCCTTTGTTTAGTTCACCGCAAGCCTACCTTTAGCCCGGCGGATGCAAATACGAGGTGTTTGGTTGGCACCGCGGTTGTACATATACTACATTCAAACTTGCAAGATATACAGAGCGATCAGGCTAGGTCACCGTTACATCTAATCCTACACATAAGTAAGATAGAGGGATTGTAATAGGATGAACTTGGCTATCACCATAACGAGGACGACGTTAATAAAATCTCTCAGCCTAATCTCTCTGACATGATCATCCATTTCGTGAGCTTCAATAGCCATGGTTTGAACAGCCATAACTTCAACAGCCATTGGCACCGCTTCAAGAGGCATAAGTTCAACAACCATAGCTTGATCAGCCATAGTCTGGTCTGCCACAAAAATTTTGAACTCTTCCTCGACCTTCTCTAAAGTTGCATACCCTCTATAGTTGTTTTTCGAGAAACCATTGATTTGCTCTTGGCAGATCCTCAAAGAGGTATACACTCCTGGACGTCTCCCTCTTTACACCACGTACCACTACATAGGAAACAAATATGCATTATAATTAGCCAACATCACAAGTTCATCATAGCCATCATAATTTCAACAGAAGCATCAAGTTCATTAAGTACGGGGAGCATGCATGATCATTAACCAAAAGGGCATCACAAGTTCAACCTACTCAAATAGAGCCTTGGCACATGTCGTTAGATGGACCTCATTGAACCCTTTGTCAGTGCGAACGCCACTCTTGATTATGTTGCACATCTTCTATAGCACAAAAGTGGACCGAAAGGGCAACCACTTCATGGTGTTCTTCATCTGTGCATGTGCACATTGCGCACATTGTGAGAATCTTGTGCATCTTGGGCCTTGTGTGCCTTTGCGAACATCATAGGCACATGTGGCACAAGGATGTACACACTCTGCGACATGGATCTTATTGAGCATGTTGAGCCAACATAGAATTCTGAGTTGGCTCAACATGCACAAAAATGTCATCATCAGTTCTCAGCTACGAGTCAACAACATAGGAGGGGATCCGTGAGTCCCCGAGGATAAGGGTCTGACTAAACTCATCGCACAACGAGTCCTACAAGATCCAAGTCATGCATATGCTCAACATAGCAAGCTAGAAGCAATCAAAGAAAATAGGCTACTGATCAACATACTAGCAATCATACTACAAGCAGATATACAAACATGTCTATAATCTAACAATCTAGCTCACAGATCTACAATTGTTCAAATATTTCAAATATGAACTTTGTTTTCTATTTTGAATATATATGCAAACCTTTAAAGTTTTTGCCTCATATTACAAAAACTTACATAGTTCATAACTTTGAAACTGTAAATCCAAATGATAAATAATTTGTATGAAAATCTATTAGAATCTGAATATGAAACTTGGATGTATCATTGACCAACTTACACCATTACTTGTGTAGATTAATGCACCTTACATGCATATGTGGTATTTAATCCAATTGCAAATATTAGTGCAATTTACGGACACTAATGTGTATTTAGGATAGTTTATCATACAACTAAATTTGCTTTATAGTGAGCTGCATGCTAGTATTCATTAGGAATGGAAAAATAAGTGTCACCCAAGTCTTGTTTACATGAACATCTATAGTTAGATGATATCTACTAAGAGCAAGATTCCGCTTTCTAGAGTCACGTTCGTTCACGTATTTGAATATATCAAACACGTTACGCGAATGGAAGAAAACTAACATATAGAATTCAATAGTTTAGTGGGTCCAAGGCGAATAAGAATAAATAATCTTTAGAAGTTTATACTAAACACATTTACTTCCTTACAACTTATTGTCACCAAATATTAAAGAATCATTAAATTGGTACAACACTTCCTATACAGTTTTGATCATCTTTTTTTTGTACAATCGAGATGAACCACATAAGTATGTTGGTAGTGTTAAACTTAACGTTAGGGTTGTACAAGTCAAATGTCTATCATTATATTCATGTGAAGGTTAAATTGGAACTCTATTTTGCATCAAATTTTATTTTTCCATAGTTTTAGTTTGAGATATTTTGTTAAGCTAATTTTGTCTTCATCTAAACATGACATAATTAAGAAGGATGAAAAAATTGCTCTATGCAATTATTCCTATGTTAATATCTACTAATATCTTTATACTGGATTCTACTACATAAACATAACAAATATCCTACTCACAGTTCCATGTCCTAGCAATCCCCGCCGACAGTACCTTTGTGCCCGGCACATATGGTGTGGCCGACGCTCCAACTCTATCTACATAGTCCAAAGACCAGAGCCAATCACATGCACTGATTAGTTCAGTCTGATACATCGCCGAGGTAGCGACTCGGTTTATGGCTGGTTGTGTATGTGCGTGCGTGCACGATCGGCATTGCTGAGGTGGCGTCGAGAGCGAAGAGGCTGCACCGGGACAGTCCTGGCTTCGTCGTGGGTTTTAACTTTGGACGCCTTCTTTCCCAGGGGGTACACGATCCAGGTCGTTGGGGTGGACGAGCTCGCTGCTTGTTTCTTCACGGACATGAGACAGGACGAAGACGATGCTCCGTGCCTTTTTTTGGGAAAGGAGCGTATATTAATATCGTGATGATACCAATTACACACAGTCTCTACTACAACGCATTATCCCACCGGCATTACAGATGCACATAGCAGAAAAGTACGAAGAATTACAAAAAAGAAAAGTCCCACTATAGCGATCAGATCCTTAGTAGCAGCGACAATAACACCACCGGAGCAACACCAGAAGTCGAACTTCTCCAATAGCGGCGCCTTCAATAAGAAAATAGAGCACAAACACCGTCGTAACCTAATCATATATCATAGTTTTTTACTCTAGAGAAAGTCCTCACTCACAAAACAATGCCTTTAACAAGGCCATTGCTAGGCACAAACAATTAAGGTCAGACTTTAGATTTTTACCCTGCAAGGTAACACTATGAACTTCTCATGTGCTTTCGCCCCTACTTTCCGATGTCGCTGCTACAAGTCACGAATCACCAAGCCAAAACCTCATCAGCACCATGCCTCGACCTACCATTGCTAGTCCTAAAATATCGGCTTCAATGACATTCTCCGCACACTGACTTCACCATGGAACTAAATATGTGTTCCATGATGGCAACAACATGTAGAGCTTCGTCTTGTTCCCACTGAAACCAAACGGTCAGAAAAATTATGGTTGCGTGCGACCGAATCCCATCCGTTCTAGCAATCTCTAGGCATGAATCACCCATGGGAGTTTGCCGGCGGAGCCTTCCGGAACTCGACACTCCGGCTAGTTCGCAAAAGATAGGCAAATAGCAGAACATTATCATGGCGTAAGAGGGATCCTAGGACTGCCGCCTTTATTCAGGCTGATCCCCCACGCAACGGACCATCCTTGCTGCCCGATCCACCGGCGGGCTAGCAAAATGGTGATGACCTTGGCCGCCATACCCTAGGCGTCGAGCAGTACCATGGGGGAGGAGATAGAGTCGCCTCGGTCCACCGCCGCCATGCCAGATCGGGCCCAGCGCCACTTCAAAGCCCCGTCGGCGGCCAAAGACCACCACGGGGATCACCACCGAGACGCCGTCCACCATGCTGCAGCACCGCCAAGGAAGCCTTGTCACCGTGATTCTCGACGCGCATCACGTTGTCCATGGGGAAGTGTACCTCGTCGCAATTCCGCCCGAGAGGAGACGAGTTTTCCCCCCGCCGCTAGCAACGAGCTGGCTTTGCCCGGCTGATGCCCTAGTGGCGGTGGGGAAGGAGGGGAAGGAGCGGCGGAGGGGGTCTCGGGCGGCGGCGGCTAGGGTTCCCCTCCCCTCGACGTACGGGAGGCAGGGAGCATGCAGAAGCGCATTACAAAGATCTTCGTACACCACTCCTCTCGTCCTGTATATACTGGACCAAGTTGGCACGTGTTTGCCACTCCTGCCAATTAAAACGACGTGATGGTAAGAATTAGCAATAAAATATGGAGGCATGAAACGTATACATAAATAAAAGTATTCATTAGGTAATAATCCTAAGACATTGTTAATCGGTTTGCACACCCCTATGCATTTTAAGAAACTTATGTTAATAGTCTTGTATCAGCTGATCATAAGACGACTAAACAATGCACTCTGTCATCTAAGAATTTTTTTGTTCGACATATCCGGAACATCTTACTTGACAAACACATTGGTGGGCAATTTCGTCGAGTACATACAACTCTTTACAACACTTCAAAGTTAAGGCGCTGAGATGACAGAATACCAATCTAAAAATTCTTGCTAATCAGAGACAAGCTGCCTTATAAGTTATAATACAACTGGTTGACCCTCATGGGGTATATATAGAAGTGAGGGGGGAGACTGGGAGTACAAAAAGTAGTATCCTAGTGTATCTCTAATTCTTTATACTATTCTAACAATCAGATGGTGATAACTTACTGGGATTGATCGAGTTAGTTTCTCTATGACTGGAGCCCTGATGATCTTACAATCACGACGAGTTAGTTTGCAGGGGAGATGATTGTTTACAGGTAGTAGTAGATTTCGTACTCTTGGGCCTACACTCATTAAAAACGAGTTCAGAGACAGAGATCGATGCATTGGCGGTAATGCTTCTCGCGTGAAAAAAAAAAGTGGAAAAGATGTACCTATTTCAAAAAGATGTTGAAGATTTTCTAGATTTGCGTGCCATCTCAAAATAACTGACATTCTGGGTTTATTTTAGTTTAGTCACTCAGCGTTCAACCAAATTTATAGAGAAATACGACACCAATTTAGATTTGTCATAAAATGTGTTTCCGTACTGTGTGGATTTAATGTCGTAGAGATTAACATATTTTTCTGTAAACCGCATCAAACTTAGAGAAATTGGAGGCAAGACAAACTTAGAAGTTCAATTGTTGTAGAACTGAGCGAGTAATTTGGAATAGGTACAACTTTTTACCGCACTCGAGATTGGCTCTAGAGTTTATTTTGGTCACTTTATTTAGAGAGATTACAATACAATCATTATGCTTAGAGAAAAGTCTTGATATACGATTACTGGTATTTTGGTGCAAGGTGAGGTGGTTGTCAAGAGCATGGTGGCTGAAATCCCAAAAGTTAAATATCCAAAACGAAAATTCTACAAATAATCTCTAGTGTTTTAGTTTTAATAGTGCATACATCGTAGTTCTTATATATTCTGTTGACCTGCAAAGTTTCAAGTCTATATGTTTTGTCGATTTGAAGAAATAAAAATGAGAATCACAAACGAGACACTACCATATATGTAGAGTTGACCCACCATGTGCACCCTGCTAATGGGCTCACGGCGTGCGAAGAGGGCCACATGTGGTCTCTCTTCTAATGTGAGAATAACTTGAAAAATGGCTTACAAAGTGGTGCTCTCTCTTAAGTGAAATGAAACTGAATTCCTTCCTTCAACATCGAACCATGTCACCATCGGTTCTTTCGTCGGCCCTTGATCGATCACAGATAATTTGTGAGAGTTTACTTTCAAATATACTACCTCCATTCCACAATAACAGCTTGCTAAAAAAGCTTATATTATAGAACGGTGATTAGAATGATATGTGGATATTGATTAGAACGATATGTGGATATTGATGATCTACCAATATAGATATAACATGCTCCTTCCGTTTTATAGTATAAGATGTTTTAGGTTTGTAAAGGAAATGTATCTAGACTACTTTTAGTGTGTAAGTCTATAGAGGTTCACTCCGAACCTAGACATTAAAATAAGTCTAGATACATTTATTTTAGAAAGCTAAAACATTTTATATTTTAAAACGGAGGGAGTATCATTTTGTAAATATCGTTTTCACACATATGGGGCGATAATAGACAAATGTCTCAGCCCTCATACTATCAATATTTGACCCGATATGTCCGCCAATGTTGAAAAGGAACGTTTGAAAGTAAATTATGCACTCACAACTTCGTCAAATTACCGAAGTCGGGCATAATGTTCCCTAAGTAGGCATACCATCTTCAACATGGCCCATAAATGCATAATGGAAACAAAAGAACTTCGCACGGTCATGAAAGCCAAGGGGCTCTATATGATACCAAATTTTTGCATAGACGTGCTTATTTCTTTCCATTATCTACATTCCTTTATTTCTAAGTTTTTGAGATTTCTTCATTTTTTAGAAGGTTTTTTGGTACATCGATTCAGATGCACAGTGGCACTGATTCAGACGCACATCGGCACCGATTCAGAGGCACGAGGCAGCAGCCTAACTGGCGGCAGCCTTCACCATCAATACCGACGAGGCGACACCCTGACTGACGGGACGACGCCTAAGTTCCCACGCCGACATTGAAGGAGAAGGTGCGAGAACATGCGTGCGTTCGCACGAGCAGGGGCTATAAAGCCGACCCATGCACTCGTCGGTGTTGCACTCCCCACCTCTCGCCATCGCCACATTCACCCACTCCGAGCGCCTTCGCCGCCGCCACCGCCGACGATGAAGAAGCCGGGATGGTTCAAGAAGTCCAAGAACGACCACAAGGCGAGCGGATCTGCATCGAGCGGCCGGCGCAGGTAGGGGATTCTGCCTCTTCTGGCCTGTCGGTGTTCCTTCGCGGGGACGTGCTGCTGCCGCCGCGGCCGCACGACTTCTCCCACCGCCCCGACGTGCGCCAGGTGGAGGAGGAGCCCCGCCGCGACCGCCGCTACTTTCGCGTGGCGGAGTGCGAGCGGCGGTGAAGGGAGGGAGCAAGCATCGCCCACCACGATGTCTCCCTCCCCACAGGCTAGCACCTCAACCGGGAGCGGGTACTGGTGCCGCCCGCGCCCAGGGAAGGCAAGGGGCTGGAGGAGGAAATCCGCCGCCGTGTCCGCAAGCTCCCACCGGCACTCCGGTGGGATCGCGCCTACCAGAACAAGGCAGTCTGGAAGGAATTCCTTGCCTAAGAACACACGGCGCGACGCGTGAGCTCCTTCCGCGGCGAGTTCGAGCCGTGGGGGTCCCATGAACTCCCCGCATTCGATCCCGACAATGACGTCGTCGTCAACCACTCTGACGACGACCTCGACATCGTTGTCAAGGAGGAGGAGGAGGAGGAGGTTGCCGCATCCGCCGCTGCGCACCTGCCCTAGAGTACCAGGAGCTCCTGGCGTGGGGCTACGACAAGGACGCGTGCACCGAGCAGGCCATCGCGGCCAGCGCGAAGGACGAGGACGTCATGTGGGACGGCTACCAGGAGGCCGTCCAGCTCACCGGCCTGGTGGCACAGGCAAACGCGCAGCTGCCTCCACCGCCGCCGCTGCCAGGGTGGGCTACTCTGACGGCGCCGGAGGAGACGGATGTGTGGCCAGTGTGGCCTGGGCAGGTGATCAACCAGCCCGCGCCCACGCCCACGCCTACTCCGGCCTTCTACCGGCACACCTCTGGCCGCCACTGGAGTACATCCACCTCGACCCCTAGATGGACGTGGCAGCACCGGCGGCGGGGATCAGTAGCTAGGGCTAACTTAGTTTTAGTTTTTTATATTTTGATTGTAAATTACATATGAATATGTATGAACTTGGCCAGCGCGCATTGTCTCTGTTTGAATTTTTTTAAATCGCTCACGTCCTGCGCGGACAGATGGTGTGCCCACGATCCAAAAGTCACCGCGACCCGACCCAAACGGTCGGCCATTTGGATCGCCCTTGAAGATGCCCTAAAAAGCGGGATTAGTGGGCTTTTGGGGGGACCGTGTCGCATGGAGGACCCTAGATATGGGAACGCCTAGTGTTGTCCTTAATCAAATGAAGCCAGCAAATCAAAACAAAGTCTTTTTTCTGCCAGCAACCCTTGGCAGACAGGGAAAGGAAAGCTAAAAATGAAAAATGAAAAAAGTATTCACTCCGGTTCATATTATTATTCTCAACTTTATCTAGATTCGTATGTATCTAGTTAAATATTTTATCTAGATGCACTCGTATCTAGACAAAGTTGCGAACAATAATATGCCGATCTCTAAGATTTAGACAGATTTAGGTAGTTCCACAGGATCGACTGTTTGCGTGCAGGGAAAAGGCCAACCAGTGCACGTACACCGCGGACAGAGAAGATCGACTGTTTGCGTGCAAAGGTCCCCTCCAGAACATATGGCCAACGAGTGCACGGTGTCAAGGGATTTAATGAAGAAGAAGAAAAGTCCATACTTTTCGAACCTAACCGACGTCCAAGGCCGGAGAAAAGTCTTGGGATTTCGAAATATCACACTTTCCAAAGATGAATGAGCCTACAAATTACTAAATAAAGAATATATAGTTACTACCACTATAGTATCATGCATTATGGAGATGCTAACACTCCACTATGACTAGTCTTACCGAGTCACGGCATGCAGATAGAACCTGAGAAGGTGCCCTGGTTTTTCAGCAAGGAATCAAACTGCACCCAATCAATTCTCACCGCGTTTGTCCGTGCACTTCTCCTAGCATAGGCGGTCCGTAGATCTATTATTATTTGTTCCGTATTGCTCCGTATAAAAGATTTCATCAAAGCCAAACTTTACAAAGTTTAACCAATCAAAAATTTAAAAAAATAGTAGTGTTTACATAACTAAACAAATATTCCTACCATCTCAAAATACCCAATGTTCCAGGTTTATTCTAAGCTTAATCACTTTGCACTCAAACAAATTTCTAGAGAAATACAACACCAATTTAGATTCGTAATTAAATATGTTTCTGTAATATGTAGATTTAACGTTGTAGGCATTGACATATTTTTCTGTAAACCGCGACCAAACTTAGAGAAATTTTAGGTAAGACAAACTTAGAACTTCAATTATTTTAGAACGGGAGGAGTAATTTGGAATATGTACAACTTTTTACTGCACTCGAGATCGGCTCTAGAGTTTATTTTGGTCACTTTATTTAGGGATCTTAGATTACAATCATTATGTTTAGAGACAAGTCTCCCTATATGATTACGGGTGGTGGTTAGGGTGTGTCTTCTTATAAGGTGCAAGGTGAGGTGGTTGTAAGGAGCAAATAAGCTCTAGCGTTTTAGTTCTAATATGTTTACATTGTAGTTCTTATATTATGTTGACTTGCAAAGTTTCAAGTTTATATGTTTTGTGGATTTGAAGAAATAAAAAAAGAGAAGCACAAGCACGAGACACTACCACATGTAGAGTTGACCCGCCATGTGCACATGTATTGTCCTGCTCCCTGCTAATGGTCTCGCAGCCTGCAAAGAGAGCCAGATGTGGTCTCTCTTCTAATGCGAGCAATTTAAAAAAGACTTTTGCTTCGGTGTCCCCCCACCCACACCTAAACATATGAAACTCAAAACACAAAGATGACCAGGATTGTCCGATAACCCTTTGGATCGGAATGCATAAAGGGGTATCGGTCAATCTAACTGTCATTGTGTTTTCAGTTTCATAAGTTTGGCGGAGAGAGGACACCGAAACACACCTCAAAAAAATGGCTCTCTCTTAATATGAGTAACATGAAACCCCATTCCTTCCTTCAACAACGAACCATGTCATGATCTGTTATTTCCGCCCTTGATCACAGATAGTCTGGGAGAGTTAACTTTCAAATATAGGTGATTAGAACAATATGTGGATACTACTGGTCTAGATACAGATATAACATATCATTTCGTAAATATCATTTTCACACATACCAGGCGATATAGACCAATATCTCAACCCCCATATGGACAATATTTGACCCGTGCCAATATAGAGAAGGAATGTTTGGAAGTATATTATGCACTGACAACTTCATCAAATTACCCAAGTCGGGCATAATGTTCTGTAAGTAGGCATACCATCTTCATCACGGACAATAAATGCACAGTGGAAACAAAGAAATTCGCACGGTCATGAAAGTGAAGGGGCTTTATATGAATATGGTACCAGATTTTTGCATGGACATGCTTGTTTATTTCCATTATCTATATTCCTTTATTTGCAAGTTTTCGATATTTCTTTATTTTTGAGAAGTTGGTTCGACACTTGGAAAGATTGATCATGCTAATTAGTTTCGAACACTAGATTACGTACACGAAACTATGCTGAGAGATCAATAATCTCTCTAGAATGCAACACCTGTAGATCAGTGGATACCTACAAGGTAGTTACACTTTCGTACGAGGTCTCGATCTACAACACACACATACTCCCTCCGTTTTAAAATATAAGATGTTTTAGATTTATAAAGCAGATGTATCTAGACTCCTTTTAGTCTATAGGTTTATTTAGATTTAGAGTGAACCTACACACTAAAAGAGGTTTAGATACACTCCATTCATAAAGCTAAAACATCTTATATTTTGAAACGGAGGGAGTATATACAAGTTCAAAGAGGAGAAGAAAAATCAAACAAATGAAGGGAGAAACCGTACAACACGAGATGGCTAAAGCTTAAGGTTAAGATCAAGCTGCTGCTGCTGCTGCATCTGCTTGTCGCCGCCGTCAAGGACCGTCGCCGCCGCCATGGTACGCGATCGCCGCCAGCTTCCCGGCGTCAGCGTGGCGGGGTCGTGGGCCGCCGCCGGATACGCTTCAGGGTGGTAGAGATGGGCGTTCCAGCCAACGACCCTCTCCTTCTTGTGCGCGTTCTGGTGGCCCCCTAGCGCCTCCGACTTGAGGAACTTCTTGTCGCAGAAGAGGCAGGAGAACCGCCTCGATCTCTCGCCACCACCATGACCATCGGCATCACCGCCATGGCCGGCACGGCCACCACCGGAAGCAGCGGCGCCCCAAGGATAGGACGGAGGTACCGTAGCTGGCGACGATGGTGGCATGAGAGCCAGCGTCAAGGACAGGTCTAGGGTTGCAGGGGGAGTGTCCATTGGAGCAGCTGAGGTGTGATCTCTGCCTGCGTGGGGTGCTTGCAAGAATGGCGAAGTTTATAGACGGCTATGTAGCAATGTAGAGGGGCATGAAAGGAAGCCTACCACTTGCTAAATCTGGGACTCTGCATTATTGCGAGCGGCACTAACGTCCAACCAGGTGGGCCCGTCGGCCATGGCTAACCAGGAAGCAACACGTGGTCACGTACCACAGGGCGCAGGTGATCGAGCCCAAAAGGACATCATCGAGGTAGATCATGGCTACAGAAGTAACATTTCGTTAGTGGATTCCCATGTCATCATGCGCTTATTGACCTATGGTTGTTTTAGGTGTTGATGATTGTGCCGACGAACCCTATCTTGATTGCGCAACAGAAATAGCATGTGAATTTTTCTCCGATTCAATGAGTATCCAGATACAAGATTCCTTTAGCATCGCAAGATTCCTACTGGCCACAAAAAGATCGTTGCTTTAGATAGATGTTTTCTGGTTATTATTCGGTTTCGCTAGCTCGTTCACCTATCTACTTTGTGTGATCCATGATTTCTAATACTTACGCTTGAATGCTGAACTAAATAACAAAAGATGTGTGCATCAATCGATACAGAGGTCAGAGTAATCCCCCACTTTTAAATAAAAAGATCTACATGAAGTTTTATTTACAACAAGAACCTACAAGAACCTACAAAAACAATCTCTTCGTCTCATCTAAGCTGCAGGTACGAATCCCTAGCTTTAAACTACGATCTTCTGGTGAGTAGCATAATCTGCATGTCCTTTCAAATCTATGCATGTTCATAGCCAGCACTCCGATCGAACACGTGCGCCGTCCAGACGTGTGTCGGCTCAAAACAAGAAATCCTAAATATGACCAAAGTGGGCGGCTCGACCCGCAGACCGATCAATCGTGTCGTTGGTCAACTCGTTCTGAGGAACCTGTCTGGGCATGCCACGACAAGCTTCAGGAACATCTGGGCAGGCAGGCATGCAGCTGTTCTGGTCAGGTCTCCATCACGTCTTCAGTTCAGCAGTGAAGCCACACATCGACTGTCCTCCTGCCTAGGGCTGCTCGGCACACTACACAGCGGACCCAGGATATTAATCCGTCTTTAAATTTGGCGATCAAACTTCTGAGTTTTGAGAAATTGCAGAAAGAAGTCACGTATATAGCTATGGGGTAGAAATTTATCCTTTTAGTTTTTCATAAGTTTTATGGCCATCTGCAATCATTATATATTTCTTTTTCTTTTTTACGAAAAGTCCACGGATCTATTCATACTTATCAACAACAGTACAAGGAATTCTAAAAATAATAGAAATTACATAAAAGGTCCTTAGACCACCTAGCGACGACTACAACCAACGTTTCCATTTAATACCTATGTGCGTCAGTTTCTTCATGCTTTTCAAAAACATAGAAATAATTATTTAGTTTTTTTCAAAGTAGGTTCATATGTTCCTTGGTCTCATTGATTATTCTCCTCTATTTCTTAGGAGGGTTCAAACTTTGACTTGTTGCTTCGTCATATATTTTACTTCTGATGAATATGTGTACCGATACAAAAAAAAGACTAGTATTGTGTCATCGGCAGGTTTTGGCCGAGTTTATGAGTCGATGGATACTTGAACCCTAATGTATATAGTTTAACTCTCATTCATAATCGATATTGCTTATTATTCGTCAAACAATGTACCGAATATACTACTTTTGTACAATAACAAGTAATTTTGTCGAAAGATAGATTAGCACGGTATGTTCAATCTTTTATGTAAAAAGGAGAAGGGGCCAAGGTAATGATTGTTTCTTATATGATGTTTGCTAGGGTTAAAAAGAAAACCTATAACCTAAACGATCTTAGGTTCTGCTTGCTATTGTGTTGGCATATTAGATCAAATTATTGATTTTATTTATGAAATAAGGTGTGTATAACAGAATATTGCTTGTAAAAATTATTTTTTAATAGTCAAAATTGAGTCTACCATTTTCGTGAAAACTTTGCCTTGCATGGTTTGTATTTGGATTTACATATCCAGAAAATTATAAATTGTTTATCAGTCAAATGAGAAAATTCTCGCATGTATCAAAGCTTTCCACTCAATACACCCCAAAAATATTTCACACATCACCCTCACTCCCAAAAATGCAACATATTATTAGTCTGTCTTGATTCTCCATCTTACTCTTTACGCTTACATTTCATTTATTTTTCTCTCTTTTTGTTAATTGTTCCTTAACAAAAAATAGTTGTTTTGTTTATCTTTCTTTCTATTTTTGACTTTCTTTTTTTTTGTTTTCATCTATTTACGTTTTTGCTAGGTTTATGTATACTATCTATATTTTCTTTTTAAAAAATTCAAATAAAAATGTTTTAACCATCGTGTACAACTTTTTTGGCAACAATTCTTTAGGGGAAATACTAAAGAACGGTGCACATACACAGTCATGCCCTTGTGATATGATAAGAAGAAAAGGAGCCAGGCCGCCCTCTTTTTTTCCAACCAATGTTTACCATCTGTATTCATCGAATACATAACACTTTTATTGAGTTATACATATAGTTTTCTCATATATATGGACATAATTTTATGGTTGGCATATATATGTAAAGAAGAGTAAGTTTCCATAAATAACCTCTTAGAGTGTGGATTTCCCGCCATGAGGGATTGCTGCACCCATCCAGCTACCACACGATTTTTCTAGAGATGCGAGCATAGACCTTTCTCACGTGACATTTAACAAAGTAATCTAACAGTAATCAACAACTAGAGATGGTGATGACTACCATTGTATGTCAACTACAAGTGTTTGCCTTGCTGGATGTGCCAAGAAAATGGTAAAAGAGCGACAAATTTGATTAGTATACAAATAATCTTGTACGTACCCGAGCTTCGGCGCTCAAATGACAAATAAAGATAATTCATACACCACCCTCCCTCAAGAACATATCTAGTGCTACAATCCACTTGGGTGGTACCGATTCCTAAGAAATCTGGAATGTTCAACCTCATTTAATGGCTAGGATCGAACATAACTAGAGCAGAAGTCCCACCATGGTACATATTGCAGTTCGGACCCTGTCCTTCCCATTTATACAATATCTATGTTTTGAGATGTCGGTTTGTCCGCTCATATCACCCCCCAAAAAAAATCTTCCTAATAATTCATTGTTTCATATAACTGTGATTTTGTGTTGAGTGGTTAAAATATTAAACTCGGTACCAAAAACCTAAAACTCTGCTTTTCTATTTTTGAAGTATTCTTGTTTCGGAGCAATATTTGTATACTAATCAAATGTCCACAAGCCAAAGCTATAGAGCCATGTTATGTTTAGGTTTGCCAAATAAATATGTAATCTCCCTAAATGGAGAAATTGGAATACTCGGGTGATCCAAACTCTATGCTAGTTGGCGAGGAGTTGCGTTGCTGCATCACACTCTAGTAAGTGCGATTTGGGGGTGAACTAGAACATGTGTATTAGAAAGACCTTTGAAATGATGAATTTTATGTCACAATTTAAAAGACGTTGAGGTTTGGTGTGCATATGTTTTAAGGTAGGACTTTTGTTCTATTCTTTTTGTTTATTAAATCAAACCGGAAAGTCTAAATCTCTTGGTAAACTGGTACCACCTAAGCTCATTTTGGCACTGGATATATCATCACCATGTGGTTTTCCCATTAACAGCTCTAGGTCATCCTTCATTTCCTATTTCTCATCCTTTTTACGCCTACATTTCATTTTTTTTCATTTCTGTTCTCCTTCACCATTTTTTATTTATAGATTTCTGTATTTTTTTATTTCATTCGATTTCACATTTGTTTTTCTTAAATTAATTATGTCGTTTACCAATTTCATGTATTTTACCAATAGATGGTGCGTACATTGCATCTTACAAAATTTCCAAGTAATAGTTTTTGTGAGCCATCTTATATATAATTTATCTTAGTAGCAACTTTCCGCTTCAAAGAGAAAACCAAAAAAGAGTCTACCACCTTTCTTCGTAGAACACAAAACACTTTGCATTGAGTTAATCGATAAATATTTTTCTTGTATGTATGGACATGATCTTATTTTCCTTTATATGCATTGAGTGATAAATATTTTTCACGAAGGATGTAAGATATTTTAAGAAGTCTTTTTTGGCTCAGGAAATATTTTTCCTAATCGAAAAAACTAGAAGTCGGGCGAACATCGATAGATATTTTTCAAAGATGGTGAATCACAAGTCACAAAACTATCTTTTGTACTCTCTCGGCCTTGATACGTCCAAAACGTATCTACTTTTCCGAACATTTTTACTATTGTTTTTCCTCTAAACTTGTGTGATTTGGATACAACTAACACGGAATGACTCTGTTTTCAGCAGAATTACCTTGGTGTCTAGTTTTTGTGCAGAAAATCAACTATCAGGAAAAATTTCGGAAAATATGCCAAAAATCCTATTTTACCAGAAGACTCAAGGAGCCAGAATACGAGACGGAGTGGGGTTGGGGCCTGGCCGTGCCAGGGGGTGGTCTGGCCGCCCCAGACACCCCCTCGGTCTCCCTCTTCGCCTATAAGTTGCCTCCTGACCTAAAACCCGGGGAGGGGCGGGGGGGTTCGACGTTTTTCGAGAAAGAGTTCCGCTCCGTCGCCACCACCAGATTCCACGATTCGGAACCAGAAACTCCATTCTAGCACCCTGCCAGGACGGGGAATTGGAGGAGATCATCGCCATCATCATCACCATCGCTTCCCCATTGACCATCCATGTTTCTCCCATCTATGAGTGAGTAATCCCCCGTTGTAGGCTATGGGGATGGTAGGGATTGGATGAGATCGTTCATGTAATGGCATCAGATTGTTAGGGCATGGTGCCTAATATCTATTATTAGTGCTTTTTGACTTTGTTGCGACTTGTTATGCTTAATGCTTGTCACTAGGGCCCGAGTGCCATGATTTTAGATCTGAATATGTTATTGATTCATTATGATAGTATTGTTTATGGTCTTACCTGCAAGTTGTATACACACGTTGTTGTCCGGAACCAAAGGCCCCGAAGTGACAAAAATCGGAATAACCGGAGGGAATGGCTTTGATGTGAGGATCATATATGTTCACGGAGTGTTAATGCTTTGCTCTGGTGCTCTATTAAAAGGAGCACCTTTATTGCCAGTAGTTCCCTTGAGGCCCCGCTGCAAACGGGCTAGCAGGACAAAAGATGTTGTGCAAGTTCTCATTGCGAGCACGTATGACTATATATGGAACACATGCCTATGATTACTTAGTACTTGGATGCTTTATCTCATTTATCTGCAAATGCCCTATGTTCTGATTGCTATATGAATTGTCTTGTCCATGCAACGCCCGTCCATCCATCCCTATGCCTACCGCGCTCTAATCCTACTGTTTAGTGCAATTCTTACTACTGTCTTTACTTTACTACTGCTATTACTTTACTATCCCTACTATAAAATGGTTGCTACTGATAAACTACTGTGAGCAAGATTGTTTCCAGGTGCAGCTGAATTGACAACTCAATTGTTAAGGCTTATAAATATTCTTTGGCTCCCCTTGTATCGAATCAATAAATTGGGTTTCACTTCCCTTGAAAATACTATGATACACCCCCTATACTTGTGGGTCATCAAGACTATTTTCTGGCGCCGTTGCCGGGGAGCATAGCTTTATTTATCAATTCCACATGGAATCATTATTGTTCGCTGCCATCCATCCATCATGGGTAAGTCTCGTGATGGCAAGGTTCCTATTTTACCATCCACTACAAGAAGAGGTACGGTCTTGAACACCTCGGTTGCTCTTGATTCACCACCTGTTATGAGTAAGTTTCTTACACCACCACATACACATGCTACACACACTGCTACTACTGCTGAATCTAAAACTTCTGATACTTATGATGCTGCTTCTACTGTGCTTGATAAGAGTGGTTCATTAGGTCATTTCCTAGATGCTACGATTGCTAGAACTATAGCTGAAAATACTGAAACTCCTAATGAAGACACTACTACACATGTTAGTTCACCTGAGTCTAGAGAGAGCTATGATATTGAAGACGGTTATATAGAGATGATCGATGAATTTATTAAAGAATGTCAAAACACTCATGATAGGAGTGCTGTTAAGAGTCTCCTTGAGAGGCGTACCATTAAACCCAAATTGTCTCCTAATGCTAAGTTTGTTGCATCTCCCATAAACATTAAAGATAAGGATTATGATTTCTCTCTTGATCTATCCTACATAGCTATTGTTGAGAAAGAACCTTTTTGTGGGACTAAGAATGAAAGTGCGGTAGCACATATGACTGAGCTTTCTACCATGAGTGGTCTATTTTCTGATGATATTAAGATGCGCACCTACTTTGTTGCTAAAATTTTCCCCTTTTCACTGAAAGGAGAAGCTAAAACTTGGTTTAATAATTTACCTCCTGGATCTATTGATAGCCCTGATTGCTTGATTAGTATTTTCCTGCAGATATATTTTCCTCCGAGTGCTAGACATGCTATTTTGCAGGAACTGTTTGATTTTAAACAGGGAGAAAAGAGATATTGCCTGAATCATGGGCAAGGTTTTGTGCTTTGATTCATGCACAGGCTGGATGTCCATTACCTAAGAATGAGCTCCTCGATATATTTTATAATGGACTAACTGAAGAATCTAGGACATACCTGGATAGTTGTGCTGATTGTGTTTTCAGGAATAGGACTCCCAAGGAAGCTGAGGAATTAATGGCTAAAATAAGCAAGAATTATGAAGACTGGACTCCTCCTGGACTAGCTATACCTGAAATAAATATACCTGAACCAACTATACATGCGCCTATACCATCATCTAAGAAGAGGGGAGTTATTGAACTAAATGATGAAGTGATGAAGGAAGCTAAGAAATGTCTTACGGAGAAGGGAATTAAAGCTGCAGATGTGAAGAATTTACCTCCTATAGAAGAATTATGTAAGCCAATTCCCCACTCATCCACTATTGAGGTACACTCTCTCCAACATTTTGATGAAGGTGATATCCCTTACTCTAAACCTCCTGATCAATGCTTAGAAGAATTCAATATCTTAATTGTTAAGCAAGATCATTTTAATAAAAGGGTGCAAAATTATTTAGTGGAAACTCTAGAGCTATTATTGAGTTAAAAGATATTGTGGAAAGAACCTCTAATGATGTTAAAATGCTTGTTAAACATTTTCAAATGGTTCAAACTCAAATAGATCAGCTTATTAAAGTGCAAAAAGACTTGCTAGTTAATGCTGCCAAAGAAAAACATGCTTATGAAATTAGAACTAGAAGTGGTGCTGCTACCCAGGATCCTCTATATCCTGAGGAGCATCCCAAAAAAATTGAGCAGGATTCTCAACAAGCTGAAAATAGTGGTACTACTCGTAAGAAAAGAAAAAAGAAACATAAAACTATTGTAGAACCCTCTAAACCTGCTAAAGATCCTAATAATATATCTGTCTCTAATGCTGAAACTGAAAGTGGTAATGAAGAAAACGATGTTCCTGATAAAGAAAAAGTTGAAGAAGAACCTGAAAAGCACACTAAGAATGCTAAATACATTAAAGAAGATTTTGTTGCTAAGAAACATGGTAGTGAAAGAGAGCCTTGGGTCTAAAAACCTATGCCTTTTCCTGATAAGAAACACAAGTCAAAGGAAGATGGACACTATAATAAGTTTTGTGAGTGGATGAAACCTTTATTCTGGCAAATTCCTTTGACTGATGCTATTAAATTGCCTCCTTATTCAAAGTATATGAAGGATATTGTCTCGAATAAAAGGAAGATCCCTAATGAAGATATTTCCACTTTGCTTGCTAATTATTCCTTTAATGGTAAGGTTCCAAAGAAACTTGGAGACCTAGGGATTCCAACTATTCCTTGCTCTATTAAAAATAGTTATGTTCGAACTGCTTTGTGTGATTTGGGAGCAGGAGTTAGTGTTATGCCTTTTTCTCTTTACAAGAGACTTCAACTGGGAAAAATAATACCAACTGATATATCTTTGCAAATGGCTGATAAATCTACTACTATTCATGTGGGTATATGTGAGGATGTACCTATTCAAGTGGCTAATAATTGCTTGATATTAACTGATTTTGTTGTACTTGAAATGCCTGAAGATGATAATATGTCTATTATTCTTGGGAGATATTTTCTTAATACTGCAGGAGCTATTATTAATTGTAATCAAGGAAAGGTGACTTTCAGTGTTAATGACAAGGAGCATACTGTCTATTTCCCCAAGAAGATTGATAGGACTTATGGTTTGAATTCAATTGAACATGTTGAGGGCATTCAAGTTGGATAAATATATTGTCCCATACCAAGAGAAAATTTTGAAACTATTATGATTGGGACCATTGTTGGGTCCGCAGCATAGAAAACAAAAAAATTCCTACGGTGTGAACTACACGCCAAGATCTATCTACTAGGTACAAAGAAACGGGTGGACATACATCCAATGAGAACTTACCCTCGTAGACAACGAGCTTTGTTAACGAGTAGGAACTCGTGGTTGATGTAGTCGTACACTTGCCGATCTCAAGATCGTGATGAAGTCCAGCGAGTCCGCTCCGGCCGTCCATCAGATCCAGCTCCAGCACCACCAAGTCCAGCACCGCAAAGCAGCGGTGCATCCGTGATCGCACACACGTCCGGTACCCCGACAACCTCCGTCCCTCGCTCCAGCAAAGCAGCGGAAGCAGCAACTCCTTTCTAGATAAAGCCACCGAGAACATGTATCTCGCTAATCCGAGACCATGGGGGAATAATACTAGAGGGGGAGAGAGATCCTTCACAAGGAGGTGTGTGTGAGAAGTGAGGAGGGGGTGGCCTTTTATAGGAGGAGGGGGTGCCCCTCCTTCATGGCCAGCGCATGGAGGAGGTGACTCTTCACCTGTGACTCTTCACCTCCTCCATTCATGTGGTGGTAACTCCCTCCACATAAATTTGCCCCTTCACATTCTCTTTTAAAGTCTCCACTTTAAATGCATTAAATTTCTCCAAATTTAATGCTCTCTCATTTAATAAAACTCTTTTATTATTTTATTCAGAATTTTGTTAATTACTTTAATTAACAAACATTCACATAAAACCCCCTGCAACATTTCAATATTACATGCAGAACCAATTTCAGCAATTTCACCCGAAACAGTTTCGGTGTCTATTGAAATAATTCCAGCGCTTTCTTAAATCTTTATCTAAAAACACATTTGCTCCAAATGGTGTCGGTATCCCTTAAGTGTGTCACCCTACGGTTCGCGAATAATGCAGACATGATCGAGACCCCTCTCAGATCAATAATCAGAAGCGGGACCTGGAGATCCATACTGACTCCTATACATTCAACGATGACTTCTGTGATCGTGAGAACCTTTAACACTTGTAACTAAATCCCTTTGTCCCGCGATATATTACATGTCCGATATTCGATCATCGGTATCTCCATACCTAGTTTGATCTCGTTACCGACATGCACTCTTTTCTCGTTCCCGTGATATAACATTCTAGTGATCACATCACTTGCTTGCAAGCTATTTCAATGTGATATCACCGAGAGGGCCCAGAGTATATCTATCCGTCATCGAGATTGACAAATTCCACTCTTGATCCATGAGCCTCAACATAATACCTTCGTAGCACTGAACCCATCTTTATAGTCACCCTGTTACGGTGTGACGTTTGATGTTATCAAGATACTCTTCCGGTGTTAGCAATTAACATGATCTCATGGTCTAAGGATAAAGATTACTTCGTATGATGTTATAGCAATATAAACATAATGACTTTGATCGTAATGCTATACTTCGGATGAATGTTCATCACATCATTCCACCAATGGTGTGACCTTGTTATTAACAACATCCAATGTCCATGATCAGGAAACCTTGATCATCTTGTTAATCAACAAGCTAGTCCATAAGAGAGGCATGACTAGGAACCCTTTTTGTTTATTAAACACACATGTATTGATGTTTCCGAATCAATACAATTCTATCATGTAAAATAAACATTTATCATAAACATGGAATAAGATAATAACCACTTTATTATTGCCTCTCGGGCATATTCCCTTCAGTATCCCACTTGCACTAGAGTCAATAATCTAGTTTGAAAAACTTTGCGCATTGAACACCTATGGCTTTCTGGTGTTGCATATACGCAATTGCTAGTGGTTAACATAATCTCCGGATCTGACAGTTTCAGGTCCGTGTGTATTTGCATGTCTTTGCGTCTCTACGCATCACTCATTCTCAAATGAGATGGCATTGTATAAATTTGGTCCTCTGGTGAGACCTTTAGTTCGTTCGGCTCAAAATATGTTGATATTATTGTCACACAATATATCTTCATAGTATTAGCCCACTTTGAACCAGACCTAGTTTGATAACAAACTACTTAACACAAATGCCCTCCTTTGCTGCTACTATAGCAGTTATATACTTAGCCTTTTGTTGTAGTATCCGTCACAATATCTCAACTTTGGAACTCATCCAAATCCATCATGGAACATCCTTTCCATTATATTGTGCCACCCATAGTCTAAATTGAGATAAATTTAATTTGTATCTTGTGACAAAACTAGTATCAATGTAACACTTTACAATGAACTACCTTTAACTATTTGTCACTTATACATGATATATTCTTAGTTCTTCCAAAGCTCATAAGAATATCTTTACTATTGTCCATTGATCATCTTATGAATCATTCTGGTATATGCTCATAACATTTAGAGCATAGGACATTCTGGATATATACATATCATGGTATAATCGATCAGAATCTTCATGTGATTTTACTCACCAAGTGTTGAAACACTTGAATCTGAATACAATTATTTCCATGCAGCAAGAACCTTTCTTGTTGTTTCCATATTGAACCCTTTCAATATCTCATATTGAACCCTTTCAATATCTTATATATGTATGTCTGGCACAACCATATTAGCGCCTTAATCTATCCATATAGATATTGATGCCTAATATTCTGGGTTTGCCCAAGTCTTTCATCGAAATCTTATTTAATGAAATCCTTAACTTGTGTCAATTCAAGATACATCATTTCCAATCAACAATATGTCCTCTACATAATGTATTAGAAATATGTCTCGGCGCTCCCACTTAATTTCTTGCAAATGCAAGCATCTTCATCATCTCCGATGAATTTAAACTCTTTTAACAGTTTCATCATGGTGAAGATTCCAACTCCGCTATGCTTACTTCAACTATTGAAGTTTACATGCCCTTTTAGCACCCTTTGAATTAACAAAACCCTTCGGACCATGTCATGTACATGTCCTAGGTTACCGTTCTATTAGAAGAACCTTGTTTTGTTTATTCAACTACCATATACCAAATTATATGTAGTGGTTGCTACATTAATTCGTCAAGACTATATATCGCTATGAAAGATCATATCTTGTCATAGTCAACTCCTTGAACATTGCCGTAAACTTCTTTCCGACATGTCGACTATTTCATAGATGTCAAACATCCATGTCTATTTCTTTATAGATCCAAGCACGACCGATAGGCTTCACGCCTTTCCGGAGGGTCTTCCAAGTTTAGAAACTTGATTTCTCGTGTATGGATACTATCACGGATTCTATGACTTCTAGTCATTTTATGGAGTCAGGGCCCATCATCGCTTCTTTGCATGTAGTCGGTTCATCATTGTCGAAACAATAATGACTTGCTTATCAAATCTTACTATTTGATTCTTACTGACCCACACGGTTCTATAGGAACTTTAATCTCCGAGATCACACCTTTTGTAATCACGAGAGCCATGAGCATTGTGGCCGCCGCCGGGACACTTTCCGGCGCTACGCTACTTAGCACATATAGCTAAGGTTCAACAACCTTATCAAAGTTCTATTGTCCTCCAACTTAACTTTTCATGAAAAATTCCTTCTCAAGAAACTTGACGTTCCAAGTAACAAACTCTTTTGTCCTTGGTGTTATGGAGAAATTCCCAACAAATTCTTTGGGATAACCTACAAAGACGTGCTTATCCGACTTTGGTTGTAAACATTTTACTTATGCATAGCATACCAAAATTTAAGAAAAGACAATTCGGGTTTTATCCCAAACCATAACTCATATGGTGTCATTTCAACGGATCACGATGGTGCTCTTTTCAGTGTAAAAGCGGTAGTCTCTAAAGCTTCAATCCTTAAAACATAATGGCAGTTTTATGAATGACACCTTTGATCTTACCATGTCAAACATGGTTTGATTTTATCTCTCGAATATGCCATACTCATATGGTTTATCGGGAAACACAAATCATGGAACAATTCCTCAAGTCTTAGGTGTTTTTGCTAAACAAATATCTTCCTTTATGATCGAATCATAAACTCTTTATTTTCTTGTTACAATGAATTTTCACTTCATCTTGAAAGTCTTTGAACAACTTTCAAATGTTTCATACTTCTTCCTTATTAAGTAAATATACATATATTCACTCAAATTCTTGAAGAAAGCATATGAAGCAAAAAGATCCATCGCATATGGCTACACATAATGGAATTATGCACATCGGCATGCACAATTTCCAATAAGCTAGTCATCTGTTCCTCTTTGGCCTATGAACGGAGTTTCAATTATCTCGAGGAAAGTCTCACATGCGTCAATTGATCAAAATCAAGGAATCCAAAATTCCATCAACATGGAGTTTCTTCATGTTTTCTTTCAAATATAATTCAAACAGCGATGTCACTTCATAAGTGATCTTTCAATCATTTGTCTTGCGACATTTTAGCAATAGTGTTTATGGATGTGATTTCTCCAACTAGACTTGTAAAAGTTCATCCATCCTTTATGGAATACGGTAATTATTTGAACAGCCATTGTTCTCATAATACCGGAACAAAATAACAATTATTTAAACAAATCTTGAAGGCTTGGTTTGATGACAACGAGAAACACAATAACACTTTATTTGTTTTTGATGAACATCATCACTCATTTTCTTGCTGGTTACTTAGGCCATTGTAGTTCATGAATTGCGTTGTCCTGTATGAAACTTCATACCAACCAATTTGGTATCCAATACTGGTATCCAATACCTCATAACCACATTGTTTAACAAGCAAGGAATATAGCTATAACATGTATGTCTTCTATATACCCAATTTGGACATCTCCAACCTTTTATTTTCTGCCAAATATTTTATAGATTCTCTTTCAGCAATTCCTTTTTCTTTTAAAAGAATCTATCAACATCAATAGCGGTGTCATCAACATGACACATGGTACAAAGCGTATATAGTCAACTACTAATACCTTTGGACTTGCACTTTGAAGTGGATCACCATCATCAAATGTTTGGTGTTCTTTCAAAAATCTATTCTTTAGTAATCTATTAGTGTAGTAAACATTTTACTTACATCTTCTATTCATCCTTATCATGACAACTTTCATGATCAAGCTACTATAGCTTATAAGGAAGAATCACGAGTATAATATCAGTTCCGAAAGCCTTTTTGGTAGATTCGGATGCCTAGCATCTCCATCCTTCACAAATTCTCATAGAATATGAGAACATGTATTTTGCTAAATTATACTCTATCATAATGCAACCAAAAAACATTATTTCAGATATCACAATATCTTTCACACATGATGGTTTCTGAAATAATTTTCAGCTCCAATATAATCTTGATATTAAAACAACCTTTTGAATATCAATAATTATGGAGGCAAACATGATACTTTAGATACTAACATTGGAATTCTTACTCTTGATTTAATACTACTTATTAAACTTCATGGAGTAAATAGAGTTTGCTGACAGTTTGCAATAGGACTTATAAACTTTAAATTGACATTCAAAACAATACGATACCAGTTCGTAAAGTAAATATCCAAAATTCTATAGTTCTATTATCTCAAATAAAAAATAAGCATAAGGTAGAAAATGAATGCCAATGACTACAACAAACTATGCAAATTCACTTTGATTTAATTTATGAAAAATTTGGTTTGACTAATCGAAATAAGAAATGAACTCCCACTCAAAAACGACATCCCTCGTGCCTTTTTGGTGATTACATGAACCAAATCCACTACACCAAGTCCGATCATCACGTGAGTCGGTGTAGCTTCAAAGGCGAGCATCAATATGGTCATCACATCAACTATATGACTCATGCTTAACCTTTCGGTCAGTGTTCCGAGGCCATGTCTGTACATGCTAGGCTCGCCAAGTAAGAACCTTAGTACTCGCGTGTGTAAAACTGTCTTACACCCGTTGTATGAAAGCGTAGAGTCGAGTACACCCGATCATCACGTGATGTCTTGAAACACGATCCATAGAACGGTGCATACTTAAGGAAGAACACATTTTTATCTTGATATCTAAATGAGGGATCATCTTACAATGCTACAGAAAGCGCCAAACTAGCAGTATAAGATGCTAACATCTATGTGTAAAGTGAGATGATATGGTCCATGCATTTGATCTCTATCATTTGCATTGTGGTATGATCTCTATCATTCCTTTGTGTGTAAGGCCAAGGTCTATGGAACTTACACGTTGAGTGTGTTGTAAGAGTATCTGTCATTGTCACATCTCAAAATTCTCCGAATTTTGGCATGTAAAGTAAATAAAATAACTTGGTTGAATTGTTTGACTTTGTTGAAATTTCTCAAAGAAAAGAAACTTTCTGTTATGATTTTCCTTCCTTGAATTCAGAAACTTGTATGAGATTGGATTAACATGACTATCCAACTTGTTTTCATTTTCTTTTCAACCATTTGATTCTTTAAATATCCAACCATGCTTAGATGATTAAAGAGAGGGAATTAAATGACTTTCCCAATTATGGTAGAGTGATATTCTAATTTCTCTATTTGACCCTTTAAGTCTCTACTTCGATTTATGAAACCATTCTAGATGCTTTTCACCACTCGCTTGAAAAGAGAGAAGATAATATGACATCTTCATTTTCATTGGATGTTAAGAATGTGTTCTTTCATGTTACATGATTGAACTTGCTGTTTTGGGCATTTGTGACATTGTGTGTTTTGGTTGAGTGGTTAAAATAAAACCCTAAGAAACTATTTAGAAATATTGCATAGTAGCCATATAAGGCCAAATGCATAAAATCCTATATCCTTTTGATAATACCTAAGTAGCCATATAGGCAAAAATAAGGGAATTGAGTTTTAGTTTTAGGATTTGTGTGAATGTTTGCAAAAATAAAAATCATGAAGCATTCATAAGCATTGCATTGCATCCATGCAAAGTTACCAAAAATTGAATCGAAATCCTAATATCTAAATCTAATAGTTGATTTGTCGAAATGTTCCTATAAGGAATATATGGAAATTTATGAAGCCACCATCTTAAAACTAGTGAAAATATTATAAATATGATCCTATAATGATCTACTGAATTTTAGAAAATTTTAAAAACAAGAATCATGTAATTTGGAGTTCATATGCAAAAGATATAAAGAAAATACCAAAATAGAAAAAGAAAAAAGAAAAAGAAAAGAAAAAGAAAAAAAAGACAAAACGAAATGGGCCACCCGGCCGGCCCACTCAGCCGACCGAACCAGCCAGCGCACCGGAGGGATCGATCCCACGGATTGCTTTAAAAATCGTGCGAAATCTGTTTTCTCAAACCTATCTTTATTAAAACTCTTATAACTTTTTATCTACAACTCCGAATTAACTTCCGTTTGTTTCTACTTGTTCTCTACTTCAAGATCTATCTTCCCATTATCCTAAAAGCCTAAATAATGCCTCGGAGCCAGAGCTATAACACTTTTCCTTCCCGAAATCTCAAATCTACACCCTACCAAATCGTATTTCGCTTCTAAACCCATCTAAACTTCGTCGGATGACTTCGGCTTCAACACAAAAGTTATAGATCTCGTCGAAATCTTTCAATTTCGACAAACCTCACCTCTTTTCATCCACCACAGCCGGAGAATTTTGCAACGCAATATTTCAGATCTGATGGCGTAATTCCAAGATCTACTCGCGCTCGTTTCTTGAAATCCAAATTCCTTTGGTGAAAAGGTAGATCTAATCATCCTCCACAACTTCCATGTTCAAAGTTTTTCGATTTAACCTACGGATTTGTCTCTCTAACACAGATCTACTTATAATCCTTTGTGAGGCAAAATCGGGTCTATTTTGAGCCAACTTCTCTCCTAGCCACCGGATCTTATCTCGACGGTCCAGATTCAATCGTCCTGATCAGTTGCCTCGTCACCGTCACGTCATCGTCAGGTCAGCGTCTAGTCCCAGTCAGCCTGCACGGTCAACTTGTCCAGTCAGCGGAATATTCCTTGGAATATTCCGTTCGAATTTAAAATTGCAGAATATAGATCTAACTTGTAAAATCCATAAAAAATTCATACTATATCCAAACATTGTAAATAATATACCGTTGGAATTACAAAATTGTGTAAAGTATTAATATATAATTGTATCAAACATTTACTGTAAGTATTTGTCGTGATTATTTAAATGGTTTAATACACTTTTTGGAGCAATTAATTCACAGAAAATAAAATACAACTCAGAAAAATACAAATGATATACCCCTGGATTCACAAAATTGTATAGAACATGATTATGGAATAAAATTACAAGTTTACTGTATAGATTACTGGCGAATAATTAATTAGTATTATTGGCCTTTTAAATCATTAAATTCATAGTAAATAATCTACAGATCCGAAAAATATGAGTAATATGTCCCTGAGTTCATAATCTTGCGTAGTTTTCAGATACGTACTTAGCTTTGTTTGTTGTCAGTACGATCTGTACAGATTTATTTAAACGCCATTAAACACTAAATAAATCCTAGAAAAAGATCTATAACTTCGATTAGGGTGAATCCAATTGCTACTGGTTCGTATTAAATCCCTCTATCCATTATAGTTCAGATATAAATTTAATTCGGCATCTACTACAAAAGCTACAACAGTTATGTTAAAACCCCTTTATTGGTAATTGAAATTGGATAACAAATACTATATTGCATTAAAACACTTCTACATACATCATGTGATCTAGTATTGCTTAGATAACTAATTACAACCATTGTGACATATTAAATCACCATGCATGCATTTGATCATCATTGTTTTATTGTATTGTTGCATTGTTGCATGATTGCAATGTTTGAATGATATGTTGTTGTGCTTTTGCTTTTGAACGATAGATTGCGAGGAGTGTAACTACTATGATCGCAACAGCTATGGTTGCGAGCATTGTGATTGCAAGTCTTTTGAGTGCGATGAGTGCAACCATTATATCTGTGAGGATTATCTAATCGACTACATCTACAACAAAGGCAAGTAGATGCTATTTTGTTCATACCATTGTCCTACTATTTTCTCTTATGCATGTGTAGTGTATTTCTGTAGTTATTGTGTAGGAACTATTATGCTATGCTATATCCTATATATTGTGGTAGGAATTCTTGTAGTTGAGCCCCGCTCAGTAGATGTGCTTAGACCTGCTGTGAAGACGGGAAAAGGGATCTCACTATGGTGGAGTTGTGTTTGCTTCAAACTAAAACAACTTAATGTTAATGAACTACCTGGGCGGAATGGTTGGATGGTCATCGGAGTGTGGTTAATGGTGGGGAATGCCGCCCAGGGTACTGAGAAGGATTGGTTCTCTTTGTTATGGTAGCTTACGTGTGCAACCATGTGCCAGTAAGAATGGGTGGCTGGTTAGACTTAGTAGGTCGTGGTGATCCGAACCCAGCGTAGCCAGAGATGTAGTGAATGATAGGTTGGGACCGGTGCGCAGTGGGGTTTGGTGATCTACTTCCCGAAAGGTCCCATCTTGGACTTCTCCCTATCATCACACAATATGCGTGTGGTGGTACGAGCTGGGTTAGCCAGGTCACATGGGTAAAGTGTACAAACCCCTGCAGGGTGTAAAACTAAGTACTTAGCCATGTCCCCGGTTATGGACGTTTGAGTTGCTTAATCTTGAGACTATGACATATTCTCGCTCATCCTTATTTCTTAATTACTAAAACTTGATGGGTGAACTTAATGGGTTGCTGTGAATCAAATTGGTTTACGAAAGTAGGATCAATGTGTTTGAAAAGTGCAAGCTAGCCAAAGCTCCACTAGCCAAATAAGCATGTAGAAGCTAGGTGCATTGTCTCCTTATTTAGCCCTACTTGCCATACATTACAAGTATTGACCCTTCGGGGCTGCTATGTTTTATGTTGCAGGTTATACCGATTTTGAGCGATCGAATAGGTCGCGATACTCCACTCAACAGTTGTTCGCCTGTGGCACAATTGAAGATGGAGCCTACTATCTATTTATGCTTTCGTATGCTACTTTGTTATTTGAGCTAGCCTTTGAGATAAGCACTATGTAATAATTATAAATTCTGGATCATTCGATGTAATAATGATGCACTGTTATGTTCTTTGGTATTCATACATCTTGTGTGTGCCAGTGAACCGATCCAGGGATTGGCACTATACACAGGAACTCAGCCTTATCAGGCGAGGGTGTTACAGAATGGTATCAGAGCCGTGTGTTGACTGTAGGATCGTGACCTAGGATTGGAATAGGAAAACCATATGAATATAAATCCTCTTTTATTCTATCTATTCTCATCTTACAATTCTTTCTTGTATCTCCTTGTCACTTCAATTCTCATACCCTTCTCTTTTAAAACATAGAAGGAAGACTCTTTGTAGGATGAACTCAAAACTTTGTACTTATTAGATTCTTGTAATTCTTGATCATTCTTTTCTAATCTCATCTTGTTCAAAACTTATAGATGAGCACTCGTGCGAAGAAGTGCGAGATCCAAGAACAGTTAGATGATGCCTACCATATAGTGTTGATAGGATTTCGTTTAGATCTAGCAATCAATCGATGCAAGAACTTGTGTGTTAGCTGGATTATTATGTTTAGGTTGTACTATTTGATACCCCAAAGTTTCAGAATACTTTTGATAGTTTTTATAATGAATTAATGATGGTTTTGATTAAAAATTCGTGGTATTACTGCTGCAGTTTTCTGCCTGACCAGTTGTACCGCGCTATTTTTAATTCCTTACTCGTAACTCGGATTGTGCTCATATTTTAGGATCCGGAGCGTAATTACCTGTATCACCTGCAAAAAAATTGGCTAAAATTCCTGATGAGCTTAAGGTGCCCATAAAAATTCGTGAACACTGCTGTAGTTTCAGGACAGATTCTGTCCATTGCTTTTATGATTGTAGGTTCACCCCCAAAACGAATTTTAATCAAATGAAAACTATTTTGTGGATGGTATACCACTAAAATAAAACTTCTGGAACATAAACAAAATTATTTTGGCTTGAGTTTTGCTTGTCATGATTGTTGCTTGTGTGTTGATTGCTTATGGTTGAATGTTTGTATGCTTATTGGTGTATGTGCTTGTTTGCATGGGTTGGAGTTCTTCCTTAGTAGTTTCTTTCCCCTAGAATCTATTCTTCTCTATCTTAAAACCTTGAATATTAGAATGATGTGTTGATTATATGGAGAATTAGTTAGTGGAAATATTTGGAAGATGATGCCCAAAGAGTGTGAATAGTTTGTCTAATGCAACAAAAGGATATGGAAGTATGAAGTGTTGCAAGTGATGTTATGTAGTAGATTCACGCAACCCAAAGGTGTTGAAGTATCGATAATTTACCTTGTTATAGTAGCCTTGTTGATTGAATACATGGGAGTATACATCGAGCCTTGGTTTGTGCCCATGGAAACTATCTACAAGGAAAGTAAGGTTGTCCGAGTGATAGAAAAACGTGATTCTCCTATCCTCATGCAAAATAACAGTTTGAGTGCGGGATGGATTGGCCCCCATACCGAATACTCTTATTATTCGCTCTTGTATTGTTGGCTTTGTGAATCTTAAGTGCCTTTTCAACCTTAGTAGAGAGTCGGCGTTAAGCCTAGCCCTTAGAATGGTATGATCTTGCACCTTTACAAAAGCACTTGTTGCTAACCGTAGGAATATACAGTAAGGATAAACCTTCAATAGTATTTAAAGGGGCAGCATGAACAAAATGTTCCCTAGTTGACCACCATGAGGGTTTCGCTAGTTCAAGTAGTGTTTCTCTAGAATATGCAAATCCTGAAGAACAAAATGTGCAATACACATCATGCCAATAAATGTCTGAAGGATGAATCCTCAAGAAGTGACCTAGTAGATTTTCTTTGAAGGGTGGTAGCACTCTATTGTATCCTGAACCTATTTCTTTCTAGCCTTCCTGAATCTCGGGACGAGATTCCTTTTAAGGGTGGTAGTTTGTCACATCATTTTGGCATGTAAAGTAAATAAAATAACTTGGTTGAATTGTTTGACTTTGTTGAAATTTCTCAAAGAAAAGAAACTTTCTGTTATGATTTTCCTTCCTTGAATTCAGAAACTTGTATGAGATTGGATTAACATGACTATCCAACTTGTTTTCATTTTCTTTTCAACCATTTGATTCTTTAAATATCCAACCATGCTTAGATGATTAAAGAGAGGGAATTAAATGACTTTCCCAATTATGGTGGAGTGATATTCTAATTTCTATATTTGACCCTTTAAGTCTCTACTTCGATTTATGAAACCATTCTAGATGCTTTTCACCACTCGCTTGAAAAGAGAGAAGATAATATGACATCTTCATTTTCATTGGATGTTAAGAATGTGTTCTTTCATGTTACATGATTGAACTTGTTGTTTTGGGCATTTGTGACATTGTGTGTTTTGGTTGAGTGGTTAAAATAAAACCCTAAGAAACTATTTAGAAATATTGCATAGTAGCCATATAAGGCCAAATGCATAAAACCCTATATCCTTTTGATAATACCTAAGTAGCCATATAGGCAAAAATACGTGAATTGAGTTTTAGTTTTAGGATTTGTGTGAATGTTTGCAAAAATAAAAATCATGAAGCATTCATAAGCATTGCATTGCATCCATGCAAAGTTACCAAAAATTGAATCGAAATCCTAATATCTAAATCTAATAGTTGATTTGTCGAAATGTTCCTATAAGGAATATATGGAAATTTATGAAGCCACCATCTTAAAACTAGTGAAAATATTATAAATATGATCCTATAATGATCTACTGAATTTTAGAAAATTTTAAAAACAAGAATCATGTAATTTGGAGTTCATATGCAAAAGATATAAAGAAAATACCAAAATAGAAAAAGAAAAAAGAAAAAGAAAAGAAAAAGAAAAAAAAAGACAAAACGAAATGGGCCACCTGGCCGGCCCACTCAGCCGACCGAACCAGCCAGCGCACCGGAGGGATCGATCCCACGGATTGCTTTAAAAATCGTGCGAAATCTGTTTTCTCAAACCTATCTTTATTAAAACTCTTATAACTTTTTATCTACAACTCCGAATTAACTTCAGTTTGTTTCTACTTGTTCTCTACTTCAAGATCTATCTTCCCATTATCCTAAAAGCCTAAATAATTCCTCGGAGCCACAGCTATAACACTTTTCCTTCCCGAAATCTCAAATCTACACCCTACCGAATCGTATTTCGCTTCTAAACCCATCTAAACTTCGTCGGATGAGTTCGGCTTCAACACAAAAGTTATAGATCTCGTCGAAATCTTTCAATTCCGACAAACCTCACCTCTTTTCATCCACCACAGCCGGAGGATTTCGCAACGCAATATTTCAGATCTGATGGCGTAATTCCAAGATCTACTCGCGCTCGTTTCTTGAAATCCAAATTCCTTTGGTGAAAAGGTAGATCTAATCATCCTCCACAACTTCCATGTTCAAAGTTTTTCGATTTAACCTACGGATTTGTCTCTCTACCACAGATCTACTTCTAATCCTTTGTGAGGCAAAATCAGGTCTATTTTGAGCCAACTTCTCTCCTAGCCACCGGATCTTATCTCGACGGTCCAGATTCAATCGTCCCGATCAGTTGCCTCGTCACCGCCACGTCATCTTCAGGTCAGCGTCTAGTCCCAGTCAGCCTGCACGGTCAACTTGTCCAGTCAGCGGAATATTCCTTGGAATATTCCGTTCGAATTTAAAATTGCAGAATATAGATCTAACTTGTAAAATCCAACGAAAATTCATACTATGTCCAAACATTGTAAATAATATACCGTTGGAATCACAAAATTGTGTAGAGTATTAATATATAATTGTATCAGACAATTACTGTAAGTATTTGTCGTGATTATTTAAATGGTTTAATACACTTTTTGGAGCAATTAATTCACAGAAAATAAAATACAACTCAGAAAAATACAAATGATATACCCCTGGATTCACAAAATTGTATAGAACATGATTCTGGAATAAAATTACAAGTTTACTGTATAGATTACTGGCGAATAATTAATTAGTATTATTGGCCTTTTAAATCATTAAATTCATAGTAAATAATCTACAGATCCGAAAAATATGAGTAATATGTCCCTGAGTTCATAATCTTGCGTAGTTTTCAGATACATACTTAGCTTTGTTTGTTGTCCGTACGATCTGTTCAGATTTATTTAAACTCCATTAAACACTAAATAAATCCTAGAAAAAGATCTATAACTTTGATTAGGGTGAATCCAATTGCTACTGGTTCGTATTAAAGCCCTCTATCCATTACAGTTCAAATATAAATTTAATTCGGCATCTAGTACAAAAGATACAATAGTTATATTAAAACCCCTTTATTGGTAATTGAAATTGGATAACAAATACTATATTGCATTAAAACACTTCTACATACATCATGTGATCTAGTATTGCTTAGATACCTAATTACAACCATTGTGACATATTAAATCACCATGCATGCATTTGATTATCATTGTTTTATTGTATTGTTGCATTATTGCATGATTGCAATGTTTGAATTATATGTTGTTGTGCTTTTGCTTTTGAACGATAGATTGCGAGGAGTGTAACTACTATGATCGCAACATCTATGGTTGCGAGCATTGTGATTGCAAGTCTTTTGAGTGCGATGAGTGCAACCATTATATCTGTGAGGATTATCTAATCGACTACATCTACAACAAAGGCAAGTAGATGCTATTTTGTTCATACCATTGTCCTACTATTTTCTCTTATGCATGTGTAGTGTATTTCTGTAGTTATTGTGTAGGAACTATTATGCTATGCTATATCCTATATATGGTGGTAGGAATTCTTGTAGTTGAGCCCCGCTCAGTAGATGTGCTTAGACCTGCTGTGAAGACGGGGAAAAGGGATCTCACTATGGTGGAGTTGTGTTTGCTTCAAACTAAAACAACTTAATGTTAATGAACTACCTGGGCGGAATGGTTGGATGGTCATCGGAGTGTGGTTAATGGTGGGGAATGCCGCCCAGGGTACTGAGAAGGATTGGTTCTCTTTGTTATGGTAGCTTACGTGTGCAACCATGTGCCAGTAAGAATGGGTGGCTGGTTAGACTTAGTAGGTCGTGATGATCCGAACCCAGCGTAGCCAGAGATGTAGTGAATGATAGGTTGGGACTGGTGCGCAGTGGGGTTTGGTGATCTACTTCCCGAAAGGTCCCATATTGGACTTCTCCCTATCATCACACCATATGCGTGTGGTGGTACGAGCTGGGTTGGCCAGGTCACATGGGTAAAGTGTACAAACCCCTGCAGGGTGTAAAACTAAGTACTTAGCCGTGTCCCCGGTTACGGATGTTTGAGTTGCTTAATCTTGAGACTATGACATATTCTCGCTCATCCTTATTTCCTTATTACTAAAACTTGATGGGTGAACTTAATGGGTTGCTGTTAATCAAATTGGTTTACGAAAGTAGGATCAATGTGTTTGAAAAGTGCAAGCTAGCCAAAGCTCCACTAGCCAAATAAGCATGTAGAAGCTAGGTGCATTGTCTCCTTATTTAGCCCTACTTGCCATACATTACAAGTATTACCCTTCGGGGCTGCTATGTTTTATGTTGTAGGTTATACCGATTTTGAGCGATCGAATAGGTCGCGATACTCCACTCAACAGTTGTTCGCCTGTGGCACAATTGAAGATGGAGCCTACTATCTATTTATGCTTCCGTATGCTACTTTGTTATTTGAGCTAGCCTTTGAGCTAAGCACTATGTATTAATTACAAATTCTGGATCATTCGATGTAATAATGATGCACTGTTATGTTCTTTGGTATTCATCTGTACTGTGTGTGCCAGTGAACCGATCCAGGGATTGGCACTATACACAGGAACTCAGCCTTATCAGGCGAGGGTGTTACAGTCATACCTCTACTTACAACAATACCATATCAAGACACAAGCCCAGCAACGATCTAAACTAGATGCCTCTAATTTATCAATTGCAAGTTTTACGTGGCTTAGGGCTTTCGGAGATAGAACCGTTCTTACCTACGAACATGAACCACAACGAGGATAACTAAGTTATTAGAAACTCATTGTAAATCAGATATTGACTATAGTAGGAGAGACAGACACCCGCCAGCCACTTATGCAAAACAAGTTGCATGTCAGTCGTGGAACCGGTCTCATGTACGATGACATGTAAGGTTGGTCCGGGCCGCTTCATCCCACTATGCCACCAATATCCAAAGTACGTAGAAGATGCAATAACATGATCATCATCGCCCACATATCAACCATATGTGTATTACCCGTGCTAAGCACCTACGCATAGATCAGGCTCTGATACCACAGTTGGGTCCGCAGCATAGAAAACAAAAAATTTCCTACGATGTGAACTACACGCCAAGATCTATCTACTAGGTACAAAGCAACGGGTGGACATACATCCAACGAGAACTTACCCTCGTAGACAACGAGCTTTGTTAACGAGTAGGAACTCGTGGTTGATGTAGTCGTACACTTGCCGATCTCAAGATCTATCTACTAGTCCAGCAGGTCCGGCTCCAGCACGTCCATCAGATCCAGCTCCAGCACCACCAAGTACAGCACCGCAAAGCAGTGGTGCATCCGTAATCGCACACACCTCCGGTACCCCGACAACCTCCGTCCCTCGCTCCAGCAAAGCAGCGGAAGCAGCAACTCCTTTCCAGATAAAGCCACCGGGAACATGTATCTCGCTAATCCGAGACCATGGGGAATAATACTAGAGGGGGAGAGAGATCCTTCACAAGGAGGTGTGTGTGAGAAGTGAGGAGGGGGTGGACTTTTATAGGAGGAGGGGGGTGCCCCTCCTTCATGGCCGGCGCATGGAGGAGGTGACTCTTCACCTCCTCCATTCATGTGGTGGTAACTCCCTCCACATAAATTTGCCCCTTCACATTCTCTTTTAAAGTCTCCACTTTAAATGCATTAAATTTCTCCAAATTTAATGCTCTCTCATTTAATAAAACTCTTTTATTTTTTTTATTCAGAATTATGTTAATTACTTTAATTAACAAACATTCACATAAAACCCCCTGCAACATTTCAATATTACATGCAGAACCAATTTCAGCAATTTCACCCGAAATAGTTTTGGTGTCTATTGAAATAATTCCAGCGCTTTCTTAAATCTTTATCTGAAAACACATTTGCTCCAAATGGTGTCGGTATCCCTTAAGTGTGTCACCCTACGGTTCGCGAATAATGCAGACATGATCGAGACCCCTCTCAGATCAATAATCAGAAGCGGGACCTAGAGATCCATACTGACTCCTACACATTCAACGATGACTTGTGTGATCGTGAGAACCTTTAACGCTTGTAACTAAATCCTTTTGTCCCGCGATATATTACATGTCCGAGATTCGATCATCGGTATCTCCATACCTAGTTTGATCTCATTACTGACATGCACTCTTTTCTCGTTCCCGTGATATAACATTCTAGTGATCACATCACTTGCTTGCAAGCTAGTTCAATGTGATATCACCGAGAGGGCCTAGAGTATATCTATCCGTCATCGGGATTGACAAATTCCACTCTTGATCCATGAGCCTCAACATAATACCTTCGTAGCACTGAACCCATTTTTATAGTCACCCTGTTACGGTGTGATGTTTGATGTTATCAAGATACTCTTCCGGTGTTAGCAATTAACATGATCTCATGGTCTAAGGATAAAGATTACTTCGTATGATGTTATAGCAATATAAACATAATGACTTTGATCGTAATGCTATACTTCAGATGAATGTTCATCACATCATTCCACCAATGGTGTGACCTTGTTATTAACAACATCCAATGTCCATGATCAGGAAACCTTGATCATCTTGTTAATCAACAAGCTAGTCCATAAGAGAGGCATGACTAGGAACCCTTTTTGTTCATTAAACACACATGTATTGATGTTTCCGAATTAATACAATTCTAGCATGTAAAATAAACATTTATCATAAACATGGAATAAGATAATAACCACTTTATTATTGCCTCTCGGGCATATTCCCTTCAACCATTGCTATCAAGGTTGAGGTAACATAATCATTGGTGGAATACAAAGTTTTGTTTCATATAAAATTGTTTTGGTGACAAGACCTGGTCAACCTTGTTAACAAAAATATTTCATTGAACAAAACAATGGTTTCACCATGATTATCTCCGCCTACTTCTATTCTATTCATTTTAGTTTTTGCTTTCGTTTAGTTTACTTTTCTGTTGTTGGTTGCTTGCTTGTTAGAGTGTCTTAGAACTTCTGAAGTTTTAGCCTTGTTTTGTCATTGCATCATTCCAGAAACTTTTTTCTGTCAGAAAATCATTCATCTATGCCTGAAAATTGCTCAAAAATAAAGTGTCTCGAAAAATTCCAGAAAATTCATATTAAATTTTAACGTGAAAAAAGGAGCAGAGAAGTGCCTGGAAGGTACCGGGGGGCCCACCAGGCAGGCACACCACCTGGTGGCGCGGCCAGCCCAGGGGCGCGCCTGGCCATGGTGTGGGCCACCCCTGGCCCTCCACTCACTCTCTCACTTCCCACTTTCTTCTCTCTCCCAAGAAAGCACCAGTTCATTGCTCGAAATCGCATTCTTGCTGTTCCTGCCTTCGATTTTTCGATCTCCTTGCTCAGCCCATCTTTGCTGCTGAAATTTGGAGCAATTGTTCTCCGATATGTGACTCCTCCGCTTGTCCTAGTAGATTTTTGTTTAGTAGTTTATATCTTGAGTATTTTGCTGCTGTAGGTGACAGGTTATGAGAGCTAGTAAGCTTGTTCAATGCTTAGAGATATAGTTTTGATGCATGTTTAGGCCTCTACAAGTCCCTATGAGTAGTGCCCTTCATTATATATTCACTTTGCAATCACTTGTTTAATGGATGTTTAAATTTCAGAATACCAAAGATGAACAACCACACCTTTGGATAAATATTTGAGAGGGACACACCTAGGAGGTCAAGGCCCTCAAGATCAGCCTCTCAGTTTAGGCCTTCATACAACGAAGATCTTATTGCACCTCGCTTTGGTAATGAAGGAAATGATGGGGATGCTCACCCATCTACTTTTCCTTGTTATACCTTCTTACGAGCTACAGGGATTCTCGATGATTTCTTACTATTGATTCAGAGGGTTGGTTTGACCTCATACATGGAGGATGAGAGTGAGAAATATGCCATGCTCACCAAAACTTCCGTTGAGAGTTTCGTTTTCACTAACACCCCCTATCAGTCAACTGTTTCTTTCAGAATTTATAGTCTGCCTTTTGCCATGCCATTGGAAAGGTTTTGCAGCATTATAGGTATAGGCATGACAGGGACCGTGAAGAATATTCAAGGGCAACCCGTTGATTTGCTGGAGCTCTATCGAGGTGTGACCAATGATGATGACCGCATAGCTCAGCGCGGAAAGATAAGAAACATCCAACTCCCTGCTCTTAGATAATTTGCCTATTATCTTGCTACTAGCATTCTTGGTAGGGAGAATATGAGTAATATCTCCAATTATCATTTAGCCTTCCTCGCTGCTACGCTTAACAATGATACTCGGTACAATCTTGGCTCTGTTATTGCTTGCTGCCTAGCTGCTAGGGGACCTATTTATGGGGGCATCATTGCTTCATGTATGGTTAATGCATTAGAGCTTTCAGTGGATCCCAATGATACTATATTGGCACCACAAAGGCTTGACCTTGCTGCCATGAAAACACATCACTTCCTCACTCCTGACTCTGATATGGACAGTTTAGTATACATGATGTTGTTTCCTGACGGGGATGAAAGGGAGATTCCTTTGCTGCAATCTACTTTGTTCAATGTTCACAGGAGGCCGTGGTCGCGCTCCAAGGAGGAGGTGGACGAGCAGCTCTGCTTGCTTGGTTTCCACAGGCAGCACCAGGAGGATGTGCCCTCCTATGATTACTCTGCGCACTACGGTGGGGCGTCCTCGAGCTCGCACCAGGACGAGGGTACCTCCTCATCGTACTACGGAGGCGCTCCATCTTGGCCAGCTTGGGATTGATACCCACTTAGGCCAAAATTTTAAGCTTGGGGGGAGGTACACCGACATCACACTCATCTCCACATCATGTTTCGTCAGTATTTGTGTATTCATGTTTCGTTCTATTTTTAATTTTCGTTCTCTCTTTGTTTTTGCTTTCTAAAACACTAAAAGACCAAAAATATTTCTGTTGTTTCTCTTTGTTTGCTTCTTCTTCTTTTTGCCTTGGTTTGTTTTTCCCTTTTTGCTTTGTTTGAACTATTCAAAAAACCCAAAAAGATTTTGCTTTGCTTGTTTTTTCCTTTTGGTTCTTGCTTTTAAAAATCGAAAACACCAAAAATATTTGTTGTTCTTCTTTGGTTTTGCGAGTTTGTTGTAGGGTTCAGCAGTCCTTAGTGGAATTTGGTTTCATGTTATTATTCAAGCCACACAAGTGAAGGGCAATAATGAGGATTAATGACGACTTGAGGTGTGGTAAGAGGCTGGTAACAAACTCTATTTGTTTTCATTTTTGTACATATACTCATCATTGTGGGCATGCTTAGTCTGTTCGTGTAGGGTGTATGTTATTTATGGATGCTTAGTAGTTCTTGCTTTCTTATGATTAGCTCCAGCTCGCTAATAATTTGTAGCATGGCATATGAATGTTTGCTTGCATTGCTCTATTCATAATTTGGTATGACACTGTGGTATCTCCCTCTGAGTGTTTCACTTGAATTGACTTGGCACATGCTCATGCATGCATATGGCTGAATAAATAATCAGTTAAGCCTCGATGAACTATTTTGCCTCAGGGGTCTTGAATCACTTTCATGCCATGACTAGTCATGTTTTGTTGCAAGCATAATTATGACAATTACCGCTCTCTCGTGTGTCGCTCCCTTACTATTGCTAGCCTTCACTTACACTGAGTATAAGTTTTACTCGTGTTTCCAAGTCCCTAAAACCAATATTGCCAAAAGTGTCCACCATACCTACCTATTAGCATTATTTGTTGTTCCGTGCATACTTAGTGTGCCTTGTTTTCTTCCGAATAAAATGTTTGCTTGTATGAGAAAGTTAGTTAGTAAAGCTCTCACGAACTTGATGGCACACTTTACTTTCTTGCACTTAATAATCTTGAACCATTGCATCCATATTTGTTGCGTATATGCTTGCGCTTTATAAGTTGAAGTTAGCAGAACCATGTATCATGGGGAACGCTTTCAGCATTTCACGGGTACTTTGTACCCCGTTGATATCATGATTCTTTTGCTTATGAATCCCGGTGGTGTGAAATAAAAGGGGAACTTGTAAGATCATGGAGTTTGTATATGTGTTAGAGAAACGCCCGGGCCGCTAGTCTAAGCCATACCTAATCATGGTGGAAACTTGCAGCATAACCATAATGAGCATTCTATGAAGCATCCTCAATAAAAACCTATGCAAATAGCAAATAAAAAGATCAATGAGATGCTCATTGTCTGCTTGCCTTGTCATTTTGATTATGGGATAGCTCATGTATCATGTGCAAGGGGTACCCCGTTGGCGGTTCTCTATGATACATATGTACTTACAATGACAAGAGCTTACTTGTGACTAAAGTTGAGTAGCATGAGGTCCGGTTCTCGTAAGTAAGGGGCATGAGATTTCAGCTTATAACTTGTCAAGCATATCCTCTTAGTTGTGTCACTTTAACCTTAACCATTTAAAGATGCTTATGATAGGGGCAATGAGAGCTCAAAGCTAACAAGTACCATACTTTTAGCATTTGGAAGCCTTTCAAACTATTCAAAACCTTTTCATTTCTTTGTTGAGTCCCCACATATTCTATGAGCACTTGCTTGAGAGCATAGTTGTCATTCTTAGTGCAATATGCTTGTCTCAAAACTTGATTGTTTGTCTTATGACTTTGATGCTTGTATCTTTGATATCTTTACTTCTAGTCTTCACTTGAACTTCAGAGGTGCCTTCGCATTTATGTTTGCTCTAGAATCAAAGGCAAGCGAGATACCACTCTTTCATACCTTTTTATGAGCATTGCAATGTTGCTTATGTTTATGCTTCATGTTACTTACTCTTTTTGAGTTGGAATCTCTTCATAGCTTGCAATGACTATTAAGTAAACTTAGTTGCATACTCCTTATTATGAATTGCCTAAGTAGTTGATCACATGCTGAGAATATATACATCATATGAAGCAAATGTGTTCGTGAAAGTTTGTTTTATCGCACTCAGTTTTCAACTGAATTGCTTGAAGACAAGCAATAAGCTAAGCTTGGGGGGAGTTGATACGTCCAAAACGTATCTACTTTCCCGAACACTTTTGCTATTGTTTTTCCTCTAAACTTGTGTGATTTGGATACAACTAATACGGACTTACGTTGTTTTCAGCAGAATTACCTTGGTGTCTAGTTTTTGTGCAGAAAATCAACTATTAGGAAAAATCCCGGAAAATATGCCAAAATCCTATTTACCAGAAGACTCGAGGAGCCAGAATACGAGACGGAGTGGGGCCAGGGCCTGGCCACACCACCTGGCCGCGCGGGCTGGGTCTGGCCGCACTAGGGGGTGGTCTGGCCGCCCCAGACACCCCTCGGTCTCCCTCTTCGCCTATAAGTTGCCTCCTGACCTGAAAACCTGGGGGGCGACGTTTTTCCAAAAAGAGTTCCGCTCCGCCGCCACCACCAGATTCCGTGATTCGGAACTAGAAACTCCGTTCTAGCACCCTGCTGGGACGGGGAATTGGAGGAGATCATCGCCATCATCATCACCATTGCTTCTCCATCGACCATCCATTTTTCCCCCATATATGAGTGAGTAATTGCTGACTCGTGTACTAACGAGCTCGTTGGGGAACCCCAAGAGGAAGGTATGATGAGCATAGCAGTAAGTTTCCCTCAGTTATGAAACCAAGGTTATCAATCTAGTAGGAGCAAGGAAACACCCCAAAGGTGTAGCTAGCTGAACTTTGGCAGGGCGCACTACCGGTGCCAGCAGCAACGTGGAGACCTGCACAACTGATGGCCCAAAATATATCGAGCTTGTTGGGGAACCCCAAGAGGAAGGTATGATGAGCACAACAGCAAGTTTTCCCTCAGTACGAAACCAAGGTTATCAATCCAGTAGGAGCAAGGAAACACCCCAAAGGTGTTGGTAGCTAAGCCTTGGCAGGGCGCACTACCGGTGCTAGTAGCAACATGGAGACCTGCACAACACAACCACAGAACTTTGCCCCCAACTTGCGATGAGGTTCTCAATCTCACCAGTTTTGTTGAAAACAAAGGATTAAATGTATCGAATGGAAGGAAGTAATAGTTTGCAGAAAGTAAACACAAAGCAGTAAATAGTTTGATTGTATATTGATTGTAAAAGAAAGGACCGGGGTCCATAGTGCACTAGAGGTGGCTCTCCTTAAGATAGATAACATGCTGGGTGAACAAATTACAGCGGGGCAATTGACAAACATCAAGAAAGCATACAAGCATATGCTAATCATCTTGACTCCTTTGAGATTCGATTGGGCATTACAACATTATACATAGACCGCCATCCAACTGCATCTATGACTAATAATCCACCTTCAGGTTATCATCTGAACCCCCTTCAGTATTAAGTAGCAAGCAACAAATTATTGCATTACGAATTGCGTGTAAAGAAAACAATATGATTGTTCTATGAATAAAGGATTGTTGTTTTCTCCCTAGTAGCAAAACCACATCTAGTACCTTAGAGATTTCTGTCACTTCCCCAGATTACCAGAGGCATGAACCCACTATCAAGCATAAATACTAACTCTTGGAGTTGCTAGCATCTACTTGGCCAAGATAGCTACTAACAACGGAAAGCATGCAAGATCACAAATACCAAAGACATGATAGAATCAATAATCAATCTGAAATAGCATCTCAATATCCATCGGATCCCCGCAAACACAACATGCAGAATTACAAATAGATGATCTTGATCATGAACGGAGCTCACAAGATCTAAACATGGTAGCACAAAGGAGGAGAACCAGCCATCTAGCTACTACATGGACCCGTAGTCCAGAGATGAACTACTCACGCATCACACCGGAGGCTTGCATGATAATGAAGAAGGCCTCCAGGGTGAATTCCCCTCTCCGGCAGGGTGCCGGGAAGAGCTTCAGATCTCTCCCGATCTCGGGATGGAGATGAAAGGACTCTGAACTCTTTCGTGGAATTTTGATCGGGTACTTAGGGTTTCCGTATCAGAGGCAATATATAGGCGGAAGGAGAGGCCGAGGGGGTGCCTAGGCTGGCCACACCACCCCCTGGCACGGGCCAAGCCTGGCCGCGCGGCCAGGTGGTGTGGCCGCCCTCTGGCCCTTCTCCGTCTCGTATTCTGGCTCCAAGTGTCCCCCGGTAAAATAATAACTTTGGCTTTTGTCCCGTCCAATTCCGAGAATATTCATTTTCTGACTTCCTAAAACCAAAAACAGCAAAAAACAGGCAGCTGGCACTGTTGCTCTTGTTAATAGGTTAGTCCAAGAAATCATATAAAAAGTACTCCAAAGTGTGGGCAAAACATAAGAAAGTAGATAAAACCAAACATGGAACATCAAAAATTATAGATACATTTGCAATGTATCAACATCCCCAAGCTTAACTCCTGCTCGTCCTCGAGTAGGCAAGTGATAGAAAGAAAGAATAATTTTTGAGGTGACATGCACCATCATAAACTTGATCAAAGTATTTGTAAAACATTGATAGCTGGGATCATAGTACTTCAATCATAACATGAAAGACAAAGTTCTAGGAATAAGACAAAGAAACTATGTTGCAACATGAAAAGGCACAAACAAAAGATTCATGAATAACAATGCTTTGCAAGACGTTTGTTTGTTTCACATAAAGAAAACATAGCATAGTAGTATTCAGCTTGTCCCTCATAGAGTAGCAAATATAAATGCATAGGACACCTTCAAAGTTCATAAGAGTGACTAGATACAAATAGTTTAAAACAAGCAATATCAAATTATGCATCAATGAACTAGTCTTGGGACAATGCACATAGAACTAAGAATGGCCACTATGCTCTCAAAGTAAGTGCATAAAGGTAGAAGGTGGAGACTCAATATATAAGTGAAAGAAAGGCCTTCATAGAAGGAAGTAGGGATTCAAGTATCATAAAGAGCTTCCAAAAATTATGGTACTTATAGCTTTCAGCTCTCATTGCCCCTATCATAAGGATCTTGAAGGTGATTAAGGTTAAAGTGACACAACTAAGAGGATATGCTTGACAAGTTATAAACCAAAATCTCATGCCCCTTACTTACAAAGACCGAACCTCATGCTACTCAACTTTAGTCACGAGTAAGCTCTTGTCATTGTAAGTACATGTGTATCATAAAGAACCGCCAACGGGTACCCCTTGCACATGATACAGGAGCTATCCCATAATCAAAATGACAAGGCAAGCAGACAATGAGCATCTCAGCGATCTTTCTTTTTGTTATTTGCATAGGTTTTCATTGAGGATGCTTCATAGAGTGCTCATTATGGTGATGCTGCAAGTTTCCACCATGATTAGCCATGGCTTAGGCTAGCGGCCTAGGCGTTTCTCTAACACACATAGAAACTCCATGATCTTACAAGTTCCACTTTTATTTCACACCACCAGGATCCATAAGCAAAAGAACATGATATCAACGGGGTACAAAGTACATGTGCAATGTTGAAAGCGTTCCCCATGATACATGGTTCTGCTAATTTCAACTTATAAAGCGCAAGCATATACGAAACAAAGAAGGACCCAATGGTTCAAGTTTATTAAATGCAAAAAAGTAAAGTGTGCCATCAAGTTCATAAGAGCTTTAATCACTAGTTTTCTCATAACAAGTTTAATTTGGAAGATAAACAAAAGCATGAATATACTTGGAATAGCATAAGCTAATAGGTAGGTATGGTGGACTCTTTGGAATAACTTGGTTTTAGGAGTTGGATGCATGAGTGGAACTCATACTTGGTTATGGAGGCTAGCAAAAGACTGGGAGCGACAAACTGAGAGAGCAATAATGGCCATAATCATGCAGACGGACAAAACATCATTGATCAAAGCATAAAGTGGTACTACAAGTTGAAAACTAAACGATCATAAAGGCTATGGTGACTTGGGATAGTCATAACATGGTGTGAGCATGTGCCAAGTCAACCCAAATAAAGCATCAAAGGAGAATACCACAATACTATGCTTTAATATGCTAAAACAACGCATGATTCCTCAAAGGCACATTAAGCAATCTCAATTGTTTATAACAAGTCATGCTACAGCAAAGAATACTAAGCATAAATCCAAAACAATATCAAGCATGGCATGACAAAGCATAGGCCACAGTCAAAAACAAGCTCTCTTTACCACTTACGCATGAACTTTCCTACTCTTTTCCAAACCAAACCAAACTATTTGAAAACCAATGTATGAAAGAGGGGGTCCAACCAATTTATTCAGAAAACTAAGCAAACCAAGCAAACGAAAAACCAAAACAAAAACAAAAAATAAGACGCTCCAAGAACAACACAACTGTGCATGAAACAATAAAAATGAAGCGTTTGGAAGAAACCTGGGATTTTTATTAATGAAGAGGGGGATGCCTTGGGCATCCCCAAGCTTTGACGCTTGTACTTCTTGGATATTTCTTGGGGTGACACGCGTGGTATCCCCAAGCTTGAGCTTTAGTCCATCCTTCATCTCATTACTCATTCCTTTCATACACCTGAAATTTTTCCTTCATACAAAACTTCACACAATCTTTATTAGCAACATTAGTGCACTCAAGATAATAGGTCTTTAGTTTCAGTTCCAACACCAATAAAACTTCCATTAAAACACAAGCTACTGTAGCACTTCCCTCAAAAAGCTCAATTCCCCAAAAGAACTCAAAGAGGAACCAACAATAAGCAAATGCAGAAAATGGCAGAAATCTGTCAAAACAGACCAGCAGGTAAAGACGAATTTTTTAGAAGATCTTTTGTTGCTCAAATCAAAAAGTGTTGAACTAACAAAAGTTAAATAACAACCTGGGGCAGAAGCACAAAAATTCACGCCTCAGAAGGACGTACAGAGAGTTTACACGAATTTTTACGGTGAAGCACAGAAATCTGTTTCGGGACAGCAACTTTCCCAATCATTACTTCTCTCTCATTAGAGGTTACTCTTGGCACAAAAAGAAAATAAAAAGGATAAGGAGCGGTTATTACTGAAGTAATAACTTCCAAGACTCATCTAAAACTTTTGGGTTATCTCCCAATAAGTATTTTTCTTTAACGTCTTTAAGTTAGGCATAAGAAGCAAGAAAAAGGATCAAGTGTTCTCAAATGAAGAAGCATTAAGAGCAAATTTTGTTTTCATAGGAGAGGCAAAAGAAATCTTCTCTCTCTTCTTAGGGAAGTGTTCTATACCTTTCTTGAGTGGGAGTTGATATTTAATGGTGCCTTATTTCATATCAATAATGGCACCAACAGTTCTAAGAAAAGGTCTTCCCAAAGTAATAGGACAAGAAGCATTGCATTCAACATCCAAAACATAGAAATCAACAGGGACATAGGCATTGTTAACCATAATAAGAACATCATTAATACTCCCCATGAGTTCCTTTTTAGCATTATCATCAAGTGGGATATTCAAATAACAATCTTCAAGTGGTGGCAAATCAAGCATATCATAAATCCTTCTAGGCATAATAGAAACACTACTATCAATATCACATAAAGATTTGAAATCAAAATCATTCACTTTCATATTAATGATGGGTTCCCAACCATCTTCTTGTTTTATAGGAATAGAAGCTTTATGTTTCACCTTTTCTTCTTTAATCTTTATGAGAGCATCAGTAATGTGTTTTGTAAAGGCCATGTTCATAGCACTAGCATTAGGACTTTTAGCAAGTTTTATTAGGAACTTAATAACTTCAGAGATTTTGCAACCATCAAGATCAAAATCATAATTATCATCTAAAGTAGTAGAGCTATTACTAGACTTAACACTAGTGGTAGTGATAGTAGAAACACTAATATTTCTAGCAATTTTATCTTCTCCTTCCCACTTAGCATGCAATTCAGCTAATAGTCTAACATTTTCATCAATTCTTACTTGTATGGCATTAGTAGCTGCAAAGGGATTATCATTAGTTTCAGGTTTAGCAGCCATTTTATTCAAAGAAGATTGATCTTCAGCCAAAGATACTATATTTCTTTCAGCATTAGAAAGTTTCAATTGCAAATTAGGAATTTCCCTATTTAAACTCTCAAGTTGATGACTAATGTTCTTCAAAATGGTAGATTGTTCCTCCATAGTTTTAGTAAATAGTTTATTTTGTTCATATTGCATTTGCATGAAGTTTTTAGTGGCTCTTTCAACTTCTAAAATTCTTCCTTCACTAGGTATTCCAGGTTTGCCATTATAACCATAAGTATTATTAGGAGGATATGGCCTATAATTGTTATTACCATCAGCATTGTTGCCAAAATTATTATTTCTTATAAAGTTCACATCAACTTGCTCTTCTTGAGCAACCAAAGAGGCTAAGGGAACATGATTTGGATCAATATGGGCTTTCCCATTAACAAGCATAGACATAATAACATCAATCTTATCACTCAAGGAGGAGGTTTCCTCAACAGAATTTACCTTCTTACCTTGTGGAGCTCTCTCAGTATGCCATTCAGAATAGTTAACCATCATATTATCCAGAAGCTTTGTTGTAGCACCCAAAGTAATGGTCATAAAGGTACCTCCAGTAGCAGAATCCAATAGGTTCCTTGAAGAATAGTTCAATTCTGCATAAAAAGTTTGGATAATCATCCAAGCAATCAGCCCATGAGTGGGGCAATTCTTTACCAAAGATTTCATTCTTTCCCAAGCTTGAGCAACATGTTCATTATCAGATTGTTTAAACTTCATTATTTCACTTCTCATGGATATAATCTTAGCAGGAGGATAATATTTTCCAATGAAAGCATCTTTGCATTTAGTCCAAGAATCAATACTATTCCTAGTTAAGGAATTCAACCATTCTTTAGCTTTTCCTCTCAAAGAGAAAGGAAACAATTTAAGCTTAATAATATCCCCATCTATATCCCTATGCTTTTGCATCTCACAAAGTTCAACAAAGTTATTCAGATGGGCAGCAACATCTTCATTACCAATACCAAAAAATTGTTCTCTCATAACAAGATTGAGTAAAGCAGGTTTTATCTCAAAGAAAGTAGCTTCAGGAATAGGTGGAGCAATAGGTGTGCTCATAAAATCATTGTTGTTGGTGCTAGTGAAGTCACACAACTTAGTGTTTTCAAGAGTAGTCATTTTTTGTGTGTTTTTAATAAAGAAAGCAAACTTGTAAAACTAATTTTTTTTGTGTTTTTTGATAAAGAAACAAGCAAAAAAAGCAAAAAGAAACTAAGCAAAACAAGAATAACAAAGTAAAGAGATTGGTTATGAGGGACTCCCCTTGTGAAGATGTCCTTGACTCCCCGGCAACGGCGCCAGAAAAATACTTTGATGGCGCGTGGTTGACATGGGAGCTTCTTCTTCTTCAGTCCCCGGCAACGGCGCCAGAAAATATACTTGCTGACTCATGTACTAACGAGCTCGTTGGGGAACCCTAAGAGGAAGGTATGATGAGCACAGCAGTAAGTTTTCCCTCAGTTATGAAACCAAGGTTATCAATCCAGTAGGAGCAAGGAAACACCCCAAAGGTGTAGCTAGCTAAACTTTGGCAGGGCGCACTACCGGTGCCAGCAGCAACGTGGATACCTGCACAACACAACCACAGAACTCTGCCCCCAACTTGCAATGAGGTTGTCAATCTCACCGGTTTTGCTGAAAACAAAGGATTAAACGTATCGAGTGGAAGAAAGTAATAGTTTGCAGAAAGTAAACACAAAACAGTAAACAATTGATTGTAGATTGATAGTAAAAGAAAGGACCGGGGTCCATAGTTCACTAGAGGTGGCTATCCATAAGATAGATGACATGTTGGGTGAACAAATTACAGCGGGGCAATTGACAAACATCGAGAAAGCATACTAGCATATACTACTCATCTTGACTCCTTTGAGATTCGATTGGGCATTACAACATTATACATAGACTGTAATCCAACCGCATCTATGACTAATAATCCACCTTCAGGTTATCATCCGAACCCCCTCCAGTATTAAGTTGCAAGCAGCGGATAATTGCATTACGAATTGCGTGTAAAATAAACAATACGATTGTTTTGTGAACAAATGATTGTTGTTTTCTCCCTAGTAGCAACAACACATCTAGTACCTTAGAGATTTCTGTCACTTCCCCAGATTACCAGAGGCATGAACCCACTATCGAGCATTAATACTAACTCTTGGAGTTGCTAGCATCTACTTGGCCGAGATAGCTACTAACAACGGAAAGCATGCAAGATCACAAATAACAAAGACATGATAGAATCAATAATCAATCTGAAATAGCATCTCAATATCCATCGGATCCCAGCAAACACAACATGCAGAATTACAAATAGATGATCTTGATCATGAACGGAGCTCACAAGATCTAAACATGATATCACAAAGGAGGAGAACCAGCCATCTAGCTACTACATGGACCCGTAGTCCAGAGATGAACTACTCACGCATCACACCGGAGGCTTGCATGATGATGAAGAAGGCCTCCAGGGTGAATTCCCCTCTCCGGCAGGGTGCCAGGAAGAGCTTCAGATCCCTCCTGATCTAGGGATGGAGATGACGGCGGCTACAGACTCTTTCGTGGAATTTTGATTGGGTCCTTAGGGTTTCCGTATCAGAGGCAATATATAGGCGGAAGGAGAGGTCGAGGGGGTGCCTGGGGCAGCCAGACCACCCCCTGGCACGGGCTAGGCCTGGCCGCGTGGCCAGGTGGCGTGGCTGGGCCCCAGACCCTCTCCGTCTCGTATTCTAGCTCCAGGTGTCCCTCGGTGAAAAACTGACTTTGGCTTTTGTCCCGTCCAATTCCGAGAATATTTATTTTCTGACTTTCCTGGAACCAAAAATAGCAGAAAACAGGCAGCTGACACTGTGGCACTTGTTAATAGGTTAGTCCAAGAAATCATATGAAAAGTACTCCAAAGTGTGGACAAACACAAGAAAGTAGATAAAACCAAGCATGGAACATCAAAAATTATGGATACGTTTGCAACGTATCAGTAATCCCCCACTGTAGGCTATGGGGATGGTAGGGATTGGATGAGATCGTTCATGTAATGGCATCAGATTGTTAGGGCATGGTGTCTAGTATCTATTATTAGTGCTTTTTGACTTTGTTGCAACTTGTTATGCTTAATGCTTGTCACTAGGGCCCGAGTGCCATGATTTTAGATCTGAACATGTTATTGATTCATTATGATAGTATTGTTTATGGTCTTACCTGCAAGTTGTATACACACGTTGTTGTCCAGAACCAAAGGCCCCGAAGTGACAGAAATCGGGATAACCGGAGAGAATGGCTTTGATGTGAGGATCACATGTGTTCACAGAGTGTTAATGCTTTGCTCTGGTGCTCTATTAAAAGGAGCACCTTAATTGCCAGTAGTTCCCTTGAGGCCCCGCTCAAACGGTGTGGCAGGACAAAAGATGTTGTGCAAGTTCTCATTGCGAGCACGTATAACTATATATGGAACACATGTCTATGATTATTTAGTACTTGGATGCTTTATCTCATTTATCTGCAAATATCCTATGTTTTGATTGCTATATGAATTGTCTTGTCCATGCAACGCCCGTCCATCCATCCCTATGCCTACCGCGCTCTAATCCTACTGTTTAGTGCAATTCTTACTACTGTCTTTACTTTACTACTGCTATTACTTTACTATTCCTACTACAAAACTGTTGCTACTGATAAAATGTTGTGAGCAAGATTGTTTCTAGGTGCAGCTGAATTGACAACTCAATTGTTAAGGCTTATAAATATTCTTTGGCTCCCCTTGTGTCGAATCAATAAATTGGGTTTCACTTCCCTCGAAAATACTGCGATACACCCCCTATACTTGTGGGTCATGAGGCATCAAAATAGATGTCTCAGATTTGTCAAAATTTGGATGAATCTATATGCTAAATAGTGTCTAGATTCATCCAAATTTTGACAAATTTGCGACATCTATTTTAAGACGGAGGGAGTACAATTAATATTTTATATAGTCATATTATAAAATTTATGTATTTTATTAAAAATAACAAATAAACATTGAAGTGTAAAAGGCAGAAAAAAAGTTGGGCCGCATCTCTATGTTTGTTGCTTTGCGGCTAGGAAAGAATAGGAGCCGAGAAAGGAACAAGGGTTTTGTCACTTGGGTCTCCACCTCATTCTGGTCTTGCCTAGGCCTAATGCCATAGATTCGGCCCACGAACCTAATGCCGTAGATTGAGCCCATCACCTCGTTGACCCCATGCGATAAGAATCAGACGACGCGGTCTAATAGCCGTACTCTCTCCATGTTCACGGACACGATGGCCCCATGGAGGTCCACCCCCACCCCCACCGCTTCGTCGTCGTTCCCTTGGCCCTTTGCCTTTCCCCGCCTCCACCTCCCTCGCAACACACCACCACCCGCCGAATATTCCAAGCTTGTGACCTGCGGCGGCGAGGAGGCGGAGTCCAACTCAGAGAAGGGGCAGCCCCATCCCCGAACCCTAATCCTTATCCCATCGATTGGGCCAGAGGTGCGTCCGACCCCTGCATATTAGGCTCTGCTTGCTATTGTGTTGGCATATTAGATCAATTGCTAATTTTATTAGATCAATTGTTAATTTTATTTATGAACGCAAGTGTGTATAACAGAATGATTGTACATTTTTATTTAATAGTAAAAATTGGGACTACCATTTCATGAAAACTTTGCCCTGCATGGTTTGGTTTTTGGATCTACGGATGCGAAAGATTAGAAATTGTTTATCTATTAAATGAAAAAAATCTCGCATGGATTAAAGCTTTCCACTCAATTGGCACAAAAAATATTTAACACATCGCCCTCACTCCTAAAAATGCAACATATTATTAGTCTGTGTTGATTCTCCATCTTACTCTTTCTCATACTCTTTATGTTTACATTTCATTTATTTTTCTCTCTTTTTGTTTATTGTGTCCTACCATTTTTATTTATTTGTTTTGTTTATCTTTTTTTCTATTTTTGACTTTTTTATTTTTATTTGTTTTCATTTATTTAGTTTTTGCTAGGGTTATGTATACTATCTATATTTTATTTTAAAAATGTGCAAATAATATTGTTTTAACCATCGTATACAACGTTTTTGGCAACATTTTTTCAGGAAAAATACTAAAAAATGATGCACATACATAATCATGCCCTTGTGATATGATAATAAAAGGTTGCCCTCTTTTCTTTCCCAACCAATGTTTACCAATTGTATTTATCAAATACATAACACTTTTATTGAGTTACACATGTAGTTTTCTTATATATGGACATAATTTTACGGGTGGTATATATATGTAAAGTAGAGTAAATATCCATACATAACATTTTATCCTCGTACAATTTCTAGAAGTAGCATGAGGATTTTATGCGACAGGTGATTTTCACATAAGATGGAACATATTTCAAGAGATATTTTCTGTGAGACACTTATTTTTGTTATACAAATAGAAGTTGTGTAGACATAGATAGTATTTTTCATAGATGGTGTAATTTATTTCATATCTTTTGGACTGTTCTTATTTTTAAAAATTATATTATGAATTTAATATATTTTCTGTTAAAATCATTAAAAAGAATACAGTTATTTTTAGAAATGTAGAGGAAGAAAAATTTGAGAATAGCAGAAATAATAATGGAGCCTCATCTTTGCATCCATGGTCATTTTTTAGGGTAGCTGACGCCTTTTATTAAACCATCATCGTTGGTACAATAGAGATATCAGGTGGGACTAAAAGCCACAGTTGGCGCCCATGATCTAAAGAAAGAGAAAGTCTAGCCAAGTTGTAAGCATGAGTATTGAAGGATCTATTCTCATGGGCGAATCTGCTATCTTCAAACATCGTCCTCCGCCATCTTATCTCACATAAGGTAGAGTAGTAGCTACCTTTGCTCGAATTTTGTATGGTTATAATAACCTCGAGGCAATCTGACCCAACATAGATTCGTTGGACATGCAGATCCGCTGCTAGAGCTGACATGCAGATCGGCTGCTAGAGCTGGTCGTGTGCAGGCTAGAAAGAAATAGGAGTCGGGAAAGGATTCGGGCGTTGTCACTTGGGTCGCCACCTCATTGTGGTTTGGGATGCATCCTATAGATTGAGCCCATGAACTTGATAACCCATCATCATACCAGATCGCATGATCTATTCCCCACTTGTCGTTGACCACAATCAAGTAAGAATCGGACAACACTTACCGCTGCACTCCTCCACATTCACTGACACATTGTCGCCGATGTGAGTCCATCACTTACGGGTCCCACTAGTCATTGTCATGCAAATACTTTACACATGTGCATTGCAGGGACGACGGGATCCCTCCCCCACCGCCTCGTTGTCGTCCTCCTTTCCGCACCTCTCTCCCAATACACCACCACCTGCCGAATATTCCAAGATTGTAACCAACGGTGGCGAGGAGGCTTATTATACTTGAAATCCCCTAATATATTTATAGTTTATCTCTTTCATTCTTGAATTTACTCATTGTTGCTTATTATTCGTTAGGGTAGCACATGGATTAGCACAATACGCTCGATTGTTTCAAACATAGATGAGAGTCTGAGGGCAATGATTACTTGGTAATGATGCTCACTATTGTCCAAGAAGAAAACATCTAATCTATATCATCTTAGACTTTGCTTTGTATTGTGTCGGCTAATTAGATTTCAATTTTTTATTTTTATTTACAAATATAACAATTAGTTTTTTTAGAGAGAAATATAACAGTTAGTTGAAAGCATGTATAACATAATAATAATTGTAAGATTTAATTTGTATTATCAATACTGCAAGTGTGATGCCAAACACAAATTAAAATTATATTTCTTTATTAGGTAAAGTTGACACTAATATTTGTTCATGAAAACTATAACTTGTATGGTTTTCTAGGATTTGAAGTTCTGGACTACTATAAATTATTACTTTTACTAGAAAATCGTGTATGTATCCGAGCTTCCCTGCTCAAGTGACAAAGAAAGATAATTCGTACATCTCCCTCCCTAGTGCTACAATCCACTTGGGTGGTACCGATTCTTAAGAAATGTGGACCCTTCGACCTCATTTAATGGCTAGGATCAAACATAACTGGAGCTGAAGTCCCACCATGGTACATGTTACGGTTCGAACCCGTCCTTCCCATTTATGAAAGATCTAATTTTTTTTAGGTATCTGTCCGTCTGCTCATATCAGCCCAAAATAAAATTCTCTTTCTAATAATTTATTGTTTCATATAACTATGATTATGTGTTGAGTGCTTAAAATATTAAACTCAGCACCAAAAACCTAAAACTCTGCTTTTCCATTCTTGAAGTATTTTTTTGTTCGGGAGCAATATTATTTGTATTGCTAATCAAATATCCACAAGCAAAAGCCATGGACTCATATGTATTATGTAATCTCCTTGAATGGGGAAATTGCAATCAAATATGCAATCTCCTTGAATGGGGAAATTGCAATAACAAACTAGAAAGACACATATATGGAAATATCAAAGAGAAGAAACAGACTGGGCAGATATTTTGTGTGATATGTGAGAAAGCAAGATCATCTTAGGAAAAATTGAACACGCCAACCAGTCGTGATATCGGATGATTCAATAAGCTATGTGCTAGTCGGCGAGGAGTTGCATTGCTGCATCACACTCTAGTAAGGGTGATTTCAGTGTGAACTAGAATCTTTCTGTTGGAGAGACTTTTGAAAGGATGGATTTTGTGTCTCAATTTAAAGAACATCGAGGTATGATGTGCATATGTTCCGAGTTAGGACTTTTCTTCCGGTTTTTTTGTCCCTTAAATCAGACCGGACAGTCTAAATCCATTGGTAAACTTGTACCACCTAATTTCATTATAGCACTAGGTATATCATCACCCTTCTCTGTACCATGTTCGGCTTTCCCATTAGCAGCACTAGGTCATCATCCATTTCTTATTTCTCATCCTTTTTACGCTTACATTTCATTTTTCATTTTAGTTCTCGTTGACCATTTTTAATTTATTTTTGATTTTCTCATTTTCTATAATTCCTTTGATTCACGTTTGTTTTTATTAAATAATTACGATGTTTACCAATTTCATGTATTTTACCAATAACGGTGCATACATTGCATCTTACAAAATGTCCAAGTAACAGTTTTTGTGAGCCATCCGATATAATTTATCTTACTAGCAACTTTCCATTTCAAAGAGAAAACCAAAAAGACTCTACCGCCTTTCTTCGTAGAACACAAAACACTCTGCATTGAGTTAATTGACAAATATTTTTCTTATATGTATTGAGTTAATCCACAAATAGTTTTCACGGGAGATGGAAGATAATTTAAGAAGTCTTTTTTGGCTCATGAAATATGTTTCCTAATCGCAAAAACTAGAATTTGCGGGAACATCGATAGATATTTTTCATTAATACTTTTGTACAATTAATACTCTTTATAGTTATATACTAGAAATTTATATTTTTTTATTAAAAAATAAAAAGTAATTATTGAAGTATAAAAGGCAGAAGAAAAAAAGTTCGGCCTCATCTCTGAGTTCGTTGCCAAGGCTAGAAAAGAATAGGAGTCAAGAAAGGAACTCGGGTTTTGTCACTTTGTTCTCCACCTCGTTCCAGCCTTACCTAGGCCTAAATGCCGTAGATTGAGCCCACGAACCCAATAAACCCATCATCATACCAGGACGCATGATCTGCTCCCCGCTCCTCGTTGACCCCATCCGATAAGAATCAGACGACACGGTCTAATGGCCCGTACTCTCTCCACGTTCACGGACACGATGGCCCCATGGAGGTCCACCAATTACTGGTCCCGTCAGTCATTGTCACTCGGTATATACATGCAGTAGCTCATCGGCTGGTCGCGTTTATCCCATCGTGCAATAATGTACTCCCTCCGTCGTAAAATAAGTAACTTGAGTTTGTTTAGATTCGTATGTACTTATATACTAAAATGTGTCTAGATATATTCGAATTTAAATAAACCCACGTCACTTATTTTAAGACGGAGGGAGTAATTAAAATGACCTGTTAACTTATGTGTGTGGTGTATATATTAGTTAGAGCAACAGATGGAGTTTGACGTTGTTTTGCCTTCTTCTACTTGCTATTATACACTAGTTGTTGGGTTGTACCCTCCGTTCAAAATATAAGATGTTTTAGCTTTGTGAATGGAGTGTAGCTAGACACTTTTTAATATATAGGTTCACTCCAAACTTTGATGAATCTACATACTAAAAGAGATCTAGATACACTCTACCCACAAAGTTAAAACATCTTATATTTTGAAACAGAGGGAGTAGTTGATATCGCTCTGAAGAAAGAAATCGTCAAACCATAGGTGCCTTCTATGTTTCCTCTCCTCCCGTGAGAAAAAGAGGCGGCGGCTAGGGTAAAAACCCTAGCAACCGCCACGATCTACCTTTTCGCCTCGCGACCGAATCGACGGGTTCCCCGCCTTCCTCCGCTCCTGGCGAGGAGGAGACCTCGGACCCTCGGACTGCGGCGGCGGTGTAAAGGGTCCCTAAAGTTAGAGTTTGGTTATCCGCATCGTCGTTATGGTGGCTATGGCGGTGTTATGCGACAAGAATAAGGTATACCCGCCTCTCTTCCACCTCGGGGCGATGATCCCGCTCTGGCGTTGAGGAGGTGGGGATTCAGTCGCCGCTTCCATGGAGTGGTGGATCTCGCCCGATCTACGTGTGTTGGATCTCGTCATCACGTGTGTTTTAGGTTTGGTGTTACAAGTTTGGATCAATTCAAGGGTTCAATGGCGACAACTTCATCTCTGGGCTGGTCCTTAGGGCACGGCACGAAGACTTCTCGATGTCATCAACAATGGCATGCCGGCTCGTAATGGAATGGAGCGGCTGCGTCGGCTCTGGCGGCAGTAGTATTTGTTAGGTGGTCCAAAGACCTCGATGTAATTTTTATTATGTTTAGGATACTTTGTACTTCTTATAAACTCATGAAATAGATCCGGATCTGTTTCCGCAAAAAAAAAAAAAGTTGATACCGCTCTGTTATGCATCTGTTGTGGATTGCAATCATGGTAATTGGTGGTTTATTATGCATCTCGCAGGGGCAACGGAGTTACTATGTCTAGAGCAGATGAGGCGTTTAGGGCAGAGTCAAGAGTCACAGTGTTCTTTGGTGTTGTCACATCTAAATCGGAGCCGCTAACGTTTGAAGATTCCCTCAGATTTGTCAGGAAAGTGAAGGTAAGTTCATATGCTACAATACCATGATTTTGCGTCCTTGTGATTATGAATAACGTCTATCTGGGATCATTACTTTATCTGTTTCGCTAAGCCACAAACTGGCTGGTGCTATTGACCATTGGGCTTAAATTCTACCTGGCACAAAGAAAATTCTTGTTTTTTATTTTTTATTTACACAACTATCTAAGTTATTATTCGTGCAAGAACTCCACCTTGTGAGGTCTTGAATTCCTTATTGGTACCGCAGTTTGTGTAGCTATTCAGTCACGGACACAATACTTAGAACCAGGCTAACTCAATTGTTTTCAAGAACAAAAGATGAGGGCTGTGTGAAACAGCCGAAGGCACAAAAATCTTTGTCTCTGTGGGGCTGTTTGGTTTGTGCCTGTGCTAGCCCCGCCAAACCTGGGCAAGCCAAATAATTGGCGGACGATTCTGCCGCCACCAGCTTGCCAACAATTTGGCCCAGAATTGAACTAGAGGAATAGTGGTGGGCTGGGCGCACCAAAAAGTTGGTAGCCATCCAAACAAGCAACTAAGCGTGGTCAACGACCAATTTTTTGGACGGGCAGGCCCCGGCTCCAATCCAAACAGGCCATGTATCTTTCCACGAGAGCCACGTGAAGTAGCAGAGAGAGAGAGCTGAGCGACTCAGCTCTATCATTTCAATGGATCAGCTCCAGACCTTTAAGTTGCTGCCGCTTCTCATGGTCTGCTGCATCTCACAGCACATATGCATCTCGCCCCACCCGTATCGCATGGAGCCTGGCATCTCGCCACGCACGCTCAGGTGGAGCTCCACTCACTACTACATGCAAAAATAAATAAATAATGCAGATAATTAAATCAAGATTAGAGCTAACAATAACAACCATTATTAGTGAACTAGTTTCTGGCAAATCTTCTACAAAGCAAGCGTGTTAACAGCGTGGACTACACACACATGAACAATGTGATGTCAGTTTGGTCCTGGGACTTCACATTGTTCATGGTGTGTCCTCTGCTAATTTTCAGCCAAATTAAGTTTGTCCCCTAGACCCGTCCTACTTTTTCATGAATTTCCAGGCTTGTGCTTTTCGCCCTTTCAATTACTTAATGAACAGGTTTCACAAACTAATAATATTTAAGAAGATCAAGCAATACGACAGCTAGCCCACCTTATGGTATTAACTATTAACTAATTAGCTCCCTCCACTGCAACTAAAGCAAGAAGTTTCTTTCCTTGCTTCTGAATTAGCAACCCAGAACTAAAGGGAAGCACTGCTTTCCCTTTCCTACCTGCCCAAGGTAGTAACCTATACTCACCTCGCTAGCAGGTATGAATCAAAGGGCAGCTTCAGTCCGAGGATTGTGTAATTAATTATTTATGATAGGTGTTTGAGCGCCAATCAATTGTAGCGGCTGTTAGTGTTAAGCGCGATGGCACCATGCCATGGTAATGTGTTTTGCTGTTCCGATTCATAGAAGAATAGAGATGACATTCTTGTGTGTGTGGTGGTCTATGCCCAACAGGTTCTTCCATACGGAAGGCGAAGATTATCTCAACATGTATTGGAAGGTATCTTAAGATGAACCAAAGCTAGAGACAAGTCCTCACAAATGTAGGTTTGTCCTATTTGTTGTCATGTCTTTTGTTGTAGCGACTAATTCTTGCATTCCATGTCGACGTAAATACACCCTTATTTTCTAGAGCAGCAAGTTGAGCAATATTATTATGGTTTTTCCACCCGGCAGTTGAACAGTACTTTAATTGTCACTCTACCGTGCTGTAGAGGGAGAACTCAATCATTGAGATTTCTTAAACATTATATTTCGTGAAACAACCATGCATGAGCTATAGTAAAATAACCTAGAGTTGTTGAATGTGAATGTGAATGCGATTGAGCACCATACCCATTTTATTACAACGTTATTACAAGCTGATTCTCTTTCATGTATATATTACAAGGTCCCACCAAGCTTTAATTTCCTCCACTCCTGTCCTCCCCAGATTGCGCCGCCGGCGGCCTCCCCTTCTCCCTCCGCCCCTCCTCGCCACTCCTAGAGGCTGCCGGCAAAGCCCTGGCCACCGATGAAAGGGGGCGGGGCCCTGGTGCTGTTGCTTCAAGCTCCCTGCAGCGAGCTCGACGGAGGCGGTGAGGGCGATGTGCACGGTGGACGGCAGCAACGGGTCGTGGGCGGCGGTGGCGAATCCTTGGCCGGCGCGCCGGGATCTTCCCCCTATCGGCGGCGGCTACTCCGGCTGGGTTGGGCCTCGGCTCGACATGGCCTCGCCTTCTATGTTGGCGCCTCCGATGGATTTCTACGGCTAGAGATCTCATGGTTACAGAACAACCGCCGGGGGAGAAATCCTTTGCCCGGCTTTGTCGTCGCAGATGATACGGCGATGTCTGTGGGCGCTGCTAGCTTTCTTGGAGGGCATCATCACGGTGGAAGTTTGGTCGGGCTCTGAGGGAAACCTCGGGCTAGTCCGGATAGTGGCGGCACATGGCGTCGTCTTCCTCGTTGGAGGCATCGTTTCGGAGCTCATATCATTGGTGGGATCTCGAAAGCGTGGAGGCGTTGGGCCACCGCGTCAGACCCAGGTCTCCCGGTTCGGATGATGATGGCGTGAGGCGTCTCTTCCCTACGAGGACATCGTTTTTGGAGCTGATGCTGGTTGGAGGGGCCCTGGGGCCTGCGTGGAGGTCAGAGCACCAGCCCCGGATGTTTTCCTCCGCCGTGTTGCGTCTAGGTGTGTGAGTGTTGGCTTTGGTCACTAGGGAGGTCGCTAGGGCGATGTAGTCTTCGGCTCGTGTAGGGGGCGTGGCCTTGGGGCCGGCGTGGTGTGTTTTGTGTTTGTATGGTTTTCGACCGATTTTACTTATAAACTGTCCAACTCTTTTTTTTGCGAAATTCCACCGATCTATTAATAATTATCAACTGGACAAACGTGTTATTGAGGAATCTTTATCCCCTAAAAGAGTTTTTACAACAGCAGTACAAAGAGTCCTACAAGTAATAAAAATTACAAATAGGGCAATGGACCACCTAGCGACGACTACAAACACTGGCACGAGCCGAAGGTGCGCCGCCGTCCTCGTCCCTCCATCATCGAAGCTGGGCAAAGCTTGTCGTAGTAGAGCTTGTTGTAATATATAGATGGAAAGTCTTCGTGCTAAGGTCCCAAAGGACCAGCACACCAGAGCAGCAACCATCGGCGAAGATGACCAACGTAGATCGGAAGAAACTGACCCCAAAACACACCAACAAAAAACGACCAGATCCAAAGGGATTCGTCGGACACACGACTCCACACGTCCTCCGTCGATGCTAGACGCACCACCGGAGCAGGGATAGGACGGAGATGACCTTATTCTGACTCCAGGATGTAGCCGCCGCCTCAACATACTGAAAAAGACACTGAAAATTATCTAAATAAAACACTGAGACCTCCCGTCGGCGAGAGGCAGTGGAGTCCAACTCTTTTTTGACTTTATCAATCAAAGGCATTGCCGAGGTTTGAAAAAAAAAATAACTACTAACAACATAATGCCTAGAGCCGTTGAATGTGAATGCGATTGAGCACCATACCCATTTTATTACAACGTCATCAAAACTTGATTCTCTTCCATTAACAATAATGGAGCTTAATTTCCTCCTCCTGCTAAGAAGCAATTATGCGCTAATCTGAAATCGTGGGAGGAGCTGGATATTTTAATAATGAAGACTGGCCAGTCTATGTAAGAAATTACGGGATGTTGTTACTATGTAGACTTCACCAACCTAATCTTCACGATCAAATAGTCATACACGATCGAGACAAACGGCTAATGACTAGGATCGACGCATATGTTCTGCCTTAATATCATTTTCAAACATCCAAGTCATTGTTTATTTACGTGTTCAGACGAAGTTTGGAACAAAATGACAGTCCACACCAGCTAATTTGCCTCTTTGCAACCCATTCATACCTACTCCAGAAAACTAAAAATGGTGTATATATATTCATTTGTTCAAAGTTACATGTGGCGTACATGTGGGTGGATCAACTAGCAAATTGCACTAGTAATTAACAATATTGAGCATGATCAGAAACCTAAGAGCAATCAAGCCCATGTTATGTTATTAATTAATTAGCTCTGTCCAGCGCAGCCGGCTGCTAGTAGTATTGCTACTCCCTTCGATCCATATTAATGTTTTAGTGCTAGATAAATCTGAATCTAGATAAATCTAAGAAGGAAGTATTTTTATATACTTATATACGAGTTGTACACAGAATACAAGATGTAGACATGTTTGAAAAAGAAGCAGCGAAGAATAACCAAAGCCTAACCACCTTGCCTCTCTTCTCATCCCACATCCATTCTACGACCACCGGACAAGAGAGGAGCTGCTGCCTGCTCACGGAGACAAGGCAACGCCGGACAACATATCCTCTCCGCCTCTTTGCCATATGTTTCTCTGGCATCGGTGCAGGCGATTTGGTGTGTTTGAGCTGGACTAATCAAGCAACGAACCCCTCTTTGTCTGATTTGCTCTCCGGAGATGAATTAGCAGGACATCCATCCATCTCAAATCTCAAAGGTTAGTTGAACTTTACTTTGTCTCTCTTTTGACACCCAGCTAATCTTGTTTCTCTTTATAAACTACACTTAGCTCAGCTTCTACCTTGTTCTCAATGTCGCTCCTACTTAAGTTGACCTCTTTTTCTTTCTGCAGCTGTGTATATCTGTCGATGTAGAGTTCGGGGTGATCCTCCATATAAAAAAGCTTAAATTCTCCTTTACCTTTACTATCCCAGGAAATTAAAGCAAGCAAATACAATGGAGATTTATCTTAGATCCTCTCTAGAAATAAATTAATTAGGAGAACATCCGTCCGTCTCAAAGGTTAGTTCAAGTTTAATCTCTCTCTCTCTCTCTCTCTCTCTCTCTCTCTCTCTCTCTCTGGCAATCTCTCTCTTTCTCGTTTACATCAAGCTAATTAAGCAACTTGTTTTTCTTACTTGTCTGTCCTACTAAAATTTCACCTTTAGCTTTGTTATTACAGCGAACAATCGAACAAATACAATTAATGACGATGGTGCTAGATGCATTCGCACGCTACGTGGGGCACTTGCTCGCGCAGGTAGCAGCAGACGAGGTGGGAATGATGCTGGGCGTCTCCGGCGAGATCGACAAGATGGGCGACAAGCTTAGAGATCTCAAGAACTTCCTCGCCGACGCAGATAGGAGGAACATCACCGATGAGAGTGTCCAAGAGTGGGTGGGGCAGCTTAAGCGTGCCATGTATGAAGCTGCTGACATCCTCGACCTCTGCCAGCTCGAGGCCATGGAGCGTGTACCATCCAGTACTGAAAATGCAGGGTGTTTCAATCCCTTGCTCTTCTGCTTGCGGAACCCCTTCCATGCCCGTGAAATCGGCACCCGCATCAAGGCACTCAACAAGAGGCTCGACAACATCAAGCAGCGTAGCGCTGCTTTCAGCTTCCTTAATCTTGGGTCCTATGAGGATCGTCAAAGCAGCAAGGTGCATGTCTCTCATCTTGGTAATTCCAGTCGTGAGACGTCTGCGGATTTCGACCGGTCAGGTGTGGTTGGGGAGAAGATCGAAGAAGGCACGAGAGCGCTGGTGGCAAAGATCTTGCAAACAGGAAAGGAGGTCAACAACATCATGGTGGTTGCCATTGTAGGTGTTGGCGGAATTGGAAAGACCACCCTCGCGCAGAAGGTCTTCAATGACGAGGCTATCCAAGGTGACTTTAGCAAAAAGATATGGTTGAGTGTCAATCGAAACTTTAGTGACGCTGAGCTGCTGAGAAGAGTCATAATCGAAGCCAAAGGAGACCCCGGGCCGGCTGGAAATGCAAAGGCTGCGCTTACCCGAACCCTCAAGGATGCCCTGATTGGCCACAAGACCTTGCTGGTAATGGATGATGTGTGGGACTGTGAAGCATGGGAGGGTGCTCTGAAAATACCCTTAGTCAATGCTGCTGCTTCAGGCAGCCGAGTCCTCATCACCACTAGAGATGAAGGTGTCGCCAAAGGGATGAGAGCCATATTGCCCTACTACCACGTTGACACATTACCACCTGATGATGCTTGGTCATTGCTCAAGAAACAGGTCAGTATGCAACTAGACACTACTGCCTTAATCAAGGGAATATCTATTTCCCTCTTATTAATACTATGTAGATTAAGGATGCTTCCATATTAGTACGAGCAATTAAATACGTCTAATTCAATGGAGTGTATGTAAGAGATTATCGGCAATTTTGTAGACATATGTTAACTTAATATGATCTTTTGGAATTAAGTAAGTAAATAATAATGACATTAAAGTCTGGTGCTAAAAAAGGAAATATACCATGATATCGAATTCGATTTTGAAATTTTAAAAAATCAATTTTCCATAGTACTGATATATGTCAGCATGATACATGTTCATGACATTGGAGATTTTTTTATGATTTTGATTGATCATTAGAAAATTTGGACAGCTAAAAGATGTATTTTTTTACCCTCAACCAATATGGATCTTATATTCGTGTAGTGGGTAAAGTTTTGCTGGCTTCATTCTCTTTTCCCAACCTCAGATGAAGATCTAAATGCTTAGCTACTCCCCATACCATAGTATATAATAGATGTGAAAAGCTAGATCGTTAGGTTGAACCCCTACCAACACAAGCAAAATATACACAAACATCTAACCTACTAAAATTCCTGATATAGTTTTGTTTAATAAACGCATCAAGAATGTAGACTGCTATTGTTTGGCCTAGTATTATGAATTTTCTTGGAATTTCTGAACGAGTTCAAGTTGTCTTACCGTTGGACTTGCAATTAGCGGTGGGTTCAATGTTTGTGTTAAACACGTGCAATCCCAGCTTAATTATTATTATTATTATAGACTAGGAAATAGGCCCGTGCGTTGCAATGGGGTCGAAAAATTTAAGTTTTCTAATAAAAAACATGATCACGGTCTTTTTTGGATGAAAAACATGACCGCAACCAATATTTTGCTTAAAAGTCAATCAACCCATACATATAATCTATCCTTAGTTCGGCCTAATATTTTTCATTTATTTTATCCACTTCACCACAAACTGGATCCAGTGTCAAGCGACATGTATCGTGCTGATACAATTGATACAATGCTTTATTCTGGCACTCAGCTCATTAAATCAAACGGGAAGGAAACATGAGATTAAAGTCAAAACAAATATAGCCAAGCTTTTTCCGGAGACGGCTCAGAGACATCTCTTTCTACCTCTCAAATATCATTGTCTACATTGCTCAAAGATGTTACAAGTTTCCAAAGTCGATAGATGAACAATCCAACTACAAACTTCATGCTTTAAGAAGTCATGCATACGGTTTCGTGCAAACTTTTAGAACCTTCGGTGCATTTTACTCTAATTTTAAATCAAAAACCTCGGTAAGAGATAGCATATCGACTAAATCATGTCATCGAAAACAACAGACCAGGGAATGGAAGAGCTGCAAGATAAAAGAAAATACCTGGGAGCATGTGTACTTCTCAAACAACGTACTTCTCAACCTTACTAACCAAAGTGTGTGCATTATTCAAAATCATAACATCAAATAATATGAACGAACAGGTAGAGAGGATATGGACGAACATGTACAGCTGATTGATCCAGCTCACACGAGCATATGAACAGGTAACAGCTGATTAATCTAAGTATTTACAAGTACAAACAATTAACAGCTGATTGATCCAGCTCTCACGAGCATATGAACGAACAGGTAGAGAGCATTGTCTAGCTCTCAACGAAGTGGGGGGGCCTGTCGTGCTAGTCATGGACCAATCATGCCTCCTAACGAAATAATGCAACAAATCCATGCGACCAATCCAACTTGAAAAATATGACATTGTGATCATCTAATCAAACAACGTAGAAAAACCAAACTGCTAACCGATCTGGATGCCAACGTCTCGATCCGCTACTTGCTCACCTCCGTCGCAGCGGCCGTGGCCCAGAACGGCGCCGGTGCCGGGTTGCCTTGTTACTGTTGCGAAGGGCCGCTTCTCCTCCAACTTACTCCGCACCAAGTTGACCTCGCCGGCCCTCACCGTCTCCCATGGCAGCCTCAGCTCCCACACCTGGGTGCGCCTCCACCGACCACCCCACTCGGTGGCGCAGAGGATGGTGCAGAGGAAGCAGGACGGCCCGGCGGCACCATAGACTCATAGCAGCCATGGCGGCGGAAATGTTAGCATTTAAAAATACCTTTGCTTTATTGGATATAAGCTCATCTGCCTCTTCGTGGGCAGCGCACCCAGGTTGCTGTTGTGCATCTCTAGACAAAAAAGATGAGGCGCTGCTGCTGCCTCCTCGCCTGTACATCTCTAGATAAAAAAATCCCCATTATCTTCTCTATAAGTGAATTGAACTTATCCAATCCATTAATTTGAACAGGCGTGAAGCTGGACGAAGGCGACAGCTCGCCCGGATGTTGAGCTCGCCGGCGCCCCTCTCACTTTCCTTTTGCAGTGACTACGCGCATATCCCCCCCGTTCCCTGTCCTTCTGCACCGTCGATGGCCTAGCACGCCAGAATCGGAGCTCTCGAGACCGCATCCGTATTCGAGCTCCACGGCGTTGACCTAGACCAAAACGCCGATCACCCAAGACGCTAGGACAGGGAGATGGAGGTTTCGATGGACATGGTGTCCGTGCCACGGCGAGCGAATCTATAGAGGTCCAGGCCCCCATCCCTATCGCTTTCCCCATACCCTGTGCAGCCCTCACCGTTCATTGTCTGTAGTAGCGGCGACCTTGCACTCCATCCCCCCATCCTCGCCGCGTGCTCCGTCGGAGCTCGACCACGACATCCACCAGCGGCGCTTGACCCTGCCATCAGAGTCAGAGGGAGCAGAGGATTCAGCGACGCGTATATACCTTTTTTTTCAAACCGTTATTTTACTTAGGGGTGGCATTGGTGGAGAATATTAGATTAGTGGGAGGGCAAAATTGTCCAGAAAATGATGGTTGACAGAAACGTTGCTTCCTTTATTATTATTAGGTATATAGAGGCACCACATGGTAGTCAAAAAAGACTAGACAAAGTGGGTAGGCATATATAGACAATGCCAGGGTCGAGCTTTTTCATCAGTTGATTATGTCAACGTAATACGTGGAGATGTAGGTTTCGGACAAATTCTGTCATCAAACATTGTGCCTTGGTGTCATGTTGTTTTGAACTCTGATTGATCATTCCTTGGTAAATTGCCGCGCCTAGTTTTTCTAGCAGATTGAGAGGTGATTGAGAGATAAGACTATTTCAGGTGACGGTAAATAAGGGTGCTCATAGAATTATTCATGATTTCTGCTAAATTGAAAAGCATCTTTTTTAGAAGCCATTTCATGGATTTGGTATATAGGAGCAAGATAAGAAAATACATTTTTACTATTTTCTTTTGGAAATGTTGTTTTTTATACTTTGAATACTTACATAGTCAAACTTACTGTGATAAATGGACGGCTACATCAAATAGTCCTCATGTGCTTAGAGGTAATTTTGATCACTCTAAAAAGAGCTTGGTATGTATAGTTAATTAACTCTATGTTCCCTTGAACTACATGCCCAGGTACTTTCAAATGAGATTGATGAAGACCACATCGATATGCTAAAGGATATTGGATTCAAAATTGTACAAAAATGTGGTGGTTTATCACTTGCCGTCAAAGTAATGGGAGGACTCCTGCATAAAAGAGGGGAGCTACGTCGTGAATGGCAGCAGGTATTGGATGATGCTAAATGGTCAATAAATGAAATGCCCCAAGAGCTCAACAATGCAGTCTAGTTGAGTTATGAAGATATGCCATGTTACCTGAAGCAGTGCTTTCTATACTATTCTCTTCTACCTAAAAGTAGAGAGTTTACTATGGATCAAGTCGTTGGAATGTGGATTAGTGAAGGATTTGTTCATGGAAACTCTAGTGATTTAGAAGAATTGGGAACAAATTACTACAAGGAGTTGATATCTAGGAACCTTATAGAGCAAGATGAATCTCTTCCTAGTCTATGGGTTTGCCACATGCATGATGTTGTTCGCTCCTTTGCTCAATATACTACTAAAGATGAATCCCTTGTAGCTCACAGCATAGACAATGATATTCTTACTAAACTTAGTTCACAAAAGTTTCTTCGGTTGTCCATAGTAACGGGCCAATCACAATCTGGTGAACTTGACTGGAAATATCTACATGAGCAGCAATCAGTGAGAACATTAATCTCAAATATCCAGATCAAGACAAAGCTTGGTGATTCATTGGTTACTTTTTCTAGCCTCCGTACTCTTCATATGGAATCTGCAGATGTGGCTGTCTTGGTTGAATCACTGCATCAACTCAAGCACCTAAGGTATCTGGCTTTAGTAAATTCAGATATTTCTACACTTCCAGTTAGCATTGGCAAGATGAAACTATTGCAATACCTTGACCTTAGTGGATGTAAAAATTTACTAAATCTTCCTGTTAGCATTGTGAAGCTTGCCCAGCTGCGGCTACTTTTTCTTGACAATGTAAGTATGATACCTAGAGGGTTCTGCAGTCTGACAAATATGAGGAAACTATCTGGATTTCAAACCCACACGGATGATAATTGGTGCAGTTTGGACGAGTTGGGGCCACTTTCCAATCTCAAATTTCTTGAACTTTGTAATTTGGAGAATGTATCTGCTGCCTCGTTTGCTGCTAATGCTAGGCTGGGTGAGAAGAAGCATCTTATCAAACTGTCCATGCAATGCACCAGCAGACTGGGGCATGATGGATTGGTCCAAGAGAATGAAGGGTTCTCTGAGGAAGAGCAACGACGAATTGAGAAGGTGTTTGATGAGCTCTACCCTCCGCACAGTGTTGAAGATATTAATATGCATGGGTATTTTGGCCAGCAACTCCCGAGTTGGATGATGTCCACGTCAACGGTGCCCCTCAACAACTTGAAGTTTCTATATCTTTACGACTGGCCCTCGCACACAACTTCCCACCGGGTTGTGTCGACTCCATGTCTGCACTTCCCTCTTGGTTTGCGGTGCTCCAAGCATTAGGCGTGTTGAACTGGATTCTTGCGGCAAAGACAACTCCATTTCCAATGTTAAAAAAAGTGGAATTAATAGGAATGGTGGAATGGGAGGAGTGGGAGTGGGAGGAGAAAGTGAAAGCCATGCCCCGTTTGGAGGAGCTTATACTCAGAGACTGCAAACTGATGCGTGCTCCTCCTGGACTTGCCTCGAATGCAAGGGCTCTGAAAAAACTTATATTAGAGGAAGTTCAGAACCTTAGCTGCCTTGAGAACTTTCCTTGTATTGTTGATCTTCTAGTCTATGAAAGCCCCAACTTAGAGAGAATCACTGACCTCCCCAGTCTGCAGAAGCTTAGCATCATCAATTGCTCAAAGTTAAAGGTGCTGGATAGTATCCCTGCACTCGACAGGTTGTTCCTGAAGGATTATGCCATGGAACAGCTCCCAGAATACATGCGACATATAAAGTCAAGGCATTTGCAGCTACACTGCAGGGTATGGTTGCTCGCTAAGCTAGTTGTCGGACAATCTGGCACTGAGTGGGACAAATTCAGCCATGTGGAGCATATCAATGCATATGCACCTGATGGAAGCGACCGAGGGAAGTGGTACATGGTGTACACAAAAAGGGACAACCTCAAGTTGGATTCGAATATTAGCAGCTCTACCGTATTCCAAGGTAAAATTAAGAACGTGGGATTTTTTGATTATGCTTTTGTTTAGGCAAGTTTATAAGCTCGTTCTATTCTGGAAGATATCTGAATATCTTCTGTACCTTTGTTGTTTCACATGTTCATGCTCGTTTCATATGACATATAAGAACAGTTGCATATATGGGTCATGCAACCAATTAAGTTTTAGGTACACATCACAAGCCATACTTGTGTATTGTTAAACAAATGGCTTACTATTTTCTGATTGGTTGCACTCGCTTATGTTGCTAGGTATTTCCCTTTTTAATTACTTCTTCTGCAGAGGCCGGGGTATTGAGAATAATCCCTTTTTAATTACCTGTTTTGATCTTTGTAATCCCTCTTATAAGGTATTGAGAATAATCTAATGAAACAGGGTTGTGTACATCTCTTGGATGCAGAGTCCGGGTGATCTTCCCCCATTTCGAAAAAAAATTACTTCTTCTGCTCGGCTACAAATCTTGATAGAGTAATATATTTGCTCTTGCTTGTAAATTAGAAATCATGTATAACCAGTTTTGTAATTTTATTGCCATGCAGAAACCTTATCATCTTCTATGGTGGGCGCACAAGGATTTGAGTCTGTGTACAAAATAAGAAGAAGTACATTTAGTTACATCTGCAGCTTGGTGATGACCCCATTTTTGGAAGATATGATGGTAAGGGATCACACCTTTCTTGATGGGAGGGTGTTGTCTTTACAAGATCGAGTAGCTATCGCTCTAAGAGTGTTAAACTCTGGCGAGCCACCCGAGATCGTAGGATCATCTATTGGTGTGGACGAGTCAACAACATCGCTGCTCACTCAAGTGTTTGTTGAGGCTATGTGTACTGACGAAAGGCTCTACGCATGCTGGCCACGCTCTATTACCAGCAAAATGGAAAAGATCAAGCACAAGTTCAACAAGATCCATGGCCTACCAAACTGCTGTGGTGTTGTTCATATAGCTGACATCAATTTTGGATCACAGAACACTGAGAACGAGGAGAATGGAAGCACGCTGTTGCAAGTCGTCATTGGTCCAGATATGAGATTCACAACACTTTGCTTGGGTCCATCGGGTAGCATGAACCTATCGAGCATTTTGCACTTCTCTTTTCTCTTCAAGGAAAGCGAGAAGGGTACTTGGCTGAATGGCACCAAGCTGAATTTATCAGATGGATCGAATGTTGGCGAATACATCATTGGTGATTCAGGATACCCTCTTCGTCCCTGGCTCCTCACACCTTACCAGTTGGAGGGTGACCTATCAGACTCGGACTACAAAAAGGAGTTTAACAAGAGACACTCTGAAGCTACAGCTGTCGTCGTGCAAAGAGCGCCGGCTGGGTTGAAAGACACGTGGAAGTGCCTACAGGGAGAAGGCTGGCATCCAAGGAATCAACGTGACATGGTATTGACAGTCGGCACGTGTTGCTTGTTGCATAACATTGTGATGGACATGGAGGAGGAGGGTCCAGGAATACCAAGCGATCAGGAGCATAATAAGATGGAGCACGTGCGTCAGATAGCAGACGAGGACGCTGTCAAGGTCAGGGATGCACTGTCCCAGCACCTGATGGAATCTGGAGGTAAATTAACGTGTATCTTAATGTGTTTTGTTCATTTAATTTACATGTTAGCTCCTCCTCTTTTTGATAACACCTGATCCATTCCTTCTTTTTCATCTCTTTTGGTTAGTGCACACAACGGTTGGGAAAGGAGGAAGTAGCAGCTGGTGCAGGAGATGAAAACAAGGACCAAGAAGCAATCCGACGACAAAGAGTGGATCAAGAAAGTCAGAATATGGAGAAGGAAAAGACAATACAGATTGTAGATACTGATGATGATGCTGCTGGCAGCATGGCGTCAGACCCTTCTGATGATTCATGGTGGGACAAAGGCATTGGACATGTAGTTTTTGCACATTAAGAAGAAATGAGGAGAAACGAAAGGAGAGAAGTGGCTGAGAAGATTGACGAGATGAGGAGGAACACTGAATCCCCTGCTTCACTATGAAGGGGACACAGATATTGAAGATTTGTTTCTGACCGAAGAAGATGAAGCACCTGAGTTTGAACCAAGACCTGAACCTGAGAAGAAGAAGAAGAAATTACCTATCATAAGAAGCCCCGCAACAAGGTGTCATTCATCAGTGGAGATAAAATAAGCACCAAACTATATGCCATCACCAAATGAAGAGAAGGTTGCTGGTTTTCTAATAATTCATTGTTTCATATAACTGTGATTGTGTGTAGTGTTAAAATATTAAACTCGGCACCAAAAACCTAAAACTATGCTTTTCCATTTTTGAAGTATTTTTGTTTGGGAGCAATATTTGTATACTAATCAAATGTCAACAAGCAAGAGCCACGGACTTGTATTATGTTTAGGTTTGCCAAATAAATATGTAATCTCCTTAAATGGGGAAATTGCAATTCCAAATTGGAAAGACACGTATATGGAAATACCAAAGAGAATGAACAGACTGGCACAGAAAGCAAGCTCCTCTTAGGCAAATTTGGACACGCCCGCCACGCCGGCCGTGCTATCAGGTGATCCAAGCTCTATCCTAGTTGGCGACCAAGCTATATCCTATTTGGCGAGGAGTTGCGTTGTGATGTGCATCACACTCTAGTAAAGGCGATTTGGGGGTAAACTAAAACCTGTGTGTTAGAGAGAACTTTCAAATGATGAATTTCATGTCACAATTTAAAAAACAAAAAGATTTGGTGTGCATATGTTTCAAGGTAGGACTTTTTTTCCGTTCTTTTTGTCTATTAAATCAAACCTAATAGGCTAAATCTCTTGGTAAACTGGTACCACCTGAAGGGAATATGTCCAAAAGGCAATAATAAAGTGGTTATTATATTATATTCCATGTTTATGGTAAATATTCATTTCTCATGCTAAAATTGTGTTAACAGAAAACGTTAATACATGTGTGTTTAATAAACAAAGAAAAGGTTTCTAGTAATGCCTCTCATTACACTAGCTTGTTGATTAACAAATGATCAAGGTTTCCTAATCGTGACATTGGATGTTGTTAATAACGAGGCCACAACATCGGTAGAATGATGTGATAAAAAATCTCCCAAAGTATAGTAATACGATCATGCCATTATGTTTACATTGATATAGTCATTCAAAGTAACTATAATCCTTAGACCATGAGATCACGTCAATCACTAACTCTGAAAGAGTACTTTAATTCCATCAAACATCATATCGTAACAGGATGATTATAAAGATGTCATTGAGTACTTGAAAAGTCTTAGTTGAAACTCGTGGATCAAGAGTAAGACTTGTCCATCCTGATGACGGAGAGATATACTCAGGACCCTCTCGGTGATATCACATGAACATAGCTTGCAAGAAAGTGATAAGATCACTAAGAATGTTATATCACGGGAACGAGAAAAGAGTACTTGTCGGTAACAAGATCGAACTAGGTATGGATGATACCAAATGATCATATCTCAGACAAGTAAAATATCGCAAGACAAAAAGAAATTGGTTACTGCGAAAAAGGTTCACGCGATCACTAGTTCATCGTTGAATTAGTGGAAGTCATTATGGATCTCCAGGTCCCGCTAATGATTATTGATCGAAGAGAGTCTCGATCATGTCCACATAATTCACGAACCCGTAGGGAGACACACTTAAGGTTAGTCGACGTATTTGAGTGGACAGGAAATACAGGAGAAAAAACTGGACAGCGCAGGAATTGTTTTAATGAATCTGCTGAAATAGTTTTGGTGTATCGGATTATTGCAAGGGATTGAATTATTGATGTGTTCATTAAATGAGTGGTATTAAATCAAGTGACTAAAAGAATGGTGCACATACAACTTTTTTGGCAACAATTCTTTAGGGGAAATACTAAAGAATGGTGCATGCCCTTGTGATATGATAAGAAGAAAAGGAGCTAGACCACCCTCTTTTTTTTCCAACCAATGTTTACCATCTGTATTCATCGAATATATAACACTTTTATTGAGTTATACATATAGTTTTCTCATATATATGGACATAATTTTATGCTTGGCATATATATGTAAAGAAGAGTAAATTTCCATAAATAACCTTTTAGAGTGTGGATTTCCCGCCATGAGGGATTGCTGCACCCATCCAGCTACCACACGATTTTTCTAGAGATGCGAGCATAGACCTCTCTCACGTGACATTTAACAAAGTAATCTAACAGTAATCAACAACTAGAGATGGTGATGACTACCATTGTATGTCAACTACAAGTGTTTGCCTTGCTGGATGTGCCAAGAAAATGGTAAAAGAGCGACAAATTTGATTAGTATACAAATAATCTTGTACGTACCCGAGCTTCGGCGCTCAAATGACAAATAAAGATAATTCATACACCACCCTCCCTCGAGAACATATCTAGTGCTACAATCCACTTGGGTGGTACCGATTCCTAAGAAATCTGAAATGTTCAACCTCATTTAATGGCTAGGATCGAACATAACTAGAGCAGAAGTCCCACCATGGTACATATTGCAGTTCGGAATTTGTCCTTCCCATTTATGACAACATCTATGTTTTGAGCTGTCGGTTCGTCCGCTCATATCACTCCAAAACAAAATTCTCTTTCTAATAATTCATTGTTTCATATAACTGTGGTTTTGTGTTGAATGGTTAAAATATTAAACTCAGTACCAAAAACCTAAAACTCTGATTTTCTATTTTTGAAGTATTCTTGTTTCGGAGCAATATTTGTATACTAATCAAATGTCCACAAGCAAAAGCTATAGACCCATGTTATGTTTAGGTTTGCCAAATAAATATGCAATCTCCCTAAATGGAGAAATCGGAATACTCGGGTGATCCAAACTCTATGCTAGTTGGCGAGGAGTTGCGTTGCTGCATCACACGCTAGTAAGTGCGATTTGGGGGTGAACTAGAACATGTGTATTAGAAAGACCTTTGAAATGATGAATTTTATGTCACAATTTAAAAGACGTTGAGGTTTGGTGTGCATATGTTTTAAGGTATGACTTTTCTTCCTTTCTTTTTGTTTATTAAATCAAACCGGAAAGTCTAAATCTCTTGGTAAACTGGTACCACCTAAGCTCATTTTGACACTAGATATATCATCACCATGTGGTTTTCCCATTAACAGCTCTAGGTCATCCTTCATTTCCTATTTCTCATCCTTTTTATGCCTACATTTCATTTTTCATTTATGTTCTCCTTCACCATTTTTTTTATAGATTTCTGTATTTTTTATTTCATTCGATTTTTGATTTGTTTTTCTTAAATTAATTATGTCGGGTTTACCAATTTCATGTATTTTACCAATAGATGGTGCGTACATTGCATCTTACAAAATTTCCAAGTAATAGTTTTTGTGAGCCATCTTATAAAATTTATCTTAGTAGCAACTTTCCGTTTCAAAGAGAAAACCAAAAAGAGTCTACCACCTTTCTTCGTAGAACACAAAACACTTTGCATTGACTTATATGTATGAACATGATCTTATTTTCCTTTGTATGCATTGAGTGATAAATATTTTTCACGGAAGATGGAAGATATTTTAAGAAGTCTTTTTTGGCTGAGGCAATATTTTTCCTAATAGGAAAAACTAGAAGTTGGGCGATAGATATTTTTAAAAGATGGTGAATCATATGTCACAAAACTATCTTTTATACTCTCTCCGTCTCAAAATAGATGTCTCGGATTTATCAAAATTTGGATGAATCTATATGCTAAATAGTGTCTAGATTCATCCAAATTTTGACAAATTTGCGACATCTATTTTGACGCGGAGAGAGTACAATTAATATGTTATATAGTCATATTATAAAATTTATGTGTTTTATTAAAAATAACAAATAAATATTGAAGTGTAAAAGGCAGAAAAAAAAGTTGGGCCTCATCTCTGCGTTTGTTGCTTTGCTTGCTGGTTAGGAAAGAATAGGAGCCGAGAAAGGAAAGGCTTTTGTCACTTGGGTCTCCACCTCATGAGCTCCAACCTCCAACAATTCCTCAGAGGTTGGAGTCAGAATTTTGGGAGAAACATGGCTTCAACTAAAGCGGATTTGCTGGGGCAAATCTCGAGTCTGGACCTACAGGCAGACTCGGTTGGGCTGGAGGATGAGGATTGGGCCCTCAGATACCACCTTGAAGACCAGTTGCTGCAAGTTTATCGCATTGAGGAGGAATACTGGCGACAAAGGGGTCGTGTAAACTGGGCTTTGAAAGGGGACGCGAACACTGGCTACTTCCATGCTGTCGCCAACGGGAGGCGCAGAAAATGCAACATTTCTAGCCTCCGGACGCCGGAAGGGGTGGTGACTGGAAAAATTCCAATTCAGGAACACATTTACGCCTTCTACCGTGATCTGCTGGGCTCGGAGACCCCGAGGACTTGTGGCCTGTTGCCCTCCATCTGGGATGATGTGAGGTGCAAAGTTTCGGACCAGGAGAACTCAAACTTGATTTTGACGTTCTCGGAGGAGGAGCTTGAGATTATCATCAAGGAGATGAAGACTGATTCTGCGCCCGGCCCGGATGGTTTCCCTCCCCGCTTCTTTAAATCCTTCTGGCCGTTGATTAAACTTGGGGTGCTCCACATCCTTAATGACTTCATCCTAGGGAGGATTGATGTCTCTAGGTTAAACTTTGGGGTCCCCTCTCTGATTCCAAAAACCCCAGGAGCTGAAACTATCTCGCAGTACAGACCAATCGCACTCATTAATGTCATCTTCAAGATCATCTCAAAAGCCTTCGCCACCAAGTTAGATCCGGTTGCCAATCGCATCATCAGCCGGAACCAGACTGCTTTCTTGAAGGGTAGATTGATTGTGGAAGGACCGTTAGCCCTGATGGAGATCATCCACGAAGTTAAGACGAAGAAACAGGGTGGGGTCCTCTTCAAGCTGGACTTTGAGAAGGCTTACGATAGGGTTAATTGGGATTTCCTTATCGAAGTGCTTAGACTCAAGGACTTTGACGCGAGATACATTCATCGGATGGGCAGCTCGTGAAGGGTGGTCAGACTGCGATCTCGATTAATGGAGAGATTGGTCCCTTCTTTAGGAACAAGAGGGGAGTAAGGCAGGGGGACCCTCTCTCCCCTCTCCTCTTCAATCTCATCGGGGAGGCTCTCTCAGCCATTCTGGATCGGGCCAGCGGTGCGGGGCACATTAAGGGTCTGGTCACCCATCTGATTCCAGGGGGAATCTCCCATCTCTAGTACGCCGATGATACACTAATCATGCTGGAGAACAACGACCTACTGATTGCCAACCTAAAATTTCTGCTGCTTTGTTTTGAAGACATGTCAAGATTAAAAATCAACTATCACAAAAGCGAGGTCATTGTGATGGGATATCCAGTGGCCGAGCAGCAGCGAGTCGCGAATGCGCTAAACTGTAAGCTGGGGGGCTTCCCTTTCATCTACCTTGGGCTACCAATTTTGGACAAGAAATTAACGATTGACCAATGGTTGTTCCTGGTGGCCAAGCTAGCCGGAAAAATTGAATCTTGGCTTTGTCGGTTCCTATCTTCAGGGGGAAGACTGATTCTGACGAATGCGTGCCTGGACAATCTCCCTATGTACGCCATGACGCTGTTCCTTCTACAAGATGGGGTGCACGACAAATTCGACTCCCTTAGAGCAAATTTCTTTTGGGAGGGATGAAGGAAATATGCCCTGAGAGGCAATAATAAAGTTGTTATTATGTATTCCTTGTATATGATAGATGTTTATTTTGCATGCTATACTTGTATTGATAGGAAACATCAATACATGTGTGTTTAATAAACAAAAGGGTTCCTAGTTATGCCTCTCTTATAGACTAGCTTGTTGATTAACAAGATGATCAAGGTTTCCTGATCATGGACATTGGATGTTGTTAATAACAAGGTCACAGCATTTGTGAAATGATGTGATGAACATTCATCCGAAGTATAGCATTACGATCAAGTCATTATGTTTATATTGCTATAACATCATACAAAGTAGTCTTAGTCCTTAGACCATGAGATCATGTTAATTGCTAACACCGGAAGGGTATCTTGATAACATCAAACGTCACACCGTAACAGGGTGACCATAAAGGTGGGTTCAGTGCTATGAAGGTGTTATGTTGAGGCTCATGGATCAAGAGTGGAATTTGTCAATTCCGATGACGGATAGATATACTCTGGGCCCTCTCGGTGATATCACATTAAGATAGCTTACAAGCAAGTGATGTGATCACTAGAATGTTATATCACGGGAACGAGAAAAGAGTGCATGTCGATGCGAGATCAAACTAGGTATTTGGATACCGATGATCGAATCTCGGACATGTATTATATCATGAGACAAAGGGATTAAATTGCTGACGTTAAAGGTTTCACGATCACGAAGTCATTGTTGAATATGCGAGTCGATTATGGATCTCGAGTCCGCTTCGATTATTGATGCGAGAGGAGTCTCAATCATGTACGCATTATTCACGAACCGTAGGGTGACACACTTAAGGGTTGCGGACACCATTTAGGAGCACATATGTTCCGGACAAAAGGTTTACAAAGCGCGAAATGTTTTGATAGAAAGCAGAATTGTTTCGATAGAAACCGGAATTGTTTGGGTGAAATTGCGAAAGAGGTTACGCATGTGATATTGAAATGTTGCAAGGGTTTTATGTGAATGTTAGTTAATTAAATTAATTAACAAAATTCTGAATAAAATAAATAAAAGAGTTTTATTAATTGAGAGTTGCATTTAATTTGGTGGAAATTAAATACATGTGAGTGGGATTTTGGGTGGAGGCCATGTTTATGTGAGTGGAGGTTCACCACATGAATGAAGGAGGAGGAGTCCCCTCATGCACCGGCTATGGGAGAGGAGGGTATCCTACCTCCTATAAAGCCCCTCTCCCTCTCACTACACCTCCTCGTGAAGGATCACTCTCCCCTCTAGATATTCCCCGTGGTCTCGGATTAGCGAGATACATGTTCCCGGTGACCTTGCGTGCGGAAGGAGTTCTTTGCTTCCTGATTCGCTGGCGAGGAGGTGGAGGTTGTCCGGTGGCTTGAACGTGTGTGCGAGGACGGATGCGCTGCTGATTTGCGGCGCTCGGACTTCCACACGATCTTGAGATCGGCAAGCGTACGACTACATCAACCACGAGTTCCTACTCGTTAATAAAACTCGTTGTCTTCGAGGGTAAGTTCTCCATGGATGTATGTCCACCCGTTGCTCTGTATCTAGTAGATAGATCTTGGCGTATAGTTCTCATCGTAGGAAAATTTTTGTTTTCTATCTTTGCGGACCCAACAGTGGTATCGAGCGGTTATGCGTAGGTGCTTTGCACGGGTAGTACACATATGTTTATATGTGGGCGATGATGATCATGTTATTGCATCTTCTATTTACTTTGGATATTGGTGGCATAGTGGGATGAAGCGGCCCGGACCAACCTTAGATGTCATCGTGCATGAGACCGGTTCCACGACTGACATGCAACTAGTTTTGCATAAGTGGCTAGCGGGTGTCTGTCTCTGCTACTATAGTCAATATCTGATTTACAACGAGTTGCTAATAACTTGGTTATCCTCGTTGTGGTTCATGTTCATAGGTAAGACCGGTTCTATCTCCGAAAGCCCTAAGCCACGTAAAACTTGCAATTGATAAATTAGAGGCATCTAGTTTAGATCGTTGTTGGGCTAGTGTCTTGATATGGTATTGTTGTAAGTAGATGTATGATAGATACTCTTACAACTCACTTAACGTGTAAGTTCCATAGACCTTGGCCTTACACATAAAGGAATGATAGAGATCATACCACGATGCAAATGATAGAGATCAAATGCATGGACCATATCACCTCACTTCACACATTAGATGTTAGCATATTATATTGCTAGTTTGGCGCTTTTGGTAGCATTATAAGATGATCCCTCATTTAGATATCAAGATAAAATGTGTTCTTCCTTAAGTATGCACCGTTTTGTGGATCGTGTTTTGAGGCATCACGTGATGATCAGGTGTTCTCGACTCTACGCTTTCATACAACGGGTGTAAGATAGTTTTACACACGCGAATACTAAGGTTCTTACTTGACGAGCCTAGCATGTACAGACATGGCCTCGGAACACGGACCGAAAGGTTAAGCATGAGTCATATAGTTGATATGATGCTCATATAGATGCTCGCCTTTGAAGCTACACCGACTCACGTGATGATCGGACTTGGTGTAGTGGATTTGGTTCATGTAATCACCAAAAGGACACGAGGGATGTCGTTTTTGAGTGGGAGTTCATTAGTAATTTGGATTAGTTGAACTCAATCTATCATAAACTTAGTCTAAATATATTTTACAAATTCTGTTGTAGATGGCACCACCTGCTTTTAATTTCAATGTGTTCATGGAGAAAGAGAAACTTGCTGCGAATGGTAGCAACTTCACCAACTGGGCTATGAATTTGAGGATTCTCCTCACTGCTGCACAAAAGCAATATGTGCTAGAGGCGCTAGGCCCCCACCAGCTCCTGATGCCCCTGACAAGGAAAAACGTCTATATAACTCGTCAGAGGACCACAACTTAGTTCATTGCGGCATCTTGTATGGGCTAGAGCCAAAACTTGACGTTTGAAAATGGCAATGCCTTTGATACCATGGGAGAATTGAAAATGATTTTGATACCCATCTTTGTCGTGAGAGTTATAATGCTTGAAAAGTTCTTTAGCTGCATGATGGAAGAGAACAGCTCCGTTAGTGAGCACGTACTCAAAATGTGCAGATGCGCCGATAAGCTTGTGTTCTTGGGAATAACGATTCCCATTGACTTAGGCATACATCGTGTTCTCCAATCTCTGCCACCTAGCTACAAGAGCTTCGTGATGAACTATAATATGCAGGGCATGAAGAAGTCTCTTCTCGAGCTTCATCAATGCTTAAGACCGAAGTGGAGATTAGGAAAGAACATCAAGTGTTGATGATCAATAAGACCACGGTTTCAAGAAGGACAAGAAAGGCAAGCGAAGGGAAAGAAGGGCGGCAAAAGCTGTTGCCGCCTAAAAAACCCGAGTTGGCCCTAAGTCGACAATCTGCTACTATTGCAAGAGGATGGCCATTGGGCAAGCATCGCCCCAAGTATTTGGCGGACAAGAAGGCCGGCAAGGCAAACAAAGGTATATGTGATATACATCTTATTGATATGTACTTGACTAGTACTCGTAGTAGCACCTAGGTATTTGATACGGGATCGGTTGCTAATATATGTAACTCGGTTTAGGGGCTGCGGAACAAGCGACAACTAGCAAGGAATGAGGTCACGATGCGGGTCGGCAATGGATTAAGAGTTGATGTGATCGCCGTCGGAACGCTGCCTCTCCATATACCGTCGGGATTAGTTATAAACCTGAATAATTGTTATTTGGTGCCTGCACTGAGCATGAACATTGTATCCGGGTCGTGTTTGATGCAAAGTGGTTATTCGTTTAAGTCTGGAAACAATGGTTGTTTGATTTATATGAATAATATCTTTTATGGTCATGCACCTATGTTGAATGGTTTATTTCTGTTGGATCTCGATAGTAGTATTACGCATATTCATCATGTTGATGCTAAAAGGATTAAACTTGATAATGATATATCTGCATATATGTGGCACTGCCGTCTAGGTCATATTGGCGTTAAACGTATGAAGAAACTCCATTCTGATGGACTTTTGGAATCACTTGATTTTGAATCATTTGATACATGTGAGCCATGCCTTATGGGCAAGATGACTAGAACGCCGTTTTCCGGTTCAATGGAGCAGGCGACGATTTATTGGAAATCATACATACTGATGTGTGTGGACCAATGAGTGTGTCGGCGCGAGGTGGATATCGTTATTTTGTTACTTTCACGGATGATTTGAGTAGATACGGGTATATCTATTTGATGAAACATAAGTCTAAAACCTTTGAAAGGTTCAAAGAATTTCAGAATGAAGTGAAAATCATCGTAACAGAAAGATCAAATTTCTGCGATCCGACCGTGGAGGAGAGTATCTTAGTTACGAGTTTAGCACATATATGAAAGACTATGGAATAGTTTCACAACTCACGCCTGCCGTAACACCACAACGTAATGGTGTGTCAGAACGTCGTAATCGTACTTTATTGGATATGGTTCGATCTATGATGTCTCTGACTGACTTGCCACTGTCATTTTGGGGTTATGCACTGGAAACCGCTGCATTCACTTTAAATAGGGCACCATCTAAATCCGTTAAAAAGACACCGTATGAATTATGGTTTGGAAACAAACCTAAGCTGTCATTTCTTAAAGTTTGGGGATGTGATGTTTATGTGAAGAAACTTCAACCGGATAAACTCAAACCCAAAGCAGAAAAATGCGTCTTCATAGGATACCCTAAGGAAACGATTGGGTATACCTTCTATCACAAATCCGAGGGCAAGGTCTTTGTTACCAAGAATGGATCCTTTCTTGAGAAGGAGTTTCTCGCGAAAGGTGTGAGTAGTCGGAAGGTAGAACTCGAAGAGGTTATTGAACCTTCTCTTCATGAAATGGCTAGTAGCGCAGCTCTGGAAGTTGTTTCGGAGTTGACTTCACCTAATGAAGAGATGGCTAATGATATTGATCATGAAACTCCGAAACAGGATACTACCAAACCTCGCAGGTCAAGCAGGACACGTGCAACTCCTGAACTATACGGCAATCCTGTTATGAATTTCATGATTGATGAAATAGATGACCCTGCGACGTATGAAGAAGCGATGATGATCCCTGATTCCAACAAATGGCTAGAAGCCATGAAATCCGAGATGGAATCCATGTACGAAAACCAGGTTTGGACCTTGGTGGACTTACCTCACGATCGAAAGGCCGTTGAGAATAAATGGATTTTCAAAAGAAAAACAGATGTTGATGGTAATGTAACCATCTATAAGGCTCGACTTGTCGCAAAGGGGTTTCGACAAATTCAAGGAGTTGACTACGATGAGACATTCTCTCTCGTAGCGATGCTTAAGTCGGTTAGGATTATGTTAGTAATTGCTGCATATTTCGATTATGAAATATAGCAGATGGATGTCAAAACTGCGTTCCTCAATGGTAATATTGAAGAAGAGTTGTATATGATACAACCTAAGGGTTTTGTCGATCCTAAGGATGCTGATAAGGCGTGCAAACTTCAGCGATCCATCTATGGACTGAAGCAAGCATCCCGGAGTTGGAATCTCCGCTTTGATGAGGTGATCAAAGAGTTTGGATTTGTCCAAACTTATGGAGAGGCTTGTATTTACAAGAAAGTGAGTGGGAGCAATGTGGCATTTCTGATATTATATGTGGATGACATATTATTGATTGGAAATGATATAGATCTTTAAGCAGTGTTAAAAGTTATCTAAACAGAAATTTTCGATGAAGGACCTTGGTGAAGCTTCATATATATTAGGCATTAAAATCTATAGAGATAGATCAAGGCGCCTAATTGGGCTATCATGAGTACATACCTGGATAAGATATTAAAGAAGTTTAATATGGACGGAAGTAAGAAGGGTACTTACCTATGTTGCAAGGCAAGACATTGAGTAAGACTCAAAGTCCGCTACTGCGGAAGAAAGAGATAATGGAGAAGATCCCTATGCCTTAGCCATAGGCTCTATAATGTATGCCATGCTATGTACAAGACGGATGTGGCACATGCTATTAGTTTGACTAGTAGGTACCAATCGATCCGAGGTTCGGAAAAGCGGATAGCGGTCAAGAATATCCTTAAGTACTTGAGAATAACTAAGGATATGTTTCTTGTATCTGAGGTGAAGAAGAGCTAGTCGCTAAGTGTTATGTTGATGCTAGCTTTGACGATCCGGATGACTCTAAGTCTCAATCCAGATCGTATTTCTCTTGAGCGGAGCAAGCGGTTAGTTGGAGGAGCTCCAAACAACTTTGTGGTGGCTAGATCAACGGAGGCGGAATATGTTCTTTGCTTGAGAAAGCAGGAAGCGGTTTGGATGAAGGAGTTCATAACGGAACTAGGTGTGGTTCCTAGTGCGTTGGACCCAATGGTGATCTATTGTGACAATAATGGAGCCATAGCCAACGCCAAGGAACCAAGGTCTCACAAGAATTCCAAGCATATTAAGCGCCGGTTTCACTCTATCCGCGAGCATGTCAAGGATGGAGATATAAAGATTTGAAAAGTGCACACGGACCTGAATGTAGCAGATCCGTTGACTAAAGTACTCCCTAGGATAAAACATGATCAACACCAGAACTCCATAGGTGTTAGATTTATCACTATATAAACTAGATTATTGTCTCTAGTGCAAGTGGGAGACTGAAGGAAATATACCCTGAGAGGCAATAATAAAGTTGTTATTATGTATTCCTTGTATATGATAGATGTTTATTTTGCATGCTATAATTGTATTGATAGGAAACATCAATATATGTGTGTTTAATAAACAAAAGGGTTCCTAGTTATGCCTCTCTTATAGACTAGCTTGTTGATTAACAAGATGATCAAGGTTTCCTGATCATGGACATTGGATGTTGTTAATAACAAGGTCACGACATTTGTGAAATGATGTGATGAACATTCATCCGAAGTATAGCATTACGATCAAGTCATTATATTTATATTGCTATAATAGTCTTAGTCCTTAGACCATGAGATCATGTTAATTGCTAACACCGGAAGAGTATCTTGATAACATCAAACGTCACACCGTAACAGGGTGACCATAAAGGTGGGTTCAGTGCTATGAAGGTGTTATGTTGAGGCTCATGGATCAAGAGTGGAATTTGTCAATCCCGATGACGGATAGATATACTCTGGGCCCTCTCGGTGATATCACATTAAGATAGCTTGCAAGCAAGTGATGTGATCACTAGAATGTTATATCACGGGAACGAGAAAAGAGTGCATGTCGATGCGAGATCAAACTAGGTATTTGGATACCGATGATCGAATCTCGGACATGTATTATATCATGAGACAAAGGGATTAAATTGCGACGTTAAAGGTTCTCACGATCACGTAAGTCGCCGTTGAATATGTAGGAGTCGATGGATCTCGAGTCCGCTTTTGATTATTGATCTGAGAGGAGTCTCAATCATGTCTGCATTATTCGCGAACCGTAGGATGACACACTTAAGGGTTTCCGGACACCATTTAGGAGCACATATGTTCCAGACAAAAGGTTTACAAAGCGCAGGAAATGTTTCGATAGAAACAGGAATTGTTTCGATAGAAACCGGAATTGTTTCGGGTGAAATTGCAGAAAGAGGTTCTGCATGTGATATTGAAATGTTGCAAGGGGTTTTATGTGAATGTTTGTTAATTAAAGTAATTAACAAAATTCTGAATAAAATAAATAAAAGAGTTTTATTAATTGAGAGTTGCATTTAATTTGGTGGAAATTAAATACATGTGAGTGGGATTTTGGGTGGAGGCCATGTTTATGTGAGTGGAGGTTCACCACATGAATGAAGGAGGGGAGGAGTCCCCCCCTCATGTGCCGGCTATGGGAGGGGAGGGGTCTCCCTACCTCCTATATAAAGCCCCCCTCTCCCCTCTCACAAACTACACCTCCTCGTGAAGGATCTCTCTCCCCCTCTAGATATTCCCCCATTGTCTCGGATTAGCGAGATACATGTTTCCGGTGGCCTTGCGTCTGGAAGGAGTTGCTGCTTCCGCTGATTCGCTGGAGCGAGGAGGTGGAGGTTGTCCGGTGACTTGAACGTGTGTGCGAGGACGGATGCGCTGCTGATTTGCGGCGCTCGGACTTCCACACGATCTTGAGATCGGCAAGCATACGACTACATCAACCACGAGTTCCTACTCGTTAACAAAACTCGTTGTCTTCGAGGGTAAGTTCTCCATGGATGTATGTCCACCCGTTGCTCTGTATCTAGTAGATAGATCTTGGCGTATAGTTCTTATCGTAGGAAAATTTTTGTTTTCTATGCTGCGGACCCAACAAGGGAGCAGGCCACAAACGCAAGTATCACCTTGTCAACTGGCCGACGGTTTGCAGACCCAAAGAGGTGGGCGGGTTGGGCCTCATTAACACCAAGAAGATGAATATTGCTCTTCTCCTCAAGTGGGTTTGGAGGCTATATCAGGGAGACGATGCCTTCTGGGCCAGGCTTCTGAGAGCTAAATATGTGGACGTTGAAGATCTTTTTCAGGGCACGGGCCGTGGGGGGTCACCTTTCTAGAAAGCTCTTCACAAGGTGAAACACCTTTTCAAGGCTGGGGCCAAACACGTGGTCGGAGACGGGAAACGCACTAGATTTTGGCTTGACTGGTGGCACGGGGAGCGGCCACTCAAGGATAGCTTCCCAGATCTCTTCGCAATCTGTGATGATACGGATGCGCTGGTGGGACAGATTTGCCTAGAAACCCGCATCAACATCCATTTCAGACGTGGGCTTGACCAGGAGGGGTTCAGGTCGTGGCTCCAGTTGGTCGAGGCGCTGGAAGACGCCACGCTGGTGCAGGGTCAAGACAGGGTCTCCTGGCACCCTGGGGCATCCGGTGTGTACTCCGCTAGCTCCATGTACAAGATGCTTTCTCAAGGAACCTCGGTAGCTCACTTCACGGAGATTTGGAAGACCAAGGTGCCTCTGAAAATTAGGATTTTCGCGTGGCAACTGGGGTTAGATCGTCTTCCAACCAATCAGGTGTTAGCTGCAAGAAATGGCCCTTCTAATGGGAGGTGCTCCCTTTGCAATGCGAGTGAGGACGCTGCGCACATCTTCTTCACTTGCTCTTTAGCAAAATTCTCCTAGAGCGTGGTCAGGCAATTGCTAGGGTGCAATTGGAACCCGAGAAACTTTGCGCAGTTCCATTCAATTCTCTTTGGTTTTTGGGGTCAGGCTAAAAGACTCGCGTGGTTCCTGTTTCTAGCACAATCCTGGGCTTTGTGGCTAACTAGAAATAAAATGACAATTGAATCTAAGTTCGTCAACCACTCTGCTGACGTGATATGTAAAACTCTGATTATTCTGCAGCTGTGGACGGTGGGCACCAAGCATCAGGACAAGGATGACCTTAGATGGATGGTGGACGAGCTCAGGAGGCTCTACGCATCGGCGATTCTACCCTCTTAGCGCTCCTGATCGGCATATGTTGGAGAGGACGTATCTTGCTCCTGCTGAGTTTGGTTGTTAGCTGTTGTTTTGCTTCTGTTTGGCTAACCTGTATGTCGCAGCATGTATCCGCTATTGTGTTTGAACCTTTGGAGCTTTATTAATTTAAGGCCGGACATGCTATGCCTGTTATCTTAAAAAAAGATTTCTCTCCGCCTCAAAAAAAAGATGTCTCGGATTTGTTAAAATTTGGATGAATCTATTGCTAAATAGTGTCTACATTCATCCAAATTTTGATAAATATACGACATCTATTTTAAGACGGAGGAAGTACAATTAATATTTTATATATTCATATTATAAAATTTATATATTTTATTAAAAATAACAAATAAATATTGAAGTGTAAAAGGCAGAAAAAAAATTTGGGCCTCATCTCTGCGTTCGTTGCTTTGCTGGCTAGGAAAGAATAGGAGCCGAGAAAGGGACTCGAGTTTCGTCAGCTGGGTCTCCACCTCATGCGGCCTTACCCAGGTCTGCACATGGTCTTCATCACATCGCCGGGCTTCCTCGTCTATTTCCAGCACCGATACCACGCTTCACAAGGTAACCTACAGGGCGATCTCACGCTGTCGCAGGTCCTGCCGACTACCCTATCGCCACTTCAGGCATCCAGCATGACTACCCCAGGTCGCTGGTGTTTTCGTCGCCTTCTACGTCTTCGTCCACTACAACTTTGTCGCCAGCGTCATCGTCTCATCCCCGACTACACCACCTGCTACTCTACTCCGAAAACCGCGGACAGCACCGGCATCGCTCCCTTAGCCGCTCTGCGTGTCGCAACCGTTCTGGAGGCTTCCTCTGCTAGTCTTTCTGACATGGCGACAAGTTCATGATGGTCCCTGCCCCGCACGCCTGGTACTGGCAACACCAGGAGTGCCTTCGTGCCCGACGCGTTCTCGAGTCTAGCAAGCTCGGATCGGCCCCTCGTCTTCATCGGCTTCGACAACGTCTTTTTCGGCATCGACCCCTCTATGACTGCCTCGACCGCGTCACCGACGAGTTCTTCTTTGCATGCTTGGTTCTAAAAAAATCGGAGTGTGCGTTCGTCCCCGACGTGCGCCTAGTTCTGGCAAAACTATGGCCGCACCTTGTTCTCGACGGCTCGGACTGCATCGACTTCGGCATCGACATCCTCAACGACTGCCTCGACGCGTCTCCGTCATCCTCCTCGCGCACTATGCGCATGCGGCTTCACGTGCGGCTACCTCGACACCGGTATCCCCTACCACGACATCGACCACGGCGACCCCTTGCATGGATACCTCGACCATGGCACCGTCCCATGCTCTCGGCTCCCTCGACATCGGCACAAGGGCTACCACCTCGCTTGAGCATCACCAGCTTCCTCTACAGTCCAAGCTACCACGACGTGACACCGTCCATCACGTTTCCGCTATGACTGCGGGGGGATGTCAGCCCACTGGTTCTACTTCGGTTTATCTCCAGTCTGACCGTCCACGACGTTCCAGTTGTTCACGACGCTACCGCTACGACTGCGGGGGATGTTAGAGTATACGTGTACAGTTCGGTTAGTCTAGGATAGAGATAGATCTTGTGTCTTGTCTTGCACTCCAAGATGATCTCATGTACGCTTATATATACTCGCCCATGAGGCTTAATAATACATCCAACATATTTCGTCAATCTCTCTCCCTCTATCCTTCTACAGTACATAATGCAGATCGGATCCTCTCCTTTCCACTTGTGACAAGGTCTATTTTTTGAGGTCTCCGTTTGTCCGCTCACATCACCCCAAAACAAAATTTTCATTCTAATAATCCATTGTTTCATAGAACTATGATTGTTTGTTGAGTGGTTAAAATATTAAACTCGGCACAATAAACCTTAAACTCTACTTCCCCATTCTTGAAGTATTCTTGTTCAGGAGAATTGTTTGTATACTAATCAAATGTCCATAAGAAAAAGGCATTGACTCGTATCCGTTTGCCGGAGGAGCATATCGAAAGTAACTCGGTAAATATGCAATCTCCCTAAATGGGGAAATTGCAATAAAAAATTGGAAAGACACATATATGGAAATACTAAAGAGAAGGAAGAGACTAGACAAATTTTTTGTGTGATGTCAGAGAAAGCAAGATCCCTCTAGGCAAATTTGAACAAGCCATGTTAGCATGCTATCGGGTCATCCAAGCTTTGTGTTAGGCAGCGAGGGATTGCATTGCTGCATCACGCACAAGTAAGGGCGATTTGGGGGTGAACTAGGACCTATGTGCTAGAGAGAGATTTGAAAAGATGGAGTTTGTGTCACAATTTAAAGAACAAAGACGTTTGATCTGCCTATGTTTCAAGGTAAGACCATTTCCATTCTTTTTTGTCTTATCCATTAAATCAAACCGTGAACAGTCTAGTATCTTTTCGGAAACTGATACCACCCAAGTGCATTGTATATCTTAACTAGATATATCCTCGCCCTCACTTCTACCATGTTCGACTTTCCATTAAAAAAATAAAAGAAAAACACTGTAGGTAAGACCGACGTTAGAATTACTGGCAGAGCTATTTGTGGCAAAAAAATACCCGCGTAAAGAAAACTATAGGGAAATACTGATCTAGGTTGGAAAGGTAACGATGGAAAATTACCGACGTACTGATGGGAAAGACCGGAAGAGAAGTATTGTCCAGAAAATACTACCCCGTAAAAATAATTTGGAAATCTATCGTTCAAGTTGTAGGAGTTGGTCTTCACCCGAAAAACAGCAGCACGACATGCCGTGATTCCATTTTTTCAAAAGAAGATATCTATAATACCTAACATGAACCGCTGGATCGAGGATTGACTACCGGGAAATCACCATGCACTGTTCATCGTGTGATGAACAGTGCACACGTGGTGTGGAGCGTTGTGGAGGGCTCAAATCTGTTTGTCTTTAAAGAAGGTAGTAATTATAGGCCATCCTTCATTTCCTATTTCTCATCCTTTTTACACTTACATTTCATTCTTCATTTTAGTTCTCCTTGAACACTTTTTAATTATTTTTGATTTTCTTGTTTTCCTTTAATTGCATGTTTGTTTTTCTTTAATTAATTATTTTGTTTGCTGATTTCGTGTATTTACTAATAGATGGTGTGTATATTGCATCTTACAAAATGTCCAAGTAAAAGTCTTTTATGAGCCATCCTATATAATTTATCTTAGTAGCAACTTGCTGTTTCAATGAGAAAACCAAAAAGAGTTTACCACCTTTCTTTGTGGAACACAAAACACTTTGCATTGAGTTAATCAGCAATTAATTTTCTTATATGTATGAACATGATCTTATGGGTGCTAGAATATATAGAAATAGTTCTTTTTTCCATATGAAGTACTTTTACCTACCAAAGTAATGAATATTTTACTCGACACATATGATTTTTCACGGAAGATGGAAGATTTTTTTTTGTTAGTAGATGGAAGATATTTTAAGAAGTCTTTTTACCATAGGAAATATTTCTTGTAATTACAAAAACTAGAATTTACGGGAACATCGATAGATATTTTTCAAAAATAGTGAACCATATTTCACAAAAGGATCTTTTGTACTCCTTCTGTCCAGAAATAACTAATTTGGACAAATCCAAGTCAGTTATTTCTGGACGGAGAGAGTACGATTAATACTTTTTATAGTTATATACTAGAAAATTATATATTTTTATTAAAAAATAACAAATAATTATTCAAGTATAAAAGGCAGAAAAAAAAGGTTCGGCCTCATCTCTGAGTTCGTTGCTTTCCTTTTTTTTTTTTTGAGAAATAGTTCGTTGCTTTCCTGGCAAGAAAGGAACCTGGGTTTTATCAGTTGGGTATCCACCTCATTCCGGCCTTACCTAGGCCTAATTCCATAGATTGAGCCCACGAACTCGACAACCCATAAACTATACCAGGACGCAATGATCTAATCCCTGCTCGTCGTTGACCCCATCCGATAAAAAAAAAATCAGACGACATGTATCGCCTAATGGCCGTACTCTCTCCACGTTCACGGACACGATGGCCCCATGGAGGTCCACCAATTATTGGTCCCATCAGTCATTGTCCCGCGAACACTTTACTCACGTGCGTTGCGGGGACGACGGGATCCCTCCGCTCCCCCACCCCCACCGCTTCGTCGTCGTCCCCTTGGCCCTTGCCTTTCCCCACCTCCACCTCCCTCCCAACACACCACCACCCGCCGAATATTCCAAGCTTGCGACCTGCGGCGGCGAGGAGGCGGAGTCCAACTCGGAGAAGGGGCAGCCCCGCCCCGAACCCTAATCCTTATCCCATCGATTGGGCCAGAGGTGCGTGCGACCCCTGCTTCTCCCTGCCCCGCCCTGAATACTTAGCATTCCAGCTGTCGGTGTGTTCCGCGCGCGGCGCGGCCCGATTCATTTTCAAGGTGCTCTTCTCGCTGACCCCGCAGTTCGAGTGATCCCGTGCCGCCCCCTTGCTTCCTTCCGGGAATCGGATTCCGGGCGGCGCGCCGAACGACACCCACCTGCATTTCATTTGTTTCCTCTCTGTATTTCCTGCCTAGGCTGTAGTTCAATCCACGTTTATTCAGATTTCAGATGTCCTACTGTGCGTCTGGTGTGATCTCGGGACTGGCTGTAGAACCTGAACCATCTCTCTGCACATCAAAACAGATGTTCGGTTGCGATGGCATTTCGTGCTTCAGTCTGCGTTCTCTCGCTGTTTGCGGGTTCAGCAATGATTGATGCAATTCGTTTTCGCATCCTCCCCTCAGTCCGTGATAGGAATTTACCCCTCTTCTTTGACTTTTTCGAGCTTCCTTGATGATAAACCTGTAGCCTGCTCCTGCTGGACTTTCTTGGCTGCTGGTATAGGTTTCAGACCATAGGTTCTTCCCCAAATTGTCGATAGATGGCAGATTGAAGCTAAACTGCCCACTAGTCCATCCAAGACAGGGTGCCCCTACGTCATTCAAGGAAAGTGTGTGTTGTTGGTGCTTATCTTTTTTGAGTTTGGTGGCAGCTCCGGTTGGCATGCACCGAAATGTTCTGGTTGGCATGTACTGAAATTCTACGCTAGTCCGGTGGGTTTGGATAACCACATCAATATTTCATGTTGTTTTGCCTTCTTCTACTACTTGTTACACTGCAGTTGTTGGGTTGTAGCTGAGACCGCTTGTTATCTAAAAATGCATCTGTTGTGGACTTACTACAATCATGGTAATTGGCGGTTTATCATGCATCTCGCAGGGGCAACGGAGTTACTATGTCTAGAGCAGATGAGGCGTTTAGGGCAGAGTCGAGAGTCACGGTGTTCTTTGGTGTTGTGACATCTAAATCGGAGCCACTGACGTTTGATGATTCCCTCAGATTTGTCAGGAAAGTGAAGGTAAGTTCGTATGCTACAATACCATGATTGTTAGGTCCTTGTGATTATGAATAATGTCTATCTGGGATCATTACTTTATCTGTTTGCTAAGCTACAAATTGGCCGGTGCTATTAACTACTCAACTTAAAATTTCTACCTGACATGAAGAAATTCTTGTTTCTTATTTTTAATTTGCTCAGCTATCTAAGTTATTACTCGTGCAAGAACTCCACCTTGTGAGGTCTTGAATTCCTTATTTGTACCGCACTTTGTATAGCTATTCAGTCACGAACACCATACTTAGAATCAGGGATAACTCTCTTCTTCTCACTCGATTGTTTTCAGTAACTTGTATGGATCTAGAAAATACAAGAAGGCAATGAGAGTGTGAGGGAGTTAGGAATGGCCCATGGGATAGGTCAGCTAAAAGCTTTTGGTACAATCATAAGGAACAATATTACAAACCCATGTGGTGATTCCAGTATGTTTTGAAACAAAATTGTATTATTATCATTGGAGAAGTTATACAGTTATTATGTCTGGGTTTTACTGAATCAGTCCTTCATGTCTGCATAAGAATCTCATACCATATATTGTTAACAGAAAGAATCTGAATAGCACATCGGCCTCCAAGTAGCACTGCCTATAACTCTGTATATCCGCCTCCAAGTAACACTGCCTAGAACTCGGCTATATCATATTTCATCAGGGTTCAGAAATGTAGTTTCCTTACCACTTTAAACATGCCTGCTATACTGCCAGTTGAGCTATCTAATTGGTTATGGTATAAATTGGCATTGTAAAGTCTACTCAGTAATGTCTCATTTACTTATGATCCACTTCATGACTAAGTTTCTTGTTTTATCAGGCTCGTAACCACATGTTATATCTGTCATTGTTCGACATACTCGGCAGACCGGGGTCCCAGCTGGAGGCCTACCGAGCGGTACGAATGCCCATTCTTACCCCTCTCCCAACAGAATTCCTGAAATCGCCAATTGAAACCCTCTCCATCTGTCCGCTCTCCAGCTACAGCTGCTGTTCCGAGACCACCCCGACCTGTGCGAAGAGCTGGAGAAGTTCAGACCTCCGTTGCCCACAAAACAGTCGCCGAACAACATCTGGCCCTGGGTCTTCGTGTGCGCCGTCCCTCTGGTCGCGGTGAGCCTGATCCCGGCCCTGGGGAACCCGGTGCTGTGGTTCGTCCAGCAGACGCTCGGCGAGAAACTGAAGGCGGCGGCTTGACTCGACTCGAGTCGGCACTTGGCATATACATGCAGTAGCTCCTCGGCTGGTCGCGTTTGTCCCATCGTGCAATAATGTAATTAAATGACATGTCGACTTATGTGTGGTGTATATATTAGTTAGAGCAACATCCTGGAGGAACAGAAATCGGTGTCATTTGCCGTCAGGTAGGCATCTGAAAGAAATTTTAGTCATGAGCTTGCAGAGCTCCGCAACAAACAACTTTGCACCGGAACAGGCTCTCGGAGCGGTGAATCGAGCTTCACTAGCATCTCATTCGCATGCTGGGAGAACACCGCATAGGGGTGTTTGAACTTCTCTCCTGTAGCTGTAACTGTAAGCCTGTTGCTATGGATGGATAGGCAGTGAATTGGTTGAGATGTAAATGAGTTTGGGGGCGAATTGAAAGTTTGAAACTGTAAGTTGTAACCATGTTATGGGTTAGGCTGTGAGTAGCATAAATGCATTAATCGTCGGTGAAACTTCTGCTGGAGTGATGGAACTTCCATAGCGTCTCGTTTACTTGCTGGGACAATACTGCATTTTATAGTTGAACTATCTGTTAGCCTGTTGGCATGTTAGTCTGTTACCATGGACAGGCTGTGATGTTGCTTCAGGCAGCCGCGGCATGTCATTGAGTCCGTTGAATCTTAAATTTTCAGATGCAGATTTGATCTGTAAGCTGTACCCATAAGATCGGCTAGGATGTACTGTATGTCATAAATTGTCTGAAATTTCTGCAGACACATGTCCAGAAGAGCAAAGGGAAGGAAGACGAAACTCTGATGCACTGTTCGCCGTGGCACGAAACGCGTCAAAGTCAAAGAAGAAGCGCACGCCGATGCCGTGGCATGGAACTTGGTCCACGTACTTGTTTGACCTAACCTCAGAACTGTACACTACACGCCGCTGCTGCTGCATGATTCAATTCAAGTGCATTCCAAAAGAACAAAAAAATGATGTTCTTGCGGGATTCACAAGTGGACCCATAGAAAAAAAAACTACCTATTGCTCGATTTTTAAAATTTGCACGTGAGTTGTAATACACACTTCGTCCCAAAAAAAGATGCCGTAGATTTGTCTAAATTTGATATATCTAGACATATTTGCGACAAATTTAGAAAATTTTGCGACATCATTTTCGGAGGTAGTACTATTAGTCTAGGATTCAGGGGCAAAACCCCTAAAAAAATGTTACACCTTTGTTATAAAGTTATAAAATTTGAACGGACTGGCATACTTGCTTTTTTTTCCCTTGGATTTGCTAGTTGAAATTGAGAACTTATTATCTTTGTTATAAAGTTATCTCTCACTGTTGATTTATCTGGCGATTCGTGTAATGTGTAAGTCATTACAATCCCAATTGATACGATCAAGAAAAAATCCGGAACTGAACCAAACCAAATCTGTGTTTTGTTCTCAACTAAACCAAATCTAGCTAACTCATGACTAGCTATGTTGCTTAATCTAAGGATCTTGGTTATACAGATTATACGATCAGATGATAGTAATAACCTAAAATCACCAACCAGATGTCCCATACTGGAACAATCAGTAGCCTTGCTCGTTGCCATCTTCACCAGCGTCGCACAGTCTGTCTCCACGGTGATGTTGCCATGGCTTAAGTCCAGAGAAAACCGAATCCCCTCTAAACATGTGTATAATTCTGCTTCAAGGGCCGATGAACACAGCTAGAGCGATCTGCAGGCGGAGAATTTAATAAGTTCTAACTAGGTTGCAACTGAGATTATTACAAATCTTATACTCCCTCCGTTCCTTAATATAAGGTGTATAGTTTTTTTTGTGAAAAAAGCCATAATATAAGGTGTATAGATATTTTTGGGATTTGTTCCTCTTATTTAGGAGGCAATTAGTCCGATCAGGAAAGAGAGGATACCCAGATTTCGTATGTTCCCTATGTATCACGTCAATCACCTAGGGTATTCGCGTCTGAAAGCAATAAAATTTGCCCTCCCAACTTGTGCAGTAATATTTGTGCAAGAAAACTATACACCTTATATTAAGAAACAGAGGAAGTAACTTATAATTAGATTATAACTGAGAATTAGCATAAATAGTGGGATGACGTTAGCTAACTAAACCATAAAAATTTCTCAGACGCCTGAGATCTATGCGCTTTCTTAATAATTTGACACACGCGTCTAGGCAAATAGAGCATGCAGTTCTTAACCAAGGTTGATCTTAACCAGGAGTACTAATTGTTTGTTTGCTAACTCGTCGCACTTTATTTTGGCAGCAAATAACTCATCACATTCGACTAGTGCCCTGAAGAAGCCAAAGCCTTTCCCAGCTACGAGGCTCCATGCCAAAAATCATAACGACGGGTATTTAAACTCTTATAGCCAGCTGACTCATTCTTATTGTACATGCTTTATGGATGCAGAAGAAGGACGATGGCGATTTCACAGACCCTAGACAAACTCTAAACTACTCTCTACGACGCATAACAAGTGGCGCTGATTTAGTGTAAAGTTGGACTAAATGAACGAAAAGCTTATTATAGATCGGAGATTGTGGGATTTGAGCAATTTCATTTATCCCGTTTATCTGACTTATTTTAGAGTTGTTAGGGGTCTAAGGGTGCGTTGTCCCACTTAGTTCTGGATCCCTACCACTATTCATCTGGGATATACATAAAATACTGTTTCCATTTTGTGAAGACAGGACGTATACCAGCATTCGGCTGGGAGTCGTACGAGTAGGAGCAGAGCCAGATGTGGTGCAGGCAGGCAGGCAGAGCAACAGGGAGCCGCTCATGTACGCATGGACGTCCCAGATCTGTCCACGTACTTGTCATCGACCCGGAGGCCGGGAAAGCGGTTCGTTTGTTGGGTCTCGGGGCAGCCGTTCTCCAACCGCACGTTCTCCAGCCGTTCTCCAACATTGGAAATGCCATATGATTTTCCACCATATGGAAACAATTTGCTTCGAACAGAACTGTTTTGGTGTTTTGGCCTTTCCTTCTTAATTAATTGAGGCTGCAGCATTACGTATCTGGTTAAAGGAGAACCTCAGCTATTTCCAAATTACTAATTTTAGCTTTGTGAAATGAATATATTTAGACATGTTTTAACGTATAGGTTTACTCCGAACCTCAACAAATCTATACATTAAAAGATGTTTAGATATATTCGATTCAGAAAGCTAAACATCTTATATTTCTGAGCGGAGGGAGACATTTTAACTTTATGAAATGAATATAATTAGACATCTTTTACTGTATAAATTCACCTTGTGGAGCATCTTGCGGTAGCCGTGCTCCAAGCGTTGGCCATACTACATACACTATGGGCGTGTTTGGTGGGTCGTATGGCCGTTCCCGTACCGGGCAGGAAGAAATAAGCCCGTTTGAAGACTCACACGTCGGGCCGAGCTCGCATCGCACGCGTCTTAAAGCACTCCAAATTATGGCCCGCTGGGACCGCCAAAATCGGGCGTTTTGGGGAGGGGGGGGGGGGGACAAGCCCTAGGGAGCCAAAAGAGCGCACGCGGCGGCACACGGGGAGAAGGGCGGGAGACGGCGCGACACATCGAGAACGCGCACCATAAATCCCCTCACCGCTCTCTCCCCCCCAATTCACAACCGCCCCTTCCTCCCTTCTCGTCGTCGGCGGTTCCTCTCCCGCCGAAAGATCCAAGACCACCGCGAAGGTAGTCGACGGAGGTAGATCGAGGCGATTACTGTGCTTATCATGGCCGGAGCAGATCTGCTCCTGCGACTGCGGCTGCTTTTTCTTCTTCATCGGCAAACCCGAAGCACGAATCCTTTAGCTATGGCGGTAAGGCCTCGAACCACGACCTTTATAAGGTTTTAGCAGCTCAGATCTATCTGTTACCGACTCAGTCTCCGAGTATGAGTGATATGCACGGTAGATTTGTACCTATTTGTGCTAGTTTTGATCACCTTGAAGTGTTAGGGTAGATTCTTTCCTTGTTGTGCCTAGATTCTGCTTGTTACTGGCTAGATTCCGACAGATGTTGTGATTAGGGTTCATCTAATTGGGAAAATTGGGGAAACTTAATGGCAAGATTTCATTGTTCATCTTCTTGTTCTAGGCCGATGATTAAAACTATCACCAAATCACACCGGGGAGTGAATCTGTACTACTTGCAATCGTTCATAACAAACTATGATGTGCATTGTACTAGGTAGTACAGAGTCTTCTCCCTGGTGTATGTGTGCACATCTTATATGAGACATTGATTACTTTCCATATCACTTTTCATGTTCTTCTCGTTTGGACGATGATTAATTTGCATTTTGTGGCCAAGATCCCAATAGGTTGCTTCATAACATGTCTGTTATGATTGATCTTGGACACATAATGCCTAATATGAGACACAAAAAATAGTTCTCCATTCATGCGACTGTCAACGATTAAATACGCACCGCAAGGAAATGGAAGTGATGATCCTTCCGAACCTGGTTCTGTCATCTTATCAAGGTGATGGAACTTGGTTCGGTATGATCATCACTTCATATTGTCAATGCTCTGTACTATGAGGCAATTGTTGTTTATTCTGTGAACGCATCTTGTGATGACACCTAGTACAATGCGTTCATAGAGCTGGTGCTATAGGAACCGGATGGCATGCACAAAGAAGTAGGATGTGCACGTCCTCTGTTCCCTGTAGCACCAGTTCTACCTTGTTTGTGCTAGTTATTCTGAAGCAGTTCATCAATTTTTGGTCGGCTGCTTCTTCCTTTGGCCGATGATTAGTAAGTAGCACAATGACAGGCAAGGGGATCCTCTTCATGAACAAATTTGTGTGGTAACCAAATTCATTGTTCATTCATGTTGCTCATGAGGAGTATCCCTTTGCCTCTGTGCCATAGCATATGAGGCCATGTGTTATGTTCATTGTTCATGTCTGATCACATGTGTTATGTTCATTGTTTATGTCTGATCACATGTGCTGATTCCTGGTGTAGTGCTCGAAGACGTTGATCGGAGGTGTTCTCCCTAGCAATACGGGAGCATGCTCCAGAGATGTTGCTGAGGGTAGTGCCTCCAAGAGGGGAAACGATGGTGGTGAGGGTAGCGGTAGCAAGAGGCCGAGGGGCAGGCCTCTCAAGATAGGGTACTTCCATGACCAGGTATGTCCAGCCCATTTTTCCAAGGTGATCTTGGCATCTGGGTTAGACCTGCTACCAATCCCAGATGGCTTCAGGCCTTTCCTCGGCAATGTGTTGAGGATGATCATGCTGAAGACGAACACCGTATGCAGCTAGATGGTGAAGCTTCGGGATGTCAGCGGCAGGATCTTCCTTGACCAAGGGTGGCCAGGCTTCGCCATTGCACACCAGGTGATCGGGTACTTCTTGACCTTCAAGATGCTGAAGGGTGACCTGTTCAAGGTCACCATCTTTGACTACACCATGACTGAAGTCGTGAACAAGTGCCCGGAGCATGATCCAACCCTTGCTATGATCGACCTCTGATCTTTGTTGCGTACTTTGTTGTCCGGCCTCGATTGGTGTGAACTTATGTCATGCTACTGATACAATGTTTATGTACTTTGTGTTGTGAACTTATGGTGTGTGCTTGCTATGGTTAAAAGGTAGTGATGTGTGGTAAGATCACCATCTGGGGAAGAGGTTACCAGAGCACATGAGATAGCTGAAACAAAACATGCGCATTTCTTTCTCATAGGCCTAATACAGCCCACCAAACAACAAGGCCTCAATTCTGCCCCAAGTCCTAAATAGTGTTAATACGGGGAACCAAATAAGGGGGAATTTGGCCCAGCCGCGGATCCGTGCGTGCAGTCCCTGCGCGTGTAACTTGCATGCAGGGAAAATACTCGCACCGGAAACAAACACGCCCTATATACTCTCTGATATACGTACATTACAGTTTTCTTTCGTACTTAGATCACGTGGTGTACATGTAAACTGTTGTGGCCAATTGTCCCGGACAACGAGTAGAAACAAAAAGTGGTGCCGGTGCACTCGTGGAATTAGAACCTAAATACTCCCTCCGTCTCAAAATAGATGTCTCATATTCGTCAAAATTTGGATAAATTTAGACACTATTTAGCATATAGGTTCATCCAAATTTTGATAAATCTAAGACATCTATTTTGAGACGGAGCGAGTATATCTACAAAGAAACAATAGAAGAACAATTACGTGTACCTAGGGACCGACTACTCCCCAACCCCGTGTCGCCTCCCCCGCGTGAGGCGACCGGGGGTTCCCTCCTCGCACCGCCCCAGCTTCTCCGCCCCTCTCCCCAACCCCCTCCCCCCGCCACCGTCGGCTGACGCCACTGGGCCTCGCCCGTGTGGCTCCACGGTGCTGGCGGCGGCGGGCTCGCTATTCCCGCATGCTGGGAGCCTCGACATGGGCGGGTGCTTACGGCAGCGGTGCAGCTCGGCTCGGAGTGGTCTGGCGGTTGCGTGGCTTGCGTCGGGTGGCCTCACAGTGAAGGTGCTGCCCCTTGGCAGCTGCGTGTAGTGTTGGTGCGTGGTCGGCATCTAGAGCCCGCTTGGCCTAGATCTAGGCCTGTTTGGGCCCCATCTAGGTCGGGTTAGGATAGCTTGGGTGTTGTGCATCCTAGAGATGGTCCTTGGGAGTGTGGCGGGACATGGTTGGTGGAGGTGCTACAGCGTGCCTACTGCAGCATGGCGGCGGGGGCTTTGTGGGCCCAATCTGGGCCCAGCTGGGCCCACCAGGCCTGGTATGCCCTTGCTACTACGTCTGGTCGGTTACCGTGAAAACAGTGGAGGCTGGTCCCTCCCGCATGACGGCGGTGCTGCCGCCCCCATGTCCCGACCCGCTACCCGTTCTCCGTCTCTTAGGCCTCGTGACGGAGTTCTCCGCCCCCATGTGACGATGATGGTGGCGTCAAGATCGTGGTGGCACGATTTGGTGGGCGGAGTGGATGGGTGGAAGCCTACGGAGCGTTTGGGATAGAGGAGTCTTGGGGATCGGGAGAAATCCCTGTCGCTCTACCAACACCGACGGGGTGACGCCTACGGGTATCGCCTTTCCCTCTTGAGGGCGTTGGGTGTACCCATTTCCCTCTAACCTCTGTGTATGGGGAAACCCAAGGACAAGTCCGAGCAGCAGTGTCGTCATCGTCGCAGTCCTTCTTGAAGGTGTTGCTTGATACGCGACGTTTCGAAGGTTTAGGAGTGTGGTAGGACTGAGTCGGAGGGTGCAACGGTGGCGAGCCATCATCGTTTAGTCGATCTGCCGTTGTTGGCATTGTTTTCTCTTTGTTTCTTTCTTTTTCTGTTTGGGCTAGTGTGCGTTGATGCCCCAGCAGCTGTATCGTTGTATCCGGTGTTGGCTATATTAATATAGCGGGGCGAAAGCTTGATTCGAGGAGTATATCTACAAATGGCTGCCTTAGCTTGAGCATAGTATAGGAACGTGAAGCCATCCATCTACATATGGATGCTTGGAGGTCTGCCAACGTACTCCCTCTGTCTCATAATAGATGTCGGAGATTTATCAAAATTTAGATGAATCTAGACACTATTTAGTATATAGATACAACCAAATTTAGAAAAAGTCCCGACATCTATTTTGAGACTGAGGGAGTACTTGGCACCAACGGATGGGGTGTAGAGAGAAGAGGGAGGAGTGGGGAATGAGCCTTTCTGGACGCAACCAGTGGATGGATTTTGATCGACATAGTAAACCAACATATAAATAACTTGCTTTCTCCTTAATCAAATGGAAGAGCGCATACCTTAAGCCTTCAAAACAACATGTAATATTTTTTTTTGAAAAGGCCATCTATTACGACCAACAAGCCGCCTCATTAAAAACCTTCTAGTCCCTTATGGTACCCTAGAAGGAAAAGAGTGCGTCTGAAACTTGCTGGCCTGAAAACAAGTCAATTACAATCATGGGTGATGAGCTCCGACACGCAGGAGGGAGCAGCATCACGAAGGCACCCATTAAGCCCTGACTTGCCTAATTGTACAAGCACGTGCGCTGCACTATTAGTAGTTCGGTCCACCTTACACATAGTAATATTTCCAAAGATCCTAAGTAGGTCTCGAGCTTCGTTGTAGATGGCCCAACCACCAGATAGTTCCTTGTCCGCACTTGCTATGCCTTGAAATACTCTTAGACAGTCTATTTCCACCGTCGCCTTGCCAACCCCCAAAGATATGAGGTGTTTAATACCATTAACACATGCTTGTAACTCAGCTTCTTCCGTACTCGCACACGGGTGGACATGCTTCCACTAGGAGAGGGTGACCTGACCCAGGTGGTCACAGATGATGATCCCCAGCCCCACCATCTTCGATGCTTCATCCCAGCCCGCATCCACATTAGCCTTTAGTTCACCTTCCAGCGGGGGAGCCCATCTGGGAGTATTTAGTGGATCGTCCAGAATGCTTTGGTCATTAACCTGCAGGCCACGAGCACTAGAAAAAGATCGGTGATAGTTAGCAATAAACGAAGCAGATGCCGAGATCAACGCCTTCCCGTCGCCATGGACCACATTGTTCCTATGGTGCCACACACTCCACAACAGAAAGATGGTTTTCGAGCGGGTATCCTTTGGTATGCTGCTGAGGAGGTGCAAGATCCATTCCTTCCCCCTTGTTGAAAGATCTCTTCAGGTGGAAGCTGCCAATGTTTCTGAGTTTCATCCCGGAGGGCGCGGGCCAGATTACAGCGAACAAGGGCATGATGACTATCTTCAACCTCCTGGCACACACGGAGCATATAGGTTCAATCGTTTTAATACATTTCTTGAGCTCAGAGAGCACATCCAGACTGTCCGTCGCCGCTCTCCAGGCAAAAATTCTAAGCTTTTGTGGTACCGCAGCCTCCCATACAACCTTCCAGATAGAACGATCGCCGGACAGTTCCGAACTAGACTGCCCCTATGAATTGCGCTGGATGATGGGATTAATACCCAAGCGGTAAGCGGACCTGACTGAAAAGACGCCATTTTTCTGTAGTTCCAGGCGACAAAATCCTCCGTAGCTCTAGGCGGTAATTTAATAGAGAGGATTACTGCGGCATCCGCATCTGAGCAACACGCCTGAACTGCCACTTCATTCCAAGCACGAGTCGTAGGATCTATAAGCTCCGAAACCCATCTCATCCGGGAATTGTTTTTCCTTCCTTCCACTTTCATAGCACCAGCCCGCGGCAACCAATTGTCTCTGAAGATCCTCACTTTAGAGCCAGAACCAATTCACCAAATGATTCCTTGCTTCAGCAAGTCTAGGCCGTACACAATTCCTTGCCAAGTTTGAGATTGGTTCTTTATAAAAGTCGTGTCCAACAGGTCACCGGAAGGGTAGTATCTAGCCTTTAGTCATCTTGCACATAAACCGTCGGGATATTGTATGAGGCGACAAGCTTGTCTTGCCAGAAGTGCTTGATTGAAGACGCGCAAGTCTCTAAATCGAACACCACCCTGTGATTTGGGGCACGTAATTTTATCCCAAGCCCTCCAAATGCATCTTGCGTCTGTTCTCTTCATCCCCAACCAAAAATCCCGAATAATATGGGTAAGCTCCTCCACTAGGCAGAATGAGAACTTAAAAATCCCCATCGCATACGTACATATAGCTTGTAGGATAGACTTGATCAAGATCTCTTTAGCACCCGACGACATATACTTCTCAGCCTAGTCGCTAGCATGTTTTGTAAATTTTCCTTTTGTTGGTTTGAACTTGCCTTTTGTCATTCTTCCTTTAGAAACATAAAGACCCAGATATTTCTCCTCGAAGCAGACTGTCTCATATTTCAAGATTTCCTTAAACTCCGCATGCACCGCAGAGGAACATTGAATCCCATATAGTATGGAGCACTTACCCAAACTGACCAGTTGGCCGGTGCTCTTTTCATAGCTGTCCAAGATAGATTTGACTATACGTCCTTGCTCGACAGTTCCCTCAAAGAACAGTAGACAGTCGTCCGCAAACAAAAGGTGTGTGATACCAAGTGCCCTTCGGCAAATATGAAGTTCATGAAGGGCATTGTTCTCGATTTCTCTCCTGATAAGGCACGAAAGAGCATCAGCAACAAACAGAAATAAGTACGGGGAAAGGGGATCACCTTGGCGAATACCGCAGGACGGAGTGAAAGGGTCCAACATATGTCCGTTAAAGCGAATCGAGAAGCGCACAGTGGTCACACACGCCATTACCCACTGTATCCACTGACTGTGAAAGCCCAACTTCGCTAAAACCCCTTCGAGAAACCTCCAATCCACCCGATCATAAGCCTTAGCCATGTCCACCTTGTACGCACAAAAATTCCTACAAGTAGCTGAACTACTCTGAATAGCGTGAATGCATTCAAAAGCCATAAGAGCATTATCTGTAATGAGACGTCCAGAAATAAACGCGCCTGGGTCGAAGAAATGATGTCCTGAAGCAGTGGTCGTAGGCGATTCACCAGACACTTGGATATCACCTTGAATATAACATTGCACAGGTTTATTGGCCTAAAGTCCTTCAGCTGCTCCGGGTCGTTCTTTTTGGGAATCAACACAAGAGCAGTGTCGTTCACTTCGGCGGGCATTATACTGTCCGAAAAAAAACCTCTGGACTGCACTGACCACATCGTCCCGGAGTAAACCCCAGTTCCGCTGGAGGAAACGCCCCGGAAAGCCATCTGGTCTAGGGGCCTTTAGCGGACCTATTTGAAAGAGAGCGTCGCTAATTTCCTTCTCAGTAAACGGGGCACATAAATCTGAATTCATGTCTTCGGTAACACGCCGATCAAGCAGATCCGTAATAGTGGGCGTATTAACACTGTCCTCACGCTTGTAGAGGTCTTGGAAAAATTCTGTAGCCAGGTTCTCCATCTCTGCCGGGTCCGAAGTCCACGAACCGTCACTTCTTTTCAGCTTATGGATATTGTTTTTCCTCTTTCTCCAGGACGCTCTGCGGGTGAAAATATTTAGTGTTTCTGTCTCCCTTTTGAAGCCAAGCAACTCGTGAACGCTGCATCCAGAAGATTTCTTCACGATACAACAGCTCATCCAATTCTTTCTCAAGCCCAATTTTGATTTCCAAGCTCTCCTCGTCCGCAAGCTGCCTAAGCTCCTCCAACCGAGTCCTCTTCTTGTCAATTTCCCTAGGAATAGATTTAAAGTGAGTTTTTTTCCAGTCGTATAGGCTAGTCATCATCAGCCGTAGAGAGGAGGCAACATCGCCAAGGTCATTATAGGCCACTCGGCGAGACCAAGCCTCTTCCACCGCTGCTGGCAGAGATGGATCTCTCTCCCAAACAACTTCATACCTCCTTACCGGTCTATCAGTTCGGCAGTTGGACACCGTATCAGCAAAAAGTAGAATGGGGCAGTGATCCGAGCGGGACGAGGGGATGTGTCTCAGCCTGTAGTCCGGGAACATTAAAGACCACGCCGGCGAAGCGACGGCTCGATCCAGTCTGACTTTCACATTGCGTTCTCCTTTTTGCTTGTTATCAAAGGTCCACGGAGCCCCAATGAAACCAATGTCGTGAAGATCACAGTGAGACAAAACCTCTCTAAAGTCCATCATTAGCCTTTCCGATCGACGAGACTAGGAGAGATGTTTCTCTTGCCACGTTGCTTAGTTGAAGTCCCCCATCATAAGCCATGGTTTATCTAAACTTGGTTTGATTTGTCGCAGCTTTGTCCACATAAGATGCCGATCACCCGGTTTTGGTTCCCCATAAACAAAAGTCGCTCGCCACATGTGATCATACGGTCCCCCGTTTACATGGACATCGATGTGCCGTTTGCTAAAGGAGAGAAGGTCAACCCTGACATCCTCGCTCTAGTATAAAGCGATACCACCTCCTTTTCCGTCCCCAGTTACTTGAAAACAATGTCTCATACCAAGTCTGTAACGTAGATTTTCAACCCGCCTTGCTCTGACGAGTCTCGCAGATGAATACGAGACTGGGCCTGTAGGTCTGCACTAGGCAGACAAGTTCCTGAACGGTCGCAGGCTGCCCCATCCCACGACCGTTCCAAGCTAGGGTAGACATTAGGCCTGGCGGTCCTCCTTGGAGGAGGCCGCCGATGTTGCCAAATTCTCAGTGTTATGACCATCCACTTTCCGCAGTTTTGTCCTCTCCTTCGCCTTAACATATTGAGGTGGGGGAGGTGGAACTTTTTTGGGAGATACATCCTCAACCCCTTCATTTGATGTTCCCTCCATCTCATGTTCCTCCAAATCCAACTGTTTCCTAGCTTTATGGTTATCATCTTCCTCCATGGGAGTTTCGTGTTCCATCAACTTCACTAGACTGGTAGTTGTGTCCTGAGCATCCGAGGAGCTATCAAGGTCAGCGTCTTGGGAAGAGCGCTTCTTGGGGGCTCCCGAGAAACCCCCACCTCTGCCACCGAAGCCACCCCGGACTGGGGTCCTAGCATCAAAACGACGAGCCATAGGGGTCGGTAGCGTTGCTTTGCGAGTGGCTAACATCCACGACCCGTACTGTAGCTGTTTTTCCTCCCATACGCCATCACCACATTCTTCGTGATCATGCCCAAATATGCCATAGTGTTTGCAAAAGAAGGGAATTTTCTCATACTTCACCGGGAGCCTCCTTCTTCCTTCCGGCAAAGTGAGGGAGACAAAGCGCATAGGAGCTTTGTTGATATCAATCCTAACACATAGGCGCACATAGTTACCTTCGTAGAACAATTTTGGATTCATCTGAACCTCCTTTACCTTCCCAACCCGGCGGGCTAGGTCATCTACAATCTCCGTTTTCCGGTAAAGCTCAGGGATTCCGTGAATTTGGGCCCAGACATGCATGCCATCGAACAGAAAATCCACAGGATCGCTGAGACCATCATAATCCTCAATCAACAGGCCCCAACCTCGAAAGGTCCATGGCCCCTGATGGACTACCTTCTTCCAATCACCCAAGTAGTGCATCTGAAAGATGAACAGGTTCTCACCCGCTTCCCTACAGATCAGATCCATGGCTAGATTCCAGATTGACTTCATCTACTCAAACAAGGCCTCGGTGCTGAAAGATCTCTTTGTCAGGACTTTTCCGATTGCCAGCCACCTGGCCGCCTTCTTGTACTCCTTCGCCTCTTCCGCCCCAATCACAACGTCATTGAGCTCGTCGTCGTTCAACTCTAGGTGGATGAACATGTCGTCGATCTCCACCTTTTATTCACCGTCTTGGATAGACTGATCCATTATTCCTTTACTTCCGTCTGAAACAACAACGGAACCCTAGCTAGGGCGATGCGGCCACGGGAGTTACCTTGAGACCCAGGAGAGCGACCGGGCCGACGAGACCGGAGTAGAGACGAGAACGCCTCGACGGGAATCAACGAGGAAACAAGCAATCTCACGGGGCGATTAGATCGCCGCCGGAGCACTAAACCCTAAACGAGAGGGTACTGTACATGTAATATTTATTTTCCTACATATGTAATATCCTTGTAATACCTTTTCCCCATCCTCTGCATTATTAGGTGTAAAAGCTCCCATTTAAAATATGTTCATGCAACACTTTTGAATTACTTGTGCCACATATACTACAAGTTGATGGAACTGATTAGAACATATAAAGTAGAGAAAACAAAACACATGTACAAAAATTAGAAATATATGTGCAATATGAAAACACAAGCTTTGTGATGGGGTATATGTATACAATGGAATGCAAATACACATGCTTGAAAAATGCCAAATTGAATAAGCAATGCAACATATAGTTATCACAAACATCTAGCATTTTTACAAACACATGTTTGTGGGATTGTGACCTTGACACCTCGAGCTTGTCTATGGTGGTCCTGGCTCATCAGTGAGCCACAATGTTGCCATACTCATATATCCTAAAGTCCCCCACGATTTCCTACCATCACTAGGTGACCAGCGGGTGCGGTTTCTGTGGCACACGGTAAGGTGACTTCTAGTCACTACAAGATGGGGCACAACATTTGAAAAAACATGCATATTTATTTCCCTATATATGTAATATCCTTGTAATACCTTTTCTCCATCTTATGTATTATTAGGTGTAAAACCTCGCAACATTTAAAACATGTTCATGCAATACTTCCTATTGGGTTCGCAGCATAGAAAACAGAAAAAATCCTACGATATGAACAACTAAGCACCAAGATCTATCTACCTAGATACAATCAACGGGTGGATATACATACATAGAGATCTTACCCTCGAAGACTGAGAAGCTTTGTTAAAGAAATCTGATTTCGTGAATGATGTAGTCGTTCACTTGCTGATCTCAAGATCGTGATCGGGTACCGCAAAGCAGTAGTGAATCCGTGATCCAATACCCTGACCACCTCCGAGTTCTCGCTCCAGCAAAGCAGCGGAAGCAGCAAATCCTTCTAAAAAAAATCCACCGGGAACATGTACTTCGCTAACCCGAAGCAATGGGGAATAATCTAGAGGAGGAGAGAGATCCTTCACTTGGAGGTGTGAGAGTGGAGGAGGAGGGGAGCTCCTTTTATAGGGGAGAGGGCAGCCCCCAAGGCTCCATGCGTATGGGCATGGTGGTGCCCCCACCTCTCCCTCCATAATGGTGAGTGGAGCTTCCACTAAGCCCACTCCCATTAAAAACCAACTTCACTCACTTTGCATTAATTTGCAACCAAATTTAATGCAAGCTCTCATTAAATAAAATAATTTTTATTTATTTTATTCAGAATTTTGTTAATTACTTTAATTAACAAACATTTACATAAAACCCTTGCAACATTTCGATATCACATGTAGAACCAATTTTAGCAAATCTTTCTCTGGTATCATATTTGCGCCAAATGGTGTCGGTATCCCTTAAGCGTGTCACTCTACGGTTCGCGAATAATGCACACATGATCGAGACCCCTTGATGAGTGCATATTTTCATCATGTTTTATATTATTATTTTACATTGTAGATATAGGATCTTGGTATTTTACAGCGTTCGTGCACATGTTTTATGTCTATTTTCACCAGGATCAGGACAGATGATGGATACAATGGACACAATCCTTGGAGAAGTTGTACTAGGGAGAAAAGAAGTCAAAAACAACGTAAATCACTTATTTGGGAAATATCAATAATACCAGAAGAAAACCCGAAGCGATCAAGGCTTACAGACGGTTCAACGACCAACTATACGACCGGAATACTTTTTCTGGTCGTATAGTTGGCGCCGCCACCGCCTCCTCAAATAGTTTCACCCCATGTAATTGGATCAGAGAGACGACATATAGAACACCCAGAAATCACCGAAAACCTCACCTTCAGAAGGAATCTAGAAGAGGAACTCGCCCAAGGGATCCATCTTCGCCCTACGCAGATCTGGGAGCCCAAGGTATCGATCTTCATCTTCATCAATCGCTGCACCATCATCATCTCCATTCATCCCATCTTCACCCATCTGGATCTTGTTGTAATTTCTGTACTCGTTGTGGATTTATACAAGAACTATTCATTTACAATTGATTCCATTACCATTGCTATGATGTTGATTGCCTCCATGTCTGAGTAGATCTTTAGTTTTTGGGGAGATGGAGAAACCCTAGCATATGATTGAGATGAGATAGGGATTATTATGTTATACATCATTATGTGTATGAGTTAATTGTCTTCATCTTGATGTTGGGAGTTGTGCATCTCCTTAATATTTGCCTCTTATGGGGACTCGATGAAGGGGATTACTTGTTAGTAGACGGAGGGATGATAGCACTTACTGTGACTATAAAGTTGTTGTCATTCTTTACGTACTAACTTGGGTAATCAAGGAGAACTCATAAATCCATGTCCATGCCATGGGAGAAATCCCTTAATAGCGGGATAATATGATTGATATCGTTTATCTGTCGGCTATGGTTATGAAGGATGATGTGAGCAGTGATTGTTGCCTATTTGTCCATATATGGAGCTCCTCCCACATACATACATATCATGAGAATATTCGTTATAATAATCTTGATTGCTTAGTCTAAATTGCTAGCGGTGTATCCACCACTCCCTGAGAATGCATTTTTCCCCATTGCAGTTCTAAGTTCTTTTACACACGCGATTCTCACTTTCTGCGTTTAGTTTTACTTTACTTTACTTGCTTCGTTCAACCAAAAGCCCAAAAATAACTCTACTATTCTTGCATCTTAAATTTATTCTTTAAGTATTTTGTTTAGTTTTAGTTAAAAGCATTTTAGTCTTTCGCCTACTGCTCCCTGTGGGATCGATATCTTTATTTCAAAACTAGCTACAAACGATCTCTGCACTTGCAGTCATCAAGCTATTTGGTGGCCCTGTTGCCGGGGAGCTTAGCACTATAAGTCACTTTACTTTTAGTTATTTACTTTTATTGTACTAATTTTTAATTTAAGTTGCAGGACCGTAACAATGGACAACACTCAGCATTTAATCCAGCTTGAGGCAGTAAGGAAAATGGGTTCGCCCATGGACACTTTTATAACTATCAATAAAAGCATAAATCCAGATAGAATTGAGATCTACCCTTTATTATTTGAACTACTGCACTCTAAGAAAACTGCAGGAACCAATGAAGAGAGTCCATATGGACACTTACAATTCTTTGAAGACATTCTCGGTCCCTTTATATTCGACGGCTGTGATCTTGATATGGTTAAAATCAAGTTATTTAGACAAACTCTCTCTAATAATGTTTACGACTAGTATAGATCTTTTTGTGCAGAAGCACCAAGGACTTGGATGGAATTGATAACCAAGTTCCTATCAAAATATTACTCAAAAAGCAAAGCTCACAGGATGATAGGTATTATTATCAGTTTCAAAATAATCTTGATGAGGGTTTGTATGAGGGATATTTAAGGTACAAGAGTTATCTAAATAATTTCCCCATCATCGTTTGCCTGATTGGTTAATCACTCATACTTTCTATGGAGGGCTTAATAATGAAAATAGAATGAATTTAGACACCGCTTCTAATGGTAGTTTTCTATCTTATACCTATGATGAAGCTTGGAAATTAATAATGAAAATGAGGGAGGCAACGGAAAATCTTAAAAATGGGGAGAACATTACAAATAGTTTTTTTGAATATGCTTGTGTTAACAATTTCCTTGCAGATGAAAGGACTTGTGCAATGATTAAAACCCTTGGTATTAATTCTTACTCGGTAAAGAAAATTATCGAGAATTATGCAGGGCATTTGCATGTACCTACAGAATGGGAACCCCATAAACCCCTCAAAGAAAACAAGCGTGCAAGAGCGCTAATGGAATAGTTCTCCTCTGCACATATTCGAGAGAATATCAAGAAAAAACAAAAAGAGAAAGAACAAATAAAAAGAAGATTAAAGAAACCAGAAAAGAACCATGAAGCTACCAATATAAATAATGTTATATTGAAGGATCTTATGGAAGCATGAAGAATGGATAATAAAGTGGTTATGCTAGACTTTGAAACCTCAGAATTCATCGAAGGTAAGGTACGAGGTTATGAAACTTCAAAACCTATGACTCCTATATATTGTGGAGAAACTTTCTTATATGGAATTTGTGAGCCGATCTCCACTATAAATATTATGCCTTCATCACTTTATGAAGAACTTTGCTATAATTTAAATAATCCAAATGTGGAACCGGTAGACACTACTATTAAATTGTTTAATAGAACTAATATAAAACCGGAAGGGGTTATCAGAAACATCTATGTCTTTATTGGATCACTCATGTACCCCCTTGATTTTCATATTGTTGACATGCCTCGAGACTCTTTTTGTCCTATTCTTTTAGGCATGCCTTTTATTTCCATAACCAAAGCTCGAGTTGATAATAAGAAGGAGACTATTTCGCTGATGTTTGGAGAAGAGGAAATGACATTCCACTTTGCCAAACTAAAGAAGAGTCCATATGAAGTGGAAGATATCAAGGAAGAAAAAACGATTGCTGAGCTGGCAGCAATTCATTTCAGTACTCCACAATTGGGAGGAAGCATCGGATGATGAGGAGAGAGAAGACATGGAGGATTACCTTGATTCAGTTCTGGAAGCACAAAATCCACATGACTATGAAGAACTGGTAAGAAAAGGAGATGAAGAACCCCTGCCAATTGAATTAAAAAAACTTCCAAACGATATGAGGTATGAGTTTTTAGATAATGAAAATAAATGTCATGTTATTATTAGTGAAAAAATCAGAAAATGAAACAAATAAACTCATTTCAGTCTTGGTTAAGCATCGTGAAGCCTTTGGATATACTCTAAGTGATATTAAAGGAATATATCCATCTATTGTAACCCATAAGATTACCATGCTTGATGATGTTGAACCTGTAGTTGATACACAAAGAAGGCTTAATCATAAAATGAAAGAAGTAGTAAGAAAAGAGGTTATACGCTTATTAGATGCAGGCATAATATATCCTATTTCTGACAGTAAGTGGGTTAGCCCAGCTCATTCCATACCAAGACAAGGTGGTCTTGATGCTGCTATGAATGAGGATGGTGAGCTAATTCCTGTAAGACCCATTGTTAGATATCGTATGTGCATTGATTTTAGGAAGATAAACCATGAAACACGGAAAAATCATAAACCTATACCATTTATGGATAAAATGTTAGAAAGACTAATTAATAATTCTTATTTCTGTTTTCTTGATGGTTATTCTGGATATTCTCAAATTGCCATACAACCAGAGGATCAAGAGAAAACAACTTTCACTTGCCCTTATGGCACATATGCTTATAGATTAATTTCGTTTGGCTTATGTAACGCAACAGCAACTTTTCAAGAATGTGTTTTAAAAATCTTTCATGATTTTTTTGAGAAGACTATAGAAGTTCTAACAAATGATTTTGTTGTTTATGGAACAACCTTTCATAATTACCTCTACAATTTAACCAAAGTTTTGCAGAGATGCAGGCAATCAAATTTGGTTTTGAATTGGGAACAATGTTGTTTCATGGAAAGAGAAGGTAAAGTTTTTGGGCATAAGGTTTCGAAGAAGGGAACATAAATAGATAAAACTAATATAAATGCTATAGAAAATCTTCCAATACCTCAGGACATAAAAAACTTAAAAATGTTTTTGGGACATGCAGGTTTTTATAAGCATTTTATAAAAGATTTTGCTAAAATAGCTATGCCTCTCACCAACCTTCTTGAGAAAGAAACTCCATTCTACTTATACCATAACTGCATTGTAGCTTTTGAGAACCTTAAAAACAAATTAGTTTCAGCACACATCATGCAATCTCCAAATTGGGATGAACCTTTCGAAATCATGTGTGATGCTAGTGACTATGCTTTAGGGCCTGTGTTAGTACAGTGAGGCGGAAAGAATTTAAATGTTATTTATTATGGTAGTAGACCTCTTAATAAGATTCAGAAAAAATATGCTACTACAGAAAAAGAGTTTCTAGCTATAATTTTTGCTTGCGACAAATTTAGATCTTACATCATTAATTCTAAGGTAATAGTTCATACGGATCACCAAGCTTTGCGTCACCTCCTTGTGAAAAAGGATGCGAATCCCCGGTTGATTAGGTGGGATCTATTACTACAAGAATATGATTTGCAAATAGTAGATAGGAGGGGTAAGGATCATCCGGTAGCAGATCATCTCTCTAGGATGGAGGGGATAATTACCGACCCCGTACCTATAAATGAGTGATTTCCGGGAGAGTATTTAGCAAATGTTGAAATTGTTGATCTTTGGTATGCAGATTATGCTAACTATCTTGCAGTAAAATTTATACCTCCTAGTATGACAAGAAATTAAAGGATGAAATTCTTTAATGATCTTAAATATTACTTTTGGGATGATCCATATCAATATCGTCATGGACCTGACGGAATGATCCGGAAGTGTGTTCCTAACCATGAAATGAATGCAATTTTGCAAGCTTATCATGACAGCCCATATGGAGGACATCATGCAGGCAAGCGAACTGCAGCAAAGGTACTTCAATCTGGATTCTATTGGCCCACCTTGCTTAAGGACGCACACATGTATGTAGAACACTGCGATGCTTGCCAAAGAAGAGGTAATATTGGTAAGAGACAAGAAATGCCAATGAATTATAGTCTTATAATCAAACCCTTTGATGTATGGGGAATGGATTACATGGGACCTTTTATAGAATCAAATGTTTATACTCATATTCTTGTTGTTGTCGATTATGTTACTAAATGGGTTGAAGCTATTCCAACAAGCCATGCAGATGCAGCCGCCTCAGTGAAGATGATCAAGGATGTTATATTCCCCATGTTTGGAGTTCCTAGATTCTTAATTACTAATGGTGGTTCTCATTTTATGAAAGGAACTTTCAGAAACATCCTCAGCAAATATGGAGTAACTCACCGCATTGCTTCACCATATCATCCTCAAATGTGTGGTCAAGTGGAACTCTCCAATAGAGAATTAAAGACCATACTCGAGAAGACGGTGGACAAATCAAGAAAAGATTGCGCATACAAGTTAAATGACACTCTATGAGCAAACCATACTGCGTTTAAAAATCCAATGGGTATGCCTTATAAGATGGTATACGATAAGGCATGCCATTTACCTTTAGAATTGGAACACAAAGCTTTCTAGGCAATCAAAAACCTCAACTATGATCTTAAAGCAGTAGGAGAAAAACATTTATTAGATATTCATGCTTTAGATGAGTTTAGAAGCGAGTCTTATGAAAATGCTAGATTGTTTAAAGAAAAAGTGAAAAGATGGCATGATAGAAAAATAGAAAATAAGATCTTTAAAAGTGGAGACAAAGTGTTGCTCTATAATTCTCGTCTTAAGTTGTTTCGAGGGGAGCTCAGATCAAAGTGGGAAGGCCCCTATATAGTTGAAGAAGCTTATTCATCGGGAGCACTGAAGCTCCAGGAGAAAACACCCTCTCTTTCATGGGTGGTAAATGGAAAATGCTTGAAGCATTATCGAGTAAAACAAGATATAAGTGTAGTCACCATACAAGTGATCACCCTAGAAGAGGTGATTAAGCAAAGATATACAAGAGATGGCAACTGCAAGAATGATGGACTCGGGACGAAATGAGCAACACTACGGTCAAGCTATTGACCATAAAAGAGCGCTTCATAGGAGGCAACCCATGCAAAGTAAAGGTTTGAGTAAGTTTTTAAGTTTTTAAGTTTTTATGAGCTTGTGTTAAATGGGGAACATTTGAAGCTCTAGCAAAGAAAAAGGAAGATTGATAATGCCAATATTGGTCGAAAATTTAAGCTGTCATTTTTCTATCAAAACTTGATATTTCGTTAAGTTCCAGAGTAATAAGGAATCCTTGGAGAGGCAGGAAATTTTTTGTGGACATGGAGGGTTTAACGACCAACTATACGGTGGGAATAAAAATTCCGGCTGTATAGCTACGGTCATATAGTTGTTTCGACATCACCCCTTCCGTCTACAAAAGGTACTGATAGTTTAACAACCAACTATACGGCGGGAATAAAAATTCCGGCCGTATAGTTGCCGTCGTATAGATATCGATGCCTTTGACAAAGCTCTTTTCTGGGTACTAGTAGTTTAACGACCAACTATATGACGGGAATAAAAATTCCGCCCGTATAGTTGTGGTAATATAGATATCGACCCATCTCCAAAAAAAATATTCGGAGTATAGAGAGTTCAACGACCAACTATACGACGGGAATAAAAATTCCCGTCCGTATAGTTCCGGCCATATAAGTTAGTTCCACCGTAGAAGAAATTCTATAGTCGGTTCATAACTATACAACGGGACCTATGCGGGCAGCGCCCGTATAGTTGCTCGTTACGAAAGGCGGCTAGGGTTTTTGACCTCCCCTTTTAAAGCTGATCGCATCTAACCTTTTTCATTAAGTTTTCACAGAGCTACAACCTCTAGCCTCGAAAAATCCTCGCCATCCCAATACAAGCCCCTCTAACAACATCCGTGCAGTAAAGCCATGCAGCCCTTCCATGTTAACAAGATCTGGAGGAAGAAAGAAGAGAAGCCCGTGAAGAGAATCGAAGAAGTAGAACCTAAAGGATCCCCATCATCATCCAGCCCAGAGATCAAGCCTCTCCCAAACTGGGAGGACATGTTCCCGCAATGGATGGAGATGATGAGGCAAGCTGAGCGGGGAAAGAACAAGGATGAGTATCTCCTTGATGACCCACAAGTATAGGGGGTGTATCGCAGTATTTTCGATAAGTAAGAGTGTCGAACCCAACGAGGAGTAGAAGCAAGGTTGGAAAAAGCGCTAGGCGGTAGGCGGGCGGTGACCCTCTGCCTAGCGCCTAGGCTGCTTAGGCGTAGCCTAGGCATGCCTAGGCGTTTTGTTATGTTTGAACCACTTGATGAAACAATTCAGTTTTTTTTGGAATATGGTGTTATTGATTTTTGTCTATATTTGCTTAAATTCCCCAAAACGTTCAAAAGTAACACTAGTTAGTATTTGCCAAACGACATACAAGTTCTTAATTGGTACGAGCGTGTCCTGGAATGTTCTATGGACGTTGTCATAAGAAGGAAAATTGAGATTGTGAAAAAATTATTTGTACTCTAATTAGATCACACAAATCATAAGATAGTCCTGCACAAGCATATAATCTAGTAGTATAATTATAAATGGGGAAAGCAAGCCTCGTTCACATGGTGGTACTTCCACACGGAGCTGACATTAACTTGCTAGTCTTAAGGAAGATGTAAGATGTATAATAGCTCCTTGACGCCATATACACTAAGCACGAAAGAAAAAAATTCACACACGTTCACTCATAACAATTTGACACATAAAAGAAAGATAAGACACAAATTAAGTACTTGACAAAGTAAACTCGTGCACCGAAACATCCTCAGTAGTCATCTGCATCATCCTCCAAAGGCATCTCTTCCTCATCATCAAACTCCTCTTCCTCAGAATCAAATTCCTCAGCTTCATATAGCTGTCTTAGTCTCTCACTTCGACGTGGCTCAGTTTGTTCAGCGACTTCCGTTGGTATCCCTGTTGTACTATCCATCTCTTCTTCATCCTCGTCCCTATAGATGACCAGAGCACAATCATCTCCTCCCTCGAAAAGAAAACCTTGAGCTTCAGTAGTTTCGGTAGAAAAGAGGACATCATCAATCTTCCTTTCCTTGATCATCTGTTTCTTGGCCATCATTCTCGAATTAAATTGTATGAAAGATAGATCGTCTAGGCGTTTTGTAGTCAGCCTATTTCTTTTCTTTGTATGAATCTGGAACAATAAAAACACGAGAATATTAATTTAATGTGCTTGGCATATTGGAATATGAGATTAGAGAGTGAGCAGACTAACATTTTCGAAGGTACTCCAATTCCTTTCACAAGCTGAAGCACTTGAGGTCAATGAGAGGATTCTCATAGCCATCCTATGTAGAGTTGGCACCTCATTTCCATAGAGCCTCCACCAAGATGCTAGGAATAATAACACAGAAAAATAATCAAGCAAACAGAGCAAAGGGCAAGCTTTGAAATTTTAAATATATATTGCATAGAGTGGTACCCGTAGAATCGCAATACATACCTGCATTATAATCAAAGTTTTGGCAAGTCCTCGCAAGCTTTTTTGCAAAGGATCCTTCTCTATTCTGGAATTTCCTCAATTCCACATTGACAGTTTGATCTTGCTTGGAATCATCACCATGATAAAAGGACTCCACACAATTTATGAACCCTTCAGTTATTGTGCCATCATCAAATATGTTAGTATCAGCATAACTATAGTAGGGATTGAGCAAGTATGCAGCCAAGTGCAATGGAGAATCAAGTCGATCTTTCATCTTCTTCTCAACTACATCAATCACATCTTTGTAACGGGATGCCACATTGCCATATACTTCCTTGATCTCTTTATTTGCCTTAACTATTTCTCCATACACAAAACCCATAGAGGGCTTGACATCGCCATCAACCAAACGAAGGACTTTTACCAAAGGCTCAAATACATTCAAACAAAGCTTCACATCTTTCCAAAAAGCGACGCTCATAATTGTGGTTGTTGCTGCCTTTCCCTTTTTTTGATTTAAATTCTCTTAAACTTTCCCATCTACCATCAACCACCATCTTTCTGAGCTGGTCCTTCTTGTCAAGAAGGCTTTCCAAAGTTAGGAAAGCAGAAGCAAATCTAGTGACCCCTGGCCTTATGATTTCTTTCCCCGAAGAGAAGTGCCTCATGCAGTCCAAGGTCCTTGTGTGCCCATAAACAAAAATGGTAAATGACTTTGCTTTTTTCAAGTACCTTCATGAACCTTGGAAGGTTGCCAATTCCTTGCAGCATCAAATTAATGGTGTGCGTAGCACAAGAGCTCCAGAACATGTTTGTCCTCTTCTCCAACAATAGCTTCTTTGCTCCCATATTGTTCGAGGCATTGTCAGTCACTACTTGCACCACATGTTCAGGGCCTATTTCCTCAATTCCTTCATCCACTAGTTCAAAAATTACTTCACTTGTGTGTGATATAGCTGACATCTCCTTTGACTTGATAAAACTTGATCCATCAGCACAGTTTGTGCACAAATTCATTATGCTTCTCCTCTTCCTATCTGACCAAGCATCGGTCATAATGGAGCAGCCATTTTTCATCTTTTCAGCATCACGTTCCTGCAGCAAACTCTTCACTCTTGCATGCTCCTCACTCAGCAAAGTCTCCCGAAGGTCATGTTTAGAAGGGGGCTCAAATCCAGGGCCAAACCTCCCAATGGCTTCACACATTAACTTGAAATCATCATTATCACAAGCATTGAATGGTATAGCTGCAAACACAATATGAACACGATTAGTAACTTACTAGATAACATTGAAAATTAGTCAATATTAAAGGAATTGAGGATGGAAATAATTACCATGATTGTACACCCATCTAGCCACATAGTGTTGCACTTCATGCGTTCTCTTTTTCCAAAGTTCCTTGTTTATCTTCTGTTGATGTAAGGCTTCAGCTTGAGTTAATTTAGGATCAATAGGACGTGTCCACTTGTCAATGGGACCTAGTTTGTGTGGCTCCAAGCTTCCAACATGATTAACTTCTTCATCCCCTACACGAGAAATATTCACACCTTCTCTAAGCTCTAGCTCACGGGCAGTCTTTTCCCTCCTCTTCCTAGATGCCCCCTCAAGAGATTTCTTACACCTATCTTTAGCTTCCTGCGAGCTTTTCTTGCATTTCATCACAGCATTGCCAACATGGGCCACATGCTGCTTCAGACGATATACACCTCCAGTGCTAACATGGTTACAGAACATACACTTCACTTTATCCAGCTTGGAAGGATCAACTAGACTCCCATACTCCCATCCTACATCATCCGACTTCCTCTTAAGGACATTCTCTTCTTGCGATGTTGCTGATGCATTCATCTCAGACATCCTACAAATATTCAAATAAACATCAATTAATAGTTCCGTAATTACCATTGATAATGCATAAAATGAATCAAAGCTATCAAAATCCAGAGTCCAAACCACAAGACACAAGTAGGCAACTAGCCATAAACGACCAAGATTATAATCAAAGGAACAACACACAAGTGGAACAGAACATAAAATTATCGATCTTACTAGTCAAATTTTGCTTTCCGACCAAAAGCAAGATATAAATTTATAATTATGATCAAGTACGTCATATTCCGGTAATTCATTTAGCAAAGACGGCAACTGAATTCAAATTAGATTAGCTATACTTTCGTCGCACAAGCAGTGTGGATATTCGTGTTGTATCGAATGCTCTGAAAAGGAAATCATAGACACATCATACTAGTAAATATATGCTGACTAACAAATTTCATGGCCTTGTGTACATTGGAAAACACCCAGCATCACTTTTTTTATAGAAGCAGAGCTTAGCTAGTGAGAGATTCGTTTGCGGCCATGTGTGCATCTGGAAGAACAAAAGTCCACACTTATACTGATGCCTTGATCCCTACGTGTCTAGTTAATTTTATACTGCTATGACTGAAAATGACACTAATAAGTCTGCAGTTCTGTAAGAAAATCCTGTGAAATAAATAAGTATACATTTGCATGGAGTTTCATACTTGTCCGATGTCTTGTCTATGTTAATGACAAGAAAGCCTTAAACACGTGTTTTGGAGCAATCTGTCAGACTATGCATATGCTAGCATAATGTCTAATACCGCCTATACAGATTAAATCATGATTATTCTAGAACCTTCATTTCCACTTCGTTCTTTTCATCTCAGTCAATTTGCCATTTCTCAAAGTGAACTTCTGATAATATAAGCAAATCAATGTTGAATAGGCAGAAAACTGCATCGAGGCACTACAAGCTATAAATTATATTCATATTTGTACAGTGTACGCACTAGCGAGACACAGCCAGCAACACAATTTCTCCAGACTGAGGAATGGAGCAACACCCGAGATAGCAATCCAGATCAAAGGTAATATTGTTGTGTTTAAATAATCAATATGCAATCCATACTCTAGAGGCAGCACACACACGCAAAGAGAAGAGACGAGAAGAGGTGGGAACGGAGGTTATCTCACCTCAGACGGAGGAGCTTCAGGCGGCAACGACGAGGTGAATGGGGAGGAGACCAGACCTCAGGTCGTGCTCGCGCAGGAAGATGGTGAGGAGGAAGAGGTCCTGGCGACGTGGTGAGAAGACGGGCAAAGCTACCGTTCCAGCGGCCGGACGACGAGACGGCGGCGGTACAGATCCAGCCGCCACACCTTCAATGTCTTGCTACAAAACCTAACCAGTCCTCCTATATATTGGCAGGCGAATTCCCGTAATCTTCTCGCCCAATTTCCGATCTTCTCGCTACTTTCCCTCCTTTGATTTCATCTCTCCGAAGCTGCTCCTGCTCCATATCCACACCGCCGAGCTCCGCCTTTCACCGCCGAGTAGCCGCTTTTCCTCGCCTCCTCGCGCCTGAGCGCACGCCTTTTCCCCGCCTAAGCGGTTGGCTCGCCTAGCCCAACGATTAGGCCCAAAGCCAGGCGATGGGCCACCGCCGAGCGCTTCAGCGCGCGTAGGCGTGCGCCTAATCACGCTTTTTCCAACCTTGAGTAGAAGGTGCTGGCTAGTGGTATGGATCAGGAATTCTCTGCAACTACTTAGCAAACGGATTTTTAGGGTTTTTTGATATAGCAAGTAAACAAAGTACGAGTAAATAAAATACATTAGAAATAAATGCAGCAAGTGACCCAATCCTTTATGCAGTAAAGGACAAGCCGGTTGTATTACTTAAGATGACCAAACGTTCTCGAGGACACATGGGAAGACTGTCAAGTGCTTTCGCTTCATATAGTTGATTAATCTTCTTTAGCTTGCTAAGTGTTGTGTGGGTGAACCTATGCTAATGTACCGCCCCATCCAAGACTAATACATACTTGTGATTATACCTCTTGCAAACATCCGTAAGTACAAGAAAGTAATTAAGGTAGAAACCTAACCACAGCTTTAAACTCTAAGACCCTTACGTCCCTTGTGCAATGGTTTCCTAACGGGGGTTTAGGTTTCTATCACTCCGGCAACCCCTACGATTAGTATCCAAATACACAATGCATTCCCCTAGGCCCATATAGGTGAAGTGTCATGTATTCGACGTTCACATGACACCACTAGAAGAAGTACACCACAACTTAAATAACAATCTATTAAATCTTTCTCAACGCAACTCCACTACTAACAACAAGACTTCTCCCATGTCCTCAAGAACAAAACGAACTACTCACAAGACATCATATGGATCATGATCAGAGATAGAATAATGATGTATAACAATCTGAACATAAACAATAATTCAATGGTTCACTCAATAGCATCAACTACAAAGAGTAATCAACACCGGGAAAGTTTCCCCTATGAACTATGCAAGATTCAACACAATTGTTACAGCAACGTGGAGATGGTGATGAGGGTGCTGATGGTGATGATGGTGGTGATGATGATGATGATGATGATCCCGATGAAGTCCAGCTTGATGGTGGTGTTGATGGCGACGATCTCCCCTCTCCGGGAAGGAATTCCCCTGGTAGAAATCTGTCTGTCGGAGAGATCTTTCTCACTTGGTGTTTTCCGCCCTGCAGAGGCGGCAGAATCTTTCTGTGGTTGCTACCCTAGTCTTAGGGTTTCAGGAGGATGATATACGCCAGAGGGGAGAGGCTGGAGTGGGCCAGGGCGGCCACACCACCCCCAGGCGCGGCCTAGGGCTGCCCGCGCCATGGGGTGGTGTGGGCCCCCTGTGGCCCATCTCCACTCCATCTTCTGGCATCCTTAGTCTTCTGAAAAAATAGGATTTTCCGTATATTTTCCTGGATTTTCTGATCTTCGCGAATTTTGCCTCCAAACAGCACCTTTTCCATCAGAATCCACGACTACGGTCCATGCTCCAAAAGTCATCAACCATGCAAAAACAGATGAAATAACATAAGTATCACCTCTCAATATGAAATATATCAATGAATAATAGTGAATTAAGACATAGAATAGTGATGCAAAATAGACGTATCAACTCCCCCCAAGCTTAGACTTCGCTTGTCCTCAAGCGAAACTGAGCTCAATAAACATGGCCTCAGGTTTATGGAGTGAAGAGTCGATAAAAGAATACGGACAAGAAGCATCACATTCATCAAAAGCATAGATCATAATAGAAGACAACTCACTATTATATAACTCAACTTGTAATGAGTAAAGGAAACACAATAAAGATACATAAAGTGAATCATAATTGGTAATGGCAAACTTAGCTCTTGGTCGAAGAATAGTTGATAATTTGCTGGAGTTCACAAATAGCCGGTTTTCAATGATAGCTTTCAAAGTAGTAAACATCAAGAAAAGAGAAATGTGCAAAGCAAGGAACATAAGAAACATGAGTGAATAAATCATCATATGAATGAATGAAACACAACAACTCAAAATACTTGCTGAGATAGAAGGGAGTAGGTTTACTGACTCAACTACAAAGTAAAAGAAAGGGCCCTTCAGATGGGAAGGTGGATTGCAAGTCTCATAAAGAGCTCCCAAAAATTATGATACTTACTAGCTTTCAGCTCTCATTGCCCCTATCATAGGCATCTTTAGGTGATTAAGGTTAAAGTGACACAACTAAGAGGATATGCTTGACAAGTTATAAGTTGAAATCTCATGCCCCTTACTTATGAGTACCGATCCTCATGCTACTCAACTTCAGTCACGAGCAAGCTCTTGTCATTGTAAATACATGTGTATCATTGAAAACCGCCAATGGGGTACCCCTTGCACATGACACAGGAGCTATCCCATAATCAAAATGACAAGGCAAGCAGACAGTGAGCATCTCAGCGATCTTTTTATTTGCTATTTGCATAGGGTTTTATTGAGGATGCTTCATAGAATGCTCACTATAGTTATGCTGCAAGTTTCCACCATGATTAGGCATGGCTTAGGCTAGCGGCCCAGGCATTTCTCTAACACACATATAAACTCCATGATCTTACAAGTTCCAATTTTATTTCACACCGCCGGGATCCATAAGCAAAAGAACATGATATCAACTAGGTACAAAGTACCAAATGAAGTGTTGAAAGCGGTCCCCATGATACATGGTTCTGCTAACTTCAACTCATAAAGCGCAAGCATATACGCAACAAAGAAGGACCCAATGGTTCAAGTTTATTAAATGCAAGAAAGTAAAGTGTGCCATCAAGTTCGTGAGAGCTTTAATCACTAATTTTCACATAACAAGTTTAATTTGGGAGGTAGATAAAACAAGAATTTACTTGGAATAGCAATAATGCTACTAGGTAGGTATGGTGGACACAAATGGCATAGGTTTTGGTTTAAAGGAGTTGGATGCACGAGAAGAATACCCTCTTAGTACAGGTTTTTGGCTAGAAAGGCTGGGTAGCAAGTATAAGAGTTGAAGGAAACAACCAAACATACAAGTGATAAAGACAAACATGCAATCTTCCTTGGAAGCACAAAAAATCTTAACTAGAGAATACTAGACTTATGAGCAAATCAAGAAAGAAAGATGATGAAATAATTTTTCTTTAAAGGTACTTTTATCTTTCTCATTCAACTCTCAAAAATAGTGTTGCTACTGACCGAGCCAGGTTTGCCAAAACCAACTAAATTAACTCAATGATCCCAAAGTGATACCAATACTAATAACAAGATCAATCATATAACCACGAATTGAAAACTAATATAAGCTATGCAAAAGAGTGAATGATAGAACTTCTCATTAATATTCCATAATGGCAACTCACACCAAGGGATACATATCTAACGAGAGAGGGGACACTTCCATAATGCAAACCATACTACATAATAACTCCTCTATTCATGATATGACTCTACTAAAAAGGTAAAAAGATAGAAGATAGTGATATGATACCGCGACACTCCCCCAAGCTTGGAACAAACCAAGGGGATGCCAAACCTGATGACAAATTACTCCTTTGGTGGTGGTGGTATCCTCTCATCTTTGTCCGTCTTCCAAGGTAAGGGCTTCCCATCAACAAAGGACATCGTGGTTTCCAACATCCTGAAACTTGCAGCAGCACTTATGAGTTTAAATCTAGCCTCATACTCACAGTTTTGATTTTGAACGTCATAGAACTGTGCTTGCAGTTTGTTGGTTGTTTGGCAGAGTGAGAGGACTTCGTCTTTGAGTTCAGCAGTCTCCTTTTGGTGCTCGGTGATGAGTTCAGAACAAATCTTATGGATGATATCCACTTCGCGCTTCGCCATCTTCTTGTACCTAAAGACTTCTTGTTCCAATGCTTCCATCCTATCCTCTAGACTTCCTTCACCTTTAGGTCCTTGAACCTCTTTAATCCGAACCTACCCACCTTCGAGCAATAGTATGGGTTGATGATATCTTCCAAGGAATTGTTGGGTTCGCAGCATAGAAAACAAAAAAATTCCTACGGTGTGAACTACACGCCAAGATCTATCTACTAGGTACAAAGCAACGGGTGGACATACATCCATGGAGAACTTACCCTCGAAGACAACAAGCTTTGTTAACGAGTAGGAACTTGTGGTTGATGTAGTCGTACACTTGCCGATCTCAAGATCGTGATGAAGTCCAGCAGGTCCGGCTCCAGCACGTCCATCAGATCCAGCTCCAGCACCACCAAGTCCAGCACCGCAGCAGTGCATCCGTGATCGCACACACGTCCGGTACCCCGACAACCTCCGTCCCTCGCTCCAGCAAAGCAGCAGAAGCAGCAACTCCTTTCCAGATAAAGCCACCGGGAACATGTATCTCGCTAATTCGAGACCATGGGGAAATAATACTAGAGGGGGAGAGATCCTTCACAAGGAGGTGTGTGTGAGAAGTGAGGAGGGGGTGGCCTTTTATAGGAGGAGTGGGGGTGCCCCTCCTTCATGGCCGGCGCATGGAGGAGGTGACCCTTCACCTCCTCCATTCATGTGGTGGTAACTCCCTCCACATAAATTTGCCCCTTCACATTCTCTTTTAAAGTCTCCACTTTAAATGCATTAAATTTCTCTAAATTTAATGCTCTCCCATTTAATAAAACTCTTTTATTATTTTTTATTCAGAATTTTGTTAATTACTTTAATTAACAAACATTCACATAAAACCCCCTGCAACATTTCAATATTACATGCAGAACCAATTTCAGCAATTTCACCCGAAACAGTTTCGGTGTCTATTGAAATAATTCTAGCGCTTTCTTAAATCTTTATCTGAAACATATTTGCTCCAAATGGTGTCGGTATCCCTTAAGTGTGTCACCCTACGGTTCGCGAATAATGCAGACATGATCGAGACCCCTCTCTGATCAATAATCAGCAGCGGGACCTGGAGATCCATACTGACTCCTACACATTCAACGATGACTTATGTGATCGTGAGAACCTTTAACGCTAGTAACTAAATCCCTTTGTCCCGCAATATATTACATGTCCGAGATTTGATCATCGGTATCTCCATACCTAGTTTGATCTCATTACCGACATGCACTCTTTTCTCGTTCCCGTGATATAACATTCTAGTGATCACATCACTTGCTTGCAAGCTATTTCAATGTGATATCACCGAGAGGGCCTAGAGTATATCTATCCGTCATCAGGATGGACAAATCCCACTCTTGATCCATGAGCCTCAACATAACACCTTCGTAGCACTGAACCCACCTTTATAGTCACCCTGTTACGGTGTGATGTTTGATGTTATCAAGATACTCTTCCGGTGTTAGCAATTAACATGATCTCATGGTCTAAGGACTAAGATTACTTCGTATGATGTTATAGCAATATAAACATAATGACTTTGATCGTAATGCTATACTTTGGATGAATATTCATCACATCATTCCACCAATGGTGTGACCTTGTTATTAACAACATCCAATGTCCATGATCAGGAAACCTTGATCATCTTGTTAATCAACAAGCTAGTCTATAAGAGAGGCATAACTAGGAACCCTTTTTTGTTTATTAAACACACATGTATTGATGTTTCCGGTCAATACAATTGTAGAATGCAAAATAAACATTTATCATAAACATGGAATAAGATAAAAACCACTTTATTATTGCCTCTCGGGCATATTCCCTTCAGTCTCCCACTTGCACTAGAGTCAATAATCTAGTTTAAAAAACTTTGCGTATTGAACACCTATGGCTTTCTGGTGTTGCATATACGCAATTGCTAGTGGTTAACATAATCTCCGGATCTGACAGTTTCAGGTCCGTGTGTATTTGCATGTCTTTGTGTCTCTACGCATCACTCATTCTCAAATGAGATGGCATTGTATAAATTTGGTCTTCTGGTGAGACCTTTAGTTCGTTCGGGTTAAAATATGTTGATATTATTGTCACACAATATATCTTCATAGTATTAGCCCACTTTGAACCACACCTAGTTTGATAACAAACTACTTAACACAAATGCCCTCCTTTGTTGCTACTATAGCAGTCATATACTTAGCCTTTTGTTGTAGTATCCGTCACAATATCTCAACTTTGGAACTCATCCAAATCCATCATGGAACATCCTTTCCATTATATTGTGCCACCCATAGTCTAAATTGAGATAAATTTAATTTGTATCTTGTGACAAAACTAGTATCAATGTAACACTTTACAATGAACTACCTTTAACTATTCGTCACTTATACATGATATATTCTTAGTTCTTCCAAAGCTCATAAGAATATCTTTACTATTGTCCAATGATCATCTTATGAATCATTCTGGTATATGCTCATAACATTTAGAGCATAGGACATTCTGGATATATACATATCATGGTATAATCGATCAAAATCTTCATGTGATTTTACTCACCAAGTGTTGAAACACTTGAATCTTGATACAATCCTTTCCATGCAGCAAGAACCTTTCTTGTTGTTTCCATATTGAACCCTTTCAATATCTCATATTGAACCCTTTCAATATCTTACATATGTATGTCTGGCACAACCATATTAGCGACTTAATCTATCCATATAGATATTGATGCCTAATATTCTGGGTTTGCCCAAGTCTTTCATCGAAATCTTATTTTAATGAAATCCTTAACTTGTGTCAATTCAAGATACATCATTTCCAATCAACAATATGTCCTCTACATAATGTATTAGAAATATGTCTCAGCGCTCCCACTTAATTTCTTGCAAATGCAAGCATCTTCATCATCTCTGATGAATTTAAACTCTTTTAACAGTTTCATCATGGTGAAGATTCCAACTCTTATGCTTACTTCTACTATTGAAGTTTACTTGCCCTTTTAGCACCCTTTGAATTAACAAAACCCTTCGGACCATGTCATGTACATGTCCTAGGTTACCGTTCTATTAGAAGAACCTTGTTTTGTTTATTCAACTACCATATACCAAATTATATGTAGTGGTTGCTACATTAATCCGTCAAGACTATATATCGCTATGAAAAATCAAATCTTGTCATAGTCAACTCCTTGAACATTGTCGTAAACTTATTTCCGACATGTCGACTATTTCGTAGATGTTAAACATCCATGTCTTATTTCTTTATAGATCCAAATACGACCGATAGGCTTCACGCCTTTCCGGAGGGTCTTCCAAGTTCAGAAACTTGTTTTCTCGTGTATGGATATTATCACGGATTCTATGACTTCTAGTCATTTTATGGAGTCAGGGCCCATCATCGCATCTTTGCATGTAGTCGGTTCATCATTGTCAAAACAATAACGACTTGCTTATCAAATCTTACTATTTGATTCTTACCGTCCCACACGGTTCTATAGGAACTCTAATCTCCGAGATCACACCTTTTGTAATCACGAGAGCCATGAGCATTGTGGCCGCCACCGGGACACTTTCCGGCGCTGTGCTACTTAGCACATATAGCTAAGGTTCAACAACCTTATCAAAGTTCTATTGTCCTCCCACTTAACTTTTCACGAAAAATTCCTTCTCAAGAAACTTGACGTTCCAAGTAACAAACTCTTTTGTCCTTGGTGTTATGGAGAAATTCCCAACAAATTCTTTGGGATAACCTACAAAGACGTGCTTATCCGACTTTGGTTGTAAACATTTTACTTATGCATAGCATACCAAAATTTAAGAAAAGACAATTCGGGTTTTATCCGAAACCATAACTCATATGGTGTCATTTCAATGGATCACGATGGTGCTCTTTTCAGTGTAAAAGCGGTAGTCTCTAAAGCTTCAATCCTTAAAACATAATGGCAGTTTTATAAATGACACTCTTGATCTTACCATGTCAAACATGGCTTGATTTTATCTCTTGAATATGCCATACTCCTATGATTTATCGGGAAACACAAATCATGGAACAATTCCTCAAGTCTTAGGTGTTTTTGCTAAACATGTAACTCAAATATCTTCCTTTATGATCGAATCATAAACTCTTTATTTTCTTGTTACAATGATTTTCCACTTCATCTTGAAAGTCTTTCAACAATTTTCAAATGTTTCATACTTATTCCTTGTTAAGTAAATATACAGATATATTCACTCAAATTTTCGGAGAAAGCATATGAAGCAAAAAGATCCATCGCATATGGCTACACATAATGGACTATGCACATCACCATGCACAATTTCCAATAAGCTCGTCATCCGTTCCTCTCTGGCCTATGGACGGAGTTTCAATTATCTCGAGGAAAGTCTCACATGCGCCAATTGATCAAAATCAAAAGACTCCAAAAATCCATCAACATGGAGTTTCTTCATGTTTTCTTTCAAATATAATTTAAACAGCGATGTCACTTCATAAGTGATCTTTCAATCATTTGTCTTGCAACATTTTAGCAATAGTGTTTATGGATGTGATTTCTCCAACTAGACTTGTAAAAGTTCATCCATCCTTTATGGAATACGGTAATTATTTGAACAACCATTGTTCTCGTAATACCGGAACAAAATAACAATTATTTAAACAAATCTTGAAGGCTAGGATTGATGACAACGAAAAACACAATAACACTTTATTTGTTTTCGATGAACATCATCACTCATTCTCTTGCTGGTTACTTAGGCCATTGTAGTTCATGAATTGCGTTGTCCTGTATGACACTTCATACCAACCAATTCGGTATCCAATACCGGTATCCAATACCTAAGAACCACATTGTTTAACAAGCAAGGAATACAACCATAACATGTATATCTTCTATATACCCAAGTTGGACATATCCAACCTTATATTTTCTGCCAAATATTTTATAGATTCTCTTTCAGCAATTCCTTTTTCTTTTAAAAGAATCTATCAACATCAATTGTGGTGTCATTCACATGACACATAGTACAAAGCATATATAGTCAAATACTAATACCTTTGGACTTGCACTTTGAAGTGGATCACCATCATCAAATGTTTGGTGTTCTTTCAAAAATCCATTCTTTAGTAATCTATTAGTGTAGTAAACATTTTACTTACATCTTCTATTCATCCTTATCATGACAACTTTCATGATCAAGCTACTATAGCCTATACGGAAGAATCGCGAGTATAATATCAGTTCCCAAAACCTTTTTGGTAGATTCGGATGCCTAACATCTCCATCCTTCACAAATTCTCATACAATATGAGAACATGTATTTTGCTAAATTATACTCTATCATAATGCAACCAAAAAAAACATTGTTTCAGATATCACAATATCTTTCACACATGATGGTTTCTGAAACAATTTTCAGCTCCAATATAATCTTGATATTAAAACAACTTTTTGAATATCAATAATCATGGAGGCAAACATGATACTTTAGATACTAACATAGGAATTCTTAATCTCTATTTAATACTACTTATTAAACTTCATGGAGTAAATAGAGTTAGCTGAAAGTTTGCAATAGGACTTATAAACTTTAAATTGACATTCAAAACAATACGATACCAACAGAAAGTAAATATCCAGAATTCTATAGTTCTATTATCTCAATTAAAACTAAGCATAAGGTAGTGAACAGATGCCAATGACTACAACAAATTATGCAAATTCACTTCGATTTAGTTTATGACAAATTGAGTTCGACTAATCCAAATTAGAAATGAACTCCCACTCAAAAACGACATCCCTCGTGCCTTTTTGGTGATTACATGAACCAAATCCACTACACCAAGTCCGATCATCACGTGAGTCGGTGTAGCTTCAAAGGCGAGCATCAATATGGTCATCACATCAACTATATGACTCATGCTTAACCTTTCGGTCCGTGTTCCGAGGCCATGTCTGTACATGCTAGGCTCGCCAAGTAAGAACCTTAGTATTCGCGTGTGTAAAACTGTCTTACACCCGTTGCATGAAAGCGTAGAGTTGAGAACACCCGATCATCACATGATGTCTCGAAACACGATCCATAGAACAGTGCATACTTAAGGAAGAACACATTTTTATCTTGATATCTAAAAGAGGGATCATCTTACAATGCTACAGAAAGCGCCAAACTAGCAGTATAAGATGCTAACATCTAATATGTAAAGTGAGATGATATGGTCCATGCATTTGATCTCTATCACTTGCATCGTGGTATGATCTCTATCATTCCTTTGTGTGTAAGGCCAAGGTCTATGGAACTTACACGTTGAGTGTGTTGTAAGAGTATCTATCATACATCTACTTACAACAATACCATATCAATACACTAGCCCAGCAACGATCTAAACTAGACACCTCTAATTTATCAATTGCAAGTTTTACGTGGCTTAGGGCTTTCGGAGATAGAACCGTTCTTACCTACGAACATGAACCACAATGAGGATAACTAAGTTATTAGCAACTCGTTGTAAATCAGATATTGAATATAGTAGGAGAGACAGACACCCGCTAGCCACTTATGCAAAACAAGTTGCATGTGAGTCGTGGAACCGGTCTCATGTACGATGACATGTAAGGTTGGTCCGGGCCGCTTCATCCCACTATGCCACCAATATCCAAAATACATAGAAGATGCAATAACATGATCATCATCGCCCACATATCAACATATGTGTACTACCCATGCTAAGCACCTACGCATAGATCAGGCTCTGATACCACTGTTGGGTCCGCAGCATAGAAAACAAAAAAAATCCTACGGTGTGAACTACACGCCAAGATCTATCTACTAGGTACAAAGCAACGGGTGGACATACATCCATGGAGAACTTACCCTCGAAGACAACGAGCTTTGTTAACGAGTAGGAACTTGTGGTTGATGTAGTCGTACACTTGCCGATCTCAAGATCGTGATGAAGTCCAGCAGGTCCGGCTCCAGCACCACCAAGTCCAGCACCGCAAAGCAGCGGTGCATCCGTGATCGCACACACGTCCGGTACCCCGACAACCTCCATCCCTCGCTCCAGCAAAGCAGCGGAAGCAGCAACTCCTTTCCAGATAAAGCCACTGGGAACATGTATCTCGCTAATTCTAGACCATGGGGAAATAATACTAGAGGGGGAGAGAGATCCTTCACAAGGAGGTGTGTGTGAGAAGTGAGGAGGGGGTGGCCTTTTATAGGAGGAGGGGGGTTCCCCTCCTTCATGGCCGGCGCACCTCCTCCATTCATGTGGTGGTAACTCCCTCCACATAAATTTGCCCCTTCACATTCTCTTTTAAAGTCTCCACTTTAAATGCATTAAATTTCTCCAAATTTAATGCTCTCTCATTTAATAAAACTCTTTTATTATTTTTTATTCAGAATTTTGTTAATTACTTTAATAACAAACATTCACATAAAACCCCCTACAACATTTCAATATTACATGCAGAACCAATTTCAGCAATTTCACCAAATAGTTTTGTCTATTGAAATAATTCCAGCGCTTAAATCTTTATAAAACATATTTGCTCCAAATGGTGTCGGTATCCCTTATGTGTCACCCTACGGTTCATGAATAATGCGTATATGATCGAGACCCTCCCGGTCAATAATTAGCAATGGACTGGAGATCCATACTGACTCCTACACATTCAACGATGACTTCTGTGATCGTGAGAACCTTTAACGCTAGTAACTAAATCCCTTTGTCCCGCGATATATTACATGTCCGAGATTCGATCATCGGTATCTCCATACCTAGTTTGATCTCGTTACCGACATGCACTCTTTTCTCGTTCCCGTGATATAACATTCTAGTGATCACATCACTTGCTTGCAAACTATTTCAATGTGATATCACCGAGAGGGCCTAGAGTATATCTATCCGTCATCGGGATGGAAAAATCCCACTCTTGATCCATGAGCCTCAACATAACACCTTCAGAAAGTAATCAACCCACCTTTATAGTCACCCTGTTACGGTGTGACGTTTGATGTTATCAAGATACTCTTCCGGTGTTAGCAATTAACATGATCTCATGGTCTAAGGACTAAGATTACTTCGTATGATGTTATAGCAATATAAACATAATGACTTTGATCGTAATGCTATACTTCGGATGAATGTTCATCACATCATTCCACCAATGGTGTGACCTTGTTATTAACAACATCCAATGTCCATGATCAGGAAACCTTGATCATCTTGTTAATCAACAAGCTAGTATATAAGAGAGGCATAACTAGGAACCCTTTTTTGTTTATTAAACACACATGTATTGATGTTTCTGATCAATACAATTCTAGCATGCAAAATAAACATTTATCATAAACATGGAATAAGATAATAACCACTTTATTATTGCCTCTCAGGCATATTCCCTTCAGGAATCTCCCTTAACTGATCCAGTGGAAGACATTGAGGCTACAAATCTGAGATTTTACCTGGCAGAAACAGATCGAAACAAAAACACGACGGAAACACGATATACGGACCTCGGGGAATCCGGGGGGTTATATATTACGAAGTTTCGTATCAAAAGGAAGGTACTGGGAGAAAACAAGTCGGAGGCGGAGTCCTAGGTGGCCTCACCACCTGGTGGCGTGGCCAGGGGTGGGCCCGCGCCATGGGGTGGTGTGGGCCACCCCGCTTCCGCCCCTTTTCGCTTCAGAACTTCCTTATTGATGAAAACTGCAAAAATATAGTTGGATTGTATTTTCACGAACTTTTCTTACTGTAATCGTACCTAGATGAAAACAGACTCAGAGCTCTCAATTTGGTCCTCAATGAATTTCTCTGGAGTTATAACTTGAAAGGCATCAACATCTTCATTGTAAGAATCTCCAGCAATATAGTGTTTGAGTCGCTGTCCATTCACTACTTGTGTAGTATTATCTTTTAGAGAAGAAATTTTTATTGCTCCTGAATGGTATACTTCTTCAATGATGAAAGGTCCTTCCCATTTTGATAGTAGCTTACCTACAAAAAATCTAAGACGATACCTATACAATAGAACTTTCTCACCAACATGAAATTCTCTCCTAAGTATTCGCTTATCATGCCATTTTTAACTTTTTCCTTAAAGAGCCTAGCATTCTCATAAGCTTCACTCCTCCATTCATCTAAAGAACTTAAGTCAAATAATCTTTTCTCACCAGCGAGCTTACAATCTCTATTTAGTCCTTTCACTGCCCAGTAAGCTTTGTGTTCTAATTCTAAGGGTAGGTGACAAGCTTTCTCATAAACCATTTTATAAGGAGACATTCCCATAGGATTTTTGTAAGCAGTTCTATAAGCCCATAAAGCATCATTCAACTTCTTAGCCCAGTTTTTCCTAGACCTATTAACAGTCTTTTGCAAGATAGATTTAATTTCTCTATTTGATAACTCTACTTGCCCGCTAGTTTGGGGGTGATAAGCTAAAGCAATTCTATGATTGACATCATATTTAGCAAGGGTCTTCCTAAAACCACCATGAATGAAATGAGAACCCCCATCAGTCATGAGATACCTAGGCACCCCAAACCTAGGAAAGATAACATCCTTAAGAATTTTTAGAGAAGTCTCTCCGTCAGCACTCTTTGTAGGAATAGCTTCTACCCACTTAGTAATGTAATCAACGGCAACAAGAATGTGAGTGTAGCCTTTTGAAGGAGGGAAAGGACCCATAAAGTCAAATCCCCAACAATCAAAAGGTTCAATAACTAGAGAGTAGTTCATAGGCATTTCATTGTGTCTAGAAATATTACCAGCACGCTGACATTCATCACAAGATAGGACAAATTTTCTTACATCTTTAAAAAGGGTAGGCCAGTAGAAACCTGATTGTAGTACCTTTTGTGCAGTTCTATTTCCTGCATGATGTCCTCCATAGGCACTACCATGACATTTATGCAATATATCCTTTTGTTCATATTCTGGAACACATCTTCGCATAATACCATCAACTCCTTCTTTGTATAAGTGTGGGTCATCCCAAAAATAATGCCTCAAATCATAGAAGAACTTTCTTCTTTGCTGAGCTGTAAAAGTTGGAGGCAAATACTTGGAGACAATAAAGTTAGCATAATCAGCATACCAAGGGCTTCCTCGTGAGCTCACCCCTACTGCAGCTAACTGTTCATTTGGGAAACTATCATTAACAGGCATAGGGTCAAAAGAGATGTTTTCCAAACGAGATAAATTATCAGCTACAGGGTTTTCAGCACCCCTCCTATCTACTATGTGTATACCAAACTCTTGTAAAAGCAGTACCCATCTAATAAGCCTAGGCTTAGCGTCCTTCTTCGTCATAAGATATTTAATAGCAGCATGATCAGTATGAATGGTTACTTTTGAGTCCACAATATAGGGCCTAAACTTATCACAGGCAAAAACAACAGCTAGAAATTCCTTTTTAGTAGTGGCATAATTCCTTTGAGCAGCTTCTAGGGCCTTACTAGCATAATGGATAACATTTAACTTTTTATCAATACGTTGCCCAAGGACAGCCCCTATAGCAAAATCACTAGCATCACACATTATTTCAAAGGGTAAACTCCAATCTGGTGGTTGAACAATAGGGGCTGTAGTTAAAGCCTTCTTAAGAGTTTCAAAAGCTTCCCTACAATCATCATCAAAAACGAAGGGTACATCTTTTTGAAGAAGATTAGTGAGAGGTTTTGATATCCTAGAGAAGTCTTTAATAAACCTCCTATAGAAACCAGCATGACCAAGGATACTACGAATACCTTTGATGTCTCTTAGACATGGCATCTTCTCAATTGCCTCAACCTTAGCTCTATCAACTTCTATGCCTCTTTTAGAAACCTTATGCCCAAGAACAATCCCTCCATTAACCATGAAGTGGCATTTCTCCCAATTAAGAACAAGATTAGTTTCCTCACATCTCTGCAAAACTTTATCAAGGTTGTGCAGACAATTATCAAAAGAAGTTCCATCGACAGAAAAGTCATCCATGAACACTTCTACAATTTCCTCACAAAAACCATGAAAGATAGCAGACATGCACCTTTGGAAAGTAGTAGGAGCATTACATAAACCAAAAGGCATACGTCTATAAGCATAAGTTCCATAAGGGCAAGTAAAAGTAGTTTTTTCTTGATCTTGTTGTTTAACATCAATTTGAGAGAAACCAGAATAACCATCAAGAAAACAAAAATGGGTCTTTTTAGACAACCTTTCCAACATTTGATCAATAAAAGGAAGCAGGTAGTGATCTTTCTTAGTAACTTTATTGATTTTCCTAAAATCGATGCACATCCTATAGCCTACCACTATTATTTGAGGAATAAGCTCATCATTATCATTAGGGACAACGGTAATACCTCCCTTTTTAGGAATACAATGAACAGGACTAACCCATTCACTATCAGCAATAGGGTAAATAATACCAGCATCAAGGAGTTTCAATACCTCGTTCCTTACCACTTCCTTCATCCTAGGATTTAAACGTCGTTGGTGCTCCACTATTGGCTTCGCATCTGGTTCTTTGTTGATAGAATGCTGACATATAGTAGGTGAAATCCCTTTCAAATCATCCAGAGTATAGCCCATAGCTCCTCGGTGTTTCCTCAAAACCTCCAATAACCTTTCTTCTTCCTTCCCTGAAAGTTTAGCGCTAATAATAATAGGATATATCTTTTTATCATCAATATAAGCATATTTAAGATCATCAGGGAGAGGTTTTAGATCGAAAACCGGATCCTTTTTAGGTGGCATCATGGTTCCCAAGTCTTCTATAGGCAAGTCGTGCTTAAGCATCATAGGTTGATCACGGAGAATCCTGTCAATCTCATTCCTTTCTTCCATGAAGATTTCACTTTCATGATCTTCCATAAATGGGCTGCAAAGCATTGTTAGGAGCAAGAGAAATAGAAGCAAGTTGTTCAACCCTAAAATCCTCATTATGGGTTTCCTCTTCGCAAGGTTCTTTAGCAAATTTCGAAAAATTAAACTCATAAGATTCCCCATCAAACTTAGTCAAGATTTTCTCCCTCTTGCAATCAATAATAGCTCCACAAGTACTCAAGAAAGGTCTACCAAAAATGATAGGGTAGGTTTTACTAGCAGCTGAACCAAGTACTAGAAAATCAGCAGGGTACTTAATCTTACCACAAAGAACTTCCACGTCTCGTACAATACCAATTGGAGAGATGGTCTCTCTATTAGCAAGGTGAATAACCACATCAATCTCTTCCAACTCGCAAGGACTGATTTCATGCATAATTTCTCTGTAAAGCTCATAAGGAATAGCACTAGAACTTGCACCAATATCACATAAACCATAATAGCAATGATCACCAATTCTAACGAAAGCAGGAACACTAGCCTTTTTAGTTCTATTGGGATGTGAAACAATATTAGAAGCATCCTCACAAAAGACTATGTGCCCATCTTCTATGCTTTTAGTGACAAGGTCTTTCACAATTGCTACCACAGGTTCAATGTTTATTTGTTCATCAGGTTTTACAGTTCTTTTTTCACTTTTGGTGATTACATTAGTTATCACAGGATGGTCCTTTACCTTTTCGGGGAAGGTAATCTTCTCAATATAAGGTTCAGGTAAGATGGGGTCAATAATGCAATACTCAGCACTTCCAATAGGAGCATAGTCAACAATTTCTTTGTAAGGTGCATGGTATTTGTTCCATCCCCTTTTTGGAATTTTGATATAGGAAGCAAAAGCTCTAAAGCAATTCGTAATAACTTGCAAATCAAGACCATAAATATTACTAATATTTTGAAAGTCATCAGTTCCCATAAAAGATTCAATGCATTCATAATCATAATTTATACCTGACTTTCTACCTTTGTCATTCTCCCAAGCTTCAGCATTGTCTTGAATACGGTCTAGAAGGTCCCATTTAGCTTCTTCTTCCATGCGAGTGAATGATCCAGCACAAGAAGCATCCAATAAATCTTTATCATGTAGAGGGAGCCTTGCATAAAAGTTATTGATAATAATATTGTTGGGGAGCTCATGAATGAGACGTTTGAGCATAACTAACTTCAATCTCCCCCAAGCTTGAGCTGTACTCTCTCCATCAAGAGGCCAAAAGTTGTATATTTGATTCCGATCTTTATGAATCTCACTAGGAGGATAAAACTTTGAATAAAAGAGAGGCACTATTTCCTCCCATTCCAGAGCTTGACCATTCTTCAGTAGCTTATACCATTCCTCAGCTCTTCCTTTCAGTGATAATGAGAATAACTTCTTCTTAACTTGATCTGTAGTAATACCTACACACTTGAACAACCCGCATAATTCGTGTATAAAGAGTAAATGATCACCGGGATGGACAGTTCCATCCCCAACATAGTATTTATCCATAACACGATCAATAATTCTTGTAGGTATTTTGAAAACATCATTCTCAGCAGGTGGTGGCTTATCTACTACCTTAGCAGTGGTAGTAGCATTACCAAATAAGAAACTCAGCGAATTATCCATAACGAAAATAAAGCAACTAACAGAAGTAAACAATACTCACAGTAGAAGTTTCCTTTACCAGTTCCACTCACCAATAGTGCTTCACTCCCCGGCAACGGTGCCAGAAAATAGTCTTGATGACCCACAAGTATAGGGGGTGTATCGCAGTATTTTTAATAAGTAAGAGTGTCGAACCCAACGAGGAGCAGAAGGTGCTAGCTAGTGGTATGGATCAAGAATTCTCTGCAAATACTTAGCAAACAGATTTTTAGGGTTTTTTGATATAGCAAGTAAACAAAGTACAAGTAAATAAAAGACAGTAGGAATAAATGCAGCAAGTGGCCCAATCCTTTATGCAGCAAAGGACAAGCCGGTTGTATTACTTAAGATGACCAAACGTTCTCGAGGACACATGGGAAGACTGTCAAGTGCTTTCGCTTCATATAGTTGATTAATCTTCTTTAGCTTGCTAAGTATTGTGTGGGTGAACCTGTGCTAATGTACCGCCCCATCCAAGACTAATACATACTTGTGATTATACCCCTTGCAAACATCCGTAAGTACAAGAAAGTAATTAAGGTAGAAACCTAACCACAGCTTTAAACTCTAAGACCCTTACGTCCCTTGTGCAATGGTTTCCTAACGGGGGTTTAGGTTTCTATCACTCCGGCAACCCCTACGATTAGTAGCCAAATACACAATGCATTCCCCTAGGCCCATATAGGTGAAGTGTCATGTAGTCGACGTTCACATGACACCACTAGAAGAAGTACACCACAACTTAAATAACAATCTATTAAATCTTTCTCAACGCAACTCCACTACTAACAACAAGACTTCTCCCATGTCCTCAAGAACAAAACGAACTACTCACAAGACATCATATGGATCATGATCAGAGATGGAATAATGATGTATAACAATCTGAACATAAACAATAATTCAATGGTTCACTCAATAGCATCAACTACAAAGAGTAATCAACACCGGGAAAGTTTCCCCTATGAACTATGCAAGATTCAACGCATTTGTTACAGCAACGTGGAGATGGTGATGAGGGTGCTGATGGTGATGATGGTGGTGATGATGATGATGATGATCCCGATGAAGTCCAGCTTGATGGTGGTGTTGATGGCAACGATCTCCCCTCTCCGGGAAGGAATTCCCCTGGTAGAAATCTGTCTGTCGGAGAGATCTTTCTCACTTGGTGTTTTCCGCCCTGCAGAGGCGGCAGAATCTTTCTGTGGTTGCTACCCTAGTCTTAGGGTTTCATGAGGATGATATACGCCAGAGGGGAGAGGCTGGAGTGGGCCAGGGCGGACACACCACCCCCAGGCGCGGCCTAGGGCTGCCCGCGCCATGGGGTGGTGTGGGCCCCCTGTGGCCCATCTCCACTCCATCTTCTGGCATCCTTAGTCTTCTGGAAAAATAGGATTTTTCGTATATTTTCCTGGATTTTTTGATCTTCGCGAATTTTGCCTCCAAACAGCACCTTTTCCATCAGAATCCTGACTACAGCGGTCCATGCTCCAAAAGTCATCAACCATGCAAAAACAGATGAAATAACATAAGTATCACCTCTCAATATGAAATATATCAATGAATAATAGTGAATTAAGACATAGAATAGTGATGCAAAATGAACGTATCACTCCCTAATCCCTATCATCACAACATAGGATGCTATTATAAACCTCCTCTTGGTCCATCACCTCTTAAACCTGAGAAGGTGCGGCAAGATGAGATTCATGATAAGATCTATGAGTTGGAAAAAGCTTCGAAGGCATGTGTTGAAACAATTGGAGAAGGGATTGACTCCTACTGGATGATGAGCAAAGACCTTGAGAAAAAGGTTGATGACATTGATGGTAGAGTTGGTTTCTTAATTAAAACTGTTGTTGAGTTGATAGATGAGAAGAAATTCCTCAAGAAGAAAATGTTGAAGCTTCAGTACGACATGGCCGAGCTCAGCATCTGCTTTGCAAGCATAGTTAAAGATGGCAACACAAAAGAAGAGGGCAATACTCTTCCTACCCAGGGAGTTATTTGATCCCGCCTGGCTTGATTCCAAGCTTGGGGAGATCTTTAAAACCTTGTAATCTATCCTATAAGTTTTATATTACTATTTTATTTTTGCATTAGTTCAAGTTTAGAAATAAAGTTTGCATCATTCGAATTCCCTTAAGGAATAGTAGATCCCATTTGTGAAATTACGAGTTTATTATCATATATGGAGCAATATTAAGTTTGTGTTTATTTTATTGGATATATGAATGGCCTGAGTATGATTTTACTTGCACTTGCTGATAGCAATAGGAGTCTTCCACACCATTGGTATTAATGGAACATATAAAGATAATTTAATCGATATGTTGTAAGTTCATGGTTTGATTTACAAAAGTAAAAATAATCTGATTAGTCAAGTTGACAAAGAAAACCTGAACAAAGGAGAATAAAAAGTGTTATCAAAATAGATTGAGGGCAAGTCGAGGTACAATCTTCAAGTCATAAAGATGCTTCATATACAATTGGAATTTGATAATTGAGATCGTTAAACTTTGGATTCCTACATGAAGTGGAATGTATGGCTAGCTTCTTTGCACAACACTTAAACAAAAGTGTGAGCATAAAAAAAGAAAAAGAAGAAAAATAGCGAATGTGCAAAGAGGAAATAGGCATACACCACTATATTGTGGTATGACAAAGAAGCGTTTTGAGATTTTGAATCCCAAGTGAATATGTTAATCCTAAAACACTTGGGACTACCTCGATGACTCATTCGGTCGAACCGAATACTTTTACATCATGTTGAGATTCATATTTTGTGAACTATTAATCACTAAGGCGTGGAAGCCTTCTAATATTATTCAGATGGTTCGAGTAAGGTACTATTTATGAACTTATTCCTATGTAGCATATATGATAAACACATGCTGCAACTGCCTCATTTATTTTATCGACTCAACTTCATGATTATGAGGATCACGTCCATTAAGCTAAACTTGCTCGGGACGTGCAAGAGTGTAAGCTTGGGGAAGTTAATGAGTGCATATTTGCATCATGTTTTATATTATTATTTTGCATTGTAGATGTAGGATCTTGGTACTTTACGGTGTTCGCGTGCATGTTTTATGTCTGCTCTCACCAGGATCAGGACAGATGATGGATACAATACACAATCCTTAGAGAAGTTGTATTGGGGAGAAAAGGAGTCAAAAATAACGTAAATCGCTTATTTGGGAAATATCAATAATACCAGAAGAAAATATGAAGCGATCAAGGCTTATAGACGGTTCAATGACCAACTATACGACCGGAATACTTTTTTCGGTCGTATAGTTCCGGTCATATAGTTGGCGTCGCCACCGCCTCCTCAAATAGTTTCACTCCATGTAACTGGATCGGAGAGACGACATATAGAACACCTAGAAATCATTGAAAATCTCACCTCCGGAAGGAATCTAGAGGGGGAACTCGCCCAAGGGATCCATCTTCGCCCTATGCAGATCTAGGAGGCCAAGGCATCGATCTTCATCTTCATCAACCATTGCACCACCATCATCTCCATCCATCCCATCTTCACCCATCTAGATCTTGTTGTAATTTCCGTACTCATTATGGATTTATACAAGAACTATTCATTTACAATTGTTTTCATTACCATTGCTATGATGTTGATTTCCTCCATGTCTGAGTAGATATTTAGTTCTTCGGGATACGGAGAAACCCTAGCATGTGATTGAGATGAGATAGGGATTATTATGTTATACATCATTATGTGTATGAGTTAATTGTCTTCATCTTGACGTTGGGAGTTGTGCCCCTCCTTAATATTTGCCTCTTATGGGGACTCGATGAAGGGGATTACTTGTTAGTAGATGGAGGGATGATAGCACTTACTGTGACTATAAAGCTGTTGTCATTCTTTATGTACTAACTTGGGGAATCAAGGAGAACTCATAAAGCCATGTCCATGCCATGGGAGAAATCCCTTTATAGCGGGATAATACGATTGATGTCGTTTATTTGTCAGCTGTGATTATGAAGGATGATGTGAGCAGTGGTTGCCGCCTATTTGTCCATATATGGAGCTCCTCCCACATACATATATATCATGAGAATATTCGTTATAATAATCTTGATTGCTTAGTCTAAATTGCTAGCGGTGTATCCACCACTCCCTGAGAACGCCTTTTCCCCATTGCAGTTCTAAGTTCTTTTACACACGCGATTCTCACTTTATATATTTAGTTGTACTTTACTTTACTTGCTTCGTTAAACCAAAACCCCAAAAGCAACTCTACTATTCTTGCATCTTAAATTTATTCCTTAAGTACTTCATATAGTTTTAGTTAAAAGCATTTTAGTTTTTTGCCTACTGCTCCATGTAGGATCGATATCTTTATTTCGAAACTAGCTACAAACAATCTGTGCGCTTGCAGTCATCACCCCTCTCCGATCAATAATCAGCAGTGGGGCCTAGAGATCCGTACTGACTCCCACACATTCAACGAAGACTCTAGTGATCATGGGAACCTTTAGCGTCATAACTAAATTCATTTGTCTCACGATATATGACATGTCTGAGATTCAATCATCGGTATCCCCATACCTAGTTTGATCTTGTTACCAACAAGTACTATTTTCTCGTTCCCATGATATAATATTCTAGTGATCTTATCACTTGCTTGCAAACTATGTCAATGTGATATCACCGAGAGGGCCCAAAGTATATCTCTCCATCATCGGGATGGACAAACTCCACTCTTGATCCATGAGCCTCTATATAACACTTTCGAAGTATCTGATCCCACATTTATTGTCATCTTGTTATGGTGTGACGTTTTATGTTATCAAGTTACTATTCCGGTGTTAGTGCTTAACATGATCTCATGGTATAAGGACTAAAGTTAATTCACATGATGTTATAGAAACATAAGCATAATGACTTTGATTGTATTACTATACTTTGGATGAATGTTCACCACATCATTCCACCAATGTTGTGACCTTATTATTAACAACATCCACTGTCCATGATCAGGAAGCTTTGATCATCTTGTTAATCAACGAGCTAGTTTATATGATAGACATAACTAGGAACTTTTTATTTGTTTATTAAATACACATGTATTAATGTTTCTAATTAACACAATTATAGCATGAGAAATAAACTTTTATCATAAATATGGAATAATATAATAATCATTTTATTATTGCCTCTCGGGCATATTCCCTTCAGTCTCCCACTTGCACTAGAGTCAACAATCCAGTTTGTAAACTTGCACATTCAACACCTATAGCTTTCTGGTGTTGTATGTACGCGTTTGCTAGTGGTAAATATAATCTCCGGATCTGACATTTTTAGGTTCGTGTGTATTTGCTTGTCTTTGCGTCTCTATGCATCACTCATTCTCTAATAAGATGACATTGTATAAATTTAGTCCTTTGGTGAGACCTTTAGTTCCTTTGGGTTAAAACATGTTGATATTATTATCGTACAATATACCTTCATAGTACTAGCCCACTATGAACTACACCGAGTTTGATAACAAACTACTTAACACAAATACCCTCCTTTCCTGCTACAATAGCAGTCATATACTTAGCCTTTTGTTGTAGTATCTGTCATAATGTCTTAACTTTGGAACTCATCCAAATCCATCCTGGAACCTCCTTTTCATTATATTGTGCCACCCATAGTTTAAATTGAAATAAATTTAATTTGTATCTTGTAAAAAACTAGTATCAATGTAACACTTTACAATGAACTATTTGTCACCTATACATAACATATTATTAGTTCTTCCAAAGCTCATAAGAATGTCTCTACTATCGTCCGATGATCATCTTATGAATCATTCTGGTATATGCACATAACATTTAGAGCATATGGCATATCTGGATATGTGCATATCATGGTATACATTATTGATCAAAAATTTCACCAATTATCAAAACACTTGAATCTTGTTTTTTACTTACCAAGTGTCGATACACTTGAATCTTGATTCAATCCTTTCCATGCGGCAAGAACATTTCTTGTCGTTTCCATATTGAACTCTTTCAATATCTCATATATGTACGTCTAGCACAACTATATTAGTGTCCTAGTCTATCAGTATAGACATTGATGCTTAATATTATGGTTTTGCCCAAGTCTTTCATTGAAATCAAATTTTAATAAAATTCTTAACTTGTGTCAATAAAATATACATCATTTCCAATCAACAATATGTCCTCTACATAATGTATTAGAAATATGTCTCAGTTCTTCCACTTAATTTCTTGTAAACGCAAGCATCTTCATCGTCTCCGATGAAATTAAACCTTTTAACAGTTTCATCACGGTGAAGATTCTAACTCTGCTATGCTTACTTCAACCATTGAAGTTTGCATGCCCTTTTAGCATCCTTTGAATTAACAAAACCCTTCAGACCGTGTCATATACACTTCCAAGGTAACCATTCTATTAGAAGAACTTTTCTTTATTTGTTCAGTAACCATATACCAAAAATAACATAAGTAGTGGTTGCTATATTAATCCGTTTGGACTAAATATCATTGCGAAAGATCAAATCTTGTTATAGTCAACTCCTTGAACATTTTCGTAAACTCTTTTGTGATATGTCGACTATTTCATAGACGTGAAACATCCATGTCTATTTCTTTATAGATCCAAATACAACCGATAGGCTTTATGCCTTCCCGGAGAGTCTTCAAAGTTCAAAAACTTGATTTCTTATATATGGAAACTATCACAGATTTTATGACTTCTAGTCACTTTATGGAGTTAGGGCCCATCATCGCTTCTTTGCATGCAGGCGGTTCATCATTGTCAAAAAAATAACGACTTCTTTTTTAAATCTTACTATTTGATTCTTACTCGACCCATACAGTTTAAATAGGAACTCTAATCTTCGAGATTACAACCTTTATAATCACAGGAGCCATGAGCATTGTGGCCGCCTCCGGGACACTTTCCGGCGCTGTTCTACTTAGCACATGTTGTTTAGGTTCATCAACCTAATCAAAGTTCTATTGCCCCCACTTAACTTTTGCAAAAAAATCCTTCTTAAAAAACCTGACGTTCCAAGCGACAAACTCTTTTGTTCTCGGTGTTATGGAACAATACCCAACATATTCTTTGGGATAACCTACAAACACGTGCTTATCCAGCTTTGGTTGTGAACATTTTACTTATGCCTAGCATACCAAATTTTAAGAGAAGACAACTTGGGTTTTATCCCAAACCATAACCCATATGATGTCATTTCAACGGATCACGATGGTGCTCTTTTTAGTGTAAAAACGGTAGTCTCTAAAGCTTTAATCCTTAAAACATAATGGCAGTTTCATAAGTGACACCTTTGATCTTACCATGTCAAACAAGGTTTGATTTCATCCCTCGAACATTCCATACTCCTATGGTTTATCGGAAAACACAAATACATGGAACAATTCCTCAAATCTTAGGTGTTTTGCTAAACATGTAACTCAAATATCTTCCTTTATAATCGAATCATAAATTCTTTATTTTCTTGTTACAATGATTTTCCACTTCATGTTGAAAGTCTTTGAATATTTTTCAAATGTTTTATACTTCTCCCTTATTAAGTAAATATACACATATATTTACTCAAATTCTCGAAGAAAATATATGAAGTTGAAAGATCCACCGCTCATGGCTACACATAATGGACTATGCACATCAATATGCAAAATGTCTAATAAGTTAGTCATCCATTCCTCGTTGGCCTATGAACGGAGTTTCAATTATCTCCAGGAAAGTCTCACAAGCATCAATTGATCAAAATAAAAGACTCCAAAAATTCATCAACATGGAATTTCTTCATGTATTCTTTCCAATATAATTAAAATGGTGATGTCACTTCGTAAGTGATCTTTCAATCATTTGTCTTGCGACATTTTAGCATTACTTTTTATGGACATGATTTCTCCAACTAGACTTATAAAAGTTCATCCATCTTCTATGGATTACGATAATTATTTTAACAACCATTGTTCTCATAATACCGGAACAAAATAACAACTATTAAAATAAATCTTAAAGGCAAGCTTTGATGTCAACGAGAAACACAATAACACTTTATTTGTTTTTGATGAACATCATCACATATTATTTTGCTAGTTACTTAGGCCATTGTAGTTCATAAATTGTGTTATTCTATATGATATTTCACACCAACAAATTTGGTATCCAATACCCAAGAACCACTTTGTTTAACAAGCAAACAATACAGCCATAATATGTATATCTTCTATATACCTAAGCTGGACATGTTTAATGTTTCTCCTTTTTGCCAAATATTTTATAGATTCTTTCAGCATTTCCTTTTCTTTTAAAAGAATCTATCAATATCAATAGTGGCATCATACACATGACACATAGTCCAAAGCGTGTATAGTCAAATACTAATACATTTGGACTTGCACTTTGAAGTGGATCACCATCATCAAATGTTTGGCGTTCTTTCAAAATCCATTATTTAGTAATATTTTAGTGTAGTAAACATTTTACCTACATCTTCTATTCATCCTTATCATGACAACTTTCATGATCAAACTACTATAGCCTATAAGGGAGAATCGCGAGTATAATGTTAGTTTCCAAAACCTTTTGGGGAGATTAGGATGCCTAGTGACGAGGGTTTAACTCATCAATGCCCATTGTTATGGACTTGGGTTTTGGAGAAGGAGGGAGCACTGGAGACATCTATCGGCTAGTAAACAAGCACACAGGGACTCGAAGATTTACCCAGGTTTAGGCCTCGTAGAGGTCCCTACTCCTGCTTGTCTGCTCGTGGAATTATCAAAGGAATCGAAGATTACAATGGTGCGCAGATGCAATCTGGCGAGGGTTGTGGAAACTAGGGTTGTGTGCGTCCTCCTCGCCGCCCCCTCCTAGCCTTTATATAGATAGGCTAGGTCTCGGGTAGCAGATCGAGTCGGTTACAGGTTAGGGTTTTCCCCTTTGAACTTTCTATCTCTAGCTTCTTCTTGTCCTTCAAGCAATCGAGAGTCCGTAGGTTACTCGAGTTCTTCATTTGGGTCTTGGCGACATCATGGGCCTTTATGTATTCAGGCCGTATATACCAAGCTCGAGTACCTGTAGGGTATACCCATGTCAGTAGCCCCCGAGTGTCCAGTGGAATCGTAGGTTCGACTAGAGACTTTATGAAGCCTTTCGAGTACATGACTGAGTACATTTTTCGACTGCTCTGTTTATGTCATAGGGATTGTTGATGTGCGTGCCTGATTTTAACCGATGTATCGGTATCGCTTAACCTTAGGGTAAAACAACGCCACCTACTCGAACTCGAGTCCCGGACTCGAATCCGAAAAGTCTTTGGTGTAATTCGACTCAAGCCGCGGAGGTCTTACAGGAGTCGAATTCCAGTATATGGGTGTGAGCACTCGACGCGTCCGTCAAGGCATGTTCATCGTACCTGCAGGCACGGATATATTTCTAGTAGTGCGCAGCTTAATGCGTTGCCATGCCTTATTCAAGTCTTATCTTCACGCTGTAAGCGCGGCATCCGAATTTTATCATCGCGGAGACGATTCGGGTGACCCAGGAGACGCGGTCTCTTTGTAGGGAAAAATTATGAGGCGGTGTCGCCATGAATTTCGAGTGTGGATGTTATCAACACACAGTACTTTGTACAAATAATCATAGGGTGCGCGACCAGCGCTCCCTATGGGAGTAGCCCCCGAGTGCCTGGTTGAGTCGAAGACTCACGCAGGGACTAAAGAACTTTTGCGACTGCTGTCGTCTTTTATTTGCTTGTTTCAGTCGAATTTGCTTCTAGCGCTCCCTATGGGAGTAACCCATGTCCATAGTCGAACTGTGCTTCGAGTGATTGGGTTTTGCTTTGATTGTTCATGTTCCTGTAAAAGACGAAGAAAATCATAGGGTGCGCGACCAGCGCTCCCTATGGGAGTTGTCCCCGAGTGCTTGGTGGAGTCGAAGACTCGAGCAAGGATTAAAGTAGTCGAAATCTTCTGCTGCATAGTTTTTGATGACGTCAGTGCTGACGATTTCATGACCTCAGTTGCCCGCGTGAGCGAGTTTGACGGGACGTGACGAGCGATGGGTCCCACTCCCTGACTCTGATTTGACTAGGCATGCGTAATCTTTATTTTAACCGCGCCTCCTCGATTTCCGCGCGTAATGGGAGTAGTGGGGGGACGATTCGCGTTTCAGCTCCTCCACGTGTCGAGCATGATGAACGCCACGCATCCAGTAGGATTTTTCTGAGCCGTTGGATTGCATCTTCCAGGGGTTAAGTAGTGACGCTACGACGGTAAATTTCACATCTGCTTTCATTCATCCTTTGCCTTCATCGCCATTGCCGCTGATCCTCTGCTTTCTCTGTGATCTTTTCCCTCCGTGGCGCTGGACCAGCTCCGCACATTTCCCAGCTACTTCCTCCGGTTGCATCGTCGCCGCGTAATGGGAAAGAAGAAAGGAGGTGCTACGGTCGATTCCATCACGCGCCGCCACGATGAAGAAGAAGGCGGCTCGCCAAGCGGGCACCAAAGACCACCGCCAGCAGGAACAAGAAGGGCACGGGCACCCGTGTCACGAATGGCACGTGGCGTCCATCTGTCATCAAGTCCTCGGATCTTCGTCTTCTTTGCCAAGACGGAGTGTTGTCTGCCGCAGTCGCCGACGCGCGCGTCCCCGGCGGTGAGGTAATCCCCTCTCCTCCTGCCAGTTTTCGAGTGATGTTCCTAGCGTTCATCATTCGCGGCCTCTCTTTGACCCTGCATCCTTTCTTCAGGGGTCTTCTTTGTTTTTACGGGCTCCAGCTCCATCAGCTGTCCCCCAATTCCATCTTCCACGTAGCTTGCTACATCACTCTTTGTGAATGCTGGCTCGGAATCGAGCCGCATTTCGGCCTCTTCAAGCATCTCTTCAAGTTGAAGCGTCAATCGGCGTCTGGCTCCGTAGTCTATGATGTAGGCGGCTGCGGAATCCACGTCGATCCATCCGCCACATACTTTGACATCGAGCTGGCGATGTCCGTCCAAGGGTGGAGGGACAAGTGGTTCTACGTCCGCAACGAGAAAGCTGATGGAGAACACTTTGGACTCGCACCCTTCAACCCCGCGATGTCGTGCCAGAGGAGGCGCTCCTGGAAGAATGTGGTCATGCCTGGCGAATCCGCGGAGACAGATGTGCTGTACGAGCGCGTCTGCGACCTCGAGAGTCGCATAGGCAAAGAGGAGGGAGGCTGCGCCCTTATTCGCACGTGGCTACACCATCGCGTCCAGCCCCTACAGGCCAGAGTTCACCCCATGTTTCAGTGGGCTGGCGCTGATGATGTCACTCGCGTGTCTGCCAATGGCATGTCCACGAGTGAGGTAGACAAAAGGGTTCGACTGGTCACCAAGTACACCGTCAAGGATGTGCTCCCCAGTGAACCAGTTGTTCCTCCGTTCGATGCTGCTAACCCTTCTCCTGAGGTATAGTTGTGCTACGTAGTAGCTTAGTTTGTTGATTTCCTCTTTACTGTTTCTTTGCTTTGTGCTAAATTATGGTCTATATGCAGGATTGGGCGGTGTCACCCTGTATGCCCCCTCTTCCTGAGGGGGTTATCCCTCGTGAAGCCTTGGAAGAGGACAAGTCGAAGTCGACCGTCCCATCTAATGTGGAGGAGGAAGCCCCCGAGTCGGGTAGTCCAGATACTCGCAAGTGTTCGCGCAGCAAGGATTCCGATGCGTCGTCTCCTTCAACTCTGGAAGGCGTGGGCGTTGGTGCGGAGTCGCCGATCTCTGCCATTCCTGTGAGTGTCGTGATGCCATCTTCTCGCAACAAGATGCGACTGCCAAAGGAGTCCTCATCAGAGTCGGGGAAACCAACTTTTGACTTTGATAAGTTTGATTGGTAAGTTTTCTAGTTGCCCTTTTTGGTTCTTCTCTAGATTTGCCTTTTCTTGATGTTGGTTTTGTCTTGCAGCCAGCAGGCGTCGTCATCTTCTGGCGACGTCCAATTTTTGAAAGAATCGGGAGTCGCAACCTCAAGGGCCAAGAAAGAGGTCGAGCATGCTCCTTCTCCTCCATTGGTGGCCCACTCCAGGCACAACTCTTCCATCTCTCCGCATGATGGGGAGCATCGGATGGTTGCCCGGATGACTGCACACCAATCGACTTCGGAGTCATTAGAGGATCATGTAAGTGTAGGATTTCTTCTTTTGATGTTGCAGTCGATGTTATCTATGGCTTCTGCTGATCCTTTGTTGTTTTTCCTTTTGCGATAGCTCCTTGTGAAGGAAGCCGCTCACTTGGCGGAGCAGGTGCTTGCAATGGGCCGCCAGCATGCAATGCTGGAGACACGCCATCGCGTGGTAGAAAGTAAGTGCTCTTCACTTCTCCTTCTTATGCATCGTTTTTATGTAGTCGACTGATAGTCAGTCCCTTTTATTTTGTAGCTGAACATAATGCCCTTCTGCGCAATGCCGCCACCATGGAGAAGACACTCACCGCGACTGTGAAGGGCCACGATGAGGCAATCGCGGCGCGTGACGAGGCACAAAAGTGCGAAGAGGATTCGCGTGCCTCCATCGCAGCCAGGGAGAAGTTGTTCGAAGAACAACTTTTCTTGATTGCCAAGGCCCTCTCAGGTACCTTGCTTGGATATCATTATCGTTCTCTGTTCGATTTTTGCCGTTGGCGCTGATTTTCGTGTCCATGTGTGGGTTTATGTACAGATGCTGGCGATTTGAGTTTTGACCCTCAGGCCCTCCGCCGTGACGATGCCTTGGCGGGTGCGCTTTCAGCAGTCGAGGACCGCAGCGCTGCCGTTCAAGATATGCTCTCCAAGGCCAAGGGCATGCTCAATCGCCTCCGGGAGGAGTTGATGCCCAAGGCTGAGCTAATCGAGAACATGAACGAGCTGGTGGAGTCTCTCGCCGGGGGTGTTCCTGCAAGCTTCAAGAACTCGCACCATGCGGTTGGCGCGTCAATGTCACTCGCCATGGTGTAGGCCCACGGAGTCAAAGTTGATCCTGCAGCGGTTTCGAGGGCGATGCCCGTTAGCACAGACGTCCAGCAGGTAGTCTTTGCTCCCTTCGTGACTGCCTATGGAAAATATGGGCCGCAGCTGATTAACACAGTTGCGAAGTACTCTGAGGAGCTGCAGCGAGCCAAGAAAGCAGCAAAGGTTGTGGCATCAGGGGTTGGCGGAAAGTCAGTGGCATCTGATACCGCCACGGACTCGATGAGGCCCCCAAAGCCGTCTAAGTCGAAGAAGCCAATCACTCCTCAGTAGCTTTGTAATAGTTGATTAGTTTATGTCTTTTGTCAAGAACATGCCTTTGGCGAGTGTATCTGCTGATACTTTTGCCAATCTTGAATGCACTCGAATATTTTGTCTGTGTGTCGATTTGATCTTCTTATTGCTTCTTCCTTGGTTTGTGGTAGGGTACATCAGGTGATCCTTTGAGAGAACCTCAGGATTCGCCACCCCTTGATGATACTTTGGCACCATCGCGCTCCAGGGTGGATGAGCTGTCGCTACTTTCGCGACTGCGTGATCGCGTGAAGCAGTTGGAGCGTGAATTGCCCGTGCTCCGCGGTAACGCGAATGTATGGAAGTCAAAGGCAGAGAAGGCCACCGCCCGAGAACAGTATCTGCTGAGGGAGATGACGTAGCTGGGCGACCAATTTAAGTGTTAGTTTGCTTACTCTTATCTTTTCCTTGTAGTCACTCGCAATGGTGTACTGTCCTTATGCTTCCGTTGTTGCTTTGTATAGTTGTCAGCGCGTGCCATCCGCAGGATGAGAAGGATAGGATTGCTATTCGGATGCATGATCTAACCCAAGAGCAACTTCAGGAGAGTGGATACTTCTAGGTGGATCATGATCGTGTGATTGCGCTGGCGACCCTGCAGGATCGTGCGTCGCGAGTGTTGCACTTTCTAAAGAAGTCACAGTCATGCTTGAAGAACATTTATCGGACGATGTTTCCGTTGGATGTTGCTCCATCGAGCCTGCTGGCCCTCCTTGCCAAGTTCCAAGACCTGGCTGCGGTTCGCGAGTGTGTAAGGCAACAGTTGGTGGCTGGTGCCAAGGCCGCTCTGTCGCTGGTACTACTGCATAGGCCTGATGTAGACGTTGTGGCAATTGCGGCTGGGCCACCTGCGCCACCAGCGGGTTCTGCTTGGAATATGGTGCTGCATTATCAGGCGGTGGATCGCCCAGCAGAGGAGATTGTCGACTTCTTCGAGGAACAAACCAACGTTCTCTTGTTGCAGTAGTGGTTTAGTTTGTATCCTGCACATAAATGTACTGGTGTTGTAAAGTTCGTATGTAATGATGTGCATAACTGATTGTCGATGATGTATAAAAAAGCTTGTTTTTAGCATGTATGTTTTGCGAGTGCGCTGTACTATGCGCTTCCTTTTCATTAGCCTGGCCATGCGCTTATCTCAGTCCCTTGTCAACCTGTCAGATGCGTTGCAACTGGTTGCTGTGTGTCAAGGGTTTCGATTGATGTGCCAGCTACTCAGGAATATCGCGTTTTAGTTCGTAGAACAGATGTGTATAGGGTGGCGCAGCCCTCGAGTGGATAAGTTGCGAAAGAATAAAGGAGAACACAGAGTTTTGGGGCACTTAGCTTTATTTATTCGTGAGACAGTATGAAGTACAATGTGTGACTAAGTAGCCTTGGCTGAGTGCCTTATTTGCAATGTAAAAGTAAAAACGACTAAGGGTAGAAGTGTCGCAGCTGCGCGACGTTCCAGGGGTTGGAGTATGCGACTCCTGTCTCTAAATCTTGAAGGTGATATGCGCCACTTGGGATTACTTCTGTAATCACGTATGGTCCCTCCCAAGGGGACTCGAGCTTGAGATGTCCTTGCGCTCAACGCGAGGACCAGTGCCGCCGACGAAGGATCAGGCGTAGCCTCCTCTGTAGTAGTTGTGCAGTTCTCTTTGGTAGATCGTTAATCTTTCGGCGGCGATTTCCCTTGCCTCGTCAAGGAGGTCGATGGAGTCTTCGAGTGCAAGGGATGACTCCTGCTTGCTGTAAGCGACTACGCGTGGCGCCTTGTACCGTACCTCGGCGGGTAGCACCGCTTCGGCCCCGTGCACCATAAAGAACGAGGTGTAGCCCGTAGCACTATTTGGAGTTGTGCGTAGGCTCCAGAGTACTGATTGCAGTTCGTCTGGCTAGCAACCCGCGGCTTGTTCGAGTGGTCGGAGGAGTCGCTTCTTGATGCCACCGCAGACGAGCCCGTTCGTCTTTTCAACCTGACCGTTGGTCTGTGGACGTGCTACCGAGGCGTAGCTGATGTTGATTTCTAGATTCTCACAGAATTCTTGGAACTCCTTGGATGTGAATTTCGTTCCATTGTCTGTGATGATGTTGTGTGGCACTCCGAAGCGGAAGACGATGGACTCGAAGAACTTGATTGCGCTGTGCTCTGATTGATTGGTCACTGGCATGGCCTCTATCCACTTGGTGAACTTGTCGACTGCCACCAGGAGGTAGACGTAACCTCCTCGTGAGGACTTGGGGAGCTTGCCGACCATGTCGAGTCCCCATTGCGCGAAGGGCCAGGCCAATGGGATTGGCCGAAGCTCTACGCCAGGTACGTGCGGCTTGTCCGTGAATCGTTGACACCCGTTGCATTTCTGGACGATATCCTTGGCGTCGCGCATGGCCGTAGGCCAGTAGAAACCAGCCCGCAGAGCTTTGGCCACGAGGGGGCGACTGCCAGCGTGGTGTCCGCAGGTTACCTCATGGATGTCGAGGAGAACAGCTCTTCCATCAGCCGTGGAGACGCATCGTGATGTCTACGCACTTCTATTCTTGTAGACAGTTGTTGGGCCTCCAAGTGCAGAGGTTTGTAGAACATCAGCAAGTTTTCCCTTAAGTGGATCACCCAAGGTTTATCGAACTCAGGGAGGAAGTGGTCAAAGGTATTCCCTCTCAAGCAACCCTGCAATCAAGATACAAGAAGTCTCTTGTGTCCCCAACACACCCAATACACTTGCCAGGTGTATAGGTGCACTAGTTCGGCGAAGAGATAGTAAAATACAAGTGGTATAGATAATTATAAGTGGTAACGGTGATAGAGAATAGCTTGGTGGCGTGGAAAGTACTAAAGGCAAACTGAAATAAAGATGAAAGCAAGCAAACATGTAACAGATCTAGTAGCAAACGGTGTTTCAGTGCTTAGAAACAAGGCCTAGGGATCATACTTTCACTAGTGAACACTCTCATACAAATATAATCTTCTTTAAGATACTACGCTGAACTACTCTCCGGTTGAACACTCTAATCGATGGTAGGGCTATAACAACACACCTCAAAGTAAGCCTTTCCCATCTAGATAACCCCACACTGTCACCTTGAGTACTAGATAGGTCCAACAAACACCACAATTTCATAAAGACATCCAACTCCAAATATAACTCATAACAAGTATTTGAGAACTCTAGCCTAAGTGCCACCATGGTGAGCACGCTGTCACTTTCACACATATGGGGAGAGCAGAGATCTATTAAGCACTTGAGTAGCAAGGTAGATCTATAGATTACAAGCTCATGATCTCAATAAGACCATGCATAGAGAGAGATATGAACACATAGTTACCGGTAGAACCCTTAGCCTCGAGAGAGAACTACTCCCTCCTCATCATGGGAATCAGCAATGGTGATGGAGATGGTGGTGGAGATCGATGGAGATGGCTCCGGGGGCACTTCCCCGTCCCGGCAGGGTGCCGGAGCAGAGACTTTCTGTCCCTCGAATCTCCCCTTCGGTGGCGGCGGCGCTGCGGAACTTTTCGTGGCTGGAGGCAGGACGATTTAGGGTTTTGGTATCGGGAGGCTCTTATAGGCGAAGGAGGCAAGGTCGGTGGCCGGCCAGGGGCCCCACACCATGCCCTGGCGCGGCCTAGGTGGACCCGCGCCTAGGGGTGGTGTGGCCACCCTGTGGCCCTCCTCCGGCTCTCCTTCTGGCTCCATGAATCTTTCGGTAAAGTAGTAACTTTGGCTTTTGTCCCGTCCAATTCCGAGAATATTCATTTTCTGACTTCGAACCAAAACAAAATGAGAAAACAGTAACCGCACTGTGGCATCTTGTTAATAGGTTAGTCTAAGAAATCATATGAAAAGTACTCCAAAGTGTAGACAAAACACAAGAAAGTAGATAAAACCAAGCATGGAACATCAAAAATTATAGATACATTTGCAATGTATCAACATCCCCAAGCTTAACTCTTGCTCGTCCTCGAGTAGGTAAGTGATAAAAAGAAATAATTTTTAAGGTGACATGCACCATCAAAGACTTGATCAAAGTATTTGCAAAACACTCAAAGCTAGGATCATAGTACTTCAATCATAACATGAAAGACAAAGTTCTAGCAATGAGCAAAGAAACTATGATGCAACATGAAAAGGCACAAACAAAAGATTCATGAATAACAATGCTTTGCAAGACGTTTGTTTGTTTCACATAAAGAAAACATGGCATAATAGTATTCAGCTTGTCCCTCAATAGAGTAGCAAATATAAATGCATAGGACACCTTCAAAGTTCATAAGAGTGACTAGATACAATAGTTTAAAACAAGCAATATCAAAGTATGCATCAATCAACTAGTCTTGGGACAATGCACATAGAACTAAGAATGGCCACTATGCTCTCAAAGAAGGTGCATAAAGATAGAAGGTGGAGACTCAATATAATGGTGGAAGAAAGGCCTTTTGTAAAAGGAAGTAGGGATTCAAGTCTCATAAAGAGCTTCTAAAAATTATGGTACTTATAGCTTTCAGTTCTCATTGCCCCTATCATAAGCATCTTTAAGGTGATTAAGGTTAAAGTGACACAACTAAGAGGATATGCTTGACAAGTTATAAACCAAAATCTCATGCCCCTTACTTACGAAGACCGATCCTCATGCTACTCAACTTCAGTCACGAGTAAGCTCTTGTCATTGTAAGTAAATGTGTATCATTAAGAACTGCCAACGGGGTACCCCTTGCACATGATACGGGAGCTTTCCCATAATCAAAATGACAAGGCAAGCAGACAATGAGCATCTCAGCAATCTTTTTATTTGCTATTTGCATAGGTTTTTATTGAGGATGCTTCATAGAGTGCTCATTATGGTGATGCTGCAAGTTTCCACCATGATTAGGCATGGCTTAGGCTAGCGGCCAAGGCGTTTATCTAACACACATACAAACTCCATGATCTTACAAGTTCCACTTTTATTTCACACCGCCGGGATCCGTAAGCAAAAGAACATGATTTCAACGGGGTACAAAGTACAAGTGCAATGTTGAAAGCATTCCCCATGAAACATGGTTCTGCTAATTTCAACTTATAAAGCGCAAGCATATACGCAACAAAGAAGGACCCAATGGTTCAAGTTTATTAGAGGCAATAAAGTAAAGTGTGCTATCAAGTTCGTGAGAGCTTTAATCACTAGTTTTCTCATAACAAGTGGAAGGTAAAAAAAGCATGAATGTACTTGGAATAGCATAAGCTAGTAGGTAGGTATGGTGGACTCTTTGGAATAACTTGGTTTAGGGAGTTTGATGCATGAGTGGAACTCATACTTGGTGGTGGAGGCTAGCAAAAGACTGGGAGCGACAAACTAAGAGAGCAATAATGGCCATAATCATGCAGAGCGACAAAACATCATTGATCAAAGCATAAAGTGATACTACAATTTGCAAACTAAAGGATCATAAAGGATATGGTGACTTTAGATAGTCATAACATGGTGTGAGCATGTGCCAAGTCAACCCAAATAAAGCATCAAAAGAGAATACAACTATACTATGCTTTAATATGCTAAAACAACGCATGATTCATCCAAGGCACATTAAGCAATCTCAATTGTTTATAACAAGTCATGCTACAGCAAAGAATACTAAGCATAAATCCAAAACAATATCAAGCATGGCATGACAGAGCATAGGCCACAGTCAAAAACGAGCTCTTTTTACCCATAAGTATGAACTTTCCTACTCTTTTCAAAACCAAACCAAAGTATTTGAAAACCAATGTATAAAAGAGGGGGTCCAACCAATTTATTCAGAAAACTAAGCAAACCAAGCAAACTAAAAACCAAAACAAAAACGAAAAAGAAGACGCTCCAAGAACAACACAACTGTGCATGAAACAATAAAAATGAAGTGTTTGGAAGAAACCTGGGATTTTTATTGATGAAGAAGGGGATGCCTTGGGCATCCCCAAGCTTTGACGCTTGTACTTCTTGGATATTTCTTGGGGTGACACGTGTGGCATCCCCAAGATTGAGCTTTAGTCCATTCTTTATCTCATTACTCATTCCTTCCATACACCTGATTTTTCCTTCATACAAAACTTCACACAATCTTTATTAGCAACATTAGTGCACTCAAGATAAATAAGTCTTAAGGTTCAGTTCTAACACCAAGAAAACTTCCATTAGAACACTATCTACTGAAGCACTTCCCTCAAAAAGCTCAATTCCCAAAAAGAACTCAATAAGGAACCAACAAGAAGCAAATGCAAATAATGGCAGAAATCTGTCAAAACAGACCAGCAGGTAAATACGAATTTTTTCGAAGACCTTCTGTTGCTCAAATCAAAAAGTGTTGAACTAACGAAAGTTAGATAACAACCTGCGGCAGAAGCACAAAAACGTACAGCTCAATCCGACATACAGAGCTCTCTCAGGAATTTTTATGGTGAAGCACAGAAATCTGTTTCGGGACAGCAACTTTCCTAATCATTACTTCACTCTCATTAGAGGTTACTCTTGGCACAAAAAGAAAATAAAAAGGATAAGGAGCGGTTATTACTGAAGTAATAACTTCCAAGGCTCAACTAAAACTTTTGGGTTATCTCCCAATAAGTACTTTTCTTTAACGCCTTTAAGTTAGGCATGATAGTTTGAAAAGATGCTCTCATAAGAAATATGAATTGAAGTAAAAGAGAGCATCAAGAAGCAAATTCAAAGCACATTTAAGTCTAACCCACTTCCTATGCATAGGAATCTTGTAAAGAAACAAGTCATGAAAGCACAAAGCAACAAGCATAGGAAAGCAAAACAAGTGCAACTTCAAAATTTTCAACATAAAGAGGGGAAACTTAATATTGTTGAGATGCATAAAACCATGTTTTCCTCTCTCATAATAACTTTCAGTAGCATCATGAATAAAAGTAACAATATAACTATCACATAAAACATTCTTATCATGAGCCACATGCATAAAATGATTATTACTCTCCACATAAGCATGGTCATTCTTATTAATTATAGTGGGAGCAAATTCAACAAAATAGCTATCATTTGTTATTCTCATCACCATAATCATCAAATATAGGAGGCATATTGTAGTCATAATTAATTTCCTCCTCAATAGTAGGTGGACTGAAAATATCATACTCGTCATTATAATCATCATATATTGGAGGCATAGTATCATCAAAGTAAATTTTCTCCTCCATGCTGGGGGGACTAAAAATATCATCCTTATCAAAACTAGCTTTCCCAAAATAGACTTTTCCATAGCATTAGCAATAATGGTGTCCAAAGAATTCATACTAACAACATTGCTATTAGCATGCAAATAAAGTTCCATAGGTTTTTTAATTTTCTCTTCAAACACTTCATGTCCTAACTCAAGATAAATACTATAAAGCTCTCTAATTTTGTTGTTGTTTTCCATTAAGCCTAACTAGTGAAGACAAGAAACAAAAAGACAAAATTGCAGAATCTAAAGGAAATAACTTCGAGTACTCACACCAGAAAATAGGCGTTTTCCGTGGGAGGTTCTTCTTCTTTAATCTTCCGGTGTGAATACCTTTTACCTTACCTCCCAAGAACGGCCTTTAAAATAGCTTGATGTCTACGCACTTCTATTCTTGTAGACAGTTGTTGGGCCTCCAAGTGCAGAGGTTTGTAGAACAGCAGCAAGTTTTCCCTTAAGTGGATCACCCAAGGTTTATCGAACTCATGGAGGAAGTGGTCAAAGGTATTCCCTCTCAAGCAACCCTGCAATCAAGATACAAGAAGTCTCTTGTGTCCCCAACACACCCAATACACTTGTCAGGTGTATATGTGCACTAGTTCGGCGAAGAGATAGTAAAATACAAGTGGTATAGATAATTATAAGTGGTAACGGTGATAGAGAATAGCTTGGTGGCGTGGAAAAGACTAAAGGCAAACTGAAATAAAGATGAAAGCAAGCAAACATGTAACAGATCTAGTAGCAAACGGTGTTTCAGCGCTTAGAAACAAGGCCTAGGGATCATACTTTTACTAGTGAACACTCTCATACAAATATAATCTTCTTTAAGATACTACGCTGAACTACTCTCCGGTTGAACACTCTAATCGATGGTAGGGCTATAACAACACACCTCAAAGTAAGCCTTTCCCATCTAGATAACCCCACACTGTCACCTTGAGTACTAGATAGGTCCAACAAACACCACAATTTCATAAAGACATCCAACTCCAAATATAACTCATAACAAGTATTTGAGAACTCTAGCCTAAGTGCCACCATGGTGAGCACGCTGTCACTTTCACACACATGGGGAGAGTAGAGATCTATTAAGCACTTGAGTAGCAAGGTAGATCTATAGATTACAAGCTCATGATCTCAATAAGACCATGCATAGAGAGAGAGATGAACACATAGATACCGGTAGAACCCTTAGCCTCGAGAGAGAACTACTCCCTCCTCATCATGGGAATGAGCAATGGTGATGGAGATGGTGGTGGAGATGGTGGTGGAGATCGATGGAGATGGCTCCGGGGGCACTTCCCCGTCCCGGTAGGGTGCCGGAACAGAGAGTTTCTGTCCCCCGAATCTCCCCTTCGGTGGCGGCGGCGCTGCGGAACTTTTCGTGGCAGGAGGCAGGACGATTTAGGGTTTTGGTATCGGGAGGCTCTTATAGGCGAAGGAGGCAAGGTCGGTGGCCGGCCAGGGGCCCCACACCATGCCCTGGCGCAACCTAGGTGGACCCGCGCCTAGGGGTGGTGTGGCCACCCTGTGGCCCCCCTCCGGCTCTCCTTCTGGCTCCGTGAATCTTCCGGGAAAATAGTAACTTTGGCTTTTGTCCCGTCCAATTTCGAGAATATTCATTTTCTGACTTCCTGGAACCAAAAACAGCAGAAAATAGGCAACTGGCACTGTGGCATCTTGTTAATAGGCTAGTTCAAGAAATCATATGAAAAGTACTCCAAAGTATGGACAAAACACAAGAAAGTAGATAAAACCAAGCATGGAACATCAAAAATTATAGATACATTTGCAATGTATCACATCGCTGGAGTACTCCTGTGATGTTGCGCTTGTATAGTTCGTCATTGATAACAACGAATGCCTTGGATCACCACGCGATGTGCTGTGCATCAGTCGGATCATCCGGTAGCCTTTTGCTGAGGAGGTACGTGATGTACGGCTGAGTCCAGGATGATTCGATCATCATGACGCTCATTGGTCCTTCGAGTCCTGTATCCAGCTCTAGGTCGCCGAGTGCCATTGGATCATTGGGTGGCGTAGCCCTCGAGTCCGTTGCTGCGCTTATTTTCTTCTCTACTGCCTTTGGCTTGATGGAGCGTTCGCAGACGCGCTCGAGAAATACTCCAGGTGGTATGAGGGCGCAGGTAGAGCCTATGTTGGCGAGTGCGTCCGCCTCTTCATTGCTTTCGTGGCCTACGTGCCGCAGCTCGCAGCCGTCGAAGTCCCCTTCGAGTGTGTTGTAGAGGTCGCGGTAGGCGATCATGTTGTCGTTCAGTGCGTCGCACTTATGCATTGTTTGGTTGACGACCAACTTGGAGTCGCCGTATATAATGAGCCTTTTGGCACCGCGGGCTTTTGCCATCCTCATCCCGTGTAGCAGGGCCTCGTATTTAGCTTCGTTGTTGGAGGCAGTGAACTGCATTCGCAGGATGTACTTCAGCTTGTCCCCTTGAGGCGATGTCAGTATGACACCTGCACCTGCTCCGTCCTTCCGCTTGGATCCATCGAAGTGCATTGTCCAGAGGTAGGACATATCTGGTTTGTCAAGGAGCTGGTTCTCCATCCAAAGGTAACGAGGAAGTCGAAGAACTTGCGACTTGATTGCGCGCTTTTGTATGTAATGTCTCGTGGAGACAATTTATTCCCCAAAGCACGACGCCCCGTGGCGCCGGGTTATTATGATATGCCCCAACGGGCGCCGTTGACCACCACAATTGGGTGTTCTCGAAGTAATGGCGCGATGCCGGTGGTCATGAAGACGCCAGACGCCAGCCTTCGTAGTGCGGGTACTATCTTTTGTTGGCGTGAGTACCTCACCGAGGTAGTATACCGGGCGTTATACCCGTGGACCTTGTTTTCTCGGCTCGCCGACGACGAAGCATCACCGACCACCTGGTTGGTGGCGGAGATATATAGCAACAACGGTTCCCTTTCTCGTGGGGTCACTAGTACTGGCGAGGTGGATAACAGGCGCTTGAGGTTTTCGAATGCTTCACGCGCTTCGTTGGTCCATTCGAACTTTTCAGCTTTGCGGAGGAGTTGGTAGAAGGGAAGTGCCTTTTCACCCATCCGACTGATGAATCGACTGAGGGCCGCGATTCGCCCAGCCAGCTGCTGGACGCCCCTTATGTTTTTCGGCTTCTCCATGGCTAGTATGGCTTTTATTTTCTTCGGGTTTGCCTCGATTCCTCTCGCGGAGATGAGATACCCGAGTAGTTGCCTAGATGAGACGCCAAAGGCGCATTTGTTCGGATTGAGCTTGATCCGGTAGCGGTTGAGGTTGGCGAAGGTTTCGCGCAAATCGTCGATTAGGGAGGCTTCCTCCTTGGTCTTGATTACTATGTCGTCGACATAGACTTGGATGTTGCGAACAAGTTGGTCCTTGAGGCAAGCCTGCATGCACCGCTGGTAGGTGGCTCCTGCGTTCTTTAGCCTGAAGGGCATTGTGTTGTAGCAGAACACACCGAAGGGCGTTGTAAACGCTGTTTTTTCTTGATCTTCCTCCTTCATTCGAATCTGATTATAGCCTGAGTAGGCGTCGAGGAAGCAGAGGCGCTCACATCCCGCGGTGGAGTCGATGATCTGGTCGATTCACGGTAGCAGGAAGTGATCCTTTGGACAGTGCTTATTCAGAGAGGTGAAGTCCACGCACATCCGCAGGATATCCATGTCCTTTTTTGGTACTAGCACCGTGTTGGCGAGCCAAGTGCTTTCCTTGATCTCGCGTATGAATTTGGCATCGAGGAGTCTATTGATCTCCATTCCAACTGCCTTAGCCCGTGGCTCAGATAATTGCCGGATTGTTTGCTTGACTGGCCTTGCGTCTGGGTTGACGTTGAGTGCGTGCTCGGCAAATTCCCTGGGAACTCCTGGCATGTCCGCTGGACACCAGGCGAAGATTTCCCAGTGCTCACGGAGGAATTCGACGAGCGCGAGTTCCTATGCGGGACTCAAGTTGTTAGCGATGAGGGCCGTTTTGGCAGGATCCGATGGGTGGACCTGCACTTTCTTTGTGTGCACTGATGAGTCAAAAGATAGATCAGGCGAGCTTGGCCGGCTTAGGGGAGGCAGACTGTTGTCTGTCGACTCCTTTAGTCTCGCGAGTTCTTCCTGCATGCCGAAGGACTGGAAAATTTTGTTGAATTCCGCCATGAATCGCCGACCTCTCAAGCTCCGCTGATCGTGATGATGCCATTGGGACCTGGCATTTTCATCTGCAGGTAGGTGTAGTGTGGTACTGCCATGAACCTAGCGAACGCGACACGTCCGAGGATGCAGTGGTACTGTGAGGTCCAGTCGACGACCTCAAAGTCGATGCGCTCGCGCCGAAAGTTTTTCGGCATACCGAAGATGACGTCGAGGTTGATTTTGCCCAGGGGATATACGCCTTTTCCTGGGACGATGCCGTGGAATGTTGTGTCCGAGGCCTCTAGGCACGTCAGAGGGATCCTCATTGCTCGCAAGGTACTCGCGAATATAAGGTTGATGTCGCTGCCGCCGTCCATGAAGACGCGGCTCATGTCGAAGCCTCCGATTTGCATCTCGAGTACGAGGGGGCAATGGCCTGGACGAGGTACTTGAGGCAGATGATCGTGTTTGTCGAAGGTGATGCAGGACTCGCTTCCGCTGAGGTACTCAGTGGTAGATGGTGGCGAGTTTGTGGCCAAGTTGACTTGGAGAGTGATGGCCTTCTGCACCCTGTTGGAGGGGCGTCCTTTTTGGATCATCATGGTACCCATGGCCCGTGGGTAGGGTTCGCCTCCCTGGTGCTGGTCCGGCGCAGCTGCGTTTGGGGGCATTCCAGGTGGCGGTGGCGGAGCGCCATGTGCTACGGCGCCTGGAGCCGCTCCGTAGCCTCTTTTGACTGTGTTGCGATTCATCCGAACCAATCCCTCATGTAGTTTGAGGAACTCGCGACAATCCTTGAGGAGGTGGCTGGACTTCTTCTTTCCATCATGCTTGTCGATGTAGAAGTGCACCGTGCATGACCCGGACAATTTGTCTTCAATGGATGTCGCGAGTGCCTCATCACGATTGCGGCGTTGCCACACTTGCGTGGTTTTCCCGGAGTCGCAGTATCCACCGCCGCGGTAGCCGTTGTTGCAGTTGTCATCGCGTCTGTCGGTGTAGCCAGCTACGACCATGTTGACGTCGTCGCGATCATCGTAGATGCACATGCGACGTTTGCCTCGGTGGTCGCGTCTGCGCTCGAGTTCTGCCTCCTCGTCGGAGTGAGCGTGATTTTTCACCGAATCTTCTCCATCGGCCCACCGACTCGTGATTTCCATCAGGTGGTCGATGGTCTTGGGCTTTGAGCGACCTAGCTCCTCCCTGAGCTCTATGCAGCGGACGCTGCCGTTGAATGCGTCAATCGCGCGATCCTCCGAGATGTTCTCTGCGGAGTTCTTGATGATGGACCACCTTTGGATGTAGGAGCGTAGCGATTCGCCCAATCTTTGCTGGCAGCATCTCAGCTCTTCGATTGATGCAGGCCGCTTGTATGTGCCTTTGAAGTTGCGCACGAAGCTGTAAACCAGCTCATCCCAACTGCGAATGGATCCGCGTGGGAGGTTGTTGAGCCATGCTCGGGCGGCGCCTTGCAGCTATAGCTGTAAGCATTGCATGGTCGTGCTTCGACTGTCGCCGTGGAGCCTGACGGAGGAGATGTGGTCCTCCAGCCAGATCTCCGGGTCGCCGTGGAGCCTGACGGAGGAGATGTGATCCTCCAGCCAGATCTTCGGGTCCTGTAGGCCGTCAAACTTCGGGTTCTCCGACGAGAGTTTGAACCCTTTGGGCATTCGCTTTTGCCTGATGGACCTGCTGAAGCATCTGGCGTCGCAGAGCTCCACATCTTCCTCTTCCGAGTCAGTCGACCGGGCACGTCATGCCCTTGATTTTTTGATCTTACGCTGCGTGAGGTCATCACGTGCATCATAGTCATGGTCATGTCGCCATGAGCGGCAGCGTCGAGACAGGTCGTGACTGTCGTCGCTAGATGAGGGCGAGGAGTAGCGCTGCGTTTTGCCTTTTTCGGCTCTGGTGTTGGCTCCTTATCGAGAGCAGCCTCGATTAGTCCCAAGCCCGCGATCGTAGATTGGTGCATGGCGGCTCGGGGATCTCCAGCTGGTGGCTGGTTGTTGAGGAGGTTGTTGGAATTATGCCCTAGAGGCAATAATAAAGATGTTATTATTATAATTCTTGTTCATGATAAAGTTTATATTCCATGCTAGAATTGTATTAAGCGGAAACTTTAATACTTGTGTGGTTTGTGAACAACACCGTATCCCTAGTACGCCTCTATGGACTAGCTCATTGATCAATGATGGTTAAGGTTTCCTAACCATAGACATGAGTTGTCAATTGATAATGAGATCATATCACTAGAGAATGATGTGGTGGATAGACCCAAACTAAGCGAAGCAATTAGATCGTGTCATCGTGTTCGTCTTTGCGAAGTTTTTCTTATGTCAAATATTGTATTCCTTAGACCATGAGATAATACAACTCCCTGGTATCGGAAGAAAGCTTTGAGGTCATCAAACGTCATCCTATGAGAGGGTGATCATAAAGGTGTCTCTCAGGTGATCGGAAAGTATCTGTTGGGTTGTATGTATCGAGATGGGATTTGTCCCTCCCAAGTAGGAGAGATATACTTCGGCCCACTCGAATCGATATCAACACCGCTTGCAAGCATGTGGTTAAGGAGTTAATCACAAAGTGATATCGGATTACGGAATTCAGTAAAGTACTTGTGAACGAGATTGAACTAGGTATGACGATACCGACGATCGAATCTCGCAAGTAAAATATCGCGAGACGAAGGGAATATATATATGGGATTGATTGAATCGGCATCGTGGTTCATCCGATATGATCATCGATGAATGTGGAGTCAATATGGGTGCCTGCACTTCGCTGTTGATTATTGATAGAAGATCATGTCCGCATATTCTCGAACTCCGCAGGTCACACACTTAACGTGTCTCGACGCTAGGATAGATTGGATACTTGGTTTATGAATTTTTTGTTCGAGTCTCGGATGGGATCCGGACATCACGAGGTTCCAGAATGGTCCGAGAATAAGATTCATAAGGCAAGGCAGTTTTGGAGTTCGAATTGTTCCGGATTAATCGGTATTGTACCGAAGCTTCTAGAACCTTCCTAAGGGGGCCAACGTGGTCCCACCTTCTGGGAGGGGCATGGGCCTATGAGGGAGTGTCCTGGCCGATTGGGCCATAGGGGCACAAGGCCCCATAGGGCCCAGCCGATCCTAGAGAGTTTAAATCGTTTAAACTAGAGATAAGATAAGATAGGATTTCTAGATAAGCGAGAGTTTAAATTGTTTAAACTAGAGATAGGCTTGGAGGAGAGGCTAGGGCTGGCCGCACCCCTCTATATATAGAGGGCTGGTGCGCCTCTCACCTCCTTACACCTTCCTCCAAACCCAGTTGCCTGCCGCCTTCCTCTCTCCCTCCCGACTGCTTGTAGGCGAAGCCTCATGCAGTAAATTCTCCACCATATACACCACGCCGTGCTGTAGATCCAATCGATCTCTCCACCATACTTTCTGGGCCGAGGATGGAGGATACGTCGAGGTGCCGCACGTGTGCATCTCACGGAGGCACCGCCACTTGTGGTGCTAGATCGGATCGGATCGCGAGGAGGAGAAGCGAGTACGACTACATCACCCACGCTCCGGATTTAACGCTCACCGTATGTAATCTTCAAGGGTATGAAGATCTAATCCAATCTCTCTCGTTGTTTGCATCTCCTAGATTAGATCCTGGCTTTCCTTCGCTCGCTCAGAGAAAATTTTGATTTACTATGCCGCAAACCCATCGCTGGTATCGAGCTAGATCTATGCGTAGATGTGTTTCACGAGTAGAACGCAACATGGTTGTTGCGGCGTTGATGTTTTCTGTTGCAAGCCTCTTGTTTGTGTTCTTCTTATGACGCGATAGTGAGATTGAAGCGGTCCAGGCCAACCTTACGCGACGTCGTCATGAGACCGCTCGCACTTGACGCGGTGGCTTGTACCACACATGCGGCCGGTGGATGTCGCTCTCACTATAGTTGTCATGGGATTAACACCGAGTTTGGCAACCATAATATCACCGTTGTGGCTTTCCGTAGGTAAGAATCGTTCTTAGCATCTACTCCCATGAGCCACGTAAAACATGCAACAACAAAGTAGAGGCGTCTAACTTGTTTTTGCAGGGAGTGTTTTCTGTGATATGGTATGCCCCAAGATGTGATGTGTATATTGTATGCGATGATCATGTTTTGTAATGTTTCACGACTTGCATGTCGATGAGTACACAACCGGCAGGAGCCATATGGTTGTCTTTATAATTGTGTATGACCTACGAGTCAACTTCTTATACGCCATGTAATAGCTTTACTTTATCGCTAAGTAGTTAGCAATAGTTGTAGTTGCTATTCGTGGTGGAGGCAATCATGGTGGAGTGATGGAGATCATGCCGGAACGCACAAGATGGAGATCATTGCGCGAAGATTAGCTATACCATGTCACATAAAGTTATATGCATGTGATGTTTATCCTTTTATGTATCTTATTATGCTTAGATCGCGACGGTAGCATTATAAGATGATTCCTCACTTAAAGATCAAGATAAAAACTGTGTTCTCCCCAAAGTATGCACTGCTATAAAGTTCGTGTCCAAGCATCACGTGATGATCGGGTGCTATAGACTCTACGCCACATACAACGGGTGCAAGCCTTTTGCACGCTGAAATACTTGGTCTAACTTGACGAGCCTAGCATGTACGTACATGGCCTCGGAACACAAGAACCGAAAGGTTAAGCATGAGTCATATGAATGATATGATCGACACTTCGTTGTCCACCATTGAAACCACATCTCTTCTCGTGATGATCGGATTAGGTGTGGTAAATTTGGATCGTGTTCACTAAGCAACTTGAGGGATGTTGAATTTAGTGGGAGTTCATCTAGTAATTTGATTAAGTTGAACTATTTATCATGAACATAGTCTAAATTGTACTTGCAAATCGTAGATCACATGGCCAAGTCCAACTTCAACTTCAACGCTTTTGCTGAGAAAGAAAAGCTTAGAAACAATGGGTCTAACTTCACCAACTGGTTCTCGCAATCTAAGAATCATTCTGCATGGACAAAAGGACTATGTCCTTGAGAAAGCGTTAGGTAACCCTCACGCAATCAAGGCCACTGATGAGAAAGCTGTCTATCAACATAAAGATGATTATGGTGTGATTAAGAGCACCATGTTGTTTGCTATGGAACCGAACTTCAAAATCGTTTTGAAAACTATCCCGCCCTTTGAGATTCTCGAGGAGCTGAAAACCATGTTTCGACTCAGGCCCGCTCGAGAGATATGAGATCTCCGAGAAGTTCTTTAACCGCAAGATGGAGGAAGGGAGTTCCGTTAGTGAGCACGCCATTAAGATGTCGGGCTACACTCAACGCCTTGAGCAACTGGATCAAGATTCCAGAGGAGATCAAGATTGACAGGTTCTCGCAATCACTCCCTCCCAGCTACAAAAGTTTTGTAGTGACTCACAATCAGATTGGTTCCATCGACACGATCACCGAGCTCTTCGCAAAGTCAAGGCTGGAGGTGGACATCAAGAAGGATAATCATGTGTTGATGGTCAACAAGCCCTCCTTTAAGAAAGGTAAAGGTGCAAATAAGCCCTTCAAGAAGGGCGGCAGAAGCTTAATGCCCTCGCCGAGAAGAAGCTCAAGTCCGGTCCTAAATCGAAAGTGCTTCTATTGCAAGGACAAGGGTCATCGAAGCGAATCGTCCGAAGTACTTAGCGGACAAGAAGGTCGGCACCATCAAAGGTATATTTGATATACATGTTATTGATGTTTTCCTTACTAGCCCTCGGTGTAGTGCCCGGGTATTTGATACCGGTTCGCTTGCTAATATTTGTAACTCAAACAGAGCTACGAATAGACGGCTATAGGGATGAGGTGACGATGCGCTGGCAACGGATCAAGAGTTGATGTGATGGCTCGACGCCTCCTTAGTTTTACCTTCGGATTAGTTTTAAACCTTAATAAATGTTATTATGTGCCTGCGTTGAGCATGAACATTATTTCGGATCGTGTTTATTGCAAGACGGTTATTCATTTAAATCGGAGAATAATGGTTGTTCTATTTATATGAGTAACATCTTTATGGTCATGCACCTCTTGTGAATGGTTTATTTCTTCTAAATCTAAAGGGATGAAACACACATCCATAACATTGAGGCTAAGAGATGCAAAGAAGATAGTGATAATACTACTTATTTGTGGCAATCGCTGCTCAGGTCATATTGGTGTAAAGCGCATGAAGAAACTCCATTCGATGGACTTTTGGAGTCTCTTGATTTTGAATCATTTGACACATGCTAACCATGCCTCATGGGCAAGATGATCAAAACCCCGTTCTCCCAGATGATGGAGCGAGCAACGGACTTGTTGGAAATCATACATACCGATGTATGCGACCGATGAGTGTTTCGACGCGGTGGATATCGCTATTTTCTCACTTTTACAAATGACTTAAGTAGATATGGGTATATCTATTTAATGAAACATAAATCTGAAACGTTTGAAAGTTCAAAGAATTTCAGAATGAAGTGGAGAACCATCGTAATGTAAAGATTAAGTTTCTACGATCCGATCGTGGGGTAATATTTGAGTTATGATTTTCTCACGCATCTCAAGGCAAGTGGAATCGTTTCACAACTCACGCCACCGGAACACCACAACAAGAATGGTGTGTCTGAACGCCGGAATCGAACCCTATTAGATATGGCCCGATCGATGATGTCTCTACTGATTTGCCGTTATCATTTTGGGGTTATGCATTAGAAACCGCATTCACTTTAAATAGGGCTCCATCTAAATCCGTTGAGACGATACCGTATGAACTGTGGTTTGGTGCTAAACCTAAGTTGTCGCTTTAAAGTTTGGGGATGCGCTTACGCCAAGAAGTTGATGCCGACAAGCTCGAACCCAAAGCGAGAAATGCGTCTTCATAGGATACCCTAAGGAAACTATTGGGTATACCTTCTATCACGTAATCAAGGCAAAGTGTTTGTCGAAGAACGGTTCCTTTCTTGAGAAGGAGTTTCTCTCGAAAGAAGTGAGTGGGAGGAAAGTAGAGCTAGACGAGGTTATTGAACCTTCTCTTGAATTGAGAGTAGCGCAGACCTGAAATTGTTCCAGGTCACCGCACCAACAATAGAGGAAGCTAATGACAAGGATTATGAAGCTTTGGACGATGTCACATCGAACGTCAGTTCGACAAGGTCGCGGTTCTCCCGAGTGGTACTAACCTGTCTTTGACCGCCTTGTTAGTAGAAGACAACGAACCTACGAACTATGAGGAAGCGATGATGAGCCCGGACTCGAGAAATGGCTAGAAGCCATGAAATCCAATTGGGATCCATGAGCGAAACCAAGTATGGACTTTGGTGGACCCTCCTAGCGGCCGAAAGGCCGTTGAGTGCAAATGGATCTTCAAGAAGAAAACGGACGCGATGGTAATGTTACCGCCTATAAAGCACGGCTTGTTGCGAAAGGTTTTCGACAAGTTCAAGGTGTTGACTACGATGAGACTTTCTCTCCGTAGCGATGTTTAAGTCCATTCGGATTTTATTAGCAATTGCGCTTTCATGATTATGAAATATGGCGATGGATGTCAAGATCGTTCCTCAATGGCAACATTGATGAAGAGTTGTATATGATGCAACCCAAGGTTTTGTCGATCCTAAGGATGTCGATAAAGTATGCAAACTTCAGCGTTCCATTTATGGATCAAGCAAGCATCTCGGAGTTGGAACCTTCGTTTTGATCAAGTGATCAAGAGCTTTGGATTTGTTCCAAAGTGCTACTAAGCTTGCATCTACAAGAAAGTGAGTGGGAGCTCTGGACGTTTCGGTACTATATGTGGATGACATATTGATTATTGGAAATGACATCGACATGCTTAACGATGTGAAGAGTTATTTGAATAAGTGTTTTTCAATGAAAGACCTAGGTGAAGTCGCTTATATATTGGGCATCAAAATCTATAGAGATGACAAAGACGCTGATAGCTTTAAGCCGAGTACATACCTAGACAAAGTTCAAAAGGTTCGAATGGATAAGGCATTGAAAGGTTCAAGGCCTATGTTGTCGGGTAAGATATTGAGCAAGGCTCGTGTCCAACTACCAGAAATGATAGGGAAGCTATGAGCAAAGTGCCTTATGCCTCGGCCATAGGTTCCATCATGTATGCCATGTCGTACTAGACCGGATGTGTCCAATGCTCTTAGTTCGACGAAAGCAGATATCAAAGTGATCCAGAGGAACATCGACAGCCGTGAAGAACATCCTAAGGTACCTAAATAGGACTAAAGAAATGTTCTTAGTCTATGGGGTGATGAACAGCTCGTCAGAAAAGGTTACGTCGATGCTAGTTTCGACACCGACAAGGATGATGCTAAATCTCGGCGAGGATACGTGTATATTTTGAATGGAGGAGCTGGAGTCGAGAAGCTGCAAGCAAAGCGTGGTCGCGGGATCTACGAGAAGCGGAATACATGGCTGCGAAGCGTCAAGTGAAGGAGTTTGGATCAAACTTCATCATCGAAGCTTGGCGGTTCCAAGTGCATTGGACCCACCGGAGATATTGTGTGACAACACCGCGCCATAGCACTCGCTAAGGAACCAAGATATCATCCAAAGACCAAGCATATCAATCTAAGTTTCATATAATCCGAGATTATATAGCGATGGAGATCCAAGATCAGAAAGTACATACAGATCTGAATGTCGCAGATCCATTGACTAAACCTCTTCCACGTAAAACATGATCAAGATTGCCATGGGTGTAAGATTGTTGCCAAATGTAAACTAGATTATTGACTCTAGTGCAAGTGGGAGACTGGA